>OV702299.1:354878365-357378365 GCA_916181665.1 Avena sativa | reverse complement strand
AGAACTCATCCAATCCCTACCATCCCCAAGCCTACATTGGGGGATTACTCACTCATGGATGAGGGAAACATCGGTGGTTGATGGAGATGCGTGGGTGATGACGATGGCGATGATCCTCTCCAAATTCCCCGTCCTGACAGGGTGCCAGAACGGAGTTTCTGGATCCGACTCTTAGTTTTTGGTGGCAGCAGCGGAGAGGAACTATTTCTGGAAAATTATCGAACCCCCCTCGGTTTTTAGGTCGAAAGGCAACTTATAGGCGTAGAGGGAGGTCGAGGGGGTGCCTGGGGTGGCTGTACCCCCTCCAAGCGTGGCCAGTGGTGGGCCCGCGCCTGGGGTGGGTGTGGGCCCCCCAGGCCTCCTCTCCGTCTCGTCTTCTGGCTCCATGGATCTTCTGGTGAAATATAATTTTTGGCATATTTTCCGGGATTTTTCCTGATAGTTAATTTTTCTGTACAAAAACAAGACACCACGGTAATTCTGCTGAAAACAGCATCAATCCATGTTAGTTGTATCCAAATCACACAAGTTTAGAGAAGAAACAATAGCAAAGTGTTCGAGAAAGTAGATACGTTTTGGACGTATCAACTCCCCCCAAGCTTAGCTTATTGCTTGTCCTCGAGCAATTCAGTTGAAAATTGAGTGCGATAAAAGAACTTTTACAAACACTTTGCTTCATATGATGTAAATATTCTCAGCACAGAAGTAGATGCTTAGACAATTCATAATAAGGAGTACTCCCTCCGTCCGCAAATAAGTGTACATCTAGCTTTTGTCTAAGTCAAACATAATCAAATTTGACCAACTTTATAGAGAAATATAGAAAAATATATTACATTAAATTGACATATTATGAAACTAGATTTAAAAATAAATCTAATGGTAACAATTCAGTGTATTGGTACGCTGTCCTAAAAAGTTAGTCAAACTTTACTACGTTTGATTTAGGACAAGGCTAGAAGTACACTTATTTGCGGACAGAGGGAGTATGCAACTAAGTCTACTCAATAGTCATTGCAAGCTATGAAGAGAAACCAACTCAATAATAATAAGTAGCATGGAACATAAACGTAAGCAACATTCCAATGCTCATAATAAGGTATGATAGAGTGGTGTCTCGCTTGCCTTTGTTTGTAGAGAACAATATAAATGCCAAGGCACCTCTGAAGTTCAAGTGAATACTAGAAGTAAAGATATCAGAGATCCAAGCATCAAAGTCATGACATAATTAACCAAGTTTTGGAACAAACACAAGAATGACAACTATGCTCTCAAGAAGGTGCTCATAGAATAAGTGGTGACTCAACAAGGTGGTGAAAACGGTTTTGGAAAGTTTGAAAGGCTTACAAATGCTGAAAGGAAGGTAGTCATTAGCTTTGAGCTCTCATTGCCCCTATCATAGGCATCTTCATGTGGTTAAGGTGAAAGTGAAGTCTACTCTGAATCATATGCTTGACAGACCATAGACTGAAAATCCCAAGTCCCTTGAGTACGAGGTCCGCTCTGCATGCTACTCAACTTTGGTCACCTGAAAGTTCTTGTCATTGTAAATACATGCATATCATCGAGAACCGCCAACGGGGTACCCCTTGCACATGGTACAGTAGCTTTCCCATAACCAAAATGACAAGGCAAGCAGACAATGAGCATATCAGCAATCTTTTTATTTACCATATGCATAGCTTTTTATTGAGCATGCTTCATAGATGCTCATTATGGTGATGCTGCATGTTTCCACCATGATTAGGCATGGCTTAGGCTAGCGGCCCAGGCGTTTCTCTAACACAATGTATAAACTCCATGAACTCACAACCTTCCCTTTTATTTCACATCGTCGACATCCATAAACAAAAGAGCAAGGAATCAACTGGATGAGATATCTAAGAAGTGTTGAAAGCGTTCCCCGTGACATCATGATTATGCAGACTTCCAGCATACAATTAGCAAGCATATAACTTTCATGGACAGGTCACAATGGTTCAGGATTATTAAGCGCAAATAATAAAGTGTGCCATCAAGTTCGTGAGAGCTTTACTAACTAACTTTCTCAAAACAGACGAACATTTTATTTTGGAAGAAAACACAGCATATATAAAATATGCACTGAAGTAGCAAATGATGCTAATAGGTAGGTATGGTGGACACAACTGGCCATATTGGTTTTCGGGAGTTGGAAGCATAGGTAGAGCACATACTCAGTGCAAGTGAAGGCTAGCAATAGAGAGGGAGCGAAAAACGAGAGAGCGATAGATGTCATAATCATGCTTGCAACAAAACAATACTAATTATGGCATGAAAGTGATACAAGAACTTTGAGGCAAAATCAATCATCGAGGCTTACTGACTATTGATTAGTCATATGCATGCGTGAGCATGTGCCAAGTCGATTCACATGAAAAGTCAGAGGAGGATACCACAATATCATACCAAAGTATGAATAAAACAATGCAAGCAAACATTCATATGGCATGCTACAAACTATTATCAAGCTGGAGCTAATCATAGACAAGCAAGAACTACTAAGCATCCATAATGACATACACCTTACACGAACAGACTAAGCATGCTCACAATGAAGAGTATATGTACAAAAATGAAAACAAAATAGAGGTCACTACTAGCATCTTACCACACCTCAAGTTGTCTTAATCTTCATTATTACCCTTCACTTGTGTGGCTTGAATAATAACATGAAACCAAAATCCACTAAGGACAGCTGAACCCTGCAAAGAACTCACAAAACCAAAGAAGAACAACAAATATTTTTGGTGTTTTCAATTTTTTCAAACAAGACAACAAAGCAAAAACAAGCAAAGCAAAATAAAACCAAAAACAAAAACTAATATGCTCCAAGAACAACACAACTGTGCATGAAACAATAAAAATGAAGTGTCTAGAAAGACCTGAGATTTTTATTGATGAAGAAGGGGATGCCTTGGGCACCCCCAAGCTTTGACACTTGTACCTCTTGAATATTTCTTGGGGTGACACTGAGTGTCTCCCCCCAAGCTTGAGCTTTTGTCCATTCTTCATCTCATTACATCATTCTTTCCTTACACCTGAAAATTTTCCTTCATGCAGAACTTCACACAATCTTCATTAGCAACATTAGTGTATTCAAAAGATATTAGACCTCTGGAAAAGCTTTGGAACAGCAAGAATTTTCACTAAAAACACAAGCTACTGTAGAAAATCCTTCAAAAAGCTCAATTCACCTAAAGAGAACTCAAAAAGGAATCAAAGCAAATGCAAATAATGGCAGAAATCTGTCAAAACAGACCAGCATGTAGAAACCGATTTTTTCAAACATCTTATGTTGCTCAAATCAAAAAGTATTGAACTAACGAAAGTTAGATAACATATTGGTGGATTTATTAGTAAATTTTAAGCTTAATCCGACTTACAGAGACTCCTCACAAATTTTTATGGTGGAGGACAGAAATCTGTTTCGGGACAGCAACTCCCCAAATCTTACTTTCCTCTCATTAGAGGTCATTCTTGGCACAAAAAGCAAACAAAAAGGAAAAGGAGCGGTCATTAATGAAGTAATAACTTTCAAGACTCAAGAAAACTCTTGGGTTATCTCCCAACAAGTACTTTTCTTTAATGCCTTTAAGTTAGGCACGGCGAAGAGCAAGGATTGGAAAGGAGAAAAATAAAAGTGAGCAAGTATAACCACTGTGAAAGCATTGTTTTGTTCATTATGAGCCACTTGAACAGGAACATCCTCACATATACCCTTTGTTAACAAGGTTGATCAAGTCTTGTTACCAAAACAATCTTATATGAAACAAAACTTTGCATTCCACAAGGTGATTATGTTACCTCATACTTGATATTAATGGTCCCAATCATAATAGTTTCAAAATTTTCTTATGGAATGGGACAATATATTTCTCCAACCTTGATGCTCTCAATATTTTCAATGGAATTCAGACAATAGCTTTTAGCAACCTTCTTGGGTAAATAAACAGTATGCTCTTTGTCATTAATATTGAATGTCACTTTCTCTTGATTACAATTGATGACAGCACCTGTAGTATTAATAAAAGGTCTCCCAAGAATAATAGACATATTATCATCTTCAGGCATCTCAAGCACCACAAAATCAGTTAAAACCAAGCAATAATGAGCCACTTGAACAGGAACATCCTCACATATACCAACAAGAATAGTAGTTGACTTATCATCCATTTGTAAAGATATATCAGTTGGTATCAACTTTTCTAGCTGGAGTCTCTTGTAGAGACAAAATGCATAACACTAACTCCAGCTCCCAGATCACATAAAGCAGTTCTAACATAATTATTCTTAATAGAGCAAGGAATAGTTGGTATACCTGGATCACCAAGTTTTTTGGAACCTTACCACTGAAGGAATAATTAGCAAGCAAAGTAGAAATCTCCTCATTAGGAATCATCATTTTATTAGAGACAATATCCTTCATATACTTTGAATAAGGAGGCAACTTAATAGCATCAGTCAAAGGAATTTGCAAGAATAAAGGTTTCATCCACTCACAAAACTTGTTGTAGTGTTCTTCCTCCTTTGACTTGTGTTTCTTACCTGGAAAAGGCATAGGTTTCTGCACCCAAGGTTCTCTCTCTTTACCATGTTTATTAGCAATAAAATCTTCCTTAGTGTACCTGGTGTTCTTAGTGTGCTTCTCAGGTTCTTCCTCACCTTCCTCCTTATTAGGAGACTCATTTTTATCATTAACACTCTCAGTTTCAGCATCAGAGACAGATATACTATTAGGATCTACAGCAGGTTCAAGTGGTTCCTCAACTATTTTGTGTTTCTTTTTCTTTCTCTTACAAGGACTACCACTATTCTCATCTTGTTGAGAATCCTGGTCAATTCTTTTAGGGTGTCCTTCAGTATATAAAGGATCTTGAGTAGCTATACCACTCCTAGTTCTAATTCCATAAGCATGCTTATCTCCTGAAGCATTAAGTAGCATATCCTTTTGTACCTTAGCAAGTTGATCAAGTTGAGTTTGAACCATTTGAAAGTGCTTACAAAGCATTTTAATATCATTAGAAGTTCTTTCCACAATATCTTTCAACTCATTGATAGCTCTAGAGTTTTCCAATAAATGATTCTGAACTTGTTTATTAAAATACCCTTGTTTAACACTAAATGTGTCAAGTTCCTCTAAACATTGATCAGGAGGCTTACCATAAGGAATATCACCTTCATCAAAGTGTTGGAGAGAGTGTACCTCAATAGTAGATGAATGGGGAATTGGCTTACATAATTCTTCTATAGGAGGTAGATTCTTCACATCTTCAGCTCTAATACCTTTCTCCTTTAGACACTTCTTAGCTTCCTTCATCACTTCATCATTTAATGCAATAACTCCCCTCTTCTTTGTTGTTGGTGTTGGAATTGGTTCAGGAACATCTGGTTCAGGAGTAATAGGCTCAGGTGCATTCAGCTTAGTTGAAGTCCAATCATCATAATTCTTGCTTATCTTAGCCATTAATTCTTCAGCATCTGTAGGAGTTCTTTTCCTGAAAACACAATTAGCAAAGCTATCTAGGTAGGTCCTAGAATCATCAGTTAGTCCATTATAATAAATATCAAGAAGCCCATTCTTAGGTAATGGACATCCAGGATGTGCATGAATCAAGGCAGAGAACCTTGTCCATGACTCAGGCAATTTCTCTTCTTCTCCCTGTTTAAAATCAAAAAGTCTCTGCAAAGCAGCATGTCTAGCACTGGGAGGAAAATATTTCTAGAAGAAACAAGCAATCAAGCAATCAGGACTATCAATGGAACCAGGAGGTAATATATTAAACCAAGCCCTAGCTTCTCCTTTTAGTGAAAAAGGGATACCTTCCACACCATACGTTTAATCCTTTGTTACAACAAACCGGTGAGCTTGACAACCTCACTGATTCGTTGGGGCAAAGTATTGAGTTTGTGTTGTGCAGGTCTACGCGTTGCTTGCAACACATGTATGACGTTTCCTTCCTCCTTCTGGTTCGATAACCTCGGTATCTACTGAGGGAAGACTTGTTGTTGTTCTCATCACACCTGCTCTTGGGGTTTCCAACGAAGTGCTCCACGTCAGCACCATCAACAAGTTTTCTGGCGCCATTGCTGGGGAGGTTAAGGACGTCTTCACTAGGGGAGTCCTTCACTTCCTTTCTCTTTACTTTGTTTTTAGTTTGCTTTGTTTCTTTTGCTTGGTTTTGTTTGCCTCTTTTCAAAAAACCCAAAAAAATTAGTTTAGTTTGGTTTGCTTTTTCTTATCAAAAACACAAAAAAAATTAGTTCCTGCTCTAGTTGCTGGTCTGTTATTGCCTTGCTTGGTCATGCTTTCTATCAATGGATGGTTTCTTTGAAACTAGTTCTTATTGGCAAGGTGGGTTCACGGAAGAACAAAAGTATTATTATAAGGAACACCGTTTGTCACAAAAACATAAACACTTATGGGAACAAATTGATAAGTTGAATACTATTGCTAGAGACGTGTGCTCTACTTATAATGTTACTTATTGCTTTGATAAAGCTTGTCGCTGCAGGAGGTATAAACACCTACCCTTTCAATGTGAGTATAATGATAATGTTACCATATCTTCTTATGTTAAAGGAAATTATGATTTTGATGATGTGGAACAAATTGAAGAATTTATTGCCTTCAAGGGTGCTTTTGAACTTGCCAGTTTGCTTGAGAATACTGATGATGCACCTTATAAACATGAGGTTTTTGAGATACTTAAATTTTGCTTTGATAATTACAAGGAAGAAAATAGCTATATTCTTGAATATTTTAATAGGCGTTTTCCACATTTGGAAGAGACTAATGCCTTGCAGGAGCCTATGGAAGAAGAAATTGTTGAAACTGGAAGCTCATTAGATGAAAAAGAGGAGGAGAGTGATGAACAAAAGGAGGAAGAATGGATATACCCATGCCCACCTTCTAATGAGAGTAACTATTTACCTCTTATATTATTTGATTATCCCCCATGCTTACCAAAGGAGGATGAATGCTATGTTCCTGTGGATCCTTTTGAAATTTCTACTTTGGGTAAAACCTGTGAAGGTTTTAATCCCACTATTTTTGAGCTTGATAGAAATTATGTGTTTGTAGATCATGAAAAGCATGCTTTATGTGATAGCTATATTGTTGAGTTTATTCATGATCCTACTGAAAATTATTGTGAGAGAGGAAAGTATGGTTGTAGAAGTTTTCATGGTACTGAAACACCTCTCTATGTGCTGAAAGTTTGAAGTTGCTCTTGTTTCATCTTCCTATGCCTGTCACTTTGTTCTTTGTGAATTTATTTGTATACAAGATTCCTATGCATAGGAAGTGGGTTAGACTTAAAAGTGTTCTGAATTTGCTTCTTGATGCTCTCTTTGACTTCAATTCATAATTCTTATGTGAGCATCTTCTCAAGCTATCAAGCCTAACTTAAAGGCGTTAAAGAAAAGTACTTGTTGGGAGATAACCCAAGAATTTCCTAAAGTCTTGGAAGTTATTACTTAAGTAATGACCTCTCCTTTCTTTGTTTGATTTTTGTGCCAAGAATGACCTCTAATAAGAGGGAAGCAAGATTTGGGGAGTTGCTGTCCCGAAACAGATTTCCGTCCTGCACCAAAAACAATAGTGAGGAGGCTCTGTAACTCGGATTGAGCTCAAAATTTATGAATAAATCCCACAGTATGTTATATAACTTTTGTTAGTTCAGAACATTTTTATTTGAGCGACAGAAGATGTTCAAAAAAATCGGTTTCTACCTGCTGGTCTGTTTTGACAGATTTCTGCCATTATTTGCATTTGCTTCTTATTGATTCCTTTTTAAGTTCTCTTTAGGTGAATTGAGATTTTTGAAGGAGTTACTACAGTAGCTTGTGTTTTTACTGAAAATCCTTGCTGTTCCAAAGATTTTCCAGGGTTCTAATACTTTTTGAATAAACTAATGTTGCTAATGAAGATTGTGTGAAGTTTTGTATGAAGGAAAAATTTCAGGTGTAGAGAGAGAATGATGCAATGAGATGAAGAATGGACAAAAGCTCAAGCTTGGGGATGCCACCATGGTTCACCCCAAGAAATATCCAAGAGGTACAAGCGTCAAGGCTTGGGGATGCCCAAGGCATCCCCTTCTTCATCAATAAAAAGCTCAGGTCTGTCTAGACACTTCATTTTTATTGTTTCATGCACAGTTGTGTTGTTCTTGGAGTGTCTTAGTTTTTGTTTGCTTTGATTAGGTTGTTTAGTTTGCTTGAATAAATTAGTTTGGACCCCCGTTCTCGCTGTGTTGTTTTGCAAATAAGTTTGCTTGGTGTTTGGAAAGGAGTAGTAAGTTCTTGCTTGAAGTGCAAGAGGAGCTTGCATTGACTGTGACTTAGACTTTAGCATGACATGCTAGGTGTTTTTTTGACCTTATGCTTAGTGATTATTGTTATAGCATGTCTTGTTCCAAACAATTGGGATTGCTTAGTGTGTCTTGAAGAAATTATGCGTTGTTTTAGCATGCAAAAGCATAGTATTGTGGTATTCTCCTTTGATGCTTTGTTTGGGTTGACTTGGCACATGCTCACACCATGTTATGACTATGACAAGTCACCATTAGCCTCTATGATCATTTAGTCCTTGACTTGTAGTACCACTCTTTGCTTTGATTAGTATGTTTTGTTGCACTGCATGATTTTGGCCATTATTGCTCTCTTAGTTGGTTGCTCCTAGTCTTTTGATAGCCTCCACTTGTATGAGTAAGTTCTACTCATGCCTCCAACTCCCAAGAAACCAAGTTATTCCAAAGTGTCCACTATAAACTCCTATTCATGGTGTGTTATTCCAAGTATATTCTTGTTTTCATCTATCTTCCAATTAAAAACTATTTTGTTATGTGAAAACTTAGTGATTAAAGCCCTCACGAACTTGATGGCACACTTTATTCTTTTACCCTAATAAAGTTGAACCATTGTGACAACTTTGTTGTATATGCTTGCACTTATAAGTTGGAATTAGCAGAACCTATGCTATCACGGGAAACGTTTTCAACATTGCACTTGTACTTTGTACTACGTTGATATCATGTTCTTTTGTCTATGGATGTCACCGGTGTGAAATAAAGAGGGAACTTGTAAGTCCATGGAGTTTGTATCATGTGTTAGAGAAACGCCTGGGCCGCTAGCCTAAGCCATGCCTAATCATGGTGGAAACTTGCAGCATCACCATAATGATCTATCTATGAAGCATCCTCAATAAAAAGCTATGCATATGGTAAATAAAAAGATTGCTGAGATGCTCATTGTCTGCTTGCCTTGTCATTTTGGTTATGGGAAAGCTCCTATACCATGTGCAAGGGGTACCGCGTTGGCGGTTCTCAATGATATGCAAATACTTAGAATGACAAGAACTTTCAGGTGACCAAAGTTGAGTATGCATGAGGTGTGGCCCTCGTATTCAAGGGACTTGAGATTGCCAACTTATACTTCGTCAAGCATATACCTCAGCTTTTCCACTTTAGCCTTAACCACTTCAAGATGCTTATGATAGGGGCAATGAGGGCTAAAAGGTAACAAGTACCATAATTTTTGGAAGCTCTTTTTGAAACTTGTAATCCCTGCTTCCTTTAAAAAAAAGGCCTTTCTTCCACCACTATTGAGTCTCCACCTTCTACCTTTAGGCACCATTAAGAGAGCATAGTTGTCATTCTGTGTGTAGTGTTCCAAAGCTTATTAATTGATGCATATTGTGATATTACTTGTTCTTCTGCTACTTGTTTCTAGTCACCCTTGTGAACTTTGAAGGAGTCCTATGCATCTATATTGCTACTCTATGAGGGACAAGCTGATTGCCACTATGCTATGTTTTATTTATGTGAAACAAACAAACGTTTTTAAATGCATATTATTCATAATCTTTGTTTGTAGCTTGTCATGTTGCATGCATAGTTACTATGTCCTATTATTAGAACTCCATCTTTCATGTGCATGTTTAGAGTTCTTTGATCCCAGCTTTCAATTCTTGCAAATGGTTGGATCTTTATTATGAGGGTGCATGTCACCTCAAAAATTATTCTTTTAATCACTTATCTACTCGAGGACGAGCAGGAGTTAAGCTTGGGGATGCTGATACGTTGGAAACGTATCTATAATTTTTGATGCTCCATGCTTGTTTAGTATCTACTTTGCTTTACTTGTATACACTTTGAGGTGCTTTTTACATGTTTTCTGGTACTAACCTATTAACAAGTTGCAACAGTGCCAGATGCCTGTTTTCTGCTGCTTTTGGTTTCAGAAAAGTTAGTAAAGAAATATTCTCGGAATTGAATGGGACAAACGTCAAAGTCAATTACTTTCCGTGGGGAATAAGAAGTCCAGAGGAGAGCCGGAGGGTCCAGCCAGAGGGGCCAAACCCACCCCAGGCGCGGGTGGGCCCTGCGCCTGGCTAGGGTTTGGCCACCCTGGCCGCCGCCTCGGTCTCCCCCTTCACATATAAGAAGCCACCAATGCAGAAACCCTAAGCACCCGATCAAATCTCCACGAAACCGTTTGTAGCCTCCGCCACCATCGTCCCTAGATCGGGGGATCTGAAGTTCTTCCTGGCACCCTGCCCAAGGGGAGATCATCCCGGAGGCCTTCTCTCCGGTATGATGCGTGAGTAGTTCCATATTGGACTATGGGTCCATGTAGTAGCTAGATGGTTGTATCTCCTCCTTTGTGCTTTCATGTATAGATCTTGTGAGCTCTGTTCATGATCAAGATCTAATCTATTTGTAATCATGCATGTTGTGTTTGCGGGGATCCGATGGATATTGAGATTATTAAGTTGGTTTGATTAATGGTTTTGTCTTTATGATTCTATCATGTCTGTGTTGTTTGTGATCTTGCATGCTCTCCGTTGTTAGTAGCTATCTTGGCCACGTAGTTGCTAGTGACTCCAAGAGGGGGTATTTATGCTCGATAGTGGGTTCACGCCTCTAGTTTCCAAGGGAAGTGATAGAAATCTCTTCGGTTGTAGATGTGTTGTTGCCACTAGGGATAAAACAACGCTATCTTGTTCATGGAACATGTGGACTGTTTACCTTACACACTTTGCTTAAAGCAGTTGTCTGTTGCTTGCAACTTAATACTGGAGGGGGTTCGGATGATAACCTGAAGGTGGACTTCTAGTCATAGATGCAGTTGGATGGCGGTCTATGTATCTTGTTGTATTGCCCAATCGAATCTCATAGGATCTTTCTGACTATTAATTGCATTGTTATTCCTTGCTCAGTTCATGTCAATTGCCCTGCTATAATTTGTTTACCCTTCATGCCATGTTTTTTAATCTAAGGAGAGCACCTCTAGTGAACTATGGACCCCGGTCCAATCTTTACCATTGATACATCTTCCACTCTTACTTGTTTACTTGCTGCAAACCATTTCCTTCCACACCATATATTTAATCCTTTGTCATAGCAAACTGGTGAGCTTGACAACCTCACTGATTCGTTGGGGCAAAGTCTTGAGTTTGTGTTCTGCAGGTCTCCGCGTTGCTTGCAACACCTGTGTGACATTTCCTTCCTCCTTCTGGTTCGATAACCTCGGTCTCTACTGAGGGAAGACTTGGTGATGTGCTCATCACACCTTGCTCTTGGGGTTTCCAACGAAGTGCTCCACGTCAGCACCATCACTCCACTAGAGAAAGTCCTACTGCGTCGATTCCTGACTTGTACTCCTCCACGCTGGTGGTCAAGGCATTGACCTTCGCCTAAAGCTTCCTCTTCTGCGAACGCAGCCTCTCAATCACCTCCTGCTGTGTCTCTAACTCAAGATCCTTGAGCTCTATCTCGGCATTCATCTCATTGATCTTCTTGTTCCTATCCTGCACTATCTTCTCTTGGTTCTTGATCCTCTTGTCTTGCTTCTCGAACCTAGCATCCATATCCTTGATGCGCTCCTCCTGCTCCTCGAAGGCCTTGTCCTTCTCCCTCAACTGGACGCGTAGATCGTCATTGCTAAGCATGACGTTGGTCCTATCAGTATCGAGTTGTCTAAGAAGGCTCTCTAGGTCCTAAAGATAGAGACGCACTGGCTCAATAGTCTCCCTAGTGGCCTCGTCATACACTATAGCCTCTCCCTCCTTGTCACGTCTCCCAAATGGGTGGAAGTAGAGGTCCCTGATCTCGGTGGAGTGACGTCCAAGCAGCTCCTGCATGGCGACGCCGAGTCCCTTCTCCTTGTCATCATGGAGTATCTTGAAAGCAATCTCCTTGGTGGGTGGCTCTGACTGGCGTCCTGTCTGCGACTCTAAATACCCATAGATCCTTTCTCTCGAACTTCCTAAGCTGAAGTCCCTTAATGTTAGGGAGGGGAAGATTGAGCACACTAGTGAGCTCCACAATACGAGATCCAAAATGAGTTCCCTTGAACTCCTCGGCGGTGCTGAGAACAAAGCTAGGCATCTATTGCATAGGATAGAGAAAATTAGAAACAACACAAGTAAAGAGAAAACATAAAGTAGTGAAACACAAGCCAAAAGCATACATGAAACACACAAGTCATGGCATACAATATTCAATCACAAACACCAAGGTTCAACATAACTTATACAAATTTTTGCCATACCACATAGGTTGGTATGATCAAAACTATCAACGCGATAAAACGACAAGTGTGGTGGTCCAACTATTGGTGTACGTCACAATTCTCACTCATATGCAAAGTCTATGATATCTTCACTTAGACGTTTTATGGCGGTCTCCAAGTCTTGGGTATACTTCTTCTCTCTAAGGTCATTTTGAGTGTTGAGCATTCTACACTTGAGTCTTTCACCAAGATCATTGATGGCATTCCAAGCTGCATTCCTTGCAGAGTCAAAGAATGACATATGCATTTTAGAGTTAGTGACCATGCAGAATCCCGACTCATTGTGGTTATCCTCCTTGTTTTTATACAATTGGATTTGTACCCACCAATATTCCTCTCCTTCATCCATCACGGGAAATCCCTTGTACACGGCTTCACCATGTATTCGCAAGCTAACCATGAGGTTTTTGAGTGCCTTGGGAAACTCCGTCTCACATTCTAAGGTCATGGTCATGAGTGGTCCCTTCTTGACGGCTTCGTTGATGGCGGCCATCTACAAATAGAGATGAGAAATAAGAAGGTTTACGAGATGAAAAGAGATAAGTGTGGAATTTGCAAAGGGTTACATTTTTCCTAGTGGTTTCCTTAGTCTAATCCATCTTAGGGTCATAATCCTACAGGCAACATAGTGCTCTGATACCATCTGTAAGACCTCACCATTTAAGGTAAAGGCCCCTGTGATTGCAATGCTAGTCTCTGGATCTAATTGGTAGCATCCACAGTTTAAGATGAAGTACACAGATACAAAGGTCATTATTACATCGTAATATCTAGAGATACATAGTTATTACAACTCATTATCCCAAGGCTAATACAAAGAGTTCACAATACTTAACAAAATAAATAAAGTCTTCATCGTCATGTGCCACAGGCAAACATGTTGAGTGTAGACTCATAACCCTAGTCACCATAAGAGTAACCTACAAAATCATAAGTTACAGCCACAGAGGTTCAATACATTTGGAATTGTATTGGCAAGTGATACCATAGTAGTATAATAACATCTACTAACTATATGAATTTGGCTAAGTGTGGTTCAGGCTGGCTTTGCTCCAAAATAAGGTTTTGTCTTATTAGTTTGAAAATGATAAGTTTTTGTTTGACAAAAACTCACAAGAAACCACCAATAGACATTGAACCTTTACCCTTGTTCAACCACAAGTTTAACTTAGAAAAATTGGGATGAGGAGATCCTTGATAATTTCAATGTCTTTGATGCTCAAAATGTCCGTTACCGGGGACACGGCTAAGTACTTAGGTTTTACCCTCTCGAGATGTGGTGCAATTTCCCCACAAGACTCAACATACATCAAGACGAGACTTTTTAGAAGCATTCCTTCAAACCACCATGGACGCGTTCCATCCTATCAACCCTACCACCAACTGTCCATCTGGCTGAAGTCTTGCAGCCTAGTTGGTCAAGGCAGAGCCCATATGCCATGTGGTTGCACTAGAAGCTTCTCAACACTAAACATCTCAAATCTCTTTGTTCCTGGGTTGCCATCCACAAGTGTGATACACAAGGTAAACCATAGACATGGGCCTTGTGTAACCACTCAACACAAACCATTCTTCCCATTCCACCCAGGTGATTCATTAACATGTTGTTTTATTAATCAAAAACATAGTCATAGACTTTGATAATGTCATAACATGAATAATCCACCCTTGTATTCTACTAGCTAGGCTAAGCATACTAGTATAACAAGTTTCTTAACTTAGGGAAAAACTAGTAAGACAATATATATAGGATTTACCATAGCATAGCATACACTTAGAAAAATCCCTTTGCAAATCCTACTCAAAATATCACTAGTGCATAGATAAAATAGTAGGACAAAAATATGAAGCATCACTTGCCTTGGTAGTTAGGGGAATAGGCACAATCCTCACAATCACACTCTCCACAATCCACAAAATCTACACATAAAATCATACCACAAAATTCACATTCAATATACAAACAAAAATATATATGAATCCTTGCAAATGCAATGGAAAGATGTGTCACACTTTTCAAATAAAACTAAATAGTAAAGAATACAAAGCATACTTTCTAAAGTCTAAATAAACCAAAATTTACTTTAAAACAATTTTCTAAATAATTTTTATAGCCAAAATAAGCCTACAAATGTTTCTGTATAAAATCCATATTTTACAGAAGCAAATGGCCAAACCAAGGCCATTGATGCAAAGAGCTTATTTTTCTGAATCCATTTATATAAAATTCGTAATTTTTGGATAAACAGATCAAAAGTTATTGAATTTACAAGTTTGAATAACTAATAGATCAAAATTCAGATTTTAAATCGAATCTAGGGACACGCGGCGTGTTCTGATTAGCGCGTACCACTTCTCGCTGTATCACGATTCTGCACTGTAGGATTTAAGTGGTGATGCACGGCCCAGATCTAATCGCAACAATTCGTTAAGTGATCTAATCCTAGCCACCAGATGCAGATCTAACGGACCTGGCTTGCTCGACCAAAACCTAGCGGAGGAAATGGCTCTGGCGGCGGTGACGCTGCTGACGGTGACGTGCCGGTGAGGCTAGGGGGAAAGGGTGTTGTGCTGGTGCTTACCGAGCTCGTGGAACGAGGGGATGCTCAACATGCACTTGGCTTGGACAGGGGCGCACAGACACGGGCTCAGATGCTCACCGGAGTTCGTCCTGGCATCAGGTGCTCACTGCCGGAGACGAAGGCGACAATCTAGTGTGCAGGGGAACAAGCGGCATGCATTAGCAGATGCGCAAGACAAAGGAAAACTCACTAGCGTGAACTAGAGATCAAGGGGAACACGAGGCTCACTGGAATGGCTCGGAGTTGAGCTGAGATTCGGACACTTGCAAGCGTCGATGGGGACGGTGACCTGGGGAGAATTAGGACAAACCAGAGGCATGAGTCGATGCACAAGAGCAAGATTAACACACTTGCGTGAACGAGAGGCAGAGGAGAACACGGAGCTCACAAGAATGTGTCGCCGGAGTTCGTCGGTACCGCGACGGTGCAAAGCGAAATTAGTGGAGCCTGGCGGCGCTTAGAGCTAGCTATTTGAGGGGAAATGCTGCGGAGGGGAAGGGGATTATGTAGCCAGAGCGGGGGAGGGAGTTACTCGTAGAATCAATGGAAATCAAGCGCGATTTTATCGGTAGTGAATGGGGAAAACGGTCACGGCGAGCTCATCTCCTGCGCGTGATTGAAGACAACAGGGTGACGTGGCAGTGGGTCCCACCTGTCAGTGAAAGGGTGTGTGCGCGGACGGTGAGAAACTGAGAGGAGAGGGGGTTTCCCGGGTGGGCTTAGTGGGTGTTGGGTCTTGCTGGGCCAAATGGTCTGCTGCTGTTAATTTTTTCTCCTTTTCTTTTTTTCGTTTTCTGTTTTGATTTTCTAGAAAAGATTTGAATGCCCATTTCAAATCCAAATGAATTCAAACTTTTGTGTGGTGACCCTAGTGTAAAAAAGTGTGTCAAACACATATAATCACTCAAAAACATTGTGGGTCTTTGAAAATAAAAATAAAACCTTGCCCCATATATATAATATAAGAAGGGGTTTAAATATGGTTTTATTTAGGGTTTATCTTTGAATTTTTTTATGCAAGGTAATAATTCCATGATGATATGAATGCAACAACATGGTTTTGAATTTGATGAAATTTGGGATGTTACACCCTTGCCCCATGATACAGGTATCCCATATCAAAATGACAAGGCAAGCAGACAATAAGCATCTCAGCAATCTTCTTATTTACCATGGGGAAATGGTGCTTTTTTCTCTCTTTCATCTTTTCTCATCTTTTTTTCTCTTTTTCTCAATCTCTTTTTCTATCTCTCTTTTTTATAATAAGAATGCTTCATAGATTGCTCACTATGGTGATGCTGCAAGTTTCCACCATGATTAGGCATGGCTCAGGCTAGCGGCCCAGGCGTTTCTCTAACACACATACATAACTCCATGGACTTACAAGCTCCACTTTTATTTCACACTGACGACATCCGCAAACAAAAAAGCATGATATCAACTGGGTACAATGTACATGTGCAATGTTGAAAGCGTTCTCCATGACAACATGATTCTGCTAATTACAACGTATAAGTGCAAGCATATACAACATAGATGACACAATGGTTCAAGTTTATTAGGTGCAAGAAAAATAAAGTGTGTCATCAAGTTTGTGAGAGCTTTAATCACTAATTTTCACATAATAAGTTTAATTTGGAAGATAGATAAAACAAGAATATACTTGGAATGGTGTAAGACACCATGCATAGGAATTTATAGTGGACACTTTGGAATAACTTGGTTTCTTGGGAGTTGGATGCATGAGTAGAGCTTACTCAATACAAATGGAGGCTAGCAAAAGAGTAGGAGCAACCAACTAAGAGAGCAATAATGGACATAATCATGCAGAGCGACAAAACATTACTAATCAAAGCATAAAGTGGTACCACAAGTCAAAAACTAAATGATCATAGAGGCTAAGGTGACTGGTTCATAGTCTTAACATGGTGTGAGCATGTGCCAAGTCAACCCAAACAAAGCATCAAAGGAGAATACCACAATACTATGCTTTTGTATGCTAAAACAACGCATGATTCTTTCAAGGAACATTAAGCAATCTCAATTGTTTGGAATAAGTCATGCTACAGCAATAATCACTAAGCATAAGGTCAAAGCAACATATAGCATGACACGATAAAGTCTAAGCCACAGTCAAAACAAGCTCCCTTTTGTACCACTAAGCAAGAAGCTTCCTACTCTTTTCCAACACCAATCGACTTATTTGAAACAAATCACAAAGATAATAATCAATAAAGATCAGTGATATTGTCTCAGAAATCTACAAACAAGAACTAAAAAGGTCTAAGCTGAAAGCACAAGAAAACTAAAGCTAAACGCAGTGCTAGGAAAAGAGAACACTCACAAAACAATAAGAATGAAAACTAGAGTGTTCTAGGCAATGAAAACAGAGTGTGTCTCTCTACAAAATAAGTGTGATGTAATCCAACCAACTTATTTCAGAAAACCAAGCAAAAGAAAACTAAAAAAAATAAAGACGCTCCAAGAACAACACAACTTTGCATGAAACAATAAAAACGAAGTGTCTAGAAAGATCTGAGATTTTTATTGATGAAGAACGGGATACCTTGGGCATCCCCAAGCTTTGACACTTGTATGTCTTGAATATTTCTTGGGGTGACACGGGGTGGCATCCCCATGCTTGAGCTTTTGTCCATTATTCATCTCATTACATCATTCTTCCCTTACACCTGAAAATTTTCCTTCATACAAAACTTCACACAATCTTCATTAGCAATATTAGTGCATTGAAAAGATAATAAACCTTTTGGTTTAGTTTTAAAACATAAAAACTTTCATTAAAAACACAAGATACTGTAGCAATTCCCTCAAAAAGCTTAATTTACCAAAAATAAAACGATAGGAGACAAATGCAAATAATGGCGGAAATCTGTCAAAACAGACGAGCAGGTAAAACCTGATTTTTTCGAAGACCTTATGTTGCTCAAATAAAAAAGTGTTGAACTAACGAAAGTTAGATAACAACCTGGGAAATTTATTCAGAAAATTACAGCTCAATCCGACATACAGAGATTTTTCACGAATTTTTACAGTGAAGCACAAAAATCTGTTTTGGGACAGCACTTCCCCAAATCTTACTTCCCTCTCATTAAAGGTTATTCTTGGCACAAAAACCACACTAAAAGGATAAGGAGAGGTTATTACAGAAGTAATAAATTCCAAGACTAAATAAAACTATTGGGTTATCTCCCAAGAAGTACTATTCTTTAATGCCTTTAAGTTAGGCTTGATAGTTTGAGAAGATGCTCACATAAGAAATATGAATTGAAGTAAAAGAGAGCATCAAGAAGCAAATTCAAAACACATTTAATTCTAACCCACTTCCTATGCATAGGAATATTGTAAATAAACAAGTCATAAAAGCACAAAGCAACAAACATAGGAAAGCAAAACAAGTGCAACTTCAAGATTTTCAACATAAAGAGGGGAAACTTAATATTGTTGAGATACATAGGACCATGTTTCCCTCTCTCATAATAACTTTCAGTAGCAACATGAATAGAATTAACAATATAACTATCACATAAAACATTCTTATCATGAGCCACATGCATAAAGTAATTATTACTCCCCACATAAGCATAGCCATTCTTATTAATTGTAGTGGGAGCAAAGTCAACAAAATAGCTATCATTATCATTCTCATCACCATAATCATGAAATATAGGAGCCATATTATAATCACAATTAATTTTCTCCTCAATAGTAGGTTGACTGAAAATATCATAATCATCATTATAATTATCATATATTGGAGGTTTGGTATCATCATAAGGAATAGAATAGCTATCTTCCAAAGCTGGGGAACTAAAAAGATCATTTTCATAAAAACTAGCTTCCCCAATCTTAGACATTTCCATAGCATTAGCAATAATGGTGTTCAAAGAATTCGTACTAATAACATTGCTATTAGCATGCAAATAGAGTCCATAGGTTTTTTAATTTTCTCTTCACACACTTTATGTCCTAACTCAAGATAAACACTATAAAGCTCTCTAATTTTGTTGTTGTTTTCCATTAAGCCTAACTAGTGAAAACAAGAAACAAAAAGACAAAATTGCAGAGTCTAAAGGAAATAACTTTGATCACTCACACCGGAATATGTGAGTACCTTTTACCTTACCTCCCCGGGAATGGCGCCAGAAAAGAGCTTGATGTCTACGCACTTCTATTCTTGTAGACAGTTGTTGGGATTCCAAGTGCAGAGGTTTGTAGAATAGCAGCAAATTTCCCTTAAGTGGATTACCCATGGTTTATCGAACTCAGGGAGGAAGTGGTCAAAGGTATCCCTCTCAAGCAAGCCTGCAATCAAGATAAAAGAAGTCTCTTGTGTCCCCAACACACCCAATACAATCGTCAGGTGTATAGGTGCACTAGTTCGGCGAAGAGATAGTGAAATACAAGTGGTATGGATGATTATAAGTGGTAATGGTGCCAAAATAGAGCTTCTGACGGGGAGGAAAAGACTAAAGGAAAAAAGATGGAAGCAAGAAAACATGTAACAGATATAGTTGTAAATGGTGTTTCAATGCTTAGAAACAAGGCCTAGAGATCATACTTTTACTAGTGAACACTCTCTCATATAAATATCTTCTCTTAATGATACTACCCTGAACTACTCTCTGGTTGGACACTCTAATCCACGGTAGGGCTATAACAACACTCCTTAAAGTTCGCAATCCCCGTCTAGATAACCCCACATTATCACCTTGAGCGCTAGATGGTTCCTTCAAACACCACAATTTCATAGAGACATCCAACTCAAAATATACTCATAATAAATATTTATGAACTCTAGCCTAAGTGCCACCACGGCGTGCACGCTGTCACTTTCACACACGTGGGGAGAGCAGAGATCTATTGGAGCTCTTGATTATTTATGTAGATTCTAGCCTAAGTGCCACCACGGTATGCACGCTGTCACTTTCACACACGTGGGGAGAGCCAGAGATCTATTGAAGCACTTGAGTATTTATGTAGATTCTACTTGATTACAAAGCTCATGACCAAAATATGATCACGCATAGAGAGAGAGATGAACACATAGCTACTGGTAGATCCCTTAGCCTCGAGGAAGAACTACTCCCTCCTCATCATGGGAATCAGCAACGGAAATGGAGATGGTGATGGAGATCGATGGAGATGGTGGTGGAGATCGAAGGAGATAGCTCCGGGGGCACTTCCCCATCCCGGCAGGGTGCCGGAACAGAGACTTCTGTCCCCCGAATCTCCCCTTCGGTGGCGACGGCTCTGCGGACCTTTTCTTGGATTTTCCCCCACATTTTAGGGTTTCTGAGTCGGGAGGCTTCTTATAGGCAAAGAGGCAAGGTCGATGGAGGGCCAGGGGGCCCACACCCCCTGGTGGCACCACCATGGCTGGCCTGTGCCACCCTAGGGTGTGGCCACCCTGGTGTCCTCATACATCTCTGCTTCGTGTTTCCGTATTGCTCCGGGAAAATAGAAAGATTGGCTTTTGTCCCGTCCAGTTTCAAGAATATTCATTTTTTAGCTTTTCTGAAACCAAAAACAGCACAAAATAGGCAACTGGCACTGTGGCATCTTGTCAATAGGTTAGTTTTCTAGAAAGTTTATAAAAATACCTCAAAGTGTAGACAAAACATAAGAAAGAAGATATAAAACAAGCATGGAGCATCAAAAATTATATATACGTTTACGACGTATCAACCATATGATTCCTGACACACATCAATGATACTTCAATCAATTATAGTTTTATATGTAATGAGACACAGATGGAACAGAAGAACAGTAAGGCAAAACGTGTTGAACATATATGATGCATGAACTAGGCAGAGGGCATTGCAAAATATTTTGTTGGATTGAGATAGAAAATATGGAAGAACTTCCAAAGCACATTGAGGGGTGGACGAGCGGGAAAACTAGGGGGGATGTTCTCAATTGGTCCAACTTCCTGAGTGATGTCTCCCTCGAGGTATTGTTCATCAACATAAACCAATGCTGAATGAGACACTTGCTAGACATAGTTTCTCACTGTTGGTATCTGAAAGGGTCTTAGGTGAACCTGCTGATTCCTGACACACGTAAATGATACATTAATCTATCAAAGTCCTGTGTATAATGAGACACATATAGAATAGAAGAACAATAAGGAAAGACAAGCTGAACATATATGATGCATGAACTAAACAGATGGAATTGCATAGCATTTGGTGGGACTGAGGTACAAAACATGGAAGATGCAACAAATATCTCAATGACAAGATAGAACAAGAACCTTGGGGGGATGGACAAGCGGGTGGACTAGGGGATGTTCTCGACCGGTCCATCTTCCCGAGTCCGATCTCCATCGGGGTTTTGTTCATCTCGAGGATCATATTCTACTTTAAAAACCTGGCCTTCATGATTGGTGGTGGTAGCTACGAAAGATCTAAGTCTCAACATGCTGAGCGACCTTGCATGTTTGGAAATATTCAATAATATGTCTTCCCTAATGTTCTTGAAGGGAATATGCCCTGAGAGGCAATAATAAAGTGTTTATTATGTATATTCCAAGTATATGATAGATGTTTATTTTGCATGCTATAATTGTATTAATACGGAAACGTTAATACATGTGTGTTTAATAAACAAACAGAAAGTTCCTAGTTATGCCTCTCTCATAAACTAGCTCGTTGAGTAACAAGATGATCAAGGTTTCCTGATCATGGACATTGGATGTTTTTAGTAATGGGATCACAACATTAGTGTAATGGTGTGATGAACATTCATCCGAAGTATAGCATTACTATCAAAGTCATTGAGTTTATATTGCTATAACAACTTACGAAGTGATCCTAATCCTTAGACCATGAGATCATGTCAATCACTAACACCGAAAGAGTTTCTTGATAACATCAAACGTCACACCATAACAGGGTGATTATAAAGATGGATTCAGAACTAACAAAGTGTTATGTTGAGGCCCATGGATTGAGAGTGGAATTTGTTCATCCCGATGACGGATATATATACTATGGTCCCTCTCGGTGATATCACATTGATTAGCTTGCAAGCAAGTGATTTGATCACTAGAATGTTATGTCACGGGAACAAGAAAAGAGTGCATGTCAGTAACGATATCAAACTAGGTATGGAGATATCGATGATCAAATCTCGGACATGTAATATATCGTGAAACAAAGGGATTAAGATACTAGCATAAAAGGTTCCGACGATCACAAGAAAGTCATCGCTGAATGTGTGGGAGTCATTATGGGTCCCCAGATCCCGCTTCTGATTATTGATCCGGGAGGGGTCTCGATCATGTCCGCATTATTCACGAACCGTAGGGTGACACACTTAAGAGACACCGACATCCAATTGGAGCAAAAGTTTCATGTCGGAAAGAATAACAAGCGCATGAATTTATTTCACTAGATACCGAAACAGGTTTTCGGGTGAAATTGCATAAAGTGGTTATGCATGTGAAATAGAATTCTAGCAAGGGGTTATATGTGAATGTTTGTCATTAAAGTAATTGACAAAATTCTGAATAAATAAAAGAGTTTTATTTAATGAGAGTTTGCATTAAATTTGTTGGAAATTTAATTGCAAGTTTGAGTGGGATTTTGAGTGGAGGGAATGAAGAGGTTTTTGTGAGGGAGTGTCAACCCACATGAATGAAGGAGGGGAGGGGGCAGACCCCATGGCCGGCGGCCACCCTCTTGGGTGCCCCCCTCCTCCTATAAAAGGAACCCCTCTCCCTCTCTCTCACTCACACCTCCTCATGAAGGATCTCTCTCCCCCTCTAGAATTTATCCCCCATGGTCTCGGACTAGCGAGATACATGTTCCCGGTGGCTATTCGGCAAGAAAGAGTTGTGCTTCCGCTGCATCGCTGGAGCGAGGAGGCGGAGGTTGCTCGGTGCCTCGGACGTGTGTGCGAGCACAGATGCACTGCTGATTTGCGGCGCTACTACTTCCTCTCGATCTTGAGATCGGCAAGAGATCGTCTACATCAACCACGAGTAGAACTCGTTAAGCTTTGTCGTTCTTCAAGGATATGTTCTCTACGGATATACATCCGCCCGTTGTTTGTATCTAGTAGATAGATCTTGGTACTTAGTTCCCATCGTAGGAAATTTTTTGTTTTCTATGCTGCGAACCCTACAGTGGTATCAGAGCCGGACCTACGCATAGATACTTTACACGGGTAGTACACATATGAGTATGTGGGTGATGATGAACATGTTGTTGCTCCTTAGTTGTAATTTTGGATATTGGTGGCATAGTGGGATGAAGCGGCCCGGACAAACTTTACATGTCCACGCACATGAGACCTGTTCCACGCTTGACATGCAACTAGTTTGCATAAGTGGCTAGCGGGTGTCTGTCTCTCCTACTATAGTCAATATCTATTTTGCAATGAGTTGTCAACAATTTGGTTATTCTTGCTGTGGTTCATGTTCGTAGGTATGAACGGTTCTATCTTCGAAAGCCCTAAGCCACGTAAAATTTGCAATGGATAAATTAGAGGCGTCTAGTTTAGATTATTGCTAGGCTAGTGTTATGATATGGTGATGTTGTAAGTAGAAGTATGAGATGATACTCTTACAACACACATAACGTGTAAGTTCCATAGACCTTGGCCTTACACATATAGATATGATAATGATCATACCACAGTGCATATGATAGAGATCATATGCGGGAACCATATCATTCCACTAATATACATGTGATGTTTGATACATGTTATATTGCTTGTTTGGCGTTTTATTAGCATAATAAGATGATCCCTCATTTAAATATCAAGATAAGAATTTGTTCTTCCATTAGTATGCACCGATTATGTTTTCGTCGCTCCAAGACATCACATGATGATCGGGTGTTCTTGGATCCAAGACCATATTTCGGGTGTAAGACAGTTACACACGCGAATACTAAGGTTCTTAATTGGCGGGCCTAGAATGTACAGACATGGCCTTGGAACACGGACCGAAAGGTTAAGCATGAGTTGTATAGTTGATATGATGCCCATTTGATGCTCGCCTTTGAAGCTACACCGACTCACGTGATGATCGGACTTGGTGTAGTGGATTTGGTTCATGTAATCACCAAAAAGACTCGAGGGATGTCGTTTTTGAGTGGGAGTTCATTCGTAATGTGGATTAGTTGAACTCAATCTATCATAAAGTTAGTCTAAAATTTACAAATTCTGTTGTAGATGGCACCACCTGCTTTTAATTTCAATGTGTTCATGGATAAAGAGAAACTTGCAACGAACGGTAGCAACTTTACCGAATGGGCCATGAATTTGAGGATTCTCCTCTCTACTGCACAAAAGCAATATGTGCTAGAAGTGCCGCTAGGCCCCCCACTTTTTGAGGATGCCCCTGACAAGGAGAAGAATGTCTATCAGACTCGTCAGGACGACCACAACTTAGTTCATTGCGGCATATTGTATGGGCTAAAGCCAGAACTTCGAAAGCGTTTCGAAAACGGCAATGCATTTGGTACAATGGGTGAGTTGAAAATGATTTTCGACACACATGCTGCTGTAGAGAGCTACAATGCTTCAGAAAAGTTCTTTAGCTGCATGATGGAAGAGCACAACTCCGTTAGTGAGCATGTACTCAAGATATCGGGTTACTCTGATAAGCTTGTGTCCTTGGGAATATCGATTCCCATTGACTTAGGCATCCATCATGTTCTGCAGTCTCTGCCACCTAGCTATAAGAGCTTTATGATGAACTATAATATGCAAGGCATGAAGAAGTCTCTCCCCGATATTGTGTCAATGCTTAAAACTGCAGAAGTGGAGATCAAAAAGGAACATCAAGTGTTGATGATCAATAAGAACACTGGTTTCAAGAAAGACAAGAAGGGAAAACGGAAGGGAAGTAAGGGCGGCAAGCTGGTTGCCATGCTTGAAAAGAAACCCCGAGTTGTACCTAAGTCTGATACCGAGTGCTACTATTGTAAGGGGACTGGCCACTAGAAGCGCAACTGCCCCAAGTATTTGGCAGACAAGAAGGCCGGCAAGGCAAACAAAGGTATATATGATATACATGTTATTGATGTGTACTTGACTAGTGCTCGCAGTAGCACCTGGGTATTTGATACCGGTTCAGTTGCTAATATTTGTAACTCGAATCAGGGGCTGCGGAACAAGCAACCGCTAGCAAGGGGTGAGGTCAAGATGCGTGTCGGCAATGGATCAAGGGTTGATGTGATCGCCGTCGAGATTAGTTATAAACATGAATAATTGTTATCTGGTGCCTACACTGAGCATGAACATTGTATCTGGATCATGTTTGATGCGAAGTGGTTATTCATTTAAATCCGAGAACAATGGTTGTTCTATTTATATGAATGAAATCTTTTATGGTCATGCACCGATGATGAATGGTTTATTTCTATTAGATCTCGATGATAACGTTACACATATTCATAATGTTGATGCTAAAAGGATTAAACTTAATGATGATATATCCGCATATATGTGGCACTGCCGTCTAGGTCATATTGGTGTTAAACACATGAAGAAGCTCCATTCGGATGTACTTTTGGAATCACTTGATTTTGAATCATTTGATACATGTGAGCCATGACTTATGGGCAAGATGACTAGAACGCCGTTTTCCGGTTCAATGGAACGGGCGACAAATTTATTGGAAATCATACATTCTGATGTATGTGGTCCAATGAGTGTGTCGGCACGAGGTGGATATCGTTATTTTGTTACTTTCACGGATGATTTGAGTAGATACGGTTATATCTACTTGATTAAACACAAGTCTAAAACCTTTGAAAAGTTCAAGGAATTTCAGAATGAAGTGGAAATTCATCGTAATAGAAGGATCAAATTTCTACGGTCCGACTGTGGAGGTGAGTATCTAAGTTACGAGTTTAGCACTCACATGAAAGAGTGTGGAATTGTTCCACAACTCACACCTGCCGAAACACCACAGAGAAATGGTGTGTCGGAACATCGTAATCGTACTTTATTGGATATGGTTTGATCTATGATGTCGCAGACGGACTTGCCGTTGTCATTTTGGGGTTATGCACTAGAAACTGCTGCATTCACTTTAAATCGGGCACCATCTAAATCCGTTGAAAAGACACCGTATGAATTGTGGTTTGGAAACAAACCTAAGCTGTCATTTCTTAAAGTTTGGGGATGCGATGTTTATGTGAAGAAACTTCAACCGGATAAACTCGAACCCAAAGCAGAAAAATGCGTCTTCATAGGATACCCTAAGTAAACTATTGGGTATTCCTTCTATCACAGATCCAAAGGCAAGGTTTTTGTTGCCAAGAATGGATCCTTTCTAGAGAAAGAGTTTCTCGCGAAAGGTGTGAGTACTCGGAAGGTAGAACTCGAAGAGGTTATTGAACCTTCCCTTCAAAGTATGGCGAGTAGCACAGCGCCGGAATTTGTTCTGGAGTTGGCTTCACCTGTTGAAGAGGAAACTAATGATAATGATCATGAAACTCCGATCGAGAATACTACCAAACCTCACAGGTCTAGCAGGACGCGTGAAGCTCCCGAGCTGTACGGAAATCTTATCATGTGTTTCATGGTTGATGAAAATGATGACCCTGCGACATATGAAGAAGCGATGATGAGCCCGGATTCCAACAAATGGTTAGAAGCCATGAAATCCGAGATGGAATCCATGTATTAAAATCAAGTTTGGAACTTGGTGGAATTACCTCACGATCGAAAGGCCGTGGAGAACAAATGGATTTTCAAAAGAAAACTGATGCTGATGGTAATGTGACCGTCTATAAAGCTCGACTTGTCGCAAAGGGGTTTCGACAAATTCAAGGAGTTTACTATGATGAGACATTCTCTCCCATAGCGATGCTAAAGTAAGTTAGGATTATGTTAGCAATTGCTGCATATTTCGATTATGAGATATGGTAGATGGATGTCAAAACCGCGTTTCTCAATGGTAATATTGAAGAAGAATTGTATATGATACAACCAAAGGGTTTTGTCGATCCTAAGGATGCTAACAAGGTGTGCAAGCTTCAGCGATCCATCTATGGATTGAAGCAAGCATCACGAAGTTGGAATCTCCGCTTTGATGAGGTGATCAAAGAGTTTGGATTTGTCCAAACTTATGGAGAAGCTTGTATTTACAAGAAAGTGAGTGGGAGCAATGTGGCATTTCTGATATTATATGTGGATGACATATTATTGATCAGAAATGATATAGATCTTTTAAACAGTGTTAAAAGTTATCTAAACAACAAATTTTCAATGAAGGACCTAGGTGAAGCGTCATACATATTAGGCATAAAGATCTATAGAGATAGATCTAGGCGCCTAATAGGGCTATCGCAAAGTACATACCTTGATAAGATTTGAAAGAAGTTTAAAATGGACGGAAGTAATAAGGGGTTCTTACCTATGTTGCAAGGCAAGACATTGAGTAAGACTCAGAGTCCGGCTACGGCGGGAGAAAGAGAGATAATGGACAAAGTCCCCTATGCTTCAGCCATAGGCTCTATAATGCACGCCATGCTATGTACAAGACTGGATGTGGCACATGCTATTAGTTTGACTAGTAGGTACCAATCGGATCCAGGTTCGGAACACTGGATAGCGGTCAAGAATATCCTTAAGTACTTACGAAGAACTAAGGATATGTTTCTTGTGTACGGAGGTGAAGAAGAGCTAGTCGCTAAGTGTTATGTCGACGCTAGCTTTGACACCGATTCGTATGACTCTAAGTCTCAATCCGGATATGTATTTCTCATGAATGGCGGAGCGGTTAGTTGGAGGAGTTCCAAACAACCTGTGGTGGCGGGATCAACAACGGAGGCCGAATATGTTGCTGCTTCGGAAGCGGCTCAGGAAGCGGTTTGGGTGAAGGAGTTCATATCCGAACTAGGAGTGGTTGCAAACGCATTGGACCCAATGGTGATCTATTGTGATAGCAATGGTGCCATTTCCAATGCCAAAGAACCAAGGTCTCACAAGCATTCCAAGCATATTAAGCGCTGGTTTCACTCCATCCGCGAGCATGTCAAGGATGGAGATATTAAGATTTGTAAAGTACACACGGATCTCAAGGTAGCAAATCCGTTGACTAAAACTCTCCCTAGAGCAAAACATGATCAACACCAGAACTCAATGGGTGTTAGATTCATCACTATGTAACTAGATTATTATCTCTAGTGCAAGTGGGAGACTGAAGGGAATATGCCATGAGAGGCAATAATAAAGTGTTTATTATGTATATTCCAAGTATATGATAGATGTTTATTTTTCATGCTATAATTGTATTAATACGGAAACATTAATACATGTGTGTTTAATAAACAAACAGAAAGTTCCTAGTTATGCCTCTCTCATAAACTAGCTCGTTGATTAACAAGATGATCAAGGTTTCCTGATAATGGACATTGGATGTTGTTAATAACGGGATCACAACATTAGTGTAATGGTGTGATGAACATTCATCCGAAGTATAGCATTACGATCAAATTCATTGAGTTTATATTGCTATAACAACTTACGAAGTGATCCTAATCCTTAGACCATGAGATCATGTCAATCACTAACACCAGAAGAGTTTCTTGATAACATCAGACGTCACACCATAACAGGGTGATTATAAAGATGGATTCAGAACTAACAAAGTGTTATGTTGAGGCCCATGGATCGAGAGTGTAATTTGTTCATCCCGATGACGGATAGATATACTCTGGGCCCTCTCGGTGATATCACATTGATTAGCTTGCAAGCAAGTGATTTGATCACTAGAATGTTATATCACGGGAACGAGAAAAGAGTGCATGTCAGTAACGAGATCAAACTAGGTATGGAGATACTGATGATCGAATCTCGAACATGTAATACATCACGAAACAAATGGATTAAGATACTAGCGTAAAAGGTTCCGACGATCACAAGAAAGTCATCATTGAATGTGTGGGAGTCAGTATGGGTCTCTAGATCCCGCTTCTGATTATTGATCCGAGAGGGGTCTCGATCATGTCCGCATTATTCACGAACCGTAGGGTGACACACTTAAGATACACCAACATCCAATTGGAGCAAAAGTTTCATGCCGGAAAGAATAACAAGCACAGGAATTTATTTCACTAGATACCGAAACAGGTTTTCGGGTGAAATTGCATAAAGTGGTTATGCATGTGAAATAGAATTCTAGCAAGGGGTTATATGTGAATGTTTGTCATTAAAGTAATTGACAAAATTCTGAATAAATAAAAGAGTTTTATTTAATGAGAGTTTGCATTAAATTTGGTGGAAATTTAATTGCAAGTTTGAGTGGGATTTTGAGTGGAGGGAAATGAAGAGGTTTTTGTGAGTGGAGTGTCCACCCACATGAATGAAGGAGGGGAGGGGGCAGCCCCCATGGCCGGCGGCCACCCCCTTGGGTGCCCCCTTCCTCCTATAAAAGGCACCCCTCTCCCTCTCTCTCACTCACACCTCCTCGTGAAGGATCTCTCTCCCCCTCTAGAATTTATCCCCCATGGTCTCGGACTAGCGAGATACATGTTCCCGGTGGCTATTCAGCAAGAAAGAGTTGTGCTTCCGCTGCATCGCTGGAGCGAGGAGGCGGAGGTTGCTCGGTGCCTCAGACTTGTGTGCGAGCACGGATGCGCTGCTGATTTGCGGCGCTAGGACTTCCTCTCGATCTTGAGATCGGCAAGAGATCGTCTACATCAACCATGAGTCGAACTCGTTAAGCTTTGTCGGTCTTCAAGGGTATGTTCTTTACGGATATACATCTGCCCATTGTTTTTATCTAGTAGATAGATCTTGGTACTTAGTTCCCATCGTAGGAAATTTTTTGTTTTCTATGCTGCGAACCCTACAGTTCTGTTCTCCCTTATCAGTTGGCTCCAAAGAAGCTTCCGTGCATGATAAAAAAATATCTTATGAGATTTCAGAGCGAAGTGTGTGTGGAGGAGAAAATTAGTACAGTGTTAGCAAGTAGTTGAAAGCTCTTAAGGAAAAATGACAAACATATGAATGTAAATAGTGTGAGACGGCTGCGAAACAAGCGATAAACTACCTTTGTGACCGTGATTACACGATTTCCTACTTTTGGCCGTGCCTTTGTCGGACTTATGGCGAGCTACGACCTCGCCATTCACAGCTGAGCGGGTTTTTCTCACCATCTCTCCAGCATCATGGACAAGGTCGGAGAAGCAGATTCGGTGATATGGAGTCAGGGGAAGTGGATACAATGAAGCTGTGACTATGTCGCTGGTGACGGCGTTGATGAGTCGGCTCCGGCACCGTGGACCTCAGGTACATTGGAGCTGATCTGGTGTGGGCCGGCATCGGGGAAGCAACTCTGGCTTGCTAGACACTGTAGCTGGTAAAACGTCTTCGGTCACTATGTAGTGCCAGTGGAGAGGCTGTGAAGGGGGGATGGGATGGAATGGGCACGACCATGGTGGTGCGAGGTGATCTCGAGGGATTTGGCCCGATGGGCGCGGGTTTGAAATTTTGAATTGTGCAAGACAAACCATTTTTAGGAATGGCCTTTGGCGCCTTGTTTCTGTACCGATGGGCAAGATGGAAATTTCTTACCGCTTGAATATTAGACGCAGTAGCCATTTCGGCAGTTGTTTCTGGCGCAGAGTTAAAATTATTATTGACTGCTTGGTGAAAGTGGTGATTTTGGCGTGTGTTTTGCCCCTCGATTGATTTTTTGTGTACTCTACTAGTACACTCATGGCGTTGCGTTAACGTGGAGCGCTTCATCGGGAAACCCCAAGAGCAAGGTATGATGTAGCACAGCAGAAAGTCTTCCCTCAGTAAGAAACCGAGGTTATCAAACCAGTAGGAGGAACGAAACGTCTCAAAGGTGTTGCAAGCAACATGGAAACCTGCACAACACAAACTCAAGACTTTGCCCCAACTAACAGTAAGGTTGTCAATCTCACTGGTTGCTGTAACAAAGGATTAAGTGTATGGTATGGAAGGTGATGATGGTTTGCAGCAAGTAAACAGTAACAGTGGAAGATGTATCAATGGTAAAGATTGGACCGGGGTCCATAGTTCACTAGAGGTGTTCTCCTGAGATAAACAAACATGACATGCTAGGTAAACAAATTACAGCAGGGTTACTGACAGGACTGAGCAACGCATAGCAATGCAATACTAGACATAAATATCCTATGAGATTCGATTGGGCAATACAACAAGATACATAGACCGCCATCCAACTGCATCTATGACTAGAAGTCCACCTTTGGGTTATCATCCGAACCCCCTCCAGTATTAAGTTGCAAGCAACAGACAACTGCTTTAAGAAAAGTGTGTAAGGTAAACAATCCACTTGTACCATGAACAAGAGACCGTTGTTTTCTCCCTAGTGGCAACAACACATCTACAACCTTAGAGATTTCTGTCACTTCCCTTGATTAAATAGAGGCATGAACCCACTATCGAGCATAAATACCCCCTCTTGGAGTCACTAGCAACTACTTGGCCAAGATAGCTACTAACAACGGAGAGCATGCAAGATCACAAACAACACAGACATGATAGAATCAATAAGACAAAACCATTAATCAATCTGACATAGTAATCCCAATATCCATCAGATCCCAGCAAATAAAACATGCATGATTACAAATAGATGATATCTTGATCATGAACGGAGCTCACAAGATCTAGACTTAAAAGCACAAGGAGATACAACCATCTAGCTACTACATGGACCCGTAGTCCAAGGTGGAACTACTCACGCTTCATACCAGAGGCTGGCATGATGAAGAAGAAGGCCTCCGGGATGATCTCCCCTCCGGCAGGGTGTCGGGAAGAGCTTTAGATCCCTCCGATCTAGGGACAATGGTGGCGGCGGCTACAGACGGTTTCATGGAATATTGATCGGGTGCTTAGGGTTTAGGCATCGAGGGCTTCTTCTAGGCGAAGAGGCGAGGCAGGAGGGCGACCAGGGGGTCCACACCCTGCCCAGGCGTGGCCTAGGGTGGGCCCGCGCCTGGGGGTGCAGCCTCCCTATGGCTCCCCTCCGTCTCTCCTCTGGACTCCGTGTTTTCCTCGGTGAAATATTGACTTTGGCTTTTGTCCCGTCCAATTCCGAGAATATTTCTTTAGTAGCTTTTCTGGAACCAAAGCAGCAGAAAACAAGCAACTAGCACTGTGGCAACTTGTTAATAGGTTAGTACTAGAAAACATATGAAAAGCACCTCAAAGTGTGGAGTGTGGACAAATCAAAGCAAAGTAGATACTAAACAAGCATGGAACATCGAAAATTATAGATACGTTTCTGATGTATCAAGCATCCCCAAGCTTAACTCATGCTCGTCCTCGTGTAGGTAAGTGATAAAAGAATAATTTTTGAGGTGACATGCACCATCAAAACCAAGATCAAACTATTTGCATGCATTGAAAGCTGGGATCAAAGAACTCTAAACATGTGCATGAAAGATGGAGTTCTAACAATAAGACAAAGTAACTATGCATGCAACATGAAGGGCTACAAACAAAGATCTTGAATAACATGCATTGAAAAACGTTTGTTTATTTCACATACAGAAAACATGGCATAGTGGCATTCAGCTTGTCCCTCATGGAGTAGCAAATAGATGCATAGGACACCTTCAAAGTTCATAAGAGTGACTAGATACAAATAGCACAAGAACAAGCAATATCAACAATATGCATCAATCAATAAGTTTTGGGACACTACACATAGAACTAAGAATGGCAACTATGCTCTCTTAACTGGTGCCTAAAGGTAGAAGGTGGAGACTCAATATAATAATGGAAGAAAGGCCCTTCATAAAGGGAAGCAGGGATTTCAAGTTTCAACAAGAGCTTCCAAAAATTAAGGTACTTGTTAGATTTCAGCCCTCATTGCACCTACCATAAGCATCTTGAAGTGATTAAGGTTAAAGTGAACAAACTATGGAGTATATGCTTGACAAAGTATAAGTTGGCAATCTCATGTCCCTTGAGTACGAGGGCCGCATCTCATGCTACTCAACTTTACTCTCATGTAAGTTCTTGTCATAGTAAGTACATGTGTATCATAGAGAACCGCCAACGGGGTACCCCTTGCACATGGTACAAGAGCTATCCCATAACCAAAATGACAAGGCAAGCAGACAATGAGTATCTCAGCGATCTTTTTATTTTCTATTTGCATAGGTTTCATTGAGGATGCTTCACAGATTGCCCATTATGGTGATGCTGCAAGTTTCCACCATAATTAGGCATGGCTTAGGCTAGCGGCCTAGGCGTTTCTCTCACACAAAATACATAACTCCATGGACTTATAGGATCCCTTTTTATTTCACACCGGCGACATCCATAGACAAAAGAGCATGATATCAATTGTGTACAAAGTACAAGTGCAATGTTGAAAACGTTCCCCATGACAATATGGTTATGCTAATTATAACATATAAGTGCAAGAATATACAACATAGATGACACCATGGTTCAAGTTTATTAGGGGCAAGGAATATAAAGTGTGTCATCAAGTTCGTGAGAGCTTTAATCACTAAGTTTTCACATAACAAAATACTTTTTAATTAGAAGAAAGCTAAAAACAAGAATATACTTGGAATGGTGTATCACACCATGCATAGGAATTTATAGTGGACACTTTGGAATAACTTGGTTTCTTGGGAGTTGGAATCATGAGTAGATCTTACTCATACAAGTGGAGGCTATCAAAAGTCTGGGAGCAACCAACTAAGAGAGGAATAATGGCCATAATCATGTAGAGCGACAATACATTACTAATCAAAGCATAGAGTGGTACGACAAGTCAAGTACTAAATGATAAAAGAGGCTATGGTGACTTGTTCATAGTCATAACATGGTGTGAGCATGTGCCAAGTTAATCCAAACAAGACATCAAAGGAGAGTACCATAATACTATGCTTTTGCATGCTAAATCAACGCATGATTCCTTCAAGGCACACTAAGCAATCCCAATTGTTTGGAACAAGTCATGCTCTAGTAATAATCACTAAGCATAAGGTCAAAACAACACCTAGCATGACATACTAAAGTCTAAGTCACAGTCAATGCAAGCTTGTCTTGCACTTTCAAGCAAGAACTTTATACTCCTTTCCAACACCAATCAACTTATTTGAAGCAACACAGCGAGAACGGGGGTCCAAAGTACTTTATTCAAGCAAACTAAACAAACTAAGCAAATCAATCAAAAACTAAGATGCTCCAAGAACAACACAACAGTGCATGAAATAATAAAAACGAAGTGTCTAGAAAGACCTGAGCTTTTTATTGATGAAGAAGGGGATGCCTTGGGCATCCCCAAGATTTGACGCTTGTACCTCTTGGATATATCTTGGGGTGACACCGGGGTGGCATCCCCAAGATTGAGCTTTTGTCCATTCTTTATCTCATTACATCATTCTTCCTCTACACCTGAAAATTTTCCTTCATACAAAATTTCACACAATCTTCATTAGCAACATTAGTGTATTCAAAATATAATAGACAATTGGGTTTAGCTTTAGAACAGCAACAATTTCACTAAAAATACAAGCTACTGTAAAAACTCCTTCAAAAAGCTCAATTTCCCAAAAATAACCCAAAAATGAATCAATAAGAAGCAATTGCAAATAATTGCAGAAATCTGTCAAAACAGACCAGCAGGTAGAAACCGATTTTTTCGAAGACCTTCTGTTGCTCAAATCAAAAAGTATTGAACTAACTAAAGTTATCTAACATGCTGGTGGATTTATTCGTAAATTTTCATCTCAATCCCACTTACAGAGACTCCTCACGAATGTTTATGGTGGAGGACAGAAATCTATTTTGGGACAGCAACTCCCCAAATCTTCCCTCTCATTAGAGGTCATTCTTGGCACAAAAAGCAAACAAAAAGGATAAGGAGATGTCATTACTGAAGTAATAAATTCCAAGACTCAAGAAAACTCTCGGGTTATCTCCCAACAAGTACTTTTCTTTAACGCCTTTAAGTTAGGCACACGAAGCAAGAAATCAAGTATTTTCAAATGAAGAAGCATTAACATCAATACTTGCAAAGTATTCAACTATGAAAGGTATCTCATCCAAATGAGTTTTGGAGGATCCCTTCTCATCTCTATTTGGTTTATTACTTTCATCAAAAGGATTTTTAGGAACAATCCAATCAAAATTCTTTTCAAAGGCTTCATGCATCCCAACAAGCTTATGGGTATATTAAATTCCTCTCTAGGTTTGTCTGAAGTACCCACAAGATGTACACATGAGCCTAGCATATTAAAATGCTCAAAGACCTTTTTGGCTTCCTTAGCAACATCATGGAACTATTTTAGTAAAGTTTCAAGGATAAAATCTCTCTTTTCAGCATTCTTTTCTTCTTTTAGTTTTAGGAACAAAATTTGCATCATGGGGTTAAGGATAACAAACCTAGCCTCCAACATATGAACTAAAGAAGCTACAGCAATTTCATAATTAGGAGCAAGTTCTGCTATAGATCTATCCTCAATATCCTCATGCTTGCTAACATGATTAAATAATTCTTCAATATTTTCTTTCCCAATTATAGAGCCACTACCTATCGAAAGGTCCTTCAGGGCGAACTTGGGGAATAACATGGTGAGCTAGAGCAAGGTGGCAACTATAGTAGGAACTAATTTTTTTGTGTTTTTGATAAGAGAAAGCAAACCAAACTAAACTGACTTTTTTTGGAGTTTTTGATAAAAATAGGCAAACAAAACCAAGCAAAAGAAACTAAGCAAACCAAAAAAAAGTAAAGAGAAAGGTTGAGGACTCCCCTTGTGAAGACGTCCTTAGCCTCCCTGGCAACGGCGCCAGAAAATCTTGATGGCGCTGCGTCAACGTGGAGCGCTTCGTCGGGAAACCCCAAGAGCAAGGTATGATGCAGCACAACATCAAGTCTTCCCTTAGTAAGAAACTGAGGTTATCAGCAAGTAAACAGTAATAGTGGAAGATGTATCAATGGTAAAGATTGGACCAGGGTCCATAGTTCACTAGATGTGTTCTCCTTAGATAAACAAACATGGCATGCTGGGTAAACAAATTACAGCAGGGCAATTGACAGGACTGTGCATGGCATAACAATGCAATACTAGACATAAAGATCCTATGAGATTCGATTGGGCAATACAACAAGATACATAGACCGCCATTCAACTGCATCTATGACTAGAAGTCCACCTTTGGGTTATTATCTGAACCCCCTCCAGTATTAAGTTGCAAGAAACAGACAACTGCTTTAAGCAAAGTGTGTAAGGTAAACAATCCACTCGTTCCATGAACAAGATACCGTTGTTTTCTCCCTAGTGGCAACAACACATCTACAACCTTAGAGATTTCTGTCACTTCCCTTGATTAAATAGAGACATGGACCCGTATTCCAAGGTGGAACTCCTCACGCTTCATACCGGAGGCTGGCATGATGAAGAAGATGGCCTCCGGGATGATCTCCCCTCCGGCAGGGTGCCGGGAAGAGCTTGAGATCCCCCCGATATAGGGACGATGGTGGCGGTGGCTATAGACGGTTTCATGGAATATTGATTGGGTGCTTAGGGTTTAGGCATCGGGGGGCTTCTTATAGGAGAAGAGGCAAGGCAGGAGGGCGGCCCGGGGGGCCACACCCTGCCTAGGCGTGGCCTAGGGTGGTCCCGCGCTTGGGGGTGCAGCCGCCCTGTGGCTCCCCTCCGTCTCTCCTCTGGACTCCGTGTTCTCCTCGGTGAAATACTTTGGCTTTTGTCCCGTCCAATTCCGAGAATATTTCTTTACTAGCTTTTCTGGAACCAAAAACAGCAGAAAATAGGCAACTGGCACTATGACAACTTGTTAATAGGTTAGTACCAGAAAACATATGAAAAGCACCTCAAAGTGTGGACAAAGCAAAGCAAAGTATATACTAAACAAGCATGGAACATCAAAAATTATAGATACGTTTCCGACATAGCATACACTCTAAAAGTTTGAATTGGGGCCACACAAGTAGTTACATGTATTTATGCACGATAATGGGCACAAGGACATGGTCATTGATCTCAATCTACCTTTTTTAGATGGAATACCTTTCATGGTAATGTGTTAATTTGATGCAAAACGTGGGTCTACAGATCTAAATGAAAGTGCAAAATAAGATTTCAACTTTCTGGTTGGAAAATGTTGTTTTTTCATTTTCCAAATGGCTACCGAGATATGTTGTCCAGATGCAGCAAGTACTAGATACAATACAGTTTCATAACAGCGTGCCAAATACATAGTTACCATAAAGTATTGCCAGCACATAAAGAAAACAAAATTTCAGGCTGACAACACAAGGAAAGTCATCCTCATTATTCGAAATAACAATCTATTCGCATGGCAGCTCTTGCATCACCCTTCGAAAATCATCTTCCTACAAAGATGCTTGGAGAATCTCTGATTGTTCTTTCACTTGTTCCATGACCGTTCCATTGATCTCATTGACATGTGCATCAGACGAATTGGGAACAAAATTTTCAGCCACTAACTTCTGAAGATCATTGGCAGCATCAAGGCCATATTCAATCATAGAAATCCATCCCTGGTTCAATTCTTTGATCCGCCCAGTTGCCGTGTCCAAATCCTGTTGGAGAAGCCTAATCTTAGCTTCGGCCATGCATCATACTTTTGTTTGGTTCCTAAAAATGGCTGCATCACTGGCACGCTGTTGAATATCTGTGCTACGAACCTCCTTGGCAGGGACATGATCATGCAATTGCTTCTGCAAATTGCTATGCAGCAAATTAATCAACAAATAACACAAGCAAGATGCAACAAATAGCCATGTTTAGGGTACTCGACCAGGCCATGTTTTTGTACCAATTGTGTTGTGCCAAGATGGGCAACATCTGAATGTCCAAAACTCCTCAGGTTTCATTGGCATCGATTATTTGCATACTCATTCGACAGTACATCATCTTCCATGCCTTGCAAAAATAATATATATATATATACTAGTATGAGACGGCAGGGCAAGCAATGATGAACTACTCTCGAAAATAAAATGCATAACGACAGTAGGCACATATATGCAAAGTGGAGGCAAACCTTTCTCTAGGAAGGATTCTTGGGGGTTATCATTGGGTTGGCGAGGTCTTGTACTGGTGCGAGATAACCAATTTGGCTTGACGACTCATAGTTGCATTCCTTTCTCTTGGAACCGGTCCCACAGTATAGCAACTAGCATGAATTACTAAGAAATATAATTGGTAACGAGAAGGCACTGCAAAGAACAAGAGATGATCTACATTTATAAGTAAAATGCAAGGAAAGTGGGCATAGGAAGTGTGCATCAAACTTTGTCTCGGTAGTAGGGAGTTTTATTAGTCGGCCTGGTGAGGGGTCCGAGTGGCTTACGCATTTCTTGGTTGCGGTTGCGGGGAAGCAGACACTCTACAGTCCAGAGGGGGAAGCAGTTATGACGAAGAAACGATGGTAGCATTGATGACGGCATCGCTGAGTAGACTACGTCAAGGTGGAAGTTGGCTAAGGAGGAATGCGATAGAGGATGATGAGGGGATAGTGGGAGGGATCAGCGAGAGAATGAGCGAGAGGCCTGTCAGTATGCAGGTAGCTAGGAGGATCCTGCATATATTCCTCCAAAAATTTGAACTAGAAGATCCTGCTAATATCACACCAAAATTTAGTGCTGAATCGCGCTTGGCTCACCTCCCGAGTAATAATATTAAAAGGAAGCCTCTAAATGCAATAGGCGTCAAATGCGATTGGACGATGGCGTGTACTTCATGTGAAGAGAGGTCGCTGAGTCTAGTACGGTTGTGAGGGTGGTGCTTTTATTTTCTTTTTCTGAATAATAAGGAGAGGATAACTCATAAGACATCAAGATGCAAAATCATAGCAAAAAGTTAAACCTGTTTTCCAAACTCTCTTCTGATATAGTACTCCTAATTGTCCCTCGATGGGTACCTCCAAAAGCTTTTTCATAAAACTTTCAAAGAAACGTACGATTTGCTTGTAGTTCAAATTTGACGTAATTTTGATAAATTGACATAAAGTCATTCAAGTGGGCAGAGTTATCTAGGAAGTTTGAAAACTCATAAGACATGGGAATCATAAGTACAACATGTCGGTCCACTATATATATTTGAAAGCTCTGCTTGTGGCATTTAAATCCATATTCTTCAGACATTCTTTACAGAAAGGAACAACCTCGTCATCACTCGGAAAATTGAAAATGTTCTTTCGTGATAGTTGGAAACTCACACCGATGGTATTGTTTACTAAAAGAATATGCACCCATCTACATTCTAAAAGACAATTAATTCAAGATCAATCTATCGCGCTTACTTGTTGCTCAAGTTTGACCTAATTTTGGCAAATTTTCAAGATGAATAATCTTATAAAGAATTTGAACTTGTTGTCAAACTCTCGATGGTGGTTTGTGATATATTTAATGGCCCCCCACTCGAGCGATGGTTACCTCCCAAAAAATTGCAAAACTATCAACGCAACTTACAGTTTACTTTTAGTTCAAATTTGACCTAATTTCGATAATTCAACATAAACCCATTCAAGTGGGCAGAGTTAGCTAGGCTAAAGTTTGAAAACTCATGAAACATGGGAATCATAAGTAGTACACAACATGGCGGTCCACTATATATGTTTGAAAGCTTGGCTTGTGGCATTCAGACCTATATTCTTCGGACTTACATTTTAGAAAGGAACAATCTCGTCATCACTTGGAAAACTAAGATGTTCTTTCCTGATAGTTGGAAACTCACACCGACGGCATTGTTTACTAAAATAAGATGCACCCATCTACCTACGAAAAGACAATTATTCAAGAGCAATCTATCGTGCTTACTAGTAGCTCAAGTTTGACCTAATTTCGTTAAATTATTGAGATGGATAGTCAAAACTCTCGATGGTGCTTTGTGATATATTAAATGATCCCCCGATGGTTACCTTCAAAAAAAATCGTGAAAATTTCAACACAACCTACAATTTACTCGTAGTTTAAATTTGACCTAATTTCGATAAACAGACATAATTCCATTCAAGTGGGCAGAGTTAGCTAGGTTGAAGTTTGAAAACTCGTGAAACATGGGAATCATATAAGTAGTACACAACATGTTTGTCCACTGTATATATCTAAAAAGATCTGCTTGTGGCATTCAGATCCATATTCATGAGATCTTCTTTATGGAAAGTAACAATCTCGTCATCACTTGGAAAATTGAGGATGTTCTTTCCTGATAGTTGAAAACTCACACCGAGGACATTGTTTATTAAAATAAGATGCACCCATCTACCTCTAAAAAGACAATTAATTCAAGAGCAATCTATCGCGCTTACGTATAATGCTTATAACCTTTGTACCTAGTGTACTTGGTAATGTTTTGCCTTAAGGTTACTTAAGAATGGTTATTCTTCTATTTAAGTAGTGGTCTCTTAATTTTGTAGTGGAACAAGATTTCTTGTTTCCTTATAAAGGTATGATTATGGTTTGTGGATAAATAAATAGTACTTGTGACTACTCATGAATTATCTTTGGATTTAGTCCATTATAAGGTTGTATTTGATTGATATATCATTCTTGAAGATTTTATAATTATTAAAGAGCTTTTTTAAAAAATATAATTATTCATATAGTACAAGGATAATTCAATATAATACTATTTCTAATGTTTTGAATCATTATGACTTATTAGTAATATTCAAGACTAATATTTATTTATTAGACTTGATTGACTAATTTTAGAAATATTAACAAATTTTATTTACTCTTATATGAATTTTAAACTAAGTAAATAAGTTTAAAATTGAGTTATTAAAATATTTGAATTTTTATTTAACTCAAAAGTAGGATATTATATTTTTAACATGTAGATATTATTTTTGTGATCATTTTGGTATATTACACTTATTTTTGTGATTTAAAAATAATAAGATATGATTTTTATAATACTTATTACTTTATAAAGACTTAATAAATAACAGATACTTAATTAAGTTGAATTATAATGCATGATTATAATTTTAAATTATAATTCTTATTTTTCTAAGATTTTTGATATTCTATTTATATTTTTAACATTTACCATTATTAAAATTTGAATTATCAAAGTTTTATTACTTATAAAACCTTTATTAAATAATATTTATTTAAATAATCATTATAATAATATTTGATAATAATTTTAAGTTGTAGATTTTATTTTTCTACAAATTTTCATATATTATACACATTTTTCTGAATTATAAATCAAAAGTTATTAATTAAATAAGATTTAATCATTTATTTGATTTTTGGAATATTAATAATTGAGCTTATAACATTTTATTTATTTCTTAAACATGAATTAACTTTTTACACCGCACCCATACCTAGCCCTAGTCACTGACCAGTGGGCCAGTGCCCACCTCATCAATCAGATGAATAAATGTGTTTATTACCGACTCTGTCTCTACTCCCAGACAATGACATATGGGCCCAAGGCCACGTCATATGCCACGTGAGACAAATACCAGGTCAAACCATGCTAGGGTGGCAGGATGACACCAGCATGATGTCATGCTGACATTAGCCTGGCCTCCACCACCAGAGGATGGTCGTCGAGGGCGAACCACTGTGTTCTGGCGCACAAGGTCGATGCTATTGGACAGAGGGAACCAAGGCGAACCTATTGGTAGTAACACCGCTACCTAGTGGTCACCGAAAATACACCGACGACGAGCTTCTGCGGCGGCCAACGGCGGTGCTCAACAAAACAAGGTCTACGGTGAGAATCAACAAGCGAAATTATGATCCAGAGATGCGTCAGCTTACCCTAATGATGATAGAGAGGTCGATGAGACTTGGGAAGGCGTGACGACGGCGAATCGACGATAATCGCCACGGCGGCCGATGAAAAGGAATGCTCGATTTCACATGATTCCTGGCGTGCGGGCTTCCGTGCTTGGTCCTAGGTGAGTCAGACCACGACGGCGCGTCCAACGGTGGCTACCACGAGGCTAGGGGTGGTCGGACCTGACCGGAACGACGAACTAGGGTTTCGAGTGAGGAAGGAAGATGGTTCTCGAGAGAGATACTGAAGATGAGATTGGTATGAGAGGATAGAGGAGTACGCGGCGATCTTATCTACTCCTCCCAGGGATGGCGGCACGCATCGTAGCGCGGCGGTCGATCGACAGCGGAGCTCCGGCCAGCGAGCTGCTTCCAGTAGGCGAGGTAGACGACAAAGTCGATTTTGTAGAAAACCCCCTAGCGTTTCTTTCCTCTCAACCCGCAGTCCCTCTTTGGTCCCACCTGTCAGCCAGAGACGAGAACGAGCTGGGCTGGTTATTGGGCCTTTGTGGGATGCACAGGGGCGACAGGTAAGCAAAGAGGAGTTGGGCCACGGCCAGGATTTGTTTTTTATTTGTTTTCCTTTTTTCTATTTTCTGTTTTACTTTCAGATTTGAATTTTTCTTATTTGATTTGAATTCTCCTTATAGAATTAATTTGCTGAGTGATTGCAGTATTAATAAAGTATATTAAGGTTCTTTTATGATTTTGTCATATAATGGTATTATTTCTTTATTTTTTTCTGTCATAACCCTTTTTTATATTATATAGAAGCCCTTATTATTAATTTTTCTTTCCACTTTTAACCATGGATTTATTAAATAATATTTCCTTATTGGTTTATAAAACTTAACTCTAGTTGGCTCATAGTTTGAATAGAAATTTTTATATGTATAATGATCCTATATCATTATTTAATGCATGAAATATAAAAGAAATTAATATGGTTAATACTACTTTCATTAATTTAGAAAATGGTATTGTATATATTTATTATGGTAAACATAGAAATTTAGGGTTCTTAATTTACTTAAATTTCTTTTGTTGCTGTGAGTAAAGATTTAATAAGTATGCATATTGTCTTCTGTTTGTGATATTTGATGACATCATCTTTTAAAATAAAAAGTTATAGAATGTTTTATAGAAAGGAATTGATAAAGATACTCTTAAGCACATATAATTATGATAATTGGAATAAATAGAGATGTGCTTATGTGATTTTCTATAGAAAAATATTCCTATAAAGTGATATAGACATAAGATGATGGATCAATAGCATGAGATGGATATTATGTTTGGTTTGAGATTTAGAGTTGGTTGTTTACCAAGAATGTCTATTTTCCATAATTCACAATCCTGGATTTCTAATTAAGGAATTACTTTCCTAGATATACTATTTTTTCCTATCTAACATCATGGTTAACATGATGAGCTTTCCTTTACAAAAATATTCGTCTTCACATATCATTCTTCTAAACTCATTGATAAATCCAATGAGCTTGACATTGAAGCTTTTATAGTTTCCTCATATCCATACTTGGTTATATCCACTACTCTACTGTTGATAACCTCCCATCCAACAAGTAGTTCCTACAAACTCCACTCATAATATTCCTTAATCATCCATCACTAATATTTCTCCATCAGATTTATACATCCAACTACCTTTCTCTAAAGCTTACTATCCTTTAAGATGAAAAACACTATTTCCACAACTCCATGCTATAATAGCTTTAATTGAATCATACTTGGTATAGATGGACAATCCTGGTGAGTAAGGCATGATCATTATAATCCTTTAATCATTTATAGCTTAGGTTTCCAATTGGCTATACAAGGTTTCATCAATACCACTTTTCAATTGTATTGAAATTATCTTCTTTGTATCTCATATTGAATTAAGGGTTATTCATGGACTATGCCTCTTTAAAAGATTTAAGTAGATGCTATGATAAGATCAAGAAGTAGTATATCAAGTATTGATAGTTAAAGAATTTGTGAATCAATGGTTGATTACTCAATCATTGATGAACAATAGATATTAAGTTAGGTTCCATAAAGATTGATATGGAAAGAAAGATATATGGTGAATGATCTTGACTTAGTATCTTTCCAACTCAAACTCATTAAAGAGTTCAAGTTAGGTATTACTATGATACTCATAGTAAGAATAGACAAGAATAAGATAGGTCAGGATTAGTCATTACATTTATATTACTTTAGTTGTAATCTTAACTTGGCATTTGTGAGTTGTTGTGCTGAATTTGATGATATAATCCCTTAAGGATCATATATTAATCATTTAAGCAATGTATTATGAGTAACATTTTATTATATCTGATCTACCCTTAGATCAAATCATGTTTACCCAAATAGGGTTTTAGCAAAGGTCATAATGAAACCTATCACAGTCAACTTGATAATCTACTTCAATTCCATCAAGTTGAGAGAAGCTCCAATCACTTTGACAAGCTTTGTTTAAAAGCGTGAAAATTATTCGGATTTTCTATGCATGAATGCAATGCACACATCTGGGTTCAACTTATTTCTAAGCTCTAATACTAGGATGTTACAATGGTTCTGTAGTAGTGTATCCTTTTTGTCAATATGATAAATTGTCACCTTCCACAGATCTCGGTGTAATATCCATGGATGTGGCTGGGATTATGGGTACATCTAATCCCATGTTCAGATTTGCATTTTTGAATTTGACATCGTCATTCCAGTTCATGGTAGTAGGTAACCTTAAAAAATATCTAAGTGAGGAACATGTGAGTGGGGAATTGTGTGACAAGGTTACGTCAACCTAGTTCTCGATTGCATTTGATGGAAAACATCTAAACCTAGAATGACATGAACGGAGTGGCAGATTTACGTAGTTTTTATAAACAATGAACTGATAGACCTACAAATTTTTCCTTTATAGACAAGATAATGCGAGAACGAACCCCCCCAGTCCACCACTCTATACATGATCGTCGAGTGATAAATGCAAGCAATGAACTTATATGTTTCCACTAGTGGAGAACGGGGCACTAGTCACCGTCGTAGAGGGCCTCTAGTCCCGGATGGCCAGCCGGGACTACGGAAACGGGACTAGAGGTCTCAGCCTCTAGTCCCGGTCCATTTACGGGCCGGGACTAAAGGTTGTGCACGTGGCAGCGTAGCAGTACGAGGGGGGTGGTCTTTAGTCCCGGTCCGTATTACGGGACGGGACTAGTTCCTTTCTGCCGCAGCAGCCGATGGGGGTTTCTACCGCGGCAACGATGGGGGTTTCCGCCGCGGCAGAGTTTTGGGGCCGTTTTCTGCCGCGGCAGCCGATGCGGGGTTCTAACGCGGTAGGAGGATAGGTAGAGGAGGGTTGAGTTTGGCGTAAAGTGACATGCAACAAAGAGATCACAACCCGTCTAATATAGATATAATTCTACATTACATATAATTCTACATTACATAAATATATACATAAATGGAGATCACAACCCGTCTATTCGATTACAAGTTCATTAAATCACGGGTAGCCGGTATGTTATTTTCCTTCTGGGTTTATGACATGGTCAACAAGAAATCCCGCCAATTCCTCTTGAATTGCTACCAGATGCTTCCTTGGATCGAGATTCTCCCACAATCTTTCAAACTATATATAAAAGGAGGAGGTCAATATGAATATTAATAGTCATAACAAATATTATGAATGAGACTCAATAATTTTTTTGAATATATTGCTCACGTACTTCCAAAAATGTATCTCCGTCCCTCTCACTGACCTCCGAGCGAATGTACTCGCACACGAAGTATCCACGTATGTTAGTACCTGGTGGCTGCCTCTCGCACTTTACGACAAAAGGTTTCAATCAAATAATAATCAAGCATGACATGATGGTATTGAAACTAGAATTGAAGAGATGCGCGGATCTAGCTCGTACTACTTACATCGATCCGATGAAAACTAAGCTTGTCTGTAAATTCACCAACCGTAGCATTGGTGAAAGCTTTCCAAACCCTGCCCGGCAAAAAAATAATAAATGAGTTATTAGTTACTTGATATCTCAGGATATATATCAGAACCATCACCGGACTATAACTAGGGAGAGATCCCTGAATAACCTGCCAGATATGGGGGGCCATCCTGGCGTCCAACATCACCATATAGCGACTAACGTGCTCGTCCTCCTCCCTGACGCGACGTCGTACCACCTCCTCGGGGGCCGGCTCCCTCTGCACTTTGTCCGGGCCACTTGACCTCCACCAAAGAAGATCCGGGTCGACGACGACACCCGGATTCCTCACCAAGCTACGCGTCCCTGACGGTAGCACCTCCTAGTGCCATCCTGGCGGAGTCCAGTCTCGTACAACACCGCTAGAGCGTAGTACTCCCTCGCTCTGGCCGAGTTGGCTACGAGGATGCCCGGGCATATTCTAAGGTAGGTATGGATTTGACCGAAAAATACACTCTTTAGAAAAAATACACCATTTAGGACAAAATATACTATATATATACACTATATACTAACTAATATCCTAATTTAGGGGAAAAAGTACCCTATACACTAAATACTAACTAATATACACTATATATTGAAAAAAACTAAATACTAAGTAAATAAATACTAACTAATTAAATACTAACTAAGTAAATAAATACTAACTAATTAAATACTAAGTAAATAAATACTAACTAATTAAATAAATACTAACTAAATAAATACTAACTAAATAAATACTAACTAAGTAAATACTAAGTAAATAAATACTAACAGAGTAAATACTAACTAATTAAATAAATATTAACTAAGTAAATACTAAGTAAATAAATACTAACTAAGTAAATAAATACTAACTAAGTAAATACTAACTAATTAAATAAATACTAACTAATTAAATAAAACTAAATACTAAGTAAATAAATACTAACTAATTAAATAAATACTAACTAATAAGTAGTGAAAAAAAAACTCACCGGCGGGGATCGGCCGGTGAGAGGCGGCGCGGAGGGGAGGCGCCGGCGGCGGCGCAGAGGGTATGCGCCGGCGGCGGCACGTACGGGGACGGGCGTGCGAGGGGCCGGCGGCGCGGGGATGAGGCCGGTGTGGGGACGGGGCGCGGCAGACGGGGTGCGGGCGCGGGCGGCGGCCTGGCGACGTCGATCGTCTTTGGAGAAGAAGAAACGCGTCCCGGCTCGTGGCTCGGGCCGGGAGGAGGGCGTAGTTTCGTTCTCGCGTGCAAAGACCTCTAGTCCCGGTTGGAGGCTGCGCCCGGGACTAGAGGTTAATTTTTTAAAATTTATTTATCTCTTTATCTTTTATTCTATGATGATGAAAAATATGTATTATATATCAAATTTTGCAGAAAAAAAAAGATCTATAATGTAAATCTATTAGCATATTATGTTATAAAACTAATATTTTGTTGAACTAAAAAATATCTTTTGTATACTAGAGTTTGAATTTATTAATATTATTATCTCTTTATCTTTTATTCTATGATGATGAAAAATATGTATTATATAGCAAATTTTGTGGAAAAAAAGATCTATAATGTAAATATATTAGCATATTCTGTTATAAAACTAATATTTTGTTGAATTAAAAAATATCTTTTGTATACTAGAGTTAGAATTTATTAATATTATTATTTCTTTATCTTTTATTCTGTGATGATGAAAAATATGTATTATATATCAAATTTTGCAGAAAAAAAAGATCTATAATGTAAATCTATTAGCATATTTTGTTATAAAATTAATATTTTGTTGAATTAAAAAATATCTTTGTATACTAGAGTTTGAATTTATTAGTATTATTATTTTAATATATTTTGTTGTGTTATGATGAAAAATATGTATTATAAATCAAATTTTATAGAAAAAAAGATCTATTATGTAAATTTATTAGCATACTAAATATGGACCGGGACTAAAGCTTGCGGCAGGCTAGGGAAGGCAGGACTAGGGCAGGCATGCTAGGAAGGCAGCACTAATGATATGGGTGAGTGTCGACATTATGTCGCGTAGATTTTCTCTTGTCCCGGATGGTGTCGCCAACCGGGACTAAAGCTGAACCCTTAGTCCCGGTTGAGACCCCCACCGGGACAAAACACGAGTGAGCACTAATAATAGGGGTGAGTGCCGACATTATGTCGTCAGTGTCGACACTATGCCGAGCTTCTTGTACTATAAATAGGTTAGTCCTCCAGCCAGTTTGAGGCATCTCCAAGATCGATGGTTTGCGAAAGCAGGGACACCACTACGGCCAGTTTCAGGGAGATGCCGCCGGAGCCCATTCCTCCGGCATCTCCAAGAAACTGGTCATAGAGGCACTCCCTAATATGTGAAATTAGGTTAGCTCCCACGCATATTGATCTAGTTAGGAAGTTACAAGCTGCAAGATGGTCTTCGAGAGCAGGCACACCACTACGGCCAGTTTCAGGGAGATGTCGCCGAAGCCCAGTCCTCCGGCATCTCCAAGAAACTGGTCATAGAGGCACTCCCTAATATGTGACCGCACATGTTTGGAGATTAGATCTTCATGGTAAGTATGAATTGGGACAACATCTTCATAGTTTGGGAAAGTCGTAGTACGAATCGGAACTAAAGGCCCCCTTTAGTCCCGGTCCAACCATAAAACGACACTAATACACTCAAGACATTTATTAAAATTTAAAAACTGAGACTGCGGAATCAGGACTAAAGGCCCCCTTTAGTTCAGGTCCAGCCACAAACCGGGACTAACACTCAATATTAAAAACTGGGACAAACCTGAACTAGCTAACACTCAGGACTAAAGCCGCCCCCTTTAGTCATAATTATGCCTTGTCCTATAGTAAGCAGCTTCAGGGTCTTCTTCGTCATCTTCATCATCATTGTCATCGTCAGCTACCACTCCGGGGATCCTCAGCCCAGCCATGGCATATACCGGGGGCACCTGCCACTCCAGCCTCGGATTCATGGCGGGCGGGGGAGGGGTCTCCTGGAAGATGATGCCGCTACCGCCGGGCGGGGGAGGGGCATTCTTCTTGTGGCTCTGTAGCGGGTGACCTTGTGGGGACCGTAGGCAAGGACGGTCTTCCCGGCGATGTAGAGCATCACACCCTTGATAGTCCGGTTCGCCCACCACAGGCGGCGGCCGGCTTCGTTGTGGTTCATCGGGGAGGGTCGTCACCCTCGTACCTGAAGAGCTCTCTTCCTCGCCGGTTAGCAAAAAAGGCATTCCAGGTGTCATAGTTGTCGGGATCCCACTGGGGATCCATCCGCTGCTCCAGCGTGAGCTCGTGGTAGAAGTGGTTCGTGATGGCCGCCTGGCGTGTGGAACCTTGAGGGACAGGAGGGACAGGAACCCCTCCAGCGCTCAGCATCCAGCCGGCGGGCGGCTGGTAGCCCGGAGGGCAAGGGTAGCTGGAGGCGCACAACGCCTCGGTTCCTCGAGGGTCAGAATGGCCCAGTAGCCGATGTCCATTGTTGTGAGAGAGTAAGGTGTGGATGTGTGGATAGAGATGGCGCGGTCGGCCTAGATATAGAGGAAAAGGGCGGAAAACATTGCGGGAAGCGGTGGGAAATGGCGGGAAATATCTTTAGTCCCGGTTAATGGCTACAAGCGGGACTAAAAGCTTCAGTCATATGGAAAGTTAGTATAATTATTCTTATAAAACAGAAAAAATAACAAACTTTGTAAAAGCTTCACAAAATGATATACATGCATATGTATATATTGATTGCATCTAAAAAACGGCCGCATGCAAAATTCTGAATACATCATATGACTTTATTATGACTGTGTGGCCTTAACCATGGAGCATCTTCATCAAGTAACATGATGGTTGGGTCATCCTTCACTACAAACATCGGAATTTCATGAAACTTGTCATAATCTTCGGACATCTCTGTCTTGTCCTCCACTCCTACGATGTTTCTTTTCCCTGAAAGAACTATATGGAGCTTTGGCTCATTGTTTGATGATGTATTTATTTGCTTATATTTTATTTTTCTTGGTTTGGTAGACATGTCCTTCATATAGAAAACCTGAGACACATCATTGGCTAGGACGAATGGTTCGTTCATGTATGCAAGATTGTTGAGATCCATTGTTGTCATTCCGTATTTTTGTCTACCTCAACCCCGCCTCCTGTTAGCTTGATCCATTTGCTCCAAAACAAAGGGACCTTCAAAGTAGGTCCATAGTCAAGTTCCCATATCTCCTCTATGTAACCATAATATGTGTCCTTTGACCCATTGTCGTTTGTTGCATCGAAGCGGACACCACTGTTTTGGCTGGTGCTCTTTTTATCTTGGACGATCGTGTAAAATGTATTCCCATTTATCTTGTACCCTTGGTAAGTCCATATAGTCGAAGATGGTGAGCTGGCCAACAAGTACAACTCATCACAAACAGTGTTGTTATTCATGAGATATGTTTGCAACCAACCGCCAAAAGTCCTCATGTGTTCATCTCTAATCAAGGAGCCATGCTTTCCCGGGTTGTTTGAGTGTACAATATCCTTGTGTTCCTTTATATACGGAGCTGTCAAGGTGGAATTATGCAGAACCGTGTAGTGTGCTTGAGTGAAAGAATGTTCGTCCCTACATATTATTGATTTCCTTCCTAGTGTGCCTTTTCCACTCAGTCTCCCCTCATGCCGTGATTCAGGAACACCAATCGACTTAATTTAAGGAATAAAGTCAACACAAAACTCAATGACCTCCTCTGTTCCATAGCCCTTCGAGATGCTTCCTTCTGGCCTAGCACGATTATGGACATATTTCTTCAAGACTCCCATGAACCTATCAAAGGGAAACATATTGTGTAGAAATACAGGACCCAAAATAGTAATCTCGTCAACCAGGTGTACTAGCAGATGCGTCATAATATTGAAGAAGGATGGTGGGAACACCAGCTCAAAACTAACGAGACACTGGACCACATCATTCTGTAACCTCGGTAGAATTTCTGGATCGACTACCTTCTGAGAAATAGCATTGAGGAATGCACATAGCTTCACAATGGGCAATCGAACATTTTTCGGTAGAATCCCCCTCAATGCAACCGGAAGCAATTGTGTCATAAGCACGTGGCAGTCATGAGACTTTAGGTTCTGGAATTTTTCTCTGCCATATTTATTATTCCCTTTATATTCGACGAAAAGTCAGAGGGGACCTTCATACTTCTTAGGACTTCAAAAAAAAATTCCTTCTCTTATTTGGTAAGAGCATAGCTGGCAGCACTTAGACGTCCTTTATCTGTCTTTATTGGATGCACGCCGTCTCGGTCTTTCATACCTTGCTGGTCCTGCCGTGCTTCTGGCGTATCTTTTGTCTTTTCATACACGCCCATAAAGCCTAGCAGGTTCACGCAAAGATTCTTCGTCACGTGCATCACGTCGATTGCAGAGGGGACCTCTAGAACTTTCCAATAGGGTAGCTCCCAAAATATAGATTTCTTCTTCCACATGGGCACATGTCTGTCAGTGTCATTTGGAACAGATTGACCGCTAGGGCCCTTTCCAAAGATTACTTCTAGATCCTTGACCATACGAAATATATCATCACCAGTACGGCGGATAGGCTTCTTCTGGTGATCTACCTCACCATTGAAATGCTTGCCTTTCTTTCTTGCGGGATGCCTGGCCAAAAGAAATCGACGATTCCCCAGGTACACATTCTTCTTACCTTTATCCAAATATATACTTTCAGTATCATCTAAACAATGTGTGCATGCATTGTATCCCTTGTTTGACTGTCCTGAAAGGTTACTAAGAGCAGGCCAATCATTGATGGTTACGAACAATAACGCTCGTAGGTCAAATGGTTTCTGTTTGTGCTCATCCCGCATACGAACACCTTCGTCGCGCCACAACTGTAGTAGTTCTTCAACTAATGGTCTTAGATAGACATCAATGTCATTGCCGGGTTGCTTCGGGCCTTGGATGAGCACTGGCATCATAATGAACTTCCGCTTCATGCACAACCAAGGAGGCAGGTTATATATCCATAGAGTTACAGGCCAGGTGCTATGACTGCAGCTCTGCTCTCCAAAAGGATTCATGCCATATGTACTTAGACCAAACCTTAAGTTCCTTGCGTCATCTGTAAAGCTCGGGTACTCTCTATCGATTTTTCTCCATTGCACCCATCAGCGGGGTGTCTCAACATCGAGTCTTTCCTGCGCTCTTCTTTGTGTCATCGCAACAACTTGGCATGCTCATTGTTTCTAAACAAACGTTTCAACCGTGGTATTATAGGAGCATACCACATAACCTTTGCAGGAACCCTCTTCCTGGGGCGTTGCTCGCCCTCAACATCACCAGGGTCATCTCGTCTGATCTTATAACGTAATGCGCCGCATACCGGGCATGCATCCAAATTCTTGTACTCCTCTGTGATATAATATGCAGTCATTAATGCATGCATGTATCTTCTGCACCTCTAGTCCTAGAGGGCAGACGACCTTCTTTGCCTCATATGTACTGACAGGCAATTCATTATCCTTTGGAAGCTTCTTCTTCCAAATTTTTAGTAGCTTCTCAAATCCCTTGTCAGATAAACCATTCTCTGCTTTCCATTGCAGTAATTCTAGTGTGGTACCGAGCTTTGTATTGCCATCTTCGCAATTTGGGTATAATAATTTTTTATGATCCTCTAACATGCACTGCAACTTCTTCTTCTCGTTTTCATTTTCGCATTCGCTCTGTGCATCAAGAATGTCCTGACGAATATCATCAGCAGTCTCATCTAATGCCTGTTCTTCACCTTCTTCTTGTTCATTGTCTTCTAGTGCAGTGCCGCCGTATTCAGGAAACATTGGATAATTATCATCGTTCTCTTCTTCTTCTTCGCTGTCTTCCATCATAACCCCGCTTTCTCCATGCTTTGTCCAACAAATATAGCCGGACATGAAACCTGATTGAACCAGGTGGATGTGAATGGTTTTGGATGAAGAGTAATCCTTCTCATTCCGACAGACACGACACGGACAACACATAAAACCATTCCGCTTGTTTGCCTCAGCCAACTCGAGGAAAGAATGCACGCCTTTAATGAACGCGTCAGACATTCGGGGAGCTTCATACATCCATTCTTGGCTCATCTGCAGTATAATTAAAATTTTCTATCATATAAAAAGTTTGGATCATTTTTACTACAATTACTTTTACATGCACTAATTTTTGAATTAAGATTTTCTATCGTATTAAAATTTTACATGCACTAATTTTTGAATTGGACAAAACTGTTAACATAAAAATGTTGACTATTTAATTATTGCTCTAGCAGTGAAAACCTTATTCAATTCTGAGATCCGAAACTCTTCAAATGCACATCTCAACTTTCAGTAGCTTTTTGTATAATCAAACTATGCTTAAAACTACACATCTAAAATTCCCTCTACACTTCTAAGCATGAAATTCCTCATTCTAGCTAGTTCTAGAGCATTGAGCTAAACTATAACAATAAGAGGTGAATGATTGGAGTTGCTAACCATTTTAGAAGCTTCGATTGATAGATGATGCCACCAAATCTTGGATTGAAAGTTGCCACCAAAATGAGGATGAACTTGAGCTGTTACTTGGAGGAAATGGCCATGCTTTTGGGCTGGGTCGAACAGGCATATATAGTGGTAATAAGTTGTCCCGGGTGGTAAAATAAACCCAGACTAGAGGTTGACCTCTAGTCCCGGCTTGTAACAAGAACCCAGACTAAATATAGCCATGGGTCCCACAGGAGCTCTAGTCCCAGCCTGTGTTACCAGCCGGGACTAGAGGTTGTCCATGGACCGGGACTAGTGATATGGGGCCATGTAGCCGTTGCAGAATTCACAGAACACTAGTCCCGGTTTCAGAGGAGGCCGGGACTAGAGGCTGGAGCTGCAAAAAACGAAAGGTCGTTTTTCTACTAGTGTTCCTGGTGCAGCCAATGTATACCCTCCTCTGTCTGAGTTGAGAAGTACTCCCTTCGTTTAGAAATATAAGATATTTTAGCTTTGTGAAATGTATATAGATGCTTTTTAGTGTATACTCTAAACTTTTACGAACCTATACACTAAAAGACGTCTAGATATATTCGATTCACAAAGCTAAAACGCCTTATATTTCTAAACGGAGGGAATAGTTGTTTCCTATACATAGCTGCCATGGCTGGAGCCCTCTCCAGGTTAACCGTGTATAGCTACGTTCTATGTCAATGACACTGTTATATGTGTATTCCTCCCCATTCCGTCCTGTAATCCTCTCCAACTAAACCTGTCTGTGAACCACAAACCAACTAGCTCATGAATCTCTTTACAGGGACTGGTTAATATACTGTGATGTTTCCTCAACTGAGACAAGGTGTGTAGAAAATTATGCGCAGTCTGCAACACAAACAAGCTACACATGCTTTGTCATTAATTGGCGATCATCTCCTCTATGTCTGCGCACAACAAGAAGGTATTCTAAACGATTTAGTTTACTTGGACCGGGAGCGAAGATATTAACTAATAAGTAGCTAATTGAGAATGATGTCCTACATGCAGGCAGTATTCACAAGCTACAGCTCCATATACTAAGTGCCGTGGAGCAATCTGGAAGCAAGACAAACATGGTCATCACAATATGTATACATGGTCATCACAATATGTACATATAAGAAATAAAGTTGATTATCTCTGCTGCTGCATTAATTTAATAATCTCTATCTAGCTGCATGTGATCGGTTGGAAGGTGTAGTCAAGTCAACAGGACAGTACCTTGCACTTGAACAAAACTGACACGTGCACCACCATATCACACCTAGCTATGACCATGCATGTCTAGCTCCTAACTAGCTCCATGAGTATCTGCGCCGGTGTAACTTAATCATACCCAAGATTGAACAAACATTAGTTAATGAGATCATGTGATGCATGGCCATCTCTTAACTTGTTACGGGCCGGGCCTCCAAAGAACTTTTTCATGTGAATTTCAGAGAATCTCCCCATAAGCTTTCGTTTCTATTTTATAAGAGTATTAGAAATCATAGGAATATTTCGTGTGGTCTACTTTGCATGTAAATCCAAAGAAAAATCTCATTAAGTGCAACCTCACCATAATTTTTCTTTATTTCTATGAAATTATGCTATGCTCCTGATGCTATAAGAAAGCTCTTGTGTTCTTCCGTGGTGCAACGAAACAACTTCTACTATAATTTTATTTTGTGTTTTTTCGAAAAGGGCAATAAGACCCGGCCTCTACATCGGTCGATGCACACAGTATTTTTATTAAATATTTAGCATCCAAAAGTACTACAAATCATGGAGCACTTAAAGTTGATACCTGAATCAACCAATGAAAAAAATGAAACAAGTGACTAATCATCATGCTTCACTCGACTAAAACGCAGCCAGCTAGACTGGCCAAAAATATGCCTAGCGACCATCAGAAGACGGATGCACCCAATAGTCATGATATCCCGCTGGTATTGTGGCGATAGAAGCGCCCAAAAACTGCACCAAATGTGCCACCATGTGAATAACCTGCAAAAGATTGAAGTTTTTGATCTGTTAAAGATAATATCATTCATGCATCTCCAAATAGAGCAACATAAGGCCGAAACACCAATATGAATTCTAGCCTTGGATGATTTATCAACACCATTTAACAATTTCCAAATATGTTTGTTACATTAGACAGAGGAGGTAAATCATATGCAAAATAAATGATACGCCATAAAAGGCGAGCAAATGGGCAAGATATAAATGAATATTCTATGGTTTTCTGCGACCCACAAAAACAACATTTAGTACATCCTACCCAATTCCTATTAGCCAAATTATCCTTTGTAAGAATAACCTTATTACTGAGAAACCACATAAAAATCTTGATCTTGAGTGGTATTTTTAGTTTCCAAAGATACTTCTGAAGAAAAACCGTATGATCATTCATAAGGTCTCCATGCATGGATTTAACTGAGAACTCTCCTGACGATGTCAAGTTCTACACAAACTTATCATTGTCATCCGATAGCTGAATCATCATAAGCCTTTGGCAAAAGTGTAGCCGAATCTATATTTTTCCTATTCATGTGTTTTTAGGATCTTCTAAACCAAAACCCTACATTTTCTCTCTGCATATACATGCATACATGTATAAGAAACATGCGGCTAAATTCCTGCATGTACTTTACCTTGCCATTCGCAAAATAATTAACTCCCAATTCTGTCGGAGGAACTGTGGATGACAAATATCGGAGGTTGCCCTGCTTACAGTAGAAATGTCCACAGTGGGCACCTCGCCTATGCATGTGGAATTTTGGACAGAGAGGAACCAACCCATCTTGAATGGAACATCGTTAGTGTTCGACAATATTAGGTTGTTACCAGTGTGGATATGCTATTTTTGGGAGTAGTCCGCACACGGATAGTGCTTTTGCTGTTTATCTGGCTGATCCCTAACCAATCTCATAACTAATAACTATGCTCTAGACTCTTCTTAAATAAAATGAAGTGCCCATGCCCCAGAAATAAAATTGGTGGGCTTAGTTTCTCTAGATGAAGTTAGTAGTTTGACTCATTAATATTCTCAAGAAAATTTGCATCTTTTAAGGATGTTCTTTTGAAGGAAAAGTAGCTTGGTGGAACCCTGGATAGTTGCCTACTTTTCCAGCTTTTTGTGTGAACTTTCTCAGTTTCATCTTGATAGAAAGCTAGATCTGAATGACTATATTTATGGTCATCAAATTAATTGGTTCCTTCAATTTTGGATCGATGGTATAAATGGGGACAACGTTGCTACATGTCCATACCTAGCTAGACACATGCATACAGAGAGTTATGCCCAAACTGAAACAGGGTCCATATATTGTGTACAAAGATGCTGTATTTTATTTTCCTTTTTGTAGTATATATTACATATATATATATATATAACAATCAGTGCACTGATGCCTGCATTTCATTGCAAGTTGGAATCTAGGAAACAATACCAATTAAGGCATCACATGGCACCCGGCATGTAATATTATATGTCTAGCTAGATTGTGTATATGTATGTCTATACATACATGGGCTGCTGCCTCAGATTTGGTGGATATCTCTGCACATGACATACATAAACAATATACGTATATAGACGAGAAAGCAGCTAGCAGGAAGACAGTTTACTACTAGGACAGAGGATAATATATGATATATATTCCTCTGGGAGAGGGCAAAGCTTTGAGAAGATATCATCAAGTTGGCAACCGCTAACATACACATGCATATCCCAATTAAGTTTGTCTTCTCCCCCTAGATCCTGACATGGATGTACCCTTGCCAACCAACTCACCCTACACATGCCACTTGCTGCTCTCTGCTTGTTTGGCCCAAACACAAGGTAAAAGAAGCACTAGTGGATGCATTATATGTATGCAGAACAACTTTCCATAGGTCAACATGCTGCTTTGCAAGCTAAATTATTTAATTACACCAGATGGACTCAAACCTTTAATTATTTATCCTGGCATGGGTGTATCACTTCTGCCATCATCAACACGGAAGGGCCGGACTGATCGATCACCTGATCATTAGTTACTTGATGATGAGTTAGAAATATACTTTGAACTAGTGTATGGCCTATGAGCACTTCTTTCAGTGCACTGTGTATACTAGCTACGCCCTCCGTTCTAAAATATAAAAGATGTTTTACTACTAGACGATCTTTTAGTCTGTAGGTTTACTCATTTTGCTTCTAACCTACACAATAAAATACGTCTACATACATGCATCTCAAAAAATGCTAAAACATCTTATAATTTTGAATGGAGGGAGTCTAATTTTACTTTGCAAAAAAAGTATACTGTATTATTTATATATGCTGCATGCAGCACACATGCATGCATATTTTTCTACAAAGGATATGTATATGCATACATTAATACTATGTAGGACTATGGCCTTTATAGCAAGCAGCCAAGAAGTAGAAGTTACTGATACACGATCCGTAACAAGAAAAGAGGAATGTTACTAAAGCTGCGCCCACAGAGGAAACCTCCAAAGTTTGTCATCACAAAGCATATGTGTAGCATGCATGCTCTCCCTGCATGACAGTAGCTTGCAATTAGGACAGACATGCATGATCAGGAACAACCACAGACGGAGGTCATTTAAAATCACATGCATGCAGCGGACACAAGCAACTTGTCGTGCATCAGGCCTTCTCTCCACGCGCATGCAGTAATCCTGGAAGAAGAAATAACTGTATATACACATATTTACCATAGAGCATGCATGCAGATCGGTTATGTATATACAAGAGTGCGTGGTAGGTAAGGTAGGCAAAAGGCTGCAAGATGATCAAATACTATATGTGGACAATTCAAGTCACGCAGCGGCGATGAATAAATTGACCTGCATCAGATGATACTATTAAATAAAAGAGGCGATGAGATAAGGCCATATCATGGAGAGAGACTTGACAGGAATTTAGCATGTTCTCCCTACGCACACATACATATATCTAGGGTCCATACCGTACCTAGATAGCCGGCCTGCCCCCTCCCTAGCCGAAAGGTGAAGAGAGGAAAGAGGTGTGAAATTGCCCACACAAAGTCATGTATACATGGCCGCACGATTACACACTACTACACCGTATATTGAGGTATTTTAAAGCATTTAGAAACTAATCCCTCCGTTTTAAAATATAAAATATTTTAGCTTTGTAAAGCAAATGTATCTAGACTACTTTTAGTATGCATTAATGGAAACGAGGCCTTTAGTTGAGGTCGGAATTGGGCTTTAACACCGGTTCTCCTACAAACCGGTGTTAAAGGGGGGTGTCGTACCAGCGTGGCCCGTGCAGCAAAAAAGCGCACCCCTTTAACACCGGTTCGTGGCTCGAACCGATGTTAAAGGCCCTGCACCACCGAGCCACGTAGCACCCCCCCCCCTTTAACACCGGTTCGTGGCTTGAACCGGTGTTAAAGGGTGCGTCTATATAATACACTGCAGCCCACACTCCCCTCTCTCATTTTGGAGCTTAGTAAAGAGGGTGAGAGGTGTGCTAGTTTGCGTTTTCTTCCTATGCACAAGAGGTGTTCGGTGAAATGCCCGAGAGCTCGAATTAAGTTTTCTCGTTGCTCTTTTCTTCTCGGTCGAGGTCGGCAACTTTATCCTTTCATATGTCATTGATGTACTATAAAAGTGGTCATCTCCCTATTAATTCATGATGTACTGTAATGATTTTTGATATACGTAATTAATTATATAATGCAGATGAACCGGCAATGAATGTACGGTGACCGACGCACTTCCGTGTACATTACGGGCCTCCAAAATTTCATCGTTGTGGCTAAGGCAAACCGTGGTCACAATCATTTTATGTCTTGACTATCAAAACAAGAAAGAGTACTCAAATATCAAAATCATCCACGCCCACCCGCTTCGGTCCGGTTTCATGCCCAGCTATAATTGTTGGACCAAGCACGGAGAAAGAGGGGTTATGATGGAAGACAACAAAGAAGAACAGGATGATGATAACTATCATAATATGTATCCTGAATACGATGATACTATAACGGGGGTAGATGAAGATCAAGAGGTAGCAGATGGGCCTGCTGATGACGATCTTGGTCGGGCCATTACTGATGCAAAGGAAGAATGTGAAACTGAAAAGGAGAAGGAGAAGCTGGATCATATGTTAAAGGATCACAAAACATTGTTGTACCCAACTTGCGAAGATGGCCAAAAAATCTAGATACCACACTGGATTTGCTGCAATGGAAGACAGATAACGGTGTGACTGACAGCGCATTTTCAAAGTTGTTGGTAAGAATGAAGAATCTGCTTCCAAGAAATAATGAATTGCCCGACAGTACATACCAAGCAAAGAAGGTTGTCTGCCCTCTAGGATTAGACGTGCAGAAGATACATGCATGCATTAATAACTGCATCCTCTACCACGGTGAGAAGTACGAGAATCTGGATGCACGCCCGGTATGCACTGCACTGTGGTATAAGATCAGACGAGACGACCCTGGTGATGTTGAGGACGAGACCCCTAGGAAGAAGGTTCCTGCCAAGGTTATGTGGTATGCTCCTATAATACCACGGCTAAAACGTCTCTTCAGAAACAAAGAGCATGCCAAGTTGTTGCGATGGCACATGAAAGACCGTAAGAAAGACACGATGTTGAGACACCCCGCTGATGGGTCATAGTGGAGAAAAGTCGAGCGAGAGTACCCGGACTTCGCAGGTGACGCAAGGAACTTAAGGTTTGGTCTAAGTACAGATGGCATGAATCCTTTTAGGGAGCAGAGCTGCAGTCACAGCACCTGACATGGTTATACCCTACGGGTACGTAACTTCAGCATACCTGGTCCAGCCCAAGGAAGGCCCACAACAGACATACGCTGGCCCATGAAGATTTTCGGATGGCCAAGGCCCATGACGCCTTCGGATCCTTCGAGAGCAAGACTAGCATAGATAGGAAATTCAAAGGGGTAAAACCCTAGAACCTGTAACCGACTAGGACTACGCCCGGGACCTGCCTAAGTCTATATAAAGGCCAGGAGGGCACGTCCTAGATCTCTCGACTCATACTCTCGCATACGCACCTCACGCCAGATCGAATCTGTGCACCCTGTAATCTTCGGTTCCGCCGTAATCAAGAGCAGACAAGCAGGAGTAGGGTTTTCCCTCCGGGGGCCTGAACCTGGGTAAATCTCGTGTCCCCTGGTTGCTTGTCTGTTAACCGTTCCACGATCTCCAGCATCCCCATCTTCTCCAAAACCCAAGTTCATAACAATGGGCATTGATGAGATTAAACCTCGTCAATTGGCGCCGTCTGTGGGAATCGGGGCTGCTGATTGTGCGATCGTGACGGTCCCGACCCGATCGATCTACAACTCTGCGGCGACGGAGAATCACCTCCTCTTCGGCGCTTTCGACTTCACCGCCCACTCGTCGGCCACCATGAAGGACTTCGAGCCCGTAGGCGACGGACTCGAAATCTTGTTCGGAAGCTTCTGCTTCCAGGTGGGGCAAACCGGCACCCTCCGCCTTCCTGAGCGGGTGCCCTTACCATCAATCAGGCCCGCCTCGTGGGCTCCGCACCCTGTGCTACGCACATCACCATCGACAGATGAGTACTATGACAGCAACAGCTGCAACTCCGATCTGTGCGATCCACCTTTGGATGAAGGGACCTACGGTTCCGGATCCGAAAGCTGCGGCAGCAACGGACCAATCTACGAGCGCTACCAATGCGCCGCAGTCATCCAGGAGCAGCAAACGCCTAATCCGCCGCCCAACACGAACCCCAACCCGCAGGACAGAAACGGCGAAAACGGCGGAAACAGAAGAAGCCAGTCCCCCCACCCAACGGGGAAAACAACGGCCACCTCATTCAACTCAGCAAAGAAGGATGGGTCCAGGCACGCCGCGCCGTAGCAGGCGACATAGTCCTACCTGTGGACTCCCCACGTGATCTACTGATGGCATACCACTACCTCCTCATCGGGGAGCACAAGAAGAAAGTCAAGATGCGGGAGACGCTCGACAAACACAAGCAAGCAGCCTCTGAGTCCAGCGCGCGACGAGTTGCGCTCTTCGCCATGGCACCCGGCTCTAGCACAAACGGAAACCAGGGAAACAAGCACCGCTCTCGGGTAGAGAACATGGATCCCAGAGAACGCCGTGATGTGACCCGAACTCTCCACACATCGTTCATGGAGATGGATGCCGACGGCAACATCATCCCGAAGACACCGCAAGCTACAATCATGGCAGCCACTGCGTATCTCGCGGCCCACCCACCTCCGGAGGGGGACCCGAAAAGAGCCATGCATAAGTCCGCACTCACCGGACTCAGACTCGTCGGAGCTGCGCTCAACGAAGACACTCCTGCGGAGCCGAAGAAGAAAGCTCCGGCCAGGCGCGACCGGAGCCCCACCCCTTCATCCGAAGAGGAAGAGGAACACGACCTTCCTCGAAGGAAGAAGAGCGCGCATCGCCATAAACGCGACTACGACGCCAGAGACACGCTCACACAGCGCAAAATCGACAAAGCACGCGCCAAACGCGCATGCTCGTCCGAGTCCGAGATGGATGAAGATGAAGGAGAACTCTGCGGAGCTCGATGCTTCAGCAGATCTGTTCGGCGAACACAGATGCCACGCAATTTCAAGCTTCCTTCGGATACTCCGAAGTTCAACGGCATGCAAGATCCAAAATCCTGGCTCAGCGACCATCTGTCATCCGTCAAGCTTCACGGCGGTAACAAAGAAACCGCCATGCAATGCCTCCAGCTGCAGCTGACAGGCGCGGCGCGGGTATGGCTCAGCAGCCTATCATCAGGATCCATCCGAAGTTGGGAGGAGCTAGCTTACAGCTTCATCCGAAATTTCAAGGGCACCGGCAAGAGGCCCGCCTCAATCGAAGAGTTCGAGCCTGCACTCAGAGAACGGGCGAATCTATTCGCTCGTACATATTATGCTAGTCTACCACCAAGAACTCCACAGCACATATCTCCGAAGAGAGGGCCATCGACGCCTTCAGAGACGGCGTCAAACGCCAAGATTTCAAGGAGGAACTTGGGCGCGTCAAGCCCAAGACACTCGATCACCTCATGGACATCGCCAACAGGTGGGCGGACGGCGAAGATTGCATTCACCGAGCACAATCAGATGAAGAGGACGACTACGGCCAAAGGCGAGAACGCCGCACCAAGAGGAGATCGCGCGTCTACGAGGACCGCGACGGACCTGACATGGTCGTGTCCGGCTACGCCGACCGCCGCAACGACAACAGCCGCAACAGCGGAGGATACCGCGGCGGAAACTTCCGTGACAGCGGACGACCAGCACAGTCGTGGAAACGCCGCGACCGCGACAACGGACCCTCAGCATTCGACAAACTTTCGGGTCCATGCACCATCCACTTCTACATCGACAAACAAGATGGCAAAAAGAAAGCCAGCCACATGCTCAAGGACTGCCGCGAGTTCCAGAAACTCAGCGAAAGCATGGTGCAGATGAGGCAACAAGCCCCAATCCCTGCATTCGGAAGCGCACTTGCACAAGGCGAAATAGCACATGGAGCTCCTCCACCGCCACCTATCGGAGGCCCAAACCAACCAGTCGCACCAGCGCAGAACAACGCCGGGATCGGGTACCCCCCACCGAAAGGAGCACTAAATATGATCCAGAAGGGATGCCCCACGAATAGGGTGCAGAAGAAAATCACCCGACAAATCAACTTGGCCGTGGCAACTCCGCCTGCAATCCCTGAGTACCTCAGCGGATCGGAGTCCTGCATCACATTCACTCGCGCGGATCACCCTTGCCAGATCCCTCGCCTAGGTCATGCTGCCCTGGTGCTGGAGGCGCAGATCGGAGGCTTCGAGATGAGTCGCGTCTTCATGGACGGCGGCAACGGCATCAATTTAATGTTCGCAAGCACTCTAGCAGCAATGCGGATCCCACAATGCAGCCTGGAACAGTCAGACACAACGTTCCACGGCATCGTCCTAGGGAAGGGCATATTCCCCCTAGGCAAAATAGGGCTCGATGTCATCTTTGGGAAGCCGGACAACTTTCGGTAGGAGCGACTCGAATTCGAAGTGGTGGACTGGCCGTCGCAATACCACGCCATCCTGGGGCGTGTAGCATTCGCAAGGTTCCTGGCCGTCCCACACTACGCATACCTACTACTCAAGATGCCAGGACCAAGGGGCGTCATCACAGTCCACGGGAGCTTCACCCGATCGGACCAATGCGACAGGGATTTCAACAAAATCTCCCAGTCTTTCGGCATGCAAGACGAGCTTGTAAGGCTCCGTGAGGTGACGGACAATGGGGCACCCCCAGTCACAAGGCAGAACGCACCTGACATGTCCTTCGACTCCACCGTCAACACCAAGAAAGTACAGGTCCATCCGACGGATGCCTCCAAGACGGCCTTGATCGCCAATGACCTCAGCTCCGCATAGGAAGGCGCGCTCGTCGAATTCCTCCGTGAGCGCTGGGAAATCTTCGCCTGGTGTCCTGCGGACATGCCAGGAGTTCCCAGGGAATTCGCCGAGCACGCACTCAATGTCTTTCCAGACACCAAGCCAGTCAAGCAGTCCATCCGGAGACTTTCGGAGCCAGGAGCCGAAGCTATCGGCAAGGAAATCAATAGACTGCTCGTTGCAGACTTTATTAGGGAAATCAAGGAAAGTGAGTGGCTGGCAAACACAGTGATGGTCCCAAAAAAGGACACGGACATCCTGCGGATGTGCGTGGATTTCACGTCACTAAACAAGCACTGCCCAAAGGACCACTTTCCTCTTCCTCGGATCGACCAGATCATCGATTCGACTGCAGGTTGCGAGAAACCCTCCTTCCTCGACGTCTACTCAGGCTATAACCAGATTCGACTCAAGGTCGAAGATCAGGAGAAAACGGTGTTTATCACACCGTTCGGAGTATTCTGTTACAACACAATGCCCTTCAGGCTAAAGAACGCGGGTGCCACGTACCAGCGATGCATGCAGGCCTACCTCAAGGACCAGATCGGTCGCAACGTCCAAGTCTATGTCGACGACATAGTAATAAAAACCAAGGAGGCAAGGACACTTATCGACGATCTCCGCGAGACGTTCGACAACCTTGATCGCTACAGGATCAAGCTCAATCCCGAAAAGTGTGCCTTTGGCGTCCCATCGGGTCAGCTGCTCCGGTACTTCATCTCTCAACGAGGGATCGAGGCGAACCCGAAGAAAATAAGAGCCATCATGACAATGGAGAAGCCGAAAAACCTCAAAGGCGTCCAGCAGCTTGCAGGACGAGTAGCGGCGCTAAGCAGGTTCATCAGCCGCATGGGCGAGAAGGCCCTACCATTCTACCAGCTGCTACGCAAAGCAGACAAATTCTAGTGGACGCCGGAAGCCAACGACGCATTCGAAAGCCTCAAGCGGCTTCTCTCCACCTCGCATGTCCTGGTCACGCCAAAGGAGCGCGAGCCTCTGCTGCTGTACATAGCAGCCACACACCAGGTGGTCAGCACCGTACTAGTGGTCGAACGACCCGAAGAAGGCAAGACCCACGGGGTCCAGCGCCCAATCTACTACCGCAACGAGGTACTCACGCCAACAAAACAGAGGTACCCTCACTACCAGAAACTCGCCTATGGCGTGTTCATGACGGCTCGGCGGCTGAGCCATTACTTCCAAGAGCACCAGGTGATGGTCGTCAATGAGGCACCACTGAGTAGCATCCTGAATAATCCAGAAGCTACAGGACGCGTGGCCCTGTGGGGCATCGAACTGTCACCCTTGGACATCGTCTACGAGAAGCGACTCGCAATCAAATCTCAAGTCCTTCCGGATTTCCTGGTACATTGGATGGAGCTGCAGCTGCCAGACACCCCAGACATGTCGCAGTCATGGACGATGCACTTTGACGGCTCCAAGCGTGAAGCCGGAGCAGGGGAAGGGGTCATACTGACCTCCCCGCAAGGCGACAAGATGAAGTACGTCCTCCGGATGAAATTCCGAGCCTCCAACAACGAGGCCGAATACGAAGCCCTCATCCATGGCATGAGGATGGCAAATATATGCGGCGCAACGCGCCTGGTCATCTACGATGACTCCAACCTCGTCGTCCAGCAGACGATGAATGAGTGCGACGCACACGCCGAAAACATGATCGCGTAGCGCGCACTCTACAACGCACTCGAAGGAGAATTCGACGGCTGCGAGCTTCGACACGTTGGAAGAGAAAGCAACGAGGAAGCCGACAGACTTGCCAACATCGGCTCCACTTGCGCAAAGGTGCCACCAGGTGTGTTCCTCGAACATATCTGCGTGCCATCCATCAAGCGGAAATTCCCCAAGGGATCACCCGAAGAAGCAGAACACTCGGGAGCTACGCTACCCGAAGGACACGAAGGACCAGAAAAACTGGACACAGAGGTAGCCATAGTCAACCTAATGGATTGAGGCCATGCCGGTTACCAACCAGAAAGGCAAAACGGCCGTCAAGTTTTTTGAGTCCATTGTCTACAGGTTCGGCGTACTACATAGCATCATCACCGACAATGGATCGAACTTTATCTCCAAGGAATTCCAGGGCTTCTGCGAAGGCCTCGGGATCAACATCACGTACGCCTCAGTGGCACACCCGCAAACGAATGGGCAAGTGGAAAAGGCCAACGGCCTAATCGGCGCGGGCATCAAGAAGCTCCTCATGAGTCCACTCGAACGGAAAGCAGGAGCCTGGATAAAAGAGCTACCATCCGTCCTATGGAGCTTGCGGACCACGCCAAACAGCTCCACAGGCTACACACCGTTCTTCATGGTACACGGAGCCGAAGCTGTGCCGCCAGCCGAAGTACGCCACCAGGCCCCTCGGGTCGTCGCATACAGCGAAGCCGAATCCACGGCTGCACTAGAAGACGTCGTCGATACACTCGACGAAGCAAGAGACATAGCAGCAGCTCGATCAGCGGTGTACCAGCAGAGTCTCCGCAACTATCACAGCCGCCGGCTGCGCCCAAGGTCCTTCGTCGAAGGAGACCTCGTCTTGCGACTCAAGCAAGAGCGACCGACGAAATTCGAGTCACCATGGGAAGGACCCTACGTCATCACCGAAGTCATCCCAGGTGGCGCCTACCGCCTCAAGCACGTGGAGTCCGGAGTCGCATACTCCAATCCATGGAACATCTCGCACCTGCGACGATTCTACCCCTAGCTACCTACCCCCTTTACTTTCAATAAGGCTTTCAGCCAAGGCTACTCAGCCGAACAAAGTACTTCCTCCATTACGATATAAATAAAGCTAAGTGTCTCGCCCCAAAACTTCAGTTCGCTATTTTGCAACTTTACTTCATGCTACAAACACACTCGGGGGCTCCCCCACCTCACAATTTCATCAACTGAGGATCAAACGTGTACACCTGAGTAGCTGACAACGTCAGGCAAACGAAAAGGACACGTACTCAATCAAAGCACTGCGTGCTCACAACAAACAAAACTTTACAACAAAGGGCACAACACGCCCAGCCGAAATATACAAATTTTACATCTATCTCTTTTTTCGGGTTCTACCTATTCCGTATAATAACCTGAGCACGCTGCTCAAAAAAATCTACGACCTGTTCGGCATACTGCCTTACAGCTGCGTAATGTGGACGCATGTCCCACTCACCACCATCAGGCCGAAGAGGTGGCCTAGCGGCCACAACAGCCAAATCTACGTCAGGCCGGTGCAGCCTCACAAGAGACAAAGCAGCCTTCACTCCTGCAACGAGCTGTTGCCGCACCATCTCCTTGACATTGCTCACGTTCTGAAACTTCGACAGAAGACCCGCAAGGCTTGTCGGTACGGTATCCAAAGGGAACATGACGTGAAGCACCGAGGCAAGCGACGTCTGCACTTGGCGTAGCACTCGAGAAACCTGGTGCACACGATCCTACACCGTCGCTAGAGCTATGGCACGGTCACGATCCATCCAGAAGAAGCCACCAGCCTCCATGTCCTGTTGAGTCAAGCAATTGACCCGAACAGCGACACGCTCTTTCTCTTCCCTCGGAGCAAGGTTCGCACCTGCGACAATAGAAAGAATAAGAGAAAAGGCCAGCAGGCTCACCCGAAGAACTGAGCTACAGCTCGAAACAAGGAACAACTTACATTGAAGCTGCTCAGACAGCCGAATAAGTTCCGTCATCAAGTACTCCTCTCTGGCTGCACCACGATCCGCCTTGGACTTCCAAACATCGGCATGACCTCGCAACCCGAGCAGCTCCCTCTCCAGACTACGCACGCGATCCCGAAGAAAAGCGAGTTGAGAGGAAGCATCCAAAGATGGTCGCAACGGCATTGCGGAGGAAGTGTCAACAGGGTCAGCACCCGAAGGAACCTAGAGCAGCAGAAAAAGAAAGGGACACAAACATTCAGACAATGATAGAGCACAACTCAGAAGAATTCATTAAACATATAAGGCCACTACGTGGCACAAGGATGGTGTTCTTCAAGATATTTACAACAAAAGCAGACTACAAACTACCCTACGTCTACAACGCCTAAGATGCGGCACCCTGAGTCGCCTCGGAGCCGGACTGCCTAGCTTTGGCCCCGCCCTGCTGCCGCAGTGCATACTCAGATAGCAAATCAATGAGCTTGGGCCCATATCGCTTGCAGCGAGCAGAGTAGGCAGCAAAGGCTACCTCGGATCCATCTGCAGTCGTCGGCATCCGGGAGGTGATCTGAGGCAGATCCAACTCCGCTCCAGCAGCCAAGGCCATCGCCAGCCTGACGGACGCGTTGATGCCCTTCTGCTTGCGCTTGTACGCCGCAGGCGCTTCGGCTGACAGAGCCTCCGCCAGAGCATCCACATCATCGAGGGCCACGCCCTTAGGAACAAGCTCCTTGTAGAAGCGGCCAAGGACCTCCTTCGCCTTGGCAAGGGAGCTGACGACGGTGCTGCAGCGGTCTTCGACCGCCACGGTAGCATCATCTAGAGCACTCCCGTGCTCTAGAGCACCGCGGTCAAACTCGATGCCTGCGACATCTGAGACAAAAAATAAGAAGGAAGATATGAAGAAAAGCAACACAGAAGAAGACACGAGGCATGAAGAAACAAGCACAAATCTAGCACTCACCCGAAATAGCCTTGGCAGCAGCCATGAGCTTCGCCGCCACCTCTCTTTCACGAGCAGCCGCAACGGTGGCCAGCTGCTCCTCACGATCTGCGGCCTCCTGCTGCAGACGCTCCTTCGCTTCGGCTGCCTTAGTCAGCTCTAGCTCGAGGCGTTCTTTCGCGCCAACGGCGGCTTCGGCCTTCTGCTCCGATTGACCAAGGCTCTTCTTGAGAGCATCGACCTCACGGAGAGAAGTATTATGCTCCTCTGCATTCAAAACAAGAAACGTCAGAAAGCAGGACCGGAATAAACAAAAAAAGCACCAAAAGGCGAATAGGTACCTTGAAGCTGCCGAAGGTTAGCCTCCAGCACCAGACGCTCCTGCACCAGCCGCTTGGCCTCCTGCACAAAAGGCTGCAGAAAAAGAAATAGCAGTAAGAAAAGGACTTAGGGGCTACGCCCAACACAAAGGAGTAAAAACAAAATTCGCACACGAAAACACTCGGGGGCTCCCCCCGTGACATGAAGCAGAGAAACTTACATGCTCTGATGGCGACTCCGAAGGCCCGCCTGCGAAATTCTGAGGCGCAACCACCTGCACCTCCTGCAACGGAGGATCCGGAGCCGCGCCACCCGAAGTCGCCACCGTCTGAGGAGGAGGAGATGCAATTTTCGACTCCCCCATCATTTCCCACGCACCATCACTGGAGGAATCGTGGGAGGAATGCCTGCATACGAACCAATCAGCACAAGTGCAAAAATCATGAAGGAACAAGGACAATAGTACAACAAGAAACTTACGAGCCCAGTGAGCTCAGTTCGAAGACAGGAGGAGTCCTTAGGGCCCTCTTCTCCTCCTTCTTCTCTTCCTTCTTCTCCTCCTTCTTTTCTTCCTTCTTCCGCTTCGCTGGCGGGTGCGGCGCTACAGCCCGCACAGGAATGGCAGTAAGGGGAGAGGAAGAACCTCCATGACCGTCACTATGACGCTCAAGGCCCAGAGGGTTTCTGGGAGTCGGAGGAGTCGAGGCATCCGAAGACTCGCTGGAGATCCGTGATCGTTTGCGTGTATGGTCCTCACTCGACTCGTCAGCATCCTCCGCCGAAGATCGCGCCGACGGCAGCTCGGACACGGACTCAACCACTTCATTATCCGGGGCATTCGGATACTTTTCGGGCAATGGCGGTACCATGCCTGGCACTTTGAAGCTCTGCAAAATCAGAAGGAACTTTGTTAGCAAACAAAGGAAATAAATACACAGCCGACAAAAAAGCACTACGTGCACAAATCTACACCTGCGGTACGACCAACGTCGAAGAAAATGGAGGAGTTAGCGACTTCCCCGGGATTTCTTCTCCGGCCTTAAACTTCAGCAGCGCGCGAAGGGCCCTGTCAAGATCCCCCTCGGAGATTTTCTCAGTCGAAACCCTCGTCGGATCACGGCGCCCAGAATAAAGAAACATCGGATGCGCCCTCGCTTGGAGAGGCTGCACCCGACGCTCAAGAAACGTCCGGATGATGTCCACACCGTTCACCTCTTTCTCCGGAATCAGCTGGAGATCCTCCACCCGACGGTAAAGGGCCTCTATCTCCGCCACCTCACCGTCCAAGATTTGGTTTTTCCAAGACCTTTTCGTCTCAATCATTTGGGAGGGGTCAAAGGGAACAAGACCAAAATCTTGCCCGGGCACTACGGAGTCGCGGATATAAAACCATCGCCTCCTCCAGTACTGGACAGATTCGGACATGGAAAAAGAAAAGAAGAGAAGATTGGGACTAAGGGAGATGATGCAACCCCCAATGGGATACACACCATCCGAACCAGATTGCCTCTTCACGGAATAGAGCTTCCGGAAGAGGCCAAAGTGCGGCTCAATGCCAAGCCAGCACTCGCAAAAAGTGATAAAACAAGCAATGTGGAGAAGAGAATTGGGAGACAGATGATGAAGCTGAATCCCATAGAAGAAGAGTAGTCCACGGAGGAAGTTGTGGACTGGAAAAGAAAACCCATGCATAACGAAGGCGAGAAACATAACCCGATACCCAGATGGGGGACGGGGGATTACCTCATTGCCGGGGAGTTTGACGGCCTCCCTATCCTGCGGGATCAGGCCCCGCTCGCGAAGCTTGCGGAGATCGCTCTCCCGCGTCTCTGATCGCCGCCAGCCACCATCGGTGACACGGGTAGCGGTGGTGCTTTTCTTTCCTCCGGCGGCGCTGGTCCCAACTGCAGATGACGATTTCTTTGGTTTCCCCATTGCGCTACGGCGGCGCCGGCGGTGAAAACGCAGAAGAGAAGATGGAAATGTGGAAGGAAATCCCAGCGCGCAGCAAGAATCGCTAGAGCAAAGGGAGGCAGTGAAAACAACAACTGATGCGGTGAAAACAAAACGCGGATTTCCCCAATGATTATAACAACGAAGACGACGCACGGCAGCCGTCCATCCAGAAGACCTAACGCCAACGACAGATCTGACCATACACGTGTCAGCATCACAACGAACCGTCGTTACCACGCCGTCCACAACGCGCGGAAATCGAGGAGACGCCGTAATTATCTCCACGACACGCGTGACCGGTCAATTCAAAGTCAGCAAGTGGGACCCACGTTCGTCCAGCCAAGTCATCTATGGCGTAGCAGACGCTTGATGTCATTGATCGTCAGCACTGATGTCATCAAAAGCTATATTAGCACAAACTACAATTCTTCGGCTCCACAGCTAAGAGTACTCACTCGAATCTTCGATTTGACTAAATACTCGGGGGCTACTCCTATCAGGAGCGCTGGCCGCGCACCCGCAAGATGAATAAAGACAGAGTATTTTTTCGAGTCCTACGTCGAGTCTACGACTCCACTATGGACTCGGGGGCTACTCCCATAGGGAAGATGGATTTAAAGCATCCGAAAATTTTCGTGTCCTACGGACTTAACAACTGAACAATGCTTGAACTAAAGTCTCCGCTCGAGTCTACGACTCGAACAGACACTTGGGGGCTACTCCCATAGGGAGCGCTGGTCGCGCACCCTATGAAATCCTCGACTGCGATCCTTCGGATCAGCAAGCAAAAATTTTTTTCGGCAACTCTGCCCAACAAAACGCTGAGTGAGCAACGATCTCCTTAGCCACCCGAAACACCTGTGTGGTGACAAATGTTCGGATGTTGCGTCTGCGACGCAAAGATAAGACCTGCAGATCTCATCTGATGGCCTGGCAACGCACACGACTGCGCTCTGCTAGTATGAATCCATGCCAACAAGCGTGATGCAAAATCCCGACGGACGCGTTGGGTACATCAATTAAAACCACTGGAATTCCACTCCTGTAAGTCCCCCGTGGCCTGAGTCGAATTACGCCAGCATATGTTCCGGGTTCAAGTTAAGGGACTCGAACCTGATGAAGATCGTGTTGTTTCATCCTAAGACAGTTAACTGACCCTGATCCGTCGGGTGAGTCAGGCACACGTATCAACAATCCCTACACACATATACTGTTTATACATAGTTGCACCCGAAGGATTGAAGAGTCCTCAGCCGAATCTACGATTCGACTGATCACTCGGGGGCTACTGACATGGTTATACCCTACGGGTACGTAACTTCAGCATACCTGGTCCAGCCCAAGGAAGGCCCACAACAGACATACGCTGGCCCATGAAGATTTTCGGATGGCCAAGACCCATGACGCCTTCGGATCCTTGGAGAGCAAGACTAGCATAGATAGGAAATTCAAAGGGGTAAAACCCTAGAACCTGTAACCGACTAGGACTACGCCCGGGACCTGCCTAAGTCTATATAAAGGCCAGGAGGGCACGTCCTAGATCTCTCGACTCATACTCTCGCATACGCACCTCACGCCAGATCAAATCTACGCACCTTGTAATCTTCGGTTCTGCCGTAATCAAGAGCAGACAAGCAGGAGTAGGGTTTTCCCTCCGGGGGCCTGAACCTGGGTAAATCTCGTGTCTCCTGGTTGCTTGTCTGTTAACCGTTCCACGATCTCCAGCATCCCCATCTTCTCCAAAACCCAAGTCCATAACAATGGGCATTGATGAGATTAAACCTTGTCAACACCTGTCCTGTGACTCTATATATCTATAATCTTTCTCCTTGATTGTGCATGAAGCGGAAGTTCATTATAATGCCAGTACTCATCCAAGGCCCGAGGTAACCCGGCAACTATATTGATGTGTACCTAAGGCCATTAGTTGAAGAACTTTTATAGCTGTGGGCCAAACCAGGTGTACGTATGTGGGATGAGCACAAAGGGAGCCATTTGACCTACGAGCGTTGATTTTCCTAACCATCAATGATTGGTCTGCTCTTGGTAACATTTCAGGGCGGACAAACAAGGGATTCAAAGCATGCACACACTGTTTAGATGAGACTGGAAGTGTATATTTATATAAATGTAAGAAGGTTGTGTACCTAGGGCATCTTTGATTTCTTCCGAACCTGCATCCTGTAAGAAAGAAAGGGAAGCATTTCAAACGTCAGGCAGAACCCCGAAGGAAGCCTGTCCTCCGTACTGGTGAGTAAGTATTTGGTATGGTCAAGGACCTAGAAGTAATCTTTGGAAAAAGTCCTGGCAGTCAATCTGTTCCGAATGACGCTGCCGGACACGCGCCCATGTGTGATAATATTATTGTTTTAGAAACTATGGATCCACAAAGTAGAAACCTTGAAGAGGAAGAAATAATAGAGAACATGATCCTCATCGGTGATGAGGACACCTCACAATATCTGAACTTGGAGGGACATGATGATAGCTCAAGTAGTCATGGAGAAGATGACGACTCCGGTGAACGCACTTTAGTGATTACAAATTCCGTCGAGGTATATGCATGGATTAAGCCTCTGCTGACTTGCACCGATTGATTTGTATATATGTACATGTATTAATTAACGCTTCTTTTTTCTTTTTGCCCTCCGGATCGACCACCCAGCAACAATCTTCTTCTACGAAAAAGAGCAAGCGAGGCACGAGCCATCGGTTGAAAGATCGTGCAAAGTTCACGATCGAAGCAGTCCGTGTTAATGGCAGGCCGATGGAGCCCAAGAAGGCCGCAAAAAATTTATACGTTAGGCTGGAGTTCTTGTTAGGGACCAAATCCCAATCACAATTGAAGAATTGAATGAGCCAAATAAGGGCGACGCTACCTTTGTCGATAAAAGATCCAAATAAATGTTTTGGACTTTGCTGTTGTTAAATTTTAACCTACCGCCAGAGGAGGATGAAAATAAACCGATTATAAAGGAAAAGGTCAAAGAGTGGACTCTAAAGAAGATGGCCGAAGCTTTCCGCAACTGGAAGACAAAATTGAACAAATTTGTCACAGCTGGCGAGACTCCAAATTTTGAAGATGCATATTATGTGAAGATAAGACCTCACTGACCCTAATTTGTGGCGTACAAGGAAGGTCCTAAAGCTGCAAAGAGGTCAGAAACCAATAGGCTAAATGCCAAGAAGGAATATCACCAGACGATGGGGTCAGATGGCTATATATCTCAGAGGCCTAAGTGGAAGCAAGCTGAGAAGGACCTGCGCGATAGAGGGATCAGACCCCAGACAGAGGGGTGGAAGCTACGTGCAAAGACTTGGTTCTACGGAATCGGGGCAAAGTTGGACCAAGAAACAGGAATGTGTATCTTACCAAAAGTTCTTGCAAAACCATTAATGAACTCATCGCGGCATTCGAGGAAACAACCACCGGGACCTTCCATCCCGATAGAGAGAATGACCAGCTGACACGCGCCATCGGTAAAAAAGAACACTCTGGACTAGCACGAGGCACATGGGATATGACGTGGAAGGATAGGTTTGCCGTGTGTGGCAATTCTTACGGATGGCGCGGCAGAAAAGAAAAAGAGCGTATAGATCGGATGACACAGATAGAACAGACACCCAGGGAGCTGCAAGCGCAAGTGAACGCACAAAATAGCCAGAAAGCAACCGGCCCTTCTCAGCGGCATGAAGATCCTGCATTGGAAGTTGCCGGCGGCCCAGACTCTGCGCGGAAAAGCAGCGTGTCTTCCACGGAGAACGTGTAGCCCACGCTTGAAATGGCGGGTCCTCGATACCCCGTGGATGAGATCACGGAGAGCGAACACGCTGAGCTACATGCGAAATTAATGGGCTTATCCATTAAGGTAGCGGTCGACTATGCCTTACCTCCTGTACATGGTGGAACTTACCACTCCCGACCAATTCCAGATGGCTATGCTATTGTCGGGGTGGATGAGGTTGTGAAGGAATATGAGGAAGCACAGCTTGACCAAGCTACAGGTGACGGGGAAACTCAACTAAAATTTAAAGTGAAAACAACCATTCTCTGGAAGAAGGAACACATCGTGCTTCCAAATTGGAGGCCACTAGCTCCCCCGCCGTCTCCACATCGTCAGCAATCTGAGCCGCCTCAGCCGTCTCCACCGCCTCAGCTGTCTCCGCCGCCTCAGCCGTATCCGGGTCATCAGAATACTCCCCTGCCGTCTCCGTCATGTCAGCCGTCTCCGCCGCTTCATCCATCTCCTGCGCGTTAGCCATCTCCGGTGCGTCAGCGTAAGAGGAAGAGCACTTCTACCGCTAGTACTAGTACTACTACCACGAAGAAATCTGCAGGAAACCATACGTCGAAGAGTTCAAGGAACTACGTTCTGCAGGCTCCTGCCAAGCCATTGCCGGTATTACCGTGGAATCACAGTGACGAGGAGAACAAGAGGATCTCGGAAGACGAGGTTAAGAAATTCTTTGCACCTAAACGGGCCGAGCCAAAGAAGAAACTAGATCCGGCGGTGGTAGAGAAGTTTTACAAAAATCTTTTGAAACCTGAACCCCCACTTGTGCCGGACTATGAACGCCAGACTATAAAGGGGGATGCAAGGAGGAGGGAGTCTAAAAGTAGTAGTCATGCACCCCGGAAAACAGTTCCCCAGCTCGGAGAGCACGAAAACCAATCGTGCGCCCCGCTCCAAGTGTTCGATACACGGATAGCTCCTCCTATAAATGATTACGAGCAAGAGTTACAAAGAAAGTCCAATGATATGGGGATGACTTACATTGCATACTTGAACATAATGGGAGACCAATTGCCCAAAGGCGATGTCAACCCCATACAGCCATGGAAGTACGGGAAGAATCTCGTCAAGAAATAGCAACTCAAGAATCTACCAACAAAGATGCGAAGATTGCATAAGTGGTACCTTAATTTCTGCAAGACAAAGGAAGAATGGATCACGGCGCATATAATAGATGAGATTTTCTTGTACGGAGACGACCAGATCACCTTCAACATTGAAGACTTGCATTATTTATTCAATTAGAAGGAACTAGACAAAGCTGCCCTCAGCCTTTATTGTGTGTAAGTACTATTTCTGTAATTTCTATCTCAGCTCATTCAATTTATTAATTGCATGTATATATATATGCTCACCATATATGTATATACTATTATGTAGGAAAAAGGTTATGGAATGCATGAAAGGAGGCTCTTATGACATTGGGTTCGTTGACCCAAATAGAGTTCATGAACTAGTGTTACAAGACAAACCCGGGCAAACAGAAGATCTCTTGCTAAGGTCTTTACTGAGACAACAAACCAAAAGGGAAATACTATTGCCTTACAACTTCTCTTGAGTGTTACCCTCTCTTGTACATATTTTGTTTCGGCTTACTCGATGTTAAGTATAACCGATGATGAGTTATGCGTGCGCAGGTTCCACTTTATTCTACTAGTCATTCAAGTTGACGCAGGACAAGTCCTTGTCATGGACTCGGCACGAAAATACAAAGAGCTATGGGCAGACTTTAAAGCGATGCTCCAGAGGTAATTTTAATCATATTATCGCACTAGATCGGCAACTTTCGTGACAACAAGTAACTAATTAATCCTTTATTCATTTTCTTTGCCGGACAGGTTTTGGAAAAGGTTCACGGGCAGGGCCGTGGGTGAATGGTCAGAAGAACTCGAATTTGTAGATCAAAATGTAAGTAATACTAGCTAGCTAGGTCTGCGTATCTATTTGATTCTTCTTTCAATTTCATTATATCATTCTTTATTGATTATTATTTTGATTGAACTCTCTATTCTCGTAAAGTGCGAGTAGCAGGGAGACGGCAATAACTTATATGGATACTACGTTTGCGAGTTCATTCGCAACACGATGTATATGACGGGCCAAGCCGTACTAGAACAACTTGGAGTACGTAAACGAAGTACACAACATTATTTTGAGTTTCATTCTTATATATATATTGACCTTATTCTTCATATATATTTAGATCGAACGGATGCGGGACAAACTCCTACCATTTGATCGCGTACGAGCCATTCAAGAGGAATTGGTGGGGTTCATACTTGATGAGGTCGTCACGCCTGGTGGAAAACTCTATAGATATAAATGAACGTGTACGGAGATGTTATATTGTATATATGCTTGAACGTGTTTGTCTTGTACTTGATGCTCGAACGTGTACGGAGAATACCACAATGACGATGTTTGTGTATAATAATAGTTGCTTAATTATTGATATACGTACGTACCGATGATGTATGTGTATACCTCTCCCGATCGACCCCCCCCCCTCCCCACCGCCGCAGAAATCCGCCCAAAACGGGGCGGCGGCAGAGATTTAGGCCATTTTCCTGCAGCGGCAGAGAACAATTACGAACTGGTGTTAAAGGGATATGGCCTGAGCTCTGCGGAAGGCCTCACATGCGCCACCCTTTAACAGTGGTTCGTATAAGAACAGGTGTTAAAGGGAGGGGCCTCTAACACCGAAACCGCAACAGCGGTTCGATAACCGGTGTTAGAGGCATTTGTGAACCGGTGTTAGAGGCATTTGTGAACCGGTGTTAGAGACATACATGTGCACTAGTGATGTAGAATCACTTAGGTTTAGAGTGAATCTAGACACTAAAAAAAGTCTAGATACATTTTTTTATAAATTTAAAACATCTTATATATATTTTGAAACAGAGGCGACTCCGGAGACGCCGCCGCCACCTCCCAAAGAGCGCCTCCCACGCAGCCCCCTCCTCGCCGCCGCCGGAGGAGGCCGCCCGATGGTCGACGGCGGACGACGGCGGCGGGCGTTCTCTGCTTTATCTTTTTTGGGACCTAGCATCTTGTCTCCTTCACCTGGCTGTGTTTTCTCTAGTCTGACTGCTCCAACCATCGGGAGTCGCTGGTCCTCCCCTCATATATTGCTTCCGATTTTGCCGGTTGATCTTGACGACTCGGATCGGCCTCCCCTCCAACCAAGGTTGAGGCTTCTAGATTGATCGCGTCGGCGCAAGAAGTCGTTGAAGTCATGCATCTGCTAGATCGGCCACGCAAGGAGGCTTTGAAGTCCACGTCAGGTGCATCTGCTTGATCGGCCAAGCAAGGAGACTTTGGAGTCTACGTCCCGTGCAGCTGCTTGATCGGCCAAGTCCATAGAAGCGCGCATGCCGCCAGCCAGATTGCTGACACCGCGCTTTACCTCCTGACTATCCTCTGGATTCGGATATGGAGTCGTTGCTGATGGCTGCAGCCTTGGCAACACGAAGCTCCAATTTTCATCCGCACGTGTATGTCATGGTGGTTCAGCCCGGATTTACGGCGAACCGCCGAGATTATCATGGTTCTATCGGAGGCAGGTTAGTGTGGTTTGAAGGTAAGAGGATTTCCATGCTCACGCCATGGCGGACATGTTTGAAGAAGATGGGATAGCATTTGGAGGTTCTATGCAAATATAGGTGACGGTCCTAGGGTTCCTTCTGCCCCAAGATGAAGATTTGTTAGCTGTCTGTCCTCGATGATCTGGGCTAGAGTGGCGAGTTCCGAAGGCTCCGTCGGCGAACTCTCATGGACGACTATGCCTAGAGATTGCTGGATCGGATAGAATTCGGTCGGGCGTACCCATGTTTTTTCTGGCCGTTTGGTTTCAGCGGGAGCGTTGCGAAGCTCTAATATCTGTTACCATCATGTATCATGTATTCAACGATCCATGGTGAAGTCAGTTGCGGAGAATGTCAGAAAGGCTAGAATATCGGGAAAACGATGGTGATTTGAGTCTTTGTGGCGACGAGGAACTGGCTGCCTGATCTGCGACTTGCAGCAATGACTGTTTGTGGGGGCGACAACACACGAGATGTTCCCGGTCTTACCTTGCACGGTAAAAATCCAAGATCTAGCCTTAATTGGTTGTGTCTGACAATGACCTTATTGAAGGCATTGTTTTGTGAGTGAGGACTTTCTCTAGGGTATGATCTTTGATCGGGCGACGACAGCGCTTGTGCACTGTTTCCTTCTTAAAGGCGTCGCTATTGGAGTGGTTGGATTACTGGTGTTGTTTTGGTGGTGTTTGTGTTATTGCTTCGAGGAATAGTTCTTTGTAGCGAGACTTTTTTTAATTCTTTTTTTTTCTGGTTTGTGTGCATCCGTAACCCGTTAGGGCCTGCGTTGTTGCAGAGGCTAGGTGTAATTGGTATCTATATTAATATATACTCTTTTTCAAAAAAAATATTTTTTGAAACAGAGTGAGTACATACGGAGAAAGAAAAAGAAAACTAGCTAAGGGAAAAGTTAATGTATAGGCCACACATGATCCTAATTATAGTTAAAAGTTTGCAAATTCACATAGTTTTTCCTCTCTCAGCCTCAAGTGAAAGGATGTGCAGTGTTCGTCTGCACTGCGCTCGAATAATATGCGATATAAAAGTGCAGGGTACTCTAAATACACATTATTGAAGTAAAATGTTTGGCAATCTTTTGTCCGCAAGGTGCATTGGATCTTGCATATTACAAAAGGTCTACCATTGGATCCGTGTGTGTTCATTACTACATTGTCTTTGAGGCGCCTGCAACTCTAGACTCTTGTACAGACATCTCAACATGGCTATGTTCATCCAATATAACTGATGGCTTAGCAATAGTTTAGCAATGCATAAGATACAAGTTGTAATCTTATTGTGGTATACCTTTGTCTTTGGTTGTAGGTTGTAATAAACAAATATCATTATGTGTAGATCTATGGTTAATTAAGTGCACCAATCGGTGCAGAGGCCGGGTGTTACGCACATTTTTTTAAAACAAATACATATAAAAACAAAAAAAAGGATTAACTTAAAGATGTTGCTAAATTATTTACAACAATTGCCCGCTATTCAAGTATGACATGTGGGGTTTATAACACCATGGCATGTTTAATGTTAGGACTGTGGACACGGAACTCAACATAAGCAATCAATCCAAAATATTCCAAAGCAAGATAAAAGCAACAGATGATCGGAACTTAACTCGATAAGTTTCTTTAGCACTAGGTTCTTTCACTTTTATCATGATGAGACAATCATGATGAGAGAATCAAACATATGTTCTCCTTGTGCAAGTTTGCCCTAACTATATGATCAATAGTCTAGTGCTTCTAATTTTTATCAGTCTTGTTGTACTTGTGGCAATTGGTTGCAGGGCAAGTTTAGAATCCTATCCGGAGCATAGCAATAGACTAAATTATTTGGTTTCCATGTCTATGTACAAATGGCTTGATGTTTATTAGTAAATTTTATCTCTCTTGCAGGTTCTCTGCCAATATTTGTATTGTCTTCATTCATGGTCTATTATTCGGCGTTAGAAGCTTTTTATGTTGGTGTGTACGCATTTGGAGGAGGTGGTAAAAAATGTCATTATCCAACACCCTCCAAGGTTCACAATGCATTGTCTCTTAGCACATTATTATAGGAGATATTAAAACTTAAGGGCTCATTTAATTCAAAGGGATTGCATGGGAATTTTGGAGGATTTTGATCCTTAGGAATTTTCCCTACGGGCATCGCTTGATCGTAGGATTAAACACATAAGAAATGTTTCCATAGGATTGCATTACACTATGTTTTGGACAAAAAATTTCATCCACTCAAATCTCATGTTACAATTCTTTTGTTTTCCCTGTGTTTCAAACACTGCTTGAAGAAAAAATTTGTAGGTTCCAAAACCTATAGGATTCAGCTAGACATAGCACACTAATCATGTGTGTTTTGTATTCTTGTGTTTTTATATCCTACAAATCAAACAAGCCCTAAGAGACTACTACTCCAATGATCTGTCTCTTTTAAGGGTTGTATCTAAATAAGGTTGGATTTAATGATTTTGGGTTCATTCATGCATAATATTGGGCTAACAACACTTTTTGCCTATGAACTCGCGTAAGAGTTGTATGTTAGCTAAGAGGCAATACCAATATTTTTCCTCATCAGTCACGCGAGTCGAATACCTAGGATATAGTGCTAAGAAACCCATGTTGTCAAAGGCCCCTTGGTCGTTAGTGACTACGTAAATTTTCTTCTTTAGGGTTCATGTGTCTGTGCGCGGTTGGGTGCATTCTAGGTATGCGATGGTCGGGAGTATCTTTATGGTTGTATCAACTTTAGGCATTATAACTTTGTCAGATAATTAGGATTCTTTTATATAGAAATTGACAGAAAACTAGGTTTTTACTGTTAAGTCTATGTATGAAAATCTTATGAATGGATATCCGAAATTTCCTTCTCGTTATCTTTGGAAACTAAAGATTCCTCAAAAAATTAAAATATTCATATGGTTTCTTAATAGAAAGGTTTTGGTTACTAAAGAGAATCTTGCAAAAAGGAATTGGACATGGTATACAAAATGTTGCTTTTGTGACGAGAATAAAACAATTGAGCATTTATTTCTTGCTTGTCCTTTTGCAAAAAATATCTGGCGTATGTTTTCTTCACTTATGATCTCCATCCTCCAACCAATATCACTTATGTTTGGTAAATTGGCTTAATGAAGTGGATCGGACAAATAAAGCTAGAAATCGTATAGGCGTTTCAGCTTTATGTTGGTCCATTTGAAAATGCAGGAATAATATTATTTTTAACAAAGCCGAATTTTCATCTTTTTTGCAGGTTATACATAAGCGGCATATTTCATCTAGCTATGGGCTTACCTATTACCAGAGCATCACCGGCAATTTACGGTCTCTGGGTGCAATCGCCTTGTGGCGATAGCGTCTGATATTTACCGACAGGTTTCGTGGCGGCATACTAGTAGATTGTTGTAGTGACCTTGGATCAATAAAGATCCTAAGTCCCTGTGATTAACATTCAGTCCCTGGATCAATAGCTAGCACTCACAGTCGACGAATATCATGTAAAACACAAAGTCTTTATTACACGGAGAATCCAGAGTATGAATTTTATTACAAAATTGCTTAGCATTAAGCTAGCTCAAATAACAGCGGAAACATAAAAGCAGCTTGAGTCCATCAATGCCCCAGGCTTGTCGAGCGTAGACTCGCGATCCCTACGCACCTTTCAATCTTCGGATTCTGCACATAAGACGTGCAGCCAACAAGTTGGATCAATACTTTGAATGTATTGGCAATTTACACCAAGGAAAGAAAAGACTATCTCTACATGCAAGGCTAGTTTAGGTTGTAGAGTTCATTTGCTCAAAGCTAGTTTTTCTTAAGTAGAGAGAAGAAGAGAAGATTTTCCCTACTTTGTAAACATTTGCTTAGATTAAATAGGGTTGAATGACACACGAGTATATTACTCACTGAGTGTCCAAACAACCAAACACTTGGATATTACTCACCAAGTGACACTTGGATATTACGCACCAAGTTCCCAAAATCCCACCCATTGGCGATATTACTCACGCCATGGGGTTTCAAAACTTTGTTTAGAAAAGAGAGAGGAAGATCCTTCAGATGCTCATTGTTGTTCTGTTTCCATGAACACGGCTGATCGATCAGATTGCAATACTCTCGAGAGTTTGTGCACTTTACCCACAATCCACGATCAAGTCCTTTTACAGACAAGACCATGGCGAGGCTTTCCCTTAGTAGCCCCTCTACCTTCTGGATCCAACTGTGCCATGATCCTCCAAATGTTGGTACCCAGGTGAGGTTTCCCACTAAGTACTAGGCCAAGACAGAGCCCATATGTATTGTGGTTGCACTGGAAGCTTCTGAATTTTGAAACATGGCAGACTTCTTTGATTCCTGGGCGGCCGTCCTCCAACCAAATATCACTCGTTGTCCCGACAACCATTCCGCCCAAAAGAAAACTTAGTTTTATTTTGAAGTGGATTTGAGAAAAAAAGTTTGATCAAGAGAGCCTTTATACTTAGAAAAATTCATTGTCTTTCAAACCCCCCAACGGTACCTTACATATATATAGCATAGCAAGCAATACTTAGCAAAACAGGGGAACCTATTAGGAGGGGAAATCCTAAGTATAGAGCTACTCATGGCATACTACAAAATCATCGCACTTGCAAAATAATACTAAGGAAAAATTCTACTAGAACATCCTACACATGCATACTACAGAATTTTGAAGATCACATGCATAGAATCAAAACTGGGACAAAATTATGAACAAATGGTGTAACTTGCCTTGATCCGAGCAGCACTCTACACAATAGCACTCCTCAGCGCACTCCGGACAATCTAACGAAACACAAACTTGGATCTAATCAAAATATGCCACAGAGATAATATGCATGCATGCATCATGGTACTTTATGCAAGATTTGTTTTCTAAATTGACCAAGGTAGTATAATTGGATTGCAATTGTTTAGGGATGTTATTAATATTGATTTCCCACGGGTTACCAAAATTTGGGTCTTACTTCTAAAATCTTGGCTCACTAGTAGATCCAACCATCTAATTTAGCCCCAAATCAAATCTAATGTTCTTAAGCAATGCTCCATAATTTTGTTCAGTAGGTGTTGTGAAAACAAAGTCATCACAACAAGAATCAACTAAATCAGAGTTTTAATTAATTTTCTATAGATTAAACACTCTAATCTAGAGATTAAATTCTACACCGAAAACCCTACTATAAACTTAGAATTTTATTGCAGATCTGGGTTCTACATAATTTTGTGAATCCAACGGTATATTATATGCTAAATTTGGCCAAGTAATTGATTTTTTATGAATTTCGCAAATTTTAAACTAAACCTGCCAAATAAAATTAATCCTAACCGAGAACACGACGCGTGGCAGTTTTTGATTGGGCCAGCTAGGTGAAGCGGTGCTGACGCGGCGCACTGATGCGGCGAGCAGACGCGGCGCGACGCGATAGGCGCATACCCCTTCGGGTTTGCTTCTAATCTGAGCCGCAGCTTGCAGATCTAACGGACGGGGGAAGGGCGGCGACTTACCGCGGTGGCGTCGATGGCGAGACGGCGGCGGCGCTGTCGGACGTGGTCGTCGGCGGCGCTGCGGTGGCTCTTCGGGGCAGCGGAGAGTACGACGGTGCGCGGCTCCTCCTTGCGGTCCCGCGTGCGAGATCGGCTTCGGCCTTCTCTTCCTCGTCCAGCCGCACGGCTCTGCCGGTCCCCGCGAGCTCCGGCGACACGTCGGCGAGCAATTCCCGACGATTGGCTGCAGAAGGGAGAGGGAAAAGTATACGAAGCGAATCAGTAGTGTATGGGGGAAAGTTCCAGGGGAAGAAGAGAGCAAGGGGGGTTCCGAACCGTCTCGGCGAGAGCAACCCGACGGCGGCCGGCGCGAGAGATGTTTGGGCTAGGGTTTGTGAGAAGGAAAACTCGAACGAGGCGATGCCGAGGGTTGCAGGGAGTTATATGGGGCGGAAACTTGGGCGGGGGGCTAGGATCGGCCGCGAATCCTACCGGTTCTGTTCAAACGTGCTGCAGGCGGACTCCAGCTCGAGGTAGGGGACGAACAGGTGGGTCCCTCGTGTCGGTGGCGGAGAGGGAAGTGGGCTAGCGCGAGGTGCGTGCCGCGCAGGAGACAGGGACGGGGGAGGGGTATTGGGCTGGGCCCGTTGCGGTGTTGTGTTGCGGCTAACGCTGGGCTGGCGGTAGAAAAGGTAGCGGGCCTGGTTCGATGGCCCGACAAGGTTAGGGTTGCTCTTTTTTTTATTCCTTATTATTTTTTTCCATTTTCTGTTTTAATAAAACTCTAATAACTTTTGCATATCAAGTCCAAAAGTGATGAAACCAATTTCTAAATTTTTGTAAAAAGAAGGTGGTCATCATAGGACCATAGATTATTATCCTTACATGACTTTTAGAAGGGTCAAGCATGATTACATCATTTTTTCTTACTTAGGGAAATCTTTATTAAGGTTTGGTAGATTCTGATGTTAGGGTTTTTGATGCAACTGCATTTGTAGGATGCAATGATGCAAGGATGATGCATGCTTCTAGTAACATCATATAATAAAACCTGGGATGTTACAAACCTACCCCCTTAAGAAGAATCTCGTCCTCGAGATTCGGGTTGGCTAGCAAATAGGTGTGGGTGTTCTGCCTTCAAATCTTCTTCACACTCCCACGTGGCTTCTTCCTCGGAGTGGTGGTCCCATTGTACTTTGCAGAATCTTATAGTCTTGGTACGGGCAAACCGTTCGGCTGTTTCTAGTATTTTGGTGGGTTTTTCCTCATAGGTAAGGTCATTCTCCAATTAAACCTCCTCCAGGGGAACTGTATCTCTTAGCGGTGTTTCAGCCATCTCCGGGTGACATTTCTTTAGTTGTGACACATGAAACACATCATGCACAGTCAGTCCTTCTGGTAATTTCAACTGATAAGCAACTTCTCCTCTACGGGCTAGAACCTTATATGGTCCTATGAATCCTGGGGCTAACTTACCCTTGATTCCAAACCTCTTAACTCCTCGCAGTGGTGAAACTCGGAGATACGCACGGTCCCCTATTTTATAAGCCACATCCCTGCGTTTGGAATCAGCATAGCTCTTTTGTCGGGATTGGGCTACCTTTAGCCTATCCTGAATCTGCTGTATCTTTTCTTCGGCATCCTTGATCAATTCAGGACCAAAAAGACTACGTTCACCAACTCCACTCCATAACAGCGGAGTCCTACACTTTCTGCCATACAGAACCTCAAACGGAGCCATCTTGATACTTGTCTGGTAGCTATTATTGTACGAGAACTCAGCATACGGCAGGTTATCATCCCAACTAGACCCATAGTCTAGCGCGCAAGCTCTCAACATATCTTCCAGAATCTGGTTCACCCTTTCCGTTTGGCCATCTGTCTGAGGGTGGAAGGCAGTACTGAATTCTAGTCGGGTTCCAAGAGACTCATGTAGCTGTCGCCAAAACTTTGAAGTAAACTGGGTGCCTCTATCTGACACAATTCCCTTGGGAACACCATGCAGACTTACAATCCTTGACATGTATATCTTGGCAAGCTTAGCACTTGTATAAGTGGTCTTTACGGGAATGAAGTGAGCCACCTTGGTGAGGTGGTCCACCACTACCCAGATAGAATCAAATCCTGAACGAGTCCGGGGCAATCCCGTGATAAAATACATGCCTACCTTATCCCACTTCCAGTCGGGTATAGATAGCGATTGAAGTAATCCGGCCGGTTTCTGATGCTCGGCCTTAACTCTATTGCATACGTCACACAGAGAAATATATTCGGCAATTTCTCTTTTTAGGTTATTCCACCAAAATCTATCCTTCACATCCATGTACATCTTCGTGTTACCTAGGTGAATTGAGTAAGGTGAATCGTGAGCTTCTTGTAAAATCAACTTCCTGATGTCGGGGTCATTGGGAACACACAAACGCTTCCCATACCAAAGGGTCCCTTGTTCGTCTAGACGAAATCCTTTCGTCTTGCCTTCACTTATTTTGACTCGTATTTCCTCCAACTCTTTATCTCCCTTTTGTGCTTCCTTGGTTCTCTCTTGGAAAGTAGACACTATTTCCATAGTCGCTACGTGTCCTTTCGGGACTATCTCTAGCCTGAGATCCTTGAATTGCTTGCATAAATCCTCTGGAAGTTCCCCTGCGGTAAGTCCGTTCACATACACCTTACGACTTAAGGCATCGACCACCATGTTTGCCATTCCGGGATGGTACTATAAATCCAAGTCATAATCCTTAATCAGTTCAAGCCATCTTCTTTGTCTCATATTCAACTCCTTTTGGGTGAAGATGTACTTCAAACTCTTATGATCAGTGAACACATCACAATGTTTGCCCATGAGGTAATGTCTCCATACCTTGAGTGCATGAACCACAGACGCAAGTTCCAAATCATGCGTGGGGTAGTTGTGTTCGTGGTTCTTAAGTTGTCGGGAGGCATAGGATACCACATTCCCATCTTGCATCAATACACTTCCAAGTCCTTGTCGAGATGCGTCACAATAGACTTGAAAATCCTTTTGGATATCGAGCAGACACAAAACTGGTGCATTACGAGACGTTTCTTCAATTCTTGAAAGCTTGCCTCACATGCCTCGGTCCATAGGAATTTCTTTTCCTTCTTCAACAGTTCCGTCATGGGTTTTGCTATTTTGGAAAAGTTTTCAATGAACCTCCGGTAATATCCCGCGAGGCCCAAGAAACTCCTAATATCTCCCACATTCTTGGGTGACTCCCATTCTGTTACGGAAGCTACTTTACTGGGATCTACAACAACTCCTTTTGCCGACACAACATGACCAAGGAATCCCACTTCCTTTAACCAGAATTCGCATTTGCTGAATTTGGCATATAACTTGTGTTCTCTTAGTTTCTCCATAATTAGGCGCAGATGTTTCTCATGTTCCTTCTCATCCTTAGAGTATATGAGTATATCATCTATGAATACCACGATAAACTTGTCCAAATATTCCATGAACACCTTGTTCATCATGGTCATGAAGTATGCTGGGGCATTGGTTAGACCAAAAGACATCACGGTGTACTCATACAATCCATATCTTGTGGTGAAGGTTGTTTTGGGCACATCCTGTTCTCGAATCTTTAGCTGAAAGTAGCCTGATCGCATATCGATCTTTGAGAACACACTGGCTCCCTTTAACTGGTCAAACAAGTCGTTGATGTTGGGCAGAGGGTACTTGTTCGTGATTGTCACTTTGTTCAACGAGCGGTAGTCCACAACCAGCCTCTTGGTTTTATCCTTCTTTTCCATGAACAGGACGGGTGCTCCCCAAGATGACGCGCTGGGTTGAATGAATCCCTTGTCCAATTGTTCCCTAAGCTGTTTCTTGAGTTCCTTTAACTCGTCCACATCCATCTTGTACGGTCTCTTAGCTATCAGCCATGTGCCCGGCATCAAGTCAATGAGGAACTCCATATCACGGTCAGGAGACATTCCGGGTAACTCTTCCGGAAAGACATCTGGGTATTCCTTCACAATGGGTACATCTTCCAAGCTAACCCCCTTAAGAGAGTTCACCATGACTTCCTTAAGCGCGAAATTTTACTTGATACAAATTCTCTTCCCTTCCGGTGTCGTGAGCATGACAGTTCTTTTGGCACAATCTATGACTCCTTTCATATTCGGTCATCCAATTCATGCCCAAGATTATGTCTAATCCTTGTGACTCCAGAACTACTAGACTTGTGGGAAATATGTGTGTCCCAATCCTTAGTTCTAATCCCCGGCAACCGGAGTTTGCCACTATTTCTCCCCCAGGAGAACTTACCCTTAGAGGAAGGTTTATAGTCTCTGTAGGTATCTTGCCTCTATCCACAAATACCCTTGATATGAATGAATGCGATGCACCAGTATCAAAAAGAACAACTGCGGGAATAGAATTGAGCTTGAACTTACCAATCACGGAGTCTGGTGCATCACAAGCATCCTCCATAGAGACATGATTCACCGTGGCTTTGACAAACGGGTTCGGCTTCTTCCCGTTTCCATTGCCATGGTTGTGTCCATTTCCATTCCCATTGCCATTCTTCTTCTCGGGGCAAGTGGTTGCATAATGCCCTGTCCTGTTGCACTTAAAGCATGTCACCTCACTGAGATCCTTTCCATTGCTGCCATTCCCATTGCGGTTTTTATGCCCATTGTGTTTGTGGCCGCCATGGTGATGACCGTTATGGTTGTGGCCATTATTGTTATAAGGTGGTGGTGAGGAAGTACACTGCTTCTGGTACAGACATAGTGCTTGTGAGGGTTAGACTTCCTCTTGCGGTTTTCTATGCTCTTCCTTTTGGATTCAACCACAATGGCTCTGTCCAGGAGTTCCTGAAAGTTGTCAAATTTCTGAGCCACAAGCTGAATGGATATCTCATCATTAAGTCCTCTTAAGAATTCCTCCTGCCTCTTGGCATCAGTGGAGACATCATCAGGTGCATAACGGGCTAGCTTGTTGAAAAGCTCACCATACTCGGTGACAAAACAGTGCAGCTGGTGTAGGTCGCAAAATTCGCGCCTTTTTAGAGTCATGACACCAGCAGCCACATGATGAGTGCGAAAAGCTAACTCAAACTGATCCCAAGTGATAGCATCAATATCCGGGTGGGTGACTTGGTAGTTATCCCACCATTCCGCAGCAGGTCCTTCAAGTTGGTGTGCGGCATAACATACCCTGTCGGCTCCGACAGCTTGCACGGTGTCTAACTTCTTGTTAATAGTACGGAGCCAGTCATCTGCGATGATTGGTTCAGCGCTGCTAGTGAAGGTAGGTGGGTTCAACCTCAAAAACCGAGTCAAGCGATCCTGTTGAGGTGGTGGCGGAGGTGGCGCGTTGTTGTTGTTGTTTTGCATGTTCTGAGTGAGCAGTTGGATCAGCTGGTTCTGAGTGGCCAGAAGTTGTGCAATTTCCGGAGGAATTTCGGTGTTCGCACGTCTTGGCGGCATATGTGGGGTTTGAGAGACAAGTTAAGAAATAGACAAAAATACTAAGTAGTAAACTCCTACCCTTATGAAAACACACCAATCACACAAGATTCACAAGACACATTAACATAACTTAACACAGAATCATTCAAGTTTAACTAAACCAAAAAATGTCTTGGTATTTATTACAATCGCAAATAACGTTCTATTATAGAATTAAAGGTGGTCCAACTACTACACATCTTCCACGCCTTCCTCTTCCTCGTCCTCGAATGAGTAGCCTTCCTGCTCTAGGGTTGTCTTATACAACAACATCTCCTTCGTGGTGGCTTCAAGCTTCTCTTGGAGGTTCTTTATCTCATCCTGCAACTTCTTGGTAGTGACTTCTAGCTGCTCCTGAAGTCCCTCCTTCTCGCTTTGTAGCTCCTCCACTAGACTTGACTTCTTCGCGGCTTCAAGTTGCTTTGCCAAGTCCCTCTTGGAAGCATGCACTTCATTGATTATCTTGCAAAGGCCTTCGGTTTGCACTTCAGTTCCATCGATCTCCTGCTTGAGTTCCCTAATTCTCTTGTTTTTATTTATCACCCTCTTCTCTTGGTTAGCAAACTTCTTCTCTTGGTCCTGGAACTTTATCTCTTGGAGCTTCATTGCCTCTTCCTACTGCTTGATCATTTCCTCCTTCTCCTTGGACGAGAGCGCATAGCTCATCGTTCTTTAACATCTCGAGGAAGCTACCTTTTTCAAGGTCATGGATGTGGCACTCCAAGTCTTGATATTGGGTCCTTCGACGCTTGGTAGAAGTCCTTTCCTCAAAAGTTAGCTCCATGGGAATTCCTTCCTCATCTCATCTTCCAAAGAGGCCGCCGCAGTGTCCTTGGAGAGCCTCGCGATGGCGTCCACATAGGCGACCAATGAGCTGCTGCAAGCTGATGCTAAGGGCCTTCTCCTTGGAATCGCTAACAATGTGGATTGCTATGTCTTCCTCTGGGTTCTTGCCTCGCTCTTTTCCTGGCTGGATGACTTTGACTCCCCAACAGCCGTCCTTGTGGATTTTCTTCATTGTGCTCCCCTGGATTGTTGGGAGGGGAAGGTCCAAACGTGTGAGAAGGTCCATGAGGCATCCACCAAAGCGAAGGGGCTCGATGTCCACGACGGTGTCGTAGAGGAATCTTGTCATCTTTAAGTTAGAAGAATGAAAATTAGATACTTAATCAAGTAGAGGAAAGCAGATACTAGAAGTGCGGAAATAACATGGTAGAAAAGCAAGTAAGGCACATAAGTTAGAGGTGGTTCCAATCCTAGGGTCACGTCCTACAGGCAACGATGTGCTCTGATACCATCTGTAGTGACCTTGGATCAATAAAGATCCTAAGTCCATGTGATTAACATGCTAGTCCCTGGATCAATATCTAGCACTCACAGTCGACGAATATCATGTAAAACACAAAGTCTTTATTACACGGAGAATCCAGAGTATGAATTTTATTACAAATTTGCTTAGCATTAAGCTAGCTCAAATAACAGCAGAAACATAAAAGCAGCTTGAGTCCATCAACACCCCAGGCTTGTCGAGTGTAGACTTGCGATCCCTACGCACCTTCCAATCTTCGGATTCTGCACATAAGACGTGCATCCAACAAGTTGGGTCAATACTTTAAATGTATTGGCAATTTACACCAAGGAAAGAAAAGACTATCTCTACATGCAAGGCTAGTTTAGGCTGTAGAGTTCATTTGCTCAAAGCTAGTTTTTCTTAAGTAGAGAGAAGAAGAGAAGATTTTCCCTACTTTGTAAACATTTGCTTAGATTAAATAGGGTCGAATGGCACACGAGGATATTACTCACCGAGTGTCCAAACAACCAAACACTTGGATATTACTCACCAAGTGACACTTGGATATTATGCACGAAGTTCCCAAAATCCCACCCATCGGCGATATTACTCACGCCATGGGGTTTCAAAACTTTGTTTAGAAAAGAGAGAGGAAGATCCTTTAGAGGCTCCATTCTTCAGATGATCATTGTTGTTCTGTTTCGGTGAACACGGCTGATCGATCAGATTGCAATACTCTCGAGAGTTTGTTGAAGGGAATATGCCCTGAGAGGCAATAATAAAGTGTTTATTATGTGTATTCCAAGTATATGATAGATGTTTATTTTGCATGCTATAATTGTATTAATATGAAAACATTAATACATGTGTGTTTAATAAACAAACACAAAGTTCCTAGTTATGCCTCTCTCATAAACTAGCTCGTTGATTAACAAGATGATCAAGGTTTCCTGATCATGGACATTGGATGTTGTTAATAACGGGATCACAACATTAGTGTAATGGTGTGATGAACATTCATCTGAAGTATAGCATTACGATCAAAGTCATTGAGTTTATATTGCTATAACAACTTACGAAGTGATCCTAATCCTTAGACCATGAGATCATGTCAATCACTAACACCGGAAGAGTTTCTTGATAACATCAAACGTCACACCGTAATAGGGTGATTATAAAGATGGATTCAGAACTAATAAAGTGTTATGTTGAGGCTCATGGATCGAGAGTGGAATTTGTTCATCCCGATGACGGATAGATATACTCTGGGCCCTCTCGGTGATATCACATTGATTAGCTTGCAAGCAAGTGATTTGATCACTAGAATGTTATATCACGGGAACAAGAAAAGAGTGCATGTCAGTAATGAGATCAAACTAGGTATGGACATACCGATGATCGAATCTCGGACATGTAATATATCGTGAAACAAAGGTATTAAGATACTAGCATAAAAGGTTCCGACGATCACAAGAAAGTCATCGTTGAATGTGTGGGAGTCAGTATGGGTCTCCAGATGCCGCTTCTGATTATTGATCTGAGAGGGGTCTCGATCATGTCCGCATTATTCACGAACCGTAGGGTGACACACTTAATAGACACCGACATCCAATTGGAGCAAAAGTTTCATGCCGAAAGAATGAACAAGCGCATGAATTTATTTCACTAGATACCGAAACAGGTTTTCGGGTGAAATTGCATAAAGTGGTTATGCATGTGAAATAGAATTCTAGCAAGGGGTTATTTGTGAATTTTTGTCATTAAAGTAATTGACAAAATTCTGAATAAAATAAAAGAGTTTTATTTAATGAGAGTTTGCATTTAATTTGGTGGAAATTTAATGGCAAGTTTGAGTGGGATTTTGAGTGGAGGCATATGAATGGATTTTTGTGAGTGGAGTGTCCACCCACATGAAGAGGGGAGGGCAAGGGGCAGCCCCCATGCGCCGGCCACCCCCTTGGGGTTCCCCCTCCTCCTATAAAAGGAGCCCCTCCTCTCACTTCTCACTCACACCTCCTCGTGAAGGATCTCTCTCCCCCTCTAGAATTTATCCCCCATGGTCTCGGACTAGCGAGATACATCTTCCCGGTGGCTATTCGGCAAGAAAAAGTTGTGCTTCCGCTGCATCGCTAGAGCGAGGAGGCGGAGGTTGCTCGGTGCCTCGAACGTGTGTGCGATCACGGATGCGCTGCTAATTTGCGGCGCTAGGACTTCCTCTCGATCTTGAGATAGGCAAGAGATCGTCTACATCAACCACGAGTTGAACTCGTTAAGCTTTGTCGGTCTTCAAGGGTATGTTATCTACGGATATACATCCGCCCGTTGTTTGTATCTAATAGATAGATCTTGGTACATAGTTCACATCGTAGGAAATTTTTTGTTTTCTATGCTGCGAACCCTACATTTGTGCACTTTACCCACAATCCACGATCAAGTCCTTTTACAGACAAGACCATGGCGAGGCTTTCCCTTAGTAGCCCCTCTACCTTCTGGATCCAGCCGTGCCATGAACCTCCAAATGTTGGTACCCAGGTGAGGTTTCCCACTAATTACTAGGCCAAGACAGAGCCCATATGTATTGTGGTTGCACTGGAAGCTTCTGAATTCTGAAACATGGCAGACTTCTTTGATTCCTGGGCAGCCGTCCTCCACCAAAATCTCACTCGTTGTCCCGACAACCATTCCTCCCAGAAGAAAACTTAGTTTTATTTTGAAGTGGATTTGAGAAGAAAAGTTTGCTCAAGAGAGCCTTTCTACTTAGAAAATTTCATTGTCTTTCAAACCCCCCAACGGTACCTTATATATATATAGCATAGCAAGCAATACTTAGCAAAACAGGGGAACCTATTAGGAGGGGAAATCCTAAGTATAGAGCTACTCGTGATATACTACAAAATCACCGCACTTGCAAAATAATACTAAGGAAAAATTCTACTAGAACATCCTACACATGCATACTACAGAATTTTGAAGATCACATGCACAGAATCAAAACTGGGACAAAATTATGAACAAATGGTTTAACTTGCCTTGATCCGAGCAGCACTCTACACAATAGCACTCCTCAGCGCACTCCGGACAATCTAACGAAACACAAACTTGGATCTAATCAAAATATGCCACAGAGATAATATTCATGCATGCATCATGGTACTTTATGCAAGATTTGTTTTCTAAATTGACCAAGGTAGTATAATTGTATTGCAATTGTTTAGGGATGTTATTAATATTGATTTCCCATGGGTTACCAAAATTTGGGTCTTACTTCTAAAATCTTGGCTCACTAGTAGATCCAACCATCTAATTTAGCCCCAAATCAAATCTAATGTTCTTAAGCAATGCTCCATAATTTTGTTCAGTAGGTGTTGTGAAAACAAAGTCATCACAACAAGAATCAACTAAATCAGAGTTTTAATTATTTTTCTATAGATTAAACACTCTAATCTAGAGATTAAAATCTACACCGAAAACCCTACTGTAAACTTGGAATTTTATTGCAGATCTGGGTTCTTTATTGCACGCTTAAGTAAATATATGTACATAAGGAATGTGTCTTATACTTCATCTATGTTCTTTAATGATGGTCTAACAAATTCTAATGACAGGTACTCTCGGAAAACTAACAAGACCGCCACTCAATGGCTCCAACGGGTGGGGATTTACGTCGACGAGTGGAAGAATGCACCAACACAAGTGTGGCACGTTGGGCCGTTTGATATGGAGCTATTCCACGGATACTTACAGAGGTACATGTCGATGACACGGCTACGTCCCATTCCACACGCACATGACGATGAGATATACCCTAGCCAGTCAACACTGGAGTACAGACAGGCAGCGGTAAGTACTTTATTTAGAGCATAATCAACATGCGTGCCTATTTAGTGCATACTTAACTATGAGACAAATGCAGGCCGACATGACTTGGGAGCTACAGACTGAGGTGGCTCAATACGGCGATCGCTTTCAACCGTTCCTCTTGTGCCCCATAAGCAGGCTCAGTCCTTTGCCCGGCGGGTCGAGGAGAAGCTGCGACGTATCTACGCGGCCATCACGTGCACCAGCGTCTCAGACGTCGTTCAACACCGAGCAGCACAGCGTCCACCGCGTCACTCGGTGGAGGAGCGCTCCCCACGTCGCTCCACACAGCAACGCCCATCGCGTCGATCCATGGAGGAGCGCGCCCAACGTCCATCCATGCAGCAGCCACCTTCTCCAAACCAGGCTGGAGGCTCGGGATGGCACGAGGAGCATATTTCTCCTCCACTCCGCCACGAGCCTCGTCCACGACTCTCACAGTAGGTTCCGCCGAGAGCACCACCTCCAGACCAGGATGGAGGCTCGGGGTGGCAGCAATCACAGTTTACTTCCGACCCGTGGCAGCAATCGCAGTTTAATATCGACCAGTGGCAGTAGAACCAGATTACTTTCGAACAATGGCAGCAGCAGCAGATCCCCTACATGGACTTCGCTTATCGACCACAATATCATCCTCATGGTAAGCTTATCCCTTCCTACTATTGTTAGGTGCATTATGACATTGTTCGGTACTTAATTTCTTGTACACTACCAGGAGACTCCGTTTCATGGGACACATGTGACGACCATGATCAGCAGACACAACACGAGCAGGTAGACTGGTTTAGCCAGTATCAGCCAGGTACTCCACCACCTATCCCCACACAGGATACACAGGATCAAGGTGAAGGGTCAACTGCACCTCGCCGTGATATGATGCCACCCCACAGATATAGATGGAGTACACTAAGGCCTCCGCCACCTCGTCGTCGACACCAGTGATATCTACTTATGTATCAGACATTTATCTATCTATGTATGAGACATATATCTACCTATATATGATACATCATTCTATTATTTCATGATTTTATTCGATAAACTACTCAACATAGCTTGCAACACAGTTCAGCATAACTTGCGGTACATAAATAAGAGTCCTATCTATCCCTAGCACAATGCCTTTCCCTTTCCCTTCGATGATGCCTCGCCCTTTCCCTTTGACGATCCCTCGCACTTGCTCTTCTTGGCCTCCGCTTTCTTCTTCTCCTGCCTCTTGTCCCACTCAGCTCTCGCCTTGCTTCCAACGGGTGGCGGCATGATGATAACATCCTCATCTTCGCTCTCTTCTATCCAAGCCCTAGGTGCCATAACCTGCTCCGTCATGTCAGCTTGACTCTTCTTGGCCTGCGCTTTATTCTTCTCCTGCCTCTTGTCTCACTCAGCTCTTGCCTTGCTTCCAACGGGTGGCGGCATGAAGATATCAACCTCATATTCGCTCTCTTCTATCTAGGACCAAGGTGCATCAGCCCGCTCTATCATGCGAGCTTCACTCTTGAAGTTGAGCTTGTCCCACCTTGCCTGGATCCTGATAAGCTCTGCTCGTACATGATTTGGGGTCTTTAGTTTCCACCCTCTCCGATGAAGTTCCTTACCAAGCATAACGAGAGCATCATAGTTCCTTACCAACGTCTCCCAGTGGGCTGGTTCATCGCCTATCATAACACTTCTGGCTATTTGGAGAAGCCCAATGGACATCTCTGTCGGCCAGGGAAACGCGTCGGTCATAGTGGAGAGGAGTGGAGGGAAATACGAGAGCAAGAGAAGAGGAGAGGAGGAAAATGGGAGAGTAAGAGGAGGAAGAGATGAACTGGGTGAAAAGATGTATCTTGTTGCCCGCATTTATAGAGGCACCGAACCGAATAGGCGGGAAAAAAGGGCGGGAAGTACTGGCGGGAAAATCGGCGGGAAGGACTGGCGGAAAAAATCAGCGGGAAGGAGTGGCGAGAAAAATCAGCGGAAAAGAGTGGCGCGAAACAATAGTCCGAAACCTAAAACGTATTTGGACGTGTACGCAGCTTGCATGATCAATGCGCCCGTCTTCAGTTCGACAGACCGAAACAACACGTTCGTCTTTCAAACAGACGAACCACACATTCGTCTTTCCAACAGACGACCGTCTGGGGCGCTTGTCCTTTCAACAGAAGAACCATTGCATCGTCTTTTTAACAAAGAACCATCCATGTCGTCTTTTCAAAGGATGACTGTCCGTTAGATTTGCAATTTGCCCGTTTTGTGTATTATTGTGAAATTGAATAAAAAAATGTATTATTTAAAAAGTACTTACTCTCATGAGTTGCTTTTAAGTTTCTGAACCTGTTACTTGATAGTACTATTATTAATAAAGGAAAGTATGCATCCGAGGATACAGAGGCTGAGGTGAACCCCATTTTAAAAGAAAAACAATGTGTCGTTATGAGCTTGATAAAAGCGCCATTTACTAATAAATCTTTTATTTGGGAAAAAACGATGGTTTTGAAAGGACCAAGAGGTTTGAGAAAGAAATTGGCATAGTGCAGGTATGGTGAATAGAACATACATGCTCCCAAGTGTGCCCGACGTACCGAGAGCTGCAGCGTGCAGTGTACTTTCAGAAGGAGTCTTTCCTTGTTGAGCAAAGGGTACTCTGGCGCTGCCTGTGATCGATCGCTAGTCCCAACGCAGCTATCTACAACAGCCTTCTCCTCCTCTTCCTCATCCTGCAGCGGCATGCATGCGGTACTACGAGTTAGAAAGACAGAATTAATCATGGCAGAGAGAGTCGCAGCAATGCTGAAGACAGTAGTAATAACTAAGCGCTGCACTGTTGCAGTTAGAAAAAAAAGGCTGTGGTGCTCTGGATCGAGATAGCGATGTATGGGGATCTGATGATCCACGACGCAGGATCGCATCGCATATATACGATCGATCTGATCTAGGGGGGGCCAGGGGTAGGGGTTGGCACTGAATCGAATGCAGTGAATACCCTTCAATTCCGCATATACGCATCAGAGTGCGCCAAAGCTAGCACCCCAAAAAAAGGGCACCAGCAGCAAAGGGGGGAAAAAGAAAGCCTGCGCTCTCTTTGCCTCCCGTGCATATGCGTGGCTTTTCGATTCAGAGAGTAAGTACACTGTGTAGCTAGTGCTAGAAGCGGTAGTCAATGGCCATGACGGAATTTTGCAACCACATGGATTTCCTCAACCCATCGAACTGACGATCAAAGACCCAAAGACACACGCAGACACGGTCTCCTCCTCTCCTCCTGCATCTGCTTCAGTGCTGAGATGACAGGCATGATGATGTCAACAGGCATCATCATCGTCATGCGGTGAAGATCGAATCGCAGATGTGATGCCCTGAAATGACCGGAATGCTACTAGCAGCAAGATCCAGCGTGCAGAGGAAGCCAACAACAACCAAAGGTAGCGGTAGCAGTAGTAGGGCCGGCCGTAGAGAGAAAGTGGGGAATTTAGCTTCCCAAGGCCAAAGCGCACGAGCACAGTGAATCCATCTGATCAAACTCGAGTGCTTAACCATGCAACAAACGGCCCAGCTTTTCCCTGCTCGAAGCTGCATGCGTCGCTCAGGCCTAGCAAGCTTAACTGAACGCCTTTGGACCCAAGAATCCTGTCTTTGAATCTGCAGGCCTAGCTACCAAGCTACACAGCGACCTACGCAGCTAGCCTAGCTGCTAGGTAGAGAGAGAGCATCTCGTATCATGATGATGGCTTCTTTCTGCATGAGGGGCAATGGACTGTCTGAGCCGCGCGCGTGATGACGACCGCACGAGACGACTGGCGAGGCCGAACCGCCGAAGAACCAATCACACCTCCACAGTGTGTGTACTACTATCAGCGCAGCAACAGGAACATTGACAATTATGTGTGGACTGGACAGGCAACCATGGAACAGAATTGAGCTTCAACTAGCGTACTCTGTTCTGTTCCAAACATACTACTGCGACTATTCATAGTAAGTACTCTTCTCTGTACTTACTACTATAGACTACTATGAGCTGCTGCAGATTGATTCAGCCTGCTGTATCATTTGCCTGTTAATTTGCCGTTTAATTTATAGGCTCCCTTTCAAGATAATAAAGTCTCAAAGATTTGACAACAGTGCGTATGAGAAAAACATAGGTCAGGTACCAATTGCAGGTATAACTGAGGTGAAGTTACTACTAGTAGTAGGGAAGGTATTCGTGCAAGGTAATTGAGCGGGAGAATTGTAAAGCTTCGAACCCTACTACTCCCTCACAAACCTAAAACATCTTATATTTCTAAACGGAGGGAGTAGTCCCGTTTGGATGTCAAAGTTTGCTCCAAAAATCAGGAATTGGAATCCGGACACATGAAGAATGCCTGCTGTTTGGATGCACAAGGAATTGGAAATGGAAGCAGGCCCAAACTACATTGGAAATGGAAGCCCTCAATGGTCCACCTTCACCTCTCTATTACACAAGGCCTGGAATCAGGAATTGGAATCCTTAAAGATGAAGATTGCCTGGTGTTTGGATGCGGCCCAAACTACACTCCGTGTTTGGAAGCCTCAATGGTCAACCTTCAACTCCATGCTACACAAGGCCTACAGCAATTGCGCCCAAAACTTTACCTCATTTGGGCCACAAGGCCGCTGTTAAGCGTCAACAGACGTTCTCAGGAAAAAATAAATCGAATTCTTTGGAAGTGGTCACTAGCAACAACAAAAAAAAACAAAAAAAAAACTCCGAGCGATACAAACACAGGCGTGGTTCCCCTCAGTTTTATCGCTCCGATGTACTGATGCGGCAGCATAGAGATGTCCTGAAAAATTAAACCGGACATCAGCTTCGCCCAAATAAAACAGATAAAACCAATTCCCCCTTTGGTTTTCTTGTTTTGATGCAACTGCAAGTGGCTGGGATTCAGAGAGATGGCCATCGTCAGCATTCATCAAAGAGATAAGATTGAAAAGCCAAATCAACCACATCGTTTATTCCTTCTCTTTTTTGCATCTTGCGGCCAGCAAGAGGAAAACTACAATTAAAAAGTTAGAATTGTAAGATAAGACAAACAAGAAGGTTCATGTTGTAAAAGCATGAAACACGTTGTCACCTTTTGGGTTCTCCTCTTCTGCAAGAGTTTTCAAATCAATAGTGGGACCAATTCATCACCCACCTTCCAAAGACAGGGAAGAAACCAACAAAAAGCCTCCTCACTTTTCGAGAAAATATAAAAGCTATAATTTCTACTTATTGATGGATAGTGAGTTGATATAAGACTAAGAGCATCTCCACTCGTTGGCCGTTCCCAGACCAAATCCAGACCTATTTTAGGCCGGCGAAACTCGTTTTCGGCCTAGGAACGGCCAACTTCCATTCGCGTTCCCAGGCTGACGAGGTTTGATCTCGTCAATGTCCATTGTTATGAGCTTAGGTTTTAGAGAAGATGGGGGTGTTGGAGATCGCGGAACGGTTAACAGACAAGCAACCAGGGGACACGAGATTTATCCAGGTTCAGGCCCCCGAAGGGAAAATCCTACTCCTGCTTGTCTGCTCTTGTTACGGCGGAACCGAAAAGTATAGAGGTGCGCAGATACGATCTGGCGTGAAGGTGTGTATGCGGTGGAAAAAGGATGTCCTCCTCGTCGTGTCCTCCTAGCCTTTATATAGAGTTAGGCAGGTCCCGGACACAAATCGAGTCGGTTACAAGTTTAGGGTTTGCCCCTTTGAATATTCTATCTGTTCTAGTCTTGTTCTCCAAGGATCCGAAGATGTCATGGCTTAGGCCACCCGAAAATCTCCACAGGTCGCGTATATTCTTGTGGGCCTTCCTTGGGCTGGACCGGGTATGCTAATGTCGTGTACCCGTAGGGTATAACCATGTCATTAGCCCCCGAGTGTTCGGTCGAATCGTAGATTCGGCTGAGGACTCTTCATTCTTTCGGGTGCAGCTGTTTCTGTTCATCAGAGAAAAAGAAAATGATTTTAGTGTGTAGGGATTGTTGATGCGTGTGCCTGACTCTCCTGACGGATCAGGGTCAGTTAACTGTCTTAGGACAAAACAACACGATCTTCTTCAGATTCGAGTCCCTAGACTCGAACCTGGAACAGATGCTGGCGTAATTCGACTCAGGCCATTAAGGTCTTATAGGAGTCAAATCCCAGTATTTTTCGAATGGTGTACCCAACGCGTCCGTCGGGATTTTCATCGCGCCTATTGGCACGGGTTATTACTAGTAGAGCGCAGTCAGGTGCGTTACCAGGCCGTCAGATGGTATCTGTAGGTCTTATCTTTCTGTCGCAGACACAACATCCAAAATTTTATCACCGCGGAGGTGTTTCGGGTGGCCAAGGAGAATGTTTCTCACTTAGCGTTGGTTGGGGCATAGTTGCCGAAAAGTTTTTGCATTTCGATCTGAAGGATCGCAGCCGAAGAGTTCATAGGGTGCGTGACCAGCGCTCTCTATGGGAGTAGCTCCCGAGTGTCTGTTCTAGTCGTAGACTTGAGCAGAGACTTTAGTTCAGTCATTTTTGGCTTTAGGTCCATAAGACACGAATTTTTCGGGTGCTTGGATCAATCCTCCCTATGGGAGTAGCCCCCGAGTCTGTAGTGGAGTCGTAGACTCGACGTAGGACTCGAAGAATCAATATTGGTGTGCTACCTTAGTCATTCCTCGGGTGCGCGGCTAGCGCTCCTGATAGGAGTAGCCCCCGAGTAGTTGCTTGAATCGTAGGTTCGAGTGAGTACTTTTAGCTGTTAGCCGAAGGTTTCTAACCGTTGCTAGTGTGTTTTTGATGATGTCAGTGCTGACGATCGGTGACCTCAACCGTCTGCGGCGCTAGAGGTGACGTGACTGGACGAACATGGGTCCCACTTTCTGACTTGGAGTTGACCGGTCCGCAACGTGGCGAGAATTACGGCGTCTCCTCGATTTCCGTGCGTAGTGGACGGCGTGCGGGCGATGATTCACTGCTGTGTTGACACGTGGACGGTTGGATTTGATCCTAGCATTAGGGCTTCTAGATGAACGGTCCCTGTTCATTGTCTTCACCCTTATAACCGTGGGGAAAACATTAGTTTGTTTTCACTGCTTGCCATTTGCTTTCACTGCTTCCTTTTCTCAATATTTTTCCCTTATGCACTGGAAGTTGCCTGGTCCTTTCCTTCCTCAATATTGCGCGCACACCATCGCCGTCGACGCGCCACGATGGTGAAGTCAAAGAAGGCCTCCACCGGAGCGGGCACCAGCGTTGTTGCCGGCGGCAAGAAAGGCACCGCCACCGCTCATATCACTGATGGTGGGTGGCGGCGCTCGGAGACGCGCGAGGGCGACCTGCGCAAGCTGCATGACGCGGGTTTGATCCCGCGGGATAAGGAGACCGTCAAGATCCCCGGCGATGAGGTAACTCCCCGTCCACCCGCAGGGTTTCGAGTGATGTTTGTCGCTTTTATTCTTCGCGGCCTTTCTCTCCCAGTCCACGACTTTGTTCATGGACTGTTCTTCTTCTATGGCATCCAACTCCACCATCTTTCGCCCAATTCTCTTCTCCACATCGCCTGCTTCATTGCTTTTTGAGAGTGCTGGCTCGGTATCGATCCGCACTTTGGCCTCTTCCGGAAGCTCTATTCCGTGAAGAGGTAGTTCGGAAATGGCGGAGTCTACCCTCTTGGCGGCTGCATCATTTACATCCGTTCTACCGTTCTTTTCTTCTTTTTTTCTATGTCTGATTCCATCCAATACTGGCGGAAGAAGTGGTTTTATATCCGCGACTCCACAGTGGACGGGTGACATGGTTATACCCTACGGGTACGTGACTTCAGCATACCTGGTCCAGCCCAAGGAAGGCCCACAGCAGACATATGCTGGCCCATGAAGATTTTCGGGTGGCCAAGGCCCATGACGCCTTCGGATCCTTGGAGAGCAAGACTAGTATAGATATGAAATTTAAAGGGGTAAAACCCTAGAACCTGTAACCGACTAGGACTATGCCCGGGACCTGCCTAAGTCTATATAAAGGCCAGGAGGGCACGTCCTAGATCTCTCGACTCATACTTCCGCACACGCACCTTCATGCCAGATCGAATCTGCGCACCCTGTAACCTTCGGTTCCGCCGTAATCAAGAGCAGACAAGCAGGAGTAGGGTTTTCCCTCCGGGGGCCTAAACCTGGGTAAATCTCGTGTCCCCTGGTTGCTTGTCTGTTAACCGTTCCACGAACTCTAGCATCCCCATCTTCTCCAAAACCCAAGTCCATAACAATGGGCATTGACGAGATTAAACCTCGTCAATTGGCGCGTCTGTGGGAATCGGGGCTGCTGATTGTGCGATCGTGACGGTCCCGACCCGATCGATCTACAACTCCGCAGCGACGGAGAATCACCTCCTCTTCGGCGCTTTCGACTTCACCACCCACTCGCCGGCCACCATGAAGGATTTCGAGCCCGTAGGCGACGGACTCGAAATTTTGTTCGGGAGCTTCTGCTTCTAGGTGGGACAAACTGGCACCCTCCGCCTTCCTGAGCGGGTGCCCGTGCCATCAATCAGGCCCGCCTCGTGGGCTCCACACCCCGTGTTGTGCACATCACCATCGACAGATGAGTTCTACGACAGCAACAGCTGCAACTCCGATCTGTGCGATCCACCTTCGGATGAAGGGACCTACGGTTCCGGATCCGAAAGTTGCGGCAGCAGCGGACCGATCTACGAGCGCTACCAATGCGCCGCAGTCATCCAGGAGCAGCAAACGCCTAACCCGCCGCCCAACACGAACCCCAACCCGCAGGACAGAAACGGCGAAAACGGCGGGAACAGAAGAAGCCAGTCCCCCCACCCAACGGGGAAAACAACGGCCACCTCATCCAACTTAGCAAAGAAGGATGGGTCCAGGCACGCCGTGCCGTCGCAGGCGACATAGTCTTGCCTGTGGACCCCCCACGTGACCTACTGATGGCATACCACTACCTCCTCATCGAGGAGCACAAGAAGCAAGTCAAGATGCAGGAGACGCTCGACAAACGCAAGCAAGCAGCCTCTGAGTCCAGCGCGCGACGAGCTGCGCTCTCCGCCATGGCACCCGGCTCTAGCACAAACGGAAACCAGGGAAACAAACACCGCTCTCGGGTGGAGAACATGGATCCCAGGGAACGCCGTGATGTGACCCGAACTCTCCACACATCGTTCATGGATATGGATGCCGACGACAACATCATCCCGAAGACACCGCAAGCTGCGATCATGGCAGCCACTGCGTATCTCGCGGCCCACCCACCTCCGGAGGGGGACCCAAAAAGAGACATGCATAAGTCCACACTCACCAGACTCGGACTTGTCGGAGCTGCGCTCCACGAAGACGCTCCTGCGGAGCCGAAGAAGAAAGTTCTGGCCAGACGTGACCGGAGCCCCACCCCTTCATCCGAAGAGGAAGAGGAACACGACCTTCCTCGAAGGAAGAAGAGCTCGCATCGCCATAAACGCGACTACGGCGCCAGAGACACGCTTACACAGCGCAAAATCGACAAAGCGCGAGCAAAACGTGCATGTTCGTCTGAATCCGAGATGGACGAAGACGAAGGAGAACTCTGTGGAGCCCGATGCTTCAGCAGATCTGTTCGGCGAACGCAGATGCCACGCAATTTCAAGCTTCCTTCGGATACTCCAAAGTTCAACGGCACGCAAGATCCAAAATCTTGGCTCAGCGACCATCTGTCATCCGTCAAGCTGCACGGCGGTAACAAAGAAACCGCCATGCAATGCCTTCAGCTGCAGCTGACAGGCGCAGCGCGGGTTTGGCTCAGCAGCTTATCATCAGGGTCCATCCGAAAGTTGGGAGGATCTAGCTTACAGCTTCATCCGAAATTTCAAGGGCACCAGCAAGAGGCCCGCTTAAATCGAAGAGTTGCGAGCCTGCACTCAGAGAACGGGTGAATCTATTCGCTCGTACATACTACGCTGGTCTACCACCAAAAACTCCGCAGCACACATCTCCGAAGAGAGAGCCATCGACGCCTTCAGGGAGGGCATTAAACGCCAAGATTTCAAGGAGGAACTTGGGCGCGTCAAGCCCAAAACGCTCGACCACCTCATGGATATCGCCAACAGGTGGGCTGACGACGAAGATTGCATTCACCGAGCACAATCGGATGAAGAGGACGACTACGGCCGAAGACGGGAACGCCGCAGCAAGAGGAGATCGCGCGTCTACGAGGACCGCGACGGACCCGACATGGTTGTGGCCGGCTACGCGGACCGTCGCAACGACAACAGCCGCAACAGCGGAGGATACCACGGAGGAAACTTCCGCGACAGCGGACGACCAGCACAGTCGTGGCAACGCCGCGACCGCGACAACGGACCCTCAGCATTCGACAAACTTTCGGGTCCATGCACCATCCACTTCTACATCGACAAACAGGATGGCAAAAAGAAAGCCAGCCACATGCTCAAGGACTGCCGCGAGTTCCAGAAACTCAGCGAAAGCATGGTGCAGATGAGGCAACAAGCCCCAATCCCTGCGTTCGGAAACACACCTGCGCCAGGTGAAATAGCACACGGAGCTCCTCCACCGCCGCCTCTTGGAGGCCCAAACCAACCAGTCGCACCAGCGCAAAACAACGACGGGATCGGGTACCCCCCACCAAAAGGAGCACTAAATATGATCCAGAAGGGACGCCCCACAAATAGGGTGCAGAAGAAAATCACCCGACAAATCAACTTGGCCGTGGCAACTCCGCCTGCAATCCCTGAGTACCTCAGCGGATCGGAGTCCTGCATCACATTCACTCGCGCGGATCACCCTTGCCAGATCCCTCGCCCAGGTCATGCTGCACGGGTGCTGGAGGCGCAGATCGAAGGCTTCGAGATGAGTCACGTCTTCATGGACGGCAGCAGCGGCATCAACCTAATGTTCACAAGCACTCTAGCAGCAATGCGGATCCCGCAATGCAGCCTGGAACAATCAGACACAACGTTTCACGGCATTGTCCCAGGGAAGGGCATATTCCCCCTGGGCAAAATAGGGCTCGACGTCATCTTCGGGAAGCCGGACAACTTTCGGCAGGAGCGACTCGAATTCGAAGTGGTGGACTGGCCGTCGCAATACCACGCCATCCTGGGGCGTGTAGCATTCGCAAGGTTCCTGGCCGTCCCACACTACGCATACCTACTACTCAAGATGCCAGGACCAAGGGGCATCATCACAGTCCACGGGAGCTTCACCTGATCGGACCAATGCGACAGGGATTTCAAAAAAATCTCCCAGTCTTTCGGCATGCAAGATGAGCTTGTAAGGCTCCGTGAGGTGACGGACAATGGGGCACCCCCAGTCACAAGGCAGAACGCACCTGACATGTCCTTCGACTCCACCGTCAACACCAAGAAAGTACAGGTCCATCCGACGGATGCCTCCAAGACGGCCTTGATCGCCAACAACCTCAGCTCCGCATAGGAAGGCGCGCTCGTCGAATTCCTCCGTGAGCGCTGGGAAATCTGCGCCTGGTGTCCTGCGGACATGCCAGGAGTTCCCAGGGAATTCGCCGAGCACGCACTCAATGTCTTTCCAGACACCAAGCCAGTCAAGCAGTCCATCCGGAGACTGTCTGAGCCACGAGCCGAAGCTATCGGCAAGGAAATCAATAGACTTCTCGCTACAGACTTTATCAGGGAAATCAAGGAAAGTGAATGGTTGGCAAACACAGTGATGGTCCCAAAAAGGACACGGACATCCTGCGGATGTGCGTGGATTTCACGTCACTAAACAAGCACTGCCCAAAGGACCACTTCCCTCTTCCTCAGATCGACCAGATCATCGATTCGACTGCAGGTTGCGAGAAACTCTCCTTCCTCGACGCCTACTCAGGCTATAACCAGATTCGACTCAAGGTCGAAGATCAGGAGAAAACGGCGTTTATCACACCATTCGGAGTTCTGTTACAACACAATGCCCTTCGGGCTAAAGAACGCGGGTGCCACGTACCAGCGATGCATGCAGGCCTGCCTCAAGGACCAGATCGGTCACAACGTCCAAGTCTATGTCGAGGACATAGTAATAAAAACCAAGGAGGCAAGGAATCTTATCGACGATCTCCGCGAGACGTTCGACAACCTTGATCGCTACAGGATCAAGATCAATCCCGAAAAGTGCGCCTTCGGCGTCCCATCGGGTCAGCTGCTCGGGTACTTCATCTCTCAACGAGGGATCGAGGCGAACCCGAAGAAAATCAGAGCCATCATGACGATGGAGAAGCCGAAAAACCTCAAAGGCGTCCAGCAGCTCGCAGGACGAGTAGCGGCGCTAAGCAGGTTCATCAGCCGCATGGGCGAGAAGGCCCTACCATTCTACCAGCTGCTACGCAAAGCAGACAAATTCGAGTGGACGCCGGAAGCCAACGACGCATTCGAAAGCCTCAAGCGGCTTCTCTCCACCTCGTCTGTCCTGGTCACGCCAAAGGAGCGCGAGCCTCTGCTGCTGTACATAGCAGCCACACACCAGGTGGTCAGCACCGTACTAGTGGTCGAACGACCCGAAGAAGGCAAGACCCACGGGGTCCAGCGCCCAATCTACTACCTCAGCGAGGTACTCACGCCAACAAAACAGAGGTACCCTCACTACCAGAAACTCGCCTACGGCGTGTTCATGACGGCTCGACGGCTGAGCCATTACTTCCAGGAGCACCAAGTGATGGTCGTCAACGAGGCACCCCTGAACAACATCCTAAATAATCTAGAGGCCACAGGACGGGTGGCCCTGTGGGGCATCGAACTGTCACCCCTGGACATCGTCTACGAGAAGCGACTCGCAATCAAATCTCAAGTCCTTCCGGACTTCCTGGTACATTGGATGGAGCTGCAGCTGCCAGACACCCGAGACATGTCGCAGTCATGGACGATGCACTTTGATGGCTCCAAGCGTGAAGCCGGAGCAGGGGCAGGGGTCATACTGACCTCCCCGCAAGGCGACAAGATGAAGTACGTCCTTCGGATGAAATTCCGAGCCTCCAACAACGAGGTCGAATACGAAGCCCTCATCCATGGCATGAGGATGGCAAAGATATGCGGCGCAACGCGCCTGGTCATCTACGGTGACTCCAACCTCGTCGTCCAGCAGACGATGAATGAGTGCGACGCACACGCCGAAAACATGATTGTGTACCGCGCACTCTACAACGCACTCGAAGGAGAATTCGACGGCTGCGAGCTTCGACACGTTGGAAGAGAAAGCAACGAGGAAGCCGACAGACTCGCCAACATCGGCTCCACTTGCGCAAAGGTGCCACCAGGTGTGTTCCTCGAACAGATCTGCGTGCCATCCATCAAGCGGAAATTCCCTAAGGGATCACCCGAAGAAGCAGAACACTCGGGAGCTATGCTACCCGAAGGACACGAAGGACCCGAAAAACTGGACACAGAGGTAGCCATGGTCAACCTAATGCAGGTCATGGCAGTCGAAGAAACTTGGAGGCGACCATACCTCTAGTTCTTGATAAACGGAGAACTGCCTGACAGCCCGACAGATGCCCGACGCATATCTCGTCGGTCAAAAGCCTTCACCATCATCAACGGCGAGCTGTACAAGCGCAGCATCACGGGTGTACTACAACGGTGCGTCACCATCGATGACGGCAAAGCCATACTCCAAGACATCCATGAGGGCATCTGCGGCCACCATGCAGGCAGCCGCTCCCTTGTCGCCAAGGCTCTACGAGCAGGATAATACTGGCCAACGGCCATGAGCAACGCAAAGGACATCGTATGAAGATGCAACGGATGCCAACGGTTCGCCGACAAACCGCACGCACCTGGGTCCGAGCTCAGACCCATACCCATAGCCTGGCCTTTTGCTCAATGGGGCCTCGACATGATCGGCAAACTGCCAAAATCCTCGAAAGGGGGACACGTCTTCCTCCTAGTTGCAGTCGACAAATTCACCAAGTGGATCGAGGCCATGCCGGTCACCAACCAGAAAGGCAAAACTGCCGTCAAGTTCTTTGAGTCCATTGTCTACAGGTTCGGCATACCGCACAGCATCATCACCGACAACGGATCGAACTTCATCTCCGAGGAATTCCAGGACTTCTGCGAAGGCCTTGGGATCAACATCACGTACGCCTCAGTGGCACACCCGCAAACGAACGGGCAAGTGGAAAAGGCCAACGGCCTAATCGGCGCTGGCATCAAGAAGCGCCTCTTGAGTTCACTCGAACAAAAAGCTGGAGCCTGGACGAAAGAGCTACCATCCGTCCTGTGGAGCTTACGAACTACGCCAAACAGCTCCACCGGCTACACACCGTTCTTCACGGTACACGGAGCCGAGGCCGTGCTACCAGCCGAAGTACGCCACCAGGCCCCACGGGTCGTCGCTTACAGCGAAGCCGAATGCACGATTGCACTCGAAGACACTGTGGACACACTCGACGAAGCACGGGACATAGCAGCAGCTCGATCAGCGGTGTACCAGCAGAGTCTCCGCAACTACCACAGCCGCCGGCTGCGCCCAAGATCCTTCGTCGAAGGAGACCTCGTCTTGCGACTCAAGCAAAAGCGACCGAATAAATTCGAGTCACCATGGGAAGGACCCTACGTCATCACCGAAGTCATCCCAGGTGGCGCCTATCGCCTTAAGCACGTGGAGTCTAGAGTCGCATACTCCAACCCATGGAACATCGCGCACCTGCGACGATTCTATCCCTAGCTACCTACCCCTTTACTTTCAATAAGGTTTTCAGCCAAGGCTACTCAGCCGAACAAAGTACCTCCTCCATTACGATATAAATAAAGCTAAGTGTCTCGCCCCAAAACTTCAGTTCGCTCTTTTGCAACTTTACTACATGCTACAAACGCACTCGGGGGCTCCCCCCACCTCACGATTTCATCGACTGAGGATCAAACGTGTACACCTGAGTAGCTGACAACGTCAGGCAAACAAAAAGGACACGTACTCAATTAAATCACTGCGTGCTCACAACAAACAAACCTTTACAACAAAGGGCACAACACGCCCAGCCGAAATATACAAATTTTACATCTATCTCTTTTTTCAGGTTCTACCTATTTCGAAGAATAACCTGAGCACGCTGCTCAAACAAATCTACGACCTGTTCGGCATACTGCCTTACAGCTGCGTAATGCGGACGCATGTCCCACTCACCACCATCAGGGCGAAGAGGTGGCCCAGCGGCCACAACAGCCAAATCCACGTCAGGCCGGTGCAGCCTCACAAGAGACAAAGCAGCCTTCACTCCTGCGACGAGCTGTTGCCGCACCAACTCCTTGACATTGCTCACGTTCTGAAACTTCGACAGCAGACCCGCAAGGCTTGTCGGTACGGCATCCAAAGGGAACATGACGTGCAGCACCGAGGCAAGCGACGTTTGCACTTGGCGAAGCACTCGAGAAACCTGGTGCACACGATCCTGCACTGTCGCCAGAGCTAGATCACGATCCATCCAGAAGAAGCCGCCAGCCTCCATGTCCTGTTGAGTCAAGTAATTGACCCGAGCAGTGACACACTCCTTTTCTTCCCTCGGAGCAAGGTTTGCACCTGCGATAATCGCACAAAATAAGAGTAAGGCCAACAGGCCCATCCGAAGAACTGAGCTACAGCTCGAACCAAAGAACAACTTACATTGCAGCTGCTCAGACAGCCGAACCAGTTCCGCCATCAAGTACTCTCTGGCTGCACCACGATCCGCCTTGGACTTCCAAACGTCGGCATGACCGCGTAACCCGAGCAACTCCCTCTCCAGACTACGCACACGATCCCGAAGAAAAGTGAGTTGCGAGGAATCATCCAAAGATGGTCGCAGCGGCATTGCGGACGGGGTGTCAACAGGGTCAGCACCCGAAGGAACCTATAGCAGCAGAAAAATAAAGGAACACAGACATTCAGACAAATGATAGAGCACAACTCAGAAGAATTCATTAAACATATAAGGCCACTACGTGGCACAAGGATGGTGTTCTTCAAGATATTTACAACAAAAGTAGACTACAAACTACCCTACGTCTACAACGCCTAAGATGCGGCACCCTGAGTCGCCTCGGAGCCAGACTGCCTAGCTTTGGCCCCGCCCTGCTGCCGCAGGGCATACTCAGATAGCAAATCAATGAGCTTGGGCCCATATCGCTTGCAACAAGCAGAGTAGGCAGCAAAGGCTACCTCGGATCCATCCGCAGTCGCCGGCATCCGGGAGGTGATCTGGGGCAGATCCAGCTCCGCTCTAGCCGCCAAGGCCATCGCCAGCCCGACGGACGCGCCGATGCCCTTCTGCTTGCGCTTGTACGCTGCAGGCGCTTCGGCTGACAGAGCCTCCGCCAGAGCATCCACATCATCGAGGGCCGCGCCCTTAGGAACAAGCTCCTTGTAAAAGCGGCCAAGGACCTCCTTCGCCTTGGCAAGGGAGCTGACGACGGTGCTGCAGCGGTCTTCGACCGCCATAGTAGCATCATCTAGAGCACTCCCGTGCTCTAGAGCACCGCGGTCAAACTCGATGCCTGCGGCATCTGAGACAAAAAATAAGAAGGAATACATGAAGAAAAGCAGCACAGAAGAAGACACGAGGCATGAAGAAACAAGCACAAATCTAGCACTCACCTGAAATAGCCTTGGCAGCAGCCATGAGCTTCGCCGCCACCTCTCTTTCACGAGCAGCCGCAACGGTGGCCAGCTTCTCCTCACGATCCGCGGCCTCCTGCTGCAGATGCTCCTTCGCTTCGGCTGCCTTAGTCAGCTCTAGCTCGAGGCGTTCTTTCGCGCCAGCGGCGGCTTCAGCCTTCTGCTCCGATTGACCAAGGCTCTTCTTGAGAGCATCTACCTCACGGAGAGAAGTATTATGCTCCTCTACATTCAAAACAAGAAACGTCAGAAAGCAGGACCGGAATAAACGAAAAGAGCACCAAAAGGTGAATAGGTACCTTGAAGCTGCCGAAGGTTAGCCTCCAGCACCAGACGCTCCTGCACCAGCCGCTTGGCCTCCTGCACAAAAGGCTGCAGAAAAAGAAATAGCAGTAAGAAAAGGACTTGGGGGCTACGCCCAACACAAAGGAGTAAAAAAAATTCGCACACAAAGACACTCGGGGGCTCCCCCTGTGACATGAAGCAGAGAAACTTACATGCTCTGATGGCGACTCCGAAGGCCCGCCTGCGAAATTCTGAGGCGCAACCACCTGCACCTCCTGCAACGGAGGATCCGGAGCCGCGCCACCCGAAGTCGCCACTGTCTGAGGAGGAGGAGACGCAATTTTCGACTCCCCCATCATCTCCCGCGCACCATCACTGGAGGAATCGTGGGAGGAATGCCTGCATACGAACCAATCAGCACAAGTGCAAAAATCATGAAGGAACAAGGACAATAGTACAACAAGAAACTTACAAGCCCAGTGAGCTCAGGTCGAAGACAGGAGGAGTCCTTCGGGCCCTCTTCTCCTCCTTCTTCTCTTCCTTCTTCTCCTCCTTCTTTTCTTCCTTCTTCCGCTTCGCTGGCGGGTGCGGCGCTACAGCCCGCACAGGAATGGCAGGAATGGGAGAGGAAGAACCTCCATGACCGTCACTATGATGCTCAAGGCCCAGAGGGTCTCTGGGAGTCGGAGGAGTCGAGGCATCCGAAGACTCGCTGGAGCTCCGTGATCGTTTGCGCGTATGGTCCTCACTCGACTCGTCAGCATCCTCCGCCGGAGATCGCGCTGACGGCAGCTCGGACACGGACTCAACCACTTCATTATCCGGGGCATTCGGATACTTTTCGGGCAATGGCGGTACCATGCCTGGCACTTTGAAGCTCTGCAAAATCAGAAGGAGCTTTGTTAGCAAACAAAGGAAATAAATACACAGCCGACAAAAAAGCACTACGTGCACAAATCTACACCTGCGGTACGACCAATGTCGAAGAAAATGGAGGAGTTAGCGACTTCCCCGGGATTTCTTCTCCAGCCTTGAACTTCAGCAGCGCGCGAAGGGTCCTGTCAAGATCCTCCTCGGAGATTTTCTCAGTCGAAACCCTCGTCGGATCACGGCGCCCAGAATAAAGAAACATCGGGTGCGCCCTCGCTTGGAGAGGCTGCACCCGACGCTCAAGAAACGTCCGGATGATGTCCACACCGTTCACCTCCTTCTCCGGAATCAGCTGGAGATCCTCCACCCGACGGTAAAGGGCCTCTATCTCCGCCACCTCACCATCCATGATTTGGTTTTTCCAAGACCTTTTCTTCTCAATCATTTGGGAGGGGTCAAAGGGAACAAGACCAAAATCTTGCCCGGGCACTATGGAGTCGCGGATATAAAACCATCGCCTCCGCCAGTACTGGACAGATTCGGACATGGAAAAAGAAAAGAAGAGAAGATTGGGACTAAGGGAGATGATGCAACCCCCAATGGGATACACACCATCCGAACCAGATTGCCTCTTCACGGAATAGAGCTTCCAGAAGAGGCCAAAGTGCGGCTCAATGCCAAGCCAGCACTCGCAAAAAGTGATAAAACAAGCAATGTGGAGAAGAGAATTGGGAGACAGATGATGAAGCTGAATCCCATAGAAGAAGAGCAGTCCACGGAGGAAGTTGTGGACTGGAAAAGAAAACCCACGCATAACGAAGGCGAGAAACATAACCCGATACCCAGATGGGGGACGGGGGATTACCTCATTGCCGGGGAGTTTGACGGCCTCCCTATCCTGCGGGATCAGGCCCCACACGCGAAGCTTGCGGAGTTCGCTCTCCCGCGTCTCTGATCGCCGCCAGCCACCATCGGTGACACGGGTCGCGGTGGTGCTTTTCTTTCCTCGGGCGGCGCTGGTCCCAACTGCAGATGACGATTTCTTTGGTTTCCCCATTGCGCTACGGCGGCACCGGCGGTGAAAACGCAGAAACGACGATGGAAATGTGGAAGGAAATCCCAGCACGCAGCAAGAATCGCTAGAGCACAAGGAGGCAGTGAAAACAAGAACTGATGCGGTGAAAACAAACCACGGCTTTCCCCAATGATTATAACAGCGACGACGATGCACGGCAGCTGTCCATCCAGAAGACCTAACGCCAACGACAGATCTGACCGTACACGTGCAACATCACAACGAACCGCCGTTACCACGCCGTCCACTACGCGCGGAAATCGAGGAGACGCCGTAATTATCTCCACGCCGCACGTGACCGGTCAATTCAAAGTCAGCAAGTGGGACTCATGTTCGTCCAGTCAAGTCATCTCTGGCGTAGCAGACGCTTGAGGTCATTGATCGTCAGCACTGATGTCATCAAAAGCTATACTAGCACCAACTACAATTCCCTGGCTCCACAGCTAAGAGTACTCACTCGAATCTTCGATTCGACTAAATACTCGGGGGCTACTCCTATCAGGAGCGCTGGCCGCGCACCTGGAAGATGAATAAAGACAAAGTATTTCTTCGAGTCCTACGTCGAGTCTACGACTACACTAAGGACTCGGGGGCTACTCCCATAGGGAGGATGAATTTAAGCATCCGAAAATTTTCGTGTCCTACGGACTTAACAACTGAACAATGCTTGAACTAAAGTCTCTGCTCGAGTCTACGACTCGAACAGACACTCGGGGGATACTCCCATAGGGAGCGCTGGTCGCGCACCCTATGAAATTTTCGACTGCGATCTTTCGGATCAGCATGCAAAAACTTTTTTGGCAACTCTGCCCCAACAAAACGCTGAGTGAGCAACAATCTCCTTGGCCACCCGAAGCACCTCCGTGGTGACAGATGTTTCGGATGCTGCGTCTGCGACGCAAAGATAAGACCTGTAGATATCATCTGATGGCCTGGCAACATACACGACTGCGCTCTGCTAGTATAAATCCATGCCTAAAGGCGTGATGAAAAATCCCGACGGACGCGTTGGGTACATCAAATAAAAACACTGGAATTCCACTCCTGTAAGTCCTCCGCGGCCTGAGTCGAATTACGCCAGCATATGTTCCGGGTTCAAGTTAAGGGACTCGAACCTGATGAAGATCATGTTGTTTCGTCCTAAGACAGTTAACTGACCCTGATCCGTCGGGTGAGTCAGGCACATGTATGAACAATCCCTACACACATATATTGTTAACACCTAGTTGCACCCGAAGGATTGAAGAGTCCTCAGCCGAATCTACGATTCAACTGATCACTCGGGGGCTACTGACATGGTTATACCCTACGGGTACGTGACTTCAGCATACCTGGTCCAGCCCAAGGAAGGCCCACAGCAGACATATGCTGGCCCATGAAGATTTTCGGGTGGCCAAGGCCCATGACGCCTTCGGATCCTTGGAGAGCAAGACTAGTATAGATATGAAATTTAAAGGGGTAAAACCCTAGAACCTGTAACCGACTAGGACTATGCCCGGGACCTGCCTAAGTCTATATAAAGGCCAGGAGGGCACGTCCTAGATCTCTCGACTCATACTTCCGCACACACACCTTCACGCCAGATCGAATCTGCACAGCCTGTAACCTTCGGTTCCGCCGTAATCAAGAGCAGACAAGCAGGAGTAGGGTTTTCCCTCCGGGGGCCTGAACCTGGGTAAATCTCGTGTCCCCTGGTTGCTTGTCTGTTAACCGTTCCACGATCTCCAGCATCCCCATCTTCTCCAAAACCCAAGTCCATAACAATGGGCATTGACGAGATTAAACCTCGTCAACGGGCAAGTCTTCAGCCTTGTCCCTTTCGACTCCACCCAGGAGTTCTTGAAGAAGAGATCCTAGAAGAATCATATCTTGGAGGGCGAGGTGGAGGAGGTAGAGGAGCTCTACTGTCGAGTGGAGGCCCTCTAGATGGTTGCGGAGAAGGAGGTGAATGGTGTGGCTATCATTCGCACCTTCCTCAAGCGTCGGGTGCAGCCATTCCAGGCGAGGGTGCATCCGATGTTTCTTTACTCTGGCCGCCATGACCCGACGAGAGTTTCGGCTGAGGAGCTCTCCAGGGGGACCTCGACAGAGTTCTTCATGTTGGAGATATGCCCTAGAGGCAATAATAAATATATTTATTATTATATCTTTGTGTTTATGATAAATGTTTACATTCATGCTATAATAGTATTAACAAGGAAACATTAATACTTGTGTGATTTGTAAACTAAAATAGAGTCCCTAGTAAAGCCTCTTTATAATACTATCTTGTTGGTTAATAAATGATTGTGGTTTCCCTATCATGAACATTGATATGTTATTAACAACAAGGTCATATCGTTAGGAGAATGATATGATGGACATACTCCTATAGATAAGCGTAGCATAAAGATCAAGTCATTTTAATAGTTCAATTGCTATATGCTTTCTGATACATAGTAACCTAATTCCTTCGACCATGAGATCATGCATATCACCATCACCGGAAGGATGCTTTGATGACATCAAACACCACACCATAACTAGGTGGCTATAAAGGTCATAACAAGTTGGAATGATTGCATCATGTGAAGGGTTTCGCAGCATAGTAAATCAAAATTTTCTATGGAAGCGAACAGAGGGAAAGCCAAGATCTAATCTAGGAGATGCAAACAACGAGAGAGATTGGATTAGATCTTCATACCCTTGAAGATTCGCACAGCGGAACGTTCGTCGGAACGTGGGTGATGTAGTCGTACTCGCTTCTCCTCCTCGCGATCCGATCCGATCTAGCACCACAAGTGGCGGTGCCTCCGTGAGATGCACACGTGCGGCACCTCGACGTCTCCTCCTTTCTCGGACCAGCAAGTATGGTGGAGAGATATATTGGATCTACAACACGACGGCGTGGTGTATATGGTGGAGAATTTCTGCCGCAGGGCTTCGCCTACAAACAGTCGGGAGGGAGAGAGGAAGGGCAGCAGGGCAACTGGGTTTGGAGGAAGGTGTAAGGGGGTGTGAGAGGGGGCGCACCAGCCCTCTACATATAGAGGGGGCGTGCGGCCAGCCCTAGCCTCTCCTCCAAGCCTATCTCTAGTTTAAACAATTTAAACTCTCCCTTATCTAGAAATCCTATCTTATCTTATCTCTAGTTTAAACGATTTAAACTCTCTAGGATCGGCTGGGCCCTATGGGGCCTTGTGCCCCTGGCCCAATGCGGCCAGGACACTCCCTCATAGGCCCATGCCCCCTCCCGGAAGGTGGGACCACGTTGGCCCCCTTCCGGAAGGTTCTAGAAGCTTCCGGTACAATACCGATTAACCCAGAACTATTCCGAACTCCAAAAACTGCACTGCCTTATATGAATCTTATTCTCCGGACCATTCCGGTACCTCTCGTGATATCCCGGATCCCATCCGAGACTCCGAACAAAAATTCATAAACCAATTATCCAATCTATCCTAGCGTCGAGACACGTTAAGTGTGTGACCCTGCGGGTTCGAGAATATGCAGACATGATCTTCTATCAATAATCAACAGCGGGGTCTGGGCACCCATATTGACTCCCACACATTCATCGATGATCATATCGGATGAACCACGATGCCAGGATTCAATCAATCCCATATTTATATTCCCTTCGTCTCGCGATATTTTACTTGCCCGAGATTCGATCGTCGGTACCGTCATACCTAGTTCAATCTCGTTCACAGCAAGTACTTTACTCGTTCCGTAATCCAATATCACTTTGTGATTAACTCCTTAACCACATGCTTGCAAGCGGTGTTGATATCGATTACCGAGTGGGCCCGAAGTATATCTCTCCGACTTGGGAGGGACAAATTCCATCTCGATACATACAACCCAACAGATACTTTCCGATCACCTGAGAGACACCTTTATGATCACCCTTTCATAGGATGATGTTTGATGACCTCAAAGCTTTCTTCCGATACCAGGGAGTTGCATTATCTCATGGTCTAAGGAATACAATATTTGACATAAGAAAAGCTTCGCAAAGACGAACACGATGACACGATCTAATTGCTTCGCTTAGTTTGGGTCTGTCCACCATATCATTCTCCCAATGATATGATCTCATTATCAATTGACAACTCATGTCTATGGTTAGGAAACCTTAACCATCATTGATCAATGAGCTAGTCCATAGAGGCGTACTAGGGACACGGTGTTGTTCACAAACCACACAAGTATTAATGTTTCCGCTTAATACAATTCTAGCATGGAATATAAACTTTATCATGAACAAGAATTATAATAATAACATCTTTATTATTGCCTCTAGGGCATAATTCCAACAGTCTCCCACTTGCACTAGAGTCAATAATCTAGTTTACATTTGGCAACAATCTCACACCCATGGCACTGAGGTGCTGATCATGTTTTACACGTGGAAGAGGTTTAGTCAATGGATCTGCGACATTCAGATCTGTATGTACTTTGCTGATCTTCAGATCTCCATCTGCTATATAATCTCGGATTATATGAAACTTGCGGTTGATATGCTTGGTCTTTGGATGATATCTTGGTTCCTTAGCGAGTGCTATGGCGCCAGTGTTGTCACACAATATCTCCAGTGGGTCCAATGCACTTGGAACCATGCCAAGCTCAGTGATGAAGTTTCTGATCCAAACTCCTTCACTTGACGCTTCTGCAGCAGCCATGTATTCCGCTTCTACTGTAGATCCCGCGACCACACTTTGCTTGCAGCTTCTCCAGCTCACAGCTCCTCCATTCAAAATATACACGTATCCTGTCTGAGATTTAGAATCATCCTTGTCGGTGTCGAAACTAGCATCGACGTAACCTTTTACGACGAGCTGTTCATCACCCCCATAGACTAAGAACATTTCTTTAGTCCTATTTAGGTACCTTAGGATGTTCTTCACGTCTGTCCAGTGTTCCACTCCTGGATCACTTTGATATCTGCTCGTCAAACTAAGAGCATTGGACACATCCGGTCTAGTACACAGCATGGCATACATGATGGAACCTATGGCCGAGGCATAAGGCACTTTGCTCATAGCTTCCCTATCATTTACCGTAGCTGGACACTGAGCCTTGCTCAATATCTTACCTGACAACATAGGCACTGAACCTTTCAATGCCTTATCCATTCTGAACCTTTTCAGAACTTTGTCTAGGTATGTACTCTGGCTTAAAGCTATCAGGCGTCTTTGTCTATCTCTATAGATTTTGATGCCCAATATATAAGCAGCTTGACCTAGGTCTTTCATTGAAAAACACCTGTTCAAATAACTCTTCACATCGTTAAGCATGTTGATGTCATTTCCAATAATCAATATGTCATCCACATATAGTACCAGAAACGTCACCGAGCTCCCACTCACTTTCTTGTAGATGCAAGCTTCGTAGCAATTTGGAACAAATCCAAAGCTCTTGATCACTTGATCAAAACGAAGGTTCCAACTCCGAGATGCTTGCTTCAGTCCATAAATGGAACGCTGAAGTTTGCATACTTTATCAGCATCCTTAGGATCGACAAAACCTTCGGGTTGCATCATATACAACTCTTCATCAATGTTTCCATTGAGGAAAGTAGTCTTGACATCCATTTTCCATATTTCATAATCATGAAACGCAGCAATTGCTAATAAAATCCGAATGGACTTAAACATCGCTACGGGAGAGAAAGTCTCATCGTAGTCAACACCTTGAACTTGTCGAAAACCTTTCGCAACAAGCCGTGCTTTATAGACGGTAACATTACCATCCGCGTCCATTTTCTTCTTGAAGATCCATTTGCACTCAACGGCCTTTCGGTCGCTAGGAGGGTCCACCAAAGTCCATACTTGGTTTTTGATCATGGATCCCAATTCGGATTTCATGGCTTCTAGCCATTTCTCAGAGTCTGGGCTCATCATCGCTTCCTCATAGTTCGTAGGTTCGCTGTCTTCTACTAACAAGACAGTCAAGACAGGGTTGCCGTACCACTCAGGAGGGGCACGCGACCTTGTCGACCTGCGACGTTCAGTAGCAGCATCGTCCGAAGCTTCATGATCCTTGTCATTAGCTTCCTCTATTGTTGGCGTAGGCGGCACTGGAACAATTTCAGGTGCTGCGCTACTCTCCAATTCAAGAGAAGGTTCAACAACCTCGTCTAGCTCTACTTTCCTCCCACTCACTTCTTTCGAGAGAAACTCCTTCTCAAGAAAGGAACCGTTCTTTGCGACAAACACTTTGCCTTCGGTTCTGTGATAGAAGGTATACCCAATAGTTTCCTTAGGGTATCCTATGAAGACGCATTTCTCCGCTTTGGGTTCGAGCTTGTCCGGCATCAACTTCTTGACGTAAGCTTCGCATCCCCAAACTTTAAGAAATGACAACTTAGGTTTAGCACCAAACCACAGTTCATACGGTGTCGTCTCAACGGATTTAGATGGAGCCCTATTTAAAGTGAATGCAGCGGTTTCTAATGCATAACCCCAAAACGATAACGGCAAATCAGTAAGAGACATCATCGATCGGACCATATCTAATAGGGTTCGATTCCGGCGTTCAGACACACCATTGCGCTGTGGTGTTCCGGGTGGCGTGAGTTGTGAAACGATTCCACTTGCCTTGAGATGCGTGAGAAAATCATAACTCAAATATTCGCCCCCACGATCGGATCGTAGAAACTTAATCTTTCTGTTACGATGGTTCTCCACTTCATTCTGAAATTCCTTGAACTTTTCAAATGTTTCAGATTTATGTTTCATTAAATAGATATACCCATATCTACTTAAGTCATCGGTAAAAGTGAGAAAATAGCGATATCCACCGCGCGTCGAAACACTCATCGGTCCGCATACATCGGTATGTATGATTTCCAACAAGTCCGTTGCTTGCTCCATCATACCGGAGAACAGGGTTTTGATCATCTTGCCCATGAGGCATGGTTCGCATGTGTCAAATGATTCAAAATCAAGAGACTCCAAAAGTCCATCAGAATGGAGTTTCTTCATGCGCTTTACACCAATATGACCCAGACGACAGTGCCACAAATAAGTAGTATTATCACTATCTACTTTGCATCTCTTAGCCTCAATGTTATGGATGTGTGTTTCATCCCTTTCGAGATTTAGAAGAAATAAACCATTCACAAGAGGTGCATGACCATAAAAGATGTTACTCATATAAATAGAACAACCATTATTCTCCGATTTAAATGAATAACCATCTTGCAATAAACACGATCCAGAAATAATGTTCATGCTCAACGCAGGCACATAATAACATTTATTAAGGTTTAAAACTAATCCCGAAGGTAAAACTAAGGAGAGCATGCCGACGGCCATCACATCAACTCTTGATCCGTTGCCAACGCGCATTGTCACCTCATCCCTCGCAAGCCGTCGTCTATTCCGTAGCTCCTGTTTCGAGTTACAAATATTAGCAACTGAACCGGTATCAAATACCCAGGCACTACAACGAGGGCTAGTAAGGAAAACATCAATAACATGTATATCAAATATACCTTTGATGGTGCCAGCCTTCTTGTCCGCTAAGTACTTCGGACAGTTGCGCTTCCAGTGACCCTTGTCCTTGCAATAGAAGCACTCAGTGTCCGGCTTAGGTCCAGACTTGAGCTTCTTCTCAGCAGGGGCAACGCGCTTGCCGCCGCCTTTCTTGAAGGGCTTCCTTGCACCATTACCTTTCTTGAAGGTGGGGGGCTTGTTGACCATCAACACATGATTATTCTTTTTGATGTTCACCTCCGCTACTTTCATCTTAGCAAAGAGCTCAGTGATCATATCAGTGGAACCAATCTGATTGTGATCAACTACAAAACTTTTGTAGCTAGGAGTGTCAATCTTGAGCTCCTCTGGAATCTTGCAGTCCAGTTGCTCAAGGCGTTGAGTGTAGCCTGACATCTTAATGGCGTGCTCACTAACGGAACTCCCTTCCTCCATCTTGTAGTTAAAGAATTTTCTTAGAGATCTCATATCTCTCAGAACGGGCTTGAGTCTGAAACATGTGTTTCAGCTCCTCGAGAATCTCAAAGGGCCCGGCGAACTCCTCAAAATGATTTTGAAGATCCGATTCCATAGCATACAACATGGCAATCTTAATCAAATCATAATCATCCTTGCGCGACTGATAAACAGCTTTTTCATCAGTTGGCGCATCTATAGCAGGGGCGTCACCTAGCGCTTTCTCAAGGACACAGTCCTTTTGTCCGCCAGCGAGAATGATTCTTAGATTGCGGAACCAGTTGGTGAAGTTAGACCCATTGTTTCTAAGCTTTTCTTTCTCAGCAAAAACGTTGAAGTTGAAGTTGGACTTGGCCATGTGATCTACAGTATTTGCAAGTACAATTTAGATTATGTTCATGATAAATAGTTCAACTTAATCAAATTACTAGATGAACTCCCACTAAATTCAACATCCCTCAAGTTGTTTAGTGAACACGATCCAAATTCACCACACCTAATCCGATCATCACGAGAAGAAATGTGGTTTCAATGGTGGACAACGAAGTGTCGATCATATCATTCATATGACTCATGCTTAACCTTTTGGTTCTTGTGTGCCGAGGCCATGTCTGTACATGCTAGGCTCGTCAAGTTAGACCCAAGTATTTCCGCGTGTGCAAAACTGGCTTGCACCCGTTGTATGTGAGCGTAGAGTCTATAGCACCCGATCATCACGTGATGCTTGGACACGACGAACTTTCGCAACGGTGCATACATGGGGAGAACACAGTTTTATCTTGATCTTTAAGTGAGGAATCATCTTATAATGCTACCGTCGCGATCTAAGCATAATAAGATACATAAAAGGATAAACATCACATGCATATAACTTTATGTGACATGGTATGGCCAATCTTCGCGCAATGATCTCCATCTTGTGCGTTCCGGCATGATCTCCATCACTCCACCATGATTGCCTCCACCACGAATAGCAACTACAACTATTGCTAACTACTTAGCGATAAAGTAAAGCTATTACATGGCGTATAAGAAGTTGACTCGCAGGTCATACACAATTATAAAGACAACCATATGGCTCCTGCCGGTTGTGTACTCATCGACATGCAAGTCGTGAAACATTACAAAACATGATCATTGCATACAATATACACATCACATCTTGGGCCATACCATATCACAGAAAACACTCCCTGCAAAAACACGTTAGACGCCTCTACTTTGTTGTTGCATGTTTTACGTGGCTCATGGGAGTAGATGCTAAGAACGATTCTTACCTACGGAAAGCCACAACGGTGATATTATGGTTGCCAAACTCCGGTGTTAATCCCATGACAACTATAGTGAGAGAAACTGACATCCACCAGCCGCATGTGTGGTACAAGCCACACGTCAAGTGCGGAGCCGGTCTCGCGAACGACGTCGCGTAAGGTTGGCCTGGACCGCTTCAATCTCACTATCCCGCGTCATAAGAAGAACACAAACAAGAGGCTTGCAACAGAAAACATCAACGCCCGCAACAACCATGTTGCGTTCTACTCGTGAATCACATCTACGCATAGATCTAGCTCTGATACCACTTAAGGGTTTCGCAGCATAGTAAATCAAAATTTTCTACGGAAGCGAACAGAGGGAAAGCCAAGATCTAATCTAGGAGATGCAAACAACGAGAGAGATTGGATTAGATCTTCATACCCTTGAAGATTCGCACAGCGGAACGTTCGTCGGAACGTGGGTGATGTAGTCGTACTCGCTTCTCCTCCTCGCGATCCGATCCGATCTAGCACCACAAGTGGCGGTGCCTCCGTGAGATGCACACGTGCGGCACCTCGACGTCTCCTCCTTCCTCGGACCAGCAAGTATGGTGGAGAGATAGATTGGATCTACAACACGACGGCGTGGTGTATATGGTGGAGAATTTCTGCCGCAGGGCTTCGCCTACAAACAGTCGGGAGGGAGAGAGGAAGGGCAGCAGGGCAACTGGGTTTGGAGGAAGGTGTAAGGGGGTGTGAGAGGGGGCGCACCAGCCCTATATATATAGAGGGGGGTGCGGCCAGCCCTAGCCTCTCCTCCAAGCCTATCTCTAGTTTAAACAATTTAAACTCTCCCTTATCTAGAAATCCTATCTTATCTTATCTCTAGTTTAAACGATTTAAACTCTCTAGGATCGGCTAGGCCCTATGGGGCCTTGTGCCCCTGGCCCAATGCGGCCAGGACACTCCCTCATACGCCCATGCCCCCTCCCGGAAGGTGGGACCACGTTGGCCCCCTTCTGGAAGGTTCTAGAAGCTTCCGGTACAATACCGATTAACCCGGAACTATTCCGAACTCCAAAAACTGCACTGCCTTATATGAATCTTATTCTCCGGACCATTCCGGAACCTCTCGTGATATCCCGGATCCCATCCGAGACTCCGAACAAAAATTCATAAACCAATTATCCAATCTATCCTAGCGTCGAGACACGTTAAGTGTGTGACCCTGCGGGTTCGAGAATATGCAGACATGATCTTCTATCAATAATCAACAGCGGGGTCTGGGCACCCATATTGACTCCCACACATTCATCGATGATCATATCGGATGAACCACGATGCCAGGATTCAATCAATCCCATATTTATATTCCCTTCGTCTCGCGATATTTTACTTGCCCGAGATTCGATCGTCGGTACCGTCATACCTAGTTCAATCTCGTTCACAGCAAGTACTTTACTCGTTCCGTAATCCAATATCACTTTGTGATTAACTCCTTAACCACATGCTTGCAAGCGTTGTTGATATCGATTACCGAGTGGGCCCGAAGTATATCTCTCCGACTTGGGAGGGACAAATTCCATCTCGATACATACAACCCAACAGATACTTTCCGATCACCTGAGAGACACCTTTATGATCACCCTTTCATAGGATGATGTTTGATGACCTCAAAGCTTTCTTCCGATACCAGGGAGTTGCATTATCTCATGGTCTAAGGAATACAATATTTGACATAAGAAAAGCTTCGCAAAGACGAACACGATGACACGATCTAATTGCTTCGCTTAGTTTGGGTCTGTCCACCATATCATTCTCCCAATGATATGATCTCATTATCAATTGACAACTCATGTCTATGGTTAGGAAACCTTAACCATCATTGATCAATGAGCTAGTCCATAGAGGCGTACTAGGGACACGGTGTTGTTCACAAACCACACAAGTATTAATGTTTCCGCTTAATACAATTCTAGCATGGAATATAAACTTTATCATGAACAAGAATTATAATAATAACATCTTTATTATTGCCTCTAGGGCATAATTCCAACATCATGTACTAGGTGTCATCGCTGAACAAAATAAAGGGATAAATCAAATCCTAGTTTGAAAAGTCAAACGCCAATTTGAAAAGTCAAACGGCTATTTTGTTTGGTGGAGGGAGAGTAGGAAACCTACTTGGGGAGGAAGTCCCTCGCCCTCCACCGCCGGCCAAGGAGGCCGAGTTGTATTGCAACTTGTATTGCATAAGTGGCTTTGCGGGTGTCTGTCTCTCCCATTATAGTATAGATCCAATTTACAATGGGCACTTGATAGTTCAAACATCAATGTTGTGGTTCTTGTTCGTAAGTTAGATCGACACTTATTGAAAGCCCCAAACCACGTAAAATATGCAAAGAAAGTAGAGGCGTCTAACTTTGTTTTGCAGGGGTGTGTTGTGATGTGATATGGCCATGATTGTGATTATATTTGATGTATGCAATGTTCCTTATTGTAAGTTGGCAATCGGCATGAGCCATATGGTTGTCTTTAAATTCCGTTAAGACCCGCGTGTCTATTCATAGTTGTAATAGTTGAAGCTGGTGGACGACAATCATGGAGCAGCGTCATTGACCTTGATGCAATGCTGGTGATGATGGTGATCATGTTCGTGCTTGAAGATGGAGATCGGAAGCACAAAGAAGAAAGGCCATATCATATCACATATTATGAATTGCATGTGATGTTAATCCTTTATGCATCTTGTATTGCTTAGTTAACGACGGTAGCATTATAAGATGATCCCTCATGCACATGAATTTCAAGTTCTAAAGTGTTTACCCTTAGTAAGCACCGTTGCTAAAGCTTGTTGTTTCGAAGCACCACGTGATGATCGGGTGTGTTAGATTCCGCAAGTGTATACAACGTGAGCAAGCCAGATTTGCTCATGCGGAAGCTAAGGTTTGATCTTGACGAGCCTAGCATGTACAGACATGGTCTCGGAACACGGATCACTGAAAGGTAAAGCATGAATCATATAGTAGATATGATGAACATGTCGATTGTTCGCCATTGAAGCTACATCAACTCTCGTGATGATCGGTGTTGATGTGGTGGATTTGGTTCGTGTGATCACTAAAACAATGTGAGGGATATTGTTTTGAGTGGGAGTTCACCTATATTAATTTAACTATTAATTAGAACTCAATTTGTCATAAACTTCGTCTAAACTATTGCAAATATGTTGTAGATTAATGGCGGCCCCTACCATCAATTTTAATGCGTTCCTAGAGAATGAAAAGTTGAAAAACAATGGAAGCAACTTCGCGGATTGGTTCCACAATTTGAGGATTGTCCTCAATGTTGGTAATTTGACCTATGTGCTGGATGCACCGCTGGGTGACCCGCCTGCAGCTGATGCTACCGATGAAGTAAAGAATGTTTACCTCGCTCGGAAGAATCAGTACTCCACAGTTCAGTGTGCTATCTTGTATGGTTTAGAATCGGAGCTTCAGAAAAGGTTTGAGAATTCAGACCCACATGATATTGTCCGTGAACTCAAATTGATTTTTGAGAGTCACGCGGCAGTTGAGAGCTATGAGGCTTCTGCAAAGTTCTTTAACTGCAAGATGGAAGAGGGCAGCTCCGTCAGTGAGCATGTGCCTAAGATGTCTGGGCACGCAAACAAACTTCAAAGCTTGGGTATAGTGATTCCTAATGCTTTGGGGATTTACCGTGTCCTCCAATCACTACCACCAAGTTACAAGAACTTTGTGATGAACTACAATATGCAAAGCATGAACAAGCAGTTGCCAGAACTCTTCTCCATGTTGAAATCTACAGAAGTGGAGATCAAGAAAGAGCACCAAGTGTTGATGGTCAATAAGACCACCAAATTCAAGAAAGGCAGGTCTAAGCAAAAGGGACACTTCAAGAAGGGTGGTAAGAAAGTTACCACACCGACGAAGAATACCAAGGCTGGACCCAAGCCTGATACTGAGTGCTTTTACTGCAAGGGAGAAGGTCACTGGAAGCGGAATTGCCCAAAGTACTTGGTGGATTTGAAAAACGACAACATCAAGAAGAAAGGTATATCCGATATACATGTTATTGATGTGTATCTCACTAGTACTCGTAGTAGTGCCTGGGTATTTGATACTGGTTCGGTTGCTCATATTTGTAACTCGAAACAGGTGCTGCAGAATAAACGGAAGCTAGCGAAGAACGAGGTGACGATGCGCGTGGGAAATGGATCAAAGGTTGATGTGGTCGCGGTCGGCACGCTACCTCTTCATCTACCATCGGGATTAGTTTTATACTTAAATAATTGTTATTTGGTGCCTGCGTTAAGCATGAACATTATATCGGGATCTTGTTTATTGCGAGACGGTTACTTGTTTAAGTCCGAGAATAATGGTTGTTCGATTTATATGAGTAATATGTTTTATGCACATGCACCTTTGATAGATGGTCTATTCTTATTGAATCTCGATAGTGGAAATACACATATTAATAACATTGAAGCTAAACGTTTGAAATCGAGCGATAACTCGACCTATATGTGGAACTGTCGTCTTGGTCACATTGGAGTGAAGCGTATGAAGAAACTCCATTCCGATGGACTTCTTGAATCACTTTATTTCGAATCACTTGAAAGATGCGAAGCATGTCTGATGGGTAAAATGACTAAGACTCCATTTTCTGGTATGATGGGCTACGGACTTATTGGAAATCATACATACCGATGTGTGTGGTCCAATGAGTGTAGCATCGCGCGGTGGTTATCGTTATGTTCTTACCTTCACGGATGACTTGAGTAGATATGGGTATATCTATTTCATGAAACATAAGTCCGAAACTTTCGAGAAGTTTAAGGAATTTCAAAGTGAGGTTGAGAATCAACGTAACAAGAAGATTAAATTTCTACGTTCTGATCGTGGAGGTGAATATCTAAGTTACGAGTTTGGCGAGCATTTGAAGAAATGTGGAATACTTTCACAATTGACACCGCCGGGAACACCACAGCGTAATGGTGTGTCCGAACGTCGTAATCGAACTCTCTTAGATATGGTTCGTTCTATGATGTCACTTACAGATTTACCGCTATCATTTTGGGGTTATGCATTAGAAACAACCGCATTCACTTTAAATAGGGCACCATCTAAATCCGTTGAAATGACACCGTATGAATTATGGTTTGGGAAGAAACCTAAATTGTCGTTCCTTAAAGTTTGGGGTTGCGAAGCCTATGTAAAGAAGTTACAGCTGGACAAGCTTGAACCCAAAGCGGAAAAATGCGTCTTCATAGGATACCCAAAGGAAACTATTGGGTATACCTTCTATCATAGATCCGAAGGCAAAATCTTCGTTGCCAAGAATGGATCCTTTCTAGAGAAGGAATTTCTCTCGAAAGAAGTGACTGGAAGGAAAGTAGAACTCGACGAGGTTGTCGAACCTTCTCTCGAAATTGCGAGTAGCGCAGCACCGGAAGAAGTTCCTGTGGTGCCTGCACCAGTAAGAGAGGAAGCTAATGATGATGATCATGAAACTTCGATTGTAGTTGCTACAGAACCTCGCAGGTCAACGAGAACTCGTACCACTCCTGATTGGTATGATCCTGTTATGAGTGTCATGTTGGTGGACAACACCGATGACCCTGCGACGTATGAGGAAGCGATGATGAGCCCAAATTCCAATAAATGGCAAGAAGCCATGAAATCCGAGATTGGATCCATGTACGAAAACCAAGTATGGACTTTGGTAGACTTACCGGATGGCCGGAAGGCTGTCGAGAACAAATGGATTTTCAAGAAGAAAACAGATGCTGATTGTAATGTTACTGTCTATAAAGCTCGACTTGTCGCAAAAGGGTTTCGACAAATTCAAGGAGTTGACTACGATGAGACTTTCTCACCTGTAGCGAAGCTAAAGTCTGTGAGGATTATGTTAGCAATCGCTGCATATTATGATTATGAGATATGGCAGATGGATGTCAAAACAGCGTTCCTCAATGGAGACATTGATGAAGAGTTGTATATGATGCAACCCAAAGGTTTTGTCGATCCTAAAGATGCTAACAAGGTATGCAAACTTCAACGGTCCATCTATGGATTGAAGCAAGCATCCCGAAGTTGGAATCAATGTTTTGATAAGGTAATCAAAAGTTTTGGTTTTATACAAACTTATGGAGAAGCTTGTATTTACAAGAAAGTGAGTGGGAGCTCTGTAGCATTCTTAATACTATATGTAGATGACATATTGTTGATTGGGAATGATGTATACCTTCTTAATAGTGTCAAGGAATATTTGAATAATAGTTTTTCAATGAAAGATCTTGGCGAAGCTGCTTACATATTAGGCATAAAGATTTATAGAGATAGATCGAGACACCTAATATCATTGTCACAAAGTACATATTTGGACAAAGTTCTAAAGAGGTTTGGAATGGAAGATAGCAAGAAAGGGTCTTGCCCATGTTGCCCAATACGACCTTGAGTAAAACTCAAAGTCCGACAACGGCAGAAGATAGAGAAAGGATGAGTAAGACTCCCTATGCCTCAGCCATAGGATCTCTAATGTATGCCATGCTATGTACTAGACCCGACATTGCATATGCTGTTAGTTTAACTAGCAGATATCAAAGTGATCCAGGAGTGGATCATTGGACAGCGGTCAAAAACATCCTTAAGTACTTGAGAAGAACTAAGGATATGGTTCTTTCTTATGGAGGTGATGAACAGCTCGTTGTTAATGGTTACACCGATGCTAGTTGAAACACCGATCCGGATGATTCTAAATCTCAATATGGATACGTATTTACTTTGAATGGTGCAGCAGTTAGCTGGAGGAGTGCAAAGCAAAGCGTTGTGGCGAGATCTTCAACTAAATCGGAATACATGGCTGCTTCGGAGGCTTCACAAGAAGCGATATGGATTAAAGAGTTCATTACAGAGCTCGGTGTGGTTCCTAGTGCGCTGGACCCAATGTCTATCTATTGTGATAACATGGGCGCCATAGCCAATGCGCAAGAACCAAGGTCACACAAGAAGCTGAAGCACATCAAGCTACGTTTTCACGCTATTCGAGAACATGTCCAAGATGGGGACATAAAGATTTGCAAAGTACACACAGATCTGAATGTGGCGGATCCGTTGACTAAACCTCTCCCGAGGGCAAAACATGACCAACACCAAACTGCCATGGGTGTTCGGTCTATTACCATGTAATCTAGATTAGTTGACTCTAGTGCAAGTGGGAGACTGTTGGAGATATGCCCTAGAGGCAATAATAAATATAGTTATATTATATCTTTGTGTTTATGATAAATGTTTACATTCATGCTATAATAGTATTAACAAGGAAACATTAATACTTGTGTGATTTGTAAACTAAAATAGAGTCCCTAGTAAAGCCTCTTTATAATACTAGCTTGTTGGTTAATAAATGAATGTGGTTTCCCTATCATGAACATTGACATGTTATTAACAACAAGGTCATATCGTTAGGAGAATGATATGATGGACATACTCCTATAGATAAGCGTAGCATAAAGATCAAGTCATTTTAATAGTTCAATTGCTATATGCTTTCTGATACATAGTAACCTAATTCCTTCGACCATGAGATCATGCATATCACCATCACCGGAAGGATGCTTTGATGACATCAAACACCACACCATAACTAGGTGGCTATAAAGGTGGCATTGAGTGTTCAGAAAGTATTGGTTGAGACACATGGATCAAGAGTGGGATTTGTCCATCCATATGACGGATAGATAAACTCTGGGCCCTCTCGGTGGAATGTCATCCAATTGGCTTGCAAGCATGTGACTGGATCACAAGGGATCACATATCACGGGAACGAGAAAAGAGTACTTATCAGTAACGAGGTTGAACTAGGTATGCAGAGATACCTACGATCAAAACCTCGGATAAGTAAACTTTCATGAGACAAAGGGAAATTGGTATCGTATGTAAGTGGTTCATTTGATCGCAAAGTAATCGTAGAAATATGTGGGAGCCATATGAATTTCCAGATTCCTCTATTGGTTATTGTTCAGAGAAGTGTCTCGATCATGTCCGCATAATTCACGAACTGTAGGGAGACACACTTAAGGATTCGACGTTGTTGAGTAGTTATGGAATGATGAGTAAAGAGACCGAATGTTGTTCGGAGTCTCGGATGGGATCCGGGATATCACGAGGAGATCCGGAATGGTCCGGAGAATAAGATTCATATAAGGAAAGTCTTGTTTCGGGGTTGGAGAATGGTTTCGGTGTTTTCATCGGGAATGTTCTAGAAGTTTCCGGAATGTCCGGCACTCCGGAGGGGAAGGGTACATGAATGTGTCATAACAAGTTGGAATGATTGCATCATGTACTAGGTGTCATCGCTGAACAAAATAAAGGGATAAATTAAATCCTAGTTTGAAAAGTCAAACGCCAATTTGAAAAGTCAAACGACTATTTTGTTTGGTGGAGGGAGAGTAGGAAACCTACTTGGGGAGGAAGTCCCTCTCCCTCCACCGCCGGCCAAGGAGGCCGAGTTGGGGAGGGACTCCCCTCCCCTTGGCGCGCCCCCTCCACCTATATAAGGAGGGGCAGGGCTGCCCCTCCAAGACACACAACACACCCCTCTAAACCCTAACCCTAGCCGCCGCCGTCCACCATAGCCACCTCCGCCCTAGGGCTTTCCCAAGCTGCCGACTTGGGGCAATCCCCTTGCCCTAGCCGCCGGCCTAGCTCCCTCTACTTGGTGTGTCTAAACCCTATATCACCGAGGCTCTCTCATAGTCCACCATACTCGCTCCGGCTTAAGGCGAAGCCCTGCGAGATCCCCCCTCTACTTCCGGTACCACGCCATCATGTTGTCGGAATCACGAGGAGAGTTCTACAACCTCCGCTGCCTGCTGGAACAAGGGAGAGGAAGGTCTTCGTCGAGTACCGAACGTGTGACCGACTGCGGAAGCGCTGCCAGAACGCAGCGCCGGAAGGATCGTCTACGAGATCTTGAGATCGGGAAGAGTACGACTACATCACCCACGAGAATCTGCTCTCGTTAAACACCTTGGAATCTTCGAGGGTGAGTTATTCTATCGACTCGTTGCTACAATCTAGTAGATAGATCTTGGCTTGTTTGTTTGTATGCGGTAGAAATTTTTTGTTTTCCATGCTACGAACCCCTACACTTCAAGCACTGCTGAAGTACAAGTCCAATGAGTACCTTCCGGGGAAGTCGCTGACGCCCCCTTTCAGTGCCGCAAGACCAGTTCCGCAGGTGTAGATTGTGACGTGCGCGTAGCGCTATTTTTTGTTCGAGTGCTCTTCCTTTTGATATCTTGTACTAATCTTTGATGCCTTTAATGTGCAGAAGTTCAAGGTGGATGGTATGGTGCCTCCATTTCCCAAAATATTTCCGATTGCACCGGACAACGAAGTCATGGACTCTGAGTCCGAGCTTCTTCCGGCGCAGTCGCCAACTCAGGATGCACCCGAGGCTAGCGCGGGGCAGACCCGAAAGCGAGCGCGGAGCTCGAGCGAGTCTTCGGATGCCTCGACTCCACCGAGGCCTAGGGATCCCTCCTTCCTTGTGCGACATGGCGAGGATGACGGTGCCTCTTCCACGCTGTTCCCGGCTGTGCCTTTGCAGGCAGTGGCGCCGCAGCCGCCGGCAAAGAGGAAGAAGGAAGAGAAGAAAGAGAAGAGGGTGCCACCTGTCTTTGATTTGAGCGACATTGACTCATAAGTACCTTCGGATGCCATTTGTTATTGTTTTGTTCACTTCCTGCCTTCTTGTTTTTGATTGGTGTTTTCCTTGTAGCCACTCCTCTGAGGGATCCTTTAATGAGGCCTCTCAGGAGACCGTGGGGGAGTCGAAGCCAATGACCCCTCCCTCTCAGATGGTGGCCACCTCTGGGGGCGTTGCTCTGAACCCCTCTCCGCGGGAGGCTTGGGTGATCATCTCCCAGAAGACTGCACCGGGACCTTTGGAGTCTCCGTCTGAGCATGTAAGTTTATTTTTCTCTTGATGTAGGGGGAGCCCTCGAGCCTATTTCTTTTTAGGATGAACTGCTGGTCTTGCCTCCTTTCTGTGTGTCTCGGGGGAAGCCCCCGAGCCTTTTTCATGTCGTGTTGTTTGATGTTTTTCTTGTTTCTTGGGCGTAGCCCCCAAGCCCTTTTGTGATACTTTGTTTCCTTTTGCAGCCTTCTTTGCATAGTGTGAACCTGCTTGTGCAGCAGCATCTGGCGCTGGAGGCCAGCATGCGGCAACTTCGAGGTACGTGCTGAATGATCTTGTTCTTTTTCGTCTGCTCGCTGGTCCGTAGCTTGTGTTGCTCATGTACTTGGTGCCTTTGCAGATAAAAATAACGCTGCCCTTCGCCAGCTTGATGCTCTCAAAAAGAGCCTTGAGCGGGCGGAGAAGAAGGTTGAGGATGCCATGGAGGCGAGGGAGCGCCTTCAGCGGGAAGCTTCCGATCACGAAGAGCAGCTCGCCACTATTGCGGATAAGCGCGATAAGGAGGTGGCCGAGAAGCTGATGGCTGCTGCCAAGGCCGTTTCCGGTAAGTGCTTTTGCCCGTCCTTGGTTTTTCGGCTGCTCCGTCTCCATGTCCTCATTCGATTTCTGCTTTGTCTTTCTTTTGCTCCATATGCTTCGGGCATTGCCTTCGATCGTAGTGCCCTGGAGCACGGGTGCACTCTGGAAGATGCCACCGCGACAGTCGAAGACCGCTGCCTTACTGCTACTGGTTCCCTTGCCAAAGCCAAGGAGATTCTCAGGCGCTTCTACAAGGAGATCGCTCCCAAGGGCGATGCCCTTGAGGATGTTGAATCTCTAGCGAATGCGCTGTCAGAGGATGCACCTGCGGCCTACAAGCGCAGGCAGAAAGGCATCGGTGCTTCCATGGGGCTGGCCATGGCCATGGCGTCTGGAGCGGATCTGGATCTTCCTCAGATCACGTCCCATATGCCAACAGCTCCCGATGGTTCCGAGGTAGCCTTCGCTCTCTACGCTTCTCGTTGTAAGCGGTATGGTCCGAAGCTTATTGACCTGCTGGCGGACTATGCGGCGAGGCAGAAGGGAGAAGCCAAGGGCAGGCACTCTGGCTCCAAGGCCACTCCGGATGCTGCTGCTTCGGATTTGTCGTTGTAGCTCTAGGATAGTTTACCTTATTTTTTAATGTATACTTTTGGTGACGAACAGTTTCTCCTTGTGCCACGCTGTGGCTTTTTGATGTATATAGATGATGATTCGAGTTGTTGCCCAAGACATGTGTTGTTCATATTCGTTCTTGCTTTCCTTTAGGGACCTTCGGGTGAGGCTCCCATGAGTACTCCGACTGCTCCTCAGTAGCGACCATCTTTGGATGATGCGTCACGGCTTGTTTTTCTTCGTGACCGCATCCGCAGTCTTGAGAAGGAGATACTTGGCGCTCGAGGCCATGCGGATGTGTGGAAATCGAAGGCGGAGCGAGCCACCACCAGGGAGGAGTATCTGATGGGGGAGCTGCGGCAGTTGGCCGAGCAGCTGTAGTGTAAGCTTTCTTGAGATGCTGCCATCTCGGGTCCGTATTCCTTGTGTGTTGCCTTACTCTGTGTTGTCTGCTGACGTCGGTGAATGGAGTCTTCGCCGTCAGCCCATCTGTTGGCGATATCCATGAGGTGGTCGAGTGTTTTGGGCTTGGCGCGCCCAAGTTCCTCCTTGAAGTCTTGGCGCTTGACGCCGTCCCTGAAGGCGTCGATGGCCCTCTCTTCGGAGATGTGCGCTGCGGAGTTCTTTGTGTTGGACCAGCGTAATATGTACGAGCGAAAGAATTCGCCCGTTCGTTGAGTGCAGGCTCGCAACTCTTCGATTGAGGCGGGCCTCTTGCTGGTGCCCTTGAAGTTTCGGATGAAGCTGTAAGCTAGCTCATCCCAGCTTCAGATGGACCCTGAAGATAGGCTACTGAGCCAGATCCGGGCCGCGCCTGTCAGCTGCAGCTGAAGGCATTGCATGGAAATCTCCTTGTTTCCACCGTGTAGTTTGACGGAAGATAGGTGGTCGCTGAGTGTAACTACCTCGGTGAATTACGCTCCTAGTTACAAGCCTGGATGAGCGGAAATGGTTAAAATAGTACGGTGGGGCTCAAATGCCACTCACAGGTAGACCTTTCGGCCGTCCTAACCATTTCCAAACATCGGGACAAGAACGGGCGGCGTAATCGGCAGGCGAAGGGATCAACTACATACACAAATGAGTATGTATGCAAGCCACCATACAACAGTCCTCAGAGCCATTCCATCTAAAAGAAATAGAAATATTGCAACGCCATACGGCAAGATCCAAATATCCTAGATAGATATAATAGTTTAGGATATCTCCTCATACATCAAACATCAGAGTATCAGGCGGAAGCGGAAAACAAGATCCGAGTACGGATAAAAAGCAAATCGGCATAAGATGCCCCATAAATAAACACAACCCGCCCACAGATCTCACGGATCCCCGTTCCCGGAATCTCTACACCGAATGATCGTTGCCGACATCGTCCATCTCTTCCACCCAGTATCCATCTTGTGAGTGTACCTGTTCATCTGAATCAAACAATTTATCGTGTGAGACCCTAGGGGTACTCAGCAAGTCTTTATGCCTCTAAAGGGAACACAACCTGGGGTGACGCAATTGCAGCAAAAGATAATACCTAACAATTCTATAGATACTCGCTATCCATCCGCCTAACCATAGATAGACGGATGTCCGTGAATTAATAACTACAGCTATAACGGTAATATTAACAGATCCATCCTCCTCCTCGCTTACCGACGAGGAAGCGGACCAACAACCCCCCATCCGTTGGCAGTTTTATTATCCATTCCATGAGTGTTGCACTGCTTACTAGTCAGGTACTTAGTCAGATTAGAAGCGGTACTTTAGTTATACTTGTCTATGATCGAGAAACTGTGCTCCAAGTCGTCCATAACCGCGGACACGGCTTTCAGAAAGTTTTACCCTGCAGGGGTGCACAAATAGCAACACACACTCGATCAACCTCGGAAAAACCAAATCAAAACCCAACGAGGCATTCACGACAAAGCGATCACAGGATTCAGAAATATTTCAGGGGGCCACCCCATTAAGCTACCCGCAACAAAGTTAGCCGGCTCCGAGACGGACTCAAGGTTTGCGTCAGTGGCTGTAAACGACTGGGAACCCGAAAGTGTGACTGGGCTTATCGATACCGCGAAAACACTCCGCGTCCAAAACAGTACAGGTGCTCCTCGCACAATCTTAAATAAAGCAGTAAAGCATGGCATAAGTACAGAATAGTAGTAAAGCCCCAAACTACTTTGTGGCCCCAAGAAATAAGAATGAATCAAGCTCTGGCTCAGGGGGGTTCATAAGCCTCCCGGATGTGGATAGCGCGAATATTCAAGGAACAGGAATCAAGTACTCGGGGTCCTACGGGACACAAGTGAGCATGAAAAACCAAATAGCAGATATTGCTCACCGGTGCCACTTTCATTAGTTATCCCATTACTACTCAGGTTAAGTTGTTTAGGTACCTCGTTATCCATCAGACACTCACATACCCTACACATGCTGTTCTACGACCCGCATGGCTCAAACAACTCCTGTAGTAATGGCTCATAGGATGGAGGAACAAGCTTCGGTGGGGTTTAAAGTAAAGGCTATGCAGTACTTGGGATTCAGATTAATGCAATCGGGACTCAATGATGCAAGAATAAGATAGAGGCAATAGGTACTATATGTATGCAAGCATGTGGTAGTGCTTGCCTGGCAGCTTAGTTGAAGCGAGAGAAGGATCTGGGTAGTGCTCCTGGTTTTCTTGATATATCCCCTGCTCAGCGTCTATTCGAAGAAGAACCAAACAAACAAGGGCCAACATAAATAAAGTGCACAAGCATATGATTAAAATGCGACAAGCAAACAATCATGCCATGATGAATGATGCACAATTTGCATGGCAATAATGTAGCATGGCATGGGTGAGGTGTGGAATACAAGAATAAAGCCTTTTATTGAGTTTTGGTCACATTTTAACCTCAAATAAGTTGCTGTATCCTTTAGATTTATATGATGCATGTTGTAATGCAGAACAAGGAATGCATAAACAGAAAGGTCTCGTCGATCTAATCATTTTAGACATATTATTTGTTAAATTTGGAGTTATAAAACAAAAGTTATTAATTAATTAAGGAAAAGGGCATTTTATTGTAATTTTAATCAACTCGAAATTTAAAGTGTCCAAAATATATTTTGAAGGCCATATTTGAAATCCTCTCATTTTTCTTATTTCAAAACATATATTATTTGTATTATTTGGATTTGAAAAATAAAAGTTATTTTAAAACAGATTTGAATTTGTATTTAAGCATTTACTAAAATTTGTTTTTATTAAACAGAGAAACAGGAAATCCTTTTTACACTCAGCGAAACTTAGCCCGAGCCACTGACGGTGGGGCCGATGCTGACTTGGGCGAAACGGCGCGCAACGGACTTTTCTCACCGCAACCGAAGCGAGCCGCGGTGACTGACTGGTGGACCTGGCGCGGACACAGGCCCACATGCCAGCGGGTGAACGGGCGGGTGCCACGCGGCACGGACAGGGACCGCGGGTTGAGGGCAAGGTCTTACGGGTGTACTTTTGTAAAAACACTACCGCGGATGACAGGTGGGACCGGCTGGACCGCGGGTTGAGCGCGCAAAAAGGCAGGGGGGTATGCGCAAAAGGGCCACGGCCACTGTTTTTCTTCTACCGCGTCTCTGACGAATCTGTCGGCGGCAGCGTGCACGACGCAGAGGGGATCGAACTCGCGACCGATCTCTCGCGCGCAGGCGACAGCGACCAATGCGGCTCGGAGGGGGTTGCTGGTAGGAGAGGGTCGCGCGGCTAGATATGCTTCTGCGACGTCACGGCGAGGAGAACCAACCGCGACGCCGGCGCATAGAGGGCGTTCGTCGGAGTGACCGGCGCGTACAGGAAACGACGGCGAAAAGGAAGGTGTCGGGGGGAAACGGGGGCTCACCGCGGACTCGTCGGAGGCCTCGGATCGTGACGGGGAGCAGCAAGCCGACGGCGATGCAGAGGCCGGCGGATCTAGGGTTTTGCGGTGGCCGTCAGCGATCAGCAACGCAGGGATCGGCTCCTCCTTGTTGGCGTGTACGGGGGTGATGCGGTAGTCCCTGCTGGCCTTCCCCGGCAACCACGACACCACGTCCGCCTCCTTGATCTGCAGGTGGAAGACGAAGCCGAGAGTGGCGGCCGGCGTTGGAGAAGAAGTGGATCAAGGGGAGCTGGGAGAAAAGGGTTGGCGCAGGGCCAGGGGAGGGACACTGGGACACGGCAGAGGCGAGAGGGGTGAAGATAAGGACGGGGGTAGGAGGGGATGCCGTGGGGCTCGGGGTGGGAAAAAGGTGGCTCGGGTGGTCACCTTTCCCTCCTTCCTCACGTGCTGGGCATGGGGAGGACAGGCAGGCAGCTGCAGGTGGGGCTAGGACGAGGTGGAGGAGGGGACTGGCTCGGGTGCCCCTTGGTGGCAGAGAGAAAGGAGAGGGGGAGGCTCGGGTTTAGCTAGGGTAGAGGAAAGGGGGGTGGCTCGGGTTAGGGCTTTAGGGTTGGGGTAGGCTTCGGCCTGGGGTTAGGTAGCTAGGTGGGGCTTGCTGGCAGAGAGAGGAGAGAGGCCGAGAGAGAGGGAGGGAGCTAGGGTTAGCTAGAGAGGCCTCGGGTTAGGGTTTTGGCTAGGAGGAGGGTTAGATGGGGTGTGGCATGCATCTCTTCACTAGGGCATTCATGTGTAGCTAGGTTTCTTTTAGTTGGTTTTATTTTAATAAAAGAAGAATTGCAAAGTTTGATTCTTACCAAGCCACAATTTGTGTTACAAATTTTGGAAAGAAACAAACAAAAGAATGAGAGGGAGGGAAATAATCGACTTGTGAGCATGGAGATGCCCATGTGATTTAAATCCACACAAAAAGAAATATCCTCAAACAAACTCACATGAATGGGTAAGGAAGAAGGGATGGTGATGTTGCATGGGGCATGCATGAATGTGAATAGCCACTTCTATTAGTTGTAAAAACAACTATAGTACATATGGGAACTTATTACATGCATGCACATCACTATTTGGAATAAATTCCAACCCACTAGATACAAGCCTGATGATTATAAGGGAAAGGTAGAATCAAGCATGATTGAATATAATAGGCCATGCTAGTGTATATATCCCACTAAAAGATTATTTGGCCACAATTATATTTAAACAAGCTCAATTGGCCAAAACAACCATATGGAAGGTAAAAGGAAGATTCTACTCACATGACATTCAAAGGTGGCCATGAGGCTCCACATAATTAATATTGTGAAAACAACATACCTCATATATGGAACATGTAGACATAGAATGGATCCACACCAACACATATGAGCTAGATTTAAATAGCAAAAGAAAAACAATGGCTCATATATGACTAGGGTGGTGGAATTTAGATGATCCAAAGAAAGGTGGTGGAGTTGAAAGAGAAATGCCCCCAACTCAACTTGGGCATCAAGCATTTATCAAAAACCAAATACAATGTATCAAGAGGCAACTACAATTAATAATGCCTATGAGAGAAGAACCAAAACAAAAAGGGGTTTTATATGATGCTCAAATGCAAGGTGGCATGATGACATGAGCATGATATAATTATGATGCAACAATTATATATAGGAAGTAGCCAATATATTACTAGACCAAGTAGCATTACAATTGTTAGACAATTGGGATGCTACAACTCTCCCCCACTAAACAGGAATCTCGCCCCGAGATTCTAGTAAGAAGAAGAAGACTCAAAGAGGGTAGGATACTTGGCACAGAGCTCATCTTCATGTTCCCAAGTGGCTTCATCAACAGAATGGTGCGACAACTGCACCTTGCAAAACTTGATGGACTTGTTGCGAGTCCTTCTTTCTGCGATTTCAAGGATTTTTGTGGGGTGTTCTTGATAAGACAGGTCTTCTTGGAGATTTATAAGCTCATGGTCCATGGTCCTGCCGGGATCCTTGAAGCACTTCTTGAGTTGAGAGATGTGGAAAACATCATGGACCTTGAGTTTTTCCGGGAGCTCAAGAGCATAAGCAACTTCTCCTCTTCTTCCACGAATTTTGAATGGACCGATGTATCTAGGAGCCAGCTTTCCTTTGATACCAAAACGGTGCGTGCCTCTCATGGGAGTGACACGAAGGTAAACGAGATCACCAGGGACATACTCCATGTCCGTGTGCTTTCTGTCATAATTGCTCTTCTGGCGACTTTGAGCAATCTTCAGATTTTCAAGAATGATGTGAACCTTCTCCTCCGCTTGAGTTACAATGTCAGGGCCAAACAATATTCTTTCTCCTGCACCGGACCAACCAATCGGAGTTCTGCATTTGCGACCATAGAGAGCCTCAAATGGTGCCATCTTTAGACTTTTCTGGAAGCTATTGTTGTAAGAGAATTCAGCATAAGGAAGGCATTCTTCCCACTTCATGCCAAAAGAGATGACGCAAGCACGGAGCATATCCTCCAGAATCTGATTGATCCTTTCAACTTGTCCTTGCGACTGAGGGTGGTAAGTTGTGCTGAAGTTCAACTTTGTTCCCAAAGCATTTTGGAAACTTTCCCAGAACTTGGAAGTGAAGATGCTTCCACGGTCTGAACTGATCTCAAGCGGAACCCCATACAGAGAGACAATTCTGTTGATATAGAGCTCAACCAACTGAATTGCAGAAATTGTTTCCTTGACGGGAAAGAAGTGAGCCACTTTAGAAAGCCTGTCAATGACAACAAAGATTGCATTGTTGCCCTTCTGCGACCTTGGAAAACCAGTTATGAAGTCCATCTCCACTTTCTCCCATTTCCATCCCGGGGGTTTCAATGGCTGTAGAAGACCGGAAGGTTTCTGATGGACAGCTTTAACTCTGCGGCAGACATCACACTCCGAGACATACTTGGCACAATATCGTTTTAATGCCGGCCACCAATATTGTGTTTTCAAGTCCATGTACATCTTTGTGCTGCCGGGATGGATAGAAAGAACAGAATCATGCGCCTCCTTGAGAACTTGCTCTCTCAAACCCGGGTAGTTCAGAACAAACATCCGGTGTTCAAAGAAAAGTGTGCCTTGGTCATCGACGTGGAAGGACTCGTACTTCGGAAGCTGAAGTCTGGAGATGATCTTTTTGGTGTACGGATCACCAAGCTGAAAGGAGGGAACCTTTTCTTCCAAGAGAGGGGTTGCCAGAAGGTTCAGAAGATACCCTTGTTCCACAATTTCAAGGTTGAGCTGACGGAATTCCTCGCACAAGAGAGGTTGTTGTTCTTCCATCATGAGGTTGCTGACATAAGCTTTGCGGCTGAGAGCATCGGCCATGACATTAGCTTTGCCCGGAGTGTAGTTGATGGTCAAATCAAAATCATTGATTGCTTCAATCCACCTCCTCTGCCGAAGGTTGAGATCAGGCTGAGTGAAGATATACTTCAGACTCTTGTGATCAGAAAAGATTTCACAACGGTTGCCCAGCAAGTAATGCCTCCATACTTTCAAAGCAAAGACAACTGCTGCGAGCTCGAGGTCATGTGTAGGATAGTTGATCTCATGCGTCTTCAACTGTCGAGAGGCATAAGCAACAACTTGTTTTTCTTGCATAAGGACCGCACCCAATCCTTGCAAAGATGCATCACAGAAGATCTGGAAAGGCTTGGATGTATCCGGAGGAACCAGGACTGGTGTGGAAGTGAGCTTCTCTTTGAGTGTCTCAAAGCTTGCTTGACATGCAGGAGTCCAAAGGTATTTCTTGCCTTTCTTGAGGAGATCGGTAAGAGGCTTCGCTATCTTTGAAAAGTTCTGAACGAAGCGACGGCAATAACTAGCCAAACCAAGGAAGCTCCGGACTTCTTTGACATTTACAGGAGGAAGCCATTCAACAATCGTCTTTACAGTTTCCGGGTTGACGGCAATGCCCTTGGCAGAGATGACGTGACCAAGATAGGTTACTTGAGGCAGCCAAACTCACACTTGGAGAACTTTGCATACAAGCGGTTCTCACGAAGCTTGTTTAGGACACACCGAAGGTGTTCTTCCTTTGACTTAGAATAGACTAGGATGTCATCCAGATAGACCACAACGAACTTATCAAGATACTCCATGAAAACCGAGTTCATAAGCCTCGAGAAGGTGGCAGGTGCGTTGGTGAGACCGAAAGACATGACCGTGTACTCATACAGGCCATAGCGGGTGGTGAAAGCTGTTTTAGGAACATCTTCCTTGCGAATCTTGATTTGGTGATAACCACTTCTCAAGTCAAGCTTAGAGAATACCACAGCTCCAGCTAGCTGATCGAAGAGATCATTAATCCACGGAAGGGGATATTTATTCTTGATGGTTTTAGCATTGAGAGCCCGATAGTCAACACAAAGTCTATCAGTCTTGTCTCGCTTCTTCACAAAGAGGGTTGGGCTACCCCACGAAGAAGTACTGTGTTGAATGAAACCCAACTTCTCTTGTTCATCAAGCTGACGTTTGAGTTCAGCCAACTCAGCAGGACCCATTTTATAAGGCCGCTTGGAGATAGGAGCCGTTCCAGGTTCAAGCTCAATTACAAACTCAACCTCACGATTCGGAGGCATACCTGGCAACTCTTCAGGAAAGACATCTGGGAACTCACAGACCACCGGAACACTCTGAATAGCTTCCATAGCATCAACATTCAGAGCCGCCAAAGAGAAAAGCTGAATAGCAGGAGTCTGACTTGGAGAATAGACTATATGGCCTTCAGGAATTTTCAGAGAAACCGAGCGTTCAGCACAATCAATCACAGCTGCATTTGCTGTCAACCAATCCATGCCCAAGATGACATCAATGTCAGAATTGCCCAGAACAATTAAGGACGCCGAGAACGAAGAGCCACCAATCTCAATTTGATTGCCATGGCTAATTTTATAAGCTGCCATTGTTGCTCTAGGAGAAAGGACCATTAACCGCTTAAGGAGAGGATCCATAGCTAACTCATTCTCATTCGCAAATTTGTGAGAAACAAAAGAATGCGATGCACCAGAATCAAACAAAACTCGTGCAGGGACTGAGTTAACCGAAAGCATACCCATCACAACTCCAGGTGCATGCTCAACTTGAGCGGCGTTGACATAGTTGGCACGAGCAACAGTAGACCCGGGCTTGGTGTTGATGTTGAGAGCCCGAGGTGGTGGTGTACGAACCATAGGAGAGTTTGTCGCAGATCTTGGAGGTGGTGGAGGAAGAGCTTTGTTGTTCATCGGACATTTCCAGTGTTGATGCCCAGTGTTTCCACAAGTGTAACAAGCACCAGGTGGACATGGAGCAACGTAGCCAGGGACTCCGCCAGGCGCTCCAGGGTAGTGGTGGTTGTAGCCCCTGGGAGCAGCAGTGAGGAAGTTTGGTGGCCTTGCCGCGTAGCTTGAAGGTCTTGGTGGAGCCGGGAGCGACGGTGGGGTGTTAGGAACCCAGACACGACGCTTAGAAGGAGTTGACATAGCTGAAGAGCTTGCTGCATCACGGTTGTGTTTCTTTGACTCCTCAAACACTTGCCTACTTGCTTCTTCCTGCAGAGCTGTATGCTGAAGTTCCAGAAAAGATGCCGGCCTTGCATGTGTGATTGCATATTTAATCGATGCATTGAGCCCTTGTCTGAACCTCTTTTGCTTCTTCTTGTCATCAGAGATCTCATCGCCACCATAACGAGAAAGGTTCATGAAGTTTCTGATGTAGGTATTGACATTGTCATTGCCCTGCTTGAGGTTGAGAAACACTTCCTTCATCCTCTCCATGACAATTTCTGACAGATACTGCTCTTTGAAAGCTCCAGTGAACTGTTCCCAAGTAGGCTGAAAACCAGTGCAGTTAGCCTTCAGGTAATTCTCCCACCAGAGAGCTGCATCTCCCTTCAGAAGGTGAGTGGCACACTTTACCCATTCTTGCTCAGGTACATCAGCAGTCATCAGTAACCTTGACATCTCACGCAACCAATCATTAGCATCAAGTGGTTGATCGGACACATCAAATTGGCGTGGGTTGAACTTCAGGAAGCTTTTGATGTCTCCTCGCTTGGGAGGTGGAGGTAGCGGAACAAACTCATTCCTCCTGACACTTTCTTCAAAACGCTGCTGGTTCTGTTGCATTGCTGCCAAGGCATTGGCGATGCTTGACAACGCGGCCCCCAGTTCAGGTTGTATGTCCTCCTCAGAACGGCGTGGTGGTGCCATCCTGTGATTGATATAAAACACAAGTCAGTACTATAATGGAGAATACTAATAATCCAAAATAGTACCAAGATGGAATTAACCAAGTTTAAAGGATACAATTTACTAAGATGATATTAAAATATCAACTAAGTTCAAAGCACCTAGAAGATATTAAGCATATCGCACACGACTGAAAAGGAGTGTGGTACACAACTATCAAAGAAAAATTTTCCGCAAATTTCGGCATTAAAATACCAATAGATGCGCAAAATCACTTAACGAATCAAGATTACTGACTCTACCAATTCAATATACAAGAGCGAATGATAAAAGTAGTGGTATGGTCGCGACTCCATCTCGCACTCAAATCATTACTCCGCACATGAATAAGTGGAACACGTATCTCAACACCTTCTTTTCAAGATGAACCTAAAGATTAGCGACTACGGAAACGAACGCCCCAAACAAGATAACGTCGGATAACAAAGAGTAAGACAGATCACGGCGGTATACAACGAATCAGATAGATCGCGTCGGTTTGCAAAAGCCTGTCGGTATGGAATGTACCAACAGTTGATAACCAAAGGCAGATTATGATAACAAATTGGATGCAACAGATAGACAAGGAATTCACACACACGCACACACACTTTCTATGGTACTACGGAAACCCAGAACACGTGAATCCTAGTTTGAATTTTTTAGAAGAGGATTGAAAACGTTACACTTTCTTACCAGAAAAGGGTGGGTGGTTGGGTAAGAAGAAAAGTGGAAGCAGTCCTACTCTCGCGTTTTGTTTTTCCCTAGTATACATAGCTACCCAAAAATATTTGCTAGACTGACAACGACCATTTGGCTGAGACCCTGAAGGGCGGGATGGCTCTGATACCAATTGTAACTACCTCGGTGAATTACGCTCCTAGTTACAAGCCTGGATGAGCGGAAATGGTTAAAATAGTACGGTGGGGCTCAAATGCCACTCACAGGTAGACCTTTCGGCCGTCCTAACCATTTCCAAACATCGGGACAAGAACGGGCGGCGTAATCGGCAGGCGAAGGGATCAACTACATACACAAATGAGTATGTATGCAAGCCACCATACAACAGTCCTCAGAGCCATTCCATCTAAAAGAAATAGAAATATTGCAACGCCATACGGCAAGATACAAATATCCTAGATAAATATAATAGTTTAGGATATCTCCTCATACATCAAACATCAGAGTATCAGGCGGAAGCGGAAAACAAGATCCGAGTACGGATAAGAAGCAAATCGGCATAAGATGCCCCATAAATAAACACAACCCGCCCACAGATCTCATGGATCCCCATTCCCGGAAGCTCTACACCGAATGATCGTTGCCGACATCGTCCGTCTCTTCCACCCAGTATCCATCTTGTGAGTGTACCTGTTCATCTGAATCAAACAATTTATCGTGTGAGACCCTAGGGGTACTCAGCAAGTCTTTATGCCTCTAAAGGGAACACAACCTGGGGTGACGCAATTGCAGCAAAAGATAATACCTAACAATTCTATAGATACTCGCTATCCATCCGCCTAACCATAGATAGACGGATGTCCGTGAATTAATAACTACAGCTATAACGGTAATATTAACAGATCCATCCTCCTCCTCGCTTACCGATGAGGAAGCGGACGAACAACCCCCCATCCGTTGGCAGTTTTATTATCCATTCCATGAGTGTTGCACTGCTTACTAGTCAGGTACTTAGTCAGATTAGAAGCGGTACTTTAGTTATACTTGTCTATGATCGAGAAACTGTGCTCCAAGTCGTCCATAACCGCGGACACGGCTTTCAGAAAGTTTTACCCTGCAGGGGTGCACAAATAGCAACACACACTCGATCAACCTCGGAAAAACCAAATCAAAACCCAACGAGGCATTCACGACAAAGCGATCACAGGATTCAGAAACATTTCAGGGGGCCACCCCATTAAGCTACCCGCAACGAAGTTAGCCGGCTCCGAGACGGACTCAAGGTTTGCGTCAGTGGCTGTAAATGACTGGGAACCCGAAAGTGTGACTGGGCTTGTCGATACCGCGAAAACACTCCGCGTCCAAAACAGTACAGGTGCTCCTCGCATAATCTTAAATAAAGCAGTAAAGCATGGCATAAGTACAGAATAGTAGTAAAGCCCCAAACTACTTTATGGCCCCAAGAAATAAGAATGAATCAAGCTCTGGCTCAGGGGGGTTCATAAGCCTCCCGGATGTGGATAGCGCGAATATTCAAGGAACAGGAATCAAGTACTCGGGGTCCTACAGGACACAAGTGAGCATGAAAAAACAAATAGCAGATATTGCTCACCGGTGCCACTTTCATTAGTTATCCCATTACTACTCAGGTTAAGTTGTTTAGGTACCTCGTTATCCATCAGACACTCACATACCCTACACATGCTGTTCTACGACCCGCATGGCTCAAACAACTCCTGTAGTAATGGCTCATAGGATGGAGGAACAAGCTTCGGTGGGGTTTAAAGTAAAGGCTATGCAGTACTTGGGATTCAGATTAATGCAATCGCGACTCAATGATGCAATAATAAGATAGAGGCAATAGGTACTATATGTATGCAAGCATGTGGTAGTGCTTGCCTGGCAGCTCAGTTGAAGCGAGAGAAGGATCTGGGTAGTGCTCCTGGTTTTCTTGATATATCCCCTGCTCAGCGTCTATTCGAAGAAGAACCAAACAAACAAGGGCCAACATAAATAAAGTGCACAAGCATATGATTAAAATGCGACAAGCAAACAATCATGCCATGATGAATGATGCACAATTTGCATGGCAATAATGTAGCATGGCATGGGTGAGGTGTGGAATACAAGAATAAAGCCTTTTATTGAGTTTTGGTCACATTTTAACCTCAAATAAGTTGCTGTATCCTTTAGATTTATATGATGCATGCTGCAATGCAGAACAAGGAATGCATAAACATAAAGGTCTCGTCGAGCTAATCATTTTAGACATATTATTTGTTAAATTTGGAGTTATAAAACAAAAGTTATTAATTAATTAAGGAAAAGGGCATTTTATTGTAATTTTAATCAACTCGAAATTTAAAGTGTCCAAAATATATTTTGAAGGCCATATTTGGAATCCTCTCATTTTTCTGATTTCAAAACATATATTATTTGTATTATTTGGATTTGAAAAATAAAAGTTATTTTAAAACAGATTTGAATTTGTATTTAAGCATTTACTAAAATTTGTTTTTATTAAACAGAGAAACAGGAAATCCTTTTTACACTCAGCGAAACTTAGCCCGAGCCACTGACGGTGGGGCCGATGCTGACTTGGGCGAAACGGCGCGCAACGGACTTTTCTCACCGCAACCGAAGCGAGCCGCGGTGACTGACTGGTGGACCTGGCGCGGACACAGGCCCACATGCCAGCGGGTGAACGGGCGGGTGCCACGCGGCACGGACAGGGACCGCGGGTTGAGGGCAAGGTCTTACGGGTGTACTTTTGTAAAAACACTACCGCGGATGACAGGTGGGACCGGCTGGACCGCGGGTTGAGCGCGCAAAAAGGCAGGGGGGTATGCGCAAAAGGGCCACGGCCACTGTTTTTCTTCTACCGCGTCTCTGACGAATCTGTCGGCGGCAGCGTGCACGACGCAGAGGGGATCGAACTCGCGACCGATCTCTCGCGCGCAGGCGACAGCGACCAATGCGGCTCGGAGGGGGTTGCTGGTAGGAGAGGGTCGCGCGGCTAGATATGCTTCTGCGACGTCACGGCGAGGAGAACCAACCGCGACGCCGGCGCATAGAGGGCGTTCGTCGGAGTGACCGGCGCGTACAGGAAACGACGGCGAAAAGGAAGGTGTCGGGGGGAAACGGGGGCTCACCGCGGACTCGTCGGAGGCCTCGGATCGTGACGGGGAGCAGCAAGCCGACAGCGATGCAGAGGCCGGCGGATCTAGGGTTTTGCGGTGGCCGTCAGCGATCAGCAACGCAGGGATCGGCTCCTCCTTGCTGGCGTGTACGGGGGTGATGCGGTAGTCCCTGCTGGCCTTCCCCGGCAACCACGACACCACGTCCGCCTCCTTGATCTGCAGGTGGAAGACGAAGCCGAGAGTGGCGACCGGCGTTGGAGAAGAAGTGGATCAAGGGGAGCTGGGAGAAAAGGGTTGGCGCAGGGCCAGGGGAGGGACACTGGGACACGGCAGAGGCGAGAGGGGTGAAGATAAGGACGGGGGTAGGAGGGGATGCCGTGGGGCTCGGGGTGGGAAAAAGGTGGCTCGGGTGGTCACCTTTCCCTCCTTCCTCACGTGCTGGGCATGGGGAGGACAGGCAGGCAGCTGCAGGTGGGGCTAGGACGAGGTGGAGGAGGGGACTGGCTCGGGTGCCCCTTGGTGGCAGAGAGAAAGGAGAGGGGGAGGCTCGGGTTTAGCTAGGGTAGAGGAAAGGGGGGTGGCTCGGGTTAGGGCTTTAGGGTTGGGGTAGGCTTCGGCCTGGGGTTAGGTAGCTAGGTGGGGCTTGCTGGCAGAGAGAGGAGAGAGGCCGAGAGAGAGGGAGGGAGCTAGGGTTAGCTAGAGAGGCCTCGGGTTAGGGTTTTGGCTAGGAGGAGGGTTAGATGGGGTGTGGCATGCATCTCTTCACTAGGGCATTCATGTGTAGCTAGGTTTCTTTTAGTTGGTTTTATTTTAATAAAAGAAGAATTGCAAAGTTTGATTCTTACCAAGCCACAATTTGTGTTACAAATTTTGGAAAGAAACAAACAAAAGAATGAGAGGGAGGGAAATAATCCACTTGTGAGCATGGAGATGCCCATGTGATTTAAATCCACACAAAAAGAAATATCCTCAAACAAACTCACATGAATGGGTAAGGAAGAAGGGATGGTGATGTTGCATGGGGCATGCATGAATGTGAATAGCCACTTCTATTAGTTGTAAAAACAACTATAGTACATATGGGAACTTATTACATGCATGCACATCACTATTTGGAATAAATTCCAACCCACTAGATACAAGCCTGATGATTATAAGGGAAAGGTAGAATCAAGCATGATTGAATATAATAGGCCATGCTAGTGTATATATCCCACTAAAAGATTATTTGGCCACAATTATATTTAAACAAGCTCAATTGGCCAAAACAACCATATGGAAGGTAAAAGGAAGATTCTACTCACATGACATTCAAAGGTGGCCATGAGGCTCCACATAATTAATATTGTGAAAACAACATACCTCATATATGGAACATGTAGACATAGAATGGATCCACACCAACACATATGAGCTAGATTTAAATAGCAAAAGAAAAACAATGGCTCATATATGACTAGGGTGGTGGAATTTAGATGATCCAAAGAAAGGTGGTGGAGTTGAAAGAGAAATGCCCCCAACTCAACTTGGGCATCAAGCATTTATCAAAAACCAAATACAATGTATCAAGAGGCAACTACAATTAATAATGCCTATGAGAGAAGAACCAAAACAAAAAGGGGTTTTATATGATGCTCAAATGCAAGGTGGCATGATGACATGAGCATGATATAATTATGATGCAACAATTATATATAGGAAGTAGCCAATATATTACTAGACCAAGTAGCATTACAATTGTTAGACAATTGGGATGCTACACTGAGCCAAGCCTTTGGGTCTTGAGTGCCGTCGAACTTCGGAGTATCCGAAGGAAGCTTGAAATTTCGCGGCATCCGTGTCCGCCGGACGGATCTGCTGAAGCATCGGGCTCCGCAGAGTTCTCCTTCGTCTTCGTCCATCTCGGATTCAGACGAGCATGAGCGCTTGGCTCGCGCTTTGTCGATTTTGCGCTGTGTGAGCACATCTCTGGCGTCATAGTCGCGGTCGCGGCGGCACGAACTCTTCTTCCTTCGAGGAAGGTCATGTTCTTCTTCTTCGGATGAAGGGGTGGGGCTGCGATCGAACCTTACTGGAGCCTTCTTCTTCGGCTCCGTGGGAGCTTCCTAGTGGAGCGCAGCTCCGACGAGTCCGAGTCTGGTGAGTGCGGACTTGTGCATGGCTCTCTTCGGGTCCCCCTCCGGAGGTGGGTGGGCCGCGAGGTACGCAGTGGCTGCCATGATCGCAGCCTGCGGCGTTTTCGGGATGACGTTGTCGTCGGCGTCCATCTCCATGAAGGATGTGTGGAGAGTTCGCGTCAGCTCACGGCGCTCCTTGGGATCCATGTTCTCCATCCGAGAGCGGTGCTTGTTGCCTGGGTTGGCGTTCGAGCTGGAGCCAATGCCCATGGCGGAGAGCGTGGCTCGTCGCGCGCTGGACTCTAAGTCTGCTTGCTTGCGTTTGTCAAGCACCTCCTGCATCTTGACCTGCTTCTTGTGCTCCTCGATCAGGAGCAGGTGGTAGGCCATCAGCATATCCCGCGAGGCGTCTGCAGGCAGTACTATGTTGCCTTCCACGGCTTCGCGGACCTGGGTCCATCCTTCTTTGCTAAGGCGGATGACATGGCCGCCGTTGTTTTCCCCTTCGGGTGGGGGGGACTGGCTTCTTCTGTTCCCGCCGTTTTGTTCTGGCAGGTTAGGCGTTTGCTGATCCACGTCGCTTTGGATGACTGCGGCGCATTGGTAGCGCTCGCAGATTGGTCCGTTGCTGCCGCAGCTTTCAGATCCGGAACCGTAGGTCCCTGCATCCGATGGCGGATCGCACAGATCGGAGTTGCAGCTACTGCTGTCGTAGGAATCATCTGTTGATGATGTTGTGCGTAGCACGGGGTGTGGGGTCCATGAAGCGGGCCTGATTGATGGTAGGGGTACCCACTCAGGGAGGCGGAGGGTGCCAGTTTGCCCCACCTGGAAGCAGAAGCTCCCAAACAGGATTTCGAGTCCGCCGCCTACGGGCTCGAAGTCCTTCATGGTGGCCGGCGAGTGGGCGGTGAAGTCGAAAGCGCCGAAGAGGAGGTGACTCTCCGTCTCCGCAGAGTTGTATATCGATCGGGTCGGGACCATCACGATCGCACAATCAGCGTCCCCAGTTCCCACAGACGGCGCCAATTGACGAGGTTTGATCTCATCAATGCCCATTGTTATGGACTTGGGTTTTGGAGAAGATGGGGATGCTGGAGATCGTGGAACGGTTAGCAAACAAGAAACACGGGGACACAAAGTTTACCTAGGTTCAGGCCCCCGGAGGGAAAACCCTACTCCTGCTTGTCTGCTCTTGATTACGGCGGAACCAAAGGTTACAGGGGTGCGCAGATGCAATCTGGCGTGGGGGTGTGTATGCGAAAGTATGAGTCGAGAGATCTAGGTCGTGCCCTCCTGGCCTTTATATATACTTAGGCAGGTCCCGGGCATAGTCCTAGTCGGTTACAGGTTCTAGGGTTTTACCCCTTTGAATTTCCTCTCTACTCTAGTCTTGCTCTCCAAGGATCCGAAGGCGTCATGGGCCTGGGCCACCCGAAAGTCTTCATGGGTCGGCGTACATTTGCCGTGGGCCTTCCTTGGGCTGGACCAGGTATGCTGAGATCATGCACCCGCGGGGTATAACCATGTCATCTGCAGGTGCCAGCCTTGTTCCGAGGGAGGAGAAGGAACGCGTTGCAGTTCGGATCAACTGCTTGACCCAACAGGATATGGAAGCCGAAGGCTTTTTCTGGATGAACCGTGACCGGGCCACTGTCCTTGCAACTATGCAGGATCGTGCTCATCAGGTGTCATGGGTGCTGAGGCAGGTGAAGGTTTCCCTGGCGTCAATTCTGCATGTTATGTTCCCCCTTGACGAGGCGCCTGTGACTCTATGGGGTTTGCTGGCAAAGTTTCGAGATGTGGGTCACATCAGGGAGTTGGTGCGGCACAAGTTGGTTGCGGGGGTGAAGGCCGCCCTTTCCCTTGTTTGGCTGCATCGTCCAGATGTTAATCTTGCGGCGGTTGCGACTGGGCCGCCCCTTTGACCGGATGGTGGCCTTTGGGATATGCGTCCGCATTACGCGGTTGTTAGGCAGTATGCCAAAGAGATTGTAGATCTTTTTGAGCATCGGGCGCACGTGATTCTTCAGAGTAGGTCGACCCTATAAAAATATAGATGTAAAGTTTGTATATATTTCGAGTGGTCTTACTGTGCCCTTTTTTGTAAAGACTACTTGTATTAGCACGTGTTGCTTTGTTGTATGCATGCCCTTTTCGTTAGCCTGACGTGGTCAGCTACTCAGGTTTACATGCGTTGTACTCAGTCGACGAAGGCGTGAGGTGAGGCGAAGACCCCCGAGTGTGTTGTAACAGAAAGTAATGTAAGAAAAAGAGATAAATTTTCGGGCGAGACACTTAGCTTTATTCATATCTTAATGAGGAGGTACATTGTTCGGCTGAGTAGCCTTATTGAAAGTAAAAGGGATAGCTAGGGGTAGAAGCGTCGCAGACGTTCCATGGGTTGGAGTATGCGACTCCAGACTCCACGTGCTTGAGGCGATAGGCACCTCCTGGGATGACTTAGTGAAGACGCAGGGTCCTTCCCAGGGTGACTCGAGCTTTTTCGGCCGCTCCTGCTTGAGTCGTAGGACGAGGTCTCCTTCGACGAAGGACCTTGGGCGCAACCGACGGCTGTGGTAGTTGCGGAGGCTCTGCTGGTAGACCGCCGAGCGAGCCGTGGAGATGTCGCGTCCCTCGTCGAGTGTGTCGACGATGTCTTCGAGTGCTGTCGTTGATTCGGCTTCGCTGTAGGCGATGACCCGTGGGGCCTTATGGCGCACTTCTGCAGGTAGCATGGCTTCGGCTCCGTGTACCATGAAGAAGGGCGTGTAGCCTGTTGAACTGTTTGGCGTTGTGCGCAAGCTCCAGAGAACGGAGGGTAACTCTTCATCCCAGGCTCCCGCAAGCCGTTCGAGTGGGCTGAGTAGACGCTTCTTAGTGCCGCCGCCTACGAGGCCGTTGGACTTTTCTGCCCGTTGGTTTGCGGGTGCGCCACGGAGGCATATGATATGTTGATCCTGAGGCCTTCGCAGAAGTCCTAGAATTCTTTGGAGATGAAGTTCGACCCGTTGTCCGTGATGATGTTGTCTGGCATGCCGAACCTGTATACTATGGACTCGAAGAACTTGACGGCCGTTTTCCCTTTTGGTTGGTGACGGGCATTGCTTCGATCCACTTGGTCAACTTGTCGACTGCGACCAGGAGGTAGACGTGGCCTCCTTTCGAAGATTTGAGCAGTTTGCCGATCATGTCGAGGCCCCATTGGGCGAAGGGCCAGGCCAGGGTATGGGCCTGAGCTCTGATCCTGGTGCGTGCAGTTTATCCGCAAATCTCTGGAAGCCGTTGCACCTCTGGACGATGTACTTGGTGTCGTTCATGGCCGTTGGCCAGTAGAACCCAGCTCGTAGAGCTTTGGCGACGAGGGCGCGGCTGCCCGCATGATGGCTGCAGATGCCCTCGTGGATGTTTTGGAGGATGGTTTTGCCGTCACCGATGGTGACGCACCTTTGGAGTACACCCAAAATGTTGCGCTTGTACAGCTCGCCATTGATGATGGTGGAGGCCTTGGACTGGCGAGATATGCGCCGGGCATCTGTCGGGTCATCGGGCAGTTCTCTGTTGATCAGGTACCGAAGGTATGGTTGTGTCCATGTCTCTTTGATTGCCATGACCTGCATCAGGTTGACCAACGCGGCCTCCGTGTCGAGCTTTTTGGGTCCTTCCTGTCCTTCGGGTAGCGCAGCCCCCGAGTGCTCTGCTTCTTCGGGTGATCCTTTGGGGAATTTCCTTTTGATGGAAGGCACGCAAATTTGTTTGAGGAACACACCTGGTGGCACCCATGTGCAGGTGGAGCCGATGTTGACGAGTGTATCGTCTTCTTCGTTGCTTTCTCTTCCAACGTGCCGAAGCTCGCAACCATCGTAGTCTCCTTCGAGTGAGTTGTAGAGCACGTGGTACGCGATCATGTTAGCGGCGTGTGCGTCGCACTCGTTCATCGTCTGCTGGACGACAAGGTTCGAGTCACCATAGATAACTAGGCGCGTTGTGCCGCAGATCTTGGCCATCTTCATGCCGTGGATGAGGGACTCGTATTCGGCTTCGTTGTTGGAGGCCCGAAATTTCATCTTGTCGCCTTGCGGGGACGTCAGTATGACGCCGTCTCCTACTCTAGCCTCGCACTTGGAGCCATCGAAGTGCATCGTCCATGACTGTGTCATATCCGGGGTGTCCGGCAGCTGCAGCTCCATCCAGTGGACGAGGAAGTCCGGGAGGACCTAAGATTTGATCGCATGGCGCTTCTCGTAGACTATGTCTAGAGGGGATAGCTCGATGCCCCACAGGGCTATGCGTCCTATAGCTTCTAGGTTGTTCAGGATGCTGTTTAGTGGCGCCTCGCTGACGACCATCACCTGATACTCCTGGAAGTAGTGGCTCAGCCGACGAGCCATCATGAACACGCCGTAGGCGAGTTTCTGGTAGTAAGGGTACGTCTGCTTTGTTGGGGTCAATACCTCGCTGAGGTAGTAGATTGGGCGTTGGACCCCATGGGTCTTGCCATCTTCGGGTCATTCGACCTGATGCGTGGCTGCTATGTATAGCAGCAGAGGCTCTCGTTCCTTTTGGTGTGACCAGGACAGGCGAGGTGGAGAGCAGCCGCTTCAGATCTTCGAATGCGTCGTCTGCTTCATGTGTCCACTCGAATTTTTCTGCTTTGCATAGCAGCTGGTAGAAAGGTAGCGCCTTCTCACCCATGCGGCTGATGAATCTGATCAACGCCGCAATGCGCCCAGCTAGCTGCTGGAGACCTTTAAGGTTCTTCAGCTTCTCCATGGCCAGTATGGCCCAGATTTTCTTCGGGTTCGCCTCAATCCCTCGCTGGGAGATGAAGTAGCCAAGCATTTGGCCAGATGGGACGCCGAAGGCGCACTTTTCTGGGTTTAGCTTGATCTTGTAGTGATCAAGGTTGTCGAACGTCTCGTGGAGATCGTCGATCAGTGTCTTGGCCTCTTTTGTCTTGATGATTATGTCGTCGACATAGACCTGTATGTTGCGTCCGATCTGGCTCTTCAGGCACGCCTACATGCACCGCTGGTATGTGGCGCCTGCGTTCTTCAGCCCGAAGGGCATTGTGTTGTAGCAGAATACTCCGAACGGCATGATGAACGCCGTTTTCTCCTGATATTCGACCTTCAGTCAAATCTGATTGTAGCCTGAGTAGGCGTCGAGGAAGGAGAGTTTCTCGCATCCTGCAGTCGAATCGATGATCTGATCGATCCGAGGTAGATGGAAGTGGTCCTTTGGGCAGTGCTTGTTGAGCGATATGAAGTCCACGCACATCCGTAGGCTGTCTGTGTCCTTTTTAGGGACCAGCACAGTGTTTTCCAGCCACTCGCTTTCCTTGATCTCCCTGATGAAATCGGCGTCGAGCAATGTGTTGACTTCGACTCCGACAGCTTCGGCCCGTGGCTCGGACAATCGTCGAATGGATTGTTTGACGGGCTTGGCGTCTGGAAACACATTAAGTGTGTGCTCGGCGAATTCCCTGGGAACTCCTGGCATGTCCGCACGACACCCGGCGAAGATTCCCAGCGCTCACGGAAGAATTCAATGAGCGCGCTTTCCTATGCGGGGCTGAGGTTGTTGGCGATCAGCGTCGTCTTGGAGGCGTCCGTCGGGTGGACCTGCACCTTTTTCGTGTTGACTGTGGAGTCGAACGACATGTCAGGTGCATTTTGCCTCGAGACTGGGGGTGCCCCGTTGTCTGTCACCTCTCGAAGCCTTGTGAGCTCCTCCTGCATGCCGAACGACTGGGAGATTCTGTTGAAGTCTCTGTCGCAGTGGTCGGATCTAGTGAAGCTGCCTTAGACCGTGATGATGCCTCTAGGTCCTGGCATCTTGAGTAGCAGGTATGCGTAGTGCGGTACTGCCAGGAACCTTGCGAATGCCACGCGCCCGAGGATGGCGTGGTATTGTGATGGCCAGTCTACCACTTCGAACTCGAGTCGCTCACACCAAAAGTTGTCGGGTTTGCCGAAGATGACATCGAGCCATATCTTTCCCAGGGGAAATATGCCCTTCCCTGGGACTATGTCGTGGAACGTTGTGTCGGATTGTTCCAGGCCGCACAGTGGAATCCGCATTGCTGCTAGGGTGCTAGTGAACATCAGGTTGATGTCGCTGCCGCCGTCCATGAAGATGCGGCTCATCTCAAATCCTCCGATCTACGATTCAAGCACCAGGGTAGCATGACCTGGGCGAGGGATATGGCGGGGGTGATCCGAGCGGCTGAATGTGATGCAGGACTCCGAACCGCTGAGGTACTCAGGGATGGCGGGTGGAGAGGTCACCGCCAGGCTAACCTGGTGGGTGATTTTCTTTTGCACCATGTTTGTTGGGCGCCCTTTTTGGAACATCAGGGATCCTTTCGGCACGGGGTACCCATTTACGTTGTTGTTTTGCGCGGGCGCGATTGCATGATTCGAAGGTCCCACGGGTGGTGGTGGAGGAGCTCCGTGGGCGATGTCGCCTAGTGCAGGTGCGTGCCCGAACCCTGGGTTCAGGATCTGCTGTCTCATCTGGGCAAAGCCCTTGCTGAGTTTCTGGAACTCGCGATAGTCCTTAAGCATATGGCTGGCCTTATTTTTGCCATCCTGCTTGTCGATGTAGAAGTGGATGGTGCATGGGCCCGACAATTTTTCGTATGCCGAGGGATCGTCGTCGCGGTTCGGATTCGTCTGAGCACGCGCGTTTGGCACGTGGCCTCTCAACCTTGCGCTAGGCGAGGTCGTTTCGAGCGTCGTAGTCGTGGCTGTGATGTCTTGGGCTCTTGCGTCGTCGAGGAAGATCATGCTCGTCTTCCTCCTCGTCGTCTGAGGGCGTGGGGCTGTGGTTGAATCTGATCGTAGCTTTCTTTTTCGGCTCCGCGGGAGCCTCCTCGTGGAGCGCAGCTCCAACGAGACAGAGTCCGGCTAGTGCGGACTTGTGCATAGCTCTCTTCGGGTCCCCACCGGAGGTGGATGGGACGCAAGGGATGTGGTGGCTGCCATGATCGCAGCTTGCGGCGTCTTCAGGATGACGTTGCCGTTGGCATCCATCTCCATGAAGGACGTGTTGAGGGTTCGAGTGACCTCGTGACATGCAGCGGGATCCATGTGCTTTGTGCGAGAGCGATGCTTGCTGGCATTGTTGCAGTGCGAGTTGGAGCGCTCAGCGTCGTAGAGCGCAGCTCGCCGCGCGCTAGACTCCGAGGCCGCTTGCTTGCGTTTGTCGAGTACCTCTTGCATGTTCACCTGCTTTTTATGCTCTTCGATGAGGAGCAAGTGGTATGCCATTAGCAGGTCCCGTGAAGCGTCCACAGGCAGCATCTTGTTGCCCGCCAAGGCTTCGCGTGCCTGGTGCCATCCTTCCTCGTTGAGGTTAATTCTTCGATGGGCGTCGGGGTCGTCCTCGTTGGGTGGGAGGGATGGTTGCCTCCTGTTTGCTCTGTTTCCACCCTGTGGGTTGGGTGGTGGCACGTGGGCACTCGAACCTGGTGGTTGTTCCACGTTGCTTTGGATGACCACGGCGCACTGGTAGCGCTCGTGGATTGGATCGCTGCTGCCGCAGCTTTCAGATCCGGAGTCGTAGGTTCCTTCATCCGACGGGGGGTCGCACAGATCTGAGTTGCAACTGCTGCTATTGTACGACTCATCTGTTAGCGTTGACGTGCGTAGCACGCTGGGGTGCGGGGCCCACGAGGCGGCCCTGATCGATGGCAGCGGCACCCGCTCTGGGAGGCGGCGAGTGCTGGTCTGTCCCACTTGGAAGCAGAAGCTCCCGAACAGGATCTCGAGTCCGTCGCCTACGGGCTCGAAGTCCTTCATGGTGGCTGGCGAGTGGGCGGTGAAGTCGAAAGCGCCGAAGAGGAGATGGCTCTCCGTCACCGAGGAGTTGTAGATCGCTTTGGTCAGGACTGTCACGATCGCACAATCAGCGCCCCCGATTCCCACAGACGGCTCCAATTGACGAGGTTTGATCTCATCAATGTCCATTGTTATGAGCTTGGGTTTTGAAAAAGATGGGGGTGCTGGAGATCGCAGAACGGTTAACAGACAAGCAACCAGGGGACACGAGATTTAGCCAGGTTTAGGCCCCCGGAGGGAAAACCCTACTCCTACTTGTCTGCTCTTGATTACGGCAAAACCGAAAAGTACAGGGGTGCGCAGATGCGATCTGGCGTGAAGGTGTGTATGCGGTGGAAAAAGGATGTCCTCCTCGTCGTGCCCTCTAGCCTTTATATAGAGTTAGGCAGGTCCCGGGCACAGATCGAGTCGGTTACAAGTTTAGGGTTTTCCCCTTTGAATATTCTATCTGTTCTAGTCTTGCTCTCCAAGGATCTGAAGATGTCATGGGCTTGGGCCACCCAAAAATCTCCACAGGCTGCGTATATTCTTATGGCCCTTTCTTGGGCTGGACCGGGTATGCTAATGTCATGTACCCGTAGGGTATAACCATGTCACAAGCCGTGTTCCCACGTTTAAACAAAATTCAACAAAATTCGCAAAGTTTGGTCGAATATAGGCGGTTTTCATTAATTTAAGGGCGAAAACATATATATTACATAGAATCCTGGAGAATACCCAAATTTAAACTAGGTTTAGGCTAATAATAACTAAAAAACATAAAAAAAGGTCGCCGCAGTTGCCGATGTCGGACGTCGCTTCTACATGCCGAAGTTGTCATAGAAGCGGGTGTAGCCGGGATCGGCCTTGCCGTCATCGCCGCTCAGCGGCTGCGATGGGCGGGATCTTCCTTGGTCATTGTCGCCGCTCCTCCAGTGCTGATAGGAGGGGCCGGCCTCTTCGTCGTCATCGATGATGACGAGCGACGCCCCCTGGTAGGCGAGCACGCGGCCAGACCAAGCCTGGCGCTCGGCCTGCTCCTGCTGGCGCTGGACACGGCGCCGCTCCATCTCCTCCCAGTCCGCCCTGGACCAGTCGAGGATGTCCGGTGACGAAGGCTCTGGCGGGGGCGCGGCGTCATGGAGGGATTGCTCTACTGCCATCTTCAAGGCGAAGGCATCCTCGTCGACGGGCACCGCCAATTCGGCCGACTTCGGCTGGCGAAGCCGGAGACGGCCAGTGGGTAGCGAGGGCACGCGCGCAACATTGATGACGATGCCGAGTTCCCTTGTCCTCTTTGGCGAGCGGACCGGCGTCTCCGGCTCGCTCTTGATCGATCGGAGTGGCGGCGATGTCGCCGGCGCGGACCCGAAGGAGCGGGAGGCCGAGGTTGCGGAGGAGGAGGAGGAGCTGAGTCTGGCCATCCTCCTCGGCAGCTAGTTGGCCGGAGGATGGCGCCTCGCCCTTGTCGCCGATGTAGGGTTGCGGGGGAAGCCGAGGCGGGGGTTGTTGCCGGCGTGGATGTGCTCTAGCATGACGTTGAGAGTTCGCCCCAGAACGCTCCACCAGCAGCGGCGCGCCGCCGCGTTGTTCCTCTTCGCCGGTGACCCTGGCGGTCCCTCGTGGCAGGCAAGCTCCTGGAGCCGCCGGTCGGTGAAGAACTGCTCCCAGAAATGGAGGTTGCCCGGATCCTCAGCGAGATCCGGGTCCTCCATGGCCGCGATGACGGCCTGGATCTCGTCGACGATCTCCTCGTCATCCGGCGCCGGCGGAATTGGGATCCCGCCAGCGCTGAGCTTCCAACCGTGCGGGACCCGGGTGTCTAGCGACGCCATGTAGCCCGTGTCGTGCAGCATACACGCCTCCCACGGCTAGAGCGTGTGGCGGCCGAAGCCGTTCGCCGTCACGGGGTCGCCGGGAAACCTCTCGGCCATGGGAAGTGGGGGAAGCGGGGAAGTTCCTCGGAGTTTTGTGTTCGCCGGAGTTGGAAGAGCTGGGGAGTTGTGAGAGAGTGAGAAGAGAGCCGGCGAAGTGTACGGCTTTTATAGGCCGAGACGGGTGGCGAGGGCGTGAGGGGTGTAGCGGTGAGGGCTAATAAAGGGGAACCGGAGGGGAGTTATTGCCCCCCGGTCCGTTGCGGGAGCCGAGGCGGCGGTGGTGCTCAATTACGGCGACGCGTGGTCGACGAGACGGGCGGTTAATGTCTGGCGGTCCCTCGCGGGGTTTTGAGGCGGGAGGATGACGACGACTCGGTTTCTGTCGCTGACTGAACAGGTCCACGTGCCGAACTTTTTTTCCCTCTGATTTCGCTTCGTCCGGAGTCTCAGGGCGTTCCCAGGAACCCGGGTTCAGTCTAGAAAGTCTGGACCAAAGTTGTCCCAAATTCAAACGAAACTAGGATCCTGGGAACGCGGTTGGACCAATTTTCGGTGTCCAGATTAGAAAAACGCCTCTCGCGTGCTGGGAAGCGAGTGAAGATGTTCTAAGACAGGAACACCCAAGATTACAACACATGCCTTACATCTAGGTCAATGACACTAGTAGTGAGAGGCCCGGTGCCCCTGCCGCCCATCATCAGCCCCTGCCGCCCATCATCAGCCCCCGCCTTGATTGTGTCGAGCAAGCTAGTAGGGCCGCGGATCGCAGCAACAAACAACCTCGTCAACTATGTGATTTGCAGTTGAATGGAGAGAAACAAGAGGGTATTCCGCAAAATGTAAATAGTTTTCTCTACTCAAATAGTATGGGCGAATGGCACGCGCCTGTCTTTTCCCAAAAAAAGAAGAGTTTACAAACCTGCCCTGGTTTATTCATGCCAAAAGACAAATGAAAACAACAGTTGCTAATCAATACAAATTGGCGGAGAGAAGAACAAACTAAGAGGAGAAGAACAAACTAAGAGAAGAAGAAGAAAGATATACATACATGCATGTACCAAATACTATAGATGTTTCCGCTGGTAAACCATACCCTCTAGAAACTACAAGCACAGGAGGGCGTACAACACAAACATGTGAAACAACTTTAAATGGAAAAGGGAGTCTAGAACCAATCTCTAAAAATGAGTCCTTGATTTTAATTTTACAAAGCAATGTAGGTAAACTTTCTTATGCAGTACACAGTATCTATTTACAATCATATGGTGATTGATTGCTCATGTATCCTTGTGCTTCAGGTGGATTTCAGCCTGTCCAGTTTGTGCTTAACCTGCAAAATAACCCTGGATTTCATCAGCAAGCCCTCATCTTCCACACTTTGCAACAAATCTTACTACTTCCTCCGATCCATATTACTTGTCGCAAAAATGGATGTATCTAAACATGTTTTAGTGCTAGATACATCCATTCCATTGACAAATAATATCGATCAGAGGGAGTACCGAGCATGCAGTTGTCTCACCAAAATGGTATTGATCTCCTCGAGCAGAGGTTGGACAATGGAGACAAAGATCATGACATCTCCTGCAAAATCGTCGGGATCCTGGCAGTTCCCCATCAACAACTGAACGAAGATCTCTTTGTCTGGAATGAGATCCAGTGCTACCTAACAGTTTGCAGCTATGCTCGATAGATTAGGTCAGTGGATACAAGTCAAACCAAATGATGATTGTAACTTAGCACACTAATCTACATTTGCGATTGATGAACTATATTTGTCATGTAAACAATCTTCAGGTTTTATGCCTTTATAGTAACGTAAATCAATTTGTAGTTGTCTAGAAATTATTATCAAGAACAATGGTAGAGATACCCTGTAAGCAGCTGATGAGATCCATCCATGGAATGGCTTTAGGGTGCTCTTGTATGCTTCTTCCACTATCTCTTTCAGGCTTGTTTCTGGGTTATTCATTAATCTCTCCAGCAAATGTAACGAGAAATTAATTGACCTGAACATAAAGCATTTCGCAACACTTGAGAACGAAGATTTGCAAGTTGCAAAAGCATACACATATACTGTCATACATACAAGAACATATGTTGGATGAGCACAAAGTTCATGTAAAACTATCTACCTAGACAACCAGATGATAGCCCTGGTGCAACTGTTGGTCTTTTTTGAGATCCCTTCCTCTACTTCTTCGGTCACAATTGTCGTCAAGTTCGCGTATTTTGAAGGGTCTCTCGCTAGAAGATCTTGTAATCTCTGCAAATATAGTACAGATATTCACCATGCCCAACTTATTAGCTATATGAATAATTGCAATGTAGAATCCAGGCGGGGCAACATGGGTATAGGTTACTTAGAGAAAAATATGGAATAGTTAATTTATGGAATGGAAAAGGAAATAATTACCTGGATATTTTGTTGGATGTCTTGCCTCAGGACTAGTAATGTTGGTCCAATCTCATCTTTCAGAGCAAAGGAAATCATTTGTCAGTTCAACTTGATTTAAATTTTTGCAGACGCATGATGGAAAAATAACAAGTAGAAGACGATTTGTCAAAATAGAGTAGCTCTACGAAATTAAATTTCAGTTCTTACAAGGAAAATTTCAGTTTCTGTCTATTTATTCCGTTAACCCCCAAACCAAGGGTTTGGTATTTCCATTCTCATGCTTCATGGCAGAAAATTCTTCCCAAAAGCGATATTCAGATTTATAGCAAGATAGAGAAACATATTTATAGAATGAAACAAAGGTCTTTGTTTCCAAAACACCCGAACAACTTATTTTGCTGTCCAAAGAATGGCTTAATCTTCTTGAAATTTACTTTCTATTGAAAAAAAGATGAAACAAACAGCATGATATTTTGCATATTGTAAGATATTGAGTAGGTAATTAACCAACCAAGAACATGGAGAAGCTGCTTGGAGACACAAAGAAAATCCATGGTGGATGACCTCGGCTGCTGTTGATGCTTTTGCTCTTGCTGCTGATCCTCACCATCTCCTGAGCTGAGCAGGCAGAGCTCCTCCATGGCCATCCTCAGCTCCGACTTTCCCCTGTCCATCTTCTCGCTTTCTCTCTTCTCCATCGCCCTAGCTATGTCTCATTGAACTTCCCATCAGGCTCAGTTAAGCTTATATACACGCATTGCAACCTCATTTGCTGCCATTTCTTGGAACAAATGATGGGGTCAACTTCTTGATGCTATTTTTTGATGTAATAATTGTTATGTCTTGGAGCTGTTCTCCACACGCCTCTATGTGAAGTCAGAGCGGCAAATGGTGTATTATTAGGAGTAAAGTAAGAGGTGGTGAATCTGTCGCCTAGCTACGGATAATTTAATTTACTTGATGCAGTTGTCATGTACTTGTTTAACTGTGTAACCACTTGGTCCTGTACTTGCTGCGGTGTAATTAAACCACTGGCCATATATGTGACTCCAGCTTGTAAAAATAATACATGATTTTGAGGTGTGCTTCGGTCCCCACCCCTAAACTTAAGCTATATGGGCCGTTTTATTTTCTTGACCGGTCGAAACTCATATCGAGATCACGTCTATCTCTGTATATGTGTACTCGGTCGAACTGGATATAATCCACGTTCCGACCGACTAATCCCACCTCCTATTATCGCGATCTACGTCTTTGTATGTCATATTTTAATTTTTTTTGTTGTTGTTATATAACTTCTGATTTTCACTTTCCGCAGGCGCATGAGCATACGTATATGGTGAGTATACATCTAAGAGGACCATATGAAGTTCGGGTTGGTTCGTACACAATCGGAATCGAGTTTTTGTTTGTCAAAATTTAAAAGAGGGAGGAGGAGGGGTTGGGGGACCGAAGCAAAAGTGATTTTTTACAGGGAGTCGTGTGCTAGTCATTTGGCCTTCTGTAACAAGCAAATTATGTTCTTCTTCATTGGGGATCATTACAAGGAACATGGGCTATTTTTGTAATGAAGATGGAAAATGAAATATTACACTGCTTTTGTCCGGAATTAGCATGACCATAAAGAAAACCATTTCGAGGTGAAAGAAGAGAAATTATATATGAAGAGTAAATTAAGTCCTGCTCAACCATCCGTCATGACTGATGATATGGTATCTAGCCGAGTAGAGTAATAGGAATAAAAATGGCATATTCTCATAGAGATAAAGTACAAAAAGAGAAGGCAATAGACATGCAAAATCACGCCGAAGCGATGAACCTGAATGTACAATTTGGATGGGTGTGACATTATGTAGTTGCATATGCCGGCCGGGGCGTTCTTGGTGTTAGCTTGATACTGATATATCATCTATTATGGAAAAAAATATTCTTACAAAAGATTCTTCGTGACCTGCTTTACTTAAGGGATACCTATATGATCATAATGTCATCATCTAGCCCCCAAAGGAAATCATCATGTCATCATCGATCACCACCCCACCGTGGTTGTTGACAATACTCTGGCCCGTGCATCTTCGGAAGTTATTCGCCGGTAGGAGCTAGGCCATATATAGCTGCGATTTATTCGCAACTTGTTCTTGAGATTCTCTAAAAAAAAAAACTTGTCGTCAAGAAACCTAGCCAGCTATGGGGTAATATGTAGTACTTCATCCGTTCAGAATAAATGGCGCAGACTTAAAACCCAATGGATATTTAGACAAAACTGCGACACTTATTTCAGAATGGACCGAGTAGTATATACAATAATGTACTATAATTCGTACGTCATTAGTCATTTCAATCAGTGGGCGGGCTCGATCAGAGGATTAACATAATAGCCCTGAACTTATACTTTGATCATTGCTATGTTTCATGCGTGCATGTGTATGTCTCTCATCTCATGTCATCCATAGTGGACTAGTACTGTAGCTAACTGTTTCCTTCAGTAAACGTTCATTGAGACCGATGCAGACAACAACCGATCAGGTACAACCCGATCCATCGATTACCTGGAGGTAATTAAACAAGATAGCTAGAACTAGCTACAGAATCTGTTCCAGGTTAGCCTATAAAGATAAACAATGCTCCAGTATATATATAACAAAGTTAAATAATCGTTTGGGTTGGGTTTGAATCAGGAAAAAACTTAAGCCATCTGTGATCGATTGGTAATGAATGGAACTGATAATATGTAACTATTGATGCATAGATCAGCATCAACTGTATATACTTTAAGCAATTGATTGAATATAACCCCGATATTCCCTCCTCCCTCCTCGTCGCCCCCGCGTGGCGACAGGGGGAACCCTAGATCTCGGGCGCCGCCGCCACCTCACCCTCCCCCCTCCCTCGCCGCCGCTAGGAGGGCATGGCTGGGCGAAGCGCCGGGGGCGGGCCTCCTCGTCTCCTTCCCTGGGGTTGCTCGCGCGGGGTGGACCTCTAGGCTTGGACGTGGCTCTGGCGCTGGAAGCTTCGGCGACGGCACGGGGCTTGCCCTGCTGTGGGTCGCGGAGGACGGTGCAAGGCAAGGGGATGACACACCATGCTTCGGTGACGGCGGACGACGGCGGCCTAGGCGGTCGGCGGTGGGAGGTCGTAGGCAGGGGCGGCGCTGTCCTCCCGGCCCCTGCCTCCGGATGGTGATGGCAGGAGCGTGTCGAGCCCGATCTCGACCGTTTCCTGTCGGATCTGTTGCAGCCGGCAGCGGGATGGCTTCTGGATTCGTCCGGGCATGGTGGTGGTGGCCTTTCTCCCCTGTCGGAGTTGGTCGGCCAGTCGAATAAAGGTGGTTCGGCCTAGGGTCCCTCTTGTGTGGAGATGATCACCTTCCTGAGGATGGTTCTTGATTTGGCCGGAGTGGGGAGTTCCGAAAGGCTCCGCCGGCGAATGTACTAGCGCTTCTATGCCTCAGTTCGCTGGATCGGATGGTATTCGGTCGTGTGCACCCATGTTTTATTCCAACCGTTTGGTTCAGGAGGGAGCGTCGCGAAGCTCTGTCCTTTTTTGCCACCAGGCGACAATCGATCCATGGTGAAGTCAGAGGTGGAGAATTCATGAAGGCCAGGTTTGGAGATCTATCTATAGAGGTTTGAGTCGTCGTACAGTTGAGGGACTTGCTTGGTGTTCGGGGCTAAACAGCAGCCGTATGTAAGTGGGGGCGGCAACACAGGTGAATTTCAGAATCTTACCTTTCAGGGTAAAAACCCGAGGTCTAGCCTTAGCTGGTTGTGCCTGACAATGGTCTTGTTGAAGGCATTGTTTTGAGAGTGGGGATTATCTTCAAGGTAAAAATCTAGATCTTTGATCAGGCGATGACGACGCTTGTGCACTGTTCCCTTCTTGGAGGCGTCGCTTTTGAAGAGCCTGGAGTTCAGGTGTTGTATTGGTGGTGGTTATACTGTTGCTGCTAGGACCGGAACACTGTAGCAAGTCTTTTCTTTTCTTAGTTTTCTTTATCTTTTGTTGGCTGTGTACATCCGTAATGTCAATAGGGTATTGCGTTGTTGCAGAGGCCGGATGTAATTGGTATCTCTTGATATTAATATATGCTCTTTTCAAAAAAAAAAACGCAAGATCCAGAACCCTAAAACTATTATGTTAGTTACGAGTGACAAGCCGCCGGCCGGCGTGTACCGTGCTTTGCTTATTTAGATGGATAGGCATGAGTTCATATATATGATAGTGATAACAGGTACAGTTCATTGATGGATCGATGATGATAAGAACGGCGGGCACAAGTTGATCAAGATCTAGCCTTCTGGTAGCTACATAGCTCGATCGCGGCTAGTTGGCCAATGAGAGGTCCGTACGTACACCTGGTCTGCATAGTCTTATACAGGGCGGAATCTTAATCCAAGCAACCAAGTTAGTGGTATCTAGACTTGCCAGCAACCAAGTTGTAACTAAATCAAATTAATGGAGATTCTGTTTCAGACGTACAATAAACTAAATGGAGATTCAAGGAAGTGCGTGCGTGCAGGCATGATGCATGCTGTATGTAGGAGTAGCTGTAGCTAGCTAGCATCTCTGAGCCTTGTCTTCTTCTCTCTTAGATGAGACGATTTTTGTAGAAAAACACTCTGTGAAAAGGAAAGACAGATATAGAATGGAGGGTTGGGCTTCTCGGTGCTGGTTGGTCAGTGCTTTGTTGGACTGATCGGAGAGAGATATAGAATGATGGACTTGTGAGTGGGCCAGATCAAAACTAGCCTCGCGTCAAGAGTCCCTCCAATGTTGAAAGGAAGAAAATATGGGCTTCTCTTGGCGAATCCTCCAAAACCCTGAGGCTCTAAGTCCAAGAATTCTTAAAGATGTATATTTTTTACATGATTTTTTTTTTTGGAAATGGGCTCATTTATTAAAGTTTAATGTTTACACCCGGCCTCTGCATAACCAAGATACACACAGCCACACGAACGACAGAGCTAAGCTAAAAAGTAGACAAGCATTACACAAAAGCACTATCAAAATAAATGACTAGAATCTAAGACATATCAATCCTCAAATCACGTGGCCATCCATGTCGGGAGAAAATATCCCTCGCCGTGTCCTCCAATCGCGTACATCCCTCCATAAATAAGTCGCGAAACTCCATACGTTGGAGAATATTCCATGAACGGAGGATAGCCGTGGCACGATAGATAACCTGTAGAGGAGAAGACACAATGTTATTAAAAATCTTGTCATTTCTATAAAGCCATAGCGACCATATAATGGCAAGAGCTCCCACCCTAAACAAAGTTCTGTACTTATCAATAATTCCATGCAACCAATTACCAAAAACATTGGTCACAGAACTTGACGGAGATAAACCAGAAGCTATTTGGATGAATGACCATATAGAGCGAGCAAATTTACAATGAAAGAATAAATGACGAATTGTCTCATCTTGATGATAAAAAACACATTGTGTATTTCCATGCCAATTCCTCTTTGCAAGATTATATTTTCCACATAATGATTTTCTTGATGCTTCATTGTGCTCTTCTCCACACCAGGTGTGGAGGACTCTTGGAATGCCTTAGCTTCAACGCTTGGTATTAGTCTAACTAGCACCTGGTCCGATGAATTTCGTTGGAATTTAAATGAAAATAACCAGTTCTCAATTAGTTCTTTGTACAACGCCCTGGTCCAGCCCGACTTACTAGTTGATACAAACCGAAAAATCTGAAAAATGAAAGTACCTCCAAAAGTAAAAAAAATGATTGGTATCTTCGTCGAGGGTTATCCTTACTAAATACAATCTTATTAAGTGGAATTGGCATGCAAATACGAAATGTATCTTTTGTCACTACGGAGAGACAATTGAGCATTTGTTCTTTCAATATAATTTCGCTCATTCTATATGGTCGGTCATCCAAGTAGTTTCGGGCTTGTACCCACCGAGCAGCGTTGTCCATGTATTTAGGAATTGGTTACATGGTATAGATTATAACTACATAATACTTCTTTGGGTGGGGTTTGTTGTGGTTGCCATTATATGGTCATTGTAGCTATGTAGAAATAATAAAGTATTTAATGATAAAAATGCTTCACTTTTATAGGTTATCTACCGGTGTACCAGTATCCTCCGGTTATGGTCGTCCCTACATCATGTGGAGTTTCACGACCTTTTTACGGATGTGTGTATATGTCTGGAGGATACGGCGCAAGATTTATTTATTTGATATGGATGGTCCATAATCTTCGGATCGGCCTTCCACTACTTTAGGCGTTTTGCAATTTTTCATTATGGTATGTAATTCGTCTGGTTTATTTATTTCTTGTTCTACTATGACTTTGGACTTGGTTACGGCTTTGTCGCCGTAAGGGAGTGGCGACAGCAGCACGTCGACAGATCGCTCCAGCAACAACAGTGATCGTTAGGTGGTTAATGTTTATTATGTTTGAAGTGCTTTGTACTATGAACTCATAAAATAAATCCGCATATTTTCCTAACAAAAAAGGAATAAGAGCACCCACATTTCCGCCTCCACTGTATAGACGAGTAGGAGCTGCCCTGGGCTGGTCTTTATGGCCTTCCCGGTGTCGTTCAGTGCTACGCTGGGCTGATCCAGAGGAAGAAGATAGTGGACTCGTCGGTACTAGTAGGTACTGGTTAACAGCATCAAACGAAACTCGGCCCACATCCACGGGAGAAAGAAGCGAGCCAAAAAAAAGTGATCGTCCGTCAGAGAAAGAACCAAAGAAAGTTGGGGCATCTCCCAGTGATCGTCCGTCAGAGAAAGAACCAAAGAAAGTTAGGCCATCTCCACTGGGGAGATGCAAATCGTCCGAAAGTGTCTGTATAGGTGTGCGCGGACTGCACGGCGTCCTAGCGATATGACATATCCGGATTATTTTGGTCCGCTCGACCCATTACTAATCCAGATGGGTCTGTTCGAACAGACGCGGACACAAGCTGGCCCAGATGCAGACGCACATGGGTCTTCTTTTCTTGGACTGACCTGTCCGTTTTCGTCCGTATAGGTCACGCTGCTGCGCGCGGTCGACCGGACAGGCCGAATCATGGACCCAAATCGTCCATGACACGACCCAAACGGACAGAATTTGCGTCTCCCCGGTGGAGATGCCCATAGAGAATTGCTTTTCTCGCGACCTGGTCGCCTCGCGCGGGCGGCTGGTCCGTGTCGTCGGCTCCCTCCCAAGCAACCCTCTCCACACCTCCCCTTTCGCCGTTGCTGGGATGCGTCGTCGGGCTCGGCCCGACTGGCGTCGCTGAGCTCGGCCCATTCGACACTGCCGGCGATGCCCCCTGCTTCTCCCCTCGATGAACTTCTCGCGCGGGACGGCGCAGCGCGACGATGGATCTAGGCGGGGCGACCTGGTGCTGTGGATGGTAAGTGCAGCGGCGGGAGCCCCAATTTGTGGTGATGGTGGCAAGGGTTGGTTCGGCTGGAGCTCTGTAGGCCTAGATCTGGGTCAGGCCGGGCAGGCTAGGCTCGACCTTGTTATCCCGGATAGACTGACGAGCGGTGTGGGACGGGTGGCGCCTGTTGTTGCGTGGCGGTGGGAGCTTCACGGGTACATCTGGGTTCGGCCAGATCTATGGTGCCGATATAGAGGGTAGTGACGACGGTGGTCTACATGCAGCAGTGTGGTGGCAGTACCTTTACGGGCCCTTTCGGGGCTCGAGCCTACCCGGCCTAGTGTGTCATGTTCGGTCGGCATCCGTCAATGGCGGTGGAGGATGTCCTCCAGATGACTGTGTTGTTGTCCCCTTCCTGCTCCAATAGCTTGGTGTGATCTTGCTAATGCGTCCGGTCAGCTACTGTCTATGGCGTTGAAGGTTGTTCCCTCCCGCGTGGTTGTGTTACCGCCGTCCTATCTTCGGTTGTCTTTTCTCAGTCCGGCCGGCCTCGCAGCGGTTGCCATGGTGAGGCGACGATGGTGACATAAGACCGTGGTGACGTATGTTAGTGGGTGTCAAGGTTGGTGGAGCGCTACAGATTCTCCGAAGATGTGGTTTTTTTAGGGTCGGGAGAAATCTCTGCCGTCTTGGCACCGACGCGATGACGCTTGCGAGTGTTGCCATTCCTTCCTGAAGGGCATTTGGGAGTACCTCTTCCCCACAACCCATAGCGTACCAGGGGAAACCCTAGAACTAGTCCGAGCAGCAACAACGTTGTCATCGTTTTCCTTCTTGGAGGGGTTGCTTGGTACGCGGCGATTCGTAGTGCTAGGATCGGGGTGAGACTACTCCGGAGGGCGCCAACGGTGGCGTGTCATCTTTGTTTTCGTTAATCCGCCGGTGTTGGAATTGTTTTCTCTTTTTTTTTCTCATCTATTTTTGCTTCTTTTGGGCTTATTGTGTTGTCTGTCCTAGCTATGGTATCACACGTTGTATCAGTTATTGCTATATTAATATGGAGGAACAAAAAACTATTTCGAGGAGTTAGAGAATCTCCAACGGATCATGTAAACTTAACAATCATAATACAGGCCACTGTGCTCGCATTTTGCAGTTTCGAAATCGTTTGCGCAGAATAGAGACGGCAAATAAAACTGAAGTATTCGAGTTCTTGCACTCACACTAAAATTCTACACAAACTGCAGTTGTTAGTACTTGATTTTACAACTTATGCAACGATTCAAAAGCTTCTTCACTAATTACATTAACTACAGAGGGAACCGCCATGTCCGAGACCAAAATCGAGCTCCAACGAGGCGAGAGCTTCAAGGCGCGGCAGCGTTGGGGAGCTACGGCGCGTTCACTCGTCGGTGAGGTCGATCAAGTTCACCGACTGCAGCTTGACGACGTTGGCGCTATGTGTATCATCCCTCTCCCTGGCCAAGTGCTCTTCGACGAGCGTGATGGCCATGCGCCTCTCCTCCTTCTCGCGGAGAATCTCCGTCTCGCGGTCGCGCTCCGACTAGCATATGAGCATCTCCACCATGAGGCGCTCCTTGTCGGAGTCTTGCGCGTAGTTGGAGGTGACGACGACGTGCACAAGCGGGAGGGGGGATAGCTCCATTCGTCGGAGGAGGGGCGGAGGAGCAAGGCGCGGATACCTCTCTCCAAAGGGACGCACGTCGACCTGCGCGTACCTGCGGGGATGATGGGGACATGCTCCAACGACGGCGTGTAGTACTGCTCTAGAGGCACCGTGTAGCGACAGAGGGATGGCGGAGGGTGTAGGCCGAAGTTGGTCCACTTCTGTGTCGCCCTCCTCTTTGCGCCGTCCGAGCGCACAAGGCGCTGCCTCTCCTCCTCAAACAGGTCGCGCCCCGTCGTGGGGGTCTATTGTCGTCCCCTCCACCTCTGCTACGGCCACCGTGCTGATCTGCCTCTCACGCTCGTGGAATTGCTCGCCAGACATTTGGGTGCGGCAGCGGTGGCGAAGCTAGGGTTGGGTGCAGGAGAGAGTGACGGTTTTGACCTGCATCCTTCGCTTCGGTCGGTATTTGTACTAACCCACCGCTCGGTTTTATGGGCCACTGAAAACAATTTAACAGGCCGGCCCAGAGTAAGGTCTCTGGCCCATGAACCAGAATTTTATAGTTTTGATCTGTTTATAGGTTCCATTAGAGATGCTCTTAGTTAGGTGCCACCTGCAGCAAGACCAACAGATAAACGGAACCATGGCTCTCAGGCTCTCAGCACCCACACCAGAGACCAGACACCACCAGACATTGGATTGGAGTGGATTTCCGTACGCGTTGAATTTCATGGTCTCCATCAACATAGTACTACTAGTACTTCAGTAGCATTGCTTTGTGTATTTGTCAAAGATCAAACACGCGCGAGTGAGTGCGCCCGGCCCCTGATTTGGACCGTTTCTCTTTGAAACAAGCCAGAGCCCGAACGGAGAAAAGTTATGCGGGCAAGCTGAGAAAACTTCAACGGCGCCGGCGGTGCACACAGGTATTCCCTCGGTCCGTAAACAAGTGTATATCTAGCTTTTGTCTAAGTCAAAGATAACCAAATTTAACTAACTTTATAAAGAAATATAAAAACATATATTACATGAAATAAACATATTATGAAACTAGATTTAAAAATAAATTTAATGATATCAATTTAGTGTCATAAATGTTGGTACGTTATCTTAAAAAGTTAGTCAAACGTATTAAAATTTGACTTAGAACAAAACTAGAAGTACTCCCTCCGTCCCGGTTTAAAGGACATAATTTGCAATTCTCTGGGCCCTAGGTGTCATCTACTTGGTCTATTTAATAGTATGAAGTAGAACATGCATAAGAAGAAAAAGAGTTAGAAAAGTGTTCACATTTGTTCACACAGTGCATGTAGGCATTTTATTGCTTTCATACAGGAGTAACTACAGAGATTAAATGCTTTTGTGTCTAAGTATTTTGGGATTGCATGGTTTGCAAATTGTGTCCTTTAAACCGGGACGGAGGGAGTACACTTATTTGCGAACTTATTTGCGAACGGAGGGAGTACATTAATACATACCGTAGCTCATTCAGTTTTGAGATCGAGAGGGACGGCCTCTGCTAGATGCCACCACACCGCGAACAGACGACCGGTGAGTGTATCTATCAGTTGCGGAAACAGCTGGTGCCATTACACCCGAAGTTGACCTAACATGATGCTGCTACACTGATTATTTAATGAATCAGCTCCCAACAATCGCCAGCAGGCAGAAGATCTACTCCCTCTGTCCCGGTTATAAGGACATAATTTGTAATTTTTTGGACCCTAGGTGTCATCTAATTGATCCATTTAATAGTATGAAGTAGAACATGCATAAAAAGAAAAAGATTTAGGAAAGTGTTCACATTTGTTCACACATGTGCATGCAGGCATTTTATTGCTTTCACACAGGAGTAATTACAGAGATTAAATGCTTTTGTGTCTAAGTATTTTGGGATTGCATGGTTTGCAAATTGTGTCCTTTAAACCGGGACGGAGGGAGTAACAAAACGGACTTCTTAATGATCACATTTCTCTCGTCAATATTAATTGTTACCGAGTACACTTGAGATTAGTTTTTTTTCTTTTGGCAATTTTTTCGTTTATAGTTAAGAGTTAAGACTAGCCATATTGGGGAGTAAATATAGAATATCTTCAGCCGGTCCCTCCATATGTCCGACACTGGCCTCGAATGGGCCGTAGGAAGGAAGGGCGGGTGGTGTTCCTCGTCGGACTATCCTGATAATGACTCGCACGATGGTTTCAATCCCAACGCCATCTTCTACTTGTCGCCTACCGGCGCTGATCGCGCTCACGACACGTTCAACATCGACCTCAACTACCTATGTGTTATTGTGTTTGCAATTTTGGATGTGGGAAAAAATAACCATTTAGAGCGACATATGCGGGTGCGACGCCTCCCATAGGAACATGATGCCCCCTTTCCCTCCCCACCACCACACCCCACCTCACATATGGTCCATTTGAGGTATATGGGGGTGGCTGAAGATGTTGTAAGAAACTATAATGGTGGAAGACCCGAGAGCCCAATCTCCACATTTTTTCATGTATCACTCCCTCACCACAAATGTGTCATATAAGCAGACTATAAGCGAATGCGGTTGTTTGTAGCTTAGGCCAAAAGTAGCATGTTTTATTAAACCATTAAAAATGACGTAGTTTCTAAAAAAAATCAACCAAAAATTCTAGGTGTAGAAAACAATGGACTCTACAAACCTGAAAAACTCTAACTCAAAATACCCCAATACTTTTTACTGCAGAAAAATGTCAAAATCTGACATCTAGTGCCAAATTTCAAACCATCAATTTATGTCAGATTTTGTCATTCCTGGTGAGACCAAAGTATAAGGTATTTGGGATAGAGACTTTGTATGTTTGTTAGAGTACATCATTATCTACATAAAGAATATTCTTTACAATTTTTTGATGCTTTCAAATCAAGTTGTCAAATTTAGAAAATACAAGGCTACCCATAGTCCGAGCTCTGAAACCATTTGGCCAGCTATAAGCCTTTTACTTGTTAGGTTTGTTACTTTCACTATGGTGACTCTAGCAAAGCAGCTACTCCCACCATCCCGGTTTAAAGAACGGGAAATCTATGTCGGGGGGATAACCCTCGGTAGGGTCACAAGGAGTAAAACACAGCCCAGCTTGGCTTACGCCGAGTGAAGAAAGAACCAGGCCGAGTAAGTACGACCGGGTAAGAGGATTCTATGCGGACGACATAGAAACAGTGTCAGCCCGTATAAGACGATATTAACCTTGCAGGAACCAACGAGCCGAGTCTCCCGAGGAGAGGCCGAGTCACGATAGGACGCGTGGCACCTTTCCGAGTGAGGTTCAAGAAGGACCATGGTAAAGCATGGTCAAAAGAGAAGGGCGATGCCGGATGACACAAAAGGAGTCAGGTGACGCCCAAAGCAAGGGCTGACGTACAAAGTTACTGCATGACGCCAAAAGGAACAGGAGGCGACTGGGCTTAGGGCAAGCCCATGACCCAGCCCACATAGGAGGGACCAGGATCCAAATAGTAATCCTAGAACCCAAAGGGGTATAACCTAGCTAGAACTGCCTATTTAAGGAGGGACATAGCAGTAGTAGAAAGAGGTTGGACCAATTAGGAAACTAGTGCCTAGTACGCTAGTTCATACAGCTCAAGGAGCACTTGTAAATCTCGAGCATCAATAAAATTCCTAAGTGTGGAGAGTTCATCTTGTTCTTCGTGTATGGCAAGACCGTGCACTCCCTCCCCGATGACCACAAGCACCCATTCGGCCCCCAACTTAAGCCTATCCATGGCATCTGCCGTGACACCACCACGACAGTTGGCGCCCACCATGGGGCAGAAGCAGGTGCTTGATGGAGTCTTCATTCGGACGGGCAACATCATCACCAAGACCGGCGAGCGCGTCTACTCCGGCCTCAACTTCGCCAGCGACAACGCGGGGTGCTTCGGGACCAAGTCGTTCCCTAGGGGCGGTCGCTTCATCAAGTTCGGCGAGCACCAGATCTACGTCGCCGTGCGCGTGGAGCGCGCATATCCGGAGCGCTTCGTCCTGGCGCCGGATCCGCCAGCGGTTCCTGTCACTGGGAAGCTTCACCAACTCGTCTCCGTTGAGGTAATGATGACAGCTCCTAACCTAGCAGCTACACCAGTAGCTCCAGCAGTGAATGAGAATGCTGAGGGGGAAATCATGAGGAGACACCAAAGGCCGCGAGAACAGCAAAGGCACCGCTAGAAAAGCAAGAAAACATAGGTAGGAGTAAGAGGGCTAAAGAGCTGCAAGATGCGATAGACAAGTTGGCAGAGCCAGTAACGCAAGCAACTGATCCGGCACGCGTGCAAGCCGAGTTAGAGGAGGCCAGGATAAAGGTCCTGGAGAAAGCAAAGGAGTTAGCACAGTTACAACAAGATGTGGATTTCACGATCCGAGAGCTCAACTCGGCAAATCGAGTCAAGGGCGCAAAGACCCGGCTTGATGCAACTAGGTTAAGAGGAAGAAACCTCAATGAGGAGCTGGCGGACGCAACATCAAAAATAACACCAGAGAACAACAATGAGACAGCCATGCGACCGACATACAATACAGCGACAGCCAACCTGCGAGCCGCAGAGGCAGCAATGGCGGAGCTATCCCATTTAACAGGTGAAGCAAAGAAGAGACAATAACACCGAGTCAATGAACTGGTAAGAGCATCTAGCATGCTGAACGAAGCCTACTACAGGGCGAATCCGGGTATAGCAGGGAGGTTGCAGCTGGTTCATTTGGCAACTCCTATCCCGGCGCTATCAGCAAGTCACGCGGCATCATCACCCGGAGCGGCACCAAGACAGAGAAAAGAAAAGAGCATGGATTCGGGGAGGAACAAGCAAATGATCACTTATGACCCGGAAATGGCTCAGGGAAACCCAGCACATGCACAGGGAACGAGAAGGAATAATGCCCAGGGAAATGAGAACCAAAAAATAAAGGCCGAGAAAGACAAGCAGGGCAAAGGAATGACAATGGAGGGCAAAATTTTGTGCCTCAGCCTAGGCGTAGAGCTCACTCGACAGGAGGAGAAAATCCAGCACCGAATAATGCTCCAGCTCAACCCAAAAGAAGACACCAAAGCACGGGAAAAGCAGCACAACAACCTGATGACCCGAACGCAAACAAATACAATGATGGTTACTCGACAATGGTGCACGACAGGTATGAATTGCCGGATCACGCATATCAAGTGATGGGAGCCAGACTCGGAGGCAGGAACCTTCAGCCGGATGATGCAAGGCTGAAGCTTGACCAAATAAAGATGGCAGAGCTGATTGAGTCGCAAGGTCCACAGGGTCCAGCATGATTTGGCCCAAGGATCATGAAGGAACCACCTGTACCAAACTTCCAGCTAGCCAAAGGAACAAAAACTTACGATGGAAGCACAAAGCCAGAAGACTGGCTCATAGATTATGGAACTGGTGTGAAAATCGCGCACGGAAATTTGAGATGGGCAGTACGATATGTACCGCAAATGTTAGAAGGACCAGCGCGGGTGTGGCTAAATAATTTTCCACCAGGAAGCATCAACAGCTGGATCGATTTCTAGGATGCTTTTGTGAGCAATTTCACAAGCACCTACAAGAGGCCGAATCGCCCACAACATCTAGCAATGTGCAAGCAAAGGCCGAATGAGACTGACAGAGAATTCCTCATAAGATGGTGCACAATGCGCAACTCTTGCGAAGGGGTAATCGAGTCACAGGCAATAGCTTGGTTTGCACAAGGATGCAGACATGGAAGTGTGTTGTTGCAAAGGTTACAAAGGGATATGCCGACAAGCTTGGCAGAAACAATAAGAATTGTCGACTCGTATGCATTAGGAGATCCGACTCAGCCTCTGCTCATGTCGGCAGACGGGATGACTGAGACTCAGATCTATGATGCTGCCGGGTCGCAAAGGCGCCAGGAAAGAGCCAAATACAGAAGGAAGAGAAGAGATGAAAGGCTAGACTACAGGTATGGTTTGACTCAGGTTGCGGCCATGAGTCGGGATCATCCTGATGCTGGAAGTATCCAACGTCAAAGGACAAGTGGACAACAACAGTGGGTACCAAAGAATGATGGCAAAAAGCCATATGAACAAAGGAAGCAGTATCAGGACCGACAGAAGTATACCTATGAGATGATGCTGGACCAGCCATGTAAATTTCACACGCCTAGTCCGAGTAAGCCAGCAAATCACACAACAAGACAATGCACTTGTTTTCAGAAAGTAGACAGAGTGGATTCGCTAAGTAAGCAGCTACCACCACCTCCCCCTCCGCCACTCACTGGAGGAAATTCTCAGGTTGTGGGAGCTGATAATAGATATGAAAACAGGCAGCCAAGGTATCATAATCAAGAGAGAAGAGAAGCGGTGCACCAGCTGCACAATCCAAGAGGTGACAACGCTCACGTCGGCCACGAAACTAGAAATGAGTACAGAGAACATCACCAGAGCTATGTCGTCTTCGTCACAGAGCCGAATGACAAAAAGAGTCAGCAGAGACGGATGATGGAGGTGAATGCCAGCAATTCCTAAGTACATGCACTGGTCTGAGCAAGAAATAACTTAGAGCATAAAGGATCACCCCAAGGTCATGCCAACCCCAGGAGGATATGCTCTAGTCTTAGATCCAACGTTCATGGACCCTGATATCAATGTGAAGTTTTCCAAGGTACTGATCGACGATGGCAGTAGAATCAACATCATGTACAAGGATACCATGCTCAAGTTAGGCATTACCATGAACATGCTGGAGCCGACTAAGACAACTTTCCATGGCATTGTGTCGGGATTGTCCTGTGAGCCAATTGGCAAGATCTGGGTCGACGTCTTATTAGGCAACAGAGAGAATTGTCGCACTGAAGCCATAGAGTTCGAGGTGGTTTATTTGGTCAGCTCGTATCATGCCTTACTCGGCAGACCGGCTATGGCGAAGTTTATGGCTACTCCTAACATCACTTACTTGAAAATGAAGCTGCCAGACCCATGTGGGGTGATCACAGTTGAAGGAGATTACAAAAGGTCCATTGCTTGTGCCTCAGTCGGATCTTCACTGGCTGAGTCACTGGTCATAGCACAGGAAAAGCATCAAATGTTAGAGGTGGCAACATTGGCCAAAGTAGCACAAATGTCCATGTCGGCACTCACTAATCCGCATGGCAGTGTGTCGTTTCAAGCTACCAAAGAGATAAAGAAGGTACAAGTGGATGAGACTTTCCCGGAGCGTGCAGTCACCATTGGGGCTGGCCTCACTGACAACTAGGAAAGCGAGCTCACCAGCTTCCTCCGTGAGAATTGGGATATCTTTGCATGGTCCACACAGGATTTGCAAGGAGTTCCGAGGGAGCTGGTTGAGCACTCTCTTCATGTAAGGCCAGATGCCAAGCCGGTGAAGCAACCCCGCTGCCGCTTCGCCGAAGATAGGAGGAACATGATAGCTGCCGAGATAGCCAGGCTCTTAGCCGATGGATTCATCCTGGAAGTACTGCACCCGGATTGGTTATCAAATCCAGTCTTGGTCGAAAAGAAAAAGGATGACCCGAACATGGGGCAGTGGTGTGGCGCATGTGTATTGATTACACGAAGCTCAATAAGGCATGTCCAAAATATCCATTTCCCCTGCCACGGATCGACCAAGTCATAGATTCTACTGCTGGGTGTGAGTTGTTGTCATTTGTGGACGCGTATTCTAGATTCCATCTGATACCACTGAATCTGAATGATCAAATAAAGACAGCTTTTATCACCCCGTACGGGGCTTATTGCTATCGTACCATGCCATTCGGATTGAGAAATGCAGGTGCAACATATAAAAGATGCATGCAAAAATGCTTGCAGGATCAACTGGACAAAAATGTTCAAGTATACGTCGATGACGTGGTGATAAAAACCAAACAAAGTCATACTTGAGGACTTGCGTCAAACATTCGCAAACTTAAGAAGATTCCGGATGAAGCTTAACCCGGAAAAATGCACATTTGGTGTCCCGGCTGGCAAGTTACTCGGGTTTCTTGTATCCAGCCAAGGAATTGAGGCTAACCCGACAAAGATCAGGGCCATCAAAAGAATAGAATTACCAAAATCCCTCAATGATGTCCCGAAGTTCACAGGATGCCTGGCCTCATTGAGCAGATTTATTAGTCGGCTAGGCGAAAAAGCCCTACCACTATATCAACTGATGAAAAAATCATACAAGTTCACATGGACACAGCAAGCTGATAGCACTTTCCATGAACTAAAGAAAATGTTGGCAACAGCACCAATATTAGCATCACCATTATCCAAAGAGCCAATGTTGCTCTATGTCGCCGCAACCAACAGAGTTGTAAGTGCAGTAATAGTGGTTGAACGTGAAGAAGAGGGTAAATCAGTCCAAAGTCCAGTTTATTACTTGAGCGAAGTGCTCTCTATATCAAAATAGAATGACCCTCATTATCAGAAAATGACATATGGGGTATATATGGCAGCAAAGAAGCTGAAACATTATTTTCAAGAACACCCAATCCAGGTAATATGTGAGGCGCCTATCTCGGATATATTAGGCAGCAAAGATGCCAGTGTCCGAGTCGCAAAATGGGCCATAGAGTTAGCATCATATACTCCACAGTATGATAGGCGAGATGCAATTAAATCTCAAGATGTTGTAGATTTCTTCGTAGATTGGATGGAAATGCAGTACGAACCACCACTGCCAGATCCGAATTACTGGAAGTTGCATTTTGATGAGTCCAAGACGAAAATGGGTTTGGGCGCCGGGATAGTGATCACATCGCCAAAGAGGGATCAGCTCAAGTATGTGTTACAGATCCATTTTGCTGCTTCCAACAACGTTGCCGAGTATGAAGCACTTGTCCACGGCATCAAAGTGGCCAAAGAGATTGGCATCAAAAGGATCATGTGTTTTCGTGATTCGGATTTGGTGATTCAGCAAGTGTCTGGGCATTGGTACGCGTTGGACGCAACCATGGCACTATATCGTTTCCATGTGCAACAAATTTCGGGATACTTTGACGGGTGTGAATTTCACCACGTCCCAAGAGAAGAGAATGAGGCAGCAGATGTACTATCCAAACTAGGTTCATCTCGGCAAGCAATACCACCAAGAATAGCGCTGGAGCATCTTAGGAAACTATCGATCAAGTCGTCAGTAGAATCCGAGTCAATCAGGCTCACCCCGGCAAATCAGGAGTCAGACGTTGTGCCAATGGATATTGACTCAGGGGTAGGTTCAAGTCACTCGGGGACTGATCCTTTCACCACAGAGGTAGCCAAATCACTCTCGGGGACTCCTCAGGTCATGTCGGCAGAACATATGCCGGCTGGACCAATGGAAATTGATGAGGAAACATATCTGGCACCACTGATACCAACGTGGGCGTAGCCAATATTCAACTACTTAAAAGATGGAACTTTGTCGGATGATGAGATATTGGAAAGACAAATAGAAAGAAGGGCAAGAGCATACACTATAATCAACAAGGAACTGTTCAAGAGAAGTGTGACGAGTGTACTGCAGCGTTGCATCAGTTCAGAGAAAGGCCAAGCAATTTTATTGGATATTCACCAAGGAGAATATGGGCACCATGCATCATCAAGGGCATTGGTGGCCAAGGCATTCCGACATGGGTTTTATTGGCTAAGTGCACTGGCAGAGGCACAGGAGTTAGTCGGAAAATGCAACGGTTGTCAGCGTTATGCATCCAAGTCACACTTACCAGCATCTAAATTAAAAACTATACCAATCACTTGGCCATTTGCAGTATGGTGCCTAGATATGGTAGGACCATTCAAGCCAGCAAGGGGAGGCATGACTCATGTATTGGTAATGATCGATAAGTTCACCAAATGGATAGAAGTGAAGCCCATCAAAAAATTGGACGGTAAAACAGCTGTCACGTTCTTAAGGGACATAATCCTGAGATATGGTTATCCACACAGTGTAATCATAGATAATGGCACAAACTTTACTGAAGGAGCTTTTGCTCGATTCTGCGGAAAAATCCGAATAAGACTCGATGTAGCATCAGTCGCTGAAAGAGTAATTTCCCCTATGTGTAGTTTGGTGATTAATGACAATCCCTATGTACTAATGTTTTCACTGAGTTTTATATGAAGGAATATTCCATAGGTCATGCTTGTAGTCTATGTGTTGGATTCAAGTATGGATGCCATGAAGATAAAGATATACCTTGAGTATTGTCATCAAGATCATCGAGTTGAAGATAAGAATATGATATGATCAATATCTTGAGAGTGTGATCTCAATAGAAGAATTCGAGATATGGCTCTAAGATGGTGTCATGATAGCCTCATTAGTTGAGCTATGATTGACTAAGATTTAGAGCATGTAATCAAATTAAGGTTTCTTTATGTACCTCAAGATATTGAGATGGAGCATGAGAATATACATGGTTGACCTATACAAAGAGTGAAGAGTGATTTCAAGTTGGTCAACACATGAAGCATAAAGAATGTACCACATGGATCTTGTGGTATGGTAAGCCTTGTCAATTATGCATCATGAACTAACCCATTATATGTGTGCCTTTTCATTTTCTATATGAGATAGGTATCTTTCCATGGGCATGCTTCAAAAGTGAAGATCTTATATAGCACATGAGAGGATGGCATCAAGTGGTGATCGTCATCAAGGTTGAGAAGGGCAAGTTCAAGATAAGCATCTCGAGAAGATCATTTGCTTGAAGCTTGCCGTCCATATTGGTGATAATGTACATGTGAAGACATGTATTAATGAAGCTATCCAATAGTGGTGTATGGGGGAGCAAATTAGGAGTCTTCACGAAGCAACAATGATCAAGTGATGCATTCCGGCTTGGATGGAGATTGAAGTGTTATCATCAAGATCAAGCAGGATGTGCAAGGCAAAGGTATGGCCTTGCTAGGTTTTCCTTTTACCGGTCTCAAGGTAGTTGTTGGGATACCGGGTTATAAGATACATAGCCACACTATTAAGAGGGGCTTTCGGTTGGGTAACTTGATCACATCGTCATAGGGAACTCAATCCTTTGCATTCTTTGCATCTTCATATTTTGTTTCTTCTTCGTGTTTCTCCATGTGAGGTTCTTGATCTTGTTGCTACCTCTTCAACAAGACCAAGTTCATCTAAAATGGAATTCGTATGCATCTTCTATGGCGTTTTCGAGTTTTAAGGTTTTATCGGTTCTTCTTATAGGGAGGCTTCTTAACTTTCTACATTTGGTTCTATCCTCCTCTATTGGACTATGATGTTTCTCTGTCCCATCTTGAGGGGCTTGTTGTCCTTGTCAAAACAAGCCCAAGATCATCGAAATCGGAGTCCGGACGCAAAAGTTATCGCCATTTTCGTGTGCCCTGTTTTGTTCTGGCGGGACCGAGCCAATGGCCGGAATTTCCGGCGACCGCCGGAAATTTCCGGCAAATCGCCGAAAAACGGTCCAGTATGCTGTTTCGCTTTTTGCCGGAACTTTCGGTTTTGACCGGAAATTCCGGCGGCTGATCCGGTGGCGCCGGTTTCGCCGCCGGAACGTGTCCGTCCAGCATGTTTTACCTCCAACGGTCATCCCCCTTGAAGGGGTATAAAAGGGGGGCTTCTTTCCCAAAGTTCTAAGGCTCTTGAGCATGTTTTTGACCTTCATTGTTGACCCCTTTGAGCTTTCTTCCTCTCCCTTCCCTCCTATGATTATTGCATCTTTTTGAGGGCTTTGGAAGAGGAGATCTAGATCTACAATCCCCACCAATCAATTCCTTATCTAAGTGAGGGGAACCCATTGGATCTAGATCTTGGAGTCATTTGTTGGTTTCCACCATTGTTCTTCCTCTCTAATTCCTCCCTAGAACTTGTTGCTTTGGTGGGATTTGAGAGTGAAGGATTTGAGCACCCTTGGTGTTCTTGCTTTGCATTCTTGCATAAGTGTTGAGCTCTCCATTACGATTTGTTCGAGTGAGAGATCGTGAGCTTGTTACTCTTGGAGGGTGACCTCCTAGTTGGCTTGGCGGTTGGTGCCGCGGTGTTCTCTTCGTGGAAGATTGTGAAGAGACTCGGGCTTCTCCTTCGTGGAGCTTGTGAAGTAGTTGTGGAGCTTGCCATCTCCGGAGTGGAGGAAAAGCTAGCCATAAGGAAAGGGCCTATTCCTTCGTGGGATAGACTCGGAGAAGAAGGTGAGCCTTTGTGGCGCGTGAGGAATCCTTAGTGGAACCTCACACCTCTCCAACGTGATGTAGCCCCCTTCCCAAAGGTGGTGAACACGGGAATACATCTTCGTCTCCGCGTGCCTCGGTTATCTCTATATCCGAGCTTACTTTCCTTGTGATAGCCATCGAGCTTGAAGTACTTATATCTTGCTTATCACTTGTGGTATATTTATCTTGTGCTATCTTGCTTAGCTTAATTTGTTGTTGGTGCACTTATTTGAGCCTAGTGTATTTAGGTTTTGTGCTTGTAAAATAAACATTAGTTTAATTCCGCATTCTATCAAGCCAAAAACATAATAGTTTTCAAATTGCCTATTCTCCCCCCTCTAGGCGACATCTCTATCCTTTCAATTGGTATCAGAGCAAGGTCTCTCCTTGTTTAGGCTTCACCGCCTAGAGTGTAAAGATGTCGGCTAGTAGTATAGTGCACAATGACACAATTATCTTGATGGCACAAATTATGCTTTGTGGATAAATTGCTTGCTTTGTAATATTCGGACCTTGTGTCCAAATATTGAGCGATTTCTAGATGTAGGTTTTTCTCCTCCTATGGATCCTCAAAATCTATCTTTAGAGGATGAGAAAAATTTACATCTCGAAGCTCAAGTATCTAATGAGATTATTTTCTCCTTGAGCCCCACAGTTAATTTGTTCTTGACAATTGTAAAGCGCAAGTCGTCTCATGAGATGTGGACCAAGCTTAAAGAAATATTTGGTGGGTCCATTTCTCATAGGGTCAGTGGTATCTCCAAGGAGCTCTCTTCTCCCTCACATCATGAAGAGCTCCAAGCTGCTTCCACCTCCGGCCGTGATGAAATTTCAATTCCTTCCACTTCACTTACATGTGACAAGTCACAAGGTAATGGCATGGTGAGTGGAAAAATCATACGTGATGATGGTAGTGTTTCTCTTTACACCAATGATTCTTGTTCTACAAATGATAATGGTGTAGAGAGTTTGGACTTAAACACTTCTTGCAACAATAATGTTATATCCCCTTGTGTTGCTAGTCCTTGTATATCATCTAGAAATTATTTGAGTACTGGTGTAGATGATATGCTTTATTTGCCTTGTTCCCATGAACAAAATGCTTCTATTTCCTCTAGTTGTTTATCTAACAATGTAGAGGAAATCAAACATTCTATGGAGCAAGACATGATCATGAATGAAGATTCAAGAATATCCTCATCTTCATCCTCTCGTGCTCACATGTGCCTTATGGCAAGAGGATCAAAGGTATATCCTACTTTGGATCCCAATATATCTTCTAAAGTTAATAGCAATGATAATAATGATAGTGATGATGACATTGATGAGGATACTAGTGCTCTCTTGCTTGAGTTGACTTTTTTGTGTACCTCTCTTCATGGTAATAATAAGGCCGTTACTTGTCTCAAACATGTTATGGACACCATAACTAGACAAACGGGAACCATAGAGGAGTTATATTTCCAAATTGATGATGGGAGTCGGAGATTCAATCTCCTTAAGCAAGAGCTTGCCGAGGAGAAGCACACTAATTTTCTCCTCACACAAAAAATTGAATCTTATGAGATTGAAAAGAAAAAATCCATTAATGATGCTTGTGCTACTAACTCTACTTCTTGTGAAGCATCTACCCTAAAGGAGAACGTTGAGCTAAGGGCTCAACTTGAGTTGCTAACTAGCAAGTATAGGAAATTGGAAGAAAGTCATGAAAATCTCTCAGGCTCTTGTAATGTTCTTCTAATCTCCCATGATGGTCTAATGTTAGCTCGTGAGGCAAGTATTACCAAGGTAACATCTTGTGAGCCTCTTTTGGACATTAGCACAACTTCTACTCAAAATGCTATTTTGCCGTGTGCTAGTCCTAGTAATCCATCTAGCCATACTATTGATAAACCTTGTGTTGGATTACTTGCTTTGCCTTGTTGCTCTAACAATGAATCTTCTACTTCCTCTAGTACTTGTATTTCTACTAACCATGTAGAGGAAATCAAAGAGCTCAAGGCCCAAGTCACTTTCTTAAGGGATGACTTGGAAAAGAGTCATGAAGGGAAATCCACACTCGATAATATTTTGAGTGTGCAAAAATCCCCTAATGATAAAAGTGGACTTGGATTCAACTCCAATAACAATAACAAGTCCAAGAGAAACAAGAAGAAGGGCCAAAAGCAAGTCAAGAATTTGGCCAAGATTATTTGCTTCAAGTGCAAGGTTGAAGGACATCATGTAAGATCTTGTCCATTGAAGAAAAAGCACTTGAGTGAGAAGCAACAAGGGAAGCGGACACAAGTACAAGGTAAATACCAAGTTGAAGTTAGGCCACTTCCGAAGAAGAATCAAGATAATGCTCCCCAAGCCAAGAAATCAATGATGAAGAGAAAGGGGAGCACTTGTTGCTACATATGTCGTGTGAAGGGGCACTTTGCCTCTTCATGTTCAAATGGTACCTTATCTAACCCTATCATCGTTGATGATGATTATTCTCTTAGGAAGGATAAGGATGGCAATGTGTTTGCCAAGTTTGTTGGAACTCAAAGTGGTGTCAAGAAAAGAACCATTTGGGTTGCCAAGCCTATTGTGACTAACCTCTTAGGACCCAACTTGGTTGGGGACCAACAAGCTCAAACTTGATCAATAGGTGTTTATGGAGGGCATTGGAGACTTGGCTAACTCATGAAGAATTAAGGGATCTTCATATATTATATTTGATCAAGCCAAGTCATTAGGATTATCTTATCCGTATCTTATATCCAATGGCCTCTTCGCGGTAACTTGTACGTAACTCATTTATATTGTAAGTTACTTGCCCCTATACATGTTTTGGTTTTGTACCAAGTATGTGTTTGTATTTGGTGTTCCTCATGCTTGATTATTTTGTGTATTCAAGTATGTCTAGGTGTTTGGCACATCATTTACCTGTGTGTCTCGTTTTGAGCCTCTAATGCACCTTGATGATATCTTATTTGGATCTTTTTGAGTGGTTAATGGAACATCCCATTTTGGGGGAGTAATATGCGTTGCACATCTCTCAAACTTTAAAATGTGTGTATGTGAGTACTACCACTTAGTATTTATATTGCAAGCTTATCTAGTCACTATGTGGTGTGTCATACTCATGAGAAATTCAAATTCTAAATGTCCATTAATTCTCTCTAGTTGAGGTTGCTTTGCCTCTTATTCAGAAAAAATGAATATCACATTATGGGGGAGTAATATGCTTCTTTTGCATATCACAATCCTAGGAAATGTGAACATATGAGGTAGTGCCACTTAGAGTTGATATTGTTGATTATCTTGTTTCTAGGTGGCATGTTGACTCAAACAAGGTCCTATTTTTGTTAGAAGCTTTTATTGCTCGTATTTTTGGTCCTTGTTTGAGTAAGAAATTCTTGGTGCGGTCTTCCTAAAATACATATCTCTATATCTTGTTTGGGAGACCATTTGCTTCAAGTTATTCTAATTGTTGCATTGCATGATTGTGTGAGTTGAAGCTATCAAGAATCTCTATCTTTGCATAGTGCTTAATCTTTTTATTCCTATCCTATGCTTTTTATTGTGAAGATTTATTTTTAATACCCGTGCAATATACCACCGGAAATCAATTCCAATACACTCATTGTCTTCGACAATTGAGATACTTGTGTGTGGTAGCATTTATGGATCATCTTCATCTTGGATTTCACCTATTATTCACTTATTTTATTTTCCAAAATTTTGGTGTGGCCCATTGTCTTCCTTGGCTTTTGAACATCTCTTTGATGATGTTTTTGATTATTATCAAATGTGTTTTAGTGGAATACAAACCTCTTCTTCTCGGAACCTTGTGCCATTGTGAAAAGTGTTAAGGGTTTGGTTTATTTGTTGAAACCTTGCTCTTTTGGGAGTTTGTTATCTCATTCTTTCTTATCTATTTTATTTGCTTGAATGAGATAAATCTTTGAGTATTTGTGTTTTTATTTCATCTTTTTGCTCAATAGTTTCTGCTTAGTTCATTTGTTGAACTTCGTTGAACAAATCGTGTGTTGATTTGATTCTTTGATATAGTTTGGGCAACAAATGTGTTTGGTCACACCTTGTATGCCTTATCGAATATTTGGGTGATTTGTCCAAATTATATCTTCGTTGGATCTTGAAAGTCTCGCGCATGCATGCTTACTAAATGTATATCTCATATCATTTTTGCTTTCTTTGATACAATATATAGGGCATACTCCATCAAATCCTTAAACAACTAAGATGTGCATGGAATTCAAATTTCATCTCTAAATATGCACATATTTTTATGGAGTGTGTCCTATGTGTTGTGGTTAGTCTAACCACTTTGGACCCAATAAGTTTGGGGGACCAAGATGTACTTGAATGTTGTTTTAGGTACATTGGAGATGCAATGGATGCTTGTCTCGTCTATAAGGAAAGTGTTGTCACCACATGATAATTGGAGCCAAGCTAGAATGATCGAAAAAATCTTATCTACTACATCATACCATTGCTATCTCGGTAACAAGTATCTTATTCATGCATACTATTCTTTCATCCAATCTCTTGTAGGTTGCATCTTGGCATGAATTTATCTGTTTGTAAATGTTGTGGTTCTTGCAAGGATCTTTGAAAGACTTCTTTATCCTTATTGCTTATGTGAGTAATTTGAGATGATGCATATAATGGGGAGTATAGAAAATCATGTTCATGATTCACCAATTCCAAATATGCCTTCTAGCAATTTATTGCATATCAATTCCTCAAGGTATTCTCATGTGCAATATTGTTGAAATTGCTTTGAATCCTTCCCTTTGCTACTTGTTGCCTTTCTCAAAGTATCCCAACTAGCATTTGTTCCCTTAGTGTTAGTTGTGATGTTTTTGAGGTTTTTATTTTTTCTTTGGTGAAGTTCATTGATATACCATAAGAGAAAATAGAGCCATGGGCTATATATGCACTTAAGCTTGTCTTAATAAGTGTATTTATTTATATATATACTCCTTATATCTTGTTTGTGTTCTAAATAATATAGAGGGAGTGAGGATTCCATGTTTGTGGATATTGTATTCAAATACAATAATTAAAATTTATGCACGAACCTTGGGGAGCTTCCTTATTTCATTTAGAGCACTATTTGTCCATTTGATTTTTTGGACCATTGGATTGCTTGCTTCACCCGTTGAAGTTTCTTCACCGTTTTATCATTGTAGCAATCTTTGATCCTCAATATAGCTTGATCTCCTCCAAATATTTGTCATTGGATATGTGCATTTGATTTCACTCAAAATATTAGAAATGCACACCTTGGAGAGGAACTCATACTATATTGGCCTTCTATCTTTGTCATCCATTTTGGCACTTGTTGTCAATGGGGGAGAAGTTTAGAGGGTTTAAGGGAAATGGTTTTATACTTAAGGTTGGTTTGTTCTTAAGTGTTTGCCTTTCATGCATTTCATCTTTATTATGTTTTGCATGGTTGTATATATAGTGTAAACTCTCCCAAAGTTTATTCTTGACAATGTATGCAATGAAATTCAAGTTCATCACACATGCATATATTGTGGGGGAGTTTGCTCTATATATGTTGGTTCTACTCATATCACTTGCATTAATTGTAGTTTGTGTAAGTAGAATTGGTTTTGATATGTGCTAGTAGCTTTGTGTTACTTGACCATATAAAATGCAACCTCGTGTACACAACTTATTCTCGGATAAGCTGCGTACTTGTTTCTAATATTCATTATATAAACCCTCTTGTTGTGATTGTCATCAATTACCAAAATGGGGGAGATTGAAAGAGTAATTTCCCCTATGTGTGGTTTTGGTGATTAATGACAATCCCTATGGACTAATGTTTTCACTGAGTTTTATATGAAGGAATATTCCATAGGTCATGCTTGTAGTCTATGTGTTGGATTCAAGTATGGATGCCATGAAGATAAAGATATACCTTGAGTATTGGCATCAAGATCATCGAGTTGAAGAGAAGAATATGATATGATCAATATCTTGAGAGTGTGATCTCAATAGAAGAATTCGAGATATGGCTCTAAGACGGTGTCATGATAGCCTCATTAGTTGAGCTATGATTGACTAAGATTTAGAGCATGTAATCAAATTAAGGTTTCTTTATGTACCTCAAGATATTGAGATGGAGCATGAGAAGATACATGGTTGACCTATACAAAGAGTGAAGAGTGATTTCAAGTTGGTCAACACATGAAGCATAAAGAATGTACCACATGGATCTTGTGGTATGGTAAGCCTTGTCAATTATGCATCATGAACTAACCCATTATATGTGTGCCTTTTCATTTTCTATATGAGATAGGTATCTTTCCATGGGCATGCTTCAAAAGTGAAGATCTTATATAGCACATGAGAGGATGGCATCAAGTGGTGATCGTCATCAAGGTTGAGAAGGGCAAGTTCAAGATAAGCATCTCGAGAAGATCATTTGCTTGAAGCTTGCCGTCCATATTGGTGATAATGGACATGTGAAGACATGTATTAATGAAGCTATCCAATAGTGGTGTATGGGGGAGCAAATTAGGAGTCTTCACGAAGCAACAATGATCAAGTGATGCATTCCGGCTTGGATGGAGATTGAAGTGTTATCATCAAGATCAAGCAGGATGTGCAAGGCAAAGTTATGGCCTTGCTAGGTTTTCCTTTTACTGGTCTCAAGGTAGTTGTTGGGAGACCGGGTTATAGGATACATAGCCGCACTATTAAGAGGGGCTTTCGGTTGGGTAACTTGATCACATCGTCATAGGGAACTCAATCCTTTGCATTCTTTGCATATTCCTATTTTGTTGCTTCTTGGTGTTTCTCCATGTGAGGTTATTGAGCTTGTTGCTAGCTTTTCAACAAGCCCAAGTTCATCGAAAATGGAATTCATATGCATCTTCTATGGCGTTTTCGAGTTTGAAGGTTTTATCGGTTCTTCTTATAGGGAGGCTTCTTAACTTTCGTCATTTGGTTCTATCATCCTCTATTGGACTATGATTTTTCTCTGCCCCGTCTTGAAGGGCTTGTTGTCCTTGTCAAAACAAGCCCAAGATCATCGAAATCGGAGTCCGGACGCAAAAGTTATCGCCGTTTTCGTGTGCCCTGTTTTGTTCCGGCGGGAATTCCGGCGGGACCAAGCCTGTGGCCGGAATTTCCGGCAAATCGCCGAAAAACGGTCCAGTATGCTGTTTCGGTTTTTGCCGGAACTTCCAGTTTTGACCGTAAATTCCGGCGGCTGATCCGGCGGCGCCGGTTTCGCCGCCGGAACGTGTTCGTCCAGCATGTTTTGCCTCCAACGGTCATCCCCCTTGAAGGGGTATAAAAGGGGGGCTTTTCCCCAAAGTTCTAAGGCTCTTGAGCACGTTTTTGACCTCCATTGTTGACCCCTTTGAGCTTTCTTCCTCTCCCTTCCCTTCTATGATTCTTGCATCTTTTTGAGGGCTTTGGAAGAGGAGATCTAGATCTACAATCCCCACCAATCAATTCCTCCTCTAAGTGAGGGGAACCCATTGGATCTAGATCTTGGAGTCATTTGTTGATTTCCACCATTGTTCTTCCTCTCTAATTCCTCCCTAGAACTTGTTGCTTTGGTGGGATTTGAGAGTGAAGGATTTGAGCACCCTTGGTGTTCTTGCTTTGCATTCTTGCATAAGTGTTGAGCTCTCCATTACGATTTGTTCGAGTGAGAGACCGTGAGCTTGTTACTCTTGGAGGGTGACCTCCTAGTTGGCTTGGCGGTTGGTGCCGCGGTGTTCTCTTCGTGGAAGATTGTGAAGAGACTCGGGCTTATCCTTCGTGGAGCTTGTGAAGTGGTTGTGGAGCTTGCCATCTCCGGAGTGGAGGAAAAGCTAGCCATAAGGAAAGGGCCTATTCCTTCGTGGGATAGACTCGGAGAAGAAGGTGAGCCTTTGTGGCGCGTGAGGAATCCTTCGTGGAACCTCACACCTCTCCAACGTGATGTAGCCCCCTTCCTAAAGGTGGTGAACACGGGAATACATCTTCGTCTCCGCGTGCCTCGGTTATCTCTATATCCGAGCTTACTTTCCTTGTGATAGCCATCGAGCTTGAAGTACTTATATCTTGCTTATCACATGTAGTATATTTATCTTGTGCTATCTTGCTTAGCTTAATTTGTTGTTGGTGCACTTAGTTGAGCCTAGTGTATTTAGGTTTTGTGCTTGTAAAATAGACGTTAGTTTAATTCCGCATTCTAACAAGCCAAAACCGTAATATTTTTGAAATTTCAAAACTATATATATCGGCAAAATCTCCAACGCTATATGGTGTTTAGGAAAGTTCAACCTCGTGTTTTTTGAGAAGGGGATATGGTGCTAAGGCTAGTGCAGCGCACAGCTGGAATGCATAAGTTATCACGCCCATGGGAAGGTCTGTTCATTGTAAGCAAGGCATTGCATAATGATTCATATTATCTCATAGATGCTCATGAAGCGCAAAAGAACAAGGCAGACAGATCAGGTGATGAGACCAAAAGGCCAAGGAATGTGGCACTCCTTCGCCCCTTCTACACTTAGGAGAAGCAACGCATGTATCACTCGAACTCTCATACGTCGGACGCTTGTGTCGGCTATGTGCTGATAATAAAATGGTATGATTCGGAAAAACTGACTCGGGGACTGCCCCTTATGTTTATCCTTTCAATTATTTTATGTCGGCTGGCATAACACCTAAAGCTTATCCCGGAACAAGTAGTGTTTACTCGGAAAACTCAACTCTTTGACTATGCCGTTGTCCGAAAACACGGCTTCATGGCAAGCAAGAGGAAAGGATGCAGTACGAGTAAACATGAATGACGGATAAGTACAAGGAGAAACGCGAGTCGACCTTGTCTTTTCCCTAACCCACTACAGGTTATATTGCATTGTGTGTTGAATGATCCTCGGCCAAGTGATCTAAGTTTCATACCCGCTAACTATATCCTTAGTACTTTTAGACTCTAATGTAGAACACCAAAAAAGGTAGACAAGAGCCAAAGTCAAGGAAAGGTGAAACGGCAAAATGAGACTTGGGGAGTTGTCCTTGGATGATTCACACTCAAAATATAACAAGATATTTAAAGCCTTATCAAAAGGCACATAACCAAACACAAAGTGCAGTATATATTACATTTGTACCCGGCAATACCGGGGATCTCATCAAAGTTCAAGTATCTTTTTAAGAAGCAGCAGGACTTGGAGGAGCAGTCTTGGAACTAGGAGCATCGCTTGGAGTATCTGCCAAGTCAGGGGCATCATTCGCCGAGTCTTCAGGGTCATCCGACTTGGTGGCCTCACTGTCAGCACCCTCCTCGTCAGCAACTTCGGCAAGTGGGTCGCCAAGGTCGAGGAAGCTGGGCCCGTCGCACCAAGAGTGTACCATAGTGTACTCGATCATGGCGTAGGATCGCTCCTGGCGTCTCTTGATCAACTCAGGATCATTCAGCCACTTCCGGTCTCCCCTTAGGCGTGCAAGCACATCGGGATTGATGTCCCCGTACCATGAGAGCATGAAGGAAAGAGCCTTATCCGCCGCAGCTCGGCCAGCCGACTCACACCACTGATCCAGCCTATCCTCGGTGTGAAGCAGCCTTTCAGCAAGGGGCTCGATGAGTGCATGTGCATCTTCATCCAGCCAAAGCATGCAGAACACATGAATGGCTGATTTGAGCAAGTCCAAGCCGCAGGACTTGAGGGTCTTGACGCGCTCCCACAGTGCTTCGAGATGCTCATCGTTAGTCACCTCGCCATCAGCTGGAGCACCAGACTCGGCTCTCACCTTCTTCATGGCCCGAATGGTGAACAAATTGGCTTCGGGAAAATTCTCTACAAGCAAAAGAGAATGTTAGCAAAGTAACAAAAAGGATGACAAAGTCAAGAACAGAAAGCACAATGCAAAAAAGAGTAAGAACTCACTACCTATAAAAGAGTTGATGGTGCCGAGTTTGGTTTGCCAAGCCTTGGCCTTGGCTTGGAGCGCGTCCAGGTCCATGTTCGCCGACTCAACCGCCGACTCGGCCTCCTTGAGTAGCTCCCTAGTTTTCTCGGTGCTGGCGGCGTGTTGGCCGTCTTTCTCGGCAAGCTCTTCCTTCAGCCCCTTCACCTCGGCTAAATGTTTCTGCTCCATGTCGGCCATCAGATTTTTCAGCCGGGTCAACTCGTCTCGCTCCTTCTGGAGTTTGGCTTGGTGCTTCTCTGCTTATTCGGAACAAATTACTCGTCAGCGGGAACAAAACTATCTTGACCCGTCAGAATAACAAGGAAAGAGAATGGCATGAACACAAAACAGCACGAGGAAGGCTAAGAACTTACTCTCCGTCTCGCTGATCTGCGAGTGGAGCGAGTCGATGGTGGACTGGGCAGAAGCTGTGGGAAAACAACAAGAAAATATTAAGAAAATGAAGCAAAGAAAGATACACCAAATAAAGATATGGCGAGTAAGAAGATTACCTTGGCCCTGGCTCTCGATTTGCAGCTTCTCATAAGCAAGTTCGAGCTTGCGATGCTCCTGGAGGAGAGCTTGATGCACCTTGGTGCGCTCATTATGCGTAAGTTTCACAGAGGAAAGAGACAGTCAATAAATGGAAAAGTCAAGCTCCCAGCTGGATAAAGAGTGACTCCTATCTTAAAGCTTACAGCTGAATAAGTTTCTCATTCGGAAGTAACCTCGGGGAATAGGGATCGAAAGTATAACATGCGAGCTTGCCATAAGGAAATAAAAGCTAAGTTATTGCTTAAGAGCTTACAACCGAGTAAGTTCCTCACTCGACAGTAACCTCGGGGACTAGGTGATATGTATAACAGAAGTACTCATCGACACAAAAGAGTAGAAAGGTTATTTACCTCGTTCACTTCATCTGTGCTATTTAGGTGATGGCCTGCTAGGTCATATCAAAGACGGCCTTGGGGCCCAGCTTCAGCTTCTTGCCAACACGGGTGCTGACCTCCTGCTCGCCAGTTGCATTCCACGCCACAGCATAAGGCTCAGCCGAACCAAGGCCATTCCCGCTGAGCGTCCGGGTGAGAACTTGCCCCATCTTCAGGGTAGTTCCCACATTGGCGCGGGTGGCAGCGACACTACTTTGAAGGGCAACAGATTTAGAGCCATCACCTGACCCGACAGCCGCATACCCGCTCTGTTTACCCGTTGATGCGAGCATTGTTGCTAATGTCGGGGGCCGGATCTGAGGAGCGGTACCCGGAGCACAAACCAAAGTTGTTTGTTTGGTGGAGGTGGTCTTGCCGGATGAGGTGCGAGCCGGACCAAGAGCCATAGGCCAGGTCAGGTTCTTTGACAGAAGAGGAGGGTGAGCAGATTTGTTCGGAGAAGAAAGGGGAGCCGACTAACTGGGCTTAGAAGAATCGCTGGCACCAAGATCAGGAAGTTGTTCATGCGCACCAGCTTGTGGGCTGGTGCTAGAGGAACTGGTGGCGGAGGCTTTCTCGGCGCCAGCATTGCCAGCACCAATATCAGGAAGTTGTTCCTGGCCAGCACCAGGGGTGCTGGGCCGATCCTCCTTCGCCGGGTGCGCCACCAGGTCTGACTGACACTGAGAAGCATGAGCCTCAACAGTGGGAGCCTCGACTCGGACGGGGTTCTGTACCGTAGATTCAGCCGGAACAGGTGCAGGCCTTAGCGGCGAGGCGATGCTAGGAGCAGCCTGGTTAGCCGACAGAGGCACAACGCTGAAAACAATAAGACGCGCATAAGAAAACAGTAGCAACGCATAAGAAGGAAAAATATATTGCAAGCAGAACACAAAAGCTTACCCGGTGACAACCGGATCGCGCGGCATGCGACGTGTGACTCGGCGCCCAGTATCTTTGCGAGTCTCAGCCAGCGTGGCAGCAGCAGAAGCAGCCGGAGTAGCCTTGCTCTTTTTTGTTGGCTAAGTACTGGATGAGGCCTCGCGTCGCTTATTCGGCTGGCGACGGGGATCTTGCCGACTCCGCCCACGGCGAGAGGTGGAGTGTCATGTACCTGGCTAGCTGCATAAGTAAATGACAGGCTTACTCGAATAAGTTAGAGGGCTAAGGTCACAAGGCAAGTACCTCCAAAATCTTACAATCATCATCCTCATCATCGTCAGACCAATCTTGTAAGGGGTTTCGAGATTGACTCTTACTCGAAGTTGAAGCAGCAGCCGCATGAGGAATAGGCATAAAGCACTCCAAATCATACTCGACTTCGTCGGAGTCGGAGCGATGCTCGTTGTAAGCGTTGGGAGGGACAGTACTGTCATCAACCTGGTGAACAAGGTTCTACGGAAGACAAACAGAATAAGTATTGAAAACTAGACTGAGAGTAGCAAACAAGCTAAAGCAGACTCGGCAGTAAAAGTGACTCGAAAACTTACCCAGGGGACAGGCTTGACCCGACTAAACGGAGGGCAGCTCCAAACGCAATCATCCGCCAAGTTCAGTTTGAAGATCGAGCTTACTCGGCGAGCCACGGAATCATGGGTAAGATCCTTCGCGGAGTGCCGAGTGGGGTCGTGGGAGCCACTCATGAATCACATCTTCTGGCTCCTGGCTTGGATAGGGCTTACCCGGCGTGAGATGAAGGTGCACATGAGGTCTGTGTCGGCGAGATGAAAGTTCTCATCCGGCGACAACAACCTTTCCAAGATCACATTGGCCTCATTTACCGCAGCGTCTTGGTCGCGCGGGTCAAGCTGCCAGAACTTCTTGCTAGGGACCTCGTCCGAGAAAGGAGGGAGTCGGATGTTATTGGTGGCTCCACTGTTTTAGACATAGAAGAAGGTCATATGACATTTCTTGCAAGAGTCAAGGCCAGTGACCCGAGGAAAGATGGAGTCTCTCCTAGGTGTGATGCTAGCAGCACCACACCGAGTCAGTTTCTTCTCGCCTCGGGGAGCGCCAGGCTGAGGGACAACTTGCACCCTAAAGTTAAAATATTTGTCCCACAGAAGAACTGTAGGCCAAATGCCAAAATAGGTCTCACGAGTGGAAATGAAGCAGGAAAGAGAGCCAATAGCGTTGGCAGGCAGATGATGGGTCTGGAGATGGAAAGTGGAAAGAAACGAAGAAAATAAAGTGCTGACGGGCAAGGAAAAACCTCGCTCGAAGTGAGAGAGGAAAACCACCCGCTCATTGGCATCGGGTTTGGGGGAGATCTCACCGGTGGGGAGACGACAGTCAACCTAGAGCAGGATGCGCCTGGTGGAGCGGAGCCATTCGAGCTCCTCGGTGGAGATCTCCGAACCCTCCCAGCCGCCACGCTCGCCGGCGGGAACCTCCTGCTCCTCAGCCCCTTCAGCGCCGTCGCGTGCGTCCATGATCCTCCTGGACTCAATCTCCTCCACCGTGGGAAGAGGTTTGGAAGAACAAGGACCCGTAGTGGAATGGGAAGAGGAAAAAGGCAATCGCAAGGCAAGAGCAGAAGGAAATAAGAGCCGCAGAGGGGAAGGTTTTATTTTGGAGGCGGAAGGAAGAATAAGAAGCATATAACCAATCCGTGGGAGGGAAGTTGTAACCCCCTCACCCCTACTTAAGGGCAGTAAAAACCCCAATCGTGGGATCCCCCTTCGTCGTGCGGCCAGCGTGTGGCCGTGTACCCGACCGAGTGAGCCAATCAGCGGGCGCCACATGGCAATAGTACACGAAAAAATCCCCTGCCACGTCACGAAAGGGAGGACAAGGAGCGCATACTGACGGGACTACCATAGTGACGGGAAATAACTGCACAGTCGTCACTGTGCAGTCAGGGCTTGGAACAAAATTTGAGGCAAGTTACCATGATTACCAGCTGCCAGTGACTGTGGCACGCCAAAAATGACTCAGAATTGACCAGGATGACTCGGCACGAGGCGAAAACGAGCCAGAAAGTCAAAGAACAGACCCGAAAACTGTCAGATAGACTCGGCAAAATGCGAAATCACGCCAAACAGTGCGCCATAAGCGAAGAATAAGAAGAAAATAAAAGGTTCCAATTACATTAAAGGAACCTGAAGACGCCTAACAGCTATAACTGGTAAACCTCACCAGCTTCGGGGACTAATGTCGGGGGGATAACCCCCGGTAGGGTCACAGGGAGTAAAACACAGCCCATCTTGGCTTACGCCGAGTGAAGAAAGAACCAAGCCGAGTAAGTACGGCCGGGTAAGAGGATTGTATGCAGCCGAACAGTGTCGGCCCATATAAGACAAAGATATTAACCTTGCAGGAACCAACGAGCCGAGTCTCCCGGAGAGAGGCCGAGTCAGATAGGATGCGTGGCACCTTTCTGAGTGAGGTTTAGGAAGGACCATGGTAAAGCATGGTCAAAAGAGAAGGGTGACGCCAGGTGACACAAAAGGAGCCGGGTGACGCCCAAAGTAAGGGCTGGCGTACAAAGTTACTGCATGACGCCAAAGGAACAGGAGGCGACGTACCAGAAGACCGTTAGCTCTCCAGCTTTTTGGACTAGACCACTAGGCTTAGGGAAAGCCCATGACCCAGCCCGCATAGTAGGGACCAGGATCCAAACAGTAACCCTAGAAACCAAAGGGGTATAACCTAGCTAGCATTGCCTATTTAAGGAGGGACATAGCAGTAGTAGAAAGAGGTTGGACCAAGTAGGAAACTAGTGCCTAGTACGCTAGTTCATACAGCTCAAGGAGCACTTGTAAATCTTGAGCATCAATAAAATTCCTAAGTGTGGAGAGTTCATCTTGTTCTTCGTGCATGGCAAGACCGTGCACTCCCTCCCCGGTGACCACAAGAACCCATTCAGCCTCCAACTTAAGCCTACCCATGGCATCTGCCGTGACACCACCACGACAATCTACTTTTAGACCGATCGGTACTTTGTAAAATCTGGCAGGAAGTGTGAATGCATGCTGTCAGCATTATTTCGAAAACTCAAAATATTTTGTAGATTAAACCGTTAGTCCAATTTAAGATCCGTTTTCACCGTTGGACTAGTCGCGACGAGATCTTTAAAACTAGATCCCATATTGATATGTTTCGATGAAAAAAATTCGGACCAAAAAGTTATCCATCCCAAATACGTGAGTTATCCATTCTATAATATGTAAGTTATCCATCAAGTAACACATAAGTTACCCACCATATAAACGTGTTGGATAGAGACGTTCTCGTATACGTATTGAGCAAGTTTAATTGGAGCACAATAGACTAGTTTTTAGGTGTAACATCCCAAAAATATTAAACTAGAATCATCAAACTCTGATCACCAAAATTAGGGTTAACAAAAACTTTTCTAAATAAAAATATGAAAGCATGCATGTGTGTATGCATTCCAATTTGGATTCTTTTGAATTGCCTTGTTTATGTGTTTGTTTGCTTGTAAAAGGATTCTTAGGTGAAATAAACATCATCTAAACAATCCCCACACTTTTCCCAAAGACAAATAAATCAAAACAAACAACATTAAGTGAATGGTCACTTTGTCCAAATTAACTCCCATGACTACTTTGGCTGTCTCTAACTTTCAAAACTTAACAGAAACTTGTTTGGATCTTTGCACCCCTTGATAGTACTCATAACAAAGTACCAAGGCCCACTTTATGATCATCCAAAAACATTTGAATGCATAGTTTAAAGGACAGTTCAAAATTGAATCTTTATCATATGGGAAGATCTCACTTTTTCAAAAACCACTCAAACAAGCTCAACTTTCAAAACCCAAGCATCCACAGACTCACCAGCACATGCCTAGCACACCCACCAAAAATCTTTTCAAAATTCAAAACTTGAGTTCTTGCGGCCATTTCATCAAACACTTGGAGGCAACAAATCAATCTGGCCAAACTTCACTGTTTTGAGCAGTAATTTGGCTAAGCAGTGTTCACCATTGATCACCCTTGTCTCACTCAGTGCCAACCAGTGCTTGGACAAACCCTAGCCCCTACCCTTTGCCCCATGCCATGCCAACCCGAGCACCCCCTTGCCAGCCGACCATGGCTAGCTAGCCAGAGCAAGCACCAAGCCTAAACAGCATGTCTAGGACACAACCCACCGTCCACCGCCACCCCCTGTCCAGCGCTCGAACCCTGCCAGCCACTGGACCACACGCCCAAGCCATGCCAAGCTTCTCTGAGCGCATGCCGAGAGCGAGCTAGAGCGCCACCCTCGACACACGCCCACAGACCGCGCGTCGCTCTCGCCGCGTGCATACGCGATCACCACCGTCCCAGGAGACCGTCAGACATCCCCGTTCACCGTCCCATGCCTCACAGCCACCGCTCGCCGCCGAAGACGCCGCCTCTGCCGCGCAGAGCATCGCATGTTCCGGACCGTTTGTCACAGCCCCTACACGCGCATTAAAGCCATAGAGCATCGCCAGGAGACCACCGATCGATCGCCACCACCGGCCATGCCTCTAGCAGCCCGTAGCCATGTCGCCACCGTCGCCTGCCCATCCCGTTCGGTCTCGTCGTCGAGACTATAAATAGAGGCCTCCCCCGCTCAAACTCTTTACACCATCTCACTCCCCTCTCCTCACTGATCGTTCCACCCCGTTCCCGGAGCAAGGCGAGCAGCTCATCGCCGGAATTGCGCCGGAGCAGGCCGTCTTTGGAGAAGAAGGGTGCTGTCGATTTCGTCCACCCCAGGAGAAGCTGCCAGTACCAGGAGGTTCGTCGTTCGCCCGCATCGCCGACCCTCGCCTGAGCCTCGGTGAGCCTCCCACGACCCCTACTGAGCCGCTAGGGTTCGAGCTCGCCGGTGACTAGTTCATCGTCAACGACGACCCTCAACCGTTGATCTTACTTCTAATCCAACGCACCACGTTGCCCCGTACCGCTTCGCACCCCCTGTCTCACTAACGCGTGGGGACATCAACTTAACCAGCCCGCGTAAGCGCTATGCTTAGCAGGCCGGACCAATATCGTTTCCCGTGCAGCCCACTCGTTTGAATTTGGATTTTTTCCATTTTCATTCAAACATAGTTCTGTACCTAGTTTCAAAAATCAACCCAGCTCGATTCAGTGAACCAAATTGAGTGAAACCAATTTTGTTAGAAAGGTCTTGAAATGCTGAATCCAAGCCCGTTGGATTTAAATCATTTGGATCTGTAGATCACCCTTGGTAAAAATAACAAGGGAGAAGCTTTTCTGCATTCAAACATTTTTCAAATTTAAACCATAATAGCTTTTGAGTTGATTCCAACTCTCAAAAATCACATTTAACCATACCTTTCAGAATATATAAAAATATATGGGTTTACTTATAGAAATAATGTTCAAGTAATAAAAGAATGCCACATAAGAATTTCTAGTCACTTATTTTAATTAAAATAAAAGGGTAAAACCTTATTAAATTGTGACACCACTTTAAATCACATTCCCATGGACTAAAATATGTGGTGATGACATGTGTCAACATGATCCCATGTTTGGTTTGGAGAATATTAAATCTTAAGTATTTTTTCAATGAGTAGAAATTACTTTTCTAAAACTAAAATCACTAAGTCAAATGCTCTAGTCTTGTAATGTTAGTGATGATGCTAGATCATCTATAGAACCCCTTTGTGTGATGATTGCAAGTAGTTAAGTATTGTTTGGTGATTGTGTACCTCGTATTTATTCATAGACGCTAGTACCGACCAAGGATACGAGGAGGAAGGAGGATACTACGAGGAAGAAGCCGAGGAGAACTTCAACCACTGCTCTGCACAAGGCAAGCTAACACTTGCAATTATGAAAGATAGATGACCTATGCAATGCACTAAGCATGCTTGGTTAGATATATTTGATGATATCCCCTCCTAGTTTTATTTGCAAGATTTCTACTTTATTTCTTTATCAAGGCTTTTACCTAGAGTTTACTGAAGTAATTTGTAGATTCTAGGAAGATACTTGAAGGTTGCATAAAGAGCATAAATTTTGGCCTAAGCTAGAAAACCTTGATATCATACTAAGACATGAGGTGGTACTTAGTTGAAACTCCACTTGTTTATCACCCCTCATTAGTACTCACCCCACTTGTAGATGCTAGTGCTAAGCATAAAACTTGATCAACTTTAGATGGGAATACTTGGTGAAAATGGTTATGAAAACCTTAGAATGATGGATCATTCTACTAAGATGTTTTGACATGTGTTTCCAAACACCAGATGATTTTGGTGATGAAAATGTTGAGGCATGAGCCTTAGCCCTTTATAAAACTGATGGTTGTCTGGATGCGATACCATTCCAATTTTACCGTACAACCACAATACTCGAATATTGGGTAGGGTTTGACTGGAAAATTATATACCTTAGTATTGGTTCCCTCACGGCCAAGGTCTGAGCTGAGGCTACCTTGTGAAGATTATCCACCTGTGCAGTACCCAAGATGACAGTTGGTCATGGTTGGGAGGCCAAACACACATGAGAGGTGCTCCTACTAGGGCGTGTAATTGAAAGGTTAGGGTTGATTATCCACATACTGAGTATGATGAATTCAGGATTTGTTCCTGACGGATGTATCGAATGTTGTGGTGAAAGTGTACAATCTCTGCAGAGTGTCAAACTATTCGAATAGCCGCGTCCGCGGTTATGGACAGTTGGAGTGGCCATACTGTTCCCCCGTTAGATGTTTTCAAAATGACTTGTAAAATGACTTGAGACTTTGACTTGACCACAACAGAGTTGTGGCATGAGATAAAATTTCCCACTTAGGTGTTATAAAATTTGACTAGCTTTCTCTTGTAGGGTTTCGTAGCATGGAAAACAAAAAAATTCTATCGCATACAAACAAACAAGCCAAGATCTATCTACTAGATTGTAGCAACGAGTCGATGGAATAACTCACCCTCGAAGATTCCAAAGTGTTTAACGAGAGCGGATTCTCGTGGGTGATGTAGTCGTACTCTTCCCGATCTCAAGATCGCGTAGACGATCCTTCCGGCGCTGCGTTCCGGCAGCGCTCCCGCTGTCGGTCACACGTTCGGTACTCGACGAAGACCTTCCTCTCCCTTGTTCCACCAGGCAGCGGAGGTTGTAGCACTCTCCTCGCGATTCCGGCAGCACAACGGCGTGGTACCGGAAGTAGAGGGGAGATCTCGCGGGGCTTCGCCTTAAGCCGGAGCGAGTATGGTGGACTATGAGAGAGATCCTCGGTGATCTAGGGTTTAGACACACCAAGGAGGAGGCAAGCCGGTGGCTAGGGTTTAGCTAGGCGGCGGCGGCGACAGCAGGAGGTGGCGGCGCCGGCGGCTAGGGTTTGCGGGGTGTGAAGGTGTGTTTGGAGGGGCAGCCCTGCCCCTCCTCTTATAGGTGGAGGGAGGCGCGCCAGGGGAGGGGAGTCCCTCCCCAACTCGGCTTCAAGGTGGGCCGGCGGTGGAGGGGAGGAACTCCTCCCCCAACTCGGTTTCCACCTCCCTCTCCACTTCCCAAAATAGCCGTTTGACTTTCAAATTGGCGTTTGACTTTTTCAAACTAGGATTTGATTAAACCCTTTATTTTGTTCAGCGATGACACCTAGTACATGATGCAATCATACCAACTTGATATAACACATTCATGTACCCTTCCCCTTCGGAGTGTCAGACATTCTGGAACCTTCTAGAACATTCCCGATGAAAACACCGGAACCATTCCCCAACTCCGAAACAGGACTTTCCTTATATGAATCTTATTCTCCGGACCATTCCGGATCTGCTAGTGATATCCCGGATCCCATCCGAGACTCCGAACAACATTCGGTCTCTTTCTCATCATTCCATAACTACTCAAACAACGTCGAATCCTTAAGTGTGTCTCCCTACGGTTCGTGAATTATGCGGACATGATCGAGACACTTCTCCGAACAATAACCAATAGAGGAATCTGGAAATTCATATGGCTCCCACATATTTCTACGATTACTTTGCGATCGAATGAACCACTTACATACGATACCAATTTCCCTTTGTCTCGCGATAGTTTACTTATCCGAGGTTATGATCGTCGGTATCTCTGCATACCTAGTTCAACCTCGTTACCGATAAGTACTCTTTTCTCGTTCCCGTGATATGTGATCCCTTGTGAGCCAGTCACATGCTTGCAAGCTAATTGGATGACATTTCACCGAGAGGGCCCAGAGTATATCTATCCGTCATATGGATGGACAAATCCCACTCTTGATCCATGTGTCTCAACCAATACTTTCTGAACACTCAATGCCACCTTTATAGCCACCTAGTTACGGTGTGGTGTTTGATGTCATCAAAGCATCCATCCGGTAAAGGTGATATGCATGATCTCATGGTCGAAGGAATTAGGTTACTATGTATCAGAAAGCATATAGCAATTGAACTATTAAAATGACTTGATCTTTATGCTACGCTTATCTATAGAAGTATGTCCACCATATCATTATCCTAATGATATGATCTTGTTGTTAATAACATCTCAATGTTCATGATAGGGAAACCACAATCATTTATTAACCAACAAGCTAGTATTATATAGAGGCTTTACTAGGGACTTCAATTTAAGTTTACAAATCACACAAGTATTAATGTTTCCTTGTTAATACTATTATAGCATGAATGTAAACATTTATCATAAACACAAAGATATAATAATAACTATATTTATTATTGCCTCTAGGGCATATCTCCAACAGTCTCCCACTTGCACTAGAGTCATCTAATCTAGATTACATGGTAATATACCGAACACCCATGGCAGTTTGGTGCTGGTCATGTTTTGCCCTCGGGAGAGGTTTAGTCAATGGATCCGCCACATTCAGATCTGTGTGTACTTTGCAAATCTTTATGTCCCCATCTTGGACATGTTCTCGAATAGCGTGAAAACGTAGCTTGATGTGCTTCAACTTCTTGTGTGACCTTGGTTCTTGCGCATTGGCTATGGCGCCCATGTTATCACAGTAGATAGACATTGGGTCCAGCGCACTAGGAACCACATCTAGCTCTGTAATGAACTCTTTCATCCATATCACTTCTTGTGAAGCCTCCAAAGCAGCCATGTATTCCGATTCAGTTGAAGATCTCGCCACAATGCTTTGCTTTGCACTCCTCCAGCTAACTGCTGCACCATTCAAAGTAAATACGTATCCAGATTGTGATTTAGAATCATCCGGATCGGTATTCCAACTAGCATCGGTGTAACCATTAACAACGAGTTGTTCATCACCTCCATAAGAAAGAACCATATCCTTAGTTCTTCTCAAGTACTTAAGGATGTTTTTAACCGCTGTCCAGTGATCCACTCCTGGATCACTTTGATATCTGCTAGTTAAACTAACAGCATATGCAATGTCGGGTCTAGTACACAGCATGGCATACATTAGAGATCCTATGGCTGAGGCATAGGGAGTCTTACTCATCCTTTCTCTATCTTCTGCCGATGTCGGACTTTGAGTTTTACTCAAGTTCGTATTGGGCAACATGGGCAAGAACCCTTTCTTGCTATCTTCCATTCCAAACCTCTTTAGAACTTTGTCCAAATATGTACTTTGTGACAATGATATTAGGCGTCTCGATCTATCTCTATAAATCTTTATGCCCAATATGTAAGCTGCTTCGCCAAGATCCTTCATTGAAAAACTATTATTCAAATATTCCTTGACACTATTAAGAAGGTCTACATCATTCCCAATCAACAATATGTCATCTACATATAGTATTAAGAATGCTACAGAGCTCCCACTCACTTTCTTGTAAATACAAGCTTCTCCATAAGTTTGTATAAAACCAAAACTTTTGATCACCTTATCAAAACGTTGATTCGATCTTCGGGATGCTTGCTTCAATCCATAGATGGACCGTTGAAGTTTGCATACCTTGTTAGCATCTTTAGGATCGACAAAACCTTTGGGTTGCATCATATACAACTCTTCATCAATGTCTCCATTGAGGAATGCTATTTTGACATCCATCTGCCATATCTCATAATCATAATATGCAGCGATTGCTAACATAATCCTTACAGACTTTAGCTTCGCTACAGGTGAGAAAGTCTCATCGTAGTCAACTCCTTGAATTTGTCGAAACCCCTTTGCGACAAGTCGAGCTTTATAGACAGTAACATTACCATCAGCATCTGTTTTCTTCTTGAAAATCCATTTGTTCTCGACAGCCTTCCGGCCATCCGGTAAGTCCACCAAAGTCCATACTTGGTTTTCCTACATGGATCCAATCTCGGATTTCATGGCTTCTTTCCATTTGTTGGAATCTGGGCTCATCATCGCTTCCTCATATGTCGCTGGGTCATCGGTGTTGTCCACCAACATGACATTCATAACGGGATCATACCAATCAGGAGTGGTACGAGTTCTCGTTGACTTGCGAGGCTCTGTAGAAACTACAACCGAAGTTTCATGATCATCATCATTAGCTTCCTCTCTTATTGGTGCAGGCACCACAGGAACTTCTTCCGGTGCTGCGCTACTCGCAATTTCGAGAGAAGGTTCAACAACCTCGTCGAGTTCTACTTTCCTTCCAGTCACTTCTTTCGAGAGAAATTCCTTCTCTAGAAAGGATCCATTCTTGGCAACGAAGATTTTGCCCTCGGATCTATGATAGAAGGTATACCCAATAGTTTCCTTCGGGTATCCTATGAAGACGCATTTTTCCGCTTTGGGTTCAAGCTTGTCCGGCTGTAACTTCTTTACATAGGCTTCGCATCCCCAAACTTTAAGGAACGACAATCTAGGTTTCTTCCCAAACCATAATTCATACGGTGTCGTTTCAACGGATTTAGATGGTGCCCTATTTAAAGTGAATGTGGCTGTTTCTAATGCATAACCCCAAAATGATAGCGGTAAATCTGTAAGTGACATCATAGAACGAACCATATCTAAGAGAGTTCGATTACGACGTTCGGACACACCATTACGCTGTGGTGTTCCCGGCGGTGTCAATTGTGAAAGTATTCCGCATTTCTTCAAATGCTCGCCAAACTCGTAACTTAGATATTCACCTCCACGATCAGAACGTAGAAATTTAATCTTCTTGTTACGTTGATTCTCTACCTCACTTTGAAATTCCTTAAACTTCTCGAAAGTTTCGGACTTATGTTTCATGAAATAGATATACCCATATCTACTCAAGTCATCCGTGAAGGTAAGAACATAACGATAACCACCGCGCGATGCTACACTCATTGGACCACACACATCGGTATGTATGATTTCCAATAAGTCCGTAGCTCGCTCCATCATACCGGAAAATGGAGTCTTAGTCATTTTACCCATCAGACATGCTTCGCATCTATCAAGTGATTCGAAATCAAGTGATTTAAGAAGTCCATCGGAATGGAGTTTCTTCATACGCTTCACTCCAATGTGACCAAGACGACAGTGCCACATATAGGTCGAGTTATCGCTCGATTTCAAACGTTTAGCCTCAATGTTATTAATATGTGTATTTCCACTATCGAGATTCAATAAGAATAGACCGTATATCAAAGGTGCATGCATAAAACATATTACTCATATAAATCGAACAACCATTATTCTCGGACTTAAACAAGTAACCGTCTCACAATAAACAAGATCCCGATATAATGTTCATGCTTAACACAGGCACCAAATAACAATTATTTAAGTATAAAACTAATCCCGATGGTAGATGAAGGGGTAGCGTGCCGACCGCGATCACATCAACCTTTGATCCGTTTCCCACGCGCATCGTCACCTTGTTCTTCGCTAGCTTCCGTTTATTCTGCAGCACCTGTTTCGAGTTACAAATATGAGCAACCGAACCAGTATCAAATACCCAGGCACTACTACGAGTACTAGTGAGATACACATCAATAACATGTATATCGGACATACCTTTCTTCTTGATGTGGCCGTTCTTCAAATCCGCCAAGTACTTTGGGTAATTCCGCTTCCAGTGACCTTCTCCCTTGCAGTAAAAGCACTCAGTATCAGGCTTAGGTCCAGCCCTGGTCTTCTTCGTCGGCGCGGTAACTTTCTTACCACCCTTCTTGAAGTGTCCCTTTTGCGTAGACTTTCCTTTCTTGAATTTGGTGGTCTTATTGACCATCAACACTTGGTGCTCTTTCTTGATCTCCACTTCTGCATATTTCAACATAGCAAAGAGTTCTGGCACCTGCTTGTTCATGTTTTGCATATTGTAGTTCATCACAAAGTTCTTGTAACTTGGTGGTAGTGATTGGAGGACACGGTAAATCCCTAAAGCATTAGGAATCACTATACCCAAGCTTTGAAGTTTGTTTGCGTGCCCAGACATCTTAAGCACATGCTCACTGACGGAGCTGCCCTCTTCCATCTTGCAGTTAAAGAACTTTTCAGAAGCCTCATAGCTCTCAATTGCCGCGTGAGTCTCAAAGATCAATTTGAGATCACGGACAATATCATGTGGGTCTAAATTCTCAAACCTTTTCTGAAGCTCCGATTCTAAACCATACAAGATAGCACACTGAACTGTGGAGTATCGAGTCTTCCGAGCGAGGTAAACATTCTTTACTTTGTCGGTAGCATCAGCTGCAGGCGGGTCACCCAGCGGTGCATCCAGCACATAGGTCAAATTACCAGCTGTGAGGACAATCCTCAAATTGCGGAACCAATCCGCGAAGTTGCTTCCATTGTTTTTCAATTTTTCTTTCTCTAGGAACGCATTAAAATTGATGGTAGGGGCCGCCATTGATCTACAACATATTTGCAATAGTTTATACTAAGTTTATAACAAATTGAGTTCTAATTAATAGTTAAATTAATCTAGGTGAACTCCCACTCAAAACAATATCCCTCACATTGTTTTAGTGATCACACGAACCAAATCCACCACATCAACACCGATCATCACGAGAGTTGATATAGTTTCAATGGCGAACAATCGACATGTTCATCATATCTTCTATATGATTCATGCTTTACCTTTCGGTGATCCGTGTTCCGAGACCATGTCTGTACATGCTAGGCTCGTCAAGATCAAACCTTAGCTTCCGCATGAGCAAATCTGGCTTGCTCACGTTGTATACACTTGCGGAATCTAACACACCCGATCATCACGTGGTGCTTCGAAACAACAAGCTTTAGCAACGGTGCTAACTAAGGGTGAACACTTTATGACTTGAAATTCATGTGCATGAGGGATCATCTTATAATGCTACCGTTGTCTACTAAGCAATACAAGATGCATAAAGGATTAACATCACATGCAATTCATAATATGTGATATGATATGGCCTTTCTTCTTTGTGCTTCCGATCTCCATCTTCAAGCACGAACATGATCTCCATCATCACCGGCATTGCATCAAGGTCAATGACGCTTCTCCATGGTTGTCGTCCACCGGCTTCAACTATTACAACTACTTTGAATAGACACGCGAGTCTTAACATAAATTAAAGATAACCATATGGCTCCTGCCGGTTGCCAACTTACAATAAGGAACATTGCATACATCAAATATAATCACAAACATGGCCATATCACATCACTGCACACCCCTGCAAAACAAAGTTAGACGCCTCTACTTTCTTTGTATGTTTTACGTGGTTTGGGGCTTTCAATAAGTGTCGATCTAACTTACGAATATAAACCACAACATTGATACTAGTATTGTTAATCACCCGTTGTAAATTGGATCTTAACTATGCTAGGAGAAACAGGCACCCGCAAAGCCACTTATGCAATACAAGTTGCATGTCAAGCGTGGAGCAAGTCTCATGAACGATGTCATGTAAGGTTAGCCCGGGCCGCTTCATCCCAACATCCCGCAAGATGCAAAGTACACAAGAAGCAATCGACAATAAAAGCATCAACGCCCACAATGACCATTGTGTTCTACTCGTGCAACAGATCTACATATAGACATGGCTCTGATACCACTGTAGGGTTTCGTAGCATGGAAAACAAAAAATTTCTATCGCATACAAACAAACAAGCCAAGATCTATCTACTAGATTGTAGCAACGAGTCGATGGAATAACTCACCCTCGAAGATTCCAAAGTGTTTAACGAGAGCGGATTCTCGTGGGTGATGTAGTCGTACTCTTCCCGATCTCAAGATCGCGTAGACGATCCTTCCGGCGCTGCGTTCTGGAAGCGCTCCCGCAGTCGGTCACACGTTCGGTACTCGACGAAGACCTTCCTCTCCCTTGTTCCAGCAGGTAGCGGAGGTTGTAGCACTCTCCTCGCGATTCCGGCAGCACAACAGCGTGGTACCGAAAGTAGAGGGGAGATCTCGCAGGGCTTCGCCTTAAGCCGGAGCGAGTATGGTGGACTATGAGAGAGCTCCTCGGTGATCTAGGGTTTAGACACACCAAGGAGGGGGCAAGCCGGCGGCTAGGGTTTAGCTAGGCGGCGGTGGCGACAGCAGGAGGTGGCGGCGCCGGCGGCTAGGGTTTGCGGGGTGTGAGAGGTGTGTTTGGAGGGGCAGCCCTGCCCCTCCTCTTATAGGTGGAGGGAGGCGCGCCAGGGGAGGGGAGTCCCTCCCCAACTCGGCTTCAAGGTGGGCCGGCGGTGGAGGGGAGGAACTCCTCCCCCAACTCGGTTTCCACCTCCCTCTCCACTTCCCAAAATAGCCGTCTGACTTTCAAATTGGTGTTTGACTTTTTCAAACTAGGATTTGATTAAACCCTTTATTTTGTTCAGCGATGACACCTAGTACATGATGCAATCATACCAACTTGATATAACACATTCATGTACCCTTCCCCTTCGGAGTGCCGGACATTCCGGAACCTTCTAGAACATTCCCGATGAAAACACCGGAACCATTCCCCAACTCCGAAACAGGACTTTCCTTATATGAATCTTATTCTCCGGACCATTCTGGATCTCCTCGTGATATCCCGGATCCCATCCGAGACTCCGGACAACATTCGGTCTCTTTCTCATCATTCCATAACTACTCAAACAACGTCGAATCCTTAAGTGTGTCTCCCTACGGTTCGTGAATTATGCGGACATGATCGAGACACTTCTCCGAACAATAACTAATAGAGGAATCTGGAAATTCATATGGCTCCCACATATTTCTACGATTACTTTGCGATCGAATGAACCACTTACATACGATACCAATTTCCCTTTGTCTCACGATAGTTTACTTATCCGAGGTTATGATCGTCGGTATCTCTGCATACCTAGTTCAACCTCGTTACTGATAAGTACTCTTTTCTCGTTCCCGTGATATGTGATCCCTTGTGAGCCAGTCACATGCTTGCAAGATAATTGGATGACATTTCACCGAGAGGGCCCAGAGTATATCTATCCGTCATATGGATGGACAAATCCCACTCTTGATCCATGTGTCTCAACCAATACTTTCCGAACACTCAATGCCACCTTTATAGCCCCCCAGTTACGGTGTGGTGTTTGATGTCATCAAAGCATCCATCCGGTAAAGGTGATATGCATGATCTCATGGTCGAAGGAATTAGGTTACTATGTATCAGAAAGCATATAGCAATTGAACTATTAAAATGACTTGATCTTTATGCTACGCTTATCTATAGGAGTATGTCCACCATATCATTCTCCTAATGATATGATCTTGTTGTTAATAACATCTCAATGTTCATGATAGGGAAACCACAATCATTTATTAACCAACAAGCTAGTATTATATAGAGGCTTTACTAGGGACTTCAATTTAAGTTTACAAATCACACAAGTATTAATGTTTCCTTGTTAATACTATTATAGCATGAATGTAAACATTTATCATAAACACAAAGATTTAATAATAACTATATTTATTATTGCCTCTAGGGCATATCTCCAACATCTCTTGCTTCTGAACTTAGTAGAGGTAAATATGGCTTTTTGCAAAACAACCTTAGAGCTCAGTATCCTACTACAAAAACCCCCTTCACTTGTTAGTATTAGTTTGCGAGTACTTAAAGAGTACTCATGGCTTTGTCCCTGGCTATTCCCGTGGCCAGACTATGAAAAGGAGTACCAGGATGATGGATCCCAGGAAGATTACGACAACTAGGATCATCTCCCATCGTCAGCATTGCCTGTGACCTCGAAGATGGAGCTTCGCCTACGCTACCGTTATTATTACGTATTTCCGCTGCTTGAGTTTTATTAAGAACTGGATCATGAGATCCTTATTTGTGTAAGACCTTATGTATGGTGTGTAATGGATAATGTACCGTGGTATCCAATTCTGTTATATCTCGCAAAAATGGTAATCCTGGAATTGCGATGTATGGCATAACATGCATCTGGGATTAAAAATCCGGGTGTTGACATTAGGGTACCGAGGCTTCATTCCCATCAATGTGTTAGCGTCGATGAGCGATAAAACCTCGGTACCCTAAAACTCTTCGAGGCTTCGTCACCCGGATGCCGCAGTAACAACGATGGATGACCAAGTCGAGCCGCTAGAATACTAGTTGCGCATCACGTTGTTTACTTAGTGTGGTGGGTGATTGGGTATAAAATTCTATTTATTTATATCGTATGGAAAAAACCTTAAATTTAGTTATTATGCTTGATGTTGGACGCTGATAGCCTTTCGAGGTTAAGTAGTCTGTACACTATGAGAGCGGCGACGCATGATTTTTGTAAGACGCACTCCGAACCGTGACGGAGGGAGTAACAAATTTGCATGTTTTTGTACAAATCTGGTCCTAATCAGTGTCCACTAGATCCCAACAATCTCGCTAAAACGTCCTTTAAATCGTGATGGAGGAAGTAATCTTTTGATCTGGCTTTAAAAAAAATTAAATGCTAATGTGTAAAGATTTTAGGATTACGATTTTCAAAATAGTATGTCCTTTAAAAGCTAGATTCATGCATAGAATTCCAATCAGAAATGTTACCAGTAATTAATAGTACGGCAACACTTGACCAAATTAAATGTACCGTTCGGGTGCTAGCCGGCTTTCGACTGTCTGCCACATTTGCATTATCCCCTGACCCCGTAGTGAGGGACGTGACAGCGACCGTTAACATCCACCGTCCACCCGTCGATATGCCATTCTCTCCCTTGCTTATGTCAGTGACACTGGACACCCTCAATCCTGTAGTATGTAATCACCATCTTCTTTCTTTCCCCATGTTTGCTCACCGTAATTACAACATGATGACGCAGCACGGCAGCAGCATGTTTACGTTATCCATCCATTTCAATACGCTCGTCTGTTGCTGCACCTCACGTCCCTGTTTCGTTTCTTCTGGTTTTCGTGTGGACGGTCGTTGCGTGGCACGAAGCAATTACCACCCATACACATCAGCACCCCTATCCTCGAAACAGCCAGACGATTATTAAGCCGACCTTCTGGGCAACCCACTGGTAAGTGGGCCCGCATGAACGCAGCCCTACGTTGTCAGCCAGCGGGTAGCATCTCGTGCATGGTGCAGCGGGAAAGCGCCTTCCAGTTCCAGGCTAGCTAGCTGTAGCTCGGCTAGCGCCGCACGCTTCGACGCGGCGCGCGGGCCCACGCCCCGCCCCCCATGTGCCAGCCCGACCCCGGGACCCACGCCGAGGCCGGCGGGACTGCCGTGTCCAAGACCGCGTCTACCAGCGCGCCGGCCGTCGCGGATGGCCCCACGCGTCGGAAGCCGGAGACCTCGGCGCGTCGGACGCCGTGGACCGCGTGGACCTTTGCGGGGCCGGCAGCACCCCAGGCGCCGGGCGCACACGCCGTCCAATGCTGTCGCACGCCTCTCTCCCCTCCCCTCCTTTTCTTTTGCTTTGCTTTTTCTGTTCTTTTCTTCGCTTGCAGCTTTGCGCGTTTGGCCCCGGTGGTTTCTGTCATCTACTCGGACGTCCCTGCTCGGTCTAAGTAAAAACCCTGGTCAACTTTTCTTCAGTTTTCACGCGCTTGTTGACCAAGGACGGCTCGTGCTGGAAGACTTTGTGCAGGGGAGAAAACTGTGGCAGATGGCGATCCACTGCCGGCAAATTGAATGCTAACTCTTCAACATGATTCGTGGCAATAGATTTTTTTAAAAAATTCATAGATCTATTAAAAATCATAGAAGTATAAAGAAGTCTAAAACAAAAAAAATACAAATAGATATCTGGACCACCTAGCCATGACTACAATCAATAGAGCGAGCCAAAGAAGCAGCTCCGTCCTCGCTCCACTATCACCAAAGCCGGGCAAAACTTATCATAATAGAGTTTGTTATAACAGATAAACAAGAAGTTGTCGACCTAAGACCATGATGGACCGACACACCAGAGCAACAACCACTGCTATTGAAGATGATTCATGGCCCTTGGCAATAGTTGTAGCACAATACCAATGTCTTGAACTAAACAATCAAATTATAATTAAAATTTAAGAGAAAATAGATTTTAGCAAAAAATAGCACTCCCTCCGATCCAAAATAAGTGTCACGGTTTTGAACTAACTCTAGTTCAAAATGGCGACACTTATTTAGGATCGGAGGTAGTAATTTTTTTCGAGAGACGGATGCTAGAAAGCATAGAAAGGCTTATATTAGCAATTAAATAAAAGGAACGATGAGTTTGAAGTTGAAGCAAACATGTTCAGTAAGATGTGTCCATCAAATTTAGCTGTCAAACTAGCAAAACCATTGTTACCATTTTGGAATATAAAGATGAAATAGTATTGTTGCCTATGTTCTTTTATTCAAAATACAAAGAAATATAACAAATGAAAAGAATAATGGCACCTGACTATGGGGTAAATGGAAGTATGGGAAAAAAATGTCTAAGGCAAACCGATCAGTTAAAGTGGGAAATCACCCCCTTTGCACACATACATAAAATAGTATGTCAGCAAAAAATGCTATATAGATATTCTAGCTATTTGCAGAGTTACGACATCAAATATGCACTAACGAGCACTTGTTTTACATAACAATAAAAAAATTAAAGTAATTTAGTTAGTCCTACCGCATATATAGTTAGTACAACCGTGGTCAGTGAACTGGTTAACCTTGACCCAATGTAGCGCTAGATCACATTGCCATTTCCGTAATATAGATTTTGTAAAATAGGAAAATAGTTTTATAAAATTATCTGACTTTGAAGATTGACTTGGATAGTTTTATACTCCCTCCGGTCCATATTAATTGACTTTGATTTGCAAATTTTGGATGAACCTATATCTAAATAGTATCTAGATTTATTTAAATTTAGATAAATCCAAATCAATTAATATGGGCCGAAGGGAGTAAAACATATCATGAAGTTTGACGATCCTACTCTCAAAAAAAAGTTTGACGATCATGGTGACAAGGAAAACGATAGTCTCATACCTAGAAAAGACAGGGTGCCTCTAGAAAAAGAGTCAGGGTGCAATCTGCAAAACGACAAATTGTATTGAAATTTCTAATAAACCATCTTCCATAGTACTACTATTCTCTCTCTCTGTCTCTCTCCCCTCGCACTGAGATCACTGCGCGAGCCACCTCTGCCATGGCTCCGCCGCCGCCGGCGAAGAGATACTAAGGACGCCTCTCGAGTCAGTCAAGGTCGATCCGGGTTCGTGCTTCCTATTTCCTATTTCCATTTTTCTGCCCCCCTCGGAAGTGATTGATCTCGTGGTTCTAGATTAGTATCCCTTATTCTTTTTCTTTCCCTCCCCAAAGAATGTTCTTTTCATGGTGCTTGCGGGTCGCGAAAGACGCGATACTTATAGTCGAATTTGTGCCGCTATGTACGAAACGAGGAATTCTTCGCTTATTTTAGTCATCTATTTCGTGGAATCAGGCTTGGATTTGTCCGGGTGGGGAAGAAAGATCAGAGACTGAACTAATCGAAGAGACGGTGGAGAAGATGGCTTCGGAAATGGTGAAGGCGGCGACCAGCGAGAAGCTCAAGGAGATGGACTGGGCCAAGAACATTGAAATCTGCGAGCTCGTCGCGCAGGATCCAGGGTAATCTTGCCATTCCCTTTGCATACTACCCCCTTGTTCAGAAAATTTTCAGTTATGCCTCTAGCATTACAACCTTGCTAGTTCAAGATTTAGTTAACGATTTGCAACATAGTATATTGTGTTTCTGCATTCTCCTAGAAAATATATTTCATCCCCGTGATTTTTGAGTGAACGGTGAATCGATCTGAAGGAGTGATCGGTTCTTCTTGGCTTGAAGATTTTCTTCAGAAATCGGTGTCTCATAGGGTTCCGTTTGGAAAGAAGGCTTTTGTTTCCTCGAATGATCCTTTTTTCTGTCCCTGTTACTGTCACCAGGAAAGCGAAGGATGTGATCAAATCTATAAAGAAGTGTGTAGGAAGCAGGAGCAAGAATGCTCAACTTTATGCTGTCATGGTGAGTTATTTGTGCCGAAACAGCTCTCATTGTGGCCTGATTATTCGATCAATTGCGGTGTTTCGGGTTCTATATTAGTAAATGAACCTCATATAGTATTTCTTCATATCTGGGACACTTATGAGAAAAGGGCTCTGCCTCTATGCTATAAAAAACTAACCAACAAATCCTTCGGGTGCAAACAAATCTCCACGGGGTCCCAACCGCTGGTTTGCTATTAGAGAGCATAGAGACACCTAAGATGCTTGATGCGTGCAGTTAATTGTGTGTAGGTCAGAATGTTTTAAATTTCTTTTTACAACTGTAACTTAATAATCCATGAAGAAATTTAGCAATTCATTTTCCATTTGTAACCAACATCTATTTGGTTTGCTATTTCTTCCAGCTATTGGAGATGCTCATGAATAACTGTGGAGAGCCTATCCACAAACAGGTCATTGATAATGGACTTCTCCCGATACTTGTCAAAATAGTGAAGAAAAAGGTGACCTCTTTTTTGCTGATTGTTGGAGGACAGTTGTGCACCTTTACTGATTGATGTTGACATAACAAATAATCTTGGTTGCAGACAGAATTGCCAGTTCGGGAAAAGGTATTTCTTTTGTTAGATGCAACCCAAACATCCCTTGGTGGAGCTAAAGGAAAATTCCCCCAGTACTTTGAGGCATATTATGAATTAGTGGTATGTAAAGTATTTTAATTGTATATCTTGATTTCCTTGATTTCTTCCAATGAAGTGGTCTCTGGGTAGTATAAGGACTTACTTCGCTATAGAATATTTCCCTGGCCCAATAAATATATGCGATTATCTTCTATTGGGCTTATAATTAATTTTTGAGAGTCCTAAAGTGTGAGGCAATGATGTCTATTGGTAGTTGTATGATTTAAGCCTCAATGTACTCTAAAATTTCATTATAATGACTATGCAGTGATTCCCTGAATATTGATAGTTTAGAGTAGATAATAGGTACACTCCTTGTATCTTATATATATATTTTTGTTCTTAGTCTGCAGGTGTGACGTTTTCAAATCGTCCAAATGTTATAGTTACACAAGTACAACATCCGGTGCCAGAACCAATAATCGAAACAAATAAGGACAGTCCATCTAGTGGATTGGATGACAGACATAAGGAAGCTCATGCAGCGCCGGTTTCTGACTCGAGGTATTTATGGGATTTATAGCAATCATTTTATTCTGTAATTGTAAGCTACCTTTTAGTATTACCCCAGCATGCTGTCCTTCCTTCTCTCAATGCTCAAAATACTGTGACCAAAGACTTCATGCTTGAGTAACTGGAAATGATTATTATTGCTAGTATAATGCAACACACTTCGGCTCCTTCCTGATGAATAGTCATAAGCTCATGATTGCCTTGACACTCAATTCTCATCATCCCATGTTATTTTAGCAACAGTTGTAGATTTATATTGTACATTCCTTGACCTTATGTGCGTTGTGTTGGGTAATATGGCTGTACGCCATGGTTTGGAGCAAGGGCTACAAACATGTACGCACTTATATGTCACGGTGCGTTCGAGAAGGTGTCAAATTTCTGATTTAAGGAATCCATTTATGTGACCCAACTAAACCAGTTAGTTCTATTCAATGTGCCATCTTTGCTTGATTCTAGCTATCCTTGTTGACGTTGCATGGTAGGAGCAAGTAGCATGGAGTTCAACTATTCACAGATATGGGTGATGCTGACATATTAGGAGCAAGTAGCCAGGATTAAAGAAGCATGTTTCAGCATCACAGAGATGGGTGATGCCGACATATTAGGAGCAAGTAGCCAGGATCAAAGCAGCATGTTTCAGCATGATACTATTCCATATTTGGTAGCATGAATAGTTAGGGAGCCAGTACTAGCATGTATACCCTTTGTTACTTATTAACAAGATATTTTTTGTGCTGTGAAAAATATTGCATTTCCTGTGCTGATTATCTAAAATGCCGTTTGGATATTCAATTGAAAGTGCTCTTGTGTGTGTTTCAGTATAATTCAGAAAGCATCTAGTGTCATGGAAATTTTAAGGGATGTGCTTAATTCTATGGATCCTAGACATCCTGAGGTATATATTAACCATTATTATATTATCAATTATATGGCTGATATGGTGCAGACATTTTTCTTCTGAGGACATATTTTAATGGATTGCACTCAAATTTGTCCTTTCTAAAGATTAACTTACTGTGAACTCTTACACCAGAGTTATCTATTTTGTAGGGAGCAACAGATGAGTTTGTGTTGGATCTTGTAGAGCAATGTACATTTCAAAAGCAAAGAATAATGCATCTGATCATGACGTCAAGGTAAGGGTTCAATTTTTGGTGTTCCTTGGGTCTGTTTCTCCTGGTGCTTTCCATGACGTTTCCTTTTGGGTTTGCTCCGTTGGTATGTGATTTGTCATAATAAGCTGGTATCATTCCATTGATGTGTCCGTTGGTCTACCATTTGGTAGGGACGAAGTGGTGGTATCGCAATGCATAGAGCTGAATGAAGAGCTGCAGAAGGTTCTCGTACGTCACGATGGACTGCTTTCAGTTCACCCAACTACGACGACAGTACCAGCTAATATCAATGAAGACAACGAGGAAGAAGACGCGGAGAGTCTTTACCGGAGGTACATTCTACTCATTTTTCATCCCATCGCTTGTTGAAGCCGGCCTTCTTACCAAACTTCCCTCACCAAAACAGGCTGCGGAAGGGGAAGGCTTTATCGCAAGACTACCTAGACGAGTCGGTGCCATCGTTTCGATCCATACCCGAGGACAAGCTGCGCCGCCCGCTCACCATCCAGCCACCTCACCCTGACAAGAAACCCAGCGCGCTGAACATCCGCTCACCAGACCGCCAGGAGGCGAGACCTGACCCATCTGCTGTCTTGATCCCGCCGCCGCCCGCCAAGCACGCCGAGAGGGAGAGGTTCTTCCGTGAGAAGAGCATGGACGGCGTGCCGGGCCACCTCAGGGGTCCGTCGTCGAACAGCAGCAGCTCGTGCAGCGGGAGCACGGATTACGGCGATTGAGGTGGGGCGGATTGCAGCAGTATGCTACATACAATTTTTTTTTGTTCTTCAGGGTGATCTCTACTGCTTGCTTGCTTGCCCGACGATACATCTATCAGATCGTAGTTGGAGGGCCGCCTTGGCCCCGCCTTCCTAGTTCTTACTGACCAGTGACCACCACCTCTGTTTGGCTCTGCTTGATAGTTCTTTTCCATTTTTTTCCTTGCCTTCAGCTGACTGACATTGTTGTAGACAATTGGTCGGTGTTGTGCTATTCTGTTAGTATGAGCTTTATAGATAACGAGTTGTGATCCGTTAGCACTTGCTTGCCTTTCTGCTTGGTGCTTTGTTCTACTAGTACTAGTTAGTTCACTTTGCTGTTTGGAGTTGTGTGTGTCACTAGTACTTCGTGTGTCAGGCTCGGCTTGCTCTTCACTGCTCAGATACTTCTTCTAAAATGTAAGATGTTTTAGCCTATTTGTAAAACACATGCATCATCTAGTCGTCTTTTAGTGTGTAGGTTTACTCATTTTGTTTTGAACCTATGCACTAAAAAGATAAAGATATCTAGATATATGTATTTTAGAAAAAGGCTAAAACATTTTATAATTTGGATTTCAGAAAAAGGCTAAAACATTTTATAATATGGAATGGAGGGAGTAGTTTTTAGCAGGTAGTCAATGACCAAACGCTAGGGGATAGAGGCCCCTCCCTGCAGACCGGAGGAGGAGCACGCCAGATCTGGGCCGAGTCACATCTGGCCGCTGCCACCACCGCGAAGCCCTTCACGCCGTTGCACAGTGCCTGACCTCCGCCACCATGCCATATGCCGGCGTGCCACCTCCACTCAAGCGGCCAACCCGCGCTTCCCAACTCTGAGTGTCGCTCGTTGGTGTGACCCGGCGGCGGCGAGTAGAGGGAGAGGAAGGGAAGGGTGAATTTGCCGGCGGCTAGGATCTCCCCACCTCGGTCGCTCGTAGGAGCGACGCAAGGGGAATGGGAGCTCCTCATCTCAGAGCTCACAAGCATGAAGAAAACAATGAGGAATTTTGTCGAAGTATTTAGTGTTTTGGTGGATATGAATTACTCACTATTTGGGATAACAATGTTTCATCACTAAAAGAACAAATGGTTATAAAATGGGTTTATGTAGTACTCTTACTTTACAAAACTGCACAGACCATCCGAAGTATATAAATAGTATTCCCTCCGATCCATAATAAGTGTCGTTGATTTAATACAACTCTATGCTAAATCTACGACATAAGAGGAAGTACAAATTAAACCTCAGTTTGTTTATTGTAGCTCATAGAAGCGTTTATGTATCTTCAGAATTAAGACCACTAAATAAAAGTTGCAAAATAAAGAAATTAGCATACAAAAATGAAATCAATACTTGAGCACACGTCAATATCTTCACAAGGTTTCGATGTCTAAGACATCTTAAACTCTCACATTCTGCAACAAAGCTTTGATATGCTCCTGGCTGCAACAAAACTTCGTGATCACCATTCTTCGTTGTTCCTTTGTACACGGAGCCGAAGCTTCCTGTGCCTAAGAGGTTCTCAGAAGCCAAACCCACTTGTTGCCTTCACTAATTCATCATATGTAATCCTCATGTTTTGTCCACCATAGACTGATGGAACAATTCGTTCTCATCTTTGCAAACATGCTTCTCAACTTCCGTTGTGCAAATAGTACTAAGACAATGCACAAAACTGCGCTGCCTACTGAGATGGACACGACAAGCTTGCGAGACAGCCTTTTGGATGTATGATCTGAGCAGGGCGGCAAGTTAAATTGGGGAATACCTCGGCATAAGCCATAGTACCCTTCAATCAGAGCTGCACTTGCATTTAGAAACAATCCACTTTTCGGGACTTGACCTTCAAAGTTGTTGAATGATATGTTGAGGATAACGAACCCCTGCATTCCCTCGAGGAAGACTAGGATGTCCCCAGACAGGTTGTTTCTTGAAGCATCAAGAACTAGAAGCCCTTTCAGTTGTGCCATTGATGCTGGAATTGTGCCTTGAAATAGGTTTCCTTGCATACCGAGATACCGTAAACTTCCACACTGAGCTAGACAGGCAGCAATTGAGCCAGATATCCTGTTACCAGACACACCAAGAGATCCAAGATTTACTAGATTACCCACTTCTGGAGGAGATGTCCCAGTTAACATGTTGCCTTGGAGCTCCTAGGCAACAGACAGTGTTGACATGAGGAAAATCTCTTTTGGTGTTGGACCAACAGGCTGATTGAATGGCATGCTCAATGCCTCCAAGTGGTAGCTTCTGAGGCTGGATGGTATGGGTCCAGTAAGAAAATTTTGGCCAAGGCCAAGTCTATTTAGTGCTGTGAGATTTCCTAGTGTTGGTGGAACTGGTCCAGATAAACTGTTGTTTGCCAAGAATAGTTCAGCCAACATCCCAAAATTGCCAATGGATTCAGGAATGTTTCCATGTAAGAAATTACATTCCAAGTACAAGTATTGCAAATGGACTTAAGTTTCCAATTCCTTCAGGTATATTTCCCCGTAGCATGTTGCTTTGCACACTGAGAAACTTTAAATTTGTGGACAGGTTTGCTATTGAATTTGGCAGCACTGCTTTTAGTTTGTTATAGCCTAGAGTTAGGTAGTGCAGCATACTACAGTTTATCAGGCTAGAAATGAAGCCCCAATCGGCATCATTCGTTGCTTCTAGCTGATTATATGAGAGACCCAGTACCGATAAGCTCTTCATGTTGGCTCCAAAGCATTTTGGTATCGGATCGGGAAAAAAATTGCAGCTCAATTGAACCGATTGAAGCATTGCACAAAGACTATGGGATGGGCCCATGAAATTGATTAGTACGTGTGTATGAAAAGTACCCGGAGTTCTGAAAACTTATTACTCAAATCATCAGAAATGGATCCACTGAGTTGTTGGCTTGTACGTCGAAAATTTGTAGGGATGAAAGATTGTAAATCGAAGGTGGAAAAGAACTCTCCAGTAGATTCCCGTTCAAATACAACTCAATGAGAGAACTGAGTTTTCCAAGAGTGCGAGGGATTTGAGTTTATAGCATAAAACCACCACTTTTCTACCTAAATTTCGAAAAACCACCAGTTTACGTTTGAATCGCAAAAAACCACCACCCTACTGCTGATTTTTTGCAATGTGCGCTAACCAGTCGATTGACACGAATTGATGCTGAATCTGACAGATGGGGCCCACCAGTTTGGGACAGCCGTTAACAGACGTTAACAACATATAGCATAAAACCACCGCTCTTCTGCTTCAATTACAAAAAACCACCACTTTTCACTGAAATCGCAAAAAACACCATTCTACGGCAATTTTTTTGCAATGTACACTAAACGGTGTACTACATATTAAATAGTGTCTAGATTTATCAAATTTAGACAAATCCAAGTCAACAAATATGGGTCGAAGAGAATACTACGTACTAGTATATTTTAGCGCGGAGGAAGTACTAATCTACTTGTGCTGCATTGGTATGTGGGAGAGACCCACCGCCCACTCATCCTCCTTAGTTCTTCCCCCGTTTCCAACTCCACCATGGTGCTCTGCTCTGCTCTAACTGTACGAGTACTGTATACAGAGAGGACCAGCAAAGAGGATTTGATGAACCAAAGCTGCAAGATGATAGATGAGTTGTTGTCACGCAGTCCAGTGATGTGCACTCCACTTCAAAGATCAACCGAGTTTAGACGGATAAACCTGTACTTATCAGTGGCTTTAGACAGACTACGACCGGTGTTGCCAATGAATTTGCAAAACTGAATCCGGTCACAGAGACGATATTGGCCTGTCATCCATGCCCAAAGAATCGCCAAACGGAACCGTCAGACTTAGACAGATGGGTCACATCACGCCGAATGCTTTCTGTTAACCAGCACCTGATTCGTTTTTCGCTTGAGAGCTGCCGCAGATCAATGGTACGTTTCCGAGTCACTGTAGAGCGTATGATCGCGGGTGAGGCGTCCAAATACACCTAATCCAAGACAGGCAGGCGCTAACCACTCCATCATCCATCGTTCGCCGTCATCGGTCTGAAAACGGTGTTTAGTGCACATTGCAAAAAAAATACAGTAAAATAGTGTTTTTTGCGATTTTAGCAAAAGGTGGTGGTTTTTCGTAATTGAAGCAGAAGAGTGGTGGTTTTATGCTATATGTCGTTAACGCCTGTTAACGGCCATCCCGCAAGCTAGTGGGCCCTATCTATCAGATCTAGCGTCAATTCGTGTCAATCGACTGGTTAACGCACATTGCAAAAAATCAGTAGTAGGGTGGTAGTTTTTTACGATTCAAACGTAAATTTAGGTAGAAAAGTGGTGGTTTTATGCTATAAACTCGAGGGATTGAGGCTGTAAGACCATTAGATGTCAGAGAAAGGACGGTGAGGAGATTCAGATTTCCTAATGATTCAGAGAAAGGCTGATGTAATTCCTAGTACAGTATCTGATTTCAATAAAGATCTCGGACTGACATTTCTCATTTCAGTCTTCAGATTCTAGGGATTTTTTTCAAGCTACACATAAGGCTTCTCTGAAACCTTTGAAACAGTCCATGATTTTCTCCTGCTTTTCTGTATAAGTGCGAGATGTCATATTATATACTAGAACATGAATGCCCGCCCTCCCATTGCGAAAACAAAATATTTGAAAAATAAAGATGGCAGAGGTAATGGCGTTATTTTTGTTCAGAATCACAAGGGAATTGACGTCGACATTACACTTGACCCAACTATGATAGATCCGAGAGGGGGAGGCCGCCTTGGCCTCTCCTTCCTAGTTCCCATTGCCCACCTCTGTACACAGGCTTGTTTGGCTTGATAGTAGTAGTAGACTAGTACTAGTAGCTCTTTTCCAGTCTTCAGCTGACTGACGTTGTTGTAGACAATTGGTGGGTGTTGTGCTGTCAGTTACTCAGTTATACGTACCAGCTTTTGTAGTATACTTGTGTAGCATGGGTAATGAGTTGTGATCCATCAGCACCTGCTGCCCTTTTGTTTCATGTTTTGTTCTGCTTTGTACTTTGCGTGAGAGTCTTGGCATGCTTCATTGCTCGGAGACCTTTAGCGGACTGTCAGTGAGATGCATCATAGCCACTGGAAAGGCCTTTTTAGGCATGAATGGAGCGGATTTGCTACTGCAATAATTCGAATTTTCTTGTTATAATTTTTTGTGCTTTCTTCCTTCATCCTTGACGTGTCACATGGTAATCAAGAAAACACACAAATGTATACATAAAAAGCCTGTCATCTATCGTGGTGTTCGTCCTTTTGATGATGGAACAATGCAATGTATTGTAGGAGTACTTGTGATTTTTCAACTCGCCTAGCAATCAAGACAAATGAGCAGCAATGAGATATGTTTGCGGGGTTTAGGGCTAGAGGCGCCTGGAGTGGGCTGGTTGAGGCCAACCAAGGTTTTAAGCTGCAGTGCCTCCTTCGCCAGGCAGGCAGGAGCACTGCTTTTGCATTTAAAAAGAAAAATCAAGTACCATGTACAAACATGAGGACATATATAATGTTTTATGACGGAACATGACTAAAAACCACGCTGACTACTACCGGTAAACTGTAGATTGACAGGGAAGGAATAGCAGGGAAATGCCGCAAGTCCACGACTCCACTTTTTGACACAACTCTAAAATCCTGGCACACTCCTCACGGTCACAAACTTTTGATGTAAGGTTGGGAGGATGTACGGAAATGGACCTTAGCAGCCCCCAACCAAAGTCGACCAAGTCACCTTCACTGAGATCAACCCGAAACGAGTCTTTATCCGTCGAGTAGCATGCCCATGCGTGTCCGCCTCGAAGGAACAAGAATGTTCAGCTGAACCGGATGACTCCGCGCCTACCCTGAACTTCAAATCCATAGTGGAACCCTTCGTTAGAGCAATGACAGACCTCTTTAAGCCACGTGACTCGCCAATGGCGCCATCAAAGAGCCGGATTTCTTCTTCTTCATCAAAGCAATCCATGAAACAACCAAGACAGAGATTGAAACCTCTTTGCACTTGCGATATGGCAACTTCTACGGTCGCCTCAACCGCACGATGAACACGTGACACGGTCAAGTCAATCTCACCATGATCGCCAAGGATGCGATTCGTGAATATACAATTCCATAGTCCACCCAGGTCGCCTATGACCGATATACCATCAACCAGCTGTAGATCATCATCTTCGTGCCCGCTTCTCTTGATCCTCATATCATACTCGATTAGAATACTGCCACCCAAATCTATCCCTCGCTTTGGGCCAGCCATCTTGATGACGGAACCCTACAAAATTGCTAGCATTTAGTAGCTCTTCGTATGATAGTAAAAACAACTGAAGCTAAATACTTCTCTTAAGCTGTGTTACTTTTAACAATATTTACTTCAGGGATACTTTGCAATTGATAACCAAGATATTTGTCACCTCTCAAACTGAAAGGTTGCAGAGTGCACAATGGTGTTACAGAGGGAAAAATGGCGCCCAATATTTATTCGATTTTGTTTGAATCCCAAATATGCAACTGCATATGCCTGCTCAAATGAGAAGAGAAAATAAAGTAACTTTTTTATAGATGTGATCATTCATAAGATTAGGTGTGTGGTGTACTATGCACTGCCTCCGTTCCGTAAAATTAGGCGTATAAATTTGGTCAAAAGTCAAAAAATGCAAAGTTTGATCATGTTTATAGAAAAAACTATAGTATATAATTATAGTATGAAAATATGTTTCATGATGTCTTCAATAAGATTATACACAACCAAGAGCCCAAAAAACTCTTCTGTTTGATTATAATTTTCGCAGTAAATCATGTGAAGCATCTTTAGTGATGCAAAAGAGATTAAGTGGTTGTTGTATGACACTGAGAGTATGCATGATCCAACCTCATCTGTTCTATGTATCTGCTAAGTTTAGCCTTGTAATGTCAAATGAATAAAGTAATTTGAAATCAGGAATAAGTCTACTTAACCCCTCAAGTATCGAGGTTCATCTACTTAGTCCCCTCAAGCATAAAATCTGGTCCGACCCCCAAAGTATCTCATACCATCTAAATCCTTCCCTGGGGTGGTATTGTCCACTTGGCAGGCTCCACCTAATATGAGGATTGCCCCAGGGGGTGACTTGGATGATATAAAAGCCGAATAACTGGTTTTTACTCGAGGGGCTTAGTACAAGAATGTCAATACAATGGGCGTTAGGTAGACTTATTCCTTGAAATAATTGCAGATAAGTATGGATGTGCACCTGCTCCACGATGATGGGATCATCCCTGCTTAAACTGACAACATAATTAAGCAATGGATCCAGACCATCCCGCACTGCTATATATCCATACAACTCCACTGGGCCACTAGCCACAAAAAGTTTAGCCAACTTTATCGAAAAAAACTGCAACATGTGACAAGGTATATGCTCTGTGCATCTTCCATCATCGATGATGCAATCTGTGGGATTTGATAACATCATAGCCTCCAGCCGAGCTAAAAAAAAGAATACAAGTTAGACCGGCCACACTGTGAGGAAGAAGCGATTCCTAGCACTCTCTCTCCTAGCTTTGAATCGATTCAATACGGTGCAGGGCATCGGTTCCTCAGACCTGACAACAAAAGCGACTCAATTTTATGGTTCGCTTCTTTGCATGCATGTGTGGACCATCGTTGCAGGCTTGTGAGGAAGAAGGCCTGGAAAGAGTAAAAAGTAGGATGTTGTTTACTTCATAGTGGGCCCTACAGACGGTTCCACACGGTGCAGCAAAATTGTACCGATTCTTAGTCTGACATTTTTTCCTTTGAATCGGTTCAACAGTGTGGCTGGTCTTATATTGTAATTGCAAATTCATACAGGAAAATATTAGCTATGTGAAAAGTAACCATGGCGCTTGAGGATTCCATGGCCCTATTTGAAGTTCTCGTTTTCATCGAAGTAAAAATTAACGGTTTTACTAGGAATATCATTCCTCAAAAGGTTTTTTGTTTTAGGAAAAAACAAAGAAAAAGAGATTACTCCCTCTTTCGCAAATTAGGATGCTTATCAGATTTAGTCAAAGTCAAATTTCATAAACTTTGACCAAATATATACTCCCTCTGTTCGAAAATATAAGACGTTTTAGCTTTGTGAATCGAATGTATCTAGACATCTTTTAGTGTATAGGTTCATAGAGGTTCGGAGTGAACCTATACCCTAAAAGGTGTCTAGATACATTCGTTTCACAAAGCTAGAATGTCTTATATTTCCGAACGGAGGGAGTATGAAATAAAAGGAAGTAACATTTAATCACCTTAGAAAGGAAAATGTTAATTTACTCCAAGAACTAGTTGATGAAAACCTTTTTTTTATTTTTCAAGACTAGAAATCCTCTTTTCAGTTTATTTTTCTCTTTCCAGACTAGAAATCCTCTTTTAAGTTTATTTTTCTGATTATAGATAACATGATGTCCTATATTATGAAATATTTTCATAATTTTCCATGACCGTGTCCATAGGTTGGGAGCAACTAAACCTATTTAACACCCAGCATACAAAAAAACATGCTAAAAAGAATGGAAGCCTAAAATATGGTCACCTTTTTTCCTCTCATACTGTGCAAAACCTAACAAATGCAGCCCTTGAGTACCACTTGACAAGATTTCTTTCTATCTCTGGCAGTGCATCGACATTTAATTTGTAAAAGTAAACAGAGGAAAGATAAATTGGCCTCAAGATTTCAACAGAGAATATATGAGTTGATCCTATAGCTTGAAAATATGCTAAAAAGGAAAAGATATATTGACCACTTACTCTCACTACGGTCCAAAACGTGATAGTTCCTTTTCCATATAAGATTGCCCATATTATATATAGAACCATCACGGTGTGTGCTTTTTGGAAGAATTTCCAGAGTGGTTACATCTTCTTCATCATCACTGAGTACCACTGCCCTCTTACGCTCCTTGGTGGCGCTCTTTCTAACCTCCAACGTTGTGCCCCCTGCCTTTACCTTTACCTTTCCCATGCCCTGGCTGATGGCAGAGTGATTGCTGGTAGATGAGATAAGCGATCGCCTGCCTGGTTTACCAGACTTATAACCTTTCACTCCACTGGTGCTGGCCATACTCCGAGATCCATGAGAAAATCTATCACCAAAGAGCATAAGTCAATCTCAGCATCCGACACAAATCTTATTTTCTTCGGTCCTTGTTTTCCTTGCTAAATCAGCACAAAGGGCTAAATAAAACCCCATAATTTCTCAGAATTCAGATCCAAAACTATACCAATTGATTAAAGGTGCAAGCTTTACCATCGGATCAAGAAAACATACCCAGAAATACGATGGAGAGCCGGATTTGGAGCCACCATGAGTGGGAAAACTCGTCGTGCAAGCGCAGAGTGAGGCGGAGCAGAGGCCATGGAAGAGACGAGAGGTCGCGAGATAGATAAGAGTGGGACAGGTGAGGTGGCGACGCCAGGTCGTCGGAGGAGACGAAGAACCGAGTGAAGGATTTGCATCTGAGCTCGCGGCGGGCAGGAGAGGTTGTGCGTGGGGTGGGGGAAGGACTGGGGAGAGGGCCACGGCGCTGGTCTTCTTTTCCCTTCGGACGATGAGGCACGCATAATGGCAACCCTAAAAAATCCTCTGCTGCCTAAAAGCATTTTTTTTTGTTGGGGGTGAGGGCTGGGCTTTGGGCCAGAAAACCAGCTCTAGTAGCAGCGTAAAAAGCCCATTGCCCTAAAAATTTATTGGGCAGGTCTCAAAAAAATGCCCCAACTGCGGTAGCCGCACATTGCCGCAAAACGCACTGTCGCAGCCCGACCGCCTGCAATGCAGCCGCCCTATTGCCCGTCGCCCTTGATCCCGACCAACTCCGGCTGTGTCGCCGCCCGCTGCCACCAAATCATGCAGATTCTGCCCGCCGCCCGCCTCCCTCCATAGGAATCGGTTGATTCGTCCGTCTCCGTCACCCCGCGAACTTCGTCGCCTCGTTGTTGCCATTCGTCGCCGCCGCGCCGCTTCACGGAGCAGCGTGACTAGCTACCGCGGCGTGCGATAGTGTTCCTCGCGCCACTACGCCACGGAGGTCACCATCGGTGGCGAGCGGCTCTCACTCGGCATGTTCGAGACCAAAGAGCAGATCACCCGCACCTTCGACCCTGCCGTGTGGGAGCATGGCCTCCCCCAAGTCGGTTCTGAACTTCGATGACGGTTGTCTTCGTCGCCAACATCGCCAAGACGCGCATTCGCACCGGCTGCGACATGCAGGAGCACCGCCGAGGTCGATGACGATCTCATGCGGTAGTTCGCGGAGGCTCACGGCTAGCATGTGGTGGCGGAGGAGGCGTTCTACGCCAATCTAGAGGCGGGTAGGAATAAGAAGAAGGCGGTCGATGGCGCTGGGCCATCGATGATGGTGGAGCCGACGGAGTACTCCTTTGGGTTTTTCGATTTCTCCGATTAGTGCAATGTGGAGTAGTTGTAATCCGGGTAGTAGATGCAACCGGCTTGGACTGTACTGGGGTACACTCTGGTGTCGACGGAGATCGACTGGTTAAATTGAACGAAGAGGGCACGAATATCAATGTCACCTACGGCCTCAAGACAGTATTTTTCTGTGTCCACCCGGTAAAACACCGTTTTACCTTTGGCGAAAATCCCGCCCAATACAAGAAGCAGATCACCTTCTGACACCATAAGGTAGAACTTGTAGGCTCCACATATCTCTTTAAATACTGGACCTAAAATTATTTTGGCCATTTTGACGGTGCTCGCGCGCTGCTCCAACTAGATGTTGGTCGACAGGATATCTCCACCTTCATGTACTGCATACACTTCACCATAGAACGGGGTCCTGCATTTCACAAGCACATCATCGAAAAACGGATAAATTCTTTCTCGAAATACTCCATTAAAATCCCCTGTCGGGGTGCTCTCATCGGCCCAAGCAATATCCACCGAATAATTTGACCAAACAAACACCATCATGGGGGACTTCGTGACGGCCACAGATTTCATAATATCTGATGGTATCTGCATCTGAAACATAGTGTTGGACTTACGAGTGAGTAGGTTCATAAGGCGAATCTTGTGCGGCTCTTCTCTCTAAGCAATAATGATGACATCATGATAAACACCGACGAAGTAGAACCTATTGATAAAGAGAACAGTTAGCCCTAAGATATGTATAATGAAAAATACTCCCTCTGTTCACTAATATAAGATATTTTAGATATTTCAAAATGTACTAGATATATCCTAAAGTGAGTGAACCTGCACACTTAAACATGCATGTCTACATCGTGCGTATGCATATTTGAAAAAAGCTTAAATGTGAACGGAGGGAGTACAAATAATAAATAAACGTTAGACCGGATGAATTATGAACCTACGTTGAACTTCTATTAGATTCGTCGTGAAGCAACGACTTGTGGCAAGATTGAGAAATGTGAAGTCGCCGATGTTTGGAAGTGTGTGATATATCAGGATCTAGTTGTTGAGATGGAACTCGGACTCTTTTAAAGCGTGACGCCAATCATCGCAGACTCCCTGACAAGCAGTGTAGGTATTTATGTACTCCTCCTTCTAAAGAGAAGGAGTCACCGATCTTTGCCTTGTCCGACGGCCGGGAGATCGGACCAGTTCATCTTCATTCGGCTGCTCGCCATGCCTTCCTATCGAGGAAGAAACAAGACCAGGTGATGACAAGGAGAATAACAGGGAGAGGAGTCAAAGAGTGAAGCACTATGCGGAAACAAGGAGGCAAGGAGACGAATCAGAACTTCCCCTACCCACTACGCGATCGAGGAACTGTCAATTTTATTTTCTTGTGATTGATAATATATGTATAAGGACGTGGAAATACATTCTCTAACGAACAGAGTTTGGCGACCTAGCGGTTAGAGTTGTGTGCTATGGAAGGCGAGGTCGCGGATTCGATTCCCTCCAACCTCTAGTTCACCAAACCGATTTTATCTCATTTAATCACTTCTATCAAAATGAAAAAATGAACCAATCATGCGCCCTAACAAAATTCGTGAAAATTATATGCGAGACGAAATGGGAAACTGGGCTTAAGGGCCGGGGAAGAAATCCGCAACGAATTTCCCGCGACGAAATCATGAAATGTCATGAATGACCGGACCGGAAGCCCTTGGGTCGCCTCCTAACGAAATAAACTAAAACTTTAGGGAACCACGACAATTTTACTACGCGTCATAAAAAAGGCATGAACCGTCCAAATTCTTATAGTGAATTTTCCAACATTTGGCGCGCCAGATAGGGGGTGAGACGCGCTTCCAAGGTCTTGTCTGACCTCAGCAACATGGCGTCGTGCATCGGAGCACGATCCGAGCAGGGAAAGGACACCCGTGACATCCTCTCGCGGGGAGCCGCGCTGCTCGAAGCATAAAGGCTGCTTCGCCACGCTCCGACAGTAGCCGAAAAGGCGGCGTGGCATGCCCGCCTCGTCGAGATCCTTGGCGACACGAATCGCAAGTCCAAATCCCCGCCTTGCAGCTAGTCCTAGAGGCCACCGATGTGAGGAGTAGGTGGGAGCTCCGCCCCTTCTCGAGGAAGGGCGGGCACCATTTCTTGCATCCTTGGCGGCTCCGAGGCTCCGCTCCGGGTGGCACTTCAAGCAGCTCCCCTTGATCTCACAACGACAAGGCCCGACGCTACCACCGCGCGACTCAAGTGGTCGCAATAGCTGGTCTCCTTCGGCATTGAGGACCACCTTGAGTCCATTCCCGCGGTGTGTGTCATACCAATGGTGTGCACTCCCACCATCAACGGCGTCGCGGTCGCCAAAACCCTCATCGACGGCGGTGTCGGGCTGAATGTGCTCTCAGAGGAGACGCTAAGTGTAACATCCCAGCATTTAGGAACTAACGAAGGGTAGATTTAGGAATTTGGAATGTTGCATGCATTCATCTATGAAAATGTGGGTAAAATTTTTGCCAAATAAAAACCTAAAGTGATCAAGGTTTCTTTCATACTTTGAGATTAGGTTTAGTCTTAAAGGATGATTGCTATAGACTTTGATATGATCTTTGAGGAATTATGTGTTTTAGAAAATGAATTTGAATTTTAAACTTGAGTGTTTGAATTATAATTCAAATGAATTAGGAATAAGGTTTGAATCTTGATTTAATTAAGAGTTAATTATTATAACTCAAACTTTATCCAAAGAAAACAATTAAGAATATGAATACTTATTTCATATTTTCATTCCATAAATAAGTTACAAAAATGTAACTTATTGAAATTATCCACAAACTTCACAATAGCAATTAAATAAAGAATAAGAATATTTCTTCATTGATAATCATATAATCTTTATTACAAAAGAATAAAATGAAGATTACAAAATAATAAAATGAAAATTACAAAAGAATAAAGAAGATTATATTAACTATCCTCTAAAGAAAACCTAAACTAAAATCTTCAACTTCAAATCTATACCTGCAAGACAAACACTAATAAAAAAATAAAGGTTAGAGTTAGAATTGTTTTACTCTCAGACATGTCAGTGAGGTGCACTGAACAAGTTTCATCATTGAGAAATTTATAAAAGGGGCAAGTTTCACCAAGATGAAAGAATCTATCTTTCATAAATTTTAAGCCAAAAAGTCAAATTGACAACAAGGAGGGGCAAGTTTCACCAGCCAGGTAAAAGTAATCAGATCAAAGTAACTCTCAAGTCCAAAGCATATCCACAAGTGCACAGCAAGCACACAGGTAGGACACACACCTAAATGCATGGGGTGTGCTGTCAGCTTCACATCATAGCTCAAACACACAAAACCATCAACACAACCGTGGAGAGGCACTAGTGCATCTCTTCACTGCTCACACACACAAGAACAACCAACTTAGCCAACATCTAAACCAAGCACAACAGCTAGCAACCAAACTAACCAAAGCCCAAGATCTCATCACCAGGATGGTGACATAAGGAGGGGAAAGGATCAGGTGGACAACAAGACCATGTCCAGGAGCTAGGAGGAGCAGGCTATCTCAAGGTCAAGCACATGAGCTCAGCAAAACAAGATCAACATCATCACCCAACTCCATAGTCATCAGTTTTTGTGGTGAGTATCATAAAACCTTCACATGATCTAATCATATTATCTAGACAGAAGCATGTGTTGTTTTATGAAACAAATCTCAGAAAGCACCCAAGTAGGGTGAATCCATCATTGAGATTTTAAACTCTAAAAGCAAATAGCAAAGTACAAGGATCCAACCAAAACCCAGAACAACATCATTGATTTGGTTGTCAAGCTATATATTTCAATTCAAGCACAAATATAGCTAAGATTTAATTTCTAGGCACATCCCTAAGATAAGGGTAGCACCTTAGAAGCTAATCTTTTGGATCCATATAATGATCAAGCCCACTATCATTTTTTTCCAAGCTTTGATTCAAGAAAGAATAGCTGGTACCACTATCAGGACTATCTATATGAATCAACTAGATAAGGCCTAAACCCCTAAGCCTCAAACCAACATCATTGGTCTTAGGGATTTCAGAAAAGAACATTTCTACTTATCTTTTAAAGCCAAGCTTGTTTTAAGCTTAAACCAACCCAATCAATGAATAAGAATCAATCTTGTGTCCCATACCAAGATGGTGTCACAAGAACAATTCTACATGAATCAGGATAAACATTCAATCATCACAGATCAATCAATCAATCTACTAATCATTTTCCTTTCATTATAGGAATCATAATTAGGACATTTTGTTGGAATTATGCCCTAGAGGCAATAATAAAGATGTTATTGTTATAATTCTTGTTCATGATAAAGTTTATATTCCATGCTAGAATTGTATTAAGCGGAAACTTTGATACTTGTGTGGTTTATGAACAACACCATGTCCCTAGTACGCCTGTATGGACTAGCTCATTGATTAATGATGGTTAAGGTTTCCTAACCATAGACATGAGTTGTCGATTAATAATGAGAACATGTCATTGGGAGAATGATATGATGGACAGACCCAAATAAGGCAGAGCAATTAAATCGTGTCATCGTGTTCATCTTTGCGAAGCTTTTTCTTATGTCAAATATTGTATTCCTTGGACCATGAGATAATGCAACTCCCTAGTATTGGAAGAAAGCTTTGAGGTCATCTAACGTCATCCTATGTGAGGGTGATCATAAAGGTGTCTCTCAGGTGATCGGAAAGTACTTGTTGGGTTGTATGTATCGAGATGGAATTTGTCCCTCCCGAGTCGGAGAGATATACTTCGGGCCCACTCGGTAATCGATATCAACACCGCTTGCAAGCACGTGGTTAAGGAGTTAATCACAAAGTGATATCGGATTACAGAACGAGTAAAGTACTTGCTGTGAACGAGATTGAACTAGGTATGCCGATGCCAACGATCGAACCTCGGGCAAGTAAAATATCACGTGACGAAGGGAATATATATGGGATTAATTGAATCCTGGCATTGTGGTTCATCCGATATGATCATCGATGAATATGTGGGAGTCAATATGGATTTCCAGATCCCGCTGTTGATTATTGATAGAAGATCATGTCTGCATATTCTCGAACCCGTAGGGTCACACACTTAACGTGCTTCGACGCTAGGATAGATTGGATAATTGGTTTGTGAGTTTTTGTTCAGAGTCTCGGATGAGATCCAGGACATCACGAGAGGTTCCAGAATGGTCCGGAGAATAAGATTCATATAAAGGAAAGTAGTTTTTGGATTTCAAAATCGTTTTGGAATGTTCGGTATTGTACCAGAAGGTTCTAGAAGCTTCCGGAGTGGGACCAACTTGGCCTCACTTGTCGGAGGGGTGCGTGATGTGGACATACCATCTATTGATACAACCGTGGTACCTACAGCTACACACATACAAGGACCTATCACTCGATCTCGTGCCAAACAACTTAACTATCAGGTACTTTCGTTTCTTGGAACTATTCCTCACATACATAAGAATATGATGCTGCCTAAATCAGATGTATTTATTACTCTTAGGAATGATGGACCAAGCATGGATGAGAGGGACAAGCATTGGATCATGGCCATGCATGGAGATGACAGCAAGCATGTGATGTTTCAAGAGAAGGCCACGGATGAAGATTTCAGAACTTTGAGGCCTCCATAATGAAGAAAGAAGGCTTGGACGAAATATTCAAGATTAATACTTCACAAATGCGTCCATAGCTTAATATGGTGCTGCGACGCCTTTAATTTGGGCCAGGCCCATGTAATTTTCGCAGGATTTTAAATAGCCACTTTTTAGAGTCCGTATTTGAGGGGAAAAGGACTTCTAGGGTTGGATTCGGCCACCACTTCCATGGCTGGCCGAAACCCCACCTTTTCCTCCTTAAATACTTCCCCTAGCCGTCACCATAGACTCGGATTTTGTTTAGACATTAAGTTAGCCTTCATAGCAACTTCTCCAAGGCTCGAGCGTCACAGAGGCCTCTTGTACTTCGCACCTATACAGGATCCCACCTTTTCAATAAAGCTTTCCTCTTAATCCGCAATATCTTGATTGCAATATTGGTTCTTACTTGTTCTCGATTTCAGGTAGGAATTAAGACCCTCGCTGGTTAGGCTGATCGTGTTCCCGCAGGATCGGTAACCTCCAGGAGATTGGCCTAGCGATTGCATTGGCGCTCGTGCTCGCACGTGTAGTCGGATCGTCAAGCCCGAACTCCACCTAATCGATTATCACCATCTCATCGAAAGATCGGACACCTTTGTCCTATCAAGTGGTATCAGATTTCAGGTTGCTCGGTGAGATTTTACTGCTTTCGTAGATTAGATCTGTTTTACCTATAACCCACGAAAAAGCTAAAAACACAGTTAGAGTTTAGATCCATCCCATCACCAATCTACGCCTCGCATTATCTTTTTAGTTTTTGCATTGTTGAATTTGTGTCTGCATCGTCGCGTCGAGTTGCTGGTCTTAGTGTCTCGTCCCTTAGAGTTTCGAGTTCTGATCATAGTAGTCACCGCCACACTCGCAGATCACCGCCACCATATTTCGCCACCATATCCCGCCACCATACACCTAGCCACCATAAACCCTAATACACCGCCACCGCCTTCCTACCGCGACATGGATCCGATCACCTTTCCTGCCGCGGCACGAGTCCGAGTTGAGTTATTGTTTCCTAGTTTTTTTTCCTTTCACTTTCCTTCTTTGTTGTTTCCGTATTGAGCTAAAGTCCGTGTCGAGTTAGAAGTTTAGCCGTAAGTCCAGAAGGAGAGCAAAAAAAAAAAGTCTGGAACCGCCTCCGAATTTTTTTCTGGCTATACTGATTTTCGGCCCCGGGGATCACTTTTCTCCATCGGCCGTTATAGCGATATGCTTTTGGCGTCTGTGCGCTTTTCGGAGCATAATACAAAAATTTCGAATTTTTTTGGGGCTAACCTGTTTTTAGACCCCGTAGATCAGTTTTAGACACTCACCATCATCGTGATTTTCAGCATCTCGGTTCGCTTTTCAGGGTGCCATATCATCATACATTGCTTGTTGTGTCACGTCGTGACATTGTTGGTGATCTAGGCTCGCGTCTCTAGTACGGTCTAGCCTAGGACCAGCACAGTACCGTCGTTGAACATTCTTTTAACTTTTGCATTGCTGTTTTGATAATTGCTAACCCCTTTGCTAAGCCTTCCCAGAGCTCCACATATATTCTCCACGTGCGGTGTCTCGACTCCCGGTAATCGCTCGGTTCAATCTCTGGACCCACTGATCCTCGCGGTTGCACATCGTCTTTTCCTGCTGTTTGGTAAGAACTTGTAAGAGCTTCATATATTGCTTGACGGATTACGCGTGCCTTCCACCATATTTCCGTAGTATATACCTTTGCTTTTTAAAGGACTAACATGACAGATACTTCACGGAACCCTGCCACAATGACGAACCAAGAACTACATGCCCACTTCTCCGAGCTCTTGGTCGGTCGCGCTGAAGATGTGGATGCACGCCTAGGGGAGTTTGACACCAAGCTCACCAACGCCATGGACACGATCGATGGGCTCGAGAAATCCTTCAACGACAAGCTTGACGCTCGGTTCAAGGAGGTTTTGGCCAGATTGCCGGCACCCGCACCCGCACCTGCCCCATTGGCACCTCGGCATGTCGCGCGGCGCATTCCGATCACGGGTCGGACTGCTGGTTCGGCTGCCGCCGCACCTCAGGCGGCTACCGCTGCAGCTGACGCACCTCAAACTTCCGCCGTGGCTGCTGCTGCGACATTGGGAACAGACGACGGGTACTACTACGACCCCGACGATGACGATTTGTTTGACGAGGAGTTTGAACAACCTCCACACCCTACTGGCCGTCCCCGACATTACTACCGCAACGCTCGACCATCGGTACGTGATGATGAGCATGTGGCAAAGCTTAAATTAAATATTCCATCTTTTGAGGGTAAATATAATCCTGATGCATATCTTACATGGGAGATGGAAGTAGAGCAATGTTTTGCATGTTTAAAATATCCTGAGAATATGTGTGTTAGTGCTGCTACATGTGAATTTACTAAATTTGCTTCACTTTGGTGGTCTGAGTATTGTCGTTTAAATCCTACTACTATTCCTAGTACTTGGACTGCTTTAAAAACTGCTATGCGTGTTTGTTTTGTACCTCCCACTTATCAACATGATTTACTAAAGAATCTGACACGTTTAGAGCAAGGGAAAAATTCTGTAGAAGAGTATTATCAGGAATTGCAAACGGGGATGGTTCGGTGTGGTCTTGTTGAATCTACTGAACAAATGCTTGCATGTTTCTTTGGTGGATTAAACAAGGACATTCAACACATATTAGATTATAAGAAATATAATTCTATCACTCGTTTGTTTCATCTTGCTTGCAAAGCTGAACATGAAGTGCAGGATCGCCAAACACCATGGAGGAGGACTAATAATTCTGCAGGTCGCACATCCACTTGGACATCCCGATAATCCGTGCCTCCTTCTCGTGATTCGCCACCAGCTACTACCACATCCAAGGCCACCACAAGATTTCCAGCTGCTCCTCCACCGTCATCCAATGCTCCTGCTCGTACTGCATCTTATATGGCTTCCACGGGCAAAAGAAAGGATATACAATGCCGCAAGTGCTGGGGTTTTGGTCATATTGAGAGACAGTGCACAACACAGCGTGTTATGATGGTGCGTGATGATGGTCAATACGATTCAGCGAGTGACTTTGATGAAGATACATTAGTCCTTATTTCTGCTCGAGATGGAGACAATTGTGATGGTGATGAAGAGACAGAGGTAATGGGAGCTGAAGCTGCTGATCAATACAAGAGCTTAATTACACAACGTGTGTTGAGTGTACAATTGAGCAAATCTAAACAAGATCAACGCCACAACCTGTTCCAAACACGTGGTGTTGTCAAGGAAAGAGCTATACATATCATCATTGATGGAGGGAGTTGTAATAATCTGGCTAGTGTTGACATGGTAGAGAATCTTGCACTTCCAACAAGACAACACACACATTCATATTACATCCAATGGTTTGAAAGTTCTCGCAAGATCAAGGTAACAAGAACGGTACGCGTGCATTTTACTATTGGTACATATTCTGATTTTGTTGATTGTGATGTTGTACCTATGCAAGCTTGTTCTTTGTTACTTGGTAGACCATGGAATTTGATAGAGAATCTGTTCATAATGGCAAAACTAATCACTATTCTCTTATGCATGATGGAAAGAAAATTGGTCTAAAACCTATGACTCCCGAACAGATTTTAAAAGATGATCTTGCTAGAGCTAGTAGAGCTAAAACTGAGGAGAAAAATAAAAGTGAGAATTAGATTGTTGCTGCAGATTTTGTACCACCAAAGAACACTAAATCTGATTCTAAACATGCTACTGAAATTTGTTTGAAGAGTCCATGTATGCTTGCAAATAAAATTGATATTGCTGAACTAGATGTAAACAATACTCAATGTTATGCAATTATCTGCAAAGAGGTTTTGTTTTCATTTGAGGATATGCCTCCTTCTTTGCCACCCGCTATTGCTAACCTTTTGCAGGAATATGAGGACGTCTTTCCCGCTGAGCTGCCACCAGGACTACCTCCTATTAGAGGAATTGAGCACCAAATTGATCTAATTCCTGGTGCTACGTTGCCCAACTGCGCGCCATATAGAACCAATCCAGAGGAGACAAAGGAGATACAACGCCAAATTCAGGAACTACTCGACAGAGATCATATTCGTGAGTCTCTTAGCCCCTGTGTTGTTCCTATTATTTTGGTACCTAAGAAATATGGTTCTTCGCGCATGTGTACTGATTGTATAGCTATCAATAATATTACTATTCAATATCATCATCCTATTCCTCATTTGGATGACATGCTTGATGAATTGAGTGACTCTACCATGTTTTCTAAAGTTGATTTGCGTAGTGGTTACCACTAGATTCGTATAAAATTGGGAGATGAATGGAAAACAACATTAAAAACTAAGTTTGGTTTATATGAGTGATTAGTGATGCCGTTTGGTTTAACTAATGCACCCAGCACTTTCATGAGATTACTAAACGAAGTTTTACGTGCTTTCATTGGACGTTTTGTGGTAGTCTACTTTGATGATATTCTGATTTATAGCAAATCTTTAGAGGATCATTTGGACCATTTACATGCTGTTTTCAATGCTTTACGTGATGCATGTTTGTTTGGTAACCTTGAGAAGTGCACCTTTTGCACCAATCGAGTTGCGTTTCTTGTCTATGTTGTTACATCACAGGGTATTGAAGTGGATCCAGCCAAGATTGAAGCTATTGAGAATTGGCCGCAGCCCAAGACGGTCACACAAGTGAGGAGTTTTCTTGGCCTCGCTGATTTTTATAGGCGCTTTGTCAAAGACTTTGGATCAATTGCCGCGCCGCTGAATGAACTTACCAAGAAGGATGTGCCCTTTGTTTGGGGCGATGCACAACAACAGGCCTTCGTCATATTGAAAGATAAGCTAACACATGCTCCCTTACTCCAACTTCCTGATTTTAATAAGACTTTTGAGCTTGAATGTGATGCTAGTGGGATTGGTTTGGGAGGTGTGTTATTACAAGAGGGAAAACCTGTTGCATATTTTAGTGAGAAATTGAGTGGGGCTAGTCTGAACTATTCTACTTATGATAAAGAATTATATGTGTTAGTTCGGACATTATAAACTTGGCAACATTATCTATGGCCTAAAGAATTTGTTATACATTCTGATCATGAATCTTTAAAGCATATTCGTAGTCAAGCTAAGTTGAATCGTCGTCATGCAAAGTGGGTTGAATTTATTAAGTCTTTTCCTTATGTTATCAAACACAAAAAGGGTAAATATAATATTATTGCTGATGCTTTGTCGCGCCATTATGCTTTGTTATCTCAACTTGACTTCAAAATATTTGGATTGGAAACTATTAAGGAACAATATGTGCATGATGCTGAATTTAAAGATGTGTTGCAGAATTGTAGAGATGGTAGAACAGGGAACAAGTTCGTCTTCAATGATGGATTTGTGTTCCGTGCTAACAAACTATGCATTCCAGATAGTTCTGTTCGTCTTTTGTTGTTATAGGAGGCGCATGGAGGAGGATTAATGGGACACTTTGGTGTCAAGAAGACGGAGGATGTTCTTGCTGCACACTTGTTTTGGCCACGTATGCGTCGAGATGTTGAGAGACTTGTGGCACGCTGCACTACTTGTCAAAAAGCTAAGTCTCGCCTTAATCCACATGGTTTATATATGCCTCTTCCTGTTCCTAGTGTTCCTTGGGAGGATATTTCTATGGACTTTGTTTTGGGATTGCCACGAACACAGAAGGGGAGGGATAGTATTTTTGTTGTTGTGGATCGGTTTTCTAAGATGGCACACTTTATTCCTTGTCATAAAACGGATGATGCTGCGTATATTGCTGATTTGTTCTTTCGTGAAATTGTTCGTTTGCATGGTGTGCCAAATACTATTGTTTCTGATCGTGATACTAAATTTCTTAGTCACTTTTGGAGATGTTTATGGGCTAAGTTGGGGACTAAATTGCTGTTTAGTACTACATGTCATCCCCAAACTGATGGACAAACTGAAGTAGTAAATAGAACTTTGTCTACTATGTTGCGGGCTGTTTTAAAGAAGAACTTAAAATTGTGGGAAGAGTGTTTACCTCATATAGAATTTGCTTATAATCGTTCGCTGCATTCTACCACAAAGATGTTCTCGTTTGAGATCGTGTATGGTTTTGTTCCTCGTGCACCTATTGATTTATTACCTTTACCTTCTTCGGTGCAAAATAATTTGGATGCTACACAACGCGCTGAAATGATATTAAACTTGCATAAGACTACTAAATATAACATTGAACACATGAATGCTAAGTATAAACTTGCTGGGGATAAAGGGAGAAAGCATGTTGTGTTTGATGTTGGAGATCTTGTTTGGTTACATTTGCGTAAAGATCGTTTTCCTGATTTACGCAAGTCTAAGTTAATACCTCGTGCTGCTGATCCCTTTAAGGTGTTAGAGAAAATAAACGATAATGCATATAAACTTGAGTTGCCTGGAGACTTTGGTACGGTTAGTCCTACGTTTAACAGTGCAGATTTGAAGCCTTACTTTGGTGAGGAAGATGAGATTGCGTCGAGGACAACTTCAATTCAAGAAGGGGAGCATGATGTGGACATCCGATCTATTGATACAACCGTGGTACCTACAGCTACACACATACAAGGACCTATCACTCGATCTCGTGCCAAACAACTTAACTATCAGGTACTTTCGTTTCTTGGAACTATTCCTCACATACATAAGAATATGATGCTGCCTAAATCAGATGTATTTCTTACTCTTAGGAATGATGGACCAAGCATGGATGAGAGGGACAAGCATTGGAGCATGGCCATGCATGGAGATGGCAGCAAGCATGCGATGTTTCAAGAGAAGGCCACAGATGAAGATTTCAGAACTTTGAGGCCTCCATAATGAAGAAAGAAGGCTTGGACGAAGTATTCAAGATTAATACTTCACAAATGCGTCCATAGCTTAATATGGTGCTGCGACACCTTTAATTTGGGCCAGGCCCATGTAATTTTCGCAGGATTTTAAATAGCCACTTTTTAGAGTCCGTATTTGAGGGGAAAAGGACTTCTAGGGTTGGATTCGGCCACCACTTCCATGGCTGGTCGAAACCCCACCTTTTCCTCCTTAAATACTTCCCCTAGCCGTCATCATAGACTCGGATTTTGTTTAGACATTAAGTTAGCCTTCATAGCAACTTCTCCAAGGCTCGAGCGTCATAGAGGCCTCTTGTACTTCGCACCTATACAGGATCCCACCTTTTCAATAAAGCTTTCCTCTTAATCCGCAATATCTCGATTGCCATATTGGTTCTTACTTGTTCTCAATTTCAGGTAGGAATTAAGACCCTCGCTGGTCAGGCTGATCGTGTTCCCGCAGGATCGGTAACCTCCAGGAGATTGGCCTAGCGATTGCATTGGCGCTCGTGCTCGCACGTGTAGTCGGATCATCAAGCCCGAACTCCACCTAATCGATTATCACCATCTCATCGAAAGATCGGACACCTTTGCCCTATCAGTGCGTGGGCCTACGAGGGAGTTCCCTGGCTGCTTTGGGCCAGGGGCACAAGGACCCATAGGCCCAGTCGGCCAAAACCCTAGGGGAAACCCTAGGAACCCTTCTAGAAGGGAAGGGGAGACTTGCCCCCCACTCCAACCCTTGGGGCCGCCGCCCTAGGGCTCGGAGGAGGGGCCAAGGGGGCCGGCCAGCCCTCTATATATAGAGGGCAGGGGCGTACCCTCCTCAACCCACTCCTTCAACCCTAGCCGCCATACTGCTGCCCTCCCTCTCTCTCTCTACCGACTGCGCGTAGGCGAAGCCCTGCCGCAGAAACTCACCACCACAGCACCACGCCGTCGTGTTGTAGATCCAATCTATCTCTCCACCCCACTTGCTATACCGAGGAAGGAGGAGACGTCGCGGAACCGTACGTGTGCATCTCTCGGAGGCGCCTCTACTTGCGGCATTGGATCGGATCGGATCGCGAGGAGGAGAAGGCGAGTACGACTACACCAACCACGTTCTGTCGAACGTTTCCGCTGTGCGATTTCTTCAAGGGTATGAAGATCTCATCTATCCCTCTCGTTGATTGCATCTCCTAGATTAGATCTTGGCTTTTCCGTTCGCATCCGTAGAATTTTTTTGATTTACTATGCTGCGAAACCCTTCAGTGGTATTAGAGCTAGATATATGCGTAGATGTGTTTCACGAGTAGAATGCAACATGCTTGTTGCGGGCGTTGATGTTTTCTGTTGCAAGCCTCTTGTTGTGTATGACGCGGGATAGTGAGATCGAAGCGGTGCAGGCCAACTTTACGCGACCTCGTTCGCGAGATCGGCTCCGCACTTGACGTGTGGCTTGTTCCACACATGCGGCTGGTGGATGCCAGTTTCTCTCACTATAGTTGTTATGGGATTTACACCAGATGTTGGCAACCATAATATCACCGTTGTGGATTTTCATAGGAAAGAATCGTTCTTAGCTTGTTACTCCCATAAGCCACGTAAAACATGCAACAACAAAGTAGAGGCGTTGTGGCATCCCGCAAAAACCACTACTAGAAAATCGCGTTATTTTTGTGCATTGCATCATCATGACCGCATGCTCATGTCATCATGCCACATTGCATTTGAGCATCGTCATGTCATCTTGCATTTGTTTGTCTGAAACTATTTTCGAAAAACATATTTTTGTTTTCTAAATACCCCGCCTTTATTTCAAATCCAAAACCCGGGTCTCCGGATTATTTTGTTTCGTCTACCAATGGATTTTTAAAGCCCCGTTTTAAATAATAAAATATTTATTTTATTTTCAGGGGGGCAGCCGTACCGGGCCGATCCGATCCAGTCGGCCACCCCCAGTACAAAAACAGAGCTACCCAAGACTTTTCCTACCTAACCCTAACCTACCCAGTCCCCAGCCACATCACCCCGATCAATCACCTGCCGCCACCTCACCACTCCCTTTCCCCCCATCCAATCCCAGCCCGCCACCTCAGCCTGGTCCCGTCCCACACCGCACACCAGCCCCGCCCCGGCCCACCTGGCCACTCCCGTCGCCCGGTCCCACCACCTGGGGCAATCCCGTGGCCGCCGTTTTTCCCGCCCAACTCCCCCGCGCGGACCCCACCTCCTGGAGTGGACAGGAGCGACCCGGCGCCCTCCCTCTCTCTCTCCCCCGTCTGGCCCCACCTGCCCTGCTTCCCCTGCCGACAGCCCCCCTCGGGATCCCACCCCTCCTGCAGCGTGGCCCACTCCCAACCGCCCCCAAGCACGCCTCCCCCGCCTGCCACTCTCCTCTGCAGCGCCCGACCCCGCCGCCAGGAGCAAGCCTCCTCCCTGGCCTCGCCCAGTTCGCCGGCCCCGCCCACCTCGTCGCTGGCCGCCGGCCGTTCTCCCCATCCTCTGCACCTCGCCCACCAACCGCGCGCCCCGCCCCCTACTCGATCTCCTCCCTCCGCCGTGCCCTCTCCTCTCCCGGGCGAGGCCCTCCCCCCGCCGTCGAGCTGTCCTCGAGGCCGCCCGTCCTCGCGCCGGCTTCCTCCTTCCTCGGCCGGCCGCCGCCGCAGGGGCCCCAGCCGTCGCCGTGGCCTCCCTTCCGCGAGCCTCGCAGCCGCCGTCGACGTGGCATCTGCCGCCTGCAACGTGGCCGTCGCCCTCGCCAAGCCCGGCACCGCCGTGCCCTGCATCTCCGGCACCCCGCGAGCGCGCCCCTCCTAGATCGGGCCGCCGTCGGTCTTCCTCACCCTGGCGCCACCCCGCCTGCAGCTTCTCCCCTCGCCGCCCCGGGCCCGCGTCCCTGCCGCTTGCACGCCTCCCCTAGCAGCCCCGACCGTGCAGGCGCCTGCCAGGCCCGGCCTCGCCTCCCCTTCGCATGACGACCGCCAGCGGCAGTGGCCTCCACCGCGAGCGCCGCCGCCGGGATCTTGATGGACAGACCCGTCCCTGTGTTCCACCGTCAGTCGCCGGTTCCGCAAGGTTTTGGCAATATCCGCTTGGGACATGCCCCTGCAGTGAGTTTTGGCCAGGATCTGCCGTCTAGGTTGCTACCCGTGAGCTAGTTGACGATGGCACATTTTTCTCCTAGATCGGTACTGATGATGTACATATGTGGTGTTGTTGTTGCTCCCAGGAACATAACCAGCAAGTCTAACTTCACTCTGAGCCAGATCCCTGTTTGGACCTCGAAGCATCCGATCTTCACACCGACAAATAAATCCAGAACCGAACAGATCGTCTTCAGGACCAGAGGATTCCCGGACACCAAGATCGCCACACGGACCCGTTCCCTCGGAACGCCATGCTCTTCTACACGGACGTCGGGACCCAAAGTCAATAGAACCAAAGACCCCGAACCCGTCGACCGGACCCTGGAACCCCAAGATCTTCGATCCAATGTGTGACCCTTTTCTCGAGCCCTATTTTATAAATGTAATATCAAATTGCTGCATAATTATTTGTACATGCTTGCATACATATTATGGGTGTTTGGGGCTATTTCGGCGAATCACCTAAATTAAATATGGGATCCATATGCGGACTTTTCTAGTCTTATATTGACCCCATTTAAATTTGTGTAGCGAACCGGTGATATATTTTGCCATGTTAAGACAACCTTTAAATTGCGGGGTTTCTAAACAACATGAACCTTCTAAACAAATGTCGGGACCCCGGTTCCGCTTAATATGGCCTAATTGCATCGCATCTTTGCCATGCCATACATCATACATGCATCATGCCCGATCTTTTGCCGTGGTATTAAATAGTGCATCCGGTGTTTCTTCTAGTGCTTTGCTTCTTCACGGATTAGGACGATGAGTTGATGCGAGTGTCGACCCGATCTTCGGATGAACCTTCAGCAGTGTTTTCAGGTGAGCATCTCCCCCTTTCTACCTATCTTACTTTTATAGTATTTATTCCCTCCTGTTGATCTATTGCTATCTGTGTTGCGATGCTCTAGTTTTCGCACCCGTGATATCCCTTGCAGCCTTATATTGCCTTGGACACATCCTATTACCTGTTGTTTGTTAGATAGTTGGACTTGCGCGTCGTAGTCGCTTGCTCTAGTGCTGTTGCGTCTCGTCCAGAACCACAGTTGTTGGAGTATGGCCGTTTGTTTACTGTTGGAGACGATCATGGCTTTAATTATTGTTTAATAACTAAAAATTGAAGTAGGTAAATAATGCAGAGGCACAGGTGGGCAATAGATGTTATTTGGTTGTTAACCGTCCACTTGTGTCCCGTAGGACCCCGAGTTCTTGACACCTGTTCCGAGATCGAGCGCGCTAACCACAGGTGGGGTGTATGGGCACCCCCATCGATTAGTACCTGATTTCAAAGTATTGTACTGGGGGCCACAAACTATTTTGAGGTTTTATTTACTATCCTGTACTTATGCCATGCTTTACTGCTTTATTTAAATTGTGCGAAGTACTGCACCTGTACTGTTTAGGGAAGCGGAGTGTTTTCGCGGTATCGACAAGCCCAGTCACATTTTCGGGTTCCCAGTCGTTTACAGTCACTGACGCAAACCCTGAGTCCGTCTCGGAGACCGGCCGACTTCGTTGCGGGTAGCTTAGTGGGGTGGCCCCCATGTACTTGCTTTGGGTCTGGGAAACGTCATAACTTAGGCCCCGCCGACATACCGATGGGTGTATGTTAACTGATCTGGCAAAAAGGGTCGATGTGCGTGTGGATACTTTGGTGCACCCCTGCAGGGTTAAATCTTTTCGAAAAGCCGTGTCCGCGGTTATGGACGACTTGGAGCACAGTTCTCGATCATAGACAACTATAACTAAAGTTTACTGTTATAATCTGACTTGTATCTGGTATGACTAGTAATCAGCTTCACTACAACGGAATGGCTAAATAAAAGTACCAACAACTGCTGGGTTTGGGATATCTCATGCTAATCGTATCTGACTAGTAAGTGTTGCAACTACAACGGAATGGTTAACTAAAACTGCCCACTGCTTATTATATCAGGATGACTCAAGCTACCTTTATTTGACTAGTAATTGCCGCAACTATAACGGAATGAATAAAGCTGCCAACTGTGTGAGTTCCTCGGTTGACTTCCTCGTTTGGTCTCGAGGGGGAAATACCAGGATGGGTATGTTTGGTGGTATTATCAGGTTGGTTCCGAATAGGTCCTTCTTATCCCTCTCTGATAGCCGACAGTTATCTCGAGTCTCTATAGGTTGTTTAGTGCTTGTTGCGCTGCCGCTCAGTCCACCATACCTATGTAGGCGAGGACCGCCGAATTGTAGTCTCGCCGTGTACTGGCCTCAGTACTGACCGCTCTCTTTTTCCTTTGCCCTTTGTCGGCACCCCTTTTGTTTAAGCAGGTTTGAGATCGACGTCGTTAGCAGGGTTACCCTTCCGGCTTGGCCTGGGCAGGGTTATGGACGCCATTGGTTATTCTTCAGGGCTCTTAGCCCAATTTGCATCTTGTCCGTACCCGGACGCTATATCGTTTTAAAAGGTGATTTGGATCTTTGTATTGTATATCTGTATTCTTGACTCTTTGAGTCGTTGTTGTATATATCTGTTCTGTGGGTTCCATCGTGGACTATTGTGTAATGGTATTACTTCGTTTTCCACCCGCACGAAAGTGCCTGGTGGGCACCTTTGAATCGTTTCTATGCGGGTTTGGCGGGAAGCGCTGAAACTTGCATAGGGCCGATTCCGAGGGTGTCACAGGCGTCTAACTTGTTTTTGCAGGGAGTGTTTCTGTGATATGGTATGGCCCAAGATGTGATGTGTATGTTGTATGCAATGATCATGTTTTGTAATATTTCACGACTTGCAAGTCGATGAGTACACAACCGGCAAGAGTCATATGGTTGTATTTATAATTGTGTATGACCTGTGTGTCAACTTCTTATACACCATGTAATAGCTTTACTTTATCGCTAAGTAGTTAGCAATAGAGTTGCTATTCGTGGTGGAGGCAATCATGGTGGAGTGATGGAGATCATGCTGGCACGCACAAGATGGGATCATTGCGCGGAGATTGGCTATACCATGTCACATAAAATTATATGCATGTGATGTTTATCCCTTTATGTATCTTATTATGCTTAGATCGTGACGGTAGCATTATAAGATGATTCCTCACTTAAAGATCAAGATAAAATTGTGTTCTCCCCATGTATGCACCGTTGCGAAAGTTCGTCGTGTTCAAGCACCTCGTGATGATCGGGTGCTATAAACTCTACATTCACATACAACGGGTGCAAGCCAGTTTTGCACACGCGAAAATACTTGGGTTTGACTTGATGAGCCTAGCATGTATAGACATGGCCTCGGAACACACGAACCGAAAGGTTAAGCATGAGTCATATGAATGATATGATCGACACTTTGTTGTCCACCATTAAAACCACATCTCTTCTCGTGAAGATCGGATTAGGTGTGGTGAATTTGGATCATGTTCACTAAACAACTTGAGGGATGTTGAATTTACTGGGAGTTCATCTAGTAATTTGATTAAGTTGAACTAGTTATCATGAACATAGTCTAAATTGTACTTGCAAATTTTGTAGATCAAATGGCTAAGTCCAACTTCAACTTCAACGTTTTTGCTGAGAAAGAAAAGCTTAAGAACAATGGGTCTAACTTCACCAACTGGTTCCGCAATCTGAGAATCATTCTCGCTGGCGGACAAAAGGACTGTCCTTGAGAAAGCGCTAGGTGACGCCCTGCTATAGATGCGCCGGCTCATGAAAAAGCTGTTTATCAGTCGCGCAAAGATGATTATGGTGTGATTAAGAGTACCATGTTGTTTGCTATGGAATCGGACCTTCAAAATCCTTTTGAGGAGTTCGCCGGGTCCTTTGATATTCTTGAGGAACTGAAAACCATGTTTCAGACTCAGGCCCGTTCTGAGAGATATGAGATCTCTAAGAAATTCTTTAACTGCAAGATGGAGGAAGGGAGTTCCGTTAGTGAGCACGCCATTAAGATGTCGGGCTACACTCAACGTCTTGAGCAACTAGACTGCAAGATTCTAGAAGAGCTCAAGATTGACAGAGTTCTGCAATCACTCCCTCCTAGCTACAAAGGTTTTGTAGTTACTCACAATCAGATTGGTTCCACTGATACGATCACTGAGCTCTTCGCTAAGCTGAAAGCTGCGGAGGTGGATATCAAGAAAGATAATCATGTGTTGATGGTCAACAAGCCCCCTAGCTTTAAGAAAGGTAAGGGTGCAAAGAAGTCCTTCAAGAAAGGCAGCGGCAAGCGTGTTGCCCCTGCTGAGAAGAAGCTCAAGTCTGGACCTAAGCCCGACACTGAGTGCTTCTATTGCAAGGACAAGGGTCACTGGAAGCGCAACTGTCCGAAGTACTTAGCCGACAAGAAGGCTGGCACCATTAAAGGTATATTTGATATACATGTTATTTATGTTTACCTTACTATCGCTCGTTGTAGTGCCTGGGTATTTGATACTGGTTCAATTGCTAATATTTGTAACTCGAAACAGGAGCTACAGAATAGACGGCGACTAGCAAGGGATGAGGTGACGATGCGCGTTGGCAACGGATCAAGAGTTGATGTGATGGCCGTCGGCACGCTCTCCTTAGTTTTACCTTCGGGATTAGTTTTAAACCTTAATAAGTGTTATTATGTGCCTGCGTTGAGCATAAACATTATATATGGATCCTGTTTATTGCAAGACGGTTATTCATTTTAATCGGAGAATAATGGTTGTTCTATTTATATGAGTAACATCTTTTATGGTCATGCACCTGCTATGAATGGTTTATTTCTTCTGAATCTCGAAAGCAATGAAACACACATCCATAACATTGAGGCTAAGAGATGCAAAGTAGATAGTGATAATTCGACTTATTTGTGGCACTGCCGTCTAGGTCATATTGGTGTAAAACGCATGAAGAAACTCTATTCTGATGGACTTTTAGAGTCTCTTGATTTTGAATCATTTGACACGTGCGAGCCGTGCCTCATGGGCAAGATGATCAAAACCCCGTTCTCTGGAATAATGGAGCGAGCAACGGACTTGTTGGAAATCATACATACCGATGTATGCGGACCAATGAGTGTTTCGACGCGTGGTGGATATCGCTATTTTCTCACTTTTACTGATGACTTAAGTAGATATGGGTATATCTATTTAATGAAACATAAATCTGAAACGTTTGAAAAGTTCAAAGAATTTCAGAACGAAGTGGAAAACCATCGTAACAAGAAAATTAAATTTCTACGATCCGATCATGGAGGTGAATATTTGAGTTATGATTTTCTCACGCATCTTAAAGCAAGCGGAATCATTTCGCAACTCACGCCACCCGGAACACCACAGCGCAATGGTGTGTCTGAACGCCGGAATCGAACTCTATTAGATATGGTGTGATCAATGATGTCTCTTACAGATTTGCCGTTATCATTTTGGGGTTATGCATTAGAAACTGCTGCATTCACTTTAAATAGGGCACCATCTAAATCCGTTGAGACGACACCGTATGAACTATGGTTTGGTGCTAAACCTAAGTTGTTGTTTCTTAAAGTTTGGGGATGTGAAGCTTACGTCAAGAAGTTGATGCCGGACAAGCTCGAACCCAAAGCGGAGAAATGCGTCTTCATAGGATACCCTAAGGAAACAATTGGGTATACCTTCTACCACAGATCCAAAGGCAAAGTGTTTGTTGCAAAGAACGGATCCTTTCTTGAGAAGGAGTTTCTCTCGAAAGAAGTGAGTGGGAGGAAGGTAGAGCTAGACGAGGTTATTGAACCTTCTCTCGAGTTGGAGAGTAGCGCAGCACCTGAAATTGTTCCAGCGCCGTCTGCACCAACAAGAGAGGAAGCTAATGATGAGGATCATGAAACTTCGAACGATGCTACTGCTGAACGTCGCAGGTCGACAAGGTCGCGTGCCCCTCCTGAGTGGTACGACAACCCTGTCTTAACTGTCTTGTTAGTAGACAATAGTGAACCTGCGAACTATGAGGAAGCAATGATGAGCCCAGACTCTGAGAAATGGCTAGAGGCCATGAAATCCGAATTGGGATCCATGAGCGAAAACCAAGTATGGACTTTGGTGGACCCTCCTAGCGACCGTAAGGCCGTTGAGTGCAAATGTATTTTCAAGAAGAAAATGGACGCGGATGGTAATGTTACTGTCTATAAAGCTCGACTTGTCGCGAAAGGTTTTCGACAAGTTCAAGGTGTTGACTACGATGAGACTTTCTCTCCCGTAGCGATGTTTAAGTCCATTCGGATTTTATTTGCAATTGCTGCGTTTCATGATTATGAAATATGGCAGATGGATGTCAAGACTGCGTTCCTCAATGGCAACATTGATGAAGAGTTGTATATGATGCAGCCCGAAGGTTTTGTCGACCCTAAGGATGCTGATAAGGTGTGCAAACTTCAGCGTTCCATTTATGGACTGAAGCAAGCATCTCGGAGTTGGAACCTTCGTTTTGATCAAGTGATCATGAGCTTTGGATTTGTTCCAAATTGCTATGAAGCTTGTATCTACAAGAAAGTGAGTGGGAGTTCAGTGACATTTTTAGTACTATATGTGGATGACATATTGATTATTGGAAATGACATTGGTATGCTTAACGAAGTGAAGAGTTATTTGAATAAATGTTTTTCAATGAAAGACCTAGGAGAAGCTGCTTATATATTAGGCATCAAAATCTATAGAGATAGACAAAGATGCCTAATAGCTTTAAGCCAAAGTACATACCTAGACAAAGTTCTGAAAAGGTTTAGAATGGATAAGGCAAAGAAAGGTTCAGTGCCCATGTTGTCAGGTAAGATATTGAGCAAGGCTCAGTGTCCAGCTACGGTAAATGATAGAGAAACCATGAGAAAAGTGCCTTATGCCTCGGCCATAGGTTCTATCATGTATGCCATGCTGTGTACTAGACCGGATGTGTCCAATGCTCTTATTTGACGAGCAGATACCAAAGTGATCCAGGAGTGGAACACTAGACAGCCGTAAAGAACATCCTAAAGTATTTAAATAGGACTAAAGAAATGTTCTTGGTCTATGGAGGTGATGAGCAGCTCGTCGTAAAAGGTTACGTCGACACTAGTTTCGACACCGACCCGGATGATTCTAAATCTCAGACAGGATACGTTTATATTTTGAATGGAGGAGCTGTAAGCTGAAGAAGCTGCAAGCAAAGCGTGATCGCAGGATCTACAGTAGAATCGGAATACATGGCTGCTGTAGAGGCGTCAAGTGAAGGAGTTTGGATCAGGAACTTCATCACTGAGCTTGGTGTGGTTCCAAGTGCCTTGGAACCACTAGAGATATTGTGCGACAACACTGGCGCCATAGCACTGGCTAAGGAACCAAGATATCATCCAAAGACCAAGCACATCAACCGCCGATTTCATATAATTCGAGATTATATATCAGATGGAGATCTGAAGATTAGCAAAGTACATACGGATCTGAATGTTGCAGATCCGTTGACTAAACCTCTTCCACGAGCAAAACATGATCATCACCTTAATGCCATGGGTGTTAGATTGTTGCCCGATGTAAACTAGATTATTGACTCTAGTGCAAGTGGGAGACTGTTGGAATTATGCCCTAGAGGCAATAATAAAGATGTTATTGTTATAATTCTTGTTCATGATAAAGTTTATATTCCATGCTAGAATTGTATTAAGCGGAAACTTTGATACTTGTGTGGTTTATGAACAACACCGTGTCCCTAGTACGCCTCTATGGACTAGCTCATTGATTAATGATGGTTAAGGTTTCCTAACCATAGACATGAGTTGTCGATTAATAATGAGATCATGTCATTGGGAGAATGATATGATGGACAGACCCAAATCAAGCAGAGCAATTAGATCGTGTCACCGTGTTCATCTTTGCGAAGCTTTTTCTTATGTCAAATATTGTATTCCTTGGACCATGAGATAATGCAACTCCCTAGTATTGGAAGAAAGCTTTGAGGTCATCTAACGTCATCCTATGTGAGGGTGATCATAAAGGTGTCTCTCAGGTGATCGGAAAGTACTTGTTGGGTTGTATGTATCGAGATGGAATTTGTCCCTCCCGAGTCGGAGAGATATACTTCAGGCCCACTCGGTAATCGATATCAACACCGCTTGCAAGCACGTGGTTAAGGAGTTAATCACAAAGTGATATCGGATTACGGAACGAGTAATGTACTTGTTGTGAACGAGATTGAACTAGGTATGCCAATGCCAACGATCGAACCTCGGGCAAGTAAAATATCGCGTGACGAAGGGAATATATATATGGGATTAATTGAATCCTGGCATCATGATTCATCCGATATGATCATCGATGAATATGTGGGAGTCAATATGGATTTCCAGATCCCGCTGTTGATTATTGATAGAAGATCATGTCTGCATATTCTCGAACCCGTAGGGTCACACACTTAACGTGCTTCGACTCTAGGATAGATTGGATAATTGGTTTGTGAATTTTTGTTCGGAGTCTCGGATGAGATCCAGGACATCACGAGAGGTTGTGGAATGGTCCGAAGAATAAGATTCATATAAAGGAAAGCAGTTTTTGGATTCCGGAATCGTTTCGGAATGTTCGGTATTGTACCAGAAGGTTCTAGAAGCTTCCGGAGTGGGACCAACGTGGACCCACTTGTCGGAGGGGTGCGTAGGCCTACGAGGGAGTGCCCTGGCCTCTTTGGGCTAGGGGCACAAGGCCCCATAGGCCCAGCCGACCAAAACCCTAGGGGAAACCCTAGGAACCCTTCTAGAAGGAAAGGGGAGACTTGCCCCCCACTCCAACCCTTGGGGCCGCCGCCCTAGGGCTTGGAGGAGGGGCCAAGGGGGCCGGCCAGCCCTCTATATATAGAGGGCAGGGGCGCACCCGTCCTCAACCCACTCCTTCAACCCTAGCCGCCATACTGCTGCCCTCTCTCTCTCTCTCTCTCTCTCTCTCTCTCTCTCTCTCTCTCTCTCTCTCTCTCTCTCTCTCTCTCTCTCTCTCTCTCTCTCTCTCTCTCTCTCTCTCTCTCTCTCTCTCTCTCTCTCTCTCTCTCTCTCTCTCTCTCTCTCTCTCTCTCCGACTGCGCGTAGGCGAAGCCCTGCCATAGAAACTCTCCACCATAGCACCACGCCGTCGTGTTGTAGATCCAATCTATCTCTCCACCCCACTTGCTAGACCGAGGAAGGAGGAGACGTCGCGGCACTGTACATGTGCATCTCTAGGAGGCGCCTCCAGTTGCGGCGTTGGATCGGATCGGATCGCGAGGAGGAGAAGGCGAGTACGACTACACCAACCACGTTCTGTTGAACGTTTCCACTGTGCGATTTCTTCAAGGGTATGAAGATCTCATCTATCCCTCTCGTTGATTACATCTCCTAGATTAGATCTTGGCTTTCCCGTTCGCATCCGTAGAATTTTTTTGATTTACTATGCTGAAAAACCCTTCACATTCCTATGTTTATCTTCACTGTTTGAGATCATTGTGATCTCAAACCACACATTAATTCTCAAGCCAACAACACTAAGACAGTGATTTCATCACACCATAACCATTATCATTAACCAAGAAATGATATTGGAAAGTTAGCAAACCCACTGACTTTACCAAGCATTGATTTTAGAGCAACTAGGTCATTTGAATCATATGAAATCTAAGCATATAATCATCTAATAAGCCACCAGAACCATTATAGTTCATCTCAAGCAACAAGCCTCAAGCTAATAACCATTTAGCATGCTTACAGACCATCCACACATGATCTAATTCATCCAGTATATGATCAACCACATGATAAGAACCCTAAATGAAATAAATCATCTTAATCAGGACAATACAGTAACTAGAGAGGTCACTGCCAACATCTAGCATAGGATGAGCGAGCACAGAGAGCACTAGGGGAGAGGAACAGAACTCACCAAAGGTCCTCGCTAAAGACTAGAAGAGGAAGCAGAGGTGGCCGACGACCATGGCAGCACGGGGAGCACCCCCAGGAGGGGCGCTGCGACCCATACATCGCCACGGCAGTGACCATAACCATGCCTTAAGGCGAGGATAATCACCACGACGCATGACGGCAGCGGCAGCACCAAGATCCACGCCAACCCCCAAACCCTAGGGTTCGGGACGACATCGATCCGTCGCAGGAGAGCCCCATGCTCAAATCCAGTTGGACAGGATGGAGGCGTAGTCGACAACCTCCTCCTGCACCATGGCGGCGACCAGGACGACCACGATGGCGGGAATCGTCGGTGGCGACATCACCGACCACAGGGTCGAGGATAGGGGAGGAGAGAAATGAGTTCGAGGGTGAGAGGCAGTGAGGGAGTGGGCTGAGTTGGGCCAGACCCTTCGGGGTGGCTATTTTGACTATGTCTAATGGCCACCAGGGCCCAATAAGATTAAGCCAGCCCAAAAACCTTTAAGGCCTGTTTTAATAAATAGGAAAAGACTAAAATACCCCTGAATTTAATTAAATTCTAGAAAATAAAATAAAAGTCCAAAAATTATAAATAAAATATTTTTGGATTCACAATAATCCATACTATCCAAATAAATTAAGATATAAAAATTTTAGACATTTAAATTTTATTAAGAATTTTGTAATTTATATATTCCTTATGGAATTTTACAAAATTATTGAATGATGATAAAAATAAATAAAAATCACTTTCATTATATATTAATATTGTAGTACTTTTGAAAAATACTAAATAAATATTTTATAACAATTTTTGATATTTAAGTGATAATTCCTAAAAGAATTATTAAATCAATAAAAGTCAAATAAAAGGAAAATAATTCAATATATGTTATAAATATAAAAAATTAATATTTATAAATCCTTTATTATTAGAAATAATTTTATGGGAAAATGCATATCAAATTAAATGATGCATTACATTACTTGCATAATCATTTTGCTTCTTTAAATATTGTCCTTACCGGGCAATAATGATGTTTTTGTAGACATAGAAGCTCAAGGTCCAGTGCAAGCATCAGACTTCACTACCTTGCCATCACAAGGCAAGTTCATCACCTGCTCATGTCCTTTGAAGAGTCTTTATCAAAGTATTTGCAAATTGTGTGTTATCATATATGCTATAAAAGAAAGAAAATATTATTTTCACAAATAAAGAAATCATAGATATCATCCTAAGTGATGATAAAATGGAGCAATAGAACTTAGGGTTCTATTTGCAAGAATGATAATCAATTAGGAACTTAATAACCCCTGACATCAGTGATTCTAGCACCGTAAATTATGCGTTAGCCATTTGATTTGGAATGGGATAAAGAAGTCAGCTGTATCTTCTTCCTCTCGCATGAAGCCGGATGTGTAGGTCGTGGCTGTTATCCTCGTAGCGTGCATGTTAATTGGTAATTCGTAGAGGATATGCAACATATGGGTGGGAACCCTCATCATCCCACGATAGTTCTGGCATCTAACGGTTTGTACAAACCATTGCTGTAATTCATTATGTGGGCATGGTGTACACCAAGGAGGCATGCGAGGTCACGAAGGGGGCAGTGATTGACTTGGACCAACTACTGGGCCCACATCATGGAATTGTGGACGGGAAAGTACGCCCGGTTGTGCAACAAGGAGTTGATCTCTCATGGGTAAAGTAACGCACCTCTACAGAGTGTAAGAACTATAACTTGTTACTCCCTGTTTCGGGAAGGAGCTACGAACACGGCAGGAAAGGAACTCCATGAAAGTTCTGGTCAACCTATGAAGGCTGATTGTCATAGCTTTTTTATAATAAAATCAATCTTTGAAGAAAGATTTATAAAAATTGCATAGTGCCAAGGATTTATAATCCGAGGTGGTAGTTAGAGCATCAAACTTCCCACCTTGCATATAATGAACTTGTTGGGTAACGCTGTTACCTATCCTTTCCTTTGATCCCTTGCTTAGACTCTGAGAATCCCGAAGACGTGCCAATGTATGCAACCGAATGTCAAGAAGTTGCGTTCTACGAGGAGCCTGATCTGTCCGGAGGTGTTGAAGGAGTGGATTACGAAATCTGCTACGGTGTCGACGATAACGAATCCAACTAAGTATCCTAGTTAGTAGTAACCAACAAAGCCGAGCAGCACGAACTCTATAGAATAAACTGCTGAGCTCAACTCCTAGTCGGAGTCGCTACTTTTAAATTCCGCTGAAACACTTTATATTTTGGTTTGTAAGTTGAACCTTTTGAAGTCTTGAACTTCTGGTGTTGTAATAATAATAATGTGTGAATGTTTGTAATATGGACCCGCAATGTTTCTGTTGTACCACTCTAAGGGATGTGATATTTACAGAACGGTGTTCTGTGAGTGTCATGTCAACAACTATAGTGTACTACACATGCAGTGGTATGCTGGGTCACCGTAGTTGGTATCAGAGCAAATTGCTTTGACCTTAGGTTGGAAACCTAGTAAAGGGTATTACCTGTAGAAAAGTTTAGCAACGATAAAGAATTCTCTAAAAGTACTATAATGGGTGTTCAATTGATAATATTCCGTTATATATTTTAGTGCGATAATTCTTTGTTATGATGCAATATATTATTGGATACTAATCAAAACTATTTTTCTTATATACAAAGATATGGCACCAAAGTTTCCAAAACAGACTTTGGTAAGGAAAGAGGAGACTCTTGATGATTATCAAGGATCATTCATAGACCAACTTCGTCAACTTTTAAAGCTCTTCAGTTGTCCAACTAGAATTCCAGTGAACACTATCACTTACCTTGATGGCCGGATGTTATCCAAGTATCGTGTGAGTATCCAACTTCCAGAGGATCTTGGATTATATCACGATCTACCTATAGGAGAAGGTAGGAGTCATTTAGCAGCATATCATGTTGCTGTTGTGGAGGCGATAGCTAATATCCGGGAACAGAAAACCAAGGAGTTAGAAGGTAGCACATTCTTTGTGATACCCCATGATTCCATAGACCCGGAGCCTATACCGGATCATCTTACTCTGATTAAGAAGCATCCCCAGTTAGCTTCCAAGTTTATGGATAGATACCGAACACTCATTGCGTCTTTTTATAAGACACATCAAGTGATTATTGAAGATAAAAATGATATGTTAGAGGATCTAAATGATCCAGAAAGGAGGAAGCAGTTAGCATTCCAGTTAGAGAAGGAAGCAGACAGTAGCATAACACCTATCTTTAAGGAGATACCTATAGATCCTGAATCTTTTATACCATATCCTTATTCACCAAGACCTGAACCTATAAATGATCCTACTATGGATATGAGGTATGTAGTACCGCAGGGCTCAGAGGATGGTTCTGACTCAGAACTTCCTATTGAGAATTCAGATGGTCGAAGAATGGGATCATATGATGGATCTCATGAACACCAGATGTCCACAGATGGTTCTGACAGAAATGTTGGACAATCTAGTTGGATGGGTGCAAGGATGATGCCTAATAATAGTAGTAGAAATACCATGTCAATAGATAATCAGGATGAAGAAGAAGATCCCGAGGAAGAGTGTTTGAATCATCAACATCTTCTCAAAACCCAGGGAATATACATTATCCAGTGTTTAACTATCTTGCCCAAGGGAGCACCTGTGAAGCAGCAGGATCTGCGTATCCCGTTGACAACTCAAGGAATGAAGCTCAGGAGATGCAGGCTGGAGATAATGTTGAATATGTTTCTAAAGACTTTTCAGCTGAGCTGGAGGGAGTCAATGCGCTTAGGTTGAGTAATGACTCAAGTCCTGACACTTCAGATACAGAGTATGTCCCTTCTGGAAGGCCATTTGTTCCACAAACTATGGGACGAACAACACGTCATCACGGTTGGACATCAGACATGTATGATGAGCGTAGTTACTACTAGAAGGAGGCAACTAGTTAGTGATATAAAATACTGTGTATTATACTCCAAGTAATAAGGTAGTGAGATGAATACGATAGTTTTGTGATTATACCTATATGGTATATGTTGTAAGAACTTTGTATCATTATGATATTATGTAAAATATGTGAAATGCATATTTGGATTTTCTTTGGATCTTCGTTGTGTGACTAGTTCTGTGCGTAAAGTCGAGCTCAGAACACATGTGCATGATGTAATTATGAGTATTCGCTTTATGTTGCAGGACTAGAGGGTCATGGATATGGGTGTAGAAATGGAAACTGAGCAGCAGCGGATGGAGCGAGAGGCCAAGGAGAGGGCCGATGCAGATGCAGCAAATCAAGGAGCATTACCACCACCACCAATGAGGCCGTTAATGGAGCAGAACTTTATGCAATGCATGCAAATGATGCAAGAGACCCAGAATAAGTTCATGCAAGATCTGCTGGTGAAAGAACATGTTGGGACCCCATGTGTGGTTTTGGTAATTAATGACAATCTTTATGGACTAATGTGTGTATTAAGTTATACTTGTAGGATTTGTCCATTGGCATAGCTTGGAGCATGTGTTGGCTTCAAGGTCGATGAAATGCAAAGAAGATATGTTGTGCAAGCTCAATATGCGAGGTCGATGATGACGAACTAAGAAAGGCGTTCCATCTTCAGAAGGGCAAGACCGTTTACATCGAGCTCAAGTGGAATGCTCAAGGCAAAGGTATAATCTTGATAGGTTTTCCCTTTTGCCGGTCTCTTGTTGTGTGTAGGAGACCAGGTTTAGGATAGATAACCGTACTATCAAGAGGGGCTCTCGTATGAGTAATTCGGTCACATCGTTCGGAGAGAGCTCAAACCTTTGCATACTTGCATCATCGTAAGTGGTTGCTATTTGGTCTTACCTATGTGTGGATATAGAGCTTGTGGTAATCTCCATAACAAGCTCTTGTTCATCAAAATCGGATCTTCCGTTTGTATCTTGTTGCGATTTTGATCTTGGCTGTTTTTCGGTTTCTCACCAAGTGAGGTATCCCACATTATTCTACTTGATACTTTCTCACTTGGTGATAACCAATATTTTCACCTTTTATAGGGTAGCTTTTGTCGTCCTCTTTCCAACGCAATTGGAATCAGGTCAATCGGAGCTACCGTTCAAAAGTTATGACCGTTTGAGTTTTCGCCGATTTAATTCTATTAAAAAAAAGGAAAAAACAGTTTTTCTGGGCTGTCCGGTACTACCGGGCCCAGTACCGGACGCGCTTGGCTCGCGCGGCACATCTTCAGTATCACCCGGCACCCACTTCCGGTCCTACCAGACCGGCCCGGTAGTACCGCCCGGGTGGGCCGGTACTACCGGCCGACCCAGGTATTTTCCTACCAGCGCCTCACAGCCTAGCTACTCCCTGTGCTCAGATCCACGCGTTGACCCACCTCGTCGTGCGCGCTTGCAGCTGCCGCGTGCCCAGCTGGCCCCGCTCGCTAGCCTTGCGTGTGCAGCCGCCCAACGTCGCTCCACATCTGCTCCCACGCGCGCTGGCTCCCGCTGGGCCCTGCCCTGCTGCGTCTGCTGCCGCTGCGCCGAGCTGCTGCGCGTGTGCATGCTGCCGCTGCGCTGCTGCTGCTTTGCGCCAGCTACTAGCTGCTGCTGCGCGCATGCATGCATGCTGCTGATGGGGCCCGCGCTGGCAGCTGCGCGCGCGCTGGCTTGCTGCTTGCATGCTGCCGTGCGCGCCCAGTGTTGACCCCGCTTTTCTTGGCTCGCTGACATGATTTCTTCGCTGGGGCCTGGGACTGGTGCGGTACTATCGGTTAAATCCGGTAGTACCGGACCGTTCCGAAAAATCCCCAAACGGCTAATTTTTCTGGGCCTCTATTTATACCCTTTGTCTATTTTTCAGTTAACAAAGATTCTCTCTTATCTATTAGGCTAAACTTTGTCCACACTTGCTCTAGATCTTGAAGCTTGCCTAATCTTTTCCCTCCAATGATTCTTGCCCATATTTGAGTGGAAGAGAGAGGAGATCTAGATCCGTGTTTTGACCTAACCGATTCATCTCTTTGTGAGTGCATCTTTGGGGATCTAGATTTTGGGGGATTTTGTGTCTCTCTTTGATTCCTTCTCTCTTGTTCCCCCAATAGCTTTAGTAGCTTTGTTGGAACTTGAGAGTGAGGGATTTGATCATCTTTGTGGTGTTCTTGCCATTTGCATTTGGTGCATCGGTTTGAGTTCTCCTTGGAGGATTTGGTTTGAGTTACTCATTGGAGCTTGTCCCTCTTGGGTTCTTGGAACCCTAGACGGTTTTGTGGGCTTGGTGGCATTGTGGCCTTGGTGGCATTTGTTGAGGCCTTTTGTGGCATTTGTTGGGAGCCTCCAATTAAGTTGTGGAGAAGTGCCCCAATATTGTGAGAGGTTCCGGTTGCCACCGACAAGTGCACCGATAGTGGAAGCGTGGATCGATCCCGTTGGGGTGAGATTCACCGGAGAATAAGGGAGGCCTTTTGTGGCGTTGGTGGTTTGATACCACCCCCTCTCCAAACGAGACGTACTCCATGTTGGGAGGAACTCAGTAAATTATCGGTGTCCCCGCGTGCCTCGGTTATCTCTATACCCGAGCTCTTTACTTATGCACTTTACATTGTGATAGCCTTCGTGCTTGAAGTAATATATATCTTGCTATCACTTTGTTGCTTGTATTGCTTAGCATAAGTTGTTGGTGCACATAGGTGAACCTTAGTTGTTCTAGGTTGTGCTTAACAAAGTAAACACTAGTTTTACTCCGCCTTTGTTGAGCCACTCTAGGAAAAGTTTTAATCGCCTATTCACCCCCCTCTAGGCGACATCCGTATCCTTCCAATTGGTATCAGAGCCCGGTCTCTCATTTTAGGCTTCACCGCCTTGAGAGTAAAGATGTCGGCTAGAGGATTAGTGCACAATGATATGTTCACATTCGATGGCACAAATTATGATATATTGAAAAATCGCATGCTCATTCATTTTCGGGACATGGACCCAAATTTGGAGCGTATTGTAGATATAGGTTTTTCTCCTCCAATGGATTTCAAAAATCTATCTAGTGAGGATGAGAAAAACTTATATCTCGATGCTCAAGCTTCTAATGTGCTTGTTAATGCTTTGAGCTATGTAGTTACCTCCTCAATCATTCCTTTTTGGAGCGCTCATGAGTTATGGACAAAACTTCAAGATAAATATGTTGTGTCCAACATTATTGAGGATGATTGTGTTGCTTCCACTTCCGGTCGAGATGAGTTCTCATCCTCACCACTTCACCAACATGTGACTTTTCACAAGGTAATGATATGGTGAGTGGTGATAGAAATTGCAATTTGGATAGTGTGCTTACTATTTGTAATCCCTCATCTCTATCTAGTTGCAATGATCTATCTTTGGACTTTAACACTTCTATCACTACAAACTCCTTACATGCTTGTGTTAATAGTCCTTGCATATCATGTAGAAATGACTTGAATAAATCTCATGATGATATGCTTGTGTTGTCTTGTTGCCATGATAAAAATGCTTCCATTTCCTCTAGTGCTTGTGTTGCTAACCATGTAGAGGAAATCGAAGATTCTATGGGCCAAGACATGGTTTTGAATGAAGCCACATATGCAATTCATCTTCACCTTCTTCCGGTACCCACCTATGCCTTATGGCTAGGGATTCTAAGGTAACTCCTACTTTGGAACCCATTACTTCTTGTGATGAGGAGGATGTGGATAATGTGGAAGAAGAGCTAGATATTGATGATTTATATGAAAAGGGTGAGATTGTTTATCGTGCCCTTGTTAACAAGGATATTGCTTGCTCTAACTTTGTTGAAATCTTGGACTTTGCTATTAAGAGCAAAGAACTTATTGATAAGTTAGAAACACAAATTGATGTGGCAAGTGATCTCAAACATAAAAATGATGAGACTCAAGTTGCTTATGCTAAACTTGTTGAGGATTTTAAGCACCTCGAAAATGGCTCTCGGGTTGTTAAGAGGGAGCTCATCAAACTCACCGAGTCACATGAGCAACTTAAAGACTCATATACAAAAGAGCTTTCCAAGTTGCCCTCACCTCTTGCAAATAGTGATGATGCTTGTGCTACAAACTCTATTTCTTGTGAAGCATCTATTTTGAAGGAGAATGTTGAGCTAAAGGCTCAACTTGCTTTGCTAACTAGCAACTATGGGAAATTAGAAGAAAGTCATGTTAAGCTCTCGAGCTCGCATGAGGATCTTCTAGTCTCTCATGGTAGGTTAAAGTTAGCTCATGAGGCCATCGTGTCAAAGGTAACATCTAGTGGGCCTCATGTGGACATTAGCACTACATCTACTCCAAATGTTATATTTCCATGTGCTAGTCCTTGTAGTTCATCCTCTCACAACCATGATATATCTCGTGATGAATTACATTCCGTGCCTTGTTGCTCTAACAATGTAGCATCTACTTCCTCTAGTGTTTTTGTTGAAACTAACCATGTAGAGGAAATCGAAAGGCTCAAGGCTCAAGTCACTTCTTTGAAGAATGACTTGAAAAAGGGTCATAAAGGGAAGGTCACACTCAACCAAATCTTGAGTGTGCAAAAATCCCCCAATGACAAGAGTGGGCTTGTATTCAACTCCAATGTCAAGAACAAGTCCACTATCAAGTTGAAGCACAAGGACAACAAGAAGAATGGCCAAGATCAAGTCAAGAATCCGGCCAACATTGTTTGCTTCAAGTGCAAGGAAGAAGGGCACCATGTTATATCTTGCCCATTGAAGAAAAAGCCTCTTAGTGTGAAGCATCAAGGGAAGCGGCCTCAAGTTCCACCTCAAGTCATCAATGGGCCTCTTCCTAAGAGCACTACTCGAGCCCTTCCTCAAGGTGTGGCTTCACCTAAGAAGAAAGATAGCAAGAGTAGAACTTGCTACATATGCCGTGAGAAGGGGCACATTTCTTCCGCATGCACTATTGGTAACTCCTCATCCCATCCTATCTTGATTGATGATGCTTATTCACTTCGTAAGGATGAGGTTGGCAATGTGTTTGCCAAATTTGTTGGTGCTCAATGTGGTGTCAAGAAAAGAACCATTTGGGTTGCCAATCCTATTGTGACTAACCTCTTAGGACCCAACTTGGTTGGGGACCAACAAGCCAAAACTTGATCAATAGGTGTGTTTTGGAGGGCATTGGAGTCTTGGTTACATTATGAAGAATTGAGGGATCTTCATCTAGTATAATTGTCAAGCCAAGCCTTTTGGGATTATCATGCTCATATTATATATCCAATGTTCCTCCTTGCGGTAACATATGCTAAACTCTTTACATTGAAAGTTACTCTCCCCCTTGTGCATGTGTTGGTTTTGTATCTTCCATGCTTGTGTACATGTTGTGCTATCCACTTAATTATCTTGAGGAATCAAGCATATATTTATGTATGATTATGTGGCACACCATGTATGTGTGTTTCTTGTGTTTGAGCCTTATTTGGTTATATTTGGTATCTTATTTGGATCTTGTGAGATGTTAATGGATTATCCCATTTTGGGGGAGTGTTATGCTTGGGCATTCCACAATCCTAAAATTGTGTGTACATGAGGAATACCACCTAGTATTTATATTGGATTATTGTCTAGTCTCTATGTGGTACAATTCTCATGAGAAACTTAAGTTTTATAATGTTCATTAATTATCTCCATTTGTATCCTTTTACCCCGTGTTGGTTTTATGGTAGTATCACATTATGGGGGAGTCATATGCTTAGTGCATATTACAAATCCTAGAAAATGTGAATATTCGAGGTTGTGTCACTTAGAATTGGTATTGATGATTATCTAGCACCTATGTGACACATTTTCTCATACAATTCCCAATTTGCTTAAATGGCTTTATTGATCTTATTTTGGATCTTGTATATGAGAATGATTCTTGGTATGTGTTTCCTCATATTTAGATATATATATTCGCATGGAAACCATTTGCTTCAAGTTACTCTAATCACTAGTGATTGAGTGACTATTGGAAGCTACCAAGAATCTTGTTTGAAGTATCATGCTCAATTCTTATATTTAGTTATATGCTTCTTGTTGTGTGAATATGATCTTGGATATCCATGCAAGCTACCTTGGGAAAATTATTCCCAATATTTCTTGTCCTTGGACAATGAGTACTAAATTTATGGTAGAATTTATTTGATCATATTCACTTTGGCCTTTGCTTAATCTTGTCCTATCTTTGGCCAAGTAAATGTTTTGTGTGATTCCATGTATTCCTTGCTATTTTTTGGATCTTCTTATTTTATTGGTATCCTCTTGTGTTTTATTTAATGTAGGTAGTAGTGATGATCCCATTTGTGTGCATTTTTTGCATTCAAAAGAAATTTCTATATAATGTACTACTTATGGGTGAACTCTCCTATATTATCTAGAACAATCCTTTTATGCTTTCTTGTTTGATCCATATCATTTTTTTTGTGCTTGGAACCTTAATCTTTTTGTTTTGGTACTTTGTGCCATCATGAGAAGTTTGGGGAGTTTGGTTTCTTATTGGAACCTTGCTCTTTTGGGGAGTTGGTTTTGTCTCATTCCTTGTTTCATGATTTGACCATTTTAGAATGAGATAAATCCTTGAGCATTTTTATTTCTATCTATCTTTTGCTCCTTTGGTTTTAGCCTAGTTCACTTGTTGAATCTGTGATCTTTCATGTGTTGAATTGGTTCTTGGATATATTTTGGACCTCGTTTGTCGAGTCACACCCTTGTGTGTGCAATCTCGATTTACTTGGTGTTTTTGTTCAAATTGTATCTTCTTTTTGGTTCTTGAAAGCTTTATGCATACATATTTACTATATGTTTATATTATGGCTTGCTTGCTTTCTTTGATCCAATATATAGGGGAAACTCCACTAAATCCCATCGGCTAAGTTGTGCATGAAATTCAATTTCATATCAATATGCACATATTTATGTGGAGTATCTCCTATGTATTGTAGTTGCACTAACTACTTTGGACCCAATAAGTTTGGGGACCATTTTGTACTTAAATATGTTTTAGGTACATTGGAGATATATTGGATGCTTGTCTCTCAATTTTGAAGAAGTGGTGCATACATGAAAATTTGAGACAAGCTATAGGATGACCAACGAATTCATATCCTCTAAATCCTACCAATTATATCTCGGTAACAAGTATCTATTTCTCATGCTCACATATCTTGATTCCAACCGTTTGTCGGTTGCCTTCTAGCATGAATTAATGTATTTGTAATTGTTGTAGTTCTAGCCATGGTTTTAAGAGGACTCTATATTGTATATGTGTTTAAGTTGAGATGAGTGCATATAATTGGGACTATACAAAATCATGCATATGATCCTCCAATCCCAAATATGTCAATCTAGCAATTTTATTTCCTATCTTTTCCTCAACTTCTCTCATGTGCAATAGTGAGATTTTGCTAGTTAAAATTTTCTTGTGATACTTGTTGCCTTTCTCCATGTATTCCAACTTTCTCCTCTTCCCTTGGTGAAAGTTGTAATATATGTAGTGTGTTGGTGTTTGAAGTCCATTAATGTACAATAAGACATATGTGAGCCTTTGGCCATGCTTTGAAGCAAAAAATCTTATTGATATATGTTATGACTTCATTTTTGCCTTTCATGTGCTTTCTTGTATAATCTTCTTTATGTGTGCATATTTCTTTTTTGGCATATGTCTTTGTGATGTTTTCCATTTAGAGACATATACACATATGAGGAGATAATTTTAGTTGATTTTTAATCCTTGGAGACCACCTTTCTATTTCTTTTGATTCTTCGGTGGCTTCCAAATTTAATTGCCTATGAGTGCTTGTTCCTCTTGTTTGCATCTTTGGGCACTCATATTTGTTCTCTCATGCCTTGTATTGTTAAATGAACTTGGATGAGTGAGGATTCCATGATTATGCACCTTGTTCCCAAATGCAATTATCATAACTGGTGCATTATCTTTGGGGAGCTCATCCAATTTATTTAATAATGCTCATTTGTATTTTTTTATTTGTTGTGTCTTAAATGATTATGGGGGAGCGAGGATTCCATATTTGTGCAATATGCATTCTAATGCATTTATTTTGAATTGTGCACAAATCTTGGGGAGCTTCTCTATTTGTTATTTAAAACACTCTTTTGCTCATATCATAATATCTTGTAGTTTCCATTTGGACTCATTTGTTGTTTTCAAATTGGTTTGTCGGACCTTGTAGTTGCTTGCATCATTTGACTTTATTTTGGCAATCTTCGGGTCCTTGATATAGTTCTACTCCCTCCCAAGTATTCATCATTGGATATGTGCGAAAGCACACCTTTGGAGGAATTATTACTATATTTGCCTTCTAGAACTTGTCACCCATTTCGGCAATCGATGCCAATGGGGGAGAAGTTTTAGAGGGTTTAAGGGAAGTTGGTTTATGCATTGAGTTTGTTCTTGTGCATTTGCCTCTCATGCTCTTGCATCTTTGTTGTTGCTTAGCATGTGGTATATATAGAGGAAACTGCACCAATGATAATGATTGGCAATATATGCAATGAAATTCAAGTTCATCACACATGCATAGATGTGGGGGAGTTTGCTCTATATATGGTGGTGGTACCAATATCACATACTTTTGTAGTATTTGATATTGGTATTACCATTTTATTCATTAATATTCCTTATATAAACCCTCTTAAAGGGATTGTCATCAATTACCAAAATGGGGGAGATTGAAAGAACATGTTGGGACCTCATGTGTGGTTTTGGTAATTAATGACAATCTTTATGGACTAATGTGTGTATTAAGTTATACTTGTAGGATTTGTCCATTGGCATCGCTTGGAGCATGTGTTGGCTTCAAGGTCGATGAAATGCAAAGAAGATATGTTGTGCAAGCTCAATATGCGAGGTCGATGATGATGAATTAAGAAAGGCGTTCCATCTTGAGAAGGGAAAGACCGTCTACATCGAGCTCAAGTGGAATGCTCAAGGCAAAGGTATAATCTTGATAGGTTTTCCCTTTTGCCGGTCTCTTGTTGTGTGTAGGAGACCGGGTTTAGGATAGATAACTGATGGGGGAATACCAATCGGGGTATACCCACGAAAGCGGATTCGCTAGCTGGATCGAGCCGACTGAAGCCAAGCCTAGAGCGGGTCGACTCGCCCAATACGGTGACTGGCGCGTGATGGACCCAGACGAGTGGCGCCGACTGGAGGCCCAAGACGGCGACTTCAATACGTAGCTCACCAAAACCCTTGTAAACCCTAACTGGCTGCATATATAAAGCCACCAGGGGCACCCCCACGGGGCATCTGCTCCCACATCTCATTAGATCTAGTCTCTCCCTCCGCCTATGGCGGCTCCCATGTAAACCAATCTATAATCATATACTGGATTGATAGCAGGACGTAGCGATCCTCTATCGAGGGGACGCGAACCTGGGTACATCATGTGCCAATCTCGCTCCCGAATTTTCCTACGTCGCCTTGCTCCCTCTACTTAAGCTACCCCCAGTAGCATCTGCCGTGTAATACCACGACAGTTGGCGCCCACCGTGGGGCAAGCGGTGCTTGGAGGTGATAATCCGGGCGGGATCCCTTTGTCATCGACGATGACCAGATCGCACCTGACGAGCTGTTAAAGAACTGCTATCGCCATGGAACAATCTGTTTTCATGGCTGAGCTATATTGATAGAACTCGTGTTCGCCAACAAGTGGAGGCATGCTGTGCGAGGCATATGCACATGCTTATCCTGACCTGGAAAATCAACTCGCGCAAGCATGCGTGTTCGATTCCATATGGCCGATCGGTTTTTACTTGATCCCCTCTCTCGTTGTTTGCATTGGTAAGTGATTATTTTATTTTGATCTAACCCTCGCATGATTCTTTGTTGTAACAACTAATCCGTGACATGCAAAACTTGATGGAAATAATCTCTGCTGAAACGATCTGTTTGGGCAACGCCGGAACAAAGAAATCATCCTATTGCTCAGTGCCACCGGCACCCTCAGCGACGACTCTGAAACAAAGGATATTGCGCACAAACTACGACAGATCAATTGCCCGATGAAGCAACCATGAAGAAAATCAAAACACATGGATCGATGCAATATATCAATCGGATAAGCATAAAACGGTTTCTCTTATTTCAATTTTTATATTTTATCATGTCTACTAATCCTTTTGTCTCTGCAAGTACGGGCAAAACCAAGTCGCAATGTGAAATTCGTCGAGCACCACGCCAATCGGTCGTGGGTTCGCCTGTTGCCGACTCTCCTTCTGTGGACGCCTCACTCGTGAACTCACCACGGTCGCGGACTCGCCCAGTGCGGACTCGCTACACTCGCAGGCTCGCCTTCGTAGAATTGCCATGCTAACAGCTAAGTTTCTTTACACTCGTACAGGTTATGGGTTCAAAACATATATGCATCTTCATTTATTCTTCAAAGCCGACCACGCTGTCGCATATGACCCTTTTCAGGGACCAAAATCATACTTGGGATCGGTTTCAGTTTTGTCTGCTGTTTATTCACGTCCGTCGAAGTAGTGAGACTGGGTACCAAAAGGCCGACCTTGTCTTCGGGTTCAATAGTCTGGCATCGCGTCCCTATTACCCGGCAAGCGTTTGATGCTGGAGGTCTGCCTACTCATGAAAAAACATGCATAAACCTTACATACTGGCCATCGATCCACCTAACAAAATAGCATTTTCTTCAACATCTACAATTTGCACGTCTTATAAATGTTCAATATATTTCATAAATACACCTTATTGCAATCGTACTTTTTCCTCCTTCCCAGCAAAATAGTATCTTTCTCGCCACTCGCCGCGCTCGGGGACTCGGCGCTTGCCGGTCGCTCGACCTTGCCATTCGCCACGCTCGGGGACTCGGTGCTCGCTGGTCGCTCGACCTCGCCACTCGCCGAGCTCTGGGACTCGACGCTCGCCGGTCGCTCGACCTCGCCACTCGCCGCGCTCGGGGACTCGGCGCACTCCAGACAGCGGCGCTCGTCGGTCGCCCGACCTTGCCACTCGCCGGCGCTCGGGGACTCGGCGCTCGCCGGTCGCTCGACCTCGCCACTCGCCGCGCTCTGGGACTCGGCGCACTCCAGAGAGCGGCGCTCGCCGGTCGCCCGACCTTGCCACTCGCCGGCGCTCGGGGACTCGGTACTCGCCGATTGCCCGACCTCGCCACTCGCTGTGCTCGGGGACTCGACGCGCTCTAGACAGCGGCACTCGCCGGTCGCTCGACCTCGCCACTTGCCGCGCTCGGGGAATCGGCGCTCGCCGGTCGCTCGATCTCGCCACTCGCCGTGCTCGGGGGCTCGGCGCTCGCCGGTTGCTCGACCTCGCCACTCGCCATGCTCGGCAGCAACCACTACTATTTTCAGAATATGCATCTCTAATGAGCCTCAAGTCGTCTCTACAAGCCAACTCGAGCCTCGGGGACTACTCCTAGGCATGCTGCGTGTATGCGTGGTTCCATGACCGCGGATCGCCCTCGTTGACTCGCCACCGCGGACTCTTCACTCGCATACTCTCCACGCTCGGGAACTCGCCACCGCGGACACTCCCTCGCGTACTCGCCACGCTCGGGGACTTGCCACCGCGGACTCTCCACTCGCGTACTCTCCACGCTCGGGGACTCGCCGCCGCGGATACTCCCTCGTGTACTCTCCACGATCAGGGACTCGCCACCATGGACTCTCCCTCGTGCACTCGCCGTGCTCGGAGACTCGGCCCTTGTCGGTCGCTCGACCTTGCCACTCGTCGCGCTTGGGGACTCGGCGCGCTACAGACAGCGCCACTCGCCGGTCGCCCAACCTCGCCACTCGGCACGCTCGGGGACTCGGCACTCGCTGGTCGCTCGACCTCACCACTCGACGCGCTCGGGGACTCGGCACACTCAACGTTTAAGGACTCGCCGCAACTGGCGGCTTCACCGATTGGAGGCCCAAGATGGCGACTTCAATACGTAGCCCACCAAAACCCTTGTAAACCCTAACTGGCTGCATATATAAAGCCACCAGGAGCACCCCCACGGGGCATCTACTCCCACATCTCATTAGATCTAGTCTCTCCCTCCGCCTACGGCGGCTCCCATGTAAACCAATCTATAATCATATACTAGATTGATAGCAGGACGTAGCGATCCTCCATCGAGGGGACGTGAACCTGGGTACATCGTGTGCCAATCTCGCTCCCGGATTTTCCTACGTCGCCTTGCTCCCTCTACGTAAGCTACCCCCAGTAGCATCTGCCGTGCAATACCACGACAATAACCGTACTATCAAGAGGGGCTCTCGTATGAGTAATTCGGTCACATCATTCGGAGAGAGCTCAAACCTTTGCATACTTACATCATCGTATTTTGTTGCTATTTGGTCTTACCCATGTGTGTATATATAGCTTGTGGTAATCTCCATAACAAGCTCTTGTTCATCAAAATCAGATCTTCCGTTTGTATCTTGTTGCGATTTTGATCTTGGCGGTTTTTCGGTTTCTCACCAAGTGAGGTATCCCACATTATTCTATTTGATACTTTCTCACTTGGTGATAACCAATATTTTCACCTTTTATAGGGTAGCTTTTGTCGTCCTCTTTCCAACACAATTGGAACCAGGTCAATCGGAGCTACCGTTCAAAAGTTATGACCGTTTGAGTTTTCGCCGATTTAATTCTATTAAAAAAGGAAAAAACAGTTTTTCTGGGCCGTCTGGTACTACCGGGCCCAGTACCGGACACGCCTGGCTCGCGCGGCACATCTTCAGTATCACCCGACACCCACTTCCGGTCCTACCGGACCGGCCTGGTAGTACCTCCCGGGTGGGCCGGTACTACCGGCCGGCCCAGGTATTTTCCTACCAGCGCCTCACAGCCCAGCTACTCCCTGTGCTCAGATCCGCGCGTTGACCCACCTCGTCGTGCACGCTTGCAGCCGCCGCGCGCCCAGCTGGCCCCGCTCGCTAGCCTCGCGCGTGCAGCTGCCCAGCGTCGCTCCGCATCTGCTCGCGCGCGCTGGCTCCCGCTGGGCCCCGCCCTGCTGCGTCTGCTGCCGCTGCGCCGAGCTGCTGCGCGCGTGCATGGTGCCGCTGCGCTGCTGCTGCTTTGCGCCAGCTGCTAGCTGATGCTGCGCGCATGCATGCATGCTGCTGCCGGGGCCCGCGCTGGCAGCTGCGCTCGCGCTGGCTTGCTGCTTGGATGCTACCGTGCACGCCCAGCGTTGACCCCGCTTTTCTTTGCTCGCTGACATGATTTCTTCGCTGGGGCCTGGGACTGGTGTGGTACTACCGGTTAAATCCGGTAGTACCGGACCGTTCCGAAAAAGCCCCAAACGGCTAGTTTTTCTAGGCCTCTATTTATACCCTTTGTCCATTTTTCAGTTAAGGAAGCTTCTCTCTTATCTCTTAGGCTAAACATTGTCCACACTTGCTCTAGATCTTGAAGCTTGCCTAATCTTTTCCCTCCGATGATTCTTGCCCATATTTGAGTGGAAGAGAGAGGAGATCTAGATCCGCGTTTTGACCTAACCGATTCATCTCTTTGTGAGTGCATCTTTGGGGATCTAGATTTTGGGGGATTTTGTGTCTCTCTTTGATTCCTCCTCTCTTGTTCCCCCAATAGCTTTAGTAGCTTTGTTGGAACTTGAGAGTGAGGGATTTGAGCATCTTTGTGGTGTTCTTGCCATTTGCATTTGGTGCATCTGTTTGGGTTCTCCTTGGAGGATTTGGTTTGAGTTGCTCATTGGAGCTTGTCCCTCTTGGGTTCTTGGAACCCTAGACGGTTTTGTGGGCTTGGTGGCATTGTGGCCTTGGTGGAATTTGTTGAGGCCTTTTGTGGCGTTTGTTGGGAGCCTCCAATTAAGTTGTGGAGAAGTGCCCCAATCTTGTGAGAGGTTCCGGTTGCCATCGACAAGTGCACCGATAGTGGAAGCATGGATCGATCCCGTTGGGGTGAGATTCACCGGAGAATAAGGGAGGTCTTTTGTGGCGTTGGTGGTTTGATACCACCCCCTCTCCAAACGAGACGTACTCCATGTTGGGAGGAACTCGGTAAAATATCGGTGTCCCCGCGTGCCACGGTTATCTCTATACCCGAGCTCTTTACTTATGCACTTTACATTGTGATAACCTTCGTGCTTGAAGTAATATATATCTTGTATCACTTTGTTGCTTGTATTGCTTAGCATAAGTTGTTGGTGCACATAGGTGAACCTTAGTTGTTCTAGGTTGTGCTTAACAAAGTAAACACTAGTTTTACTCCGCCTTTGTTGAGCCACTCTAGGAAAAGTTTTAATCGCCTATTCACCCCCCCTCTAGGCGACATCCGTATCCTTTCAGCTGGGACGAGCAAATCAGAGGGCACCAGAAGGTGGAGGCGTGAGTCTATCTGATTTCCAGAATGCAAGACCGTTACCTTTTGCATCAGCTCCTGAACCAATGGATGCAGAAGATTGGCTAGCAGATACTGAAAGGAAGCTAAAGACTGTAGGTTGCAATGATGAGGATAAATTGAGGTATGCAACTCATCTTCTGACTGGACCTGCAGCATCATGGTGGGAGAATCAGTTGGCCATGCAACCACCAGGAAGGGAGTTTACCTGGGAAGAGTTCAAGCAGAGATTCCGTGAATATCATGTTCCGGAAAGTGTTATGGAGTTGAAGCGGAGAGAATTTGAGGAGCTTCAGCAATGATATACTAGTGTTATGAAGTACATCCGGGAGTTTAGTCAATTGTCTCGCTATGCCGAGGAGGATGTCAACACTGAAGAGAAGCGGAAGAAGCGTTTCCTGCGTGGATTATATCCATTTGTGAAGATGCAACTAAGGTTAGCCAATAAGCAAACTTATCAGCAGTTGTTGGATGCAGCCATTACTTTTGAAGATGATTATAAGAATGTCCAAGAGGATAGGAGGAAGAGAGCCAAAAAGGAAACCAAGAGGATTCAGGCAAGCAAACCTAAACCTAACCTGGAGTTCAAACCTCGGAATAGGAATTATGGTAACAATAACAATAGCAATAACAATAACAAGGGCAGTGGTGGAAATCAATCCAATCCGAGAAGGAATGTTATTTGTAACAATTGCGGAATTCCAGGGCATTTCTAGAGGGAATGCAAAAAGCCTGTAGTGATCTGTTACGGTTGTGGTCAGAAGGGGCATATCAAGCCCGATTGTCCGAGCAAACCACCAGGAGGTTGGCCTACCAAGGGAGGAGGAAAATCCAGTGGAGGAAATGGACAACCCAATAACGGAGGAAATAATGTCAAGAACAACAATGGCAAGTGGAACCGACCTACGAGGAAACTGAATTGTGCAACCCTCGAGGAGGTGGATAATTCAGTGCATGCAGTGATAGGTACGCTCAATATCCTTACCAATCCCAGCAAAGTTCTATCTGATACTGGTGCAACTACTTCATTCATTTCTGAAGAATTTTGTGATAAGTTCGGGATTAGAAGGGCAACGTTAGAAAGTACTATGACCGTAGTTACGACAGGAGAGAATGTGATTGTACGCCACATAAAACAAGATCAGGTTATCTCAATCTGTGGTTGTACATATTTCACAGGCCTTTATGTGATTCCTTTGAAGGGAATTGCAGTAGTACTGGGAATGGATTGGATGATGGAACACGGAGCTCAGATAAATTGTGAGGCGAAAACTGTCTCAATCAAAACTCCAAGTGGAGCAAGCATAGTTTACCAAGCAGATAAGCACAGTCATATCATGGTGGATTTGCAGTTGAACTCAATGAAAGAGGTCAAATTGGAAGAGATTCCTATAGTAAATGAATTTCAAGATGTTTTTCCAGCAGAGCTGCCAGAAATGCCACCAGACCGGGAGATAGAATTCACTATTGACCTAATTCCTGGCACAACACCAATAGCTCAAGCACCATATAAAATGGGACCCAAATAGTTAAAAGAACTCAAAGAGCAAATTGATGAATTAGCTAGAAAAGGATTTATTCAGGAAAGTGTATCTCCATGGGGAACACCAGTAATGTTTATGGATAAGAGAGATGGTGGAAGAAGAATGTGTGGAGATTATAGAAACTTAAACAACGTTACTATCAATAATAAGTATCCTTTACCAAGAATTCAATATTTGTTTAATCAAGTGAAAGGGGCTAGAGTATTTTCAAAGATCGATTTAAGATCTGGATACCATCAAATAAAAATCAAACCGGAAGATGTTCCAAGGACAACATTTGTCTCAAGATATGGACACCATGAGTATCTGGTAGTACCATTTGGTTTGACCAATGCACCGGCAATATTCATGAAAATCTGATGAACAAGATCTTCATGCCATATTTGGACGAGTTTGTCATAGTCTTTATTGATGATATTCTGATATATTCCAAGGATAAGGAAGAGCATGCTGATCATTTGAGAATAGCATTGCAAACTTTAAGAGAACACAAACTTTATGCTAAGTTCAGTAAGTGTGAATTTTGGTTAGATGAGGTAGAATTCCTCGGTCATGTGATTAGTAAGGATGGAATTGTTGTGAATCCATCCAAAGTTCAGTCCGTACTAGAGTGGACTGCGCCAACCAATGTGAAGCAAATTCGAGGTTTTTAGGAATGGCTGGTTATTATCGGAGATTCATTGAGGGTTTCTCCAAAATAGCCGGACAAATGACCAAATTATTAAGGAAGAATACACCATTCAAGTGGGATGAGAAATGTGAAGCAAGTTTTCAAGAGTTGAAGACTATATTAACCACAGCTCCAATCTTAGCAGTTCCTGAAACAGGGAAGGACTTCACAGTATACTGTGATGCGTCTAAAGAAGGTTTGGGTTGTGTATTAATGCAAGATCGGAAAGTGATTGCTTATGGTTCAAGACAACTGAAACCACATGAAGTCAACTATCCAACTCATGATTTAGAGTTAGCAGCAGTAGTTTTTGCGCTGAAAGGATGGAGGCATGTTCTTTATGGAGCCAGATGTGAGTTATACACTGACCATAAAAGTCTCAAATATTTCTTCACTCAAAAGGAATTGAATACGAGACAGAAGCGTTGGTTGGAACTAATCAAGGATTATGATTTAACAATCAACTACACTCCAGGGAAAGCAAATGTTGTAGCGGATGCTTTAAGCAGAAAGAGTGCAGATATTCAGCCTAGCAATAGGGAGATACCAAAGGTGTTACAAATGGACTTGGAAAGATTAAAACTTCAATTCATTAGAACAGAGGTTCTTGGAGGATTAGCTACTATGCAGGTAGTTGTAGAGCAGGACAGTGGTCTTAAGCAAGAAATTTTTAGACATCCAGCAGAAGGTCCTTTTATTGCTGAGGAAATTCGGAGGATATCTCAAGGGAAAAAATCAGTTTTTCGCCTTGGGTATTATGATTCTTTATGGTTTCAAGACCGTCTATGTGTTCCAGATGTGACTGAGATTAGAGATGTCATACTCAGAGAAGCACATGAAACACCATATTCTATACATCCAGGGAGTACTAAGATGTATATGGATTTGAAAGAACTATTCTGGTGGAATAACATGAGAAGAGATATTGCTAAATATGTATCTGAATGCCATACTTGTCAAAGGGTGAAAGCTGAACATCAAAGTCTAGCAGGACCATTACAACCCTTGGAAATTCCTGAATGGAAGTGGGAGGAAATAGGTATGGACTTCATCACAGGATTGCCCATGACACCAAAAAGGAAGGATATGATATGGGTAATTGTGGATAGACTCACTAAGAGTGCACATTTCATTCCGGTGAATCAAAAACATAATGCCGAGAAGTTAGTTGAAGTATATGTCAAAGAGATAGTAAGTAAGCATGGAGTACCCAAAAAGATTGTAACTGATAGGGGATCAGTGTTTACTTCCGCATTTTGGAAACAATTGCATGAAGCACTTGGTTCAAAGTTAGATTTCAGCACATCATATCATCCTGAGACAGGAGGGCAAACTGAAAGAACAAATCAAATACTAGAAGACATGCTAAGAGCTTGTGCACTAGATTTTGGAGGAACATGGGAAGATCATCTACCATTGGCAAAATTTTCTTATAATAATAGCTATCAGAGTAGTCTGAAGGCAGCTCGATATCAGGTTCTGTATGGAAGGAAGTGTAGATCACCAATATGTTGGTATGAGCCTGGAAGCAGCAAAGAATTTGCGCCAGATTATATCAAGGAAGATATCATTGATAAGATCAGGGATAGACTGAAAATAGCTCAGAGTAGGCAGAAAAGTTATGCGGATCAAAGTCGAAGATCATGGCATCAAGAAGTGGGAGATATGGTATATTTGAAAGTAAGTCCAATGAAAGGGGTGAAAAGGTTCGGAGTTAAAGGAAAATTGAGTCCAAGATACATCGGACCATTCAAGATATTGAGTCAAAACAGAACTATAGCTTATGCTTTAGATTTACCATTAAGATTAGCTCAAGTGCATAATGTTTTCCACGTGGCACGACTTCGTAAATGTTTGAAAGTTCCGGATGATGCAATCACACACCAGGATATAGAATTACAAGCAGACTTAACCTATATTGAAAAGCCCTGTAAGATTCTGGAAGAAAACTAGAAAAGATTGAGGAACAGAGCAATCAAATATTGCAAGGTACAGTGGGAACATCACCCTGAAAGGGAAGCCACGTGGGAGAAAGAAGAGGATTTAAGAAAAGCCTATCCAGAACTATTTAGGTACATCTCCAGAAACTTCGGGACGAAGTTTAATTTAAGGGGGGAAGTCTATAACATCCCAGCATTTAGGAACTAACGAAGGGTAGATTTAGGAATTTGGAATGTTGCATGCATTCATCTGTGAAAATGTGGGTAAAATTTTCGCGAAATAAAAACCTAAAGTGATCAAGTTTTCTTTCATACTTTGAGATTAGGTTTAGTCTTAAAGGATGATTGCTATAGACTTTGATATGATCTTTGAGGAATTATGTGTTTTAGAAAATGAATTTGAATTTTAAACTTGAGTGTTTGAATTATAATTCAAATGAATTAGGAATAAGGATTGAATCTTGATTTAATTAAGAGTTAATTATTATAACTCAAACTTTATCCAAATAAAACAATTAATAATATGAATACTTATTTCATATTTTCATTCCATAAATAAGTTACAAAAATGTAACTTATTGAAATTATCCACAAACTTCACAATAGCAATTAAATAAAGAATAAGAATATTTCTTCATTGATAATCATATAATCTTTATTACAAAAGAATAAAATGAAGATTACAAAATAATAAAATGAAAATTACAAAAGAATAAAGAAGATTACATTAACTATCCTATAAAGAAAACCTAAACTAAAATCTTCATCTTCAAATCTGTACCTGCAAGACAAACACTAATAAAAAAATAATAAAGGTTAGAGTTAGAATTGTTTTACTCTCAGACATGTTAGTGAGGTGCACTTAACAAGTTTCATCATTGAGAAATTTATTAAAGGGGCAAGTTTCACCAAGATGAAAGAATCTATCTTTCATAAATTTTAAGCCAAAAAGTCAAATTGACAGCAAGGAGGGGCAAGTTTCACCAGCCAAGTAAAAGTAATCATATCAAAGTAACTCTCAAGTCCAAAGCATATCCACAAGTGCACAACAAGCACACATGCAGGACACACACCTAAATGCATGGGGTGTGCTATCAGCTTCACAACACAACTCGAATACACAAAACCATCAGCACAGCCGTGAAGAGGCACTAGTGCATCTCTTCAATGCTCACACACACAAGAATAGCCAGCTTAGCCAACAGCTAAACCAAGCACAACAGCTAGCAACCAAACCAACCAAAGCCCAAGATCTCATCACCAGGATGGTGACATAAGGAGGGGAAAGGATTAGGTGGACAGCAAGACCAAGTCTAGGATCTAGGAGGAGCAGGCTAGCTCAAGGTCAAGCACAGGAGCTCAACAAAACAAGATCAACATCATCACCCAACTCCATAATCATCAGTTTTTGTGGTGAGTATCATAAAACCTTCACATGATCTAATCATATTATCTAGATAGAAGCATGTGTTGTTTTATGAAACAAACTCTCAGGAAGAACCCAGGTGGGGTGAATCCATCATTGAGATTTTAAACTCTAAAAGCAAACAAAAAAGTACAAGGATCCAACCAAAACTCAGAACAACATCATTGATTTGGTTGTCAAGCTATATATTTCAATTCAAGCACAAATATAGCTAAGATTTAATTTCTAGGCACATCCCTAAGATAAGGGTAACACCTTAGAAGCTAATATTTTGGATCCATATAATGATCAAGCCTACTATCATTTTTTTCCAAGCTTTGATTCAAGAAAAAATAGCTGGTACCACTACCAGGACTATCTATATGAATCAACTAGATAAGGCCTAAACCCCTAAGCCTCAGACCAACATCATTGGTCTTAGGGATTCCAAAAAAGAACATTTCTACTTATCTTTTAAAGCCAATCTTGTTTTAAGCTTAAACCAACCCAATCAATGAATAAGAATCAATCTTGTGTGCCATACCAAGATGGTGTCACAAGAACAATTCTACATGAATCAGGATAAACATTCAATCATCACAGATTCAATCAATCAATCTACTAATCATTTTCCTGTCATTACAGGAATCATAATTAGGACATTCCTATGTTTATATTCACTGTTTGAGATCATTATGATCTCAAACCACACATTAATTCTCAAGCCAACATCACTAAGACAGTGATTTTATCACACCATAACCATTATCATTAACCAAGAAATGACAGTGGAAAGTTAGCAAACCCATTGAATTTACCAAGCATTGGTTTCAGAGCAACTAGGTCATCTAAATCATATGAAATCTAAGCATATAATCATCTAATAAGCCACCAGAACCATTATAGTTCATCTCAAGCAACAAGCCTCAGGCTAATAACCATTTAGCATGCTTACAGACCATCCACACATGATCTAATTCATCCAGTATATGATCAACCACACGATAAGAACCCTAAATGAAATAAATCATCTTAATTAGGACAAGACAGTAACCAGAGAGGTCACTGCCAACATCTAGCATAGGTTGAGCGAGCACAGAGAGCACTAGGGGAGAGGAACAGAACTCACCAAATGTCCTCGCTGAAGACTAGAAGAGGAAGCAGAGGTGGCGACGACCATGGCAGCATGGGGAGCACCCCTAGGAGGGGCGCTGCAACCCATATAGCGCCACAGTGGCGACCATAACCACGCCTTAAGGCGAGGAGAATCACCACGACGCACGACGGCAGTGGCAGCACCAAGATCCACGCCAACCCCCAAACCCTAGGGTTCGGGACGGTATCGATCCGTCACAGGTGAGCTCTATGCTCAAATCTAGTTGGACATGATGGAGAGGCGTAGTCGACAACCTCCTCCTGCATCACGGCAGCGACCAGGACGACCACGACGGCAGGAATCGTTGGCGGCGACATCACCGACCACGGGGTCGAGGACAAGGGAGGAGAGAAATGAGCTCGAGGGTGAGAGGCAACGAGGGAGTGGGCTGAGTTGGGCCAGACCCTTTGGGGTGGCTATTTTAACTATGTCTAATGGGCCACCAGGGCCCAATAAGATTAAGCCAGCCCAAAAACCTTTAAGGCATATTTTAATAAATAGGAAAGACTAAAATACCCCTGAATTTAATTAAATTCTAGAAAATAAAAGTCCAAAAATTATAAATAAAATATTTTTGGATTCACAATAATCCATACTATCCAAATAAATTAAGATATAAAATTTTCATACATTTAAATTTTATTAAGAATTTTGTAATTTATATATTCCTTATGGAATTTTACAAAATTATTGAAAGATGATAAAAATAAATAAAAATCACTTTCATTATATTCATATTGTAGTATTTTTGAAAAATATTAAATAAATATTTTATAACAATTTTTGATATTTAAGTGATAATTCCTAAAAGAATTATTAAATCAATAAAAGTCAAATAAAATAAAATAATTCAATGTATGTTATAAATATTAAAAAGTAATATTTATAAATCCTTTATTATTAGAAATAATTTTATGGGAAAATGCATATCAAATTAAATGATGCATTACATTACTTGTATAATCATTTTGCTTCTTTAAATATTATCCTTACCGGGCAATAATGATGTTTTTGTAGACATAGAAGCTCAAGGTCCAGTGCAAGCATCAGACTTCACTACCTTGCCATCACAAGGCAAGTTCATCACTTGCTCATGTCCTTAGAAGAGTCTTTATCAAAGTATTTGCAAATTGTGTGTTATCATATATGTTATAAAAGAAAGAAAATATTATTTTCACAAATAAAGAAATCATAGATATCATCCTAAGTGATGATAAAATGGAGCAATAGAACTTAGGGTTCTATTTGCAAGAATGATAATCAATTAGGAAATTAATAACCCCTGACATCAGTGATTCTAGCGCTGTAAATTACGCGTTAGCCATGAGATTTGGTATGGGACAGAGAAGTCAGCTGTATGTTCTTCCTCTCGCATGAAGCCGGATGTGCAGGTCGTGGCTGTTATCCTCGTAGCGTGCATATTAATTGGTAATTCGTAGAGGATATGCATCATATGGGTGGGAACCCTCATCGTCCCATGATAGTTCTGGCATCTAACGGTTTGTACAATACATTGTCGTAGTTCATTATGTGGGCATGGTGTACACCAAGGAGGCATGCGAGGTCGCGAAGGGGGCAGTGATTAGCTTGGACCAACTACTGGGCCCCACATCATGGAATTGTGGACGCCGAAAGTACGCCTGATTGTGCAACAAGGAGTTGATCTCTCATGGGTAAAGTAACACACCTCTACAGAGTGTAAGAACTGTAACTTGTTACTCCCTGTTCCAGGAAGGAGCTACGAACGCGGCAGGAAAGGAACTCCATGAAAGTTCTGGTCAACCCGTGAAGGCTGATTGTCATAGTTTTTTAATAATAAAATCAATCTTTGAAGAAAGATTTATAAAAATTGCATAGTGCCAAGGATTTATAATCCGAGGTGGTAGTTAGAGCATCAAACTTCCCACCTTGCATATAATGAACTTGTTGGGTAACGCTGTTACTCATCCTTTCCTTTAATCCCTTGCTTAGACTCTGAGAATCCCGAAGACGTGCCAATGTATGCAGCCGAATGTCAAGAAGATGTGTTCTACGAGGAGCCTGATCTGTCCGGAGGTGTTGAAGGAGTGGATTACGAAATCCGCTATGGTGTCGACGATAACGAATCCAACTAAGTATCCTAGTTAGTAGTAACCAACGGAGCCGAGCAGCATGCACTCTATAGAATAAGCTGCCGAGCTCAACTCCTAGTCGGAGTCGCTACTTTTAAATTCCGCTGGAACACTTTATATTTTGGTTTGTAAGTTGAACCTTTTGAAGTCTTGAACTTCTGGTGTTGTAATAATAATGATGTGTGAATGTTTGTAATATGGACCCGCAATGTTTCTGTTGTACCACTCTGAGGGATGTGATATTTACAGAATGGTGTTCTGTGAGTGTCATGTCAATGACTATAGTGTACAACACATGCAATGGTATGTTGGGTCACCGCACTAAGGCTGATGCAGGTGCCCCAAGACCGCCTATTTCCGGCGTTTCCATTCTCGGGAGTGATAGAGGGTTTCATCGTTCCCATCATCTAGGTGCGGTATGTCCCAAGGCGTGCCCTATGAAGAAGAAGGTACGCCGAGAGTCTGCTGAGAAGCAGCAATTCATCATCACGAATGTTGAAAAGTGAATCAAGGCAAACCTTTTTCCAGAGGTCCTTCATACCGACTGGACGTTTAACCCAGTGGTGCCCCCAAGACCACCAGGGGGATGACTCTACGTCGATTTCATCGATCTCAAGAAGGCTTGCCCCAAAGATCCATAACCTCTCTTACAGATCGAACAAATAGTGGATTCCACGGTGGGATGTGACCTACTATGCTTCCTGGATGCCTTTTACGGCTACCACCAAATATAGATGGCCAAGGAGGATGAGGAAATACAGCCTTCATCACCCCGTGTAGGTTATTCTGCTACACCTGCATGCCTTTCGGCCTCAAGAACACCAACGCGACCTTCCAGAGGCTGATGCATATCGCTTTGGGAGCGCAGATGGGCAGGAACGGGGAGGCCTATGTCGACGACATTGTGATCAAACCCCACGAGAAGGACACACTGGTGGCGGACCATGGGGAGACCTTCACCAACTTGCGTAGGGTAAACATCAAGCTCAACCCAGCCAAGTGCGTGTTTGGGGTCCCGTCGGGAAAGCTTCTGGGCTTCCTGGTATCGCACTGGTGCATCGAGGCGAACCCCAACAAAATCAAATCCATCAAGGAGATGCGGCCTCCCAAAAGGCTCAGGGACATGCAACACCTAGCAGGGTGAATGGCGACGCTAGGAAGATTCATCTCCAAGCTTGGCGAGAAGGCCTTGCCCTTCCTCAAAATCATGAATCGCTCTAGCAAGTTCAAGTGGACTCCCAAGGCTGTCGGGGCTTTTGAGGGCCTCAAGAGGTACCTCACAAGCCCCCTATCATGGTGGATCCATGGGTCCGTGAGCCTCTGCTACTGTACCTAGTAGCCACGCCGCAGATAGTGAGCGTTGTCCTCGTTGCCGAGCGCGAGGAGCCCTTCAAATAAAAAATATAGGCCACCACCCCAAATCCTTTGAAGGACCCGGGGGCTGTGGCGATTGCGACAACCAAAGAGACTATCGACGCCCAGGGGATCATGAGGGAAGTATCCTCGCTGAAGTTACTCACGCGGTCCCGAGAAAAGCCATGGAGCTTGTGTAGCGTCCGGTCTACTTCGTCAGTATGGTGCTTTGGGCCGCTTGTGAGCGGTACCCGATGCAGCAAAAGTTGTTCTACGTGCTCCTAATAGATTCACGGAAGCTATGCACTACTTCCAGGGCCATCCCATTAGGTTTGTCACCAAGTTCCCCCTGGAGATGATCCTGCACAACCCCAATGCCACGGGACGCATGGCAGAGTGGGCTATCAAGATGCAGCCTTTCAAGATGACATTCGATACGTCTCCCGTGGTCCGGGGCCAGGCTCTGGCGGAGTTTGCTGCAGAGTGGACTGACCCCAGCGGAGAAGAAGTTAAGGAGGAAGTAACCCAGCTGCCCAGGAAAATGGCCCCGAGCTGTTGGGTCGTGAACTTCGATGGCACATTCAATGGTGATGGAGAAGGGGCAGCCGCCGTGCTCACGTCTCCTACTGGCGAAAAGCTCTTCTATGCTGTATAGTTGCGCTTCAATGATGAAGTCAAACACGCCGAATATGAGGGCCTTATCGCATGCCTCAAGGAAGTGATTGCCCTCGACATCAAGCGCATCACAGTTCAGGAGACTCCCTACTCTTGTCAACTTCTCCAACAAGAGCTACAAGCCCAAAGACAAACACATGGCAGTGTACCTTGAAGAGGTGCAGAAGCTAGAAAAGCACTTACTGGGCATGGAGCTGCTCCACATTCCACGAGGAGACAACCACAAGGACGATGAGATTGAAAAGTGTGCATCTCGCTGAGAGCCCCAACAACCGGGAGTCTTTGAAGAAAGGTTGTTCGAGCTATCCGCCGCACCACCAGACAGCGACGACGATTGCCTTTTCGAGGAATTGCCTCCCCCGTACCCATTAGGCGTCCATACCGCGGCCCGCCATTGGGCGACCGGCTCGTCTTGGTGGTTACGCCTCAAGAGACGTACTGGATCATAGAGCTCAATGCCTACCTACAGGATGGTACTCTCCCAGAAGACGATGACATGGCCGAGAGCCTCCTTCGCTGCACGAAGAAATATTTCGTAGTGGATGGCTACCTCTACTGCCATCGACTTAATGGCGTCGCCCTGCGATGTCGGCCAAGGAAGGTTGCGAGTTATTGGCCGACATCCATGCCGGAGAATACGACCATCATGCCTCTGTGCATACTTGCATGGAAGGCCGTCCGCAGCGACTTCTACTGGCTCATGGCACTCGATGACGACACTAAGCTAGTTAAGTCCTATGAGGCATGCCAGTTATACTCCAAACAGATACACCAGTCGGCTTAGTAGCTGCAAACTATCCCACCCTCATGGACGTTCGCGGTTTGGGGCCTAGATATTTTGGGGCCTTTTGTAACATACCACCTTTTGTGTAATATTAATAAAAACATGTTTAAGCATAACTTGCATGCATTATACTTGCATTTTTGGTTTAAACAAAGAAACACCAAATAAAACCCTAATTTTGTTCCTTCTCAAAACCATTCAAATGGTTTACATATTTTGAAATCTATCAAAACAAATGGAGCCCAAATTGTGTTAAGGGCCCCTTAGTGTTCTTAGATATTCAATAAAAGTTTCTGTAATTTGAAATTATTCAAAACAGAGTTGAATTTGAAATATACAAAAGAAATCAGAAAACAGAAAAAGAAAAACAGTTACTGGAGAAAAAATAGCTAAACCTAGCTACTGGGCCGCAACCCACTTCTCTCCCTCTCTCTCTGCCGCCTGCGCAGCCAGCAGCCAGCCCACCCGGGGGCCAAGCCAGCCCACCTCTGGCCCGTACCCCTTCAGCCCTCCGTTCCTCGTCGTCTTCGATGATGATGGGAAGCAGCTGGGTGGCAGCGCCAACGCCGTTGATCCTCACCGGCATTACGATGCGCGCCGCCGCCCCTAGAGCCGTGGATAAGACCGCCTCGACCCCTCTACCGCCCAGTACTAGTTTCGCTTCCTCTCTGCTTCTCTGCCGTTTTTCCCCAAATGGCCGAACCCTAGCCACCGCCGTTGCCGCTTGTCGCCGTCGCTGGAGAACGCCCTGAGCCTCTCCGTTGGCCCTGGGAGCTGCGCCTCGTCGATCTGAGCCTCCCCGCCGAATGAATTGGACGCATGAGCTCGGAATCGTCGCCATCGACCTTGCCCCTTCCGAGCTCTGGCTGCCGCGTTCTTCCTCGAATCCGGCGTCGCCCGTGCCCGCCTCGCCTCACTGACACCACCGTCGTGCTCCTGGTGAGCCACCGGTGCTCAAGAACCTTCTCGTTGCTTCCCTCTCCCTCTGTACCGTCACCCTCGCGAGAGCCCGCCATCGCCGCCGCTCACCATCGTTGCACCACTGTCTCCGGTGACCATTTCAAGGCGGCGCCGCCACTATATTGCTCCTCGCGACGCCCTCTTTCTAACCCCCACAACCACGCATCCAGGCGCGCTCAGAATCGGTGGATCGAGCATCAATCCGAGGATGAGCTGCATTGCTGACGTTAGACTGACATCAGCATGATGCAATAACCCTATTTATTTTATTTAAATGTTTTCTGTAATTGTTTTATTAAATAAAATGTATGATAGGTGTGCCCTTCCTGTCAGAGTTTTATTAATTCCTGTAAATGTTTTCTAAAATGATTAAATTTATGACATGTGGGCCCAACTTGGAAAATATTTTAAATATTCCAAAAATGATTTATAAATGGATTAAAATTTGAGAAATTCATAACTAATTCATTTCAAATTAGAAAAATACAAATAATATACCAAAATGTTCAGAAAAATGAAACCTATCTAACTAAGCTATAATCATACATTGTTAAACAACTTTGATGTCAAGTTTAATTAGAAGAACCAATTGAACCCAGAGGTGATTCCGAGGATCCCCTATTCTAGGGTTTGGACCTCTCGGACCCCGTTTAAAATGACCAAGCATGTTCTAGGGTCCATTTCAACACTATTCAACTTGTCATATCATTCATATTGTATGAGCATTGCACATGCCATGTGTTGAATGTTTCTTTTATTTTTCCGGTGATTGGTTCTTCGCGAATAGGAACCGAACCCGAAGCTGAAGTTAACGCTACTGAAGAGTAGTACCAGTCCAACAATGGACAAGGCAAGTGAAGCCTCACTCATACATATGAATCCTATGTTTACAAAGTATTTCATTTCGTCATATGCATTCGGTTCAACAGTCTTTTACCAGTAGATAGAGTAATCCTATCTGATGCATGTTTTCCCTTGTAAATAAAATACCTGATCCACTGCTCCTAGCATAACCAGGGTTTGGCTTATGAGCACCGCTAGTGCCATAGTTCAGTCAAGCTTAGCCATGCTTAGTGGTCCGATGCTGATCATTTAGGTGATGCACCAGAGATGCGAATGAATCTAGTATGGTAGGTTGTGGTGATGTGATCCGAGATGAATACTAGACATGCTAAGGCTTGTATGGGAGGCCACGTGGGTTATGGTTTTTGTAGTCCCATACTTGCCACCCCTAGGACCCGATGTTCTTGCCTCTTGAACCAAGATGAGCATACAACCACACGGGGGCTTGGAAACCCCCTCGACCAACTAACTTGCCTAGTAGATTCCATGAGTCACATAGTTCGGGCTTTCCATTCAACATACGCATATTGGTTGTTCTTGAATGGAGGTGAAGGAGGTGCATTCATAACAGGTAGGTAAGCATGGTCGGGAACAAGAGATGCCCGTCATCCATAATCTTGAACCCCGCACACATCATTAGGTACCGGCTTCGGGACTTGACCCGTTATGGCGGCATCTACCTAGTGCGTGACTCATGGTCTCGGCGAAAGCAAGGTAAAGGTCGTGGTCAACCACTCTCTGCCGGCCTTCCAAGGAAGAGGGCTAATATATTGGCATTAAGAATCGGTTGGTACATGTGGGTAAAGTTGTGCTCCCCTGCAGGGTTATTAATCTTTTCGAAAAGCCGTGTCCAGGGTTATGGACGACTTGGGAACAGACGTGAAGATCATAGAGAACTATAACAAAATGATAAAACTTGCCAACTAAAGTGAGATCCGAATTACTTCCTTGAGGTTGTTTGAGGGGGTAGTCCGGGAAAAGAGGTTCAGTTGATGATGGTACTTGGTGGATATCAAAGATGATTCTACGAGCTAGAGTTGAAGTCTTCTTATCCCTGAAAATGATCTGACTAGACGAGGTTTCTTCTTCCTCTTATCTTGAAAACAAAATATGGCTTTATGCAAAATAACTCCACTAGCCATAAGTCCTGCGTAGTACACCCTGTACTCAGCCTTGCTTCGTTGATGTTTTTCTACAGATGAAGCTACTCCAACTGAAGGTGGTTTCTACGTCGAAGTTGACGAGTAGCCGGGGTTCCCGGGCAGCAACCTAGGATCTATGGACATGTCGCTACTTCTGTTTATGGCCTCTTAGGGCCTTTGATAAGTTTGTTTTCTAGAACAACTTGTTTGCTTCCGTTGTTTGTTGTAATGATGGGTCTGTGACCCCTGGCTTGTATGACTGGTTTGTAACTCTTTTAAGAGTTTACCTTATGAATGTATGGTTTGTACGTTCTGTAATGTTACTGATCTTTTCCTGCGTGCTTTGGAATTTAGGTTAGGTTTATATCAGATGAGGATCTGGTATTTGTCTAACCCTGATCCCAGGTCGTGACCGATTTTGGTATCAGAGCAGGACTGCCTGTAGGAAACCCTTCTAGTTGGTCGACGTTGAGTCTAGATTATGAGAAAACTATTTGAAAGCTAAAATTATTTGAAAAACTCTGAATAGGACTCTTTTTACTCCTTATCCAAGGTTGTTCTATTGCTGAGTTAACTTACCTCGTTTGCTTTGCAAGGTTTTCACTTCTCGTCTATCATTTCAAACTTTTAGGATATACGGGTTTGGGTTGTTTCCCCTAGTACTCCGTACTTGGTTGCAAGGCTCAGAGTTTCCAAGATATATCTGTACACCTGAGCATTGTTTTTCAACTTTGCTAAGGATGCCGACCATTCCGCTAGCTAAACTTTTATATTCTGCTGGTATCATATCATGCTTGCATTCCATTGCTATGGTTTGTATCTAAGTTGGTAGCGTATACATTTCGTATGCTTGTTCCACTGCCATACTTAATGCATTGATATAATCTTCATCCACATGTTCACCTCTACCATGATCTTTTGATATGGTTTTCGTCATCCTTTGATGTACCCTTTCTGGAGAATCCATTCTCATGGTTTCTGTTTTCTCCTCAGGATGTCATCTGGTACTCGTGGTTCTGTTGGCCGTCGAGCAAACAATAATGCTGAACATGAACTTCCGCCACCTCCCACAATGGCCGAGGTTCTCAACAACATTGAGACCAACCAACCATCTGAGGAATGCACGCCTTTTGGAGCATGTGGCGCAGAACACTGAACATCGTCCCGACGACTGTGTCACACTTGGAGATTTCATCCGCTCTTTTCCTCCAATCTTTACCCACTCCAAGGAACCCTTGAAGCTGATGATTGGCTCCACACTATAGAGAGCAAGTTTAGTGCTCTCCGTGTCCGTCCCGCTGACCGTGTCAACTTTGCCACCTATCAACTAGAAGGTGAGGCTGGTGTTTGGTGGGAAGGTTTTCTGAATCTGCAAGCTCAGGGACATGTTGTTACTTGGGAAGAGTTTGTTGCATCATTCCATGCCTCTTATATCCCTAAGCCCGTCATGGATCTCAAAAGGAGGGAGTTTCTGGATCTGACTCAGGGGCGCAAGGATATTGAAACATATGGGCGTGAGTTTACTCGCCTGGATCGTTATTCAACCAGGGATGTGACCAACGATGAAGATAAGCAAGAGCTGTTCCGTAAGGGACTTAACCCTGCACTTCGTTATGAGTTGCTGCCCTTCAAGTTCCAGTCTTTCCAGGACTTGCACAATCAGGCTCTTACTCTGGAGCATGGAAGGAAGGACATGGAAGTCTCTCAGAAGCGTGAAGAAGGAAATTCTCGTGCTTCTTCCTCTGGTAACAAGAAGCGCCGTGTCTTTGTTCCATACAGTGCTGTGCCTCGTGCTCCTTATGCACCCAAGTACTCTGGCAATAATTCTCGTCAGCCACAGTCAAATACCGGTGGAGCAAATTCTCATTCTCCTGCTGGGTCTCACACTGGAGTTACCTGCTACTCTTGTGGTCAGCCTGGTCATTACTCAAGGGAATGTTCTCAAAGGGCTGTCGGTCGTAATGATCAGCAGGCAAAGAAGAATGATAAAGCTCAAGGTGTTGGACGTGGTCGTTTGACCCATGTCACTGTTGAGGAAGCTCATGAAGATCCACGCGTCATTCTGGGTACGCTCCGTGTCAATTCAATTCTCGCAACTGTCTTGTTTGATTCTGGAGCATCGCACACATTCATATCACAAGATTTTGCGCAAATGCTTGATATCACTTTTCAAGCTATGGGCTCTCCTCTAGAGATTAGAACTCCTGGGTCTCATTGGCAGACCATCTGGGTTACTCATGGGGTTGAGATAGATATAACATATCTGAAGTTTCCTACTTCCCTCATTGCACTCAAGTCAACTGACATAGATGTCATTCTGGGCATGGACTGGTTAACCAGTATCAAGCCGTCATTGACTGTCACTTAGAACAGTTGTTGTGACCTCTCCTGCTGGCATAACTGTCAAGTATTGGACTGATGGTTCAAAGTCTCCGTCAGTAGTCCTTAAACCTTTCTCGGAGTTGTATGCCATGGATGTCCTACCTACTCTCGAGGTCCAAGATGTCCATGTAGTCTGTGATTTTCTGGATGTCTTTCCTGAAGAGTTGCCTGGCATGCCACCTGATTGAAGTGTGGAGTTTGTCATAGAGCTAGTTCCTGGAACTACTCCTATGTCCAAAAGACCTTACCACATGCCCCCTCATGAGTTGGTTGATTTGAAGAAGCAACTTGAGAGCTAGAGGGTCTAGGATACATCCAACCTAGCACATCCTCTTGGGTTTTCCCTACCATCTTTATCAAGAAGCGGGATACAAATATTCCAAGATTGGTGGTTGATTACCGTCCACACAACGCGGTGACAATCAAGAATAAGTACCCACTTCCCTAGATAAATGACCTCTTTGATCAATTAAGTGGTGCCACTGTCTTCTCCAAAATGGACTTAAGATCAGAGGTATCATCAAATCAAGATCAGGAAGGAGGATATCCCAAAGACAGCATTAACAACTCGTTATGGTCTTTATGAGTATACAGTGATGTCCTTCGGGTTAACCAATGCCCCTGCCACATTTATGAGGCTCATGAACTCCGTCTTCATGGAATATCTCGACAAGTTCATCGTGGTATACATTGATGACATTCTAATCTACTCCAAGACCGAAGAAGAGCATGCCAAACATCTACGTTTGGTGTTGACTAAACTTCATGAACATCGCCTCTACGCCAAGTTTTCCAAATGTGAGTTCTGGTTACAAGAGCTCGTCTTCCTTGGTCATGTTGTGTCTGCAAGTGGTGTTGCTGTCATACCGGATAAGGTTCAGACCATTCTGGAATGGAAGTCACCTACTTCAGTCAAGGAAGTCCGAAGTTTCCTTGGAATGGCTGGATATTATCGCCGATTCATCGAGAACATCTCCAAGATAGCCAAGCCTATGACTGATCTTCTTAAGAAAGATAAGAAGTTTGAATGGTTAGAAAAGGCAGAAGAAAGCTTCCAAGCTTTGAAAACTAAGCTAACCACCGCTCCTGTGCTTGTCCTTCCGGATACAAGCAAGGACTTCGTCATCTATTGTGACGCTTCTCTCCAAGGGCTCGGTTGTGTGTTGATGCAAGATGATCATGTAGTGGCCTACACTTCTCGACAGTTGAAGCCACATGAGAACAATTATCCAACCCATGATCTCGAACTTGCTGCTGTTGTTCATGCTCTTAAGCAATGGCGACCTTACCTCATCGGTAACCGTTGCGAACTTTACTCGGATCATCAAAGCTTAAAGTATCTCTTTACCCAGCCAGATCTGAATCTCAAGCAAAGACGATGGTTGGAACTCATCAAAGATTATGATTTGGGTCTCAACTATTAACTCGGCAAAGCCAATGTTGTTGCTGATGCGCTAAGTCGGAAGTCTTATTGCAACAATCTGATGATTTCACAAGCCCAACCTACTCTCTACGAGGAAATCAAGCGTCTTAACCTTGAAGTAGTTCCTTGTGGATTCCTTGCTAACCTTGAGATAATATCTTCTTTGGAGGACCAAATCAAGGAAGCTCAAAAACAAGATGGTGAGATCATCGAGATCAAAGAACATGTTGCAGGTGGTGAAGCTAAATGTTTCACCATCAATGATCAAGGTACTCTCTATTTTGGTAACCGGCTAGTGGTTCCAAACAGTCGGAAAATCAAAGATCTAATTCTATTGGAAGCTCATGAATCCCCTCTGTCTATCCATCCTGGTGGTACCAAGATGTACCGAGATCTCTGTCAAAGATTCTGGTGGAGTGGAATGAAACCAGAAATCACCCGCTTTGTTGCAGAGTGTGACGTTTGTCGTCGTGTGAAGGCTGAACACCAAAGGCCTGCTGGACTTCTGCAGCCGTTGAAAATTCATGAGTGGAAATGGGATGAAATTGGTATGGATTTTATCACTGGATTCCCAAGGACTCAAGCAGGAAATGATGCCATCTGGGTAATAGTTGATCGGTTATCCAAAGTTGCTCATTTCCTTCCGGTTCGTGAAACTATTCGTGCTAGTCAAATGGCTGACCTATACATCTCTCAGATCGTTTTTCTTCATGGTGTTCCCAAGAAGATCATCTTTGATCGTGGAAGTTTGTTTACTTCCAAATTCTGGCAAAGTTTCCAAGAAGCAATGGGAACTCATGTCTCCTTCAGCATAACCTATCATCCTAAAACCGGTGGTCAAACCGAAAGAGTGAATCAAATTCTTGAAGACATGCTCAGGACGTGTGTCATATCCTTTGGAAAGAACTGGGAGAAATGTCTTCCTTTTGCGGAGTTCTCTTATAACAACAGTTTTCAATCCAGTTTGGGCATGGCACCTTTTCAATTCCTATATGGGAGAACGTGTCGAACACCACTAAACTGGACAGAAACCGGTGAAAGCCAATTCTTTGGCCCGGACATGATCCAAGAAGCAGAAGATCAAGTTTGCATAATTTGAGAGCGTTGAAGGCCGCTCAATCTCGTCAGAAGACCAAATACGATCTTCATCATCTTGATGTTCATTATGAAGCTGGTGATCAAGTTTATCTCCGGGTCACTCCTCTAAAGGGTGTCCATCGATTCGGTATCAAGGGAAAATTGGCTCCTCGCTATGTTGGTCCCTTTCGCATTTTATCCAAGCAGGGTGAGCTTGCCTACAAATTGGATCTACCATCAACTTTTCCAGAGGTTCATGATGTCTTTCATGTGTCTCAACTCAAGCGTTGCTTCAAAGATCCCATTCGTGGTGTGGACCATGAAACTTTGGATCTCCAAGATGATGTAACCTACCGAGAATACCCTGTTTGTATTCTTGATGAAACCGAGCGCAAGACTCGTCGTCAAACCATCAAGTTCCTAAAAGTTCAATGGTATCATCACTCTGAGTCAGAAGCAACCTGGGAACGTGAAGATCCTCTTCGATCTAAGTACCCTGCCTTCTTTTCTAAAACCTAGGAATCTCGGGTCGAGATTCTTATAAGTGGGGTAGAGCTATAACATACCACCTTTTGTGTAATATTAATAAAAACATGTTTGAGCATAGCATGCATGCATTATACTTGCATTTTTGGTTTAAACAAACAAACACCAAATAAAACCCTAATTTTGTTCCTTCTCAAAACCATTCAAATGGTTTACATATTTTGAAAACTATCAAAACAAATGGAGCCCAAATTGTGTTAAGGGCCCCTTAGTGTTCTTAGATATTTAATAAAAGTTTCTGTAATTTTAAATTATTCAAAACAGAGTTGAATTTTAAATATACAAAAGAAATCAGAAAATAGAAAAAGAAAAACAGTTACTGGAGAAAAAAATAGCTAAACCTAGCTACTGGGCCGCAACCCACTTCTCTCCCTCTCTCTCTGCCGCCTGCGCAGCCAGCAGCCAGCCCACCCGGGGGCCAAGCCAGCCCACCTCTGGCCCGTACCCCTTCAGCCCTCCGTTCCTCGTCGTCTTCGATGATGATGGGAAGCAGCTGGGTGGCAGCGCCGATGCCGTCGATCCTCGCCGGCGTTACTATGCGCGCCGCCGCCTCTGGAGCCGTGGATAAGACCGCCTCGACACCCTCTACCGCCCAGTACCAGTTTTGCTTGCTCTCTCCTTCTCTGCCATTTTTCCCCAAATGGCCGAACCCTAGCTACCGTCGTTGCCGTCGCTGGAGAATGCCCCGAGCCTCGCCGTTGGCCCTGGGAGCTGCGCCTCGTCGAGCTGAGCCTCCCCGCCGAAGGAATTAGAAGCAAGATCTCGGAATAGTCACCATCAACCTCGCCCCTTCCGATCTCTGGCCGCCGCGTTCTTCCTCAAATCCGGCGTCGCCCGTGCCCGCCTCGCCTCACCGACACCACCGTCGTGCTCCTGGTGAGCCACCGGTGCTCAAGCACCTTCCCGTTGCTTCCCTCTCCCTCTATACCATCACCCCCGCGAGTGCCCGACGCCGCCGCCGCTCGCCGTCGTTGCACCGCCATCTCCGGTGACCATTTTAAGGCGGCGCCGCCACTATATTGCTCCTCGCGACGCCCTCTTTCTAACCCCCACAACCACCTATCCAGGCGCGCTCATAATCGGTGGATCGAGCATCGATCCGAGGATGAGCTCCATTGCTGACGTCAGCCTGATGCAATAACCCTATTTATTTTATTTAAATGTTTTTTGTAGTTGTTTTATTCAATAAAATGTATGACAGGTGGGCCCTTCCTGTTAGAGTTTTATTAATTTCTATAATTTTTTTCTAAAATGATTAAATTTATGACATGTGGGCCCAACTTGGAAAATATTTTCAATATTCCAAAAATGATTTATAAATGGATTAAAATTTGAGAAATTCATAACTAATTCATTTTAAATCAGAAAAATACAAATAATATACCAAAATATTCAAAAAAATGAAACCTTTCTAACTAAGCTATAGTCATACATTGTTAAACAACTTTGATGGCAAGTTTAATTAGAAGAACCAATTGAATCCCATAGGTGATTCCGAGGATCCCCTATTCTAGGGTTTGGACCTCTCGGACCCCGTTTAAAATGACCAAGCATGTTTTAGGGTCTATTTCAACACTATTCAACTTGTCATATCATTCATATTGTATGAGCATTGTACATGCTGACATGGTTATACCCTACAGGTACACGACTTTAGCATACCTGGTCTAGCCTAAGGAAGACCCACAACAAATACGCCGGCCCATGAAGATTTTTGGGTGGCCAAGGCCCATGACGCCTTCGGATCCTTGGAGAGCAAGACTAGAGTATATAGGAAATTCAAAGGGGTAAACCCTAAAACCTGTAACCGACTCGATCTGTGCCTGGGACCTGCCTATCTCTATATAAGGGCCAGGAGGGCACGACGAGGAGGCTCTCTTACAATCTCTCGCACACCACCGCATACACACCTCTACGCCAGATCGCATCTGCGCACCCCTGTAATTTTCGGTTCCGCCGTAATCAAGAGCAGACAAGCAGGAGTAGGGTTTTTCCTCCGGGGGCCTGAACCTGGGTAAACCTCGTGTCCCCGTGTTGCTTGTTTGTTAACCGTTTCGCGATCTCCAGCATCCCCATCTTCTCCAAAACCCAAGTCCATAACAATGGGCATTAACGAGATTAAACCTCGTCAATTGGCGCCGTCTGTGGGAACTGGGGGCGCTGATTGTGCGGTCGCGACGGTTCCATCATCCGTGATCTACGATTCAACAATCTACAACTCAATGACTACCGGAGAACAGATCTACTTCGGCTCCCATGCGTCATCATCCAGACTGGATCCCTCGCTGTCAACGATGGCCGGATCGCATCCGATCAATTCGTCTACGTAGGCATGCTCAGCTTCATCATCAACAAATCTGCCATGGCATGTCCCGTCTTCATCGTGTGTGCACGAACGACTCGTCGTCGGGCGTGTTATGCAGTCGTCACTCGACAGAGTATTGTGTTCCGCGTCCGGCGATCCGCTGGATTGCCATGGTCAAATTGCTACACATTGAATTGAAAAAGCAAACAGAAGAACCACAGGTGGAGTCCGTACTGCTACATCACGTGGTAACAAAGAAAAAGGAAAAGTCCCTGATCCTGTCAATCGATGAAGCACAAAAGACAAAAGAAAAAAAAATGATTAGCCGGTTTTAGTTCAAATTGATCTCCACTTCGGAAACGTATAGGCATCGATCAACATACTCCACGTTGGGCAAGATCAAAAACTAGTACAAGTCAATGCATACTGTCCACGAGATCTTGTGTGAAGAAGCAAGAAAATTAAAGAAAAAAGTATTCCGATCAGGCCAGTCGAAAGAAAAGAAGTACCAAAGTCATGGAGACGACCAGTTCGTCACATCGACCTCGGCCTCCACGTCGGATCCGCCGTCACATCCGTCCAGGATTGCGCCGACTCTGACGTGCAACCCGCTACAAATATCCGGTTACGGCAAAGTGCTTCGACCTGCTGCCACCATCGGCCTCGGCAACCTGTTGTCGCGTTGACTCCGGTCCACCGCAACGGCTCTCGAAAGCCGCCTCGACCATACTGAATCTACACTCGGGGCTTCCTTGGCCTCGACGACCAACCACGGTCTTCAGATTCGGCGACCCACTGCATCCTTCGGATGTGGCGACCTGACACAATCTTTGATTGTGGAAACTAGCTGCATCGGCTTCAACGACCACAACTCGGGGGCTCCCTCGACATCGGCGACCCAATGCGGTTTTCGACTGCGATGACCCGATACATCCTTCGGATGTGGCGACCCGGTGCGGTCTTCGACCGCGACAATCTTCGGATGTGGAGCTCTCTACCACCATCAACTTCGGAAACCCGTCACCGCTATGATTATGGTTCGCCGCGTTGACCACGTCCGCGTGCAACCTGCTACCGCGTCGACTCCATCCACGACAACTACCAACAAAGCTAAGTTTCCTTCTACTTATAGTTGTTTTATTTTTTAACTCGCACTCGAAACACTCGGGGGTTGCGCCCTCTTCGAGTAACCTAATGTGTCATCGGCTCCACGCACTCGAGCACCTCGAACGCGACAGCCCGAGTAGTTAATTCTGCCTGATCGTCGAATCCTTGAACTCCGAGTGCCTCGGCAAGGTACTGATACTAAGGGTAATCAGGCTAACGAAAAGGCCTAGCATATAGTGCAACAGTGTCGACTCGATCGGCACCAGAATCTTACTATAAAAGTGACAGGCAAATATTTCTTACAATATACAAATACTTCACAATTCTTTATATTTTTTGCAGCCTACAAGGTCGTCGACTGTGCCGAGCTATTCTATCGAGTCCTCCAATAGGAGTCGACGAAATAACTGGCTACGCCATAAACTCAAGACCCGAGTCGAGTCCCTCCTCGGATGGTTGCATCGCTTGATGCTAAAAAGGCGCAACGCTGGTCGCGCACCCGACAGAAGCAACGACGTCGACTTCATCCGCAACGTCGAGTCCTTCCGGCTAAACGCCGCACGACTCCGCCACGTCAACTCTGACTGCATCATCGATTCTTGGCTCCTTATGCATGAGATGCCGACTCGATGCACTTCTGGGTCAGTGGTTTGTCCTCGCATGAGTCTCCACTCGAGTCTACGACTCGATTAGACACTCGGGGGCTACTCCTATCAGGAGCGCTGGTCGCGCACCCGATGTACTTTCGGGTCAGCGATACGGCCATGAGATTTTCGGCTACAACTCCACGATACAAGACTCGAGTCTCTGTCCGAGTCTACGACTCTGCCAGAGACTCGGAGGCTACTCCTATCAGTAGCACTGGCCGCGCACCCGAAGTATAACTAAGGTACTACACCGCTGAACTATTCTTCGAGTCCTACGTCGAGTCTACGACTCCACTATGGACTCGGGGGGCTACTCCCATAGGGAGGATGGATTCAAGCATCCAAAAAAATTGTTTCCTACGGACCTGAAGCCAAACAACAGTGGAATTAAAGCCTCTGCTCGAGTCTGCGACTCGAACAGACACTCGGGGGCTACTCCCAAAGGGAGTGCTGGTCGCGCACCCTATGAATTATTCGACTGCGATCCTTCGGATCAGTATGCAAAAACTTTTCGGCAACTCTGCCCCAATTAACGCTAAGTGAGCAACAATCTCCTTGGCCACCCGAAACAGCTCCGCGGTGATAAAAATTCGGATGCTGTGTCTGCGACGCAAAGATAAGACCTACAAATATCATCTGATGGTCTGGCAACGCACACGACTGCGCTCTGCTAGTATGAATCCGTGCCAACAGGCGCGATGAAAAATCCCGACGGACGCGTTGGGTACATCATTTAAATTCACTAGAATTCCACTCCTGTAAGTCCTCCGCGGCCTGAGTCTAATTACGCCGGCATATGTTCCGGGTTCGAGTCGAGGGACTCGCACCTGAAGAAGATCGTGTTGTTTTGTCCTAAGACAGTTAACTGACCCTGATCCGTCGGGAGAGTCAGGCACACACATCAACAATCCCTACACATTCTCTTGAAAGACAGAGTTGCACCCGAAGGATTAAAGGGTCCTCAGCTGAATCTACGATTCGACTAAACACTCGGGGGCTACTGACATGGTTATACCCTACGGGTACACGACTTTAGCATACCTGGTCTAGCCCAAGGAAGGCCCACAACAAATACACGCCAGCCCATGAAGATTTTTGGGTGGCCAAGGCCCATGACGCCTTCGGATCCTTGGAGAGCAAGACTAGAGTAAATAGGAAATTCAAAGGGGTAAACCCTAAAACCTGTAACCGACTCGATCTGTGCCTGGGACCTGCCTATCTCTATATAAGGGCCAGGAGGGCACGACGAGGAGGCTCTCTTACAATCTCTCGCACACCACCGCATACACACCTCCACGCCAGATCGCATCTGCGCACCCCTGTAATTTTCGGTTCCGCTGTAATCAAGAGCAGACAAGCAGGAGTAGGGTTTTCCCTCCGGGGGCCTAAACTTGGGTAAACCTCGTGTCCCCGTGTTGCTTGTTTGTTAACCGTTCCGCGATCTCTAGCATCCCCATCTTCTCCAAAACCCAAGTCCATAACAATGGGCATTGACGAGATTAAACCTCGTCACATGCCATGTGTTGAATGTTGCTTTTCCTTTTCTGATGATTGGTTCTTCGCGGATAGGAACCGAACCCGAAGCTGAAGTCAACGCTACTAAAGAGCAGTACCAGTCCAACAACGGACAAGTCAAGCGAAGCCCCACTCATACATATGAATCCTATGTTTACAAAGTATTTCATTCTCGTCATATGCATTCGGTTCAACAGTCTTTTACCAGTAGATAGAGTAATCCTATCTGATGCATGTTTTCCCTTATGAACAAAATACCTGATCCACTGCTCCTAGCATAACCATGGTTTGGCTTATGAGCACCGCTAGTGCCATAGTTCAGTCAAGCTTAGCCATGCTTAGTGGTCTGATGCTGATCATTTAGGTGATGCACCAGAGATGCGAATGAATCTAGTATGGTAGGTTGTGGTGATGTGATCCAAGATGAATACTAAACATGCTAAGTCTTGTATGGGAGGCCACGTGGGTTATGGTTTTTTAGTCCCATACTTGCCACCCCTAGGACCCGATGTTCTTGCCTCTTGAACCAAGATGAGCATACAACCACACGGGGGCCTGGAAACCCCCTCGACCAACTAACTTGCCTAGTAGATTCCATGAGTCACATAGTTCGGGCTTTCCATTCAACATACGCATCTTGGTTGTTCTTGAATGGAGGTGAAGGAGGTGCATTCATAACAGGTAGATAAGCATGGTCGGGAACAAGAGATGCCCGTCATCCGTAATCTTGAACCCCGCACACATCATTAGGTACCGGCTTCGGGACTTGGCCCGTTATGGCGGCATCTACCTAGTGCGTGACTCATGGTCTCGGCGAAAGAAAGGTAAAGGTCTTGGTCAACCACTCTCTGCCGACCTTCCAAGGAAGAGGGCTAATATATTGGCATTAAGAATCGGTTAGTACATGTGGGTAAAGTTGTGCACCCCTGCAGGGTTATTAATCTTTTCGAAAAGCCGTGTCCACGGTTATGGACGACTTGGGAACGGACGTGAAGATCATAGAGAACTATAACCAAATGATAAAACTTGCCAACTAAAGTGAGATCCGGATTACTTCCTCGAGGTTGTTTGAGGGGGTAGTCCGGGAAGAGAGGTTCAGTTGATGATGGTACTTGGTGGATATCAAAGATGATTCTACGAGCTAGAGTTGAAGTCTTCTTATCCCCTTTTGAAAATGATCTGACTAGACAAGGTTTCTTCCCCCTCTTGTCTTGAAAACAAAATATGGCTTTATGCAAAATAACTCCACTAGCCATAAGTCCTGCGTAGTACACCCTGTACTCAGCCTTGCTTCCTTGATGTTTTTCTACAGATGAAGCTACTCCAACTAAAGGTGGTTTCTACGTCGAAGTTTACGAGTAGTCGGGGTTCCCGGGCAGCAGCCTAGGATCTATGGAAGGGTCGCTACTTCTGTTTATGGCCTCTTAGGCCCTTTGCTAAGTTTGTTGTCTAGAACAACTTGTTTGCTTCCGTTGTTTGTTGTAATGATGGGTCTGTGACCCCTGGCTTGTATGACTGGTTTGTAACTCTTTTAAGAGTTTACCTTATTAATGTATGGTTTGTACGTTCTGTAATGTTACCGATCTTTCCCTGCGCACTTCGGAATTTAGGTTAGGTTTATATCAGATGAGGATCTGGTATTTGTCTAACCCTGATCCTGGGTCGTGACACCTTTTCCTAGAGCACCCGGGGGCTACCGGTACCTCTATGTTGCCATCAACAAATTCACCAAGTCGGAAGAGGTGGAGCCTGTCTGAACCATCCTGGCATGGTTGGTGGTCAAGTTCATACAGGGCTTGGCATGCCATTTGTGAGTGCCCAACCGCATCATAACCGACAAACGACAACCAATTCACCAATGGATTATTCAGATCCTACTATGCTGACATTGGAACCAAGATCTGCTATACCTCCATCGCTCATCCGTGCAGTAATGGCCAAGCCGAGCGGGACAACATGGAGGTACTAAAGGGCCTCAAGACAAGGAGTTTCTACCACAATATCAAAGATTGTGACCGAGGGTGGGTCGACGCGCTCCTCGGTGTACTGTGGTCCATCCGCACTATCGCAACCAGACCAACTAGTGAGACTCCTTTCTTCCTTGTTTATGGAGCTGAAGCTATCATCCCCGTAGAGCTCAAGCATGGATCCCCGGGAGTTATCGCCTTCAACGAGATGGCACAAGATGAGCTACGCCAGGATGACCTCACCGTCCTCGAGGAATCCCACCACAAGGTCAATGTTTGGGCAACCAAATACTAGCAGGCACTATGTCATTATCATTGCGCAACATATGCACTCACACCTTGGAAGAAGGAGACCTAGTCCTCCGATGGGTCCTTGTCAACAAACGGATTTTTAATCCCAGATGCCTGTTATGCCATACATCGCAATCCCAGGATTACCATTTTTGCAAGACATAACAGAATTGGATACCACAGTACATCATCCATTACAAACCATACATAAGGTTTTACACAAATAAGGATCCCATGATCCAGTCTTAATACAACACAAGCAGCGGAATACGTAATAATAACGGTAGCGTAGGCGAAGCTCCATCTTCGGGGTCACAGGCAATGCTGACGATGGGAGATGATCCTAGTTGTCGTAACCTTCCTGGGGTCCATCCTCTAGGTACTCCTCTTCATAGTCTGGCCATGGGAATAGCCAGGGACAAAGCCATGAGTACTCTTTAAGTACTCGCAAACTAATACTAACAATTAAAGGGTTTTTTGGTAGTAGGACACTAAGCTCTAAGGTTATTTTGCAAAAGCCAGATTTACCTCTACTAAGTTCAGAAGCAAATAATGCTAGTTAAAGTTTATAACACCTAAGTGGGAACTTGTATTTCATATCACAACTCTGTTGTGGTCAAGTCAAAGTATCCATTTATTTCACAAGTCATTTTGAAAACATCTGACGGGGGAACAGTATGGCCACTCCAACTGTCCATAACCGCGGACGCGGCTATTCGAATAGTTTGACACTCTGCAGAGATTATACACTTTCACCACAACATTCGATACATCCGCCAGGAACAAATCCTGAATTCACCATACTCAGTATGCGGATAATCATCCTAACCTTTCAATTACACGCCCTAGTATAGGCACCTCTCCTGTGAGTTTGGCCTCCCAACCATGACCAACTGTCATCTTGGGTACTGCACAGGGGGACAATCTTCACAAGGTAGCCTCAACTCAGACCTTGGCCATGAGGGAACTAATACTAGGGTATATAAGTTTCCAGTCAAGCCCTACCCAATCTTCGGGTATTGTGGTTGTACGATAAAATTGGAATGGTATCGCATCCAGACAACCATCAGTTTTATGAAGGGCTAAGGCTCATGCCTTAACATTTTCATCACCAAAATCATCTGGTGTTCGGAAACACATGTCCAAAACATTTCAATAGAATGATCCATCATTCCAAGGTTTTCATAACCATTTTTCCACCAAGTATTCCCATCTAAAGTTGATCAAGTTTTATGCTTAGCACTAGCATCTACAAGTGGGGGTAAGTACTAATGAGGGGTGGTAAACTAGTAGAGTTTCAACTAAGTTCAATCTTATGCCTTGGGATGATATCAATATTATCTAGCTTAGGCCAAATTTTATGCTCTTTATGCAACCTTGAAATATCTTTCTAGTATCTACAATTCACTTAAGTAAACTCTAAGTAATAGCTTTGATAAATAAATAAAGTATAAAGCTTGTAAGTAAAAACTAGGATTGGTTTATCAAGTGGGTAGGATCATCTATGCTTAAGGCATATAGTTGGCATGGTGACAAGCAAGTAGTGGCTTGCATAGGTCAACTTGATTAGTAAGACTTGCATCATTGTCAGTGTAAGCTTGCTAAATTGCAAGTGTTAGCTTGCCTTGTGCAGAGCAGTGGTTGAAGTTCTCCTCGGCTTCTTCTGTTGGAGATATGCCCTAGAGGCAATAATAAATATAGTTATTATTATATCTTTGTGTTTATGATAAATGTTTACATTCATGCTATAATAGTATTAACAAGGAAACATTAATACTTGTGTGATTTGTAAACTTAAATTGAAGTCCCTAGTAAAGCCTCTATACATCACTAGCTTGTTGGTTAATGAATGATTGTGGTTTCCCTATCATGAACATTGAGATGTTATTAACAACAAGATCATATCGTTAGGAGAATGATATGTTGGACATACTCCTATAGATAAGCGTAGCATAAAGATCAAGTCATTTTAATAGTTCAATTGCTATATGCTTTCTGATACATAGTAACCTGATTCCTTTGACCATGAGATCATGCATATCACGTTTACCGGATGGATGCTTTGATGACATCAAACACCACACCGTAACTGGGTGGCTATAAAGGTGGCATTGAGTGCTCGGAAAGTATTGGTTGAAACACATGGATCAAGAGTGGGATTTGTCCTTCCATATGACGGATAGATATACTCTGGGCCCTCTCGGTGAAATGTCATCCAATTAGCTTGCAAGCATGTGACTGGCTCACAAGGGATCACATATCACGGGAACGAGAAAAGAGTACTTATCGGTAACGAGGTTGAACTAGGTATGCAGAGATACCGACGATCATAACCTCGGATAAGTAAACTATCGTGAGACAAAGGGAAATTGGTATCGTATGTAAGTGGTTCATTCGATCGCAAAGTAATCGTAGAAATATGTGGGAGCCATATGAATTTCCAGATTCCTCTATTGGTTATTGTTCGGAGAAGTGTCTCGATCATGTCCGCATAATTCACAAACCGTAGGGAGACACACTTAAGGATTCGACGTTGTTTGAGTAGTTATGGAATGATGAGAAAGAGACCGAATGTTGTTCGGAGTCTCGAATGGGATTCGGGATATCTCGAGGAGATCCGGAATGGTCCGGAGAATAAGATTCAAATAAGGAAAGTCTTGTTTCGGAGTTAGAGAATGGTTCCGGTGTTTTCATCGGGAATGTTCTAGAAGGTTCTAGAATGTCCGGCACTCCGGAAGGGAAGGGTACATGAATGTGTTATATCAAGTTGATATGATTGCATCATGTACTAAGTGTCATCGCTGAACAAAATAGAGGATTTAATCAAATCGTTGTTTGAAAAGTCAAACGACTATTTTTGGGAAGTGGTGAGGGAGGTGGAAACCGAGTTGGGGAGGAGTTCCTCCCCTCCACCGCCGGCCCACCTCCAAGCCGAGTTGGGGAGGGACTCCCCTCCCCTTGGCCGGCCCCTCCACCTATAAAAGGAGGGGCAGGGCTCCCCTCCTAGACACACAAGCTCCCTACCTCTAAACCCTAGCCACCGGCACCGCCACCTCCACTGCCGCCGCCGCCCTAGGGCAAACCGCCGCCGCCTAGCTAACCCTAGCCGCCGGATTTCCCCCTCCTCGGCGTGTCTAAACCCTAGATCGTCGAGGGCTCTCTCATAGTCCACCATACTCGCTCCGGCTTAAGGCGAAGCCCTACGAGATCTCCCCTCTACTTCCGGCACCACGCCGTTGTGCTGCCGGAATCACGAGGAGAGTACTACAACCTCCGCTGCCTGCTGGAACAAGGGAGAGGAAGGTCTTCATCGAGTACCGAACGTGTAACCGACTGCGGGAGCGCTGCCGGAACGCAGCGCCGGAAGGATCGTCTACGCGATCTTGAGATCGGGAAGAGTACGACTACATCACCCATGAGAATCCGCTCTCGTTAAACACTTTGGAATCTTCGAGGGTGAGTTATTCCATCGACTCGTTGCTATAATCTAATAGATAGATCTTGGCTTGTTTGTTTGTATGCGATAGAATTTTTTTGTTTTCCATGCTACGAATCCCTACATCTTCTTCGTAGTATCCTCCTTCTTCCTCGTATCCTTGGTCGGTACTAGCGTCTATAAATAAATACGAGGTACACAATCACTAAACAATTCTTAACTACTTGCAATCATCACACAAAAAGGGTCCTATAGATGATCTAGCATCATCACTAACATTACAAGATTAAAGCTTGGTTTAATTCCTTTTATTTCTAGAAAAGTAATTTCTACTCATTGAAAAACTACTTAAGATTTAATATTCTCCAAACCAAACATGGGATCATGTTGACACATGTCATCACCACATATTTTAGTCATGGGAATATGATTTAAAGTGGTGTCACAATTTAATAAGGTTTTACCCCCTTTATTTTAATTAAATAAAGTGACTAGAAATGCCTATGTGGCATCCTTTTATTACTTGAACATTATAACTATAAGTAAACCTATATATTTTTATATATTCTGAAAGGTATGATCAATTGTGATTTTTGAGAGTTGGAATCAACTCAAAAGCTATTATGGTTTAAATTTGAAAAATGTTTGAATGCAGAAAAGATTCTGCCTTGTTATTTTTACCAAGGGTGATCTACAGATCCAAATGACTTGAATCCAACGGGCTTGGATTCAGCATTTCAAGACCTTCCTAACAAAATTGGTTTCATTCAATTTGGTTCACTGAATCTATCTGGGTTGATTTTTGAATCTAGGTGCAGAAGTGTGTTTGAAATAAAATGGAAAAGGTTAAATTCAAATGACTGGGCTGCGCGGGAAACAATACTAGGCCGGCCTGCTAAGCACAGCGCTTACGCGGGCTGGTTAAGTTGCTGTCCCCACGCGTCAGTGAGACGAGGGGGTGCGAAGCGGTATGGGGCGATGTGGTGCGTTTGATCTAGTTCTAATCCAACGGCTGAGGGTCATCGTCGACGTTGGGCAACGCCGACGAGACAGAAACCTAACGCGGCAGGTGGGGGTCGTCGGGGGATCACTGGGGCTCAGGCGAGGGTCGGCAAGGCGGGCGAACGAGGAAGTCAACGACGGCGAACCTCCTGGTACCGGCAGCTTCTCTTGGGGCGGCTCCAATCGCTGTCTCCCTTCTTCTCCAGAGGCGGCGGGCTTCGGTGAAATTCCGGCGAAGTGCTGCTCACCTTGCTCCGGGAACAGGGTGGAACGATCAGTGAGGAGAGGGGAGTGAGATGGTGTGCTCAATTCGGCTGGGGGTGGCCTCTATTTATAGTCGCGACGACGAGACCGAACGGGATGGGAAGGCGATGGTGGCGACATGGCTACGGGCTGCTAGAGGCATGGACGGCGGTGGCGATCACTTGGTGGTCTCCTGGCGATGCTCTACGGCTTTAATGCGCATGTAGGGGAAGTGGCAAACGGTCTGGAACACGCGACACTCTGCACGGCAGAGGCGGCGTCTTCGACGGCGAGCGGTGGCTGTGAGGCATGGGGCGGCGAACGGGGATGTCTGGCGGTCTCCTGGGTCGGTGGCGATCGTGTATGCACGTGGCAAGGGCGGCGCACAGTCTGTGGGTGTGTGTCGAGGGTGGCGCTCTGGCGCACGCTCGGCATGGTTGACAGAGGCACGGGCGTGGCATTCCTGGGTGCTCTGGTCGATGTCTTCGAGACAGGGCTGGTCGAGAGGGGGCGGTGAGGCATGGGTGATCTCCCAGACAAGGTTGGCACGACTAGTTTCTTTCCTAGCTTGCTGTCTACACTGGGGTGGCATGGTGTGCTTCGGCTGTTCACCATTGATGGCATTGGCAAGCTCACAGTGGTGCTAGTAATTAGTTAAGTTCGTTAGATGATCCAGTGAGGCTATTGTGAGCTAGAGAGGGAACCAGTTAGGCTCAAAACACTGCACACTATAGTGTTTTGATTTTGTTTGATTTGAATCTGCAAGGTGTTTGATGAAATGGCCGCATGAATTCAAGTTTTGAATTTTGAAAAGATTTTTGGTGGGTGTGCTAGATTGGTGCTGGTGAGTCTGCAGATGCTCGGGTTTTGAAAGTTGAGCTTGTTTGAGTGGTTTTTGAAAAAGTGGGATCTTCCCATATGATGAAGATTCAATTTTGAATTGTCATTTAAACTATGCATTTGAAAGTTTTTGGATGATCACAAAGTGGGCCTTGATACTTTGTTATGATTACTATCAAGGGGTGTAAATATCCAAACAAGTTTCTGTTAAGTTCTAAAAGTTTGAGACAGCCAAAGTAGGCATGGGAGTTAAATTGGCCAAAATGACCATTCCTTTATTTTGTTTGTTTTGATTTATTTGTCTTTGGGAAAAGTGTGGGGATTGTTTAGATGATGTTTATTTCACCTAAGAATCCTTTTGCAAGCAAAGAAACGCATAAACAAGGTAATTCAAAAGAATCCAAATTAGGATGCATACACATATGAATGCTTTCATGTTTTTATTTAGAAAAGTTTTTGTTAACCCTAAATTTGATGATTAGACTTTGATGATTCTAGTTTAATATTTTTGGGATGTTACAAACCTTCCCCCCTTAAACAAAATCTCGTCCCGAGATTTGAAAAAGGACGAAAAAGATTACCTAGGATTTGAAAAGATCAGGAAACTCCGTCCTGATGTGATCTTCGCGCTCCCAGATAGCTTCCTCTTCCGTGTGGTTGCTCCACTGAATCTTGTGAACCTTCTCTTTCACTTCTCGTAGGATGCCGGGTCCAAAAATTTGACTTTCTCCTACTTCCGACCAGTTCAAAGGTGTGCGACACTTCCTTCCGTACATGAATTCAAATGGGGCCATTTGCAAACTAGCCTGATAACTGTTGTTGTATGAAAATTCTGCAAACGCCAGACAGTCTTCCCACTTGGCTCCATATTCTAACACACAGGCTCTCAGCATATCTTCGAGTATTTGATTTACTCGCTCCGTTTGTCCATCGGTCTGAGGGTGATACGCGGTGCTGAAATCTAGGCGGGTTCCTAAACCTTCTTGAACTTTCTTCCAGAATCTCGAGGTAAACTGAGTTCCTCGATCCGATACGATGTTCTTGGGGACTCCATGCAAACTAACTATTCTAGCGATGTATAACTCCGCTAGCTTCGAACTCTGATATGTGGTCTTGACGGGTAAGAAATGGGCGACTTTGGACAATCTGTCTACTATGACCCAGATAGAGTCATTTCCCCTACTAGAAGTAGGCAATCCGGTGATAAAATCCATTCCAACGGAATCCCATTTCCATTCCGGAATCAGCAAGGGTTGCAACAATCCAGCGGGTCTTTGATGTCCTGCCTTGACTCACTGACATATATCACACTTGGCGATATAGCTTCCGATTTCTCTCTTCATTTTATGCCACCAAAATTGCTCTTCAAATCTTGATACATCTTAGTTCCTCCGGGATGGATAGAATAAAGAGTATCATGAGCTTCCTTCAAAATAACTTCTTTCAACTCAGAATCCGCTGGTACACAAAGGGGTCCTTTGTACCACAGAACTCCTTCTTCGTCTTCGGTGAATCCGGGTACTTTGCCTGTACCGATACGACGCTTGATTCCGTCGATAGTAGCATTTCCTTTCTGCGCCTCTTTGATCTGACTGATCAAAGTGGGCTGGAGTTCTATGCTAGCCAAAAATCCTTCACTCACTAATTCCATTCGAAAATTTTCCATCTCTTTGTGCAGACTTGGTTGCTCCTTTAAGATCATGGAGTTCAAGCGGCACGGCAATCGGCTAAGGGCTTCTGCTACCACATTGGCTTTACCAGGGTGATAGTGAATGTCCAGGTCGTAATCCTTGATTAGCTCAATCCATCTTCTCTGCCTCATATTCAGCTCCTTCTGAGTGAATATATATTTCAGGCTCTTGTGATCCGAATAAATCTCACAACGGTTTCCCATCAGGTAATGCCTCCATGTCTTCAGGGCTAGAACTACAGCTGCGAGTTCGAGGTCATGGGTTGGGTAATTTTGCTCATGTTGGTTCAGTTGTCGAGATAGATAAGATATAACTTTGCCTTCTTGCATTAGCACACATCCGAGACCGATCTTGGATGCATCACAATACACATCAAAGGGCTTAGTGATATCCGGCATGATCAAGATTGGGGCTGAAATCAATCTTCTCTTGAGTTCTTGAAAACTTGCTTCACATTTGTCGGTCCATTCAAACTTCTTGTCCTTCTTCAGCAATTGGGTCATGGGTCTGGCGATACTCGAGAATCCTTCTATGAATTTGCGGTAATATCCCGACAATCCGAGAAATGCACGAACTTGGGTTTGAGTGGTTGGGGCTTGCCAATCTTCTACATCTTTCACTTTGGCAGGGTCAACGGCAATTCCTCCGACTGATACAATGTGACCGAGGAATCCTACTTCCTGTAACCAGAATTCACATTTTCTAAACTTGGCATACAACTGGTGCTCTCTAAGGGTTCCAAGAATGGTCCTTAGGTGTAGCTCATGTTCTTCTTCCAATTTGGAATAAATCAGGATGTCCTCGATGAAAACAACGACAAACTTATCCAGGAAGTCCATAAAAATCTTATTCATGAGATTCATGAAATAAGCGGGGGCATTGGTTAATCTAAAAGACATGACTATATACTCGTATAATCCATATCTGGTGGTAAAGGAAGTCTTGGGAATATCCTCTGCACGAATCTTGAGTTGATGATAACCAGTTCTAAGATCAATCTTTGAAAACACTTTGGCACCGGTCAACTGATCAAACAAATCTAATATCTTGGGCAAAGGGTATTTGTTCTTGATAGTGACATCATTCAACTTCCTATAATCCGTACACAAACGGTTACCTCCATCCTTCTTGTCCACAAACAAGACAAGTGATCTCCACGGTGACGCACTTGGTTGAATCAATCCAATTTCCAGCATGGAATCCAGTTGCTTCTTCAGTTCTGCTAGTTCCGATGGGTTCATACTATATGGTCTCTGGGATATGGGTCCTGTTTCGGGAATTAGTTCGATGATAAACTCGATATCCCGATCTGGGGGCATACCGGGCAAAACATCTAGAAATACATCGGGGTATTCATAGACTATCCGGACTTGGTCAATGGTAGGCTGGGCTATACTCTTGTTGCACTTGAATTGACGAGGTAAGGTTTCAGATATATGCTCGACTGATATTCCGGCTGTACTGGTCATGGTGATGGCTTTCTTGTCACAGTCAATCAATCCTTTATGTTTGGACATCCAATCCATTCCTAGTACTACTTCCAAACCTTTAGTTCCGGGTACTATCAGATTAGCATAAAAATCTATGCCATGGATTCGGATAGGGACGACTTTGCAAATTTGCCTAGCTTTGGTGGTTGATCCGGGAATTTGAACGATCATTACATGCTTCAGTTTGGTTGGTTGAATTTTACTAGTGCATGCAAATTCTTCGGTGACAAATGAGTGCGATGCACCAGAATCAAACAGCACTCGAGCAAGTACTGAATTAATAGAAAACATACCCAGCACGACGTCTGGCGCTTCCTGGGCTTCTTCAGCATGCATGAGAAAAAGACGGCCGTTGCGGTTGAGTGAATTCCCTGGGGCAAATCTCCTTCCTGGCTGAACACGACGCTGCTGATGAGCTGGGGCATTGGTATTGGGGGCTGCGGCATTCTTCTTGTTGGGGCACTCGTTGGAATAGTGGCCTTTATTTCCACAGTCATAACAAGTTACCTACGACTTGTCCTTTGCTGCTACAGGCACAACATTGCTTCCAGTCCTCGGGGCAGTGTTGGTGTTGGCGGTAGCATTGTTGTTGTTGAACTTAGGTGGGGCACGGTTGAAATTGCTAGAGTTGCCAGGGTTGTTGTTATTTCCTCCGGGCCTAGGGTTTCCACGGTTGGGATATGTCGGATGGTTCATCGGGGGTCTGTTGGTTCTCGGGGCAAATCCTAGAGATGGGTTAGGGCGATACTTTGGGGTCTGATGGGTTCCTGGCTGATGCATCATGTGACGCTTGCGGTTCTCATTGGCTTGGTTGATCTTTCCTTCCATCTGGATGGCAGAGTCGACAAGGGCTTCAATATCCGTAAAGGGAATAGTGACCAACACGGTCTGCATCTCATCGTGCAGACCATTCAAGAATCTTTCTTTCTTCTTGGCTTCAGTGTCGATCTCATTTGGGGCATACCTAGCTAATGACAAAAAATTGTCACGGTATTCCACTACGGTCATCCTTCCTTGCTTCAGTTGTCTGAACTCGTCTCTCATCCTCTTGATTAAACCCGGTGGTACATGGGTTCTGCTGAACTTGACCTTGAATTCCTCCCAGGTCATCATCTGGCCTCCGGTCATTGCACGAACACTGTTCCACCAGGCTCTGGCATCTCCTGCTAGGTAGGGGGTGGCGAACAAAACTTTCTCGTTAGCTTCCACTCCGGCGACTTCTAGGTTATTTTCCATGGTTTGCAGCCAATCATCGGCGTCTAAGGGCTCTTCTGACTTAGTGAAAACAGGTGGGTTGGTGTTCTGGAAATTCTTGAGCTTAGATCCATGGTTGTCCTAATTTCCGTGGCCTTGGTTGTTGTGGGCTAGCTGGGCTATCTGCTGAAGGGTGGCTAGGTTGGCCTGACGTTCCGCTCTTTCAGCTTCATGGTCAGAAGTCAACATTTGTAGGATCTGCAACATCGGGTCCGGGGATGAACCACTTCCTCCGCGTGGCATCTGAAGATTGAGATAAATCATGAGGAAAGAGGGAAATTTCTAAGGTTTTGGGGCTTTGAAAAGTTTTTAAAGTTTGACTCAGATTTTCTAGTAACTTGCTTTTCATTCATTCATTCATTCATTCATTCATTCACAGCACACGGTACAACACACACCACAACAAAGAAAAACAGATGGTTTTAAGAACCATTCTCGAAACTATGATACAGTGGGACCGAATACTACTCACTACGCTAGTGCTACTACTCCTTGAAGTCGGTGTAGTCGTCATCCTCATCATCATCGATGAAGGCGTAATCATCCTCATCGGTGAAGAAATCCATAGCCTGATCCTCCAGAAAATCATCATCATCGCTGAGATAGGAGTAGGGGTCTCCACGAAGATCCTTTCCGACATTCTCCCTTTCCTCCAACTGCATGTCTCTCTTGTGGATGGTCTCCTCCAAAGATGAGATACGATGGCGAAGATGGGCAATGATGCGCTCCTTCTTGTCGAGCTGACGGCGGCGAGACTTGCGATCCTTCGCTAGCATGGCGATGGTTTGGTCCTTCGTCTTGATGATGGCAGACTTGTGGTTGGAGTAATCACGGCAGTTATCCAACTCCTGCTGACGATCATACATCATGAAGCTAAGGTGGTCCAATTGGGTCTTCAGCTCGTGATGGTATGGGGCTTCCAGTGGTTGTCCATTAGCATCACGCCTTGGGAAAAACTCAAAGCGGGTACCCTTGATTTGGTTGATACTCTGCCCACACAGACGGGCAAGAGCTTCCTGCATGGCCCTGGCAAGTCCATCGAGCCAGTTGTTCTCTATTAAGGTAAACTGAATTCCCTCAGCAGTGGGGGGTTCAATCTTTCCTCAGAGACTTGCAACAATTAGCCACTGCAGATCTTCTCCTCCTTTATCATTGATCTGAGCTCCGAAGAACTCGGGGTGCAGACGCTTCAGAAGTTCCAAAAGCTGGTCCAAATCCCTCTCAAAGATAAGGTCTCCTCCATTTCCCAATTGGTAAAACTTGCTGTACTTCACGTCCATCTAGAAGAATATAAGATGAGTAAGTTAGTAGAGTGATCAAGTGTGTCAAATTTTTATGTATTTTGCAAGAGTTTTTGAGGAACATGATTTTTTATGAAAGAAGTAAGTGATAAGAATGGGAATAAGTTTTTGTAAATATTTGTTTCTTTTGGTTTTGAAACTAAGTTTTTGATTCAAACGTTCATTCTAACTAGGGTCTCCTATAGTCAGGATGGCTCTGATACCAACTTGTCAACACCCGGATTTTTAATCCCAGATGCCTGTTATGCCATACATCGCAATCCCAGGATTACCATTTTTGCGAGACATAACAGAATTGGATACCACAGTACATCATCCATTACAAACCATACATAAGGTTTTACACAAATAAGGATCCCATGATCCAGTCTTAATACAACACAAGCAGCGAAATACGTAATAATAATGGTAGCGTAGGCGAAGCTCCATCTTCGAGGTCACAGGCAATACTGACGATGGGAGATGATCCTAGTTGTCATAACCTTCCTGGGGTCCATCCTCCAGGTACTCCTCTTCATAGTCTGGCCATGGGAATAGCTAGGGACAAAGCCATGAGTACTCTTTAAGTACTCGCAAACTAATACTAACAATTAAAGGGGTTTTTGGTAGTAGGACACTAAGCTCTAAGGTTCTTTTGCAAAAACCAGATTTACCTCTACTAAGTTCAGAAGCAAAGAATGCTAGTTAAAGTTTATAACACCTAAGTGGGAACTTGTATTTCATATCACAACTCTGTTGTGGTCAAGTCAAAGTCTCCATTTATTTCACAAGTCATTTTGAAAACATCTGACGGGGGAACAGTATGGCCACTCCAACTGTCCATAACCGCGGACGCGGCTATTCGAATAGTTTGACACTCTGCAGAGATTGTACACTTTCACCACAACATTCGATACATCCGTCAGAAACAAATCCTGAATTCACCATACTCAGTATGCGGATAATCAATCCTAACCTTTCAATTACACGCCCTAGTATAAGCACCTCTCCTTTGAGTTTGGCCTCCCAACCATGACCAACTGTTCTCTTGGGTACTGCACAGGTGGACAATCTTCACAAGGTAGCCTCAGCTCAAACCTTGGCCGTGAGGGAACTAATACTAGGGTATATAAGTTTCCAGTCAAGCCCTACCCAATCTTCGGGTATTGTGGTTGTACGATAAAATTGGAATGGTATCGCATCCAGACAACCATCAGTTTTATGAAGGGCTAAGGCTCATGCCTTAACATTTTCATCACCAAAATCATCTGGTGTTCGGAAACACATGTCCAAAACATTTCAATAGAATGATCCATCATTCCAAGGTTTTCATAACCATTTTTCCACCAAGTATTCCCATCTAAAGTTGATCAAGTTTTATGCTTAGCACTAGCATCTACAAGTGGGGGTAAGTACTAATGAGGGGTGGTAAACTAGTAGAGTTTCAACTAAGTTCAATCTTATGCCTTGGGATGATATCAAGATTATCTAGCTTAGGCCAAATTTTATGCTCTTTATGCAACCTTCAAATATCTTTCTAGTATCTAAAATTCACTTAAGTAAACTCTAAGTAATAGCTTTGATAAAGAAATAAAGTATAAAGCTTGTAAGTAAAAACTAGGATTGGTTTATCAAGTGGGTAGGATCATCTATGCTTAAGGCATATAGTTGGCATGGTGACAAGCAAGTATTGGCTTGCATAGGTCAACTTGATTAGTAAGGCTTGCATCATTATCAGTGTAAGCTTGCTAAATTGCAAGTGTTAGCTTGCCTTGTGCAGAGTAGTGGTTGAAGTTCTCATCGGCTTCTTCTTCGTAGTATCCTCTTTCTTCCTCGTATCCTTGGTCGGTACTAGCGTCTATAAATAAATACGAGGTACACAATCACCAAACAATTCTTAACTACTTGCAATCATCACACAAAAAGGGTCCTATAGATGATCTAGCATCATCACTAACATTACAAGATTAAAGCTTGGTTTAATTCCTTTTATTTTTAGAAAAGTAATTTCTACTCATTGAAAAACTACTTAAGATTTAATATTCTCCAAACCAAACATGGGATCATGTTGACACATGTCGTCACCACATATTTTAGTCCATGGGAATATGATTTAAAGTGGTGTCACAATATAATAAGGTTTTACCCCTTTTATTTTAATTAAATAAAGTGACTAGAAATGCCTATGTTGCATCCTTTTATTACTTGAACATTATTTATGTAAGTAAACCTATATATTTTTATATATTCTGAAAGGTATGATCAATTGTGATGTTTGATAGTTGGAATCAACTCAAAAGCTATTATGGTTTAAATTTGAAAAATGTTTGAATACAGAAAAGGTTCTGCCTTGTTATTTTTACCAAGGGTGATCTACAGATCCAAATGACTAGAATCCAACGGGCTTGGATTCAGCATTTCCATACCTTTCTAACAAAATTGGTTTCATTCAATTTGGTTCGCTGAATCGATCTGGGTTGATTTTTGAATCTAGGTGCAGAAGTGTGTTTGAAATAAAATGGAAAAGGTTAAATTCAAATGACTGGGCTGCGCGGGAAACGATACTGGGCCGGCCTGCTAAGCATAGCGCTTACGCGGGCTGGTTAAGTTGCTGTCCCCACGCGTCAGTGAGACGAGGGGGTGCGAAGCGGTATGGGGCGATGTGGTGCGTTCGATCTAGTTCTAATCCAACGACTGAGGGTCATCGTCGACGTTGGGCAACGCCGGCGAGACAGAAACCTAACGCGGCAGGTGGGGGTCGTCGGGGGATCATCGGGGCTCAGGCGAGGGTCGGCGAGGCGGGCGAACGACGAAGTCGATGACGGCGAACCTCCTGGTACCGGCAGCTTCTCCTGGGACGGCTCCAATCGCTGGCTCCCTTCTTCTCCAGAGGCGGCGGGCTCCGGTGAAATTCCGGCGAAGTGCTGCTCGCCTTGCTCCGGGAACGGGGTGGAACGATCAGTGAGAAGAGGGGAGTGAGATGGTGTGCTCAATTCGGCTGGGGGTGGCCTCTATTTATAGTCACGACGACGAGACCGAACGGGATGGGCAGGCGACGGTGGCGACATGGCTACGGGCTGCTAGAGGCATGGCCGGCGGTGGCGATCGCTTGGTGGTCTCCTGGCGATGCTCTACGGCTTTAATGCGCATGTAGGGGCGGTGGCAAACAATTTGGAACACGCGACGCTCTGCGCGGCAAAGGCGGCATCTTCGACGGCGAGCGGTGGCTGTGAGGCATGGGGCGTCGAACGGGGATGTCTGGCGGTCTCCTGGGTCGGTGGCGATCATGTATGCATGCGGCGAGGGCGGCGCGCGGTCTATGGGCGTGTGTCGAGGGTGGCGCTCTGGCGCACGCTCGGCATGGTTGACAGAGGCACAGGCGCGGCATTCCTGGGTGCTCTGGTCGATGTCTTCGAGGCAGGGCTGGTCGAGAGGGGGCGGTGAGGCATGGGTGATCTCCCAGACAAGGTTGGCACGGCTAGTTTCTTTCTAGCTTGCTGTCTACACTGGGGTGGCATGGCGTGCTTCGGCTGTTCACCATTGATGGCATTGGCGAGCTCACAGTGGTGCTAGTGATTAGTTAAGTTCGTTAGATGATCTACTGAGGCTATTGTGAGCTAGCGAGGGAACCAGTTAGGATCAAAACACTGCACACTATAGTGTTTTGATTTTGTTAGATTTGAATCTGCAAGGTGTTTGATGAAATGGCCGCATGAATTCAAGTTTTGAATTTTGAAAAGATTTTTGGTGGGTGTGCTAGATTGGTGCTGGTGAGTCTGCAGATGCTTGGGTTTTGAAAGTTGAGCTTGTTTGAGTGGTTTTTGAAAAAGTGGGATCTTCCCATATGATAAAGATTCAATTTTGAATTGTCATTTAAACTATGCATTTGAAAGTTTTTGGATGATCACAAAGTGGGCCTTGATACTTTGTTATGAGTACTATCAAGGGGTGTAAAGATCCAAACAAGTTTCTGTTAAGTTCTGAAAGTTTGAGACAATCAAAGTAGGCATGGGAGTTAAATTGGCCAAAATGACCATTCCTTTATTTTGTTTGTTTTGATTTATTTGTCTTTGGGAAAAGTGTGGGGATTGTTTAGATGATGTTTATTTCACCTAAGAATCCTTTTGCAAGCAAAGAAACACATAAACAAGGCAATTCAAAAGAATCGAAATTAGGATGCATACACATATGAATGCTTTCATGTTTTTATTTAGAAAAGTTTTTTGTTAACCCTAAATTTGATGATTAGAGTTTGATGATTCTAGTTTAATATTTTTGGGATGTTACAGTCCTTTACCGCGAAGGCCTCTACAAGCTCTCTCTGACGTGGGACGGTCCCTTCAGGGTCGTGCACAACGCAAGACCAGGAGCAATCCGTCTAGAAACAGAGGATGGGGTTCCAATTCTGAATGCATGGAACATTCAACACCTCCACAAGTTCTACCCCTGAGATATGCCTGCATCGGTGGTGGTAACAAACAACTCCCTTCTTGGTTATGCGAAAACTCAAGAACAGTCCCCTATTTTCTAGTGTTTTTATGCTGCTTTGTTGCGTCTTCCCTTCTTTTGTGTTCTTCCTTTCCGAGTATCATGCGAGCGGGGGATAGGCATGGTGCCTATCACTAAAGCCACTCCCGTTCAACTATAAGACCTGAAGTGTCAAGATCTGAACTTCCGGACTAGCTCTAGCGATAAGTCACCTCACCCACGGTTCTTGGTGCTTGATAATCCTCACATGGTACATGCAGAGAAAACACTCTCCATAGAAAACCTATAGTTTCCTCCATGAGGAACTATATAGAGAAAGTACAAGTCCTACGACTACCTCCACGACGAGCTTACGGGACAAAACTGAATGTACAGAGCCTATAGGTCACCTCTTTGAGGAGCCTACATGACAAGTACAAGCCCCATGACCCTCTCGATGAGAGGCAAGCAGGGCGGTCCATGAGGATATTCTCCTCAAGCGGCCCAAATAATGCAAAAGCCTAAGACCACCTCCCTGAGGGGTCAATGGGATATCATACAGTCACCTCCCCGAGAGACCATGGAACAAAACCCATAACAACAAATACATGCAGATAAGGCTTCACTCCAAAGAAATTACCCTTACAGTCCTCACAAGAAGTAATAAGTTCCAAGTGCCCCACAGGCATTGTTAGCTTAATCTTGGTAGGAGAGTCCGAGTGGTACTAGTCTATGTCCGAATAGCACAAGGACTATGTGTGTTCGTGGTATGTGTGGTGTGTACATGTCTTAGTCTCGGGAGGTTTCCTAGTTAGGCAAGTGTATGTGTGCCTGGTACTAGTAGTATCCGTACGTGTGTACGTGATGGTTTAGGTTTAATATTAGTCAGGTCTAGCTTGCATATATAAGCAAGGGTAGACCGTGAGTCTTGTAGCACATTGAGTGGGTTGAGAAGAAAATAAAGAAAAAGAACGGCACGACACGTGCCCTTAGCCATAAGATTTTTCGAACATGCTTGTTTGTCTAGTTTGATGTAGTCGATCTGTGGGCAAATTCCAACAGGCATCACACGAACAAAGCTAAGACCTCACCAGCCGGGGCATCTGTGCCTGGATCGTCGGAGCCTCATCATCGGCGGCAGAGCTTCCTGAGCCACTGGCCTCGCCATCCTTCTCGTCATCCACCTTGCGGGGAAACGGTAGGATCAGTGCATCCATGAGCTAGGCAACCTTTGCCTGGAGTGCAGCCATGACTTCCTGATGGGCACCTTGCAGAGGCTCTGCCGGTCGCACAGTCCGAGAATAATCAAGCTCTAGAGCCAACTGTAGGAGGTTGGAGAACATGGATGTCCCCATGGTGCTCAGCATCTCCTGGCACGCTCCTATGGTAAATTCATTCAAGCCTTGCACGGCCTTATCCAGCAGGGTAAAGATCCTACTGGTGGGCTCGAGGAAGGCCCCGACCTCATGGCTATCATGGAGTTCAAGTGCGCTGAAGCCTTTGGGCCCGAAGCCCCGAAGGCGGGGAGGAGAGCGGCACTCTGCTCTACAAGAGGAAGGAATAACCTCCTCTGACTTTCTAGTGCTTCATGAGCCAGCCGCTCGCCCCTCCCGCCAGCCTCGGCAGTAGCACAGCAACGTCCCTCTTTAGCATGGTGACCTCGCCCATAAGGTTCTCAACCTTGCGAGACGAGCTATCGAGGGACTGTTTCGCAGCCTTAAGAGCTTGACGGAGCCGCGAGCTCTCCTCCTTCTCATTAGCAAGGGAGCGTTGGGTACTCTCCATCTTGGTGCTGGCCCCGTGAGACTGAGAATTGAGCTCCTTCTGGCGATTGACCACAGCAGGAAGAAATCTCTCCCTCACGTGCGGATAGAGCTTTACCGTGAGGAGATCTGGGCTTGTGCATCAACAACGTTCTTTGCTGCCTCGGCCGAGGCGCACCAGAGCATGTCCTTAGCCTAAAGGCGGGCCTTCTCCCACTCGCTGCCATTAGTTTCTCGCCCTCGCGGAGCTGGCCCCAATCCCAAACGAGCTGATGATCCTCCTCCATGGCCTCTGCCATGAACTGGTCTAGTTTGGCACAAACACCGGCTGCGATCTTGCCCATGCGCTTGACTTGGGTTGAGCTAGGGTACGCTTGCGCAGTCAGATCTGGCACCCAAGACTCGATGAGACCCGCCTTCAAGTGACCGAGGGGCAAGGGACCTGTCCTCCGTCAGCCCTGGGGTTAGCCAGACCCGCTAAGATCTCTGTGATAGAAGAGTGCCGGGGGCTGGTGCTGAAACCAATCCCGATCATTGCGAGGGGGGTGATCACTATCGGGATCTTGTTGCGAGCCTTCTCGACCCTAGAGTCCCTAGTCACAAAGCCCTTGGTAGGGAAGGCCCCCTGCACAACACTATCCAGGTCCATGACTTTCACTTCACTAACAGGTGCCTCCCTCTCTGGAGACAACAGGATAGTGCACGCACCCTCCGTAGAGTAGAGCCTCACCTTGTGTCCCCGGTGGTTAGGGGGCTCGAGTCCTAGTGCCCTCGCTTTGCACCAGGAGGGACAAAAGCCTCACTAGAGCCCGGGTTCCTGTCTCCCACGGTAGAGGCCTTTTGATAGGAGCTCACTTCCACGGCAGACCAGGGCCCTCGCATGCTCACCGCCAGGTGCCACCTGAGGGTCGCTCTCGCTCACACCGCTCCTTATCACCGCAACTTCCCTAGAAGCATCCTCCCATTCGCTCCTGTCAGGGGTGATGGAGAGTGAGGCCGGTCCTAGAGGGTTCTCATGTTTCCCCATGTGGTCGGTAGGAAGGATCCCCCACTAATCGAACTAGGGAAGCGATGCGCTGATCTCGGCCTTTCGTGGGTCGGAGCAGAGCAGCAAAACCCCAACAGTGAGCTCTAGCGCGGCGGTTGTATGGAGAAGCTCGTGGAGATACTTCTCCATGATGGAGTCATCGGTGACACCGGATCCCAGGATCACGCGGTCCTCCTCATCTAGGTCCACAGGTCCTTGTCGTGCTTCTATAATGGGGCTATGCGGTGACGGAGGAACTCCATGGTCACCAGAGGCCTAGTTAGGCCAGAGGCGCTCATCGACATGATGCGTACATTAAGGGCGTTGACCTTGTCCCCCTCCAGGTTTGTTGCATACCATCGGCCCCAATCTTCATGGCTGGCATAGTGGGGATATGAAGAAGGCAATTATCCTTCAGAGTGTCCAGGTAGATCCAGCGCTTACGAAATCCTCCACCCGCTTTGTCCAGTCCATAGGAAGCCATGACGTGCCCTCCCTCATGAAAGAGACACAACCAACACCGTGGGTCTTGGAGGTGCGGTGAAGGGCCTACAATTGGTGGAATAGCACCACAGAAGGTTTCACCTCGACAAATATCTCGCACTAGAAGGCGAATATGGACAAGGTGGTGACTGAGTTGGGATGGAGGTGTAAGGTGGAGATCTGGTAGTGCTCTAGAATCGCTTTGAAGAAAGGGGAAAACAGAGGCATCCACCTCGCGATAACGGTGTGGTAGAAGAAGGGGTGCACCGAGCTGATGAGGTTTGCCGGATCTATAGATTCGGCCAAGCCCGGGTCTCCCCCCTTTTGTTCTAGCCCAAGGAAAGTTGTGACTGGAATCTATCAATTTCGGAATCAAGCCGGATGGTAGAGGGCAGTAACACCCCCTCCTTCTCTACATCCTACTCCTCCTCCTCCTCTACTCGAGGAGGTTTGGTGGCGACCTTCTTATTCCTTGACATGACAAGGGTTCCCTGGCGAGGCATCTCGTGTGGTGGACACTCACGATCTACAAGATCAGGAAAAGTGGGAGGAGTGGCGTCTCGAAGGGCCAAGGTGCGAGAATAAGATTGTGCAGGTAAAGTCCTGACCTTTTGAGGACAGAGGCTGACATGGATATACCCTACGGGTGCACAAAACTAGTATACCCTGTCTAGCCCAAGAAAGGCCCACACGAGGATTTGCAGCCTAGGAAGATTTCGGGTGGCCCAAGCCCATGGCGAATTCGACTCCTTGGAGGACAAGTCTAGATTAGATAGAATTTCAAAGGGTATCAAACCTAATCTGTAACCGACTCAACCTATCCCGGGACCTGGCCTATCTATATAAAGGCTAGGAGGGTACGGCGAGAAGGATCTCAACACCTCATACACACACCTCCACGCCAGATTGCATCTGCGCACCCCTATAACCTTCGGTTCTGCCGTAATCAAGAACAGACAAGAAGGAGTAGGGTTTTCCCTTCGGGGGCCTGAACCTGGGTAAACCTTGTTTCCCCGTGTTGCTTGCCTGTTAACCGTTCCACGACTTCCAGCATCCTCATCTTCTCCAAAACCCAAGTCCATAACAATGGGCATTGATGAGTCGAACCCTCGTCAATTGGCGCCGTCTGTGGGAAGCGAGGACGCTGATCATGCGGTCGTGACGGTTCCATCCGGAGCAATCTACAATTCCTCGATGATGGAGAGTCACCTCCTCTTCGGCACCTTCGACTTCACCGCTCACTCACCAGCCACCCTGAAAGATTTCGAGTCCGTAGGCGATAGGCTCGAGATGCTGTTCGGGAGCTTCTGCTTCCAGGTGGGGTAGACTGGCACCCTCCGCCTCCCAGAGCGGGTGCCACTTCCATCCATCAGGCCCGCTTCGTGGGTCCCACCCATCAATGCCCTGTGTATGCCGGCACTAACGGGCGATTCGGATGGCAGCAGCAATTGCAAATCCGATCTGAATCCCCCTTCGGATGAAGGAACCTACGGTTCCGGATCTGAGAGCTGCGGAAACAACGACCCACTCTATGAACGGTACCTGTGCATCGTCATCCACGGTGGCAACATCAACAACAGAGCAGGTCCACCGCTAGGTTCGGGTGCCATCCCACCTCCCAATCCGCCTTCCATCCCTCAGGTTGAGAACGAGGGAATCGGGGGAAACCCGACTAACAAGGCGGCTAGAGCCACTGAAGGCGGCAATCGCGCCTATAACCAGATCAACCTCAACGAGGAAGGCTGGGAGATCGCACGGGAAGCCGTGCGAGACAATAAAATCCTACCTGTGGATGCCTCCCGTGACTTGCTCATGGCCTATCACTGGCTCCTGATCAATGAGCACAATCCTATCACTAGCTACATGACGAGCTCGAAAAGCGTAAGCACGCAGCTGAAGAGTTTCCGCCGCTAGCGGCTGCTCTTCGCACGGGAACTACGCCAACAAGTACAGCTCCTTCCTGGAGCGCATGGACCCTACCGCACGACGCGAGGTCACTAAGGCACTCGACATGTCCTTCATGATGATGGACTCGCAAGGTAACGTCATGCCGAAAACACCACTGGCTGCGATCATGGCGGCCACCACCTATCTCGCGTCCAACCTGCCACCAACGAGAGCCCCGAAGATCACAATCCACATGTCTACGCTAGCAGGCCTCAGACTCGTTGGAGCTGCGCTCCACGATGAAACTCCCACGGAGCCAAAGAAGAAGGCCGCGGTCAAGTTCACCCGAAGCCGCACGCCCTCATCCGAGGAGGAGAACGACCTGCCTTGAAGCCGTCGGAGCCCACAGCGCCGCAGCAGCAACTACGATGCTCGCAGCGAGCTCACACAGCGTAAGATCGAAAAATCACGTGCTAAGCACGCGTGTTCAACTGAATCCGAGGAGGACGACGACGGAGAACTATGTGGAGCCCGATGCTTCAGCAGATCCGTTCGGCAATCGCGGATGCCAAGAAACTTCAAGCTCCCTTCGGACAACCCGAAGTTCGACGGTGCGCAAGAGCCTAAAACTTGGTTCGATGATCATCTATTGTCAGTCAAGCTCCACGGCGGGAACAAGAAAAATGCCCTACAGTGCCTTCAGCTGCAACGAACATGCGCGACCAGGGTTTGGCTCAGCATCCTACCCTCTAGCTCCATCCGAAGCTGGGAAGAGATGGCGTACAGCTTCATCCGCAACTTCAAGGGCACAAGCAAGTGGCCAGCCTCAATCGAAGAGCTGCGGGCCTGTACCCAATGGACTAACGAGTCCATCCGCTCATAGATACTACGCTGGTCCCACATCAAGAACTCCGCTGCAAACATCTCCAAAGAAAGGGCAATCGATGCCTTCAAGGACGGTGCCAGGCGCCCAGATTTCAAGGAGGAGCTCGGGCACGTCAAGCCCAAAAGCCTTGATCACCCCATGGACATCGCTAACCGCTGGGGAGATGGCGAGGATTCTGTCAACCGAACACATTCAGAAGACGAAGATGACTTCGGCCGCAGGCGCGAGCGCCACAGCAAGAGAAGATCACGCATCTACGACGATCGTGATGGAGTCAACATGGTTGCGACTAGATACGCCAATCGCCGCGATGATGGCAACCGCAACATCGGACACCGCAGTAGCAACTACTGCGACGGAGGACGACCCATGCAAACATGGCAACATCGCAACCGCGACAATGAGCCTTCGGCATACGACAAGCTGTCTGGTCCCTGCACCATCCACTTCTACATTGATAAACAAGATGGTAAGAAGAAGGACAGCCACATGCTCAAGGACCGCCGGGAGTTCCAGAAGCTCAGCGAGGGCCTCACCAAATGTGACGCCAGACGGTGAATCCAGGATTCGCACCCGCTCTAGGTGCTATCGCCCACGGAGCTACTCCACCACCACCTGGAGGACCATTGCAGCCACCGGTTGCACCGACACTGAATAACGGTGCAGATGGGTACCCCGCACCGATAGGGTACACGATGATCCAGAAGAGGCATCCAACCAACTGTAGGGATTCGTAGCATGGAAAACAAAAAATTTCTACTGCATGCAAACAAACAAGCCAAGATCTATCTACTAGATTGTAGCAACGATTCGATAGAGGAACTCACCCTCAAAGATTCCAAAGCGGTTAACGAGAGTAGATTCTCATGGGTGATGTAGTCGTACTCTTGCCGATCTCAAGATCGCGTAGACGATCCTTCCGGCACTATGTTCCGGCAGCGCTTCCGCAGTCGGTCACACGTTCGATACTTGATGAAGACCTTCAACTCCCTTGTTCCAGCAGGTAGCGGAGGTTGTAGCACTCTCCTCGCGGTTCCGGCAGCACGACAGCGTGGTACCGGAAGTAGAGGGGAGATCTCGCAGGTCTTCGCCTTAAGCCGGAGCGAGTATGGTGGACTATGAGAGATGCCTTGGTGATCTAGGGTTTAGAGGGCACCAAGGGGAAAGCTCGTCCGGCGTCTAGGGCTTGGGGAAGCCCCAACTCGGCGAGTTGGAGGAACCCTAGGAGGCGGCGGCAACTTGGAGGAGGCCGGCGGCTAGGGCTAGGGTTTTGGGTGTGTTGGGTGTGAGGGAGAGGGGCAGCCCTGCCCCTCCTTATATAGGTGGGAGGGCGCGGCTTGGGAGGAGGGAGTCCTCCCCCAAGTCGGCCTCCTTGGCCGGCGGGTGGAGGGGAACTCCTCCCCAAGTAGGTTTCCTACTCTCCCTCCACCAAGCAAACTTGCCGTTTGACTTTTTCAAATTGGCGTTTGACTTTCAAACTAGGATTTGATTTCTTCCTTTATTTTGCCCAGCCAAGTGACCTAGTACATGATGCAACCATTCCACATTTTCATGACACATTCATGTACCCTTCCCCTCCGGAGTGCCGGACCTTCCGAACCCTTCTAGAACATTCCTGGTGAAAACACCGGAATCATTCCCCAACTCTGAAACAGGACTTTCCTGATATGTATCTTATTCTCCGGACCATTCCAGATCTCCTCGTGATATCCCGTATCCCATCCGAGACTCCGAACAACATTCGGTCTCTTTCTCATCATTCCATAACTACTCAACAACATCGAATCCATAAGCGTGTCTCCCTACGGTTCGTGAATTATGCGGACATGATCGAGACAGTTCTCCGATCAATAACCAATAGAGGAATCTGGAAATTCATATGGCTCCCACACATTTCTACAATTACTTTGCGATCGAATGAACCACTTACATACGATACCAATTTCCCTTTGTCTCACGATAGTTTACTTATCCGAGGTTTTGATCGTCGGTATCTCTGCATACCTAGTTCAACCTCGTTACTGATAAGTACTCTTTTCTTGTTCCCGTGGTATGTGATCCCTTGTGATCCAGTCACATGCTTGCAAGCTAATTGGATGACATTTCACTGAGAGGGCCCAGAGTATATCTATCCGTCATATGGATGGACAAATCCCACTCTTGATCCATGTGTCTCAACCCATACTTTCCAAACACTCAATGCTACCTTTATAGCCACCTAGTTACGGTGTGGTGTTTGATGTCATCAAAGCATCCTTCCGGTGATGGTGATAAGCATGATCTCATGGTCGAAGGAATTAGGTTACTATGTATCAGAAAGCTTATAGCAACTGAACTATTAAAATGACTTGATCTTTATGCTACGCTTATCTATAGGAGTATGTCCATAATACCATTCTCCTAATGATATGATCTTGTTGTTAATAACATCTCAATGTTCATGATAGGGAAACCACAATCATCTATTAGCCAACAAGCTAGTATTCTGAAGAGGCTTTACTAGGGACTCTAATTTAGTTTACAAATCACACAAGTATTAATTTTTCCTGGTTAATACTGTTATAGCATGAATGTAAACATTTATCATAAACACAAAGATATAATAATAACTACATTTATTATTGACTCTAGGGCATATCTCCAACAGTCTCCCACTTGCACTAGAGTCAATTAATCTAGATTACATGGTAATATACCGAACGCCCATGGCAGTTTGGTGTTGGTCATGTTTTGCCCTCAGGAGAGGTTTAGTCAACGGATCCGCCACATTCAGATCTGTGTGTACTTTGCAAATCTTTATGTCACCATCTTGGACATGTTCTTGAATAGCGTGAAAATGTAGCTTGATGTGCTTCAGCTTCTTGTGTGACCTTGGTTCTTGCGCATTGGCTATGGCACCCATGTTATCACAGTAGATAGACATTGGGTCCAGCGCACTTGGAACCACACCGAGCTCTGTAATGAACTCCTTCATCCATATCGCTTCTTGTAAAGCCTCCGAAGCAGCTATGTATTCCGATTTAGTTGAAGATCTCGCCACAACGCTTTGCTTTGCACTCCTCCAGCTAACTGCTGCACCATTCAAAGTAAATACGTATCCAGATTGAGATTTAGAATCATCCGGATCGGTGTTCCAGGTAGCATCGGTGTAACCATTAACAACGAGCTGTTCATCACCTCCATAAGAAAGAACCATATCCTTAGTTCTTCTCAAGTACTTAAGGATGTTTTTGACCGCTGTCCAATGATCCACTCCTGGATCACTTTGATATCTTCTAGTCAAAGTAACAACATATGCAATGTCGGGTCTAGTACATAGCATGGCATACATTAGAGATCCTATGGATGAGGCATAGGGAGTCTTACTCATCCTTTCTCTATCTTCTGCTGTTGCTGGACTTTGAGTTTTACTCAAGGTCGTATTGGGCAACATGGGCAAGAACCCTTTCTTGCTATCTTCCATTCCAAACCTCTTTAGAACTTTGTCCAAATATGTACTTTGTGACAATGATATTAGGCGTCTCGATCTATCTCTATAAATCTTTATGCCTAATATGTAAGCTGCTTCGCCAAGATCTTTCATTGAAAAACTATTATTCAAATATTCCTTGACACTATTAAGAAGGTCTACATCATTCCCAATCAACAATATGTCATCTACATATAGTATTAAGAATGCTATAGAGCTCTCACTCACTTTCTTGTAAATACAAGCTTCTCCATAAGTTTGTATAAAACCAAAGCTTTTGATTACCTTATCAAAACATTGATTCCAACTTCGGGATGCTTGCTTCAATCCATATATGGATCGTTGAAGTTTACACACCTTATTAGCATCTTTAGGATCGACAAAACCTTTGGGTTGCATCATATACAACTCTTCATCAATGTCTCCATTGAGGAACGCTGTTTTGACATCCATCTGCCATATCTCATAATCATAATATGCAGCGATTGCTAACATAATCCTCACAGACTTTAGCTTTGCTACTAGTGATAAAGTCTCATCGTAGTCAACTCCTTGAATTTGTCGAAACCCTTTTGTGACAAGTCGAGCTTTATAGACAGTTACATTACCATCAGCATCTGTTTTCTTCTTGAAAATCCATTTGTTCTCGACAGCCTTCCGGCCATCCGATAAGTCTACCAAAGTCCATACTTGGTTTTCGTACATGGATCCAATCTCGGATTTCATGGCATCTTGCCATTTATTGGAATCTGGGCTCATCATCGCTTCCTCATATGTCGCAGGGTCATCGGTGTTGTCCACCAACATGACACTCATAACGGGATCATACCAATCAGGAGTGGTACGAGTTCTCGTTGACTTGCAAGGTTCTGTAGCAACTTCAACCGAAGTTTCATGATCATCATCATTAGCTTCCTCCCTTATTGGTGTAGGCACCATAGGAACTACTTCCGGTGCTGCGCTACTCGCAAGTTCAAGAGAAGGTTCAACAACCTCGTCGAGTTCTACTTTCCTTCCAGTCACTTCTTTCGAGAGAAATTCCTTCTCTAGAAAGGATCCATTCTTGGCAACGAAGATTTTGCCCTCGGATCTATGATAGAAGGTATACCCAATAGTTTCCTTAGGGTATCCTGTGAAGACGAATTTTTCCGCTTTGGGTTCAGGCTTGTCCGGCTGTAACTTCTTTACATAGGCTTCGCAACCCCAAACTTTAAGGAACGACAAATCAGGTTTCTTCCCAAACCATAATTCATATGGTGTCGTTTCAACGGATTTAGATGGTGCCCTATTTAAAGTGAATGCGGCTGTTTCTAATGCATAACCCCAAAATGATAGCGGTAAATCTGTAAGTGACATCATAGAACGAACCATATCTAAGAGAGTTTGATTACGACGTTCGGACACACCATTACGCTGTGGTGTTCCCGGCGGTGTCAATTGTGAAAGTATTCCGCATTTCTTCAAATGCTCGCCAAACTCGTAACTTAGATATTGACCTCCACGATCAGATCGTAGAAATTTAATCTTCTTGTTACGTTGATTCTCTACCTCACTTTGAAATTCCTTAAACTTCTCGAAAGTTTCGGACTTATGTTTCATGAAATAGATATACCCATATCTACTCAAGTCATCCGTGAAGGTAAGAACATAACGATAACCACCGCGCGATGCTACACTCATTGGTCCACACACATCGGTATGTATGATTTCCAATAAGTCCGTAGCTCGCTCCATCATACCAGAAAATGGAGTCTTAGTCATTTTACCCATCAGACATGCTTCACATCTTTCAAGTGATTCGAAATCAAGTGATTCAAGAAGTCCATCGGAATGGAGTTTCTTCATACGCTTCACTCCAATGTGACCAAGACGACAGTGCCACATATAGGTCGAGTTATCGCTCAATTTCAAACCTTTAGCCTCAATGTTATTTATGTGTGTATTACTACAATCGAGATTCAATAAGAATAGACCATCTATCAAAGGTGCATGTGCATAAAACATATTACTCATATAAATCGAACAACCATTATTCTCGGACTTAAACAATTAACCGTCTCGCAATAAACATGATCCCGATATAATGTTCATGCTCAACGCAGGCACCAAATAACAATTATTTAAGTATAAAACTAATCCCGATGGTAGATGAAGAGGTAGCATGCCGACCGCGATCACATCAACCTTTGATCCATTTCCAACGCGCATCGTCACCTTGTTCTTCGCTAGCTTCTGTTTATTCTGCAGCACCTGTTTCGAGTTACAAATATGAGCAACCGAACCAGTATCAAATTTCGAGGCACTACTACGAGTACTAGTGAGATACACATCAATAACATGTATATCAGATATACCTTTCTTCTTGATGTTTCCGTTCTTCAAATCCGCCAAGTACTTTGGGCAATTCCTCTTCCAGTGACCTTCTCCCTTGCAGTAAAAGAACTCAATATCAGGCTTAGGCCTAGCCTTGGTCTTCTTCGCCGGTGCGGCAACTTTCTTACCACCCTTCTTGAAGTTTCCCTTTTGCTTAGACTTGCCTTTCTTGAATTTAGTGGTCTTATTGACCAACAACACTTGATGCTCTTTCTTAATCTCCACTTCTGCAGATTTCAACATGGAGAAGAGTTCTGGCAACGTCTTGTTCATGTTTTGCATATTGTAGTTCATCACAAAGTTCTTGTAACTTGGTGGCAGTGATTGGAGGACATGGTAAATCCCCAAATCATTAGGAATCACTATACCCAAACTTTGGAGTTTGTTTGCGTGCCCAAACATCTTAAGCACATGCTCACTGATGGAGCTGCCCTCTTGCATCTTGCAGTTAAAGAACTTTTCAGAAGCCTCATAACTCTCAACTGCCGTGTGAGCCTCAAATATCATTTTGAGTTCACGGACAATATCATGTGGGTCATGGTTCTCAAACCTTTTCTGAAGCTCCGATTCCAAACCATACAAGATAGCACACTGAACTGTGGAGTACTAATTCTTCCGAGTGAGGTAAACATTCTTTACTTCATCGGTATCATCAGCTGCAGGCGGGTCACCCAGCGGTGCATCCAGCACATAGGTCAAATTAACAGCATTGAGGACAATCCTCAAATTGCGGAACCAATCCACGAAGTTGCTTCCATTGTTTTTCAACTTTTATTTCTCTAGGAACGCATTAAAATTGATGGTAGGGGCCGCCAATGATATACAACATATTTGCAATAGTTTAGACTAAGTTTATGACAAATTGAGTTCTAATTAATGGTTAAATTAATCTAGGTGAACTCCCACTCAAAACAATATCCCTCACATTGTTTTAGTGTTCACACGAACCAAATCCACCACATCAAAATCGATCATCACGAGAGTTGATGTAGCTTCAATGGCGAACAATCAACATGGTCATCATATCTACTATATGACTCATGCTTTACCTTTCGGTGATCCGTGTTCCGAGACCATGTCTGTACATGCTAGGCTCGTCAATATCAAACCTTAGCTTCCGCATGAGCAAATCTGGCTTGCTCACTTTGTATACACTCGCAGAATCTAACACACCCGATCATCACGTGGTGCTTCGAAACAACGAGCTTTAGCAACGGTGCTTACTAAGGATGAACACTTTAAAACTTGAAATTTATGTGCTTGAGGGATCATCTTATAATGCTACCGTCGTTAACTAAGCAATACAAGATGCATAAAGGATTAACGTCACTTGCAATTCATAATATGTGATATGATATGGCCTTTGTTCTTATGCTTCCGATCTCCATCTTCAAGCACGAACATGATCTCCATCATCACCGGCATAGCGTCAAGGTCAATGGCGCCGTTTCATGGTTGTCGTCCACCAGCTTCAACTATTACAAATACTTTGAATAGACACGTGGGTCTTAACATAATTTAGAGACAACCATATGGCTCCGCCGATTGCCAACTTACAATAAGGAACATTGCATACATCAAATATAATCACAATCATGGCCATATCACATCACAACACACCCCTGCAAAACAAAGTTAGACGCCTCTAATTTGCTTTGCATATTTTACGTGGTTTGGGGCTTTCAATAAGTGTCGCTCTAACAAGAACCACAACCTTGATGCTTTAACTATCAAGTGCCCGTTGTAAATTGGATCTATACTATGATGGGAGAGACATGCACCCGCAAAGCCACTTATGCAATACAAGTTGCATGTTGAGCGTGGAGCAAGTCTCATGAACGATGTCATGTAAGGTTATCCCGGGCCGCTTCATCCCATCATACCACAAGATGCAAAGTACACAAAAAGCAATTGATAATAAAAGCACCACCGCCCACAATGACCATTGTGTTCTACTCGTGCAACAGATCTACATATAGACACGGCTCTGATACCACTGTAGGGATTCGTAGCATGGCAAACAAAAATTTTCTACCGCATGAACAAACAAGACAAGATCTATCTACTATATTGTAGCAACGAGTCGATAGAGGAACTCACCCTCGAAGATTCCAAAGCGGTTAACGAGAGCAGATTCTCGTGGGTGATGTAGTCGTACTCTTGCCGATCTTAAGATCGCGTAGACGATCCTTCCGGCGCTGCATTCCGGCAGTGCTTCCGCAGTCGGTCACACGTTCGATACTCGATAAAGACCTTCCTATCCCTTGTTCCAGCAGGCAGCGGAGGTTGTAGCACTCTCCTTGCGATTCCGGCAGCACGACGGCGTGGTACCGGAAGTAGAGGGGAGATCTCGCAGGGTTTCACCTTAAGCCGGAGCGAGTATGGTGGACTATGAGAGAGGCCTTGGTGATCTAGGGTTTAGAGGGAACCAAGGGGAAGGCTCGGCCGGCGGCTAGGGCTTGGGGAAGCCCCAACTCGGCGAGTTGGAGGAACCCTAGGAGGCGGCGGCGACTTGGAGGAGGCCGGCGGCTAGGGCTAGGGTTTTGGGTGTGTTGGGTGTGAGGGAGAGGGGCAACCCTGACCCTCCTTATATAGGAGGGAGGGCGCGGCTTGGGAGGAGGGAGTCCTCCCCCAAGTCGGCCTCCTTGGCCGGTGGGTGGAGGGAGGGGAACTCCTCCCCAAGTAGGTTTCCTACTCTCCCTCCACCAAGCAAACTTGCCGTTTAACTTTTTCAAATTGGCGTTTGACTTTCAAACTAGGATTTGATTTCTCCCTTTATTTTGCCCAGACAAGTTACCTAGTACATGATGCAACCATTCCACATTGTCATGACACATTCATGTACCCTTCCCCTCCGGAGTGCCGGACCTTCCGGACCCTTCTAGAACATTCCTGGTGAAAACACCGGAATCATTCCCCAACTCCGAAACAGGATTTTCCATATATGTATCTTATTCTCCGGACCATTCCAGATCTCCTCGTGATATCACGGATCCCATCCGAGACTCTGAACAACATTCGATCTCTTTCTCATCATTCCATAACTACTCAACAACATCAAATCCTTAAGTGTGTCTCCCTATGGTTCGTGAATTATGCGGACATGATCGAGACACTTCTCCGATCAATAACCAATAGAGGAATCTGGAAATTCATATGGCTCCCACATATTTCTATGATTACTTTGCGATCGAATGAACCACTTACATACGATACCAATTTCCCTTTGTCTCACGATAGTTTACTTATCCAAGGTTTTGATCGTCGGTATCTCTGCATACCTAGTTCAACCTTGTTACTGATAAGTACTCTTTTCTTGTTTCCGTGGTATGTGATCCCTTGTGAGCCAGTCACATGCTTGCAAGCTAATTGGATGACATTCCACCGAGAGGGCCCAGAGTATATCTATCCGTCATATGGATGGACAAATCCCACTCTTGATCCATGTGTCTCAACCCATAATTTCCGAACACTCAATGCCACCTTTATAGCCACCCAGTTACGGTGTGGTGTTTGATGTCATCAAAGCATCCTTCCGGTGATGGTGATAAGCATGATCTCATGGTCGAAGGAATTAGGTTACTATGTATCAGAAAGCTTATAGCAATTGAACTATTAAAATGACTTGATCTTTATGCTACGCTTATCTATAGGAGTATGTCCATCATACCATTCTCCTAATGATATGATCTTGTTGTTAATAACATCTCAATGTTCATGATAGGGAAACCACAATCATCTATTAGCCAACAAGCTAGTATTCTGAAGAGGCTTTACTAGGGACTCTAATTTAGTTTACAAATCACACAAGTATTAATGTTTCCTGGTTAATACTGTTATAGCATGAATGTAAACATTTATCATAAACACAAAGATATAATAATAACTACATTTATTATTGCCTCTAGGGAACTCCAACACCAACAGGGTGCAAAAGAAGATCACCCGCCAAGTCAACATGGCCAAGACCTCCCCACTAGCCATACCTGAGTACCTCAGCGGCTCAGAGTCCTGCATCACGTTCGACCGTTCGGATCACCCACGCCAGATACCTCACCCAGGTCACTTTTCCCTGGTGCTCGAGGCCTAGATCGGGGGATTCGAAATGAGCCGCGTCTTCATGGATGGTGGTAGCGGCATCGTCCTGATGTTTGCCAACACACTTGTAGCGATGCGGATCCCGCTATGCAGCCTGGAGCAATCGGACACGATGTTCAATGACATAGTCCTAGGGAAGGGCATATACCCCTTGGGCAAGATATGGCTCTACGTCATCTTCGACAAGCCCGAAAACTTCAGGTGTGAGCGACTGGAGTTTGAAGTGGTGGACTGGCCATCACAGTACCACGCCGTCCTCGGGCGCGTGGCATTCGGAAGATTCCTGGTAGTACCGCACTATGCGTACCTGCTACTAAAGATGCCAGGACCTAGGGGCGTCATCATCGTCCCAGGAAGCTTCACCAGGTCAGACAACTGCGACAGAGACTTCAACATAATCTCTCAGTCGTTCTGCATGTAGGAGGAGCTCACGAGACTCAAGGAGGTGACAGACAACGGGGCACCCCTAGTCACCAGGCAAAACGCACCCGATATGTCGTTCAACTCCACAATCAACACAAAGAAGGTGCAGGTTAACCCTACGGACGCCTCCAAGGCGACGTTGAGCGCTAATGACATAAGTCCCGCATAGGAAAGCGCGCTCGTCGAATTCCTCCGTGAGTGCTGGGAAATTTTCGCCTGGTGTCCTGCGAACATGCCAGGAGTTCCTAGGGAATTCAACGAGCACACACTCAATGTGTTTCTAGATGCGAAGCCAGTCAAGCAGTTGATGCGTTGACTATCCGAGCCAAGAGCCGAAGCCATTGGAATCAAAGTCAACAGACTCCTCGATGCCAAATTTGATACATCCAATTTGCATCACCATTCTATATCATAATTTGCCTCTCTTCATTGATATATTTCATATTAAGAGGTGATACTTATGTTATTTCATCTATTTTTGCATGTTGGATGATTCTTGGAGGCTGAACTGCTGGAGTCAGGATTCTGAAGGAAAAAGCAGTGTTTTGATGCAATTTCACGAAGATCAGAAAAAATACCAGAAAAACTACAAAAAATTATATTTCCCAAAATACGAAGGATGCCAGAAGGGGTGGCGGAGTTGGGCCACAGGGGCCCCACACCCCCCAGGCGCGGGCGACCCTGGGCCATGCCTATAGGGGGTGTGGCCACCCTGTCCCACCTCTGGCTCTGCCCTCTCGCCTATATCTTCTCCGCGAAACCCTAAAGTCGAGGGAGCAACCACAAAAAGATTCCGCCACCTCTGCAGGGTGGAAACCACCAAGAGAGAAATATCTCTCCGTCAGACATTTTTCTGCCAGGGAAATTCATTCCCAGAGAGGGGAGATCGTCGCCATCAACACCATCATCAAGCTAGACTTCATCGAGATCATCATCATCATCCACACCATCATATCCACCAGCACCATCGTCACCACTCCATCCCGCTATAACAATGGTGTTGAATCTTGCATAGTTCTTAGGAGAAACTTCCCCGGTGTTGATTACTATTGTAGTTGATGCTTGTGAGTGGAACCATTGAATTATTGTTTATGTTCAGGTTGTTATCCATCATTATATCATCTCTGATCTTGATCCATATGATGTCTCATGAGTAGTTCATTTAGTTCTTGAGGACATGGGAGAAGTCATGTTGTTAGTAGTGGAATTGTGTTGAGGTATTATTCAATGGTTTAATATTTAAGTTGTGGTGTTATTCTTCTAGTGATGTCATGTGAACGTCGACTACATGATACTTCACCATTTATGGGCCTAAGGGAATGCATTGTGTATTTGGCTACTAATTGTGGGGTTGCTGGAGTGATAGAAACCCGAACCCCCGTTAGGAAACTTTTGCACAAGGGAGTGTAGGATCTAAGAGTATAAGGTTGTGGTTAGGTTTTTATCTGAATTGATTTCTTGTAGTTGCGGATGCTTACAAGGGGTTTAATCACAAGTATGTATTAGTCCAAGTAAGGTCGGTACATTAGCATAGGTTCACCCACACAAGACTTATAAAACCAAAGGAGATTAATCAACTATATGGAACAAAAGCACTTGATAGTATTCCCATGTGTCCTCGAGAACATTTGGTCCTCATAAGTATTCCCACTGGCTTGTCCTTTGCTAAGAAAGGATTGGGCCACTTGCTGCATTTATTTGCTGTCTTTATTTACTTGCACTTTATTTCCTTGCTTTACCAAAAAACCCTAAAAATCCGTTCGCTAAGTATTTACATAGATCTCTTGAGCCAGTACCACTAGTCAGCATCTTATTCTCCTCATTGGGATCAACAATCCTATTTATCAAAATTACTAAGATACACCCCTATACTTGTGGGTCATTAGGACTATTTTCTGGCACCGTTGCCAGAGAATGAAGCGCTATTGAAGAGTGGAACTGGTAAAGGAAACTTCTACTGTGAGTATTGCTTTTTATTTCTGTCTGTTACTTTGTTTCCAACATGGATAACCCACTTGGTTTCTAGTTTGGGAAAACTACTACCACTGTTAGGGTAGTAGATGAACCACCACCTATTGAGATAGATCTTTTTAAGATACCTACAAGAATTGTTGATCGTGTTATGGATAATTATTATTTTGGGGATGGAACTTTCCATCCTGGTGATCATTTGCTTTTTATCCATGAATTATGCGGGTTGTTTAAGTGTGCATGTATCACAACTTAACATGTGAAGAAGAAGTTACTCTCTATATCATTGAAAGGAAGAGCTGAAGAATGGTATAAGCTGCTGAAGAATGGACAATCTATGGAATTGGAGGAAATAGTACCTCTCTTTTACTCTAAATTCTATCCTCCTAGTGAGATTCATAAGGATAGGAATCAAATTTATATCTTTTGGCCTCGTGATGGAGAGAGTACATCCCAAGCTTGGGGGAGATTGAAGTTACTAATGCTTAAGTGTCCTATTCATGAACTCCGTAACACGTATGAAGGAAGAAGCTAAATGGGATCTTCTAGACCGTATTCAAGAGAACACTAAAGCATGGTAGAACGTCAAAGGAAGAAAGTTAGGTATAAATTATGATTATGAATGCATTAAATCTTTTATGGGAACTAATGACTTCCGTGATATTAGTACTGAGTATGGTATTGATTCTCAAAGTATAGCCAATTGTTTTAAGGCTTTTGACTCTTATATATAAATTCTAAAAAGAAATGGGACAAGTACCATGCACCTTATAAAGATGTTGCTAATCATGTTCCTGTTAGAAGCACTGAGGTGTGTACTATTGATCCTATTTTGCCTGAACCTTATATTGAGAAAATACCTTTTCCTGCTAAGGTAAAGGAACATTCTATTATAGCTAATGTGGTTAGCAAAAGTACAAATAAAACTATGGAACTTGATGAGCAAATAAACATTGAACCTGTAGTAGCCACTGTGAAAGATCTTGTCACTAAAAATATAGAGGATGAACACATTGTCTTCTGTGAAGATGCTTCTAATATTGTCTCTCATCCTACAAAAGCTAGGAAAACTAGTGTCCCAGTGCTTTGTGTTAGAATTGGTGATCATTGCTATTATGGTTTATGTGATATTGGTTCTAGTTCTAGTGCTATTCCTTATGAGCTTTACAGAGAAATTATGAATGAAATTGGTCCTTGTGAACTTGAGGAAATTGATGTGGTTATTCACCTTGCTAATAAGGAGACCATTTGCCCTGTTGGTATTGTAAGAGATGTGGAAGTTCTTTGTGGTAAGATTAAATATCCCGCAGATTTTCTAGTGCTTGGTTCAGCAGCTAGTAAAACTTGTCCTATCATTTTTGGTAGACCCTTTCTAAACACCTGTGGAGATATTATAGATTGTAAAAAGGAGAAAGTTTTAACTAAGTTTGATGGAGATCCTTATGAGTTTAACTTTTCCAAATTTGCTAAAGCTCCTTATGAAAATGAATTGCCTAACAAGGATTTTAGGGTGGAACAACTTGCTTCTATTGATCTAGTTTATGACCTTAGACCTCTTTTTGATGATTGTAAGTATGCTCATTCTGATAAAGTTGTTTCTTGTGACAGTTATATTGTCAACTTTATTCAAAGTGCCACTGAAAGTTATTATGAGAGAGGGAAACATGGTTTCATGCATCTCAATAGTATTAAGTTTCCCAGCTTTATGTTGAAAGCTTTGAAGTTGCATTTGTTTTGTCTTCCTATGCTAGTTGCCTTTTGTTTCAATAATTTGTTTTCTCATGAGACTCCCCTGCATAGGAAGTGGGTTAGACTCAAATGTGTTGGATATTTGCTTTTTGATGCTCTCTTCCATTTCAAATCCATATCTCCTATGTGAGCATCTTTGAAATTATCAAGACTAACTTAAAGGCATTAAAGAAAAGTACTTCTTAGGAGATAACCCAATAGTTTTATTGAGTCTTGGAAGTTATTACTTGTAATAACCTCTCCTTATCCTTTTTGTTTTGGTTTTTGTGTCAAGATCAACCTCTTTTGAGAAGTAGAGGAGTTGTGAAAAGCTGCTGTCCTGGGACAGATTTTTGTGTTACATTATAAAAATCCGTGAAGGAGCTAAGTACATCGGATGGAGCTGTAATTTTCTATGCTTGTTCTCCAAGTTGTTATCCAACTTTCATTAGATTTGCATTTTTTATTTGAGCAATAGAAGTTTTTCGAAAAAATCAATCTTTACATGCTGGTCTGTTTTGACAGATTTCTGCCATCATTTGCATTTGCCTCTTATATTGATTCCCTTTCAGATTCTTTTTGGAATTTTGAAAAGGAGTTGCTACAGTAGCTTTTGTTTTAATGGATTTTAGTTCTAGTTTGAACCTAAAGGTTTATTGTTTTTACATACACTAATGTTGGCAATGAAGTTTGTGTGAGGCCTTGCATGAAAGGAATTTTCAGGTAATGGAGAGAAGGAATCTACAGAGTCTATCTTCGAATAGGTAAAAGGGTTGGAAATCAAAGGTTTGCGAAAACCTTATCTCTTTATATTAATAAAGGTGTTGATGATTTCGGTCTTCTGGTTCTATGGCATAGGCCTAGGGAGCACCTCAAATATGTTCTTGTTAAAGTTTCCATTGCTCATCCAAAATTCATACCCAAAAGCTTAGTTATCTCCTAGTTGGGTGGAGCCAGGAACTCTTGGACAGTTCTAGTGTACATCCTTAGGAGTAGTGACTGGAATGTCCATATCCATGATCTTCCCCCTCCTCATGAAGACCCAAAGCCTGAAGATGGAAACCCTCACCCCTTCTATGGACTAGAGCAGACAGCTGAGCAAATCTATCAGCAGTAGCTTGCTGCATGGCTTCAGCAGAATGGTGCTCCCAACTTTCAGGCCAATGCTTAGGGCAATAATCACGGGAATCAACATGGCTAGCATCTTGAGCAGCAGCATGTCTTTGCACACAATGATCAGCTCTTTCAGGCTGCTAATCAACCACAAAATATAATTGAGCCCAACCCTCCCTTGTATAATTTTCAGGCTGTTCTTAGGGAGCAGGGTGTCACTTTTGAGGCTGGTGTCCTCCCCTCCTCGCACAAATATTGCTGATAGCCCCCTCTAGGTTTGGCATGAATCTGTTATTGGTAGTCCTTCTGCTATGGATCTATCTGATCAGGAATCCTCTGATGCTCTTTCAGTCAATATGGGTTTTGTTCCTGTTAGCTCCATGATTGCTGGTAACATTGCTGCAGTTCATGATGTTCTATTACCTAGACTGTTTAGTCAGCAGTTTTCTGCCTGGGAGATTGACAATATTCATTTTGCTAAGTCTGTCACACTAGGTGTTGTTCCATTTTCCCCTCAAGCATGTGCCCATGTTTCTTTGGTTGATAAAATCTGGCAATAGTTTGCTCTGAACCCAGCTATTATTAAACACATTGTCTCCTCTCCACTGAATCAGTTTATTAACATTCATGACAAACGCAATGGAGATATTATGCAGGAGCCTTTTGTCAGCAATGTTGCTAGGAAAACTGAGAATGCTCTTACTTTGTCACTTATTGAGAATGATGAGGAGCAGGTGTATGGCAATTTTGAGGTGCCTTTCTCTGCTATTATTACTGATGATATTGCTATTTTTAGCTCTAACAGTGGTGACATTACTGTTCCAATGGTTACTACTCAGGTCAGAAGGAGCCCCAGAACAAATAAATTTGATGGATTCAAAGTGAACATGGTAATTGATGCAAAGGTGACCAAATCGAAGGTGCAACCAAGAAATACCCCTGCTGTCAAAGAGACCATGAAGAACAAGGACAAAGGGAAGGCTACTTGTTGATGTGCCTCCTGTCACTCCAATTCCTGTGCTGCAGCAGATAGGTGCAAATCTCTGTGGTGTGCCTGTGGAGGATCTCTCCAACAAGAAGCTCCTGGCTGTAGTCCAGGATGAAGAAGAGTATGCTTCTTCTTCTTCTTCTTCTTCTTCTTCTTCTGTTTAAATCATTTCAGTTGGCTTGTAATAATGAATTACTTGAAATAGTGGTTTATTTTGTGTTGGAATGTTAGGGGCCTGAACTCTAAGGAGAAATAGTTAGCACTCAGTAATGCAATTCAGTTAAGTGGTTGTGCTATCATTTGTCTTCAGGAGACTAAAAAATGTGATTTTGATATGAATTTCATTAAGTCTTGTTGTCCTTCGAGATTTGATGAATTTGTCCACATTCCCTCAATTGGAGCTTCTGGAGGGCTCATTATAATCAGGAACAGCTCTATCTTCTCTAGGCTTGTCATTCATGCTGATATTTTTGCCTTAACAATGCAGTTCACTTACACTCAGTCTAATCAATCTATAACCATTGCTAATATTTATGTACCATGTTCTGGGGACAGAAGAGATAACTATATGTAGTGGCTGTTTGATCTAAACATCTCTGCAAGTGAGGATTGGTTGTTAATGGGATACTTTAATTTCATTAGATCACCTGAGAATAGAAACAAGCCTGGGGGTGACTGTAATGACATGCTTCTATTTAATGAATTTATTAGAAAGCAAAATCTAACTGAAATCCCTATCAAAGGAAGTAGTTACACTTGGAGCAATATGCAAGATGACCTTTGCAAGAGCAACTTGACTGGTTTTTGACCTTCTTGCACTGGAATATATCATTCCCTAATACTTATGTCACTGCTCAAGGAAAACCTGTCTCTGATCATGTGCCTCTAGTAGTGTCCATTCAAACTAACATACCAGGCAGCAAGATCTTCAGGTTTGAGAATTTCTGGACTACTCATCAGGGTTTTTTTCAGACTATGAAGGATAGTTGGTCCAAGCCCACTCACAAGCCAAATGCTGCAGCCAATCTTAATGCAAAATTCAAAAGATTAAGATATGATTTGAAGAAGTGGAGTAAATACATTTCTGAATTGAAAATCTGTATTGAGAACACTAACAAAGCTTTGCAGCAATTAGATGAGATTAATGATAAAAGGATTTTATCCATCCCTGAGGGCAATTTTAGGAAAATTCTGAAAAATCATCTGATTAATCTGTTAGACTATCAAAAATAATACTGGAAAAAAAGGTGTACTGTCAGATGGACCAAATTTGGTGATGAAAACACTAAGTTCTTCCATGCCATGGCTTCTGACAGGTATAGGAAAAATTCTATTCCAGTTCTGAAAGACAGTAGTGGGGTTGATGTCACTCACCACAATGACAAAGACCAGCTTTTGTATCAGCCTTACAGAGAAAGATTAGGCATTTCCTCAGACCCTCAAATGTTGTTTGACTTTCCTTCTCTGATTGAGCCTCTAGAAGGTCTTGATGTTTTATCTGCTCCTTTCTCCACAACTGAAATTGATGATGTGGTCAAATATATGCCTATAGATAAGGCTCCTGGCCTAGATGGTTTCAATGGCATTTCCTCAAGACCTGCTGGCCCATTATCAAAGAATACATTTACCCGCTCTGTAATGAATTTCATAGTGGTAATTTAAATATGGAAAGTATCAATATGGGCTATATTACCTTAGTTCCCAAAGTGCCAAATCCTGAGAATGTGAATGATTTTCGGCCAATTACCCTGTTAAACTACTGCCTTAAATTAATCACAAAGATCCTAGCAAACATGCTCCAAAAGTTAATTCTGAAAATTGTCCACACAAATCAGTATGGATTTCTGAAAGGGAGAACTATACAGGATTGTTTAGCCTGGGCCTTTGAGTACATATATCAGTGTGAGGCTTCTAGACATGAAATAATTATTCTCAAACTTGACTTTGCTAAGGCATTTGATACAATTGACCATCAGGCTATGATTAAAATTATGAAGCAAATGGGGTTTGATGAGAAATGGCTGAGATGGATTGAAATTATCTTTGGCTATGGAATGTCTTCTGTCCTTCTTAATGGAGTTCCTGGGAGACAATTTCATTGTAGAAGGGGTGTTAGGCAGGGTGACCCCCTTTGTCCTTTGATCTTTGTTCTAGTTGCTGACCTACCGCAATCTGCCATCAACAAAGCCTTTAGGGAGCACACTATCCATGCCCCTTTTGCTGCTAATTATGAAATGGACTTCCCTGTAATTCAGTATGCTGATGATACTATTATTATCATGCCATCTCAGTTGGAGCAGGTGTCTGCCATGAAAGCTATCCTTGACACCTATGCTGCCTCTGTGGGACTAAAGATCAACTACAGTAAATCCCAAATGGTTCCTATTAATACTAAAGATTTGGTTGCACAGCAATTGGCTTCTACTTTGGGCTGTGTTATTGGGCAGATGCCTTTTACTTACTTTGGGTTGCCAATGGGGGCTACTAAACCATCTGTCATTGACCTAATGCCGCTGGTGGATAGAATTGAGAGAGGTCTCACAGCCAATTTTATGATGATGACTTACACTGGCAGGGTTACTATTATTAACTCTCTCCTCACTTTTATTGGCATTTATGCTATGTGTACCCTGAAAATAAACCCCAAGATATTGGAACATATGGATAAAATCAGAAGGCACTGTTTATGGGCTAAGAAAACTGCAACTGGAGGAGAGAAATGTAATTCTCTGATAGCGTGGGACAGAGTGTGCAGGCCAAAAAATAAAGGAGGGGTTGGGGTTCTGAATCTAAAGCTACAGAATGATGCACTTTTGCTCAAATTCCTGCACAAGTTCTATAATAGAGAAGACGTCCCTTGGGTCCAGCTAATATGGAAAGCATACTATGATGATAGAGTCCCCCATACCATGGACTCCTGTGGTTCTTTCTAGTGGAGAGATGTCTTTGCACTTTCTTCTACATATAGAGGGATCACCAAATGCAAGACAATGGATGGTAAATCTGTTCTGATATGGAAGGACCTATGGGCTGATGATATAGCAGCAAAATTGTTCCCGAGGGCCTTTTCTTATGTGGTCAATGAAGACCTGTCTGCCAGACAGTTTTTGACCTCTAACTCTCTAACTGTCCTGTTCCACTTGCCACTGTCCCCTCAAGCCCTTCGGGAAGTCATGGAAATGCAGAGTCTACTGGCCGACACCACCCTTTCTGTACATGAGCATGACAAGTGGTATCTGGTATGGGGATCTGAGGTTTATAAATCCAGCCAGTTCTATAAGTTCTGTTTTAGGGAGATTGAGGCCCATGATGCCTTTAAATGGATTTCAAAATCCAAATGTGTGCCAAAGATGAAGTTTTTCTGTTGGCTGCTCTTGGCTAATAAGCTGAACAAAATGGATTTGATGAAGAGGAGACATTATAAAATTGCATGAGATTGCTATAAGTGTTTATCCTGTAACCAAAATGCAGAAGAGACTCTGCTGCATCTCTTATTTACCTGCCCCTTTTGTTCTAGCTATTGGAACAGTCTTGGCATTACTTGGCAGGTTAACGATGCTTGCAGCATGTTGGTTTCAGCGAAACATATTTGGAATAAACCCATGTTCATGGAGGTCTTTATAATTGCAGCCTGGAGTACATGGAAAGAAAGAAACAATCTTTGCTTTAATGGCATCTTACCTAATATTGATTCCTGGAGATCCAGACTTAAGAATTACTTTAGCTTACTGATGAATAGAACTAAGGACAGCCTGCACCCCTTTGTTTCCTCCTTTGTAGTCTCCCTATAACTCTTACTCTTAGTTTTTTCCCATGGATACTGATACCAGGTTGTAAATACTCTTTGTAAGAACTTTTCCCCTTTTTTGGGACTGATTAATATATATACGAGGCAATAGGACCCTTGGGAGGGGTCTTATACTGTCATAAAGCTTCAAAAAGAGGAGGAAACAGAGCCTAGGTGGGCCACACCCACCAGTGGAGCGGGCCCCAGCTGGCCGCGCCACCAGGGGTTGTGAGCCCCCTGGAGTCCGTCTCTGCCTCGTTTTCACACAATACCTTCCTTATGTAGTGAAACTTCGTAATATATAACCCCTGGATCCCCCGAGGTTCGTATATCGTGTTCTCGTCATGTTTTTGTTTCGATCTGTTTCTGTCAGGAAATACTCTCGAGTTTAGAGGCACCATGGTCTCTGCCAACAACAAGGGCAGGAAGCCCGTGGAAGATGATCCTCAAAACCCCAAGGAGGAGGAGATCTTGGTGGGGGATGAAGAGGACGTGAAGGAGGACGATCACCTGGACACCCACGCTACCGTTGCAAGCATTGGAGTGGTGGCAAACCCTACCAAGATCAGGAGGATAACACGAATGTCTACAGGAGGGAAACCTACGCGTCATTTCCTCGTTCCACGGTCACTTCCTCCATGTACCAAGAACCCCTTCCATACTCTTATACATGAGCAGCAATTCCAAAAGGTTCCCAAAGGGAAGTTGCCCTCTAGTTGGGACATGCCCCGTTCTAAACCATGCAGGGAAGGAACACTCTAAGGAGGAAGAGTGGGGAAAGAATAATAAGGACTAGGATTCTCGGTGCGACATGATCATGAACTGCATTGAGCATAATTCGGAGTTGATTCGTAATCTAACCTTTGAGATAGAAGACTTGAGGAAGCTGCTTGAAAAGCTCATCAAGGGAACACCACAACCACCGAAGGAGTAATTCGTCATCAGGTTTTGGCATCCCCTTGGCTTGTTCCAAGCTTGGGGGAGTGCCGCGGTATCACATCATTATCTTTTATCTTTTCTAGTAGATTCATATCTTGGATAGATAAGTTATTATATAGGTTGGTTTGCATTGTGGAAGTATCTCTCCTTTAGTTGGTTATCTATGTATCCCTTGGTGTGAGTGCCTTTATGGAATATTAATGAGAATTTTCATCTTTTACTTTTTTCACTTCTTATTTTAGTTTGCAATCTCTATTATATGATTAATCTTGTTGATTAGTATTGGTGTCACTTTGGGAGCATCAAGTGAATCTAAATTGGGTTTGGCAAACCGAGCTCTGGTTAGTAGCAACACCTTTTGAGGTTTGAAAGGAAAAGAGAAAAGCGCTTACAGGTATTTTGTATCATTTATTCTATTTCTTGTGTGGCTCATAAGCTTAGTATTCTTTATTTAAGATCTTTTGTGTCTTCAAGGAAGATTGCATGTTTGACTTTATCACTTGTATGTTTGCTTGTTTCCTTCAAATCTTTTGCTTGCTACCCAGCCTTGATAGCCAAAAACCTGTGCTGACAGGGAACACTTCTCATGCATCCAATCCTTTAAACCAAAACCCATGCCATTTGTGTCCACCATATCTACCTATTAGCATTATTGCTATTCCAAGTAATTCTCAAGCTTAATCTATCTTTCAAATTAAAAATTATTTTGTTATGTGAAAACTAGTTAGTAAAGCTCTCGTGAACTTGATGGCACACCTTATTTTCTTTCCCCTAATAAACTTGAACCATTGTGTCATCGAAGTTGTATATGCTTGCACTTATACGTTGGAATTAGCAGAACTGTGCTATCATGGGGAACGCTTTCAGCATTGCACCTGTACATTGTACACATTTGATATCATGCTCTTTTGTTTGCGGATGTCGTCAGTGTGAAATAAAAGGGGAGCTTGTAAGTCCATGGAGTTATGTATGTGTGTTAGAGAAACGCCTGGGCCGCTAGCCTAAGCCATGCCTAATCATGGTGGAAACTTGCAGCATAACCATAGTGAGCAATCTCTGAAGCATCCTCAATAAAAACCTATGCAAATAGCAAATAAAAAGATCGCTGAGATGCTCACTTTATGCTTGCCTTGTCATTTTGATATGGGATAGCTCCTATATCATGTGCAAGGGGTACCCCTGTCGAGGGATCACCCCCGGGTAGGATAACCAGACAAGATACAAGGGCAATATAACCACCAGCCGGCTGCCCAGTCAGATGCAAAAACTCAAAGACGGATCATAAAGAATGCCAAATGTAGAGCAAACTAGCAAACCAGTCAGCCTGATATAAAGTATCCCCAAAGACATCTAGCCGGCTGGATCACGCCAGCCGGATAAAGCAAGACAAGTCAAGAACGAGCAGGCAGAACCATCAGCCGGATAAGATAACCAAGGTCAGACATTTAGCCAGATGGAACCAACCACCCGGTCAAGACGGATCAGCAAGCTAGGTCGCCCTAGCCAGACACTCAAGACAGACATGGTACAATATGACGCAGAGCACAGTACACAGTACACTCAGGACAACGGACAAGACAGGGAGAAGACCTACACACTCGGCCCATACCGTGGACTTTGCCAATGACGGCTGTAACAGTGTTCAGTAGGTGGTACTGTGCGCAACTTCCCGCATGGCGTCCACTGTAGCCCACAATGGCGGCATGGCCGCCACTGTGGATACACGCCCGCCATGCCGGATACTGTAGATGACATAGCCAGCTAGGGCCCGCCTGTGGGACCCGCCAGTCGGCCATATCTTTGCCCATGCCGCCTCAGCCTATATAAGGGCGACAAGGGCAACACAACAAGGGTTGGTCACTCCTTCTAGCTAGAGACAGATACAACTCAAGGAGCAATTGTAGCCCTTTGTGTGTTCATCCAGATAGTCAGATCGGCAGGAGTAAGGGTGTTACCTCACCACGAGGGCCCTGAACCTGGGTACTTCTTGTGTCCCCGATGAATGGTTGTCCCCAATCCTGCCTGCGGATGCCGTCGCTCGCTTCCCTGCTCGGTCCCGCACCATGAACTATCCTGCTTAGGCACTCCCGTTTCCATAACAACGGCAGTTGGCGCCCACCATGGGGCCCAGATGGCGATGACCGAAGTGACGTTCCGCACGAGACCTTGTACTTCATTCGGCTAGAGCGTGGCGTCCGGCCTCGTGCTCGCGCCTGTGTTTACAATGCTAGTCCCTGGATCAATAGCTAGCATCCACAGTTAAGATGTAATATCAAGAAACAAAGGTCATAATACAACTTTATAACCAAGAATAAAATAATTCTTTACATCTTACATAACTCATTTGGCTATCACATTACAATGCAACAGAATATAACAATAGCATGGGGTCCTTCATCTTCAAAGTGCCACAGGTAATCATGTTGGTTGTAGACTTGTAATCCTATTCAACACACTTCACTAACATCAAACAAACCTGCAACATAATAAGTTGCAGCCACAAGGGTCAATACATTTGAATTGTATTGGCAAGTTTCACTACTATGTAGAAATAAGTGGATCCTATCATTACATGCATATTTGGCTAAGTAGGGTTTAGGCTCATTTGCAGAAAGCAATATAGTTTTATCCTATCTTTTCAAAATAGTTTTGATCTTTTGACAAATCTTTCTAAACTCCTTGGAAAACTCCAAGTGCTTCTAATCCCTTGTCACCATCAAGTTTTACTTTGAGAAATTGGAATGTCGAGATCTTCCATAGCTTCATGCCTTAGTTGCTCAGAATTGTCCGTAACCGGGGACACGGCTAAGTACTTAGAATTTGATCTTCTACAGAAGTTGTACACTTTACCCACATGACACAATCTCGTCTTGACGCCACCAGTGGCCGCTGGATAAGTACACACCAAATGGAGTACCGGCAGATCGAGAATATGACAAACTCTTTCCATAGAAGTCCTCCCAATACACTATGCTAGCTTGTCTACCAGGCACCAATGTAAGGATATATTTCCAATACACAATTCTAGTTAACCTGAAGATGCCAATGCAAGGGTCTTCCACCATGTAGTTGACTAAGCCAGAGCCCATTTAGCATGTGGCTGTACATGGAAGCCACTGTACGAGAAACATGTTCAATCTCTAAGTCCCTGGGTGGTTTTCTTCTAGTGCACACACAAAAAGATAGCCATATAAACATGGTTCCTTTTGTTGCCACCTTGTCCAACCTTGAGTATCCTTTTCCACCCAGGTGGTTCATTGAGTACTTGTTTTATTATATAAAACATATATCTTTCCAATACTTCATATAATCATATCATGTATCCCATCCCAAATATATAGCAGGGCTAAGCTTGCTACAACTACAATGTTTTCACTAAGGAAGATATAAGGGTATCCTATTAGGATTTAGCATAGCATAAAATATAGTAATCCTTATCATGCATGTTACAAAAATCCACTAAGTGTAATGAAAATAGTAGGACATGGATGATAGTGTCACTTGCCTTTTTAGTAGAGAATGTTGGTTCACTTCTTGATCTTGAAATTATCACACTCTTCTAATTTCACTACACTTCAATCAAGCAAACATATATTCAACTAGCATTCAAACAATTTGTCACACATAAAATAAAAAAACAAGGTCATGCATGCAAGCATGCAAAAGATAGTTTTATTTGGAGAAGTGATTTCTACTAGGCTCTAAACATTTTCAAGCTCACATTGGTCATTTACTAAAGTGGTAAAACCATTTGCAAAAGGTTTTACCTATAAACCAATTTTAAATCAAATCAATATTTTATGTGGTTGAAAATGCTTTTAGCAAAGCAATAATCTTTAAAGGGTTCACCAAATATGTTTTTAAATCTCAAAACTTAGTGTTTAGGGTCAGAAGGTTTGAATCAAAACATTTCCCAAAGGCTTTACTCAGAAAATCATTTCTATACCATAAACAATATTTTTATTTGACTAGAAATGTGCTAATTCAAATATTTATCCGTTAACCTCTCAAAGTACATTTTTAAATCCATAATTTGGTTCCTATGGTCAGTAGGTTCACAACAATCCAATTTGCAAAGATTTCACCTTAAAAATATATCTAGAACAGTTTCTATATTCAAATTATGCCTACACATGTTTCTACAAATTCAACCATATTTCCAGAAGCAAAACATTAAACAAAGTGCATGGTTGGAAAGTACTTGTTCTGCTGATTCCATTGATATAAAATTTGCAAAATTTGGACGTGTGGTTTGAAAGTTATGAATTTTACAAAATCTAGCATCTAATAGATCATTTCTGGTTTTTATTCAAACCGAATGGCCACGTGGCTGAACCTAACTGGCTGATACCATTTCACGCGGATCGCTCTCTGTGAGTCGTTGGATATTATTTAAAACGCACGGTTCAGATAGATACATACCCCTTCGGTTATGAATCTATCGTGACACTTAGATCTAGATCCTACGGTGCACAGCAGCTCGACCAGGAACTAGCGGCGCTCAACGGTGGCTGGCGGCGGCGCGGCTCTGGCGGTGGCGTTGGCGACGATTCTGGAAGCGAGGGAGGGAGTGAAGGTGCTTATAGTGATTGCGGTGACGCTCTGATGCTCAAGGTGCTCGTCGTTGGGCAGGGGGCGCACGGGAACGGCGGTGATTGCTCGTCGGAGACGGCGTCGGCGTTGGGCTCGCTCAGGTGTCGATGCTGTCGACACTACAGGGCACAAAAAGGTGAGGCAGAGGGTTCGTTATATGCGGGCGAGTGTGGAGTTCACGGGAGCATCATCGAGAGGGAGTGGCGAGGTCGGTACTCACCGAGGAAACTCGCCGGAGGAAATGGCAGACGGCGGTGGTGCTTGGTGTCGAGGTTGCCAACGTTCTGGAGCGGGCACGACCAAGCAGTTGGCACTGAGAGATGCGCCAGGCGATGGGGAACAGGCTCGCGTGCAGTGGAAGGCGAGGCGTGGCAAGGTGTGGTCGGAATCGGTTGGGGAAGCTCGTCGGAGTAGTGGTGCTCGAGCTCGAAATTGGTGCAGCACGGTGGCAGAGAGGGGCCGGCGTTTGGGGGGAATGGAAGAGAAGGGCGAGGCGTTTAAAGGTGCGTGGTCACGGCGAGGAATAACTCAGTCATCAACGCGAATTAACACCATTGATTCGCGGCAGAAAACGGCGAGGGGGACGTGGTCGTGGTGGAGACGATGATGAGGTGGTCTGTGGGGTCCGTTGTCAGCGAGAGTGAGGGAGTGGTTGTGGGGTCCAGTCATCAGTTGTTGTGCGGGTGTGATACTGAGTGAAAAACGGTTCACTGCGGGGTGAGAAGGTGGGCTGCGTTCCTGGGCTGGACTGGGCCTTGGCAGTGGGCTGCTTCGTTTCATTTTTTTATACAAAATGTTTTTCCTTTTCTGTTTTGAATTTCCTGATTTGATTTTCATTCAAACAATTCAAACTCCAAATCAATTCAAGCCACCACCAAACTTTTGGGTATAATTCAATTTTGTTTTATCAACATAAACCAAAGTCCAAAATAGAACAATTATTTTTAGGGTTTATTATTTATTAATTAAAAAAATTAATAAATAGGCTTTAGTCTTTTATTTCAAATAGAATTCAAATATGTTCAAAACTATTTTTGACTTTCTAAATTTTTCCAAAACCTTTTCAGTAGGTTTTATTAAAAACCTGACACTTTGAAATATAATTGAAAATACTTTAATAAGTTTTTAATGATCATTCAAAATAGGAAAATATCTTTACTTGAATGAAATTTGGATATAAATAAATCCTCATGGTTTTATTTAAATAAACCTTTACTATTTTAATCAAACAAAATATTTTATTTTAAAAGCTTGGCCAAGATTTAATTTGGCTCATTTTAAAAAATAGTCCTTAATCATTATTTCTACCTTTGCTTATAAAAACCATATCTTTTTATTTAAAGATCCAAAAATGGTAATTCCAACTATTATAACTTTATTTTTTTTATCTTTTTAAATCCCTTTAGGAATCTATTTGATCAAAATAGGTTTTGATGTTTCCAATAGGAATCAAAAAGTTTCTTCTCACCCTAAATTTCAACAATTATTTATTTTGTTTATTTATTTTTCACATTTCAAAATTTGGAAAATTTTGGGATGTGACAGCAAATTCGACTGCGTCATCAACAATGCTCGCTGCATCGCCAGTTCCAGTTTCTCGGCAGGCGGCTCCATTTTGTTGTTCAGCGACCTGCCCGTCTACGTCGCCACCGTGTCAGAGAGTTTCCCTCGGGAGATCGTCTCCATCATCGAGCCGCTGCCCATAGTCGGCAGGGCGCTCGTCGCGCCCTGTTGCGTGGAGGTGATGATGGCTGGCTCCAGTCATGGTCGCCGTACCCCTCTAGAACGTGACGACGATGCACCGACACGTCCACTCCTCGGCGCGAGAAGGGCATGGTGGAAGAGGTCATTGAGGAGCTCCTCGAGCCGATTGATCTTGGAGAGAACCCGGAAGAGGCGATGACCAAGATCGAGGCGACGCGAGAGCGTTTGCTTCAGCAGGCTCAAGGCTTGTATTCCACCAAGTACCAGATGGAGAGCAACATCCGCGAGTATCACCGCGCCCATGGCCTCACCCCTACTAATCAAGATCCTAGCCGGCTGTGCTCCGTGCAGCGTTGCGGAGGAGAGCTGGGCACTCGTTTCGAGCAAGATGTGGAGCCGGCCCCCCACATGTACTTCCCACCGCCGGTGTATGACACCGTGGTCAAGAATGTCTAGGCGGCGCGAGCCGTCATGGATGACCTACCTCATCTAGAGGGGGAGGAAAAGATGCGGCAGTTTCAGCGGGTGCAGCACCTGCTGCGCGTGGCCGATGAGCAGGCCGAGGCCGCTCAGATCGCCTTTGAGGCAGGAGCCGGCTCCAGAGGGAACCGCCTGGGTGGAAGCAGCCGGGGAGGCCCTCGCTAGACCGAGTACTCCGCATCTCTGGGCCAGCACCAAGCGCACCCGCGCTCCAAGCGTCGCCAGTCTGGTAGTAGCCAACCCCACGGTTACCAAGGCGCCATGAGACATCCGCCTCCGGCTGGCCAAAACTACCCTCCACCCCTCCCCCATCCCTCCTCGCTGGCCGGGTGGGAGCGCCCAATCCGGTTGAGCCGGACGCACGTGACCGAATCGACATCCTGATGCAAGATCGCCTCACGGAGGAGGAAGACGTAACTGACCCAGTTTGCTTTGGGCCGCGCATCCGAAAGGAACCGTTCCCCGACAAGTTCTCCTTGGCATGGGATACCCCCAAGTACGACAACAACATGAAGCTGGAAGATTGGCTGACCGACTACGTCACAGCAGTTGGAATCGCCCATGGCAACTAGCGCGTGGCGGTCCGCTACATCCCCGTCATGCTGAAAGGCTCGGCAAGAACCTGGCTCAACAGCCTCGCGCCCAACAACATCAACGCTTGGCTTGACTTCGAGAAGGTCTTCATCCGGAACTTCAATGGCACCTACAAGCGCCCGGGTAGACCCCGCGATCTTTCTCTGTGCGTCCAGGGAGACCGCGAGTTGGATCGCGAGTATCTTGCCCGCTGGACCGATCTGCGCAACTCCTGCGAAGGGGTGGTGGAAAACCAGGCAATCGATTTCTTCATCGAGGGGTGCCAAGAAGGCACGATGCTGCGCCACCGGCTGCTGTGCGACGAGCCCAAGACCATGGCGGAGCTGATGACCGTCACGGACTAGTACGCCAGCATGGACACGACAATGAAGAAGCCCCTCCGGGTGAACGCGGAAGGACGGCCGGTTCCCACCGAGCCGACTCGAGAGAAGCATGGCGGGCAAGGTGGAGACGCCGGATCATCCAGGCGGCCTGGCGGCGACAACTGATGACCCACAAGTATAGGGGTGTATCGTAGTACTTTCGCTAAATAGGAGTGTCGATCCCAACGAGGAGCAGAAGGTGTTGACTAGTGGTATGGAGCAGGAAATCTCTGTAAATACTTAGCAAACAGATTTTTAGGGGTTTTCTGATAAAGCAAGGAAACAAAGTGCAAGTAATAAAGACAACAAACAACTACAGTAAGTGGCCCAATCCTTTCTTAGCAAAGGACAAGCCGGTGGAAATATTTATAAGGACCAAACGTTCTCGAGGACACATGGGAATTCTGTCAAGTGCTTTCGCTTCAAATAGCGGAGTACCCTTCTTTGGTGTTGTAAGTGTTGTGTGGGTGAACCTATGCTAATGTACCGACCTTATTTGGACTAATACATACTTGTGATTAAACCCCCTGCAAGAATCCGCAACTACAGGAACGCAATTAAGATATAAACCTAACCACAGCCTTAAACTCTGGGATCCTACGCTCCCTTGTGCAAAGGTGTCCTAACGGGGGTTCAGGTTTTTGTCACTCCGGCAACCCCACAATTAGTATCCAAATACACAATGCATTCCCCTAGGCCCATAAATGGTGAAGTATCATGTAGTCGACGTTCACATGACACCACTATAATAATAGCACCACAACTTAAATACTAAACCATTGAATAATATCTCAACACAAATCACTACTAACAACATGACTTCTCCCATATCCTCAAGAACTAAACGAACTACTCACAAGACATCATTTGGATCAATATCAAATATGGTATGGTGATGGATAACAATCTGAACATAAACTATAATCCAATGGTTCCACTCACAAGCATCAACTACAATAGTAATCAACACCGAGAAAGTTTCCCCTAAGAACTATGCAAGTATTCAACTCAATTGTTATAGCGGGATGGAGTGGTGAAGATGGTGCTGGTGGAGATGATGGTGTGGATGATGATGATCCCGATGAAGTATATCTTGACGATGGTGTTGATGGCGACGATCTCCCCTCTCCGTGAAGGAATTTCCCTGGCAGAAATCTGTCTATAGAAGAGCTCTTTCTCTCTCGGTGTTTTCCGCCCCGCAGAGGAGGCGAAATCTTTTTGTGGTCACTCCCCCGTGTATTAGGGTTCTGAGGAGAAGATTTAAGCGATAGGGCGGAGCTAGAGGTGGGCGACACCCCCTGTAGGCGCGACCAGGGGGTGGCCCGCGCCAAGGGGGGTGTGGTCCCCCTGTGGCCCATCTACGCCTCCCCTTCTGGCTTCCTTCGTCTTCTGGGAAAATATGAGTTTCCATATTTTTCTGATCTTCACGAAATTGTATCAAAACACCTTTTTTTCCATCAGAATCCTGACTCCGGCAGTTCATCCTCCAAGAATCATCCAACATGCAAAAACAGATGAAAAGACATAAGTAACACCTCTTAATATGAAATATATCAATGAATAGAGGCAAATTATGATATAGAATGGTGATGGAAATTGGACGTATCAACTCCCCCAAGATTAGACCTTCGCTTGTCCCCAAGCGAAAACTGAGCTCAGTAAACATGTCCACAGGTTTATGGAGTGAAGTGTCGATAAAAGAATACAGACAAGAAGCATCACACTTACCATTACACAACTCATAGAAGAAAGCAACTCACCATTATATAACTTAGCTTGCAACAAGTACATGAGTCACAATAGAGATGCATAAAGATAAATCATAATTGGAATTGTCAAACTTTGTTCTTGGTCAGAGAATAGCCGGCAAACAGTTTCACCAAAAGTTTTGTAGAAGTTTTCACAATAAGTGTACTCTTTGCTCAAACATAAAAGGTTTTTCACAATGATAGCTTTCAAGTAATACTCAATAGATTAGAGTCTTGTGAAAACAAGGAAGATAAAGAACATGATTGAACAAATCATCATATGAATGCTTGAAACACAACAACTCAAATGCTTGCTGGGAGAGGAAGTAGGTTTACTGACTCAACTTGGAAATAGGAGAAAGGCCCTTCATAGAGGGAATCAGGGATTTCAAGTTCGTAAAGAGCTTCCAAATGATTATGGTACTTACTAGCTTTGAGCCCTCATTGCCCCTATCATAAGCATCTTGAGGTGATCAAGGTTAAAGTGAACAAATATGGAGTATATGCTTGACGAAATATAAATTCGCAATCTCATGTCCCTTGAGTACGAGGTCCGCTCCTCATGCTACTCAACTTTAGTTGCCAGTAAGTTATTGTCATTGTAAGTACATGCGTATCATAAAGAACCGCCAACGGGTACCCCTTGCACATGGTACAGGAGCTATCCCATAACCAAAATGACAAGGCAAGCAGACAGTGAGCATCTCAACGATCTTTTTATTTGCTATTTGCATAGGTTTTTATTGAGGATGCTTTAGAGATTGCTCACTATGGTTATGCTGTAAGTTTCCACCATGATTAGGCATGGCTTAGGCTAGCGGCCCAGGCGTTTCTCTAACACACATACATAACTCCATGGACTTACAAGATCCCATTTTATTTCACCCCGACGACATCCGCCAACAAAAGAGCATGATATCAACTTGATATGTATCCATAAGTGTTGAAAGCGTTCCCCGTGACAGCATGGTTTTGCTAATCCCAACGTATAGATGCAAGCATATACAACTTCGATGACACAATGGTTCAAGTTTATTAGGGTCAAGAAAATAAGGTGTGCCATCAAGTTTGTGAGAGCTTTACTAACTAGTATTCACATAACAAAATAATTTTTAATTCGGAAGATAGATGAAGCTTGAGAATTTGCTTGGAATAGCAATGATGCTAATAGGTAGATATGGTGGACACAAATGGCAAAGGTTTTGGTTCAAAGGGATTGGATGCATGAGAAATAAGCCTTCTCAAAACAGGTTTTTGGCTAGCAAGGCTGGGTAGCGAGCGAAAGAGTTGAAGGAAACAAGAAAACCTACAAGTGATAAAGCCAAACATACAATCTTCCTTGAAGACACAAAAGATCTTAAATAAATAATACTAAGCTTATGAGCCAATCAATAAAGAAAATAAATGATACAAAATACCTGTAAGACTTTTCTCTTTCCCTTTCAAACCTCAAAAAGTGTTGCTACTAACCAGAGCTCCGTTTGCCAAAACCAATTTAGATCTACTTGATGCTCCCAAAGTGATGCCAATACTGATGAACAAGATCAATCATATAATAGAGATTGCAAACTAAAATAAGAAGTGCAAAAAGTAAAAGATGAAACTTCTCATTAATATTCCATAAAGGCACTCACACCAATGGATACATAGATAACCAACTAAAGGAGAGATACTTCCACATGCAAACCAAAGATATGAATCCACTAAAAAGGTAAAAGATAAAAGATAATGTTGTGATACCGCGACACTCCCCCAAGCTTGGAACAATCCAAGGGGGTGCAAAACCTGATGAAGAATTACTCCTTCGGTGGTGGTGGTGTTCTCTTGATAAGCTCTTCAATAAGTTCCCTCAAATCCTCAATCTCGAAGGTTAGAGTACGAATCAACTCCGAATTATGCTCAATGCGGTTCATGATCATGTCGGACTGAGAAACCCCGGCCTTGTTATTTTCCCCACTCTTCCTTTTTAGTGTGTTCCTTCCCTGCATGGTTAGAGCGAGGCAGATCCCAAACCGAGGGCAAGTTCCCTTTGGGAACCTTTTGGTATTGTTGCTCATGTATAAGAATATGTAAGGGATTCTTGGTACGTGGAGGAAGTGACCGTGGAGAAAGGATATGACGCGGAGTTCTCCCTCCTGTAGACATCCGTGCTGTCCTTCTAAGATTGGTAGGGTTTGCCACCACTCCAATGCTTGCGATGGTAGCGCGGGTGTCCGGATGCTCCTCCTCGTCCATGTCTTCTTCATCCCCTACCAAAATCTCCTCCTCCTTGGGGTGTTTAGTATCATATTCCTCGGGCTTCTTGCCTTTGTCGTTGGCGGAGACCATGGTGCTCTAAACTTGAGAAGATTTCCTGACAGAAACAAATCAAATGAAAACACAACGAGAACACGATATACGAACCTCGGGGGATCTAGGGGGTTATATATTACGAAGTTTGAATGCATAAGGTAGGTACTGGTGCAAAAACGAGGTGGAGACGGAGCTCAGGGGGCTCACAACCCCTCTAGGCGCGGCCAGCTGGGGCCCGCACCTAGGGTGGGTGCGGCCACCCTGGCCTCCGTTTCCTCCTCTGTTTCGTCTCGTAACCTTCCGTATGCAATAAAAACATCAAAAATATAAAAATATTGGGTTTTCACGAACCTTTTGTTTTCACCACTTTTACCTATTCAAAGACGAACTCTGCAGATTCCTTTTCTCCATCTCCTAAAAATTCCTTTCCTACAAGGCCTTACACAAACCTCAATGACAACATTAGTGTAAGGAAAAACAATAAACCTTTAGGTACACACTTCAACTGAAATCCATCAAAACAAAAGCTACTGTAGCAACTCCTTTCCAAAAACCCAAAAGAATCTGGAAGGGAATCAATATAAGAGGCAAATGCAAATGATGGCAAACATCTGTCAAAACAGACAAGCAGGTAAATATTGATTTTTTTGAAAACCTTCTATTGCTCAAATCAAAAAGTGAAAAACTAATGAAAGTTGGGTAACAACTTGGAGAACAAGCACAGAAAAATACAGCTCCATCCGAAGTACTGAGCTCCCGCACGAATTTTTACAATGCAGCACAAAAATCTGTCCCAGGACAGCCACTTTTCACAACTCCTCTACTTCTCAAAAGTAGTTGAACTTGAAAAAAGGATAAGGAGCAGTTATTACTGAGGTAATAACTTCCAAGATTCGACAAAACTATTGGATTATATGCCAAGAAGTACTTTTCTTTTAATGCCTTTAAGTTAGTCTTGATAGTTTCAAAAATGCTCACATGGGAGATAAATATTTGAAGTGAAAGAGAGCATCAAGAAGGAAATAACCAACACATTTGAGTCTAACCCACTTCCTATGCATGGGGATATCATGAGAAAACAAATTGTTGAAACAAAAAGCCACTAGCATAGGAAGGAAAAAAATGCAACTTCAAAGCTTTCAACATAAAACAGGGAAACTTAACATTATTGAGATGCATAAAACCATGTTTCCCTCTCTCATAATAACTTTCTTTAGCACTTTGAATAAAGTTGACAATATAACTGTCACTGGCAACAACTTTATCATTAGAATGAGCATACTTATAGTCATCAAAAAGAGGTCCAAGGTCATAAACTGGATCAATAGAAGCAAGTTGTTCCATCCTAAAATCTTTATTAGGCAAGCTATTTTCACAAGGAGCTTTAGAAAATTTGGAAAAGTTAATCTCATAAGAATTTTCATCAAACTTAGTTAAAACTTTATCCTTCTTATAATCTATAATAGCTCCGCAAGTGTTCAAGAAAGGTCTACCAAAAATGATAGGACAAGTTTTGCTAGGTGCTGAATTAAGCACTAGAAAATCAACAGGATATTTGAATTTACCACAAAGAACCTCCACATCTCTTACAATACCAATAGGGCAAAAGGTTTCCTTATTATCAAGGTGAATAACCACATCAATGTCCTCAAGCTCACAAGGAACAATTTTATGCATAATTTCCCTGTAAAGCTCATAAGGAATAGCACTAGAACTAGCACCAATATCACATAAACCATAATAGCAATGATCACCAATTCTCACAGAAAGCACATGGACACTAGCTTTTCTAGCTTTACTAGGATGAGAGATAATATTAGAAGCGTCTTCACAGAAGACAATGTGCTCATCCTCTAAATTTCTAGTGTCAAGATCCTTCACAATAGCTACCATAGGTTCAATATTCATTTGCTCATTGGGTTCCACAGTTTTCTTTGTAATTTTGTTATTCGCACTAATCATCATAGAATACTCCTTTACCTTAGCTGGGAAAGGTATTTTCACAACATGAGGTTTAGGCACAATATGATTAGTAGTATAAACTTCAGTGCTTCTAACAGGAACATGACTAACAACATCTTTATAAGGTGCATGGTACTTATTCCACTTCTTTTTAGGAATTTCTATGTAAGAGGCAAAGGCCTTAAAACAATTGGAAATACTTTGGGAATCAAGACCATACTCATTACTAATATCACAGAAGTCATCAGTTCCCATAAAGGATTTAATGCATTCATAATCATAGTTTATACTTGACTTTCTTCCTTTGTCATTCTCCCAAGCTTCGGTGTTATCTTGAATACGGTCTAGGAGATCCCATTTAGCTTCTTCCTTCATACGTGTGAATGATCCAGCACAAGAAGCATCTAGTAAATCTTTATCATGAAGAGAAAGCCTAGCATAAAAGTTATTGATAATAATATTGTTAGGGAGTTCATGAATATGACATTTAAGCATTAGTAACTTCAATCTCCCCCAAGCTTGAGATGTACTCTCTCCATAACGAGGCCAAAAGTTATATATCAGATTCCTATCCTTATGAATTTCACCGGGAGGATAAAATTTAGAATAAAAGAGAGGTACTATTTCCTCCCATTCCATGGGTTGCCCATTCTTCAACAGCTTATACCATTCTTCAGCTCTCCCTTTCAAGGATATAGAGAGTAACTTACTCTTCACCTGTTCAGTTGTGATACCTGCACATTTAAACAACCCGCATAATTCATGGTTAAAAAGCAAATGATCACCAGGACGGATAGTTCCATCCCCTAAATAATAATTATCCATAACACGATCAACAATACTTGTAGGTATCTTAAAAGGATCTATCTCAACAGGTGGTTCATCTACTACCCTAACAGTTGTAGTAGGTTTCCCAAACAGAAAACCAAGTGGGTTCTCCATATTGGAAAGAAAGTAACAAACATAAATAAAAAACAATACTCACAGTAGAAGTTTCCTTTACCAGTTCCACTCTTCAATCGCGCTTCACTCCCTGACAATGGCACCAGAAAATAGTCTTGATGACCCTCAAGTATAGGGGGTGTATCTTAGTACTTTCGATAAATAGGAGTGTCGATCCCAACGAGGAGCATAAGGTGTTGACTAGTGGTATGGAGCAGGAAATCTCTATAAATACTTAGCAAACAGACTTTTAGGGGTTTTCTGATAAAACAAGGAAACAAAGTGCAAGTAATAAAGACAGAGAACAACTGTAGCAAGTGGCCCAATCCCTTCTTAGCAGAGGACAAGCCAGTGGAAATACTTATAAGGACCAAACGTTCTCGAGGACACATGGGAATTCTGTCAAGTGCTTTCGCTTCAAATAGCTGAGTACTCTTCTTTGGTGCTGTAAGTGTTGTGTGGGTGAACCTGTGCTAATGTACCGACCTTACTTGGACTAATACATACTTGTGATTAAACCACCTGCATGCATCCACAACTACATGAAAGCAATTAAGATATAAACCTAACCACAGCCTTAAACTCTGAGATCCTACGCTCCCTTGTGCAAAGGTGTACTAACGGGGGTTCAGGTTTCTGTCACTCCGGCAATCCCACAATTAGTATCCAAATACACAATGCATTCCCCTAGGCCCATAAATGGTGAAGTATCATGTAGTCGACGTTCACATCACACCACTAGAAGAATAGCACCACAACTTAAATACTAAACCATTGAATAATATCTCAACACAAATCCACTACTAACAACATGACTTTCTCCCATGTCCTCAAGAACTAAACGAACTACTCACAAGACATCATATGGATCAAGATCAAAGATGGTATGGTGATGGATAACAATCTGAACATAAACAATAATCCAATGGTTCCACTGACAAGCATCAACTACAATAGTAATCAACACCAGGAAAGTTTCCCCTAAGAACTATGCAAGTATTCAACTCAATTGTTATAGCGGGATGGAGTGGTGATGATGGTGCTGGTGGATATGATGGTGTGGATGATGATGATGATCCCGATGAAGTCTAGCTTGACGATGGTGTTGATGGCGACGATCTCCCCTCTCCGGGAAGGAATTTCCCCGACAGAAATCTGTCTGCCGGAGAGCTCTTTCTCTCTTGGGGTTTGCGCCCGCAGAGGCAGCGAAATCTTTCTGTGGTCGCTCCCCCGAGTATTAGGGTTCCGAGGAGAAGATATAGGAGAGAGGGCGGAGCCAGAGGTGGGCCAGGTGGGTCACACCCCCTGTAGGCGCGGCCAGGGGGTGGCCCGCGCCTGGGGGTGTGTGGGCCCCCTGTGGCCCATCTACGCCTCCCCTTCTGGCTTCCTTCGTCTTCTACAAAAATATGATTTTCCATAATTTTCTGGTATTTTCTGATCTTCGCGAAATTGCATCAAAACACCTCTTTTTCCATCAGAATCCTGACTCCGGCAGTTCATCCTCCAAGAAACATCCAACATGCAAAAACAGATGAAAAGACATAAGTAACACCTGTTAATATGAAATATATCAATGAAAGAGGAAAATTATGATATAGAATGGTGATGCAAATTGGACGTATCAACAAACGCTGCCAGGGCAAGCGTCCAATTGAGCAGAACCCCCACTACCACCAGAGGCAAGTCAACGCGGTGCAAGGTGCTTCGGCTGGCAATGACAAGAGGCAGAAGAAAGCCTTCACCTTCGAGCAGATGTTTGACAGGCCGTGCAAGTACCACAACGGCGCCTTCACGCCTGCTACGCACACCACTCAAAAATGCAACTGGACCCGGTAGATTAAGGAGCAGGCTGGATTGCCTCCTCTCCCCCAACCCCTCCCGGCAGACCCCCACCACCGGCTAGGGCAGCCGGCAACAACCATGGCAACAGGGCCTACCCTCAGTAGCACCAGAACTATCACATCTTCAAGGTCGAGTGTCGTGGGAATGGCCATGACAGATGCTGCGATCGGCAGCGAGTAGTATAACAAGGGGCAAGGGCGGCCAGCCATCTGCGGTGCGAGATGAGGGCAAAGACACATGGTTTTACCCAGGTTCAGCCCCCCGAAGGGTAAAGACCTACTCCTGCTAGATTGTATTGATGAGAGAGTACAAGGGCGAGCTCGACGACTAGGCGGCGAGTCACATGGGGTGTATGATGGAACGTGAGTGCTGTGCGTACCCTAGGGAGGTTTATATAGAGTCACCTTGCTAGGGTTTACAGATCTTCAACCGATTTGGATAAGGACTTGGAGGGTGCTTGACCTAATCCGTCTAGGCCTAGCTATGCTTCTAGGCCTCCAGCTTCCAGTTGCCTGGCTCCTTCTTGGGTCGTGATCTAGTCGCCGTCCTGCAGGCCCACCCGCTGGCAGCTTGGGCCAATAGGAAACATCTTGCTGGGTATACCCACTCATCATATCCCCATCAGTAGTCCCTGAGGCCGTCGTTGATTCGTCGCAGGTGTTCTTTGGTATTCGGAGTTTCCGGGTCCAATTTGGATGCCCAGTCGAATCGGCGGTGGACTCCTTCAATGAAAGAGGAAACATGTCATTTTAGTCGCAATAATGGCGACCAGTCGAATCGCAGCCATGGCGAATGGGTCAGCGTGAAGTCGAATCGCAGCAGCGGGCGAGTTGAGTAGACGAAGTTGGACCGTCAATCTTGGTCAAACTAGCCGTTGGGTAATCCAACGGTAATATCGGCGTAATCACCGCGCAATAACGGCTCCCTGAAAATGGCGGGTAGCAACCGCTATATAAGGAAAGTGACGGGAAAAGGGCAATCATTCCGCACATTCCCTCCGACCTCGCGCATCTCACAGTCTTCCATTCTTCCGTAGCGACCAGAGCGATCTAAAGCAATCCCGCAATTCCTAGATCTTCCGATTGATGGCGCCTCCAGCAGATTCATGGGGCAGATCCAAGTGCACGAAGGTTCTGTTGAAATCCTTTGAAGATGCGGGAATCCTTTGCGCCGGTAGGTGACGAATCCCCGCGGCCAGAGAGGTGGTGCCGGATCCGCGCGACGGGGAATTCATCTGCTTCACCAGCCACCTAGATAGGGGGCTCGACTTCCCCACTTCGCTCTTCTTCCATCGTTACTGCGCATACTACGAGATCCAGCCGTCGGATCTAGGGCCACATAGCATCGAGCAACTCGCCATTTTCGTGGCGTTTTGCAAGGCGGCGAGCGAGTGGAAGAAGCACTGGTTCAACATCAGTGAATCGACCCCGGCCGAAGAAGTGGCACTGCCGATGTACTCCGCCGATCGGCCCGAGCCGCGTCGGCTTCAAGTCGCCAAGCTCCCTCTTGAACAGCGGATGGTGGTCGACGAAATGCTGACAAAGATTCGCCAGTTGAAGAAACACAGCCTCGAAATCATCAACCTCTACAACTGCTGGCTCGGGCGGCGGTTGGTGCCTTTGGCTAGCCGTGCCCATTGGATGTACGAGTACACGGGCAAGGACGACCTGACGAAGTCCTGCACCACCGAGTGGAGGCTTAACGACTACGCCTCCGCCCTGAATAAAATCACTGATACGGAATATCTCGACGCGAGGGCCGAGATTCCCCCGTATACCGCTAAGCGCAAGGCCGCGCCAGTAAGTTTTCACTTCCCTGTTCATTTCGCAGTCGCAGATATGCAATCGCGGTTTTGCTAATCGCCTTTGTATTTGCAGTTGTTCCAAGTGGTGGAGGGTTGGCTTCCGCCTGCTGATGAAGAAAATTCGAACGAGTCCGTCGAGGATGACAGCGAGTCCTCATCCGACAAGGGCAACGTCGGAGGTGACGATGATGACGACGATGACAATGACGATGAGGCCGTGGAGGTCGCCGCACCCACGGTCCGCAAGACCCGCGGGCAACGACAACGCGAGCTCAAGGCCAGTAGGAGCCTTGAGGCTCACAACGGGGGTGACGACGAGGTCCCCGAACACACTTCACGGCGTGTGGCCATGCCATCGAAGAAGAAGTCGCCGCAGAAGAAGAAGGGGCCAGCCAAGGCAGTGTCACCGCCCTGGTCTGCGAGTAGCTCCGAACCTACCAACATGGCCGCCAAGGCTGGGGCCAGCACGCCGGCACGGGCGACTGCGGCAGCCGACGCGACCGTGGTGGAGGATGAAGTGTCGCTGGCATCGCTGCCACTGCCCTTCTCCACAGTCACCGGGCTCGGGGTCGCACCATCCGCGGGTTCCTCGCCACCGAAGGAAGCACTTGTGGCGATTGCGGCGGATCCTCCTGCCGTATCATCGTCCCCGAAGAAGCCCTCAGTGTCTCCAGTATATTTGTTTGAGCGACGGATTCATATTTGTCTGGTGAGCTTGTTGACGAAGTCGTGTTGCAGGACTGGTGTGAAGAAAATAGGTAACCCTCGGTAGCTAAGGTTCTGTTGGGTACCACGGGGGCACCAATCGATGCCTCGAAGAAGAGAAAGAGCGACGAGGTTGAGGCGCCTGTTGAGGGTGCGAAGAAGGCGAAGGGCGGCTAGGTGCCTGAACTTGTGGGCTCTAAGGTCGAGCAACATCGCGGGTGCATGCCTCTTGTGCTCCTGTCAGTGGACGCAGTCGAACTCCACAATATGCTAGGTGCAGCCATCCAGGTATCTCCAGTCCCCGAGGATCTGGTCGCTGAATTTCAGCGGTCGGATACTTACTGCTTTTGTTGTCCAGTACCCGAGTGGCTATTCGCTGAATTTTATCGGCTAGACACTTAGGAATTTCTTTGCTGTCCAGTCCCCGAGTGGCTAGTCGCTGAATTTCAGCGGCTAGGCGCTTTGGAATTTCTTGGCTGTCCAGCCCCGAGTGGCTAGTCGCTGAATTTCAGCGGCTAGACACTTAGGAATTTCTTCGCTGATTTTGTCATGGTTATGCAGGGGCTTCAGTGCGAGTCGGCGAAACGATCGACCGCGAAGGAGCGTCTAGAAAAGGAGCTCCACTCCGTGCAAAGGACGAAAGAGCATCTTCGGGCGACTGCTGGTAAGATTTTGACATGCTTGTTGTCAGGGATGTTGTTTCCTTATGTTGTACTCAGAGTTGTGTTGACGCAGAGGGTCATGTGGCCGTGGTGGAGAAGGCTCGCAAGGGTATGGTCCCCTCCAGCGAGCTGACAGCTGCACAATCGTCTTTGACCGCCATGGAGAAACGGGTGGCCTAACTGGAGCGAGAGCTCAAGGCCGTGAAGGCGGAGGCGACCTCGTTGGATGAAAGGAGTAAGGAGGCTGTCGCTGCTGCTGCTGATGAGCGGAAGGTGTCAGATGCACTCGTCGCCGGCTGTAGACTGATCTCTCGAAGCTGCATGACTTCATTATGGGGTGCTGCCGCCCCTTGATTGGTGAGCTCCTTTGATTTTCATGTGGTTGGTCTTGCGAGTCCCCGAGCACGCGTGTCACATTTACTCTGTTTGCGCACTTCTAATTTTAAGCTTCTTCTGCTTCGCAGGGAAGATTCTTGACGACGAGGCCGAAGTGTAGTCGTATGATGCGCGACAGTGTGTCAGCACGCTGGTGGATTCTACCGCACTGTCAGCAACTTGCATTCGCGCGTGCCTTCAAGAGATTTCGATGACGGAGGTGATCCCAGTGACTTCGTTGAGGTCTGGCGCTACTTGGAGAAGGCCCCGGCGATTGTCGATTTCATGTCGCGGTCGGCCTTCCGCTGTGGTGCTGCGACTGCGCTGAGCCTTGGGCTCGCCCACTTCCCCGACGACTTCGACCTTGACAACGTCACCAATGGGTACCCTTCATCGACGGGCGTGGTCGAGATCTCCAATGTGCTGAAGCTGACTAAGCGGACTGCGATTTACTCCGACCGTGTGTTGGCGATGTGTGATCTTATTCCGTACCAGGATACGATCGTTGCCCCGAACGACCCCGAGCCGGCGAGCCGCGACTTCAAGGTGGAGCAGCCGTTCCGTGCGGTCATGGCGGGCGCTCTGACGACATACCCATTGAACCCGTGGGTTCCCTTTATCCGTGTTCGCGGGAGTGGTGGTGCGTCATCATCAAAGCCTGCAGAGTAAACCAGTTTGCCGAGTGGCGTTAGTTGTAAAAGCTATGTAACTGCCCTTGTAAGCGAACAAGTTTTTGCTGCCATAAGGAATGCATGAATGCTTTTGTCAGTGTTTTTTTTTGATTATGAATTGTTGGGTTGTGCGAGTCCCCGAGCGTGTCTGCCGTTTTCTGGGGTTTACCTCGTTTCATTGTGTATGTTTGTTGTTGTGTTAGTTATTTGAGGTCGACTCGCCGTGGCTTAGGAAGCCAGTCGCATGGCGACTCCAAGGGGTGCTCTATACTTAGCTATTTTCCCGGACGCGAACGGAGTCGTCTGGGCGAGTCCCTGAGTGTGGTACTTAGCCATTTTAGTCGCATGCCCAAGGGATGTGAGAACGAGGCGCGTTGTTCTTGGTGCGTTGCTCCACCTGATTCGGAGAACCAATCGCGTGGCGAGTCTAGGGCGTGCTCTCATACTTGGTGTTTTCCCGAGCCACTTGGGTTTGGTCTGGCGTTAGTCCCCGAGCGTGGTACTTGACCATTCGAGTTGCTGTGCCGAGGATGTGGAGGAATGGGTCGCTGTGGGAAGCGAATGCGGTCATCTTGGCTCGGAAAGCCAGTAGAGCGAGGTGGCTCCGATGGGGCTCCGGGTTGGCGTTTTCATGGACGATACAAGGCCCAAAATTTATCGGTGCCCTCGTATCGCACTACTTAGCCATGCCGGTCGCGTGACAAAGGGTTGACTTCTGCGTGTAGTATAACGCTATTTTTACGAGTGCGAGTGGCACAAGGTATGGAGAGTGGACACAATTTGTGCGAATCGATCTTCTTTATTTCATAGCGGATAGGGAGTACATGTTTGGAGTTCTAGGAGTAGAACTTCCGTAGGAGGTTTACATTCCATGGCCGCTTGACGCCGAGTTATCCGTCGCCTTGGACGTCGATGAGTTAGTAAGCGTCGTTGCCTAGGACTTGCCCTATGGCGAATGGTCCCTCCCACGGGGGAGAGAGATTGTGCATGCCCTTCTTGTCCAGGATCAGTCGCAGGACCAGGTCGCCTTCCTGGAAGGTGCGATTCCAGACTCGGCGGCTGTGGTAGCGTTAGAGTCCTTGTTGGTAGATGGCGGTGCAGGAGCGAGCTAGGTCTCATGCTTCGTCGAGCTAGTCGACTCCGTCTTGGCGTGCAAGCTCGTTGTCGGCCTCTGCATAGTTGACGACCCGAGGCGAGTCGTGCTCGAGGTCGGTTGGCATGATGGCCTCAGTGCCGTACACCATGAAGAAGGGGGTGAACCCAGTCGACCTGTTGATGGAGGTGCGGATGCCCCAGATGATGGAGGGGAGTTCTTTGACCCAGCACCCCGGAGTTCGCTCTAGGGGAACTTGCAGTCGCGGCTTCAAGCCAAGGAGGATGCTTTGGTTAGCGCGTATCGCCTGGCCGTTGGACTCCGGGTGGGCGACTGAGGCGATGTCGAGTCGTATGTTGTGCTCCTCGCAAAATTCGGCCATGGATCCTTTGGCGAAGTTGGTGCTGTTGTCCGTGATAATGCTGCGTGGGAATCTGTAGTGATAAATGAGCTCGCGTAAGAATTTGGTGGCGGTCTTTCCGTCGCACTTGTGGACTGGCTTGCCCTCCACCCACTTTGTGAATTTGTCGACTGCGATTAGGAGGTGGGTGAAGCCAGAGGGTGCCTTCTTGAAGGGCCCCACCATGTCCATGCCCCACACGGCGAATGGCCAGGTGACGGGGATGGTCTTGAGCTCCGAGCTCGGCACGTGAGTCTGGTTGGCGTACTTCTAGCACCTGACACAGAGTTGGATGATGTCGACCGCGTCGGCGTGTGCAGTGAGCCAGTAGAAGCCATGTCGCATGGCCTTGGCGACCAAGGACCGAGCGCCAGCGTGGTTGATAGGGCAAAGGTGTCCGATCTTTCGATGAGATGGTGATAATCGATTAGGTGGAGTTCGGGCTTGATGATCCGACTACACGTGCGAGCACGAACACCAATGCAATCTCTAGGACAATCTCCTGGAGGTTACCGATCCAGCGGGAACACGATCAGCCTGACCAGCGAGGGTCTTAATTCCTACCTAAAATCGAGAACAAGTAAGAACCAATATTGCAATCAAGATATTGCGGATTAAGAGGAAAGCTTTATTGAAAATGTGGGATCCTGTATAGGTGCGAAGTACAAGAGGCCTCTGCGACGGTCGAGCCTTGGCGAAGTTGCTATGAAGGCTAACTTAATGTCTAAACAAAATCCGAGTCTATGGTGACGGCTAGGGGAAGTATTTAAGGAGGAAAAGGTGGGGTTTCAGCTAGCCATGGAAGTGGTGGCCGAATCCAACCCTAGAAGTCCTTTTCCCCTCAAATACGGACTCTAGAAAGTGGCTATTTAAAATCCTACGAAAATTACATGGGACTGGCCCAAATTAAAGGTGTCGCAGCACCATATTAAGCTATGGACGCATTTGTGAAGTATTAATCTTGAATATTTCATCCAAGCCTTCTTTCTTCATTATGGAGGCCTCAAAGTTTTGAAATCTTCATCCGTGGCCTTCTCTTGAAACATCACAGACTTGCTGCCATCTCCATGCATGGCCATGCTCCAATGCTTGTCCCTCTCATCCATGCTTGGTCCATCATTCCTAAGAGTAAGAAATACATCTGATTTAGGAAGCATCATATTCTCATGTATGTGTGGAATAGTTCCAAGAAACGAAAGTACCTGATAGTTAAGTTGTTTGGCACGAGATCGAGTGATAGGTCCTTGTATGTGTGTAGCTGTAGGTACCATGGTTGTATCAATAGATGGGATGTCCACATCATGCTCCCCTTCTTGAATTGAAGTCGTCCTCGACGCAATCTCATCTTCCTCACCAAATTAAGGCTTCAAATCTGCAATGTTAAATGTAGAACTAACCGTACCAAAGTCTGCAGGCAACTCAAGTTTATATGCATTATCGTTTATTTTATCTAACACCTTAAAGGGACCAGCAGCACGCGGCATTAACTTAGACTTGCATAAATCAGGAAAACAATCTTTACACAAATGTAACCAAACAAGATCTCCAACATCAAACACAACATGCTTTCTCCCTTTATCCCCAGCAAGTTTATACTTAGCATTCATGTGTTCAATGTTATCTTTAGTAGTCTTATGCAAGTTTAATATCATTTCAGCGCGTTGTGTAGCATCCAAATTATTTTGCACCGAAGAAGGTAAAGGTAATAAATCAATAGGTGCACGAGGAACAAAACCATACACGATCTCAAACGGGCACATCTTTGTGGTAGAATGCAGCGAACGATTATAAGCAAATTATATATGAGGTAAACACTCTTCCCACAATTTTAAGTTCTTCTTTAAAATAGCCCGCAACATAGTAGACAAAGTTATATTTACTACTTCAGTTTGTCCATCAGTTTGGGGATGACATGTAGTACTAAACAGCAATTTAGTCCCCAACTTAGCCCATAAACATCTCCAAAAGTGACTAAGAAATTTAGTATCACGATCAGAAACAATAGTATTTGGCACACCATGCAAATGAACAATTTCACGAAAGAACAAATCAGCAATATGCGTAGCATCATCCGTTTTATGACAAGGAATAAAGTGTGCCATCTTAGAAAACCGATCCACAACAACAAAAATACTATCCCCCCTTCTGTGTTCGTGGCAATCCCAAAACAAAGTCCATAGAAATATCCTCCCAAGGAACACTAGGAACAGGAAGAGGCATATATAAACCATGTGGATTAAGGCGAGACTTAGCTTTTTGACAAGTAGTGCAGCGTGCCACAAGTATCTCAACATCTCGACGCATACATGGCCAAAAGAAATGTGCAGCAAGAACATCCTCCGTCTTCTTGACACCAAAGTGTCCCATCAATCCTCCTCCATGCGCCTCCTCTAACAACAAAAGACAAACAGAACTATCTGGAATGCATAGTTTGTTAGCACGGAACACAAATCCATCATTGAAGACGAACTTGTTCCATGTTCTACCATCTCTACAATTCTGCAACACATCTTTAAATTTAGCATCATGCACATATTGTTCCTTAATAGTTTCCAATCCAAATATTTTGAAGTCAAGTTGAGATAACAAAGCATAACGGCGCGACAAAGCATCAGCAGTAATATTATCTTTACCCTTTTTGTGTTTGATAACATAAGGAAAAGACTCAATAAATTCAACCCACTTTGCATGACGACGATTCAACTTAGCTTGACTACGAATATGCTTTAAAGATTCATGATCAGAATGTATAACAAATTCTTTAGGACATAGATAATGTTTCCAAGTTTCTAATTTCCGAACTAACACATATAATTCTTTATCATAAGTAGAATAGTTCAGACTAGCCCCACTCAATTTCTCACTAAAATATGCAACAGGTTTTCCCTCTTGTAATAACACACCTCCCAAACCAATCCCACTAGCATCACATTCAAGCTCAAAAGTCTTATTAAAATCAGGAAGTTGGAGTAAGGGAGCATGTGTTAGCTTATCTTTCAATATGACGAAGGCTTGTTGTTGTGCATCGCCCCAAACAAAGGGCACATCCTTCTTGGTAAGTTCATTCAGCGGCGCGGCAATTGATCCAAAGTCTTTGACAAAGCACCTATAAAAACCAGCGAGGCCAAGAAAACTCCTCACTTGTGTGACCGTCTTGGGCTGCGGCCAATTCTCAATAGCTTCAATCTTGGCTGGATCCACTTCAATACCCTGTGATGTAACAACATAGCCATGAAACGCAACTCGATTGGTGCAAAAGGTGCACTTCTCAAGGTTACCAAACAAACGTGCATCACGTAAAGCATTGAAAACAGCACGTAAATGGTCCAAATGATCCTCTAAAGATTTGCTATAAATCAGAATATCATCAAAGTAGACTACCACAAAACGTCCAATGAAAGCACGTAAAACTTCGTTCATTAATCTCATGAAAGTGCTGGGTGCATTAGTTAAACCAAACGGCATCACTAACCACTCATATAAACCAAACTTAGTTTTAAATGTTGTTTTCCATTCATCTCCCAATTTCATACGAATCTGGTGGTAACCACTACGCAAATCAACTTTAGAAAACATGGTAGAGCCACTAAATTCATCAAGCATGTCATCCAAACGAGGAATAGGATGACGATATCGAATAGTAATATTATTGATAGCTCTACAATCAGTACACATGCGCGAAGAACCATCTTTCCTAGGTACCAAAATAATAGGAACAACACAGGGGCTAAGGGACTCACGAATATGATATCTATCGAGTAGTTCCTGAATTTGGCGTTGTATCTCCTTTGTCTCCTCTGGATTGGTTCTATATGGCGCGCGGTTGAGCAACGTAGCACCATGAATTAGATCAATTTGGTGCTCAATTCCTCTAATAGGAGGTAGTCCTGGTGGCAGCTCAGCGGGAAAGACGTCCTCATATTCCTGCAAAAGGTTAGCAATAAAGGGTGGCAAACAAGGAGGCATGTCCTCAAATGAAAACAAAATCACTTTGCAGATAATTGCATAACATTGAGTATTGTTTACATCTAGTTCAGCAATATCAATTTTATTTGCAAGCATACATGGACTCTTCAAACGAATTTAAGTAGCATGTTTAGAATCATATTTAGTGTTCTTTGGTGGTACAAAATCTGCAGCAACAATCTGATTCTCACTTTTATTTTTCTCCTCAGTTTTAGCTCTACTAGCTCTAGCAAGATCATCTTTTAAAATCTGTTCGGGAGTAATAGGTTTTAGACCAATTTTCTTTCCATCATGCATAAGAGAATAGTGATTAGTTTTTCCATTATGAACAGATTCTCTATCAAATTGCCATCGTCTACCAAGTAACAAAGAACAAGCTTGCATAGGTACAACATCACAATCAACAAAATCAGAATATGTACCAATAGTAAAATGCACGCGTACCGTTCTTGTTACCTTGATCTTGCGAGAACTTTCAAACCATTGGATGTAATATGAATGTGTGCGTTGTCTTGTTGGAAGTGCAAGCTTCTCTACCATGTCAACACTAGCCAGATTATTACAACTCCCTCCATCAATGATGATCCGTGTAGCTCTTTCCTTGACAGCACCACGTGTTTGGAACAGGTTGTGGCGTTGATCTTGTTCAGATTTGCTCAATTGTACACTCCACACACATTGTGTAATTAAGCTCTTGTATTGATCAGCAGCTTCAGCTCCCATTACCTCTGTCTCTTCATCATCATCACAATTGTCTCCATCTCGAGCAGAAATAAGGGCTAATGTATCTTCATCAAAGTCACTCGCTGAATCGTATTGACCATCATCACGCACCATTATAACACGTTGTGTTGTGCACTGTCTCTCAATATGACCAAAACCCCAACACTTGCGGCATTGTATATCCTTTGTTTTGCCCGTGGAAGCCATAGAAGATGCAGTACGAGCAGGAGCATTGGATGACGGTGGAGGAGCAGCTGGAAATCTTGTGGTGGCCTTGGATGTGGTAGTAGCTGGTGGAGAATCATGAGAAGGAGGCGCGGATTGTCGGGATGTCCAAGTGGATGTGCGACCTGCAGAATTATTAGTCCTCCTCCATGGTGTTTGGCGATCCTGCACTTCACGTTCAGCTTTGCAAGCAAGATGAAACAAACGAGTGATATAATTATATTCCTTATAATCTAATATGTGCTGAATGTCCTTGTTTAATCCACCAAAGAAACGTGCAAGCATTTGTTCAGTAGATTCAACAAGACCACACCGAACCATCCCCGTTTGCAATTCCTGATAATACTCTTCTACAGAATTTTCCCTTGCTCTAAACGTGCCAGATTCTTTAGTAAATCACGTTGATAAGTGGGAGGTACAAAACGAACACGCATAGCAGTTTTTAAAGCAGTCCAAGTACTAGGAATAGTAGTAGGATTTAAACAACAATACTCAGACAACCAAAGGGAAGCAAATTTAGTAAATTCACATGTAGCAGCACTAACACGCATATTCTCAGGATATTTTAAACATGCAAAACGTTGTTCTACTTCCATCTCCCATGTAAGATATGCATCAGGATTATATTTACCCTCAAAAGATGGAATACTTAATTTAAGCTTTGCCACATGCTCATCATCACGTACCGGTGGTCGAGCGTTGCGGTAGTAATGTCGCGGATGGCCAGCAGGGTGTGGAGGTTGTTCAACCTCCTCGTCAAACCAATCGTCGTCGTCGGGGTCGTAGTAGTACCCGTCGTCTGCTCCCAATGTCCCAGCAGCAGCCGTGGCAGAAGTCTGAGGTGCGTCAGTTGCAGCGGTAGCCGCCTGAGGTGCAGCGGCAGCCGAACCAGCAGTCCGACCTGTGATCGGAATGCACCGTGCGCCATGCCGAGGTGCCAATGGGGCGGGTGCGGGTGCGGGTGCCAGCAATCTGGCCAAAACCTCCTTGAACCGAGCGTCAAGCTTGTCGTTGAAGGATTTCTTGAGCCCATCGATCTTGTCCATGGCGTTGGTGAGCTTGGTGTCAAACTCCCCTAGGCGTGCATCCACATCTTCAGCGCGACCGACCAAGAGCTCGAAGAAGTGGGCATGTAGTTCTTGGTTCGTCATTATGGCAGGGTTCCGCGAAGTATTTGTCATGGTTAGTCCTTTAAAAAGCAAAGGTATATACTACGGAAATATGGTGGAAGGCATGCGTAATCCGTCAAGCAATATACGAAGCTCTTACAAGTTCTTACCAAACAGCAGGAAAAGGCGATGTGCAACCGCGAGGATCAGTGGGTCCAGATATTGAACCGAGCGATTACCGGGAGTCAAGACACCGCACGTGGAGAATATCTGTGGAGCTCTGAGAAGGCTTAGCAAAGGGGTTAGCAATTATCAAAACAACAATGCAAGAGTTGAAAGAATGCTCAACGACGGTACTGTGCTGGTCCTAGGCTAGACCGTACTAGAGATGCGTGCCTAGATCACCCACAATGTCACGACGTGACACAACAAGTAATGTATGATGGTATGGCACCCTGAAAAGCGAACCGAGATGCTGAAAATCACGATGATGGCGAGTGTCTAAAACTGATCTACGGGGTATAAAAACAGGCTAGCCCCAATTTTTTTTTCGAAATTTTTGTATTATGCTCCGGAAAGCGCATAGGCGCCAAAAAAATATCGCTATAACGGCCGATGGAGAAAAGTGATCCCCGGGGCCGAAAATCAGTATAGCCAGAAAAAAAATTCGGAGGCAGTTCCAGACTTTTTTTTTGCTCTCCTTCTAGACTTATGACTGAACTTCTAACTCGACACGGACTTTAGCTCAATATGGAAACAACAAAGAAGGAAAGTGAAAAGAAAAAAAAACTAGGAAACAATAACTCAACTCGGACTCGTGCCGCGCCAGGAAAGGTAATCGGATCCGTGTCGCGGTAGGAAGGCGGTGGCGGAGTATTAGGGTTTATGGTGGCTGGGTGTATGGTGGCGGAATATGGTGGCAAAATATGGTGGCAGTGATCTGCGAGTGTGGCGGTGACTGCTATGATCAGAACTCGAATCTCTAAGGGACGAGACACTAAGACCATCAACTTGACGCGACGATGCAGACACAAATTCAACAATGCAAAAACTGAAAAGATAATGCGAGGCGTAGATTGGTGATGGGATGGATCTAAACTCTAACTGTGTTTTTGGCTTTTTCGTGGGTTATAGGTAAAACAGATCTAATCTACGAAAGCAGTAAAATCTCACCGAGCAACCTGAAATCTGATACCACTTGATAGGGCAAAGGTGTCCGATCTTTCGATGAGATGGTGATAATCAATTAGGCGGAGTTCGGGCTTGACGATCCGACTACACGTGCGAGCACGAGCGCCAATGCAATCGCTAGGCCAATCTCCTGGAGGTTACCGATCCTGCGGGAACACGATTAGCCTGACCAGCGAGGGTCTTAATTCCTACCTGAAATCGAGAACAAGTAAGAACCAATATTGCAATCAAGATATTGCAGATTAATAGGAAAGCTTTATTGAAAATGTGGGATCCTGTATAGGTGCGAAGTACAAGAGGCCTCTAGGACGGTCGAGCCTTGGCGAAGTTGCTATGAAGGCTAACTTAATGTCTAAACAAAATCCGAGTCTATGGTGACGGCTAGGGGAAGTTTTTAAGGAGGAAAAGGTGGGGTTTTGGCCAGCCATGGAAGTGGTGGCCGAATCCAACCCTAGAAGTCCTTTTCCCCTCAAATACGGACTCCCAAAAGTGGCTATTTTAAAATCCTGCAAAAATTACATCGGCCTGGCCCAAATTAAAGGTGTCGCAGCACCATATTATGCTATGGACGCATTTGTGAAGTATTAATCTTGAATATTTCGTCCAAGCCTTCTTTCTTCATTATGGAGGCATCAAAGTTCTGAAATCTTCATCCGTGGCCTTCTCTTGAAACATCACATGCTTGTTGCCATCTCCATGCATGGCCATGCTCCAATGCTTGTCCCTCTCATCCATGCTTGTTCCATCATTCCTAAGAGTAAGAAATACATCTGATTTAGGCAGCATCATATTCTCATGTATGTGAGGAATAGTTCCAAGAAACGAAAGTACCTGATAGTTAAGTTGTTTGGCACGAGATCGAGTGATAGGTCCTTGTATGTGTGTAGCTGTAGGTACCACGGTTGTATCAATAGATGGGATGTCCATATCAGTGGTGGTCGCAGTCGCCAGCGTGGATGTCTTGGAGGATTTTGCGACCTTCCGCGGGTTGTACTCAGGGTTGGAACATGCCGGCCGCGCTGCACTTGTGGAGCTCTCCATTGATGATGACGAAGGATTTGCAACGGCGTACTATCATCCGTGCCTCTGTCTCGTCTGCGGGTAGGGTCCCTCCCTCTAGGTAGGCGACGTATGGCGCGGTCCAGTTGCTTGGCTCCGCGATCAGGGCATGCAGTGCTTGTTCTGGTTGCAGCGGTATTCCGATGTCGATCTCCCTCGGGGGAGAGACGGACGGCTTGGTGATCGTGTCGAGGAAGACGCCGACCGGTGGCGTGAGGTGAGCCGACTCGATGCGAGAGAGGGCATCGGCCTCGTCGTTCTTGTGCCGGTCGATCCACTCGATGGAGTAGCCGGCGAAGTGGCCCCCAGCTGGTCCAATACTTGGTGGTATGCCGCCATGGTGGAGGAGACGATGTCGCAGGTACCAGCGACCTATCCGGCGACCAGGTCGAAGTCGCCATAGCAGTGCAGGCGGTTGATGTTCATCTCCTTGGCTGCTCGCATGATGTGAAGGAGGGCCTCGTACTCGACCATGTTGTTGGTGTAGGGGGTAAAGTCGAGGTACAGGACGTAGCGCAGCTTGTCGCCCTTGGGAGACGTGAGGACGATCCCTGCCCTTGCACCGTCTGCGTTCTTGGAGCCGTCGAAGTGCAGCGACCAGTAGTGGAGGTACGACAGCTTCTCCGGCTGCTGCGCCTCCTCCCAATGGGTGATGAAGTCAGCCAGGGCCTGCGACTTTATTGCTTTGCACGGCTCGTACTTGATGTTGTGGACGCCAATCTTGACTGCCCACTTGGCGACTCGCCTAGTCGCCTCGTGGTTGCAGATGACGTCCTGCAACGGCGCTGAGGAGACGATCGTGATTGGGTGCTCCTGGAAGTAGTGCGACAGTCGTCGCTGGGCTCGGAAGACCGCATATACCAGCTTCTGGTACTGCAAGTAGCGTTGGAGCGACTCGGTGAGGACTTCGCTGATATAGTAGATGGGTCGCTGCACCAGGCGCTCCTTGCCCTCTTATGGTCGCTCGACGACCATGACGGCTCTAACAAATCATTCGGAAGCCGCGAAGTTGACGAGCATGGGCTCCTTGTCGACGGGAGTATCGAGTAGCGGGGCCACGAGTAGCACTTCTTGTCCCATTGGAACATGAGGTTCTTGCGCATCATGCGGTAGAGGGCATTGCCTTCTTGCCTAGTCGGGGGTTGAAGCGACTGAGAGCCGCGACTCGCCCCGCCAGCTTCTGGACATCGCGCAGGCACTCGTGTTTGCCGAGACGGGAGATCGTGTTGATCTTGGTGGGGTTCGCCTCGATGCCGCGTTTGGATACTATGTATCCCAGCAACTTTCCAGTAGGTACACCGAAGGTGCACTTTCCTGGGTTGAGCTTCATCTTGTACCTCCGCATATTGGCGAAGGTTTTAGCCAGGTCGGCGAGAAGATCGGCCTGGCGAGTGGATTTCACCACCACGTCGTCGATGTAGACGTGGATGTTGCAGCCAATTTGGCTCGCAAGGCATTCCTGCATGCACCTCTAGTAGGTTGCTCCGGTGTTCTTGAGGACGAACGTTATGGCGGTGTAGCAGAATGCTCCGAATGGCGTGATGAACGCCGTCTTCTCCTCGTCCTCGACTGCTATTTTGATCTGGTTATAACCGGAGTAGGCATCAAGGAAACACAGTGACTCCGAGCATGTGGTCGAGTCGATGATTTGATCGATCTGGGGGAGGACGAACTGCTCCTTCGGGCAGGCGCTGTTGAGGTTTGTGTAATCGATACACATTCTCCAGGTCCCGTTTTTCTTCTCGACCAGGACTGGGATTGCCAGCCACTTGGAGTATTTGATTGGCCGTATGAAGCCTGCAACGAGTAGATGCTGCACCTCCTCGGCGATTGCTCGGCGGCGCTGTTCATTGAAGGGCCGCATCGACTGCTTGACGGGTCGCGCTTTGGGGTCAGCGTTGAGTTTGTGCTCAGTGAGTTCCCTTGGGAGACCAGTCATGTCGGATGGCTTCCATGCGAAGATGTCGCGATTCTCATGTAGGAACTCGATGAGAGCGCCTTCCTATGCTGGGCTCATGCCCGTTCCGATCGTCACCGTCTGGCTGGAGTCGCCTGGGACCAGCTCGATGGAGCGCGTGTGCGTGGTTGCCTCGAACGCGATTGAGCCGCCGTTCTCCGAGTTGGGCTTCTTGAGTATTATGGGGTCGTCATTGTCGACCCCGCTTGTGTAATTGGCGAGATCCTCCGCGTGGTTGGCCTCTGTGGCGATGATGGCATCGACGAGCTCGGCGCCCTTGGCCTCGCACTCTGCGGTCACATCGGGGTCGCCGTGGACGGTGATGATACCGCGCGACCCTAGGAGCTTCATTGCGTTATACGCGTTGTGTGGCGCTGCCATAAACTTGGCGAACGCCTGCCGCCCCAGGACGCAGTGGGGCTGTTGAAGGGTACCAGCTCGAAGACAATTCGCTCGGTACGGAAGTTTGCTGGTGTGCCGAAGGTGACTGGCAGCGTCACCTTGCCGATCGGGTACGCCTTCCGACCAAGGATGATGCCATGGAAAGTGGTGTAGGTCATTTCGATCATCGACTACGGGAGCCGCAGTAGCCTAAAAGTGTCTAGGTAGAGGATGTTGATGGAGCTTCCGCCATCCATCAGTGTCTTGGGGAGCTAGTAGTCGCCCACTTTGGGATTGACCACCAAGGCGTCTCACCCTGGGTATTCAATCCGTGGAGAGTGGTCCTCACGACTCCAGGCGATCTGCTGCTCGGACCGGTTGAGGAAGCAGGGGACATCGACTTGCGACACCACGGCGACGGTGCGAGCGATGACCTTCTTCTCGCGCTTGGTGCTGAACCCGGTGAAGGTGTGGAGCGATCCGGCTTCATTGACGAATGCCCCGCCATTTGGCGGGTTGTTGTTGGGGTCCTCTCATGTGCGCCATGCCTTCTCGATCTCCCTTAGGGAATGGCAGTCGGTGGTCGTGTGGGTGGTGGGCTTCCCCTCCCTGCTATGGAACACACAGGGCTGGTTGAGGAGAGCCGCGGGGTCGAATTTCGGCCTCGCCTTGTAGTTCCCGTTGTCACGGCGTTGGACTCCGTCACGGCGGAAGCTCTTGGGCTCGTGCGGTGCATAGCTGATGTTGGTGACAAAGTCGACTTGCCCGTCACCACGGCGCTTGTCGGTGAGGCGAGTGTTGCTGTAGCGTAGCTGACGTCGTCTCCCATTGTCGTGGACGCTCTGGCAGCGGTTTCCACCCGACTCGTCGTCGGTTTCTTGGTTTGGGTCCTCCTCCGCGTACTGTTTGGCAATTTCAAGGAGGTCCGGTCTGTTGTCGAGTGTCTTGTACACCCGCTTGAGCTTGGCGACCAATGGATCGTAGCAGCACAAGGTCTTGAAGTAGTGTATCGCTGTGTCCGGGTGGATGCCGACTGCGTTGAACCATAGGCCGTGCCAGCGTGGACCCAACTGCGGGTCGACTCGCGGGTCCCTGGACGTATCGCTCCAGGTCCTCGATGGTGGTGGCGGGGGTGTAGTATCCCTCGAAATGCCTGACGAAGGCATTGTGCATCTCCTCCCAGGAATCGATGCTTTCCATGGGGAGGGTGTTGATCCATTGCCGGCTCGCTCCCTCCATCATCAGGAGGAGGTAACGAGCGGCGAGTAGGTTGGTGTGGCCGGCGATTTCCATTGCCATGAGGTACGTGTCTAGCCACACGGATGGGTCGTACGAGGGGTCATACTTCTCGATCTCCTTTAGCGCTTTGAAGTTCACCAGGTATTTTTCGCCTCGGATCATTGGTCCGAAGCACTAGGGGCCAACGCAGCTAAGCGAGCCTCTTGGTTCGCCGTCGCGGCGGTTTGTGAGGGTGTGCCTCAGGTCGTCGGGCTGGCGTGCGCCAACTTTGGTTGTTGATGATGTGGGTCCGTGCGTCGACTGGCTGCCCATTGGCAGCGACCATGTTGTTTGTCGGTCGTGGGTCATTGGTGGAGAGCGCCGCATGTGCGGGTCGAGGTTGGAGCTGTAGGGGCTTGGGTGGTGAGAAGTTGAGTGTGTTTTCCATCGTCGGGCAGCTGCTCGAGGCCGCCCTGCTTCCTGACGAGCGGGAGTACATGTGCCCCGCTAGTCGGCTCCCGCAGTTTGTTGCTCGACTGCCTTGGCAAGTAAGACCTTGGCATACTGGATCTGTAGGGTGCCTTTTCCGGTCACGTTGATGTTGGCAACCGCGGGTCGACTCGCGATGACATTGTCCATCGGAGTGGAGAACAACGGGTGGCCGTTCGTGTCCTGCTCCTGCGGGGAGATCATGATCCTCGGCTGGTCCCGAGGGGGCGTGCGGCCGGGTGGTGGTGGGGGGGGGGGGGGCGCCATTCACCGATGCGCCTTGTGGTGGCCGTGCGCTTCCTCCTGGCGGTGCGTTCTCGCAGATCGCTTGGTTGGCCACGCGGGTCGGGTCATTCTCATCGTTGAAGTTCAGGGCGTGGCCCTAAACAGTGGGGTTTAGGCGCGACCTGATGTGGTGCTGGTGGTAGAGCGAGAGCTCCTGCGCCGTCGCCTGCTCGAGGCGAAATTTTTCGCGCTCGGCTTGTTCCTTGCGAACCGCCTCCTCTAGTCGCAGGCGGAGTTCCTCGACCTTCGTCGCCATCGCAGTTGGCGCGATCGGCGTGGAGAAGGGGTCTAGCGGGGCATCCGTGCCACTCGCCATGTATGTCGCGACAAAGCGACCAGATTCGTCGTCGAGATCGCTGGAGTTTACTGACCCGGAGTAGGAGTCGAAGATCCCGAGGATGGAGGGATCCTCGAAGTCTCCTACATTGAAGACTTGGGTGATGGATCCTGCGCGTGATGCGGCGACAATGGACCCGGCGACTGACGCTGGGGTCGCCGAGTTTGCGTCGTTGTTGAGGGCCACGTCATCCGCGGCCATGTTGGTTTTGGCCATGTTGCTGTTGGCCGAGCCATACTCGGAGGGGAGGTGGTGGATGGTGCGGACCTGACTCTTCGAGAGCCGATCACGCGGTGGCGACTCGCATATGCGAACCGAGTCCTCCAAGACGATGACATCGGTGAAGCCGACGAAGAGGCTGATCGTGCCGATTGGCATGCTCACGCTATGCATGACGGGGCGTGCCGCCGGGACGTAGCTGCTCGGCAAGATCAGGAGGATCTCGCCGATCATGATCATGCGGCCGGTGGCGATCGTCTCGTTGATTGGCAGACTGGATCTCGCCACAGAACACAGGCCTGACCGGCCAGGCCCCACGGTGGGTTCCACTGTCGTGGGAATGGCCACGACAGATGCTGTGATCGGCAACGAGTAGTATAACGAGGGGCAAGGGAGGCCAGCCATCTGCGGTGCGATATGAGGGCAAAGACACAGGGTTTTACCCAGGTTCGGCCCCCCAAAGGGTAAAGACCTACTCCTGCTAGATTGTATTAATGAGAGAGTACAAGGGCGAGCTCGACGACTAGGTGGCGAGTCGTAGGGGCTATATGATGGAACATGAGTTTTATGCGTACCCTAGGGAGGTTTATATAGAGTCACCTCGCTATGGTTTACAGATATACAACCGAGTTGGATAAGGACTCTGAGGGTGCTTGACCTAATCCAACTGGGCCTAGCTACGCTTCTAGGCCTCCATCTTCCAGTCACCTGGCTCCTTCTTGGGTCGTGATCCAGTCGCCGTCCTGCAGGCCCACCCGCTGGCAGCTTGGGCCAATAGGAAACATCCTGCTGGGTATACCCCACTAGGCATATCCCCATCATCGAGCCGATTGACCATCGTAGCCGGAAGCAGCACACCGCGGAGGTGAACGCCGTCGTTCCCCAGTCCCCCTATGCCTCAACTGGTCTGAGATTCCCATCACCTAGAGCCAAGAGGATCAGCCGGATCTGCCCCCGAATCCCGGGGGCTACGTGATGGTGCTAGACCCTCTTCTCATCTCCGACGTACGCACCTGCCGGTTCTCGTGCGTGCTGGTAGACGGTGGGAGCAGCCTCAACCTGCTCTACCGGTCGTCCATGGAGAAGCTAGGCATCCGGGAGTGCGACCTATAGCCCTCGACCACTATGTTCCACGGCATCGCGCCTGGGCCATCGTGCGTCCCGTTGGGCAAGATCCGGCTGGATGTCATATTCGGCTTGGAGGAGAACTTCTAGTGCGAGCCAATCTGGTTCGAGGTGGTCAACCTTGCCAGCACCTACCATGTCCTTCTCGGGAGCCCTGCCCTCGCAAAGTTCATGGCAGTTCCCCACTACGTATACCTCAAGATGAAGTTTTCGGGGCCGAATGGTGTGATCACCATGGCCGGCTGCTTCAGATGGTCCATGGCTTGCGCGAAGGAAGGCGCAAAGATAGCGGAGGCCCTGCTCATCACCGAAGAGAAGCGCAAGATGATGTGCAACGTTGCCATGCTACAACAAGAGGTGCCGACTGGCTTGAAGCTGGCTGAGGACATGGCGTTCCAGCCGTCCAAGGACACCAGGCAGATCCCGCTTGACCCGGCTGACCCCTCCAAGTGCGTCACCATTAGTGCCGGCTTGGACAACAAATAGGAAAGCGCGCTCGTCGACTTCCTCTGTGAGAATCGGGACATCTTTGCATGGTCTCCCAAAGACATGTCGGGTGTGCCAAGGGAGTTCGCCGAGCACTCGCTTCATGTGCGTCCCGATGCCAAGCCGGTTAAGCAGCCCCTCCGTCACTTCGCGGAGGACAAGAGGAAGGTCATCGGTGACGAGATCGCCTGGCTACTTGCTGTCGGCTTCATCATGGAAGTATACCACCTGGATTGGCTGGCCAACCCAGTCCTGGTGTTGAAGAAGAACAAGACTTGGTGCATGTGTATGGACTAGACGAGCCTAAACAAGGCCTGCCCGAAAGACCCTTTCGCTTTGCCTCGTATCGATCAAGTGATCGACTCTACGGCCGGCTGTGATCTGCGCTCCTTTCTTGATTGTTACTCCGGCTATAATCAGATCCAGCTGATCAAATGAAAATGTTGTTCATCACCCCGTACGGGGCTTACTTCTATGTAACCATGCCATTCGGCCTAAAGAATGAAGTTTTACTACCTATCAGCGTTGCATGCAGAAATGCTTGCACTCGCAGGTCGGCTAGAATGTGCACGCGTACGTGGATGATGTCGTCATCAAGACGAAGGAGAAGCAGACCCTATTGGAGGACCTCGATAAGATGTTCGCGAACCTTTGCCGGTACCAAATGAAGCTAAACCCAGAGAAGTGCGTGTTCGGCGTGCCAGCTGGACAACTCCTCGGTTTCCTCGTGTCGAGCCGAGAGATCGAGGCCAATCCGGAGAAGATCGTGGCCATCAAAAGGATGCAGCCGCCTAAGAGCCTGCTCGGCATCCAGAAGTTCACCGGATGCTGGGATTCCCTTGGCTGATTCGTCAGCCGGCTTGGGGAGTGTTAGGGGGATCACCCCTGGGTAGGCTAACCGGACAAGATAGAAAAGCACCAAGACGCCAGCCGGCTAAGGACAACCAGAAACTCAAATACAGACCAGAAAGAAGGCCAAACCAAGACCAAGCTGGCAAACCAGCCAGACGGATAAGAATCATCAACATAGACAGCCAGCCGACTGGATCAAGCCAGCCGGACGGAGCAAGACAGACCAAGACCGAACCGACAGAACAATCAGCCGGATGAAGCAGTCCAAGGGAGAAGACCGGCCGGACGGTACGAACCATCCGACCCAGGGAGATCAGCCGGCTAGACCACCCTAGCCGGCCACTCAAGACAGGCAAGGTACAAGATGACGTAGAGCACAGTGCTTAGTACACCTAGGACGGCGAACAAGACAGAAAGGAGACTCAGACACTCGGTCCATACCGATGACTTTACCAATGACGGGTTCTACACTAGACAGTAGGTGACACTATGCATAACTACCCGCACGGAGGCCACTGTAGACGGCGTGGCGGCATGGTCTTGACTGTGGGTACATGCCCTCCATGCCGGCCACTGTAGATGACCTAGCTAAATGGGGCCCACCTGTGGGACCCGCCAGTCGTCTAGGCCGTTGCCCACGCCGCCTCGGCCTATATAAGGGGCGACAGGGGCAACATAGCAAGGGTTGGACCTTCACTGATCACTAGCTAGCCCAGATACAACTCGAGCAGCCTTATAGCCCATTTGTGTTCATCCCTATAGTCAGTTCGACAGGAGTAGGAGCATTACCTCACCTTGAGGGCTCCGAACCTGGGTACTTCTTGTGTCCCCGACACTTCCTTGTGCCCAATCCTGCCTTCAGACGCTGTAGCTCGCCTCCCTACTCGCTCCCACACCTCTATCTAGCCTTATTAGGCTCTGCCATTTCCATAACGACGACAGTTGGCGCCCACCGTGGGGCTGAGATGGCGGCGACCGGAGTGACATTCCGCACGGGACCTCGCACTTCGTCCGGCGAGCGCGTGGCTTACGGCCTCATGCTCACGCTGGGAAAATTTGACTACGTTATCAACAAGGCTCGCTGCTTCGCTGGTGCCAGCTTCCCAGCTGGCGGCTCCGTCCTGCTATTCAGCGACTTGCCAGTCTACGTCACCACCATCTGGAGAGTTTTCCTCGGGAGATCGTCTCCTTCCCCGAGCCGCTGCCCACAGCCGGCAGCGCCCTCGTCGCGCTCGGCGCTGTGGAGGTGATGATGGCCGGCTCAGGGAATAGCCTCCGTCCTCCTCTCGAGCGCGGCAGCGACTTAGGCGGGCCGTCCACTCCGCTTTGCCAGAAAGGCGTGGTGGACGAAGTCACGAGGAGCTCTGCGAGCTGGTGCACCCTAGGGACAACCCGGAGGAGGCCATGGCCAAGATCGAGGCGGCGTAAGAGCGTCTGCTTCAGTAGGCCTAGGGACTGGCCTCCAACAAGTACCAGATGGAGAGCAACATCCGCGAGTATCATCGCGCGCATGGCCTCACCCCAGCTAACGTAGATCCCAACCGGTTAGGATCCGTGCAGGGCCACGGAGGGGAGCTGGGCGCCCGGTTCGAGCAAGACGCCGAGCCGGCCTCCCGCACGTACTTCCAGCCGCCCGTGTATGACACCGCGGTCAAGAATGTCCGGGCGGCACGAGCCGTCGCGGAAGATTTACCCCATCTGGAGGGGGACGAGATGCTGCGCCAGTTCGAGCGAGTGCAGCACCTGCTGCGCGTGGCTGATGAGCAGGCCGAGGCCGCTCGGATCGCGTTCGAGGCTGCAGCCGGCTCCAGAGGGAACCGCCCGGCTGGTAACAGCCGGGGAGGACCCCGCCAGACCTATTACTCCACATCTCCGGGTCAGCAACCCCCGCGCTCCAAACATCACCAGTCCGGCAGCAGCCAACCTCGCGGCGAGCAAGGCACCACGATCCACCCTCCTCCGGCTGGACAGAACCCCCCTCCACTCCCTCCACCATCCTGCCACACTGGTCAGGTGGAGACGCCCAATCTGGTTGAGCCGGATGCACGCAACCGCATCGACCTGCCGATGGAGACTTTCCTCACCGAGGAGGAGGATGCAACCGGTCCAGAGTGCTTCGAGCCACACATCCGGAAGGAGCCCTTCCCTAACAAATTCTCCCTGCCTCGGGACACCCCCAAGTACGATAGTAGGATGAAGCCGGAGGACTGGCTGACCGACTACATCACCGCAGTCGGAATAGCCCACGGCAACAAGCGTGTTGCGATTCGCTACATCCCCCTCATGTTGACTAGCTCGGCGAGGACTTGGCTCAACAGCCTCGCACCCAACAGCAGCAATGCCTGGCCGGATTTTGAGAAAGTCTTCATCCGGAACTTCAACGGCACATACAAGAGCCCAGGCAGGCCCCATGATATTTCTCTATGTGTCTAGGGAGACCGCGAGTCGGATCGCGCGTACCTCGCCCGCTAGACCGAGCTGCGCAACTTCTGCGAGGTTGTGGTGGAGAACCAGGCAATCGGTTTCTTCATCGAGGGGTGCCGCGAAGGCACGATGCTGCGCCACCGGCTACTGTACGACGAGCCAAAGACCATGGCGGAGCTCATGCCCATTGCCGACCAGTACGCCACCGCGGACGTGGCAATGAAGAAGCCCCTCCGAGTAAATGCAGAGGGACGGCCAGTTCCCACCGAGCTGGCTCGAGAGAAGACTGCCGGCCAAGGCGACAATGCCGGCTCGTCTAGGCGGCATGACAACGAAAACCGCCTACCAGGGCAAGCACCTGATTGAGCAGCAAAGCTCACGCTACCACCAACTCTAGGTCAATGCGGTGCAAGGCGCGCTGGCCCGCAACGACAAGAGGCAGCGGAACGCCTTCACCTTTGAGCAGATGTTCGACGGGCCCTGCAAGTACTATAGCGGCGCCAAGCCGGCTACGCACACCACTCGGTAGTGTAGCTGGACTCGGCAGATCAAGGAGCAGGCTGGGATGCCTCCTCTCCCCCCACCCCCTCCTGGAGGTACCCCACCATCGGCTAGGGAAGACGACAACAACCGCGACAACAAAAGCTACCCCCAGCAGCACGATAACTACCACATCTTCGAGGCCGAGCCGATTGACAATCGTGGACGGAAGCAGCATAGCGCGGAGGTGAATGCTGTTGTCCCCAATCCCCCTGCATCTCAACTGGTCTGAGACCCCCATCACCTGGAGCCAGGTAGACCAGCCGGATTCGCACCCGAATCCCGGGGGCTACGCGTTGGTGCTAGACCCCCTCGTCATCTCCGACGCCCACACCTGCCGGTTCTCGCGCGTGCTGGTAGACGGCGGGAGCAACCTCAACCTGCTCTACCGGTCTTCCATGGAGAAGCTAGGCATCCGGGAGTGCGACCTGCAGCCCTCGACCACTGTGTTCCATGGCGTCGCGCCTGGGCCACCGTGCGTCCCGCTCGGCAAGATCCGGCTAGATGTCATATTTGGCTCGAAGGAGAACTTCAGGCGCGTGCCAATCTGGTTCGAGGTGGTCAACCTCGCCAGCACCTACCATGTCCTTCTTGGGCGCCCGACCCTCGCAAAGTTCATGGCGGCCCCCCACTATGCATACCTCAAAACGAAGTTGCCGGGGCCGAATGGTGTGATCACTGTGGCCGGCTGCTACAGACGGTCCATGGCTTGCACGAAGGAAGGCACCCAGATAGATGAGGCCCTGCTCATAGCGGAATAGAAGCGCGAGATGATGCACAATGTTGCCATGCCGCAACAGGAAGTGTCGGCTGGCATGAAGCCGGCTGGGGACTTGGTGTTCCAGCTGTCCAAGGAGACCTGCCAGATCCCGCTCGACCCAGCTGACCCCTCCAAGTGCGTCACCATTGTTGCTGGCCTAGACAGCAAATAGGCAAGCGTGCTCGTCGACTTCCTCCGTGAGAATCGGGACATCTTCGCATGGTATCCCAAAGACATGCCTGGTGTGCCGAGGGAGTTCGCTGAGCACTCGCTTCATGTGCATCCGGATGCCAAAGCCGGTCAAGCAACCCCTCCGTCGCTTCGCAGAGGACAAGAGGAAGGTCATCGGCGACGAGATCACTTGGCTACTCGCCGCCGGCTTCATCATGGAAGTGTACCACCCAGACTGGCTGGCCATCCCAGTCCTGGTGTTGAAGAAAAACAAGACATGGCGTATGTGTATCGACTACACGAGCCTGAACAAGTCCTGCCCGAAAGATCCCTTCGCTCTGCCCCATATTGATCAAGTGATTGGCTCTACGGCTGGCTATGATCTGCTTTCCTTCCTCAATTGATATTCTGGCTATAATCAGATCCGGCTGAATCCAGCTGATCAATTGAAAACGTCCTTCATCACCCGGTACGGGGCTTAATGCTACATAACCATGCCATTCGGCCTGAAGAATGCAGGTGCGACCTATCAGCGCTGCCTGCAGAAATTCTTGCACTCGCAGATCATCTGGAACATGCATGCATACGTGGACGACGTCGTCATCAAGACGAAGGAGAAGCAAACCATGCTGGAAGATCTCGGCGAGACATTCGCGAATCTCCGCCGGTACCAGATGAAGCTGAACCCGGAGAAGTGAGTGTTTGGCGTGCCAGCCGGATAGCTCCTCGGCTTCCTCGTGTCGAGCCAGGGAATCGAGGACAATCCGGAGAAGATCGCGGCCATCGAGAGGATGCAGGCGCCCAAGAGCTTGCTTGGTGTCCAGAAGTTCACCGCTGCTTGGCTTCCCTCAGCCGATTCGTCAGCCAGCTTGGGGTGAAGGCCCTGCCACTCTAACAGCTGATGAAGAAGATGGACAAGTTCACCTGGACGGCACAGGCAGATGCCGCGTTCCACGACCTCAAGCGCAAGCTGTCCACAACACCGGTTCTACGTCGCCGCCACCAACCAGGTCGTCAGCGTCATATTGTCGGTGGAGCGACATGAGGAGGGCAAGGCCCATCCGGTTCAGCGACCCGTCGACTACCTCAGCGAGGTGCTATCCCTCTCCAAGCAGAACTACCCCCACTACCAGAAGATGTGCTACGGCGTGTACCTGGCTAGCAAAAAGCTCAAGCACTACTTCCAGGAGCACCCGCTCACCGTGGTGTCCACCGTGTCGTTGGGCGAGATCTTTGGCAACAAAGACGCCATAGGCCAGGTAACCAAGTGGGCCATCGAGCTGGCCGCCTACTGCATCCGATACGAGCCCTGGATCACCATCAAGTCCCAGGCGGTAGCGGACTTCTCCGTCGACTAGGCAGAAAGCCAGTACCTACTGCCAGTTCCAGATTCCGACTACTGGAAGCTGCACTTCGACGGCTCGAAGATGCACGGGGGATTGGGAGCCGGCATCATGCTCACCTCTCCCAAGGGAGACCAGCTAGAGTACGTGCTACAGATCCACTTTGTCGCATCAAACAACATCGCCGAGTACGAGGCTCTCGCGCACGGGCTTCGGCTTGCAAAAGACATCGGCATCCGCCGGATCCTTTGCTTCGGCGATTCGGATCTGGTGGTGTAGCAAGTATACGGCAAGTGGGACGCCAGGGAGACCAACATGGCCATGTACCGGTTCCACGTGCAACTGCTCAGTGCTGGCTTCGAGGGATGGGAATTCCACCACGTCCCCCATGCCAACAATGAGGCGGCCGACACACTCGCGCGAGTCGAATCCACCAGAGCAGCCATCCTGCCTGGAGTATCCTTGGAACACCTCCGCAAGCCCAGCATCACCCCCTCTGTAGAGTCCGAGTCCATCATCTGGGTAGCAGACCCGGGGGCTCCCGGCTCAAAAGAGACGGGCCCCGCTGTTGTGCCCTCCGGCTCGAAAGACCTGGGGGCTGCCTCCTCCTCAGGCAAGCCATCGTCGAGCAAGGAAAAATGCCCGGGGGCTGCTGACTCGGGTATCCCACCCAGCCGCCCTCCGGATGAGCTCCAGATCATGCCGGCTAGCGTCTTCATCATCTGGGAAGTTCCGCCCTGCGCCCAGCCCTTCATGAACTACCTCCTCAACGACGAGCTTCCGGATGATGAGGTGGAGGAAAGGCAGATCCGGCGCCGCGCGCACACGTACACCATCATCAACAAGGAGCTGTACAAGCACAGCGCCGCAGGCGTCTTCCAGCGGTGCGTCCATGTGGATACCGTCTACCGGCTGCTGAAGGAGATCCACTAGGGGGAGTGTGGCCACCACGCCTCTTCTCAAGCCTTAGTTTCAAAAGTGATGCGCCATGCGTTCTACTGGTCGACTGCTTCGGAGGATGCGGACCAGCTGGTTCACGCGTGCAATGGGTGCCAGCGGTTCGGCCAGCTAAGGCACATGATGACTTCCGCACTCAAGACAATACCGATCACCTAGCCCTTTGCGGTTTGGGGGTTAGACATGGTCGTCCCCTTCAAGGAGCTCGAGACGGCATGACCCACCTACTAGTGGTGGTGGACAAGTTCACCAAGTGGATCGAGGTGATGCCGATCCGGAAGCTGGACGGTGCCACGGTCGTCACCTTCTTCCGCGACATCATCATCCAGTTTGGCTACCCCCATAGCATCATCACCGATAATGGCACGAACTTCGCCAAGGAGGCCTTCGCCCGGTTCTGTCACAACAATGGGATCCGACTGGACCTCGCCTTCGTCGCACATCCGCATTCCAACGGGCAGGTGGAAAGAGCCAACGGTCTAGTGCTAGCCGGAATCAAGCCCCGGTTGATCGAGCCACTAGAGCGATCACCCGGCTGCTGGATCGAGGAGCTGCTGGCTGTGCTGTGGAGCCTCCGTACCACCCCGAACAGATCAACCGGCTTCACCCCGTTCTTCCTTACCTACGGCTCAGAGGCAATTCTCACGGAGGACATTGAGTTCGACTCACCCCGCAAGCTCCTTTACACGGAGAAGGAGAACCATGAAGCAATGGAGGATAGCGTGGACCTCCTCGAGGAGGCCCGCGAGCTGGCCTTGTCCAGATCGGCCATCTACCAGCAAGGGTTGCACCGGTATCACTCCAACCGCATCCGGCCCATCGCATTTCGGGAGGGCGACCTGGTGCTCCGGCTGATACAAGATATGAAGGGCATGCAGAAGTTGTCCCCTTCGTGGGAGGTCCCCTTCATCATCAGCAAGGCGCTGCACAACAACTCCTACTATCTCATCGACGCGCAGCAGCCGCACAAGGACAAGATGGACATGTCGGACGAGGAGACAGAGCGGCCGTGGAATGCCAACCTGCTTCGACCATTTTACACTTAGTCGCAAAAACCAGTGCATGTATCTCGATACCTAAATGAATGAAAGATATGGAACCCGGACTGATGCTCGGGGGCTCCTTGCCAGATATCAGACCGTTGCTCTTATCCGTTTAATTTCCTGCAATGCTTTTCTCCGGCTTCCGTCGACCCCTGCCCGGGGGCTCGCCGGTTGGCCCGCCCTGCCATTTCTGTACACCGACTGAGTAGTGTGCGACGATGCCAGAGGCCCACTCTTCGTCTCAGCTACAGACCGCAACCCGGCTGTCCGGCTAGCAATAGCAAAAGCCTGAAGGCATCCCACATGAAAAATGGCGAAAGATGCGTCAGATCGAGCATATCCGGCCATGTGCACAGTTGGTCTTTTTTTGGCTATGAAGCCTCTAGTACCGTGTGTGGTGTATTGTTAGATCCCTTCGGCTCCGGCTCCAGACCGCAACCCGGCTGTCCGGCAAGGTGCAGCGTAAACATCATTGCACACGAGAAAGCGGCTAAGTGTCCAGAAAAGCACGAGCTAGTTTTTGAAAAAATAAAAACCCTATTCGGATTATAGAAAGACATAATAACGTGGCAACGTATTGACAAGGAATCATTTTTGTGTGTTTCTTTTTTGCACAAACCACATCGAGCTGGAAATCAAAAAGGGAAAGATTCGAAGCACCTACCTGCGGTAGCCACTCTGAATCTCGGGGGCTACACCTAGTGGGTGTGTTGGCGCGACCCCACTGGAAGCATGCGGCGTCCGGCTGAAGGATGCGGCAGCCGGACGAGGAGAAAAGGCAAAGACAGATAGAATGCAGACCTAGCAAGGAAGAGAAAGATCGAAGAGAGAAGGAAGAAGTAAGATAAGGAAAGTAATAGAGAAAAAGGTCTAGAGAGCGACCGAATGCGCACAGCTGGACTGCATTGCAGCTTCCCCGGTCCAGCCACACGAGCGCCAGTCAGAAAAGCAAGACGGAGAAAAGGCAGAACGCAAGTGAAGAGTAACGAAAGTACAAGGCAAAGGAAAGACAATGCCGACTGGAGAGGACCAGCCGGAAAAGCCAGTCGACCAAGACATAAAGATAAGTGGGCGCACGAAGGAAAATCCAGATAGGCAGATTAATTTAGCGGAGGAGGACGAAGCCTCTGCATATCCAGATCGTTCACAAACGCAAAGTACCAAAAGCTAAAGTTCTTTACAAATTCACCTGGTATCCTGGGGTCATCATCTTCAGGCAGCCGGACCCTTTCCATGGGGAGGAGCCATGCTGGTCCCGCCAGCCTGGGAAGACGCCTCCGTGCCGTCTGCTCCCGCGCCGTCGGCTCCTGCACATTCCTCGCCGTCCGTGAGCACCTCGTCGATGTCAGCATAGCTGGAGATCGTGATGGCGGCGGAGCGGAGTCCGGGGTAGGCCCAGCGCACGACGGCAAGGTCCGCGCCGACATGGAAGCCGTCCACCAGCTTGTTGAGGCGGGCATCCTTGTATCAGAAGAGCATGAGGGCCAACGCCATCTCAGGGCCGACGCGAGCGCCTAGGTCGTGCAGCCGGTCAATGGCAATCGACGCGTCGCCCAGCTTGATCACCAGGGCCCCCATGGTCTCTGGCAGAAGCTCTCCCAGAAAGACCAAGTCGTGGATGTCGGCCGCGGCTTTGCGCAAGTTGGTGGCGTCTTCTGCGAGCTGACCCACAATTCACTGATGTCCGCCTTCTCACCCGACGCAACCTGTTGCACCCGATCGTAGGCAAGGGCATCTACTTGGGGGTAGGAGCCTTGTGATCAGGAGGGGCAAGTAAAAAAATCAACCCGGCAAAAGAAGTCGGATGAAACGAGCGAACTGATAGAAGAAATTACGTTTTGCCACGAGGCCGATGTCGATCAGCTCGTTGTCCAGGAACTTCGCATGGTCCTTCATTCAGGTGGCCTCCTTGTCCAGGAGGTCGAAGGCGGTGGCCCGAATGGCGAGGGCGTCATCCCACTCCTTGAGGGTGGCCTCCAGCTGGTTCACCTTGCTGTTCCACTCCTTGTTTTGGAGCTAGAGCGTAGCGTTGTCCCGACTAAGGCACACGTTGGAGCTCTTCAGCCGGTCAATTTCGCGCTGCGCGCAAACCATGATGGCTGTAGCAAGGGAAAGAATGCAAGTGAGAAGATGGCCAGAAGCATAACCAAGCAAAAAGAAGCGCAAAAAGAAAGGATGGGAGAGGCTTACTTTGCGTGGTCCCTCGTGCCGCTGCTAGCTTCTCGGTGGATTCCTTGTTGGCGCCGTCCAGCGTCGCTAGGAGCTGCTTGACCTCCGCCAGCCCGACCTCGAGGTTCACCTCAAGGGCCTACATGGAGGCTCCCGCCTCCACCGGCAGTGGCGCCAGCGGTCCGCCCAGGGCAGCCGGGGCGTCGCGGATGGCCACCTACCACTGCGTCGTTGCCTCTTCATCCGAGTCGACATCCTCGATGATCACCATGTACTTGCCGGCGCCTGAGCTCCCCGCGCCGGCTGATGAGTCCCCACCCAGGCTCGAGGCCGTATCCGGCCGGCTCACCGCGCACTCGGGCGCGGCGGGAGTCGGCTGGACCATGGCCACTGGCTCTGGCGGGGGCATAGTCTTGGTCGTGGGAGGCGGTGCAGCCGTCGATGGGGCATTCGGCTACGAAGGAGATCACAAGGCGGCGAGGCCGAAGGCGCGCTGCAAGCCGAGCTCGCAGCGAAGGAGAGAACGGCGCTGCGAAATATATGCAAGACCAGAACAAGAATAAGAGCAGATGCGGAAAAAGGAAAGGCAAGGAAGAAACGGCGTAGAGGACTTACCCCTGCACCATGGGCGCGGACCTCTTCCGGCCGCCCGTAGTCCGGCCGGGGCATGGAGGAACCCCCTGTTGGAGATATGCCCTAGAGGCAATAATAAAAGTGGTTATTATTATATCTTTGTGTTTATGATAAATGTTTACATTCATGCTATAATAGTATTAACTGGAACATTAATATTTGTGTGATTTGTAAACTAAATTAGAGTCCCTTGTAAAGCCTCTTTGCAATACTAGCTTGTTGGTTAATAGATGATAGTGGTTTCCCGATCATGAACATTAAGATGTTATTAACAACAAGATCATATCATTAGGAGAATGGTGTGATGGACATACTCCTATAGATAAGCGTAGCATAAAGATCACGTCATTCCAATAGTTCGTTTGCTATAAGCTTTCTGATACATAGTAACCTAATTCCTTCAACCATGACATCATGCTAATCACCATCACCAGAAGGATGCTTTGATGACATAAAACACCACACCGTAACTGGGTGGCTATAAAGGTGGCATTGAGTGTTCGGAAAGTATGTGTTGAGGCACATGGATCAAGATTGGGATTTGTCCATCCATATGAAGGATAGATATACTCGGGGCCCTCTCGGTGGAATGTCATCCAATCAGCTTGCAAGCATGTGACTGGCTCATAAGGGATCACATATCACAGGAACGAGAAAAGAGTACTTATCGGTAACGAGGTTGAACTAGGTATGCAGAGATACCAACGACCAAACCTCGGATAAGTAAACTATCACGACACAAAGGGAAATTGGTATTGTATGTAAGTGGTACATTCGATAGCAAAGTAATCATAGAAATTTGTGGGAGCCATATGAATTTCTAGATTCCTCTATTGGTTATTGATCGGAGAAGTGTCTCGGTCATGTCCGCATAATTCATGAACTGTAGGGAGACACAGTTAAGGATTCAATGTTGTTTAGTAGATATGGAATGTAAGTAGGGACACCGAATGTTGTTCGGAGTATCAGATGGGATCTGGGATATCACGAGGAGATCCGGAATGGTCCGAAGAATAAGATTCATATAAGGAAAGTTCGATTCCGTAGTTCGGGAATGATTCCGATGTTTTTATCGGAGAGGTTCTATAAGGGTCTAAAAGGTTCACCGGACCGAAAGGGGAATGGTTAATGAATGTGTCATGGTTAAGTGGAATGATTGGATCATGTCCTAGGTCACTTGGTTGGGCATTTGCGAGAGAGAAATAAAGCTCTAAATTGAAAGTCAAAAGGGAAGTTTGAAAAGTCAAACTAGAACAATAGTTTCCTAGTGGAAGAAGGAAAGAGTCCTTCCTTATCTCCAACTTGGGTTTGGGGAAGGATTCAAACTCCCCTCTCCTAAGCTGCCCTCCCTCTCATAAATAGAGGGGAGGGGCTGCCCCAAAGAACTACAACCAACCCTCACCACCTTGCGCCGCTACCGCGCCACCGCCCAACGCCGCTGCCAGCTCGTCGCCGTCGCCCTAGCCGCCTCCGACTCCACCTCCTCCTCTCCGGCCTTCTAAACCTAGATCGCCGGAAACCCTAGATCCACCATAACCTGCACCGGCTTAGGCGAAGCCCTGCGAGATCTTCCCTCTACTTCGAACACCATGCCGCCGTGCTGCCGGAATCGCGAGGAGAGAACTACAGCCTCCGCTGCCTTCTGGAACAAGGGAGAGGAAGGTCTTAATCGAGTACCGAACCTGTGACCGACTGCAGAAGCGCTTCCAGAACACAGTGCCATAAGGATCATCTACACGATCTTGAGATTGGAAAGTGTATGACTACATCACCCACGAGAATCTGTTCTCGTTAACCACTTTGGAATCTTCGAGGGTGAGTACTCTAATCGACTCGTTGCTACAATCTAGTAGATAGATCTTAGCTTGTTTATGTGCATGTGGTAGATTTTTTTTTGTTTTCCATGCTACGAACCCCTACACCCCCGATGCCCGGCTGTGCTTGGCAGCCGGCTCCTCCGGGGCGGCGGCGTTGCTAGAGGTGCCCTCGCCGACGCGCTTCCTAGTGGGTTCGGGTGCGGCGGTGCCGTCGCTCTCCTCCGGCTTAGGGTCGTGTGGATCCTCCACCGCCTCATCGCCCCGGCTGGGGAAGAAGCCCTCCTAGCCGTATGAGCCCTCGCCGCTGGTTCGGTGCGGGCACAGCTAGGGGAGATCATCCGCGAAGACCTGGAGGGGTGCGTCGCCCTCCTCCCGGATGATGCGGGGGAACATCTGCATAAAAAGTATGCAAGTCAGGACCGGATAAAGAAGTTTAGTCAGATAACGGAAGAGTAAAACGAAAAGCAAGAAAATAACAAGTGTACTTACCCGAGGTGCGCAATTCTCGCGCGTGTAGGGAGCCAGACCAAATTTCCATTCGGACTTGATCTTCTCCTTGGTGATCATCCATACCCATTCGTAGAGGTTGGAGAATGAGGGGTCGCGGTGGGAGAGCCGGGTCGGGTCGAGCTGCCCGGAGTAGTAGCACATCTTGTGTGCTCGCTGCTGCAGGGGCATCATCAGCCGGCTGGACTAGCTCAACGTCACATCGACGCTGGTTACACCAGCCGTGACCAGCGTCCTCATCCGGTGGATAAGCGCGACTCCGTCTTTGCGCTGAAGATCTTCTCCTCCCAGTGCGCCCGGATGGACTCCGTGTCTTGGAAGGCCGGGAGGTTCAACTGGTCCTCGGACCCCAAGTTCCGTACATAAAAGTACGTTTGCTGCCACAGTTTAACTATGTCGTGCAGTTTGAACTTGGGGTAGCCGGTCTGCGACCGGGAGTAGATCGAAGCGCCGCTGCAGGTCACGAGGGGCCCTTTGGCGTATTGTACTTGGGGCTAGATCAAGAAGAGCCGGGGAGAAGAGCCCGAGATCCGGTTGGATCCCGAGGTAGCATTCGCAGAAGGCGACGGAGTGGGCCAGAATGCTGATTGCATTCGTCCCGATATGGTGGAGGCGGAGATCGAAGTGGGCAAGGAAAGAGAGGAAGAAGGCGCTGGCCGGGAAGGCCAAGCCGTGCACCAGGTCCGCGAGAAAAACGACGCGTTCGCCGGCTTGAGGAGCCGGCGAAATCTCATCAGCCGGGGCCAGGCGGACCCCGACCTCGCCGGCGGTCGGCAGGAGGCGCGACTGCCGGCACTTCTCCACCTGCGCCTCTATCACAGAGGAACCGCACCAGGCACCTCTGCTCTCGGCCATGGCGACAGCGGCAGAGCGCGGCAGAGTAGAAAACAGAGGAGGAGAAGGTTAAGGAGGAGCGGCGGAGGAATGCCGATGACCCGTCGCTCTGGCGAGAAGGTGGCTGGAGGCGTTGGTGCGAGCTCACCGGCAATACGAACGAAGGGCGGAGGCAGAGAGCAGAAGGGGCGCACGGCGTCGAAGGAAAAGAAGAGGGGGCGAATGACCTGTGAGGGGCGGCGGGACACCGCGACCTCTACTTAAAGGGGGCCAGGGAGGCAAACCGCCGGCTTGCCATGTGGCGGCCCCCACGGCCCTAGCGGCATCCGGATCCTTTGCGACCACGTGCGGCGCACAGAAGATCCCATCACGGGAGGTGAGGCGCTGACAACAGTTCCCGATGCGACAGCCGAACCGACCCCACGATGCACGTCCCTCCATGACCATCATTGCGCGTGGCTAGTGTCAGCGATGACGCAGCCGGGCAGTCAACCGCCAAAATCCAGCCGGGAAAAATTTCAAACTAGCTTTTTGAGCTCGCGCACGTTTCTCCTAAGGGTGTAATCTACGCGCGCTCAGGGGCTAGTGTCAGGGGGATCACCCCCGGGTAGGCTAACCAGACAAGATACAAAAGCACCAACACGCCAACCGACTAAGGACAGCCGGACGCAGAAACTCAAAGACAAACTAGAAAGAAGGCCAGACCAAGACCAAGCTGGCAAACCAGCCAGCCGGATAAGAATCATTACATAGATAGCCAGCCGACTGGATCAAGCCAGCCGGACAGAGCAAGATAGACCAAAACCGAACCGGCAGAACAATCAGTCGGATGAAGCAGTCCAAGGCAGAAGACCGGCCGGACGGTACCAACCATCCGGCCCAGGGAGATCAGCCGGCTAGACCACCCTAGCTGGCCACTCAAGATAGGCAAGGTACAAGATGACGTAGAGCATAGTGCGCAGTGCGCCTAGGACGGCGGACAAGACAGAAAGGAGACTCAGACACTCAACCCATACCGTCGACTTTACCAATGACGGTTGCTATTGTAGACAGTAGGTGGCACTGTGCATAACTACCTACTCGACGGCCACTATAGATGGCGTGGAGGCATGGGCTTGACTGTGTGTACATGCCTTCCATGCTGGCCACTGTAGATGACCTAGCCGGCTGGGGCCCGCCTGTGGGACACGCCAGTCGGCCAGGCTGTTGCCCATGCCGCCTCGGCCTATATAAGGGGCGGCAGGGGCAACATAGCAAGGGTTGTACCTTCACTGAGCACTAGCTAGCCCAGATACAGCTCGAGCAGCCTTGTAGCCCTTTGTGTTCATCCCTAAGTCAGTTCGGCAGGAGTAGGAGCATTATCTCACCCCGAGGGCTCCGAACCTGGGTACTTCTTGTATCCCCGACGCTTGCTTGTGCCCAATCCCGCCTGCGGACACAGTCGCTCGCCTCCCTGCTCGCTCCCACACCTCTATCTAGCCTACTTAGAATCTGTTGTTTCCATAACGACGACAATGAGAAGACATTTCTGTTGTACTAGTTGATGAAGAAGACGGACAGGTTCACTTGGACTGTGCAGGCGGATGCCGTGTTCCACGACCTCAAGCGCATGCTATCCACGGCGCCGATTCTCGCCACGCTGGTTGATAAGGAGCCGATGCTGCTCTATATAGCCGCCACCAACCGGGTCGTCAACGTCGTCCTATGGGTGGAGTGCCACGAGGAAGGCAAGGCCTAGCCGGTTCAGTGACCCGTATACTACCTCAGCGAGGTGCTCTCCCTCTCCAAGCAGAACTTCCCCCACTACCAGAAGATGTGCTACGACGTGTACCTGGCCTGCAAGAAGTTCAACCACTAATTCCAGGAGCATCCGCTCACCATGGTGTCCACCGCACCGTTTGGATATATCTTTAGCAACAAGGACGCCATGAGTCGGGTAGCCAAGTGGGCCATCGAGCTGGCCGATTACTGTATCCGGTATGAGCCCCGGATCACCATCAAGTCTCAGGCGGTGGCGGACTTCTTCATCGACTGGGCTAAGAACCAGTACCTGCCGCCGGTTCCTGATTCCGACTACTGGAAGCTGCACTTCGACGGCTCGAAGATGCACGAGGGCCTGGGAGCCGGCATCATTCTCACCTCGCCCAAGGGAGACCGGCTGGAGTATGTGCTGCAGATCCACTTCACCGCTTCGAATAATGTTGCCGAGTACGAGGCCCTAGCGCACGGGCTTCCGCTCGCAAAAGACATCCGCATCTGCTGGATCCTTTGCTTCGGTGACTCGCATCTGGTGGTGCAGCAAGTATCCGGCGAGTGGGATGCCCGGGACACCAACATGGCCCTGTATCGGTTCCACATCCAGCTGCTCAGGGACAGCTTCGAGGGATGTAAATTCCATCACTTTCCCCGCGCCAACAATGAGTCGGCCGATGCGCTCGCATGAGTCAGATCCACCAGAGCAGACATCCCACCCGGAGTATCCTTGGAGCACCTCCGCAAGCCCAGCATCACCCCCCTCTAGAATCCGAGGCCATTATCTGGGTAGCAGACCCGGGGGCTACCGGCTCGAGAGAGCCTGGCCCCACCGATGTGCCCTCTGGCTCGAAAGGCCCGGGGGATACCTCCTTAGGCAAGCCATCGTCGAGCATGGCAAAGGGCTCAGGGGCTGCCGACTCGGGCATCCCACCCGGCCGACCCCGAGATGAGCTCCAGGTCATGCCGGCTAGTGTCTTCGCTATCCAGGAAGTGTCATCCTGGGCCCAGCCCTTCATGAACTACCTCCTCAATGACAAGCTCCTGGCTAACGAGGTGGAGGCAAGGCAGATCCGGCACCGCGCACACGTACACCATCATCAACAAGGAAATGTACAAGCGCAGTGTCGCATGCCTCTTCCAGCTGTGCGTTGACATGTATACCGGATACCGGCTATTGAAGGAAATCCACCAGGGGGAGTGCGGTCACCACGCCTCGTCTCACGCCCTGGTGTCGAAGGCAATGCGCCATAGATTCTATTGGCCGACCGCCTCGGAGGAGGTGGACCAGCTGGTTCACGCGTGCAACGGATGCCAGCGGTTCGGCCAGCTAAGGCATATGCCAACTTCAGCGATCAAGACCATATGGATCACGTGGCCCTTTGCTCTTTGGGGGTTGGACATGATCGGCCCCTTCAAGCGATCCCGAGCCGGCATGACCCACCTGCTGGTGGTGGTGGACAAGTTCACCAAGTGGATCGAGGTGAAGCCGATCCGAAAGCTGGATGGTGCCACGATCGTCACCTTCTTCCGCGACATAATCATCCAGTTCGGGTACCCCCATAGCATCATCACTGATAATGGCACGAACTTCGCCAAGGGGGCCTTCACCCGATTCTTCCACAACAAGGGGATCCGGCTGGACCTCGCATCCGTCGCACACCCGTAGTCCAACAGGCAGGTGGAAAGAGAAAACGACCTGGTGTTAGTCGGAATGAAGCCCCGGCTGATCGAGCCGCTTGAGCGGTCACCCGGCTGCTGGATCAAGGAGCTCTCGACCGTGCTATGGAGCCTTCGCACCACCCCGAACAGATCAACCGGCTTCACCCTGTTCTTCCTCACCTACGGCTCAAAAGCGGTCCTCGCGGTGGACATCGAGTTCGACTCACCCAGCAAGCTCCTTTACACGGAGAAGGAGAACCAGGAGGCGATGGAGGACAGCGTGGACCTCCTCGACGAGGCCCGTGAGCTGGCCTTGTCCAGATCGTCCATCTACTAGCAAGGGCTGTGCCCGAATCACTCTAGCCGCATTCGGCCCGTCGCGTTCCGTGAAGGTTACCTGGTGCTCCGGCTGATGCAAGACACGAAGGGAATGCATAAGTTGACTCCTCCATGGGAGGGCCCCTTAATCATCAGCAAGGCGCTGCACAACAACTCCTACTACCTCATCGACGCGCAGTAGCCGCGTAAGAACAATATGGACAAGTCGGATGAGGAGATGGAGCGGCCGTGGAATGCAGACCTGCTCCGACCGTTTTACACTTAGTCGCAAATCAGTGTATGTATTCAAAACCCTGAATGAATGAAAGATGTGGAACCCCGGCTGACGCTCAGGGGCTCCTTGCTATAAATTTTGTTGTTGTTCCTTCCCGATTAAAACCTTATAGCATTTTTTCTGGCTTCCGCGACCCCTAACCGCGAGGGCTCGCTAGTTGGCCCGCCCAACTAATTCTGTAAACCGACTGAGTAGTGTGCAACGATGCTAGAGGCCCACTCTTTGTCTCAACTACAGACCACAACCCGGCTGTCCGGCTAGCAAGAGCAAAAGCCCGAGGCGTCCCCCACAAAAAACAATGAAAGATGCGAAAGATCGGACAGTCCGACCATGTGCCTAGTTGGTATTTCCGGCTACTAAGCCTCTAGTACCGTGCGGAAATGTATTGTCAGCTCCTTTCGGTTCCGGCTCCAGAACGCAACCCGGCTGTCCGACAAGGTGCAGCATAAATAGCATTGCACACGAGAAAGTGACTAAGTGTTTAGAAAAGCACGAGCTAGTTTTCAAAAAAAAGAAATTCTAGTCGAATAGTAGAAAGATCTGTAACATAACAATATATTAATATGAAATCATTTTCATGTGTTTCCTTTTGCACAAACCGCACCGAGCCGGAAAGCAAAGACAGAGAAGATTCGAATCACCTACCTACGGTAGCCACTCCGAATCTCGGGGGCTACACCCAGTGGGTGCGCTGGCGCGCCCCCCACTGGAAGCATGCATCGTCCGACTGAAGGGTGTACCAGCCAGATGGAGAAAGGCGGGGCCAGACAGAAAGCAAGGTGGCAAGACCCTTTGGGCAGGGCATAGCCTCTCCCGTCCGGCTAACACCGTTAGTCGGGCACGCTAGGCAGGTCCAGCCGGTCAAAGAAAAGAAGATCAAGAGAAAGATGGAAAGATGAAAAGAGGAAAGAAAGAAAGAGAGAAGGAAAGATAAGGTAAGGAAAGTAATAGAGAAAAAATGCCCAAGATACGGTCGGGTAGTGTAGCCAGATCAGGGTGCATGTCCCCCCATTCCGGCTAAGCAAGCCAGACTGTAAGAGATAAATAAGAGGCAAGAATTTTTTGAAGATCCAAAACACCTGGCCACTCTAGGTATTCCGAATCTCGAGGGCTACACCCAGTGGGTGCACCGGCGTCACCCCACTGGAATAGCATAGCGCCCGGCTAGAGGGCGTGCTAGCTGGCCAGAGCAAGTAGGCAGAGCACTACCAAGTCAGAAGCATAAAGTGGCATAAAGAAAACGCAAGTGAAAAGTCTCGCGGCCGTGCAAGTCAAGAAGCAAGATAAGGCCGTCTGGAATGGACCAGCCGGATAGGCCAACCAGACGAGACACGATAATAAGAGGGCACACGAAGGCAAAATCCCGCCAGGCGGTTAATTAAACAGTGGGGGAGGGGGCAAAGCCCCCGCAGATCCAAAGTTTCGAAGCACAAGTACGAAAGGCAAAAACTACTTACAATTCCACCCGGCATCCTGGGGTCTTCTTCTTCACGCCGCCGGGCCCTTGCCGTGGGGATGAGCCGCGTCGGCCCCGCCTAACTAGGAAGATTCCTCCACCTCGCCCTCCAGCCCCGCGCTTGCCTTTCTCTCTGTCAGCACCTTGTCAATGTCGGCGTAGCCGGCAATCGTGGTGGCGGCGGAGCGGAGCCCATGGTTGGCCTGACGCATGATGGGAAGGTCTGCGCTGGCTCGGAAGCCGTCCACAAGCTTGTCCAGCCGCGTGTACTTGTACCAGCTGAGCATCAGCGCCAACGCCTCGGAGCCGGTGCGAGAAGCAAGGTCGCGAAGCCGGTCGATGGCGTTTGGCGCATCGCACAGCTTGATGGCGAGGGACCCCATGGTCTACGGCAGGAGCTCCCCCGGGAAGACGAGGTCATGGATGCCGGCGCCTATAACATCCCAACATTTAGGAACCAACGAAGGGTAGAACTAGGATTTTTTGCAAAAGCATGCATTCATCTGTAAAATGCGGGTAAATTTTTCCCAAACTAAAAACCTAAAGTGATCAGAGTTTATTCCACTCTCTGTGTGTAGGAATAGCTATTGAGAGTGCTCGTTATAAATTCTGACATGATCTTTATGAATAAATGTGTTTTGGGGGAGAATTTGAATTCAAATTTGAAATTTGAAATTATATTTAAAAGTTAAGATTTGGATATTGAAATAATTTTTAAATGATTTAGTAATATCATTTGTTTTAATAAAGGGATAAAAAATAATAATAGAATTCAATATTAAGTAATTCAAATAAGAAATGACTCTTTATTTCATACACATTTCTGTTACAATGATGAACTCATCAAACCAATGAGAGGTTCAGTATAGTAAGGGAATTACAACAAATGGAATTCAAATAATAAACTATTATAAAATTGTTACAAAAAGAATAAAATAAGATATTACAAAATTCTTACAAATGAATCAAATAAATATTACAGTGAAATCTACTTATCTATCTAAACCTATACTAAATCTTGAACACCAGATCTTGTACCTGCAACAAAATTCAAAACAAACAAAAAGGAAAATAAAAGATTAGTTGTTAGGATACTCTTAGTGGAGAGCAGTGAAGTGCAGTGCTCATGTTACATCATTGAGTATTGTTAAAGGGGCAAGTTTCACCAATATGAAACTATTTGTTCTTTCATAATAAATAAGCCACAAGTCTGATTTTAACAGCAAGTAAGAGGGGCAAGTTTCACCAATATGAAATAATTTGTTCTTTCATAATAAATAAGCCACAAGTTAGATTTTAACAGCAAGTAAGAGGGGCAAGTTTCACCAGGTAAGTGAAATGTAAAAGGTCAAAAGGTAAAACACCTCATCGATCTGATCCAAACCATGCACCAAGCAGCCAGGCAGCACAATCACCTAAATGCATGGTGTGTGCTGTCAAGACAGCAGCAGCTACACAAGCAAAAGGGAAGAGCCCAGCCGTGGCAAGGCTCACAACAGCTCATTCTCACTTTCCAACATCAAACCAGGAACACACCAAGCTTAGAAGAGCCAAGCAAACCATCATCCCAACCACACACCAGATCATCCTAGTACTCACCATATGGTGACATAAGGAGGGGGTGGATCAGATGGATAGCAAGGACAAGGACAAGCTTCCATGAGCTAGAAGTAGCAAGAGCAGCATTAGGAGGAGAAGAACAAGGTCAGGCCAGCAACACAAGATAGCAAGATCAAGTCACCAGATCAACCAACAACCACAACAATAACTAACTGTTGTGGTAAGTTATATAAAACCCTCACATGATCTGGCTATCATATCTAAATAGAGATTCATGTGTTGTTTCATATTTAACTTCTCAGTAATAACCCAAGTGGCGTGAATCCATCATAGAAGAATTTTTGGATACAAAAGCCATAAGTAAACTATACAGATCAAACCAAGATCTCAGACCAAACTCATTGATCCTGGCTATAAAGCTATATCCCATACTCCAAGAATAAACATAGCCAAGATTTGGAATTATGGGCACATCTCTTATATTACATTATAAAAATAGTGAATGCAAAATTTATAAAATATTAAGATTATTCTTAAAAATGAATTCCTTTCTTACATAAAGAAATTCCAGAAACTAAAATGTTGGGTAAAACACACAAAGAAGATAAACAATAAATAATGCATGACATTACTATGCATATTCATCTTTGCTTCTTTAAATATTGTCCTTACCGGGCAATAATGGTGTTTTGTAGACATAGAAGCTCAAGGTCCAGTGCAAGCATCCGACTTCACTACCTTTCAATCACAAGGCAAGTTCATCACTTTCTCATGTCCTTTGAAGAGTCTTTATCAAAGTATTTATAGAATTGTGTGTTATCATCTATCTTTTGGAGAAAGAAAATATTATTTTCTCAAAACAAATAAATGTTGATATCATACTAAGTGATGATATGGATAAGGTGAGCAATGGAACCTAGGTTTCCATTTGCAATAAGATTAATCACCTAGGACTTAGCAACCCATGTCATAAGTGATTCTAGCGCTGTATATCACGCGTTAACCATGAGATTTGGAATGGGACAGAGAAGTTAGTTGTATCTTATTCCTCTCGCATGTAGCTAGATATGCAGGTCGTGGCTCATATTCTCGTAGCGTGCATTAATTGGTAGTTCGTAGAGAATATGCAACATATGGGTGGGAACCCTCAATGTCCCACGATAGTTCTGGCATCTAACGGTCTATACTAAACATTGCCATAATTCAATGGGTGGGCATGGTGTACACCAAGGAGACATGCGGGGTCGCGAAGAGGGTAGTGATTGGCTTGGATCACCTACTAGGCCTCACATCATGGAATTGTGGACGGGAAAGTACACCCGGTTGTGCAACAAGGAGTTGATCTCTCATGGGTAAAGTAACGCACCTCTACAGAGTGTAAGAACTATAACTTGTTACTCCCTGTTCTAGGAAGGAGCTATGTACGCTGCAGGAAAGGAACTCCATGAAAGTTCTGGTCAACCTGTGAAGGCTGATGGACATAGTTTTGAACAATAAAATAAATCTTTGAAGAAAGATTTACGAAAGCTTCATAGTGCCAAGGACTAATAGTCCGAGGTGGTAGATAGAGCATCAAACTTCCCACCTTGCATGTAATGAACTTGCTGGTTAACACTGTTACTCACCCTTTCCTTTGATCTCCTGCTTAGACTTTGAGGATCCAAAAGATACCCCTCTGTATGCAGCAGAATGTCAAGATGGTGCCTTCTACGAGGAGCCTGACCTGTCGGGTTGTGTGTAAGGGGTGGACTACGAGATCAGATATGGAGTGGACGACAACGAGTCAGATTAGTTGCCTTAGTTATTAGTAACCAATTGAGCCAAGCATCATAAAACATATACAATAAGTTGTTGAGATTAATTCGGAGTTGAATTTGCAACTTTAAAACTTTCGCTGAAACAATTTTATATTTGGTTTGTAATTTGAATCTTTTGAAGTCTCGAACTTCTGGTATTGTAATAATAATAATAATGTGTGTATGTTTGTAATTTGGACCCACAATGTTTCTGTTGTACCACTCTAAGGGATGTGATATTTATGGAACGGTGTTCTGTGGATGTCATGTCAACGACTATAGTGTACTATACATGCAGTGGTATGTTGGGTCACTGCAATTGGTATCAGAGCAAATTGCTTTGACCTTAGGTTGGAAACCTAGTAAAGGGTATTACCTGTAGGAGTTATAGCAATGATAAAGAATTCTCTAAAGGGTATAATGGGTATTCAATTGAAAATATTCCATTATATATTTTAGTGTGATAATTCTTTGTTATGATCCAATATATTATCGATTACTAATAAAAATATTTTTGTTATACAAAGTTATGGAACCAAAGTTTCCGACACAAACTTTGGTAAGTAAAGAGGAGACTCTCGATGATTATCAAGGATCATTCACTGATTAGCTTCATCAACTCTTAAGGATTTTTAGTTGTCCAACTAAGATCCCAGTAAATACCATAACATATTATGATGGTTGTATGTTATCCAAGTATCGTGGGAGTATACAACTTCTAGAGGATCTTGGATTATATCATGACCTACCTATAGGTGAAGGTAGGAGTCATTTAGCAGCATACCATGTTGCTGTTTTGGAGGCGATAACCAATATCCGGGAGCACAAAGCCCAGGAGTTAGAAGGGAGCACATTTTCTGTGGCTCCTCATGATTCTATAGACTCTTAGCCAGTACCGGATCATCTTACTTTAGTAAGGAAGCATCCAAAGTTAGCTTCCAAGTTTATGGATCGATATCGAAAAATTGTTGGGTCTTTGTATAAGACACATCAAGTCATAGTAGAGGATAAAAATGACATGTTAGAGGATCCAACTGATGCAGAACAAAGGAACCAGTTAGCATCTCAGTTAGAGAATGAAGCAATGAGTAGTGCAAAACCAATCTTTAAGGATATAACTATAGATCCCGAATCATTTACACCATATCCTTATTCACCTAGACCAGAATCTATCCATGATCCTAATTTAGATATGAGGTATTCTGTATCACAGGCTTCTAAGGAAGGATCTGATTCAGAACTTCCTATTGAGAATTCTGATGGATGGAGGATATGGTCACCTGAGGGATCCCCAAATGTCAGTGGATGGATCTGACAGAGATGTTGGACAATCCAGCTGGATGGGTGCGAGAACCAATCCTAATGATAGTAGTAGAAATGCCATATTTGTAGGAAGTCAGGATGAGGAAGAAGATCCTGAGGAGAGAGTATTTGAAACATCATTATCTTCTCAAAACCCAGGGAATGTACATTATCAACTGTTAAACTATCTTACCCAACAAAGCACCTGGGAGGCAGCGGGATCTGGGTATTCTGTTGACAACTCTAGGAATAAAGCTCAGGAGATGAAAGTGGGTGATAGTGATGAACAAGTTTATGAAGACTTTTCAGCTAAGCTGGATGGAGTCAATGCACTCAAGCTAAATAATAACTCAAGTCCTGATACTTTAGATACCGAGTATGTTCCATCTGGAAGGCCATTTGTTCCACAAATTGTGCGACGGACGTCACATCATCACGATTGGATTTTAGGCATGTATGATGAGCGTCGCGGATACTAAAGACGTAGGTTACTTATTAGGAAGTAGCTGGTATTGCGTATTGTAGTACGAGAGAAAGATGTATCTAAATAAGTGAGGTAGTGTTTTTTATGTGATATGGTACCTATATGGTATAGGTTTGTAATGACTTTGTATTCACTAAGTGGTTTATAATGTATAATATGTGAAATGCATATTTGGCTCTTATTTGAGTTTTGTTTTCCATTGTGTGACTAGTTATGTGCGTTAAGTTGAGCTTAGAACACATGTGCATGATGTAATTATGAGTATTCACTTTATGTGCAGGACTAGGGGGTCATGGAATCGGGTGTAGAAACTGAATCTGAACAGCAGCGCATGGAGCGCGAGGCTAAGGAGAAAGCAGATGCAGATGCTAGAAATCAAGGAGCATTACCACCACCACCAATGAGGCCGCTAATGGAGCAGAACTTTATGCAATACATGCAAATGATGCAAGAATCCCAGAACAAATTCATGGAAGAGTTGTTGGGACAAGCTAGAAACTAGAGCACCTGAAGGAGGAGGAGTGAGTCTTTCCGACTTCCAGAATGCAAGGACGTTACCTTTTGCATCAGCTCCAGAACCGATGGATGCAGAGGATTGGCTAGCGGATACTAAGAGGAAGTTAAAAACTGTAGGTTGCAATGATGAAGAAAGCTGAGGTATGCAACCCATCTCTTGACTAGACCTAAAGCGTCGTGGTGGGAGAATCAGTTAGCAATGCAACCACCAGGGAAAGAGTATACCTGGGAGGAGTTTAAGCAGAGATTCTCTGAGTACCATGTTCCTGAAAGTGTGATGGAGTCGAAGCGTAGGGAGTTTGAGGAGCTTCAGCAAGGATATACCAGTGTCATGAAGTACATCCGGGAGTTTAGCCAACTATCTCGCTATGCTAAGGATGAAGTGAGCACTGAGGAAAAGAGAAAGAAGCGTTTTCTGCGAGGGTTAAATCCATTCGTGAAGATGCAGTTGAGGTTGGCCAATAAACAATATTTTTAGCAGTTACTGGATGCCGCCATCACTTTTGAAGATGACTATAAGAATGTTCAAGAGGACCGAAGGAAAAGAGCCAAGAAGGAAAAAAGTGGATTCACGCAAGTAAACCAAAAAGCAATCTGGAGTTTAAACCTAGAAACAAAAGTTTTAACAATAACAGTAAGAACAACAGTGGAAGTGAGTCCAATTCACGGAGGAATATTGTAAGGTTCCCAACCTTTAATAAGGTAGAGATCCTTGTGTTTACAATGCTAGTCCCTGGATCAATAGCTAGCATCCACAGTTAAGATGTAATATCAATAAACAAAGGTCATAATACAACTTTATAACCAGGAATAAAATAATTTATTACATCTTACATATATCATTTGGCTATCTCATTACAATGCAGCAGAATATAACAATAGCATGGGGTCCTTCATCTTCAAAGTGCCACAGGCAGTCATGTTGGTTGTAGACTTGTAATCCTAATCAATAAACTTCACTAACATCAATCAAACCTGCAACATAATAAGTTACAGCCACAAGGGTCAATACATTTGAATTGTATTGGCAAGTGATACTATGGTAGTATAGTAGAGTCTATCATCTATATGCATTTGGCTAAGTGGAGTTGAGGCTTGCATTTCTCAAAATAGATTTTTCCTTATCATTTGAAAACACTAAGTTTTGCTTGTCAAAAACACCCAAGGCATCTCCCAATAGAAATTGGTGATCCTTAACCCTTGTTCAACCACAAAGTTTTAACTTAGAAATTGGGATGAGGAGATTTTTGATAGCTTCCATGTCTTGATGCTCAATTGTCCTTTACCAGGGACATGGCTAAGTACTTAGATTTTTCACTCTGTAGAGGTGGTGCACTTTCACCACAAAACTTGGTTTCACCAAGAAAAGATCTTTCAGAAGCCTTCCCTTAGACCAGAATGGACGCGTTCCAACCTATCATCCCCTACCACCAACTGTCCATTTGGATAAGTTATTGCAACCTATATGATCCAGGCAGAGCCCATAATGCCAAGTGCTGCACTTGAAGCTTCTCAACATTTGACATCTCAAATCTCTTTGTTCCTGGGTGGCCATCCACAAGTGAGATACACAAGGTAAACCATAGAAATGGGCCTTGTGAACCACTCAACACAAACCATTCCTTCCATTCCACCTAGGTGATTCATTCACTTAGTTGTTTTATTAAACAAAACACAAGTCCTTGACTTAGAAATATTCCATAGCATGAATATAATCCACCCTTGTTTTCTACTAGCTAAGCTAAGCATGGTAGTAGTAGGAATCTTAACTTAGAATAATTCCACTAAGGTTTCATCTACTAGGATTTCCCATAGCTTGGTTTATACTTAGCAAAAATTCCATGCAAGTCCTACTTAAAAATATCACTAATGCATAGTGAAAATAATGGGACAAAAGTATGAAGCATCACTTGCCTTTTTGGTAGAGAGTATAAGTTCACTCCTTGATCTTGCACAATCACACTCTTCAAATTCCACTACAATTCAATCAATCAAGCAATATTTCAATCTACCATTCAAGCAAAACATCACATAAAATGATAGAAACAAAACAATGCATGCAAGCTTGCAAAAGATTGTTTTATTTGGAAAAGTGGTTTCTAATAGGTTATAAACATTCTAAAACACCTATTGGTCATTTTATAAAAGTCAAGAGGAGAACAGTGTTAGATGCGCAAGAGAATCACGAAGTCGTGTGGGTCAAGGAGAGGTGAAGGCGCGGTCAGATGTTACCAGGGGGCTTCGCTGGAAAGGTGGCACACGACAACGGCGTTCTGTTGAGGATGTTGTCGACGTTGTAGAGCACGGGCGGGCGAGCTGGCGATACGGGGAGGTTCTCCAGGAGATGGGGAGCAAGCTCGGGTGCGCCAGGGAGCAAGGGGCGCGTGGGCTGGCCGGAATCGCCGCGGATGTTCGTCGGAGACAAGGAGGTTGTCGCAAGCAATACGGGCAGCCTAGGGGCTCCGGTGGTGTGGGGATTGGGGGGAAATGGAGAGGAAAAACGGGCGCTTAAGTGAGAATCGTTACTGGGAGGAATCACTCGGCCATTTACTCGAATTTACCTGCTTTGATTCGAACCAGAAACTGTAGAGGGAGAGAGGAGCGTGGTCAGTGCGAGGTTGGAGACGGTGACGTGGCTGTGGGGCCTGGCGTCAGCGAAAGGGAGAGGGAGAGTGGGTCCAAGTCGTCAGTGTTTTTGCGGGTTCTGTCTGCGGTGAGGGAAAAAGTTTCGGGGGAGAGAGGGAGAGGTGGGCTGCTGATGGGCTTAGTGGGCTAGGTTAGTTGGGTTGCTTTGTTTCATATTTTTTTCTTCTCCTGTTATTTTTCTTTTTCCAATTTGATTTTCTGTTTTGGTTTTTTTAGTCCATTCAATCATCTATTTGAATTCAAACTTATCTCAAATTTTGTGTGGATTCAAACACTGATTATTTATACATTCTGAAGTCAATTTTGGAATATATCTTTTATTCTTTTTAAGGTCTTTTAATTATTTAAAACAAGCCCTTGCTTTAAATTCAAATAAGGTCAAATGTATTTTTAATCCTTATTTAAATTTCATTTTTCCATAAAACCTTTTCAGTAAGTCTTATTCCTTAATAGGGTGTCAAATAATTCACTTTGAATTGATTGGAATATTTTTTAATAGGATTTATTAATCATTTAAAATTGGGTATTTGTTCTTATTCCAATGAAATTAAATATAGTTTTAATTCCATAAATTTTATTTGGAAGATTTCCTTAATCTTATTTAAGTTAATTTAAACAACTTTTAATCTACCTGGGTAAATTCCAAATATTATTTTCCCATGATTTAATTAATCATTTCTTAATAGGGATTTCGTCTTTATTCAATTTGATTAATGCCATTTTATTTTATTTTTGAAAATTCTTTATCCCTTTATTTTATTTGGGATTTGGATCATATTTATTCCATTTGCTCAATGGATTAGGTCAAGATATAATTTGGTCTTTAAATATTCCTTATTGAATAATTTCTTTCTTTATCTTATAAAATCCATATCTTTTTATTTATAGATCCAAACTTGGTGATTTCAATTTGTAAAATCTTATTTGATATTTATTTATCCTTTTAAATATTTTTAGGATTATTTGCTCACCATTTGGTATGGATTTTTAGATAGATGCTTTATTAGCTTTGGAAAACCAATTTCGTTATCTTATCAAATTTATAATTTTTTATCTATGGCTCCAAATTAAGTGAAACCAATTCCTATGGTTTTATAATATTTCTATTTGTCATTCTTGCTCACTTGTAAATGTTTGTTGACAAATTTTTATATGGATCAAATCCATAGGCTTGGAGATAACTTGGAAATGATTTTCTTCCATTAGGGTTTTATGGTTTTGGTTTATTTCTCAAGTGTTTAAATTTCCAGATGCATTTAAAGAGAATGCATTCCACTTGATTTGAATTTAGTTGGATTCAAACATTAGCCAAAGTTTGTTCAAGATGGGATTTTAAGTTTCCATTTAGAAACAAAAGTTTCTTTTCACTCTAAATTTCAACAATTATTTATTTTGTTTATTTATATTTCACATTTCAACATTTGGAAAATCTTGGGATGTGACAGGTTACCACCCTTAAAATAAATCTCGTCCCGAGATTTCGGAAGGCTAAGAGTTACATGTTGGCTCCAAAACAACTAGGGTACTACCACCCTTAAAAATTTTCCAACTAGATTACATCTTGGCTTGCTTGGAATTTTGATGAAGCTTCTCTGGACACTTGTCTGCATAATGGCCTAGCTCTTTGCATTTGAAACACATCACTTGGCTATTATCCTTATTCTTCTTTGGTATCAATTCCTCTTGTTTATTTCCTTGGTTCTTCTTCTTTTCTGGGCAATCACTGGCATAATGTCCCATCTCTTTGCAATTGTAACATTGCAACTGGCTTATGTCCTTCTTCTTCTTTTTGGGTCTCTCCAAAGCTAGGAGTTCTTCTAGTTCATGCTCTTCATACTTCACCACAAAGGTGGGAAATCTTTCTCTCTTCTTGGGGCATTTACTAGAGATATGACCTTCTTCTCCACAACAGTAGCAACACTTTGTGATCACTTTGGATTTGGCCTTATGATGCATAGTTTTGACTTTGCCTTCATCCTTCTTGGTAGAAGTTGTTCCTTTATGAGGGTTTACAAACTGTTGATGCACTCCACCTTGTTTCCTTTGTTGAACTATGGAATAGATGGGGCATTGGATAGGGACATGATTATTTCCTTCACATAGGAATCAAGTAGCTTGAGATGTGGGGCATTGATTAGTTGGATGTTTCTCTTCACAATTGGGGCATTGATCTTCATGTTCCTTGGAGGTGTGATCCTTGTCTCCACAAATATTGCAAGCTTGGGTTCCTTCTAGAATATCATCCTTGACATCCTTGTTGTCACAAACTCCTTGGGAAGATTTGTTTCCCATGTTGATCATTTGATCTGTCACCTATGTAACAATTGGGTTTGGGTTTACAAAAACCTTTGCATGGTTGCATCTAACTCACTGGTGTTGGCTAAAAATTGAGCAGTCACTTGGTTCAACTGGGTTTGGGTTACTATGAGTTCTCTCATGTTGTCCTCTTGGTTGTTGTTGTTCTCACCATCCTTGATGTTGGAGTTTCTTGGAGTAGTCATCTGTTTGGGTTGGATTGGGATTAGAATAGGCAAAAGATTTCTAAGGAAATAGTTCTAATCACACATATCACAATTCACTCAAGCAATGTGCAAGCAATCACAAACAAACACTCCATTCAAACAACAAGTTTCAAGCACATTTATAGGCAACAAAAATATTTTTGTTTCACCACATAAGTTGGTGTGTTTAATTTAAACTAAACATGGTGGTTCAACTATATGGTTCACTTGAGATCTTTCCATCCTTCTTAGTTGATTCTTCATGAACAAGATCTTTGTATCCTTGGAGAATTTCTTGAATCTTGGTCACAAAACTTCAAAGTGATGATGGTTCCTTCTAAGTTGTGTTTCCTTAGTCTTCAAGTCTTGAGTAACATTTCTTGTCTCACTTGTAGTCCTTAGTGATATCCAAAGTTGAAGTCCTTGGTGAAAATATAGTTGAAGTCTTTGGTCATGGTGGAGGCTTTATCCATCAAGTTTAAATAGACAAGATGTAGAATTAAAACCGAAATGGTTGAGTAAGGAGTTTACAATATTGTTTGTAAATAAGTTTTGGAACAAATTCAACTCCTATTTTTCTAAGGGGTTTTGTCCAATCCTAGGGTTACAAATCCTACAGGAAACACAATGCTCTGATACCATCTGTAAGGTTCCCAACCTTTAATAAGGTAGAGATCCCTGTGTTTACAATGCTAGTCCCTGGATCAATAGCTAGCATCCAAAGTTAAGATGTAATATCAAGAAACAAAGGTCATAATACAACTTTATAACCAGGAATAAAATAATTTATTACATCTTACATAGCTCATTTGGCTATCTCATTACAATGCAGCAGAATATAACAATAGCATGGGGTCCTTCATCTTCAAAGTTCCACAGGCAGTCATGTTGGTTGTAGACTTGTAATCCTAATCAATAAACTTCACTAACATCAATCAAACCTGCAACATAATAAGTTACAGCCACAAGGGTCAATACATTTGAATTGTATTGGCAAGTGATACTATGGTAGTATAGTGGAGTCTATCATCTATATGCATTTGGCTAAGTGGACTTGAGGCTTGCATTTCTCAAAATAGATTTATCATTTGAAAACACTAAGTTTTGCTTGTCAAAAACACCCAAGGCATCTCCCAATAGAAATTGGTGATCCTTAACCCTTGTTCAACCACAAAGTTTTAACTTAGAAATTGGGATGAGGAGATTTTTGATAGCTTCCATGTCTTGATGCTCAATTGTCCTTTACCAAGGACATGGCTAAGTACTTAGATTTTTCACTCTGTAGAGGTGGTGCACTTTCACCACAAGACTTGGTTTCACCAATAAAAGATCTTTCAGAAGCCTTCCCTTAGACCAGAATGGACGCGTTCCAACCTATCATCCCCTACCACCAACTGTCCATTTGGCTAAGTTATTGCAACCTATATGATCCAGGCAGAGCCCATAATGCCAAGTGGCTGCACTTGAAGCTTCTCAACATTTGACATCTCAAATCTCTTTGTTCCTGGGTGGCCATCCACAAGTGAGATACACAAGGTAAACCATAGAAATGGGCCTTGTGAACCACTCAACACAAACCATTCCTTCCATTCCACCCAGGTGATTCATTCAATTAGTTGTTTTATTAAACAAAACACAAGTCCTTGACTTAGAAATATTCCATAGCATGAATATAATCCACCCTTGTTTTCTACTAGCTAAGCTAAGCATGATAGTAGTAGGAATCTTAACTTAGAATAATTCCACTAAGGTTTCATATACTAGGATTTCCCATAGCTTGGTTTATACTTAGCAGAAATTCCATGCAAGTCCTACTTAAAAATATCACTAGTGCATAGTGAAAATAATGGGACAAAAGTATGAAGCATCACTTGCCTTTTTGGTAGAGAGTATAAGTTCACTCCTTGATCTTGCACAATCACACTCTTCAAATTCCACTACAATTCAATCAAGCAGGCAATATTTCAATCTACCATTCAAGCAAAACATCACATAAAATGATAGAAACAAAACAATGCATGCAAGCTTGAAAAAGATTGTTTTTATTTGGAAAAGTGGTTTCTAATAGGTTATAAACATTCTAAAACATCTATTGGTCATTTTATAAAAGTGGCAAAACCATTTGCCTAAGATTTTATCTATAAACCATTTTAAAACCAAATCAATATTTTATGTGGTTGAAAATGCCTTTAACAAAGTAACAATCTTTATAGGGTTCACCAAATACATTTTTAAATCATAAAACTTGGTGCTTGGGGTCAGAGAGTTTATTCCAAAACATTTCCCAAAGATTTCCTCCCAAAAATATTTTTAATAAATAAACATTATTTTTATTTGACTAGAAATGCTTTAAATCAAGATTTATTCTTTTGCTTCACCAAATATGTTTTTGAAACCACAAATTGATTTCTATGATTAGTAGGTTCAAAACAAACCATTTGCCAAATATTTTATCTCAAAAATCATTCTAGAATAAATTTTATATTCTAAATATGCCTACACAAGTTTCTGCAAAAACAATGAATTTAACAGAATCATTTTACTAAACAAAGGGCATGGTTGGGTAGAATTTGTCTTGGTGATTCCATTGATATAAAAATTGCAAACTTTGGACGTGTGGTTTGAAAGTTATGAATTTTACAAAATTGAACAACAAATAGATCAAATCTGTTTTTATTAAAACAGACAGGGCCACGTGGACTAATCTGATTGGCTGAAAACGTTTCGCGTGGATCGACTGATACAGACCGCAGGATCTAACTTGATCGCATACCCCTTCGTTTTAAGTGAATCTATCGCGTGCCTCGGATCTGGATCGGACGGCTGCTGCGCGTTTGACCAAAGGTTGGCGGCGCTGGCGGCGACGACTGGCGGCGACGTGCTCAGACGGCGGCGGAGCTGGCGAAACAGGAAGCAAGGGAGGTAGAGGGGTAGCTCACCGAGATCGTTGTGGCACGGGGATGCTCAACCTGCTCGCGTTGGTCAAAGGGGCGCACGAGTTTAGTCGGAATTCCTCGCCGGAGTTCTCTCTGGCGTCGATTGCTCTCTGTCGTCGTCGAGGGCGACGTTACGGAGCAATGTAAGTCAAGAGGAGAAGAGTGTTAGATGCGCAAGAGAGTCATGAAGTCGTGTGGGTCAAGGAGAGGTGAAGGCACGGTCAGATGTTACCAGGGGGCTTCGCCGGAGAGGTGGCAGACGACGGCGGCGTTCTGTTGAGGATGTTGTCGACGTTGCAGAGAACGCGCGGGCGAGCTAGCGATACGGGGAGGTTCTCCAGGAGATGGGGAGCAAGCTCGGGTGCGACAGGGATCAAGGGGGGCGTGGGCTGGCCGGAATCGCCGCGGATGTTCGTCAGAGATAGGGAGGTTGTCGCAAGCAATACATGCAGCCTAGGGGCTCCGGTGGTGTTGGGATTGGGGGGAAATGGAGAGGGAAAACGGGCGCTTAAGTGAGCGTCGTTACTTGATGGGGATATGCCTACCGGGGTATACCCAGCAGGACATTTCCGACTGGCCCAGGAACTGGCGAGTGGGCCTGCAAGACGGCGACTGGATCAAGACCTGGCGTGGATTCAAGCGACTGGAAGCTGAAGGCCCAGGAGAGTAGATAGGCCCAGTCGGATTAGGTTAAACGAGTACCGAAGCCTTAACTGATTCGGTTGAGATTTGTAAACCCTAGGGGAGGGTGAGTCTATATAAACCTCCCTACAGGGCGTGTAAACGTACGTTCCATCATCCACCCAAGCGACTCGTCGCCTAGCCGTCGAGCTTGTCCCATTATACCTCCATCATAATACAATCTAGCAGGAGTAGGTCTTTACCCTCCGGGGGCCGAACCTGGGTAAAACCCTGTGTCTCCGCCCTCATCTCGCACCGCAGATGGCTGGCCACCCTTGCCCTTCGTTCTACTACTCGCTGCCAATTGCAGCATCTGCCGTGGTCATTCCTACGACAGTGGCGCCCACCGTGGGGCCTGGCCGGTGTTCTGCGGCGAGATCCAATCTGCCCATCAACGAGTCGGTCGCCACAGGCCGCATGATAGCGATCGGCGAGATGCTCTAGATCTTGCCGAGCAGCTACGTCCCGGCGGCGCGACCCGTCACGTACAGCATGATCTTGCCGGTCGGCACGATCAGCCTCTTCGTCGGCCTCACCGACGTCATCGTCTCGGGGGACTCGGCTCGCATCCGCGAGTCGCCGCCACGCGACCGGATCTCCGAGAGCTAGGTCCGCATGATCCATCGCCTCGCCTCCGAGTACAACTCGGCCCACAGCAACGTGGCCGAAAACTCCGCGGCCGTGGAAGACGCGGCCCTCAACGACGACGCCGACTCGGCGACCCCAGCGTCACTCGCCGGATCCAGCACCGCGGCGTCGCCCGCAGGCTCCATCACCCAGGTCTCCAATGTGGGAGACTTCGAGGATCCCTCCATCCTTGGGATCTTCGACTTCGACTCTGGGTCGGAAAACTCCGCCGATCTCCGCGACGGGACCGGTCGCCACGCCGCGACCTACATGGAGACTGGCACCGATCCGCCGGAGGATCCCTTCTCCACCCTGATCCCTCCTAACGCCATGGCAACGGAGGTCAAGGAACTTCGCCTGAAGTTGGCAGAGGCAGTCCGCAAGGAGCAAGCCGAGCGCGAAAAATTTCGCCTCGAGCAGGTGACGGCGCAGGAGCTGTCGCGCTACCACCAGCAGCGAATCAGGTCGCGCTTGAACCCCACCGTCCAGGGCGCGCCCTGAACTTCGACGACGAGAACGACCCGGCCCGCGTGGCCGAGCGCGCGATCTGCGAGAACACGCCACCAGGAGGAAGCGCCCGGCCCCCACCAGGCTCGACGGCGATGGGCGCCCCACCTCCACCCAACCGCGCACCCCCCAGGGATCAGCCGCAGATAGTGGTCTCCTCACGGGAGCGAGACGCGAACGGCCTACCACTGTTCTCCACCCCGATGGATAGCCTCGTGACAGGTCGAGCAGCGGCCGACAACATCACGGCCACTGGCGACGGCGCCCTACAGATCCAGTACGTCAGGGCCCTGCTCGCAAAAGCGGTCGAGCAACAAAATGCCGGCGCCGACTCACAGGGTCGGATGTACTCACGTTCTTCGGGCAGCAGAGCGGCCTCAAGCGGCCGTCCATTGGCGGCAAACACCCTTAACTGCCCGCCACCCGAACCACTGCAGCTCCAACACCGACCCGCGAACGCGGCACTCTCCACCAACGACCCCAGGCCAGCGACCAACTTCGTCACCGCCAACAGTCAGCCTGTCGACGCCCGCACCCACATCATCAACAACCAAAGCTGGCGCGCACGCCTGCCCAATGACCGGAGACACACCCTAACCAATCGCCGCGACAGCGAGCCGATGGGGTCGCTAAGCCGACTCGGGCCCAGGTGCTTCGGACCGATGATCCGAGGCGAAAAATACCCGGCGAACTTCAAACCGCCGAAGGACATAGAGAAGTACGACCCTTCGTACGACCCCCGTGTGGCTGGACACATACCTCATGGCGATGGGGATCGCTGGCCACACCGACCTGCTAGCCGCCCGCTACCTCCCTCTGATGATGGAGGGAACGTGCAGGCAGTGGATCAACACCCTTCCTCAGGATAGCATCGACTCCTGGGAAGAGATGCGAGATGCCTTCGTCAGGCACTTCGAGTGCTCCTACACCCGCGCCACCACCATCGATGACCTAGAACGATGCGTCCAGGGACCCCGCGAGTCGACCCGCAATTGGGTCCAGCGGTGGCAAGAACTATGGTACAACGCGGTCGGCATCCACCCGGACACTGCGATCCATTGCTTCAAGACCTCGTGCCGCTACGAGCCCTTGGTCGCCAAGCTCAAACGACATTCCCACACACTCGACAACATACCGGACCTCCTCGAGATCGCCAAAAGATATGCGGAGGAAGACCCAAACCAGGAAACCGACGATGAGTCGGGAGGCCAACGCCGCACGAGCGGCAACGACAACGGACGACGGTCCAACCTACGCTACAGCAACGCTCGCCTCATCGTCAAACGTCGCAATGACGGGCGAGTCGACTTTGTCGCCAACGCCGGGCACGCGCAGCGCGAGCCCAAGAGCTTCCGCCGCGACGGGGTGCAACGCCGCGACGGCGGCAACTACAAGGCGAAACCAAGGTTCGACCCCGCGGCCCTCCTTAACCAACCTTGTGCGTTTCACAGCAGGGAAGGGAAGCCCGCCACGCACACGACCGCCGACTGCCACTCTCTCAAGGAGATTGAGAAGGCACGGCGAGCGCGGGAGGACCCCGACAACAACCTGCCAAACGGCGGAAAATTCGGCAGTGTGGCCGGATCGCTCCACACCTTCACAGGCTTCAACACGAAGCGCGAGAAGAAGGTCATCGCCCGCGCCGTCGCCGTCAACACGGTGGCCCAGGTGGACGTTCCCCAGTTCCTCAACTGGTCGGAGCAGCCCATCACCTGGAGCCGCCAGGACCACTCGCCACGCATCGAGTACCCGGGCCGAGTCGCCCTGGTGGTCAAGCCCAAGGTGGGAGACTACTGGCTCCCCAAGACATTGATGGACAGCGGCAGCTCCATCAACATTCTGTACCTAGACACCTTCAGGCGACTGCGGCTCCCGCAGTCGATGGTCGAAATGACCTACAACATGTCCCACGACATCGTCCCCGGTTGGAAGGCGTACCCGATCGGCAAGGTCACGCTGCCAGTCACCTTCGGCACACCAGCAAACTTCCGCACCGAGCGGATCGTCTTCGAGCTGGTACCCTTCGATAGCCCCTACCACTGCGTCCTAGGGCGCCAGGCATTCGCCAAGTTCATGGCAGCGCCCCATTACGCGTACAACGCGATGAAGCTCCCCGGGCCGCGCAGCGTCATCACCATCAACGGCGACCCCGACATGGCCGCCGAGTGCGAGGCCAAAGGAGCCGAACTCGCCGACGCCGTCATCGCGGCAGAAACCAACCACACCGACAAGCTCGCCAAATACGCGAGCGGGGTCAACAACGACGACCCCACCATACTCAAGAAGCCCAATTCAGAGGGCGTCAACACCTCAGCCTTCGAGGCGACGACGCACACCCGCACCGTCGAGCTGGTCCCAGGCGACTCCAGTTAGACGGTGACGATCGGGACGGGCATGAGCCCAGGATAGGAAGGCGCGCTCATCGAGTTCCTCCGTGAGAACAGGGACATCTTCGCATGGAAGCCCTCTGACATGCCTGGTGTCCCTAGGGAACTCGCTGAGCACAAACTCAACGCCGACCCCAAAGTGCGACCCGTCAAGCAGTCGCTGTGGCCCTTCAATGAAGAGCGCCGCCAAGCCATCGCCAAGGAGGTGCAGCGTCTACTCGCTGCAGGCTTCATCCAGCCAATAAAATAATCCAAGTGGCTGGCAAACCCAGTCCTGGTCGAGAAGAAAAATGGGACCTGGAGGATGTGTATCGACTACACAAACTTAAACAGCGCCTGCCTGAAGGAGCAATTCGTCCTCCCGCGGGTCGACCAAATAATCGACTCCACCGCGGGCTCGAAGTCGCTGTGCTTCCTCGACGCCTACTCTGGGTACAACCAGATCAAGATGGTTGTTGAGGACGAGGAGAAGACGGCGTTCATCACGCCATTCGGACCCTTCTACTACACTGCCATGACCTTCGGCCTCAAGAACGCCAGGGCAACTTACCAACGGGGCATGCAGGAATGCCTTGCGAGCCAAATTGGCCGCAATATCCACGTCTACATTGACGACGTGGTAGTGAAGTCCGCTCACCAGGGCGATCTACTCGCCGACCTGGCGGAAACATTCGCCAACATGCGGAGATACAAGATAAAGCTCAACCCAGGCAAATGCACCTTCGGTGTACCAGCAGGGCAACTACTGGGGTACGTCGTCTCCAAGCGTGGGATCGAAGCGAACCCCACCAAAATCGACAGGATCGCTCGAGTCGGCAAACCCGAGTGCCTGCGCGACGTCCAAAAACTGGCCGGGCGAGTCGCGGCTCTCAGTCGCTTCATCCCCTGATTGGGCGAAAAGGCGATGCCCCTATATCGCCTGATGCGAAAGAACCCCACCTTCCAGTGGGAAAAGGAGGCGGACGACGCACTCCACGACCTCAAGAAGGTGCTACTCGCAGCACCGCTACTCGCCGCCCCTGTCGACAAAGAACCCATGCTGGTCTACGTCGCGGCTTCCGAGCGCGTCGTCAGTGCTGTCATGGTCGTCGAGCGGCCGAAGGAAGGAAAGGAGCGCCCGGTACAACGACCGGTGTACTATATCAGCGAGGTCCTCACCGAGTCGCGCCAGCGGTACCCGCAATACCAGAAACTGGTATACGCAGTCTTCAGAGCACAGCGGCGACTGCCGCACTACTTCCAGGAGCACCCGATCACGGTCGTCTCCTCAGCACTGTTGCAGGACATCATCCGCAACCGTGAGGCGACCGGGCGAGTCGCCAAGTGGGCCGTCGAAATCGGCATCCACAACATCAAGTACGAGCCATGAAAAGCGATCAAGTCGCAGGCTCTCGCGGACTTCATCGCCGACTGGGAAGAAGCCCAGCAGCCGGAAAAGCTGCCATACCTCCACTACTAGAGCCTGCACTTCGACGGCTCCAAGAACGCGGACGGCGCAGGAGCAGGGATTGTGCTGACCTCCCCGAAGGGTGACAAGCTCCGCTACGTCCTCTGCCTCGACTTCACCCCCTACACCAACAACATGGCCGAGTACGAGGCACTACTCCACGGCATGCGAGCTGCCAAGGAGATGAATGTCAACCGCCTATGTTGCTACGGAGACTCTGACCTCGTCGCTGGGCAAGTCGCTGGCACTTGTGACGCCGTCTCTCCCACCATGGCGGCATACCGCCAAGCAGTAGACAAGCTGGGTGGACACTTCGCAGGCTACTCCGTCGAGTGGATCGATAGGCGGAAGAACGAGGAGGCCGACGCACTCTCTCGCATCGGGTCGGCCCGACTCGCACCACCCGCCGGCGTCTTCCTCGACACGATCACCAAGCCGTCAGTCTCTCCCGCAAGGGAGATCGACATCGGAGTCCCGCTGCAGCCAGAGGCAGCCCTGGTCGCACTCCTCGCCGAGCCAGACGACTGGACCAAGCCGTACTTCGCCTACCTCGAGGCTAGCACCTTGCCGGCAGACGAGACAGACGCCCGGATGGTTGCACGTTGATGCAAATCCTTCACCATCATCGACGGCGAGCTCCACAAGCGCAGCGTGACCGGCGTGTTCTAACGCTGCGTCCAACCCGCAGAAGGACACAAGATCCTCCACGACATCCACTCTGGCGACTGTGGCCACCACGCTGGAGCCCGCTCTCTGGTTGCAAAGGCTATGCGGCACGGCTTCTACTGGCCCACCACACACGCCGATTCCGTCGACATTGTCCAGCGGTGCGCCGGGTGCCAGAAGTACGCCAACCAGACACATGTGCCGAGCTCAGCGCTCAAGACAAACCCCATCACCTGGCCATTCGCCGTGTGGGGTATGGACATGGTAGGCCCTTTCAAAAAGGCCCCCTCCGGCTTCACCCACCTCCTGGTCGTGGTCGACAAATTCACAAAATGGGTGGAGGCCAAGCCAGTCCAGAAATGTGACGGGAAGACTGCCACCAAATTCCTACGCGAGCTCATATATCGCTACGGGTTCCCAAACAGCATCATCACGGACAACGACACCAACTTCGCCAAAGGAGCCATGGCCGAGTTCTGCGAGGAACATCACATCCGGCTCGACCTCGCGTCAGTCGCCCACCCGGAGTCCAATGGCCAGGCGGAACGGGCCAACCAGAGCATCCTCCACGGCCTGAAGCCGCGGCTCCAAGTACCACTCGAGCGCACCGCCGGGTGCTGGGTCGAGGAGCTACCCTTTGTCATCTAGGGTATCCGCACCTCGGTCAACAGGTCGACAGGGTTCACCCCCTTCTTCATGGTGTACAGCGCCGAGGCAGTCATGCCCACCGACCTCGAGCACGACTCGCCAAGGGTCGTCCACTACACGGAAGCTACGAACGAACTCGCACGTCAGGACGGAGTCGATCAACTCGACAAGGCACGCGACATAGCTCGCTCTCGCACTACCATCTACCAGCAAGGACTCCGCCGCTACCATAGCCGGCGGGTGAAAACTCGCACCTTCCAGGAAGGCGACCTGGTGCTACGCCTCATCCAGGACAAGAAGGGCATGCAAAAGCTCTCCCCCCATGGGAGGGACCATTCGCCATCAGGCGAGTACTCGGCAACGACGCCTACTACCTCATCGACGTCCGCGGGGACAGCACACTCGACGTCAAGCGACCATGGAATGTAAACCTCCTACGGAAGTTCTACTCCTAGAACTCCACATATGTATCCTCCAGTCTCTATGAAATTAAAATATTGGCTACCGCAAATTGCGTCTACTCTCCATGTCTTCTGCCACTCGTAGTAACAACACCAAGCTAAATTAAGGAGTCAACCTCTGGTACAGCGATCGGCACGGCCAAGTAGTGCGCTACAAGGGCACTGGGTTACCCCAGGTCTTGTAACGTCCACGAAAAACGCCTACCCGGAGCCCCGTTGGAGTCGCCTCGCTCGACTGGCTTAACGAGCCAAGACAACTGCCTTCGCTCCTCACAACGACCATGATCCTCCGCATCCTCGACACAGCGACTTGAACGGCTAAGTACCACGCTCGGGGACTGATGACCAGTTCAGCACGAGCGGCTAGGGAAAACACCAGGTATGAGAGCATGCCCAGGACTCACCATGCGACTGACCCGACGGGCCAGGCAGGAGTGATGCGCTTACTCTGACACGCCCAGTCCTCACCTACCCTAGAGTCGCGCCTAGAACAACCAAGTACCACGCTCGGGGACTCGGCTACCCGACCTCGTTCGTGCAAGGGAAAACGGTGAAGTACAGAGCACTCATGGGAGTCGCCTTGCGACTGGCTTTCCGAGCTCGGGCGAGTCGACCTCAATAACAAAACGTTTAAAATCACAAACACATAACAAACGAGGTAAACCCCATAAAAAGGGTGGACGCGCTCGGGGACTCGTTCAACCCTCAATCACAAACACACGACAATTCACAAAATAACACGATATCCCATTATAGCAGATCATACTTGTTACAAAGTACAAGGCACGCCCAATGGTTGAACTTCTACTAACGCCCCAGGGCACAATGTCTTATTCCGCAGGCTTCGATGTCGACTCACCGCCACCCTTGCGGTTGCAAATGAAGGGAGTGTACGGGTTCGACGGGTACGTCGTCAACTCACCCGCCATCGCCGCAGGGAAGGGTTGCTCGATCTTGAAGTCCCGGTGCTGCGGCTCGGGATTGTTGGGTGCGACGATCGTCTCCTGATAAGGAAGGAGGTTGCCCATCGCCCAGACACGATCGGAGTATACCACGGCGCGGTCCGTCAGCTTCAGCACTTCGGTGATCTCCACCGAGCCAGTCGAAGAGGGTAACCACTCGTCACGTCATCCAGATCGAAATCCTCCGGGAAGTGGGCGAGCCCAAGGCTAAGCGCCGTCGCCGCCCCGCGTCGGAGCGCTGACCGCGTCATGAACTCGACGACTGATGGCGCCTTCTCCAAGTACCGCCACACTTCGACGAGGTCGCTGGGAATCACTTCCGTGGGCGACATCTCCTGAAGATACGCCCGAATACAAGTTGCGGACAACGTGGCCGAGTCGACCAGAGTGGCCACACACTGCCGCGCGTCGAATGACTGCGCCTCTTCCGTGCTGTCGATGATCCGACCTGTGGACATAGGGGGGTAGTGAGTGACGAGGTTTGATCTCATAAATGCCCATTGTTATGGACTTGGGTTTTGGAGAAGATGGGGATGCTGGAGATCGTGGAACGGTTAGCAAACATGCAACACGGGGACACGAGGTTTACCCAGGTTCAGGCCCCCAGAGGGAAAATCCTACTCCTGCTTCTCTGCTCTTGATTACGGCGGAACCGAAGGTTACAGGGGTGCGCAGATGCAATCTGGCGTGGAGGTGTGTATGCGAGAGTATGAGTCGAGAGATCTAGGTTGTGCCCTCCTGGCCTTTATATAGACTTAGGCAGGTCCCGGGCATAGACCTAGTCGGTTACAAGTTCTAGGGTTTTACCCCTTTGAATTTCCTATCTATGCTAGTCTTGTTCTCCAAGGATCCGAAGGCGTCATGGGCCTTGGCCACCCGAAAATCTTCATGGGCCGGCGTATGTCCACCATGGGCCTTCCTTGGGCTGGACCAGGTATGCTGAAGTCACGCACCCGTAGGGTACAACCATGTCAGTAGCCCCCGAGTGATCAGTCGAATCGTAGATTCGGCTAAGGACTCTTCCATCCTTCAGGTGCAACTATGTATTAATAGTATATGTGTGTAGGGATTGTTGATGCGTGTGCCTGACTCACCCGATGGATCAGGGTCAATTAACTGTCTTAGGACGAAACAACACGATCTTCTTCAGGTTCGAGTCCCTCAACTCGAACCTGGAACATATGCTGGTGTAATTCGACTCAGGCCACGGAGGACTTACAGGAGTGGAATTCCAATGATTTTAATTGATGTACCCAATGCGTCCGTCGGGATTTTTCATCGCACCTGCTGGCACAGATTCATACTAGCAGAGCGCAGTCGGGTGCGTTGCCAGGCCACCAGATGATATCTGTAGGTTTTATCTTTGCGTCGCAGACGCAGCATCCGAACATTTGTCACCGCGGAGGTGTTTCGGATGGCCAAGGAGAAACATTGCTAACTTAGCATTCTACTGAGGCAAAGTTGCCGAAAAAGTTTTGCGTGTTTGATCCGAAAGATCGCAGTCAAAGAATTCATAGGGTGCGCGGCCAGCGCTCCCAATGGGAGTAGCCCCCAAGTGTCTGTTCGAGTCGTAGACTCGAGCGGAGACTTTTATTCAAGCACTTTGTTTATTTTTAAGTCCGTAGGACACAAAAATTTTCGGATGCTTAAATCCATCCTCCCTATGGGAGTGGCCCCCGAGTCCGTAGTGGAGTCATAGACTCGACGTAGGACTCGAAGAAATATTTTGTCTTTATTCATCTCTCAGGTACGCGGCCAGCGCTCCTGATAGGAGTAGCCCCCGAGTATTTAGTCGAATCAAAGAATCGAGTGAGTGCTCTTAGCTTTGGAGCCGAAGAATTGTAGTTGGTGCTAGTATAGCTTTTGATGACATCAGTGCTGACGATCAATGACCTCAAGCGTTTGCTACGCCAGAGATGACTTGACTGGACGAACGTGGGTCCCACTTGCTGACCTTGAATTGACCGGTCACGCGCGGTGTGGAGATAATTACGGCGTCGCCTCGATTTCCGCGCATAGTGGACGGCGTGGTAATGACGGTTCGTTGTGATGCTGACACGTGTATGGCCAGATCTGCCGTTGGCGTTACGTCTTCTGGATGGACGGTTGTCGTGCGTCGTCTTCATCGTTATAATCATTGGGGAAAGCTTCAGTTTGTTTTCACCGCATCTACTCTTGTTTTCACTGCCTCCTTGTGCTCTAGAGGTTCTTGCTGCGCGCTGCGATATTCTTCCACATTTCCTTCTTCCCGTCCGCACTCTCGCCACCGGTGCCGCCGGAGCGCGATGGGGAAAACGAAGAAAATCATCATTTGCGGTTGGTACCAGCGCCACCGGAGGGAAGAAAGGTGATACCACCACTCGTGTCACCGACGGTGGCTGGCGACGATCCAAGACGCGGGAGAGTGATCTCCGCACGCTTCACGAGCGGGGCTTGATCCAGCAAGATAGGGAGGCCGTCAGACTCCCCAGCAATGAGGTAATCCCCCGCCCCCCCGCTGGGTATCGGGTTATGTTTCTTGCCTTCCTTATTCGTGGGTTTTCCTTCCCAGTCCACAACTTCCTTCGTGGCCTGCTCTTTCTTTACGGCATCTAGCTGCATCATCTTTTGCCCAATTCTCTTCTTCACATTGCTTGTTTCATCACTTTCTGCGAGTGCTGGCTCGGTATCGAGCCGCACTTTGGTCTTTTCCGGAAGCTCTATTCCGTGAAGAGGCAGTCCGGCTCGGATGGTGTGTATCCCATTGGGGGTTGCATCATCTCTCTTAAGGCCAATGTTCTTTTCTTTCTCTATGTCCGAATCTGTCCAGTACTAGCGGAGGCAATGGTTTTACATTCGCGACTCCACAGTGGCGGGGCAACAATTCGGTCTGGCTCCTTTCGACTCCTCCCAGATAATCGAGCCAAAGAGGTCCTGGAAAAATCATATCTTGGACGGCGAGTCAGCGGAGATAGAGGCCCTTTACCGTCGGGTGGAGGATCTCCAGTTGATTCCTGATAAAGAAGTGAACGGCGTGGATATTATCCGCATGTTTCTCGAGCGTCGGGTGCAGCCACTTCAGGCTAGGGCGCACCCGATGTTTCTTTATGCTGGGCGCCGTGACCCGACGAGAGTTTCGGCTGAGAAGCTCTCCCAGGGTGATCTCGACAAGGCCCTTCGTGCGCTGTTGAAGTACAAGGCTGGAGAGGATATCCCGGGGAAGTCGCTGACTCCGCCGTTTTCTTCGATGCTGGCTGTTCCGCAGGTGTAGATTCGTGCGCGTAGCGCTTTTTGTTGATTGCGTATTTGTTTTCTTTTGTTTGCTAACAAACTCCCTTCTTTTTGGCAGAGCTTCAAGGTGCCGGGCATGGCACCTCCATTGCCCGAATTGTTTCCGGATGCTCCGGATAATGAAGTGGTGGACTCCGTGTCCGAACTTCCTTCGGCGCGATCGCCAGCTGAAGAGACCAACGATTCGAGCGAGGACCATACTCACAAATGTTCGCGGAGCTCCAGCGAATCTTCGGATGCATCCACTCCTCCGACGCCCAGAAACCCTCTGTGCCTTGATCGTCACGGTGATGGGCATGGAGATTCTTCCTCTCCCATTCCTGCCATTCCTGTGCGGGCTATAGCACCGCACCCGCCAGCGAAGCGGAAGAAGGAAGAAAAGAAGGAAGAGAAAAAGGAGGAGAAGAAGGGGGAGAAGAGAGCCCGAAGGACTCCTCCTGTCTTTGACCTGAGCTCACTGGACTCGTATGTTTCTTGTTATACTGTTGTCCTTTTTCCTTCTTGATGTTGTACTTGTGTTGATTGCTTCGTATGCAGGCATTCCTCCCACGACTCTTCCAGCGATGGTGCTCGGGAGATGATGGGGGAGTCGAAGGTTGCGTCTCCTCCTCCTCAAACGGTCGCAACGTCGGGGGGTGCCGCTCCGAATCCTCCTCTGCAGGAGGTGCAGGTGGTTGCGCCTCAGAATTTCGCCAGCGGGCCTTCGGAGTCGCCATCAGAGCATGTAAGTACCTCTGCTTCGTGCCACGGGGGGAGCCCCCGGGTGTCTGAAAAATTTCTTGTCTTGTTATTTTTTCGAATCTTCGGGGGGGGGGGGGGGGAGGGGGAGCCCCCGAGTGTCTTCGTGGTCGAGTTTTGCCTTTATTCCTTTGTGTTGGGAACAACCCCCAAGTCCTTTTTCTTACTGGTGTTTCTTTTTGCTGCAGCCTTTTGTGTAGGAGGCCAAGCGGCTGGTGCAGGAGCGCCTGGTGCTAGAGGCTAACCTCCGGCAGCTTCAAGGTACCTGTTTGCTTTTGGTGCTTCGTTCATTTATTTCGGTCCTGCTCTCTGACGTTTGCTTATTTTGAATGCAGAGGAGCATAATACTTCTCTCCGTGAGGTCGACGCTCTCAAGAAGATCCTTGGTCAATCGGAGAAGAAGGCCGAGGCCGTCATTGTTGCGAAGGATCGCTTTGAGCTAGAGTTGACCAAGGCAGCCAAAGCTAAGGAGCGTCTGCAGCAGGAGGCCGCGGACCGTGAGGAGCAGCTGGCCACTGTTGCGGCTGCGCGCGAGAGAGAGGTGGCAGGCAAGCTCATGGCTGCTGCCAAGGCTGTTTCGGGTGAGTGTTGTATTTGTGCTTCTTTCTTCTTGTTTTCTTGTCTTCTTCTGCGTTGCTTTGGTCATGTCTTTTTTTTGTCTCAGATGCCGCAGGCATCGAGTTTGATCGCGGCGCTCTGGAGAACGGGATTGCTCTAGATGATGCTACTGTAGCGGTCGAAGATCGTTGCAGCACCGTCGTCAGCTCCCTTGCCAAGGCGAAGGAGGTCCTTGGCCGCTTCTACAAGGAGCTTGTCCCTAAGGGTGCGGCCCTTGATGATGTGGATGCCCTGGCGGAGGCTTTGTCAGCCGAAGCGCCTGCGGCATACAAGAGCAAGCAGAAGGGCATCGGCGCGTCCGTCGGGCTGGCGATGGCTTTGGCTGCTGGAGCGGAGCTGGACCTGCCCCATATCACCTCCCGGATGCCGACGACCGCAGATGGATCCGAGGTAGCCATTCCTGCCTACTCTGCTCGCTGCAAGCGATATGGGCCGATGCTCATTGATTTGTTGTCTGAGTATGTGCTGCGGCAGCAAGGGGAGGCCAAGGCTAGGCAATCCGGCTCCGAGGCGACTCAGGGTGCCGCGTCTTAGGCGTTGTAGATGTAGGATAGTTTGTAGTCTGCTTTTGCTGTAAATATTTTGAAGAACACAATCCTTGTGCCACGTAGTGGCTTTATATGCTTAAGGAATTCTTCTGAGTTGTACTCTACCACTGTCTGAATGTTTGTGTCCTTTTCTTTTTCTGCTGCTCTAGGTTCCTTCGGGTGCTGACCCTGTTGACATGCCGCCTGCAGTGCAGCTGCGGCCATCTTTGGATGATCCTTCGCAACTCGCTTTTCTTCGGGATCGTGTTCGTAGTCTTGAGAGGGAGTTGCTTGGGTTGCGTGGTCACGTCGATGTTTGGAAGTCCAAGGCGGATCGCGGTGCAGCCAGAGAGGATTACTTGATGGCGGAACTGCTTCGGTTATCTGAGCAGCTTCAATGTAAGTTGTTCTTTGTTTCGAGTTGTAGCTCAGTTCTTCAGATGAGCCTGCTGGCCTTGCCCCTTATTTTGTACAATTGTCGCAGGTGCTAACCTTGCTCGAGGGAAGAGAAAGAGCGTGTCACTGTTCGGGTCAATTGCTTGACTCAGCAGGACATGGAGGCCGGTGGCTTCTTCTGGATGGATCGTGACCTGCGATGGCTCTGGCGACGGTGCAGGATCGTGTGCACCAGGTTTCGCGGGTGCTTCACCAGGTGCAGACGTCGCTTGCCTCGGTGTTTCATGTCATGTTTCCTTTCGATGCCGTGCCGACGAGCCTTGCTGGTCTTCTATCGAAGTTTCGGAGCGTGAGCAATGTCAAGGAGTTGGTGCGGCAACAGCTCGTCGTAGGAGTGAAGGCTGGTTTGTCTCTTGTGAGGCTGCACCGGCCTGATGTAGATTTGTCTGTTGTGGCAGCTGGGCCACCTCCTCGGCCGGATGGTGATGAGTGGGACATGCGTCCATATTATGCAGCTGTAAGGCAGTATGCCGAACAGGTCGTAGATTTGTTTGAGCATCGTGCTCAGGTTATTCTTCAGAATAGGTAGTACCTGTAAAAGAGATAGATGTAAAATTTGTATATTTCGACTGGGCATGTTGTGCCCTTTGTTGTAAAGAGTTGTTTGTTGTAAGCACCCAGTGCTTTGTTTGGGTACGTGTAATTTTTGTTTGCCTGACGTTGTCAGCTACTCAGGTGTACACGCGTGATCCTCGGTCGATGAAATCGTGAGGTGGGGGAGCCCCCGAGTGCGTTTTTAGGATAAAGTAAAGTTGCAAATAGTGAACGGAAGTTTGGGGCGAGACACTTAGCTTTATTTATATCGTAATGGAGGAATTACATTGTTTGGATGAATAGCTTTGGCTGAAAAGCCTTATTGAAAGTAAAGGGGTAGGTAGCTAGGGGTAGAATCGTCGCAAGTGCGCGATGTTCCATGGGTTGGAATATGCGACTCCTCACTCCATGTGCTTGAGGCGATAGGCGCCACCTGGGATGACTTCGGTGATGACGTAGGGTCCTTCCCATGGTGACTCGAATTTCTTCGGTCGCTCTTGCTTGAGTCGCAAGACGAGGTCTCCTTCGAGGAAGGACCTTGGGCGCAGCCGGCGGCTGTGGTAGTTGCGGAGACTCTGCTGGTACACCGCTGATCGAGCTGCTGCTAAGTCTCTTGCTTTGTCGAGTGTGTCGACGGCGTCTTCGAGTGCAGCCCTGGATTCGGCTTCGCAGTAAGCGACGACCCGGGGGGCCTGGTGGCGTACTTCGGCTGGTAGCACGGCCTCAGCTCCGTGCACCATGAAGAATGGTGTGTAGCCGGTGGAGCTGTTTGGCGTAGTCTGTAAGCTCCACAGGACGGATGGTAGCTCTTTCGTCCAGGCTCCAGCTTTCCGTTCGAGTGGACTCATGAGGCGCTTCTTGATGCCAGCGCCGATTAGGCCGTTGGCCTTTTCTACTTGCCCGTTCGTTTGTGGGTGTGCCACTGTGGCGTACGTGATGTTGATCCCAAGGCCTTCGCAGAAGTCCTGGAACTCCTTGGAGATAAAGTTCGATCCATTGTCGGTGATGATGCTGTGCGGCACGCCGAACCTGTAGACAATGGACTCGAAGAACTTGACGGCAGTTTTGCCTTTCTGGTTGGTGACCGGCATGGCCTCGATCCACTTGGTGAATTTGTCAACTGCGACCAGGAGGTAAACGTGTCCCCCTTTCGAGGACTTTGGCAGTTTGCCGATCATGTCGAGGCCCCATTGAGCAAAAGGCCTGGCTATAGGTATGGGTCTGAGCTCGGACCCGGGTGCGTGCGGTTTGTCGGCGAACCGTTGGCACCCGTTGCATCTTCGGACTATGTCCTTTGCGTCGCTCATGGCCGTTGGCCAGTAGAATCCGGCTCGTAGAGCTTTGGCGACTAGGGAGCGGCTGCCTGCGTGATGGCCGCAGATGCCCTCGTGGATGTCTTGGAGGATGGCCGCAGATGCCCTCGTGGATGCACACCGTTGTAGTACACCCGTAATACTGCGCTTGTACAGCTCGCCATTGATGATGGTGAAGGCTTTTGACCGACGAGATATGCGCCGGGCATCTGTCGGGCTGTCAGGTAGTTCTTCGTTTATCAAGAACTGGAGGTACGGTCGCGTCCAAGTTTCTTCGACTTCCATGACCTGCATCAGGTTGACCATGGCGACCTCTGTGTCCAGTTTTTCGGGTCCTTCATGACCTTCGGGCAGTGTGGCCCCTGAGTGTTCTGCTTCTTTGGGTGATCCTTTGGGGAATTTCCGCTTGATCGATGGCACACAGATCTGTTCGAGGAACACACCTGGTGGCACCTTTGCGCAGGTGGAGCCGATGTTGGCGAGTCTGTCGGCTTCCTCGTTGCTTTCTCTTCCGACGTGCCGAAGCTCGCAGCCGTCAAATTCTCCTTCAAGTGCGTTGTAGAGCGCGCGGTACGCGATCATGTTTTCGGGGTGTGCGTCGCACTCATTCATCGTCTGCTGGACGACGAGGTTGGAGTCACCATAGATGACCAGGCGCATTGCGCCGCATATCTTTGCCATCCTCATACCGTGGATGAGGGCTTCGTATTCAGCCTCGTTGTTGCAGGCTCGGAATTTCATCCGTAGGACGTACTTCATCTGGTCGCCCTGCGGGGAGGTCAGTATGACCCCGGCTCCTGCTCCAGCTTCACGCTTGGAGCCGTTGAAGTGCATTGTCCACGACTGCGACATGTCAGGGGTGTCTGGCAGCTGCAGCTCCATCCAATGTACCAGGAAGTCCGGAAGGACTTGAGATTTGATTGCGAGTCGCTTCTCGTAGATGATGTCCAGGGGTGACAGCTTGATGCCCCACAGGGCCACGCATCCTGTGGCCTCTGGGTTATTCAGGATGCTGTTCAGGGCTGCCTCATTGACGACCATTACCTGGTGCTCCTGGAAGTAATGGCTCATCCGTCGGGCTTTCATGAACACGCCGTAGGCGAGCTTCTGGTAGTGAGGGTACCTCTGCTTTGTTGGTGTCAGTACCTCGCTGAGGTAGTAGATTAGGCGCTGGACCCCGTGGCTCTTGCCTTCTTTGGGTCGTTCGACCACTAGCACGGTGCTGACCACTTGGTGTGTGGCTGCTATGTACAGCAGTAGAGGCTCGCGCTCCTTTGGCGTGACCAAGACGGGTGAGGTGGAGAGAAGCCGCTTGAGGCTTTCGAATGCATCGTTGGCTTTCGGCGTCCACTCGAATTTATCTGATTTGCGTAGCAGCAGGTAGAATGGTAGGGCCTTCTCGCCCATGCGGCTGATGAATCTGCTTAACGCCGCTATTCGTCCTGCGAGCTGCTGGACGCCTTTGAGGTTTTCCGGCTTCTCCATCGCCATGATGGCTCTGATTTTCTTCGGGTTCACCTCGATCCCTCGCTGAGAGATGAAGTACCCAAGCAGCTGACCCGATGGGACGCCGAAGGCGCACTTTTCGGGGTTGAGCTTGATCCTGTAGCGGTCAAGGTTGTAGAACGTCTCACGGAGATCGTCGATAAGTGTCCTTGCCTCCTTGGTTTTTATGACTATGTCGTCAACATAGACTTGGACGTTGCGACCGATCTGGTCCTTGAGGCAGGCCTGCATGCATCGCTGGTACGTGGCACCTGCGTTCTTTAGACCAAAAGGCATTGTGTTGTAGCAGAATACCCTGAACGGTGTGATGAACGCCGTTTTCTCCTGATCTTCGACCTTGAGTCGAATTTGGTTATAGCCTGAGTAGGCGTCGAGGAAGGAGAGTTTCTTGCAACCTGCAGTCAAATCGATGATCTGATCAATCCAAGGAAGAGGGAAGTGGTCCTTTGGGCAATGCTTGTTTAGTGACGTGAAATCCACGCACATCCGCAGGATGTCCGTGTCCTTCTTTGGGACCATCACTGTATTCGCAAGCCACTCGCTTTCCTTGATTTCCCTGATGAAGTCTGCAGCGAGTAGTCTATTGATTTCCTTGCCGATAGCTTCGGATCGTGGCTCGGACAGTCTCCGGATGGACTGCTTGACGGGCTTGGTGTCTGGAAAGACGTTGAGTGCGTGCTCGGCGAATTCCCTGGGAACTCCTGGCATGTCCGCAGGACACCAGGCGAAGATTTCACAGCGCTCACGGAGGAATTCGACGAGCGTGCCTTCCTATGCGGGGCTGAGGTCGTTGGCAATCAGCGCCGTCTTGGAGGCGTCCGTCGGATGGACTTGGACCTTTTTGGTGTTGACCGTGGAGTCGAAGGACATGTCGGGTGCGTTTTGCCATGTGACTAGGGGTGCCCCATTATCCGTCACTTCACGGAGCTTTACGAGCTCTTCTTGCATGCCGAAAGACTGGGAGATTTTGTTGAAATCCCTGTCGCATTGGTCCGATCGGGTGAAGCTCCCATGGACTGTGATGACGCCCTTTGGTCCTGGCATCTTCAGTAGTAAGTATGCATAATGTGGGACGGCCAGGAACCTTGCGAATGACACACGCCCGAGGATGGCGTGGTACTGTGATGGCCAGTCGACCACTTCGAATTCGAGCCGCTCTAGTCGGAAGTTGTCAGGCCTGCCAAAGATGACATCAAGCCAAATTTTGCCCAGAGGGAATATGCCCTTTCCTGGGATGATGCCGTGGAACGTAGTGTCAGATTGCTCCAGGCTGCACTGCGGGATCCGCATTGCTGCGAGGGTGCTTGCGAACATCAGGTTGATGCCACTGCCGCCGTCCATGAAGACGCGACTCATCTCAAAGCCTCCTATTTGTGCCTCAAGCACCAGGGCAGCATGACCTGGGCGATGGATCTGGCAAGAGTGATCCGAACGACTAAACGTGATGCATGACTCTGATCCGCTGAGGTACTCAGGGATGGCGGGTGGAGTTGCTACAGCCAAGTTGATCTGGCGAGTGATTTTCTTTTGCACCCTATTCGTTGGGCGCCCCTTCTAGATCAGCAGTGCTCCTTTCGGTGGGGGATACCCGTTCCCAGCGTTGTTCTGTGCTGGTGCAACTGGCTGGTGCAGACCTCATACAGGTGGCGGTGGAGGAGCTCCGTGCGCTATTTCACCTGGCGCGGGTGCGTTTCCAAACGTAGGGAGTGGGGCTTGCTGCCTCATCTGCGCCATGCTTTCGCTGAGTTTCTGGAACTCGCGGCAGTCCTTGACCATGTGACTGGCTTTCTTTTTGCCATCCTGCTTGTCGATGTAGAAGTGGATGGTGCATGGACCCGAAAGTTTGTCGTATGCTGAGGGTCCGTTGTCGCGGTCGCGGCGTTGCCATGACTGTGCTGGGCGTCCGCCGTCGCGGAAGTTTCCTCCGCTGTTGCGGCCGTTCTCGTTGCGACGGTCGGCGTAGCCGGCTGCGACCATGTCGGGTCTGTCGCGATCGTCGTAGACGCGCGATCTCCGCTTGCTACGGCGTTCCCGTCTTCGGCCGTAGTCGTCCTCTTCATCCGATTGTGCTCAGTGAATGGAATCTTCGCCGTCGGCCCACCTATTGGCGATGTCCATGAGGTGGTCGAGTGTTTTGGGCTTGACGCGCCCAAGTTCCTCCTTGAAGTCTTGTTGCTTGACGCCGTCCCTGAAGGCGTCGATGGCCCTCTCTTCGGAGATGTGTGCTGCGGAGTTCTTGGTATTGGACCAGCGTAGTATGTACGAGCGAATGGATTCGCCCATTCGTTGAGTGCAGGCGCGCAACTCTTCGATGGAGGCGTGCCTCTTGCTGGTGCCCTTGAAATTTCGGATGAAGCTGTAAGCTAGATCCTCCCAGCTTCGGATGGACCCTGATGATAGGATGCTGAGCCAGATCCGTGCCGCGCCTGTCAGCTGCAGCTGAAGGCATTGCATGGCGGTTTCTTTGTTACCGCCGTGCAGGTTGACGGATGACAGATGGTCACTGAGCCGTGCTTTTGGATCTTGCGTGCCGTCGAACTTCGGAGTATCCAAAGGAAGCTTGAAATTGCATGGCATTCGCGTTCGCCGAACGGATCTGCTGAAGCATCGGGCTCCACAGAGTTCTCCTTCGTCTTCGTCCATCTCGGATTCAGACGAGAGCATTCGCGCTTGGCTCGCGCTTTGTCGATTTTGCGTTGTGTGAGCGCGTCTCTGGCGTCATAGTCGCGTTTATGGTGACACGAGCTCTTCTTCCTTCGAGGAAGGTCGTGTTCCTCTTCCTCTTCGGATGAAGGGGTGGGGCTCCGGTCGTGCCTGGCCGGAGCTTTCTTCTTCGGCTCCGCAGGAGCGTCTTGGTGGAGCGCAGCTCCGACAAGTCCGAGTCCGGTAAGTGCGGACTTATGCATGGCCCTTTTCGGGTCCCCCTCCGGAGGTGGGTGGGCCACGAGATACGCAGTGGCTGCCATGATCGCAGCTTGTGGCGTCTTTGGGATGACGTTGCCGTCGGCGTCCATCTCCATGAACGATGTGTGGAGAGTTCGGGTCACCTCACGGCGCTCCTTGGGATCCATGTTCTCCACCCGAGAGCGGTGTTTATTTCCTTGGTTCCCGTTCGTGCTAGAGCCAGGGGCCATGGCGGAGAGCGCAGATCGTCGTGGGCTGGACTCAGAGGCTGCTTGCTTGCGTTTGTCAAGTGTTTCTTGCATCTTGACTTGCTTCTTGTGCTCCTCTATGAGGAGGAAGTGGTATGCCATCAGTAGTTCACGTGAGGCATCTGCAGGCAGGACTATGTCGCCTGCTACGGCGCGGCGCGCCTGGGTCCATCCTTCTTTGCTAAGTCGGATGACGTGGCCATTGTTTTCCTCGTCGGGTGGGGGGGGTTGGCTTCTTCTGTTCCCGCTGTTTCTGTCTTGCGGGTTGTGGTTCGAGTTGGGCGGTGGGTTGGGCGGTTGCTACTCCACGTCGCTCTGGATGACTACGGCGCATTGGTAGCGCTCGTAGATTGGTCCGCTGCTGCCGCAGCTTTCGGATCCGGAACCGTAGGTCCCTTCATCCGAAGGTGGATCGCACAGATCGGAGTTGCAGCTCCTGCTGTCGTAGAACTCATCTGTTGATGACGACGTGCGTATCACAGGATATGGAGCCCACGAGGCGGGCCTGATTGATGGTAGGGGCACCCGCTCAGGGAGGCAGAGGGTACCAGTCTGACCCACCTGGAAGCAGAAGCTCCCGAACAGGATCTCGAGTCCGTCGCTTATGGGCTCGAAATCTTTCATGGTGGCAGGCGAGTGGGCGGTGAGGTCGAAAGCGCCGAAGAGGAGGTGACTCTCCGTCGCCGCAGAGATGTAGATCGATCGGGTTGGGACCCTTACGACCGCGCAATCAGCAGCCCCAATCCCCATGGACGACGCCAATTGACGAGGTTTGATCTCATCAATGCCCATTGTTACGGACTTGGGTTTTGGAGAAGATGGGGATGCTGGAGATCGTGGAATGGTTAGCAAACAAGCAACATGGGGACACGAGGTTTACCCAGGTTCAGGCCCCCTGAGGGAAAACCCTACTCCTGCTTGTCTGCTCTTGATTATGGCGGAACCGAAGGTTACAGGGGTGCGCAGATGCAATCTGGCGTGGAGGTGTGTATGCGAAAGTATGAGTCGAGAGATCTAGGTCGTGCCCTCCTGGCCTTTATATAGACTTAGGCAGGTTCCGGGCATAGACCTAGTCGGTTACAAGTTCTAGGGTTTTACCCCTTTGAATTTCCTATCTACGCTAGTCTTGTTCTCCAAGGATCCGAAGGCGTCATGGGCCTTGGCCACCCGAAAATCTTCATGGGCCGGTGTATGTCCACCGTGGGCCTTCCTTGGGCTGGACCAGGTATGCTGAGGTCACGCACCCGTAGGGTACAACCATGTCACTGAGTACACCAAAGATCACACAATGAAAATATTACAGGCAGAGGAAGTCACACTTACCAATCAACGAACGGGAGAGATCCGTGATGAAGCTCTGAAGAGAGGAATAGTCGTCTTGAAGCCCAGCAACAAGGGCGTTAGAGACCTTACGCTCCTCAGCGGTGGCCGTAACAGCAGCCTTGGCTCGCCCATCCGCCGAGCTCGCCTCCTCCTTCGCGTCCTTAAGCTCGCGCTCAAGGTCGGCGATCCGCTTCTCAGCCAAACTCAACGCAGATTGAGCCGCCGCCAGATCACTCGCCGGGACAAGGCCCTGGCGAACCTCCTCTGCCTTCGCAGCAATCGCCTGGAGTCCCTTGTTCGCCTCCTGGACGGCGACAAGTTCAATCTTCGCGCGACACTTTGCAGAAGCCGGTCGGCTGATTCACGCTGCAAACCCTGTACAAAAGTCAAACAGTTAACAAAACGGAATCCTAAGTGCCCACCCGCTGAAATTCAGCAACTAGACACTCGGGGACTGGAGATCAAAAAATCTTAAGTGCCCACCCGCTGAAATTCAGCGACTGGACACTCGGGGACTGGAGATCAAAAATCTTAAGTGCCCACCCGCTGAAATTCAGCGACTGGACACTCGGGGACTGGAGATCAAAAACCCTAAGGGCCCACCCGCTGAAATTCAGCGAATGCGCACTCGGGGACTGGGTACAAGAAATTAAAGGAAAACACCAAAAGAATCTGACCACTGCAATTCAGTGGCCCGATCCTCGGGGATTGGACATACTTGGATAGCTGCGCCAAGCATGCCATGAAGCTGTAGCGCCTCCACCGATGCGAGAAGAGCCGGAGTGTGCCCGCGACATTGCTCGACCTCTGTCTCGGCGACCCCAGGCATGCGACTCGATGGCGTGGTACCACTCGCTGTAGCCGCTCTGGACATGAAGCGGGGGAAGGTCGCGATGGATGCGCCGGCACCAAAAGAGGCCGGCTCGGCTATCCCAGGCGAGGAAGCACCCTCCTTGATCGTCAAGGCCGCCCCTGCCGTAGGATCACTCGGAGCAATCGTCGTGTCGTCAGACACCATGACGACGTCGTCGCTCTTGGCCTTCTTGGCACTGTCTGTGGGGGCAGCGACCTCATCAGCCTTCCTCTTCCGAGAAGGGTCCTCCTCGGCGGAGACTGCCGGCACCTTTTCCACGGACGGGTGTCCTATCTTTTTAATCCCAGTCATGCAAATTGATTACATGACCAAAGTGGTTCGAGTACAACGAAAAACAAAGCAGGTGAATAAAACTCACTTGGCGACTGGTATGAACCGCAGCCCTGTGCAGATGCTAGCCGGCTTCTCCAGTTCAGGGCCCAGCTACCGACTGAGGCCCATCTCCAGGACACCATGCGTCCAAGACACAGACAGCCTCTTTGTTGATGAGGCCGCGACAGGAGCCTCCGCAACGTTTTCAGCAGGAGCTCTCCTGGGAGGCGAAGCTGCCATGGCTGGAGCGACCCCTGACCCAGAGACTGGGGCGAATGGGGGAGGAATCGAGGCCATAGGCACCTCACTTAGGACGGCGGTGACATCCGGTGCTTCCATCGTTTGTGGCGCTTCATCCCTGGCCAGGCTGGTGGCGTCGGAGCTGCTTGCCGAATGCGGCGGAGATGCTTGCCTTGCTGGCTTCGTCTTCCTCTTCGGAGGGGCCTTCACCTCCTTCTTCTTCTTCTTCGACGGAGTGGCCTCGCGACGCGAGGTGAGCTCGAGAAGCTCGTCATCGTCATAATCATGACATTCAAGACTTCTACTCGCCTCGAGTTCCCGCTGACGCTGCCCGCGAGTCTTGCGTACCAATGGGGCGGCCTCTTCCTTGGAATCGTCGTCGTCGTCGCTCCTGTCGCTCTCGACGCCGCCCTTGGTGGGAGGCGACTCTCCCCCGTCCTGGACGGACAGGCTCGAGTTCTCGTCATCCGCGGGCGGAAGCCACCCTTCCACCACTTGAAATAACTGCAATAGGCATAAGACAATATCAGTATAACCGCGACAGCATCAACTGCGACGGCGAATGATAGAAAAATGACTTACCGTCGGGGCTGGATGCTTCGCGGTGTAGGGGGCGACCCCGGCCTTCGCGTCCAGGTACACCGCCTGGGTGATCTTCTTCAACGTCGGGATGTAGTCCTCGACTTTCCACTCGGCGAGGCAGGATTTCGTCGAGTCCTCCCGGCCCGTGTACTCGTACATATAATGGTCACGGCGGGCCAGGGGAATGAGTCGCCGCCCGAGCCAGCAGTTGTACAAATTGATGGTCTGAAGACCTTTCTTCTTTAGGCCGCGGATGGTCTGAAGCATCTCATCCATGACCATCCGCTGGTCTGTTGGAAGCTTGCCGACTTGGAGTCGGCGCGGTTCGGGCCGGTCGGTGATGGGGATATGCCTACCGGGGTATACCCAGCAGGACGTTTCCAATCCGACTGGCCCAGGAACTGGCGGGCGGGCCTGCAAGACGGCGACTGGATCAAGGTCCGGTGTGGATCCAAGCGACTGGACGCTGAAGGCCCAGGCGAGTAGATAGGCCCAGTCATATTAGGTTAAACGAGTACCGAAGCCTTAACTGATTCGGTTGAGATATGTAAACCCTAGGGGAGGTAAGTCTATATAAACCTCCCTACAGGGCGTGTAGAGACACGTTCCATCATACACCCAAGCGACTCGCCGCCTAGCCTCCGAGCTAGCCCATTGTACCACCATCATAATACAATCTAGCAGGAGTAGGTCTTTACCCTCCGGGGGGACGAACCTGGGTAAAACCCTGTGTCTCCGACCTCATCTCGCACCGCAGATGGCTGGCCGCCCTTGCCCCTTGTTCTACTACTCGCTGCCGATTGCAGCATCTGCCGTGACCATCCCCACGACAGTGGCGCCCACCGTGGGGCCTGGCCGGTCTAGCCAGTGTTCTGTGGCGAGATCCAATCTGCCCATCAACGAGACGGTCGCCACCGGCCGCATGATAGCGATCAGCGAGATGCTCTAGATCTTGCCGAGCAGCTACGTCCCGGCGGCGCGACCCGTCACACACAGCATGATCCTGCCGGTCGGCACGATCAGCCTCTTCGTCGGCCTCACCGACGTCATCGTCTCAGAGGATTCGGCTCGCATTCGCGAGTCGCCGCCACGCGATCGACTCTCCGAGAGCCAGGTCCGCATGATCCATCGCCTCGCCTCCGAGTACAACTCGGCCCACAACAACGTGGCCGAAAACTCCGCGGCCGCGGAAGACGTGGCCCTCAACGATGACGCCGACTCGGCGACCCCGGCGTCACTCGCTGGATCCATCACCGCGGCTTCGAGGATCCCTCCATCCTTGGGATCTTCGACTTCGACTCCGGGCCGGAAAATTCCGCCGACCTCCGCGACGGGACCGGTCGCCACACCGTGGCCTACATGGCGACCGGCACCGATCCGCCGGAGGATCCCTTCTCCACCCCGATCCCCCCTAACACCACGGCAATGGAGGTCGAGGAACTCCGCTTGAAGCTGGCGGAAGCAGTCCGCAAGGAGCAAGCCGAGCACGAAAAATTTCGCCTCGAGCAGGTGACAGCGCAGGAGCTGTCGCGCTACCACTAGCAGCGAATCAGGTCACTCCTGAACCCCACCGTCCAGGGGCGTGCCCTGAACTTCAACGACGAAAACGACCCAGCCCGCGTGGCCGAGCGCGCGATCTGCGAGAACGCGCCGCCAGGAGGAAGCGCCCGGCCCCCACTAGGGTCGACGGCGAATGGCGCCCCACCTCCACCCAACCGCACACCTCCCAGGGACCAACCGCGGATAGTGGTCTCCTCACGGGAGAGAGACGCGAATGGCCTGCCACTGTTCTCCACCCCGATGGACAACCTTGTGGCAGGTCGAACAGCGGCCGACAACATCTCGGCCACCGGTGACGGCGCCCTACAGATCCAGTACGTCAGGGCCCTGCTCGCAAAGGCGGTCGAACAGCAAAACGCAGGCGCCGACTCGCAGGGTCGGGTGTACTCGCGTTCTTCAGGTAGCAGAGCGGCCTCAAGCAGCCGCCCACTGGCAGCAAACACCCTCAACTGCCCGCCACCAGAGCCATTGCAGCTCCAACACCGACCCGCGAACGCGACACTCTCCACCAACGACCCCAGGCCAGCAAATAACTTTCTCGCCGCCAACGGTCAACCCATCGACGCCCGCACCCACATCATCAACAACCAAAGCTAGCGCGCCCGCCAGCCCGACGACTTGCGGCACGCCCTAACCAATCGCCACGATGGCGAGCCGATGGGGTCGCTAAGTCGACTCGGGCCTAGGTGCTTCGGACCAATGATCTGAGGCGAAAAATACCCGGCGAACTTCAAGGCGCCGAAGGAAATATAGAAGTATGACCCCTCGTACGACCCCTCCGTGTGGCTGGATACATACCTCATGGCGATGGGGATTGCCGGCCACACCGACCTGCTAGCCGCCCGTTACCTCCCCTTGATGATGTAGGCGACGTGCAGGCAGTGGATCAACACCCTCCCCCAGGATAGCATCGACTCCTAGGAGGAGATGCGCGACGCCTTCGTCAGGCACTTCGAGGGCTCCTACACCCGGGCCACCACCATCGAGGACCTAGAGCGATGCGTCCAAGGACCCCGCGAGTCGACCCGCAACTGGGTCCAGCGGTGGCAAGAAATATGGTACAACGCGGTCGGCATCCACCCGGACACCGCGATCCATTGCTTCAAGACCTCGTGCCGCTACGAGCAATTGGTCGCCAAGCTCAAGCGACATTCTCGCACGCTCGACAACATACCGGACCTCCTCGAGATCGCCAAATGCTATGCGGAGGAAAATCCAAACCAGGAAACCGACGACGAGTCGGGAGGCCAACGCCGCACGAGCGGCAAAGACAACGGACGACGGTCCGACCTACGCTACAGCAACACTCGCCTCACCGGCAAACGTCGCAATGACGGGCGAGTCGACTTTATCGCCAACGCCAGGCACGCGCAGCGCGATCCCAAGAGCTTCCGCCGCGACGGAGGGCAACGCCGTGACGGCGGCAATTACAAGGCGAAACCAAGGTTCGACCCCGCGGCCCTCCTTAACCAACCTTGTGCGTTTCACATCAGGGAAGGGAAGCCCGCTACACACACGACCGCCGATTGCCACACTCTTAGGGAGATCCAGAAGGCATGGCGAGCACGGGAGGACCCCGACAACAACCCGCCAAACGGCGGAAAATTCGGCAACATGGCCGGCCCGCTCCATACCTTCACAGGCTTCAATACGAAGCGCGAGAAAAAGGTCATCACCTGCGCCGTCGCCGTCAACGCGGTGGCCCAGGTGGACATTCCCCAGTTCCTCAACTGGTCGGAGCAGCCCATCACCTGGAGCCGCCAGGACCACTCACCACGCATCGAGTACCCAGGCGGAGTCGCCCTGGTGGTCAAGCCTAAGGTGGGCGACTACTGGCTCCCCAAGACATTGATGGACGGCGGCAGCTCCATCAACATCCTGTACCTGGACACCTTCAGACGGCTGCGGCTCCCGCAGTCGATGATCGAGACGACCCACACCATGTTCCACGACATCGTCCCCGGTCGGAAGGCGTACCCGATCGGCAAGGTCACGCTGCCAGTCACCTTCGGCACACCAGCAAACTTCCGCACCAAGCGGATCGTCTTCGAGCTGGTACCCTTCAACAGCCCCTACCACTGTGTCCTGGGGCGCCAGGCATTCGCCAAGTTCATGGCAGCGCCCCACTACGCGTACAACGCAATGAAGATCCCCGGGCCGTGCGGCGTCATCACCATCAACGGCGACCCCGACATGGCCGCCGAGTGCGAGGCCAAAGGAGCCGAGCTCGCCGACGCTGTAATCGCGGCAGAGGCCAACCACGCCAACGAGCTCGCCAAGTACGCGAGCGGGGTCAACAACGACGACCCCACCATACTCAAGAAGCCCAACTCAGAGGGCGCAAACACCTCAGCCTTCGAGGCAACGACGCACACCCGCACCGTCGAGCTGGTCCCAGGCGACTCCAGTCAGACGGTGACGATCGGAACGGGCATGAGCCCAGCCTAGGAAGGCACGCTCATCGAGTTCCTCTGTGAGAACAGGGACATCTTCGCATGGAAGCCCTCTGACATGCCTGGTGTTCCTAGGGAGCTCGCTGAGCACAAACTAAACGCCGACCCCAAAGTGCGACCCGTCAAGCAGTCGCTGCGGCCGAGGAGGTACAACGTCTACTCGCTGCAGGCTTCATCCGGCCAATTAAATACTCCAAGTGGCTGGCAAACCCAGTCTTGGTCGAGAAGAAGAACGGGACCTGGAGGATGTGTATCGACTACACGAACTTGAACAGCTCCTGCCCGAAAGAGCAGTTCGTCCTCCCACGGATCGACCAAATAATCGACTCCACCGCGGGCTTGGAGTCGCTATGTTTCCTCGACGCCTACTCTGGGTACAACCAGATCAAAATGGTTGTCGAGGACGAGGAGAAGACGGCGTTCATCACGCCATTCGGAGCCTTCTGCTACACCGCCATGACCTTCGGCCTCAAGAACGCCAGGGCGACCTACCAGCGGTGCATGCAAGAGTGCCTCGCGAGCCAAATTGGCCGCAACATCCACGTCTACATCGACGACGTGGTCGTAAAATCCGCCCGCCAGGGTGATCTACTCGCCGACCTGGCGGAAACATTCGCCAACTTGCGGAAATATAAGATAAAACTGAACCCAGGCAAATGCACCTTTGGTGTACCAGCGGAACAACTACTGGGGTACGTCGTATCCAAGCGAGGGATCGAGGCGAACCCCACCAAGATTGACACAATCGCCCAACTCAGCAAACCCGAGTGCCTGCGCGACATCCAGAAGCTGGCCGGGCGAGTGGCGGCTCTCAGTCGCTTCATCCCCCGCCTGGGCGAAAAGGCGATTCCCCTATACCGCCTGATGCACAAGAACCCCACCTTCCATTGGGACAAGGAGGCGGACGACGCGCTCCGCGACCTCAAGAAGGTGCTACTCGCCGCACCGCTACTCGCCGCCCCCGCCGACAAAGAACCCATGCTGGTCTACGTCGAAGCTTCCGAGCGCGTCGTCAGCGCCGTCATGGTCGTCGAACGGCCGAAGGAAGGAAAGGAGCGCCCAGTACAGCGACCGGTGTACTACATCAGCGAGGTCCTCACCGAGTCGCGCCAGCGATACCCGCAGTACCAGAAAATGGTATACGCGGTCTTTAGAGCACAGTGACGCCTGCCGCACTACTTCCAGGAGCACCCAATCACGGTCTTCTCCTCAGCACCGTTGCAGGACATCATCCGCAACCGCGAGGCGACCGGGCGAGTCGCCAAGTGGGCCATTGAGATCGGCGTCCACAACATAAAGTACGAGCCACGAAAAGCGATCAAGTCGCAGGCTCTAGCGGACTTCATCGCCGACTGGGAAGAGGCCCAGCAGACAGAAAAGCTGCCATACCTCCACTACTGGAGCCTGCACTTCGACGTCTCCAAGAAGGCGAACGGCGCAGGAGCAGGGATCATGCTGACTTCACTGAAGGGCGACAAGCTCCGCTACGTCCTCTGCCTCGACTTCACCCCCTGCACCAACAACATGGCCGAGTACGAGGCAGTACTCCACGGCATGCGAGCTGCCAAGGAGATGAACGTCAACCGCCTACGCTGCTACGGAGACTCCGACCTCGTCGCTGGGCAAGTCGCTGGCACCTGCGACGCCGTCTCTCCCACCATGGTGGCATACCGCCAAGCAGTGGACAAGCTGGGTGGACACTTCGCAGGCTACTCCGTCGAGTGGATCGACAGGCGGAAGAACGAGGAGGCCGACACACTCTCTCGCATTGGGTCGGCTCGACTTGCACCACCCGCCGGCGTCTTCCTAGACACGATCACCAAGCCATCAGTCTCTCCCCCAAGGTAGATCGACATCGGAGTCCCGCTGCAGCCAGAGGCAGCCCTGTTCGCACTCGTCACCGAGCCAGACGACTGGACCAAGCCCTACGTCGCCTACCTGGAGGCTGGCACCTTGCCGGCAGACGAGACGGACGCCCGGATGATCGCACGCCGATGCAAATCCTTCACCATCATCGACGGCGAGCTCCACAAGCGCAGCGTCACCGCCGTGTTCCAACGCTGCGTCCAACCCGCCGAAGGACGCAAGATCCTCCACGACATCCACTCCGGCGACTGCGGCCACCACGCCGGCGCCCGCTCTCTGGTCGCCAAGGCTATGCGGCATGGCTTCTACTAGCCCACCGCATACGCCGATGCCGTCGACATTGTCCAGCGGTGCGCCGGGTGCTAGAAGTACGCCAACCAGACGCACGTGCCGAGCTCAGTGCTCAAGACAATCCCCATCACCTGGCCATTCGCCATGTGGGGTATGGACATGGTAGGCCCCTTCAAAAAGGCTCCCTCTGGCTACACCCACCTCCTGGTCGCGGCCGACAAATTCACAAAGTGGGTGGAGGCCAAACCAGTCCGGAAATGCGACGGGAAGACCGCCACTAAATTCCTACGCGAGCTCATATATCGCTACGGGTTCCCAAACAGCATCATCACGGACAACAGCACCAACTTCGCCAAAGGAGCCATGGCCGAGTTCTGCGAGGAACACCACATCTGGCTCGACCTCGCGTCAGTCGCCCACCCAGAATCCAACGGCCAGGCGGAACGGGCCAACCAGAGCATCCTCCACGGCCTGAAGCCGCGGCTCCAAGTACCACTCGAGCGCACCGCCGGGTGCTATGTCGAGGAGCTACCCTCCGTCATCTGGGGCATCCGCACCTCGGTCAACAGGTCAACAGGGTTCACCCCCTTCTTCATGGTGTACGGCGCCGAGGCAGTCATGCCCACCGACCTCGAGCACGACTCGCCACGGGTCGTCCACTACACGGAGGCTGCGAACGAACTCGCCCGTCAGGATGGAGTCGATCAACTCGACGACGCACGTGACCTCGCTCGATTACGCACCGCCATCTACCAGCAAGGACTCCGCCGCTATCACAGCCGGCGGGTGAAAACTCGCACCTTCCAAGAAGGCGACCTGGTGCTGCGCCTCATCCAGGACAAGAAGGGCATGCACAAGCTTTCCCCTCCGTGGGAGGGACCATTCTCCATCAGGCGCGTACTCGGAAACGACGCCTACTACCAATTCGACATCCGCAGGGACGGAAAACTCGACGTCAAGCGACCGTGGAATGTAAACCTCCTACGGAAGTTCTACTCCTAGAACCCCACATATGTACCCTCCAGTCGCTATGAAATAAAAAAGAATTGGTTACCGCAAATTGCACCTACTCTCCGTGTCTTGTGCCACTCGCACTTGTAATAACAGCGTCAAGCTAACTGCAGAAGTCAACCTTTGGTACAGCGATCGGCACGGCCAAGTAGTGCATTACAAGGGCACTGGGTCACCTCAGGTCTTGCAACGTCCACGAAAAACGCCTACCCGGAGCCCCATTGGAGTCGCCTAGCCCGAATGGCTCTACGAGCCAAGACAACTGCCTTCGCTTCTCACAGCGACCATGATCCTCCGCATCCTCGACATAGCGACTCGAACGGCCAAGTACCACGCTCGGGGACTGACAACTGCTAGGGAAAACGCCAAGTATGAGAGCATGCCCAGGACTCGCCATGCGACTGACCCAACGGGCCAGGCAGGAGTGACGCGCTCAAACTAACGCGCCAAGTCCTCACCCACCCTCGAGTCGCGCCTAGAACAACCAAGTACCACGCTCGGGGACTCGGCCACCCGACCTCGTTCGCGCAAGGGAAACCGGTGAAGTACAGAGCGCTCAAGGGAGTCGCCTTGCGACTGGCTCCCCGAGTCCGGGCGAGTCGACCACAATAACAAAACATTCAAAAACCGCAAACACATAACAAACGAGGTAAACCCCATAAAAAGGGCGGACGCGCTCGGGGACTCGTTCAACCCTCAATCTAAAAACACATGACAATTCACAAAACAACACGATATCTCATTAATAGCATGTTGCAATCATCACAAAATACAAACTATGCCCAACGGCAGAACTGCTACTAACGCCCCAGGGCAAACTATTCTACTCCGCAGGCTTCGACGACGACTCGCCAGCACCCTTGCGATTACAAATGAAGGGCGTGTACGGGTTTGACGGGTACGTCGTCAGGTCACCCGCCATCGCCGCACGGAAGGGTTGCTCGATCTTGAAGTCCTGGTGCTACGGCTCGGGGTCGTTAGGTGCGACGACCGTCTCCTGGTAAGGAAGGAGGTCGCCCATCGCCTAGACGCGCTCGGAGTACACCGTGGCGCGGTCCGTCAACTTGAGCACCTCAGAGATCTCCACCGAGCCAGTCGACGACGGGAAGCCACTCGTCACGTCGTCCAGGTCGAAGTCCTCCGGGAAGTGAGCGAGCCCAAGGCTAAGCGCCGTCGCTGCTCCACGTCGGAATGCCGATCGCGTCATAAACTCGACGACCGACGGCGTCTTCTCCAAGTACCACCACACCTCGACGAGGTCACTGGGAATTACTTCCGTGGGCGACATCTCCTGGAGGTAGGCCCGGATGCACGTCGCCGACAACGTCGCTGAGTCGACGAGCGTGGCCACACATTGCCGCGCGTCGAACGAGCTCGCCTCTTCCGCGCTATCAAGGATACGACCTGCGGATAGAAGATAATAGTGAGTACATCGGATATTACAAAAAGGCACATGCAACAAGGCAGGAGCAGACACACTCACCAATCAAGGGATGGGAGAGATCCGTGATGAAGCTCTGAAGAGAAGTGTAATCATCGTGAAGCCCAGCAACAAGGGCGTCAGAAACCTTACGTTCTTCTGCAGTGGCTGTAACAGCGGCCTTGGCTCGACCATCCGCCGAACTCGCTTCCTCTTTCGCCTCCCTCAGCTCGCGCTCGAGGTCGGCGATCCGCTTCTCAGCCGAGCTCAACGCCGATTGAGCTGCTGCCAACTCACTCGCTGGGACAAGTCCCTGGAGGGCCTCCTCTGCCTTCGCGGCAATTTCCTAAAGCCCCTTGTTCGCCTCTTGGATGGTGGATAGTTCCTTCTCCGCGCGGCGTTTCGCAGCAAGCGGTCAGCTGACTCACGTTGCAAACCCTGCACACAATTCAAACAGTTAACAAAAGCGGAATCCAAAGTGCCCATCCGCTGAGATTCAGCAAGTGCGCACTCGGGGACTGGCAATCAAAAAATCCTAAGTGCCCACCCACTGAAATTCAGCGAGTGCGCACCCGGGGACTGGCAATCAAAAAATCCTAAGTGCCCACCCGCTGAAATTCAGCGAGTGCGCACTCGGGGACTGGCAATCAAAAAATCGAAAGTGCCCACCCACTGAAATTCAGCGAGTGCGCACTCGAGGACTGGCAATCAAAACACCCTAAGTGCCCACCCGATGAAATTCAGAGGGTGCGCACTCGGGGACTGGACGCGAAAAATAAAAACAAGACACTAAAAGAATCAGACCGCTGCAACACACCGGCCTGATCCTCGGGGACTGGACATACCTGGATGGCTGCGCCAAGCATGCCATGAAGTTGTATCGCATCCACGGACGCGAGAAGAGCCGGCGTATGCCCGCGACGCTGCTCGACCTCCGTATCGGCGACCCCAGGCGCATGGCTTGAGGGCGAGGTACCACTCGTTGTAGCCGCTTTGGCCAAGAAGCACGGGAACATTGCGATGGAGGCACCGGCACCAAGGGAGGCCGGCTCGGCTGCCCCAGGCGAGGGAGCACCCTCCTTGGAGGGCAAGGCCGCCTCCGCTACGGGTTCACTCGGTGCGATCGCCGTGTCGTCAGATACCATGACGACTTCGTCGCCCTTGGTCTTCTTGGCGCTCTCTGCGGGGACGACGACCTCGTCCGCCTTCCTTTTACGGGAGGGATCCTCCTAGATGACGATGGGTGGCACCTTGGCCACGGTCGGATGGCCTATCTTCTTCGCTCCGGTCCTACAAATTGATCGCGTGAGCAAGATAATCCGAGTACAATGAAAGACAAAAGTAGGTGAGCAAAACTCACTTGGCGACTGGAATGAAGCGTAGCCCCGTGCGGATGCCGGCCGGCTTCTCCAGTTCGGGGCCCAGTCGGCGACTGAGGCCCATCTCCATTACATCGCGTGCCCAAGACACGGATGGTTTCTTCGTTGTCGAGGCTGCGGCCGGAGCTTCCGAAACATTTTCGGCAGGAGCATCCTTGGGCGGCGAAGCTACCGCGACCGGAGCGGCCCCCGACCCAGAGACTGGGGCGAACGGCGGAGGCATCGAGGCCAGAGGCACCTCATTCAGGACGGTGGTGATATCTGGCGCCATCGCCATCTGTGGGGCTTCACCCCTGGCCAGGCTAGTTGCGTCAGAGCTGCTTGGCGAATGGGGCGGAGACGCCTGTTTCGCTGGCTTCGCCTTCTTCTTTGGAGGGGCCTTCACCTCCTCCTTCTTCTTCTTCTTTGATGGAGTGGCCTCGCGACGTGAGGTGTGCTCGGGGAGCTCGTCGTCATCATCGTCATGACGCTCGAGGCTCATGCTCGCCTCGAGCTCACGCTGCCGCTGTCCGCGCGTTTTCCGGACCAGCGGGGCGACCTCTTCCTCGGATTCGTCGTCGTCGCCACTCCCGTCACTCTCGACGCCTCCCCTCGCTGGAGGCGATTCGCCCACCTCCTGGATGGACGAACTCGAATTCTCATCGTCCGTGGGCGGAAGCCACCCTTCCACTACTAGAAATAGCTGCAATAGGCATAAACAACATCAGTATGACCGCGACTGCATTTGACTGCGATTGCGAATGACAAAAAAAGATAATTTACCGTTGGGGATGGATGCTTCGCGGTGTAGGGGGCGACCCCAGCCTTCGCGTCGAGGTACGTCGCCTGGGTGATCTTCTTCAGCGCCAGGAGGTAATCCTCGAGCTGCCACTCGACGAGGCAGGACTTCGTCGAGTCCTCCCGGCCCGCGTATTAGTACATGTAGTTGTCACAGCGGGCCAGGGGGACGAGTCGCCGCCCGAGCCAGCTGTTGTACAAATTGATGGGCAACAGGCCCCTCTTCTTCAGGCCGCGAATGGTCTGAAGCATTTCATCCACGACCATCCGCTGGTCTGTTGGAAGCTTGCCGACTTGGAGTCGGCGTGGTTCAGGCCGGTCGGCGGAGTATCTCGGGATCGCCACCTCGCCGTCTGGAGTCGCCTCGGTGACATAGAACCAAGAATTCTTCCATTGGCTCGCCGCCTTGGCGGGTAGCATCAGATTGAAGAAGGAAGCCTTCGATTTCAGCTGAAACGTCAGGCCGCCCGCGGCGAGCATTGGGCCGCCCGCTTCCTCGCGACTGATCCACCCGTGGAATAGATCTTGCCACATGGGGAAGTAGGGCCTGCAGCCCAGGTAGCACTTGCAGAACGCCACGAAAATGGCGAGCTGCTCGATGTTGTGCGGGCCCAGGTCCGACGGTTGGATCTCGTAGAAGGCGCAGAAGCGCCGGAAGAAGAGAGATGTTGGGAATCCCAGCCCCCGCTCTAGGTGGCTGGTGAAGCAGACGAACTCTCCCTCGCGCGGGTCTGGAGTCACCTCTCCGGCCGCAGGGATTCGCCACCTGCCGGCGCGCAGGATCCGGGCCTCCTCGAAGGACGCCAGATGCGCTCTCGTGCACTTGGATCTACCCCATGGCTCGGTGGAAGGGGCCATTGGTGGAAGGATTTGTGGGGGTCGGAAGATTTCGGTTCGGCTGGATCGCGATGCGGAGGAAAACGAAGGTGCGCTCAGTCGGAGGAAAGGACGAGGAGGTGGTTCTCCGATTGCCTACCATCCCCTTTATATAGCGGTTGTTACCCGCCAAATCAGGGAGCCGTTACTATGCGGTGATTACGCCAAAAGTTACCGTTGGATTACCCCAACGACTAGTTTGACTGCGTCTGGACGGTCCAACTTCAGCCACTCGGCTCGCCGACCCGCTCACTACAAACAGTGACTAAATATTTCGCCGACCCGGTCGCCAAAGCTTCGACCAGAATGACTAGCTTCCTCCTTTATTCAGGAGCCCGCCACCGATTCGACTGGATGTCCGCGTTGAAAGCCAAATACTCCGACTGCCAGCAACCACCTCCGCCCAATCGACGACGGCCTCGGGGACTACTGATGGGGATATGCCTACCGGGGTATACCCAGAAGGACGTTTCCGACTGGCCCAGGAACTGGCGGTGGGCCTGCAAGACGGCGACTGGATCAAGGCCCGGTGTGGATCCAAGCGACTGGAAGCTGAAGGCCCAGGCGAGTAGATAGGCCCAGTCGGATTAGGTAAACGAGTACCGAAGCCTTAACTGATTCGGTTGAGATATGTAAACCCTAGGGGAGGTAAGTCTATATAAACCTCCCTACAGGGCGTGTAGAGACACGTTCCATCATACACCCAAGCGACTCGCCGCCTAGCCGTCGAGCTCGCCCCATTGTACCTCCATCATAATACAATCTAGCAGGAGTAGGTCTTTACCCTCTGGGGGGACCGAACCTGGGTAAAACCCTGTGTCTCCGCCCTCATCTCGCACCGCAGATGGCTGGCCGCCCTTGCCCTTCGTTCTACTACTCGCTGCCGTGGTCATTCCTACAACATTACTGGGAGGAATCACTCGGCCATTTACTCGAATTACCTGCTTTGATTCGAACCAGAAACTGCAGAGGGAGAGAGGAGCGTGGTCAGCGCGAGGTCGGAGACGGTGACGTGGTTGTGGGGCCTGGCGTCAGCGAGAGAGGGAGAGGGAGAGTGGCTCCAAGTCATTAGTCTCTTTGCGGGTTCTGTCTGCGGTGAGGAAAAATGTTTCGGGGGAGAGAGGGAGAGGTGGGCTGCTGATGGGCTTAGTGGGCTAGGTTAGTTGGGTTGCTTTGTTTCATTTTTTTTTCTTCTCCTGTTATTTTTCTTTTTCGAATTTGATTTTCTGTTTTGGTTTTGTTTAGTCCATTCAAACATCTATTTGAATTCAAACTTCTCTCAAATTTTGTGTGGATTCAAACACTGATTATTTATACATTCTGAAGTCAATTTTGGAATAAATCTTTTATTCTTTTTAAGGTCTTTTAATTATTTAAAACAATCCCTTGCTTTAAATTCAAATAAGATCAAATATATTTTTAATCCTTATTTAAATTTCATTTTTCCATAAAACCTTTTCAGTAAGTCTTATTCCTTAATAGGGTGTCATAATTCACTTTGAATTGATTGGAATATTTTTTAATAGGATTTATTAATCATTTAAAATTGGGTATTTGTTCTTATTCCAATGAAATTAAATATAGGTTTAATTCCATAAATTTTATTTGGAAGATTTCCTTAATCTTATTTAAGTTAATTTAAACAACTTTTAATCTACCTAGGTAAATTCCAAATATTATTTTCCCATGATTTAATTAATCATTTCTTAATAGGGATTTTGACTTTATTCAATTTGATTAATGCCATTTTATTTTATTTTGGAAAATTATTTATCCCTTTATTTTATTTGGAATTTGGATCATATTTATTCCATTTGCTCAATGGATTAGGTCAAGATATAATTTGGTCTTTAAATATTCCTTATTGAATAATTTCTTTCTTTATCTTATAAAATCCATATCTTTTTATTTATAGATCCAAACTTGGTGATTTCAATTTGTAAAATCTTATTTGATATTTATTTATCCTTTTAAATATTTTTAGGATTATTTGCTCACCATTTGGTATGGATTTTTAGATAGATGCTTTATTAGCTTTGGAAAATCAATTTCCTTATCTTATCAAATTTATAATTTTTTTATCTATGGCTCCAAAATAAGTGAAACCAATTCCTATGGTTTTATAATATTTCTATTTGTCATTCTTGATCACTTGTAAATGTTTGTTGACAAATTTTTATATGGATCAAATCCATAGGCTTGGAGATAACTTGGAAATGATTTTCTTCCATTAGGGTTTTAGGGTTTTGGTTTATTTCTCAAGTGTTTAAATTTCCAGATGCATTTAAAGAGAATGCATTCCAGTTGATTTGAATTTAGTTGGATTCAAACATTAGCCAAAGTTTGTTCAAGATGGGATTTTAAGTTTCCATTTAGAAACAAAAGTTTCTTTTCACTCTAAATTTCAACAATTATTTATTTTGTTTATTTATTTTTCACATTTCAAGATTTGGAAAATCTTGGGATGTGACAAATATCATCTGCAATAATTGTGGAATTCCAGGGCATATCCAAAGAGAATGCAAAAAGCCAATAGTTATTTGTTATGGCTGTAGGCAAAAAGGTCATATCAAGCCTGATTGTCCGAATAAACCACCGGGTGGTTGGCCTACTAAGGGTAGAGGACAAGCTAGTGGAGGTAATGGACAGCCCAATAGAGGAGGAAATTTTGTCAAGAACAACAATGGCAAAAGGAGCAGGCCTACTGGAAAACTGAATTGTGCAACCTTGGAGGAGGTGGATAACTCCGAGCATGCAGTGATAGGTACACTCAATATCCTTACCAATCCCAGAAAAGTTTTATTTGATACCGGTGCAACTACTTCATTAATATCTAAAGAATTTTGTGATAAATTTGGGATTAGAAGGGTAACGTTAGAAAACCCTATGACTGTGGTGATGGCAGGGGGAAATGTAGTAGTATGCCACATTAAAGAGGATCCGGTTATCTCGATCTATGGTTGTACATACTTTGCGGATCTTTATATGATTCCTTTGAAGGGAATTGCAGTAGTGCTGGGTATGGATTGGATGACTAAACATGGAGCTTAGATAAATTGCGAGGATAAAACTATCTCAATCAAGACTCCAAGTGGAGCAAGGATAGTATATCAGGATGATAAACACAGACATATCATGGTAGATCTTCAATTAAACTCAATGAAGGAGGTCAAGCTGGAAGATATTCCTGTATTAAATGAGTTCCAAGATGTTTTCCCAGCAGAGTTACCAGGAATGCCACCGGATCGAGAAATAGAATTCACTATTGATCTAATTCATGGTACAACACCAATAGCTCAAGCGCCATACAAGATGGGCCCAAAAGAATTAAAAGAGCTTAAGGAGCAAATTGATGAATTAGCTAGAAAGGGATTTATCCAAGAAAGTGTATCTCCATGGGGAACTCTGGTGATATTTGTAGATAAAAGAGATGGAGGATGAAGGATGTGTGGGGATTACAGAAATCTCAATAATGTTACCATCAAGAATAAGTACCCATTGCCAAGAATTCAGGATCTAGTTGATCAAGTCAAGGGGGCTGGAGTATTTTCCAAGATTGATCTAAGATCAGGATACCATCAGATAAAATCAAACATGAAGATGTTCCAAAGATAGCATTTGTGTCAAGATATGGACATCATGAGTATCTCGTTGTACCTTTTGGGTTAACCAATGCACCAGCAATATTCATGAATCTGATGAACAAAATCTTCATGCAATACTTAGACAAGTTTGTTATAGTGTTTATTGATGATATTTTGATATATTCAAAGGATAAAGAAGAGCATGTAGATCGTTTGAGAATAGCATTGTAAATCTTAAGGGAACATAAGCTTTACGCTAAGTTTAGTAAGTGTGAATTTTGGTTGGATGAGGTAGAATTTCTTGGTCATGTGATCAGTTAGGATGGGATTGCTGTAAATCCATCCAAAGTTCAATTAGTGCTAGAGTGGACTGCACCAACCAATGTGAAGCAAATCCGAGGTTTCTTGGGTATGGCTGCTTATTATCGAAGGTTCATTGAAGGTTTTTCCAAGATAGTTGGACTGATGACCAAATTTCTAAGAAAGAATACACCATTCATCTAGGATGGGAAGTGTGAAGTGAGTTTTCAAGAGTTGAAAACTAGATTAACTACTGCCCCAATCTTAGCAGTTCCTGAAATAGGAAAGGATTGCATAGTATATTGTGATGCATCCAAAGAAGGTTTGGATTGTGTGTTAATGCAAGATCGTAAAGTAATTTCTTACAGATCAATACAACTGAAACCACATGAAGTCAATTAGCCAACACATGATTTGAAGTTAGCAGCAGTAGTTTTTGCCTTGAAAGGATGGAGGCATTTTCTTTATGGAGCAAGGTGTGAGTTATATACTGACCACAAAAGTCTCAAATATTTCTTTACTCAAAAGGAATTGAATATGAGACCGAAGCATTGGTTGGAGCTAATCAAAGATTATGATCTGACAATTAATTATACTCCTAGAAAGGCCAATGTTGTGGCCAATGCTTTAAGCCGAAAAAACACATATATTCAGCTTGTCAATAGAGAACTACCAAAAGAGCTGTAGATGGATTTGGAGAGGTTAGAACTTCAATTCATAGGAACAGATATTGTTGGAGGACTAGCTACCATGCGAGTAGTTGCAGAACTGAATAGTGATCTCAGGCATGAAATTTTTGGACATCAAGCTGAAGATCCTTTTATTGCTGAAGAAATTTGAAGGATATCTCATGGTCAAGCATCAGTTTTTCGCTTAGGAGATTATGGATATTTATTGTTCCAAGATCGTCTTTGTGTTCCAGATGTGTTAGAAATTCGTGATGTGATACTCCGAGAAGCTCATGAAACACCATATTCCATTCATCCAGGAAGTACCAAGTTGTACATGGATTTGAAAGAATTATTCTGGTGGAATAACTGAAACGTCGGAAACGTATCTATAATTTTTGATGTTCCATGCTTGTTTAGTATCTACTTTGCTTTTCTTTGTCTACACTTTGAGGTGTTTTTATATGTTTTCTGGTACTAACCTATTAACAAGATTCCACAGTGCCAGTTACCTGTTTTCTTCTGTTTTTGGTTCTAGAAAGGCAGAAAATCAATATTCTCGGAATTGGATAGGACAAAATCCAAAGTCAATATTTTACCGTGGGGAACACGGAGCCAGAGTACGAGACGGAGGGGAGGCACCAGGGGGCCACACCCCCTGGCGGCGTGGGCTAGGGTTAGCCGCACCTAGGGGGTGTGACCACCCTGGCTGCCCCCTGCCTCGCCTCTTTGCCTATAAAGACCCCCGATGCCTAAACCCTAAGTACCCAATCAATATTCCACGAAACCGTCTATAGCCGCCGCCACCATTGTCCCTAGATCGGGGGATCTGAAGCTCTTCCCGGCACCCTGCCGGAGAGGAGATCATCCGGGAGGCCTTCTTCTTCATCATGCCACCCTCCGGTATGAAGCGTGAGTAGTTTGACCTTGGACTATGGGTCCATGTAGTATCTAGATGGTTGTATCTCCTCCTTTGTGCTATCATGTTTAGATCTTGTGATCTCCATTCATGATCAATATCTCATCTATTTGTAATCATGCATGCTGTGTTTGTGGGGATCCGATGGATATTGAGATTAATATGTTAGATTGATTAATGGTTTTGTCTTATTGATTCTATCATGTCTATGTTGTTTGAGATCTTGCATGCTCTCCGTTTCTAGTAGCTATCTTGGCAAAGTAGGTGCTAGTGACTCCAAGAGGGGGTATTTATGCTCGATAGTGGGTTCATGCCTCTATTTAATCTAAGGGAAGTGACAGAAATATCTAAGGCTGTAGATGTGATGTTTCCACTAGGGATAAAACAACGGTCTCTTGTTCATGGAACAAGTGGATTGTTTACCTTACATACTTTGCTTAAAGCAGTTATCTGTTGCTTGCAACTTAATACTGGAGGGGGTTCGGATGATAACCTAAAGGTGGATTTCTAGTCATAGATGCAGTTGGATGGCGGTCTATGTATCTTGTTCTATTTCCCAATCGAATCTCATAGGATCGTGAATGTCTAATATTGCATTGTTATGCCTTGCTCAGTCCTATCAATTGCCCTGATGTAATTTTTTACCCAGCATGCCATGTTTGTTTATCTAAGGAGAACACCTCTAGTGAACTATGGACCCCGGTCCAATCTTTACCATTGATACATCTTCCACAGTTATTGTTTACTTGTTGCAAACCACCATTAACTTCCACACCATATGGTTAATGCTTTGTTACAGCAAACCGGTGAGATTGATAACCTCACTGTTCGTTGGGGCAAATTCTTGAGATTGTGTTGTGCAGGTCTCCAAGTTGCTAGCAACACCTTTGAGTCATTTCCTACTGCTTCGATAACCTCTATTTCTTACTGAGGGAAAACTTGCTGTTGTGCTCATCACACCTTTCTCTTGGGGTCTCCCAACAATGCAGTGACAACACGCCCATCATCAACCTTTTTCTAGCACTGTTGCTGGGGAAACTAAGGACGTCTTCACAAGGGGAGTCCTTCTTAAACTTTCTCTTTACTTTGTTTTTTGTTTTGCTTAGTTTATTTTGCTTGGTTTTGTTTGCCTTTTTTATCAAAAAATCCAAAAAAATAGTTTAGTTTGGTTTGCTTTCCCTTATCAAAAACACACAAAAAATTAGTTCTTGCTCTAGTTGTCGCCATGCTTTATCTCACCATGTTGATCCCCAAGTTCACGTTGAAAGACCTCTCATTAGGTAGTGGCTCCATAATTGGAAAAGAAAATATTGAAGAATTCTTTAATCATGTTAGCAAACATGAGGATATTAAGGATAGATATATAGCAGAACTTGCTCCTAATTTTGAAATTGCTGCAGCTTCTTTAGTTCATATGTTGGAGGCTAGGTTTGTTAACCTTAACCCCATGATGCAAATCTTGTTCCTTAAACTAGAAGAAGAAAAGGATCCTGAAAAGAGAGATTTTATCCTAGAAACTTTACTAAAATAATTCAATGATGTTGCAGGAAGCCAAAAAGGTCTTTGAACGTTTTAATATGCTAGGATCATGTGTAGATGTTATGGGTACTCCAGATAAAACCAAACCTAGAGAGGAAATTAAGATACCCATACCCTTTAAACTTGTTGGAATGCATGCAGCCTTAGAAAAGAATTTTGATTGGATTGTTCTTGAAAATTCTTTTGATGAAAGTAGTGAACAAAGGAGAGATGAGAAGGGATCCTCCAAAACTCATTTGGATGAGATACCTTTCCTAGTTAAAGAGATTGTAAGTATTGATCTTAATTCTTCATTTGAAAACACTTGATTCTTGCTTCTTGTGCCTAACTTAAAGGCGTTAAAGAAAAGTACTTGTTGGGAGATAACCCAAGAGTTGTCTTGAGTCTTGGAAGTTATTACTTCAGTAATGACCTCTCCTTATCCTTTTTGTTTGCTTTTTTTTGCCAAGAATAACCTCTAATGAGAGGGAAGTAAGATTTGGGGAGTTGCTTTCCCGAAACAGATTTTTGTGCCCCACCGTAAAAATTCGTGAGGAATATCTGTAAGTTGGATTGAGCTGATATTTTGAGAATAAATTCCCCAGTTTGTTAGATAACTTTATTTAGTTCAACACTTTTTAATTTGATCAACACAAGGTTTTCTAAAAAAATAGGTTTTTACCTGCTGGTCTGTTTTGACAAATTTCTGCCATTATTTGCATTTGCTTCTTATTGATTCCTTTTTGGGTTCTGTTTGGGAAATTGAGCTTTTTGAGGGAATTGCTATAGTAGCTTGTGTTTTTAGTGAAAGTTTTTCTGTTCCAAATGTAAGCCTAAAGGTCTATTATCTTTTGAATACACTAATGTTGCTAATGAAGATTGTGTGAAGTTTAGTTATGAAGAAAACAAATTTCAGGTGTAGAGAGAGAATGATGTAATGAGATGAATAATGGACAGCAGCTCAAGCTTGGGGATGCCACCCGGTATCACCCCAAGAAATATTCAAGAAGTACAAGCGTCAAAGCTTGGGGATGCCCAAGGCATCCCCTTCTTCATCAATAAAAAAGCTCAGGTCTTTCTAGACACTTCGTTTTTATTCATGCGCTGTTGTGTTGTTCTTGGAGCATCTTAGTTTTCGTTTAGTTTGCTTAGTTTTCTTAGTTTGCTTGAATAAAATAGTTTGGACCCCCGTTCTCGCTGTGTTGTTTCAAATAAGTTGATTGGTGTTGGAGAGGAGTAGAAAGTTCTTGCTTGAGTAGTACAAGAGGAGCTTGCTTTGACTGTGACTTAGACTTTATCATGCCATGCTAGGTGTTGTTTTCACCTTATGCTTAGTGATTATTGTTGTAGCTTGACTTGTTCCAAACAATTGGGAGTGCTTAGTGTGCCTTGAAGGAGTCATGCGTTGTTTTAGCATACAAAAGCATAGTATTGTGATATTCTCCTTTGATGCTTTGTTTGGGTTGACTTGGCACATGCTTACACCATGTTATGACTATGAACAAGTCACCATAGCCTCTATGATCATTTAGTCCTTGACTTGTAGTACCACTGTATGCTTTGATTAGTAATGTTTTGTCGCTCTGCATGATTATGGCCAATATTGTTTTGTTTGTTGGCTGCTCCCAGTCTTTTGCTAACCTCCACTTGTATGATGAAGCTCTACTCATGCTTCCAACTCCCAAGAAACCAAGTTATTCCAAAGTGTCCACTATAAATTCCTATGCATGGTGTGTTACACCATTCCAAGTATATTCTTGTTTTCATCTATCTTCCAATTAAAAATTATTTTGTTATGTGAAAACTTAGTGATTAAAGCTCTCACAAACTTGATGGCATAGTTTATTTTTATTTCCCCTAATAAACTTGAACCATTGTGTCATCTATGGTGTATATGCTTGCACTTATACGTTGGAATTACCAGATCCGTGTTGTCACGGGGAATGCTTTCGACATTGCACATGTACTTTGTACATAGTTGATATCATGCTCTTTTGTCTATGGATGTCGTCGATGTGAAATAAAAGGGGGAGCCTGTAAGTCCATGGAGTGATGTATGTGTGTTAGAGAAACGCCTGGGCCGCTAGCATAAGCCATGCCTAATCATGGTGCAAACTTGTAGCATCACCATAATGACAGCTATGAAGCTTTCTTCTTATAAAAAGGAGACATATTTAAAAGAGGAAAGAGACAAAAAAGCACCATATTCCCATGGTAAATAATAAGATTGCTGAGATGCTCATTGTCTGCTTGCCTTGTCATTTTGATTATGGGATAGCTCCTGTATCATGTGCAAGGGGTACACCGTTGGCAGTTTTCTATGATACACATGTACTTACTATGACAAGAACTTAAAGGCGACTAAAGTTGAGTAGCATGAGGAGCGGCCCTCGTATTAAATGTACATGAGATTGCCAACTTATACTTTGTCAAGCATATACTCCATAGTTTGTTCACTTTAAGCTTAATCACTTTAAGATGCTTATGATAGGGGCAATGAGAGCTGAAAGCTAACAAGTACCATAAGTTTTGGAAGCTCTTTTTGAAACATGAAATCCCTGCTTCCCTTTATGAAGGGCCTTTCTTCCACCATTATATTGAGTCCCCACCTTCTACCTTTAGGCACCAGCTAAGAGAGCATAGTTGCCATTCTTAGTTCTATGTGCATTGTCCCAAAACTTATTGATTGATGCATATTGTTGATATTACTAGTTCTTGTGCTATTTGTATATAGTCACTCTTATGAACTTTGAAGGTGTCCTATGAATCTATTTGCTAATCCATGAGGGACAAGCTGAATGCCACAATGCCATGTTTTCTGTTTGTGAAACAAACAAATGTTTTTGAATGCATGTTATTCATGATCTTTGTTTGTAGCCTTTCATGTTGCATGCATAGTTACTTTGTCTTACTTTTAGAACTCCATCTTTCATGATCATGTTTAGAGTTCTTTGATCACAGCTTTCAATGCTTTCAAATGGTTTGATCTCGATTTTGATGGTGCATGTCACCTCAAAAATTATTATTTTTATCACTTACCTACTCGAGGACGAGCAGGAGTTAAGCTTGGGGATGCTTGATACATTGGAAACGTATCTATAATTTTTGATGTTCCATGCTTGTTTAGTATCTACTTTGCTTTGCTTTGTCTACACTTTGAGGTGTTTTTATATGTTTTCTGGTTCTAACCTATTAACAAGATGCCATAGTGCCAGTTATCTTTTTTCTTCTGTTTTTGGTTCCAGAAAGGCAGAAAATCAATATTCTCGGAATTGGACAGGACAAAAGCCAAAGTCAATATTTTACCGTGGGCCACACGGAGCCAGAGTACGAGACGGAGGGGAGGCACCAGGGGGCCACACCCCCTCGCGGCGCGGGCTAGGGTTAGCCATGCCTGGGGGGTGTGACCACCCTGGCCGCCCCCCTGCCTCGTCTCTTCGCCTATAAAGACCCCCTGATGCCTAAACCCTAAGTACCCGATCAATATTCCATGAAACCGTCTGTAGCCGCCGCCACCATCATACCTAGATCGGGGGGATCTAAAGCTCTTCCCAGCAACCTGCCGGAGGGGAGATCATCCCGGTGGCCTTCTTCTTCATCATGCCAGCCTCCGGTATAAAGTGTGAATAGTTCCACCTTGTACTACGGGTCCATGTAGTAGCTAGATGGTTGTATCTCCTCCTTTGTGCTATCATGTTTTGATCTTTGTGAGCTCCGTTCATGATCAATATCTCATTTATTTGTAATCATGCATGTTGTGTTTGCGGGGATCCGATGGATATTGAGATTACTATGTCAGATTGATTAATGGTTTTGTCTTATTGATTATATCATGTCGGTGTTGTTTGAGATCTTGCATGCTCTCCGTTTCCAGTAGCTATCTTGGACAAGTAGATGCTAGTGACTCCAAGAGGTGGTATTTATGCCCGATAGTGGGTTCATGCCTCTATTTAATCTAAGGGAAGTGATAGAAATCTCTAAGGTTGTAGATGTGTTGTTGCCACTAGGGAGAAAACAACGGTCTCTTGTTCATGGAATAAGTGGATTGTTTACCTTACACACTTTGCTTAAAGCAGTTATCTGTTGCTTGCAACTTAATACTGGAGGGGGTTCGGATGATAACCTAAAGGTGGATTTCTAGTCATAGATGCAGTTGGATGGCGGTCTTTGTATCTTGTTGTATTGCCCAATCGAATCTCATAGGATCATGAATGTCTAGTATTGCATTGTTATGCCTTGCTCAGTCCTGTCAATTGCCCTGCTGTAATTTTTTTACCCAGCATGCCATGTTTGTTTATCGAAGGAGAACACCTCTAGTGAACTATGGACCCCGGTCCAATCTTTACCATTGATACATCTTTCATTGTTACTGTTTACTTGTTGCAAACTACCATTACCTTCCACACCATACGGTTAATCCTTTGTTACAGCAAACCGGTGAGATTGACAACCTCACTGTTCGTTGTGGCAAAGTCTTGAGTTTGTGTTGTGCAGGTCTCCAAGTTGCTAGCAACACCTTTGAGTCGTTTCCTTCGTCCTACTGGTTCGATAACATTTGTTTTTTACTGAGGGAAAACTTGTTGCTGTGATCATCACACCTTTCTCTTGGGGTCTCCCAACGAGGCATTGACAACACGCTCATCATCAAGCTTTTTCTGGCGCTGTTGCCGGGGAGGCTAAGGACGTCTTCACAAGGGGAGTCCTTCTCAACCTTTATATTTACTTTGTTTTTTGTTTTGCTTGGTTTTGTTTTCCTTTTTTTTATCAAAAACTCCAAAAAATAGTTTAGTTTGGTTTGCTTTCCCTTATCAAAAACACACAAAAAATTAGTTCCTGCTCTAGTTGTCACCTTGATTTAGCTCACCATGTTGATCCCAAGTTCATGCTGAAAGACCTCTCATTAGGTAGTGGCTCCATAATTGGGAAAAAAATATTGAAGAATTCTTTAATCATGTTAGCAAACATGAGGATACTAAGGATAGATATATACCAGAACTTGCTCCTAATTTTGAAATTGCTGCAGCTTCTTTAGTTCATAAGTTGGAGGCTAGGTTTGTTAACCTTAACCCCATGATGCAAATCTTGTTCCTTAAACTAGAAGAAGAAAAGGATCCTGAAAAGAGAGATTTTATCCTAGAAACTTTACTAAAAGAATTCAATGATGTTGTAGGAAGCCAAAAAGGTCTTTGAACGTTTTAATATGCTAGGCTCATGTGTAGATGTTATGGGTACTTTAGATAAAACCAAACCTAGAGAGGAAATTAAGATACCCATACCCTATAAACTTGTTGGAATGCATGAAGCCTTAGAAAAGAATTTTGATTGTATTGTTCCTAAAAGTCCTTTTGATGAAAGTAGTGAACCAAGGAGAGATGAGAAGGGATCCTCCAAAACTCATTTGGATGAGATACCTTTCCTAGTTGAAGAGATTGCAAGTATTGATCTTAATTCTTCATTTGAAAACACTTGATTCTTGCTTCTTGCTTCTTGTGCCTAACTTAAAGGCGTTAAAGAAAAGTACTTGTTGGGAGATAACCCAAGAGTTTTCTTGAGTCTTGGAAGTTATTACTTCAGTAATGACCTCTCCTTATCCTTTTTGTTTGCTTTTTTGTGCCAAGAATAACCTCTAATGAGAGGGAAGTAAGATTTGGGGAGTTGCTGTCCCGAAACAAATTTTTGTGCCCACCATAATAATTCGTGAGGAATCTCTGTAAGTCAGATTGAGCTGATATTTTGTGAATAAATCCCCCAGTATATTAGATAACTTTCTTTAGTTCAACACTGTAGAGGTCCCAACCTTTAATAAGGTAGATATCCTTGTGTTTATAATGCTAGTCCCTGGATCAATAGCTAGCATCCACAGTTAAGATGTAATATCAAGAAACAAAGGTCATAATACAACTTTATAACCATAAATAAAATAATTCATTACATCTTACATAGCTCATTTGGCTATCTCATTACAATGCATCAGAAATAACTATAGCATGGGGTCCTTCATCTTCAAAGTGCCACAGGCAATCATGTTGGTTGTAGACTTGTAATCCTAATCAACACATTCTCTAACATCAAACAAACCTACAACATAATAAGTTACAGCCACAAGGGTCAATACATTTGAATTGTATTGGAAAGTGATACTATGGTAGTATAGTGGAGTCTATCATCTATATGCATTTGGCTAAGTGGAGCTTAGGCTTTCTTTGCTCAAAATAGATTTTCCTTATCATTTGAAAACACTAAGCTTTTGCTTGCCAAAATCACCCAAGGCATCTCCCAATAGAAATTGGTGATCCTTTAACCCTTGTTCAACCACAAGTTTTGAACTTAGAAATTGGGATGAGGATATTCTTGATAGCTTCCATGTCTTGATGCTCAAATTGTCCTTTACCAGGGACATGGCTAAGTACTTAGATTTTACACTCTGCAGAGGTGGTGCACTTTCCCCACAAGACTTGGTTTCACCAAGACAAGATATTTTAGAAGCCTTCCCTTAGACCAGAATGGACGTGTTCCAAACTATCATTCCCCTACCACCAACTGTCCATTTGGCTAAGTTATTGCAACGTATATGATCTAGGCAGAGCCCATAATGCCAAGTGGCTGCACTTGAATCTTCTCAACATTTGACATCTCAAATCTCTTTGTTCCTGGGTGGCCATCCACAAGTGATATACACAAGGTAAACCATAGAAATGGGCCTTGTGTAACCACTCAACACAAACCATTCCTTCCATTCCACCCAGGTGATTCATTCACTTAGTTGTTTTATTAAACGAAACACAAGTCCTTGACTTAGAAAATATTCCATAGCATGAATATAATCCACCCTTGTTTTCTACTAGCTAAGCTAAGCATGATAGTAGTAGGAATCTTAACTTAGGAAAATTCTACTAAGGTTTCATCTATTAGGATTTCCCATGGCATAGTTTATACTTAGCAAAAATTTCATGCAAGTCCTACTTAGAAATATCACTAATTCATAGTGAAAATAATGGGACAAAGTATGAAGCATCACTTTCCTTTTTGGTAGAGAATATAAGTTCACTCCTTGATCTTGCAATATTCACACTCTTCAAATTCCACTACAATTCAATCAAGCAAGCAAAAATTCAATCTACCATTCAAACAAACATCACATAAAATAATAGAAACAAAGCAATGCATGCAAGCATGCTAAAGATTGTTTTATTTGGAAAAGTGGTTTCTAATAGGTTATAAAAATTCTAAAACACCTACTGGTCATTTTATATAAGTGGCAAAATCATTTGCAAAAGATTTTACTTATAAATCATTCTTAAACCAAATCCATATTTTTTTGTGGTTGAAAATGCCTTTAGCAAAGCAATAATATTTATAGGGTTCACCAAATATATTTTTAATTGTAAAACTTGGTGTTTGGGGTCAGAGAGTTTAATCCAAATCATTTCCCAAAGATTTTTCTCCAAAAAGTATTTTTAACATATAAACAACATTTTTATATGACTAGAAATGCTTTAATCCAAAGATTTATTCTCTTGCTTCACAAAATATGTTTTGGAATCCACAAGTTGGTTTATATGGTCAGTAGGTTCAAATAAATCCATTTTCCAAAGATCTTATCACAAAAATAATTTTAGAATGAATTTTATATTCAAATTATGCCTACACAAGTTTCTGCAAAAACAACCATTTTAACAGAAGCAATTTACTAAACAAAGTGTATGGTTGGAAAGTACTTGTCTTGCTGATTCCATTGATATAAAATTTGCAAAATTTTGACGTGTATATTTTAAAGTTATGAATTTTACAAAATCAACATCTAATAGAACCTTTTATGTTTTTTATTAAAACAGACTGACCACGTGGCATGATTTTACTGGGCAATACCGGTTCGGTTGGATCGGCCTCTCTGATGCGTTGGATTAAAGTGCAATCGTGCGGATCAGATGGATACATACCCCTTCGGGTTAAATCTAATCTCACTTGTCTGATCAAGATCCAACGGTTGTAGAGTGGGCGACCAGGAATGGGCGACGCTGGCGGCGGAGACTGGCGGCGGCGAGCTCTGTCTATGGCATGCGACGGTTATAGGAAGCGAGGGGAGGAGGGGAGAAGCTCACCAGAACCGCAGGACCTTGTTGATGCTCAACATGGTAGTCGGAAGATAGGGGGCGCTCGAGGTCGTCGGTGATTTCTCGCCGGAGTCGTCTCTGTCGACGGGCGGGTTTGGCGACGTTGTTGACGAGGTTGTGGTCTGCGCTAAGACAATCCAGTGGCATGGTTAGATGCGCGTGAGAATGTAGATTGCAGAGGCTTCAATCAGAGGGGAGGGGATGGTCGGGTGTTACCAAGGGTTTCGCCGGAGAAGGAAACAGACGACGGCGGTTGTTGCGTTGACGTTGGCGACGATGCAGAGCATGTGCGGCTGAACGGGCGACACTGGGAGTTGTGCCAGAGGCCAGGGAGTGTGCTCGTGGGGTCGAGGGGCCGAGGAGCGGCGAGGTGTGGCCGAAATTGTTTGAAGAGTTTGTCGGAGTCCGCGGCGGTGTGAGCCAAAATGGAAGCAGCCTGGGGGCAGAGAGTGGGTGGTTCCTGGGGAAATGGAGAGGGGGAGCATTCGTTTAATCTAGCATGGTCGTGGTGAGGTTAAAGCGAGCCATTTACGCGAATTGAATGAGTTAACACGAGCATAAACGGCCGGCGAGGCGTGGTCGTCGCGGGGTAGGAGAGAAGACTGACGGGTGGGGCGTTGTTGTCAGCGAGAGAAAGAGAGAGGAGGTGGGACCATGCAGTCAGCGACTGAGTGGGTGACTTTCTGAGTGAAAAAAGATTCACTGCGGGGGAGGGAAGATGGGCTTGCTGGGCTGGACTGGGCTAGGTTGGGTTGGGCTGGCTTTGTTCACTTTTTTTTGTTCTGCTTCTCTTTTTCTTTTTCCATTTCTATTATTCTGTTTTGATTTTGTTTAATCATTTCAAACAACCATTTGAATTCAAACTTCAACCAAACTTTGTGTATATTCAAATACTGGTTGTTAGTTCATTCTAAAGTCAAATTTAGAATAATTCTTTTATTCTTTTAGGGTATAATAATTATTTAAATTAGGCCCTTGTGTTAAATCAAATAAGATATATTTTCAAACCTTACTTAAAATCCAATATTTTTATAAAACCTTTTCAGTAGGTTTATTTATTTAATGGGATGCTAAATAATTCACTTTGAATTATTTATAGTATTCTAATGTGATTATTAATCATTTTAATTTGGGCAATTGTTTTTATTCCAATGAAATTCAAAAATGTTTTAATTCCATAAAACTTTATTTAAATGATTCTTTTATTTCATTTAAGTCAATTAAATAACTTTTATTCCACTTGGGTAAATTCAAATTGTTTTTCCCTGATTTAACTAATCTCTTCCATTAGGGATTTTGTCTTTATTCAATAGAAATAGAATTTGGTTAATGCCATTTTATTTTATTTGGAAAATTATTTATCCATTTATTTTATTTGGATTTGGATTATATTCATTCCATTTGCTTATGGGTGAGGCCAAGATTTAATTTGGTCTTTAAATATTCCTCATTTAATATTTCTTTCTCTATCTTATAAAATCCATATCTTTTTATTTATAGATCCAAAGTTGGTGATTCCAATTTGTAAAATCTTATTTAATATTTGTTTACCCTTTTTAAATATCTTTAGGATTATTTGCTCATCATTTGGTATGGATTTCTAGATAGGTGCTTTATTAGCTTTGGAAATTCAATTTCCTTATCTTATTAAATTCATAAGATTTTATCTATGGCTCCAAATTTAAGTGAAACCAATTCATATGGTTTTATGATATTTTTATTTGTCATTCTTGATCATTTATAAATATTTTTTGACAAATTTTTATATGGATCCAATCCATGATCTTGGAGATAACTTGGAAATGTTTTTCTTCCATTAGGGTTTTAGGGTTTTGGTTTATTTTCCAAATGTTTAAATTTCAAGATGCATTTATGAAGAATGCATTCCCACTTGATTTGAACTTAGTTGGATTCAAACATTATTCAAAGTTTGTTCAAGATGGGATTTTAAGTTTCCATTTAGAAACAAAAAGTTTCTTTTCACCCTAAATTTCACCAATTATTTATTTTGTTTATTTATTTTTCACATTACAAAATTTGGAAAATTTTGGGATGTGACAAACACTTTTTGATTTGAGCAACATAAGGTCTTCGAAAAAATCGGTTTTTACCTACTGGTCTGTTTTGATAGATTTCTGCCATTATTTGCATTTGCTTCTTATTGATTCCTTTTTGGGTTCTTTTTGGGAAATTGAGCTTTTTGATGGAATTGATATAGTAGCTTGTGTTTTTCGTGAAAGTTTTGCTGTTCCAAATGTATTCTTGTTTTCATCTATCTTCCAATTAAAAATTATTTTGGTATGTGAAAACTTAGTGATTAAAGCTCTCACAAACATGATGGCACACTTTATTTTTCTTGCCCCTAATAAACTTGAACCATTGTGTCATCTATGTTGTATATGCTTGCACTTATACATTGGAATTAGCAGAACCGTGCTGTCACGGGGAACGCTTTCGACATTACACCTGTACTTTGTACACAGTTGATATCATGCTCTTTTGTCTATGGATGTCGTCGGTGTGAAATAAAAGGGGAGCTTGTAAGTCCATGGAGTGATGTATGTGTGTTAGAGAAATGCCTAGCCCGCTAGCGTAAGCCATGCCTAATCATGGTGGAAACTTGCAGCATCACCATAATGACATCTGTGAAGCTTTTTTCTTATAAAAAAAGAGACATATTGAAAAGAGGAAATTGACAAAAAAGCACCATATTCCCATGGTAAATAAGAAGATTGCTGAGATGCTCATTGCCTGCTTGGCTTGTCATTTTGATTATGGGATAGCTCCTGTATGATGTGCAAGGGGTACCCCGTTGGCAGTTCTCTATGATACACATGTACTTACTATGACAAGAACTTACAGGTGACTAAAGTTGAGTATCATGAGGAGCGGCCCTCATATTAAAGGGACATGAGATTGCCAACTTATACTTTGTCAAGCATATACTCCATAGTTTGTTCACTTTAACCTTAATCACTTCAAGATGCTTATGATAGGGGCAATGAGAGCTGAAAGCTAACAAGTACCATAAGTTTTGGAAGCTCTTTTTGAAACTTGAAATCCATGCTTCCCTTTATGAAGGGCCTTTCTTCCACCATTATATCAAGTCTCCACCTTCTACCTTTAGGCACCAGTTAAGAGAGCATAGTTGCCATTCTTAGTTCTATGTGCATTGTCCCAAAACTTATTGATTGATGCATATTGTTGATATTACTAGTTCTTATGCTATTTGTATATAGTCACTCTTATGGACTTTGAAGGTGTCCTATGCATCTATTTGCTAATCCATGAGGGACAAGCTGAATGCCACAATGCCTTGTTTTCTGTTTGTGAAACAAACGTTTTTCAATGCATGTTATTCATGATCTTTGTTTGTATCCTTTCATGTTGCATGCATAGTTACTTTGTCTTATTGTTAGAACTCCATCTTTCATGCTCATGTTTAGCGTTCTTTGATCCCTGCTTTCAATGCTTGCAAATGGTTTGATCTTGATTTTGATGGTGCATGTCACCTAAAAAAATATTCTTTTTATCACTTACCTACTCGAGGACGAGCAGGAGTTAAGCTTGGGGATGCTTGATACATCGGAAACGTATCTATAATTTTTGATGTTCCATGCTTGTTTAGTATCTACTTTGCTTTGCTTTGTCTACACTTTGAGGTGTTTTTATATGTTTTCTAGTACTAACCTATTAACAAGATGCCACAGTGCTAGTTGCCTGTTTTCTTCTGTTTTTGGTTCCAGAAAGGCAGAAAATCAATATTCTCGGAATTGGACGGGACAAAAGCCAAAGTCAATATTTTACCGTGGGGCGCACGGATCCAGAGTACGAGACGGAGGGGAGGCACCAGGGGGCCACACCCCCTGGCGGTGTGGGCTAGGGTTAGCCACGCCTCGGGGGGAGGGGGAGGGGGGTGACCACCTTGTTCGGCCCCCTGCCTCATCTCTTCGCCTATATAGACCCCCTGATGCCTAAACCCTAAGTACCCGATCAATATTCCACGAAACCGTCTGTAGCCGCCTCCACCATCGTACCTAGATTGGGGGGATCTAAAGATCTTCCCGCCACCCTGCCGGAGGGGAGATCATCCCGGAGGCCTTCTTCTTCATCATGCCAGCCTCCGGTATGAAGCTTGAGTAGTTCCACCTTGGACTATGGGTCCATGTAGTAGCTAGATTGTTGTATCTCCTCCTTTGTGCTATCATGTTTAGATCTTTGTGATCTTCGTTCATGATCAACATCTCATCTATTTGTAATCATTCTTGTTGTGTTTGCGGGGATCCGACGGATATTGAGATTACTATGTCAGATTAATTAATGGTTTTGTCTTATTGATTATATCATGTCCGTGTTGTTTGAGATCTTGCATGCTCTTCGTTTCTAGTAGCTATCTTGGCCAAGTAGATGCTAGTGACTCCAAGAGGGGATATTTATGCTCGATAGCGGGTTCATGCCTCTATTTGATCTAAGGGAAGTGACAAAAATCTCTAAGGTTGTAGATGTGCTGCTGCCACTAGGGAGAAAACAACGGTCTCTTGTTCATGGAACAAGTGGATTGTTTACCTTGCACACTTTGCTTAAAGCAGTTATCTGTTGATTGCAACTTAATACTGGAGGGGGTTCGGATGATAACTGAAGGTGGATTTCTAGTCATAGATGTAGTTGGATGGCGGTCTATGTATCTTGTTGTATTGCCCAATCGAATCATATAGGATCATGAATGTCTAGTATTGCATTGTTATGCCTTGCTCAGTCCTGTCAATTGCCCTGCTCTAATTTGTTTACCCAGCATGCCATGTTTGTTTATCTAAGGAGAACACCTCTAGTGAACTATGGACCCCGGTCCAATCTTTACCATTGATACATCTTCCACTATTACTATTTACTTTTTGCAAACCACCATTACCTTTCACACATAACGGTTAATCCTTTGTTATAGCAAACCGGTGAGATTGACAACCTCACTGTTCGTTGGGGGCAATGTCTTGAGTTTGTGTTGTGCAGGTCTCCAAGTTGCTAGCAACACCTTTGAGTCGTTTCCTTCCTCCTACTGGTTCGATAACCTTGGTTTCTTGGTGAGGGAAAAATTACTGCTGTGCTCATCAGACCATGCTCTTGGGGTCTCCCAACGAGGCGTTGACAACACACCCATCATCAATAACATGAAAATAGACATTGCAAAATATGTGTCGGAATTCCATACCTTCCAAAGGGTAAAAGCTAAACATCAAAGTATAGCATGACCATTACAACCTTTGGAAATTCCAGAATGGAAATGGGAGGAAATTGGTAAGGATTTCATCACAGGATTACCCATGACACCAAAACGGAAAGATATGATATGGGTGATTGTGGATAGACTCACAAAAAGTGCACATTTTATTTCGGTAAATCAAAAATATAATGCCGAGAAGTTAGTAGAAGTATATGTCAAAGAGATAGTAAGTAAGCACAGAGTGCCCAAGAAGATCGTATCTGATAGAGGATCTGATTTACTTCAGCATTTTGGAAACAATTACATGAAGCACTTGGGTCAAAGTTAGATTTTAGCACAGCCTATCATCCAGAAACTGGGGGCCAGACTGAAAGAACCAATCAAATATTGGAAGATCATCTACCATTGGCAAAATTTTCCTACAACAACAGCTATCAGAGTAGTCTGAAGGCATCCCCATATCAAGTACTCTATGGGAGGAAATGTAGATCACCAATATGTTGGTATGTGCCTGGTAGTAGCAAAGAATTTGCACTAGACTATATCAAGGAATGCAAGATATCATCGAAGTCGACGATCATGGCATACTGAAGTGGGAGATATGGTATATCTCAAAGTAAGCCCAATGAAAGGAGTTAAGACGTTCAGAGTTAAAGGAAAATTGAGTCCCATATATATAGGACTGATGACCCACAAGTATAGGGGATCGCAACAGTCTTCGCGGGTAGTATTACCCAATTTATTGATTCGACACAAGTGGAGCCAAAGAATACTTGCAAGCCTTAACAACTGAGTTTTCAGTTCACCTACACCTGGAAATAGTTCTTGCTCACATAAGTTTATCAGTAGCAATAGTTTTTAGTAGCAACAACCACAGTAGAACAAGAGCAATAGTAACAGTAACAGTAAATAGTGGAATTCGAGTGCGGTAGGCATAGGGATGGATGGCCGCGTGTTGCATGAACGAGTCTAAACATGTAACTTCAAGTCTAAGGTATTGCAGATAAATAATAACAAGCATCCAAATACTAAACAATCCTAGGCATGTGCTCCATATATAGTCATACGTGCTCGCAATGAGAACTTGCACAACATCTTCTGTATAGCCAGCCCGTGGCAGCAGGGCCTCTAGGGAACTACTGGAAATTAAGGTGCTCCTTTTAATAGAGCACTGGAGCAAAGCATTAACACTCCATGAACACATGTGATCCTCACATCATAACCATCCCCTCCGGTTGTCCCAATTTCTGTCACTTTGGGGCCTTTGGATCTGGACAATGGTATGTGTACACAACTTGCAGATAAGATCACAAACAATACTATTATAATGATTCAATAATGACTTTAGATCTGAGATCATGGCACTCGGGCCCTAGTGACAAGCATTAAGCACAACATGTTGCAACAAAATCAAATAGCACTAATAGAGATACTAGGCACTATGCCCTAACAATCTTATTCGATTACATGATAGGACTCATCCAATCCCTACCATCCCCATAGCCTACTGCGGGGGATTACTCACTCATGGATGAGGGAAACATCGATTGTTGATGGAGAGGCGTTGGTGATGACGATGGCGATGATCCTCCCCAAATTCTCCATCCCGGAAGGGTGCAAGAACGGAGTTTTTGTTCCGAATCTTGTCTCTGGTGGTGGCGGCGCAGTGGAACTCTTTCTGGAAAAACGTCGAACCCCCAATGGTTTTTAGGTCAAGGGGTAACTTATAGGCGCAGAGGGAGACCGAGGGGGTGCCTGGGGTGGCTGCACCCCCCTAGGCGTGGGCTAGGCCCACCCGTGCCTGGCAAGGGTGTGCCCCCCCAGGCCTCCTGTAACATCCCAAAATTATTGAACAAGGATTATCAATTCCAATTACCAAAATTAGGGTTAACAAATTTTTTTGTTAATTCAAATGAATATGAATGCATGTGTGAATGTGATGATTGTATGAATGCATGAATGGACTTGTGTGATTGTTCTAAATAGCAAGTAATGGTTTAAAGATGAAAACAACATCATATAAAACATTTCCAAGCAAAAACAAATCAAGAGAAAATCAAAAACAAATCAAATAAAGCAACTGGTCATTTTTGCCAATCTTGCTCACTAGACCACTTTGAGTGTTTCTAGTCCAAGATTTCAGACAGAAACATTTCCATTTCTTTTCACCCCATGATAGACCAAGTAAAAGTGAACCCAAGCCCACCTTTCAAACTTACAGAAACATTTGGCAACTTGATTCAAATGACAATTCAAAATTGAATCTAGTTCATATGGGAAGATCACCCAATTCTCAAAAACCAACCAAACCAATTCCCCTTAACCTTTCCAACTAACCAGGGACTACTGAGTATGTGACTAGTACACCCACCAAGTTTGAATCAAAAATTCAAATTTGAATCTCTTTCGGCCATCTCATCAAACACCTTGCAAGCACCAAACAAACAAACATTAAACACTATTGTGAGCAGTGATCAGTGCCTAACTTGTTCCCTATCTAGCTCACATTACTCCCTTAGTAAATCATCTAGCCCAATTAACCCCTCTAGCTTACTGTAAAACCGACCACCCCATCAATGGCAAGCATGCCGAGAGCACCCTTGCCACCCCAATGTCGCCAGCCAGCTAGGAGCAGCTCTAGCCTCGCCAACCTTGCCTAGCAGGCACTCCACCGTCCACCGCCACCCCCTGTCCAAGCCTCGACCCTTGCTAGCCCCTGGACCACACGGAACGCTTGTGCCCAACCTCTCTACGATCTAGCCAAGAGCGCGCCAGCACGCCGCCACAACACACGCCCACAGACAGCGCGCCTCCCTCTCCGTGTGCAAGCATGAACGCCACCATCCCAGGAGACTGCCAGACATCCGCGTTCGCCGCCGCGCGACCCGTAGCTGCGGTGCGCCATTAAAACTGCCGCCGGACCCGCCCAGAGCACCGTGATGTTCCGACCGTCTCACACCGCCCCACGCCGCATGACCATGCCATTGAGCTTCGCCAATGAGCACAGCATCGCCCCTATCGTCGCCCATGCATTTAGCTCGTTGTGGCGACGACCGCGACGAGCTCCACCCGCGCCCTTCGGTCCCCTTCTGGCACTATAAATAGAGGCCACCCCCGCTCGATTTCTTCACACCATCTCACTCCCCTCTCTCTCAGAAGCACCCCACCTCACCCCTGGAGCAAGGCGAGTAGCTCATCGCTGGAATTTGGCCGGAGTCTGCCGCGGAGGAGGAAGAAAGAGCCGGCGATTGGAGCCGCCCCAGGAGGAGCTGCCGGTACCAGGAGGTTCGCCGTTGTCAACTTAGTCGTTCACCCCCGTCGCCGTCCCTTGCCTGAGCCCCAGTGAGCCCCCGTAGACCCCCACTGGCCGCGCTAGGGTTCTGTCTCGCCGGCGTTGCCCGACATGGACGATGAACCACAATCGTTGGATTAGAGTTTGATCGTGCGGTCCAAATCACCCCATACTGCTTCGCACCCCCTGTCTCGCTGACTGGTGGGGTCGTTCACTTAAACCCACCCGCGCATGTGTTGTGCACCATGGGCCGGCCCAGTTAGCATCCCGCGCAAGCCAGTTAGTTTGAATTTGTATTTTTCAATTTAGTTCAAACACAGTTCTGTACCTAGATTCAAAAATCAAACCAGCTCGATTCACTAAAACAAATTGCATGAAACCAATTTTGATAGAAAAGTACTGGAATTCTTAATCCAAGCCCGTTGGATTCAAACCATTTAGAATTGTAGATCACCTATAGTAAAAATGACAAGGCAAAAGATTTTCTGCATTCAAACATTTTTCAAAATTCAGCCATGAAAGCTTTTGAGTTGATTCCAACTCTCAAAAATCACATTTAACAAGACCTTTCTGAATATATAAAAATATCTAGGTTTACTTGCAGAAATAATGGTCAAGCAATAAAAGAATGTCTCATAGGCCATTCTAGTCACTTTAATTAATTAAAATAAAAGGGTTAAACCTTATTAAATTGTAACACCACTTTAAATCACATTCCCAAGTACTGAAATATGTGGTGATGACATGTGTCAACATGATCCCATGTTTTAGTTAGAAAATATTAAATCTTAAGTTGTTTTTCAATGAGTAGAAATTACTTAAATAAGACAAATACTTTGATGATTGTAATGTTTGTGATGATACTAGATCATCTAGTGAAAATCTTGGTGTGATAAATAAAAATAGTTAAGTATTGTTTGGTGATTGTGTACCTCGTATTTATCTATAGACGCTAGTACCGACCAAGGATACGAGGAGGAATGAGAATACTACGAGGAAGAAGCCGAGGAGAACTGCAACCACTACTCTGCACAAGGCAAGCCTAATACTACCAGTTGACTTGGCAAGCCATTAACTAAGCAAGCTTATACTTGCAATTATGCAAGTTAACACTTGCAACTTGGCAAGCTTATACCCACTTGATGATACCAAATCACAGTTTTACTTGCAAGATTGATTATTTTATTTCTTTATCAAAGCTTTCTATTAGAGTTACTTAGTGATTTGTAGAGTTTATAGAGATTGTTTCAAGGTAGCATAAAGATCATAAAACTGGACCTAAGTTAGATAATCTTGATGTAATCCTGAGGCATGATATTGAAGTTAGATAAGATACACTTGTTTACCACCCCTCATTAGTGTTTATCCCCCACTTGTAGATGCTAGTGTTAAGCATAAAACTTGATCCACTTTAGATGGGAATACTTGGTGAAAATGGTTATGAAAACCTTAGAATGATGAGTCATTCTACTGAAATGTTTTGACATGTGTTCTTGAACAACAGATTATTTTGATGATGAAAATGTTGAGGCATGAGCCTTAGCCCTTTATAAAACTGATGGTTGTCTGGATGCGATACCATTCCAATTTTACCGTACAACCACAATACCCTAAAATTGGGTAGGGCTTGACTGGAAATTTATATACCTTAGTATGGGTTCCCTTGCGGCCAAGGTTTGAGCTGAGGCTACCTTGTGAAGATTGTCCACCTATGAAGTTCCTAAGATGACAGTTGGTCATGGTTGGGAGGCCAAAATCACAGGAGAGGTTCCTATACTAGGGCGTGTAATTGAAAGGTTAGGATTGATTATCCGCATACTGAGTATGGTGAATTCAGGATTGTTCCTGACGGATGTATCGGATGTTGTGGTAAAAGTGTACCACCTATGCAGAGTGTCAAACTATTTGAATAGCCGCGTCCGCGGGTATGGACACTTGGAGTGGCCATACTGTTCCGTTGTCAGATGTTTTCAAAATTACTTGTGAAATGATTTATGACTTGACTTGACCACAACAGGGTTGTGATATGAAATTCAAGTTCCCACTTAGGTGTTACAAAACTTTCAACTAGCTTTCTTTGCTTCTGAACTCAGTAGAGATAAATCTGGCTTTTTGCAAAATAACCTAGAGCCTAACACTTGCTATTCAAAAACCACTTCACTTGTTAGTACTAGTTTGCGAGTACTTAAAGAGTACTCATGGCTTTGTCCCTGGCTATTCCCGTGGCCAGACTATGAAGAGGACTATCAGGAGGACGGACAGCAGGAAGGTTACGACAACTAGGATCATCTCCCATCGTCAGCATTGCATGTGACCATGAAGATGGAGTCTCGCCTACGCTACCGCTGCTATGATTGAATTAAGACTGGATCATGAGATCCTTTATTTGTTATAAGACCTTATGTATGGTTTGTAATGGATGATGTGCAGTGATATCCAATCTGTTATGTCTCACAAAAATGGTAATCCTGGGATTGCGATGTATGGCATAACAGTCATCTGGGATTAAAAATCCAGGTGTTGATAAGTTGGTATCAATGCCATCCTGACCATAGGAGACCCTAGTTGGAATGGACGTTTGAATAAAAAACTTAGTTTCAAAACCAAGGAAGGGAATATTTTTGAAAACTTATTCTCATTCTTACCACTTGGATTCTTTCTTGAAAAATTCATGTTCCTCAAAAATTCTTACAAACTTACATAAAATTTGACACACTTGATCACTCTACTAACTTACTCATCCTATATTCTTATAGATGGACGTGAAGTATAGCAAGTTCTATTAGTTGGGGAATGGAGGAGACCTCATCTTTGAGCGTGACTTGGACCAGCTTTCGGAGATGCTGGAGCGTTTGCACCCCGAGTTCCTCGGAGCTGAGCTCAACCATCAGGAAGGAGGAATTGCAATGGCTAGTTGTTGCAAGTCTCCGAGGAAAGATTGAATCCCCCACCTCAGAGGGAATTCAGTTCACCTTGAGAGAGAACAACTGGCTCTATGGACTTGCCAGGGCCATGCAGGAAGCTCTTGCCCGTCTATGTGGACAGAGTATCAATCAGATCAAGGGTACCCGCTTTGAGTTCTATCCAAGGCGTGATGTTATGGGACAGCCACTGGAGGCCCCGTATCTCCACGAGCTGAAGAGTCAATTGGACCACCTCAGCTTCATGATGTATGACTGTCAGAAGGAGTTGGACAATGCTCGCTCCTATGACAACCACAAGTAAGCCATCGCTGCCAAGAAGGATCAGACCCTTGGCATGCTAGTGAAGGATCGCCAGTCTCGTTGCCGTCAGCTTGATAACAAGGAGCGCATCATTGCCCGTCTTCGTCACCGGATCACGGATTTGGAGGAGACCATCCACGAGAGAGACATGCAGCTTGAGGAGAGGGAGAATGCAGGGGAAGACCTTCGTGGAGACCTCTACTCCTATCTTAGTGACGATGATGACTTTCTGGAGGATCAGGCCATGGACTTCTTCACCGATGAGGATGACTTCGCCTTCATTGATGATGATGATGAGGATGGTGAGGATGAAGCCACCAATTTCGAGGAGTAGTAGCACTTGAGCATTAGCGTTAGTGATTTGTATCCGGTCCCACTATATCGTAGTTTCCAGAATGGTTCTTAAAACCACCTGCTTTCCTTTGTTGTGGTGTGTGTTTGTATCGTGTGTTATGAATGAATGAATGAAAAACAAGTTGCTAGAAAAATCTGAGTCAAACTTCAAAAACCTTACAAAACCCTGAACCTTAGAAATTTTCCTCTTTTCTCATGATCTATCTCAATCTCAGATGCCTCGTGGAGGAAGCAATTCATCCCTGGACCCGATGTTGCAAATCTTGCAAATGTTGGTTTCAGACCACGAAGCTAAAAGAGCCGAACGTCAAGCCAACTTAGCCACCCTTCAGCACATTGCTTAGATGGCCAACAACAACAATCAAGGCCATGGAAATCAGGACAACCATGGATCTAAGCTCACGAATTTCCAGAACACCAATCCACCCATTTTTACTAAGTCTGAAGATCCCCTAGATGACGATGATTGGCTCCAAACCATGGAAAACAATCTAGAAGTTGCCGGAGTGGAAGCCAACAAGAATGTACTGTTTTCCACCCACTATCTGGCCGGAGGTGCAAGAGCATGGTGGAACAGCGTTCGTGCCATGAATGGAGGTCAAATGATGACTTGGGAGGAATTCAAAGTCAAGTTTAGCCGAACCCATGTGCCACCGGGTTTGATCAAGAGGATGAGAGATGAATTCAGAGCACTAAAGCAAGGAAGAATGACAGTAGTTGAGTACCATGACAATTTTTTGTCATTGGCTAGGTATGCACCGGATGAGATAGATACTAAAGCCAAGAAGAAAGAGAGATTCCTGAATGGTCTGCACGATGAGATGCAGACAATGTTAGTCAATATCCCATTTGCTGATATTGAAGCCTTAGTGGATTCCGCCATTCAGATGGAAGGCAAGATCAACCAAGCTAATGAGAACCGCAAGCGTCGCATGATGCATCAACCAGGAACCCACCATACACCAAAGTATCACCCCACACCCATCTCCAGGATTTTCCCTAAGAACCAACAAACCCCTAATGAACCGTCCGACCTATCCCAACCGTGGAAACCCAAGGCCCGGAGGAAACCACAACAACCCCGGCAACCCCATCAATTTCAACCGTGCACCACCCAAGTTCAACAACAACAATGCCGCACCCAACACCAACACTGCCCCAAGGACTAGAAGTAATGATGTGCCTGTTGCAGCAAAGGACAAGTCTCAACTGACTTGTTATGAATGCGGAACCAAGGGTCACTATTCCAATGAGTGCCCCAAGAATATTACCGCAGCCCCCAATGCAAATTCCCCAGCTCAGCAGCAGCGTTGTGTTCAGCCTGGAAAAAGATTTGCCCTAGGGAATTCGCTCAACTGCAACGGTCGTCTCTTTATCATGCATGCTGAAGAATCCCAAGAAGCACCAGATGTCGTGCTGGGTATGTTTTCTGTTAACTCAGTACTTGCAAGAGTGTTGTTTGATTCTAGAGCATCGCACTCGTTTGTTACTGAAGAATTTGCATGCACTAGTAAGATTCAACCCACAAAATTGTAGCATGTTATGATAGTTCAAATACCTGGTTCAACCACCAAAGCTAGACAAATTTGCAAGGCCGTACCTATCTGAATCCATGTCATAGATTTTTATGCTAATCTAATAGTACTTGGAACAAAAGGTTTGGAAGTAGTCCTAGGAATGGATTGGATGTCCAAACATAAAGGATTAATCGACTGTGCCAAGAAAGCCATAACCATGACCGGTACAGCTGGAATATCAGTCGAGCATGTATCTAAAACCTTGTACCACAAATTCAAATACAACAAGAGTATAGCCCAACCCACCATTGACCAAGTCCGGATAGTCTGCGAATACCCCGATGTATTTTCCAGATGTTTTGCCCGGTATGCCCCCAGATCGGGATATCGAGTTCATCATCGAACTAATCCCTGGAACCGGACCCATAGCCCAGAGACCATATAGTATGAACCCATCTGAATTAGTGGAGCTGAAGAAGCAACTGGATGCTATGCTGGAGATAGGATTGATCCAACCAAGTGTGTCGCCATGGAGATCACCTATCTTGTTTGTGGACAAGAAGGATGGGGGTAACCATTTGTATACGGATTAGCGGAAGCTGAATGACGTCACCATTAAGAACAAGTACCCATTGCCAAATATAGAGGACCTGTTTGACAGTTGACTGGTGCCAAAGTGTTTTCTAAGATTAATCTTAGAACTGGTTATCATCAACTCAAGATTCGCGCAGAGGGATATTCCAAAGACTGCCTTTACCACCAGATATGGACTGTATGAGTACACTGTCATGTCTTTTGGATTAACCAATGCCCCTGCTTATTTCATGAACCTCATGAATAAGATTTTTATGGACTTCCTGGATAAGTTTGTCATTGTTTTCATCGATGACATTCTGATCTATTCCAAATCAGAAGAAGAACATGAGCTACACCTGAGGACCATCCTTGGAACCCTTAGGGAGCATCAGTTGTATGCCAAGTTTAGCAAATGTGAATTCTGGTTACAGGAGGTAGGATTCCTCGGACATATTGTATCAGCCGGAGGAATTGCCATTGACCCTGCGAAGGTGAACGATGTTGAAGATTGGCAAGCCCCGACCACCCAAACCCAAGTTCGTGAATTAATCGGATTAGCGGGATATTACCACAAGTTCGTAGAAGGATTCTCGAGTATTGCCAGACCCATGACCCAATTGTTGAAGAAGGATAAGAAGTTTGAATGGACATACAAATGTGAAGCGAGTTTTCAGGAACTCAAGAGGAGATTGATTTTAGCCCGAATCTTGATCATGCCGGATATTACGAAGCCCTTTGATGTGTATTGTGACGCATCCAAGATAGGTCTCGGATGTGTGTTGATGCAAGAAGGCAAAGTAATATCTTATCTATCCCGACAACTAAAGCAGCATGAACGGAATTATCCTAATCATGACCTTGAACTAGCAGTCGTAGTTCTAGCCTTGAAGACATGGAGGCATTACCTCATGGGAAACCGTTGTGAGATTTATTCGGATCACAAGAGCCTAAAGTATATATTCACTGAGAAGGAGCCGAATATGAGGCAGAGAAGATGGATCGAGCTAATAAAGGACTATGATCTGGACATTCACTATCACCCCGGTAAAGGCAATGTGGTAGAAGATGCCCTTAGTAGATTGCCGTGTCGCTTGAACTCCATGATTTTGAAGGAGCAACCTAGTCTGCACAAGGAGATGGAAGATCTTAGAATGGAATTAGTAAGTGAAGGATTTTTGGCTAGCATAGAACTTTAGCCCACTTTGATCAGTCAGATCAAGGAGGTGCAGAAAGGAAATGCTAGTATCGACGGAATCAAACGTTGTATCGGTACATGCAAAGTACCCGGATTCACCGAGGATGAAGAAGTAGTTCTATGGTACAAAGGACGTCTCTGTGTACCAGCAGACTCAGAATTGAAGCATGATATTTTGAAAGAGGCCCATGATACTCTTTATTCTATCCACCCCGGAGGAACAAAGATGTATCAGGATTTGAAGGAACAATTTTGGTGGCATAAGATGAAGAGAGAAATTGGAAGCTACATCACCAAGTGTGATATCTGTGAGAGAGTCAAGGCGGGACATCAGAGACCCGCAGGACTATTGCAACCCTTACAGATTCCGGAATGGAAATGGGATTCAGTTGGAATGGACTTTATCACCGGATTGCCTACATCTAGTAGGGGCAATGCTCTATTTGGGTCATAGTTGACAGATTGTCCAAAGTCGCCCATTTCTTACCCGTCAAGACCACCTACCAGAGTTCAAAGCTAGCGGAGTTGTATATCGCTAGAATCGTCAGTTTGCACGGAGTCCCCAAGAACATCGTATCGGATCGAGGAACTCAGTTTACCTCGATATTCTAAAAAAAGTCCAAGAAGGATTGGAAAAAAGTCCAAAATTATTGAATAAGGATTATCAATTCCAATAACCAAAATTAGGGTTAACAAAAACTTTTGTTAAATCAAATCAATATGAATGCATGTGTGAATGTGATGATTGTATGAATACATGAATGGACTTGTGTGATTGTTCTACATAGCAAGGAATGGTTTAAAGATGAAAACAACATCATCTAAAACATTTCCAAGCAGAAACAAATCAAGAGAAAATCAAAAACAAATCAAATGGTCATTTTTGCCAATCTTGCTCACTAGACCACTTTGAGTGTTTCTAGTCCAAGATTTCAAACAGAAATATTTCCATTTCTTTTCACCCCTTGATAGACCAAGTAAAAGTGAACCCAAGACCACCTTTCAAACTTACAGAAACATTTGGCAACTTGATTCAAATGACAATTCAAAATTGAATTTAGTTCATATGGGAAGATCACCCAATTCTCAAAAACCAACCAAACCAATTCCCCTAGACCTTTCCAACTAACCAGAGACTACTGAGTATGTGACTAGTACACCCACCAAGTTTGAATCAAAATTTCAAATTTGAATCTCTTTCGGCCATTTCATCAAAAACCTTCCAAGCACCAAACAAACAAATATTAAACACTATTGTGAGCAGTTATCAGTGCCTAACTTGTTCCCTATCTAGCTCACACTACACCCTTAGTAGATCATCTAGCCCAATTAACCCCTCTAGCTCACTGTAAAACCGACGACCCCATCAATGGCAAGCATGCCGAGCGCACCCTTGCCACCCCAATGTCGCTAGGCAGCTAGGAGCAGTTCTAGCGTCGCCAACCTTGTCTATTAGGCACTCCACCATCCACCGCCACCCTGTAACATCCCAAAAATACCAAACCTAGATCATCAAACACTAATCATCAAGATTAGGACTAACAAAAACTTTTCTAAGTAAACACATGAATGCATGTATATGTGTATGCCTGGATTTTGAATTTCTTTAAAAACCACCTTGTTTGTGTGATCCATTGCTTGTAAAATGTTTCTTAGGTGAAATAAACATCATCTAAAACATTTCCCACACTTTTCCTAAAGACAAGTAAATCAAAACAAATATATTAAGTGAATGGTCATTTTGACCAATTTAACTCCCATGCCTACTTTGGCTGTCTCAAACTTTCAAAACCTAACAGAAACTTTTCTGGATCTTTGCACCCCTTGAATGTACTCATAACAAAGTATCAAGGCCCACTTTGTGATCATCCAGAAACTTTCAAATGCATAGTTTAAATGACAATTAAAAATTGAATCTTCTTCATATGGGAAGATCCCACTTTTCCAAAACCTACTCAAACAAGCTCAATTTTCAAAACCCAAGCATCTGCAGACTCACCAGCACCAATCTAGCAAACCCACCAAAGTCCATTTCAAAATTCAAAACTTGATTTCATGCGGCCATTTCATCAAACAGGTTGCAGACACAAATCAAACAAAACATCAAACACTATAGTGTGCAGTGATTCTTGCCTAACTTGTTCCCTAGATAGCTCACACACAACTCAGTAGATCATCTAGAAAGATTAGCCCAGCACTAGCACCCCTGTGAGCTTGCCATTGCCATTAATGATGAACAGCCGAGCACCTCAATGCCACCCCATAGTCGACAGCAGGCTAGAGGAAGAACTAGCCGTGCCGACCTTGTCTAGGAGGCAGCCCACCGTCCACCGCCACTCACTGTCCCAACTGCGAGCGTTGCCAAGCCCTGGACCACGCGCACAAGCCGCGTCGAGACCATGCCGAGCGTGCGCCAGAGCGCCACCCGCGACCAGCGTCCACAGACCGCGCGCCGCCCTCACCGCGCGCACACACGATCACCACCGACCCAGGAGACCGCCAGACATCCCCGTTTGCCGCCCCTTTCCATACAGCCACCGCCCGTCGTCGAAGACGCCGCCTCTGCCGCGCAGAGCACCAGCCGTTCCATACCAAACCACACCACCCCATGTCTCGCGACCATGTTGTCGAGCATCGCCAGGAGACACAGCACCGTCCCCTGCCCTTGCCCATGCAATTAGCCGCCTGTAACGTCGCCCCTGACGAGCTCACCGTGCGCCCCGACGGTCCCCTCGCTCGACTATAAATAGAGGCCACCCCCGCATGATTTCTTCACACCATCTCACTCCCCTCTCCTCACGGACCGTGCCACACCATTCTTAGAGCAAGGCGAGCACCACCTCGCCGGAATTTCACCGGAGCCCGCCGCCTCTGGAGAAGAAGGGAGCCAGCGATTGGAGCCGCCCCAGGAGAAGCCATCGGTACCAGGAGGTTCGCCGTCGTCGACTTCGTCCTTCGCCCGCCTCGCCGACCCTCGCCCGTACCCCGTTGAGCCCCCAGCACCCCTCACTGGCCGCGCTAGGTTTCATTCTCGCCGGAGCTGTCTCGCGTCGACGATGACCCCAGCCGTTGGATTAGAACTAGATCGAACGATCCACGTTGCCCCATACCGCTTCGCCCAGCCCCGTGTCACTGACGAGTGGGGACACCCACTTAAGCAGCCCGCGGGAGCACTGCGCTTGGCAGGCCGGCCCGTTAGAATTTCCCGCACAGCCCAGCAATTCAAATTAAACCTTTTCTTTTTAAATTCAAACACACTTCTGTACCCAACTTCAAAAATCAACCCAGACCGATTCAGTGCACCAATTTGAATGAAACCAATTTTATTGGAAAGGTCTATGAATGCTTAATCCAAGCCGTTGGATTCAAGTCATTTGGATCTATAGATCACCCATAGTAAAAATAACAAGGCAGAAGCTTTTATGCATTCAAACATTTTTCAAATCTAAACCATAAAAGCTTTTGAGTTGATTCCAACTCTCAAAAATCACATTTAACCATACCTTTCAGAATATATGAAAATATATAGGTTTACTTGCAGAATAATGTTCAAGGAATAAAAGAATGCTTCATAAGCATTTCTAGCCACTTTAATTAATTAAAATAAAAGGGTAAAACCTTATTAAATTGTGACACCACTTTAAATCACATTCCCATGGACTACAATATGTGGTGATGACATGTGTCAACATGATCCCATATTTAGTTGGAGAATATTAAATCCTAAGTAATATTTTTCAATGAGTAGAAATTACTTTTCTAAAAATAAAAAGATTTAAACCAAGCCTTAACCTTGTAATATTAGAGATGATGCTAGATCATCTATAGGACCCTTGTGTGTGATGATTGCAAGTAGTTAAGTATTGTTTGGTGATTGTGTACCTCGTATTTATTCATAGACGCTAGTACCGACCAAGGATACGAGGAAGAAGGAGGATACTACGAAGAAGCCGAGGAGAACTTCAACCACTGCTCTGCACAAGGCAACCTTATATTGACACTGATGCAAGCTGATATTATACCAATGCAAGCTAACACTTGCAAGATACTTTACCTATGCAAGCTTATACTCATAGTGATGCAAGCTAACCCTTGACAGATACCCTACTGATGCCACAAACCCATACTTGTGATATGACTACTATATGCCTTAAGCATATGTGATCATACCCATTTGATAAACCAATCCTAGTTTTATGTGCAAGCTTCTTACTTTATTTCTTTATCAAAGCTTACTTAGAGTACACCTAAGAGTTTGACAGTTGTGCTGAAGGTTGCATAAAGAGCATAAAATTTGGCCTAAGCTAGAAGCCTTGATATCAGCCTAAGATATAAGGTTGGACTTAGTGAAACTCCACTAGTTACCACCCCTCATTAGTACTACCCCCACCTATAGATGCTAGTGCTAAGCATAAAACTTGATCAACTTTAGATGGGATTACTTGGTGGAAAAATGGTTATGAAAACCTTGGAATGATGGATCATTCTATTGAAATGTTTTGGACATGTGTTTCCAAACACTTGATGATTCTGGTGATGAAAATGTTGAGGCATGAGCCTTAGCCCTTTTTAAAACTGATGGTTGTCTGGATGCGATACCATTCCAATTTTAGCGTACAACCACAATACCCGAATATTGGGTAGGGCTTGACTGGAAACTTATATTCCTTAGTATTAGTTCCCTCACGGCCAAGGTCTGAGCTGAGGCTACCTTGTGAAGTGTCCACCTGTGCAGTACCCAAGATGACAGAGGTCATGGTTGGGAGGCTAAACTCATAGGAGAGGTGCTTATACTAGGGCATGTAATTGAAAGGTTAGGATTGATTATCCGCATACTGAGTATGGTGAATTCAGGATTTGTTCCTGACGGATGTATCGAATGTTGTGGTGAAAGTGTACAACCTCTGCAGAGGGCCAAACTATTCGAATAGCCGCATCCGCGGTTATGGACAGTTGGAGTGGCCATACTGTTCCCCCGTCAGACTTTTCAAAATGACTTGTGAAATGAATTGTGACTTGGACTTGACCACAATAGAGTTGTGACCTGAATTACAAGATCCCCCTTAGGAGTTATAAAATTGTGACTAGCTTTGGAACTTAGTAGAGATAAACCTGGCTTTTTGCAAACCAACCCTAGAGCCTAGTGTCCTATTATTCAAAACCCCTTACCTGTTAGTATTAGTTTGCGAGTACTTAAAGAGTACTCATGGCTTTGTCCCTGGCTATTCCCATGGCCAGACTATGAAGAGGAGTACCTCGAAGATGGACCCCAGGAAGGTTACAACAACTAGGATCATCTCCCATCGTCAGCATTGCCTGTGACCCCGAAGATGGAGCTTCGCCTACGCTACCGTTATGATTACGTATTCTGCTGCTTGATGTTGTATTAAGAACTGGATCATGAGATCCCTATTTGTGTAAGAACTTATGTATCGTTTGTAATGGATGAAGTACTATGGTATCCAATTCTGTTATGTCTCGCAAAAATGGTAATCCTGGGATTGCGATGTATGGCATAACAGGCATCTAGGATTGAAAAATCCGGGTGTTGACAAGTTGGTATCAGAGCCATCCTGACCATAGGAGACCCTAGTTAGATTGGACGTTGAACCAAAAAAAAACTTAGTTTCAAAACCAAAGAACAAAAATATTTACGTAAACTTATTCCCATTCTTACCTCTTTAATTCTTTCATAAAACTTCATGTTCCTCAAAAACTCTTGCCAAATAGATAAAATTTTGACACACTTGATCACTCTGCTAATCTAGTCATCCTCTATTTTTATAGATGGACGTGAAGTACAGCAAGTTTTATCAACTTGGGAATGGAGGAGACCTTATCTTTGAGAGGGATCTGGATCAGCTTTCGGAACTTCTGGAGCGTCCACACCCCGAGTTCTTCAGAGCTCAGCTCAATGATCAAGGAGGAGAAGATCTCCAGTGGCTAATTGTTGCAAGTCTCCGAGGAAAGATTGAACCTCCCACTGCGGAGGGAATTCAGTTTACCTTGAGGGAAAACAACTGGCTCGATGGACTTGCCAGAGCAATGCAGGAAGCTCTTTCTCGTCTGTGTGGGCAGAGCATCAATCAGATCAAGGGTACTCGCTTTGAGTTTTGCCCAAGGCGTGATGCAAATGGCCAACCACTAGAAGCCCCATACCACCCCGAGCTGAAGACCCAATTGGACCACCTTAGCTTCATGATGTATGATCGTCAGCAGGAATTGGACAACTGCCGTGACTATTGCAACCACAAGTCTGCCATCATCAAGACGAAGGATCAGACCACCGCCATGCTAGCAAAGGATCGCAAGTCTCGTCGCCGTCAGCTTGACAAGAAGGAGCGCATTATTGCCCGTCTTCGCCATCGCATCTCATCTCTGGAAGAGACCATCCACGAGAGAGACATGCAGTTAGAAGAAAGGGAGAATGCCGGAGAGGATCTTCGTGGAGACCCTTACTCCTATCTCAGCGATGATGATGATTTTCTGGAGGATCAGGCCATGGACTTCTTCACCAATGAGGATGATTTCGCCTTCATCGATGATGATGAAGATGATGAAGCCACAGGCTCCGAGGAGTAGTAGCACTGAGCACTAGCGTAGTGAGTAGTAGTCGGTCCCACTGTATCGTAGTTTCCAGAATGGTTCTTAAAACCATCTGTTTTTCTTTGTTGTGGTGTGTGTTGTACTGTGTGCTATGAGTGAATGAATGAAAAAGCAAGTTGCTAGAAAAACCTGAGTCAAACTCTAAAAACTTTTTCAAAGACCCAAAACCTTAGAAATTTCCCTCTTTTCTCATGATCTATATCAATCTTCAGATGCCACGTGGAGGAAGTGGTTCAGCCCCGGACCCGATGTTGCAGATCCTGCAAATGTTGACTACTGACCGCGAAGCTGAAAGAGCGGAACGTCAAGCCAACCTAGCCACTCTGCAATAGATAGCCCAGCTAGCCCATAACAACCAAGGCCATGGAAATCAGGACAACCACGGATCTAAGCTCAAGAATTTTCAGAATACCAACCCACCCGTTTTCACCAAGTCAGAAGAACCCCTAGACGCCGATGATTGGCTGCAAACCATGGAAAACAACTTAGAAGTAGCCGGAGTCGAAGCCAACGAGAAAGTCCTGTTCGCCACCCATTATCTAGCCGGAGATGCCAGGGCATGGTGGAACAGTGTTCGTGCAATGACCGGAGGCCAGATGATGACCTGGGAGGAATTCAAGGTCAAGTTTAGCAGAACCCATGTGCCACCCGGTTTGATCAAGAGAATGAGAGACGAGTTCAGAGAGTTGAAGCAAGGAAGGATGACTGTAGTGGAATACCGTGACAAATTTTTGTCATTAGCTAGGTATGCCCCGGACGAGATAGACACCGAAGCCAAGAAGAAAGAAAGATTCCTGAATGGTCTGCATGACGAGATGCAGACAGTGTTAGTCAATATCCCCTTTGTTGATATTGAAGCCCTTGTCGACTCTGCTATCCAGATGGAAGGAAAGATCAACCAGGCCAATGAGAACCACAAGCGTCGCATGATGCATCAACCAGGAACCCATCAAACCCCAAAGTATCGTCCCAACCCATCTCCAGGATTTGCCCCAAGAACCAACAGACCCCCTATGACCCGTCCAACCTATCCTAACCGTGGAAACCCTATACCCAGAGGAAATCACAACAACCCCGGCAACTCTAGCAATTTCACCCGTGCCCCACTCAAGTTCAACACCAACAATGCTACCGCCAACCCCAACGCTGCCCCGAGGACTGGAAGCAATGATGTGCCTGTCGCAGCCAAGGACAAGTCACAAGTGACCTGTTATGACTGTGGAAATAAAGGCCACTATTCCAACGAGTGCCCCAATAAGAAGAATGCTACAGCCCCCAACGCCAATGTCCCAGCTCAGCAGCAGCGTCGTGTCCAGCCAGGGAGAAGATTTGCCCTAGGAAATTCACTCAACCGCAATGGCCGTCTTTTTCTCATGCATGCTAAAGAAGCTCAGGAAGCGCCAGACGTCGTGCTGGGTATGTTTTCTATTAATTCAGTACTTGCAAGAGTGTTGTTTGATTCTGGTGCATCGCATTCATTTGTCACCGAAGAATTTGCCTGCACTAGTAAAATTCAACCAACCAAATTGAAGCATGTGATGATTGTACAAATTCCCGGATCAACCACCAAGGCTAGGCAAATTTGCAAGGCCGTCCCTATCCGAATCCATGGCATAGATTTTTATGCTAACCTGATAGTACTCGGAACTCAAGGTTTGGAAGTAGTACTAGGAATGGATTGGATGTCCAAACATAAAGGATTGATTGACTGTGCCAAGAAAGCCATCACCATGACCAGTACCACCGGGATATCAGTCGAGCATATATCTGAAACCTTACCTCGCCAATTCAAGTGTAACAAGAGTATAGCCCAACCTACCATTGACCAAGTTCGGATAGTCTGCGAATACCCTGACGTATTTCTAGATGTTTTGCCCGGTATTCCCCCAGATCGGGATATCGAGTTTATCATCAACTAATCCCCAGAACAGGAACCATAGCCCAGAGACCCTATAGTATGAACCCGTCAAAACTAGAAGAACTGAAGAAGCAATTGGATTCCATGTTGGAAATCAGATTGATTCAACCGAGTGCGTCTCCATGGAGATCACCTGTCTTGTTTGTGGACAAGAAAGATGGAGGTAACCGTTTATGTACGGATTATCAGAAGTTGAATGATGTCACCATCAAGAACAAGTACCCCTTGCCTAAGATAGAAGATTTGTTTGATGAGTTGACCGGTGCCCAGGTGTTTTCTAAGATTGATCTTAGGACTGGCTATCATCAACTCAAAATTCGTGCAGAGGATATTCCGAAAACTGCCTTTATCACCAGATATGGATTGTACGAGTATACAGTCATGTCTTTTGGATTAACCAATGCCCCTGCTTATTTCATGAACCTCATGAATCAGATTTTTATGGACTTCCTGGATAAGTTTTTCCTTGTTTTCATCGATGACATTCTGATTTATTCCAAATCAGAAGAAGAACATGAGCTACACCTAAGGACCATTCTTGGAACCCTTAGAGAGCATCAGTTGTATGCAAAGTTTAGCAAATGTGAATTCTGGTTACAGGAAGTAGGATTCCTCGGTCACATTGTATCAGCCGGAGGAATTGCCGTTGACCCTACCAAAGTGAAAGATGTAGAAGATTGGCAAGCCCTAACCACTCAAACCCAAGTTCGTGCTTTTCTCGGATTGGCGGGATATTACCGCAAGTTCGTAGAAGGATTCTCGAGTATCGCCCGACCCATGACCCAATTGCTGAAGAAGGACAGGAAGTTTGAATGGACAGACAAGTGTGAAGCGAGTTTTCAAGAACTCAAGAGGAGATTGATCTCAGCCCCAATCTTAATCATGCCGGATATCACGAAGCCCTTCGATGTGTATTGTGACACATCCAAGATTGGTCTCGGATGTGTGCTAATGCAAGAAGGCAAAGTTATATCTTATCTATCGCGACAATTGAAGCAACATGAACAAAATTACCCAACCCACGACCTCGAACTCGCAGCCATAGTTCTAGCCCTGAAGACATGGAGACACTACCTGATGGGAAACCGTTGTGAGATTTACTCGGATCACAAGAGCCTAAAGTATATATTCACTTAGAAGGAGTTGAATATGAGGCAGAGAAGATGGATTGAGCTAATCAAGGACTATGATCTGGACATTCACTATCACCCCGGTAAAGGCAATGTGGTAGAAGATGCCCTTAGCAGATTGCCGTGCCGCTTGAACTCCATGATTTTGAAGGAGCAACCAAGTTTGCACAAAGAGATGGAAGATTTTCGAATAGAATTACTAAGTGAAGGATTTTTGGCTAGCTTAGAACTTCAGCCCACTTTGATCAGTCAGATTAAAGAAGCGCAGAAGGGAAATGCCAGTATCGACGGAATCAAGCGTCGTATCGGTACAGGCAAAGTACCCGGATTCACCAAGGACGAAGAAGGAGTTTTATGGTACAAAGGACGCCTTTGTGTACCATCAGATTCTGAGTTAAAAGAAGTTATCTTGAAGGAGGCTCATGATACTCTTTATTCTATCCATCCCGGAGGAACTAAGATGTATCAAGATTTGAAAGAGCAATTTTGGTGGCATAAGATGAAGAGAGAAATCAAAAGCTATATCGCCAAGTGTGATATATGTCAGCGAGTCAAGGCAGGACATCAAAGACCCGCTGGATTGTTGCAACCTTTGCAAATTCCGGAATGGAAATGGGATTCTGTAGGAATGGACTTTATCACTGGACTACCTACTTCTAGTAGGGGAAATGACTCTATTTGGGTCATAGTGGACAGATTGTCCAAAGTCGCCCATTTCTTGCCCGTCAAAACCACCTATCAGAGTTCGAAGCTAGCGGAGTTGTACATCGCTAGAATCGTTAGTTTGCATGGAGTCCCCAAGAACATAGTATCGGATCGAGGAACCCAGTTTACCTCGAGATTCTGGAAGAAAGTCCAAGAAGGTTTAGGAACCCGCCTAGATTTCAGTACCGCGTATCACCCTCAGACCGATGGACAAACGGAGCGAGTAAACCAAATACTCGAAGATATGCTTAGAGCATGTGTGCTAGAATATGGATCCAAATGGGAAGACTGTCTACCGTTTGCAGAATTTTCATACAACAACAGTTACCAAGCCAGTTTGCAAATGGCCCCATTTGAATTCATGTACGGAAGAAAGTGCCGCACCCCTTTGAACTGGTCGGAAGTAGGAGAGAGTCAGATTTTCGGACCCGACATCCTACGAGAAGCAGAAGAGAAGGTTCACAAGATTCGTGAGCACCTCAAGACAGCCCAATCCCGATAGAAGAGTTATGCCGAAAAGAGACGTCGATACCTCGCCTTCAACATAGGAGATTTTGTTTATCTGAAAGTGTCGCCATTGAAGGGAATACAACGTTTCCAACTCAAAGGAAAGTTAGCCCCCAGATATATCGGACCTTTCAAAAATTTGAACCGTCGAGGAGAAGTATCGTATCAACTGGAGCTACCAGAAGAGATGTCAGCTGTGCACAATGTGTTCCATATCTCGTTACTTCGCAAGTGTCTCGAAGTCCCCGAGAAGAACGAAGTGTTCAAAAATATCGATCACTGGACCATAGAGATAAACGATGACCTAACCTATCCCGAAGTACCCATCCACATTTTGGAAGAAGCCTTTCGAACTACCAGAACCCGAAGCATCAAGTTTCTCAAGATTCAGTGGAGCAACCACACAGAAGAGGAAGCTACCTGGGAACACGAAGATCACATTAGGACGGAGTTTCCAGATCTTTTCAAACCCTAGGTAATCTTTTCGTCCTTTTTCAAATCTCGGGACGAGATTTTGTTTAAGGGGGGAAGGTTTGTAACATCCCAAAAATACCAAACCTAGATCATCAAACACTAATCATCAAGATTAGGACTAACAAAAACTTTTCTAAGTAAACCCATGAATGCATGTATATGTGTATGCCTGGATTTTGAATTTCTTTAAAAACCACCTTGTTTGTGTGATCCATTGCTTGTAAAATGTTTCTTAGGTGAAATAAACATCATCTAAAACATTTCCCACACTTTTCCTAAAGACAAGTAAATCAAAACAAATATATTAAGTGAATGGTCATTTTGACCAATTTAACTCCCATGCCTACTTTGGCTGTCTCAAACTTTCAAAACCTAACATAAACTTTTCTGAATCTTTGCACCCCTTGAATGTACTCATAACAAAGTATCAAGGCCCACTTTGTGATCATCCAGAAACTTTCAAATGCATAGTTTAAATGACAATTCAAAATTGAATCTTCTTCATATGGGAAGATCCCACTTTTCCAAAACCCACTCAAACAAGCTCAATTTTCAAAACCCAAGCATCTGCAGACTCACCAGCACCAATCTAGCAAACCCACCAAAAATCATTTCAAAATTCAAAACTTGATTTCATGCCGCCATTTCATCAAACAGGTTGCAGACACAAATCAAACAAAACATCAAACACTATAGTGTGCAGTGATTCTTGCCTAACTTGTTCCCTAGATAGCTCACACACAACTCAGTAGATCATCTAGAAAGATTAGCCCAGCACTAGCACCCCTGTGAGCTTGCCATTGCCATTAATGATGAACAGCCGAGCACCTCAATGCCACCCCATAGTCGACAGCAGGCTAGAGGAAGAACTAGCCGTGCCAAACTTGTCTGGGAGGAAGCCCACCGTCCACCGCCACTCACTGTCCCAACTGCGAGCGTTGCCAAGCCCTGGACCACGCGCACAAGCCGCGCCCAGACCATGTCGAGCGTGCGCTAGAGCGCCACCCGCGACCAGCTTCCACAGACCGCGCGCCGCCCTCACCACGCGCACACACGATCACCGTTTGCCGCCCCGTGCCATACAGCCACCGCCCGCCGTCGAAGACGCCGCCTCTGCCGCGCAGAGCACCGGCCGTTCCATACCAAACCACACCACCCCATGTCTCGCGACCATGTCATTGAGCATCGCCAGGAGACACAGCACCGTCCCCTACCCTTGCCCATGCCATTAGCCGCCTGTAATGTGGCCCCCGACGAGCTCACCGTGCGCCCCGACGGTCCCCTCGCTCGACTATAAATAGAGGCCACCCCCGCACGATTTCTTCACACCATCTCACTCCCCTCTCCTCACTGACCGTGCCACACCATTCTTAGAGCAAGGCGAGCACCACCTCGCCGGAATTTCACCGGAGCCCGCCGCCTCTGGAGAAGAGGGAGCCAGCGATTGGAGCCGCCCCAGGAGAAGCCACCGGTACCAGGAGGTTCGCCGTCGTCGACTTCGTCGTTCGCCCGCCTCGCCGACCCTCGCCCGTACCCCGGTGAGCCCCCAGCACCCCTCACTGGCCGCGCTAGGTTTCATTCTCGCCGGAGCTGTCTCGCGTCGACGATGACCCCCAGCCGTTGGATTAGAACTAGATCGAACGATCCACGTTGCCCCATACCGCTTCGCCCAGCCCCGTGTCACTGACGAGTGGGGACACCCACTTAAGCAGCCCGCGGGAGCACTGTTCTTAGCAGGCCGGCCCGTTAGAATTTCCCGCGCAGCCCAGCAATTCAAATTAAACCTTTTCTTTTTAAATTCAAACACACTTCTGTACCCAACTTCAAAAATCAATCCAGATCGATTCACTGCACCAATTTGAATGAAACCAGTTTTATTGGAAAGGTCTGTGAATGCTTAATCCAAGACCGTTGGATTCAAGTCATTTGGATCTATAGATCACCCATAGTAAAAATAACAAGGCAGAAGCTTTTATGCATTCAAACATTTTTCAAATTTAAACCATAAAAGCTTTTGAGTTGATTCCAACTCTCAAAAATCACATTTAACCATACCTTTCAGAATATAAAAAAATATATAGGTTTACTTGCAGAATAATGTTCAAGGAATAAAAGAATGCTTCATAAGCATTTCTAGCCACTTTAATTAATTAAAATAAAAGGGTAAAACCTTATTAAATTGTGACACCACTTTAAATCACATTCCCATCGACTACAATATGTGGTGATGACACGTGTCAACATGATCCCATGTTTAGTTGGAGAATATTAAATCTTAAGTAATATTTTTAAATGAGTAGAAATTACTTTTCTAAAAATAAAAAGATTTAAACCAAGCCTTAACCTTGTAATATTAGAGATGATGCTAGATCATCTATAGGACCCTTGTGTGTGATGATTGCAAGTAGTTAAGTATTGTTTGGTGATTGTGTACCTCGTATTTATTCATAGACGCTAGTACCGACCAAGGATACGAGGAAGAAGGAGGATACTACGAAGAAGAAGCCGATGAGAACTTCAACCACTGCTCTGCACAAGGCAAGCTTATATTGACACTGATGCAAGCTGATATTATACCAATGCAAGCTAACACTTGCAAGATACTATACCTATGCAAGCTTATACTCATAGTGATGCAAGCTAACCCTTGCCAGATACCCTACTGATGCCACAAACCCATACTTGTGATATGACTACTATATGCCTTAAGCATATGTGATCATACCCATTTGATAAACCAATCCTAGTTTTATGTGCAAGCTTCTTACTTTATTTCTTTATCAAAGCTTACTTAGAGTATACCTAAGAGTTTGACAGTTGTGCTGAAGGTTGCATAAAGAGCATAAAATTTGGCCTAAGCTAGAAGCCTTGATATCAGCCTAAGATATAAGGTTGGACTTAGTGAAAATCCACTAGTTACCACCCCTCATCAGTACTACCCCCACCTATAGATGATAGTGCTAAGCATAAAACTTGGTCAACTTTAGATGGGATTACTTGGTGGAAAAATGGTTATGAAAACCTTGGAATGATGGATCATTCTATTGAAATGTTTTGGACATGTGTTTCCAAACACTTGATGATTCTGGTGATGAAAATGTTGAGGCATGAGCCTTAGCCCTTTTTAAAACTGATGGTTGTCTGGATGCGATACCATTCCAATTTTAGCGTACAACCACAATACCCGAATATTGGGTAGGGCTTGATTGGAAACTTATATTCCTTAGTATTAGTTCCCTCACGGCCAAGGTCTGAGCTGAGGCTACCTTGTGAAGATTGTCCACCTGTGCAGTACCCAAGATGACAGAGGTCATGGTTGGGAGGCCAAACTCACAGGAGAGGTGCTTATACTACGGCGTGTAATTGAAAGGTTAGGATTGATTATCCGCATACTGAGTATGGTGAATTCAGGATTTGTACCTGACGGATGTATCAAATGTTGTGGTAAAAGTGTACAACCTCTGCAGAGTGCCAAACTATTCGAATAGCCGCGTCCGCGGTTATGGACAGTTGGAGTGGCCATACTGTTCCCCCGTCAGACTTTTCAAAATGACTTGTGAAATGAATTGAGACTTGGACTTGAACACAATAGAGTTGTGACCTGAATTACAAGATCCCTCTTAGGAGTTATAAAATTGTGACTAGCTTTGGAACTTAGTAGAGATAAACCTGGCTTTTTGCAAAACAACCCTAGAGCCTAGTGTCCTATTATTCAAAAACCCCTTACCTGTTAGTATTAGTTTGCGAGTACTTAAAGAGTACTCATGGCTTTGTCCCTGGCTATTCCCATGGCCAGACTATGAAGAGGAGTACCTCGAAGATGGACCCCAGGAAGGTTATGACAACTAGGATCATCTCCCATCGTCAGCATTGCCTGTGACCCTGAAGATGGAGCTTCGCCTACGCTACCGTTACGATTACGTATTCCGCTCCTTGATGTTGTATTAAGAACTGGATCATGAGATCCCTATTTGTGTAAGAACTTATGTATCGTTTGTAATGGATGAAGTACTATGGTATCCAATTCTGTTATGTCTCGCAAAAATGGTAATCCTGGGATTGCGATGTATGGCATAACAGGCATCTATGATTGAAAAATCCGGGTGTTGACACACCCCCTATCCAAGCCTCGACCCTTGCCAGCCCCTGGACCACATGGAACGCTCGTGCCCAGCCTCTTTGCGAGCGAGCCGAGAGAGCGCCATCACACCACCACGACACACGTCCATAGACCATGCGCCGCCCTTGCCGCATGAAAGCATGATCGCCACCATCCCAGGAGATCGCCAGACATCATCGTTCGCGGTCGCGCGACCGGTAGCCGCGGTGTGCCATTAAAAATGCCGTCGGACCCGCCCAGCGCGCCGCGATGTTCCGACCATCTCGCACCTCCCAACGCCGCGTGACCATGCCGTTGAGCTTCACCAGGGAGCACAACACCGCCCCTATCGTCGCACATGCCTTTAGCTCGCTGTGCCGATGACCATGATGAGCTCCACCCGCGCCCTTCGGTCCCATTATGGCACTATAAATAGAGGCCACCCCCGCTCGATTTCTTCACACCATCTCACTCCCCTCTCTCTCAGAAGCACCCCACCTCACCCCCGGAGCAAGGCAAGCATCACATCGCTGGAATTTGTCTGGAGTCTGCCGTAGAGGAGGAAGAAAGGAGTCAACGATTGGAGCCGTCCCAGGAGGAGCTGCCGATACCAGGAGGTTCGCCGTCATCGACTTCCTCGTTCGCCCCCGTCGCCGACCCTCGGCTGAGCCCCGGTGAGCCCCCGTAGACCCCTACTGGCTGCGCTAGGGTTCTGTCTCACCGATGTTGCCCGACGTGGATGATGAGCCACAGCTGTTGGATTAGAGTTTGATCGTGCGGTCCACATCACCCCATACTGCTTCGCACCCACTGTCTCACTGACTGGTGGGGTCGTTCACTTAAACCCACCCGCGCATGCGGTGTGCACCGTGGGCCGGCCCAGTTAGCATCCCGCGCAACCCAGTTAGTTTGAATTTGTATTTTCTGATTTAGTTCAAACCCAGTTCTGTACCTAGATTCAAAAATCAAACCAGCTCGATTCGCTGAACCAAATTGCATGAAACCAATTTTGTTAGAAAGGTACTGGAATTTTTAATCCAAGACCGTTGGATTCAAACTATTTAGAATTTTAGATCACCTATAGTAAAAATGACAAAGCATAAGCTTTTCTGCATTCAAATATTTTTCAAAATTCAACCATGAAAGCTTTTGAGTTGATTCCAACTCTCAAAAATAACATTTAACAAGACCGTTATGAATATATAAAAATATCTAGGTTTACTTGCAGAAATAATGGTCAAGCAATAAAAGAATATCTCATAGGCCATTCTAGTCACTTTAATTAATTAAAATAAAAGTGTTAAACCTTATTAAATTGTGACACCACTTTAAATCACATTCCCAAGTACTGAAATATGTGGTGATGACATGTGTCAACATGATCCCATGTTTTAGTTGGAGAATATTAAATCTTAAGTAGTTTTTCAATGAGTAGAAATTACTTTTCCAAAAATAAAATAAATAAGACAAATACTTTGATGATTGCAATGTTTGTGATGATACTAGATCATCTAGTGAAAACCTTGGTGTGATGAATAAAAATAGTTAAGTATTGTTTGGTGATTGTGTACCTCGTATATATCTATACACGCTAGTACCGACCAAGGATGCGAGGATGAAGGAGAATACTACGAGGAAGAAGCCGAGGAGAACTTCAACCACTGCTCTGCACAAGGCAAGCCTAATACTACCATTTGACTTGGCAAGCTATTAACTGAGCAAGCTTATACTTGCAATTATGCAAGTTAACACTTGCAACTTGGCAAGATTATACCCACTTGATGATACCAAATCCCAGTTTTACTTGCAAGATTGATTATTTTATTTCTTTATCAAAGCTTTCTATTAGAGTTATTTAGTGATTTGTAGAGTTTAGAGAGATTGTTTAAAGGTAGCATAAAGAGCATAAAACTTGACCTAAGTTAGATAATCTTGATGTCATCCTGAGGCATGAGATTGAACTTAGATAAGATACACTTGTTTACCACCCCTTATTAGTGTTTATCCCCCACTTGTAGATGCTAGTGCTAAGCATAAAACTTGATCCACTTTAGATGGGAATACTTGGTGAAAATGGTTATGAAAACCTTAGAATGATGAGTCATTCTACTAAAATGTTTTGACATGTGTTCTTGAACACCAGATGATTTTGATGATGAAAATGTTGAGGCATGAGCCTTAGCTCTTTATAAAACTGATGGTTGTCTAGATGCGATACCATTCCAATTTTACCGTACAACCACAATACCTGAAAATTCGGTAGGGCTTGACTGGAAATTTATATACCTTAGTATGGGTTCCCTTGCGGCCAAGATTTGAGCTGAGGCTACCTTGTGAATATTTTCCACCTATGTAGTTACAAAGATGACAGTTGGTCATGGTTGGGAGGCCAAACTCACAGGAGAGGTGCCTATACTAGGGCGTGTAATTGATAGGTTGGGATTGATTATCCGCATACTGAGTATGGTGAATTCAGGATTGTTCCTGACGGATGTATCGAATGTTATGGTGAAAGTGTACCACCTCTGCAGAGTGTCAAACTATTCAAATAGCTGCGTCCATGGTTATGGACAGTTGGAGTGGCCATACTGTTCCCTTGCCAGATATTTTCAAAATGACTTGTGAAATGAGACTTGACTTGACTTGACCACAACAGGGTTGTGATATGAAATTCAAGTTCCCACTTAGGTGTTACAAAACTTTCAACTAGCTAACTCAGTAGAGATAAATCTGGCCTTTTGTAAAACAACCTAGAGCCTAGCACTTCCTATTCAAAAACCACTTCACTTGTTAGTACTAGTTTGCGAGTACTTAAAGAGTACTAATGGCTTTGTCCCTGGATATTCCCGTGGCCAGACTATGAAGTGGACTATCAGGAGGGCAGACAGCAGGAAGGTTACGACAACTAGGATCATCTCCCATCTTCAGCATTGCCTGTGACCATGAAGATCGAGTCTCGCCTACGCTACTGTTATTATTACGTTATTCCACTGCTATGATTGTATTAAGACTGGATCATGAGATCCTTTATTTGTTGTAAGACCGTATGTATGGTTTGTAATGGATGATGTACTGTGATATACAATTTGTTATGTCTCGCAAAAATGGTAATCCTAGGATGGCGATGTATGGCATAACAAGCATCTGGGATTAAAAATCCGGGTGTTGACACCTCCACTCTTCTCTTCTTCTGGCTCCGTGGATCTCCTGGTGAAATAGGATTTTTGGCATATTTTCCGGGATTTTTCCTGATAGTTGATTTTCTGCACAAAAACTAGACACCAAGGTAATTCTGCTGAAAACAGCGTTAGTCCATGTTAGTTGTATCCAAATCACACAAGTTTAGATAAGAAACAATAGCAAAAGTGTTCGGGAAAGTAGATACGTTTTGGACGTATCAACTCCCCCAAGCTTAGCTTATTGCTTGTCCTCAAGAAATTCAGTTGAAAACTGAGTGCGATTAAAGAACTTTCACGAACACATTTGCTTCATATTATGTAAATATTCTCAGCACAGGAGTAGATGCTTAGACAATTCATAATAAGAAGCATGCAACCAAGTCTACTCAATAGTCATTGCAAGCTATGAAGAGAAACCAACTCAATAATAATAAGTAGCATGAAACATAAACAAAAGCAATATTGCAATGCTCATAATAAGGTATGATAGAGTGGTGTCTCGTTTGACATTTTTTTTTGAAGAGCACAATATAAATGCCAAGGCACCTCTGAAGTTCAAGTGAAGACTAGAAGTAAAGATATCAAAGATACAAGCATCAAAGTCATGACATAATTAACCAAGTTTTGAGACAAACACAAGAATGGCAAATATGCTCTCAAGAAGGTGCTCATAGAATAAGTGGTGACTCAACAAGGTTTTGAAAAGTTTGAAAGGCTTCCAAATGCTGAAATTAAGGTACTCATTAGCTTTGAGCTCTCATTGCCCCTATCATAGGCATCTTTACGTGGTTAAGGTGAATGTGATGTCCAATCTGAGTTATATGCTTGACAGACCATAAACTGAAAATCCTAAGTCCCTTGAGTACGAGGGCCGCTTCGCATGCTACTCAACTTTGGTTACCTGTAAGTTCTTGTCATTGTAAATACATGCATATCATAGAGAACCGCCAACGGGGTACCCCTTGCACATGATACAGGAGCTATCCCGTGATCAAAATGATAAGGCAAGAAGACAATGAGCATCTCAGCGATCTTTTTATTTACTATGTGCATAGCTTTTTATTGAGGATGCTTCATAAATGCTCATTATGGTGATGCTGCAAGTTTCCACCATGATTAGGCATGGCTTAGGCTAGCGGCCCAGGCGTTTCTCTAACACAATGTATAGACTCCATGAACTCACAAGATCCCCTTTTATTTCACACCGACGACATACGCAAACAAAAGAGCAAGGTATCAACTGGATATGTATCCAAAAAGTGTTGAAAGCGTTCCCCGTGATAGCACGGTTCTGCTAACTCCCAGCATGTAATTTGTAAGCATATAACTTTCATGGACATGTCACAATGGTTCAGGATTATTGAGTACAAGGAATAAAGTGTGTCATCAAGTTTGTGAGAGCTTTACTAACTAACTTTCTCAAAACAGACAAACTTTTTATTTGGAAGAAAACACGGCATATAAAATATGCACTAAAGTAGCAAATAATGCTAATAGGAAGGTATGGTGGACACAGTTGGCAATATTGGTTTTGGAGAGTTGGAAGCACAGGTAGAGCTCATACTCAGTGCAAGTGAAGGCTAGCAATAGAGAGGGAGCGACACACGAGAGAGCAATAACTGTCATAATCATGCTTGCAACAAAACATGACTAATTATGGCATGAAAGTGATACTCGAACTCTAAGGAAAAATAAATCATCAAGGCTTACTGACTATTGTTTAGTCATATGCATGCGTGAGCATGTGCCAAGTCGATTCACATTAAACATTCAGAGGAGGATACCACAATATCATACCAAGTTATGAATAGAACAATGCAAGCAAACATTCACAAGTCATGCTACAAACTATTAGCAAGCTGTAGCTAATCACAAGCAAGCAAGAACTACTAAGCATTCATAATAACATACACCTTACACGAACAGGCTAAGCATGCTCACAATGATGAGTATATGTACAAAAATGAAAACAAATAGAGTTTGTTACCAGCCTCTTACCACACCTCAAGTTGTCTTAATCTTCATTATTGCCCTTCACTTGTGTGACTTGAATAATAACATAAAACCAAACTCTACTCAGGACGGCTGAACCCTGCAAAGAACTCACAAAACCAAACAAGAACAAGAACAACAAATATTTTTGGTGTTTTTGATTTTTTTAGAAAGCAAACAAAGCAAAAACAAAGCAAAAGCAAACCAAACAAAGCAAAAACAAACAAAGAAAAATATTTTTGGATTTTTCTTTTAAGGCAAACCAAAACTAAAAAGCAAAGAAACAAACCAAGAGAAACAACAGAAATATTTTTGGTATTTTTGTGTTTTTGAGAAAGCAGCAACAAGAACCAAAAAGAAAGCAAAACAACGGATATACAAAGAACCGACCGAACATGATATATAATGAGTGTGGTGTTGGTATATCTCCCCCCAAGCTTAGGCTTTTGGCCTAAGTAGGGCTCAATAGCACGGGTAGTAACCCCAAGCTGGTGGGTCATCAAAATTAAACAAAGCAGGTGCAGGCAAATAAACTATTTTATCAGTCCTACTCCCTCTCCAACCACGCTTGGCAAAATATAACTCATACGGTAAACTTCTCACATTAGCCCCCAAGGAAACAAAACCATGCTAAACAATAGATTCAAGATCAAGTATCTCAATGGGAAACTGATAATCTGAATGGTGAGGCTCTAAACCATGGAAGGCTAGCAACCTAGAGGCAATGAGACCTCCACAAATTCCACCCTTCTCGCGGTTAGTAGTAAGACGGTAAGCTATCAAAGCACCCAGGTTATAATATTTATCCCTATTCAAAGCAGATGCGATAAAATCTAGATCAAAGGAGGATAACTTCCTAGCAATCTTTCTATCAAGAACACACTTGGTAATGAAATAGGAAAAATATCTAATAGAGGGGAACTGTTCCTAATTTTACCACTTTCCTTCAAGAAGTCGAAACCTTGGAAAATCTCAATATATAAATCCATAAGTAACTTGGGCCTCTCCTTGATCTTCTCACAAGATCCCCAACAAGGCACTCTAATAGCTGCACAGAAATCAGCAAACGGCAGGTCGATAGCTATATTGTATATTTTGTAATGGACCATCGGATTAGATGGAGACCAAGTAAACCGGAAGTCCTGCACAACAGCCATGGTTAGCTTAACATATAGAAAAGGTTCACCTTCAACAAAGTGTTCCAACCCTGCATTGGTAATCATAGTTTGGAAATCCTGGAGGATTCCCGTGGTTCTAATAAATTCATGGCATGGGTATATGGAAGGGAAGACTCCTTCCTCACGATGAACTTTCATTGGCCCAGGTACCATCAAGTCATATTGATTCAGTGGATATGAACTCATCTTCCTTGCAAGGAGCAATCTCTCCAAAAATCAGCAGCAAAGATGGGCTGAGCAAGGAGATCGAAAATCGCAAGCAAGAACAACAAGAACTCGAGCTTGAGAAAGTTTTTCGGTGTTTTTCGAGAGAGAGAAAGAAGATGGCTTTGAGGAGGCACCTGGGAGGGGCCCAGGTGGGCCACACCCCACCCAGGCGCCACCTATACGGAGGCCGCGCCTACCTGGGGTGTGGGTGCCTGGGGTGGCCCCCTGGGTCACTCCAGGTGTCCCTCTGCCCCTTTTTCGAGGAAAAATTTATTTTGAATTTTCTGGAATTTTCCAGGAAACTTTATTTTTGGCCAATTTTCAGGGTATGAAAATTGATTTTCTTGCAGAAACAATTTTTTTAGAATAATCAAAAGCAAACAAAAAACCAAACTACAGAAGTTCTAAGACACTCTAACAAGCAAACAACTAGCTAACAAGAGCAAAAGCAAAGACTAGGAAAGAGAAAAGTAAAAGAAAGCAAGTATAACCATAGTGAAAACATTGTTTTGTTCATTAAAATCCTTTTGTTAACAAGGTTTATCAAGTCTTGCTACCAAAAAAATCTTATATGAAACAAAACTTTGTAATCCACAAAGTGATTATGTTACCTCAATCTTGATAGCAATGGTCCCAATCATAATAGTTACAAAATTTTCTTGTGGAATGGGACAATATATTTCTCCAACCTTAATGCTCTCAACATTTTCAATGGAATTCAGGCAATAGCTCTTAGCAACCTTCTTGGGGAATAAACAGTATGCTATTTGTCATTAATATTAAATGTTACTTTTCCTTGATTACAATTGATGACAGCACCTGCAGTATTAAGAAAAGGTCTCCCAAGAATAATAGACATATTATCATCTTTAGGCATTTCAAGCACAACAAAATCAGTTAAAACCAAGCAATTATGAGCCACTTGAACAGGAACATCCTCACATATACCAACATGAATAGTACTCCCTCCGATCCATATTAATTTACTTTGATTTGTTAAAATTTGGAGGAACCTATGTACTAAATGGTGTCTAGATTCATTCAAATTTAGACAAATTTGAGTCAATTAATATGGGTCGGAGGAAGTAGTTGACTTATCAGTCATTTTCAAAGATATATCAGTTGGTATCAACTTTTCTAGCTGGAGTATCTTGTAGAGATAAAAAGGCATAACACTAACTCCAGCTCCCAAATCACATAAAGCAGTTCTAACATAATTGTTCTTAATGGAGCAAGTAATAGTTGGTATACCTGGATCACCAAGTTTCTTTGGAACCTTACCATTGAAGGAATAATTAGCAAGCAAAGTAGAAATTTCCTCATTAGGAATCTTCCTTTTATTAGAGACAATATCCTTTATATACTTTGAATAAGGGGGCAACTTAATAGCATCAGTCAAAGGAATTTGCAAAAATAAAGGCTTCATCCACTCACAAAACTTGTTGTAGTGTTCTTCCTCCTTTGACTTGTGTTTCTTACCTGGAAAAGGCATAGGTTTCTGCACCCAAGGTTCTCTCTCTTTACCATGTTTATTAGCAATAAAGTCTTCCTTAGTGTACCTAGTGTTCTTAGTGTGCTTCTCAGGTTCTTCCTCAACTTCCTCCTTATCATGAGCATCATTTTTATCATTACCACTCTCAGTTTCAGCATCAGAGACAGATATACTATTAGGATATACAATAGGTTCAAGGGGTTCCTCAAATATTTTATGTTTCTTTTTCTTTCTCTTACGAGGACTACCACTAGTCTCACCTTGCTGAGAATCCTGCTCAATTCTTTTAGGGTGTCCTTCAGGATATAAAGGATCTTGAGTATCTATACCACTCCTAGTTCTAATTCCATAAGCATGTTTATCTCCTGAAGCATTAACTAGCATATCCTTTTGTACCTTAGCAAGTTGATCAAGTTGGGTTTGAACCATTTGAAAGTGTTTACAAAGCATTTTAATATCATTTGAAGTTCTTTCCACAATATCTTTCAACTCTTTCATAGCTCTAGAGTTTTCCAATAAATGATTCTAAACTTGTTTATTAAACTTACCTTGCTTAACAATAAAAATGTCAAGTTCCTCTAAACATTGATCAGGAGGCTTACCATAAGGAATATACCTTCATCAAAGTGTTGGAGAGAGTGTACCTCAATAGTAGATGAGTGAGGAATTGGCTTGCATAATTATTCTATAGGAGGTAGATTCTTCACTGTTGGGTCACGTAGAGATAAAACAAAACTTTTTACTCTAACGTGGTGATCCCAAGATCTAGCTGAGGAAGAAGGCCACGAGGATTACCACTAGACGCGCAGTTGCGGATTACTGATGAAGTTCTTTAGTGGATGAAGTGCGGTCCTCACGATCCGATCGTCCTGGTGCTGATTGTACAACACCTCTGCTGGTATCCACACGTACAAGGAGGAGCACCGGCGGCGAACTGCTAGGTTCAGTATGACGGCAGGACTGCTGTGGAGCTAGGGTTTCCAACACATGGAATGACCTAACCGATCAACGATTAACCTTTCTGGGTTACTGTGCTCCACTATATATAGGGAGTGAACATGGGCTCCACTCTCGTGGCCCATTCACTAAAGCCCATATAACACTAGTCACCGTGAGTCCGACTCGCTAACTCAGTCCTAATCCGGCTTGGGTCCAAGCCAACCAGATTTCCAGTTCAGATCCAATCTGAACTTGCTCCCGCTCTCAAGTGTGTGACCCCGCAGGCTCATGGCTACTTGGAGACGATTAGAGTCCGACTCTCAATCGATCAGTCGGTAGCGGCTCCTAGCAAAATGTGCCGACTCCCAAGTACCAAAGAGTCATGATGACTTGCCTTTCCAACGCGACTTGCGTCCGAGTCCCTTTTGCCTCACGATATACCTTGTCAGACTATAGGCGAATATTTTTCATCCCTTAAATAGTCCGACTCTCTTCTCTATCCGAGATAAGTGATTCATCCGACTAACTCTTAGTCGATCGCCTCGGTTAACACTTAACCAAGTCGTGCATGGCCGTGCTTTCAGAATCATATCACCCGAGAGGGCCCATAGAATATATCTACAAGTGGAGGGGCAAAATCCCATCTTGATTATTCACATCACACAGCTTGATTCTCAGTCGACCCGAACTCTGCCTTTATAACTGCCTAGTTAAGGATCAGCGTTTGACAGAACCTAAGTCGGTGATCCTCAACTCGGACTATGCAATAACCTCAGGTCTAAGGATTACTTTGATTGAGATATACAAATGACAACTTGTTATTTGTACCTCAATATGGGTTAATCCGACTCGCTAAACTCTTTAGCCAAATTTGTGTAAGTCGGAATAGCATCACCATGCCCATGACAAGTGGAACCGAGTCATCAAGATGACTTTCACATTGGTCTAAGTTGTGTGTCCATCACAACCTCAATGACCAAGGACATTTAGTACAAACAACATGAATGTATAGTTCCACAACCGAATCACATATTCAGTGATATACATCAGATGCTCATACAAGGACAGCTTAATAAGTTTATGAATACAATGGTAAATATCATCATACATGATTTCCCCTAGGGCATATTCCCACCAGTCTCCCACTTGCACTTGAGTCAATCTTCTGACATCACATGTCTAAGCATCTAATGCCCATGGATCTCATGTGCGCATCATGCTTTGGCTGTGGTAACGGCTTTGTCAATGGATCCGCAATATTTGCATCCGTGTGTACCTTGCATAACTTGATATCACCCTGATCCATGAACTAGCGAATCAGGTGGTACCGCATGAGTATGTTCTTGTTCTTCTGGTGTTGTCTAGGTTCCTTGGCTTGTGCGATAGCACCATTCTTGTCACAATACACGTCTAACGGATTGGACGAGCCCTGAACCACACCAAAATCCATGAGGAAATTCCTCATCGAAACAGCTTCCTATGCTGCCTCCGAGGCGCCAATATACTTAGCCTCTGTTGTAGATGCAGACACAGTCTCTTCCTTGGAACTCTTCCAGCTCACAGCACCTCCATTTATAATAAACACGTATCCGGATTGCGAACGAGAATCATCAGAGTCGGTAAGATAACTCGCATCCTTGTAACCCTTTACACTGAGTTCATCTTCACCACCATAAACCAAAAACATACCCTTACTCATTCTCAAGTACTTTAGGATATTTTTAGCCGCTCTCCAGTGGATCTCTCCAGGATCAGCCTGGTATCTGCTCACAACACTTGGAGCATAGGAAACATCCGACCTAGTACAAATCATGACATACATGATGGATCCGACTGCAGAAGCATACGGAATCGCACTCATCCGACTTCGCTCATCAGTTGTCGAAGGACACTAAGTCTTGCTAAGTTTTACCCCATGGGACATCGATAAGAACCCCTTCTTAGACGATTCCATGTTGAACTTCTTCAACACTTTGTCCAAATAAGTACTCTGACTCAATCCAATGAGACTACTTGATCTATCTCTATAGATCCGGATTCCGAGGATGTATGTTGCCTCACCCAAGTCTTTCATTGAGAAACTCCTTTCCAATGATTCCTTGGTTTCTTGCAACATCTAGACATCATTTCCATTCAGTAATATGTCATCCACATATAAGATTAGAAAGATTACTTTGCTCCCACTAAACTTCTTGTATAAACAAGAATCATGATCACTCTTGATGAAGCCAAACGATTTGACTACCTCATCAAAGCGAATATTCCAACTCCGAGATGCTTGCTTCAACCCATAAATGGATTTCTGAAGTTTGCATACTTTGTCAGCATTAGCCAGATCGACAAAACCCTCGGGCTGTATCATATACACGTCCTCGGTTAAATTTTTGTTAAGGAAAGCCGTTTTGACATCCATCTGCCATATCTCATAGTCGAAATAGGCTGCTATAGCTAACATGATCCAAACTGATTTAAGCATCGCTACGGGCGATAAAGTCTCGTCGTAATCAACTCCTTGAACTTGTCGGAACCCCTTCGCGACTAGACGTGCTTAATAGACGGAAACATTTCCATCCATATCAGTTTTCTTCTTAAAGACCCATTTGCACTCGACGGGTCTTGCACCGTCTGGCAGATCAACCAAGTTCCAAACTTGATTTTCATCCATGGACTTTAATTTGGATCTCATGGCTCCAAGCCATGACTCGGAATCAGATCATACCATTGCTTTTGGATAATTTGCCGGCTCATCGCTGTCTAACAGTAATACATCACGAAAACTTCGTAATCTCGTCAATCTTCGTAGTACAGGTGCTGCTGCCAGCTCAGTTACCATGACCGGCTCAACCTCCAAGGTTTTTGCCGACTCGCTACTAGCCGGTTGCTCTTGAATTTCTTCGAGCTGCACCGTGCTTGACTCCCCGACTGAGAAACTCTTTCTCAAGGAAGACACCATTCCGAGCAACAAACACTTTGCCCTCTTCTCGGTTGTAGAAGTAGTAACCCAAGGTTTCCCTTGGATACCCCACGAAAATACACTCATCCGACTTGGCCGTAAGCTTGTCCGAATGAAGTCGCTTGACAAATGCTTCACAAACCCAAATATTAAGAAAAGACAAACTCGGATTTTTGCCTGTCCACATCACATGCGGTGTCTTCTCTGCCGACTTTGATGGTACTCTATTTAGTGTGAACGCCGCTGTTTCTAGACAATAACCCAGAAATGATAAAGGCAGATCTGTCGGACTCATCATTGACCGTACCATGTCCAACAAGGTCCGATTCTGCCTTTCCGAAAAACCATTCCTTTGTGGCTTTCCTGGCGGAGTAAGTTGAGGAACTATTCCACAACTTTTCAGATGGTCATCAAACTCATGGCTCATGTACTCGCCTCCTCGGTCTGACCGAAGAAACTTTATTTTCTTTCCGAGTTGATTTTGTGCCTCATTCTGGAATTCTTTGAACTTTTCAAAGGCTTCCTAATTATGTTTCATCAAGTAGATATATCCATACCTACTCAAATCATCACTGAAGGTAATGAAGTACTCATAACCACCTCTGGTTGTCGTGCTCATTGGTCCACATACATCACTATGTACTAGTCCCAACAAGTCGGACGCCCTTTCACAACTCTTTGCAAAAGGTGTCTTGGTCATTTTGCCGAGTAGGCAAGATTCGCATGTCTCGAACGACTCCAAGTCAAACGAAGTTAGGAGTCCATCATCATGGAGCTTCTTCATGCGTTTCCAACTTATATGACCAAGCCGACAATGCCAAAAGTAAGTCATATTCAGATCATTTGTTTTTAACCTTTTAACATTTATGTTATAGACTGACTCACCATCAAGATTCAAAATAAATAACCCATCCTGGACGGGTGCAAAGCCGTGAAACATATCATTCAAATACAAAGAACAACTATTATTCTTGATATTCGACTCGTAGCCTTGCCTCATCAAACATGAAGCAGAAATAATGTTTCGACTGAGCACTGGAACATAATAACAATTATTCAGTTACATAATGAATCTGGAAGGTAAATGAAGTTGCATCGTGCCGACTTCCAACGCAGCAACTCTTGCTTTGTTGCTGACTCGAATATCAACCTGTCCTCTTGCTACGCTCCTGGTTCTTACCAGTCCCTGCAACGAGTTGCATATGTGAATAACTGATCCGGTATCATATACCCAAGAACTATTAGGTGCATCGGCAAGATATATGTCTATAACATTGCAAACAAGTGTACCTGAGTCGAAAGTCATACCTCCACTCTTGGCTTTGTCTGCCAAATAGTTGTTGTAGTTCCTTTTCTAGTGGCCATCCGCCTTGCAGTAGAAGAAAGTGGATCCATCTGAAGTAGATGGCTTAGTCCCTGAGGAAGCGCTTGGGACCGGGTCCTGAGCTTGCTTTCCTCCTGACTTAGCCTTCTTCTTAGTCCAAGAACTCTTCTTGAACTTAGCCTTATTCTGCACCATCAACACTTGACTGGCGCCCTTCTTGAGATCCGCCTTTGGTTGTTTAAGCATCCTATGCAATTCAGTGAGCTTCTTATCCATACCATGCATGTGGTAGTTCGAAATGAACTGCTCATAAGCACTAGGAAGAGAGTTCAGAATTATATCCGTAGCAAACTCTTCGCTAATGGGGTAGCCAAGCCTCTCCAGACACTGCACGTAACCAACCATTTTGATCACATGCAGACTCAGTGGATCACCATCCTTAATCTTGCAACTCAGCAAAGCATGAGAGACTTGATACCTCTTAGTCTTCGCCTGAGCCTGGAACATACTTTTGAGGCTTTCGATCATATCGTAGGCCTCAACATTCTCGAACTGCTTTTGCAAGTCCGGTTCCATGTGAGCAAGCATAAGACAACTAATATCCGTGGACTCATCCTTAGCCCTACGTTAGGCATTGGTGGCAGCGACAGTCGCATTCTCATTCGGCTCATCTGGAAGTGGGTTGTCTAGGACATGGTCCTTCTTTTCTTGTTTGAGAACAATTCTTAGATTTCGATACCAGTTGGTAAAATTAGTGTCGTTCAGTTTATCTTTCTCAAGGATGGTTATCAATGCAAAACCGGATATCTGAGAGTGACTGCTACTTGGTGCCATGATCTACAACAGAAAATATGCAAAACAATTAAGACATGTATCCATAAAAGAGCAAGCATATTAAACACTTTAATATTTTATGCTCCCACTAGAACCAACACCCCTCCGAGGGTTACTAAGTGATTCAGGATCCTAAATAATCAAGTCGGCTAGTGAGCTTTAGCATAACCGCTAGCCGCCAAGTGATCTAGGTAGACAACTCCTTGTCAATCGTATCTCATACGACTCCTGTTGGACGGGTGGCATCACATGCCCTGGCTCCCATCCGACATTTCCCCGAGCCCCACAACCGTTGTGATAGACCCGTCTAGCTTACCGAGTGTTTCCGCAGTAAGAGTTCGACTCGAACCTACCTAGTCAGAAAGAATTGGCAGCACCTCAAATTTATGAGCCCACTACCAAAAATGTCTGACTTGTGATGGTGCAAACACTGGCGGGAAAACCGACTAGACCTTCTTTGAGGGATTAGATTTTACCGACTATCTAATAGAGGTAAAACAGAGACATAACAATAACACATAATAAAATAATCATAATGTGGAATGGTATGGCTCTCTTCATGGTGATCTCCATCTCCAGAGATCCTACAGTCCGGCTCGTGCCAACTCTTGTCGCTTTCCGTCTTACTCCATGTCACCGACATGTACATCGCCTTGCATGTCATCCGGATTCTCCAAATAGCTACACTAGCTTAGTAAAGTAAATTACATAGAGAATCTGACACGCAGGTCGTTATACAATAATATGACAGCACCTAGGCTCCAGCCAGCTGACAAGACCGTGATTCGCAGATCACGTACGGATTACACACATACATCACATGCACATGAACCATACCATTCACAATTTCCTACAAAAACAAGTTATGCATAGATACAATATCTACCGGCGCTACGATAGGGCGAAGCCGGCGGGGATCGAAGGGGCAGCGCCCCTCGCGGGTGCGGGCAGCGCCCGATGATTTTTTCGAAAACGTAGATCTCATCTATGATCCGGACATGGATTCCGACCATTGTTCTGATTCAATCAAACTTTTTGATCTTCGATCACCGTCTCTGGATTTATGTATCACGGTCTACCCCGATGGCGATACCGACCGGTAGGGGTATGTCGTTCCACGACCTCAACAGTATGATCACGGAAATCAGATCTACCATTGTAGTGGTCCCAACCTTTAATAAGGTAGAGATCCCTGTGTTTACAATGCTAGTCCCTGGATCAATAGCTAGCATCCACAATTAAGATGTATTATCAAGAAACAAAGGTCATAATATAACTTTATAACCAGGAATAAAATAATTCAATACATCTTACATAGCTCATTTGGCTATCTCATGGAATCATATTGGTTGTAGGGAGGTGGGGATCACGCTCATGGAATTTGGGAGGCAAGGTGAGACGTGGCTTGGACAGAATTGTGGCCGGAGTGTCATCGGAGCAGCGAGGGTATGAGCTGTGATTCGAGCAGCCTACTGGCTCTCTGGCAACAGAGTCTGAGGGGAAAGGAAGGAAGAGAGGAGGCGCTCAAGTAGGCAGAGGAACGTCGTGGTTAACTCGCAGATTCAATGCCAATTACATCTCGCAATCAACAGAAGCAATGGCCGGAGGAAAGAGGGGAAGAATGGTCGCTTAGTTGAAGATGATGACGGGGCAGTGGGGCTATGCTGTCAGTGAGCGTGTGAGGGTTACACATGGGGTCCTCTGGTTAGCGTCTGTGCGGGTTTGATTGCGAGTGAAAAATGATTCGAGGAGATAATGGGAGGTGGGCTTGCTGGGCTTAGTGGGCTGTGCTGCTTCTTCTTTATTTTTTCTTTTCTGTTTCTTTTTCTTTTTCTGTTTCTTTTATTCTGTTTTGAATTTATTCAATTGATTTAAACACTTGTTTGAATTCAAATCTTTCCCAAACTTTCAATAAATTCGTCTACTGCTTAAACATGTATTTGAAAGACCATTTTTGGAATATTTCGTTTATTCATTTATGGTTTATTATTTATTTAAATTAGGCTCTTGCCTTTATTTAAATATGATTTTAAATATAATTTCAAACTCTTATTTGAATTCTATTTTTCATCAAACCTTTTTCAATAGGTTTCATTTATTCATTAGTGCAAATAATTCACTTGAATTATTATTTAAAATATTTTAGTAGGATTTATTAATCATTTAAATTGGTTAGTTGTCTTTATTCAAATAAAATATGGTTTTAATCCCATTTAAATTTTATTCAAATAATTCTTTGATACCATTTAAGTTAACTAAATAACTTTTATTCCACTTGGGCAATTCCAATTTATTATTTTCTCATTATTTAATTAATCATTTCCTTTAGGGATTTTATCTTTATTCAAATAGAATAGAATTTGGTTAATGTCATATTATTTTATTTGAATATTCCTTATCCCTTTATATTATTTGGATTTGGATTTTCTTTGTTCCATTTGCTTATGGATTTAATTCAAGGTTTTAATTTGTCTTCTAAATTATTTCTTTGGAATTTATTATTTAGTTTAGGTAAGTTGTCTTTATTTAAATAAAATTGGATATTGTTTAATTCTTATGATTTTATTTAAATAATATCTTTACTCGTTTTTATTATTCAATAGTCTTTCATCTGTTTATGGATTTTGCCAAGATTTAATTTGGCTTTTAAATATCCCTTATTTATTTATTTATTTATTTATTTTCTTTGTCTTATAAAATCCATATCTTTTTATTTATAGATCCAAAATTGGTGATTCCGATTTGTACATTTTTAATTAATATTTGTTTATCCTTTTAAATCTCTTTAGGATTATTTTTATCTAAATTTGGTATGGATTTTAAATAGGAGCTTTATTAGCTTTGAAATTTAATTTCTTTATCTTATTAAATTCACAAGATTTTATCCATGGCTCCAAATTGAATGTACCCTAATGTTTTGTTGACAAATTTTATATGGATCAAATCCTTAGTCTAGTGAGATCTTGGAAATGATTTTCTTCCATTAGGTTTTTGGTTTATCTTCCCAAGTTTAAATTTCAAGATACATTCATTGATGAATGCATTTCACTTGATTGAAATTTGTTGGATTCCATTTTATTCAAAGTTTGTCCAAGAAGGGTTTTGGTGTTTCTATTTAGAAGCAAAAAGTTTCTTTTCATCCTAAATTTCAATAATTATTTATTTTGTTTATTTATTTTTCACATTTCAAAATTTGGAAAATTTTGGAATGTGACAGGCTACCACCCTTAAAAGAAATCTCATCCCAAGATTTGGGAAGGCTAGAGGTTACAAGTTGGCTCAAGGCAACTAGGGTACTACTTGGGATCTTGATGTATCTTCTCTGGATAGTTGCTTGCACAATGGCCTATCTCTTTGCATTTGAAACACATTACTTGGCTAATATACTTTTCCTTATTTGGTATCCTTGCCTCTTGTTTGTTTCCTTGGTTCTTCTTCTTTTCTAGACATTCATTGGCATAGTGTCCCATCTCTTTGCAATTGTAACATTACACTTGGCTTTTGTCCTTCTTCTTCTTTTTGGGTCTCTCCAAATCTACGAGTTCTTCTAGTTCATGATCTTCATATCTCACATCAAAGGTGGGAACTCTTTCTCTCTTCTTGGGGCAGTTACTAGAGATATGACCTTCTTCTTCACAAGAGTAGCAACACTTGGTGGTCACTTTGGATTTGGCCTTATGATTCATGCTTCTGACTTTGCCTTCATCCTTCTTGGTAGAAGTTGTTCCTTCATGGAGTTTCCCAAACATTTGATGCATTCCATCTTGTTTCATTTGTTGAACTATAGGATAGATGGGGCATTGGATAGGGACATGATGATTTCCTTCACATAAGAAACAAGTCACTTGAGATGTGGGGAATTGTTTAGTTGGATGTTTCTCTTCACAATTAGGGCATTGGTCGACATGCTCCTTAGAAGTGTGTTCTATGTCTCCACAAATATTGCAATCTTGAGTTCCTTCTATAATATTATCCTTGACATCATTGTTGTCACAATCTCCTTGGGAAGAGTTGCTTATAATGTTGATCATTTGATTTGTCATCCTTTGCAACAATTGAGATTGGGTTTCCAAAAACTTTTGCATGGTTGGGTCTAACTCATTGTTGTTGTCTAAAAACTGAGTTGTCACAACTGGGCTTGGGTTGCTAGAACCATCTCTTGGTTGTTGTTGTCACCATCCTTGATGTTGGAGTTTCTTGGAGAAGTCATCTATTTGGGTTGGATTGGGATTAGAGTAGGCAAAAGATTTCTATAGGAGAAGTCTACTCACACACAACAATTCTCACATACAATGGGCAAGCAATCACAATCAAACATTCGACTCAAACAACAAGGTTCTAGCACATTTTTAGGCAACAAAATATTTTTTCTACACCACATAAGTTGATGTGTTTAAACTAATCACTAGTATGGTGGTCCAACTATGGGATTTTCTTGAGGTCATTTCCTTCTTCTTAGTTGTTTCTTCTTGAATGAGATCATGGCTTCCTTGGAAAAATTCTTGCATCTTGGTCACAAAACTTCAAAGGTGATGATGGTTCCTTCTAGGTTGTGTTTCCTCAGTCTTCAAGTCTTGATTAATATTTCTTGTCTCACTTGTAGTCCTTAGTGATATCCAAGTTGAAGTCCTTGGTGATGTTGAAGTTGAAGTCATTGTTGTTGGTGAAGTCCTTTGCTCATGTTGAAGTCTTTGCTCAGGGTGGTGTTTTTGTCCCTCAAGTTTGAAATAGAAGAGATGTAGAATCAAAAACAAAATTTTGAGGAAAGAGTATACAAGATTGTTTGTAATTAGTTTTGGAAAAAACACAACTCCTATTTTTTCTCCTAAGGGGTTTTGTCCAATCCTAGGGTTACAATCCTACATGTAACACAGTGCTCTGATACCATCTGTAGAGGTCCCAACCTTTAATAAGGTAGAGATCCCTGTGTTTACAATGCTAGTCCCTGGATCAATAGCTAGCATCCACAGTTAAGATGTAATATCAAGAAACAAAGGTCATAATACAACTTTATAACCAGGAATAAAATAATTCATTACATCTTACATAGCTCATTTGGCTATCTCATTACAATGTAGCAGAAATAACTATATAGCATGGAGTCCTTCATCTTCAAAGTGCCACATGCAATCATATTGGTTGTAGACTTGTAATCCTAATCAACACACTTTACTAACATCAAACAAACCTGCAACATAAAAGTTACAGCCACAAGGGTCAATACATTTGAATTGTATTGGCAAGTGATACTATGGTAGTATGGTGGAGTCTATCATATATATGCATTTGGCTAAGCGGTGCTTAGGCTTGCTTTGCTCAAAATAGATTTTCCTTATCATTTGAAAACACTAAGTTTTTGTTTGTCAAAATCACCCAAGGCATCTACCAATCATTTATTGAAGATCCTTTAACCCTTGTTCAACCACAAGTTTTTAACTTAGAAATTGGGATGAGGAGATTCTTGATAGCTTCCATGTCTTAATGCTCAAATTGTCCATTGCCGGGGACACGACTAAGTACTTAGATTCTTCCTTCTGCAAAGGTGGTGCACTTTCCCCACAAGACTTGACATGCATCGAGACATGACCTTTCAGAAGCCTTTCCTTAGACCAAAATGGACGCATTCCAAACCTGTCACCCCCTACCACCAACTGTCCATTTGGCTAAGTTATTGCAACCTATATGATCCAGGTAGAGCCCATAATGCCAAGTGGCTGCACATGAAGCTTCTGAACATTTGACATCTCAAATCTCTTTGTTCCTGGGTGGCTTTCCACAAGTGAGATACACTAGGGTAGTCCATAAATATGGGCCCTGTGTAACCACTCAACATAACCCATTCACAACCATTCCACCCAGGTGATTTTTTTTGAGGGTGTTAACAGTAGGAAAGGTTCCTACTACCTCATTTTCATTAATAAAAGATTAGAGTCTGTAATTTACATATTTATAGAAAACAAAGGGGATAAAAGATCTCCCAAAAGATAGGTTAAAAAAGCCTAAGACCTCACAAGATTTACAAACTATGGATAATTCTCTTGATGAGTGGGTGTAAATCCTGCTTTGTCCTATGAATCAGTAGTGATAGATCAGCAACCAATCTTGACTTCCAAGCTTGAACTGAGGGTTGTATGTTATTAAACCAGAGGTTGTTTCTCTCCTTCCAGATGTTCCAGGATCCAAGCAGAGTAATTTCCATAAATAGCTTTTATTCCAGCTTTTTTCCCTTGTTCAATGATCTGAAGTCTAGAGTTAGCCATAGACCAGGAGATGTTAATTGAATCCCAGCAAGCTTGACTGAAGGGGCAGTGAAAGAGCAAGTGTTCAATTGTTTCTTCAGTATTATGACTACACATTCAACAGTCATATCCAGTCCCAAGTGCATAATGCCTTTTTCTGAGCATGTTTCTTGTATTCAGTCTGTCAGACAGAACCAGCCATCCAAAGAACTTCACTTTTGCAGTGCACTTTGATTTCCACAGCCATTTGAAGGATATGTGTGGGTTCAGGTTTCTAAAATTATACTGATAATATTTCCACCTAGGTGATTCATTCACATAGTTGTTTTATTAAACAAAGCACAAGTCCTTGACTTAGAAATATTTCATAGCATGAATATAATGCACCCTTGTTTTCTACTAGCTAAACTAAGCATGATAGTAGTAGGGATCTTAACTTATGAAAATTCTACTAAGGCATCAACTATTAGGATTTCCCATAGCATAGCACACTTAGTAAATTCCATGCAAGTCCTACTTTGAAATATCACTAATGCATAGTGAAAATAATGGGGCAAAATTATGAAGAACCACTTGCCTTTTTGGTAGGGAATATAAGTTCACTCCTTGATCTTGCAATAGTCACACTCTTCAAATTTCACTACAATTCAATCAAGCAAGCAAATATTCAAACTAGCATTCAAACAATTCACCACATAAAATAAAGGAAACAAAACAATGCATGCAAGCATGCAAAAGATTGTTTTATATGGAGAAGTGGTTTCTAATTAGCTATAAACATTTTAAAACACCTATTTGTCATTTATAATGGTGGCAAAACCATTTTAAATGAAGTTAGTGAAAATGGCCATTTAATCATTTTGTTTTGCTAGAAATGATTTAAATCAAATAATAATTTCTAGTGTTAGCCAAAATGTTTTTAAACACCAATAGTAATGTTTATTGTCATAATTTTTTAAAACAATTCCATTTGCAAAGGGTTTCATCCAAAATCCATTTTAAATCAAAGCAACATTTTATTTTGTTGGAAATGCCTTTAAACAAAGTAATAATTTTCTAAGGTTCACCAAATATATTTCTAAATCCTAAAAACTTGGTTTTTAGGGTCAGTGAGTTTAAATCAAAATCATTTTCCAAAGGTTTTACTCAAGAAGCATTTTAAACCATAATCATTATTTTTATTTAACTAGAAATGCTTTTATTCAAAGATTTAATTCCGAAGTGTCACCAAATATACTTTTAAATCTAAAAGTATGGTTTCTATGGTCAGTAGGTTCAAAACAATCCATTTACAAAAGATTTTATCCTAAAATCATTTTTAGAATAATTTTTATACTCAAATTAGGCCTACACATGTTTCTGCAAAAACAACCAATTTTACAGAAGCAATTCATTAAACAAATGGCATGGTTGCAAAGTACTCTTTTTTCTGATTCCATTGATATAAAATTTGTAAAATTTGGACGTGTAGATTTAAAGTTATGGAATTTACAAATTCAAACATCTAATAGGATAGTTTCTATTTTTAAATCGAAACACAGGCCACGCGTCATGTTCTTATTGGATGAAAACGGTTCGTGCGGATCAGCTGTTACAGAGCGTTAGATCTAAAGTAAATCGTGCGGCTCAGAGCACAAGAGACACCTCTTCGGTTTAATTCTAATTTCACACATCCGATTTAGATCTAACGGCCCAAATTTTTTTGACCATAGGTGGGCGGCGCTCCGGCGGTGGCTGGCGACGGCGCGCTCAGACGGTGATGGTACCGGCGATACAGGAAGCGAGAGAGCGAGGGGAGAAGCTCACCAAGTTCGCCGTGGAGTGCTGATGCTCAACGTTGCTGTGGTTGTCGAAGGGGCGCTCGAGGTCTACTGGGATTGCTCGCCATAGTTGCTCACTAGCTCGGGCACGCAGCCGTGGTGGAAGACGAGTGCCTGGGATTCCAGCGAGCGAGGGAAGGCGTCAGGAGGATGCGCACGGTCTCGAGGATTGTAGGGGAACTCACCAGAGCACGAGGGGCGCTCGGGGTTGGCGTCAGTAACTTGCCGGAGTAGAGGCAGACGGCGGTGGCATTCGGGTGTCGAAGTTGCCGACGTTTCAGAGCACACGTCAGTGAGTTGGTGCTACTGGGAGATGTGTAGGGAGGTGGGGATCACGCTCGTAGGATCTGGGAGGCAAGGGGAGACGTGGCTTGGCCGGAATTGTGGCCGGAGTGTCGTCGGAGAAGCGAGGGTATGAGCTGCGATTCGAGCAGCCTGTTGGATCTCTAGCAACAGAGTCTGAGGGGAAAGGAAGGAAGAGAGGAGGCGCTCAAGTAGGCAGAGGCACGACATGATTAACTCGCGGATTCAATGCCAATTACTGTCATGGGAATGGCCACGGCAGATGCTGCAATCGGCAGCGAGTAGTAGAACATGGGCCAAGGGCAGCCAGCCATCTGCGGTGCGAGATGAGGGCAGAGACACAAGGGTTTACCCATGTTCGGCCCCCATGAGGGTAAAGACCTACTCCTGCTAGATTGTATTATGGAGAGAGTACAAGGGCGAGCTCGACTACTAGGCGGTGAGTCGCTGGGGTGTATGATGGAACATGTCCTGTATGCGTACCCTAGGGAGGTTTATGTAGGCTCACCTTGCTAGGGTTTACAGATCTACAACCGAATTGGTTAAGGATTCGGAGGGTCTTTGACCTAGTCCGACTGGGCCTAGCTACGCTTCTGGGCCTCCAGCTTCCAGTCGCCTGGGTCCTCGCCAATTCTTGATCCAGTCGCCGTCCTGTGGGCCCACTCACTGGCAGCTTGGGCCAATAGGAAACGTCCTGCTGGGCATACCCCGGTAGGCATATCCCCATCAGTAGTCCCCGAGGCCGTCGTTGATTCGTCGCAGGTGTTCGTTGGCAGTCGGAGTATGCGGGTCCAATTTGGACGCCCAGTCGAATCAGCGGTGGACTCCTGAACAAAGGAAAGAACTAGTCATTTTGAGTTGCAATAACGGCGACTAATCAGATCGCAGCTTGGCGAACGGGTCAGCGAATAATTAAGTCACTGTTGTAGTGATCGGGTCGGCGAATCGTCGAGTCGCTAAAGATAGCGAGTTGAGTGGGAGAAGTTGGACCGTCCGCTTGGTCAAACTAGCCGTTGGCTAATCCAACGGTAATATCGGCGTAATTACCGCGTGGTAACGGCTCCCCGAAAATGGCAGGTAACAACCACTATATAAGGAGAGTGACGGGTGAGGGGAAAATTCTTCCCTCACTTCCTCTGAACTCGTGCATTCTCGTTCCTCCATTCCACGCAGCGACCGGAGCGACCCAGAGCAATTCGCAACCCCCGATCCCCCAACCGATGGCCCCTCCTACAGAACCATGGGGCAGATCCAAGTGCATGAAGGCGCTGCTGAGATCGTGCGAGGAAGCAGGGATCCTCCACGCCGGGAGATGGCGCATCCCCGCGGCCAGAGAAGTGATTCCAGATCCGCGCGAGGGGGAATTTGTTTGTTTCACTAGCCATATGGAGTGGGGGCTCGGATTCCCCACCTCCCTTTTTATGGGGTTAACCTCGTTTTTATATGTTGTGTGAACTGTTAATGAGTTAGGGTCGACTCGCCATGGCTCGGGAAGCCAGTCGCATGGCGACTCCCAGGGGTGCTCTTTACCTGGCCGTTTTCCCGGGCGCGAACGGGGTCGGGTCGCCGTGTCCCCGAGCGTGGTACTTGGCCGTTCTAGTCGCATGCCCGAGGTAGGTGAGGACTAGGCGCGTTGTGTTAGGCGCGTCACTCCGCCTGATCCGTGAGACTAGTCGCATGGCGAGTCCAGGGCGCGCTCTCTTACTTGGCGTTTTTCCCTAGCCACTCTTCTTTGGGCTGGTGTTAGTCCCCGAGCGTGGTACTTTGTCATTCGAGTCGCTGCACCGAGGATGTAGAGGACTGGGTCGCTGTGGGAAGCGAATGCAGTCGTCTTGGCTCGGGGAGCCAGTCGAGCTAGGCGACTCCAATGGGGCTCCGGGTTAGCTTTTTTCATGGACGGTACGAGGCCTGAATTTTTCCAGTGCCCTCGTACCGCACTACTTGGCTGTGCCGGTCGCGTTACCAAAGGTTGACTTCTGCGAATAGCGTAACGTTGTTATTACGACTGCGAGTGGCACAAGGTATGGAGAGTAGATGCAATTTGCGCGAATCGATCTGCCTTATTTCATAGCGGGTATGGGGTACATGTCTGGAATTCTAAGAGTAGAACTTCCGTAGGAGGTTTACATTCCATGGCCGCTTGACGTCGAGTTTTCTGTCGCATCGGACGTCGGTGAGGTAGTAGGTGTCATTGCCCAGGACTCGCCCGATGGCGAATGGTCCCTCCCAAGGGGGAGAGAGCTTGTGCATGCCCTTCTTGTCCTAGATTAGACACAGTACCAAGTCGCCTTCCTGGAAAGTGCGAGTCCGTACTCGTCGGCTGTGGTAGCGGCAAAGCCCTTGCTAGTAGATGGCGGTGTGGCAGCGAGCTAGGTCGCGCGCTTCGTCGAGCTGGTCGACTACGTCCTGGCGTGCGAGCTCATTGTTAGCCTCCGTGTAGTTGACCACCCGAAGTGAGTCATGCTCGAGGTTGGTTGGCATGACTGCCTCGGCACCGTACACCATGAAGAAGGGGGTGAACCCCGTCGACTTGTTGACGAAGGTGCAGCTGCCCTAGATGACGGAGGGGAGTTCTTCGACCCAGCACCCGGGGGTGCGCTCGAGTGGGACTTGTAGTCGTGGCTTTAGGCCGTTTAGGATGCTCTGGTTGGCGCGTTCCGCCTGGCCATTGGACTCAGGGTGGGCGACTGAGGCGAGGTCGAGTCGGATGTTTTGCTCCTCACAGAACTCGGCCATGGCTCCCTTGGCGAAGTTGGTGCCGTTGTCCGTAATGATGCTGTTTGGGAACCCGTAGCGATAAATGAGCTCGCGTAGGAATTTTGTAGTGGTCTTCCCGTCGCACTTGCGGACTGGCTTGGCCTCCACCCATTTTGTGAATTTATCGACTGTGACTAGGAGGTGGGTGAAGCCAGAGGGGGCCTTCTTGAAGGGGCCTACCATGTCCATGCCCCAAACGGCGAACGACCAAGTGATGGGGATTGTCTTGAGCGCCGAACTCGGTACATGAGTCTGGTTGGCGTACTTATGGCACCCAATGCATCGCTGGACGATGTCGACGTGTGTGGTGAGCCAGTAGAAGCCATGTTGCATGGCCTTGGAGAACAGGGAGCAGGCGCCAGCGTGGTGGCCACAGTCGCTAGAATGGATGTCCTGGAGGATCTTGCGTCCTTCAGCAGGTTGGACGCAGCGTTGGAACACGCCGGTGACGCTGCACTTGTGGAGCTTGCCATTGATGATGACAAAGGATTTGCAGCGGCGTGCTATCATCCGGGCCTCCGTCTCGTCTATGGGCAGGGTGCCTCCCTCCAGGTAAGCGACGTATGGCGTGGTCCAGTCGCTTGGCTCGGCGATTAGTGCGACCAGTGCTACATCTGGTTGCAGCGGAATTCCGATGTCGATGTCCCTTGGGGGAGAGACGGCAGGCTTGGTGATGGTGTCGAGGAAGACGTCGGTGGGTGGTGCGAGTCGAGCCTCCTCGTTCTTCTGCCTTTCGATCCACTCGACGGAGTAGCCTGCGAAGTGGCCTCCCAGCTGGTCCACTACTTGGCGGTATGCCGCCATGGTGGGGGAGACTGCATCGCAGGTGCCGGCGACTTTCCCGGCGACGAGGTCGGAGTCGCCGTAGCAGCGCAGGCGATTGATGTTCATCTCCTTGGTTGTCCGCATGTCATGGAGTAGTGCCTCGTACTCGGCTATGTTGTTGGTTTAGGGGGTGAAGTCGAGGTAGAGGACGTAGCGTAGCTTGTCGCCCTTCGGAGATGTTAACACGATCCCTGCTCCTGCACGATCTGCGATCTTGGAGCCGTCGAAGTGTAGGCTCCAGTAGTGGAGGTATGGCAGCTTCTCTGGCTGTTGGGCCTCCTCCCAGTCGGCGAGGAAGTCTACGAGAGCCTGCGATTTGATCGCTTTTCGCGGCTCGTACCTGATGTTGTGGACGCCGATCTCGACGGCCCACTTGACGACTCGCCCGGTCGCCTCACGGTTGCGGATGATGTCCTGCAACGGTGCTGAAGAGACGACCATTATTGGGTGCTCCTAGAAGTAGTGCGGCAGTCACCACTGTTGCTCTGAAGACCGCATATACCAGTTTTTGATACCGTGGGAAGCGCTGGAGCGACTCAGTGAGGACTTCGCTAATGTAGTATACGGGTCGCTGCACCGGGCGCTCCTTGCCTTCCTCTGGTCGTTCGACGACCATGACGGCGCTGACAACGCGCGTGGAATCTGCGACATAGACGAGCATGGGCTCCTTGTCGACGGGGCGGCGAGTAGCGGTGCTGCGAGTAGCACCTCTTTGAGAGCGTGGAGCGCGTCATCTGCCTCCTTGTCCCACTGGAAAGTGGGGTTCTTGCGCATTAGGCGGTAGAGGGGCATCGCCTTCTCGCCTAGCCGGGGGATGAAGCGACTGAGAGCCGCGACTCGCCCGGCCAACTTATGGACATCGCACAGGCACTCAGGTCTGCTAAGCCAGGCGATCGTGTTGATCTTGGCAGGGTTCGCCTCGATTCCTCGCTTGGAGACGACGTATCCCAGCAGCTCTCCAGTAGTACACCGAAGGTGCATTTTGCTAGGTTTAGCTTTATCTTGTACCTCCCCAGGTTGGCGAAGGTTTCTGCCAGGTCGGCGAGTAGGTCGCCCTGGTGAGTGGATTTTACCACCACATCGTCGATGTAGACGTGGATGTTGCGGCCGATTTGGCTCGCGAGGCACTCCTGCATGCACCTCTGGTAGGTCACCCCGGTGTTCTTGAGGCCGAAGGTCATGGTGGTGTAGCAGAAGGCTCCAAATGGCGTGATGAATGTCGTCTTCTCCTCGTCCTCGGCTGCCATTTTGATCTGGTTGTACCCAGAGTAGGCGTTGAGGAAGCATAGCGACTCCGAACCCGCGGTCGAGTCGATGATTTGGTCGATCCGCGGGAGGACGAACTGCTCCTTCGGGCAGGCGCTGTTGAGGTTTGTGTAGTCAATACACATTCTCCAGGTCCCATTTTTCTTCTCGACCAGGACTGGGTTTGCCAACCATTTGGAGTATTTGATTGGCCGAATGAAGCCTGCAGCAAGTAGACGCTGCACCTCCTCGGTGATTGCTCTGTGGCGCTCTTCATTGAAGGGCTGCAGCGACTGCTTGACAGGTCGCACTTTGGGGTCGGTGTTGAGTTTGTGCTCAGCGATTTCCCTCGGGACACCAGGCATGTCGGATGGATTCCATGCGAAGATGTCGCGATTCTCACGTAGGAACTCGATGAGCGTGCCTTCCTATGCTGGTCTCATGCCCATCCCGATTGTCACCGTCTAGCTGGAGTCGCCTGGGACCAGCTCGACGGTGCGAGTGTGCATCGTTACCTCGAAGGCGGTGGAGCTGCCACCCTCCGAGTTGGGCTTCTTGAGTATGGTGGGGTCGTCATTATTGACCCCGCTCGCGTACTTGGCGAGCTCCTCAGCGTGGTTGGCCTCTGCTGTGATGACAGTGTCAGCGAGTTCGGCGCCTTTGGCCTTGCATTCTGCGGCCATGTCGGGATCGCCATGGACAGTGATGATGCCACACGGCCCAGGGAGCTTCATCGCGTTGTATGCATAGTGGGACACTGGCATGAATTTGGCGAACGCCTAGCGCCCCAGGACGCAGTGGTAGGGGATGTTGAATGGAACCAGCTTGAAAATGATCCGCTCGGTGCAGAAGTTTGCTGGTGTGCCGAAGGTGACTGGAAGCGTCATCTTGCCGATTGGGTACGCCTTCCAACCGGGGACGATGTCGTGGAAGGTGGTGTAGGTCGTCTTGATCATCGACTGCGGGAGCCGCAGTCGCCTAAATGTGTCCAGGTATAGGATGTTGATGGAGCTGCCGCCATCCATCAGCGTCTTGGGGAGCCAATAGTCCCCAACCTTGGGCTTGACCACCAAGGCGACTCGGCCCGGATATTCGATCTGTGGCGAGTGGTCCTCGCCGCTCCAGGTGATTGGTTGCTCGGACCAGTTAAGGAACTGGGGGATGTCGACCTGGGACACCACGTTGACGGTGATGGCGCGGGCGATGACCTTCTTCTCGCTCTTCGTGTTGAAGCCTGTGAAGCTGTGGAGCGAGCCGGCGACGCTGCCGAATTTTCCGCCATTTGGCGGGTGGTTGTCGGGGTCTTCCCGTGCGCGTCGTGCCTTCTCAATCTCCTTTAGGGAGTGGCATTTGGCGGTAGTGTTCGTAGCGGGCTTCCCTTCCCTGCTGTGAAACACATAGGGTTGGTTGAGGAGATACGTGGGGTCGAACCTCGGCTTCGCCTTGTAGTTGTCGCCATCGCGGTGCTGGCCTCCGTCGTGGCGGAAGCTCTTGGGTTTGCGCGGCGCGTATCTGGCGTTGGCGACGAAGTCGACTCGCCGGCGCTTGCCGATGAGGCGAGTGTTGCTGTTTCGTAGCTCGGGTCGCCTCCGGTTGTCGTGGCCACTCGTGCGGCGATTCCCTCCCGACTCGTCGTCGGTTTCTTGGTTTGGATGTTCCTCCGCGTACCGCTTGGCGATCTCGAGGAGGTCCGGTATGTTGTCGAGTGTTTTGTACACCCGCTTGAGTTTGGAGACCAGGGGCTCGTAGCAGCACGAGGTCTTGAAGTAGTGGATTGTGGTGTCCGGGTGGATTCCAGCCGCGTTGTACCACAGGTCTTGCCACCTTTGGACCCAGCCGCGGGTCGACTCGCGGGGTCCCTGGACGCATCGCTCCAGGTCCTCAATGGTGGTGGCGTGGGTGTAGGAGCCCTCAAAGTGCCTGACGAAGGCATCGCGCATTTCCTCCCTAGAGTCGATGCTATCCACGGGGAGGGTGTTGATCCATTGCCGGCATGCTCCCTCCATCATCAGGGGGAGGTAACGAGCGGCGAGCAGGTCGGTGTGGCCGGCGATTCCCATCGCCATGAGGTAGGTGTCCAGCCACACAAACGGGTCGTACGAGGCGTCGTACTTCTCGATCTCCATCGGCGCCTTGAAGTTTGCTGGGTATCTTTCACCTCGGATCATTGGTACGATGCACTGGGGTCCGACTCGGCTCAGTGAGCCCCTTAGTTCGCCATCCCGGCGGTTGGTGAGGGTATGCCTCAGGTCATCTGGCTGGCATGCGCGCCAGCTCTGGTTGTTGATGATGTGGGTGCGCGCGTCGACTCGCTGCCAGTTGGCGGCGACAAGGTTGTTTGCCGGTCGCGGGTCGTTGGTGGAGAGCGTCGTGTGTGCGGGTCGATGTTGGAGATGCAGGGGCTCAGGTGGTGGGCAGCTGAGGGTGTTTTCCACCACTTGGCGGCCGCTCGAGGCCGTCTTGCTGCCTGACGAACGCGAGTACATGCGACCCTATGAGTCGACTCCCGTGTTTTGTTGCTCGACTGCCTTGGCGAGTAGAGCCTTGGCGTACTGGATCTGCAGGGCGCCTTCCCCGGTCACGGTGATATTGTCGACCGCGGCTCGGCTCGCGACGACGTTGTCCATCAGGGTGGAGAATAGTGGGAGGCCATTCACGCCTCGCTCCCCCAAGGAAACCAGGATTCTCGGCTGATCCCGGGGGGGGCATGCGGTCGGGTGGTGGTGGTGGGGCGCCGTTAGCCGTCACGCCTGGCGGTGGCCGGGAACTCCCTCCCGGCGGCGCGTTCTCGCAGATCGCGCGTTCGGTCGCACGAGCCGGGTCGTTTTCGTCGTCGAAGTTCAGGGCGCGTCCCTGAATGGTGGGGTTCAGGCGCGACCTGATGCGGAGATGGTGGTAACACGAGAGTTCCTACGCCGTCACCTGCTCGAGGCCAAAAAAATCGCGCTCGGCCTGTTCCTTGTGAACCGCTTCCTCTAGCCGCAGGCGGAGTTCCTCGACCTCCGTTGCCGTTGCATTTGGTGGTATTGGCGTGGAGAAAGGGTCTGGCGGGGGGGGCGCCATTCGCCATGTAGGACGCGACGTGGTGACCAAATCCGCCGTGGAGGTCGGCGGAGTTCTCCGATCAGGAGTCGAAGTCGAAGATCCCAAGGATGGAGGGGTCCTCGAAGTCTCCCATGTTGGAGACCTGGGTGATGGAGCCCGCGGGCGACGCGGTGACGATAGATCCGGCAGCCGACGCTAGGGTCGCCGAGTCGGCGTCGTCGTTGAGGGCCGCGTCGTCAGCGACCATGGTGGTTTCGGCCATGTTGCTGTGGGCCGAGTCGTACTCGGAGGGGAGGCGGTGGATAGTGCGGACCTGGCTCTCAGAGAGCTGGTCGCGTGGTGGCGACTCGCAGATGCGAGACGGGTCCTCTGAGGTGATGGTGTCGGTGAAGCTGGCGAAGAGGCTGATCGTGCTGACGGGCATGATCACGCTGCGTGTGACGGGGCGTGCCACCGGGACGTAGCTTCTCGGCAAGATCTGGAGGATCTCGCCGATCGCGATCATGCGGCCGGTGGCGATCGTCTCGTTGATGGGTAGGTTGGATCTTGCAGCAGAACATCGGCCTGACCGGCCAGGCGCCACGGTGGGCGCCACTATCGTGGGAATGGCCACGGCAGATGCTGCAATCGGCAGCGAGTAGTAGAACATGGGACAAGGGTGGCCAGCCATCTGTGGTGCGAGATGAGGGCGGAGACACAAGGGTTTACCCAGGTTCGGCCCCCCGGAGGGTAAAGACCTACTCCTGCTAGATTGTATTATGGAGAGAGTACAAAGGCGAGCTCGACGACTAGGCGGCGAGTCGCTGGGGTGTATGATGGAACGTGTCCTCTATGTGTACCCTAGGGAGGTTTATATAGGCTCACCTCGCTAGGGTTTATAGATCTACAACCGAATTGGTTAAGGATTCAGAGGGTCTTTGACCTAGTCCGACTGGGCCTAGTTACGCTTCTGGGCCTCCAGCTTCCAGTCGCCTGGGTCCTCGCCAAGTCTTGATCTAGTCGTCGTCCTGTGGACCCACTCGCTGGCAGGTTGGGCCAATAGGAAACGTCCTGCTGGGCATACCCCAGTAGGCATATCCCCATCAATTACAGCTCACAATCAATGGCTGCAACGACCGGAGGAAAGAGGGGAGGAATGGTCGCGGGGTTGATGATGATGACGGGGCAGTGGGGCTACGTTGTCAGTGAGCGTGTGACGGTTACGCATGGGGTCCTCTGGTCAGCGTCTGTGCGGGTTTGATTGCGAGTGAAAAACGATTCGGGGAGAGAATGGGAGGTGGGCTCGCTGGGCTTAGTGGGCTGGGTTGCTTCTTCTCTTTTTTTTCTTCTCTGTTTCTTTTTCTTTTTCTGTTTCTTTTATTCTGTTTTGAATTTATTCAATTGATTTGAACACTCGTTTGAATTCAAATATTTCCCAAACTTTCAGTAAATTCCTCTACTGTTTAAACATGTATTTTAAAGACCATTTTTGGAATATTTCTTTTATTCATTTATGGTTTATTATTTATTTAAATTTAAATTAGGCTCTTGCCTTTATTTAAATATGATTTTAAATATAATTTCAAACTCTTATTTGAATTCTATTTTCATCAAACCTTTTTCAGTAGGTTTCATTTATTCATTAGTGCAAATAATTCACTTGAATTATTATTTAAAATATTTTAATAGGATTTATTAATCATTTAAATTGGGTAGTTGTCTTTATTCATATAAAATATGGTTTTAATCCCATTTAAATTTTATTCAAATAATTCTTTGATTCCATTTAAGTTAATTAAATAACTTTTATTCCACTTGGGCAATTCCAATTTATTATTTTCTCATGATTTAATTAATCATTTCCTTTAGGGATTTTATCTTTATTCAAATAGAATAGAATTTGGTTAATGTCATATTATTTTATTTGAATATTCCTTATCCCTTTATATTATTTGGATTTGGATATTCTTTGTTCCATTTGCTTATGGATTTAATTCAAGGTTTTAATTTGTCTTCTAAATAATTTCTTTGGAATTTATTATTTAGTTTAGGTAAGTTGTCTTTGTTTAAATAAAATTGGATATTGTTTAATCCTTATGATTTTATTTAAATAATATCTTAACTCGTTTTTATTATTCAATAGTCTTTCATGTGTTTATGGATTTGGCCAAGATTTAATTTGGCTTTTAAATATCCCTTATTTATTTATTTCTTTTCTTTGTCTTATAAAGTCCATATCTTTTTATTTATAGATTCAAAATTGGTGATTCCAATTTGTACATTTTTATTTAATATTTGTTTATCCTTTTAAATCTCTTTAGGATTATTTTGCTCACAATTTGGTATGGATTTTAAATAGGTGCTTTATTAACTTTGAAATTTAATTTCTTTATCTTATTAGATTCACAAGATTTTATCCATGGCTCCAAATTGAATGTACCCTAATGTTTTGTTGACAAATTTTATATGGATCAAATCCTTAGTCTAGAGAGATCTTTCTTCCATTAGGGTTTTAGGGTTTTGGTTTATTTTCCCAAGTTTAAATTTCAAGATACATTCATTGATGAATGCATTTCACTTGATTGAAAATTTGTTGGATTCCATTTTATTCAAAGTTTGATCAAGAAGGGTTTTGGTGTTTCTATTTAGAAGCAAAAAGTTTCTTTTCACCCTAAATTTCAACAATTATTTATTTTGTTTATTTATTTTTCACATTTCAAAATTTGGAAAATTTTGGGATGTGACAACCATTCCCCGAGTACAGTTGATCCAATCAACCTCGTACAAAACCAATCTATCTCATAGATCGACCACCAAAACCGCATAGATCTAATCTACAGCCAACCGCATATCACATATGAGAGATCTCGAGCCTAAAACCAGAAGCTATCGCTCTGATACCACTGTTGGGCCACGTAGAGATAAAACAAAACTTTTTGCTCTAACATGGTGATCCCAAGATCTAGCTGAGGTAGAAGGCCACGAGGTTTATCACTAGACGCGCAGTTGCGGATTACTGATGAAGAGCGTCAGTTGATGCAGTGCAGTCCTCACGATCCGATCGTCCTGGTGCTGATCGTACAACACCTCTGCTGGTATCCACACGTATAAGGAGGAGCACCGGCGGCGAGCTGCTAGGTTCGGTACGACGGCAGCACTGTTGTGGAGCTAGGGTTTCCAACACATGGAATGACCTAACCGATCAACGATTAACCTTTCTGGGTTACTGTTCTCCACTATATATAGGGAGTGAACGTGGGATCCACTCTCATGGCCCATTCACTAAAGTCCATATAACACTAGTCACCGTGAGTCCGACTCACTGACTCAGTCCTAATCCGGCTTGGGTCCAACCCAACCAGATTTTCGGTTCAGATCCAATCCGAACTTGCTCGCTCTCTCAAGTATGTGACCCCGCAGGCTCATGGCTACTTGGACACGATTAGAGTCCAACTCTCAATCGATCAGTCGGTAGCGACTCCTAGCAGAACGTGCCGCCTCCCAAGTACCAAAGAGTCATGACGACTTGCCTTTCCAATGTGACTTGCGTCCGAGTCCCTTTTGCCTCACGATATACCTTGTCATACTATAGGCGAATATTTGTCATCCCTTAAATAGTCCGACTCTCTTCTTGATCCGAGATAAGTGATTCATCCCACTAAATCTTAGTCGATCGCCTCGGTTAACACTTAACCGAGTCGTGCATGGCCATGCTTTCCGAATCATATCACCCGAGAGGGCCCAAAGAATATCTCTCCAAGTGGAGGGGCAAAATCCCATCTTGATTATTCACATCACGCAGCTTGATTCTCAGTCGACCCAAACTCTTCCTTTATAACTGCCCAGTTACGGATCAGCATTTGACAGAACCTAAGTCGGTGATCCTCAACTCAGACTATACAATAACCTCAGGTCTAAGGATTACATTGATTGAGATATACAAATGACAACTTGTTCGTTGTACCTCAATATGGGTCAATCCGACTCGCTAAACTCTTTAGCCGAATCTATGTAAGTCGGAATAGCATCATCATGCCCATGACAAGTGGAACCGAGTCATCAGGCCAACTTTCACATTGGTCTAAGTTGTGTGTCCAGCACCACCTCAATGACCAAGGACATTTAGTACAAACAACATGAATGTATAGTTCCACAACTGAATCACATATTCAATGATATACACCAGATGCTCATACAAGGACAGCTTAATAACTTTATGAATACAATGGGAAATATCATCATACATGATTGCCTCTAGGGCATATTCCCAACATTCACATCTTCAGCTCTAATTCCGTTCTCCTTTAGACACTTCTTAGCTTCCTTCATCACTTCATCATTTAATGCAATAACTCCCCTCTTCTTTGGTGTTGCTGTTGTAACTGGTTCAGGAACAACTGGTTCAGGAGTAATAGGCTCAGGTGTATTTAGCTTAGTTGAAGTCCAATCATCATTATTCTTGCTTATTTTAGCCATTAATTCTTCAGCATCTGTAGGAGTTCTTTTCCTGAAAACACAATTAGCAAAGCTATCTAGGTATGTCATGGAATCATCAGTTAGTCCATTATAATAAATATCAAGAAGCTCATTTTTAGGTAATGGACATCCAGGATGTGCATGAATCAAGGCACAGAACCTTGTCCATAACTCAGGCAATTTCTCTTCTTCTCCCTGTTTAAAATCAAAAAGTCTTTGCAAAGCAGCATGTCTAACACTGGGAGGAAAATATTTCTAGAAGAAAGAAGCAATCAAACAATCAGGGCTATCAATGGAACCAGCAGGTAATCTATTAAACCAAGCTGTAGCTTCTCCTTTTAGTGAAAAAGGGAAGATCTTAGTAAAAAAGTACTTGCGCATCTTAAAATCATCAGAGAATAAAGCACTCATAGTAGAAAGCTCATTCATATGAGCCACAACACTCTCAGTTTCAGTCCCACAAAAAGGTTCTTTCTCAACAATGTCCAAATAGGATAAATCAAGAGAGAAATCATAATCTTTATCTTTAATATCTATGGGAGAGGTGGCAAACTTAGATCAGAGGACAACTTAGGAATAATGGTGCGTCTTGCAAGGAGACTCTTAATAGCACTAGTACCAAGTGTGTTTCGGAACTCTTCAACAAAATCATCAGTAAACTCAATGTAGCCATCATTAATATCATAACTCTCTCTAGACTCAGGTGAGCTAACAAGTGTAACAGTGTCTTCACTAGGAGTTTCAGTATTTCCTAGACTAGCCATAGTAGCATCTAGGAAAGGACCTAATGACCCACTCGCATCAAGCACAGTAGAAGTAACATCATGAGTATCAAAAGAAGTTTCAGACTCAGCAGTAGTAGAAGTGTGTCTAGCATGTGTATGTGGTGGTGGTGTAACAAGCTTACTTATAACAGACGGTGAATCAAGAGCAGCAGAGGTGTTTAGGAATGTACCTCTTCTTGTAGTGGATGGTAAAATAGGGAACTTTCCATCACGAGACTTCCCCATGATGAAAGGAGTAGCAGTGAACAATAATATATCTAAGTGAACTTACAAATAAAGCTATGCTCCCCGGCAATGGCGCTAGAAAATAGTCTTGATGACCCACTAGTATAGGAGATCGCAACAGTCTTCATGGGTAGTATTACCCAATTTATTGATTCGACACAAGGGGAGCCAAAGAATACTTGCAAGCCTTAACAACTGAGTTGTCAATTCAGTTGCACCTAAAAATAGTTCTTGCTCACACAAGTTTATCAGTAGCAACAGTTTGTAGTAGCAACAGCAAAGCAACAACAGTAGTAGAACAAGAGCAATAGTAACAGTAATAGTAAAAAGTGGAATTCGAGTGGGGTAGGCATAGGGATGGATGGACGGGCGTTGCATGAACGAGTCTAAACATGTAACTTCAAGATCTAGGGTATTGCAGATAAATAATAACAAGCATCCAAGTACTAAACAATCCTAGGCATGTGCTCCATATATAGTCATACGTGCTCACAATGAGAACTTGCACAACATCTTCTGTCCAGCCAGCCCGTGGCAGCGGGGCCTCTAGAGAACTACTGGCAATTAAGGTTCTCCTTTTAATAGAGCATCGGAGCAAAGCATTAACACTCCATTAACACATGTGATCCTCACATCACAACCATCCCCTCCGGTTGTCCTAATTTCTGTCACTTTGGGGCCTTTGGATCCGGACAATGATATGTGTACACAACTTGCAGATAAGATCACAAACAATACTATCATAATGATTCAATAATAAGTTCAGATCTGAGATCATGTCACTCGGGCCCTAGTGACAAGCATTAAGCACAACAAGTTGCAACAAAGTCAAATAGCACTAATAGAGATACTAGGCACTATGCCCTAACAATCTTATTCGATTGCATGATAGAACTCATCCAATCCCTACCATCCCGATAGCCTACTGCGGGGGATTACTCACTCATGTATGAGGGAAACATCAATGGTTGATGGAGAGGCGTTGGTGATGATGGCGATGATCCTCTCCAAATTCCCCGTCCCGGCAGGGTGCCAGTGGCGGCGCAGCGGAACTCTTTCTGGAAAAACGTCTAACCCCCCTCGGTTTTAGGTCAAGGGGTAACTTATAGGCGCAGAGGGAGCCCGAGGGGGTGCTTGGGGTGGCTGCACCCCTAGGCGTGGGCTGGGCCCACCCGCACCTGGCAGGGGTGTGGGCTCCCCAGGCCTCCACTCCATCTCTTCTTCTGGCTCCGTGGATCTTCTGGTGAAATAGGATTTTTGGCATATTTTCCAGGATTTTTCCTGATAGTTGATTTTCTGCACAAAAACTAGACACCAAGGTAATTCTGCTGAAAACAGCATCAGTCCGTGTTAGTTGTATCCAAATCACAGAAGTTTAGAGGAGAAACAGTAGCAAAAGTTTTCAGGAAAGTAGATACGTTTTGGACATATCAAAGACCATTCAAAATACTGAGTCAGAATAGGAATATAGCTTATGCTTTAGAGTCAAAATACTGAGTCAGAATAGGAATATAGCTTATGCTTTAGAGTTACCACCAAGATTGTCTCAAGTCCATAATGTTTTCCATGTGTCACAACTCCGGAAATGTCTTAAGGTTCCTGATGATGCAATCACACATCAATAAGTAGAATTACAAGGAGATTTGACATATGTTGAGAAACCTTGTAAAATTTTGTAAGAGAACTAGAAAAGGTTGAGAAATAGGGCAATCAAGTACTGCAAGGTACAGTGGGAGCATCACCCTGAGAGGGAAGCCACCTGGGAGAAAGAGGATGACTTAAAATAAGCCTATCCAGAATTATTCAGGTACACTTCGACAAACTTCGGGAAGAAGTTTAATTTAAGGTGGGAAGTCTGTAACATCCCAGCATTTAGGAACCAACAAAGGGTAGAACTAGGATTTTGTGCATAAGCATGCATTCATCTGTAAAATGTGGGTAAATTTTTTGCCAAACTAAAAACCTAAAGTGATCAGAGTTTCTTTTACCCTCAAAGGGGTATTGAGAGTGATCGTTATAAATTCTGACATGATCTTGATGAATAAATGTGTTTTGGGGGAGAATTTGAATTCAAATTTGAAATTTGAAATTATATTTAAAAGTTATGATTTGGATATTGAAATAATTTTTAAATGATTTAGTAATATCATTTGTAATTAAGAGATAATGAATAATAATAGAATTCAATATTAAGTAATTCAAATAAGAAATGACTCTTTATTTCTTAATTTTATTTCATACACATTTCTGTTACATGATGAGCTCATCAAACCAATGAGAGGTTCAGTACAATAAGGGAATTACAACAAATGGAATTCAAATAATAAACTATTATAAAATTGTTACAAAAAGAATAAACATAAGATATTACAAAATTCTTATAATGAATCAAATAAAGATTATAATGAAATCTACTTATCTATCTAAACCTATACTAAATCTTGAACACCAGATCTTGTACCTGCAACAAAATTCAAAACTAACAAAAAGGAAAATAAAAGATTAGTTGTTAGGATACTCTCAGTGGAGAGCAGTGAAGTGAACTGCTCATGTTACATCATTGAGTATTGTTAAAGGGGCAAGTTTCACCAATATGAAAGAATTTGTTCTTTCATAATAAATAAGCCACAAGTCAGATTTTAACAACAAGTAGGAGGGGCAAGTTTCACCAATATGAAAGAATTTTTCTTTCATAATAAATAAGCCACAAGTCAAATTTTAGCAGCAAGTAATAGGGGCAAGTTTCACCAGGTAAGTGAAATGTAAAAGGTAAAAAGGTAAAACAACTCATCGATCTGATCCAAACCATGAACCAAGCAGCCAGGCAGCACATTCACCTAAATGCATGGTGTGTGCTGTCAACACAACAACAGCTACACACGGAAAAGGGAAGAGCCCAGCCGTGGCAAGGCTCACAACAACTTATTCTCACTTTCCAACATCAAACCAGGAACACACCAAGCTTAGCAGAGCCAAGCAAACTATCAGCCCAACCACACACCAGTTCATCCCAGTACTCACCAAATGGTGACATAAGGAGGGGGTGGATCAGGTGGATAGCAAGGACAAGGACAAGCTTCTAGGAGCTAGAAGTAGCAGGAGCAGCATTAGGAGGAGAAGAACAAGGTCAGTCCAGGAACACAAGATAGCAAGATCAAGTCACCAGATCAACCAGCAACCACAACAATAACTAACTGTTGTGGTAAGTTATATAAAACCCTCACATGATCTGGCTATCATATCTAAATAGAGATTCATGTGTAGTTTCATATTTAACTTCTCAGTAATCACCCAAGTGGGGTGAATCCATCATAGAAGAATTTTTCGATACAAAAGCCATAAGTAAACTATACAGATCAAACTAAGATCTCAGACCAACCTCATTGATCCTGGATATAAAGCTATATCCCATACTCCAAGAATAAACATAGCCAAGATTTGTAATTCTGGGCACATCTCTTAAAAAGGAGTAGCACCCCAGATGTAAGACCCCTCCTTTGTAAAGGAAAGGATCCCTGTGATTGCAATGCTAGTCCCTGGATCAATGCTAGCATCGACAGTTTAAGATGAAGTACACAGATACAAAGGTCGTTTATTACATTCATTCCAGAGATAAAACATAGTCTTTTACAACTCAGGGCCAAAGGCCTAATACAAGAGTTTATGGAATAAGTAAATAAACACAAGTCCTCATCTTCATGTGCCACAGGCAAGCATGTTGAGTGTAGACTCATGACTCCTACTCATCATCGGAGTAACCTGCAACATCACAAGTTACAGCCACAGTGGGTCAATACTTTGGAATAGTATTGGCAAGTGATACCTTAGTAAATTTTAAGTGGACTATATTTCTATATGCATTTTGGCTAAGTGTAGCTTGGCTTGCTTTGCTTGAAAATAGGTTTTTCCTATTAGTTGAAGTTGCTAAGTTTTTCTTTGTCAAAAACTTTCCCAAGAAACCACCAATAGACATTGGGGTCCTTCACCCTTGTTCACCCACAAGTTTTACTTAGAAGTTGGAGTGATGAGATTCTTGTAGCTTCCATGTCTTGATGCTCAAATTGTCCATTACCATGGACTTGGCTAAGTACTTAGATTTTCCATCTGCAGAGGTTGTGCACTTTCCCCACCAGACTTGGTTTCCCAGACAGGACCTTTCAGAAGCCTTCCCTCAGCCAAATGGACGCGTTCCAACCTATCATCCCACTACCACCAACTGTCCAAATGGCTAAGTTCTAGCAACCTATATGATCAAGGCAGAGCCCATATTGCCAAGTGGTTGCACTGTAAGCTTTCTCAACACTTGGCCTCCAAATCCCTTTGTGCCTGGGTGGCATTCCACAAGTGAGATACACACGCCAAATCCATGGCCTTGTGTAACCACTCAACCAAAAACCACCATTCAAGTCCCATTCCACCCAGGAAGTTCATTGACTTAGTTGTTTTATTAAGAAAAGCATGAGTCCTAAAGGACTTAGAATTATTTCACCATTGCATGTACATACTTTACCAACCCTTGTTTTCTACTAGCTAGGCTAAGCATGGCATAGTAACTTAACTTAGGAAAATTCCCTAGTAATTCTACAATTCTACACTACATAGGATTTCCCAACATAGCTTTTGGCAAAAGTAGCATGCAAGACTTAGCAAAAATAATTCTAATGCTTATTCAAAATAAAGGGTGGAAATATCATGAAGTATCACTTGCCTTGGTAATGGGGAGAGTAGCACTCTTCACAATCACAGTCACTAGCAAAATCTACACAAAAATTTGTAGCATACAATTACACCCAATTTATATACAAGCAAAAATATGAATGAATGCATGCATGCAAGAATTTACTAAGTGATGATTTTGAAAACCCTACCAAGCAAGTGCATGATACAGAAACATAACAAGTCACAAAGTTTGCCAATCAAACTTATTTGGCACTAATACAAATTACTAAACTAAATCTATACTCAAAATAGCCTTAAACATGTTTCTGTATAAAAAGTCATTTTATCAGATACTATTTGTTAAACACATTGTAGATTCAGAAAGGCCTTGTTTCACTGAATCCAACGGTATAAAGTTTGCAAAATTCCAACGTGGAAATCTCAAGTTATAGCCATTTGAAAATCTGATCTAAATCTGATTTGAATTTCTATTTCAGATCCAACCCTAGACACGTGTCGCAAAACTACTGGCGCGTACCGATTCGGTCGGATCGACAGATGCGGACCGTAGGATCTAACTTAGATCTGGCTGCTCAGATGAGCGCGGACCTCTTCGTTTAAGATCTATCCTAGCCCTACGATACAGATCCAACGGACTCAATCAGCGAGCCACTAACTGGCGGCGCTGAACGACTGCGCGCGGCGGCGACGGTCAGACGGTGGCGGCGCTGGCGATACAGGACGCTAGAAGGGTAGGGAAGGTACTCACCGTGATCGCAAGGACGTGGGGATGCTCAACATGTGGTCAGCTCGGCAAGGGGCGCTCAGGGTTGCGGTGGATTGCTCGCCGGAGTAGGGTCTGGCGATGGATGGTTCAGTTCGAGGTCGAAGGCGACGCTGTCGATCACGAGAAGGCAAGCAGAGGATGTGGTTAGATGCAGGAGTTCACGGAGAATACGCGTGCGTGAAGAAAAAGGCTTGGGGCGGTCTGGTCTTACCGGAGGAGCTCGACGGAGTTGAAGCCGAAGACGGTGGTGGCTCAGTCGTTTGCGTTGCCGACGTTCTGGGTCACGCGCGGGCGAACCAGAGGTACTAGGAGATGCGTGAGGCCAAGCGGAGTCTGCTCGTGTGAAGCAGAAGCAGAGGGGTGGTCGGAGTTGGCCGAAATCGTGGCTGCAGCTCGTCGGAGACGGCGGGGTTGCAGGGAGCAATTCACGCAGCCTGGTGGCGCTCTGGGTTCGGGGTTTGGGGGAGAAGGGAGAGGGGACAGAGGGGGTTTAAGTAGCCTGGTCGTGAGTGAGATTTACTCCGGCATTCATGATGAATTGACGCCGCGAATCAATACTGGGAACGGCCGGCATGATTTGGGGATTGAGCTGTCTGCGGGTGGAGACGACGACGTCGTGTGGGCCGCGGCTGTCAGCGAGAGGAAAGGAGAGGGAGTGGGTCCTGCCCATCGGTCACTCGGTGGGTGCGGGGGTGAGTGAAAGAAAACGGTTCGCGGGGGTGGGGGCTGCTGGCTAGCTGGGCCGTGTTGGGCTGGGTCGGCCAGATTGGCTGGTTGTCTATTTTTTTTTCCTCTTTAATCCTTTTATTTTTCTGATTGAATTTCTAGAAATGGTTTTCAAGCCTCTTTTCAATTAAGTTTGAATTCAAACTTGCTCCAGCCTTTTGTACAGTGTTCCTTGCATTTAAATAGGTGTAACACACATCTGTTCACTCAGACTTACTTAGGTTATTTGAAAATAATCCAATAAAACCAAGCCTTTTAGGAGATACAATAATAGGCAAAACTTTGGTTTTATTCCATATTTTGTTTTGAAATCTTGCTCAAGCTTTTGAGACCACTTAAGTTTGAATTCAAAACATCCTGAATGAATAATAGCATCTTTCTCATTAGCATGTAGCACAAAGGCTAGGGTTTTCATACATAAAATAATGAGCCACAAATGCTCCTGTTTCTGAAATGATTTTGAGAAAAACCCTAAATGATGATGGATGCAAGGATGATATGAATGAGTTTTGGAATATGAATTTAGGGATGTTACACCAGAATCCCTAGATCTTATGGATCCATATAACTTAAGAATCACACCAATCATTTTACCAACTAGGACTCAAGAATTAGTAACTGGTATTAGTACCAGAACATTTCTATTAGGGACAACAAGATAGGAAACTAGTTCCTATGCCTCAAACCAACATCATAGGCAGAGATGTTTAAAAGAAGATTTCAACTTATCTTTGGCATTTACCCAATTTCAAGCACTGTCAGAATTAATCCCATTAGTATGACCAAACAACTTGTGTTCCATTCTAAGATGGTGTCACAAGAACAAGTTCTAAAAGCCAAGCAAAAACATTACTTAGCTTTCACAAATAAAATGGCAAGCCATTAAATATCATTTTCCTGGAATCAAACACCAGAAATCATCATCAAACTTATCTATACATCTTTAGAGCATCACTAGAATAAAATGATTAATCTCAGTATGTATATAACCATACAAGCCAACATTTATAGATGCAGTGGATAATCACTGATAGAACTACTGTCAGTACTAAAATCTTGACAGTAGTAAATTCCCAAATCAACAGAATCGGCAAGTAATAGTACCACAGTAGCACTATCATCTAAATCATATCCAATTACCAATTGGAATTAGATCAATAAAGCCACTAGCATCATCAACATTAACTATGGACAGTGATCAACATAATACACTCAATCACCATCCTCAATGATCATCACTACTTGTTCCAATCCATCATATATAACCACAATAGAGGGATGAACCCTAAACAAGACATGAACCCTAATAAGGGATAGCCACTAGAAGCACACATGGGAGATCAAGTAAGACAGAGGACAGAGAGAACTAGGGGGAAGAGAGAATAAACTTACTGGAGGTCCTCGCTGTAGATTAGAAGAGGAAACAGAGGGTCCTATGGGCACGGTGGCACGGGTAGCACCCAAGGGGCGCTGCAACCCGCACCGAGCCGAGGCGGCGGCCTAAGCATCACTTGAGGGCGAGCAGCACCACCACATCAACATAGGAACACCCCACAACAACACAGGACCAGCGGCGGCGGCATCACCAGCACCACCCAAAACCTTAGGGTTCAGGACGGAGCCAGCCTGACTGCGGGAGAGCCCCAAATCCAAATCGAAATGGACTAGATGAAGGAGCAGGGTCAACAACCACGCCATGCACCACGGCGGTGGCTAGAGAGGACCACAGCAGTGTGAATCACACGACGGCGATGTCGGCAACCACAGGGTCGAGGAGGAAGAAGAGGTGAGAACAAGAGAGAGGAGGAAGTGTACTGGGCCGATAGGGCCAGTACCACTTCGGGAAGTTATTTTGACCAGGATAATTGGGCCAAGATTGGCCCAAATAGCCCAATGGGTTGGCCCAAACCCTGAAAGGCTTTTAATAATTTAAGTAAAGACCAAAATACCCCTAGAATTCAATAAATCATAGAAAATAAAATAAAATCTTTAAAATGCAAACAATATATTTTTATATTCATAATAAAATAACCTATTAAATTAAATTAAGAAACCTATTTTTAGTAAATAAATTTTAGGTTAAAGATTTTATAATATATATATTCCTTATGGAATTTTATAAAAATCAATAAAATACATACAAATAAATAAAAATAAACTTTATCATATTTAGTTATTATAGTATTTTATAAAAATACTAAATTAATATTTAAGATACCAAAATAAAATCTTCTTAATTAAAATGCTTATTCTTAAAAAGAATTATTAAGAAAATAATTATAAGATTTAAAATTAAATAAAAATTAGTTTTTAACTCTATTAATAATATATTACATTATAAAAATAGTGAATGTAATATTTATAAAATATTAAGATTATTCTTTAAAATGAATTCCTTTATTACATAAAGAAATTCCAGAAACTAAAATGTTGGGTAAACACACAAAGAAGATAAACAATAAATATTGCATGGCATTACTATGCATATTCATCTTTGCTTCTTTAAATATTGTCCTTATCGGACAATAATGGTGTTTTGTAGACATAGAAGCTCAAGGTCCAGTGCAAACATCTGACTTCACTACCTTGCAATCACAAGGCAAGTTCATCACTTGCTCATGTCCTTTGAAGAGTCTTTATCAAAGTATTTATAAAATTGTGTGTTATCATCTATGTTTTGGAGAAAGAAAATATTATTTTCTCAAAACAAATAAATGCTGATATCATACTAAGTGATGATGATATGGATAAGGTGAGCAATGGAACCTAGGTTTCCATTTGCAATAAGATTAATCACCAAGGACTTAACAACCCATGTCATAAGTGATTCTAGCGCCGTATATCACGTGTTAACCATGAGATTTGGGATGGGACGAAGAAGTTAGCTGTATCTTCTTCCTCTCACATGTAGCTAGATGTGCAGGTCGTGGTTGATATTCTCGTAGCGTGCATTAATTGGTAATTCGTAGAGAATATGCAGCATATGTGTGGGAACCCTCAATGTCCCACGATAGTTCTGGCATCTAACGGTCTGTACTAACCATTGCCGTAATTCAATGGGTGGGCATGGTGTATACCAAGGAGACATGCGGGGTCGCGAAGGGGGCAGTGATTGTCTTGGATCACCTACTGGGCCCCACATCATGGAATTGCGGACGAGAAAGTACGCCCGATTGTGCAACAAGGAGTTGATCTCTCATGTGTAAAGTAACACACCTCTGCACAGTGTAAGATTTGTAACTTGTTACTCCCTATTCCCGAAAGGAGCTACGAACACGGCAGGAAAGGAACTCCATGAAAGTTCTGGTCAACCTGTGAAGGCTGATGGACATAGTTTTGAACAATAAAATAAATCTTTGAAGAAATATTTAAAAAAACTGCATAGTGCCAAGGAATAATAGTCCGAGGTGGTAGATAGAGCATAAAACTTCCCACCTTGCATATAATGAACTTGCTTGTTAACACTGTTAACCAACCTTTCCTTTGATCTCCTACTTAGACTCTGAGGATCCAGAAGATACCCCTCTGTATGCAGCAGAATGTCAAGATGATGTCTTCTACGAGGAGCCTGACCTGTCGGGCGGTGTGGAAGGGGTGGACTACGAGATGAAATATGGAGTGGACGACAATGATTCAGATTATTTGCCTTAGTTATCAGTAACCAGTTGATCCGAGAAGCATAAACCATATATAATAAGTTGTTGAGCTCAATTCGAGGTTGAAGTTACAACTTTAAAACTTCCACTAAAACAGTTTATATTTGGTTTGTAATTTGAATCTTTTGAAGTATCGAACTTATGGTATGTAATAATAATAATGATGTGTGTATGTTTGTAATTTGGACCCGCAATGTTTCTATTGTACCACTATGAGGGATGTGATATTTACGGAATGGTGTTCTGTGGATGTCTTGTCAACAACTATAGTGTACTACACATGCAATGGTATGCTGGCTCACCGCAGCGCCGGCCTTGCAGAGATTGGCGGCATCCTCCCCGAGCTACGCCACCAGATCCTAGACGCTGGACTTCTCACCCGGCACGACCTGCTGCACCCGATCGTAGGCAAGGGCATCTACTTGCGAGTAGAAGCCTTTTTGATCAGAGGGGGAAGTCAAAAAAGGCGATTCGGCAGGGACAGTCGGATGGAACGAAAAGAAAAAGCAGTCGGACTTACCCTTGGCGTCGTGGCTGATGTTCATCAGCTCCTAATCCAGGAAGTCGGTGTGCTCCTTCAGCCGGGTGACCTCCTTATCCAGGAGATCGAAGGAAGTGACCCGACTGGCGAGGGCCTCATCGTGCTCCTTCAGGGTGGCCTCCAGCTGGTTCATACAGGAGTGCCACTCCTTGTTCTGCAGCCGGAGCGCGAAGTTGTCCTGGCTAAGGCGCGCGCTGGAGCGCGTTAACTGGTCAATCTCGCGTTGCGCACAGACAAGGATGGCTGCGCCAAGATGATAATAAAGGCAAGTGAGAATGTAGCCAGACAAAAAAAGGGAAGAAAAAGAAGAGAGCAAGATGGAAGCCTTACTCTGTGCGGTCCCCCTCACCATCGCCAGTTGCTCCGAGGCAGCCTGGTTGGCGCTGGCCAGCATCGCCTGGAGCTGCCGGCACTCCTGGAGCCCGTCCTCGAGGTTCCCCTCGATGGCTTGCAGGGACGGCCCCACCTCCACGAGGAGTGGCGCCAAGGGGCTGGCTAGGGAAGCCGGAGCGTCGCGAGTAGCAGCCAGCCACTACACCGTCGCCTCCTCGTCGAAGTGGACATTCTCCACCACCACCATCTCATTGCCGGCGCGCGAGCCTCCCACACCAGCTGACGAGCCCCCACTGATGATGCTCGACGCGGCACTTCGTTGGTAACCCCAAGCATAGGGTGTGAAGAGCAAGCAGAAAGTTTTCCCTCAATTGAGACCGAGGTTATCGAACCAGAAGGAGGAACCAAACGTCACATAGGTGTTGCAAGCAACATGGAGACCTGCACAACACAAACTCAAGACTTTGCCCCAATGAATCAGTGAGGTTGTCAAGCTCACCAGTTTGTTGTAACAAAGGATTAAACGTATGGTGTGGAAGGTAATGGTTTGCAACAAGTAAACAAGTAACAATGGAAGATGTATCAATGGTAAAGATTGTACCGGGGTCCATAGTTCACTAGAGGTGCTCTCCTTAGATAGAAAACATGGCAAGAAGGGTAAACAAATTACAGCAGGGCAATTGACAGGAACTAAGCAAGGCATAACAATGCAATTACTAGTCAGAAAGATCCTATGAGATTCGATTGGGTAATACAACCAGATACATAGACCACCATCCAACTGCATCTATGACTAGAGGTCCACCTTCAGGTTATCATCCGAACCCCCTCCAGTATTAAGTTGCAAGCAACAGACAACTTCTTTAAGTAAAGTGTGTAAGGTAAACAGTCCACATGTTCCATGAACAAGAGACCGTTGTTTTCTCCCTAGTGGCAACAACACATCTACAACTGAAGAGAGTTTTGTCACTTCCCTTGGAAACTAGAGGCATAAACCCACTATCGAGCATAAATACACCCTCTTGGAGTCACTAGCAACTACTTGGCCAAAATAGCTACTAACAACAGAGAGCATGCAAGATCACAAACAACACAGACATGATAGAATAATAAAGACAAAACCATTAATCAAACCAACATAATAATCTCAATATCCATCGGATCCCTGCAAACACAACATGCATGATTACAAATAGATTAGATATTGATCATGAACGGAGCTTACAAGATCTATACATGAAAGCACAAAGGAGGAGATATAACCATCTAGCTACTATGTGGACCCATAGTCCAAGGTGGAACTACGCACGCATCATACCGGAGAGAAGGCCTCCGGGATGATCTCCCCTCCGGCAGGGTGCCGAGAAGAACTTCAGACCCCCCCTCGATCTAGGGACGATGGTGGCGGCGGCTATAGACTGTTTCGTGGATATTTGATCGGGTGCTTAGGCTTTCTGCATCGGGGGCTTCTTATAGGCGAAGGGGGAGTCCGAGGCGGCGGCTAGGGGCCCCACACCCCACCCAGGCGTGGGGCAGGGCCCACCCGCGCCTAGGGTGGGTCTGGCCGCCCTGGCCGGCCTCTCTGGCTCCCCTCTGGACTTCTTGGTCCCCACAGAAAGTAATTGACTTTGACGTTTGTCCCGTCCAATTTCGAGAATATTTCTTTACTAACTTTTCTAGAACCAAAAACAGCAGAAAACAGGAATGTGGCACTGTTGCAACTTGTTAACAGTTTAGTACCAAAAAACATGTAAAAAGTACCTCAAAGTGTAGACAAGTAAAGCAAAGTAGATACTAAACAAGCATGGATCATCAAAAATTATAGATATGTTTCTGACGTATCACCCAACCAGGCTGGAGGTCACGTCCGGCTGACTCGACGCGCCCACAGGTGCGGTGGGAGTCGGCTGGACCATGACCACTCGGCTGGACAGGGTCTCAGTGGTGGAAGGCGGAGAAGCCGTCGCGGGTCATCCGGCTGAGCCAGAGGGTCGCGAGGCAGCGAGGAAGGCACGTTGCTAGCCGGGCTCACGACGAAGGAGAGAAGCGAGCTATGAAGGAAGATCAAGGTCAAGGAAGGAACTAGAGAAAAAGCAAGTGCAAGAAAAGTAAGACGAAAGATCAACATGCTTACCCCTGCACCACGGGCACGACTCTCTTTCGGCCACCTCCGGCCCGACTGAGGCGCAGAGGAACCCCCACATGGCTGCGCTTTGCAATCGGATCTTCCGGGGTGGGAGCGCTGCTCGAGGTCCCTTCGCCGGCACGCTTCCGCGCCGGCTCGGGCAGCGCGGTGCCGTCACTCGCCTCGGGCGCGGGGCTACACCGCCACGTCGTTCCGGCTGGGGAAGAAGCCCTCTTCACCATCCGAGCCCTCACTGCTGGTCCGACGCGGGCGTGGCTCGGAGAGGTCGGCGGTGAAGACCTGGAGGGGCTCCTCGCCCTCCTCCTGGATGATGCATGGGAAGGTCTGCAAGAAAAGAAGCAAGTCAGGACCGGATCAAGCAGTGATGCCGGACGAAGCAAGAACAAGAGAAAAGCAAGAAAAGAAGTCAAGTCAAACTCACTCGGGGAGCGCGGTTCTTGCAGGAGTAGGGAGCTAGACCAAAGCACCAGTCAGCCTTGATCTTCTCCTTCATGATCATCCACACCCACGCGTAGAGGTTGGAGAAGGGGGATCATGGCGGGAGAGCCGGGCCGGGTTGAGGCGCCCGAAGTAGTAGCACATCTTGTGTGGTCGCTGTTGGAGGGGCATCATAAGCCGGCTGGCCCAGCTGAGCATTACGTCGATGCCAGTCAAGCCGGCCATGACCAGCTCCCTCATCTGACCCAGCAGCTCCTTCGACTCGGGCTTGGAGCTGAAGTTCTTCTGCTCCCAGTTTGCCCGAGTGGACTTGGTCGGGAGGTTGAGGTGGTCGTTGGAGCCCAAATTCTGTACATAGAAGTACGTATACTGTCACAACTTGATCGTGTCATGCAGCCAGAATTTGGGGTAGCCGGTTTGGGCGCGGAGTAGATGGAGGTGCCGCCGCAGGGCACAAGCCACTAGTGGAAAACATGTCTTCGGTTCGATCTGAATAAAGCCAGTAGTCCCGGCCCGTCACGAACCGTGACTAGTCCCGGGCCGTGAGGCCTCCAACGGCTAGAAATGGCCATAGACACTAGTCCCGGGCCGGACCAGAGCTCTAGTCCCGGTCCGTAATAAGGACCGGGACTAATAAGCTGGAGCAGGCCAACTGCTCTTTTCGGGGACTATTAGTCCCGGGTCGTATCACGGTCCGGGACTAGTTGTCCATCAGTATATATACAGCTTCCTGTCCACCTGCCCTAAAGCATATGGTGGCCATTTTTCTCAAAGAAGCAAGAGAGTTCATGCCATTTTTTTTCTCAAGATTTGTCAAGATTTAGTTTGCAACACCTAAATCCAAAGCTTTAAAAGGTTAGAACTTCATTCTTTCATCTCTTATTGCTACTTGAGCTCTATAATGCTCTAGAAGTATAGAGATATGGATCAAATGCATGCATGCTCTAAAAGTAGCTAGAAGGATTTTGATATATATGTGTAACAAATTTTGATTAGGCACATAGTTACTGAAAATTGAAATGTGTAATTTTAGAGTTTCAGAGCTTAGAATGTAATGAGGTTTTCGCTGATATAACAATAATATAAAACTCCACATTTATCATGTTGATTGTTTTCTCCAATTCACAAATTGGTGCATGTAAATTTTTCAAAATTCAAAATTAATGCTCTAGAAGCTCTCAATATAACTTGTATCATGTTGTGTAACGGTTTTTGATATACTTTTACTATAATGCAGATGGTCCGGGAATGGATGTACGGTACTAGCCGACGCTCTGGCGAGTTCATTAATGGCGTGCATGAATTCATCCGTGTTGCTGATGCAAACAAGCACAATGGTTTTGTATTATGTCCATGTAATGGATGTAGGAATCAGAAGGATTACTCTGACTCAAAAACCCTTCACAGCCACCTGTTGAAGTCCGGCTTCATGCCCAGTTATAATTGTTGGACCAAGCACGAAGAGTGGTTATAATGGAAGACAATGAAGAAGAGGAGGAGGATGACAACTATCATGGTTTCCCTGAGTACAGAGATACTTCCATGGGGGATGCTGAAGGGGAGGATGAAGAAGAGACACATGATGAACCCGCTGATGATCTTGGTCGGACCATTGCCGATGCACGAAGAGATTGTGAAACTGAAAAGGATAGGGAGAAGTTCAATCACATGCTAGAGGATCACAAAAAGTTGTTGTACCCAAACTGCGAAAATGGTCTGAAAAAGCTGGGCAGCACACTGGAATTGCTGCGATGGAAGGCTGAGTGTGCTATACCTGACTCCTCATTTGAAAAGTTGCTGAAAGTGATGAAGAATATGCTTCCAAAAGATAACGTATTGCCCGCCAGTACGTACGAAGCAAAGAAGGTTGTCTGCCCTCTAGGTTTAGAGGTTCAGAAGATACATGCATGCCCTAATGACTGCATCCTCTACCGCGGTGAGGAGTATGAGAATTTAGATGCATGCCCGGTATGCACTTCACTTCGGTATAAGATTAGACGAGATGACCCTGGTGACGTTGAGGGCGAGCCCCCCCGGAAGAGGGTTCCTGCGAAGGTGATGTGGTATGCTCCTATAATACCATGGTCGAAACGCTTATTCAGAAACAAAGAGCACGCCAAGTTGTTGCGATGGCATAAAGAGGAACGTAAGTCAGATGGGATGTTGAGACACCCCGCTGATGGGTCGCAATGGAGAAAATCAATAGAAAGTACCCGGACTTTGCAGATGACGCAAGGAGTTTAAGGTTTGGTCTAAGTACAGATGGCCTGAATCCCTTTGAGGAGCAGAGCTCCAGTCACAGCACCTGGCCCGTGACTCTATGCATCTATAACCTTCCTCCTTGGTTGTGCATGAAGCGGAAGTTCATTATGATGCCAGTGTTGATCCATGGTCCGAAGCAACCCGGCAACGACATTGATGTGTACCTAAGGCCATTAGTGGAAGAACTTTTATAGTTGTGGCACGAACCCGGATACGCGTGTGGGATGAGCACAAGCAGGAAGAATTTAACCTCCGAGCATTGCTTTTCATAACAATCAATGATTGTCCTGCTCTTAGTAACCTTTCAGGACAGTCAAACAAGGGATACAATGCATGCACACACTGTTTAGATGAGACTGAAAGTATATATTTGGAACATTGTAAGAAGAATGTATACAATGAGCATCGTCGATTTCTTTTGGCCAAGCATCCCTTAAGAAAGAAAGGCAAGCATTTCAACGGTCTGGCATGTCACCAGACGAAGCCTAAGGAGCGTACTGGTACTGATATATTTGATATGGTCAAAGATTTGGATCAACTGGTAACCTTTGGAAAGGGTCCTGGAGGAAAATCTGTTCCGAAAGATGCTGAAGGACACGCACCCATGTGGAAGAAGAAATCTATATTTTGGGAGCTACCATATTGGAAATTCTTAGAGGTCCGCTCTGCAATCGATGTGATGCATGTGGCGAAGAATCTTTGCGTGAACCTGCTAGGCTTCTTGGGCGTGTATGGGAAGACAAAAGATACACCGGAAGCACGAAAGGAGCATCAACGTATGAAAGACCAAGATGGCCTGCATCCAGAATGGTTTCAAGGTCATGCCAGCTATGCTCTTACCAAACAAGAGAAGGAAATATTTTTTTGAATTCCTAAGCAGTATTAAGGTCCCGTCTGGCTTCTCGTCGAATATAAAGGGAATAATAAATATGGCAGAAAAAAAGTTCCAAAACCTAAAGTCTCATGACTGCCACGTGATTATGACGCAAATGCTTCCAATTGCATTGAGGGGGCTCCTACCAGATAATGTTCGAGTACCCATTATGAAGTTATGTGCATTTCTCAATGCAATCTCTCAGAAGATAATCAATCCTGAAGATCTACCACGGTTACAGAATGATGTGGTCCAATGTCTTGTCAGTTTTGAGTTGGTGTTCCCACCATCCTTCTTCAATATTATGATGCACCTGTTGGTTCACCTAGTCGAAGAGATTTCCATTCTCGGTCCTGTATTTCTACACAATATGTTTCCCTTTGAGAGGTTCATGGGAATCTTAAAGAAATATGTTTGTAACCGTGCTAGGCCAGAAGGAAGCATCTCCAAGGGCTATGGAACAGAGGAGGTCATTGAATTTTGTGTTGACTTTGTTGCTGACCTTAAGCCGATTGGTCTTCCTCAATCGCAGTATGAGGGGAGACTGAGTGGAAAGGGTACTCTAGGAAGGAAATCAATAATATGTAGGGACGGGAATTCTTACACCGAAGCACATTACACAGTTCTACAGAATTCTATCTTGGCAGCCCCATATATCGAGGAACACAAGAAAATCTTACGCTCCAACAACCCTGGAAAGCATGACTCTTGGATTAGAGATGAACACATGAAGAGTTTTGGCGGTTGGTTGCAACATCTCATCAAAAACAACATTCTTGGAGATCAGCTATACTTGTTGTCTAGGTCACCATCTTCGACTATATCGACTTTCCAAGGGTATGAGATAAATGGGTATACATTTTACACGATAGCCCAAGATTAAAACAGCACCAAACAAAACAGTGGTGTCCGCTTTGATGCAACAGACAACAATGGGTCAAAGACCACATATTATGGTTACATAGAGGAGATATGGGAACTTGACTATGGACCTACTTTTAAGGTCCCCTTGTTTCGGTGCAAATGGGTCAAGCTGACAGGAGGAGGGGTTGAGGTAGACAAGAAATACGGAATGACATCGTTGGATCTCAACAATCTTGGGTACTTAGACGAACCATTCGTCCTAGCCAATGATGTGGCTCAGGTTTTCTATGTGAAGGACATGTCTACCAAACCTAGAAAAAGAAAAAATAAGAAAAAGAATAGATCATACGATGAGCCAAAGCGCCACATAGTTCTTTCAGGAAAAAGAAACATCGTGGGAGTGGAGGGCAAGACAGACATGTCAGAAGATTGTGATAAGTTTCATGAAATTCCGCCATTCGCGGTGAAGGATGACCCAAGCATCATGTTAATGAATGAAGATGCTCCATGGATACGACGGGATCAGAAAGGAACACACGCGAAGAAATGATATGGAATAATTGTAACATTTTATGAGTGAACATGCTCCATGCATGTGTCCATTTTTATAGTGCTGTCTGCAAACAATCTTGAGTGTGTTAGTCCTGTTTTGTGGCTGGACCGGGACTAAAGGAGGGCCTTTAGTACCGATTCATACTTACCAGATCTGATCTCCAAACGTGTGATGTCACATATCAGGGAGTGCCTCTATGACCAGTTTCTCGAAGATGCCGGAGGACTGGGCTCCGTCGGCATCTCCCTAAAACTGGCCGTAGTGGTGTCCCTGCTCTCGAAAACCATCTTGCAGCTTGTAACTTCTCTAACTAGATCAATACGCCTGAGAGCTAACTAATTTCACATATTAGGGAGTGCCTCTATGACCAGTTTCTCGGAGATGCCGGAGGACTAGGCTCCGTCGGCATCTCCCTGAAACTGGCCGTAGTGGTGTCCCTGCTCTCGAAAACCATCTTGGAGATGCCTCAAACTGGCTGGAGGACTGGACTCACAAGGATGCCTATTTATAGTATAAGCAGCTCGGCATAATGTCGACACTCACGACAGAATGTCGACACTCACCCCTATTATTAGTGCTGGCTCATGTTTAGTCCCGGTTGGTGTCTCCAACCGGGACTAAAGGTTCATCTTTAGTCCCGGTTGGTGACACCATCCGGGACAAGGTACAAGCTGCACGACATAATGTCGACACTCACCCCTATTATTAGTGTTGCCTGGCCTAGTCTGCCGCAATCCCTTCAGTCGCGGTTGGTTTCTCCAACCGGGACTAAAGATGAACCCTCTATTTATATAGGCATTTCCCTCTATTTATTAGGTAACACTCAAGACATTTATTAATATTAAAAACCGGGACAAATCGGGACAAGCTAACACTCAGGACTAAAGCCGCCCCCTTTAGTCATAATCATGCCTAGTCCTATAGTACGCAGCTTCAGGGTCTTCTTCGTCATCGTCATCGTCACCTTCCACTCCGGGGATCCTCAACCCATCCATGGCATATACCAGGGGCCATTCCAGCATCGGATTCACGGCGGGCGGGGGAGGGGTCTCCTGGAAGACAATGCCGCTACAGCCGAGCCGGTGTGGGACCTTTTTGTGGCTCTGTGGCGGGTGGACTCGTGGGCACCGCAGGCGAGGATGGTCTCCCCCGGCGATGTAGCGCATGACTCTAATGATAGTGCGGTTCGCCCACCACAGACGCCGGCCGGCTTCATTGTGGTTCACCGGTGGCGGGCCATCACCCTTGTACCTGACGAGCTCCCTTTCCCGCCTATTAGCGAAGAAGGCATTCCAGGTGTCGTAGTTGTCGGGATCCCACTGGGGATCCATCCGCTGGTGCAGCGTGAGCTCGTGGTAGACGTGGTTTTTGATGGCCGCCTGGCATGCGGAACCTTGAGGGACAGGAGGTACAGGAACCCCTCCAGCGCTCAGCATCCAGCCGGCGGGCGGCCGATAGCCCGGCGGACAAGGGTAGTTGGAGGCGCACAGCGCCTCGGTCTCCTCGAGGGTCAGAATGGCACAGTAGGCGTTGTCCATTGTTCTAAGAGAGGAAGGTGTGGATGGGTGGATAGTCATGGCGCGATCGCCCTAAATATAGAGGGAAAGGGCGGGAAAACTTGGCGTGAAGGTTTGGGAAATGGCGGGAAATATCTTTAGTCCCGGTTAGTGACTACATCTGGGACTAAAAGCTCTCGTAGAAAGGAAAGGGCGGGAAAACTTGGCGGGAAGCGGTGGGAAATGGCGGGAAATATCTTTAGTCCTGGTTTGTGACTACAATCGGGACTAAATGGATATTATATTAAGATTCTTTATATTTTTCTGATAATAATAGACATATTATTTGTGTTATTTGGATTATTACAATAAAAGATATGATTTTCCAAAGTTTTATATTTGATTTGAATTAAAAAAAGAAAATTTACAAATGAAATAATTTATAAATGATGCAAACAGATAAATGGATATTATATTAAGATTCTTTATATTTTTCTGATAATAATAGACATATTATTTGTTTTATTTGGATTATTACAATAAAAAATATGATTTTCCAAAGTTTTTATATTTGATTTGAATTAAAAAAGAAAATTTACAAAAAAAACAATTAGTCGCGGGTCGTGGCTGGACCCGGAACTAAAGGCTGCCTGCGCGCGCGAAAACGAAGCGACTGAAAAAACCCTTTAGTCCTGGGCCGTGGCTTAACCCGCGACTGAAGGGGGGTCTTTAGTCGCGGGCTAAGCCACGGGACGGGACTAAATACCCTTTAGTCCCTTCCCGTGGCTTAGCCCGGGACTAAAGAGGGCGTCCCTATATATTCTGCGCGCCAGGGCATGTGCTGCCCAGCACTTGGCATTCTCGACACAGCGAAGACGAAGCACACAGACAAAGACGTACACGCAGGGGAGGTGCTGTCCGCCGCCGCTGTGCCACTACGCTCCGCCGCCGCCGTGCCTCTCCGCCATCGCCGCTCCGCCGTGTCGTGACGTGCCGCAGCTCCGCGCCAACGCATCCTCGCCTCCGCGCGACGCCGGCCGCCTCGCCGCCGCGCGCCGCCGCCTCGCCGCCCATCGTCGGTGAGCTCGATCGAGAGGCCGCACGGGTGGTTTTTTTTATAGTTTTTTTATAGTTAGGTTTATTATAATTAGGATTATAATTAAGATTATTAGGATTGTTATAATTAGGATTATAATTAGGATTATTAGGGTTTTTGTTATAGTTTTTTCTATAGTGTTTTATAGTTTTTTTATAGTTAGGATTATTATAATTAGGATTATTATAATTAAGATTTAGTTATTAGGATTAGTATTAGGATTATTATAATTAGGATTATTATAATTAGGTTTATTAGGGTTTTTTGTTATAGTTTGTTTCTATAGTTTTTTTTATATTAGGGTTTTTTGTTTTAGTATTAGGATTATTTTTTTAATTAAAATATTAGAATTAGGATTAGGATTATTGTTTTAATTATTTTTTGTTTTATTTATTAGGATTATATTGTTTTATATATTGTTTTATTAGGGTTATTTTTTTTTTAGTTATTATGATTATTGTTTTACCATAAATAATATTAGGATTATTATAATTAGGATTATATTGTTTTAGTTATTAGGATTATTGTTTTTTCTAACCTGTTTAACTCTCATTTTGTTATAGATAATTAAGTCATGGATCCATCCGAAGATCCTGGTCGCATCGGTGAAGGTTTTCTTCAGGGCATGATAAGAGGTGAAATTTTTCTTAATATTACTACCGGCGCCGAAGATATTTTGCTCGAGGAAGACATATCCTCATATCTGAATCCATCCGGTGATGGACTAGAGGAAAACCTAATGTACCAAGGGGAAGACCAGATGGACGAAGGGCAAACAAATAACAACAATAATGATGGCCCCTCGACAGGATCCGGCGAGGTACATACATACATATATATATATATATATATATATATATAAAGTCTCGTGTTACCTCTATTCATTAACTGATCTAGATATATATTAATCATTCTCTCTTCTTCTTTTAGCCCACCGGATCGAAGCAATCGACAGCTCGAACAAAATGAGGGACAAACGAAAAGTTGGATGGTAATCACAGGTTCACCATCGAAGAAATAGATGATGATGGTGAACCGATTGCTCCAGAGAAGCACTGGAGGATGTTTATAAATCAATGCGGGGTGCTTGTTAGGGACAACCTGCCGATCACCATCCAAGAATGGAATAAGTCAAAGAAAGCCGGTGAAGAATCCAACAGCTATGTCACCGATGATGCCAAAGATGACCTTTGGCAGAAGCTCATAGCGCATTTCATACTACCTCCAGAGTATGAGGAATTTGAGGTAGATGGTATTACCCCAAGGCCAGGTGGGCTTGAAAATAGAGCGAAAGTCAAGGAGTGGGCACTGAGCAAGATGGCTGAACTGTACAGAAACCACAAGAAAAGTTTATACGCGAAATATGTCGCGAAAAAGAAAACTCCAGACTTCAAAGGAGTAAACGAGAAGTTGAGAGAACAGTGGCCCGATTTTGTACAGTACAAGCAATCTGATAAAGCAAAGCAAAAGTCGGCAAAGAATGCGTTAAATATTGCCAACAAGAAATACCATCATAAAATGGGGACAGGTGGCTACAAGAGTGCCGTCCATAAGTGGGAAACTATGGAGAAGGAAATGAGGACTCGAGGCGTCACTCCTGGTACAGATGGATGGCCCGAGAGGTCAAAGCACTGGTGGTACGGGCACGGGGGATCCTTGGACCCAGAAACAGGGAAGACATTATTTCATGAGAAAATTCTAAAACCATCCCAAGACCTTATTCAAGCAATGAACGATGCTCAATTGGGATTGTTCTGTCCCGAGAGAGAGAACGACGAGCTGACACGCGCCCTAGGGAATCCTGAAAAGGGAGGACGAACACGAGGCAAAGGCGCCGGTGTCTCGTGGAAGAAAGGGTTTCCTCAGTACGATGCTAGTTACAGAAGCGGTCAGAGAAAGAAGGACCGGGAGGCAGACCGGATCTCCAGGGTAGAGCAGGACCTAGCTAATCTGAAGAACCTCATGCATGAAATTAGCCAAAGGGCCACCATCGTCAACTCACCCGTGGTCTAATGATCCTGCATTGGATCTTAGCCAACGGAGAAGCATCGTGGCTTCCACGGAGGTTCGTGCTGATGATCAAGCACTGCTGGATGATGCACCGGCTCCTCACTACCCCGTGGATGATGTCAGAGAGATGGCACAATGTGAGCTACATCAGCCAATGAACAACCTGTCCTTCAAGGTGGCGATCAGCACTGCTTTACCTTGTCTACCTGGAGCACTCCACCATTCACTTCTGATTCCACCAGGCTATGCTCGTGTCACAGTGGATGACATAGTGGAGGATTTTGCGGACCTAGAGATTGAAATTGCTACGCCTGAAGGCCTTACGAAACTAGGATATGTCAAGCGTAACATCATTCTATGGAATAAGAAGTACATCAAGTTTCCAGGCTCGGCGCCAAGGCCACCAACTCCAAGGAAACCAAATCCACCCCGCATCGAATATCGTCAACCTCCAAGTCCACCCCAACCCGATTATCGTCAACCTCCAAGTCCACCCCAACCCGATTATCACCAACCTCCAAGTCCACCCCGCCCCGCTGACGATCGGCGCAGCAGGAGTACATCAACTCGATCTATCTCTGCCTCCGCCTCCGCGCAATACTACTACCTCGTCGAAGAAACGGAAGTTTGACGGTCCCCCGCGCCCCACATCGAAGAAAGGTCAAACGCCGAAGATAGTCGATATCCCGCCGTCTCTTCCAAAGAGACCTTATGACAAGACCGATGAGGAAAGTAACGCGGATGTGGCTGCCCAAGTTAAGGCGCATTTTGCACCCAAAAAGCCTGAGCCAAAGCAGGTATATAACAAAAAAACCAAAAAGTGGGCTAAGTCCTTTCTAGAGCAACCATCCCAGATATCGATGAATCTGGAATCAGACTATGACCGGGAGATTATTAAGCAAGCACAGAAGAAAAAAAATCACAAGTGCAAAAAGCGGGAAGCAAGTTGCCCAGCTCGGAGCACAGAAGAATCAATCGGTGGCCCTGCTCAAAGTCATTTCAGACCTCGACAAGGCCTTCAGAGCTGAAATGGATATGGACATGCAAATAATGGACCCTAGAGCCCGTAATAATGTTGCACTTATGGAAATCACTGTATCGCAGGCCAAAGCACTTGCTAACGAAGCAAATATGTCTCTTGGTCAATATTTAGGCTATGAAGATACGCCAGTGGGTCAGATAGTACGGAAGTATGTCCAAGGGGAGCCTCTAGTCAGTAATGAGGAGCTCACGCGTCTATCCACACATATGCAAAATCTGCACGAATGGTACATGTCGCAAGCAAAAAAAAGCATTAGAAAGATTGGTTTCCGGTGGATGTTAGAATGGAGCATCACTTCAAACAATACTCGATACAGGTTCAAATGACCAAACTGTTTTAGTTATACAACCAGCGCACCCTTGACAAATCTATCATTGGTTGCTACTGTTTGTAGGTTATTTATTTCTATAATTAAGTTTGTAGCTTTAGCTCGTTCATTGCATTTAATATTTTATCCTAACTATATATCCTTTTGTATGATGATATTATATTCTGCAGAATGAAGATGCTTGAATGCAAAAGATCTAGAAGATACGACGTTGGGTTCATTGACCCATATATCGTTAATGAGTATACATTAAAGAATCACCCCAAGGACGTGGAGGAAGACCTGTGCAGGTTCTTAACCGAGAATAATTTTGTTAAGGAAATACTATTTCCTTACAACTTTAAGTGAGTGTTTATATCTTGTACACATTTTATTTTTGCTTACTCAATGAGCTATATATGCCTGTATGCTTATGTAAACGTCTGCAGATTCCACTGGATCTTGCTAAACATTCAAGTTGATAACTCCCTAGTTGAAGTCCACGACTCATTAAGTTGGGACCAAGAGCAGTGGAGCGACATGAAAGCAATGCTCCATAAGTAATTTCAATCATTATCGCATTATATCGTCCTCTTTCATTCATTTCCTGATATGAAGTAACTAATAACTCCTTTGTTCATTTTCTTTGCCGAGCAGGTGTTGGACACGGTTCAGACAAAAAATACCAGGTCCATTCAAAGAGGAGCTAACTTATAAAATGGCGAAGATTTTACAGCAGCCATCGGGAACTCATTTATGTGGATACTACGTCTGCGAGTACATCCGCGAGTTGACCAGTGAGCTGAAAGTTGACTCACATTATATTTATGATTCGCGGGAGAAACTAGAGCCACACCAGCGCATAAGAGCAATTCAAGAGGAGCTGGCGGGATTTATGATGAAGGAAGTCCTTGATGTACATGGAGGGCATTATGCGGATGACGTGGAACTCGATTTGCCTTAGTCATCTCCATGTATCTCATATGATATATATATATTCATCAATGACCATGTAATTTCAAAACATTTCTTCCTTTTGATATGATTGATTATATGTATGCTTGCAAGGGATCGATTAATTATATAAATGCATCGACGTGTAGTGTGTATGTAGTAGCGTATAATATGTATACTGAAATATATGTTTGAATTATAGTGAAACACAAAACGAAAAAGGAACGAAGTGGCAAAAAAAAGGAAATACACAATCTCTGCCGCGGCAGAGAAACGCACAATTCTCTGCCGCGGCAGGAAACCTTCTAGTCCCGGGTGGTGTTGCGGCCCGGGACTAGAGGGTTTTTGCCCCCCGCGGCGCTGAAACAGCCACATGGTTGTTATCAGTCATGGGCCGTAGTGAGCCGGGACTAGAGGGGGGGCTCTAGTCCCATTTTCGCAGTCCCGAGCCCAAAACCGGGACTAGAGCCAGTTGCGGCCCGGGACTGGAGGCCCTTTTTCCACCAGTGAGCAGCCCCTTGGCGTATTGCACCTATGGCCGGATGAGGCACAGCCGGCAGAAGAGACCGAGATCCAGCTGGCTCCCGAGGTAGCACTCGCAGAATGCTCAGAAGTGCGCCAGAATGCCGATTGCATTCAGGACGAGGTGGTGGTGGCGGAGACCAAAATGAGCAAGAAAGGAGAGGAGGAATGCACTGGCCGGCAAGGCCAGGCCGCACGTGAGATGCGCGAGAAAAATGACGCACTCGCTGGCTTGCGGAGCCGGCGAGATTTCGCCGGCCGGGGCGAGGTGCACCCCGACCTCGCCAGTGGTTGGCAGAAGGCACGACCGCCGGTACTTCTCGACCTGCGCCTTCGTGACGGAGGAACCACACCACGCACCACGGATCTCAGCCATCTCAGTGGTGGCGGCGCGTGGCGGATAAGGAGGAAGGGAAGGAGAGGGGGAGCGGCGGAGGAGTGGCGGTGTCCCGTCACTCTAGCAAGCAAAGAGCAAGCGGCGCGGAGCGGAGGCGGTGCGAGCTCGTTGGCGGCGCGGGCGCAAAGCAATGGCAAGAGGCAGAGAGGCGCGGCATCGACGGCGAGAAGAAAGGGGGAAAATGGCAAGTGAAGGGCGACGGGGCGCCACGAGCGCTACTTAAAGGGGCCATGGAGGCAAACCTCCGGCTCGCCACGTGGCAGCGCTCACAGCCCCACCAGCGGCTTGATAAACTGCGCCGGCGCGAGCGGCACAGAGGATCCTGGGCGTGGGAGGCGAGGCGACTGACGACGGTTCCCGAGGGAGTGCCTGACGTGACCCCTCAACGCACGTCTCCGCGGTCATCATTACGTCGTGGATGACGTCAATTATGACGCAACCGAATAGCTCAACCGCCAAATCTCAACCGGGAAAAAATTGAACTAGATTTTTGGAGCCCACGCACATTTCGCCTAAGGTTGGAATCTATGCATGCTCGGGGGCTAGTGTTGGGGGGATCACCCCCGGGTAGGCTAACCGGACATGATACAAGGGCAATATAACCACCAGCCGGTTGGCCCAGCCAGACGCAAACACTCAAAGACAGATCAGAAAGAAGGCCAGACGCAGAGAAAACTAGCAAACCAGTCAGCCGGATAAAAAGTATCCCCAAAGGCATCTAGACGACTGGATCACACCAGCCGAATAAAGCAAGACAAGTCAAGAACGAGCCGATAGAACCATCATCCGAATAAGATAAACAAGGTCAGATGTTTAGCCGGATGGAACCAACCACCCGGTCAAGACGGATCAGCCGGCTAGGTCACCCTAGCCGGATACTCAAGACAGACGAGGTACAAGATGACGCAGAGCACAGTGAACAGTACGCTTAGGAGAGCGGATAAGACAGGGAGAAGACCTAGACACTCGGCCCATACCGTGGACTTTGCCAATGACGACTGTAACAGTGTTTAGTAGGTGGTACTGTGCACAACTACCCGCAAGGCATCCACTGTAGCCCACGATGGGGGCATGGCCGTCACTATGGATACACGCCCGCCATGCCAGATATTGTAGATGACATAGCTGGCTGGGGCCCGCCTATGGGACCCGCCAGTCGGCCATGTCGTTGCCCATGCCGCCTTTCCCTATATAAGGGGCGTCAGGGGCAACACAACAAGTCACTCCTTCTTCTAGCTAGAGACACATACATTTCAAGGAGCAATTGTAGCCCTTTGTGTGTTCATCCAAATAGTCATATCAGCAGGAGTAAGGGTGCTACCTCACCACGAGGGCCCTGAACCTGGGTACTTCTTGTGTCCTCGACACATGCTTGTGCCCAACCCCGCCTACGAACGCCGTCGCTCGCTTCCCTGCTCGCTCCCGCACCACGAACTGGCCTTCTCAGACACTACCAATTCCATAACAATGACAACCCCGTTGGCGGTTCTCTATGATACACATGTACTTACTATGACAAGAACTTACCGGTAACTAAAGTTGAGTAGCATGAGGAGCGGCCCTCATACTCAAGGGACATGAGATTTCCAACTTATATTTCATCAAGCATATACTCCATATTTGTTCACTTTAACCTTAATCACCTCAAGATGCTTATGATAGGGGAAATGAGAGCTCAAAGCTAGTAATTACCATAATCTTTTGAGAGCTCTCTATGAACTTGAAATTCCTGCTTCCCTCTATGAAGGGCCTTTCTTCTACTTCTAAGTTGAGTCAGTAAACCTATTCCTCTCTATCTACGGCAAGCATTTGAGTTGTTGTGTTTCAAGCATTCATATGATGATTTATTCAATCATGTTCTTTATCTTCCTTGTTGCAAGCTAAGTTATATAATGGTGAGTTTCTTTCTACTATGAGTTGAGTATTGGTAAGTGTGATGCTTATTGTCCGTATTCTTTTTATCGACACTTCACTCCATAAACCTGTGTACATGTTTAATGAGCTTACTTTTCGCTTGGGGACAAGCGAGGTCTAAGCTTGGGGGAGTTGATACGTCCAATTTGCATCACCATTCTAATATCATAATTTGCCTCTATTCATTGATATATTTCATATTAAGAGGTGATACTTATGTTATTTCATCTAATTTTGCATGTTGGATGATTCTTGGAGGATGAACTGCCAGAGTCAGGATTCTGATGGAAAAAGCGGTGTTTTGATGCAATTTCGCGAAAATCAGAAAAAAAATACCAGAAAAACTACAAAAAATTATATTTTCCTAAAAGACGAAGGATGCCAGAAGGGGAGGCAGAGTTGGGCCACAGGGGTCCCACACCCCCATGCGTGGGCCACCCTGGGTCGTGCCTACAGGGGGTGTGGCCACCCTGGCCCACCTCTAGTTCTACCTCTCACATATATATCTTCTCCTCGAAACCCGAAATTCGGGGGAGAGACCACAGAAAGATTCCGCCACCTTTTCGGGGCGGAAACCACTAAGAGAGAAAGAGCTCTTTGGCAGACATATTTCTGTCGGGGAAATTCTTTTCCGGAGAGGGGAGATCATCGCCATCAACACCATCATCAAGCTAGACTTCATCGGGGTCATCATCATCATCCACACCATCATCTCCATCAGCACCATCGTCACTACTCCATCCCGCTATAACAATTGTGTTGAATCTTGCATAGTTCTTAGGGGAAACTTTCCCGGTGTTGATTACTATTGTAGTTGATGCTTGTGATTGGAACCATTGAATTATTGTTTATGTTTAGATTGTTATCCATCATTATTTCAACTCTGATCTTGATCCATATGATGTCTCGTGAGTAGTTCGTTTAGTTCTTGAGGACATGGGAGAAGTCATGTTGTTACTAGTGGAATTGTATTGATGCATTATTCAATGGTTTAATATTTAAGTTGTGGTGCTATTATTCTACTGGTGTCATGTGAACGTCGACTACATGATACTTCACCATTTATGGGACTAGGGGAATGCATTGTGTATATGGCTACTAATTGTGGGCTTGCCGGAGTGACAGAAAGCTGAACCCCTATTATGAAATCTTTGCACAAGGGAGTGTAGGATCTCAGATTTTAAGGCTGTGGTTAGGTTTTTATCTTAATTGCTTTCTTGTAGTTGCGGATTCTTGCAAGGGGTTTAATAACAAGTATGTATTAGTCGAAGTAAGGTCGGTACATTAGCACAGGTTCACCCACACAACAATTATAAAACCAAAGGAGATTAATCACCTATATGAAACGAAAGCACTTGACAGTATTCCCATGTGTCCTCGAGAACGTTTGGTCCTCATAAGTATTCCCACCAGCTTGTCCTTTGCTAAGAAAGGATTGGGCCACTTGCTGCATTTATTTGCTGTCTTTATTTACTTGCACTTTATTTCCTTGATTTAGCAAAAAACCCTAAATATCCATTTGCTAAGTATTTACAAAGAGCTCTTGAGCCAGTACCACTAGTCAGCACCTTCTGCTCCTCGTTGGGATCGACACTCCTATTTATAGAAAGTACTATGATACACCCCCTATACTTGTGGGTCATCAAACATTATTAGGGAAATCAAACAAAGCGAGTGGCTGGCTAACACCGTGCTGGTCGCCAAAAAGGACACGGACATCCTGCGGATGTGCGTGGACTTCACATCGCTTAATAAGCATTGTCCCAATGACCACTTCCCTCTCCCAAGTATCGATCAAATATCGACTGCATAGTAGGATGCGAGAAGCTCTCCTTCCTCGACGCCTACTCAGGCTACAACCAAAATCGACTGAAGGTCGAAGATCAGGAGAAAACGGCGTTTATCACGCCGTTCGGGGTGTTTTGCTACAACACAATGCCCTTCGGGTTGAAGAACGCATGCGCCACTTACCAGAGGTGCATGCAGGCATGTCTGAAGGACAAAATCGGCCGCAACATCCAGGTCTATGTCGATGACATAGTAATCAAGACCAAGGAGGCTAGGACGCTCATCGACGACCTCCGCGAGACGTTTTATAACCTTGATCATTACAAGATCAAGCTAAACCCAAACAAGTGCGTCTTCGGTGTCCCGTCTGGCCAGTTACTCAGGTAATTCATCTCCCAACGCGGCATCTAGGAGAACCCGAAGAAAATCAGGGCTATACTAGACATGGAGAGGCCTAAGAACCTCAAGGGTGTCGAGCAGCTAGTCGGGCGAATCGCGGCACTCAGCAGGTTCATCAGCCGCATGAGTGAGAAGGCTCTCCCCTTTTATTAGCTGCTACGCAAGACATACAAATTCGAGTGGACACCTGAAGTAGCCGATGCGTTTGAGGACCTCAAACAGCTACTCTCCACATCACCTCTCCTGGTCACACCGAAGGAGCGAGGGCCTTTGCTGCTGTACATAGCATCCACACATGAGGTGGTTAGCATCGCACTCGTGGTTGAACGTCCCGAAGATGGCAAGACCCACGGGGTCCAACGCCCAATCTACTACCTCAGCGAGGTACTGACCCGGACAAAGCAGAGGTACCATCATTACCAGAAGCTCGCCTACGGCGTATTCATGACGGCGCGCCGGTTGAGCCACTACTTCCAGGAGCACCAGATCAAGGTCGTCAACAATGCCCCGCTGTCAAACATCCTGAAGAACCCCGAAGCCATGGGGCGCATAGCCCTATGGGTCATTGAGTTGTCTCCTCGAGACATCATCTATGAGAAGCGCACCACAATCAAATCCCAGGTCCTCCCTGACTTCCTCGTCCACTGGATGGAGCTCCATCTACCGGATACTCCGGACATGTCGTAGTCCTAGACGATGCACTTCGACGGCTCCAAGCGCGAGGCTAGAGCAGGGGCCGGCGTCATACTGACGTCCCCTCAAGGCGACAAGATGATGTATATCCTTCGCATGAAATTCCGCGCCTCCAACAACAAGGCCGAATACGAGGCCCTCATCCACGGCATGAGGATCGCTAAGGTGTGCGGCGCAACACACCTTGTCATCTACGGCGATTCGAACCTCATCGTTCAGCAGACGATGAATGAGTGCGATGCCCATAGCGCCAACATGATCGCATACCATGCGCTCTACAATTCACTCGAAGGGGACTTTGACGACTGCGAGCTTCGGCACGTCAGCAAGGAAAGCAACGAGGAGACCGACAAGCTTGCCAACATTGGCTTCACCTGTGCCTAGGTGCCACTAGGAGTGTTCCTCAAACAAATCTGCGTATCCTCCATCAAGAGGAAATTCCCAAAAGGTTCAGCCGAAGAAGCAGAGCACTCGGGGGGCTGCGCTACCCGAAGGACAAGAAGGACCCGAAAAGCTCGACACGGAAGTCGAGTTGGTCAGCCTGATGCAGCTCATGGCAGTTGAAGAAACATGGACGCAACCGTACCTTCGCTACCTGATAAAAAATCAGCTTCCTAAGGACCCGACATATGCCCGACGCATATCTCGCCGGTCAAAGGCCTTCACGATCATCAACGGCGAGCTTTACAAGCGCAATATTTCGGGTGTGCTCCAATGATGTGTCACGGCCAACAACGACAAAAGCATCTTCCTAGACATCCATGAGGATATTTGCAGCCATCAGGCAGGCAACCGCGCCCTAGTCTCCGAAGCTCTACGAGCTGGGTTCTACTCTCCAACCGCAATGAACGACGCCAACGAGATAGTCCAGAGTGCAACACCTATCAGAGGTACACGCGCAAACCACACACGCCAGGATCAGAGCTGAGGCCTATCCTAGTGGCCTGGCCCTTCACCCAGTGGGGCCTCGACATGATTGGCAAACTGCCAAAGTCCTCGCCAGGAGGCCACGTCTTCCTCCTGGTCGCAGTCGACAAATTATCCAAGTAGATTGAGGCCATACCCGTCAGCAACCAAAGCGGCAAAACTGCGGTCAAGTTTTTCGAGTCCATTGTCTACAGGTTCGGAGTGCCCCATAGCAGCATAACAGACAATGGCTCCAACTTCATCTCAAAGGAGTTCCGAGACTTCTAGGGGAACCTCGGCATCAACCTGTCATACACATCAGTAGCCCATCCGTAGACCAATGGATAGGTCAAAAATGCCAACGGACTCATCAATAACGGCATCAAGAAGCGCCTGCTATGCCCACTCGAAGGCTTGCAGGACCCTGGGCCGACGAGCTACCCTCCGTCCTCTATAGCCTGCGCACAACACCAAACAGCTCAACTGGCTATACTCCTTCTTCATGGTGCACGGAGCCGAAGCCATGCTACCGGCTGATTTACGCTACAAGGCCCAATGGGTCGTCGCTTATAGCGAGGCCGAATCATCGGCCCACTCGAATATGCCATCAACATGCTCGATGAGGCACGTGACATCGTCGTGGCTCGCTCAGTGGTCTATCAGCAGAGCCTCCACAACTACCATAGCCGTCGACTGCGACGCTTCTACCCCTAGTTACCCTTTACTTTCAATAAGGCTATTCAGCCAGGATACTCAGCTGAATAATGCATCTCCTCATTTACAATGAATAAAAAGCTAAGTTCCTTGGCCCAAATATCTTTTTTCCTTACATTATTTATCCATAAACATGCTCGGGGGCTGCGCCTCACCTTACGACTTTGTCGAGTGAAAACAACGCATACAACCTAAGTAGCTAACCACGTCAGGCTAACGAAAAGGATATGCACATTACATAATCATACAACGCACTACGTGCCAACACATACAAACTTTACAAAGGGCATTATAAGCCCACTCGAATAAATACAGACTTTACATTATCTCGTTTTCATTTATAGGACTTAAATGCGGTGGAGCAGAACGTTTGTCTGCTCCTCAAACACATCTTCAATATCTTCGGCGTACTACACCACAGTTGCATAATGTGGACGCATATCCCACGCCATGCCATCTTGAGGAGGAGGCGGCTCAGCCGCTATCTCCGCAAGATTAACATCGCGTTGATGCAATCGAACAAGAGATAGGGCTGCCTTCACGCCCGCAATCAGCTGATGGCGCATCAGCTCCTTCATGTGACCTTCATCTCGAAACTTCCTGAGCAAGCCTAGAAAGCTAGAAGGTGCAGAGTATAAAGGAAACATGGTGTCCAAATGGCCGCAAGAGATGACCTCGCCCGCTTCAGCACCCGAAGAACTTGGTGTACGCGATCTTGCACCGTCGCAAGGACGATCGCTCGATCATGGTCCATCCAGAAGAAGCCGTTGGCCTCCAAGTCTTGTTGCGTCAGGAAATTCATTCGAATTGCGACACGCTCCTTCTCTTCCTTTGGAAGCAGAATCACAATTGCACAAAGCATTGAGTGAGCTAACATAAAAATAGGCGCACTCGAGGAAGCAGTGGTTGAAGAGGACTCACATTGGAGTTGCTCACCCATCTACAGAAATTCTTCAAGAAAAAACTCTTCCCTGGCAATGGCTCGCTCAGCCTTTGACTTCCACACATCCGCATGACCGCAGATGTTGAGGATGTCCTTCTCCAAACTTCGGACGTGGTCACGTAGGAAAGGCAACTGCGATGACTCTCTTAACGACGGGCGAGGACCAGGCGCAGGAGAAGTTGTGATCATTGGAGCCTCACCCGAAGGACCCTAAGGGTGCACAGGAAAACATGAATATCACAAACATTTTCGACAACAGTTGAAAGATGGATTCATACATATATATAAATAAATCCATTCCATGGCAAAGTGAAGATTGTTCATCCGAAATGCGTTACAGATGCATCAAAGAAAGAGAGCTAGACTAACTAAAATGCAGAAGGGCCTAAGCGCCAGCACCCGGAGCAGCTTCAGAGCCAGAATGCCTACTCTTGGTCGTTCGCTGCTGCTCTGTCGCATAGTCGGCCATGAGATCAATGAGCTTAAGCCCGAAATGCGTGCAGCGGGAGGCAAAGGTGGCAAAAGCTACATCAGAACCATCCGCCGCCGTCGGCATCCTGGACGTGACCTGCATCAGATCCAGTTGGGCTCCAGACGCCAGCGCCATTGCCAGCCCCATGGCAGCGTCGACCCCCTTCTATGCATGCTTGTACTGGGCGGGAGCATCATTCGCCAAAGCCTCCGAAAGGGAGTCTACGTTCTCGAGGGTAACGCCCTTGGGGTTGAACTCCTTGTAGAAGCGCGCAAGCACCTTCTTGGCCTTGTAAAGATAGCCCGTAGTAGAGGAGCAGCAATCCTCGATCGCTGCAACGACATCTACCAGGAGATCCTCGTGCTCCAGCGCGCTGCGGTCAAACATGACGCTAGAAGCATCTGGCAACAAAAGCAATAAAACATTCGACTAAGGAAGGAAAAATAGCACTCACAAAATAGAACACTCAAGAGAATGGCAAGGTGACATACCAGAAATAGCCTTGGCAGCAGCCATAAGCTTTTTATCCATGGCCTTCTGCGGGGTGGCTGCGACGGCCACGAGCTACTGCTCACGGTCCTCAGCCTCCTTCTGCTAGAGTTGGAGAGCCTCCGCAGGATCCGTTGCCTTCCTCTCCGCCTGTCCGAGGCTCTTTTCAAGAGAGTTCAGCCTACGGAGAGCAGCATTGTTCTCATCTGCAGCATTGAGAAATAGTGGATGAATACAAAACCAAACTTGACGCACTCAAAAAATAGGCAAGAATACACCCACACACCTCAGAGCTGCTTGAGTTCACCCTCTAGCGATAGATGCTGTTGGATGAGGAGGTTGGTGCCACGGACAAAAGACTACAAAAGGCCAGCAGGTCTGATGAGTAAAGGACTCGGGGGCTCCCCCCACGTGGTGAAAGAGCAATACTTACATGGTCTGGCGTGGACTCTGAAGGATTTACTATTGTCTTCCACGTAACGAGTGCATGAGCCTCCTGCCTCGTGGAGCTCAAATCCTCGTCAGCGGAGTTGTCCTCCAACTTGGGAAATGAAGACATCGGTTTCGATTCCCTGATTATCTCTTCGGTCCCCCCCTCGAGGGACTCCTCTGAATGGTTACTGCTAGCACTTATAGAGAAACAGATCAACAATAGGCTAATGCTTACCACATGAATAAAGACTCAACTAGAGCGGCTTATGATGGTATGTCTGACAAATCGAAGACAGGAGGCTCCTTCTCCTTCTTCTTGGCTAGCGGCTGCGGGGCCATCACCCGAATGGACATAGCAGGAAAAGGTGCAGACGACGCACCCTCATCCCTGCCGTGCTGCTCGAGGAAGGATGGACATTTTAGCGTTGGTGGCGTCGCCCCATCTGAGGTTTCGCCATGGGACCGCTTTCGGGTATGCCCTTCGCTGGGCTCGGGGGCTTCCACGGAAGCAGACTGCGCCGGGGGAAGATCGGACTCGGACTCCACCACTTCATGATCCGGTGCATCCGTGTACTTCTCAGGTAGAGAGGGCATTCATCCCCGCTACCTCGAGCTCCTACAAATTGAAGACAAAAGATGCATAATTATAAGTACAACTGGCAAACAGTACACACTCTAAATAGCATTACACACAACTACAAGTTTTCACCTGGGGGACTACTTTCTTGGCGCTAAAAGGGGTGTTCAAAGATTTCCCCGGAAGGTCCTCATCGGCCTTGAACTTCAGCAGAGGCCGAAGCGCTTTATCAAGGCCACCCGAAGACATCTCCTTAGGTGAGACCCTCGTCGGATCACTACAGCCAGCATATAAGAACAACGGGTGCGCCCTCGCTTGGAGAGGCTGCACTCGACGCTTGAGGAAGGTGCGGATGATGTCGACACGATTAACCTCTTTGCCGGCCACCAGCTAGAGAGCCTCCACCCACTTATAGAGCTTCTCCACCTCCTCGAATTCACCCTTCAAGATGTCGTTCCCCCCACGACCTCTTTCGGATGATCTCTTATTTGGAGTCAAAAGGGGCGAGACCAAAATGCTGACTGTCTAGCTTGATGTCGCAGATGTAGAACCACTTCCTGCGCCAGTACTGGATGGACTCGCAAATGGAGAAAGATAAGAATTGGATGGTGGAGAGGATAGAGATGATGCAGCCACCCAGTGGATAAACACCACCGGTGCCAGATTGCCTCTTCACGGAGTAGAGCCTCCGGAAGAGGCCAAAGTGTGGCTCAATCCCGAGCCAGCACTCACAAAGAGTGATGAAGCAAGCGATGTGAAGGAGAGAATTGGGAGACAGATGATGCAGTTGAATCCCGTACAAAAAGAGAAGCCCACGAAGGAATTAGTGGGCGGGCAAAGAAAGACCCCTGATAACAAAGGCGTAAGACATCACCCAAAACCCTTCGGGTGGGCGAGGAATTACCTCTTGGCTCGGGAGGATGCCGTCATCTTTCTCCTTGGAGATCAACCCGGCATCGAGCAATTTGCGCACATCCGAGTCACGCATCTCTGTGCACCGACACCTGCCGTTAGTGGTGCGGCTTGGAGCAGCGGCCTTCTTCCTAGCGTCGGCGGCGCTTGACCCCGCTGCAGCGGATGGCGTTTTCTTCGACTTGCCTATCTTGGAGCGGTGAGTGCGGCGGTGTGAGCAAAGGAAAGAAGAAGGAAAAATGCGGAGGGCGTCCAGTGCGCGATGAGAAAAAAGAGCTCAAGAAATGGTGGCAATGGCGATGAGGCAGAGGAAAATGGCCAAGGGTGAAAATCACTGTTTTCCCCATGGTATAAAAGGGCGAAGACGACGCAACAAAGCCGTCGATTGAGAATCCCTAGCACGTGCCTGAAATATTGACGTCAATGTGTTAGCACCAAATGAACCGTCGCCAGCACACCGTCCACTATGCGTGGAAATCGAGGAGACGTCGTAACTATCGCCATGCCTTCACGTGACTAGTCAATGTCAGGTCAGGCGGTGGAACCCATGATCTTCCTGTCGCATCATTTCTGCTGCCGCAGAAGGTTGAACTCACCAATTGTCAGCAATGACGTCATCAAGGCGAGGCCAACAATGGCTCGAAGATTTCAATTGAGCATAAAAGTACTTACTCGAGTCTACGACTCAACCAACTACTCGGGGGATACTCCTATCAGGAGCTCTAGTCGCGCACCTGAGAAATTACATCAATGACATCACTTGGAAAAGATCTTCGAGTCCTACGTCGAGTATACGACTCCACTACGGACTCGGGGGCTACTCCCATAGGGAGCGCTGGTCGCGCATTCGAAAAATATGTCCTTCGGATTAATCATGGAAACAAGTGCACATGGATGAACTAAAGTCTCTGCTCGAGTTTACGACTCGAACAGACACTCGGGGGCTACTCCCGTAGGGAGCGCTAGTCGCACACCCTATGAATTATTCGACTGAGAACCTTAGGATTAAATACGAAAAAAATCTTTTGGCAACTTTTCCCAAACTAACGCTAAGAGAGAAACAGTCTCCTTGGCCACCCGAAACACCTCCGCGGTGATAAAATTTCAGATGTTGTGTCTACGACGCAAAGATAAACCCTATAGATATCATCTAATGGCCTGGTAACGCACCCAACATCGCTCTGCCAGTAAATTCTAGTGTCAACAGGCACGATGAAAATCCCGACGGATGCGTTGGGTACATCATTTGAAAAACACTGGGGTTCGACTCCTGTAAGACCTTAGCGGCCTGAGTCGAATCACACCAGCATTCGTTTCGTATTCTAGTCTAGGGACTCGAATCTGATGAAGATCGTGTTGTTTTGTCCTATGACAGTTAACTGTCCCTGATACATAGGGTGAGCCAGGCACACACATCAACAATCCCTATGAACTAAACATTTCTTCCTAAAAATAGGTTCAAATACATGGCACCCAAAAGATTATAGAGTCTCCAGTCGAATCTGCGATTCGACTGAACACTTGGGGCCTACTGACATGGATATACCCTACGGGTGCACAACATTGGTATACCTGGTCCAGCCCAAGGAAGGCCCACACGAGGATTTGCAGCCCAGGAATATTTTGGGTGGCCCAAGCCCGTGGTGAATTCGACTCCTTGGAGGACAAGTCTAGATTAGATAGAATTTCAAAGGGTATCAACCCTAATCTGTAACTGACTTGACCTATACCGGGACCTGGCCTATCTATATAAAGGCTAGGAGGATACGGCGAGAAGGATCTCAACATCTCATACACACACCTCCCTGCCAGATTGCATTTGCGTACCCCTATAACCTTCGGTTCCGCCGTAATCAAGAATAAACAAGCAGGAGTAGGGTTTTTCCTCTGGGGGCCTGAACCTGGGTAAACCTCGTGTCCCCATGTTGCTTGCCTGTTAACCATTCCACGACTTCCATCATCCCCATCTTCTTGAAAACCCAAGTCCATAACAATGGGCATTGACAAGTCGAACCCTCGTTAGAGGCAGGGCTGGCCCGAGGCGGAGTTCAAATTGGAATGGTTCCTAGATCCAACACGTGTCGCCGAGTGATTGTTCACACGACTCTCAGAGACGTTTTCCTTGGGGACCCCAGTGTGGCATGCGCTTTCCACGATGCCAGCTATTGATTGGTCCCTTTGCCTTTTGCCAGGACAAGCGGTGCGTGTAGGGCAAGCACCCCGGGGCTACTGTCGGACAAGATACATAGGGGGTACCCTGGTCCGTGGAAGGCTGGGATGCTTCTCGGGACAGCAAGACGCCTCACGAGGGCGTCAGAGGGCGTTCTAGAGGCTGGCCTAGGAACCTTCACCAAAGGCCCTCTTTAGGGGAATGCTCTCCCAGGATTCCCCTCCAGAGGGGAAATGATCCCGCTTGGGCCCGTCGAAGGCAGTGTGGGTCTCACGTGTGCCCCTGGGAGAAGACGACAACCCCAACAGTGGCATTGGATGCCTCCTACGTACGACCACGAGGGCCACGCTTTAGTCAAAGGCAGGTGATGGCCTACAAGTGCACAAGTTTGTCAGAGAATGTTTTCACGGAAGTATTAATTCCAGTTTTTATATCGATCCCAACAAGGAGCTTCAGCAATTGCTTTAGGCGGAGTTTCTTTCACACTCAAGGTGTCCCAATTCTTGAGTGAATTGACTACAATTGCTTATGGTGGAGGGCTGTGAGTAAATAAGGAGTAAATAAAAAAGTAAAGACGGGAAATGAGTTTGGAGTTCCTACAGATGAGAAGTTAGGCATGGAGAGAAACGGTTCATGGTGATAGTGAAAGTGCAAAATGGATAAAGTGGAATAAGTAATTGTGATATTTCTTATTAGTAAGTGAGTAGGTGTAAGACCCCACCTTTATAAGGTAGAGGTCCCTATGATTGCAATGCTAGTCCCTGGATCAAATGCTAGCATCCACAGTTTAAGATGAAGTACACATATACAAAGGTCGTTTATTACATCGTCCTTCCAGAGATAACATAGTCTCTACAACTCAATAGCCAAAGGCTAGTACATAGAGTTCATAACATAAAGGAAATAACTATAAGTCTTCATCTTCATGTGCCACATGCAAGCATGTTGAGTGTAGACTCACAACCCTAATCTCCATCAGAGTAACCTGCAACTTCATAAGTTACAACCATAGTGGTTCGATACATTTGGAATTGTATTGGCAAGTGATACCATAGTAGAATAGTAGTTTCTAACATCTATATGTATTTGCCTAAGTGTAGCTTAGGCTTGCTTTGCTCAAAATAGTTTTATTCTTATGAGTCGAAAACACTAAGTTTTTGTTTGTCAAAAACACCCAAGGAACCACCAATAGACATTGGTGAACCTTTAATCCTTGTTCAACCACAAGTTTTTAACTTAGAAATTGGGATGAGGAGATCCTTGATAGCTTCAATGTCTTTGATGCTCAAATTGTCCATTGACGGGGACACGGCTAAGTACTTAGGTTTTACCCTACCGAGAGGTGGTACACTTTCCCCACAAGACTCGACATGTATTGAGACGAGATCTTTCAGAAGCCTTCCCTTAGACCACCATGGACACGTTCCATCCTATCACCCTACCACCAATTGTCCATCTGGCTAAGTTATTGCAACCTATATGATCAAGACAGAGCCCATATGCCATGTGGTTGCACTAGAAGCTTCTAAACACTAAACATCTCAAATCCCTTTGTTCCTGGGTGGATTTCCACAAGTGAGATGCACAAGGTAACCATAGACATGGGCCTTGTGTAACCACTCTAACATAAACCATCATACCATTCCACCCAGGTGTCTCATTCACTTAGTTGTTTTATTAAGCAAAACACAAGTCATAGACTTAGAAATATTTCATAGCATGTATAATCCACCCTTGTTTGCTACTAGCTAGGCTCATCATGATAACATAACAAGATTCTTAACTTATAGAAAATTTCCCAAGGCATAGCATAGCATAGATACTTAGAAAATTTCCATGCAAGTCCTACCCAAAATATCACTAATGCATAGTCAAAATAATAGGAAAAAATACATGAAGCACCAATTTCCTTGGTAGTTGGGGGAGTAGCAACAATCCTCGCACTCACAATCACCACTAGCACCAAAATCTACACATAAAATAATAGCACCAAATTCACATTCAAATAATCAAACAAAAATATATATGAATGCATGCAAATTCAATGAAATGATTTTTCTATACTATCAAGTCTAACCAAACAGTACTGAACACAAAGCCTAAACAAACTTAAATTCGCCTCAAAACAATTTTATAAAGCCAAAATAAGCCTATTATGTGTTCTGTCGATAAACCTATTTTTCCAGAAGCAAAATACAAATTCAAGTCCACAGAAGTGTAGGGCTTAATTTTATGAATGCAATGATATATTATTTGCAAATTTTGGCCAAACAGAACTAAAGATATGAATTTTACAAGTTTAAACATTCAAAAACATTTTTCTGGATTTTATTTAAGCAGAACACAAACACGCGGCAAGATTTGATTGGTTCATACCTCTTTGGCCGGATCTATCAACGTGAGCCACAGTATCTAATTTAATAGACACGGGCTAGATTGACCGATACCGATTCGAGTAAGTGATCTAATCTGATCCTCTAGATCTAGATCTAATAGTGTTGGTTACTTAGACCATAGAGGGCCGGCGCAAATGGCCAGAGCGGCGGCGACGCTCCTGCCGGCGGTGCACTGGCAGCCGCTAGGGGGTGAGAGGGGAAGGCACGGGTCGTTACCGAAGCACGGAGACGAGGTGGTGACGACGGTCGACGAAGTGGAGGCGCGGGCGTGCAGGGTCGTCGGGATTCGTCGCCGGAGGTGAGGTCGGCGTCGGGTGCGTACAGGCGTCATCACTGGCGGTGCTACAAGGAACAAGAAGACAAGCAAAAGGTGGCGTTAGACACGCGTGAGGATGGTTAGTGCGAGAGCATCATCCAGAGGGAGGGGGAGGCTAGGGTTTACCATATTTGCTCGCCGGAGGCGCTCAGGGCAGCGGTGGTGCGAGCTTGCGTGTGGACAACCTAGCGGCTCTTAGAGGGTGGCGAGTGAGGGGAAAGGTGCGGAATGAGGAGGGGGTTAAGTAGAGGGGGATCGGGCGAGGGATTACTGTGGCAATTACTCGAATTGATTCGAAATCAATCAGCGAGTAACGGGCGACGACGACGAGGTCCGCGGGCGCTGATCGAGGAAGATGGAGATGACGTGGCAGTGGGACCAGGAGGTCATCAAGGGGGGGTGCTACACGCGCGGTGAGAAAAGAAAAGAAGAGGGGTACGGGGAGCCGTGTGGGCTTCGCTGGGCTGCGAGTTGGGCCGTGGGGGTGGGCTGAGCCAGTTGGCTGGTCTGCTTCTATTTTTTTCTTCCTTTTTTTTCTGATTTGATTTTCCAAATGAGGTTTGAATGCTCAAATCAAATCCAAATCAAGTCAAATTTTCACCAAAAATTTGTGAGACTATTCTAGTGTCAAAAAGTGTGTTAAACATATATATTCACTCAAAATCATTTGAGGGTTTTGAAAATAAAATAAACCATGCCCCATATATATATATTAAAAAGGGGTTTAAATATGGTTCCAAAAGTTTTTTTTGATATTTTTTATGCATGACAAATATGCCATGATTGTGTGCTTCTTGCAGAATCAGTTTCCAAAGCTCCGGATCTTGCGGAATACAGATACGTTTTCCATACAATGAAGTACCCTATTCGTCTTCATGGAATCCTTTGGCCTTCCCTTTACTAATTTTACTTTTAATCTCTTCAGTTTCCTTGTCCTTCTTTTGGGCTTCTTTGATCTTGTCCAACAATGTGGGTTGAACATCCAATGACATGAGATATCCTTTAGGCACTATCTCCAATCTGAGATCTTTGAATTGGGCACACAGATCATCTGGCAATTCTCCCTTAGTAATGCCATTCACATAAACCTTACAGCTTAAAGCATCCGCTACAACATTTGCTTTACCGGGATGGTATTGCAAACTCAAGTAATAGTCCTTGATGAGTTCAAGCCATCTTCTTTGCCTCATATTGATTTCCTTCTGAGTGAAGATATATTTCAAACTCTTGTGATCCGTGAACACTTCACAACGTTTTCCCAAAAGATAATGTCTCCATGTTTTGAGTGCATGGACAACAGAGGATAACTCTAAGTCATGAGTAGTACAATTCACTTCATGAGTTTTGAGTTGTCTCGAGGCATAAGCCACAACTTTCCCTTCTTGCATCAAAACACCACCCAATCCTTGGTGATATGCATCACAATAGACTTGGAAATACTTCTCCAAATCTGGCAGACATAAAATTGGTGCTGACACTAGTCTCTTCTTCAATTCTTGGAAATTGACTTCACATCCTTCAGTCCAATCAAACTTATTTTCTTTCTTGAGTAATTCCGTCAATGGCTTCGCTACCTTTGAGAAATTCTCAATGAATCTTCTATAGTATCCTGCCAAGCCTAGGAAACTACGAACTTCCTTAACTGATTTGGGAGATTCCCACTCAGTTACAGCTGACACCTTTGCGGGATCGACAACTATACCATCTCCTGACACAATGTGTCCAAGAAATCCAACTTCATTCAGCTAGAATTCACACTTACTGAACTTGCCATATATCTTGTGCTCCCTGAACTTCTTAAGTATTAAACGCAAATGCTATTCATGCTCTTCTTTGCTCTTGGAATAAATCAAAATGTCATCGATGAATACGACAACAAACTTGTCAAGAAACTCCATGAACACCTTGTTCATCATGTTCATGAAATAGGCTGGTGCATTTATCAACCCAAATGGCATTACGGTATACTCATACAATCCATACCTGGTGGTGAAAGCGGTCTTAGGTATGTCTTGCTCTCTAATCTTTAGCTGAAAATAGCGTGATCGGTGATCAATCTTTGAGAACACAGGGGCTCCTTCTAGCTGATCAAATAAATCGTTGATTCTAGGCAAAGGGTACTTGTTCTTTATAGTCACCTCATTGAGTGAACGGTAATCTATGCATAACCTTTGACTTCTATCTTTATTCACAACAAACAGAATTGGTGCACCCCAAGACGAATAACTTGGTTGAATAAATCCTTTCTGTAACTATTCTCCAAGTTGTTTCTTGAGTTCTTTCAACTCATCAACTGACATCGTGTAGGGTCTCTTTGCTATTGGTCCAGATCCTAGAAGCAAGTCAATTAGAAACTCTACATCTCTATCTAGTGGCATTCCCGGCAATTCCTCTGAAAACACATCCAGATACTCCTTCACAATTGGTACACTGTCTATGCTAACCCCCTTAAGAGAATTTAACTTACTCCCTTTAGATTCAAAGTTAGACTTGAACCTAATCCGTTTCTTATCCGGGGTTGTGAGTGTGATAGTACGATTGGCACAATCTAGTACACCTTCATACTTAGTCATCCAATCCATGCCTATAATAACATCCAATCCTGGGGAATCTAGGATTATCAAACTGACTGGAAACTTATACTTTCCAAATTCTATCACTAGATCATGACATCCAAATTTCACAATCATCTCCCTACTAGGAGAGCTTACTTTAATTGGTCACCCAATAGTTTCAGTTGTGTCGTGGGAATGACCACGGCATATGCTGCAATCGGCAGTGAGTAGTAGAACATGGGGCAAGGGCGGCCAGCCATCTGTGGTGCGAGATGAGGGCAGAGACACAAGGGTTTACCCAGGTTCGGCCCCCCGGAGGGTAAAGACCTACTCCTACTAGATTGTATTATGGTGAGAGTACAAGGGGGCGAGCTCGACGACTAGGCGGGGAGTCACTTGGGTGTATGATGGAACGTATCCTCTATGCGTACCCTAGGGAGGTTTATATAGGCTCACCTTGCTAGGGTTTACAGATTGCAGCCGAATTAGTTAAGGATTCAGAGGTTCTTTGACCTAGTCCGACTAGGCCTAGCTACGCTTCTGAGCCTCCAGCTTCCAGTCGCCTAAGTCCTCGCCAAGTCTCGATCCGGTCGTCGTCCTACAGGCCCACTCGCTGGCGGCTTGGGCCAATAGGAAACGTCCTGCTAGGCATACCCCAGTTGGCATATCCCCATCAGTAGTCCCCGAGGCCGTCGTTGATTCGTCGTAGGCATTTGCTGGAAGTCGGAGTATGCGGGTCCACTGCGGATGCCTAGTCGAATCGGCGGCGGACTCCTAAACAAAGGAAAGAACTAGTCATTTTAGTCGCAATAATGGAGAGCAATCATATCGCAGCTTCGGCGAATGGGTCGGCGAGTAGATAGTCACCGTTATAGTGATCGGGTCGGCGAATCGTCGAGTCGCTGGAAGTAGCAAGTCGAGTAGACGAAGTTGGACCGTCAGTTTTGGTCAAACTAGCCATTGGGTAATCCAACGGTAATATTGGCGTAATCACCGCGTAGCAACGGCTCCTGAAAATGGCGGGTAACAACCGCTATATAAGGAGAGTGAAGGGCGAACTGGGAAAACGCTTCCCTCACTTCCTCCGATTTCACGCATCCTTGTTTTCTCATTCTGCGCAGCGACCAAACCGATCCAGAGAGTCCCGAATTCCACCGCTACCTGGGCTGCAGGCCCTACTTCCCCCTGTGGCAAGATCTATTCCACGGGAGAATCAGCCGCGAAGAAACAGGCAACCCCATGCTAGCCGTGGGCGGCCTGACTTTCCAGCTGAAGTCGAAGGCGTCATTCTTCGACCTGATGTTGCCCGCCAAAGCGGCGAACGAGTGGAAGAAGAGATGGTTCTACGTCACCGAGTCGACTCCAGGCGATGAAGTGGCGCTTCCGAGGTACTCCGATGACCGGCCCGAGCCGCGTCGGCTCCAGGTTGTCAAACTCCCGCTAGAACACTGGATGGTCATTGACGAGATGCTGCAAACCATTCACAATCTAAAGAATAAAGGCCTCTAAACCATCAATCTTTACAACTGCTGGCTCGGGCGACGGCTCGTGCCCCTGGCCAGCCGTGGCCATTACATGTACGAGTATACGGGCAAGGACGACCCGACAAAATCCTGCCTCGTTGAGTGGAGACTCAACGACTACACCCTGGCCCTGAAGAAGATTACCCAGGCGGTGCATCTTGACGTGAAGGCCGGGGTCGCCCCCTATACCGCAAGGCGCCCAGCTCCAACGGTAACTGTTATTCTTTTTGCACTCGCAGTCGCAGTTTGTGCATTCGCGGTTGTACTAACGCCATTTGTTTTTGGTGCAGTTGTTTCAAGTGGTGGAAGGGTGGCTTCCACCCGCAGACGACGACAACTCTAGCTCGTATGCCTAGGACGGGAGCGAGTCATCGCCCGACAAGGGCAAGGCCGAGAGCGACGAATGTTGGGGGTATGCTATATGGGTATCCTCATAGCATGTCTCTTATCCGACTAACCCGGGTGGCCCATAGTCGGTAGCATGGCCAATGGCCTGCTGGGCGGCCCAGTTAGGTGGATCCAGAAGGAAGGCCCATGCCGGATAAAGGAAGGCTACGGTGGAGTCACCAGCGTACCCGGAGCCTTGGAGTGCAAGATACACAAGACTAGTAATAGACGGTGTAGGACTCTGTAACCTGTCCGGCTAGGACTTTTCCCTGTAACACTAGGACCTGACGACTATATAAGGCGGTCCTATGGGAGCCTTTAGGGCACAGCCGAGTATCGTTTTACATACACCTCGCACAGCGAACCGATCTCTGTAACTCGGCGTATTGCCATTATAGTGATTTATAGCAGGAGTAGGATTCCGCCGCCGTTGTGGGATCTGAACCTGGGTAAGCTGTGTTACCTCGTACCCGTCAACCGTCCGCCTTACCTCACGTCTCTAAACACGCACTGTGAGGACCCCTCCATGGCAATACCACGACAGTTGGCGCCCACCATGGGGCAAGTAGCGCTTCAGGCTCTTCAGCGGGCGAGGACCAAGATCTTCGCGGGAATCGGCGAAACCGTAGCCATCGGCCGCGTTCTTTTCTCCGGTAATGTTCCGATCGTCCCCCCCCCCCCCCCGACGAGTTCTGGATCCCGGCAAAGATGAACCCTACGTGATGTTCGATGGTTCCTATCGGAGACATCCAGCTCTTCATTGGTGAAACCGACTCGGGCACTAGTCCCCTGGGAGTCGGAGGAGCATCAAGACCCGCACGGACCGCCTACGGGCAGGATACGTTCGCGGAAGGATCGATGTCGGATCTCTCTTCGGAGTTTGCCGGCAAAGATCGGAAAGCATCAAGACCCGCACGGACCGCCTATGGGCAGGATATGTTCGCGGAAGGATCGATGTTGGACATCTCCTCGGAGTTCGCCGGCAAAGATCGAAAAAATTCAAAGCCCACTCAAACCGCCCCTGTGCAGGATATAAAGGTGGAAGATCACTGCAAATCCGTCGGCTTCGCCCGTGCGTCTGGATAGCAGAGATCCAAGTTCGTCGGCGTGGTTACCACCTTCGATATGGCACGCTGCGTTCAGAGAGAGGGCAAAAACCCCCGCGACTACCTCGCCAGGTGGCTCCGTATATGGGCCGACCTGGCCAACTACCCCAATGATGATGCCATCTATCACTTTGTGGAAGGACTGGACCACGACACGCTTCTCCGACATTCTCTAAGACGGCAATAGGCGTCAGGACGCCTCACCTTCGAAGGCATGGTGAGCACCGTCAACAACTACGCGGAGGCTGAAGCGGCAGCTCAAACAGCGCTTGCGCTCATTGACGGAGCACCTCCGATTCAGCCACCACCACTGCCTCCGGCCGCCATCGTCGCAGCAGCACCACCACCTCCAGTCATCGTCGAGGCCGTTGCACCTCCACCGCCCGTCATCGAGGAAGTCCTGGCACCCTCCGACTCTGTCATTGACGCGCTTTACGCCGATTTCAGTGCAGATTCCGAGGAGATAGACTTTATTCCATAAGAGCTAGACTCCGCTATGCAGGAGATGGAGGAGGAGTACTCGCGCGACGAACAAGCCAATGACACCGTCATGTCCCGAGGGGTGTTTGTCACTATCGGGACAGCGATGGATGAAGACCAGCCTGGGAAAGCTCCGCCTACGGCGCTGGATAAGGGGAAGGGGCCACTTATTGCTGCTGACAATGATCGTGCAAGAGTCATGCCTCCTCCGCCTAATCCAGTGCAGCAGCCGCAGGAACTCGGCACCGGTCCGAGCAACAACAACACCGCAAACTTGCCGCCTCCAGCATCTACATCGGCAGCAGCCCATGTTACCCCAGCTGATAGGGTGATGTATGGCAATCTCCTCGTTGAGCCACTAACTGTTGATCATATCCGGAACGTGACTCAGCTTGACGAGAAGCGCCAGCAACTACTGGAGGAAGCGCAAGCCATCGCGGAGCAAGGCGCTAAACTAGATTGAGATCTGGTCAACGCGCAGAAGTCCGTAGAAAAAGCTAGAGCAATGGAGGCCGAGTACAAGACTCTGCTCCAGCAGCAGAAGGCTAAGACGGCTCCGTCTCGCGTTATCAACGATCCTGGTGTATGGCGCAACCTAGGATGGGCTCCCTCGAAGCCGGCTCAGGCCAAGCCATACATTGACAGTGAAGGCAAGCAGGTGATTCCCACCCCACTCCTTAACCTCGCCGTCGACAAGACCCTTCTGGAGCAGGATAGATCGCCTGAGGCAGTGGAACAGGTCTATGACGTAGTGACCAAGGCAGTAAAGCAGCAGGAAAAGGCCACCTCTCAGAGGCTTGAGTCCAACCCAGCGCTCTACCGATCTAGCCAGTACAAACCGCCAAGGGACAGATCTCCTCAGGATGTCGGATCGCGGACGGGTTCATCAGAACGAAGATGGAGGGATGCGCCCAACAGGAAGGATGCTATCCCCATATCCTCCGACCACGGAGAAAGAGATCAACCTCGCCGCCCATCGCCACCGCCCCGATCCCCCCGACGTTAGGAAGACTATAAGACTTACCATCGTACGGATATGCCCCCACCAAAGCAGTGCGGCATCGTCATCCGCGACAACACGGAGCAGACCCGTCATGATGGAAAGCACAACGAAGGACATAAGAGCAGGTCGCGCCATGACCCTGCGCGTCCGACAAGCAACCGCGACAGGCGCGAAGCGTCGCAGGAGAGTAACAGCAAGAAGGCTAACCCACCGCCACCTCCGCCTCCGTTGCCTCCAAGCAGTCACCATGGCGGAGGAGGTCCGCGTCGTTCACGCAGCCCATCCCCTGTTGACAAAAAGAAGAAGAACCCGGAGCCATACGATGCACGTTCACGGATCGATAAGATCCACGAGGCCCGGGAAGGACCATACATGGGACCACGTTGCTTTGGACCTGGGATACGGTCCGCAACTTACCCCAAAAGATTCCGGATTGACAAGACCATCAAGCCCTATGACGGCACCGCCAAGCCTGCCACATGGTTGCAGGACTACGGCAACACGGTGGAGATTGCCGGAGGCAACCCCAACGTCGCCGTCAAGTACCTCCCGTTAATGTTGGCGGGCACGGCCCGTCAATGGATCGACGAATTGCCGGAGAAATCTATCTACAACTGGCTGGACATGCAAGAAGCGTTCACCAAAAACTTTGAGGGTACATACAAGCGTCCCTGCACTATGGGCGATCTACAGCGGTGCATGCAAGAGAAAGACGAGACATCTCACGCCTACCTCTCCCGCTGGCTGGATATGAAGAATTCCTGCGCAGGAGTGCACGCCATGACCGCCATGGCCGCCTTCATCGATGGGTTGGAAAGAGGCACGTTACTCCGACATAAGCTGAAGCGCTTGCAGGACAATCATCAGCTTGACTTGAATCAGATGATTCAGTTAGCTAGTGAGTTCGTAGCTGCCGACGACGATGCTCGTGGCTCTTTGCCGGCAACGGCCGTTCCAACTCAAGCTCGGAGGAACAGCAGTACAAAGCGGAAAACCGCTCCAGAAGAAAAGCAATCTACCGACATGGTCGCCATGACTTTTGCAGGATGAGGAGAAGGCGGACAACGTGGCCGAGGAAGGGGAGCAGGCCGTGGGCAGCAGCGAGGAAGTGAAAGCAACTCGGCGCCGCTCCGCGTTCCCCAAACCTACAAAGAGTACCGCGATATGCCGTGCCTCGTACACCTCGACGCCAACGGCAAGGCCACCCATACCAATCGACACTGCAAGTTCGTCAACGACCTCAAGGAAGACCCGGAGTCCGGCTATAAGCAAAGTCGGAAGAACAGACCACGAGGCAAGGGCAAGGGGAAGAAGAAGGAGGAGGAGTCCAAGGATTCAAGTGACATGGACGAGGACGTTGACCCCAAGCACGCCGCCAAAAGCGACGACAAGGCCAAGAACCCCTTTGCTAAGAAGGCCCCAGGCTACCACACTTTCCTTGGCACCCCCACCGTCCGACAACAGAAGACCTCTTTAAGGATCCTGATGGCTACTCTCCCCCCAGTTCCCCAGTACCTGCGCTGGTCGGAGGTTCCAATCACTTGGGACAGGACGGACCACCCAGACCTTGTGCCCACGGAGAACCAGTACGCCATGGTCATCAACCCATTGATTGACGGCATGGAGTTCACGAAGTGCATGGTGGATAGTGGAAGCAGCATCAACATTATGTACCTGGATACACTGCATAAGATGAACTTGACGGAGGCAAACCTAAGGCGGACCAACACCGTGTTCCATGGCGTAGTTCCTGGACAGGAGGCTCGGTCCCTTCGGTGCATCACACTTCAGGTAGCCTTTGTCGACGTTAATAATTACCGCCAAGAGCGCATGACCTTTGAGGTGGTCCCCTTCAAGAGCGTGTACCACGTCATATTCGGCCACGACATATTCCACACGTTCATGGCCAAGCCATGCTTCGTCAACAACAAGCTCAAGATACCCGGACCAAACGGCGTCATCACCGTCTCCGGAAGCTTTACCAATGACAAGGGACTGTGAGATCAATGAAGTAGCCGTTGCAGAAGCTGTCCTCTACAGCAAAGAATTCAAGGAGATCTAGAGCAAGGTCAATGACTCAGAGATGCCCGCGTCGAAGAAGCAGATCTCCGACTCCGCTCCTGCGTTCAAGGCCGCCATCGAGACCAAGCCGGTGGAACTTGTGGTAGGCGATGCCTCCAAGACCGTCGCCATTGGGACGAACCTGGATCCCAAATAGGAAAGCGCGCTCATCGAGTTCCTCCATGAGAATAGGGACATCTTTGCCTGGCAACCTTCCTACATGAAAGGTGTACCTAGGGAATTTGCCGAGCATAGCTTAAACATAGATCCAAAATGTAAACCACTGAAACAACCTCTACGACGCTTCGAAGATGAGAAGAGACGCGCCATTGGCAAAGAGATAGCTAGGTTACTTAAGGCTGAGTTTATCCGAGAAGTCCTTCACACCCGATGGGTGGCCAATCCTGTACTTGTACCCAAAAAGGGAACCAATGAATTAAGAATGTGCGTTGATTACACCGGCTTGAACAAAGCATGTCCCAAAGATCCGTTTGCTTTGCCTCGCATTGACCAAGTCATTGACTCGACGGCTGGCTCGGAACTTTTGTGTTTTCTCGATGCATACTCAGGATACCACCAGATCAAGATGAGGAAGACGGACCAATTGGCCAGTTCGTTCACTACCCCATACGGCACGTTTTGCTATGTCACGATGCCCTTTGGGCTGAAAAACGCAGGTGCTACCTGCTAGCGGACAATGCAACATTGCCTTCATGACCAAATTGGTCGGAACGTTCACGCCTATGTGGACGATATCGCGGTGATGTCTAAAAGGTCAAATGACTTAATCTCTGACTTAAAAGAAACCTTTGATAATCTCCGGAAATACAACATGATGCTCAACCCTAAGAAGTGCGTCTTCGGGGTTCCAGCCGGCAAATTGTTGGGCTTCATTGTTTCCCAGCACGGAATCAAGGTCAACCCGGAGAAAATCAAGGCCATCTTAAACATAAACCGTCCTACATGCCTAAAGGACATCCAACGACTAACATGTTGTGTTGCAGCAGTTAGTCGGTTCATCAGCCGACTTGGAGAGAAGGCCCTGCCGCTGTACAAGTCATTTGATTACACCGGCTTGAACAAAGCATGTCCCAAAGATCCGTTTGCTTTGCCTCGCATTGACCAAGTCATTGACTCGACGGCTGGCTCGGAACTTTTGTGTTTTCTCGATGCATACTCAGGATACCACCAGATCAAGATGAGGAAGACGGACCAATTGGCCAGTTCGTTCACTACCCCATACGGCACGTTTTGCTATGTCACGATGCCCTTTGGGCTGAAAAACGCAGGTGCTACCTGCTAGCGGACAATGCAACATTGCCTTCATGACCAAATTGGTCGGAACGTTCACGCCTATGTGGACGATATCGCGGTGATGTCTAAAAGGTCAAATGACTTAATCTCTGACTTAAAAGAAACCTTTGATAATCTCCGGAAATACAACATGATGCTCAACCCTAAGAAGTGCGTCTTCGGGGTTCCAGCCGGCAAATTGTTGGGCTTCATCGTTTCCCAGCATGGAATCGAGGTCAACCCGGAGAAAATCTAGGCCATCTTAAACATAAACCGTCCTACATGCCTAAAGGACATCCAACGACTAACATGTTGTGTTGCAGCAGTTAGTCGGTTCATCAGCCGACTTGGAGAGAAGGCCCTGCCGCTGTACAAGTTACTGAAGAAGGCGGACAAATTCATGTGGACGGACGAGGCAGATGCAGCATTGAAGCGGCTTAAGGAGATTCTTTCCTCAGCGCCCATCCTTGCAGTACCCGAGCCTGGCGAGCCCCTGTTAATTTACATGGCAGCAATCAACCGGGTTATCAGCATCGTCGTCGTGGTAGAGCGGAAGGAACCAGGCTATGAGCACGGAGTTCAACGACTAGTTTACTATGTAAGCGAGGTCTTGACGGAGTCCAAGCAGCGTTACCCGCACTACCAAAAGATAGCTTATGGAGTATTCCTCGCTTCGTGGAAGCTGAGGCATTACTTTCAGGAGCACCCAGTCACAGTAGTGAGCAAGACTCCACTGTCCGACATTATCAACAATAGCAACGCTACAGGAAGGGTCGCGAAGTGGGGCATTGAACTTGCCGCCTTCGAGATCACCTACAAAAGATGCGACGCTATCAAGTCACAAGCCTTGGCGGATTTCATTGCAGATTGGATAGAGATGCCAGATGCCACTCCATTGCAGGAACCAGAGTACTGGGTGATGCACTTTGACGGATCAAAGCTGCTCAACGGCTCGGGGGCTAGTGTATTGCTACAGTCACCAAAAGGAGACAAGCTACACTACGTTCTGCAGATCCACTTCGAGGATACAAACAACATGGCGGAGTATGAAGCACTCATTCACGGACTACGTGTAGCCAAGGATATTGGCATCAAGCGCATAGTTTGCTGTGGAGATTCCGACTTGGTTGCCCAACAGGTGGCTGGCACCTGGAATGTGCGGAACCCTATGATGGCAGCATATCGCGACGAAGTGGACGAGATAGCCAAGAGCTTCTTGGGCTACGAAGTCAAGTATGTACCTAGGGAGCAAAACGAGGCGGCTGATCTATTGTCTAAGCTTGGGTCAGGGCGCAAGCAAATTTCGCCAGGAGTTTTCCTAGAGCATCTACGCACACCATCCATGAAGGGCGCCGACATCCACAAACCGGATAGAGCTGACTCTTTCATCAACATGGTGACAAAGACCCCTCCGGCTTGGACTAAACCGTTCATGGAATATCTCGAACACGGAACTTTACCCGACGACGAGGTCGAAAGACGGTAGATAGTACGACGAGCAAAGGGTTATACCATAATCAATGGGCAACTCTACAAAAGTAGCACTACCGGTGTATACCTAAAGTGTGTTTCCCAGCTAGAAGGTATGGAAATCCTACGCGAAATCCATCTCGGAGATTGCGGGCATCACGCCGCTCCTCTATCGTTGGTCGCGAAAGCTTTCCGGCAAGGATTCTACTGGCTGACCGCGAAGGTGGACGCCGACAAGTTGGTTGAAACGTGCACAGGATGCCAGTATTATGTCCGACAACCACATGTTCCTGCTGAAGAATTGCAAACAATACCAATAACTTGGCCGTTTGCAGTCTGGGGGCTAGACATGGTGGGGCCATTGCAAATGACACCATGTGGGTTTACGCACCTGGTTGTAGCAGTTGACAAATTCACCGAATGGATAGAAGCTAAACCCATTAGAAAGCTTGATGGGGCAACTGCCCTTAGATTTGTCCGGGATCTGGTGGTGAGATTTGGTCTCCCACATAGCATCACCACCGATAATGGAAGCAACTTGTCACTCGGAGAAGTGGAGGCCTATTGCTGGGACAAAGGCATCCGACTTGACCTTGCATCTGTGGCACACCCACAATCCAATGGTCAAGTTGAGCGAGCCAATGGATTAATTCTGCAGGGAATCAAGCCACGTCTTGAGGCACCGCTACATAGAGCAGCTGGAGCCTGGGCGGAAGAATTGCCATCTGTGCTGTGGAGTTTACGAACTACACCCAACAGATCTACCGGCTACACCCCTTATTTCATGGTATATGGAGCAGAAGCCATCCTACCTTCCGACATCCTCCACGATGCACCAAGAGTTGCCGCCTATGACGAAGATGACGCTGAAGAATCCAGACGCCTAGATGTGGACCTTCTCGAGGAGGAGCGTGTTTTGGCATGCCAAAGATCCGCCATCTACCAGAAGAAGCTATGCAGCTACCATAGTCGCCGCGTCCGGCATCGCTCGTTTAAAGAGGGGGATTTGGTGCTCCGACTTAAGCAGAAGAAGTCACACAAATTATCCCCGCCATGGGAAGGACCGTTCATCATAAGCAAGGCGCTGCTCAATGGGTCTTACTACCTTGTCGACAATCGTGAGCTCAAGGATAGACCCAGCGAGGACCATAAGCGTAAGCGACGTAACCCGGATGATGACTACCCGGAGCTTGATCGGCCATGGAACATAGCACAGCTACGTCCTTTCTACACTTAGCATTTTTTATCTAATCGTGTACCTCTTATATGATCAATGAAATAAAGCTCTTTGGTTCACTCATATTGCTGAGTCTTTTACCTCCTTTAGTGTTCATTTTTGGATCATATAAACCTTTATGCACAAGCTTTGCGATTGCACTTGTGAAAATTCCGCCTACGGGCATTATCTTAAGTTTTCTGGTCTACACGTTCTTTGTTGTTTTTATGTGGATTCTGGAGTAGTGGCACTTATTGTCGGCGATTTTGTGCTAAGGTTTTTGACGGTGCCATTGGGTATCATCACCTAAGCGCATGGTTTCCACAACGAGTCTTCCGACTCACGAAAAGTCAAGCATAAGAACCAAAGTAATGGATAAGCCAGCACTTGCTTAAAAAATATATACATGCTGGGCATTAATTCTTAAGTAGCAGGATACGACAAACATTGTTTTCCGCCTTAAGATTACATCACCAAGTTTTTTCAATGCACATTCCAGAGGTGAAACAAGAATTACAAAGTGTTTTTTACTCCTTGGCTGTAGGGGACTTGGAGGCCGCATCATCACTAGCCGGAGATTCACCCTCAGCGTCACCACTGTGAGGAGACTCGGAGGATTCAGGGTCGGTGTTGTCAACAAAATTTCTGGGCACGAAGACGTCGACGTCCACCAACTCGGCAACCCTGGTGTCATAGCCCGCGAGTGATGACAGGATGGCTTCGTGATTGATCTCCTTGCCGTCATCGTCCATGTCGGGGATACCAGATGTCACCGTGTCGATGTCGGCACCTTCATAGTGTGCCTTCACCATGGACAACGCCATCCTTGTGCCAGCCCGTGCACATGAAGCTTTCCAGCTTGCGACACGATCGGGGGCTCGACGCATAATCTCCGAGTACTTCACCATGGAGTCCGAGGCCTTGATGTAAATCTACAGGGGCATGGCGATCTCCTTGGCTTGAGTGATGGCGGTGTTGATGAAGTTGCCGACAAGAATCATGCATTCCTTGTCCGAAGGAGGCGAGTGGGTCAAACCCAGGGGCGCTGAAAATTCCGACAACGTATGCATGAGTTCAAAAATCCTAAGTATCCAGATTACAGAGCTACAAGACGGAGGATACTTACTGAAGATGTTGGCCTTAGCCTGCCAGACGACGTCCGCCAAGGATTCTTTCTCTTGTTGGAGGAGCTTAAACGCCTCGCTATGGCGAAGGTTTTGCTCATCGGCAGCTTGCTTCTGATCCTTTAGGATCGCAAGCTCCTCCTTCGAGCGATTGATCTCAGCGGAGGCGGAGTCCTGCAGGGCTTTCATGGAATCCTCGTGCATCTTCAGCATCTGTTCCCTCTCCTTCTTAAGGATCTTGTTCTCGCTGTCCAGCTGCTGGATGTGCTTGGACTGCTCGACAATATCCTTAGCCTTGGCGACATGCTCTGCAAGTCGGAGAAAACACAGTACACCGTGAGTACTTGAAGAAGGAAGGCACAAAATTAAGATGGAAATGCGCAAAAAGAAAACAGACTCTTGTTTTTGATGATCTATTCCTTCAAGATGGCGGTTTTACCCTTTTCAGCTTCAAGGTCCGCGCGCATCTTCTGGTACTTATCATTGGCCATGCCCCTCCGAGCATTCTCGTTCTGTGGAAACAAATACAAATTCAAGTCGTTGTTTAGTCTACTTGGAGCCCCTAGTCGGAGATTTTTCGATCTAGGTGCTCGGGGGCTACAACGAGAGTTTTTAACTTAGCAATATGCTTAGCTTTTCTTTAAGCATCTAGTCGGAACCAATTCAGTTCTCAACTAGAAGCTTGGGGGCTACAGTATGAAGTTTTAACTCAGAAAATGCTTATCTTTTTCTTTAAGTATCTAGTCGGAACTAATTCAGTTACAACTAGAAGCTTGGGGGCTACAGCACTTAAAAATTATGAACACTATGTATGCTACTATTAAAGCATCTAGTCGGAATAATTCATTCCATCTAAATGCTTGGGGGCTACAGTGAGAGTTTTTTTTTCTAACTTAGTCACTCTTAGAGCATATAGATGCAAAACCAATGGTTTTCCGTCTACATCCTCGGGGGCTACAGTGGGATACTCATATGAAATGCAAAAGGTAAAGTAAAACTTACAAGTGCAATGATCTTGAGGTTTGTAGCACTCTCGGCCAGCAGCTTGCCAAAGGAAACACTTTTGCTTCGCAAGATGTCTGCTTGTCGGAGTAGCTCCTCAAGACCGCACGTTGGAGATGACGACACTCCTCTAGGAACCGTAGTTGTGCTACCCGGCGTTAGCACCGGGAAGATAATCTTTGGCAGTTCTAAGGGTTTCTGGGGAGAAGAGGCACCACCTTCGGTAGATGTACCAGCAACCACCACCGCCTTGCCGCTACCGATGGCATCCTTAGCCGGAGCTTCAGCCATTTTAAGAGCAGCGCTCTCCTGCGTCGCCTGCTCGCCGACAACTGCGAGTTCGGTAAAGGCGCCAGAATCCACTTCCATGGCGGAAGGGCCTGGTACCTCCTAGGCTTGGGAGGTTGTCGGAGCAGAGGAGGGCTTGACGGCAGGAGTAGCAGGGGCGATGGCAGGGGAAGAGTCGTGATGCAGCATATCTTTGATATTTTTAGAAGCCCCAAGAGTCTTGGAGGACTTCTTGAGGCTGGTTGTGGCTTTCTTCCTGAAATGTGCAAAATGCATAAGTATAGGAATAAGACAAATAAACAAGACAATGTCGGAGAATAAGAAGCTTACACTAGGGGGGCGCTTTGGCAAACATCCTAGTGGCTTTCTTCTTTTCCGCCTCCAGGGCGGCAGTACCCTTTTTGGAGGCTCCACCCTCCGTCTTCTTTTTCTTGCCTCCGTCGGCAGCGTTAGAGGTGGAGCCCTTCCGCTTTCGCCCCAACGGGGCATCATCGTCGGACCTGACCGTGACTTCCTTCATGTTGGGATCATAGATTTGGGCGGCCAGGTTGTCCTCCTCTAGATCGCTAAGCTGTTAAGTGAGAAATCACCATGTTAGACAAGATGGTATTAGCAAGACGGAACAACTGGAGTAATGTCATACATGGAGAATAAATACCTACCTTTGGGCACTTTCCGTTTACGAACATGTCGTAGGTAAGGGTGAAGCCGCGCTTCTTATCCTTCACCTTGACGATGTCCTTAAGACGGAGTCGCTCGAGAAGTTGTTCTTGGAGATCCGGAGGGTATCCCTTCGGTCACCGGTGTACTCATGCATGACCTTCGTACGGTGCTACAGAGGTTAGATCCGCCTGATGAACCAGCACATGGCTAGGTCCAAGCCGGTCAGACCCGTATCTACAAACCATTCGATCCGCCTTATTGCGCGAGAAGTGTTGAGGTCGGAGGGAAGGGAGGCACGGGACTGCCATGTGGAAACTTCAGCGGCGGCTCCATCCACGAAGTCTGGGTACGTCGCTTCTCGGCCCCGACAGCGGCGGCTCCATCCACGAAGTCTGGGTACGTCGCTTCTCGGCCCGACAAAGGAATGTCGGGGCCGTAGAAGTACGTCCGCTGCCAGTTCTTGCACGACTCGTGGCCGACAATGTTGGGGAACCACCGGCCAGGTCGGATCTTGAAGCTTATGGTGCCGCAGTTTCTAAGCTCCTCCTTGCTGTGTCCGGCTTCACGTTTGACGGTGAAGAAGTAGACAAATAGATCTAACCTAGGACTAATCCCTAGGTAACCCTCGCAAAGTGCCGCGAAGTTGCTAAGCACTAGGATGCTATTGGGGCCGAGGTTATGGGGTTGGACCTGGAACTGATTCAAGACGAACAGGAAGAAGTGGGAGATGGGCAAAGAAACACCGCGTACCAATTGCGCCTTGAGGTATACCTTCTCTCCGGCTTGGGGAGAAGGGGTCACCTCGCCGGCCGGCGCCGCTCGCCAGGCGTGCCCCTCCGTCGCGGGGAGGTAACCCTCAGCGACCATCTCTTGGATGTCACGGCCGGTGATGTCCGAGACGCGCCAGTCGCCCTTGTGCGAGTCAGGCTCCTCTTCCAGGGGCTCCAGCGCCGCCAGGTTATGGTCGCCGCCGGTGGTTTCTATCATCGCCGATGCGGGAATAACCAGGCCCTCTGGGGGCACGACGACGGAGCTCGCCGGCTTCGCCGCGGCTTCGCTCGACGCCGCCATTGATGGAGATGAACCGCTGCTGGCCATGGAGGAAGGAGAGGATGCGACTGGTGCAGGAAGCAGGGCTAGGGTTTCTCGAGGTTTTCGCGGAGAGCTCGAGGAGGCGCGCAGCTGGAGGAAGAAGATGATGACGCGAGAGAATGAGGTGAAAAAGTGGCAAGTGTCCCACGGCCGCTATTTATCTTACTCTGCGTCAAGATTCGTGCAGCTAATCGGACGGTTGCCACGTAGACGACGTGTTCGAGAACGTGCGCGGTAATTTCGCCACGTCTCCAACCGTCGCCGCCAACGGTTCGTATCGCTCGCGCGGGAAAATCGGCTATGATTACGTTCTCTGCATGTGTGAGTTACGAGGCATCACTGACCTACAACCTACATCATCATAACTGACATGGTAGATGAGCCGTCCCATCGAAGATTCCGGCATGGACAGATTTAATCCGACAACGGGAGCGTACGATGGAAGATTCAGCATTTCTCCTACTTACTCGTGGAAGACGGAGAAAACCTTGCAGGGTTCTTTGGGAGGACTACAAGATGTTGCTCGACGATTTGCCGACATCCATCTAGACAGAGCATTCCACGGGAAGAGGCAAGACGGCGCAAGATCTCGGAGTTCTCAGGGGGCTACTGTTGGGGGTATGCTATATGGGTATCCTCATAGCATGTCTCTTATCCGACTAACCCGGGTGGCCCATAGTCGGTAGCATGGCCTATGGCCTGCTGGGCGGCCCAGTTAGGTGGATCCAGAAGGAGGCCCATGCCGGATAAAGGAAGGCTACGGTGGAGTCACCAGCGTACCCGGAGCCTTGGAGTGCAAGATACACAAGACTAGTAATAGACGGTGTAGGACTCTGTAACCTGTCCGGCTAGGACTTTTCCCTGTAACCCTTGGACCTGACGACTATATAAGCCGGGCCTATGGGAGCCTTTAGGGCACAACCTAGTATCGTTTTACATACACCTCGCACAGCGAACCGATCTCTGTAACTCGGCGTATTGCCATTATAGTGATTTATAGCAGGAGTAGGATTCCGCCGCCGTTGTGGGATCTGAACCTGGGTAAGCTGTGTTACCTCGTACCCGTCAACCGTCTGCCTTACCCCACGTCTCTAAACACGCACTGTGAGGATCCCTCCATGGCGTACTCGTCGGCAATACCACGACAACGAAGGCGGCAACGACGATGACGAGGACGACGACCCCGTGGAGGTTGCTGCCCCCACGGTTCGCAAGACTCACGGGAAGCACCAGCGCGAACTTGAGGCCAGTAAGAGCCTCAAGGCCCACGATGATGACCATGACGAACTCCCTGAGAAGACCTCACACCGTGAGGCCACACCGTCGAAGAAGAAGAAGCAAGCTCCGCAAAGAAGAATGTGAAGCCGGCAAAGCCGGTGTCTCTGCCTCGTTCTGCGAGCAGCTCTGACGCAACCAGCTCGGCCGAGGAAACGACGGCGCACGCGGACGCGACGACTAGTGCTGCCGCCATAATGGACGAAGTGCCACTGGCGTCGTTGCCACCGTCGTTCGCCCCAGTCACTAGCTTGGGGGCCGCTCCGGCCGCATGGGCCTCGCTGCCAAGGGGGGTCCCCGTAACAATTGCCACGGAGGCTACCGCCGCGGCTTCATATTCGAAGAATCCGTTTGTGTCTTGGGCACACAATGTGTTCGAGACGGGCCTAACTCGGAAGATGGGGCCAGAACTGGAAAAACCGGCCAGCATCCGCACCGGCCTGCGATTTCTTCCGGTCGCCAAGTCAGTGCTCCTCGATCCTTTACTTGTCTGCTTGCTTTGTATTTCAATCGGAGAGCTTCATTGACAGAGTTGTTTCACAGGACTGGGGTTAAGAAGATAGGCAATCCTTTAGTGGTGCCAGCCGATCCCTCGCGGAAGAGGAAGGGTGACAAGGTCATTGCTCCCGTCGAAGGCACCAAAAGGGCGAAAGGTGACGACATCGTCACGGTCTCTGACGATCCGGCAGCTGCCCCGAGCGAGCCTCCAACCGTAGAGGAAGCGGCTTCGAAGGCCAAGGAAGATGTGGGGTCACAACATATGGTGCTTGCGGGCTCAACCGATGTGGCCGAGCCGACCTCGAGGGGTGCATTGGCCGCAACAGCGACTTTCCCTCGCTTCGTGGCGAAGTCCGCCATGGCGAGTGCCTCAGTGCCGTCGAGCCAGCTTCCTGGGGCCGCCGACGCGGAGGTTGAATAGCGTCGTGGCCACACTTAGGTCGTTCTCGCGTCGGTGGATGCGATAGAACTTCACGGCATGCTAGGTGCTGCTATTCAGGTATGTCCAGTTCCCGAGGATCTGGCCACTGAATTTCAGTGGTCGGATTCTTAATACTTTGTATGTTATCTAGTCCCCGAGTGCCTAGTCGCTGAATTTCAGTGGGTGGGCACTTAGGAATTTCGTTGTCCAGTCCCCGAGTGCCTAGTCTCTGAATTTCAGCGGGTGGGCACTTAGGAATTGTTTGTTGTTGACGCTGTGGTTGTTGCGCAGGGCTTGCAGCGCGACTTAGCCGATCGGCTTGCTGCGAAGTGCCGCGTGGAGAATGAGCTCGTCGCCATCCAGGCGACGAACAAAGAGCTTCAAGCGGCTGCGGGTTAGTATATGCTTTACTTGGTACTCGTCGCTTACTTGTCACGGTGTTGACTGTTTTGCTCTGGAAACAGAGAATAGTGCGGCTGAGGTAAAGGAAGCTCGCCAAGGCCTTGTCTCGGTAGGTGATTTGACGGCGGCTCAATCCGCTTTGGGCGAAGCTGAAAAGCGAATCGCCGATTTGGAGCACAAGCTCAAGGAAGCGAAGGCGGAAGCGAGCTCGGCGGAATGACGAGCCAAGGCTGTCGTTACTTCTGCCGCTGAAGAGCGGAAGGTATCTGATGCGCTCGTTGCTGGGTTGCAGTTGATTTCTCTTCTCTTCAAAGTTTCATCACGGACCTCTGCTGCCCGCTGATTGGTAAGCTTCCCTTCAGCCGACTTCCGATTGCGCATACCGTGTTGCGGTTTTGATGTTTGCTTACTTTTTTTGTGTGTCTGCAGGCCGGATTACTGATAACGCGGAAGAAGCGCAGTCGTACGATGCGCGGCAGTGTGTGACCACCCTGGTCGACTCGGCCGCGTTGTCGGCGAACTGCCTTCGTGCGTACCTTCAGGAGATATCACCCACGGAGGTGATTCCCAGCGACCTGGTCGAGGTATGGCGTTACCTGGAAAAGGCCCCGTCGGTCGTGGAATTAATGACGCGGTCGGCCTTCCGTCGTGGGGCGGCGACGACGCTCAGCCTTGCGCTCTCCAACTTCCCGGATGACTTCGACCTCGACGATGTCATGAGCGGTTACCCGTCGTCGACGGGCTCGGTGGAGATTGCCGAGGTGCTGAAGCTGACGGACCGAGCCACGGTATACTACGAGCGCGTTTGGGCGATGGGCGGCCTCATCCCCTACTAGGAGACGATTGTCGCCCCCAATGACCCTAAGCCGAAGCACCGAGACTTCAAGGTGGAACAACCATTCCGTGCGGCGATGGCAGGCGAGCTGACGGCGTATCCATGAAACCCTTACGTGCCCTTTATCCGCAACCGCGGGGATGGTGGCGCGTCTTCGTCAAAGCATGCGGAGTAGAATGTTTTGCGATATGGCGTTAGTATGAAATAACTATGTAACTTTCCTTGTATGCGAAGCAAATTGTGCTGCTATAAAGGAATGCTCGTGTTATTTTGTCAGTCGTTTTGTGATTTTGGATGTTGATTGTGCGAGTCCCCGAGCGCGTCCACCCTTTTTATGGGGTTTACCTCATTTTAATGTGTTTTGTGAACTATTAGTGAGTTGGGGTCAACTCACCATGGCTCGGAAAGCCAGTCGCATGGCGACTCCCAGGGGTGCTCTTTACTTGACCGTTTTCCCAGGAGCGAACGGGGTCGGGTTGCCGAGTCCCCGAACGTGGTACTTGGCCGTTCTAGTCGCAAGCCCATGGTAGGTGAGGACTAATGCGTGTTATGTTAAGCGCGTCACTCTTGCCTGATCTGGAAGATCAGTCGCATGGCGAGTCCTGGGCACACTCTCATACTTGGCGTTTTTCCCTAGTCGCTCGTCTTTGGTCGGATGTCAGTCCCCGAGCGTGGTACTTGGCCGTTCGAGTCGCTGCGCCGAGGATGCGGAGGACTTGGTCGCTGTGGGAAGCGAGTGCAGTTGTCTTGGCTCGGGGAGCCAGTCGAGCTAGGCGACTCCAATGGGGCTCCGGGTTAGCGTTTTTCGTGGACGCTACGAGGCCTGAGTTTTCCTAGTGCCCTCGTACCGCACTACTTGGCCATGCCAGTCGCTTTGCCAAAGGTTGACTTCTGCGAATAGTGTAACGCTATTATTATGAGTGCGAGTGGCACAAGACACGGATAGTAGACGCAATTTTGTGGTAACCAATCTGTTCTATTTCATAGCGGGTAGGGGGTACATGTCTGGAGTTCTAAGAGTAGAACTTCCGTAGGAGGTTTACATTCCATGGCCGCTTGACGTCGAGTTTTCCATCGCCTCGGACATCGGTGAGGTAGTAGGCATCGTTGCCCAGGACTCGCCCGATGGCGAATGGTCCCTTCCAAGGGGGTGAGAGCTTGTGCATTCCTTTCTTGTCCTGGATTAGGCGCAGTACCAGGTCGCCTTCCTGGAAAGTGCGAGTCCGCACTCGCCGGCTGTGGTAGCGGCGGGGCCCTTGCTGGTAGATGGCGGTGCGGGAGCGATCTAGGTCGCGTGCTTTGTCGAGCTAGTCGACTCCGTCTTGGCGTGCGAGCTCATTGTCGGCCTCCGTGTAGTTGAGCACCCTTGGTGAGTCGTGCTCGAGGCCGGTTGGCATGACTACCTCGGCACCGTAAACCATGAAGAAGGGGGTGAATCCTGTTGACCTGTTGACGGAGGTGCGGATGCCCCAGATGACAGAGGGGAGTTCCTCGACCCAACACCCGGAGGTGTGCTCGAGTGGGACTTGTAGCCGTGGCTTCAGGCCATGGAGGATGCTCTGATTGGCACGTTTTGCCTGGCCATTGGACTCTGCGTGAGCGACTGAAGCAAGGTCGAGTCACATGTGGTGCTCCTCGCAGAACTCAGCCATGGCTCCTTTGGCGAAGTTGGTGCCATTGTCCGTGATAGTGCTGTTTGGGAACTCGTAGCGATAGATGAGCTCGCGTAGGAACTTGGTGGCGGTCTTCCCGTCGCACTTGCGGACTGGCTTGGCCTCCACCCATTTTGTGAATTTGTCGACTGCGACTAGGAGGTGAGTAAAGCCAGAGGGGGCCTTCTTGAAGGGGCATACCATGTCCATGCCCCACACGGCGAACGGCCAGGTGATGGGGATTGTATTGAGCGCCGAGCTCGGCACGTGAGTTTGGTTGGCGTATTTCTGACATCCGACGCACCGCTGGACAATGTCGAAAGCGTCTGCGTGTGCGGTGAGCCAGTAGAAGCCGTGTCGCATGGCCTTTGCGGCCAGAGAGCGGGCACCGGCGTGGTGGCCACAGTCGCCGGAGTGGATGTCTTGGAGAATTTTGCGTCCTTCAGCGGGTTGGACGTAGCGTTGGAACACGCCGGTCACGCTGCGCTTGTGGAGTTCGCCGTTGATGATGACAAAGGACTTGCAGCGGCGTGGTATCATCCGGGCCTCCGTTTCGTCCGCGGGTAGGGTGCCTCCCTCCAGGTAAGCGACGTATGGCGCGGTCCAGTCGTCTGCGGTGCAGGGGGTGCTCGTACTCGGCCATGTTGTTGGTGCAGGGGGTGAAGTCGAGGTAGAGGACGTAGCGGAGCTTGTCGCCCTTCGGAGATGTTAGCACGATCCCTGCTCCTGCACCGTCTGCATTCTTGGAGCCGTCTAAGTGCAGGTTCCAGTAGTGGAGATATGACAGCTTCTCCGGCTGCTGGGCCTCCTCCCAGTCGGCGAGGAAGTCTGCGAGAGCCTGTGACTTGATCACCTTGCGCGGCTCGTACTTGATGTTGTGGACGCCGATCTCGACGACCCACTTGCCGACTCGCCCGGTTGCCTCGCGGTTGCGGATGATGTCCTGCAACGACGCTGAGGAGACGACTGTTATTGGGTGCTCCTGGAAGTAGTGCGGCAGTCGCCGCTGTGCTCTGAAGACCGCGTATACCAATTTCTGGTACTGCGGGTAGCGCTGGCGTGGCTCGGTGAGGACTTCGCTGATGTAGTATACGGGTCGCTACACCGGGCGCTCCTTCCTTTCCTCTGGCCGTTCGACGACCATGACGGCGCTGACGACGCGCTCGGAAGCCGCGACGTAGACCAGCATGGGTTCCTTGTCGACGGGGGCAGCGAGTAGCGGTGCTACGAGTAGCACCTCCTTGAGAGTGTGGAGCGCGTCGTCTGCCTCGTTGTCCCACTGGAAGGTGGGGTTCTTGCGCATTAGGCGATAAAGGGGCATCGCCTTTTCGCCTAACCGGGGGATGAAGCGACTGAGAGCCGCGACTCGCCCGGCCAGCTTCTAGACGTCGCGCAGGCACTCGGGTCTACCGAGTCGAGCGATCGTGTTGATCTTGGCGGGGTTCGCCTTGATCCCTCACTTGGAGACGACGTATCCCAGTAGCTGTCCAGTTGGTACACCGAAGGTGCACTTTCCTGGGTTTAGCTTTATCTTGTACCTTCGCAGGTTGGCGAAGGTTTCCGCCAGGTCGGCGAGTAGATCGCCCTGGCGAGTGGATTTCACCACCACGTCGTCGATGTAGACGTGGATATTGCGGACAATTTGGCTCGCAAGGCACTCCTGCATGCACCGCTGTTAAGTCGCTCCGGCGTTATTGAGGCTAAAGGTCATGGCAGTGTAGTAGAAGGCTCTGAATGGCGTGATGAACGCTGTCTTCTCTTCGTCCTCGATGGCCATTTTGATCTGGTTGTACCCAGAGTAGGCGTCGAGGAAGCATAGCGCCTCCGAGCCCGCGGTGGACTCGATGATTTGGTCGATCCGTGGGAGGACGAATTGCTCCTTCGGGCAGGCGCTGTTTAATTTTGTGTAATCGATACACATTCTCTAGGTCCCTTTTTCTTCTCGACCAGGACTAGGTTTGCCAGCCACTTGGAGTACTTGATTGGCCGAATGAAGCCTGCAGTGAGTAGACGCTGCACCTCCTCGGCGATGGCTCGTCGGCGCTCTTCATTGAAGGGCCGCAACGACTGCTTGACAGGTCGCACTTTGGGGTCGATGTTGAGTTTGTGCTCCGCAAGTTCCCTCGGGACACCAGGCATGTCGGATGGCTTCCATATGAAGATGTCCCTATTCTCACGGAGGAACTCGATGAGCGCGCTTTCCTATGCTGGGCTCATGCCCGTTCCGATCGTCACCGTCTGGCTGGAGTCGCCTGGCACCAGCTCGACGGTGCGGGTGTGTGTCGTTGCCTCGAAGGCGGTGGAGCTGCCACCCTCTGAATTGGGCTTCTTGAGTATGGTGGGGTCGTCGCTGTTGACCCCGTTCGCGTACTTGGCGACCTCCTCAGCATGGTTGGCCTCCACCGCGATGACGGCGTCAGCGAGTTCGGCGCCTTTGGCCTCGCATTCTACGGCCATGTCAGGGTCACCATGGACAGTGATGATGCCACATGGCCCAGGTAGCTTCATCGTGTTGTACGCGTAGTTGGGTGCTGCCATGAATTTGGCGAACGCCTGGCGCCCCAGGACGCAGTGGTAGGGGCTTTTGAAGGGCACCAGCTCGAAGACAATCCGCTCGGTGCAGAATTTTACTGGTGTGCCGAAGGTGACTGGCAGCGTCACCTTACTGATTGGGTACGCCTTATGTCTGGGGACGATGCCATGGAAGGTGGTGTAGGTCGTCTCGATCATCGACCGCGGGAGCCGCAGTCGCCTGAACGTTTCTAGGTATAGGATGTTGATGGAGCTACTGCCGTCCATCAGCATTTTGGGGAGCGAGTAGTCTCCTACCTTGGGCTTAACCACTAGGGCAACTCGGCCCAGATATTCGATCCGTGGAGAGTGTTCCTCGCTGCTCCAGGTGATTGGTTGCTCAGACCAGTTGAGGAACTGGGGGATGTCTATCCGGGACACCGCGTTGACGGCGATGCGATGGGCGATGACCTTCTTATCGCGCTTCGTGTTGAAGCCTGTGAAGGTGTGGAGCGAGACGGCGATGCTGCCAAACTTTCCGCCGTTTGCCGGGTTGTTGTCGGGGTCTTCCAGCGGGCGTTGTGCCTTCTCGATCTCCTTGAGAGAGTGGCAGTCGGCGGTCATGTGCGTGGCGGGCTTTCCTTCCCTGCAATGAAACACACAGGGTTGGTTGAGAAGGGCCGTGGGATCGAACCTCAGCTTTGCCTTGTAGTTCCCACCGTCGCGTCGCTATCCTCCGTCGCGGCGAAAGCTCTTGGGATCGCGCGGCGCGTATCCAGCATTGGCGACGAAGTCGACTCGCCCTTCACCGTGGCGTTTGCCGGTGAGGCAAGTGTTGTTGTAGCGTAACTCGGGTCGCCTCCCGTTGTCGTGGCCGCTCGTGCGGCGATGTCCTCCCGACTCATCCTTGGTTTCTTGGTTTGGGTCCTCCTCCGCGTACTTCTTTGCGGTCTCTAGGAGGTCCTGTATGTTGTCGAGTGTTCTGTACACTCGCTTGAGCTTGGCGACCAGGGGCTCATAGCGACACGAGGTCTTGAAGCAGTGGATCGCGGTGTCCGGGTGGATTCCGGCCGCGTTATACCACAGATCTTGCCACCGTTGGACCCAACTGCGGGTCGACTCGCGGGGTCCCTGGACGCATCGCTCCAGGTCCTCGATGGTGGTGGCGCGGGTGTATGAGCCCTCGAAGTGCCTGACGAAGGCATCGCGCATTTCCTCCTAGGAGTCGATGCTATCCGCAGGGAGGGTGTTAATCCACTACCTGTATGCTCCCTCCATCATCAGGGGGAGGTAGCGGGCGGCGAGTAGATCGGTGTGGCCGGCAATCCCCATCGCATGAGGTAAGTGTCCAGCCACACGGACGGATCGTACGAGGGGTCGTACTTCTCTATTTCCTTGGCGCTTTGAAGTTCACCGGGTATCTTTCGCCTCGGATCATCGGTCCGAAGCACTAGGGTCCGACTCGGCTCAGCGATCCCCTTGGTTCGCCGTCGCGGCGATTGGTGAGGGTGTGCTGCGGGTCTTCAGGCTAGCGTGCGCGCCAGCTCTGGTTGTTGATGATGTGGGTGCATGCGTTGAAGGGCTGCCTGTTGGGGGCGACGAAGTTGTTAGCCGGCCGTGGGTCGTTGGTGGAGAGTGCCGCGTTCGCGTGTCGGTGTTGGAGCTGCAGGGCCTCGGGTGGTGGGCAGTTGAGGGTATTCTCCGCCATGCGGCGACCGCTCAAGGCCGCTGTACTGCCTGATGAACGCGAGTACATCCGACCCTGTGAGTTGGTGCCCACGTTTTGTTGCTCAACTGCTTTGGCGAGTAGATCCTTGGCGTACTGGATCTGCAGGGCGCCATCTCCGGTGACTTGGATGTTGTCAACCGCAGCTCGGCTCGCGACAATATTGTCCATTGGGGTGGAGAACAGCGGGAGGCCGTTCGCGTCTCGCTCTCGTGAGGAGACCATGATCCGTGGTTCGTCCCTAGGGGGCGCGCGGTTGGGTGATGGTGGGGCGCCGTTGGACGTCGCCCCTGGTGGGGGTCGAGCGCTTCCTCCTGGCGGCGCGTTCTCGCAGATCGCGCGCTCGGCCATGCGAGCCGGGTCGTTCTCGTCGTCGAAGTTCAGGGCGCGTCCTTGGATGGTAGGGTTTAGGCACGACCTGATTCGAAGTTGGTGATAGCGCGACAACTCCTGCGTTGCCGCCTGCTCGAGGCAAAAAATTTCGCTCTCGGCTTGCTCCTTGCAGACCGCCTCCGCCAGTCGCAGGCGGAGTTCCTCAACCTCTGTTGTCGTCGCGTTTGGTGGGATCGGCGTGGAGAAGGGGTCTTCCGAGGGATCGGGGCCAGTCGCCATGTAGGTTGCGGCGTGGCGACCGGTTCCGTCGTGGAGGTCGGCGGAGTTCTCCGACCCGGAGTCGAAGTCGAAGATCCCAAGGATGGAGGGGTCCTCGAAATCTCCGACGTTGGATACCTGGGTGATGGAGCCTGCGGGCGATGTGGCGACAATGGATCCGGCAGCCGATGTCGGGGTCGCCGAATCGGCGTCGTCGTTGAGGGCCGTGTCGTCCGCGGCTGTGGTGGTTTCGGACACATTGCTATGGGCCAAGTCGTACTCGGAGGCGAGGCGGTGGATCGTGCGGACCTGGCTCTCAGAGAGCCGGTCGCGTGGTAGCGACTCGCAGATGCGAGCCGAGTCTTCTGAGATGATAACATCAGTGAGACCGACGAAGAGGCTGATCGTTCCGACCGGCAGGATCACGCTATGTGTGACGGGTCGTGCCGCCGGGACGTAGCTGCTTGGCAAGATCTGGAGCATCTCGCCGATCGCGATCATGCGGCCGGTGGCGATCGACTCGTTGATGGGCAGATTGGATCTCGCAGCAGAACACTGGCCTAACCGGCCAGGCCCCACGGTGGGCGCCACTGTCGTGGGAATGACCACGGCAGATGCTGCAATCGGCAGCGAGTAGTAGAACATGGGGCAAGGGCGGCCAGCCATCTGCGGTGCGAGATGAGGGCGGAGACACAAGGGTTTACCTAGGTTCGCCCCCCGGAGGGTAAAGACCTACTCCTGCTAGATTGTATTATGGTGAGAGTACAAGGGGGCGAGATCGATGACTAGGCGGCGAGTCGCTTGGGGGTATGATGGAACGTATCCTCTATGCGTACCCTAGGGAGGTTTATATAGGCTCACCTCACTAGGGTTTACAGATTGCAACCGAATTAGTTAAGGATTCAGAGGTTCTTTGACCTAGTCCGACTGGGCCTAGCTATGCTTCTGGGCCTCCAGCTTCCAGTTGCCTGAGTCCTCGCCAAGTCTCGATCCCGTCATCATCCTGCAGGCCCACTCGCTGGCGGCTTGGGCCAATAGGAAACGTCCTGATGGGCATACCCCAGTTGGCATATCCCCATCAAGTTGGAAGTCCATTTTTATCAACAAATGCCCTTAATATGAAAGAATGTGATATGCCGGTATCAAAAAGAACAAGTGCTAGAAAAGAATTTAGCTTGAACTTACCAGCCACAGCATCAGATTCCTCATAGATATCTTCCACATTGATGTGGTTCACTTGTCTCTTCTAGAAAGGGTTGGGCTTGTTGGCTCCTTCAACTTTCTTTTCTAGGCATTCATTTGCATAGTGCCCAGTTTTATGGCATTTGAAGAACTCGACTGACTGATGTCTCTTTTAGCAGGCTGACTTCCATTGTCATTCCCATTGTGGTGGCTCTTGTGTCCACTCTTGTGGTTCTTGTATCTGTCGTTGTCATGACTGCGGTGGTGATTTTTGTCATGGTGATGATTGCTGCCGTGGTGGCTGTTATACTTTCCATACTTGTGGGATCCATAACCTCCACTATCATCACCATGGGAACGCTTGTGAGACGATCCCGAGTTGTGCTTATCAAAGTGATGCTTTCTTTTTCTGCTCTCCACTTGTTTCATCTTGCTTTCCAAGATGGTGGCCTTGTCACATAGTGATTGATAAGTTGGGACATATGCAACAGAAATTTGCAAGTTCATCTCATCATTAAGTCCCTCAAGGAACTTCTCCTTCCTCTTGGCATCAGTATCAACCTGATCCGGTGCATAGCGCGCCAGATTGTCGAACTCCTCAATGTATTCTGCCACATCGCGGTGACACTATTTCAGATTGTGGAACTATTTCTTCTTCAAATTCATCACCCCTGATGAGATATGGGCAGTGCGGAAACCATCCTCAAAGATAGCCCATGTCACATCCTCAATAGGAGTGGTGATTTGGAAATTGTCCCACCATGTGGCTGCTCGTCCTTTAAGCAGATGTGCTGCAAACCTGACCTTTTCCTCATCAGTGCAGCCCACAGTTACTAAGTCCTTGTTCATGGAACGTAGCCAATCATTGGATACCATGGGATCAGTGGTTCCCGAGAACTTTGCAGGCCTCAATCTCAGAAACCTGGTGAGCATGTCAAATGCAGGTGGGTTGTTCTGATTGTTGTTGTTGTTGTTGTTGTTATTGTTGTTGTTTTGGTTCTGATTTGCCATGAACTAGGTCATCATCTACATCAACTAAGTTTGAGCTGTCATCATCTGCTGCATCTTGGGATTATTGTTATTGTTATTTTGGTTGGGGTTGGCACGACAGGGAGGCATCTGTGGTTTCAATAAGGATAAGTAATGAGATATAACCCATAGATGCTTAACATGCACAATACATCACATAGAAACAATCAAAAAATAATCGAACACAACATAACATAGAGTTTGAACAATCTAAACAACAAGTTTTGGAAAAGTAAACACACTAGCAAGCGATACACATGTTGGATGGTCATTGCGACTCAATAAATCAAAGGATGATAGATAAATAGGTAGCCGAGTAATCAACTACTCCTCCATGTCGACCTCCACGTCCACAAGAGTAAGTTCGGCTGTCTCCATGGCTGTATTGTACTCCTCCATGCTAGTGGTCAAAGCCTCGACCTTCGCATGGAGGGCTCTCTTCTGCGAGCGCAGCCTCTCTATCACTCCCTGCTGAGTCTCTAACTCAAAGTCCTTGGCCTCTATCTCTACCCTCATCTCCTTGATATTCTAGTTTTTGTCCTGCACTCTTTTCTCCTAATTCGTGAACTTCTTGTCCTGGCTCTCGAATCTGGCCTCCATCTCCTTGATGATCTTGTCCTGCTCCACGAAGAGCTTGTCCTTCTCCCTCAACTGAACCTGAAGCTCGTCATTGCTAAGCATGATGTTGGTCCTATCTGTGTCAAGGTGTCTAATATGTCCCTCTAGGTCCTGGAGGTATAGATGAACTAGCTCAATCGTTTCTCTAGCAGCGCCCTCATACACTAATGCCTCTCCCTCCTCGTCACGTCTCCCAAATGAGTGGAAGTAGAGGCCCCTGAGGTCAGAGGAGTGGCGTCCGCAGAGGCATCCGATTAGATCATGCATGACTACATCTAGTCCCTTCTCCTTGTCATCGTGCATCAGCTTGAAGGTAATCTCTTCCGTGAGTGGCTCCGTCTGACGTCCCGGCTGCGAGACTCTAAAACTCCAAAGATCCTTCCTCTCGAACTTGGTGAGCTGAAGTTCCTTAATACTAGGAAGTGGGAGGTTGAGCACACTAGTGAACTGCACGATACATGAACCAAAGCGAGTTCCATTGAACTCCTCGGCAGTGTTGATGACAAAGCTAGGCATCTATTGCATAAGATAGAAAAATATTAGAACCACAAAAGATAGTGAAACAAAAAGCCAAAAGAAAACATTCAACAATAAAACATACAAGTCATGGCATACAAAAATCTACCACAAGCACTAAGGTTCAAACATGACTTAGAATTTTTTTTGCGAGAAAACGACAAGTGTGGTGGTCCAACTAGCAGAGTACGTCACAATTCTCACTCATATGCTAAGTCTATGATATCTTCCCTTAGACGTTTTATGGTGGTCTCTAAGTCTTGGGTAACACTTCTTCTCTTCCTTAAGATCATTTTGAGTGTTGAGCATTCTACACTTGAGTCTTTCACCAAGCTCCTTGATAGCATTCCAAGCTGCATTTCTTGCAGAGTCAAAGAATGTCGTATACATTTCTGAGTTGGTGCCCATGTAGAATCTAGACTCTTTGTGGTTGTCTCCCTTGTTTTTGTACAAGTGAAGTTGCACCCACCAATATTCCTCTCATTCATTCATCACTGGAAATCCCTTGTACACGGCCTCACCATGTATTCCCAAGCTAACCATAAGGGTTTTGAGTGCTTTGGGAAACTACATCTCACATTCTAAAGTCATGGTCATGAGTGGTCCCTTCTTGACAGCTTAGTTGATGGTGGCCATCTACAAATAGAGATGAGAAAGAAGATTAGAAGAGGTTTACGAGAAGAAAAAGACAAGTGTGCAATTTTCAAAGAGTTGCATTTTTCCTTAGTGGTTTCCTTAGTCTAATCCAACCTAGGGTCATAATCCTACAGGCAACACAGTGCTCTGATACCATCTATAAGACCCCACCTTTATAAGGTAAAGGTCCCTATGATTGCAATGCTAGTCCCTGTATCAAATGCTAGCATACACAGTTTAAGATGAAGTACACGGATACAAAGGTCGTTTATTACATCGTCATTCCAGAGATAACATAGTCTTTACAACTCAATAGCCAAATGTCGTGGTGTGGAACACGGCAGTGCCATCGGGGATGGCTAATAAGGGACACTCGAATGCAATCGGTGGCTCACGCAATGGGTTGGGCATGGTAGACTACAAACAGAGCGACGTACCCAGGTTCGGGGCCCTCTCAGCGAGCTAATACCCCTACTCCTGCAAGATGAACTATATGACGGGGCGAATTCCCTGTACGAGATGCTCCTGGAGCTGTTTCCTTAGCGGCTATCGAGAGCTAGAGGAAGATAGGAACTAACGGCTAGCACTTCTATACTTCTATTGTTTCTTACTTACTTACCTAGAACCCCAGCTCTGCCCTCCCTTATATACTGGTCTAGGGGGCAAATTACAAATTAGGCTCTAGGGTTTACTGTTTGGATACGGGTTTACAGGGCAGGGTCGGCTGCAGGGCCCAGTCGGTGGGCCAGGACCCAGTCCGCCCTTCTTTTAGCATCACCCTCTTCTTTGGTGGTCACCCGGGCTTCCTTTGGGGCGTCACCCTCGCTTTAACGGTCACCCGGACTTCTTTTTCCAGTCAGCCGACCACTTTGCTTTATCCTCGTCGGGTAGCGCTGGTCATGATGGCACGCCAGCTTGCCTGATGATGAAGGAGGGCCAGAGGCTTACCCCGCAAGGAGCGTCAGTCCCTCCATGCTCTCCATTGAATCCAAGGTGAGCCGGGTGGAAGCGGCCACCTGGCCGATTCTTCTGGCTACCGGCTAGACGGGCCAGCCGGGAAAGTTCCACGCCCAGTCGGGTGGCATCAGCCAACCGACCGGAGTTGTCCTTCTTGAGGGCCAAGAGGCCTGTTCCTTCTGGAGCTGGCCTACTTATGCCTGGCTTTCCCCACCCGGGGGTTATCCCCCCGACACTAGTCCCCGAGCACGTATGGAATTGGCCAGTGGGTAAGGTCTTGCATGCTCCTTTTAAAATCCCAACGTAGTTGTTTGACCGCATCCAGCTGCAGCTTTTGCTTTTGATTTTCGGCTAGATTTAACCGGCTGCGGAATCGATGGCCGCCCACTGGGTGTAGGCAGCGAAGGCAGGGACCGACTGGCGTAGCTAGAGACGAAACGTTTGCTTAATGATGTTGGTGATGTTGTCATCCACGAGTGCTGATCTGGCGCACGTCGCGTCAGTTGGACTTCCGTGTCGCTGCGTCAATTTTTGGCAACTGCGCATGCAACTTGTCGCAGCGGTTTCTCAGGGCGAGCACGCACGCCTCATCTCCCGGTAACGCCCGTGGATCTTCTGTGGCGGTTATGATGGCATAAAGGATCCGAAGTCGTATCATCGTGCGGCCGGGGTGCCTCGAGGCCATGCGTCGCGTGGAAGATGAGGGGGCGACGGTACCGCTCTTTGGTGATAAATAGAGCCCTGGAGGGGGAACAATGCTCACACTTCTTCGTCCTCCGGCTCATCTTCTCCTTCTCTCCAGCGCACCTTGCTCCTTGCGCCCCTTTTCCTTGCTGCTGCCGGAGCCACCGCGCACCATTCACCACGGCCGCCCCTCCTGCAGATATGTTGCCGGAGCAGCGCGGGGGTTGGTGCAGGTCGTTCTTGACTGACGACCTCGTCTACAAGTATCGGCGGGGAAGATTTCTTCCCTCGTCGATGCTGGTGAAGCATCGGCTTGCACCGGAGGGGGAGCGGGTGCCGGACCCTCTGCCGGGGGAGTGCGTCGTCTTCTTGGCGCACTTTGCCCGCGGCTTCGGTCTACCCGTCAGCCCCTTCCTGCTTCAACTCTTCGTCTTCTTCGACCTTCAGCTCCATCACCTTGGCGTGAACGCCATCGCGCAGTTGTTGCATCATGCAGCCTGCTGGGTGTCCTGCCTTGGGGTGTGGCCTGAGGTGGCGAACTTCCTCAAGTTCTTCCACTGCAAGACCCAGAACACGGTCATGGACGGACCACTGACACAGACGGGTTGCTGCGCCATCTATCAGCGGCCTTCTTCGCAGATGTCGCGGTTCGAGCTTTCTGACACCGTTAAGCTGTGGCAGCGCTCATATTTTTATGTGAGCAATGCCATGGAGGTGGACTGGATATGCCTGCCGCCCTTCATCAATGTTCCTTCGACGCGGAAGGGCTGGATGACGAAGAGCATGGCCGTGGTGGCGGACCTTGACCGGATGGTCGCCCGGGTGGAGGCGATGTTGGAGACGGAGCGGCTCACCTCCCGGGACATCGTGCTATCATGGATGGTGCGTCGCATACTTCTGCTGTAGAAGCGGTCGCACAAAATGTGCCATCTGTCGACTGCCGATGATCCGACGCGGACGTCGCGGAAGGACGTGCCCTACCAGGACCTGTGGAACTGGATCTCGATGATTTCCAAGTTCCGCGTGGAGGCGACATGGGTGTACTCCTGCCCACCGTACCATCGCGGCCGCCTGCCGCCCCGGGTAAGTTTGTTCTCTGGCTCCCTTGCGTTTTTATTGCGCTGTTGTTAGCTCTCATTGGGTGCCTTATGCTCCCCTTTTTGATTAGTTATTCACGACATAGCTATCCGAAGATGGTATGGGTGACTTCCCTCTCCCCTCCTTCTTGGCGGACAGGAAGCCGAAGAAGTACCCCCAGACGATGCCCAAAGGGTTTCCCATACGGGCGGGCGACGGCCCCTCGGATCCTGATGGTAAGTTGCCGGTTGCATCCCTTTCCTTCGTCCTGGCCCATGTGGATGTGGCTCAAGACTTTGTTTTTGTTGCAGTCGATGCCACCGACGAGGAGGGCGGCCGAGATAAACCCACGGCGAAAGCCCGAGGGAAGAGGGCGGCGCCTGCTGTCGCGCCGGCTCCAGTTGAACAAAACAGGATGCGCCGGGTGCGCCAAGTTGTCATCCCGCCATCCGTTGTTGGGTTAGCGCCTTTTCTTGCCTCTAGTGGTTCTGCTGGGGTTTTGTCTTACTTTCTTCCCACGCAGCGAGGCGGTGACGCTTGGTGACTCTGGTGTTGTAGTCGATGCTCCTCCTCCACCTCCAGTGGTCGAGGTGGTGGCGAGGTTGCCGGCTGCATCCTTACCGGCTACACCGTCCATGCCGTCTCCGCCTGGGGCTCCTCAGGATTCCCCAACCACGGTGTTGCTGCACCAAGCGCCCGCGTCCGCGTGGTTGGGGCAGCTTTTCTCGGCCGCACAGGACCCCGAGACTCCCCTCCACCGTCCTGGGGCTGGTGTGAACCCGGCCTAGAGCAATGCTCCAGCCAGTTTGGCCAGGCCCATCATCACGGAGGTGACAGAGGAGGCTGTAGCTGCACAGACGGCTGCAGCGGGCGGTGGCCAGCTGGGCGCTTCCGACCCGGCAGAGAGGGAGTTGGTGGTGGCCAAACCTTCGGGTCCGGTCGATGATGGTCGTGCTGACCGGCTCGAGGCCAGCTCCGGCTGTGCTGACGCCGGGCGCGATCCTCGCCCAGCTCTCGGGTGCAGCGCCCGTCACACTCGGCCAGGTTCGCCACCTGGTTGAGGGAATGGAAAAGGGCCTTGGCGAGGCCAAAAATTTGTCTGTTTTGATGGAGGTAGGTATCTCTCCCCATTGTCTTTTCCGCACTCGGATTTGTGCAGCCATGTTGCTGCTCCGTTTCTTATTTGTTTCCTTTTGCAGAAAGCGTTTGCGGAGTCGGTGAAGAATACCCGGGAATCTAGGCCGTAAGATTGCTTCTTCCGACCTGTCTTAGCGGTTGGCTCCCTTTTCCCGTTTTTTGTTGACCATCGGGTATCCTTCTACAACCATGATCCTGGACAAGGAGAAGGAGGTGGAGCGCCTCAAGGCTGAGGTTGCCCGGCTGGAGGAGTCGAATCAGACGCGGAAGGCGCAATTCAATCAATTGGCCAAGGCCAACCACCGGCTTGAGGTTAGCTTGGAGAGGGGCAAGAAAGCAGCTGACATCCGAGTGGAGGTGCTGAAGAACTTTGAAGCGATCTCCGCCAAGAGGGAGGAGACTATCAAGACTCTCCGCTCCCAGGAGGAGGACCTGACCCAGCGACTCCAGAGCATCTCGGAGATGGTTGTCAGTAAGTTTTCACCTCTTTTCTCCTTTGCGCCATGGCTGTCTGAATCGAATCTTGCCGCTTACTCCTGTCTTCGGCTGCAGCTTATTACCCCGAGTCGACCGAGATGGCTCTTGAGAAGCTACCGGTGGACTAGGTTGGCCGTGATCTGACCCCCCTGGATCTGGTTGAGGTGTTGGCGGAGGAGAGCAGCGGCCTTCGTGCTATTTGCAATGACCTCTTCCAGTACATCTGGCCAGATACGGGTGAGGTGCATGACATGGGCAGCCTGGCTATTGTGCTGTCTCGTGGCATCGACATGCTAGAGACCCACAAGCAATGGGCAGCGCGGAGATAGCCCTGGCCCTGGTGAAGTCCTGGTATCCTAGGGCTGATCTGGGTGTGCCTACTCGCGCTTTCCATCTTGGAACCGACTATGAGGGCCTCCGCGACAACACTCCGGCGATCCAATCCTGCGGGGTGAAGATTGGCACCATCGTGGATCTCAACCGTGACTTCCGCGCCCCCTTGAGCCAGAGCCGTTTCGCTAGATCCCGGGCCCTAGGACTTTTGTCGATGTTGCCTCCACCAGCCAAGTGCCCGGGGACGACGCCAGCGCCTCTCCTGCCGGTTCACCACCTGCTCCTGCTGCTGATGCTCCTTCCGCCACTCCGGATCCTACCCCTTGATCCCTAATATGCCAGGTGTATTTATTAAACTTGACCTTTGTGTTGTGCTACCTGTTGGTGAAACTTTTGATGTTGAACTCGTATTTTTGTGCGGAACCTTCGTGTTCCGCTTATTGGCTTGGTGGCTGTTTTCGCGTCAAACTCAATCTGTCTTTTTTGCTTGTCGTGGGCCTTTTATTTTTATGCCTTTGTTAGTTGCGGTCTTTGAAACTCGAGTCAGCTAGGGTAGCCGGCCGGGTCGAAGCTCTTTCCCCGTCTTGACTTAAGTTTGTGGGTGCGCGGGAGCGTGCCCACTGGGTTTAGTCCCCGAGGTTCGGGCCAGCTGGGGTAGCCCGCTGGTTCGAACCTCTTTCGCCATCTTGACTTAAGTTAATGGGTGCACGGGAGCGCGCCCACTGGGTGTAGTCCCCGAGGTTCGGGCCGGCTTGGGTAGCCAGCCGAGTCGAAGCTCTTTGCCACCTTATTTCCTGTCAAGTTGTGGCTCGTGTCGTGCGAGACACAGCGTTGCTTTGGGTTAGTTTCATTATACTCACGCACGCTTAGTTATGATTGAACGTCAAAACATGGGGGTGATCCTCTGAGCTAGGCTGTTAGCAGCTCCCCTTTTCTCCGCGAGCATTAGCCCTTTGAGTGTTTTCCTTGCCGGCTGCCAGCCGAGTTGCGGTCTGCAGCTGGAACCGAAGGAATAGCTGAGATGGCGTGCCTCACGATACTTCGGTTCGTTGTTGTTGGCTTAGCTCGTGCAGGAGCGACCGGATCGCCCTGGCACCCCTGTTTTCTGCTTTGGCATTTTCTTGCAGCAGGTTCTTTGAGCTTTTTCTCTTGCCAGGTCGAAAGCCGGTGTGCAGTCTGAAGCCGGAACCGAAGATTTTTGCCCTAGGCACCCTATACAATGTTATGCCGTCTGTAGAAATCGCAGGTGTCCGAGCCAGCCGGTACGGGGATGAATATGGTGCACGAAATTGAGACAAAGTCCTCGGGACTGTGCCGAGGCCTCCGATCTTGTTCATTTATTATATGAAAGGGGGAGAAGGGGGAGATACATACACTTCTGGGTCAAGTGTAAAATGGGCGGAGTAAGCTTGCGTTCCATGGGCGCTCCGTCTCCACATCCGAGCGATCTGCCTTGTTCTTTACCGGCTACTGGGCGTCCATCAGATAGTATGAGTTGTTGTGTAGTGCTCGGCTGACGATGAATGGACCTTCCCACGGCAGGGATAGCTTGTGCATTCCTTTTGTACTCTGGACCAGGCGTAGCACCAGATCTCCTTCACGAAACAAAGTAGGTCGGATCCGGCTGGCATGGTAGCGGCGCATATCTTGCTGATAGATTGCTGACCTGGACAGGGCTAACTCCCTTGCTCCCTATAGCAGGTCCACACTGTCCTCTCGTGCTTCTTTGGCTTCCTGCTCCATGTAGAGCTACTCGTGGGGTGCGTCGAACTGGATGTCCGTGGGGGAACTGCCTCAGCCCCATAGACAAGGAAGAACCGATCAGGCTGGTGCGCAGGCTCCAAACCACAGCTGGCAGCTCCTCTATCCAACATCCGGGTGATCTAATGAGTGGTTCAATCAGTCTTGGCTTGATCCCTGTGAGAAACAGGCCGTTGGCGCGCTCACACTGCCCGTTTGACTATGGATACGCGACTAATGCTAGGTACAGACGGATACCCTTGTCTCCACAGAAGCGAGCGAAAAACCCCTTGGCGAAGTTGGTGCCATTGTCCGTGATGATGCTGTGTGGGTAGCCGAATCAGATGATGATGTTCGTGAAGAACTTGATCACCGTTGCTCCATCCAGCTTCTTGATGGGATTTTCTTCGATCCACTTGGTGAACTTCTCTACGGCTACGAGCAGGTGTGTCATACCGGATCGAGCTGTTTTGAACGGTCCAACCATGTCCAACCCCCAAACTGCAAATGGCCAGGTGATTGGTATCGTCTTGAGTGCCGCAGACGGCGTGTGTTTCAGCTGGCTGAATCGCTGACAGCTATTGCATGCTTTGACTAGCTCTTGAGCGTCCTTCAGCATTGTCGGCCAGTAGAAAGCGTGGCGAAGGGCCTTGGCTGCTATTGCTATTGACGAGGCGTGGTGGCCGCACTCGCCTTGGTGTATGTCCGCTAGGATCTTGGTTCCTTCCTCTCTTGGCTTACACATCGCTGGTAAATTCCTCCAACGCTGCGCTTGTAGAGCTTGTTGTTGATGATGGTGTATGCGCTTGCTGTTCGTCGCACTTGCCGTGCCGCCACTTCCTCCGTTGGGAGCTCGTCCTTGGCTAAGAAGTTCATGAACGACTTCGCTTAGTCAGGTGTTTCCCGGATGGCGTACACCGTCTGCATGATGAGCTTCATCTCCTCACGGATGGCTGGTTCCGAAATGTCGGGTGGTTTGTCGGATGGCTGGTTCCGAAATGACGGCTGGTTCCAAAATGTCGGGTGGTTTGTCGGCTGTTGCGAAATAGTCCCCGGGTGCAGCGCGGAAGTCCCCAGGTGCGACACGGCAGTCCCGGGGTGCGGCACGACAGTCCCAGGGTGCGGCGAAGTAGTCCCTAGGTGCGGCACGACACCGGCTGTTCCTGGATCTGTGTCGAGTATGATGGAGTCGGACTCTGGTGACGGGGTGATGGAAGGCTTGCGCGGGTGCTCGAGGGAGACTCCAGGCGGTTGACCTATCTTGTTGAGCCGACCCTGGCCAAGACATCAGCGGCTTCGTTGTTGGTTGTGGGTACGTGGTGGAACTCACATCCTTCGAAGCAGGCGCACAACTGCTGAACGAAGAAATGGTAGTGTGCCATGTTTTCGTCCCTTGCATCCCACTCGCCAGAGACCTGCTGCACCACCAGGTATGAATCTCCAAAGCATAGTATTTTCTGGATGCCTATCTGCTTGGCCATCTTGAGCCCGTGGATGAGTGCTTCATACTCGGTGACGTTGTTGGATGCTTTGAAGTGGATCTGGAGGACGTACTCCAGTCGGTCGCCTTTGGGCGAGGTTATCACGATTCCGGCTCCGAGTCCTCCTTGCATATTGGAGCCGTCGAAGTGTAGCTTCCAGTGCGTTGATTCATGGACTGGTGGCATGTACTGGGTTTATGCCCAATCGATGATGAAGTCAGCCAGTGCGTGGGATTTGATTGCCATCCTTGTCTCACATTGGATGTTGTGTGCAGCGAGCTCGATGGCCCATTTTGACATGCACCCGGTGGCGTCCTTGTTGCCGATAATCTCCGTGAGCGGAGCCATCTCCTCCACCCGGATGGAGTGCTCTTGGAAGTAGTGCTTGAGTTTCTTGGTAGCCATGTACACACCATACACTAGCTTCTAGTAGTGGGGGTAGTTCTGTTTGGAGAGCGACAGTACCTCGCTTAGGTAGTACACGGGGTGCTGGACCGGCTGGGATTTCCCCTCTTCTGGCCTTTCCACTACCAGTACCACGCTGACCACTCTGTTTGTGGCAGCGATGTACATCAGCATTGGCTCCTTTGCTGCTGGTGCCGCAAAATAGGCGGTGAGGTGAGCATGCGTTTGAGGTCCCGGAAGGCTTCGTCCGCCTGAGCTGTCCATACAAACTTGTCCATCTTCTTCATGAATTGGTACAGGGGGAGGGCCTTCTCACCCAGCATGCTGACAAACCGGCTGATGGAAGCCAGGCACCCGGTGAAATTTTGTACATCGCGCAGGCTTTGTGGAAGTTCCATCCGCTCGATGGCTCCGATCTTCTCTGGGTTCGCCTCGATTCCTCACTCGGAGACAAGAAAACTGAGGAGCTTGCAGGCTAGGACGCCGAATACGCATTTCTCCGGGTTCAGTTTGATCTGGAAACGGCGGAGATTGTCAAATGTCTCCTTCAGGTCCTCGAGCAGTGTGTGCTGCTCCTTGGTCTTGATGACGATGTCATCGACATAGGCGTGCACGTTTTTACCGATATGCGTCTGCAGGCATTTCTCCATGCAGCGTGGTAGGTTTCTCCTGCGTTTTTCAGACCGAAGGGCATGGTGGTGTAGCAGTAAGCCCCATACGGGGTTATGAACAATGTCTTTATTTGATCGGTTACATTGAGCTTAATCTGGTGATAACTTGAGTAAGTGTCTAGAAAAGACAATAGATCACATCTAGCGGTGGAGTCAATGACTTGATCTATCCGTAGTAGAGCGAAAGGATCCTTGGGGCATGCCTTGTTGAGGCTGGTGTAATCAACACACATGTGCCATGTCTTGTTCTTCTCCAGCACCAGCACCGGGTTGGCCACTGATGAAGTCGGCTGCGAGCAACCGCGTGATTTCCTCACAGTTGGTTCTTCTTTTTTCTTCTGCGACACGGCGTATAGATTGTTTGACTGGCTTCGCATCTGGTCGAATATGGAGAGAGTGCTCGGCGAGTTCCCTCTGGACACCTAGCATGTCTTTTGGGCACCATGCGAAAATGTCCCGATTCTCACGGAGGAAGTCGACGAGCGCGCTTTCCTATTTGTTGTCCAGGCCATTTTCGACCAGGACGAACTTGCTTGGGTCCTCCTCGTTTAGCGGGATCTTCATTGTGCCTTGTGATGGCTTGAACTGTGATTGTCCAGCCGGTTTAGGTTCTCCAGCCGGCATATCCTTCTGCAAAGCCGACATGTTCTACATTATGACGCGCTTCTCTTCGGCGATGATCATTGCGTCGGCTAGCTTGGAGCCGTCCGAGGCGCACTCGATCGAACGCTTGTAGTAGCCGTCAACGGTGATCACTCCCTTTGGGCCTGGCAGCTTCATCTTGAGGTACGCGTAGTGTGGCACTCTCATGAATTTGGTGAGGACTGGGCACCCTAATATGGCATGGTAGGCGCTGGAGAGGTTCATGACCTCAAACCAGATTGGTTCGCAACGAAAGTTGTTCTCGCTGCCGAAGATGATGTCCAGCCGGATCTTGCCAATTGGTGAGTGCGACGGGCATGCTACTGCTCCGTGGAACAAAGTGCTTGAGGGCTGCAACTGGGACTCACTGATACCAAGCCGCTCGAGGTTGCTGCGGTACAGGAGTTTGATGCTGTTGCCGCCATCGATCAGCACACGGGAGAAATGACACGAGTGCTTCTTGGAGATGATGATGGGGTCGAGGACCAGGGCTTGGTAGCACAGCCGGCTGATCTTCCTTGCTCCAAGTGATCGCTTGGTCTGACCAATGCAGGTATTGGGGGAGGGGGGACGATTGCGTTCACCTCTGCCTCACGCCTCCGCTTGGCGTGCTTTGTCTCCGGCTCTGCAAGGAAGATGTGGTAGTTGCCCACTTGTTGCGGGAAACCATCCTCGTAGTCCTCATGACGGTTGCGTCGCTCCCTAATGTTTGGTGGGCCTCCGGCTGGCGGTGGAGGTGGTGGTGGGAGCCCGCCGGCTTCAGCCAACTTCTTCGTCCAGCTGCACTGGCGCGTTGTGTGGTTTTCAAGCTTGCTCTAGCCGCTATGGAACTTGCACGGCCCATCGAGCATGGACTCCATGGTGTACTTGGGCCGAGGCGGCTTGTCGTCTGTCCTCTGCCTCCGGCTGCCGCCTACAGCCGGGTCCTCGTGCACAGCAGCTACTTGCTTGGCACCGTACCGGCTGTCCGGCTGGTCGTCTTTCCTCTTGCCATGACGGTTGTCATGGCCGTGCCGCCTGGGGTGATGGTCGCCCGGCTGGCGGCATTCCACTTGCTCGTCCGTGACGATTTGACCTTGGTCGTCCACCATGATGGGCTTCTTCATAGCCGCATCGGCGGTGGCGTACTTGACCGCGATGGCCATGACCTGGGCCATGGTTTGCGGGTTTGCCGGCTGAGCTTGTGCTTCAACATGATGCCGTCTCGGCAACCATTGGTGAAGAAGTCTATATCTTGGTGCTCTCGCACCCCTTTGCACGAGTTGTGCATGCTGGTCCACTGGGTGAGGTAGGCGCGGTCGGACTCATCCTTGCCTTGTACGCAAAGGGCAAGCTCACGAGGTCGACCCAGCCGCTTGTATGTTCCGGTGCAGTTGCGAATGAACGCTTCTTCGAAGTCTAGCCAAGCGTTAATGCTGTTGTCGGGGAGGCTATTGAGCCACGTTCTTGCCGAATCGACGAGCATGAGGGGGACGTAGCGGATGGCCAGGCGGAGATTCCTATTGGCGATTCCCACTACAGTAGTGTAATCCACCAACCAATCCTCGGGCTTGACCGTGCCATTATATTTTGGCGTGTCCCTTGGGAGCGAAAAACCCTTTGGAAACGGGCCGGCCGGACTCTCCTCCTCTAGCGTGCGCGACTTCACCAGGAGGTCAATGCGCTCGTGCACGTCAGCTGGTTCTCGGGGGCCGAGCCGGCCCTTCATACGTGATGCAGGCGGGTCCTTGTTTGCATCTGCCCCTTCATCCGGGGCACGTGTCTTCTTCCCCTAGGAAGCTCCTGCTACCGGGGCGCGGCTTACGCTAGAAGCAGCGGCATCTCGGTTGTGGCGGCCACGGTTGCCAGACTCACCATGCGGGCGGCTATTTTTCCCCTGATGCTTGCTCCCCCCATGCATCATCTGATCCGCGCCTTTGCGAACGACAATGTCTCGAGAGTTTCCCATCTGGCTGGGGGAGCCCTCGGCTTGATGCTTGTTAGCGGTGGCGACGAGGAGCTGGACGTGCTCCTACTGGCGATGAAGCTCTTCGCCCTCGAGGTTTTTTAACTCCGCGGCCATCGCCTCAGCCACTCTCATGTTCTTGGCAGGCGTGCTTTAGATGGGTCGCGCTACACCTGCATGTGAATCGGCGACGTGGTCCAGTTCCGACGCTAGTTCAAGTCCCCGGTGTTGGATTTTCCTGACGAAGCCGTGAGCAGTGTTGTACTCATGCACGGTGGCATTTAGCCGGCACTGGTTAGCTGCGACCTTGGTGGCCTCCTCCAGGAGCTTCTGGCGCGTAGCTTCGAGTGCGGTCGCGGCAGCTGCCAGATCCGCCTCGACAATGACTGGAGCGTGCAAGTGCTGGATGGAGGCAGTGAGTGGATCTTGCTTTGGCTCAAGCACGGAGTTCTCTCCTCCTGCTCGGTGCTCCTGAGGCGGGCGATGGTTTTCGCGAGCATTTACCACCATGACTTCGACGCAGCCGCTCACCGCGGTCGGGCCGTTGGCGAGGTGGCTGAGAGGCACGTAGAGGACGGGGGTGACCACGCTGGGGAAGGCCTCGGCGACGGTGGCGACGAAGATGCGGATGTCCCCAAAATGCATGATGGAGCCGTTGGTGGGGGAAAGTGTTCCTGGCGAAGCACGCGGCGTTGTCGACGAAGCAGTCGAAAGCGACGAACGTGAGAATGAGGTCGGAGGCCACACATTCACCGGCGACGAGCGGGAGTCCCGTGCGGAAGATGATCCGAGTCGAAGTGATGTGCCCCATGGTGGGCGCCAACTATCATGGTGTGGAACACGGTAGTGCCATCGGGGATGGCTAAGAAGGGACACTCGGATGCAATCGGTGGCTCACGCAACAGGTTGGGCACGGTAGACTGCAAACACAACAACATACCTAGGTTCGGGGCCCTCTCGGTGAGGTAACACCCCTACTCCTGCAAGATGAACTATATGAGGAGGCGAATGCCCTGTACAGATGCTCCTGGAGCTGTTTCCTTAGCGGCTATCAAGAGCTAGAGGAAGATGGGAACTAATGGCTAGCACTTCTATTCTTCTATTGTTCCTTACTTACTTACCTAGAACCCCATCTTTGCCCTCCCTTATATACTGGTCTGGGGGGCAGATTACAAATTGGGCTCTAGAGTTTACTTTTTGGATACGGGTTTACAGGGCAGGGCCAGCTGCAGGGCCCAGCCGGTGGGCCAGGACCCAGTCCTCCCTTCTTTTAGCATCACCCTCTTCTTTGGTGGTCACCCGGGCTTCCTTTGGGGCGTCACCCTCGCTTTAATGGTCACCCAGACTGCTTTTGCCAGTCAGCCGACCATTTTTCTTTATCCTCGTCGGGTAGAGCTGGTCGTGATGGCACGCCATCTTGCCTAATGATGAAGGAGGGCCAGAGGCGTACCCCGCAAGGAGCATCAGTCCATCCGTGCTCTCCATCGAATCCTAGGTGATCCGGGTGGAAGCGGCCACCCGACCGGTTCTTCTGGCTACCGGCTAGACAGGCCAGCCGGGTGGCATCAGCCAACCGGCCGGAGATTTCCTTCTTGAGGGCCAGTCGGCCTATTCCTTCTAGAGCCGGCCTACTAGTGCCTGGCTTTCCCCACCCGAGAGTTATCCCCCCAACACCAAAGGCTAGTACATAGAGTTCATAAAATAAAGGAAATAACTATAAGTCTTCATCTTCATGTGCCATAGGCAAGCATGTTGAGTGTAGACTCACAACCCTAATCTCCATCAGAGTAACCTGCAATATCATAAGTTACAGCCACAGTGGGTAAATACATTTGGAATTGTATTGGCAAGTGATACCATAGTAGAATAGTAGTTTCTAGCATCTATATGGATTTGGCTAATTGTAGCTTAGGCTTGCTTTGCTCAAAATAGTTTTTTCTTATCAGTCGACAACACTAAGTTTTTGTCTGTCAAAAACATCGAAGGAACCACCAATAGACATTGGTGAAACTTTAACCCTTGTTCAACCACAAGTTTTTAACTTAGAACTTGGGATGAGGAGATCCTTGATAGCTTCAATGTCTTTGATGCGCAAGTTGTTCGTTGTCGGGGACACGGCTAAGTACTTAACAAGATTCATCCTATCGAGAGGTGGTGCACTTTCCCCACAAGACTCGACATGCATCGAGATGAGATCTTTCAGAAGCCTTCCCTTAGACCACCATGGACACGTTCCATCCTATCACCCTACCACCAACTGTACATCTGGCTAAGTTATTGCAACCTATATTATCAAGGCAGAGCCCATATGACATGTGGTTGCACTAGAAGCTTCTAAACACTAAACATCTCAAATCCCTTTGTTCATGGGTGGCTTTCCACAAGTGAGATGCACAAGGTAACTATATACATGTGCCTTGTGTAACCACTCAACATAAACCATCATAAAATTCCACCCAGGTGTTTCATTCACTTAGTTGTTTTATTAAGCAAAACACAAGTCATAGACTTAGAAATATTTCATAGCATGTATAATCCACCCATGTTTGCTACTAGCTATGCTAAGCATGATAACATAACAAGATTCTTAACTTAGATAAAATTCTACTAAGACTACAACTACTAGGATTTCCCAAGGCATAGCATAGCATAAATACTTAGAAAATTTCCATGCAAGTCCTACCCAAAATATCACTAATGCATCATCAAAATAATAGGACGAAATACATGAAGCACCACTTTCCTTGGTATTTTGGGGAGTATCAACAAACCTCACACTCACAATCACCACTAGCACCAAAATCTACACATCAAATAATAGCACCAAATTCACATTCAAATAATCAAACAAAAATATATATGAATGCATGAAAATGCAATGAAATGATAATTGTATACTAGCAAGTCTAACCAAACAGTACTGAACACAAATCCATCTATTTAAAGTCTAAACAAACTTAAATTTGCCTCAAAACAATTTTATAAAATTTTTATAAAGTCAAAACAAGCCTATAATTTGTTCTGGAAATAAACCTATTTTTCCAGAAGAAAAATAAAAATTCAAGGCCACAATAGTGTAGGGCTTAATTTTCTGAATCCAATGATATAATTTTTGCAAATTTTGGCCAAACATAACTAAAGATATGAATTTTACAAGTTTAAACATTCAAAAACCTTTTTCTGGATTTTATTTAAAGAGAACACAGACACGTGGCAAGATTTGATTGGTCCATACCGCTTCGGCCGGATCGATCAACGCGAGCCGTATCTAATTGAAAGTGCACGGGCTAGATTGATCGATACCGGTTCGAGTAAGTGATCTAATTTGATCCTCTAAATCTAGATCTAACGGTGCTGGTTACTTCGACCATAGAGGGGAGACACAAATGGCCAGAGCGGCGGCGACACTCCTTCAAGTGGTGCACTGGAGGTGCTAGGGGGTGAGAGGTGAAGGCACGGGTCGTTATCGAAGCGCAGAGACGAGGTGGTGACGACGGTCGATGAAGTGGAGGCGCGGGCGTGCGGGGTCATTGGGGATTCCTCACCGGAGGTGAGGTCGGCGTAGGGTGCGTACGAGCGTCATCACTGGCGGCCCTACGAGGCACGAGAAGACAAGCAGAAGGTGGTGTTAGACGCGCGTGAGGATGGTGAGTGTGAGAGCATCATCTAGAGGGAGGGGGAGGCTAGGGTTTACCGTAATTGCTCACCGGAGGAGCTCGGGGCAGCGGCGGTGCGAGCTTACGTGTGGACAGCCTAGCGGCCCTTATAGGGTGGCGAGTGAGGGGAAAGGTGCAAAAGGAGGAGGAGCTTAAGTAGAGGGGGTTCAGGCGCGGTATTACTGCGACAATAACTCGAATTGATTCGAAATCAATCAGCGAGTAATAGGCGGCAACGGCGAGGTTCGTGGGCGCTGATTGAGGAAGATGGAGATGACATGGCGGTGGGACCAGGAGGTCAGCGAGGGGGGTGCGGCACGCGCGGTGAGAAAAGAAAAGCAGTGGGGTACGGGGAGCTGGGTGGGCTTCGCTAGGCTGCGAGTTGGGCCGTGGGGGTGGGCTGAGCCAGTTGGCTGGTCTGCTTCTATTTTTTTCTTCCTTTTTTCTGATTTGATTTTCCAAATGAGGTTTGAATGCTCAAATCAAATCCAAATCAAGTCAAATTTTCACTAAAAATTTGTAAGACTATTCTAGTGTCCAAAGTGTGTTAAATATATATATTCACTCAAAATCATTTTAGGGTTTTGAAAATAAAATAAACAATGCCCCATATATAGATATTAAAAAGGGCTTTAAATATGGTTCCAAAAGGGTTTTTGTTTTGAAATTTTTTGTGCATGACAAATATGCCATGATAATATGAATTCAATGCATGCTTTTACAATTCATGAATTTTGGGATGTTACAGTAGGCAAGCAACCCATATACCGACTAAAAGTCCTTATGGCCAATTCTTCCAAGTCCCAATGATTCGTCTATCTGTTACCATGACAATGGTCAGCACATCAATTAAGGTCTTGCGACTAGATCAAGGCTTTAATCTTAATGGTTCCTTGTTGTCCTCGAGTGATGCTATCTCCTCATTGATATCGATTGTGTCACTCGGGGGTCGCCGATTTGCTAGCACATAAGTTCATACCTATGATATCTTAGATCATGTTACCTGGGCCCTTACATTAGATAACAAGTATTAGGAAAACATAGATAATCATTATCAGAAATTGATAATCACTACAACAATCACAAATGGATGGATACAAAGGAGGCACGACACATCTCACCAATTTCCTACATATCCCACGCCTATGGGGATTTACTCAGACATGATAGGGAGACAAATCAAAGGCATAATTGTATTGCAAATGGAAATCATCTCAATGTTATCGTAGAAGACCATTATAGTACTTGAAGATCAAACCAAATACAAACCATCACAAATTCCATTAGATCTTCAATAAATGTTTATTACCTGAAAACCATCACAACAAACCAAGAATTCGCTAATTGCGACATTAACATTAGTGGAAAGGGTAATCTTTAGTGGAATCCGACAGTAAACAAGAGTAAAATCAATAGTACAAAGTGATGAATTTTGGTCTATCAACTTCACCAAGCTTAGATGTTACTCTCCCTCGAGTGACAAAGCTATAATGAATAATAGAGACTAATTAAATCAAGGCGAAAAGTCTTACGAGTTTGAGATTGTATCATATTCCATTGTCTCAATTCCTGCAACCTTGATTATGAGCATAATATATCTGAACAGTTGCACTTAAGTTCAATCCCTAGACACAAATAACTTGATATCTAATAATTCTTAAAAACCCAAATGATATTGTGAATTTTTTGGCTGGGCCTGTTGACGACTCCAAGTGCACAGATCGTCTGTAGCTAGTTTCGAAGTTCAGATATCGATCCCAGAGGGAGCCCAAAGGTAAGTGTTTATTGGCTAAGTCTCTGTCACACCCAAAGTTGTCACAAGTCTTCGAGTGAATTGCCTGCAAGTGTTGTAATAAGAATAGATTTTGGATTAAACGAAAGTATTTAAATAAAACTGAAATGTAAACTCAGAAATAAAAAGCATAAAAAACTAAAGAACGATTTGTTTGTTGTTTTCTGTAGATGACGAAGTAGGCGCGGGGAGTTTCAGTTCATGGTGATAGTGAATGTACCGGGTGAATGAATGATAGGTGTACCAATTATAATCTTATAAGTATGTTTGTAGGTGAGCAACCCATAATTAGCTGGAACTCCTCTTGGTAGATTTCATCCCAACTTCAATAATCCTACTAGCCTGTTTACCACAACCATGGTTAGTCACTAGACGATTAAGATCCTTCAGGTTGCTTAGCAATTAAGCTCCTTGGATCGGACTAATGCAGTAAGATCGGTGGTTCCTCGTTATCCTCAAGTCAAACTAGTTTCCCATTGATATCCCCGTGTCACTCGAGGGTCGCCGGTCTGCTAGCAAACAAGATTATATCTATGTAGAATAAAGCATCATGTTGTCTGGGCCCTTAATTGGACAACATGCATTAAGTATCCCACAGACAGTCAAGCACACATAATATAGTAATTAGACTTAACCACAAACTTGATGGAAAATATATGGGCACATCACATCTCACCAATCCCCTACATCTCCCACGCCCAAGGGAACTTACTCACACATGAGAGAGGAAAGCATCATCGATATAATTAAATAAAGGGAGTTCTTCTTGATATTACCGTGGAGATCCACAATAATAAATAGAAATAAATCCAACACAATTCAAGATGGGAAGAACAATCTCAAACCCTAATCTTGCAAGGTGGAGATATCTCTCTCTCTCTCTCTCAAGTGCAAGTAGTGGCTATGGAGGTCTGGTGGCTAGGAGATCGAAGATCGTGGAGCGAGATGAAGAACATCTTCCCCTTATTCTCTGAATCCCTTCTTTCTCCCTTCTGGATGGTATGGCGTCTCGTGTGTTCTGTTTTCGACCTCGTCCTCTTCATGAAAGTGGTCCCTTTTAATAAGACGAATGAGATGGAAAAGTATACAGACGGAACTATACGGTGGTGGCCCATATAGTTGGTCGTTAAGTGATACATCGTAAACGTATCTATAATTTTTGATGTTCCATGCTTGTTTAGTATTTACTTTGCTTTGCTTTGTCTTCTCTTTGAGGTAGTTTTATATGTTTTCTGGGACTAACCTATTAACAAGATACCACAGTGCCAGTTGCCTGTTTTCTGTTGTTTTTGGTTCCAGAAAATTCAGAAAATCAATATTTTCGGAATTTGACGGGACAAAAGCCAAAGTCAATATTTTATCGTGGGGAACATGGAGCGAAAAGACGAGACGGAGAAGGGCCGCGAGGGGGCCACACCCCTGGCCACGCGGCCAGTCCTGGCCCGCGCTTGGGGGGGGTGCAGCCGCCTCGGGCACCCCCTCGGCCTCCCTCTTCGCCTATAAGAATCCCCCGATACCAAAACCCTAAGGACCCGATCAATCTTCCATGAAACAGTCCGTAGCCGCCGCCAGCATCATCCCTAGATCCAGGGGATCTGAAGCTCTTCCCGGCACCCTGCCAGAGGGGAGAGATCATCAAGGAGGCCTTCATCATCACCATGGCAGCCTCCGGTATGAAGCGTGAGTAGTTCCACCTTGGACTACGGGTCCATGTAGTAGCTAGATGGTTGTTTCTCCTCCTTTGTGCTACCATGTTTAGATCTTGTGAGCTCCGTTCATGATCAAGATCATCTATTTGTAATCATGCATGTTATGTTTGTGAGGATCCGATGGATATTGACATTACTATGTCATATTGGTTAATGATTCTATCTTATTTATTCTATCATGTCTGTGTTGTTTGTGATCTTGCATGCTCTCCTTTTCTAGTAGCTATCTTGGCCAAGTAGATGCTAGTGACTCCAAGAGGGAGTATTTATGCTCGATGGTCGGTTCATGCCTCTATTTTATCTAGGGAAGTGACAGAAATCTCTAAGGTTGTAGATGTGTTGTTGCTACTAGGGAGAAAACAACGATCTCTTGTTCATGGAACAAGTGTATTGTTTACTTTACACACGTTGCTTAATGCAGTTATCCATTGCTTGCAACTTAATACTGAAGGGGGTTCGGATGATAACCTGAAGGTGGATTACTAGTTGATGGGGATATGCCTACCGGGGTATACAGCAGGACGTTTCTGACTGGCCCATGACCTAGCGAGTGGGCCTGCGAGACGGCGACTGGATCAAGACCTGGCGTGGATCTGGGCGACTGGAAACTGAAGGCCCAGGAGAGTAGATAGGCCCAGTCGGATTAGGTTAAACGAGTACCGAAGCCTTAACTGATTCGGTTGAGATATGTAAACCCTAGGGGGAGGTGAGTCTATATAAACCTCCCTACAGGGCGTGTAGAGGAACGTTCCATCATACACCCAAGCGACTCGCCGCCTAGCCGTCGAGCTCGCCCCATTGTACCTCCATCATAATACAATCTAGCAGGAGTAGGTCTTTCCCCTCCAGGGGGGCGAACCTGGGTAAAACCCTGTGTCTCCGCCCTCATCTCGCATCGTAGATGTCTGGCCGCCCTTGCCCTTCGTTCTACTACTCGCTGCCGATTGCAGCATCTGCCGTGACCATTCCCACGACAGTGGCGCCCACCGTGGGGCCAGGCCGGTCTGGCCGGTGTTCTGCGGCGAGATCCAATCTGCCATCAACGAGTCGGTCGCCACCGGCCGCATGATAGCGATCGGTGAGATGCTCCAGATCTTGCCGAGCAGCTATGTCCCGGCGGCGCGACCCATCACGCATAGCGTGATCTTGTCGGTCGGCACGATCAGCCTCTTCGTCGGCCTCACCGATGTCATCGTCTCAGAGGACTCGGCTCACATCCGCACGATCCATCGCCTCGCCTCCGAGTACAACTCGACCCACAGCAACGTGGACGAAAACTCCGTGGCCGCGGAAGACGCGTCCCTCAATGACGATGCCGACTCGGCGACCCCGGCATCACTCGCCGGATCCATCACTGCGGCTTCACCCGTGGGCTCCATCACCCAGGTCTCCAACATGGGAGACTTCGAGGATCCTTCCATCCTTGGGAACTTCGACTTGGACTCCGGGTCAGAAAATTCCGCCGATCTCCACGACGGGACCGGTCGCCATGCCGCGACCTACATGGCGACTGGCATCGATCCGCCGGAGGATCCCTTCTACACCCCGATCCCTCCTAAAGCCATGGCAACGGAGGTCGAGGAACTCCGCCTGAAGCTGGTGGAGGCAGTCCGCAAGGAGCAAGCCGAGCGCGAAAAATTTCGCCTCGAGCAGGTGACGGCGCAGGAGCTGTCGCGTTACCACAAGTAGCGAATCAGGTCGCGCTTGAACCCCACTGTCTAGGGGGGCGCCCTGAACTTCGACAACGAGAACGACCCGGCCCGCGTGGCCGAACGCGCGATCTGCGAGAACGCGCCACCAGGAGGGAGCGCCCGGCCCCCACCAGGGTCGACGGCGAACGGCGCCCCACCTCCACCCAACCGCACACCCCCCAGGGATCAGCCGCGGATAGTGGTCTCCTCACGGGAGCGAGACGCGAACGGCCTAACACTGTTCTCCACCCCGATGGACAACCTCGTGGCGGGCCGAGCAGCGGCCGACAACATCACGGCCACCAGTGACGGCGCCCTACAGATCCAGTACGTTAGGGCCCTGCTCGCAAAGGCGGTCGAGCAGCAAAACACGGGCGCCGACTCGCAGGGTCGGGTATACTCACGTTCTTCGGGCAGCAGAGCGGCCTCAAGCGGCCGCCCATTGGCGGCAAACACCCTAAACTGCCCGCCACCCGAACCACTAGAGCTCCAACACCGACCCGCGAACACGGCACTCTCCACCAATGACCCCAGGCCAGCGACCAACTTCGTCGCCGCCAACGGTCAGCCCATCGACGCCCGCACCCACATCATCAACAACCAAAGCTGGCGCGCACACCAGCCCGACGATCTGCAACACACCCTAACCAATCGCCGCGACGGCGAGCCGATGGGGTCGCTAGGCTGACTCGGGCCCAGGTGCTTCGGACCGATGATCCGAGGCGAAAAATACTCGGCGAACTTCAAAGCGCCGAAGTAAATAGAGAAGTACGACCCTTCGTACGACCCCTCCGTGTGGCTGGACACATATCTCATGGAAATGGGGATTGCCGGCCACACCGACCTGCAGCCGCCCGTTACCTCCCCTAATGATGGAGGGAACGTGCAGGCAGTGGATCAACACCCTTCCGCAGGATAGCATCGACTCCTGGGAAGAGATGCGAGATGCCTTCGTCAGGCACTTCGAGTGCTCTTATACACGCGCCAACACCATCGAGGACCTGGAGCGATGCGTCCAGGGACCCCGCGAGTCGACCCGCAACTGGGTCCAGCGATGGTAAGAACTATGGTACAACGCGGTCGGCATCCACCCGGACACCGCGATCCATTGCTTCAAGACCTCGTGCCGCTACGAGCCCTTGGTCACCAAGCTCAAGTGACATTCTCGTACACTCGACAACATACCGGACCTCCTCGAGATCGCCAAAAGGTGCACGGAGGAAGATCCAAACCAGGAAACCGACGACGAGTCGGGAGGCCAACGCCGCATGAGCGGCAACGACAATGGACGACGGTCCGACCTACGCTACAGCAACACTCGCCTCACTGGCAAGCGCCGCAGTGACGGGCGAGTCGACTTCGTCGCCAACGCCAGGCACGCGCAGCGCGAGCCCAAGAGCTTCCACCGCGACGGAGGGCAACGCCGCGACGACGGCCACTATAAGGCGAAACCAAGGTTCGACCCCGCGGCCCTCCTTAACCAACCTTGTGCGTTTCAAAGCAGGGAAGGGAAGCCCGCCACGCACACGACCGCCAACTGCCACACTCTCAGGGAGATTGAGAAGGCACGGCGAGCGCGGGAGGACCCCGACAACAACCCGCCAAACGGAGGAAAATTTGGCAACGTGGCCGGCTCGCTCCACACCTTCACAGGCTTCAACACGAAGCGCGAGAAGAAGTTCATCGCCCGCGCCGTTGCCGTCAACGCGGTGGCCCAGGTGGATGTTCCCCAGTTACTTAACTGGTTGGAGCAGCCCATCACCTGGAGCCGCCAGGACCACTCGCCACGCATCGAGTACCCAGGCCGAGTCGCCCTGGTGGTCAAGCCTAAGGTGGGAGACTACTGGCTCCCCAAAACATTGATGGACGATGGCAGCTCCATCAACATCCTGTACCTGGACACCTTCAGGCTACTACGGCTCCCGCAGTCGATGGTCAAAACGACCTACACCACATTCCACGGCATCGTCCCTGGTCGGAAGGCATATCCGATTGGCAAGGTCACGCTGCCAGTCACCTTCGGCACACCAGCAAACTTCCGCACCGAGCGGATCGTCTTCGAGCTGGTACCCTTCGACAGCCCCTACCACTGCGTCCTGGGGCGCCAGGCGTTCGCCAAGTTCATGGCAGCGCCCCACTACGCGTACAACGCGATGAAGCTCCCCAGGCCGTGTGGCGTCATCACCATCAACGGCGACCCCGACATGGCCGCCGAGTGCGAGGCCAAAGGAGCCGAACTCGCCGACGCCGTCATCACGACAGAGGCCAACAACGCCGACGAGCTCGCCAAGTACGCGAGCGGGGTCAACAACGATGACCCCACCATACTCAAGAAACCCAATTCGGAGGGCGCAAACACCTCAGCCTTCGAGGCAACAATGCACACCCGCATCATTGAGCTAGTCCCAGGCGACTCCAGCCAGACGGTGACGATCGGGACGGGCATGAGCCCAGCCTAGGAAGGCGCGCTCATCGAGTTCCTCCGTGAGAACAGGGACATCTTCGCATGGAAGCCCTCTGACATGCCTGGTGTCCCTAGGGAAATCGCTGAGCACAAACTAAACGCCGACCCCAAAGTGCGACCCGTCAAGCAGTCGCTGCGGCCCTTCAATGAAGAGCGCCGCCGAGCTATCGCCGAGGAGGTGCAGCGTCTACTCGCTGCAGGCTTCATCCGGCCAATCAAATACTCCAAGTGGCTGGCAAACCCAGTCCTGGTCGAGAAGAAGAACGGGACCTGGAGCATGTGTATCGACTACACAAACTTAAATAGCGCCTTCCCGAAGGAGCAGTTCGTTCTCCCACGAATCGACCAAATAATCGACTCCACCGCGGGCTCGGAGTCACTGTGTTTCCTCGAAGCCTACTCTGGGTACAACCAAATCAAAATGGCTGTTGAGGACGAGGAAAAGACGGCGTTCATCACGCCATTTGGAGCCTTCTGCTACACTGCCATGACCTTCGGCCTCAAGAACGCCGAGGCAACCTACCAACGGTGCATGCAGGAATGCCTTGCGAGCCAAATTGGCCGCAATATCCACGTCTACATCGACGACGTGGTAGTGAAGTCCGCTCGCCAAGGCGATCTACTCTTCTACCTGGCGGAAACGTTCGCCAACCTGCAGAAATACAAGATAAAGCTCAACCTAGGCAAGTGCACCTTTGGCGTACCAGCAGGACAACTACTGGGGTACGTCATCTCCAAGCGCGGGATCGAAGCGAACCCCACAAAGATCGACACGATCGCTCGACTCGGCAAATCCGAGTTCCTGCGCGATGTCCAGAAGCTGGCCGGGCGAGTCGCGGCTCTCAGCCGCTTCATCCCCCGATTGGGCGAGAAGGCGATGCCCCTATACCGCCTGATGCGAAAGAACCCCACCTTCCAGTGGGACAAGGAGGCGGACGACGCACTCCGCGACCTCAAGAAGGTGCTACTCGCAGCACCACTACTCGCCGCCCCCGTCGACAAAGAACCCATGCTGGTCTACGTCGCGGCTTCCGAGCGCGTCGTCAGCACCGTCATGGTCGTCGAACGGCCGGAGGAAGGAAAGGAGCGCCCGGTACAGCGACCGGTGTACTACATCAGCGAGGTCCTCACCGAGTCGCGCCAGCGATACCCGCAATACCAGAAACTGGTATACGCCGTCTTCAGAGCACATCGGCGCCTGCCGCACTACTTCTAGGAGCACCCGATCACGGTCGTTTCCTCAGCACCGTTGCAGGACATCATCTGCAACCGTGAGGCGACCGGGCGAGTCGCCAAGTGGGCCGTCGAAATCGGCGTCCACAACATCAAGTATGAGCCATGAAAAGCGATCAAGTCGCAGGCTCTCGCGGACTTCATCGCCGACTGGGAAGAGGCCTAGCAGCCAGAAAAGCTGCCATACCTCCACTACTGGAGCCTGCACTTCGACGGCTCCAAGAACACGGACGGCGCAGGAGCAGGGATCGTGCTGACTTCACCGAAGGGCGACAAGCTCCGCTATGTCATCTGCCTCGACTTCACCCCCTGCACCAACAACATGGCCGAGTACGAGGCACTACTCCACGGCATGCGATCTGCCAAGGAGATGAACGTCAACCGCCTACGTTGCTACGGAGACTCCGACCTCGTCGCTGGGCAAGTCGCTGGAACTTGCGACGCCGTCTCTCCCACCATGGTGGCATACCGCCAAGCAGTAGACAAGCTGGGAGGACACTTCGCAGGCTACTCCGTCGAGTGGATCGACCGGCGGAAGAACGAGGAGGCCGACGCACTCTCTTGCATCAGGTTGGCTTGACTCGCACCACCCGCCGGCGTCTTCCTCGACACGATCACCAAACCATCAGTCTTTCCCTCAAGGGAGATCAACATCGGAGTCCCGCTGCAGCCAGAGGCAACCCTGGTCGCACTCATCACCAAGCCAGACGACTGGACCAAGCCGTACATCGCCTACATGGAGGCCGGCACCTTGCCGGCAGACGAGACAGACGCCCGGATGATTGTACTTCGATGCAAATCCTTCACCATCATTGACGGCGAGCTCCACAAACGCAGCGTGACCGGCGTGTTCCAACGCTGCGTCCAACCCGCCGAAGGACGCAAGATCCTCCACGACATCCACTCCGGCGACTGCGGCCACCACGCCAGCGCCCGCTCCCTGGTCGCCAAGGCTATGCGGCACAGCTTCTACTGGCCCACCGCACACGCCGACGCCGTCGACATTGTCCAGTGGTGCGCCGGGTGCCAGAAGTACGCCAACCAGACACACGTGCCGAGCTCAACGCTCAAGACAATCCCCATCACCTGGCCATTCGCCGTGTGGGGTATGGACATGGTAGGCCCTTTAAAAGGCCCCTTCCGGCTTCACCCACCTCCTGGTCGCGGTCGACAAATTCACAAAGTGGGTGGAGGCCAAGCCAGTCAGGAAATGCGACGGGAAGACCGCCACCAAATTCCTACGCGAGCTCATATATCGCTACAGGTTCCCTAACAGCATCATCACGGACAACGGCACCAACTTCGCCAAAGGAGCCATGGCCCAGTTCTGCGAGGAACACCACATCCGGCTCGACCTCGCGTCAGTCGCCCACCCGGAGTCCAACGGCCAGGCAGAACGGGCCAACTAGAGCATCCTCCACGGCCTGAAGCCGCGGCTCCAAGTATCTCTCGAGCCCACCGCCGGGTGCTGGGTCGAGGAGCTACCCTCCGTCATCTGGGGCATCCGCACCTCAGTCAACAGGTCGACAGGGTTCACCACCTTCTTCATGGTGTATGGCGCCGAGGCAGTCATGCCCACCGACCTCGAGCACGACTCGCCAAGGGTCGTCCACTACACGGAGGCGGCGAACAAACTCGCACGACAGGACGGAGTCGATCAACTCGACGAGGCACGTGACCTAGCTCGCTCTCGCACTGCCATCTACCAGGAAGGACTCCGCCGCTACCATAGCCGGTGGGTGAAAACTCGCACCTTCCAGGAAGGCGACCTGGTGCTACGACTCATCCAGGACAAGAAGGGCATGCACAAGCTCTCCCCCCCCATGGGAGGGACCATTCGCCATAGGGCGTGTACTCGGCAACGACGCCTACTACCTCGTCGACGTCCGCGGGGACGGAAAACTCGACGTCAAGAGACTATGGAATGTAAACCTCCTACGGAAGTTCTACTCCTAGAACTCCACATATGTATCCTCCAGTCGCTATGAAATAAAAAATATTGGTTACCGCAAATTGCGTTTACCCTCCGTGTCTTGTGCCACTCGCACTCGTAATAACAGCGTCAAGCTAACTACAGAAGTCAACCTCTGGTACAGCGATCGGCACGGCCAAGTAGTGCGCTACAAGGGCACTGGGTTACCCCAGGTCTTGTAACGTCCACGAAAAACGCCTACCCGGAGCCCCATTGGAGTCGCCTAGATTGACTGGCTCCACGAGCCAAGACATCTGCCTTCGCTTCTCACAGCGACCATGGTCCTCCGCATCCTCGACATAGCGACTCGAACGGCCAAGTACCACGCTCGGGGACTGACGACCAGTTCAGCGCGAGCGGCTAGGGAAAACGCCAAGTATGAGAGCATGCCCAGGACTCGCCATGCGACTGACCCAACGGGCCAGGCAGGAGTGACGCGCTTATTCTAACGCGCACAGTCCTCATCCACCCTAGAGTTGCGCCTAGAACAACCAAGTACCACGCTCGGGGACTCGGCTACCCGACCTCGTTCGCGCAAGGGAAAACGGTGAAGTACAGAGCACTCATGGGAGTCGCCTTGCGACTGGCTTTCCGAGCTCGAGCGAGTCGACATCAATAACAAAACACTCCAAATCACAAGCACATAATAAACGAGGTAAACCCCATAAAGGGCGGACACGCTCGGGGACTCGTTCAACCCTCAATCACAAACACACAACAATTCACAAAACACCACGATATTTCATTATAGCGCGTCACAAATATCACAAAATACAAAGTATGCCCAACGGCAGCACTTCTACTAACGCCCCAAAGGCACAATGTCTTATTCCACAGGCTTCGATGACGACTAGCCACCACCCTTGCGGTTGCGAATGAAGGGAGTATACAGGTTCGACGGGTACGTCATCAACTCACCCGCCATCGCCGCACAGAAGGGCTGCTCGATCTTGAAGTCCCGGTGCTGTGGCTCGGGGTCGTTGGGTGCGACGACCGTCTCCTGATAAGGAAGGAGGTCGCCCATCGCCCAGACGCGCTCGGAGTACACCGCGGCGCGGTCCGTCAGCTTCAACACGTCAGCGATCTCCACCGAGCCAGTCGACGACGGGTAGCCACTCGTCACGTCATCAAGATCGAAATCTTCCGGGATGTGGGCGAGCCCAAGGCTCAACGCCGTCGCTGCCCCGCGCCGGAACACTGACCGCGTCATAAATTCGACGACCGACGGCGCCTTCTCCAAGTATCACCACACCTCGACGAGGTCGCTGGGAATCACTTCCGTGGGCGACATCTCCTTAAGATACGCTCGTATACATGTGGCCGACAACGTGGCCGAGTCGACCAGCGTGGCTACACATTGCCGTGCGTCGAACGAATTCGCCTCTTCCGCGCTATCAATGATCCGACCTATGGACAGAAGGTGACAGTGAATACATCAAAGATTACACAATGCATATGTTACAGGCAGAGGCAGGCACACTCACCAATCAAGGGACCGGAGAGATCCGTGATGAAGTTCTGAAGAGAGGTGTAGTCGTCTTGAAGCCTAGCAACAAGGGCGTCAGAGACCTTACGCTCCTCAGCGGCGGCTATAACAGCAGCCTTGGCTCGCCCATCCGCCGAACTCGCCTCTTCCTTCGCTTCCTTCAGCTCGCGCTCAAGGTCGGCGATCCGCTTCTCAGCTAAGCTCAACGCAGAATGAGCTGCTGTCAATTCACTCGCTGGGACAAGGCCTTGGCGGACCTCCTCTACCTTCGCAGCAGTCGCCTGGAGTCCCTTATTCGCCTCTTGGACGATGCAAGTTCTTTCTCCGCGCAACGCTTCGCAGCAAGCCGGTTGGCTGACTCACGCTGCAAACCCTGCGCAAAGGACAAACAGTTAACAAAAACGAAATCCTAAGTGCCCACCCACTGAAATTCATCGTGTAGGCACTCGGGGACTGGAGATCAAAAATCCTAAGTGCCCACCCGCTGAAATTCAGCGCGTAGGCACTCGGGGACTGGATATCAAAAATCCTAAGTGCCCACCCGCTGAAATTCAGCGCGTAGGCACTCGGGGACTGGAGATCAAAAATACTAAGTGCCCACCCGCTGAAATTCAGCGACTAGGCACTCGGGGACTGGACGCGAGAAACAAAAACAAAGACACTAAAAGAATCCGACCACTGCAAGTCAGCGGCCCGATCCTCGGGGACTGGACATACCTAGATGGCTGTGCCAAGCATGCCATGAAGCTGTATCGCGTCCACGGATGCGAGAAGAGCCGAAGTGTGCCGCGACGCTGCTCGACCTCCGTCTCGGCGACCTCAGGTGCGTGGCTCGAGGGCGTGGTACCACTCGCCGTAGCCGTTCTGGCCATGAAGCGCGGGAAGGTCGCGATGGATGCGCCGGCACCAAAGGAGGCCGGCTCGGACACCCCAGGCGAGGGAGCACCCTCCTTGGTCGTCAAGGCCGCCTCCGCCACGGGTTCACCCGGAGCGATCGTCGTGTCGTCAGACACCGTGACGACTTCGTCGCCCTTGGTCTTCTTGGCACTATCCGCGGGGGCGACGACCTCGTCCGCCTTCCTCTTCCGAGAGGGGTCCTCCTCGGTGACGACTGGCGGCAACTTGGCCACGGTCGGGTGGCCTATCTTCTTAGCTCCAGTCCTACGAATTGATCACATGAGCAAAGTGGTCCGAGTACAATAAAAAACAAAGGCAGGTGAATAAAACTCACTTGGCGACTGGTAGGAATCGCAGCCCCGTACGGATGCCGGCCGGCTTCTCCAGTTCGGGGCCCAGTTTACGACTGAGACCCATCTCCAGGACATCGTGCGCCCAAGACACGGACGGCATCTTCGTTGTCGAGGCCGCGACAGGAGCCTCCGAAACATTTTCGGTGGGAGCCTCCCTGGGAGGTGAAGCTGCCGCGACCGGAGCAACCCCCAACCCAGAGACTGGGGCGAATGGGGGAGGCATCGAGACCAGAGGCGCCTCACTCAGGACGGCGGTGACGTCCGCCGCTGCCATCGTCTGTGGTGCTTCATCTTTGGCCAGGCTGGTGGCGTCGGAGCTGCTCGCCGAGTGAGGCGGAGATGCTTGTCTCGCCGGCTTCGTCTTCCTCTTCGGAGGGGCCTTCACCTCCTTCTTCTTGTTCTTCGACGGAGTGGCCTGGCGACGCGAGGTGGTTTCGGGAAGTTCGTCGTCGTCATCGTCGTGACGTTCGAGGCTTTTAATCGCCCTGAGTTTGCGCTGACGCTGCCCGCGAGTTTTGCGAACCAGCGGGGCGACCTCCTCCTCGGACTCGTCGTCGTCGTTGCTCCTGTCGCTCTCAATGCCGCCTTTGGCAGGAGGCGACTCGCCCCCATCCCGGATGGACGAGCTCGAGTTCTCGTCGTCTGCGGGTGGAAGCCACCCTTCCACCACTTGAAATAACTACAAAAAGCATAAGATAGTATCAGTATAAACCGCGACAGCATTAACTGCGACTGCGAATGGTAGAAAGTAACTTACCGTTGGGGATGGATGCTTCGCGGTGTAGGGGGCGACCCCGGCCTTCACGTCCAGGTACACCGCCTGGGTGATCTTCTTCAACGCCGGAATGTAATCCTCGAGCTTCCACTCGGCAAGGCAGGATTTCGTCGAGTCCTCCCGGCCCGTGTACTCGTACATATAATAGTCACGGCGGGCCAGGGGAGCGAGTCGCCGCCTGAGCCAGCAATTATACAAGTTGATGGGCTGAAGACCCTTCTTCTTCAGGCCGCGGATGGTCTGAAGCATCTCGTCCACGACCATCCGCTGGTCTGTTGGGAGCTTGCCGACTTGGAGTCGGCACGGTTTGGGCCGGTCGGCGGAGTATCTTGGGATCGCCTCCTCACCTTCTGGAGTCGCCTCGGTAACGTAAAACCAAGACTTCTTCCACTCGCTCGCCACCTTGGCGGGTAGCATCAGATCAAAAAAGGAGGCCTTCGACTTCAATTGAAATGTCAAGCCACCGGCAGCGAGCATTGGGCCGCCCGCTTCTTCGCGACTGATCCTCCCGTGGAACAGATCTTGCCACAGGGGGAAATAAGGCCTGCAGCCCAGGTAGCACTCACAGAACGCCACGAAAATGGCGAGCTGCTCGATGCTGTGCGGGCCCAGGTCTGATGGCTGGATCCCGTAGTAGGCGCAGAAGCGCCAGAAGAAGAGAGATGTAGGGAATCCCAGCCCCCGTTCCAGGTGGCTGGTGAAGCAAACGAATTCTCCCTCGCGTGGGTCCGGAGTCACCTCTCCGGCCGTAGGGATGCGCCACCTGCCGGCGCGCAGGATCCCGGCCTCCTCGAAGGACGCTAGTAGTGCTCGCGTACACTTGGACCTGCCCCATGGTTTGGTGGAGGGGGCCATTGGCGGAGAGGTTTGTGGAGGTCGGAGGATTTTGGATCGGCTGGATCGCGATGCGGGAGAAACGGAGGTGCGCGCAATCGGAGGAAATGACGAGGAGATGATTCTCCGATCGCCTACCATTCCCTTTATATAGCGGTTGTTACCCGCCAAATCAGGGAGCCGTTACTACGCAGTGATTACGCCGAAAGTTACCGTTGGATTACCCCAACGGCTACTTTTGAATGCATTTGACGGTCCAACTTTGGCCACTCGGCTCGCCGACCCGATCACTACAATAGTGACTAAGTATTTTGCCGACCCGTTCACCGAGCTGCGACCAGAATGACTAGTGTTTTCCTTTATTCAGGAGCCCGCCACCGATTCGACTGGATGTCTGCATTGGACCCGTATGCTCCGACTGCCAGCAACCACCTGCGCCCAATCGACGACGGCCTCGGGGACTACTGATGGGGATATGCCTACCGGGCTATACCCAGCAGGACGTTTCCGACTGGCCCATGACCTGGCGAGTGGGCCTGCGAGACGGCGACTGGATCAAGACCTGGCATGGATCTAGGCGACTGGAAGCTGAAGGTCCAGGAGAGTAGATAGGCCCAGTCGGATTAGGTTAAACGAGTACCTAAGCCTTAACTGATTCGGTTGAGATATGTAAACCCTAGGGGGAGGTGAGTCTATATAAACCTCCCTACAGGGCGTGTAGAGGCACGTTCCATCATACACCCAAGCGACTCGCCGCCTAGCCGTCGAGCTCGCCCCATTGTACCTCCATCATAATACAATCTAGCAGGAGTAGGTCTTTACCCTCTGGGGGGGCCGAACCTGGGTAAAACCCTGTGTCTCCGCCCTCATCTCGCACCGCAGATGGCTGGCCGCCCTTGCCCTTCGTTCTACTACTCGCTGCCGATTGCAGCATCTGCCGTGACCATTCCCACGACACTAGTCATAGATGCAGTTGGATGGCGGTCTATGTATCTTGTTGTAATGCCCAATCAAATCTCATAGGATCATGAATGTATAGTATTGCATTGTTATGCCTTTCTCTGTCCTGTCAATTGCCCCGCTGTAATTTGTTTACCTAGCATGTTTTGTTGTTTATTTTAAGTAGAACACCTCTAGTGAACTATGGACCCCAGTCCAATCTTTACCATTGATACATCTTCCACTGTTACTGTTTAATTTCTACAAGCCATCATTACCTTCCACACCTTAAAGTTAATCCTTTGTTTTTAGCAAACTGGTGAGACTGACAACCTCACTGTTTGTTGGGGCAAAGTCTTGAGTTTGTATTGTGCAGGTTTCCAGTTGCTAGCAACACCTTTGAGTCGTTTACTTCCTCCTACTGGTTCGATAACCTTGGTTTCTTACTGAGGGAAAAGCTTGATGCTATACTCATCATACCTTCCTCTTGGGGTTTCCCAACGAAGCTCTACAATGATCTGAGCCACATCATTAAACTTGCAGTAAATTCCCCTCAATTGCTTCCAAAAAGGGACTTGCTTGTTTTTGCCTAAATATTGTGTTTGCTATTAAATCCCTCTGGTGATGTTCAGAACCTGAAACACATATTAAAAACCAAGTTTTCTTAGCTACAGATGTATTAGCGTTACGAAAGCTAGAAAACCATCAAATCCAAACGAAAACCATTGATAGAAACCATAAAAAATGTGTAGAATATCATAGCTATCAACTCCCCCAAGCCTAGATGTTGCTCGCCCTCGAGTGACAAGGAAATAGAAAGGATAGCGGAGATTTGAAACTGAAATAAAAGGACTTACAAGCTTGAATTGGTGTAAAATTCTTTTCTTCACATTACCTTCAATATTAAACATGATCATACAAATATTCACAAGATTGCATGGAGTTCACTTCCTAACCACGTATATATTGCTAGCAAAAAATCATATGCATGAGCGAGTGTCGAAAGTTTAGCTAGGAAGTGAAACAAAACTTTTCCTCTTGTTCCTTTAGTAAGTTAAGAGTACTCAAGTTTGCACCACTTTTAATTTAAGAACAACTCATCTACTCCCACGTCAAAATTTCAAGACTCTCAAAGCACCTTTTCCCTTTCCTTGTTTTTCAAAAACTTTAACTCTTTCATAGAGAAATCATGCCACTGTTTTTAACATGTTAATTGGGACTTGCGCACTCGTGACCATGCCAATAGATAGATATTGAGAAATACTGGGTCAAAGGAGTACTACAACTTCACTTGGAACATGAAACCATGAGGAGACTAAAAAAATTACACGCATAGCATTTGTCGTGGTGGTGTCATGGCATATGCCATGGGTAGGCTTAAGTTGGGGGCCGAATGGATGTTTGAGGTAACCGGGGAGGGAGTGCACGGTCTAGCCACGCACGAAGAACAAGATGAACTCTACACACTTCGGATTTTTATTGATCCAAGAAGTTTACAAGTGCTCCTAGAGCTGTTCAAGCATTGCCTTAGGGCACTAGTTTCCTACATGGTCCAACCTCCCCTAAACCCTAGCTTCGCCCTTCCTTATATAGGCGGTACCGGGCTAGGTTACATCTTCGGGTCCTAGGGTTACTATTTGGATCTTTGTCCTGACTATGCGGGTCGGGTCATGGGATAGCCCTAAGCCCTTGACCCAGTCCACAAAGCTATATAGCCAACGGTCTTCACGTACATAGCCTCCAGCTCTTTTGGCGTCACACAGTGACTTTGTACGTTAGCCCTTGCTTTGGGCGTCACCTGGCTTCTTTTATGTCACTCGGCATCGCCCTTCTCTCTTTTGACCGTGCTTTACCATGGTCCCTCCTGAATCTCACTGGGAAAGGTGCCACGCGTATTTCCTGACTTGGCCCTCCCTCGTGTGACCCGGCTCGTTGCTTCCTGCAAGGTAAATCAGCTTGTCCTATGCGGGCCGACATAGTTTTTATGTCGACCACGCATAAGCTTCGTATCCAGCTGTAAAGACCCATCCAGAGGCTTCTTTGACTCGGAGTAACCAAGCTGGGGAATGTTTACCCCTTATGACCCTACCGGGGGTTATCCCCTCGACATTAGTCCTCGAAGCTGGTGAGGCCTAGCAGTTCTTGCTGTTAGGTGTCTCCAGGTTCCTTTAATGTATTTGGAACTTCTCCTTTCTCTTAGCATTTATTGCTCATGACGCATTGTTTGGCGTAACCTCGATCTTTGCCGAGTTTGTCGTGTCCTTTCCGAGTCTCATCTTTGACTTTATGTGCCATCGTTGCCTCATCCCGAGTCATTTTTGACGTTGATGAGTCATTTTGGGCTTGCCTTAGTCACTAACAGGCTGTAATCATGATTGCTTGCCTCAAATTTTGCCTCAAGTCCTGACTGCACAGTGACGGCGGCGCAGTTACTCCCGTCACTGTGGCAGTCCCATCCTGTGCTGCGTGACATGGCTTTGGATTCTTCGTGTATCGCGTACATGTGGAGCTTGCTGATGTGCTTACTCGGCCATTGTACACGGCAACACAGCGACCACATGGCGCAAAGGGATCCCACGCCGGTTTTTTTACTCTCCTTAAGTAGGGGCCCGGGGAACTTAACTGCCCCCGATGGTTTAGTTTCCCCCCTTGCCTTCTTCTTCCTTGCACCTCTCAATCCAAAACCGCCCCTTCGCTGTTCCTCTTTCTTGCCACTCTTCTCCAGCGATTCTTTGCTCCCCTTTCCTATTCGCCGATGGGTCCCTGCGTTTCTAGGCCTCTTCCAACGATAGAAGAGCCCGAATATCACGAAATCATGGACGGACACGATGGCGGTGAGGAGGTGGAGGAGCATGAGGCCGCCGGCGAGCGCGGCGGCTAGGAGGGCTCTGAAGTCTCCATGGAGGAGCTTGAGTGGTTGCGCTCCACCAGTCATATTTCGCTCGAGGTCGATTGCCGCCTCCCCGTCGGTGAGATTGTCCCCAAACAAGAGCCCAACGAGCGGGTGGTTTTCCTTTCGCATTTTGAGCGCACCTTTGCTCTTCCAGTTAGCGATTTTTTAAGTCTTTTCTTCTTTCCACTTTCCAGCTGCAAACCCATCACTTGCCTGGCAATGCTATTGGCTCTCTCCCCTATTTCATCTATGCCTGCGAAGGCTATCTTGGCATTTGACCCATTGTCCTTCTTTGGGCCAAGTACTTCAACTTCTGGATCCAGGTTGTCCCTGATCCTGGTGTTCCTCGCGCTGAGAAGAGGACCACCAGGTGCGGTGCTGCAAGCATCACGACCAGGAGGGATTCTGTCTTCCCCTGGGTCACCAAGATTGAGCTGACATAATTGAAGTAGGCCTGTCCCGAGATAGGCCTGTCCCGTGGGTAAGCATTGAGTGTTGCCGACATAATTTACCTGTCTTTTACTCGTTGTTCTATTATTTTTCTGATTTCATTATGTTTGTCTTTCGCAGAATCTTGTTCACAAGGTTGATGACAACACCGTCCCTCCTAGCGCTTATTTCGACGAATGATCGGATGTAGATGAGGTCGAGTATGAACTGGAGTGTTTCATGCCGATTCCGCACTATGTCGCTGCTCCTGCTTCGGGTAAGACCTCTCGAAATCCTTTGCGGGATTGGTCAGACGATGACGATGTGGACTGTGAAGTCCTAGAGGTACTTGTCCTTTCACCTAACTTTTTGACTTGTCCCATTGAGCTTTTCATTTAATGATGCAGCTGGCCAGGTACATGAGGATGCCCCTGTTGCTATAGGACGATATGGCAAGCTCCTTGCTACCAAGCCAAATAAGCGCCGTAGGACTTCCTCCAGCGCTCAGCTTTCCAAGAGGCGCAAGTCGATCCTGCTGCTCCTGAAGCTACATCCTCCCAACCTCGAAAGACTACCACGCGCCGAGTCACTGTTCCTCGTGCTCCGTGCGACCCGCCCATCTCCGGGTAACTTTAGCTGCCTGTTACCTTTCATTTTATTTTTATTTTCTGTGTTTGTTTTCTTATAGACCTCTGTTTTTATTTTTAGTGCTGCTATGTCCACCAACCAAGCTGCTCCCAGCATGACCTCTTCCCAGTCAAAGCCTGTTTCTCCTCCTCATTCTGATCCTGTCGTGCAGTGCCCCGTTCGGGTCACTGCCCCGACAACTGAGGCTCATGAGTCTCAGCATGAGGCTGATCCGGAGGCGCGTCCGTCAGGGGAGACTTGACCTGCTTCTCCAGTTGCTCTTTCTGATCTAGACTTGAGACATGGCGCCAGTAATACTTGCGCCGATTCATCCCAGAATACCCCTGACACTGCTCCCTCTGTTGCTAATCTACCAGTTGATCCAGGTGTTGCTCCCCCGCTAGTTGTTGAGCCTGCTCAGTCGGCTCCATTGTCTTCTAAAACCAGTACCAGACCTGCTCCCCCTGCATATTTGTTTAAGGAAAAGACCCGGCCTATTCCTCAAGGCCAGACTCACTCTATGCCCATTAGGCCATTAGCCTCTAGGCAATTGACCTTGATCCACGCCCCAGGCTCCGCTACGCAGATTCGGCCCACACCATCAACAATGACACCTACTCTAGCGGGTCAGTTGGGCGAATCTGTCGTTGCCAAGTTCCCAGGGCTGGCACCTTGCACGCCAGTGTCGTCGCTACCCATGCCGGAGTGGGGGCTAGCCTGAAAAAGGGAAAGTCCTTACTTGGACACTCAGCGGGCAGGGCCTTGGCTCTACCGAGCACTATGCCATAGCTTGGAACGCCACCAGCGAGAAAGAAGTGAGATCCGGTTCTGGCTAGCAGCTGAAATTGGGCCCCAAAGCTGTCTCTGAGATGACCCAGCAGGCCATCACACTGATGGCCCGAGCAGATCATGTGAATAGATCCCTTTTGGCTGTCATTTGCATTCTGGCTGTGAATTTATGAAAGATGAAATCTTTCATATTGGTGAAACTTGCCCCTTTATAACATTTCTCAATGATGAGTTTGTCAAGTGCATCTCACTGACATATCTGAGAGAAATATACTAACACTAATCTTATTTTGTTTCTATTTAATCTTTTTTTGCAGGTTGAAAGATAAAGATGAAGATTTAGTGTAGATTTAGATATAGGATAGTTAGTAGATGTAATTTTCTTATTCTTTTGTAATTTTTCTTTTATAATTCTTATAATCTTTATTTTATTCAATTGTAATAAAGATTATATATTTATTAATAAAGAATATTCTTATTCTTTACTCTTTTGTAAATTGTGAAGTTTGGAATGACTTCAGTAGTTACATTCTTTGTAACTTGTTTATGTGCTAATGAAATAAATTTCATATTCAATATTGTTTTTGGATAAGATTTAAGTTATAATACTTTTCTCTTAATTAATTTAATATTCAAATCTTATAAAACACTTAAGTTTTAAAAATCCAAACTCATTTCAAACACACATTATTCCTTTAAGATCATATCAAAGTTTATATCAATCCTCTTTTAAGACTAAACCTAATCTCAAAGTAAGAAAGAAACATTGATCAATCAAGGTTTTTTTTGGCGAAAAAATTTACCCACATTTTCACAAATGAATGCCTGCAACAATTCATATTCCTAAATCTACCCTTCGTTAGGTCCTATATGCTGGGATGTTACAGAGACGCTGCATAAACAGATCAACGATGCTGAGGGTAATTCCCTTTCCCTTAGAAATTTTGTGATTGCTTAACATTTGTGTTTCCTCATTCTCCATTTTTTATCTCGGCAAGGCCAAGATGTTTTGTTATTACTGATGAGTCCCATGTCCTGAATAAGAAGATCAGCACCATGTTGAGCTCTAGAAGGAGCGAGATGAGGTGATTCGGCTGAAGCAGCAAGTGGCGGACATGAAGCAGAAGCATAAATCCGAGTTGGAGGGCCTGCGCCAGGAGCTCGCCGAGAAAGATGAACAGCGTGCTGCTAGTGCTGAGAAGACAAATCAATTGCTCAAGGATGCCGATTTAGCAGTGCAATCGGCTCATCAGGATCTGGAGCTCTCCGAGCCAAAGCAAAGACTTGGCAGGCCAAGCTCGGCACGATCAACGCTTTCATCGATAGTGAGCTCTTACTCTTTTCACTATACTCTTATCCTTACTTTTTATTTCTTTTCCGCTATTTTTGACGCACTTCGTTTTTGAAGAGAACTTCCCTGAGGCTGACATGTTCGCCTTAAGGGCAATGAAGAAAGTGCGATCTGAATCTGGAGCCCCAGCAGACAGCAAGATCACCATCGACGAGCATCTTGCTACGCTCTCAAAGCGTGTGACCACATTGAAGTCATGTGGTGTCGACTTACTTAAGTCAGCAATCCATGCATTTAGGATGCTCTGGCCGGATGAAGATGTTCCCACGCTCATTGAACCTTTGGCTACCAAGCTTCTACTCACCGAGGAAAGACTTGTTCAGTGGCGTGAGTCAGCTGGTCGTGTCACAATAGACAAGGCCCTTGCTTTTGTGCTCTCATGGTATGAGGATATCAATCTTGATGTTCTCCAACATATGAGGGCCGAAGGTAAGTGGATACACAACCCTGATCTGATCAAAAAATGCCAAGAGCGAGCCTACGCAATGGTGGAGTATGCTATGGTGCATGCCTGGTGCGATGGGCCCAACTTCCTTGATCTCGCCGAGCCGCTTGTCGAGACTATTGATGATGACGGTGCTAACAGCGAGGCCACCGAGTTAGATGCTCCAGATGACTCGGCCGATTCGCCTGACTCGGTAGATGCTCCTGATGATGCTCCTAGCTCCAAACCCAACGAAGCTCCTTCTAGTCCAGCTGCCTCTTAAGCTGGTTATATCAAAAACACTTAACTCTGATGAGATCCCTGGTATGCCGGGTGCAGATGTAAAATATACTGCAGTTATTTTTGGGTGTGCGCCTTTGCTAAGGCTTAAAGTTTATTTTGCTTGAATGCAAATTATCTAGGGGCAAGTCCCCAAGTTTCATTTGCCGTTTTCATTATCCTTGATTTTGGCTCTTGTCAACCTTTTTTGGCGTTCGACATTAGAGTCTCAAAGTTCAAAGGATTCAGTTAGCAGATATGAAACTAGACAACCTGACCTAGGTTCATTTGACATGCAAGCCGATATATCCTGCAATGGGTTAGTTATAAGCATAAGGCCAACTCGCGTTTCTTCCCTTACTTATCCGTTGTTCATGTTTTCTCGTCCTTGGTCTTGTTCTCTTGCTTGCCATGAAGCCGTATTTTGGGACAACAACATAGTCGAAGAGTTGAACCCATACGAGTAAACATTACTTATTCTGAGATAAGTTCAAGTGTCAACGCCAGACTACTTCTCCTAAGTGTAGAAAGGACGGAGCAATGCGACATTCCATGTCCTTTTGGTCTCATCACCCGATCTGTCCGCCTTGTTCTTTTGTGCTTCACGAGAATCTATCAGATAGTAAGAGTCATTGTGCAATACTTTGCTTACAATGAATGGTCCTTCCCATGGGGGTGATAGTTATGCATCCCAGTAGTGCGTTGCACTAGTCTGAGCACCATATCCCCTTCTCGGAAAACACTAGGTTGGACTTTCTAGCTATGATAGCGTCGGAGATTTTGTTGGTTTATGGCGGATCTGGATAATGCCAATTCTCTTGCTTCTTCAAGTAAATCTACTCCATCTTCTCGGGCCTCTTTTACCTCGGTTTCCGAGTATTGCCTTACTCTTGGCGAGTCATGTTCTATGTCGGCAGGCAACACTACTTATGCCCCATACACAAGGAAGAATGGCGTATAGCCTGTTGATCGATTTGGAGTTTTCCTTAAGCTCCATAGCACTAAGGGTAGTTCCTCTATCCAACAACCAGGTGATCTCTGGAGTGGTTCCATTAAGTGGGGTTTTTATCCCGGATAGAACTAAAATCTTAGCTCGTTCAACTTGTCCATTTGATTTTGGATGGACGACTGACGCTACGTCGAGTCTTATTCGGCTTTCCCTGCAAAATCGGGCAAAATATCCTTCGGCAAAGTTTGTGCCATTGTCTATAATCACGCTGTGCGGGTGGATGTATCTCAGGATTATATCCTTTATGAATGTGACAGCCTTTTTTCCATCAAGTTTTTTGATGAGCTTCAGTTCTATCCACTTGGTAAATTTTTCCACCATCACTAGTATGTGAGTCATGCCGCCCCATGCTGGTTTGAATGGTCCCACCATATCTAGGCACCACGCTACAAATGGCCAGGTCATTGGTATAGTTTTTAATTCGGATGCAGGTAAATTTGACTTTGATACGTAGCGTTGGCAGCCGTTGCATTTCCTTACTAGGTCTTGTGCTTCCACCAGTGCACTTGGCCAATAGAATCCATGTCGGAATTTCTTGGCTACTAATGCTCTTGATGAGGCATGGTGTCCACATTCTCCTTGGTGAATATCCAATAGTATAGCTTGGCCTTGCTCTGGACTTATGCAACGTTGCAATACACTTGTCACACTCCTCTTGTACAACTCCTTGTTAATTATTGTGTATGATTTTGCTCTTCTTTCTGTTTGTCTTGCTAATATCTCATCATCAGGAAAAGTTCCATCTCTCAAGTAATTGAATATTGATTGTGCCTAGGATGGTATTACTGGTGCCAGATGTGCTTCTCCATCAATTTCCATTGGATTAGCCGACATGATTTCTGCCGACATAACCTGAGGAGTCCTCGAGTGTAACTCGGCCACCCCCGGGTTAGGCGGAACAGTCCCCAAGTTACTCGAACCTCCCTCTGTGTCAATGTCCATTGGCACAACATCTAACTCCCGTCTCTTTGGGATGAATATTGACTCGGACTCTAGTGATGGCTTGATAGATGGTTTTCTGAGATGTTCCAACGCTACTCCTGGTGGGATTGCCTGCCGAGATGAGCCTAACTTGGATAATGTCATGACCCGGTATCAGGGCTAGACAAATACCAGATGCTCATCTGATATAAGCCTAACCTAAATTCCAAAGCGCGCAGGGAAAGATCGGTAACATTATAGAACATACAGACCATACATTAATAAGGTAAACTCTCAAGAGAGTTACAAACCAGTCATACAAGCCAGGGGTGACAGACCCATCATTACAACAAACAACAGAAGCAAACAAGTTATTCTAAACAACAAACTTAGAAAAGGCCTAAGAGGCCATAAATATAAGTAGCGACCCTTCAATAGATCCTAGGTTTTTTCCCGGGAACCCCGACTACTCGTCGACTTCGATGTAGAAACCACCTTCAGTTGGAGTAGCTTCATCTGTAGAAAAACATTAATGAAGTAAGGCTGAGTACAGGGTGTACTCCGCAAGACTTATGGCTAGTGGATTTATTTTGCATAAAGCCATCTTTTTGTTTTCAAAACAAGGAGGAGAAGAAGCTCGTCTAGTCAGATCATTTTAAAAGGGGATAAGAAGACTACAACTATAGCTCTTCGAAGTCATCTTTGATATCCACCAAGCACCATCATCAACTAAACCTCTCTTCCCGAACTACCCCCTAAAACAACCCCAAGGAAGTATTCCGGATCTCACATTAGTTGGCCAAGTTTTATCATTCGGTTATAGTTTTCTATGATCACAGAATCCGTTCCCAAGTCGTCCATAACCGTGGACACGGCTTTTCGAAAAGATTATTACCCTGCAGGGGTGCACAACTTTACCCACACGTACCAACCGATTCTTAATGCCAAATTAATAGCCCTCTTCCTTGGAAGGCCGACAGAGAGTGGTTGACCACGACCTTACCTTGCTTTCACCGAGACCATGAGTCACGCAGTAGGGAGATGCCGCCGTAATGGGTCAAGTCCCGAAGCCGGTCCCTAATGATGTGCGCATGGTTCAAGATTATGGATGCCGGGCATCTCTTGTTCCTGGCCATGCTTACCTACCTGTTATGAATACACCTCCTTCACCTCCATTCAAGAACAACCAAGATGCATATGTCGAATGGAAATTCCGAACTATGTGACTCATGGAATCTACTAGGCAAGTTAGTTGGTCGAGGGGGTTTCCAGGCCCCCGTGTGGTTGTACGCTCATCTTGGTTCAAGAGGCGAGAACATCAGGTCCGAAGGGTGGCAAGTATGGGACTACAAAAACCACAACCCACGTGGCCTCCTATACAAGCCTTAGCATATTTATCATCCCTCTCTGATCACATCACCACATCATACCATACTAGATTCATTCGCATCTCCGATGCATCACCTGAATGATCAGCATCGGACCACTAAGCATGGCTAAGCTTGACTGAACTATGGCACTAGCAATGCTCATAAGCCAAACCCTAGTTATGCTAGAGCAATGGATCAGGTATTTAGTTCACAAGGGGAAACATGCATCAGATAGGATTACTCTATCTACTGATAAAAGACAGTTGAACCGAATGCATATGGCGAGAATGAAATACATTGTAAACATAGGATTCATATGTATGAGTGGGGCTTCTCTTGCCTTGTCCGTTGTTGGATTGGTACTGCTCTTCGGTGGCGTTGACTTCAACCTTGGGTTCGGTTCCTATTCGCGAAGAACCAATCACCGAAAAGGAAAAGAAACATTCAACACATGGCATGTGCAATTCTCATACAATATGGATGATATGACAAGTTAAGTAGTGTTGAAATGAACCCTAGACATGCTTGGTCATTTTAAACGGTGTCCGAGAGGTCCAAACCCTAGGAAGGGGATCCTCGGAATCACCTATGGGGTTCAATTGATTCTTCTAATTAAACTTGTCATTAAAGTTGTTTAACAATGTATGATTATAGCTTAGTTAGATAGAGCTCATTTTTCTGAACATTTTGATATATTATTTGTATTTTTCTGATTTAAAATGAATTCGTTATGAATTTCTCCAATTTTAATTCATTTTAAATCATTTTTGGAATATATAATTTAATTTCCAAGTTGGGCCCACATCTTAAACTTTTATTAATTTTAGAAAAAAATTACATAAAAGATTAAAATCTTGACAGACAGGGCCCACCAGTCAGCATTTTCTTATTTATAGTAAATATTTACAAAAAATTTAATAAAACAAAAAGGAATTACTGCATCATGCTGACGCTAGCATGACGTCAGCAATGGCCAAGCTCTCAGATCGAGAGCGAGGCCAGCGCTAGGGAGATCGTGGGGCTGCGCGGAGGGGCGCGTTGGACACGGGATGACGCGCTGAGCACGATAGTGGCGGCGCCGCTCCTTATTGGTCACTGGAGCGTCGCCTCCTACGAGCTCCAGCTGCGGCGGCGGGCTCACACGGGGAGGGCAATACAGGGGCAGAGAGAGAGAGAACAGAGGGCACCATAACGACGAGGAGCTCACCATGAACACGGCAGAGGTGGTGGCGAGGCCGAGCGAGCTCGGGAACGGCGGGGACTCGACGGAGTCTAACGGTGGCCGGAGCTCTCAATCCAGTCGATTGAGGTCGTGCGCGAGGGGGAAAAGTGGCTATGAAGAGAGAGTCAAGAACGACAAACTCAACGCTAGCATTGTCTAGGGCTACGGTGGACGGAGACCATGAGGGCGACGGCGACTGGCGGCTAGGGTTCTTCGGCCATGGCGCTGCAGCGAGGGAGGGAGAGGAAGAGGAGAAGTGGGGTCGTCTAGGGTTCGTCGGCGGTGGCCAACGGTACTTGTAGACGCAAAAGGTGGTATGTAACAGCTCTACCCCACTTAAAAGAAGGAAGGGTACTCAGATCGAAGACGATCTTCTCGTTCCCAGGTTGCTTCTGACTCAGAGTGATGAGACCATTGAACTTTCAGGAACTTGATTATTTGACGATGAGTCTTGCACTCGGTTTCTTCAAGAATACGAACAGGGTATTCTCGGTAGGTTAGATCATCTTGGAGGTCCAAAGTTTCATGGTCTACACAATGAATAGGATCTTTGAAGCAACACTTGAGTTGAGACACTGCGAAGACATCATGTACCTCTGGAAAAGTTGATGGTAGATCCAATTGGTAGGCAAGCTCAACCAGCTTGGAGAGAATGCAAAAGGGACCAACGTAGCGAGGAGCCAATTTGCCTTTGATACCGAATCGATGGACACCCTTTAGAGGAGTGATCCGGAGGTAAACTTGATCACCAACTTTATAATGAACATCGAGATGATGATGATCGTAGTTGGTCTTCTGACGAGATTGAGCAGCCTTCAGACGCTCTCGAATTATGCGAACTTGATCTTCTGCTTCTTGGATCATATCCGGACAAAAGAATTTTCTTTCGCCGGTTTTTGGCCAGTTCAGCGGTGTTCGACATGTTCTCCCATACAGGAATTGGAAAGGTGCCATGCCCAAACTGGATTGAAAATTGTTGTTGTAAGAGAACTCTGCAAAAGGAAGACATTTCTCCTAGTTCTTTCCAAAGGATATGACACATGCTCTAAGCATGTCTTCAAGAATATGATTTACTCTTTCGGTTTGTCCACCGGTTTTAGGATGATAAGATGTGCTGAAGGAGACATGAGTTCCCATTGCTTGTTGGATACTAGCCCAGAATTTGGAAGTGAACAAACTTCCACGATCAGATATGATCTTCTTGGGAACACCATGAAGAACGACTATCCGGCATACATATAGCTTTGCCAACTAGCTTGCAGTAATGCTTTCCCGAACAGTAAGAAAGTGAGCAACTTTGGATAGTCGATCAACTATTACCCATATGACATCATTTCCTGCTTGTGTCCTTGGGAGTCCAGTAATGAAATCCATACCAATTTCATCCCATTTCTACTCAGGAATTTTCAATGGTTGCTGATACGTTGGAAACATATCTATAATTTTTGATGTGCAATGCTTGTTTAGTATCTACTTTGCTTTACTTGTCCACACTTTGAGGTGCTTTTTACATGTTTGTTGGTACTAACCTATTAACAAGTTGCAACAGTGCCAGATGCCTGTTTTCTGCTGTTTTTGGTGTCATAAAAGTTAGTAAAGAAATATTCTCAGAATCGGACAGGAAAAAGGACAAAGTCAATAACTTTCTGTGGGGAACAAGAAGTCCAGAGGGGAGCCCAGAAGGCCATCCAGGGGGGCAAACCCACCCTAGGTGCCGGTGGGCCCAGCCCCGTGCCTGGCTAGGGTTTGGGCACCCGGGCGGCCTCCCGATCTCACCCCTTCGTCTATAAGAAGCCCCCGATACAGAAACTTTGAGTACCCGATCAGAAATCCACGAAACTGTCTGTTGCCGCCGTCGCCATCGTCCCTAGATCGGGGGGATCTGAAGTTCTTCCCGGCACCCTGCCGGAGGGGAGATCATCCCAAGGCCTTCTCTCCGGTATGATTCGTGAGTAGTTCCACCTTGGACTATGGGTCCATGTAGTAGCTAGATGGTTGTATCTCCTCCTTGTGCTTTCATGTATAGATCTTGTGAGCTCCATTCATGATCAAGATCTAATCTATTTGTAATCATGCATGTTGTGTTTGCGGGGATCCGATGGATATTGATATTATTATGTTGGTTTGATTAATAGTTTTATCTTTATGATTCTATCATGTCTGTGTTGTTTGTGATCTTGCATGCTCTCCGTTGCTAGTGTTTATCTTGGCCAAGTAGTCACTAGTGACTCCAAGAGCGAGTATTTATGCTCGATAGTGGGTTCATGCCTCTAGTTTCCAAGGGAAGTGACAGAAATCTCTTCGGTTGTAGATGTGTTGTTGCTACTAGGGAGAAAACAACGGTCTCTTGTTCATGGAACATGTGGACTGTTTACCTTACACACTTTGCTTAAAGCAATTGTCTGTTGCTTGCAACTTAATACTGGAGGGGGTTCGGATGATAACCTGAAGGTGGACTTCTAGTCATAGATGCAGTTGGATGACAGTCTATGTATATTGTTGTATTTCCCAATCAACCTCATAGGATCTTTCTGGCTAGTAATTTCATTGTTATGCCTTGCTCAGTTCGTGTCAATTGCCCCGCTGAAATTTGTTTACCCTTCATGCCATGTTGTTTATCTAAGGAGAGCACCTCTAGTGAACTATGGACCCTGGTCCAATCTTTACCATTGATACATCTTCCACTGTTACTTGTTTACTTGCTGCAAACCATTACCTTCCACACCATACGTTTAATCCTTTGTTATAGCAAACCGGTGAGCTTGACAACCTCACTGATTTGTTGGGGCAAAATCTTGAGTTTGTGTTGTGCAGGTATCCACGTTTCCAGGAACACCTTTGAGACGTTTCCTTCCTCCTACTGGTTCCATAACCTCGGTTTCTTACTGAGGGAAAACTTGCTGTTGTGCTGCTTCACACCTTGCTCTTGGGGTTCCCAACAAAGCGCTCCTACATCAACTCAGCGCTGCATCAAGCTTTTCTGGCGCCGTTGCTGGGGACTAAAGAGACATCAAACTCCTTCCTCCCCTTCAAGCATCAAGGCGCCATCAACAAGTTTTCTTGCGCCGTTGCCCGGGAGGCTAAGGACGTCTTCACAAGGGGAGTCCTTCACTTCCTTTCTCTTTACTTTGTTTTTAGTTTGCTTTGTTTCTTTTGCTTGGTTTTGTTTCCGTCTTTCACCTGCTCTTGATGCTATCTTTTATGAAATTAAGCCTGCTTTGTTGAATCTTGTGATGAGAGAGCAATTTTCTGGTGCTAGTTCTGATGATCCTGCTGCCCATCTTAATAAATTTATTGAACTCTGTGAGATGCAAAAGTATAAGGATGTAGATGGAGATATTATTAAGCTCAGGCTTTTTCCTTTCTCCTTGAGGGTAAAAGCTAAAGAATGGTTGCTATCTTTGCCTAAAAATAGTATTGTTTCTTGGACTAAGTGCAAAGATGCTTTTATTGGAAAGTACTATCCTCCTGCTAATATTATTGCTATGAGCAGTGATATTATGAAATTTAAACAACTTGATAGTGAACATGTTGCTCCTGCTTGGGAAAGAATGAAGTCTTTGGTTAAAAACTGCCCTACTCATGGACTCACTGCTTGGATCATTATCCAAACTTTTTATGCAGGTTTGAACTTCTCCTCAAGAAACCTGTTGGATTCTGCTGCTGGAGGTACTTTTATGGGACTCACCTTGGGTGCTGCAACAAGTCTCCTTGATAATATGATGGTTAACTACTCTGAATGGCATGTCGAGAGAGCTCCACATGGTAAGAAGGTAAATTCTGTTGAGGAAACTTCCTCTTTGAGTGAAAAGATTGATGTTATTATGGCTATGATTGTTAATGGGAAAGCTCCTTTAGATCCTAATAGTGTTCTCTTAGCCTCTTTGGTTGCTCAAGAAGAGCAAGTTGATGTAAACTTCATTAGAAACAACAATTTCAACAACAATGCCTATAGGAATAATTTTGGTAGCAACAACAATTTTAGGCCTTATCCTCTAAATAATGGCAATTCCTATGGAAGCTCCTACAATGATGCTAGAAGTGCCCCCTCTGAACTTGAAGTCATGCTCAAGGACTTTATTAGTAAACAAACCACTTTCAATAAGACTATAGAGGAAAAGCTTTTAACTATTGAGAAAAATATAGCATCTTTGTCTGAAGTTCAAACTTCCTTGGTTAATAAAATGGCTGCTAAACCTGAAACTATGGAAAACATCTTTGCTACTGCTCATGCCATACAAGTTACTATTGATGAAAATGTTAGGCTGTTAGCTCAACTTCATGCTAGGTGGGAAACAGAAGATGAAATTGATAGAAACAATAGTGTGTGCACTATCACCACTAAACCACAAGTAGCCCCTATTCCTCCTCCTACTATGCCTAAGACTAGTGAGCCTACTACTAGTGATACTAAGTTTGACTTTGATATTGATGGTTGCAATATTTCTGAAGTGATTATTGATGGGGATATGCCTACCGGGTTATACCCAGCGGGACGTTTCCTACTGGCCTAAGCCGTCGGCGAGTGGGCCTGCAGGACGGTGACTGGATCAAGATTTGTTGTGGACTCAGGCGACTAGAAGCTGAAGGCCGAGAAGTGTAGCTAGGCCCAGTCGGATGTAACTACCTCGGTGAATTACGCTCCTAGTTACAAGCCTGGATGAACGGAAATGGTTAAAATAGTACGGTGGGGCCGAAATGCCACTCATAGGTAGACCTTTCGGCCGTCCTAACCATTTCCAAACATCGGGACAAGAACGGGCGGCGTAATCGGCAGGCGAAGGGATCAACTACATACACAAATGAGTATGTATGCAAGCCACCATACAATAGTTCTCAGAGCCATTCCATCTAAAAGAAAATAGAAATATTGCAACGCCATACGGCAAGATCCAAATATCCTAGATAGATATAATAGTTTAGGATATCTCCTCATACATCAAACATCAGAGTATCAGGCGGAAGCGGAAGACAAGATCCGAGTACGGATAAGAAGCAAATCGGCATAAGATGCCCCATAAATAAACACGTCCCGCCCACAAATCTCATGGATCCCCGTTCCCGGAATCTCTACACCAAGTGATCGTTGCCAACATCGTCCGTCTCCTCCACCCAGTATCCATCTTGCGAGTTTACCTGTTCATCCGAATCAAACAATTTATCGTGTGAGACCCTAGGGGTACTCAGCAAGTCTTTATGCCTCTAAAGGGGACACAACCTGGGGTGACGCAATTGCAGCAAAAGATAATACCTAACAATTCTATAGATACTCGCTAACCATCTGCCTAACCAGAGATAGACGGATGTCCGTGAATTAACAACAACAGTTATAACGGTAATATTAACAGATCCATCCTCCTCCTCGCTTACCGACGAGGAAGCGGACAAACAAACCCCCCATCCGTTGGCAGTTTTATTATCCATTCCATGAGTGTTGCTCTATTTACTAGTCAGGTACTTAGTCAAATTAAAAGCGGTACTTTAGTTATACTTGTCTATGATCGAGAAACTGTGCTCCAAGTTGTCCATAACCGCGGACACGGCTTTCAGAAAGTTTTACCCTGCAGGGGTGCACAAATAGCAACACACACTTGATCAACCTCGGAAAAACCAAATTAAAACCCAACGAGGCATTCACGACAAAGCGATCACAGGATTCAGAAATATTTTAGGGGGCCACCCCATTAAGCTACCCGCAACAAAGTTGGCCGGCTCCGAGACGGACTCAAGGTTTGCGTCAATGGCTGTAAACGACTGGGAACCCGAAAGTGGGACTGGGCTTGTCGATACCACGAAAACACTCCGCTTACCTAAACAGTACAGGTGCATCCTCGCACAATCTTAAATAAAGCAGTAAAGCATGGCATAAGTACAGAATAGTAATAAAGCCCCAAACTACTTTGTGGCCCCAAGAAATAAGAATGAATCAAGCTCTGGCTCAGGGGGGTTCATAAGCCTCCCGGATGTGGATAGCGCGAATATTCAAGGAACAGGAATCAAGTACTCGGGGTCCTACGGGACACAAGTGAGCATGAAAAACCAAATAGCAGATATTGCTCACCTGTGCCACTTTCATTAGTTATCCCATTACTGCTCAGGTTAAGTTGTTTAGGTACCTCGTTATCCATCAGACACTCACATACCCTACACATGCTGTTCTACGACTCGCATGGCTCAAACAACTCCTGTAATAATGGCTCATGGGATGGAGGAACAAGCTTCAGTGGGGTTTAAAAGTAAAGGCTATGCAGTACTTGGGATTCAGATTAATGCAATCGCGACTCAGTGATGCAAGAATAAGATAGAGGCAATAGGTACTATATGTATGCAAGCATGTGGTAGTGCTTGCCTGGCAGCTCAGTTGAAGCGAGGGATGGATCTGGGTAGTGCTCCTGGGTTTCTTGATATATCCCCTGCTCAGCGTCTATTCGAAGAAGAACCAAACAAACAAGGGACAACATAAATAAAGTGCACAAGCATATGAATAAAATGCGTCAAGCAAACAATCATGCCATGATGAATGATGCACAATTTGCATGGCAATAAAGTAGCATGGCATGGGTGAGGTGTGGAATACAAAAGTAAGGCATTTTATGGAGTTTTACTCATATTTTATACTCAAATAAGTTGCTGTATACTTTATATTTATATGATGCATGCTGCAAAACAGAACATGGAATGCATAAACAGAAAGGTCTCATCGAGCTAATCATTTTAGACATATCATTTGTTAAATTTGGAGTTATAAAACAAAAGTTATTAATTAATTAAGGAAAAAGGGCATTTTATTGTAATTTAATCAACTTGAAAATTAAAGTGTCCAAAATATATTTTGAAGGCCATATTTGAATTCCTCACATTTTTCTGATTTCAAAACATATATTACATGTTTAATTTGGGTTTATATTTTAAAAGTTATGTGAAAACAGATTTGAAATTTGAATTTAAATTAATTTTGAATAGTTTGAATTGAAACAGAAAAACAGAAGGTCTTTTGTCACTCAGCCAGTCCTAGCCACAGTCACAGACAAGTGGGGCCAAGGCTGACTAGGACACACGCGTCCAGGAATTACTTTTCTCACCGCGGCGCTTCCCAGTCACTGCGACTGACGGGTGGGGCCACGGCAGCCTCAGGGCCTCACGCAGGCGCGCCAGCGGGGACGTGCCACGTGGGGGAAGCCCGGGAGCGCGGGTTAAGGTTCTGGAAACAGGGGGGCTTATCTGTAAAACAGACGGAGAGGCTGACAGGTGGGACTGGCTGGACCGCGGGTTTAGCCGAAAAATAAAAATGGGGGGCTAAATGTAAATCGACCACGGCCCGTACTGTTGTTCTTCTCCGTGATCTGGCGAGAGATCGGTGCGTGGCGCGGGGCGGGGGATCGATCCCTGGACCTGGCGTGCGCGCGCGGAGGCGGTAGCCACTGCGGTGGGCTAGGGTTGGTGTCAGGGAGGTAGGCGTGGCCTAGGTGAGGTGCTACGCGGCACGAGAGCGTGCAGACGCCAGTGCACACCGGCGCGCAGAGGCCGTTCGACGAAAGGTCCGGCGAGGCTAGGGTGGTACAGCGAGGCGGACCATGTCAGGGGGGTGGAGAGGCTCACCGCGAGGCTGCTGGCGGTGTTGGTTCGGGCAGAGGAGCTGGCGATCGTCGTCGAGGCAGGCGCCGGGCGGAGCTAGGGTTTCGTCGCGAACGCATCGGTGTGCAGCGGATCCGGCCGTCCTCTCCTCGACTCCGTGTACAGGGGCGATGCTGGTGCTCGGCTCGGCCTTCCCCAACGCCCATACGCCTCGCCCTCCTTCTGCTATGGTGGTGGTGGGGTGATGCCGATGGTGGTAGATGGAGAAGGAAGAGGGAGTAGCAGGGGTAGGTGGGGAGGGAGGAGTAGAAGGGCACGGCCCTGGGGGATCTGGGCGTCGTCTGCAGAGAGGAGGGAGTAGGTAAGGCAGAGAGGGAGAGGGGAGATGCCGTGAGGAGGTGGTAGAGGAGGGTGGCTCGGTGCCACCTTTTCACCCTCGGGCTGGAAGGCAGGGCAGGGCAGGGGCTTCCAGGTGGGTCAGGGCAGGTTCGGTGGGGAGGCTCGGGCTGGAGGGCAGGCTCGGGCTGGTGGGGCATTGTGGCAGGGAGAGAAGAGAGGGAGAGGGCTCGGGTCGATGCTAGGGTTTTGGAGAGAGGGGGGTATGGCTCGGGTTAGGGCTTGGTTTGGATGGTAGCTAGGTGGCCCAGGGTGGCCAGGTGGGACCAGCAAGGTAGAGAGAAGAGAGAGGCTGAGAGAGAGAGTGGGAACTAGGGTTAGCTAGAGAGGGGGGTTCGGGTTAGGTTAGATGGTGCCCATGGTGGTGGTAGGGTGTAACTAGGGTAGATGAGGGGTTAGGTTTGGGGTTTGGGTTAGCTAGGTTCGAGAGAGGGGAGATGAGGAAGGTGGCTTAGGGTTTAGATACTTGCATGCCTCTAGCTAGACCATACAAGAGAGGTGGAAGAGGAGGGTTTTTAGCAAGAACCAACAAGATCAAGCATGAAGAGAGGTAGAGAGAGAGATGGGAGATTCACCCAAAAATCCAAATATAAGCAAAGGAGGACCAAAATTGGAGATGGTTGCATGGCCCATGCAAAATAATTAATGCCATGCTTATTTTTGTGAAAACAATATTATTAACATGGCATTATTTTTATGCATTCCCAAAGATGGTTTAAGGCCAAGCTAAGGATTTGTAGAAGTAGATCCATCCTATCTCCCATGAGCTAGATTAAATACCAAAAGAAAAACACATGCAAGCTCATGGATAATGGAATGGTGGAATTATAAGATGGTGAAAGAAAAGGTGGTGGAGTGGAATAAAAGATATGCCCCCAACTCAACTTGGGCATTTGCACAATATATCAATAACCAAATACAATATCAAGAGGCAAATACAATTTACAATGCATATGAGAGAAGAACCAAAACAAAAAGGGTTTTATATGATGCTCAAATGCAAGGTGGCATGATGACATGAGCATGATATAATTATGATGCAACAATTATATATATTAAGTAGCCATTATATTACTAGACCAAGTAGCATTACAATTGTTAGACAATTGGGATGCTACAACTCTCCCCCACTAAACAGGAATCTCGCCCCGAGATTCTAGGAAGAAGAAGAAGACACAAAGAGGGTAGGATACTTGGCACGGAGCTCATCTTCACGTTCCCAAGTGGCTTCATCAACAGAATGGTGCGACCACTGCACCTTGCAGAACTTGATGGACTTGTTGCGAGTCCTTTCTGCGATCTCAAGGATTTTTGTGGGGTGTTCTTGATAAGACAAGTCTTCTTGGAGATTGATAAGCTCATGGTCCACAGTCCTGCCGGGATCCTTGAAGCACTTCTTGAGTTGAGAGATGTGGAAAACATCATGGACCTTGAGTTTTTCCGGGAGCTCAAGAGCATAAGCAACTTCTCCTCTTCTTCCACGAATTTTGAATGGACCGATGTATCTAGGAGCCAGCTTTCCTTTGATACCAAAACGGTGCGTGCCTCTCATGGGAGTGACACGAAGGTAAACGAGATCACCAGGGACATACTCCATGTCCGTGTGCTTTCTGTCATAATTGCTCTTCTGGCGACTTTGAGCAATCTTCAGGTTTTCAAGAATGATGTGCACTTTCTCCTCCGCTTGAGTTACAATGTCAGGGCCAAACAATATTCTTTCTCCTGCACCCGACCAACCAATCGGAGTTCTGCATTTGCGACCATAGAGAGCCTCAAATGGTGCCATCTTTAGACTTTTCTGGAAGCTGTTGTTGTAAGAGAATTCAGCATAAGGAAGGCATTCTTCCCACTTCATGCCAAAAGAGATGACGCACGCACAGAGCATATCCTCCAGAATCTGATTGATCCTTTCAACTTGTCCTTGCGACTGAGGGTGGTAAGCTGTGCTGAAGTTCAATTTTGTTCCCAAAGCATTTTGGAAACTTTCCCAGAACTTGGAAGTGAAGATGCTTCCACGGTCTGAACTGATCTCAAGCGGAACCCCATACAGAGACACAATTCTGTTGATATAGAGCTCAGCCAACTGAATTGCAGAAATTGTTTCCTTGAAGGGGAAGAAGTGAGACACTTTAGAAAGCCTGTCAATGACAACAAAGATTGCATTGTTGCCCTTCTGCGACCTTGGAAAACCAGTGATGAAGTCCATCTCTACTTTCTCCCATTTCCATTCCAGGGGTTTCAATGGCTGTAGAAGACCGGAAGGTTTCTGATGGACAGCTTTCACTCTGCGGCAGACATCACACTCCGAGACATACTTGGCACAATATCGTTTCAAACCCGGCCACCAATATTGTGTTTTCAAGTCCATGTACATCTTTGTGCTGCCAGGGTGGATAGAAAGAACAGAATCATGCGCCTCCTTGAGAACTTGCTCTCTCAAACCCGGGTAGTTCGGAACAAACATCCGGTGTTCAAAGAAAAGCGTGCCTTGATCATCGACGTGGAAAGACTCATACTTCGGAAGCTGAAGTTTGGAGATGATCTTTCTGGTGTACGGATCACCAAGTTGAAAGGAGCGAACCTTCTCTTCCAAGAGAGGGGTTGCCAGAAGGTTCAGAAGATACCCTTGTTCCACAATTTCAAGGTTGAGCTGACGGAATTCCTCGCACAAGAGAGGCTGTTGTTCTTCCATCATGAGGTTGTTGACATAAGCTTTGCGGCTGAGAGCATCGACCATGACATTAGCTTTGCCCGGAGTGTAGTTGATGGTCAAATCAAAATCATTGATTGCTTCAATCCATCTCCTCTGCCGAAGGTTGAGATCAGGCTGAGTGAAGATATACTTCAAACTCTTGTGATCAGAAAAGATTTCACAACGGTTGCCCATCAAGTAATGCCTCCATACTTTCAAAGCAAAGACAACTGCAGCGAGTTCGAGGTCATGTGTAGGATAGTTGATCTCATGCATCTTCAACTGTCGAGAGGCATAAGCAACAACTTGCTTTTCTTGCATAAGGACCGCACCCAATCCTTGCAAAGAGGCGTCACAGAATATCTGGAAGGGCTTGGATGTATCCGGAGGAACCAAGACTGGTGTGGAAGTGAGCTTCTCTTTGAGTGTCTCAAAGCTTGCTTGACATGCAGGAGTCCAAAGGTATTTCTTGCCTTTCTTGAGGAGATCGGTAAGAGGCTTCGCTATCTTCGAGAAGTTCTGAACGAAGCGATGGCAATAACTAGCCAAACCAAGGAAACTCCGGACTTCTTTGACATTAACAGGAGGAAGCCATTCAACAATTGTCTTCACAGTTTCCGGGTTGACGGCAATGCCCTTGGCCGAGATGACGTGACCAAGATAGGTTACTTGAGGCAGCCAAAACTCACACTTGGAGAACTTTGCATACAGGTGGTTCTCACGAAGCTTGTTTAGGACACACCGAAGGTGTTCTTCATGTTCTTCCTTAGACTTAGAATAGACTAGGATGTCATCCAGATAGACCACAACGAACTTATCAAGATACTCCATGAAAACCGAGTTCATGAGCCTCGAGAAGGTGGCAGGTGCGTTGGTGAGACCGAAAGACATGACCGTGTACTCATACAGGCCATAGCGGGTGGTGAAAGTTGTTTTAGGAACATCTTCCTTGCGAATCTTGATTTGGTGATAACCACTTCTCAAGTCGAGCTTAGAGAATACCACAGCTCCAGCTAGCTGATCGAAGAGATCATTAATCCGCGGAATGGGATATTTATTCTTGATGGTTTTTGCATTGAGAGCCCGATAGTCAACACAAAGTCTATCAGCCTTGTCTCGCTTCTTCACAAAGATTGTTGGGCTACCCCAAGAAGAAGTACTGTGTTGAATGAAACCCAACTTCTCTTGTTCATCAAGCTGACGTTTGAGTTCAGCCAACTCAGCAGGACCCATTTTATAAGGCCGCTTGGAGATAGGAGCCGTTCCAGGTTCAAGCTCAATTACAAACTCAACCTCACGATCCGGAGGCATACCTGGCAACTCTTTAGGAAAGACATCTGGGAACTCACGGACCACCGGAACACTCTAAATAGCTTCCATAGCATCATCATTCAGAGCCGCCAAAGAGAAAAGCTGAATAGCAGGAGTCAGACTTGGAGAATAGACTATATGGCCTTCAGGAATCTTCAGAGAAACCGAGCGTTCAGCACAATCAATCACAGCTGCATTTGCTGTCGACCAATCCATGCCCAAGATGACATCAATGTCATAATTGCCCAGAACAATTAAGGACGCCGAGAACGAAGAGCCACCAATCTCAATTTGATTGCCATGGCTGATTTTAGAAGCTGCCATTGTTGCTCCAGGAGAAAGGACCATTAACCGCTTAAGGAGAGGATCCATAGCTAACTCATTCTCATTTGCAAACTTGTGAGAAACAAAAGAATGCGATGCACCAGAATCAAACAAAACTCGTGCAGGGACTGAGTTAACGGATAGCATACCCATCACAACTCCAGGTGCATGCTCAGCTTGAGCGGCGTTGACACAGTTGGCACGAGCAACAGTAGACCCGGGCTTGGTGTTGATGTTGAGAGCCCGAGGTGGTGGTGCACGAACCATAGGAGAGCTTGCCACAGATCTTGGAGGTGGTGGAGGAAGAGCTTTGTTTTTCATCGGACAGTTCCAGTATTGATGCCTAGTGTCTCCACAAGTGTAACAAGCACCAGGTGGACATGGAGCAACGTAGCCAGGGACTCCGCCAGGCGCTCCAGGGTAGTGGTGGTTGTAGCCCCTGGGAGCAGCAGTGAGGAAGTTTGGTGGCCTTGCCACGTAGCTTGAAGGTCTTGGTGGAGCCGGGAGCGACGGTGGGTTGTTAGGAACCCAGACACGACGCTTAGAAGGAGTTGACATAGCTGAAGAGCTTGCTGCATCACGGTTGTGTTTCTTTGACTCCTCAAACACTTGCCTACTTGCTTCTTCCTGCAGAGCTGTATGCTGAAGTTCCAGAAAAGACGCCGGCCTTGCATGTGTGATTGCATATTTAATCGATGCATTGAGCCCTTGCCGGAACCTCTTTTGCTTCTTATTGTCATCAGAGATCTCATCGCCACCATAACGAGAAAGGTTCATGAAGTTTCTGATGTAGGTATTGACATTGTCATTGCCCTGCTTGAGGTTGAGAAACACTTCCTTCATCCTCTCCATGACAATTTCTGACAGATACTGCTCTTTGAAAGCTCCAGTGAACTGTCCCCAAGTAGGCTGAAAACCAGTGCAGTTTGCCTTCAGGTAATTCTCCCACCACAGAGCTGCATCTCCCTTCAGAAGGTGAGTAGCACATTTTACCCATTCTTGCTCAGGAACATCAGCAGTCACCAGTAACCTTGACATCTCACGCAACCAATCATCAGCATCAAGTGGTTGATCAGAAACATCAAATTGGCGTGGGTTGAACTTCAGAAAGCTTTTGATGTCTCCTCGCTTGGGAGGTGGAGGTAGCGGAACAAACTCATTCCTCCTGACACTTTCTTCAAAGCGCTGCTGGTTCTGTTGCATTGCTGCCAAGGCATTGGCGATGCTTGACAACGCTGCCCCCAGTTCAGGTTGTATGTCCTCCTCAGAACGGCGTGGTGGTGCCATCCTGTGATTGATATAAAACACAATTCAGTACTATAATGGAGAATAATAATAATCCAAAATAGTACCAAGATGGAATTAACCAAGATTAAAGGATACAATTTACTAAGATGATATTAAAATATCAACAAAGTTCAAAGCACCTAGAAGATATTAAGCATATCGCACACGACTGAAAAGGAGTGTGGTACACAGATATATCAAAGAAAAAATTTCCGCAAATTTCGGCATTAAAATACCAATAGATGCGCAATATCACTTAACGAATCAAGATTAGTGACTCTACCAATTCAATATACAAGAGCGAATGATAAAAGTAGTGGTATGGTCGCGACTCCATCCCGCACTCAAATCATTACTCCGCACATGAATAAGTAGAACACATATCCCAACACCTTCTTCTCACGATGAACCTAAAGTTTAGTAACTACGGAAACAAACACCCCAAACAAGATGACGTCGGATAACAAAGAGTAAGACAGATCGTGGCGGTATTCAACGAATCAGATAGATCGCGTCGGTTTGCAAAAGCCTGTCGGTATGGAATGTACCAACAGTTGATAACCAAAAGGCAGATTGTGATAACAACTTGGATGCAACAGATAGACCAGGAATTACACACACACACAACCTATGGTACTACGGAATCCCAGAACACGTGAATCCTAGTTTGAATTTTAAGAAGAGGATTGAAAACGTTACACTTCCTTACCAGAAAAGGGTGGGTGGGTGGGTAAGAAGAAAAGTGGAAGCAGTCCTACTCTCGCGTTTTGTTTTTCCCTAGTATACATAACTACCAAAATATTTGCTAGACTGACAACGACCATTTGGCTGAGACCCTGAAGGGCGGGATGGCTCTGATACCAATTGTAACTACCTCGGTGAATTATGCTCCTAGTTACAAGCCTGGACAACGGAAATGGTTAAAATAGTATGGTGGGGCCCAAATGCCACTCACAGGTAGACCTTTCGGCCGTCCTAACCATTTCCAAACATCGGGACAAGAATGGGCGGCGTAATCGGCAGGCGAAGGGATCAACTACATACACAAATGAGTATGTATGCAAGCCACCATACAATAGTTCTCAGAGCCATTCCATCTAAAAGAAAATAGAAATATTGCAACGCCATACGGCAAGATCCAAATATCCTAGATAGATATAATAGTTTAGGATATCTCCTCATACATCAAACATCAGAGTATCAGGCGGAAGCGGAAGACAAGATCCGAGTACGGATAAGAAGCAAATCGGCATAAGATGCCCCATAAATAAACACATCCCGCCCACAGATCTCACGGATCCCCGTTTCCGGAATCTCTACACCAAGTGATCGTTGCCAACATCGTCCGTCTACTCCACCCAGTATCCATCTTGCGAGTTTACCTGTTCATCTAAATCAAACAATTTATCGTGTGAGACCCTAGGGGTACTCAGCAAGTCTTTATGCCTCTAAAGGGGACACAACCTGGGGTGACGCAATTGCAGCAGAAGATAATACCTAACAATTCTATAGATACTCGCTAACCATCCGCCTAACCAGAGATAGACGGATGTCCGTGAATTAATAACAACAGTTATAATGGTAATATTAACAAATCCATCCTCCTCCTCGCTTACCGACGAGGAAGCGGACGAACAAACCCCCCATCCGTTGGCAGTTTTATTATCCATTCCATGAGTGTTGCTCTATTTACTAGTCAGGTACTTAGTCAAATTAAAAGCGGTACTTTAGTTATACTTGTCTATGATCGAGAAACTGTGCTCCAAGTCGTCCATAACTGCGGGCACGGCTTTCAGAAAGTTTTACCCTGCAGGGGTGCACAAATAGCAACACACACTTGATCAACCTCGGAAAAACCAAATTAAAACCCAACGAGGCATTCACGACAAAGCGATCACAGGATTCAGAAATATTTCAGGGGGCCACCCCATTAAGCTACCCGCAACAAAGTTGGCCGGCTCCGAGACGGACTCAAGGTTTGCGTCAATGGCTGTAAACGACTGGGAACCCGAAAGTGGGACTGGGCTTGTCGATACCACGAAAACACTCCGCTTACCTAAACAGTACAGGTGCATCCTCGCACAATCTTAAATAAAGCAGTAAAGCATGGCATAAGTACAGAATAGTAATAAAGCCCCAAACTACTTTGTGGCCCCAAGAAATAAGAATGAATCAAGCTCTGGCTCAGGGGGGTTCATAAGCCTCCCGGATGTGGATAGCGCGAATATTCAAGGAACAGGAATCAAGTACTCGGGGTCCTACGGGACACAAGTGAGCATGAAAAACCAAATAGCAGATATTGCTCACCTGTGCCACTTTCATTAGTTATCCCATTACTGCTCAGGTTAAGTTGTTTAGGTACCTCGTTATCCATCAGACACTCACATACCCTACACATGCTGTTCTACGACTCGCATGGCTCAAACAACTCCTGTAATAATGGCTCATGGGATGGAGGAACAAGCTTCGGTGGGGTTTAAAAGTAAAGGCTATGCAGTACTTGGGATTCAGATTAATGCAATCGCGACTCAATGATGCAAGAATAAGATAGAGGCAATAGGTACTATATGTATGCAAGCATGTGGTAGTGCTTGCCTGGCAGCTCAGTTGAAGCGAGGGACGGATTTGGGTAGTGCTCCTGGGTTTCTTGATATATCCCCTGCTCAGCGTCTATTCGAAGAAGAACCAAACAAACAAGGGCCAACATAAATAAAGTGCACAAGCATATGAATAAAATGCGTCAAGCAAACAATCATGCCATGATGAATGATACACAATTTGCATGGCAATAAAGTAGCATGGCATGGGTGAGGTGTGGAATACAAAAGTAAGGCATTTTATGGAGTTTTACTCATATTTTATACTCAAATAAGTTGCTGTATACTTTATATTTATATGATGCATGCTGCAAAACAGAACATGGAATGCATAAACAGAAAGGTCTCGTCGAGCTAATCATTTTAGACATATCATTTGTTAAATTTGGAGTTATAAAACAAAAGTTATTAATTAATTAAGGAAAAAGGGCATTTTATTGTAATTTAATCAACTTGAAAATTAAAGTGTCCAAAATATATTTTGAAGGCCATATTTGAATTCCTCACATTTTTCTGATTTCAAAACATATATTACATGTTTAATTTGGGTTTATATTTTAAAAGTTATGTGAAAACAGATTTGAAATTTGAATTTAAATTAATTTTGAATAGTTTGAATTGAAACAGAAAAACAAAAGGTCTTTTGTCACTCAGCCAGTCCTAGCCACAGTCACAGACAAGTGGGGCCAAGGCTGACTAGGACACACGCGTCCAGGAATTACTTTTCTCACCGCGGCGCTTCCCAGTCACTGCGACTGACGGGTGGGGCCACGGCAGCCTCAGGGCCTCACGCGGGCGCGCCAGCGGGGACGTTCCACGTGGGGGAAGCCCGGGAGCGCGGGTTAAGGTTCTGGAAACAGGGGGCTTATCTGTAAAACGGACGGAGAGGCTGACAGGTGGGACTGGCTGGACCGCGGGTTTAGCCGAAAAATAAAAAGGGGGGGGGCTAAATGTAAATCGACCACGGCCCGTACTGTTGTTCTTCTCCGCGATCTGGCGAGAGATCGGTGCGCGACGCGGGGCGGGGGATCGATCTTTGGACCTGGCGTGCACACGTGGAGGCGGTAGCCACTGCGGTGGGCTAGGGTTGGTGTCAGGGAGGTAGGCGTGGCCTAGGTGAGGTGCTACGCGGTGCGAGAGCGTGCAGACGCCAGTGCACACCAGCGCGCAGAGGCCGTTCGACGAAAGGTCCGGCGAGGCTAGGGTGGTACAGCGAGGCGGACCATGTCAGGGGGATGGAGAGGCTCACCGCGAGGCTGCTGGCGGTGTTGGTTCGGGCAGAGGAGCTGGCGATCGTCGTCGAGGCAGGCGCCGGGCGGAGCTAGGGTTTCGTCGCGAACGTGTCGGTGTGCAGCGGATCCGGCCGTCCTCTCCTCGACTCCGTGTACAGGGGCGACGCTGGTGCTCGGCTCGGCCTTCCCCAACGCCCAAACGCCTCGCCCTCCTTCTACTATGGTGGTGGTGGGGTGATGCCGACGGTGGTTAGATGGAGAAGGAAGAGGGAGTAGCAGGGGTAGGTTGGGAGGGAGGAGTAGAAGGGCACGGCCCTGGGGGATCTGGGCGTCATCTGTAGAGAGGAGGGAGTGGGTAAGGCAGAGAGGGAGAGGGGAGATGCCGTGAGGAGGTGGTAGAGGAGGGTGGCTCGGTGCCACCTTTTCACCCTCGGGCACGTGCTCGGGCTGGAAGGCAGGGCAGGGCAGGGGCTTCCAGGTGGGTCAGGGCAGGTTCGGTGGGGAGGCTCGGGCTGGAGGGCAGGCTCGGGCTGGTGGGGCATTGTGGCAGGGAGAGAAGAGAGGGAGAGGGCTCGGGTTGATGCTAGGGTTTTGGAGAGAGGGGGGTATGGCTCGGGTTAGGGCTTGGTTTGGATGGTAGCTAGGTGGCCCAGGGTGGCCAGGTGGGACCAGCAAGGTAGAGAGAAGAGAGAGGCTGAGAGAGAGAGTGGGAACTAGGGTTAGCTAGAGAGGGGGGTTTGGGTTAGGTTAGATGGTGCCCATGGTGGTGGTAGGGTGTAACTAGGGTAGATGAGGGGTTAGGTTTGGGGTTTGGGTTAGCTAGGTTCGAGAGAGGGGAGATGAGGAAGGTGGCTTAGGGTTTAGATACTTTCATGCCTCTAGCTAGACCATACAAGAGAGGTGGAAGAGGAGGGTTTTTAGCAAGAACCAACAAGATCAAGCATGAAGAGAGGTAGAGAGAGATGGGAGATTCACCCAAAAATCCAAATATAAGCAAAGGAGGACCAAAATTGGAGATGGTTGCATGGCCCATGCAAAATAATTAATGTCATGCTTATTTTTGTTAAAACAATATTATTAACATGGCATTACTTTTATGCATTCCCAAAGATGGTTTAAGGCCAAGCTAAGGATTTATAGAAGTAGATCCATCCTATCTCCCATGAGCTAGATTAAATACCAAAAGAAAAACACATGCAAGCTCATGGATAATGGAATGGTGGAATTATAAGATGGTGAAAGAAAAGGTGGTGGAGTGGAATAAAAGATATGCCCCCAACTCAACTTGGGCATTTGCACAATATATCAATAACCAAATACAATATCAAGAGGCAAATACAATTTACAATGCATATGAGAGAAGAACCAAAACAAAAAGGGTTTTATATGATGCTCAAATGCAAGGTGGCATGATGACATGAGCATGATATAATTATGATGCAACAATTATATATATTAAGTAGCCATTATATTACTAGACCAAGTAGCATTACAATTGTTCGACAATTGGGATGCTACATGGGACTAGGTCATAGAATCTCCGAATCCTTAACTAATTCGGTTGTGATCTGTAAACCCTAGCGAGGTGAGCCTATATAAACCTCCCTAGGGGACGCATAAGGATACGTTCCATCATACACCCAAGCGACTCGCCGCCTAGCCGTCGAGCTCGCCCCATTGTACTCTCACCGTAATACAATCTAGCAGGAGTAGGTCTTTACCCTCCGGGGAGCCGAACCTGGGTAAACCCTTGTGTCTCCGCCCTCATCTCGCATCGCAGATGGCTGGCCACCCTTGCCCCATGTTCTACTACTCGCTGCCGATTGCAGCATCTGCCGTGGTCATTCCCACGACAGTGGCGCCCACCGTGGGGCCTGGCCGGTCAGGCCGGTGTTCTGTGGCGAGATCCAATCTGCCCATCAACGAGTCGATTGCCACCGGCCGCATGATCACGATCGGCGAGATGCTCCAGATCTTGCCGAGCAGTTACGTCCCGGTGGCACGACCCGTCACACGCAGCGTGATCCTGCCGGTCGGCACGATCAGCCTCTTCGTCGGCCTCACCGACGTCATCGTCTTGGAGGACTCTGCTCACATCCGCGAGTCGCCGCCCCGCGACCGGAGCTCTGAGAGCCAGGTCCGCACAATCCACCGCCTCGCCTCCGAGTACGACTTGGCCCATAGCAATGTGGCCGAAACCACCGTGGCCGCGGACGACGCAGCCCTCAACGACGAGGCTGATTCGGCGACCCCGGCGTCGGCCGCCGGATCCATCGTCGCAGCATCGCCCGCGGGTTCCATCGCCCAGGTATCCAACGTCGGAGACTTCGAGGATCCTTCTATCCTCGTGATCTTTGACTTCGATTCCGGATCGGAGAATTCCGCCGACCTCCATGACGGAGCCGGTCCCCATGCCGCTACCTACATGGCGACCGGCGCCGACCCGCCGGAAGACACCTTCTCCACGCCGAACCCACCAAACGCGATGGCAACGGAGGTCGAGGAACTCTGCCTAAAACTGGCGGAGGCAGTCCGCAAGGAGCAAGCCGAGCACGAAAAAATTCGCCTCGAGCAGGCGACAGCACAGGAGCTGTCGCGATACCACCAACTTCGAATCAGGTCGCGCCTGAACCCCGCGATCCAGGGGCGCGCCCTAAACTTCGACGACGAGAATGACCCGGCTCGCATAGCCGAGCTCGCGATCAGCGACAACACGCCGCCAGGAGGAAGCACTCGACCCCCAGCAGGGGCGATGACCAACGGCGCACCACCACCACCCCACCGCGCGCCCCCAGGGACCAACCAAGGATCGTGGCCTCCTCACGAGAGCGAGACGCGAACGGCCTCCCGCTGTTCTCCACCCCAATGGACAACGTCGTCGCAAGCCGAGCTGCGGTCGACAACATCCAAGTAACCGGCGGAGGCGCCCTGCAGATATAGTACGCCAAGGCTCTACTCGCCAAAGCAGTTGAGCAACAAAATGCGGGCGCCGACTCACAGGGTCGGATGTATTCGTGTTCATCGGGAAGTAGGGCGGCCTCGAGCGGCCGCCCCATGGTGGTAAATACCCTCAACTGCCCTCCACCCGAGCCCCTGCAGCTCCCACACCGACAGACGAACGCGGCACTCTCCACCAACGACCCGCGACCGGCGAACAACTTCGTCGCAGTCAACGGGCAGCCCGGACGCACGCACCCACATCATCAACAACCAGAGTTGGCGTTCATGCCAGCCTGACGACCTACGGCACACCCTCACCAACCGCCGTGACGGCGAACCAAGGGGATCGCTGATCCGAGTCGGACCCCAGTGCTTCAGACCGATGATCCGAGGCGAAAGATACCCGGCGAACTTCAAAGCTCTGAAGGAAATGGAGAAGTACGACCCCTCGTACGATCCCTCCGTGTGGCTTCATAACTACCTCATGGCGATGGGGATTGCCGGCCACACCGATCTACTCGCCGCCCGCTACCTCCCCCTGATGATGGAGGGGGCGTGCAGGCAATGGATTAACACCCTCCCTGCGGATAGAATCGACTCCTGGGAGGAGATGCGCGATGCCTTCGTCAGGCACTTCGAGGGTTCATACACCCGCGCCACCACCATCGAGGACCTGGAGCGGTGCGTCCAGGGACCCCGCGAGTCGACCCGCATCTGGGTTCAACGGTGGCAAGATCTGTGGTATAATGCGGCCGGAATCCACCCGGACACCGCGATCCACTGCTTCAAGACCTCGTGCCGCTACGATCCCCTGGTCGCCAAGCTCAAACGAGTGTACCGCACACTCGACAACATACCGGACCTCCTGGAGATCGCAAAGAAGTACACGGAGGAGGACCCAAACCAAGAAACCGACGACGAGTCGGGAGGACATCGCCGCACGAGCGGCCACGACAACGGGAGGCGGCCCGAGCTACGCTACAGCAACACTCGCCTCACCGGCAAGCGCCGCGCTGACGGGCGAGTCGACTTCGTCGCCAACGCCGGATACGCACAGCGCGAGCCCAAGAGCTTCCGTCGCGACGGAGGACAGCGTCGCGATGGTGGCAACTACAAGGCAAAGCCGAGGTTCGACCCCACGGCCCTTCTCAATCAACCTTGTGTGTTCCACAGCAGGGAGGGAAAGCCCGCCACACACACGACCACCGACTGCAACACTCTCAATGAGATCGAGAAGGCACGACGTGCGCGGGGAGACCCTGACAACAACCCGCCAAACGGCAGAAAATTTGGCAGCGTCGCCGGCTCACTCCACACCTTCACAGGCTTCAACACGGAGCGCGAGAAGAAGGTCATCGCCTGCGTCGTTGCTGTCAACGCGGTGGCCCAGATAGACATCCCCCAGTTCCTCAACTTGTCTGAGCAACCAATCATCTGGAGCCACGAGGACCACTCGCCATGGATCGAGAATCCAGGCCGAGTCGCCCTAGTGGTCAAGCCCAAGGTGGGAGATTACTGGCTCCCCAAAACACTGATTGACGGTGGCAGCTCCATCAACATCCTGTACCTAGACACCTTCAGGCTACTGCGGCTCCCGCAGTCGATGATCGAGACGACCTACACCACCTTCCACGACATCGTCCCCAGTCGGAAGGCGTACCCGATCGGCAAGGTGACGCTGCCAGTCACCTTTGGCACACCAGCAAACTTCCACACCGAGCGGATCGTCTTCGAGCTGGTGCCCTTCGACAGCCCCTATCACTGCGTCCTGGGCCGCTAGGCGTTCGCCAAGTTCATGGCAGCACCCCACTACGCGTACAACGCGATGAAGTTACCCGGGCCGTGAGGCATCATCACCATCCATGGCGACCCCGACATGGCCGCAGAATGCGAGGCCAAAGGGGCCGAACTTGCCGACACTATCATTGCGGCAGAGGCTAACCACGCCGAGGAGCTCACCAAGTACGCGAGCGGGGTCAACAGCGATGACCCCACCATACTCAAGAAGCCCAATTCGGAGGGCGTCAACTCCACCGCCTTCGAGGCAACGACGCATACCCGCACCATCGAGATGGTCCTAGGCGACTCCAGCCAGACGGTGACGATCGGGACGGGCATGAGCCCAGCATAGGAAGGCGCGCTCATCGAGTTCCTCCGTGAGAACAGGGACATCTTCGCATGGAAGCTATCTGACATGCCTGGTGTCACGAGGGAACTCGCTGAGCACAAACTCAACACCGACCCCAAAGTGCGACCTGTCAAGCAGTCGCTACGGCCCTTCAATGAAGAGCGCCGCCGAGCCATCGCCGAGGAGGTGCAGCGTCTACTCGCTGCAGGCTTCATCCGGCAAATCAAGTACTCCAAGTGGCTGGCAAACACAGTCCTGGTCGAGAAGAAAAATGGGACCTGTAGAATGTGTATCGACTACATAAACTTAAACAACGCCTGCCCGAAGGAGCAATTTGTCCTCCCGCGGATCGACCAAATCATAGATTCCACCGCGAGCTCGGAGGCTCTATGCTTCCTCGACGCCTACTCTGGGTACAACCAGATCAAAATGGCCGTCGAGGATGAAGAGAAGACAGCGTTCATCACGCCATTCGGAGCCTTCTGCTACATTGCCATGACCTTCGGCCTCAAAAACGCCGGGGCGACCTACTAGAGGTGCATGCAGGAGTGCCTTGCGAGCCAGATTGGCCGCAATATCCACGTATACATCGACGACGTGGTGGTGAAATCCGCTCGCCAGGAAGATCTACTCGCCGACCTGGCGGAAACGTTCGCAACCTGCAGAAGTACAAGATAAAGCTAAACCCAGGAAAGTGCACCTTCGGTGTGCCAACTGGACAGCTACTGGGATACGTCGTCTCCAAGCACGGGATCGAGGCGAACCTCGCCAAGATTAACACGATCGCTCGACTCGGCAGACCCGAGTGCCTGCGCGACGTCCAGAAGCTAGCCGGGCGAGTCGCGGCCCTCAGTCGCTTCATCCCCCGGTTAGGCAAAAAGGTGATGCCCCTCTACCGCCTAATGCGCAAGAACCCCACCTTCCAGTGGGACAAGGAGGCAGACGACGCGCTCCACGCCCTGAAGGAGGTGCTACTCGCAGCACCGCTACTCGCCGCCCCCGTCAACAAGGAACCCATGTTGGTCTATGTCGCGGCTTCTGAACGCGTCGTCAGTGCTGGCATGGTCGTCGAACGGCCAGAGGAAGGAAAGGAGCGCCCGGTGCCGCGACCAGTGTACTACATCAGCGAGGTCCTCACCGAGTCGTGCCAGCGCTACCCGCAATACCAGAAATTGGTATACGCGGTCTTCAGAGCACAACGGCGAATGCCGCACTACTTCCAGGAGCACCCGATAACGGTCGTCTCCTCAGCACCGTTGCAGGACATCATCCACAACTGCGAGGCAACCGGACATCGTCCTGAGGCGGGGATCATGCTAACATCTCCGAAGGGCGACAAGCTCTGCTACGTCCTCTACCTCGATTTCACCCCCTGCACCAACAACATGGCCGAGTACGAGGCGCTACTCCACGGCATGCGAGCCGCCAAAGAGATGAACGTCAATTGCCTGCGCTGCTACGGAGATTCCGACCTCGTCGCCGGGCAAGTCGGCGGCACCTGCGACGCTGTCTCCCCCACCATGGCGGCATACCGCCAAGCAGTGGACCAGCTGGGTGGACACTTCGCAGGCTACTTTGTCGAGTGGATCGACAGGCGGAAGAACGAGGAAGCCGACGCACTCTCTCGCATCGGCTCGGCTCGACTTGCACCACCCGCCGGCGTCTTCCTTGACACCATCACCAAACCTTCCGTCTCTCCCCAAGGGAGATCGACATCGGAATCCCGCTGCAACCAGAGCCAGCCCTGGTCGCACTAATCTCCAAGCCAAGCGACTGGACCGCGCCATACGTCGCCTACCTGGAGGGGGCACCCTGCCCGCGGATGAAACGGAGGCATCCACTCCGGCGACTGCGGCCACCACGCCGGCGCCCGCTCCCTAGTCGCAAAGGCTATGCGACACGTCTTCTACTGGCTCACCGCACATGCAGACGCTGTCGACATCGTCCAGCGGAGCGTCTGATGCCAAAAATACACCAACCAGACCCATGTGCCGAGCTCGGCGCTCAAGACAATCCCCATCACCTGGCCGTTCGCCATATGGGGCATGGACATGGTAGGCCCCTTCAAGAAGGCCCCGTCCGACTTCACCCACCTCCTAGTCGCAGTCGACAAATTCACAAAATGGATGGAGGCCAAGCCAGTCCGCAAGTGTGACGGGAAGACCGCCACCAAGTTCCTACGCGAGCTCATCTATCGCTACAGGTTCTCAAACAACATCATCAGGGACAACGGCACCAACTTCGCCAAAGGATCCATGGCCGAGTTCTGCGAGGAACACCACATTCGACTCGACCTCGCCTCAGTCGCCCACCCGGAGTCCAATGGCCAGGCGGAACACGCCAATCAGAGCATCCTTCATGGCCTGAAGCCACGGCTACAAGTCCCACTTGAGCACACCGCCGGGTGCTGGATCGAGGAGCTACCCTCTGTCATCTGGGGCATCCACACCTCCGTCAACAGGTCAACAGGATTCACCCCTTTTTCATGGTTTACGGCGCCGAGGCAGTCATGCCAACCGACCTCGAGAATGACTCAGCAAGGGTGGTCAACTATACGGAGGCCGCAAACGAACTCGCACGCCAAGACGGAGTCGACCAGCTCGACGAGGCACGCGACCTGGCTCACTCCCGCACCGCCATCTACCAGCAAGGGCTCCGCCGCTACCATAGCCGACGACTAAGGACTCGCAAGGAAGGCGACCTGGTACTGCGCCGAATTCAGGACAATAAAGGCATGCACAAGCTCCCCCCCTTGGGAGGGACCATTTGCCATGGGGCGAGTCATGGGCAACGACGTCCGAGGAGACGGAAAACTCGACGTCAAGCGGCCATGGAATGTAAATCTCCTACGGAAGCTCTACTCCTAGAACTCCATACATGTACTCCCCACCCTCTATGAAATAAAACAAATTGGTTACCGAAAATTGTGTCTACTCTCTGTATCTTGTGCCACTTGCACTCGTAATAACAGCGTTACGCTATTCGCATAAGTCAACCTCTGGTAAAGCGACCGACACGACCAAGTAGTGCGGTACGAGGGCACTGGGAAACCCCAGGCCTCGTAACGTCCACGAAAAACGCTAACTCGGAGCCCCATTGGAGTCGCCTAGCTCGACTGGCTCCCTGAGCCAAGACAACTGCATTCGCTCCTCACAGCGACCAAGTCCTCCGCATCCTTGGCGCAGTGACTCGAACATCCAAGTACCACGCTCGGGGACTGACACCCAGCCAAATACGAGCGACTACGGAAAAACACCAAGTATGAGAGCGTGCCCAGGACTCGCCACACGACTGATCTTCCGGATCAGGCAGGAGCGATGCGCTTAAAATGACGCGCTTAGTCATCACCTACCTTGGGCCTGCGACTAGAACCACCAAGTACCACGCTCGGGGACTCGGCAACCCGACCTCGTTCGCGCCCGGGGAAAACGGTCAAGTAAAGAGCACCCCTGGGAGTCGCCATGTGACTGGCTCTCCGAGATATGGCGAGTCGACCTTAATTCATTAAAAGTTAACAAACATATAACAACGAGGTAAACCGCATAAAAAGGGCGAACGCACTTAGGGACTCTCTCAACCAACATCCAAAATCGCAAAAAGAATAACAAAATAACACGAGTTTTCCTTTATAGCAACACAAATTGTTCCACATACAAGGAAAGTTACATAGTTATTACGTACTAATGCCCAAGGGCACAACACTTCTACTCCGCAGGTTTTGACGCAGACGCGCCACCGTTCCTGCTGCTGTGGATGAAGGGCACGTACGAGTTCGACGGGTACGCCGTCAGCTCGCCCGCCATCGCTGCACGGAACGGCTGCTCGACCTTGAAGTCCCGATGCTTCGGTTCAGGATCATTGGGAGCGACAACCGTCTCCTGATAGGGGATGAGGTCGCCCATCGCCCAAACGTGATCGGAGTACACCGCGACCCGGTCCGTCAGCTTCAGCACCTCGGCAATCTCCACGTGACGAGGGGTAGCCGCTCGTGACATCGTCGAGGTCAAAATCCTCCGGGAAGTGGGCAAGCCCAAGGCTGAGAGCCGTCGCCGCCCCGCGCCGGAAGGCCGACCGCGTCATGAACTCGACGACCGACGGAGCCTTTTCCATGTAGCGCCATACCTCGACAAGGTCGCTAGGGATCACCTCCGTGGGCGATATCTCCTGAAGATATGCTCGAAGGCAAGTCGTGGACAACACGGCTGAGTCGACCAGGGTGGTCACACATTGCCGCACGTCGTATGACTATGCTTCTTCCGCGTTATCAGTGATCTGACCTGCGACACAGAAGCAAGCAGTGAGCAAACTAACGACATCACAATACAGTTATTGCAGTCGGAGGGAAGAAGAAGGAAGGTTTACCAATTAGCGGCCGGCAGAGGTCTGTGATGAAGCTTTGAAGAGAAGAAAAGTTGTTCTGCAGCCCAGCAACGAGCACGTCAGACACTTTCCGCTCTTCAGCGGCAGAAGTAATAGCAGCTCTCGCTCGCCCTTTCGCTGAGCTCGCTTCCGCCCTCACCTCCTTGAGCTCACGCTCCAGGTCAGAGACTCGTTTTTTGGCCGTGCTCAAAGCGGACTGAGCTGCCGTCAAGTCACCCACCGGGACAAGGCCTTGGTGGGCCTCCTTCACCTCAGCCGCAACTGCTTGAAGCTCCTTGTTCGTCTCTTGGACGGCAACGAGCTCCTTCTCCAAGCGACACTTCGCAGCAAGCCGTTCGGCTGACTCGCGCTGCATGCCCTGCGCACAAACTGCAGCGTCAACAACAAATAGTTCGCAAGTGCCCACCAGCTGAAATTCAGCGACTAGGCACTCGGGGACTGGACAATGAAATTCCTAAGTGCCCACCTGCTGGAATTCAGCGACTAGGCACTCGGGGACTAGACAATGAAATTCCTCAGTGCTCACTCGCTGAGATTCAGCGACTAAGCACTCGGGGACTGGATGATATAAAAACATTAAGAATGCGACCACTAAATTTCAGTGGCCCGATCCTCGGGGACTGTACATACCTGGATGGCAGCGCCTAGCATGCCGTGAAGTTCCAACGCATCCACCAACGCAAGCACGACCAGAGTATGGCCGCGACGTTGCTAAACTTCCGCTTCGGCGGCCCCAGGCATCCGGCTCGCTAGCACCGAGGCACTCGCTGCGGACGCCTTCGCCATGAAGTGAGGGAAGGTCACTGCAGATGCCGCTACACAACTCGGAGTCGGCTCGGCCACATCGGGTGAGTCTGCAATCACCATATGCTGCGACCCAACACCCTCCTTGGTCTTTGAGGCCACTTCCACTGCAGTCAGAGGATCGCTCGGAGCAACCGCCTGATCATCAGAGACCGTGAAGACTTCGTCCTCCTTCGACCTCTTGACTCCTTCGGCGGGAGCAGCGACCTCGTCGGCTTTCCTTTTCCGCGAGGAATCTGCCGACACCTCGGAAGCGACTAGTGGAACCTTGGCCACAAAAGGATGGACGATATTTTTAACACCAGTCCTATAGAAGAGTTTTATTAATAAGACTGTCTGATTAAAACGCAAAATAAGCAGATGAGTAAAGGACAAAGCAGCACTCACTTGGCGACTGGCAGGAACCACAGACCGGTGCGGATACTGGCCGGCTTCTCCAGTTTGGGCCCCAACCTCCGAGTGAGGCCCGCCTCGAACACTTCCTGTGCCCAAGACACTGACGGCTTCTTTGAAGATGAAGACGCGACAGGAGCCTCTGTGGTAAGAGCTGTAGGAGCCCCCCTTGGTGGCGAGGCCCCTGCAGCTGGAGCAGCCCCCAAGTTAACGATTGGGGCGAGTGGCGGTGGTAATGACGCCAGCGGCGCCTCCTCTTTGGGGGCAGCAGCGCCTGTTGCCATGGTCGCGTGTGCCGCTGCATCCTCAGCCGAGCTGGTGGCGTCGGAGCTGCTCGCAGATCGGGGCAGAGATATCGGCTTTGCTGGCTTCGTCTTCTTCTTCGGCGGAGCTTTCTTCTTCTTCTTAGACGGCGTGGCCTCGCGATGTGAGGTGTGCTCCGGAAGCTCGTCGTCGTCATCGTCGTGGGGCTCAAGGCTCTTGCTCGCTTCGAGCTCGCGCTGGTGTTTCCCGCGAGTTTTGCGAACCGTGGGGGCAGCAACCTCCACGGGCTCATCTTCCTCATCATCGTCGTCGTCGCCTCCATCGCTCTCGGCGTTACCTTTGGTGGGCGATGACTCGCTTCCGTCCTGGATAGACGAGCTCGAGTTCTCATCATCTGCGGGTGGAAGCCACCCTTCCACCACTTGGAACAACTGCAACAAGAACAAACAAAGTTAGCACGACCGCGAGTGCACAAGCTGCGAGTGCGAGTGTTAACGGAACGATAGCTTACCGTTGGGGCTGGGCGCCTTGCAGTATAAGGGGCGACCCCGTCCTTTGCGTCGAGGTACACGGCCTGGGTAATCTTCTTCAGGGCCTGCGTACAATCGTTGAGTCTCCACTCAATGAGGCAGGACTTCGTCAGGTCGTCCTTACCCGTATACTCATACATATAGTGGTCGCGGCTGGCCAGGGGCACGAGCCGCCGCCCGAGCCAGCAGTTGTAGAGGTTGATGGTCTGGAGGCCTTTGTTCTTTAGGCCGTGGATGGTTTGCAACATTTTGTCAACAACCATCCGCTTATCCAGCGGGATTTTGGCGACCTAGAGCCGACGCGGCTCGGGCCGGTCGGCGGAGTATCTTGGAAGCGCCACTTCATCGCTTGGAGTCGACTCGGTGACGTAGAACCAAAACTTCTTCCACTCATTCGCCGCCTAGGCGGGCAGCATCAGATCGAAGAATGATGCCTTTGACTTTAGCTGGAACGTCAGGCCGCCCGTGGCTAGCATTGGGCCGCATGTCTCCTCGCGGCTGATTCTCCCGTGGAACAGGTCTTCCCACAGGGGGAAGTAGGGCCTGCATCCCAGATAGCACTCGCAGAACACCATGAAAATGGCGAGCTGCTCGATACTATGCGGACCCAGATCCGATGGTTGGATTCCGTAGTAGGCGCAGAAATGCCGGAAGAAGAGGGAAGTTGGGAAGCCCAGCCCCCATTCCAGGTGACTGGTGAAGCAGATGAACTCCCCCTCGCGCGGATTTGAAATACTTATCCGGCCGCGGGGATGCGCCATCTACCAGCGCGGAGGATCCCTGCCTCCTCGAAGGATGCTAGTAGCGCCTTGGTGCATTTGGATCTGCCCCATGGCTCGGTGGAGGGGGCCATTGGTTGGAAGTTCGTGGAGGTCAGGGCTCTCTGGATTGTTCTGATCGCTGCGCGGAATGGGGAAACAGAGATGTGCGAGATCAGAGGAAGTAGAAGAAGCGTTTTCCCGTTTGCCTTTCGTCCTCCTTATATAGCGGTTGCTACCCGCCATTTTCGGGAGCTGTTACTGCGCGGTAATTACGTCGAAGTTACCGTTGGATTACCTAACGGCTAGTTTGACCCCAATTGACGGTCCAACTTCATCCATTCGACTCGTCGCTCCCAGCGACTCGACGACTCACTGAGCCGATCACTATAACAGTGACTAAGTATTCGCCGACCCATTCGCCGAGCTACGACATGATTGGTCGCCGTTATTGTGACTAAATGACTAGTTCTTTCTTTTGTTCAGGAGTCCGCCGCTGATTCGACTAGGCATCCGCATTGGACCAGCATACTCCGACTGCCAGCAAACACCTACGACAAATCAACGACGGCCTCGGGGACTACTGATGGGGATATGCCTACCGGGGTATACCCAGCGGAACGTTTCCTAATAGCCTAAGCCGTCGGAGAGTGGGCCTGTAGGACGGTGACTGGATCAAGATTTGGCATGGACTTAGGCGACTGGAAGCTGAAGGCCCATAAGCGTAGCTAGGCCCAGTCAGACTAGGTCATAGAATCTCCGAATCCTTAACTAATTCGGTTGTGAACTATAAACCCTAGCGAGGTGAGCCTATATAAACCTCCCTAGGGGACGCATAAGGATACGTTCCATCATACACCCAAGCAACTCTCCGCCTAGCCGTCGAGCTCGCCCCATTGTACTCTCACCGTAATACAATCTAGCAGGAGTAGGTCTTTACCCTCCGGGGGGCCGAACCTGGGTAAACCCTTGTGTCTCCGCCCTCATCTCGCACTGCAGATAGCTGGCCGCCCTTGCCCCATGTTCTACTACTCGTTGCGGATTGCAGCATCTGCCGTGGTCATTCCCACGATAATTATGTTCCTGCAAAATCTTGCTAGAAGTCTTGATGCTAGTGATATGCATGTTGCCTTTACGAAACACATTACAGATGCTCTTGTTAAGATTAAGGAAGAGATGCTAAAACAGAAAGCTTCTATTCCTAGGAAAGTAGAAGATAGTTGGCAACCCATTATTAATATGCAAGTGAATGACTTTGATCTAAAAGCTTCATGTGATCTTGGTTCTAGTGTCTCTATTATGCCTAGGAAGATTTACGAAATGCTTGATTTGCCACCATTAGAAGATTGTTATTTGAATGTCCCACTCAATGATAATGCTTAGAAGAAACTCATGGAGAGTATTAATGATGTTCTCATTATAGTTAACAATGCTTATGTCCCTGTTGATTTCTATGTTTTGGATGTTGAATACAATGCTTCTTGTCCTATTACTTTGGGAAGACCTTTTCTTAGAACAGTTGGTGACATAATTGATATGAAAAAAGGAACCATCAAATATCATTTTCAATTCAAGAAAGGTATTGAAAACTTCCCTATGAGGAGAGAGGAGTTGCTTTTTGCTCCTCCTTTGAAAGCAAGGTTTGATGTTAATGCTTCTTCATTTGAAAATACTTGTCTTTTTGCTTCTTGTGCCTAACTTAAAGGCGTTAAAGAAAAGTACTTGTTGGGAGATAATCCAAGAGTTTCCTTGAGTCTTGGAAGTTATTACTTATGTAAGAACCTCTCCTTATCCTTTTTGTTTGCTTTTTTGTGCCTAGAATGACCTCTAATGAGAGGGAATTAAGATTTAGGGAGTTGTTATCCCGAAACAGATTTCTGTCCTCCACCAAAAACAATTGTGACGAGCCTCTGTAACTCGGATTGAGCTCATAATTTACGAATAAATCCCCCAGTATGTTGGCTAACTTTCATTAGTTCAACACTTTTTGATTTGAGCAACAGAAGATGTTCAAACAAATTCGTTTCTACCTGCTGGTCTGTTTTGACAGATTTCTGCTATTATTTGCATTTGCTTCTTATTGATTCCTTTTTGAGCTCTCTTCAGGTAAATTGAGTTTCTTTGAAGGAGTTACTACAATAGCTTGTGTTTTTAGTGAAAAGCCTTGTTGTTCCAAAGCTTTGCCAGAGGTCTAATATCTTTTGAATAAGCTAATGTTGCTAATGAAGATTGTGTGAAGTTTTGTATGAAGGAAAAATTTTAGGTGTAGAGAGAGAATGATGCAATGAGATGAAGAATGGACAAAAGCTCATCCCCAGAAATATCCAAGAGGTACAAGCGTCAAAGCTTGGCGATGCCTTGGGCATCCCCTTCTTCATCAATAAAAAGCTCAGGTCTGTCTAGACACTTCGTTCTTATTGTTTCATGCACAGTTGTGTTGTTCTTGGAGCGTCTGTTGGGGATATGCTATATGGGTATCCTTATAGCATGTCTCTTATCCGACTAACCCGGGTTAGCATAGCCTATGGTATGCTGGGCGGCCCAGCTAGGTGGATCCAGAAGGGAGGCCCATGCCGGATAAAGAAAGGCTACGGTGGAGTCACCAGCGTACCCGGAGCCTTGGAGTGCAAGATACACAAGACTAGTAATAGACGGTGTAAGACTCTGTAACCTGTCCGTCTAGGACTTTTCCCTGTAACCCTAGGACCTGGCGACTATATATATCGGGCCTATGAGAGCCTTTAGGGCATCGATTCAGACAACCTCGCACAGCGAACCTATCTCTGTAACTCGGCGTATTGCCCTTATAGTGATTTATAGCAGGAGTAGGATTAAACCGCCGTTGTGGGATCTGAACCTGGGTAAGCTGTGTTACCTCGTACCCGTCAACCGTCCGCCTTACCCCACGTCTCTAAACACGCACTGTGAGGACCCCTCCATGGCGTACTCATCGGCAATACCACGACAGTTGGCGCCCACCGTGGGGCAAGAGGCGCTTCAGGCTCTTTAGCGGGCGAGGACCAAGATCTTCACGGGAATCGGCGAAACCGTAGCCATTGGCCGTGTTCTCTTCTTCAGCAACGTTCCGATCGTCCCTCCCGACGATTTCTGGATCCCGGAGAAGACGAACCCTACGCGGTGTTCGATCGTTCCTATCGGAGACATCCACCTCTTCATCGGCGAAACCGACTCGGGCACTAGTTCCCTGGGAATTGGAGGAGCATCAAGACCCGCACGGACCGCCTACGAGCAGGATACGTTCGTGGAAGGATCGATGTCGGATCTCTCTTCGGAGCTTGCCAGCAAAGATCGGAAAAATTCAAGGCCCACCCAAACCGCCCCTGTGCAGGATATAAAGGTGGAAGATCACTGCAAATCCGCCGGCTTAGTCCGTGCATCTGGACAGCAGAGATCCAAGTTCGTTGGCCTGGTTACCATCTTCGATCTGGCGCGCTGCGTTTAGAGAGAGGGCGAAAACCCTCGCGATTACCTGGCCAGGTGGCTCCGCATACGAGCCGACCTAGCCCACTACCCCGATGATAACGCTCTGTATCACTTCGTGGAAGGACTGGACCGTGGCACACTTCTCCGACATTCTTTAAGACGTCAGCAGGCAACAGGACGCCTCACCCTCAAACATATGGTGAGCACCGTCAACTACTACGCGGAGGCCAAAGCGGCAGCTCAGACAGCGCTTGCACTCATTGACGGAGCCCCTCCGATTCAGCCACCGCCACCACCACCTCCGGCCGCCATCGTCATAGCAGCACTACCGCCTCCAGTCATCGTCGAGCCCATTGAACCTCCACCGCCCGTCATCGAGGAAATCCTGGCACCCTCCGACTCTGTCATTGACGCGCTTTATGCTGACTTTAGTGCAGATTCAGAGGAAATAGACTTCAGCCCAGAAGAGCTAGACTCCGCTATGCAGGAGATGGAGGAGGAGTACTCGCGCGACGAACAGGCCAACAACGTTGTCGCGTCCCGAGGGGTGTTCGTCACCATCGGGACGGCGATGGATGAAGATCAACCCGGACAAGCTCTGCCTACGGCACTAGAAAAGGGGAAGGGCCACTTATTGCTGCTGATGATGATCGCGCAAAAGACATGCCTCCTCCGCCCAACCCAGTGCAGCAGCCGCAGGAACTCGGCACCGGCCCGAGTAACAACAACACTGCAAACTTGCCGCCTCCAGCATCTACGTCTGCAGCAGCCCAGGTTACTCCAGCCGATAGAGTGATGTACGGAAATCTCCTCGTCGAGCCACTGACCGTTGCTCATATTCGGAACGTAACCCAGCTTGATGAGAAACGCCAGCAGCTGCTGGAGGAAGCGCAAGCCATCGCGGAGCAAGGCGCTAAGCTAGATCGAGATCTGGTCAACGTGCAGAAGTCCATAGAGAAAGCTAGAGCAATGGAGGCCGAGTACAAGACTCTTCTACAGCAGTAGAAGGCTAAGAAAGCTCCGGCTCGCGTCATCAACGATCCTGGTGTACGGCGCAACCTAGTATGGGCTCCCTCGAAGCCGGCACAAGCCAAGCCATACATTGACAGTGAAGGAAAATAGGTGATGCCCACCCCACTCCTTAACCTCGCCATCGCCAAGATCCTTCTGGAGTAGGATAGATCGCCTGAGGCAGTGGAACAGGTCTACGACCTAGTGGCTAAGGCGGTGAAGCAGCAGGAAAATGCCACCTCCCAGAGGCTTGAGTCTAACCCAGCGCTCTGCCAGTCTAGCCAGTACAAACCGCCAGGGGACAGATCTCCTCTTGATGTTGGGTCCCAGACGGGTTCCTCAGAACAAAGACGGAGGGATGCACGCAACAGGAAGGATGCCATCCCAATATCCTCTGACCACGGAGAAAAGGCCCAACCTCATTGCCCATCGCCACCGCCCCGGTCTCCCCGACATCGCAAAGATTACAATGCTCACCATCGTACGGATATGCCCCCACCAAAGCAGTGTGGCATCGTCATCCGCGACAACACGGAGCAGACCCGTCATGACGGAAAGCGCAACGAAGGACATAAGAGCAGGTCGCGCCATGACCCTCCGCACCCGACAAGCAACCGTGACAGACGCGAGGCGTCGCAGGAGGGTAATAGCAATAAGGCTAACCCACCGCCACCTCCGCCTCCGTCACCACCAAGCGGTCACCATGGCGGAGGAGGCCCGCGTCGTTCACGCAGCCCATCCCCTGTTGACAAGAAGAAAAAGAACCCGGAGCCATACGATGCATGTTCGCGGATCGACAAGATCCACGAGGCCCGGGAAGGACCATACCTGGGACCACGTTTCTTTGGACCTGCAATACGGTCCGCAACTTACCCCAAAGGCTTCCGGATTGACAAGACCATCAAGCCCTATGACGGTACCGCCAAGCCATCCACATGGTTGCAGGACTATGACAACGAAGTGGAGATTGCCGGAGGCAACCCCAACATCGCCGTCAAGTACCTCCCATTAATGTTGGCGGGTACGGCCCGTCAGTGGATTGATGACTTGCCGGAGAAATCTATCTACAATTGGTTGGACATACAAGAAGTGTTCACCAAGAACTTTGAGGGTACATACAAGCGTCCCTGCACTGTGGGCGATCTACAACGGTGTGTGCAAGAGAAAGACGAGACATCTCGCGCCTACCTCTCCCGCTGGCTGGATATGAAGAATTCCTGCGTAGGAGTGCACACCCAAACCGCCATGGCCGCCTTCATCGATCGGTTGGAAAGGGGCACGTTGCTTCGACATAAGCTGAAGTGCTTGCAGGACAATCACCAGCTTGACTTGAACCAGATGATTCAGTTGGCTAGTGAGTTCGCAGCTGCCAACGACGATGCTCGTGGCTCCTTGCCGGCAACTGCCGTTCCAACCCAAGCTCGGAGAAACAGCAGTACAAAGGGGAAAACCGCTCTAGAAGAAAAGCAATCTACCGACATGGTCGCTATGACTTTGCAGGACGAGGAGAGGGCGGACAGCGTGGCTGAGGAAGGGGAGCCGGTCGTGGGCAGCAACGAGGAAGTGAAACCACCTCGGCGCCGCTCCGCGTTCCCCAAACCTACGAGGAGTACCGTGATATGCCATGCATCATACACCTCGACATCAACGACAAAGCCACCCATACCAATCGACACTGCAAGTTCGTGAACGACCTCAAGGAAGACCCGAAGTCCGGCTACAAGCGAAGTCGGAAGAACAGACCGCGCGGCAAGGGCAAGGGGAAGAAGAAGGAGGAGGAGTCCAAGGATTCAAGTGACATGGACGAAGACATTGACCCCAAGCACACCGCCAAGAGAGACGACAAGGGCAAGAACACCTTCGCGAAGAAGGCCCAGTCTACCACACTTTCCTTGGCACCCCCACCGTCCGATAACAGAAGACCTCTCTAATCATCCTGATGGCTACTCTCCCCCAGTCCCTCAGTTCCTGCGCTGGTCGGAGGTTCCAATAACTTGGGACAGGACGGACCACCCAGACCTTATAGCCACGGAGAACCAATACGCCATGGTCATCAACCCCTTGATTGACGGCGTGGAGTTCACCAAGTGTATGGTGGACAGTGGAAGCAGCATCAACATCATGTACCTAGATACACTGCAAAAGATGAACTTGACGGAGCAAAACCTAAGGCGGACCAACACCGTCTTCCACGGCGTAGTTCCTGGTCGGGAGGCTAGGTCCCTTGGGTGCATTACACTTCAGGTAGCCTTTGGCGATGTTAACAACTACTGCCAAGAGCGCATGACCTTCGAGGTGGTCCCCTTCAAGAGCGTGTACCACGTCATATTCGGCAGCGACATATTCCACACGTTCATGGACAAGCCATGCTTCGTCTACAACAAACTCAAGATACCTGGACCAAACAGCATCATCACCATATCCGGAAGCTTTACCAAGGCAAGGGACTGCAAGATCAACGAAGCAGCCGTTGTAGAAGCTGTCCTCTACAGCGAAGAATTCAAAGAGATCCAGAGCAAGGTCGATGACTCAGAGATGCCCGCGTCGAAGAAACAAATCTCCGACTCTGCTCCTGCGTTCAAGGCCGCCATCGAGACCAAGCCGGTGGAACTTGTGGTAGGCAATGCCTCCAAGGTCACCGCCATTGGGACGAACCTGGATCCCAAATAGGAAAGCACGCTCGTCGAGTTCCTCCGTGAGAATAGGGACATCTTTGCCTGGCAACCTGCCGACATGAAAGGTGTACTTAGGGAACTTGCCGAGCATAGCTTAAACATTGATCCAAAATCCAAACCAGTGAAACAACCTCTACGACACTTTGGAGATGAGAAGAGACGCGCCATTGGCAAAGAGATAGCTAGGTTACTTAAGGCTAGATTTATCCGAGAAGTCCTTCACACCTAATGGGTGGCCAATCCTGTACTTGTCCCCAAAAAGGGAACCAATGAATTAAGAATGTGCGTTGATTACACCGGCTTGAACAAAGCATGTCCCAAAGATCCATTTGCTTTGCCTCGCATTGACCAAGTCATTGACTCGATGACTGGCTCGGAACTTTTGTGTTTTCTTGATGCATACTCAGGATACCACTAGATCAAGATGAGGAAGTCGGACCAATTGGCCACCTCATTCACTACCCCATACGACACATTTTGCTATGTCACGATGCCCTTTGGGCTGAAAAATGCAGGTGCTACCTACCAGCGGACAATGCAACGTTGCCTTCACGACCAAATTGGTCGGAACATTCACGCCTACGTGGACGATATCGCGGTGATTTCTAAAAAGTCAAACGACTTAATCTCCGACTTAAAAGAAACCTTCGATAATCTCCAGAAATACAACATGATGCTTAACCCTAAGAAGTGCGTCTTCGGGGTTCCAGCCGGCAAATTGTTGGGCTTCATCGTTTCCCAGCGTGGAATCGAGGTCAACCCGGAGAAAATCAAGGCCATCTTAAACATAAACCGTCCGACATGCCTAAAGGACATTCAACGACTAACAGGTTGTGTTGCAGCAGTTAGTCGGTTTGTCAGCCGACTTGGAGAGAAGGCCCTGCCACTGCACAAGTTGCTGAAAAAGGCAGACAAATTCACGTGGACGAACGAGGCAGATGCAGCATTGAAGAAGCTCAAGGAGATTCTTTCCTCAGCGCCCATCCTTGCAGCACCCGAGTCTGGAGAGCCCCTGTTAATTTACATGGAGGCAACCAACCGGGTTATCAGCATCATCGTCGTCGTAGAGCGGAAGGAACTAGGCTATGAGCACGGAGTTCAACGACCAGTTTACTATGTAAGCGAGGTCTTGACGGAGTCTAAGCAGCGTTACCCGCACTACCAAAAGATAGCTTATGGAGTATTCCTTGCTTCTCGGAAGCTGAGGCATTACTTTCAGGAGCACCCAATCACAGTAGTGAGCAAGAATCCATTATCGGACATCATCAACAACATCGACGCTACAGGAAGGGTCGTGAAGTGGGGCATTGAACTTGCCACCTTCGAGATCACCTACAAGATACATGACGCTATCAAATCACAAGCCTTGGCGGAATTTGTTGTAGATTGGATGGAGATGCCAGACGCTACTCCGTTGCCAAAACCAGGGTACTGGGTGATGCACTTTGACGGATCAAAGATGCTCAACGGCTCGGGGGCTGGTGTATTGCTACAGTCACCAACAGGAGACAAGCTACACTACGTTCTGCAGATCCACTTCGAGGCTACAAACAACATGGCGGAGTATGAAGCACTCATTCACGGATTGCGTGTAGCCAAGGATATTGGCATCAAGCGCATAGTTTGCTGTGGAGATTCCGACTTGGTTGCCCAGTAGGTGGCGGGCACCTGGAATGCGCGGAACCCTATGATGGCGGCATATGGAGATGAAGTGGACGAGATAGCCAAGATCTTCTTGGGCTACGAAGTTAAGTATGTGCCTAGGGAACAAAACGAGGCGGCTGATCTGCTGTCTAAGCTAGGATCAGGGCACAAGCGAATTCCGCCAGGAGTTTTCCTCGAGAACCTACGAACACCATCCGTGAAGGGAGCCGACATCGACAATCCGGATAGAGCTGACTCTTTCGTCAACATGGTGACTAAGGTCCCTCCGGCTTGGACAAAACCGTTCATGGAATACCTCGAACACGGAACTTTGCCCGACAACAAAGTCGAAAGATGGCAAATAGTACGACGAGTAAAGGGTTATACCATAATCAATAGGAAATTCTACAAAAGGAGCACTACTAGTGTATACCTAAAGTGTGTTTCCTAGCTAGAAGGTATGGAAATCCTACGTGAAATCCATCTCGGAGATTGCGGGCATCACGCCGCTCCTCGATCGTTGGTCGTGAAAGCCTTCCGGCAAGGATTCTACTGGCTGACCGCGAAGGCGGACGCCGAAAGTGGTTGAGACATGCATGGGATGCCAGTATTATGCCCGACAACCACATATTCCTGCTAAAGAACTGTGAACAATACCAATAACTTGGCTGTTTGCGGTCTGGGGGCTAGACATGGTGGGACCATTACAGACGGCACCTTGTGGGTTTACGCATCTGCTTGTAGTAGTTGATAAATTCACCAAATGGACAGAAGCTAAACCCATTAGAAAACTTGATGGGGCAACTGCCCTCAGGTTTGTCCGGGATCTAGTGGTGAGATTTGGTCTCCCACATAGCATTATCATCGACAATGGCAGCAATTTATCACTCGGAGAAGTGGAGGCATATTGCTGGGAGAAAGGCATCTGACTTGACCTTGCATTTGTGGCACACCCACAATCCAACGGTCAGGTTGAGCGAGCCAATGGATTAATTCTGCAGGGAATCAAGCCACATCTTGAGGCACCGCTACATAGAGCAGTTGGAGCCTGGTCGGAAGAATTGCCATCTGCGCTATGGAGTTTACGAACTACACCCAACATATCTACCGGCTACACCCCTTACTTCATGGTATATGGAGCAGAAGCTATCCTGCCTTCCGACATCCTCCACGATGCACCAAGAGTTGCCGCCTACGACGAGGATGACGCTGAAGAATCCAGACGCCTGGATGTGGACCTTCTCGAGGAGGAGCGCGTTTTGGCATGCCAAAGATCCGCCATCTACGAGCAGAAGCTACACAGCTACCATAGTCGCCGCGTTCGGCATCGCTCGTTTAAAGAGGGGGATTTGGTGCTCCGACTTAAGCAGAAAAAGTCACACAAATTATCCCCGCCATGGGAAGGACCGTTCATTATAAGCAAGGTGTTGATCAATGGGTATTACTACCTTGTTGACAATTGTGAACTAAAGGATAGACCCAATGAGGATCATAAGCGCAAGCGACGTGACCCGGATGATGACTACCCGGAGCTTGATCGGCCATGGAACATAGCACATCTATGTCCTTTTACACTTAGCATTTTTATCTAATTTTGTATCTCTTATATGATCAATGAAATAAAGCTCTTTCGTTCACTCATATTTCTGAGTCTTTTACCTCCTTTAGTGTTCATTTTTGGATCATATAAAACCTTTATGCACAAGCTTTTCATTTGCACTTGTGAAAATTCCGCCTACGGGCGTTAGCTTAAGTTTTCTGGTCTACACGTTCTTTGTCATTTTTATGTGGATTCTGGAGTAGTGACTTTCGACACTTATTGTCGGCGATTTTGTGCTCAGGTTATTGATGGTGCCATTGGGCATCATCACCTAAGCGCATGGTTCCGACAACGAGTCTTCCGACTCACGAAAAATCAAGCATAAGAACCAAAGTAATGGATAAGCCAGCACTTGCTTAAAAAATATATACATGCTGGGAACTAAATTCTTAAGTAGCAGGACATAACAACCATTGTTTTCCGCCTTAAGTTACACCATCAAGTTTTTTTCCCCGTGCATCCACCAAAGGCAAAACAAATATTACATAGTGTTTTTCAATCTTTGGGCGCAGGAGACTTGGAAGCAGCATCGTCCCCAGCCGGAGAATCACCCTCAACATCGGCGCTATGATGAGACTCGAAGGAATCTTGGTTGACGCTGTCGATGGTGTTCATGGGCACAAAGACGTCGATGTCCACCAACTCGGCGACTCTGGTGTCATAACCCGCGAGTGATGACAAGATGGCTTCGTGATCAATTTCTTTGCCGTCATCATCAACGTCGAGGATGCCAGAGGTCACCGTATCGATGTCGGCATCTTCGTAGTGTGCCTTCACCATTGAGAGCGCCATCCTCGCGCCAGCCCGTGCACATGAAGCTTTCCAGCTTGTAACATGCTCGGGGGCTCGGCGCAGAATCTCCGAGTACTTCGTCACGGAGTCCGATGCCTTGATATATATCTGGATGGGCTTAGCAATCTCCTTGGCTTGGGTGATGGCGGTGTTGATGAAGTTGTCGGCAAGAACCATGCATTCCTTGTCTGAAGGAGGCGAGCGGGTTAAACCCATAGGCACTAAAAATTCCGACAAGGAGCGCATGAGTTCCATAAACTCTAAGTATCCAGACTACAAAAAATACAAGGCGGAGAACACTTACTGAAGATGCTGGCCTTAGCCTGCCAGACGGTGTCCGCCAAGGATTCCTTCTCTTGTTGGAGGAGCTTAAACGCCTCGCTGTGGCGATGGTTTTTCTCATCAACATCTTGCTTCTGATCTTTAAAGATCGCAAGCTCCTCCTTCAAGCGATTGATCTCCGCGGAGGCGGAATCTTGCAGGGCTTTCATGAAATCCTCGTGCATCTTCATCATCTCTTCCCTCTCCTTCTTAAGGATTTTGTTCTCACTGTCCAGCTGCTGAATATGCTTGGACTGCTCGACAATATCCTTGGCCTTGGCGACATCCTCTGCAAGTCGGAGAAAACAAAATACACAGTGAGTACTCGAAGAAGGAAGGCATAAAACCAAGATGGAATGCGCAAAAAAGAAAACAGACTCTTGTTTTTGATGATCTGTTCCTTCAAGATGGCAGTTTTACCCTTTTCGGCTTCAAGATCTGTGCGCATATTCTGGTACATGTCATTGGCCATGCCCTGCCGAGCATTCTCGTTCTGTGAAACAAAGGAAAAAGTTAAAACTGTTGTTTAGTCTACTTGGAGCACCTAGTCGAAAACTTTCCATCTAGGCGCTCGGGGGCTACAGCGAAAGTTTTTCAACTTAGCAATATGCTTAGCTTTTCTTTAAGCATCTAGTCGGAGCTACTTTAGTTCTCAGTTAGAATCTTGGGGGCTACAGTATAAAGTTCTAACTCGGAAAATGCTTAGCTTTTCTTTAAGCATCTAGTCGGAACTAATTCAGTTACAACTAGAGGCTTGGGGCTACAATATTGAAAAATATAAACACTGCGTATGCTACTCTTACAGCATCTAGTCGGAATAGTTTCTTCCATCTAAATGCTTGGGGGCTACAGTGAGAGCTCTTTCTAACTTAGTCACTCTTAGAGAATATAGATGCAAAACTTATGGTTTTCCGTCTACATCCTCGGGGGCTACAGTGGGATACTCATAATGAAATGCAAAAGCAAAGTAAAACTTACAAGTGCAATAATCTTGAGGTTTGTAGCACTCTCGGCCAGCAGCTTGCCAAAGGAAATGCTATTTCCCTGCAAGATATCTGCTTGTCGGAGCAGCTCCTCAATACTGCACGTCGGAGATGACGGCACTCCTCCAGGAACCATAGTTGTGTTACTCGGCAGGAGCGTCGGGTAAACTATCTTCGAGAACTCGAAGGGTTTCTGGGGAGTAGGGGCGCCGCCTTCGGCAGAGGTACCAGCTCCTACTGCCGCCTTGCTGCTACCGATGGTATTCTTAGCCAGAGCTTCAGCCATTTGTAGAGCAGAGTTCTCCTGCGTCGCCTGCTCGCCGACAACAGCGAGTTCGGTAGAAGCGCTAGAATCCACTTCCATGGCGGAAGGGCCTGGTGCCTCCTGGGCTTGAGAGCTTGTCGGGGCAGAGGAAGGCTTGACGGCAGGAGTAGCAGGGGCGATGGCCGGGAAGGAGTCGCGATGCAGCATATCTTTGATATTTCTAGAAGTCCCCAAAGTCATGGAGGTCTTCTTGAGGATGGTTGTTGCTTTCTTCCTGAAACGTGCAAAGTGCATAAGTACAGGAACAAGACAGATAAATAAGACAATGTCGGAGAATGAGAAGCTCACACTAATGGGGGTGCTTTGGCAAAAATCCCGGTGGATCTTTTCTTTTTCGCCTCCAGGGCGATGGTAGTCTTCTTGGAGGCTCCACCCTCCGTCTTCTTCTTCTTGCCTCCATCGGCAGCATCAGAGGTGGAGCTCTTCCGCTTTCGCGCCAACGGGACATCGTCGTCGGACACGACTGTGACTTCCTTCATCTTTGGATCGTAGATTTGGGCAGCCAGGTTGTCCTCATCTAGATCGCTAAGCTGTTAAGTTAGAAATCACTGTGTTAGATGAGGTGGTAATGGCAAGACGGAGAAATTGGAGTAGATGTCGTACACGGAAAATACATATCTACCTTTGGGCACTTGCCGTCTATGTACATGTCGCAGGTGATGGTGAAGCCACGCTTCTTATCCTTCACCTTGATGATGTCCTTCAGGCGGAGCTTGACGGAGTCGCTCAAGAAGTTATCCACGGAGATCCGGAGGGTATCCCTTCGATCATTGGTATACTTGTGCATGAACTTCGCGCGGTGCTGCAGAGGCTGGATTCGCCTGATGAACCAGCACATGGCCAGGTCCAAGCCGGTCAAACCCGTCTCTACGAACTATTCGATCCGCCTTATTGCGTGAGAAGCGTAGAGGTCGGAGGGAAGGGAGGCATGGGATCTCCATGTGGAAACTTCAGCGGCGGCTCCATCCGCGAAGTCCGGGTACGTTACTTCTCGGCCCGCCAAAGGAATGTCGGGGCCGTAGAAGTACGTCCGCTGCCAGTTTTTGCATGACTCGTGGCCGACGATGTCGAGGAACCGCCGGCCATGTCGGATCTTGAAGCTTATGGTGCCGCAGTTCCTAAGCTCCTCCCTACTGTGTCCGGCTTCACGTTTGACGGTGAAGAAGTACACGAACAAGTCTAACCTAGGCCTAATCCCTAGGTAACCCTCACAAAGTGTCGCGAAGTTGCTAAGCACTATGATGCTTTTGGGGGAGAGGTTATGGGGTTGGACCTTGTAGTGGTTCAAGACGGAGAGAAAGAAGTGGGAGATGGGCAGAGAAACACTGCGTACCAGCTGAGCCTTGAGGTACACCTTTTCTCCGACTTGGGGAGAAGGTGTCACCTCGCCGGCCGGCGCCGCCCGCCAGGCGAGCCCCTCCGTCGAGGGGAGGTACCCTTCGGCGACCATCTCTTGGATGTCGCGGTCGGTGATGTCCAAGCCGCGCCATTCGCCCTTCTGCGAGTCTGTCTCTTCCTCCAGAGGCTCTAGCGCCGCCAGATTATGGTCGCCGCCAGTGGTTTCAATCACCGCTGATGCGGGGATGACCAGGCCCTCTGGGGCACGACGACGGAGCTCGCCGGCTTCGCTGTGGCTTCACTCGATGCTGCCATCGATGGGGAGGAGCTGCTGCTGGCCATGCGGTGCTGGAAGGATGCGACTGACGCAGAGGAAGGCTAGGGTTTTCGAGGTTTCTCGCGGAGAGCTCAAGGAGGCGTGCGGCTGGAGGAAGAAGACGATGACGCGAGAGGAATGAGGTAAAAGGTGGAAAGTGTCCCACGGTTACTATTTATCATGCTCTGCGTCAAGATTCGTGCAGCTGATCGGACAGTTCCCACGTAGACGACGTGTTCGTGAACATGCGTGGTAATTTCGCCATGTCTCCAACCTTCACCGCCAACGGTTCGTATCACTCGTGCGGGAAAATCGGATATGATTGCGTTCTCTGCATGTGTGAGTTACGAGGCGTCACTGACCTAAGCCTACGTCGTCCTAGCTGACACGGGTAGATGAGCCGTCGCATCGAAGATTCCGGCATGGACGGATTTAATCCGACTACGGAAGAGTACGATGGAAGATTCAGCATTTCTCCGGCTTACCATTCAAAGACGGAGAAAACCTTGCAGGGTTCTTTGGGAGGACTACAAGATATTGCTTGACGATTTGCCGACATCCATCTAGACGGAGCATTCAACGTGAAGAGGCAAGACGGCGCAAGATCTCGGAGTTCTCCGGGGGATACTGTTGGGGATATGCTATATGGGTATCCTTATAGCATGTATCTTATCCGACTAACTCGGGTGGCCCATAGTCGGTAGCATGGCCTATGGTCTGCTGGGCGGCCCAATTAGGTGGATCCAGAAGGGAGGCCCATGCCGGATAAAGGAAGGCTACGGTGGAGTCACCAGCGTACCCGGAGCCTTGGACTACAAGATACACAAGACTAGTAATAGACGGTGTAAGACTCTGTACCCTGTCCGGCTAGGACTTTTCCCTGTAACCCTAGGACCTGGCGACTATATAAGTCGGGCCTATGGGAGCCTTTAGGGCATCTATTTAGACAACCTAGCACAGCGAACCTATCTCTATAACTCAGCGTATTACCCTTATAGTGATTTATAGCAGGAGTAGGATTCCACCGTCGTTGTGGGATCTGAACCTGGGTAAGCTATGTTACCTTGTACCCGTCAACCGTCCGCCTTACCCCACGTCTCTAAACACGCACTGTGAGGACCCCTCCATGGCGTACTTGTCAGCAATACCACGACAGCGTCTTAGTTTTCATTTGCTTTGCTTAGTTTGTTTATTTTGCTTTAGTAGTTTGGACCCCCGCTCTCGCTGTGTTGTTTTGCAAATAAGTTTGCTTGGTGTTTGGAAAGGAGTAGTAAGTTCTTTCTTGAAGCGCAAGAGGAGCTTGCATTGACTATGTCCTAGACTTTAGCATGCCATGCTAGGTGTTGTTTTAACATTATGCTTAGTGATTATTGTTGTAGCATGTCTTGTTCCAAACAATTGGGATTGCTTAGTGTGCCTTGAAGAAATTATGCGTTGTTTTAGCATGCAAAAGCATAGTATTGTGGTATTCTCCTTTGATGTTTTGCTTGGGTTGACTTGGCACATGCTCACACCATGTTATGACTATGACAAGTCACCATTAGCCTCTGTGATCATGTAGTCATTGACTTGTAGTATCACTCTTTTCTTTGATTAGTTTGCTTTGTTGCATTGCATAATTATGGCCATTATTGCTCTCTTAGTTGGTTGCTCCCAGTCTTTTGCTCGCCTCCACTTGTATGAGTAAGTTCTACTCATGCTTCCAACTCCCAAGAAACCAAGTTATCTCAAAGTGTCCACTATAAACTCCTATGCATGGTGTGTTACACCATTCCAAAGTATATTCTTGTTTTCATCTATCTTCCAATTAAAAACTATTTTTCTATGTGAAAACTTAGTGATTAAATCCATCACGAACTTGATGGCACACTTTATTCTTTGCCCCTAATAAACTTGAACCATTGTGACAACTTTGTTGTATATGCTTGCACTTATAAGTTGGAATTAGAAGAACTGTGCTGTCACGGGGAACGTTTTCAACATTGCACTTGTACCTTGTTGTACTCAGTTGATATCATGTTCTTTTGTCTATGGATGTCACCGGTGTGAAATAAAGAGGGAACTTGTAAGTCCATGGAGTTTGTATCCTATGTTAGAAAAACGCCTGGGCCGCTAGCCTAAGCCATGCCTAATCATGGTGGAAACTTGCAGCATTACCATAGTGACATCTATGAAGCATTCTTCTTATAAAAAAGAGAAACATTTAGAAAAGAGGAAAGAGAGAGAAAAGCACCATATTCCCATGGTTCATAAGAAGAATTGCTGAGATGCTCATTGTCTGCTTGCCTTGTCATTTTGGTTATGGGAAAGATCATGTACCATGTTCAAGGGGTGCCCCGTTGGCGGTTCTTAATGATATGCAAATACTTACAGTGACAAGAACTTACCTGGACCCAAAGTTGAGTATACATGAGGTGTGTCCCTCGTATTCAAGGGGCATGAGATTGCCAACTTATACTTCGTCAAGCATATACTCCAACTTTGCCACTTTAACCTTAGTCACTTCAAGATGCTTATGATAGGGGCAATGAGGGCTAAAAGCTAACTAGTACCATAATTTTTGAAAGCTCTTTTTGAAACTTGTAATCCCTGCTTCCTTTACAAAAAGGCCTTTCTTCCACCATTATTGAATCTCCACCTTCTACCTTTAGGCACCATTAAGAGAGCATAGTTGTCATTCTGTGTGCAGTGTTCCAAAGCTTATTAATTGATGCATATTGTGTTATTACTTTCTGTTGTGCTATTTGTTTCTAGTCACCCTTGTGAACTTTGCAGGTGTCCTATGCATTATATTGCTACTCTGTGAGGGACAATATGATTTCCACTATGCTATGTTTTCTTCATGTGAAACAAACAAACTTTTTTCAATACATATTATTCATGATCGTTGTTTGTAGCTTGCCATGTTGCATGCATAGTTACTATGTCCTATTGTTAGAACTCCATCTTCCATGCACATGTTTAGAGTTCTTTGATCCCAGCTTTCAATGTTTGCAAATGGTTGGATCTTTATTGTGAGGGTGCATGTCACCTCAAAAATTATTCTTTTATCACTTACCTACTCGAGGACGAGCAGGAGTTAAGCTTGGGGATGCTGATACATTGGAAATGTATCTATAATTTTTGATGCTCCATGCTTGTTTAGTATCTACTTTGCTTTACTTGTCCACACTTTGAGGTGCTTTTTACATGTTTCCTGGTACTAACCTATTAACAAGTTGCAACAGTGCCAGATGCTTGTTTTCTGCTGTTTTTGGTACTAACCTATTAACAAGTTGCAAAAGTTAGTAAAGAAATATTCTCGGAATCGGACGGGACAAAGGACAAAGTCAATAACTTTCCGTGGGGAACAAGAAGTCTAGTGGGGAGCCCGGAAGGCCAGCCAGGGGGGCCAGACCCATCCTAGGCGCCGGTGGGCCCAGCCCCGCGCCTGGCTAGGGTTTGGGCACCCTGTCCGCCTCTCGGTATCGCCCCTTCGCCTATAAGAAGCCCCCGATACAGAAACCTTGAGTACCCGATTAGAAATCCATGAAACCGTCTGTAGCCACCGCCAACATCGTCCCTAGATCGGGGGGATCTAAAGTTCTTCCCGGCACCCTGCCGGAGGGGAGATCATCCCGGAGGCCTTCTCTCCGGTATGATTCGTGAGTAGTTCCACCTTGGGCTATGGGTCCATGTAGTAGCTAGATGGTTGTATCTCCTCCTTGTGCTTTCATGTATATATCTTGTGAGCTCCATTCATGATCAAGTCTAATATATTTGTACTCATGCATGTTGTGTTTGCGGGGATCCGATGGATATTGAGATTATTATGTTGGTTTGATTAATGGTTTTATCTTTATGATTCTATCGTGTCTGTGTTGTTTGTGATCTTGCAAGCTCTCTGTTGCTAGTGGTTATCTTGGCCAAGTAGTTGCTAGTGACTCCAAGAGGGAGTATTTATGCTCGATAGTGGGTTCATGCCTCTAGTTTCCAAGGGAAGTGACAGAAATCTCTTCGGTTGTAGATGTGTTGTTGCTACTAGGGAGGAAACAACGGTATCTTGTTCATGGAACATGTGGACTTTTTACCTTACACACTTTGCTTAAAGCAGTTGTCTGTTGCTTGCAACTTAATACTGGAGGGGGTTCGGATGATAACCTGAAGGTGGACTTCTAGTCATAGATGCAGTTGGATGACGGTCTATGTATATTGTTGTATTGCCCAATCAACCACATAGGATCTTTCTGTCCAGTAATTGCATTGTTATGCCTTGCTCTGTTACTGTCAATTGCCCCGCTGTAATTTGTTTACCCTTCATGCCATGTTGTTTATCTAAGGAGAGCACCTCTAGTGAACTATGGACCCCGGTCCAATCTTTACCATTGATACATCTTCCACTATTACTTGTTTACTCGCTGCAAACCATTACCTTCCACACCATACATTTAATGCTTTGTTACATCAAACCGGTGAGCTTGAGAACCTCACTGATTTATTGGGGCAAAGTCTTGAGTTTGTGTTATGCAGGTCTCGACGTTGCCAGCAACACCTTTTAGATGTTTCCTTCCTCCTACTGGTTCGATAACCTCGGTTTCTTACTGAGGGAAAACTTGTTGCTGTGCTGCTTCACACCTTGCTCTTGGGGTTCCCAACGAAGCGCTCCTACATCAACTCAGCGCTGCATCAGGTGCAGAAATCCAGCAGGCCTTTGGTGTTCAGCCTTCACACGACGGCAAACGTTGCACTCTACAACAAAGCGAGCGATTTCTGGTTTCATTCCACTCCACCAAAATCTTTGATGGTGATCTCGGTACATCTTGGTACCACCAGGATGGATAGACAAAGGGGATTCATGAGCTTCTAGTAGGATTAGATCTTTAATTTTCTGACTGTTTGGAACCACTAGCCGGTTACTGAAGTATAGGATACCTTGATAATTGATGGATAAACATTTAGCTTCACTGCTTGCAACACGTTCTTTGATCTTGGCAACCTCATCATCTTGTTTTTGAGCTTCCTTGATTTGGTCCTCGAGATAAGATTTTATTTCAAGGTTAGCAAGGAATCCACAAGGAACCACTTCAAGGATAAGACGCTTGATTTCCTCATAGAGAGCAGGTTGGGCTTGTGAAATCATCAGATTATTGCTATAAGACTTCCGACTTAGCACATCAACAATGACATTGGCTTTGCCGGGTTGATAGTTGAGACCCAAATCATAATCTTTGATGAGTTCCAACCATCGTCTTTGCCTGAGATTTAGATCTGGCTAGGTAAAGAGATACTTCAGACTTTGATAATCCGAGTAAAGTTCGCAACGGTTACCGATGAGGTAATGTCGCCATTGCTTAAGAGCATGAACAACAGCAGCGAGTTCGAGATCATGGGTTGGATAATTTTTCTCATGTGGCTTCAACTGCCGAGAAGCATAGGCCACTACATGACCATCTTGCATCAACACACAACCGAGCCCTTGGAGTGAAGCATCACAACAGATGACGAAATCCTTGCTTGTATCCGGAAGGACAAGCACAGGAGCGATGGTTAGCTTAGTTTTCAAATCTTGGAAGCTTTCTTCTGCCTTTTCTGACCATTCAAACTTCTTATCTTTCTTAAGAAGATCAGTCATAGGCTTGGATATCTTAGAGAAGTTCTTGATGAATCGGCGGTAATATCCAGCCATTCCAAGAAAACTTTGGACTTCCTTGGCTGAAGTAGGTGACTTCCATTCCAGTATGGTCTGAACCTTATCTGGTATGATAGAAACACCACTTGCAGACACAACATGGCCAAGGAAGATGATCTCTTGTAATCAGAACTCACATTTGGAGAATTTGGCGTAGAGACAATGTTCATGAAGTTTAGTCAACACAAAACATAGATGTTTGGCATGCTCTTCTTCGGTCTTGGAGTAGATTAGAATGTCATCAATGTATACCACGACGAACTTGTTGAGATACTCCATGAATACGGAGTTCATGAGCCTCATAAATGTGGCAGGGGCATTGGTTAATCCGAAGGACATCACTGTATACTCGTAAAGACCATACCGAGTTGTGAATGCTATCTTTGGGATATCCTCTTTCCCGATCTTGATTTGATGATACCCTGATCTTAAGTCCATTTTGGAGAAGATAGTAGCACCACTTAATTGATCAAAGAGGTCATTTATTTGAGGAATTGGGTACTTATTCTTGATTGTCACCGCGTTGAGTGGACGGTAATCAACAACCAATCTTGGAATATTTGTATCCCGCTTCTTGACAAAGATGGTAGGGCAACCATAAGAGGATGTGCTAGGTTGGATGTAGCCTAGGCCTTCTAACTCTTCCAGTTGCTTCTTCAACTCTACCAACTCATGAGGAGGCATGCGGTAAGGTCTTTTGGAGATAGGAGCCGTTCCAGGAACTAGCTCTATGACAAACTCAACACTTCGATCAGGTGGCATGCCAGGCAACTCTTCAGGAAAGACATCCGGGAAATCACAAACTACATGGACATCTTGGACCTCGAGAGTAGGTAGGACATCCATGGCACACAACTCAGAGAAAGGTTTAAGAACTGCTGACAGAAACTTTGAACCATCAGTCCAATACTTGATGGTTATGCCAGCGGGAGAGGTCACAGTAACTGTTCTAAGTGCATAGTCAATGATGGCTTGATACTTGGTTAACGAGTCCATGCCCAGAATGACATCTATGTCAGTTGAATTGAGTGCAATGAGTTAAGTGGGAAACTTCTGATATGCTATATCTATCTCAACCCCATGAGTAACCCAGATGGTCTGCCAATGAGACCTAGGAGTACTAATCTCTAGAGGGCAATACATTGCTTCAAAAGGTATATTATGCTCCCGTGCAAACTCTTGTGCTATGAATGTATGCGATGCTCCAAAATCAAACAAGACTGTTGCTAGAATTAAATTTTTTTTGCGGGTAAAACAGTAGGGTAAAGAACCCCACTGCAATTTTTATAAATCATATAAGGTTACAAATAAGTATTTACAAGCTTCAGGCCACCTCAAAAGAGGGATAACATTTTGAGCAACTATCTCCTGTCTAAATTATTGCTAATCCAATCCTTGAGGCCCTGATAATTCTTTTTCTTAATTCTACACAGGACCCATCTCAATTCCTGAGCGACAATAGCCCTCCATTCCTTAAGGGAAGCATGCTTGTTGTTGAAAATTTCATTGTTTATGCACATCCATATGCCCCAAGCTCCTAGGATAATAATTTCCATTGCAAAAGGGACTTTAAGACCTTTTTTAATACTGGACAAAGCTTCAAAAAGATTGTGATCAGCCACTTGAACATGGGAAATTTCAGCCCAGCAAGCTTTTGCAAAAGGACAGCCCCAAAATAAATGTAGAATAGTTTCCTCACTAGTTCAGCCATGAAACACACATTCATATGAAGCCAGAGTAAATCTTTTCCTTTTTAGAAGGTTCCGTGTGTTTAGCCTATCAAGGAGTAAGATCCAGAAGAAGAACTTATGCTTTTGTTGATAGGAGGATTTCCACAACGAGGAAAAATGTGGCTGTACATGCTGATAACCAGATAATGAATAGTAAGCCTTTTATACTGAGAAAATATTACTGCCCCAAATATAACTCCAGTTGTCTGTTTCTCCCTGCATGCCATCACTGAGTATTTGCTCAAGGATTTGATATTCATGGTAAGCTTGCTGTGACAGAGGGAGAAAAAGTGATCTTGCATGCTAGCTGTCTGTAAAAACTCATGGACAGAGATGTGAGGGTTTTTTGCATAAGAAAGAAGATGAGGAAGCTTATGCTGTAGACATCCATCATTCCACATATTAGACCAGAGAAGGGTGGATTTTCCATCACCCACCGAGCACTTTGCAATTCCTTTAAATATGTCAACCAATTTCAGATGGGCTTTCCACCAAAAAGATCCCTCCAGACTTCGTCCAGGTAGTTTACCATTACCATAATAAGTGTTCCAGACAAGGTGAACCCATGGGATATCCTTATGATTGTAAAATTTATCCAAATTCTTCAAAAGAAGTGCTGAGTTTTGAACATTAAGGTCAAGCACCCCCAATCCCCCATGGTTCTTTGGTCTACAAACTTTATTCCAGGCAACAAGAGCTTGACCCCTAGCTTGAACATCAGATGTTTTCTTCCTCCACAAGCATTGTCTCATATACTTAATCAGCTGATCTTTAATAGTGATAGGAAGATCAAAACAACTCATATAATATATGGGAAGGGAAGATAAAACAGATTTAACTAACTGCAATTTCCCCCCATAATTTAGAAAATCAGCAATCCCACACAATCTTCTCTCAACTCTCTAAACAATAGGCAGAAAATGTTCCACTACAGGCTTATTAATGCTTAAAGGCAGTCCAAGGTAGGTGAATGGCAATGAGCCAGGGAGGCATGAGAGTGTATTGGCAAAGTGATCAAGCCTCACAGTGTCCATGTTAATTGGCATCATACTAGATTTAGAATAATTTACTTTGAGTCCAATGGAGAGAGAAAAAGTATGAAGGAGAGCCTTGAGGCACAATAATTGCTCTGAGTCAGCCTTAAGGATTAATAAAGTGTCATCTGCATACTGCACAACAGGGAAATCAGGACAGAACACACCCTCAAGGGGAAGGGAGAGAAGATCGATGCTCATTGCTTTATTGAGGACGCCTTGAAGAAGATGAGCAGCCAAGACAAACAGGAGAGGAGATAGAGGATCTCCTTGTCTTACACCTCTTCTGCAATAAAATTTCTTTCCAGGCACTCCATTTAACAGAACAGAGGAGGAAGCCGAACCAAAGATTAACTGAATCCAAGAAATCCATTTTTCACCAAAACCTTTGGCTTTGAGAATATTGATAATTGTTGAATGCTCAATTCTATCAAAAGCTTTTTCAAAGTCAAGCTTAAGAATTAAAATTTCTTCTTTGGACTTGTGGCATTGATCAAGGAATTCAAATCCCCAACCTAAACAGTCTTGAATAGACCTTTGTTTGAGAAAACCATACTGGTTCTTGTGGACAAGTTTAAGGATAATCTTTTGTATTCTGTTAGCCAGAATTTTGGTTATAATCTTGAGGACACTGTTTAGCAGAGAAATAGGCCTAAAATCAGCAAGTGTCAATGGAGCTTCAATTTTTGGAATGAGGGTGATAAAAGAGGCATTAATGCTTTCCAAGGAAGTCTGACCCTCATAGAAATCTACAAGGAGTTGTTTCACATCCTCCTTAATAATAGGCCAACATTGTTTCATGAATTCATTGTTAAAACCATCTGGGCCAGGGGATTTATCATTAGGAAGTTCTTTAATTACATCTTCAATCTCCTCATCAGAGAAAGGTTCTTCCAAAGCATCCTTTTCCTCTTGCCTTAAGCATTCCCCTGCCAATTCACTAAGATTGAAGTGCATTTCAGGCTTATCAGATGTACCCAAACTATCTTTAAAGGCTTTCCATAGAAGATCTGCTTTACCATCATGATCTTTAATCTCTTCATTAGAATCATCTTTGAGCATGGAAATGTAGTTATGTCTGAAACTTATGGTAGCTTTTGAATGAAAGAATTTTGTGTTCTCATCACCCAGCTTGACCCATTTAATTTTTCCCCTTTGCTTCCAATAAGCATTTTGATCTTGTAAAAGAGAAATTATAAGATTCTTCAGGAGATCTCTGAGATTCCATTCTATGATAGTAAGAGTTCTCATTTCCTCCATAGCATCTAGTAGATCAATGGTGGCATTAACTTTGCAGATTTGTGATTTCAGGCAGGGCAGATTTTTTGCCCAGAGCTTCAGCCCCCTTCTTACATTTTTGAATTTAGCATTAATTTTTTTGGCAGAATCATGAAAGCCAACAGGAATGCTCCAGGAATTTTGAACAATTGCTTTAAAATCCTTATGATGCATCCAATAATTTTCAAATCTGAAAACCTGAGCTTTGGGTATCATTGTGCCAATGGAGATGACACAAGGAAAATGTTCAGAGGTAGGCTTGGTAAGAGGAGCAACAAAAGTTGAAGGAAAGCTCTGAGTCCAGGAAGCAGAAGTAAAGAACCAGTCCAGCCTTTCCAAAAGGGGTTCTTTTTGCATGTTACTCCAAGTGAACTTTCTACCTTTAAGGGGTAATTCTATGAGACCCAAATTATTAATGGCTTCATTTAAAAGAAGCATACCATTCACATCCCCACCCTGTCTATTTCTATCAGAAGGCTTTCTACAAAAATTGAAGTCACCCACAATGAGCCAATCCATATCATCAGGCATATCAATATTTCCAAACCAATCTAAAAAATCTGCCTTTTTTTCAGGTAAGCATGGCCCATAAATATTGGTGAGGATCCAAATTTCATTGGACAGGAGAGACATCAGGGTGATGGAGATAGAGAACTCATTGTGAAAGGAAAGGTGCCTAGAAAACAGAGAACTATTCCAAGTGGTGATCAAACCCCCAGAGGCTCCCCTGGAGGGAAGAAATTCAAAATTGGTAAATTTGGGGGGGCAGAATTTTCTTATATAAGAGATGTCAAAATCTTCCCTCTTAGTTTCTTGGAGGCAAATAATATCACAGCCAGACTCATCTATTTTATTTCTGAGGGCAACCCATTTTTTTCAGAGTTAATTCCCCTGATGTTCCAATTCAAAATCTTCAAAATTCTTTTGTTATCCATTAAGAAACCAGATGTATGTTGAATGATGAGGTGATACAAGTAATGTAACAACCCAATTGATAAGACTACAGCCAAATAGACAAAAGGCAATCCATATCATAACCCCACTGACAGATTCAACATTAAGTAACAAACATATCAGAAGACCACTAGAGCATGCTTCAGAACAGGGAGCCAACAAGGCTCCAGCAAAAGACATAGTTTGATACATTAAAACACTTAAGTGGGGGGTTTCTTCTTGGCTTGCTGACCACAGGTACCAGCAGCCCCAGATTTCTTCTTGCCTCCAATGCTCAAGCTTGATGAGCCAGTTCCTTTGATGATGCCTTTTGGAGGAGCCGTTACTGCCACTTCAGTGGCCTTCCCTTTCTTGAGCAACCTCTTCTCCAGGTCACCATCCTTTACCTTGCAGAAAGAGGCAGCAAGATTTTTAACCACTTTAGGATTCAAGCAAGGTGGGACAGCATTGCAAACCAGGCAATCAGCAATTAAGCAGTTTAAGTGGCTTTTAAAACCCCCATTCAGTTCAACAATTCTAGGGCTTCTTCTCACCTCAGTGTCAACTAGAGGCTCCTTGCCCTTTCTCTTTCTGGAAGGGGTGGAGGGAGAGTAGGAAGATTGCTTAGCTTCAATGCCCAGACAAGGAGGAGCCATCTGGGAAATGCTTTCATTAGGGATGATGAAAGAAATGGAGTTCTCTTCAGCAATAGGTTCTTTAATAATTTCCCATAAAGGAGAAGTAAGAAAGCTCTTGACCCAACTAAACTTCTCAGGAGTAGCAAGCATGAGAGTAATAAAATTAAACCAACTTACAAGAATATCACACATGAGAGAGCCTTTTGAAGAAGAGTTCTTCTGAATATGAGGAGCAAAATAACTTTCCCAGAGCTCCAGGCCTTGTTGGGAAAAACCCTGTTTTGCAGCATGCACATCAGGTATTGACACAAAAGTTCTCACCATTCCCACCTAGATATGTGCTTCATTAGGGGAAAGGAGGTGCTGATCCTCCAACATCCAATCCTCATTTTCAGCAGCCACAACACCTGTATCCATGGGGCTCTCCACCCTCCCCTCATCATCAGAGTTTACATCATCATCAACCAAATAGTTCTGCAAAATGTTCTGAAGGCCCTCACCAATACCAACACCTTGAGGTCCAGCAACCACTTGCTGACCCTCAGCATCCACAGGATCAGCATTTACAGACTCATCATCATCAGACTCCCAGTCATTAACAAGGATGACACCTGTAACTCCACTGTTAACATCCTGTGGGGGAAGATTATGGTTATCCACTGGCATGTCTTCACCAGGAGCAAATACAGGGCCTTGAACAGGAGCAGCAGCAGCTTCCCAGGGGCCCCAACCTTCATTATTGTCACCTTCAGGAGCAGGATCCTGCACAGGGGCCAACCACTGACCCCAACCACCCCAGGAGCAGGGGGAGGGGGAGAAGGGGGGATCTGGGGCCCAAAGACAGGTGCAGGATGTGGGTCCTCATTGTCAGCTGGAAGTGGGTCCTCATCAGGTGCCCCCCCCCAAGCAGGTCATTTTGCAACACTTCAACAAAAAAAGTCCAGGATTCAGACTCCACCAAGTCGCCAATAGTAAACCTTACACTCTTGGGGATATCAACCAGATCAGTAACACGTATCTTCGCAAGAATCCTTCCTTTTTGATCCGGGTCCCTCTCCCATAAAAGGACCTTCCCAATATCAGCAAAAACCGCATTCAGATCCTCGGTATGCTAGTGGTCCAAGGGAGGACCAACTAGCATCACCCAACATTCATTGTTGAATTGCGCCCTCCTCCAATTTTCCCCCTCATTATGCTTAACAAAATAAACATGCACATGTTGAAACGGAATGGGGCTAGCCGCAATGAGCCTATCCCTGTCACTAACATGGTGAAATTGCATGTATGCATCCCGAAAAGGACATTCCTGGACATCCCGAAAGTGAAGACGAGCCTCATTGTTGAGGAAATCGACCAAAACATCACGAATATTCAAGAAAGGGACTGGACCAGGGGGAGGGGATGAATGGTAGTGATAGCATACTGTTCATGGGTCCTCGACCTCCGCAGAACCACCACCCTTTTGACACGATTCTGTCCAGCCACTTGCATAACTTGGAAGCCATTCAGCAAGAAAGGAGCAGGATCAATCGGAATGTTCGCCATTTCGACAGTCTTCACCGGCGACGAGCAAGGGAGGGATGGGGTTTCTGCAGACGGGGGAGTTGAGGAGACAGGGAAAACATCAGTTGTTTTTTGCAAAGAAATGGTGAACTCATGAAAACTGCTGTGGACGATGGGCCGAGAATGAGGATTCTTCTGGGCCTTGAACCACCCCTTGTAAGAATTGTCGAGCCACAAGCATTTTGGGAAGGAAGGGAATTTCAAAAAAGGAATGAGACCAGGTAGTTTAAATGTCGCGCGATTGGCGCCTCCTGATGACCCGACCGGCGTTACAACTGATTTAACACCGCCATCAGCGAGAGCCTACGCATAGGATCTATCTTGAATGCTTGATTTGAAATCACACTTATTATGTTCAGCAGGAGCAGGCGATGAAACCGCAATAGGATTCGGAAATTTGAGCCGATAGAAAACAGAAACACCTTTATTGCTAGGCTTCAGCGAAGGAGATTTTTTGGAACTTTTCTTTTTGTACGTGACAACTTTCCAATCTCCTGCAGATTCTTTGTAGAATTCCTTTTCTTCAAAAATCCAATTTGGGCCCCCATTACCCCAAAGGTTGACGTGAATCACAAACGACTTGCATGAAAATTTTGAAATATTGTAGATTTCAAAACCCACTGCTCTTGAAGAAACCGAGAAACGAAAAGTTCTATCTTGCAGAAATTTCACTTGGAATTTAGAAGCCTGACCACCAAAACAAGCTTGGAGTGCACGACTAACCGTATGGAAATCCAACTTAAAATTTTCTCTTCCAAAAGAACAAACCAGGTAGAAAGGTCTCTTTCTGAAGCCACCAAGGAAATTAACTTGATGCTTGAATTTATCAAAAATCTTCTTCTCAAAATCCTGACCTAATGAAAAATCCAGGGCAGGTCGACTCAGAGATTCATCCTTGATATTGCACTCCATAGGAAGGTCCTCGGTGAAATCCAGGGTTTTTGGCACAATCTTCTCAATATTGAGGGAAAATTTCTTAACCAAAGGGCTGGGCAAAATCTGTGCGCCAACTACAGCCCTCTTCACTTGAAGATCAATAGAAATACCCGAGGCCACAACCTCACCTTGAATCAAGTATCTAGCATCAATAACCACCTCATTGTGGTTGAGGAAAACCAGCCTTTTTGAACTAGGGAAAAGCATCAAAAAACCTTTAGAAGGCTCAAGATCATCAGCTGGCAAAGAGGAGCAAAGAGCATGCCATTTAAAACCAGTGTCCTCATCTGTTCCAGAGATGGTAGGAGATCTACCAAGAAAACCAGATGAAGAATCCAGAGAATCATTAACACGAGAGAGATGAGAGGGGAACCTCAAAACAGATCCAATAGAGATCTTCTCCCCATTTTCCAGGCATCTACCCTCAAGAGGAGAGCCTTTGGCGTTGAGAAGAACCAACCAAGAATCAGCCGAGAGAACCTTCAAGAAACTTACCCCCCGTGGTCACACCTGAGTAGGTGATCTTCCAACAACCTCCTGAGGAATCCATGCAGAGCTTTTGCCGGTGAGACGCCGGCGAAAGCCGGAGGACGACCAACGGTCACCTCAGAGGAGCCTCATGCCTCAGAAATCGTGCGGGTCTAGGTGGAGGTCGAAGTCACACACCGACTTATATAGTCGCCGGGTCCTAGGGTTACAGGGAAAAGTCTGCTAGAATTAAATTGACACGGAGTGTACCCAAAATGATGCGTGGATATTACTGAGCTTCCTCAATAGTGACATGGATCAGACAACCTCGTCCAGCACCTTGAGATTTATCATTCTTCTTTGCCTGCTGATCATTGCGTCTGATAGCCCTTTGGGAACACTCCCTTGAGTAGTGACCAGGCTGACCACAGGAGTAGCAGGTAACTCCGGTGTAAGAACCAGCAGGAGAACGAGAATTTGCTCCACCAGTATTTGACTGTGGCTGACGAGAAGCATTGCTAGAAGTCTTGGGTGCATAAGGAACACGAGGCACAACACTGTATGGAATAAAGACACGACGCTTCTTGTTACCAGAGGAGGAAGCACGAGAATTTCCTTCTTCACGCTTTTGAGAGACCTCCATATCCTTCCTTCCATGCTCCAAAGTAAGAGCCTGATTGTGCAGTTCCTGGAAAGACTGGAACTTGAAGGGTAGCACCTCATAGCGAAGTGCAGGGTTAAGTCCCTTACAGAACATCTCTTTCTTATCTTCATCATTGGTCACATCCCTGGTTGCATAACAAGCCAGGAGAGTAAACTAATGCCCATATGTTTCAATATCCCTACACCCCTGAGTCAGATCTAGAAACTCCATTGTAGCGGTCCCAACCTGATAAGGTAGAGATCCCTGTGTTTACAGTTCTAGTCCCTGAGTTTAAGATGTAATATCAAGAAACAAAGGTCATATTACAACTTATAACCAGGAATAAAATAGTTCATTACAACTTACATAGCTCATATGGCTATCTTATTACAAAGCAGCAGATATAACTATATAGCATGGAGTCCTTCATCTTCATGTGCCACAGGAAATCATGTTGGTTGTAGAATTGTAATCCCTACTCAACAAACTTCACTAACATTCAAACAAACCTGCAACATAATAAGTTACAACCACAAGGGTCAATACATTTGAATTGTATTGGCAAGTGATATCATATTGATATGGAGGATCTAACATCTACATGAATATATGGCTAAGTGGAGTTTTGGCTGGCCTTTGCATAAAATAAGTTTTCCCTATCCTTTGAAAATATATTTTCCCTTTTTCAAAAAATTTCATCACACAAGGCACACTGGACACACACCAGGTGCTTCCCTTGTTCACCCAACAAGTTTTAACTTAGAGAAATTGGGATGAGGAGATCCTTGATTGCTTCAATGTCTTTGATGCTCAAATTGTTCGTTGCCGGGGACACGACTAAGTACTTAGGTTTTACCCTCTCGAGAGATGGTGCACTTTCCCCACAAGACTCGACATGCATCGAGACGAGACTTTTTAGAAACAATCCCTCAGACCACCATGGACGCGTTCCATTCTATCATCACTACCACCAACTGTCCATCTGGCTGAGTTCTTGCAACCTAGTTGGTCAAGGCAGAGCCCATATGCCATGTGGTTGCACTGGAATCTTCTTAACACAAAACATCTCAAATATCCTTGTTCCTGGGTGGCCATCCACAAGTGAGATACACCAGGGTAAACCATAGAAATGGGCCCTGAGTAACCACTCAACACAAACCAATCTTCACATTCCAGCCAGGTGATTCATTCACATGTTATTTTATTAATCAAAAACATAGTCATAGACTTTGCATAATACCATAACATGAATATTCCACCCTTGCAATCTACTAGCTAGGCTAAGCATACTAGCATAACATGTCTCTTAACTTAGGAAGATTCCTACCAAGATATATTCTATAGGATCTACTATAGTATAGCAATATACAAAATAGTCCTATAATGCATACTACAAAAATATTACTAATGCAATATTGAAAAGATGGGACTTTTGATGACCAAAGTATCACTTGCCTTTTTAGTAGAAAATCTAGGTACTCTCCTTGATCTTGCAAATGTCACTCTCTTCAAAGTTCACTACACACAATCAATCATAACACACATTCAAAACTAGCATCACAAAACAATCACATGAATACAAAGAAATGCATGCAAGCATGCAAAAGGTTTTATTTTATTGAAAAAGTTGTTCCTAACAAGATTCTAAACATTACAAACACCTACTGGTCCTTTTTATAGAGGTGGAATTCCAATTGGAACCAAGTTAGTGAAAATAAGTCATTTAAATCATTTTTCTTTGGTTAGAAAAGCTTTTATTCAAAGGAATAATGTCTAGTGTCAACAAAATATACTTTTAAGTTCAAATGTTAGTGTTTGTGGTCAGAGGGTTCAAAACAAAACCATTTGCAACATGATTCACTCAAAAAATAATTTTAGAACAATTTTTATAGCCAAAATGGCCCTAAACAAGTTTCTGCCTAAACCTTAATTTTTACAGAAACAAGTGTACAAAGTAAGGCCACAGTAGTGTAGAACAAGATAGGACAACTTGGGTTGGATCGAGGAAATGAGTTGTAGTAACTCGAATATGAATGAACCGAATGGATAGCTTGGGTTCTAGGATGCTAGGATAGATCATCTCAACATAATATTGTGATAAGATATATGGATAGGCTTGCTAGGTTTAGACGACTCGACTATAGGTGGCATAGTTTTAGTATGTCATGTATAAAAAAATTGCATGCATGCTATCTAGATACACAACTAAGCAAGACAATAACAACAACTAGTAGTATTGTATTCATGCAATAATCAACAAACTCTAACAACACCCGATCGATAAGTAAATAAGATAAGATGGATAGATATATGGAGTTTAGGTAACATCTAGCAAGGTTATACTACCAAAAGTAATTATATGCTAATCAAACATCCGTCGACTAGTTTATAAATACTCATGGGATAGAAAGTAATGAAAAACTATCATATGCTCAAATTATATAAACAAGCACAATAACAAATCAGGGCATGAATATAACAGTACCAATCTATTGTATTCACTAAGCACGAAGTGGACCATAGAACATTAATAGGCTATCACATGCATAGCTGACAACAAATCACTAGCAGTAAACCATATAGAGAACTAATATAAAAAATATACTAGAAAATATAAACAGAGGTAACAAAGCATTACTAACATGCTACGGAATATCAAGTAAAATAAAGAATGACTTTTTCAGCAATAAAATAAATCCTAGCAAATTACACGAGTAAGCAGATGAGAAAATTGTACCACTTCAGATGTACAAACATCCTGACATTTTCTATCGACAAAAACAAAACTAACTAATAGAATAGGAAACATATGAGTAACAACTTAATTAAGTCTATCAATTTCAACTATAGCTAGACACGTGAACTCCAATGGAAAAGCTAGGACTAAACTTGACAATCGGTGAATACAATGGCGGTAGTACACAAGAGAAATGCCACCGTGACGAACACAAGTCAGCTATCATTTCAGAATAGATTAATAAAACATTATTGATATTCATATCTAACTACACAGGTGGGTTCCTAGAGGTATTTGGCACATCTTCTAAGTTGAGACCAAGATCATCCGACGTATGCATGGTGGTCTAAAATGGTGATGCCACCGAATGGCATTCGGTTCACCGGCAACACGGTCAACTACAAAACTGCAGCCGGAAACCATGTCTAGGAGGTAGATACACTCTAATCTAACACGTGTGTGCAAGGAAATTCATGGATTCTCACCGAGCGCGACGTAATCGTTTGATGAAGATGATGAACTGAGATGAACGTAGGTGAAGTGCGTCTCCGGCAAGACGTGTCTCGTCCTTCTAGTCCATGAGTCGGCTCCCCACGTCCTCATGCTTCCGGTGGCACAGCAGCTTATCCTTCTAGCAGCTCGTCATCTCCTCGTAGGAGCTACCGGAAATGTCGCCGACGTCCGGCAGCGACCGGCGGTGCTCTCCAAGATTTACTAGAATATGAGCCAAAGGCTCGGTGGTGGAGGAGAATGGCAGGAGCAGTCCCGAGGCATTGTATTTGGGCTTAATACGAGCATGTAATGGCATCAGTTTCTGATAATATGGAGTTTATGGCTGGCGTTTCATATATCTATGGGAAGAAGATGAGTATCACGACGTTTCAATAACTTGGCTAAGATCCAGGACGTGTTACGACGGACTATTTGGCCCAAGTGATGTTTGCTTGAGATGGCCGGTCTTAGTTTGGCTTGGTAAACAAAAAGCAATGATCGGTAGAGAGAAAGGAAAACAAAACAAAGAGGACACGAGCAGATAATAGAAACGAGGTGCTGCGCTCTAGAGAGATAATGGCATATATATATGTATATGCTACAGTAGCCTAGATACCAGTTCATGCATGCACATGCATGAATCAATAAGAAACAAACTGAGAAAAAAATCCAAATAAAAATACATGATGTATTGTGAGAAAATATTCTCCTTATGTGAGTCTAATTAATTCCGGTATAGTCGGAATTAATTTAAGAAATAGAAAACAACAAATTATTTGATGTCATCGCAACATCCTTTTAGAAAAAATCAACCGTAAAAATTAGGACGTTACAATTCTATCCCCCTAAATTTTATCATTTTTTTTACATTTCCAAATTTGCAAAATTTTGGGATGTGACATCCATCGTTTTGAGATCCATGACAGGCTTAGGGATATAAGAGGCACGAAATGCTGCAACAAACTCTTCCCAAGTAACAACATGTCATTGAGCTTGCAGATTCAGAAAACCTTCCCACCAAACACCAGCCTCACCTTCCAATTGATAGGGGGCGAAGTTGACATGGTCAGCGGGACGGACTCGAAGAGCACTGAACTTGCACTCTATGGTGCGAAGCCAATCATCAGCATCAAAGGGCTCCTTGGGGTGGGTGAAGATTGGAGGAAAAGAGCAAATGAAATCTCCAAGTGTGACATAGTCGTCAGGGCGACGTTCAGTGTTCCGCGCCACACGCTCAAGAAGGAGTTTATTCCTCAGACGGTTGGTCTCAATGTTGTTGAGAACCTCGGCCATTGTGGGAGGTGGCGGAAGTTCCTGATCAGCACTGTTGTTTCCTCATCGGCCAACAGAACCACGAGTACCAAACGACATCCTGAGGAGAAAACAGAAACCATGAGAATGGATTCACCAAAAGGGGTACATCAAAGGATGACACAAACCATATCAAAAGATCATGGTAGAGATGAACATGTGGTTGAAGATTATATCAATGCATTAAGTATGGCAGTAGAACAAGCATACGAAACGTATACGCTAACAACTTAGATACAACCATAACAATGGAATGCAAGCATGATATGATACCAACAAGTCACAAAAGATCAGTGCAAGGTTCCCAAACTTTAATAAGGTAGAGATCCCTGTGTTTACAATGCTAGTCCCTGGATCAATAGCTTGCATCCACAGTTAAGATGTAATATCAAGAAACAAAGGTCACAATACAACTTATAACCAGGAATAAAGTAATTCATTACATCTTACACAGCTCATTTGGCTACCACATTACAATGCAGCATAATATCTATATAGCATGGAGTCCTTCATCTTCAAAGTGCCACAGGCAATCATGTTGGTTGTAGACTTGTAATCCTATTCAACACACTTCACTAATATCAAACAAATCTGCAACATAATAAGTTGCAGCCACAAGGGTCAATACATTTGGATTGTATTGGTAAGTTTCACTACTATGTAGAAATAAGTGGATCATATCATTACATGCATATTTGGCTAAGTAGGGTTTAGGCTCATTTGCAGAAAGCAATGTAGTTTTATCCTATATTTTCAAAATAGTTTTCATCTTTTGTCAAATCTTTCTGAACTCCTTGGAAAACTCCAAGTGCTTCTAATCCCTTGTTGTCACCATCAAGTTTTACTTGAGAAATTGGAATGTCGAGATCTTCCATAGCTTCAGGCCTTAGTTGCTCAGAGTTGTCCGTAACCGGGGACACGGCTAAGTACTTAGAATTTTGATCTTCTGCAGAAGTTGTACACTTTACCCACATGACACAATCTCGTCTTCGCCACCAGTGGCCGCTGGATAAGTACTCACCAAATGGAGTACCGACAGATCGAGAATGTGACAAAGTCTTTCCATAGAAGTCCTCCCAATACACAATGCTAGCTTGTCTACCAGGCACCAATGTATGGATATATTTCCAATACACAATTCTAGTTAACCTGAAGATGCCAATGCAAGGGTCTTCCACTATGTAGTTGACTAAGCCAGATCCCATTTAGCATGTGGCTGTACACGGAAGCCACTGTACGAGAAACATGTTTAGTCTCTAAGTCCCTGGGTGGTTTTCTTCTAGTGCACATACAAAAGGTAGCCATATAAACATGGTTCCCTTTGTTGCCACCTTGTCCAAAAGTGAGTATCCTCTTTCCACCCAGGTGGTTCATTGAGTACTTGTTTTATTATATAAAACATATATTTTTCCAACACTTTATATAATCATATCATGTATTCCATCCCAAATATATAGAAGGTCTAAGCATACTACAACTACAATGTTTTCACTAAGGAAGATATAAGGATATCCTAATAGGATATAGCATAGCATAGAAATATAGTAGTCCTATCATGCATGCTACAAAAATCCACTAAGTGTAATGAAAATAGTAGGACATGGATGATAGTGTAACTTGCCTTTTTAGTAGATAATATTGGTTCACTTCTTGATCTTGCAAATATCACACTCTTCTAACTTCACTACAATTCAATCAAGCAAACACATATTCAACTAGCATTCAAACCATTTCACCACATAAAATAACAAAAACAAGGCCATGCATGCAAACATGCAAAAGATGGTTTTATTTGGTAAAGTGCTTTCTACTAGGCTCTAAACATTTTAAAGCTCAAAGTGGTCATTTACTAAAGTGGTAAAACCATTTGCAAAAGGTTTCATCTCATAAACCAAATATTATGCTAAGGTGATATTTTATGTTGTTGAAAATATCTTTTAGCAAAGTAATAACTTTATATGAATCATAAAATATGTTCTTAAATCACAAAACTTGGTGTTTAGGGTCAGAAGGGTTGAATCACATCATTTCCCAAAGGTTTTACTCAAAAAATCATTTCTAACTCGTATTCAATAATTTTATTTAGCTAGAAATTGTTTAAATCAAGGATTTATTCCTTAGTCTCACAAAATACATTTTTAAATCCATAAGTTGGTTCCTATGGTCAGTAGGTTCAAAACAAACCAATTAGCAAAGATTTCATCTTAAAAATATTTCTAGAACAAATTTTATATTCAAATTATGCCTACACAATTTTCTGAAATTTCAACCAATTTTCCAGAAGAAAAACATTAAACAAAGTGCATGATTGCAAATTACTTGTTCTGCTGATTCCATTGATATAAAATTTGCAAAATTTGGACGTGTAGATTAAAAGTTATGAATTTTGCAAGTTTGCATATCTAATAGATCAAATTTCTGTTTTTAAAACAATCTCTGGACACGTGTATTATTCTTACTGGTGCGTACCGGTTCGTGCGGATTGCGCTCTGTGGATCGTTGGATCTAAATAAGATCGTGCGGCACAGAGCACACGATACCCCTTCAATCTAAGAACTAATCCTAACCAGACGATTAAGATCGGACGGCTACCAGCACATCTGCCAGGAACTGGCGGTGCTCGACGGTGGCACGCGGAAGCGCACGCTCGGGCGGTGGCGTTGGCGATGATTCAGGAAGCGAGGGAGGGAGTGAGGATGCTCACCGTGCTCGCGTGGTTGCTGTGAATCTCAAGGCGTGATCAGCTTGTCGAGGGGCGCACCGGAGCAGCAGCTATTGCTCGCCGGAGTCAGTGGCGGCGTTGGGTTCGTCTGGTTGTCATCGGAGGCGGGGTTTGAGAGCGCGCTAAGACAAACGGAGCATGCGGTTAGGTGCGTACGTTACTAGGGATCATGGGAGCATCAACGAGAGGGTTCGGGGCAGTCTGTACTCACCGGGGAAACTCGCCGGAGAAATGGCAGACGACGGTGGCGCTCGGGTGTCGAGGTTGCCGAGGCTAGGGAACGCGCCCGAGTGAGTGGGACACACTAGCAGATGCGCACGGGAGAGGGGAGTAAGCTCGTGGTGGCTAGAGGCAGTGGGGAGGTTGCGGTTCGCTCGAATCGACTGGAGAAGCTCGTCGGGGCTGTGGTGCTCGAGCTTAAATTTGGGGCAGCCTGGAGGCAGAGAGGAGGTGCTGCTTGGGGGGAATGGAAGAGGAGATCGAGGCGCTTAAGTGTGCATGGTCACGGCGAAGAATTACTGCGGCGTTGATGCGAATTAACTCGGCGAAATCAAGGCAGAAACGGCGGTGAGCAAGGGGGAAATGGCCGGCGCGGGTGGGAGAGAAGGCTGACAGCGTGGGGCCATGCTGTCTGCGAAAGGGAGCGAGTGGGTGTGGGGCCACCAAGTCAGGGACTGCGCGGGTGAGAATGTGGGTGAGAAAAACGTTTCGGGGAGGAGAGGAAGGTGGGCTTTTGCTGGGCCAGATGCTCTGCTAGGCTGGGCTGCTTCGTTTCTCTTTTTTTTATACAGAAAGTTTTCCTTTTTCTATTTTGAATTTTCTGTTTTGATTTTCATTCAAATAATTCAAACTCTATTTCAATTCAAACCCCCACCAAACTTTGGGTATGTTTTAATTCTGTTTATTATCATATTCTAAAGTCCAAAATAGAATAATTCTTTTATTCCTTTAGGATCTATTAATAATTAAATAAATAGACATTAGTATTTATTTCAAATAGGATTTAATATATTTTAAAACTCTATTTGAAATCTAAAAATTACCAAAACCTTTTCAGTAGGTTTTATTTGAAAATTAAACACTTGGAATTATTATTTAAAATATTTTAATAAGTTTTAGTGTTTATTTAAAATGGAAAAAGCCTTTACTTAAATAAAATTGGATATTAATAAATCCTTATTATTTTATTTAAATAATCCTTTACTCTTTTTATCAAATAGAAATATTTTATTACATTTTCTTGGCCAAGATTTAATTTGGCTCTTTAAAATAGTCCTTAATTAATATTTCTACCTTTGCTTATAAAAACCATATCTTTTTATTTAAAGATCCAAAAATGGTGATTCCAACTATTATAACTTTATTTATTATTTGTTTATCTTTTTAAAACCCTTTAGGATTCTATTTGATCAATATAGGTTTTGATGTTTCCATTTGGAATCGAAAAGTTTCTTCTAAACCTAAATTTCAACAATTATTTATTTTGTTTGTTTATTTTTCACATTTCAAAATTTGGAAAATTTTGGGATGTGACAATTATAGAGCGGGATTAGAGGCATCCTCAGCAAAGTTGAAGAACAATGCTTCAGTTGCACAGATTTATCTTGGAAACTCTGAGCCTTGCAACCGAGCACAGAGTACTAGGAAAAACAACCCAAACCCGTATATCATAGAAGTTTGAAATGATAGACGAGAAGTGAAAACTTTGCAAAGCAAATGAGGTAAGATAACTCAGCAATAGAACAACCTTGGATAAGGAGTAAAAAGAGTCCTATTCAGAGGTTTGCAAATAGTTTTTAGCTTTCAAATTGTTTTCTCAAACTCTAGACTGAACATCGACCAGCTAGAAGGGTTTCCTACAGGCAGTCCAGCTCTGATACCAAAATCTGTCACGGCCCGGGATCAGGGCTAGACAAATACCAGATCCTCATCTGGTATTTGCCTAACCTAAATTCCAAAGCGCGCAGGGACAGATCGGTAACATTACAGAACATACAAACCATACATTAATAAGGTAAACTCTTAAGAAAGTTACAAACCACTCATACAAGCCAGGGGTCACAGACCCATCATTACAACAAACAACGGAATAAAACAAGTTGTTCTAAACAACAAACTTAGCAAAGGCCTAAGAGGCCATAAACAAAAGTAGCGATCCTTCCATAGATCCTAGGTTGCTGCCCGGGAACCCTGACTACTCGTCGACTTCGACGTAGAAACCACCTTCAGTTGGAGTAGCTTCATCTGTAGAAAAACATCAATGAAGGAAGGCTGAGTACAGGGTGTACTCCACAAGACTTATGGCTAGTGGAGCTATTTTGCATAAAGCCATCTTTTGTTTTCAAAACAAGGAGGAGAAGAAGCTCGTCTATTCAGAAAATTTTCAAAGGGGATAAGAAGACTAAAACTATAGCTCTTCGAAGTCATCTTTGATATCCACCAAGCACCATCATCAACTGAACCTCTCTTCCTGGACTACCCCCTCGAACAACCCCGAGGAAGTATTCCGTATCTCACATTAGTTGGCCAAGTTTTATCATCCGGTTATAGTTTTCTATGATCACAGAATCCGTTCCGAAGTCGTCCATAACCGTGGACACGGCTTTTCGAAAAGATTATTACCCTGTAGGGGTGCACAACTTTACCAACACGTACCAACCGATTCTTAATGCCAAATTATTACCCCTCTTCCTTGGAAGGCCGGCAGAGAGTGGTTGACCACGACCTTTACCTTGCTTTCACCGAGACCATGAGTCACGCACTAGGGAGATGCCACAGTAATGGGTTAGTCCCGAAGCCGGTCCCTAATGATGTGCGTAGGGTTCAAGATTACGGATGCCAGGCATCTCTTGTTCCCGGCCATGCTTACCTACCTGTTATGAATGCACCTCCTTCACCTCCATTCAAGAACAACCAAGATGTTTATCATCCATATCTGATCACATCACCACATCATACCATACTAGATTCATTCGCATCTCCGATGCATCACCTGAATGATCAGCATCAGACCACTAAGCATGGCTAAGATTGAATGAACTGTGGCACTAGCGATGCTCATAAGCCAACCCTAGTTATGCTAGGAGCAGTGGATCAGGTATTTAGTTCACAAGGGGAAACAGGCATCAGATAGTATTACTCTATCTACTGATAAAAGACTGTTGAACGGAATGCATATGGCAAGAATGAACTACTTTGTAAACATAGGATTCATATGTATGAGTGGGGCTTCGCTTGACTTGTCCGTTGTTGGACTGGTACTGCTCTTCGGTGGCGTTGAATTCAGCCTCGGGTTCGGTAAGGAAAACAACATTCAACACCTGGCATGTGCAATTCTCATACAATATGGATGATATGACAAGTTAAGTAGTGTTGAAATGAACCCTAGAACATGCTTGGTCATTTTAAACGGGTCCGAGAAGTCCAAACCCTAGGAAGGGGGATCCTCGGAATCACCTGTGGGGTTCAATTGATTCTTCTAATTAAACTTGTCATGAAAGTTGGTTAACAATGTATGATTATAGCTTAGATGGATATAGATCATATTTCTGAACATTTTTATATATTATTTGTATTTTTATGATTTAAAATGAATTAGTTATGAATTTCTCTAATTTTAATTCATTTTGAATCATTTTTGGAATATTCAATTTAATTTCCAAGTTGGGCCCACATGTCAGACTTTTATCAATTTCAGAAAACATTTACAGAAAAGATTAAAACCCTGACAGACAGGGCCCACCTATCAGAATTTTCTTATTTATAGAAAATATTTACAAAACATTTAATAAAACAAAAAGGAATTACTACATCATGATGACGCCAGCATGACGTCAGCAATGGCCAAGCGCTCAGATCAAGAGCGAGTCCAGTGCTAGGGAGCTCGCGGGGCTGCGCAGAGGTGCGCGTTGGACGCAGGCTGACGCGCTGAGCACGGTAGTGGTGTTGCCGCTCCTTATTGGTCACCGGAGCATCGCCTCCGACAAGCTCCAGCGGCGGCGACGGCGTCGGGATCACGTGGGGAGGGCAGTACAGGGGGAGAGAGAGAATAGAGGGCACCGTGACGACGAGGAGCTCACCGTGAACACGACAGAGGTGGTGGCGAGGTCGGGCAAGCTCGGGAATGGCGGGGATCGACGGAGTCTGACGGTGGCCGGAGCTCTCGATCCAGTCGACTGAGGTCACGCGCGAGGGGGAAAAGTGGCTGGGAAGAGAGACCCGAGCACGGCGAACTCAACGGTGGCACTGTCTAGGGATGGGGTGGCCGGAGACGGCGAGGGCGACGATGACTGTCGACTAGGGTTCTTCGGCCATGGCGCTGTAGCAAGGGAGGGAGAGGAAGAGGAGAAGTGGGGGTTGTCTAGGGTTTGTCGGCGGCGGCCAGCGGTACTTGTAGACGCTCGGGGGCAGCGGCACGGATCTTGGCGCATGGCGGCCGGCAGCGAGGCGACAGCGAGATGCTTCGGGCGCGTCGAGAGGTGGACGACGACGATTGGGGCAATGAAATGGTAAGGGCCAGGGTGGGCCGCGCGGGGCTGCTGTTGGGCCGGAGTCTGCTGCGTGCGAGTGACGGAGAGAAAGGAGGAAAGATGGACTGCGGCCCAGATAGGGTTAGGGAGCTATTTTTTTCTAAAACCCTTTTTCTTTTCTATTTGTATTTTCAATTCCAAACTGTTTTAAATATTTCCAAAATTACAAGAGAATTTTTATAAAGTGTGTAAAATAGTGTGGGACCCTTTTATTCAGTTTGGGTTCCTCTTATTTGGAGTAATTTTAAAATATAAAAACCATTTGAATGGTTTTGAGAGGGAAGAATTTTAGGGTTTTGTTTGTGATTATTTGATTTAAGCAAAGTGCAAGTATTATGCATGCATGCAATGCTCAAACATGTCTTTATTTATTTTACACAAAAGGTGGTATGTTACAGATAATACATTAGCTGCCTCGTTCTCTGCTCTGGGTATGTGATGAAATTCACATCCATCAAAGTATCCCGAAATTTGTTGTACATGAAAACGATAAAGTGCCATATTTTCATCCAGTGCATCCCAATGTCCAGACACTTGCTGAATAACCAAATCCGAGACACCGAAATATTTGATCCTTTTGATGCCAATCTCTCTGGCCACTTTTATCCCATGGAAAAGTGCTTCATACTCGGATACATTATTGGATGCAGCGAAATGGATCCTTAACACATATTTGAGCTGATCCTTCTTGGGTGAGGTTACTACTATCCCGGCACCCAGGCCCATCTTTGTCTTGGACCCGTCAAAGTGCATTCTCCTGTAATTCGGGTCTAGAAATGGTGGTTCATACTGCATTTCCATCCAGTCCACGAAGAAATCTTCTATAGCTTGATATTAAATTGCATCTCGCCTGTCGTATTGTGGAGTGTATGGTGCTAGCTCTATGGCTCATTTTGCCACTCGGCCACTAGCATCTTTGCTGCCCAATATGTCCGAGATAGGTGCCTTGCATATTACCCGGATTGGGTGTTCTTGGAAATAGTGCTTCAACTTCTTTGAAGCCATATACACCCCATATGTCATTTTTTGGTAGTGGGGGTCATTTTTATTTGATGTAGAGAGCACTTCGCTCAGGTAATAGACTAGCCTTTGGACTGATTTGCCCTCTTCTTCATGCTCTACCACTATTACCGCACTGACAACTCTATTGGTTGCTGCGACATAGGGCAGCATTGGCTCTTTGGACAGTGGTGAGGCTAATATTGGTGCTGTTTCCAACATCTTTTTAGGATTATGGAAAGCGCTATCAGCTTGCTGTGTCGATGCGAATTTGTCTGATTTTTTCATCAGTTGATATAATGGTAGGGCTCTTTCGCCTAGCCAACTCATAAACCTACTCAACGAGGCCAGACATCCTATAAACTTCTGGACATCGTGAGGGTTTTCGGCAATTCCATTCTTTCGATGGCTCTGATCTTTGTCGGGTTAGCCCCAATTCCTCGGCTGGATACAAGGAATCTGAGTAACTTTCCAGCCGGGACACGAAAGGTGCATTTTCCGGGTTAAGTTTCATCCGGAATCTTCTTAAGTTTGGAATGTTTGACGCAAGTCCTCGATTAGAGTATGACTTTTCTTGGTTTTTATTACCACATCATCGACATATACTTGAACATTTTTGTCAAGTTGATCTTGTAAACATTTTTGCATGCATCTTTGATATGTTGCACCTGCATTTCTCAATCCGAATGGCATGGTATGATAGAAATAAGCCCCATACGGGGTGATAAAGGCTGTATTTATTTGATCATCCGGATCCAATGGTATCTAGTGGAAACCAGAGTACGCATCCACAAATGACAACAACTCACACCCAGCAGTAGAGTCAATGACTTGATCGATCCTTGGCAATGGGAATGGATATTTTGGACACGCCTTATTGAGGTCCGTGTAGTCAATACAAATGCGCCACACCAGTGCCACATTCGGGTCATCCTTTTTCTTATCAACCAAGACTAGATTTGACAACCAATCTAGGTGCAGTACTTCCATGATAAACCCGGCAGCCAAGAGCCTGACTATCTCGGCGGCTATCACTTTCCTCCTATCTTTGGCGAAGCGGCAGAGGGGTTGCTTCACCGGCTTGGCATCTTTCCTTACATGAAGAGAGTGCTCAGCCAGCTCCCTGGGACTCCCTGCAAGTCTTGTGTTGACCATGCAAAGATATCCCAATTCTCACGGAGGAAGCTGGTATGATCGCTTTCCTATTTGTCAGATAACCCGGCGCCAATAGTCACTGTGCACTCTGGGAAAGCCTCATCAACCTGTATCTTCTTTGTTTCCTTGGTGGCTTGAAAAGATGCACTGCCATGCTGGTTAGTGAGTTTTGACATAGACATATGTGCCGCCTTGGCCAGTGCTGCAACTTTTATCATTTGCTGTTTTCTTGTGCTATGACCAGTGAATCGGCCAGCGAAGATCCGGCTGAGGCACATGCGATAGATCGCTTGTAGTCACCCTCCACTGTGATAACTCCACACGGACCTGGCAGTTTCATCTATAAGTAGGAAACATGAGGAGTAGCCATAAACTTTGCCATAGCCGGCCTGCCGAGTAAAGCATGGTATGAACTAACAAGGTCTACCACTTCGAACTCTATGGCTTCAGTGCGACAGTTCTCCCTGATGCCGAATAAGACATTAACCCAGATCTTCCCAATGGGCTCACATGACAATCCTTGGAAAACTTAACATTGATATCTGGGCCCATGAAAGTTGGATCCAAGACAAGAGCATAGCCTCCTGGTGTCGGCATGATCTTGGGGTGATCCTTTATGCTCCAAGTTATCTCCTGTTTAGACTAGTGCATGTATTTTGCTATTGCTGGCATTGTGGCGTTCACTTCCATCATCCGTCTGTGTTGACTTTTCTTGTCATTCTGCTCTCTAACAATCACGGCATAGCTCTAGTGATGCTCTCTATACTCGTTTCTGGTCCAATGGCCGACATGAGCTCCATCATATCTTCGGTCATGCACTTGATGCACAGCCTCTCTTCTTTCTTGGTTATGATACCTCGGCTGTCGGTTCTCATATCTATGCTCAGCTCCAACAACCTGGGCATTTCCTCCTGTGAGTGGTGGCGGGAGAGGTGGTGGTAGCTACTGAGTCGGCGAATCTACTCTGTCTCCCTTCTGGAACCAAGTGCATTGTCTTGTTGTATGATTCGCCGGCTTACTCGGGCTTGGCATGTGAAACTTACACGGCTGATCCAACATCATCTCATAAGTATACTTCTGCCTGTCTTGGTATTGTAGGGGTTCGTAGCGTGGAAAACAAAAAAATTCTACCGCATGCAAACAAACAAGCCAAGATCTATCTACTTGATTGTAACAACGAGTCGATAGAGGAACTCACCCTCGAAGATTCCAAAGAGGTTAACGAGAGCAGATTCTCGTGGGTGACGTAGTTGTACTCTTGCCGATCTCAAGATCGCGTAGACGATCCTTCCGGCGCTGCGTTCCGGCAGCGCTTCCGCAGTCGGTCACACGTTCGGTACTCGATGAAGACCTTCCTCTACCTTGTTCCAGCAGGCAGCGGAGGTTGTAGCACTCTCCTCGTGATTCTGGCAGCACGACGGCGTGCTGTCTGAAGTAGAGGGGAGATCCCGCAGGGCTTCGCCTTAAGCCGGAGCAAGTATGGTAGACTATGAGAGAGGCCTTGGTGATCTAGGGTTTAGAGGCACCAAGGGGGGAAGCTCGGCCGGCGTCTAGGACTAGGGGAAGCCCCAACTCGGCGAGTTGGAGGAACCCTAGGAGGCGGAGACTTAGAGGAGGCCGGCGGCTAGGGCTAGGGTTTTGGGTGTGTTGGGTGTGAGGGAGAGGGCCAGCCCTGCCCCTCCTTATATAGGTGGGAGGGCGCGCCTTGGGAGGAGGGAGTCCTCCCTCAAGTCGGCCTCCTTGGCCGGCGGGTGGAGGGAGGGGAACTCCTCCCCAAGTAGGTTTCCTACTCTCCCTCCACCAAGCAAACTTGTCGTTTGACTTTTTCAAATTGGCGTTTGACTTTCAAACTAGGATTTGATTTCTCCCTTTATTTTGCCCAGCCAAGTGACCTAGTACATGATGCAACCATTCCACATTTTCATGACACATTCATGTACCCTTCCCCTCCGGAGTGCTGGACCTTTCGGACCCTTCTAGAACATTCCCGATGAAAACATCGAAATCATTCCCCAACTCTGAAACAGGACTTTCCTTATATGAATCTTATTCTCCGAACCATTCCGGATCTCCTCGTGATATCCCGAATCCCATCCGAGACTCCGAACAACATTCGGTCTCTTTCTCATCATTCCATAACTACTCAACAACATCGAATCCTTAAGTGTGTCTCCCTACGGTTCGTGAATTATGCGGACATGATCAAGACACTTCTTCGATCAATAACCAATAGAGGAATCTGGAAATTCATATGGCTCCCACATATTTCTACGATTACTTTGCGATCGAATGAACCACTTACATACGATACCAATTTCCCTTTGTCTCACGATAGTTTACTTGTCCGAGGTTTTGATCGTTGGTATCTCTGCATACCTAGTTCAACCTCGTTACTGATAAGTACTCTTTTCTCGTTCCCGTGATATGTGATCCCTTGTGAGCCAGTCACATGCTTGAAAGCTAATTGGATGACATTCCACCGAGAGGGCCCAGAGTATATCTATCTGTCATATGGAAGGACAAATCCCACTGTTGATCCATGTGTTTCAACCCATACTTTCCAAACACTCAATGCCACATTTATAGCCACCCAGTTACGGTGTGGTGTTTGATGTCATCAAAGCATCCTTCCGGTGATGGTGATAAGCATGATCTCATGGTCGAAGGAATTAGGTTACTATGTATCAGAAAGTTTATAGCAATTGAACTATTAAAATGACTTAATCTTTATGCTACGATTATCTATAGGAGTATGTCCATCATACCATTCTCCTAATGATATGATCTTGTTGTTAATAACATCGCAATGTTCATGATAGGGAAACCACAATCATCTATTAACCAACAAGCTAGTATTATGAAGAGGCTTTACTAGGGACTCTAATTTAGTTTACAAATCACACAAGTATTAATGTTTCCTGGTTAATACTGTTATAGCATGAATGTAAACATTTATCATCAACACAAAGATATAATAATAACTACATTTATTATTGCCTCTAGGGCATATCTCCAACAGGTATGGCTTTCTTTGTTCATATGGCTTTTTGCCATCACTGTTTGGTATCCTTTGTTCTTGCCCACTTGTCCTTTGATGTTGGCTACTTCTAGCATCTGGATAATCCTGACTTACGACTGTGACTTGAGTCGAGCCAACCTGTAGTCTGGTCTTTCATCTCGTGTTTTGCTTCTATATTCAGCCCTTTCCTGGCGCCTTTGCGACCCGGTTGCGTCATGGATCTAAGTCTTAGTTATCCTGTATGCCGACATAAGCAGAGGCTGAGTCGGATCTCCTAACGCTTACGAGTCAGTGATTCTTATCATTTCTGCTAAGCTTGCCGACATATCCCTTTGTAACCTTTGCCACAACACACTTTTGTACCTGCATCCTTGTGCAAACCACGCAATGTCCTAGAACTCGATTACCCCTTCACAAGAATTGCGCATAGTGCACCATCTAGTGAGGAACTCTCTATCTGTTTCATTCGGCCTTTGCTTGCACATAGCCAGCTATTGTGGGCAATTCGGTCTCTTGTACGTGCTTGTGAGATTGCTCGCAAAAGCTTCTTTGAAATCAATCTAGCTGTTGGTGCTTCCGGATGGCAAATTATTCAGCCACACCCTTGCTGGTCCTTCTAGCATTTGTTGTACGTACCACACTGACCATCTCAGATTTCCCTGTGCGATCTTTACTGCAGTTACATAATCTATGAGACAATCCTATGGTTTTGTGCTTCCATCATAGGTTTTTGTTCCTCTTGCTAGCTGAAAGTTTGGCACTGGTGGCTCCCTCATGATCCTTGGGCCAAAACACGGTGGACCTTGTGGACCTTGCGATTCGATCAGCTATGCCATTTTGATTCGGTCAAGCTTCAACCTTGCATCATCCAGCTAGAGATTTCTGCCTCCCAGTCTGGTCCCCGTACCTTGATACACGTGATCCGGCAACTCGTACCCATCATTTAACATTGCTGAGTAACCATCATTGTATCTATTGGCGTTCGGGTCTGCGGGCTACTGCACTGCTTTTCCTGCACTTTGTTATTTATTTCAGGTTGAGCTAGCGGAGGATTCAGAGATGGGTTTCCTCCTCCTGCCGAGTGAGTCCCACGCCTAGGCTGAGGCGCAAAGTTCTGCCATCCATTGTCATTTCTTTGTCCTGCTTGCCTTTCCCGGCCAGCATTTTCTTGGTTCTCATTTCCTTGAGCGACATTTCTTCTTGTTCCCTGTGCATGGGCCGAGTTTCCTTGAACCACTGCTGGATCATAAGCAACCATCTGCTTTTTCCTTCATAAGTCCACACTCTTTTCTTTTCTCTGTCTTGGCGCTACTCCTGGCGAGGACGTCGTATGTCCCGCTGATCCTGCTAGGATTGGGGTTACCGAGTGAACGAGTTGTGACCTTCCAGCTATTCCCGGATTTTCCCTGTAGTATTCTTCATTCAGCATTCCTGCTGCTCTCACCAACTCATTTACTCGTTCCTGTTGCTTTTTCTTTTCCTCACCCGTCAGATGGGGTAACTCAGCCATCGCTGCTTCTGCGGCTCTCAAATTTGCTGCTGTTGTGTTGTATATCGGCCGCATGGCTGTCTTGTTGCTATTTTCTGGTGTTATCTTTGACGTTGCATCCGCCAATTCTTCATTGAAGTTCCTTCCTCTTAACCTCGTTGCATCAAGCCGAGTCTTAGCGCCCTTGACTTGATTTGCCGAGTTATACTCTCGGATCGTGATATCCATATCCTGCTACATCTAGGCCAATTCCTTTGCCTTTTCCAGCACTTTTTTCCTAGTTTCGTCTAACTCGTCCTGCACGTGCGCCGGGTCAACTGCTGGTGCCACTGGCTCTGCTAACTTTTCAATTGCTTCCTGCAACTCTTTGGCTCTTTTACTCCTAGCTATGTTTTCTGGCTTCTCTAGTGGTTCCTTGCTAGTTCTTGTTGCCCTTGGTGTTCCTTCTAGGTTTTCTCCCTCAGCATTCTCATTCACTATAGGAGCTACTGGAGGTGCTGGGGGACGCGATGGGTCTAGAGCTGTCATCATTACCTCGGTGGAGACAAGTTAATGAAGCTTTCCCGCGGCGCGAACCGCAGGTGGATCGGGCACCAGGACGACACGCTCCGGGTATGCGCGCTCCACGCGCACTGGGACGTAGATCGACCTGGTGCTCGCAGAACTTGATGAATCGACCGCCCCTTGGGAACGGCTTGGTCCCGAGGTGTAGCATCCAAATTGTCTAACAATTGTAATGCTACTTGGTCTAGTAATATAATGGCTATTTCCTATATATAATTGTTGCATCATAACTATATCATGCTCATGTCATCATGCCACCTTGCATTTGAGCATCATATAAAACCCTTTTTGTTTTGGTTCTTCTCTCATATGCATTGTTAATTGTATTTGTCTCTTGATATTGTATTTGGTTCTTGATAAATGCTTGATGCCCAAGTTGAGTTGGGGGCATATCTTTTATTAACTCCACCATCTTTCTTGTCACCACACCATAATTCTACTATTCCAATATATGTGAGCTTAGCATTTTATTTGGGTTTACCTCTAGCTCATGTAGGTTGGGATGGATCCTTTTCTATTTCTTCATGCTTCCACACTAGCATCAGGTTGTTTCCACAATCTTGATATGTGGGACCACCTTGCCTATTTGGTGAAGGAAACTCTTATTCTAGCTTCCATATGGAATTGTTTTGGAATAGCAGCTCATGTTGGAATATTGTTGTGGATAATAAACACCTAGTGGAATACACACACTAGAATGTCCAACTATATTCAAATATAAGCATATTTCATCTACTCCACATGGGACCCCAACACCACTCTTTTGGCTTGGCCTTAATTCCCTGTTTGGAAATGCATGTGTTAATAAATGCCCATGGTCATTTACAATTGTTTTCACAATAATAAACATGGCATTTAATACCCATGCATGGGCCATGCAAATCTCACCATCTTTCCCTCCTTTGGGTTTTTCATGTATTTTTGCAAGTGAAACATGGATCTTTGAGAGTTTGTTCATGTTGGCCCTATTCTTTTGCTTGTGACCTTAAAACCTCACCTTCCTCTTTTTTCCACCTCCTTCCAAGCTTAATCATTGGTGATCTTAGCTAAGCCCTACCCTAAACCCCCTTTCTCTATTTCTATCTCTAACCCTACCACCACCAGGATCTACCCCAAACCCTAAACCAAACCCTAGACCGAGCCCTCTCCTCTCACCATGCCGAGCCTCCCCTTGCAGGCCCCACCTGGCCACCCTGGCCCACCTAGCTACCATCCACCCCAAGCCCTAACCCGAGCCACTACTCCTACTCCAACCCTAGCTCCATGCCACTCCCCTCTCTCTCCCTGCCACAACAGCCCCACCCGAGCCTACCCTCCTTGGCCTCGCCCTGACCCCACCTGGCAGCCTCCATCTACCCCTAGCCCCACCGGTCTTTTCGCCGAACGGTCTCTGCGCGCCGGTGTGCGCTGGCGTCTGCACGCCCCGCGCCGCGCAGCGTCTTTCTTAGCCGTCTATCCCCCTCCCTACCACAACGCCAGGCCACCGCAGCGGCTATGCCCACAGCACGCACGCCAGCGACCTGGGTCCGAGCCCCGCGCGCCGCGCTCTGCCGCTGTCGTGCACCGACCCGTCGTCAGAGATCAGAGAAGATCCACAGTACCTAACGCCGTTTTGCAGATAGCCCCTCTGTTCTTCTCGCGCTCAACCCGCAGTCCCACAGAGCCCCACCAGTCAGTCTCTCTGTCTCTTTACTAAAACGCCCCACAATTTTTGTAAACCGTAACCCGCGCTCCAGCCCTAGCCCCACCAGTCAGTCGCTGCAGCCCCACCCCTGGCATGTGGGCCGTAGCCGCTGGGCCCGCATGTCAACTGCGTGGGCTAGCCAGAGCCGCGGTGAGAAAGGGTTTTCCGCGCGCTGTGTCGCCCAGTCAGCACCTGGCCCACCCGTCTGTTTCTGTGGCTAAGTCTGGGCTGAGTAGAAAAAGGATTTCTGTTTTTCTATTTTATTTCAAACTTTTCAAATTTGTTTTAAATTCAAATTCAAATCTGTTTTTAAATAACTTTTAAAATATAAATCCAAATTCAACATGTAATATATGTTTTGAAATCAGAAAAATGAGAGGAATTCAAATATGCCCTTCTAAATCTATTTTGAACACTTTAAATTTCAAGTTGATTAAAATTACAATAAAATGCCCTTTTTCTTAATTAATTAATAACTTTTGTTTTATAACTCCAAATTTGACAAATAATATGTCTAAAATGATTAGCTCGACGAGACCTATCTGTTTATGCATTCCATGTTCTGAATTGCAGCATGCATCATATAAATATGAAGTATACAGCAACTTATTCGAGTATAAAATGGGATTAAAACTTCATAAAATGCTTATTTCTTGTATTCCACACCTCACCCATGCCATGCTACTTTATTGCCATGCAAATTGTGCATCATTCATCATGGCATGATTGTTTGCTTGTCGCATTTTATTCATATGCTTGTGCACTTTATTTATGTTGGCCCTTGTTTGTTTGGTTCTTCTTCGAATAGACGCTGAGCAGGGGATATATCAAGAAACCCAGGAGCACTACCCAGATCCTTCTCTCGCTTCAACTTAGCTGCTAGGCAAGCACTACCACATGCTTGCATACATATAGTACCTTTTGCCTCTATCTTATTCTTGCATCATTGAGTCGTGATTGCATTAAATTGAATCCCAAGTACTGCATAGCCTTTACTTTTAAACCCCACCGAAGCTTGTTCCTCCATCCCATGAGCCATTACTACAGGAGTTGTTTGAGCCATACGAGTCGTAGAACAGCATGTGTAGGGTATGTGAGTGTCTGATGGATAACGAGGTACCTAAACAACTTAACCTGAGTAGTAATGGGATAACTAATGAAAGTGGCACCGGTGAGCAATATTTGTTATTTGGTTTTTCATGCTCACTTGTGTCCCGTAGGACCCCGAGTACTTGATTCCTGTTCCTTGAATATTCGTGCTATCCACATCCGGAAGGCTTATGAACCCCCCTGAGCCAGAGCTTGATTCATTCTTATTTCTTGGGGCCACAAAGTAGTTTGGGGCTTTATTACTATTCTGTACTTATGCCATGCTTTACTTCTTTATTTAAGATTGTGCGAGGAGCACCTGTACTGTTTTGGATGCGGAGTGTTTTCGCGGTATCGACAAGCCAAGTCACACTTTCGGGTTCCCAGTAGTTTACAGCCACTGACGCAAACCTTGAGTCCGTCTCGGAGCCGGCTAACTTCGTTGCGGGTAGCTTAATGGGGTGGCCCCTGAAATATTTCTGAATCCTGTGATCGCTTTGTCGTGAATGCCTCGTTGGGTTTTGATTTGGTTTTTCCGAGGTTGATCGAGTGTGTGTTGCTATTTGTGCACCCCTGCAGGGTAAAACTTTCTGAAAGCCGTGTCCGCGGTTATGGACGACTTGGAGCACAGTTTCTCGATCATAGACAAGTATAACTAAAGTACCGCTTTTAATTTGACTAAGTACCTGACTAGTAATAGTGCAACACTCATGGAATGGATAATAAAACTGCCAACGGATGGGGGGGTTTTTCGTCCGCTTCCTCGTTGGTAAGCGAGGAGGAGGATGGATCTGTTAATATTACTGTTATAACTGTTATTATTAATTCCCGGACATCCGTCTATCTTTGGTTAGGCAGATTGGTAGCGAGTATCTATAGAATTGTTAGGTATTATCTTTTGCTGCAATTGCGTCACCCCAGGTTGTGTCCCCTTTAGAGGCATAAAGACTTGCTGAGTACCCCTAGGGTCTTACACGATAAATTGTTTGATTCAGATGAACAGGTAAACTCGCAAGATGGATACTGGGTGGAGGAGACGGACGATGTTGGCAACGATCACTCGGTGTAGAGATTTCGGGAACGGGGATCCGTGAGATCTGTGGGCGGGATGTGTTTATTTATGGGGCATCTTATGCCGATTTGCTTCTTATCCGTACTCGGATCTTGTTTTCCGCTTCCGCCTGATACTCTGATGTTTGATGTATGAGGAGCTATCCCAAACTATTATATCTATCTAGGATATTTGGATCTTGCCGTATGGCGTTGCAATATTTCTATTTCTTTTAGATGGAATGGCTCTGAGGACTGTTGTATGGTGGCATGCATACATACTCATTTGTGTATGTAGTTGATCCCTTCGCCTGCCGATTACTCCGCCCGTTCTTGTCCCGATGTTTGGAAATGGTTAGGACGGCCGAAAGGTCTACCTGTGAGTGGCATTTGGGCCCCACCGTACTATTTTAACCATTTCCGCTCATACAGTCTTGTAACTAGGAGCGTAATTCACCGAGGTAGTTACAATTGGTATCAGAGCCATCCCGCCCTTCAGGGTATCAGCCAAATGGTCGTTGTCAGTCTAGCAAATATTTTTGGTAGCTATGTATACTAGGGAAAAACAAAACGCGAGAGTAGGACTGCTTCCACTTTTCTTCTTACCCACCCAACCACCCTTTTCTGGTAAGGAAGTGTAACGTTTTCAATCCTCTTCTTAAAATTCAAACTAGGATTCACGTGTTCTGGGTTCCGTAGTACCATAGGTTGTGTGTGTGTGTGTAACTCCTTGTCTATCTGTTGCATCCAACATGATATCTTTATCTGCCTTTTGGTTATCAACTGTTGGTACATTCCATACCGACAGGCTTTTGCAAACCGACGCAATCTATCTGATTCGTTGTATACCGCCGCGATCTGTCTTACTCTTTGTTACCCGATGTTATCTTGTTTGGGGTGTTCGTTTCCGTAGTTACTAATCTTTAGGTTCATCTTGAGAAGAAGGTGTTGGGATATGTGTTCTACTTATTCATGTGCGGAGTAATGATTTGAGTGCGGGATGGAGTCGCGACCATACCACTACTTTTATCATTCGCTCTTGTATATTGAATTGGTAGAGTCACTAATCTCGATTCGTTAAGTGATTTTACGCACCTATTGGTATTTTAATGCCGAAATTTGCGGAATTTTTTTCTTTGTTAGTTGTGTACCACACTCCTTTTCAGTCGTGTGCGATATGCTTAATATCTTCTAGGTGCTTTGAACTTTGTTGATATTTTAATATCATCTTAGTAAATTGTATCCTTTAATCTTGGTTAATTCCATCTTGGTACTATTTTGGATTATTATTATTCTCCATTATAGTACTGACTTGTGTTTTATATCAATCATAGGATGGCACCACCACGCCGTTCTGATGAGGACATACAACCTGAATTGGGGGCCGCGTTGTCAAGCATCGCCAATGCCTTGGCAGCAATGCAGCAGAACCAGCAGCGTTTTGAAGAAAGTGTCAGGAGGAATGAGTTTGTTCCGCTACCTCCACCTCCCAAGCGAGGAGACATCAAAAGCTTCCTGAAGTTCAACCCACGCCAATTTGATGTGTCCGATCAACCGCTTGATGCTGATGATTGGTTGCGTGAGATGTCAAGGTTACTGGTGACTGCTAATGTTCCTGAGCAAGAATGGGTAAAGTGTGCCACTCACCTTCTGAAGGGAGATGCAGCTCTGTGGTGGGAGAATTACCTGAAGGCAAACTGCACTGGTTTTCAGCCTACTTGGGAACAGTTCACTGGAGCTTTCAAAGAGCAGTATCTGTCATAAATTGTCATGGAGATGATGAAGGAAGTGTTTCTCAACCTCAAGCAGGGCAATGACAATGTCAATACCTACATCAGAAACTTCATGAACCTTTCTCGTTATGGTGGCGATGAGATCTCTGATGACAATAAGAAGCAAAAGAGGTTCCGGCAAGGGCTCAATGCATCGATTAAATATGCAATCACACATGCAAGGCCGGCGTCTTTTCTGGAACTCCAGCATACCGCTCTGCAGGAAGAAGCAAGTAGGCAAGTGTTTGAGGAGTCAAAGAAACACAACCGTGATGCCGCAAGCTCTTCAGCTATGTCAACTCCTTCTAAGCGTCGTGTCTGGGTTCCTAACACCCCACCGTCGCTCCCGGCTCCACCAAGACCTTCAAGCTACGAGGCAAGGCCACCAAACTTCCTCACTGCTTCTCCCAGGGGCTACAACCACCACTACCCTGGAGAGCCTGGTGGAGTCCCTGGCTACGTTGCTCCACGTCCACCTGGTGCTTGTTACACTTGTGGAAACACTGGGCATCAACACTGGAACTGTCCAATGAAAAACAAAGCTCTTCCTCCACCACCTCCAAGACCTGCGGCAAGCTCTCCTATGGTTCGTGCACCACCACCTCGGGCTCTCAACATCAACACCAAGCCCGGGTCTGTTGTTGCTCGTGCCAACTGTGTCCACGTCGCTCAAGCTGAGCATGCACCTGGAGTTGTGATGGGTATGCTTCCCGTTAACTCAGTTCCTGCACGAGTTTTGTTTGATTCTGGTGCATCGCATTCTTTTGTTTCTCACAAATTTGCACATGAGAATGAGTTAGCGTTGGATCCTCTCCTTAAGCGGTTAATGGTCCTTTCTCCTGGAGAAAAGATGGCAGCTTCTAAAATCAGCCATGGCAATCAAATTGAGATTGGTGGTTCTTCGTTCTCGGCATCCTTAATTGTTCTGGGCAATTCTGACATTGATGTCATCTTGGGCATGGATTGGTTGTCAGCAAATGCAGCTGTGATTGATTGTGCTGAACGCTCGGTTTCTCTGAAAATTCCTGAAGGCCATATAGTCTATTCTCCAAGTCTGACTCCTGCTATTCAGCTTTTCTCTTTGGTGGCTCTGAATGATGATGCTATGGAAGCTATTCAGAGTGTTCCGGTGGTCTGTGAGTTCCCAGATGTCTTTCCTGAAGAGTTTCCAGGTATGCCTCCGGATCGTGAGGTTGAGTTTGTAATTGAGCTTGAACCTGGAACGACTCCTATCTCCAAGCGGCCTTATAAAATGGGTCCTGCTGAGTTGCCTGAACTCAAACGTCAGCTTGATGAACAAGAGAAGTTGGGTTTCATTCAACACAGTACTTCTTCTTGGGGTAGCCCAACAATCTTTGTGAAGAAGCGAGACATGACTGATAGACTTTGTGTGGACTATCGGGCTCTCAATGCTAAAACCATCAAGAATAAATATCCCCTTCCGCGGATTAATGATCTCTTCGATCAGCTAGCTGGAGCTGTGGTATTCTCTAAGCTTGACTTGAGAAGTGGTTATCATCAAATCAAGATACGCAAGGAAGATGTTCCTAAAACAGCTTTCACCACCCGCTATGGCTTGTACGAGTACACGGTCATGTCTTTCGGTCTCACCAACGCACCTGCCACCTTCTCGAGGCTTATGAACTCGATTTTCATGGAGTATCTTGATAAGTTCGTTGTGGTCTATCTGGATGACATCATAGTCTATTCTAAGTCAAAGGAAGAACATGAAGAACACCTCCGGTGTGTCCTAAACAAGCTTCGTGAGAACCGCTTGTATGCAAAGTTCTCCAAATGTGAGTTTTGGCTGCCTCAGTAACCTATCTTGGTCACGTCATCTCTGCCAAGGGCATTGCCGTCAACCCGAAAACTGTAAAGACAATTGTTGACTGGCTTCCTCCTGTTAATGTCAAAGAAGTCTGGAGCTTCCTTGGTTTGGCTAGTTATTGCCGTCGCTTCGTTCAGAACTTTTCGAAGATAGCGAAGCCTCTTACCGATCTCCTCAAGAAAGGCAAGAAATACCTTTGGACTCCTGCATGTCAAGGAAGCTTTGAAACACTCAAAGAGAAGCTCACTTCCACACCAGTCTTGGTTCCTCCAGACACATCCAAGCCTTTCCAGATATTCTGCGACGCCTCTTTGCAAGGATTGGTGCGGTCCTTATGCAAGAAAAACAAGTTGTTGCTTATGCCTCTCGACAGTTGAAGACGGATGAGATCAACTATCCTACACATGACCTCGAACTCGTAGCAGTTGTATCTGCTTTGAAAGTATGGAGGCATTACTTGCTGGGCAACCGTTGTGAAATCTTTTCTGATCACAAGAGTTTGAAGTATATCTTCACTCAGCCTGATCTCAACCTTCGTCAGAGGAGATGGATTGAAGCAATCAATGATTTTGATTTGACCATCAACTACACTCCGGGCAAAGCTAATGTCATGGTCGATGCTCTCAGCCGCAAAGCTTATGTCAACAACCTCATGATGGAAGAACAACAGCCTCTCTTGTGCGAGGAATTCCGTCAGCTCAACCTTGAAATTGTGGAACAAGGGTATCTTCTGAACCTTCTGGCAACCCCTCTCTTGGAAGAAAAGGTTCGCTCCTTTCAGCTTGGTGATCCGTACACCAGAAAGATCATCTCCAAACTTCAGCTTCTGAAGTATGAGTCCTTCCACGTTGATGACCAAGGCACGCTTTTCTTTGAACACCGGATGTTTGTTCCGAACTACCCGGGTTTGAGAGAGCAAGTTCTCAAGGAGGCGCATGATTCTGTTCTTTCTATCCACCCTGGCAGCACAAAGATGTACATGGACTTGAAAACACAATATTGGTGGCCGGGATTGAAACGATATTGTGCCAAGTATGTCTCGGAGTGTGATGTCTGCCGCAGAGTTAAAGCTGTCCATCAGAAACCTTCCGGTATTCTACAGCCATTGAAACCCCCGGAATGGAAATGCGAGAAAGTAGAGATGGACTTCATCACTGGCTTTCCAAGGTCGCAGAAGGGCAACAATGCAATCTTTGTTGTCATTGACAGGCTTTCTAAAGTGGCTCACTTCTTTCCCGTCAAGGAAACAATTTCTGCAATTCAGTTGGCTGAGCTCTATATCAACAGAATTGTCTCTCTGTATGGGGTTCCGCTTGAGATCAGTTCAGACCGTGGAAGCATCTTCACTTCCAAGTTCTGGGAAAGTTTCCAAAATGCTTTGGGAACAAAATTGAACTTCAGCACAGCTTACCACCCTCAGTCGCAAGGACAAGTTGAAAGGATCAATCAGATTCTGGAGGATATGCTCTGTGCTTGCGTCATCTCTTTTGGCATGAAGTGGGAAGAATGCCTTCCTTATGCGGAATTCTCTTACAACAATAGCTTCCAGAAAAGTCTAAAGATGGCACCATTTGAGGCCCTCTATGGTCGCAAATGCAGAACTCCGATTGGTTGGTCGGGTGCAGGAGAAAGAATATTGTTTGACCCCGACATTGTAACTCAAGCGGAGGAGAAGGTTCACATCATTCTTGAAAATCTGAAGATTGCTCAAAGTCGCCAGAAGAGCAATTATGACAGAAAGCACACAGACATGGAGTATGTCCCTGGTGATCTCGTTTACCTTCGTGTCACTCCCATGAGAGGCACGCACCGCTTTGGTATCAAAGGGAAGCTGGCTCCTAGATACATCGGTCCATTCAAAATTCGTGGAAGAAGAGGAGAAGTTGCTTATGCTCTTCAGCTCCCGGAAAAACTCAAGGTCCATGATGTTTTCCACATCTCTCAACTCAAGAAGTGCTTCAAGGATCCCGGCAGGACCGTGGACCATGAGCTTATCAATCTCCAAGAAGACCTGTCTTATCAAGAACACCCCACAAAAATCCTTGAAGTCGCAGAAAGAAGGACTCGCAACAAGTCCATCAAGTTCTGCAAGGTGCAGTGGTCGCACCATTCTGTTGACGAAGCCACTTGGGAACGCGAAGATGAGCTCCGTGCCAAGTATCCTACCCTCTTTGTGTCTTCTTCTTCTTCCTAGAATCTCGGGGCGAGATTCCTGTTTAGTGGGGGAGAGTTGTAGCATCCCAATTGTCTAACAATTGTAATGCTACTTGGTCTAGTAATATAATGGCTACTTCCTATATATAATTGTTGCATCATAACTATATCATGCTCATGTCATCATGCCACCTTGCATTTGAGCATCATATAAAACCCTTTTTGTTTTGGTTCTTCTCTCATATGCATTGTTAATTGTATTTGTCTCTTGATATTGTATTTGGTTCTTGATAAATGCTTGATGCCCAAGTTGAGTTGGGGGCATATCTTTTATTAACTCCACCACCTTTCTTGTCACCACACCATAATTCTACCATTCCAATATATGTGAGCTTAGCATTTTATTTGGGTTTACCTCTAGCTCATGTAGGTTGGGATGGATCCTTTTCTATTTCTTCATGCTTCCACACTAGCATCAGGTTGTTTCCACAATCTTGATATGTGGGACCACCTTGCCTGTTTGGTGAAGGAAACTCTTATTCTAGCTTCCATATGGAATTGTTTTGGAATAGCAGCTCATGTTGGAATATTGTTGTGGATAATAAACACCTAGTGGAATACACACACTAGAATGTCCAATTATATTCAAATATGAGCATATTTCATCTACTCCACATGGGACCCCAACACCACTCTTTTGGCTTGGCCTTAATTCCCTGTTTGGAAATGCATGTGTTAATAAATGCCCATGGTCATTTACAATTGTTTTCACAATAATAAACATGGCATTTAATACCCATGCATGGGCCATGCAAATCTCACCATCTTTCCCTCCTTTGGGTTTTTCATGTATTTTTGCAAGTGAAACATGGATCTTTGAGAGTTTGTTCATGTTGGCCCTATTCTTTTGCTTGTGACCTTAAAACCTCACCTTCCTCTTTTTTCCACCTCCTTCCAAGGTTAATCATTGGTGATCTTAGCTAAGCCCTACCCTAAACCCCCCTTTCTCTATTTCTATCTCTAACCCTACCACCAACATGATCTACCCCAAACCCTAAACCAAACCCTAGCCCGAGCCCTCTCCTCTCACCATGCCGAGCCTCCCCTTGCAGGCCCCACCTGGCCACCCTGGCCCACCTAGCTACCATCCACCCCAAGCCCTAACCCGAGCCACTACTCCTACTCCAACCCTAGCTCCATGCCACCCCCCTCTCTCTCCCTGCCACAACAGCCCCACCCGAGCCTACCCTCCTTGGCCTCACCCTGACCCCACCTGGCAGCCTCCATCTACCCCTCCCTCTGCCCCTGCCGTCCAGCCCGAGCACGTGCTCGAGGAAGGAAAAGGTGGCACCGAGCCACCCTATCTACCCCTCCCCTGCCACAGCTAATCGCCTCCCTCTCCCTCCTTTTCCCCCTCCCACGCGGCTTCTCTGGCGTCCCCAGATCCGCCCCAGAGCGCCTCCTCCTTCCCTTCTTACCGCACCGCCACCATCTACCCCATCGCCGGCGATCCGTCGGTCTCCATCGCTCCCCCTCTTGCAGCCGGTGGCGAGGATCGGTGGTTGTCGAGGAAGACCGAGGAGACCTCCCTGCTGCTCCCTGCACGCGTCGACAAGGAGGAAAAGCCCCAGGAGCGCCGGTACCAGCGCAGCCCGAAGCCAAACCCTAAATCCACCGGCGCCTGCTTCGTCGATGATCGCCCGCTCCTCTGCCCGAACCAACACCGCCAGCAGCCTCGCAGTGAGCCTCTCTGCCCCCCTGACATGGTCCGCCTCGCCGTACTGCCCTAGCCCCGCCGGTCTTTTCACCGAACGGTCTCTGCGCGCCGGTGTGCGCTGGCGTCTGCACGCCCCGCGCCGCGCAGCGTCTTTCTTAGCCATCTATCCCCCTCCCTACCACAACTCCAGGCCACCGCAGCGGCTATGCCCGCAGCACGCACGCCAGCAACCTGGGTTCGAGCCCCGCGCGCCGCGCTCTGCCGCTGTCGTGCACCGACCCGTCGTCAGAGATCAGAGAAGATCCACAGTACCTAGCGCCGTTTTCCAGATAGCCCCTCTGTTCTTCTCGCGCTCAACCCGCAGTCCCACCGAGCCCCACCAGTCAGTCTCTCTGTCTCTTTACAAAAACGCCCCGCAATTTTTGTAAACCGTAACCCGCGCTCCAGCCCTAGCCCCACCAGTCAGTCGCTGCAGCCCCACCCCTGCCATGTGGGCCGTAGCCGCTGGGCCCGCATGTCAACCGCGTGGGCTAGCCAGAGCCGCGGTGAGAAAGGGTTTTCCGCGCGCTGTGTCGCCCAGTCAGCACCTGGCCCACCCGTCTGTGTCTGTGGCTAAGTCTGGGATGAGTAGAAAAATGATTTCTGTTTTTCTGTTTTATTTCAAACTTTTCAAATTTGTTTTAAATTCAAATTCAAATCTGTTTTTAAATAACTTTTAAAATATAAATCCAAATTCAACATGTAATATATGTTTTGAAATCAGAAAAATGAGAGGAATTCAAATATGCCCTTCTAAATCTATTTTGAACACTTTAAATTTCAAGTTGATTAAAATTACAATAAAATGCCCTTTTTCTTAATTAATTAATAACTTTTGTTTTATAACTCCAAATTTGACAAATAATATGTCTAAAATGATTAGCTCGACGAGACCTATCTGTTTATGCATTCCATGTTCTGAATTGAAGCATGCATCATATAAATATGAAGTATACAGCAACTTATTCGAGTATAAAATGGGATTAAAACTTCATAAAATGCTTATTTCTTGTATTCCACACCTCACCCATGCCATGCTACTTTATTGCCATGCAAATTGTGCATCATTCATCATGGCATGATTGTTTGCTTGTCGCATTTTATTCATATGCTTGTGCACTTTATTTATGTTGGCCCTTGTTTGTTTGGTTCTTCTTCGAATAGACGCTGAGCAGGGGATATATCAAGAAACCCAGGAGCACTACCCAGATCCTTCTCTCGCTTCAACTGAGCTGCCAGGCAAGCACTACCACATGCTTGCATACATATAGTACCTTTTGCCTCTATCTTATTCTTGCATCATTGAGTCGCGATTGCATTAAATTGAATCCCAAGTACTGCATAGCCTTTACTTTTAAACCCCACCGAAGCTTGTTCCTCCATCCCATGAGCCATTACTACAGGAGTTGTTTGAGCCATACGAGTCATAGAACAGCATGTGTAGGGTACGTGAGTGTCTGATGGATAACGAGGTACCTAAACAACTTAACCTGAGTAGTAATGGGATAACTAATGAAAGTGGCACCGGTGAGCAATATTTTTTATTTGGTTTTTCATGCTCACTTGTGTCCCGTAGGACCCCGAGTACTTGATTCCTGTTCCTTGAATATTCGCGCTATCCACATCCGGAAGGCTTATGAACCCCCCTGAGCCAGAGCTTGATTCATTCTTATTTCTTGGGGCCACAAAGTAGTTTGGGGCTTTATTACTATTCTGTACTTATGCCATGCTTTACTTCTTTATTTAAGATTGTGCAAGGAGCACCTGTACTGTTTTGGATGCGGAGTGTTTTCGCGGTATCGACAAGCCCAGTCACACTTTCGGGTTCCCAGTAGTTTACAGCCACTGACGCAAACCTTGAGTCCGTCTCGGAGCCGGCTAACTTCGTTGCGGGTAGCTTAATGGGGTGGCCCCCTGAAATATTTCTGAATCCTGTGATCGCTTTGTCGTGAATGCCTCGTTGGGTTTTGATTTGGTTTTTCCGAGGTTGATCGAGTGTGTGTTGCTATTTGTGCACCCCTGCAGGGTAAAACTTTCTGAAAGCCGTGTCCGCGGTTATGGACGACTTGGAGCACAGTTTCTCGATCATAGACAAGTATAACTAAAGTACCGCTTTTAATTTGACTAAGTACCTGACTAGTAATAGTGCAACACTCATGGAATGGATAATAAAACTGCCAACGGATGGGGGGGTTGTTCGTCCGCTTCCTCGTTGGTAAGCGAGGAGGAGGATGGATCTGTTAATATTACTGTTATAACTGTTGTTATTAATTCCCGGACATCCGTCTATCTTTTGTTAGGCGGATTGGTAGCGAGTATCTATAGAATTGTTAGGTATTATCTTTTGCTGCAATTGCGTCACCCCAGGTTGTGTCCCCTTTAGAGGCATAAAGACTTGCTGAGTACCCCTAGGGTCTCACACGATAAATTGTTTGATTCAGATGAACAGGTAAACTCACAAGATGGATACTGGGTGGAGGAGACGGACGATGTTGGCAACGATCACTCGGTGTAGAGATTCCGGGAACGGGGATCCGTGAGATCTGTGGGCAGGATGTGTTTATTTATGGGGCATCTTATGCCGATTTGCTTCTTATCCGTACTCGGATCTTGTTTTCCGCTTCCGCCTGATACTCTGATGTTTGATGTATGAGGAGCTATCCTAAACTATTATATCTATCTAGGATATTTGGATCTTGCCGTATGGCGTTGCAATATTTCTATTTCTTTTAGATGGAATGGCTCTGAGGACTGTTGTATGGTGGCTTGCATACATACTCATTTGTGTATGTAGTTGATCCCTTCGCCTGCCGATTACGCCGCCCGTTCTTGTCCTGATGTTTGGAAATGGTTAGGACGGCCGAAAGGTCTACCTGTGAGTGGCATTTGGGCCCCACCGTACTATTTTAACCATTTCCGCTCATACAGGCTTGTAACTAGGAGCGTAATTCACCGAGGTAGTTACACGAGGAAGCCCGCGTTGTCGCTGACGAAGTTGAGTTCCCCGAACCTCTGGATGAGGCCGGAATAGACGCGCTCGCCCGTCTTGGCGATGATGTTGCCCGTCTAGATGAAAACTCCAGCAAGTGCCTGCTTGTGCCCCACGGTGGGCGCCAACTGTTGTGGTGGTGTCACGGCAAATGCCATGGGTAGTCTTAAGTTGGGGTCTGAATGGGCGCTTGAGGTAGCCGGGAAGGGAGTTCACAGTCTAGCCGCGCATGAAGAACAAGATGAACTCTCCACACTTAGGATTTTTATTGATCCAAGAAGTTTACAAGTGCTCCTAGAGCTGTTCAAGCATTGCCTCAGGGCACTAGTTTCCTACTTGGTCCAACCTACCCTAAACCCTAGCTTGGCCCTTCCTTATATAGGCAGTGGCGGGCTAGGTTACATCTTCGGGTCCTAGGGTTATTGTTTGGATCTTTGTCCTTATCATGCGGGCCAGATCATGGGCTAGCCCTGAGCCCTTGACCCAATCCACAAAGCTATACAGCCAATGGTCTTCACGTACGTAGCCTCCAGCTCTTTTGGCATCACACGGTGACTTTGTATGTCAGCCCTCGCTTTGGGCGTCACCCGGATCCTTTTATGTCACCCGGCGTCGCCCTTCTCTCTTTTGACCGTGCTTTACCATGGTCTCTCCTGAATCTCACTCAGAAAGGTGCCATGCGTCTTGTCTGACTTATCCCTCCCTTGTGTGACCCAACTCGTTGCTTCCTTCAAGGTAAACCAGCTTGTCTTATGCGGGCCGGCATATTTTTTGAAGGGAATATGCCCGAGAGGCAATAATAAAGTGGTTATTATCGTATTCCTTATTTATGATAAATGTTTATTTTACATTCTATAATTGTATTAATACGGAAACGTTAATACATGTGTGTTTAATAAACAAAAAGGAAGTTCCTAGTTATGCCTCTCTTATAAACTAGCTCGTTGATTAACAAGATGATCAAAGGTTTCCTGATCATGGACATTGGATGTGGTTAATAACGAGGTCACAACATTAGTGTAATGATGTGATGAACAATAATCCAAAGTATAGCATTACGATCAAAGTCATTGAGTTTATATTTCTATAACAAATTACGAAGTGATCCTAATTCTTAGATCATTAGATCATGTCAATCACTAACACCGGAAGAGTTTCTTGATAACATCAAACGTCACACCGTAACAGGGTGATTATAAAGATGGGTTTAGAACTACTAAAGTGTTATGTTGAGGCCCATGGATCGAGAGTGGAATTTGTTCATCCTGATGACGGATAGATATGCTCTGGGCCCTCTCGGTGATATCACATTGATTAGCTTGCAAGCAAGTGATTTGATCACTAGAATGTTATATCACGGGAACGAGAAAAGAGTGCATGTCAGTAATGAGATCAAACTAGGTATGGAGACACCGATGATCGAATCTCGGACATGTAATATATCGCGAAACAAAGGGATTAAGATACTAGCGTAAAAGGTTCCGACGATCACAAGAAAGTCATCGTTGAATGTGTGGGAGTCAGTATGGGTCTCCAGATCCCGCTTCTGATTATTGATCCGAGAGGGGTCTCGATCATGTCCGCATTATTCACGAACCGTAGGGTGACACACTTAAGGGACACCGACATCCATTTGGAGCAAAAGTTTCATGCCGAAAAGATTAACAAGCGCAGGAATTTATTTCACTAGATACCGAAACGGGTTTTCGGGTGAAATTGCAGAAAGTGTTTCTGCATGTGAAATGAAATACTAGCAAGGGGTTATATGTGAATGTTTGTCATTAAAGTAATTGACAAAATTCTGAATAAATAAAAGGAGTTTTATTTAATGAGAGTTTGCATTAAATTTGGTGGAAATTTAATGGGAATTTGAGTGGTTTTTTGAGTGGAGGGAATTGAAAGGCATTTGAGTGAGTGGAGTGTCCACCCACATGAATGTGGAAGAGGTGGGGGAATCCCCATGGCTGGGCGCATGGCCCCTTGGGTGCCCCCCTCTCCCTATAAAAGGAGCCCCCTCCCTCTCTCACTTACACCTCCTCGTGAAGGATCTCTCTCCCCCTCTAGTATTTATCCCCCATGGTCTCGGACTAGCGAGATACATGTTCCCGGTGGATATTCTACAAGAAAGAGCTGTGCTTCCGCTGCATCGCTGGAGCAAGGAGGCGGAGGTTTCTCGGTGCCTCGAACGTGTGTGCGAGCACGGATGCGCTGCTGTTTTGCGGCGCTAGGACTTCCTCTCGATCTTGAGATCGGCAAGAAATCGTCTACATCAACCACGAGTTTGGACTCGTTAAGCTTTGTCGGTCTTCAAGGGTATGTTCTCTACGGATATACATCCGCCCATTGTTTGTATCTAGTAGATAGATCTTGGTACATAGTTTTTCCCATCATAGGAATTTTTTTTGTTTTCTATGCTGCGAACCCTACAGTGGTATCAGAGCCGGATCTATGCGTAGATGCTTTGCACGGGTAGTACACATATGAGTATATGGGCGATGATGATCATTTTATTGCTTCTTAGTTATACTTTGTATATTGGTGGCATAGTGGGATGAAGCGGCCCGGACAAACTTTACATGTCCTCGCACATGAGACCTGTTCCACGCTTGACATGCAACTAGTTTTGCATAAGTGGCTAGCGGGTGTCTGTCTCTCCTACTATAGTCAATATCTAATTTGCAACGAGTTGTCAACAATTTGGTTATCCTCGTTGTGGTTCATGTTAGTAGGTAAGAACGGTTCTATCTTCGAAAGCCCTAAGCCACGTAAAACTTGCAATGGATAAATTACAAGCGTCTAGTTTAGATTGTTGCTGGGCTAGTGTTATGATATGGTGATGTTGTAAGTAGAAGTATGATATGATACTCTTACAACACACATAGCGTGTAAGTTCCATAGACCTTGGCCTTACACATAAAGGTATGATAGAGATCATACCACGGTGCACATGATGGAGATCATATGCGGGAACCATATCATTTCACTTATAAACATGTGATGTTTTGATAACATCTTATATTGCTTGTTTGGCGTTTTATTAGCATAATAAGATGATCCCTCATTTAGATATCAAGATAAAAATGTGTTCTTCCTTAAGTATGCACCGACAATGTTTCGTCGCTTCAAGGCATCACGTGATGATCGGGTGTACTTGAATCCACGAGGATATCTCGGGTGTAAGACAGTTACACACGCGAATACTAAGGTTCTTACTTGGCGAGCCTAGCATGTACAGACATGGCCTCAGAACACGGACCAAAAGGTTAAGCATGAGTCATATATTTTGATATGATGATCATTTGATGCTCGCCTTTGAAGCTACACCGACTCACGTGATGATCGGACTTGGTGTAGTGGATTTGGTTCATATAATCACCAAAAAGGCACGAGGGATGTCGTTTTTGAGTGGAGTTCATTTCTAATTTGGATTAGTAGAACTCAATTTATCATAAATTAAATCAAACTGAATTTACATAATTTGTTGCAGTCATTGGCATTCGTTCACCACCTTATGCATAGTTGTAATTGAGATAATAGAACTATAGAATTCTGGATATATACTTTACGAACTGGTATCGTATTGTGTTGAGTGTCAATCTAAAGTTTAAAGTCCTATTGCAAACTTTCAGCAAACTCTATTTACTCTGTGAAATTTAGTAGTTGGTATTAAATCGAGAGTAACAATTCCAGTGTCAGTATCTTAACTATCATGTTTGCCTCCACGATTCTTGATTGTTTTAATATCAAGTTTATCTAGGAGCTGAAAGAATTGTTTCAGAAACCATCATGTGTGGCAGATATAACGATATCTGAAACAATGTTTTGGTTGCAATATGATAGAGTATAATATATGTTCTCATATTGGATGAGAATTTACGAAGGTTGGAGATGCTAGACATCCTAATCATCCAAAAGGGTTTTGGAAAGTAATGTTATACTCATGATTCGCCTTTATAAGCTACAGTAGATTGATCATGAAAGTCGTCATGACAAGGATGAATAGAAAATGTATGTAAAGTGTTTACTACACTAAAAGGTTACTAAAGAATGGATTTTGAAAGAATACCGATCATTTTGATGATGGTGATCTACTTCGAAGTGCAAGTCCAAAGGTATTATTATTTGAATATACACGCTTTGGACTATGTGTCATGTATATGGCACCACTTTTGATGTTGATAGATTCTTTTTAAAAGGAAAAGGAAATGCTAAAAGAGAATCTATAAAATATATTTGGCAGAAAAGAAAAGATTGGAATTATCCAATTTAGGTATATGGATGATATACATGTTATGGTTGTATTGTTTGCTTGTTAAACAATGTGGTTCTTGGGTATTGGATACCGAATTGGTTGGTATGTAATTTCATACAGAACGACGCAATTCATGAACCACAATGGCCTAAGTAACTAGCAAGAGAATATGTGATGATGTTCATCAAAAACAAACAAACCGTTGTTTGTATTTCTCGTTGACATCAAAGCTTTACTTCAAGATCTGTTTTAATAATTCTTATTTGAATCAGGTATTATGAGAACAAAGGTTGTTCAAATAATTACCGTATTCCATATAAGATGGATGATTTACAAATCTAGTTGGAGAAATCACATCCATAAAACCTAATGCTAAAATGTCGCAAGACAAATGATTGAAACATCACTTATGAAGTGACATCGCCGTTTAAATTATATTGGAAAGAAAACATGAAGAATCTCCATATTCATGGATTTTTGGAGTCTTTGATTTCATCAAGTGACGCTTGTGAGACTTTCCTCGGGATAATTAAAACTACGTTCAAAGGCCAATGAAGAACGAACGACTAAATTATTGGAATTTATACATATCGATGTATGTAGTCCATTAAGTATAGTCGTAAGTGATGGATTTCAACTTCATATGCTTTCTCCGGAAATTTGAGTGAATGTTCACTTAATGAGAAAGAAGTATGAAATATTTGAAAACGTTCAAAGAATTTCAAGATGAAGTGAAAATCATTATGACAAGAAAATAAATGGTTTATGATTTTATCGTAAGGGATTTATTTGAGTTACAAGTGTAACAAGAAAAATAAATGAATTATGATTTATCATAAAGGGATTTATTTGAGTTGCAAGTTTAGCAAAACACCTAGATTTACATTTCCCGAAACACCATAGGAGTATGGAGTGTTTGAGATTTGTAATGAAACCTTGTTTGACATGGTTGTATCAAAGGTGTTATTTATAAAACTGCCATTATGTTTTAAAAAGATTAAAGCTTTAGAGACTACCGCTTTTACACTGAAAAGAGCTCCATCTTGATCCGTTGAAATGACACCATATGAGTTATAGTTTGGGGTAAAACCCAATTTGTCATTTCTTAAATTTTGGTATGCTAAACATAAGTAAGATGTTTACAACCGAAGTCGGATGAGCATGTATTTGTAGGTTATTTCGAATAACAATTGTTTATTCCTCCATAACACCAAGGACAAAAGGGTTTGTCACTTGAAATGTGAAGTTTCTTAAAGAAGGAATTTGTCATAAATGTTAAGTGGGAGGACAATAGAACTTTAATAAGGTTAACGAACCTTAGCTATATGTGCTGAGTTGCACAGCGCCGGAAAATGTTCCGGAGGCAGCCAGAATGCTCATGGCTCACGTGCCTCAAAGGTTGTGGTCACTAAGGTGTAAGTTCTTATTGAACCAATTCGGTCGGATAAACAATCAAATGCTAAGATTTGAGAGTAAATCATTATTGTTTGACAATGATGAACCGACTACATGCAAAGAAGCGATGATGGGCCCTAACTCCGTCAAATGGCTTGAAGCCATAAAATCCGTGATAGTTCCATTCACGAGAAATCAAGTTTTGAACTTGGAAGACCCTTCGGAAAGGTGTAAAAACCTATCGGTCGTATTTGGATCTATAAAGAAACAGACATGGATGTTTCACATCTATGAAATAGTCGACATGTCGGTAAAGTATTTTACGACAATGTTCAAGGAGTTGACTATGACAAGATTTGATCTTTCATAGCGATATTTAGTCTGGACGGATTAAAGTAGCAACCACTACATATAATTTGGCATATGGTAGATGAATAAAAAAACAAAGTTCTTTTAATAGAATGGTTACCTAGGACGTGTACATGACACGATGCAAAGGGTTTTGTTAATTCAAAGTTCTTTCAATGGTTGAAGTAAGCATCGCGGAGTTGGAATCTTCACCATGATGAAAAAGGAGTTTTTCATCAGGAGACGATGAAGATGCTTGCATTTGCAAGAAATTAAGTGGGGGAGCTAAGACATATTTCTAATACATTATGTGGAGGAAATTTTGTTGGTTAGAAATGATGTATCTTTTATTGACAAAGGTTAAGAATTTCATTTCGATGAAAAACTTAGGCAAAACCCGAATATTTAGCATGAATGTCTATAGTGGATAGACTGTGACGCTAATATGGTTGTGCCAAACGTACATATATGAGATATTGAAGGAGAGTTCAATATAGAAACGACAAGAAACAGTTCTTGTCGCATGGAAAGGAATTGAATCAAGATTCAAGTGTATCGACACTTGATAAGTGAAACAAGATTCAAGTGCTTTGACACCTGATGAGTAAAATCACAAGAATGATTTGATCAATCATACCATGATATGTACACATCCATATATGTCCTATGCTCTAAGTTTTATGAGCATATACCAGAATGAATCATAAAATGATCATTGGACAATAGTAAGGAAATTCTTATGATCTTTTGGAAGAACTAAGAATATATTTGTGTAGAGGTGACAAACAATTACAAATAGTTCATTGTAAGGCGTTACATTGATACTAGTTTTGTCACAAGATACAAATTAAGTTTATCTCAATTTAAACTATGAGTGGCACAATGTAATGGAAAGGAGTTTCCATGATGGATTTGGAAGAGTTCCAAAGTTAAGACATTATGACGAATACTACAACAAAAGGCTAAGTATATGACTGCTATAATAGCAGCAAAGGAGGGAATTTGTGTCAAGAAGTTTGTTATCAAACTAAGGTGTGGTTCGCAATGGGCTAAAACTAAAGATATATTGTATGAAAATAGTATCGATATGATTTAACCCCAAGGAACTAAAGGTCTCACCAAAAGACCAAATTTATACAATGCCATCTCATTGGAGAATGAGTGATGCGTGAAGACGCAAAGACATGCAAATACACACGGACCTGAAGCGTCAGATCCGTAGATTATGTTAACCACTTGCAATTGCGTATATGGAACACCAGAAAGCCATAGGTGTTCAATACGCAAAGTATATGGACCTGAAGTGGGAGACTGAAGGGAATATGCCCGAGAGGCAATAATAAAGTGGTTATTATCGTATTCCTTATTTATGATAAATGTTTATTTTACATTCTATAATTGTATTAATACGGAAACGTTAATACATGTGTGTTTAATAAACAAAAAGGAAGTTCCTAGTTATGCCTCTCTTATAAACTAGCTCGTTGATTAACAAGATGATCAAAGGTTTCCTGATCATGGACATTGGATGTGGTTAATAACGAGGTCACAACATTAGTGTAATGATGTGATGAACAATAATCCAAAGTATAGCATTACGATCAAAGTCATTGAGTTTATATTTCTATAACAAATTACGAAGTGATCCTAATTCTTAGATCATTAGATCATGTCAATCACTAACACCGGAAGAGTTTCTTGATAACATCAAACGTCACACCGTAACAGGGTGATTATAAAGATGGGTTTAGAACTACTAAAGTGTTATGTTGAGGCCCATGGATCGAGAGTGGAATTTGTTCATCCTGATGACGGATAGATATGCTCTGGGCCCTCTCGGTGATATCACATTGATTAGCTTGCAAGCAAGTGATTTGATCACTAGAATGTTATATCACGGGAACGAGAAAAGAGTGCATGTCAGTAATGAGATCAAACTAGGTATGGAGACACCGATGATCGAATCTCGGACATGTAATATATCGCGAAACAAAGGGATTAAGATACTAGCGTAAAAGGTTCCGACGATCACAAGAAAGTCATCGTTGAATGTGTGGGAGTCAGTATGGGTCTCCAGATCCCGCTTCTGATTATTGATCCGAGAGGGGTCTCGATCATGTCCGCATTATTCGCGAACCATAGGGTGACACACTTAAGAGACACCGACATCCATTTGGAGCAAAAGTTTCATGCCGAAAAGAATAACAAGCGCAGGAATTTATTTCACTAGATACCGAAACAGGTTTTCGGGTGAAATTGCAGAAAGTGTTTCTGCATGTGAAATGAAATACTAGCAAGGCGTTATATGTGAATGTTTGTCATTAGAGTAATTGACAAAATTCTGAATAAATAAAAGGAGTTTTATTTAATGAGAGTTTGCATTAAATTTGGTGGAAATTTAATGGGAATTTGAGTGGGTTTTTGAGTGGAGGGAATTGAAAGGAATTTGAGTGAGTGGAGTGTCCACCCACATGAATGTGGAAGAGGTCGGGGAAGCCCCATGGCTGGGCGCATGGCCCCGTGGGTGCCCCCCTCTCCCTATAAAAGGAGCCCCCTCCCTCTCTCTCACTTACACCTCCTCGTGAAGGATCTCTCTCCCCCTCTAGTATTTATCCCCCATGGTCTCGGACTAGCGAGATACATGTTCCCGGTGGCTATTCGGCAAGAAAGAGTTGTGCTTCCGCTGCATCGCTGGAGCGAGGAGGCGGAGGTTGCTCGGTGCCTCGAACGTGTGTGCGAGCACGGATGTGCTGCTGTTTTGCGGCGCTAGGACTTCCTCTCGATCTTGAGATCGGCAAGAGATCGTCTATATCAACCACGAGTTTGGAGTCGTTAAGCTTTGTCGGTCTTCAAGGGTATGTTCTCTACGGATATATATTCGCCCGTTGTTTGTATCTAGTAGATAGATCTTGGTACATAGTTGTTCCCATCGTAGGATTTTTTTTGTTTTCTATGCTGCGAACCCTACAGTTTTCATGTCGGCCACGCATAAGCTTCGTATCTGGCCGTAAAGACCCGGTCATAGGCTTGTTTGACTCGACGTAAGGCAAGCTTGGGAATGTTTTACCCCTTATGACCCTACCCGGGGTTATCCCCCCGACAGCATTGCTGCTACAAACGTTTTACATAACTCAATAGCCGAAATCAAGTGGTTTCCCACGTTTAGATCGTTCGTTGGCTAGCAGAGTTAATAGTTCCCCATGGAGTATGACAGTGTTTGTAGTGACACGCGTAAAGCAATACCCTACTGTAATTATTAGAAAAATCAGTGGCATAATCTGTTCTACTTTGAAGTATCCATTTTATCAGACAATTTCATTCAAGGGTCCTATCGAGTCTATTTATATTAAGCTCAATGGGGTTGAGTAGTTTCTAAAATCAAATCTTTTGGGATAAACATGTACTCAAGTCATCTCTAGGATGCTTTTTCTTGTTGTAAAAATGTCGGAAATATTTTAACCAAGTTCATTGCTCAATTTTTTAAAGCTAAAAGTGGACACTAGCAAGGGAATATAATTTATAGGATAACAAGCGAGGTGGGGAGTGACTCAAGTGCAAACGAGTAAATAATTACAGGATCAATTTAAAATTGCAAGGTGATGAAAGGAATGTGATACCTCCACTTGATCCTTGGTGAGGATCCAGTTGTCGCTTCCCTAAACCTTGAAGGCTTGCGGGCAAGGCAGTGGCATCTGACCCTCCTACACATCATTAAGATAACCAAATTGATAGGCTCAGATCCTCTTATTAGCTCGGTAAACACCAAGAAATCCGCAAGCAGTTATATACCTAAAATCCATAAGTATGGGGCCATCAATAGGTTGAGGAATAGGGATTGCAATTTCAAGGGCTTGGATTAGGTGGGTTACCATTCCACCAATACGAATATCACCTTTCTTTTTGTTGCTCTGGTGGCGGAGGTGCTGGAGAAATAGAGCTGCAGGAGCGGGACTCTGCGGCGCATTAGGGAAGAGTGCCTTGGTGATCATGGCCATGTCTGCATTGGCCATCGAGCCGGTATCTCCTCTTCCTAACAAGGTGTTAGCAAGAAACATAGAAAAGTAACGGATGGTTGGGTTCTGAATGGTGGACATCTTCTTCTGGTAAAAGTCCCTACCACCATTAACAGAAACAACCTCCCAAGCATTTTCACTCGAGACACTATACAGGTTTGTAACAGTTGGTTCCCTTTCTTGAGGGAATCCATAAGCATCGCAAAATTGTTGATAGGTAATTTGATATGGCCGTTGGTTAACGGTGAAATTTATCATGCATGCATTACCTTTCTCCCTGTAGTCGTCATAGAAGGAGTCGAGGAACTCATGGGTGAGCCCTTCGTAGGTGTGGTGGTTGGTGTTGGCAAGGCCGGCGAGCCCTACATTTGCACACAGGTAGTCGAAGTCCCCCTTCAACTTTGCTGAGTTGAGGAAGCCGTTATCGGCCCATCGTGTGGGAAGCACCTTCCTTGCCAAAACCATGGCATACTTGTTGTCGAGCTCAGCCCGGAGCCCCGAGCCCTCACCACGTTGGCACTTGCTCTTGCGAAAAAGGATACCGATCTTGTTCATCTTGATGCACTGATAAATTTCAACATAAAACCTTAGGCATATAGTTTCTACATGATATATGAGCGATTCTACATGGAGGAATTCAATCCTAACATGATAAATTAAAAGATAAAACCAATCAAGGTTGAGTTCATCCACTAAATCAATGAGAAGATTTCAACCATGGAATTCTGAAAATAAAGCATGGATAGGGAGATAAACATACCGATCTATCGAGTCCCCCACTCAGATGAACGAAATCCGCGAAGAATTGAGAGTTCTTGAGAGGTTTTGAGAGTTTTGGAGAGAGAGGTTCATATCTATAATTGGGGGAGGAAGAAGCTTGCCCTGCCCTGACCCGTTTAAGTGGTCGGGCCAAACTATACGGTGGGAACTATACGATCGGGCCGGGTAGCTCCCACCGTATAGTTGTGGCGGCGACGAGGGTTAGGGTTTGCCTTTGCTAGATCACAACTATAAGGTCACAACTATAAGGCCAGACCAGATGGTCCCGCTGTATAGTTGGTAGTCAACCTTTCTGTATCTGAACCCCAACTTTTGAGAATTTTGTCGATAACTATACGGTGCAACTATACGGAGGGAATTTTTATTCGAGCCTTATAGTTGGTCGTTAGACCTTCTGTAGCATGCTTTTTCACCCAAATTTTTAGAGATGCATTTTTTTATTTGGACAAAAATGTTGAGCTGGTTTCCATAGATAAAACTCAAACTTTATTTTCTACTCTAAATCTATGCTTGTTCAGTCGGTATTTCTTCTACTTTTTTACAGTTGCATCTTTAGGGGCGCGCTTCTGCAAAAAATGTCTGTGAAAAAGTTGTAGGAATGTGACAACTTTATTATCTAATTTTAGTTTATTTTATTGATATGATGAGTTGACTCCCATTAAGCTTTTTATTGAGAATGGTTGGATATTTCAACCCCTTTTCTGTTCTCGAATTCTTACCTTCAGTAGCCCTTTATCAAAGGAACTTACCACATGAACTCGTTTTGCCGGTGGAACATACCTTTCTCCTGCTTCTATTTTCTTTGAAAAATACCGAATTATTTCAGCATCAATAAACATTGAAGATTATTTTCCCTGCAGCACAATCAACTGATGCTCCTGTAGTGCTAAGAAAAGGTCTTCCAAGTATTATAGATAATCTTCATCTTCCAGCATTTCAAGAATAATAAATTCAGTGGGAATAACATGCTCATCTATCATAAGTAGAACATCCTCAATCATACCAACAAGTTGTTTAGTGGATTTGTCAGCCATCTGTAAAGTGATAGAAGTGGGGGAGTATTCCTGTAACATCCCAAATTTCATGAAATACAAAAGCATGTATTGCATTCATATCATCATAGCATGTTTGTCTTGCACCAAAATTTTCAAACCAAAACCCTATTTGAAACCATATTTAAACCCCACTTTATATATCATATATGGGGCATGGTTTTATTTTTATTTTCAAAATACCAAAGTGTTTTTGAGAGAACAGATGTGTTTGACACACTTTTCAATGCTAGTATCATAGTACAAAAATTTGGAAAAGGTTTTAATTCAAACAGTTTTGAATTAGGGTTTTAAAACCATTCCTGAAAATCAAATTAGAAAAGAAAAAGGTAAAGGAAAAAAATAAAATCCTGCGCTGTCTTTTCAGCCCAACACCACATCTGGCCCAACAAGCCCACCCGGGCTTCTCTCCATCTCCTCCTACTCTCACCCGCGCGAACCAGACCCCTCACTCGCTACCACTAGGCCCAATGCCACATCACCCCTTCGTCCCCAAATCCCGCGCCCGCAGACGATGCCGTCGCTGCCCGTTTCTCCCCTTCACTGCCGCGAATGAATTCACTTAAATTCGACTGATTCACTGTGCAATTTCCGCCCCTGCTCTAGCTACTTAAGCACCACCTCGCCGCGGTCATTTCCCCTCACCTAGCCCCCACTTAGCGCCCCCAGGCTACAAGTATTCGAGCTTGCACCGTCGTTGCCCGATGAACGCCGGCGAGTAATTACGGTGAGTTCCGTCCACCCCTCCCCCTCTGGTTGATGCGAACTTGTTTGCCATCCTCTTGCGCTCCTTATGACACCCCTGGTTCGTCCTATATTCCCCCAGGTCACCGTCCCCATCATCCGCCGCGAGCACCCGAGGCACCAACCAACTCCGGCAAGTGATTCTGGTAAAATACATATGCCCATTGCCTTCTAGTTGAAACCATTATGTGCACCGTGTCCTTGCGCAGCCATAGATGCCACTTGTTTTCCCTATGGTGACCGAGGTCATCGCCGTTGTCTCCGCCAGCAACCACCCGACGCCAGTAAGGTTTCCGACGAGCTCCCACGGTCGCAGCAGCATGCCCCTGTCCAAACCAAGACCACCTTGAGCTTCCTCGCATCCACGCGATGCTGGTAAGCATCGGCACCACCCCTAGCCCCCTCTGGATTCGCCGGAACATAGTCGGTAGTAGCGCCGCCGTCGCTAGCACCATCATTGCTGCTCGCTTTTGGTTAGTTCGATCTGGCCCGTTAGATTTAGATCTGGCGGTTAAGATTAGATTTAGAGCGAAGGGGTCATTTTTGATCTGGCGCGTTGGATCTGAATTGATCCAATGGAGCGGAAACGTGATCCATGCGAAGCGGTACGGGCCAATAGGAACGCGCCGCGTGTCTCGCTGTTTGATTTAAAATCTGTTTTTTGAATCTATTAGTTGATTTAACTTGTAAAATTCATAACTTTAGTTCTGTTTGTGCAAAATTTGCAAATAATATATCAATAGATTCAGAAAATTAAGGCCTACACATCTATGGCCTTGAATTAGTATTTTTCTTCTGTAAAAATAGTATTATTTGCAGAACCATTTATAGGCTTATTTTGACTATATAAAATGTTTAGAAATTTGTTTTAGAGTAAAACTTGTTTTATTTGAACCTTAGAAAGTTTGCTTTGTGTTCAGTACTGTTTTTTGACTTGTTTAGTGTAGAAAATCATCCCATTGCATTTTCATGCATTCATATATATTTTTGTTTGAATATTTGAATGTGAATATCGTGTTATGATTTTATGTGTAGATTTTGGTGATAGTAGTGATTGTGATTGTGAGGACTGTTGCTACTCTCCTAGCTACCAAGGCAAGTGATGCTTCATATTTTTGTCCTACTATTTTGACTATGCATTAGTGATATTTTGAGTAGGACTTGCATTGGAAATTTTCTAAGTATATATTATGCTATGCCTTGGGAAATCCTAGTAGTTGTTGTCTTAGTAGAATTTTCCCTAAGTTAAGATTCTTGCTACTAGTATGCTTAACCTAGCTAGTAGAATACAAGGGTGGATTATTCATGCTATGAAATATTGATAAGTCTATGACATGTGTTTTTGATTAATAAAACAACTATGTGAATGAATCACCTGGGTGGAATGGTATGGTTGGTTTATGTTGAGTGGGTACACAAGGCCCATGTCTATGGTTTACTTTGTGTATCACACTTGTGGATTTCCACCCAGGAACAAAGGGATTTGAGATGTTTAGTGTTGAGAAGCTTGTAGTGCAACCACATGGCATATGGGCTCTGCCTTGACCAAATAGGTTGCAAGAACTTAGACAGATGGATAGTTGGTGGTAGGGTGATAGGATGGAAAACGTCCATGGTGGTCTAAGGGAATGCTTCTGAAAATTCTCGTCTCGATGCATGTCGATTCTTGTGGGGGAAAGTGCACCACCTCTAGAGAGGGTAAAACCTAAGTACTTAGCCGTGTCCCCGGCAACGGACAATTTGAGCATCAAATACATTAAAGCAATCATGGATCTCCTCATCCCAATTTCTAAGTTAAAATCTTGTGGTTGAACAAGGGTAAAGGATCACCAATGTCTATTGGTGGTTCCTTGGGTGCTTTTGACAAACAAAAACTTAGTGTTTTCAACTAATAAGGAAAACCTTATTTTGAGCAAAGCAAGACTAAGATACACTTAGCCAAATTCATATAGATGTTAGATACTACTATTCTACTATAGTATCACTTGTCAATACAATTCCAAATGTATTGACCCACTGTGGCTGTAACTTATGATGTTGCAGGTTACTCTGATGGAGATTAGGGTTGTGAGTCTACACTCAACATCCTTTCCTGTGGCACATGAAGATGAAGACTTCTAGTTTTTTACTTATGTTATGAACTCTATATATTAGCCTTGGTCTATTGAGTTGTAAAGACTATGTTATCTCTGGAATGACGATGTAATAACGACCTTTGTATATGTGTACTTCCTCTTAAACTGTGGATGCTAGCATTTGATCCAGGGACTAGCATTGCAATCACAGGGACCTTTACCTTAAAAGGTGGGTCTTACAATTCCCCTAATCCTAGCCTTTATAGAGGGAGTATGGCATTACGCTAACTCCTGCACCTAAATCACATAAAGCATTATGAATATTAGTTTTGCCTATTGAACATGAAATAGTTGGTATACCAGGATCTCCTAACTTAGGAAATAGTCTCCCATTAGTAGGATAACTAGTCACCATGGCAACGGTTTTAGTTATTTCTTTCTTTCTATTAAGAATATCACGAAGAAAATTAGTATAGGCAGGCACTTTTATTGCATCCACAAATAGAATTTCTAGACGAAGAGCATTAAGTGCCTTTGCGAAAGAATCATAGATTACTAGATCTGGTTCTTTCTTTTTGCGATCTGGAAATGGAAGTTTCTTACCTTTGTCTTTTACCTTTTGTGGAGGATCAGGCTCTCTAGTTGCTTTATTTTGCTGTTGCTTATTAGTTTTCATTTTATCTATTGTAACAACTTCATCTTCTTTGCTTGTGTCTTTTCTTCTCTTGGATTGATAGTTTCTGCATCAGAATTATAACTACCATCATGTGCATCGTTCTTCTCCTACAAGGTTTGATCTTGTGTGTCTTGAGCAGTCTCATCTTGAGGATCCACCAATGTATCATCTTCCTGACTTGCTTTAAGTAAGGATTTTTCCTTTTGATCTTTTTCAGCTTCATATTCTGGTGGTCCTAATGGTCCTTTAACAAATTCACCTCTTCTTGTAACAAAATTAGTAGAAACAGGAATATTTATATCATCATGAAGAAATATTTGATAACCAGATGTTATTTGTTCACATTGGGTTTCAATCGTACTGAGGTACTTGTTAAATAATTTTATTTCTTGGCCAATCTCCTCATATTTTCTATAAGTTCATCCAAAATCTTTTTATGTCTTTGAAATTTCTTATGCAAGTTATTATGAGAGTTTGTCTGTCAATGTTTCAATTCTTGAAAAACTTTTCTAGTTTCAGCCTCTTCAGTTAAAACTTGTCATAAATCTACGTTTCCTTGACAAGATCTGAAGGTATACCTTTTTCCTTCATCTATTTACACACTTCAGGCATAAGATCAGGATTTATACAAAGTATTCCCTTTTCCGGCTTAGTGCCAAAATCAGGATTATAAAAAGAATCATTCTTAGCCCTAGTAGCCATTAATTCCAAACATGCTTTAATAGTTAAAGTATTTATCGATCCTCGTGCTGATGAATCTAGCAACTCTCTACATTGAGTATTAAGACCGTGGTAAAATAAATGGCAAACAGTTGACTCAAAATAGCCATGATTAGGGATATTGATCATTCCAAAATATCTTTCCCAAGCTTGTGGATAGTTTTCTCCCACCTTCTGACTAAAATTGCCTATATTCTTTCTAAGTTTTGTTACCTTTACAAAAGGATTCAACCTGTTTATGAATTTGAAAATGCGGTTTTCCCAACATTTCATATAATGGCAAGGGAGAGAATATAACCAGTCTAGAGCTTTACCTTTTAGAGACCAACGAAATAATTCCAGACGAGAGAATTCTTTTGACAAACCTTTTGGTCCAAGTGATGTTATCACATCGTCGAACTCTCTAAGATGCCTTCCTAGGTCCTCATCTTCCCTTCTGCTAAAAGCTTTTACCTGCAAAATTTTAATAATTTCACCGTTAAATCGATATTCCCCAACTCTAGGATTAGGAAATTCTATTGGTTGTTTAAGAAATGCAGAGTTTGGAGCACTATATTTTCTGAGAGTCTTCTCAGGTTTCTTGGGTGTTGTCCTATGAATGGATATTATTTCCATGAAGTCACTTAGGTTGTCAACTTCAAGTTTATTCGATCTCAAAAGTTTTTCAATGATTTCCTCGCGCCTCTAAGTAGGCACGCATTCAAAATAATCTGGTAGATAAGCCCTACCAGAGCGTGTAGACCCTTTGTCTCCTAAGGAGACCATCTTGTAATAGTAACACCTGAAATGTCAAGATACAAAACACTTAGCGCTTAGATCCCCGACAATGGTGCCAGAAAATAGCTTGATGACTACAAGTGCATAGATTGTTTGTAGCTAGTTTCGAAGTTCAGATATCGATCCCACAGGGATCCCAAAGCTAAGTGTTTATTAGTGAAGTCTCTGACACACCCGAAGTTGTAACAGGTCTTCGAGTGAATTGGCTGCAAGTTTTGAGAATAAGAATAGATTTTGGATTAAACGAAAGTATATAAATAAAACTAAAATGTAAAGTTCATAAATAAAAAGCATAAAAAGTAAAGAACGATTTGTTTCTTGTTTTCTATAGATGACGAAGTAGGCGCCGGGAGTTTCAGGTCATGGTGATAGTGAATGTGCCGAGTGAATGAATTATAGGTGTAACAATTATAATATTTATAAGTATGTGTGTAGGCGAGCAACCCATAATTAGCTGGAACTCCTCTTGGTAGATTTCATCCCAACTTCAATAATCCTACTAGCCGATTAAGATCCTTCAGGTTGCTTAGCAATTAAGCTCATTGGATCGGACTAATGCAGTAAGCTCGGTGGTTCCTCGTTATACTCAAGTCAAACTAGTTTCCCATTGGTATCCCCGTGTCACTCTAGGGTCGCCAGTCTTCTAGCAAACAAGATTCTATCTATGTAGAACAAAGCATCATGTTGTCTGAGCCCTTAATTGGACAACAGGTATTAAGCATCCCACAGATAGTCAAGCACACATAATATAGTAATTAGAATTAACCACAAACATGATGGAAAATATATGGGCACATCACATCTAACCAATCCCCTATATCTACCACGCCCAAGGGAACTTACTCACACATGAGAGAAGAAAGAATCATCAATATAATTAAATAAAGGGAGTTCTTCTTGATATTACCGTGGAGATCCACAATAAGAAACAGAAATAAATCCAACACAATTCAAGATGGGAAGAACAATCTCAAACCCTAATCTTGCAAGGTGGAGATCTCTCTCTCTCAAGTACAAGTAGTGGCTATGGAGGTGTGGTGGCTAGGAGATTGAAGATCGTGGAGCGAGATGAAGAACGTATTCCCCTTTTTCTTCGGATCCCTTCTTTCTCTCTTCTGGATGGTATGGCGACTCGTGTGTTTTGTTTTCGACCTCGTCCTCTTCACGAAATTTGTCCCTTTTAATAAGACGAATGAGATGGCAACTATATGGCCGGAACTATACGGCGGCGGCCCGTATAGTTGGTCGTTAAGCTTGCAGTAAATTCCCCACGATTGCTTCCAAAAAGGGACTTGCTTGTTTTTGCCTGAATATTGTGTTTTTGCTGTTAAATCCCTCTAGTGATGTTTAGAACCTAAAACACATATTAAAAACCAAGTTTTCTTTGCTACCGAAGTATTAGCATTAGGTAAAGCTAGAAAACCATCAAATCCAAACAAAAACTATTGATAGAAACGATCAAAAATGTGTAGAATCTCACAGCTATCACTTGAAGATCAATTTTTCTTCAGCGCCTCTCTTGTTATGAGAGTAAAAATGTTTTAAGTGAGGTCTCTTGTGTCAAATTTAAGGGTGCACAAGTAGATTTCAAAAGAGGGATAATCTTAGAGCTTTTGCATTAACAACCACTTCAATAATCGCGGCTATCAAACACCTCTTCTTTTCCTTGTTTTTCAAGAACTCTAATTATTCATTTTAGGTGGTGAGGTGATACCAAAGCTCTATCAAAGTACAAAATGTTTTTCAGCTCATATCTTCTTTCTCTTTTTTTCTTCCTCTTTCAAGGATCAATGATCATTTCATTTTTATAAAATGATTACACAATCTTTGAGAGTTCTAATACTTTTGCCCATATAGCGACACATATGCCACTCATGTCATCAACTCATAGACGAAGTCCGGGGTTATACCATAGATCGTTCATAGGCCAGCGGAGTTGTTAGCATCCCAAAGGTGAGTATGAGAAACATAGAATTGTTTCCTCTCTCCCTTTTTAGCAAGGTAAAACATGTTTTAGTATCTCCCTCACCCACCATAAAAGTTCATTCCATCAAACCATTATTTTTCAGAAGGTGCAAGTCAATGATCAGTATGTGGGGTTGAGTACTACTAAGATTAAGCCCTTAAGACAAAAACATGGCACCAAAGTTGTCGATAGACACTTTTTCTTGTTCTCAATTTTTTTGGATTTTAATACAAATGGTTGTCTTTCAAACTGATACCAATTGCCGCAAGTCTTAACCAAAGTAGTTACAAAAACTTTCGAGCTCAAGCCTTAAAAGATAAGTAGTTACGTGTGGAGTAGGACTCAAGTGCAACCGAACAAACATAAAATGTTCATGAATAAACTTACAGGAAGAGGAAAAACAAGAATTTGATACCTCCTCTTGCTTGCTTGCCCCCTACTTGAGCCGACTCATCATGTTCATCTTTATAGCTGAGTCACTAGAAACGGAGAAAATTACAAAAAACCACCACAATTGGGGCTAGGGTTTCAAAAGACCACCAAAAACTTTAAAAATTTCAGAAAGCACCGGATTTTGGGGCATGAAGTCATAGATAGCACTGATCTGGCTTTGATGCTGCTCTAATGATGAATCTGACTGGTGGGGCCTGAACGTCGGGCTGACATGACACATATGGAAGGACGGGCATGGATGGCCGTTAACGGCGAAAATTACAAAAAAAACACCACAATTGGGGCTAGAGTTTCAAAAAACCACCAAAAAAATATAATTTTTAAAAACACCAAATTTGGAGCAAGAGGTTGCAGAGGTTCTTTTATGCTATTATCATGCAATCATGGCATAAATTGTTTTTAGATAAATATCGCACAATTTTTTAACAATATTTTAAAAACACAAACCGCAAAAGTATTTTTTTCTAATTATTCTAGGGTTGTATACACCATTTTCTTCCTTTTCTTGTTTTTAAATTAAAATCAAATAAATCTCGTCTAGCTCCTCTCCCAGGATCCGAGCCACAAGTGAGGCCCCCTCCTTGTCTGCACCCGTAATAACATGATATACAACAACTCGATTATCCATCCATTCATAGAAATACACAAGAGTAGCTTCAGTCATAGCTTATAAAAGCAACATTAGAAGTGAGTATATCCAATGTATGGTATTGAACCTACCCTCAAGTTCAAAGCATTTTTTAGATTTAAGTATCTGGTGTGTAGTATCGATTAATGTGTTCATAGTTTGGATCGAAGAGGATATTAACCAATGAGCGAAGGCTATCATCCATTGTAAAGATAAGCAGAGAGAAATGTAATTTAAATTGTCAACATTGATTTGTGTGAGATAATAATTTTCATTTATAGCAATTTTGCAAAATTCTCCTTAGCCACAGCCTCTGTGCATGTAGGCTGTTCGAATAAAATTCCAGTTTTTTAGTAGAAAAATACTCTTCATATCCATTTTCCCCAGGATGTGAAGAGAGTTGCTAGGTCTGAATAGATCTAGAATTTTGGTGTTAAGTTTAATTAAAAATGGTTTAATTAGCAACACTATGCATTATAAATGCTTAGTTCAGGAACATTTGTGAACCAATTGCATGTCTACATTCATTTAGTCATCTCTACTTTATAGAAAGGTTTAGGACATATATCCAAATCATAATATAGATAGTAGTAGATGGTCTGCCAGCCTACCTGACGAGTAGGCTATGGTAAAAAGAAAATGCACAAGTGAATAAACATGACTTTAATTATCTAGAAGAAAAATGCACAGCTCAATCAGATAGAGAAGAGAATGCCTGACAAGAAGAAGAATCCAACGCAAATTAAATGAGAGAACAGTGTCACAGCGGAAACACAATCCACCTAAAACAAAAGAGAAGGTGAAACCCATAGGATTACTCTCGGATATTTAGAGTTGAACCATGCCTGCACGAAGTTTTATCATGGCACGAAATGCTGCAGAAATTGTAAGACTGGCAAAAAAATGAAGTGTATAAGACATTACGGGCATTGGAGATGAACATGGCAAGACGAGGTGCACATCTCACATAGATGCAGCAACCTGAGTAAAAAATAACGGATAGAGGAAAATCAACATGCAGCACCACGCTGCAGTGAAAAAATAACGGGCATTGGAAGGATTCTCTTGTGGATCAGAGAACTCACCCCAGGAATCAACCAACATTGTCGTTGAAGTGGCGATGTAGCTGCCAACATCACTGGTCGGGGCATAGAGAAAATAGTCGGACACTGGACTGCAGTCTCCACCACGACCCAGAAGACGAGGACTCTAGACAGCTGCGTCGTGTCTGACACAAGGGGTCGTAGAGGGGGATATTTGATCTCGAGCTAAGCCCCTAGGCCTCAAACATACGGTCTATACGCTCTGAACCTCTGCAACCTCTTGCTCCAATTTGGTTTTTTTAATTTTTTTAATTTTTTGGTGGTTCTTTTAAACTCTAGCCCCAATTGTGGTGGTTTTTTGTAATTTTTGCCGTTAACGGCCATCCACGCCCGTCCGTCCACATGTGTCACGTCAGCCTGACATTCAGGCCCCACCAGTCAGATTCATCATTAGAGCAGCATCAAAGCCAGATCAGTGCTATCTGCAACTTCATGCCCCAAATCCGGTGCTTTCTAAAAATTTTAAATTTTTTTTGGTGGTCTTTTGAAACCCTAGCCCCAATTGTGGTGGTTTTTTGTAATTTTCTCCTAGAAACGAGTAACCTGCAGAAAAATCAACAAGGGCATAGAGAAATTTGCACAAGTGAAGATAAAAGCTAGTCTAATTTTTTGGATTTTCTTTTTATCAATGCAAAACTGAAAGTAAACATGCAGTAAGATGGAAAATAAAATAAATCAAAAATATGTTGGGTTTATTGCATGGAAAAAAATCTATCGCAAGAACACATAAAACCAAAATCCAATCTATGGCAAAGCCAAGATCTAATCCACGAGATCGGTGCAACAAGATTAAAGAGAACTAACCCTCATAGATCCAAATCGTTTAATGAGATCAGATTCTCGTGGTTGATGTAGTCCATCATTTGCCGATCTCAAGATCGTGTAGACGATCCTTCCAGCGTCGCGTTCCGGCAGCGCTTCCGCACTCGGTCACACATACGGATTCGATTAAGACCTTCCTCTCCCTATTCCAGCAGGCAGCGGAGGTAGTATATTCCCTCGGAATCCTATAAGCACGACGGCGTGGTGATGGTGGTGGAGTAGAATCCCTGTAGGTCTTCGCCTAAGCCAGAGCAGGAAGACGGAGGAGGGAGAGAGGTGGCGGCTATGGTTTAGAGCAAAGGGCAAGGGACAAGGGGTGGTGCGCCCCCAACCCTCCTTATATGGAGGGGGAGTGCGTCCAAGGTGTCACATCCCAAGATTTTCCAAATCTTGTAATGTGAAAAATAAATGAATAAAATAAAACTTTGTTGATTTTTAGGGTGAGAAGAAACTTTTTGATTCCAATTGGAAACCTTCAAACCTATTTGATCAAACAAAACCTAAAGGGATTTGAAAAGATAAACAATTAATAAAGAAAATATTAAATATGTGAAAGTACTTTTTGGATCTTTTTATAAAAAGATTTGGTTTTCAAAAGCAAAGGATAGAATTATAAATAAGGATTATTTTATAGGCCAAATTAAAACTTGGACAAGCCTTTGAAATAAAATATTTCTATTTGATAAAAAATAGTAAAGGTTTATTTAAATAAAATAATAAGGTTTTAATATCCAATTTTATTAGAAATAAAGGTTTTATTATTTTAATTAAACATCAAAACTTGTTAATTTATTTTAAACAAGTTTTCCAAGTATTTTATATTCTCAAATAAAACCTACTGAAGTGTTTTTGGTTTTATATTTAGATTTCAAAAATAAAGATTTTTAATAAAACAAATCCTATTTGAATTAAATGATTAAGGTCTAGTCATTTAATTATTAATGGACCCTAAAATAAAAATATTATTTTATTTTTGGGACTTGGATTTGTGTTCTTAAACAGAACCAAATTCAATTGCAAAGTGTGGTGAAAGTTTGATTGTTTTGAATGTTTGAATTGTTTGATTGAAATTCAAAACAGAAAATGAAATGGAAAATAGGAAAAAGTTTCAGTACAAAAAAAATGCTAAAGGATTCAGCCCAACTCGTCTGGCCCAGCAAGCCCAGTTCCAGCCCAGCTACTTCCCCCACGCGCGAATCGTTTTTCACTCTTTCTCGCACCCGCGCAGACACCGACGAGTGGACCCTCTCCCTCTCTCCCTTTCTCGCTGACAGGCATGCCCCACAGAGCCACCTCAGCGTCGTCTTCCCCCTGATCACGTCGCCCTGCCATTGCTGCCATTTACACCGGCGATGAATACGCGTTGAATACGTCCTTGATTCCTCCCAGTAACCGCACCCATTTAACCGCCTGCGTCTTCCCTCTCTCTCCCCTCAAACCCCGCTGCGAGTGAGCCACCAGGCTGCCCCCAATTCCATTTGCCTTGCCACTGCTCCGACGACGTCCCCAAAAAATTCCGGCGCCGTCCAGCCTCGCCTTGCCTTCCCAAGCACGCAAGCTTGCTCCTCAGATCAGCGCGCACCTGCCAGTACTTTCTGTTCGCCCACGCTCGCCCCAGAGCCTCGGCTTCGACCAACATCTGAGCGCCGCCGCGTTTGCTTCTTTTTCCGGCGACCTCCCTGGTAAGTTTCGACCGCCCTGGTACCTCCTATTGATGCTCACTTCATCAGCAGATCAAACCGCGTCTAACCATGCCCTTATTCTTCCTCGGGGTGATCTACAACGTCGCCCTCGACGACCTCCAGAGCCGCCTGACGCCGCCACCTACTCCGACGAGGAATTGTCGCCGTCCCTGAGCACCCCTTGCCAAGCAGACCACGCGTTGAGCTTCCCCTCGACCTCGCGAGCACGGTGAGCACCCCCGTTTCCTTCTTTGCTTCATGTAGCTGCCGCTAGCACATCGTCCGACCGTGCGCTGCCGCTCACCGCCACGCAGCGCCACCCGTTATTGACCAAGCAGACATGTCCGTTAGATCTTGATCCGATGGCGGAGAATACAACTAAGCGAAGGGGTATGAGTTGAACCAGAGCCACTCGATCTTAGTTAGATCCAACGATCCAGCGAGCTCGATCCGACCGAACCGGTACCGCCCAATGGTATTGCGCCGCGTGGCACTGAATCTTGTTTATTAGAATCTGATTTAGATGCAAATTTGTAAACCTCATAACTTTTGATCCACACGTCCAAAATTTGCAAATTTTATATCAATGGAATCAGTGGAACAATCCCTAGCCAACCATGCAATTTTTTAGTAAAAAGCTTCTGGTAAAATATTTGTTTTTGCAGAAACATTTGTATGCTTGTTTAGGTTATAAAAATTATTCCAAAATAATTTTGGGGTTGAAATCTTTTCAAAATGGTTTGTTGTGAACCTACTGACCTTAGGAACCAGCTTATGGATTTAAAAATGTGTTTTGTGAAGTTTAGGATTGAATAATTGAATTAGCTCATTTCTAGTCAAATAAAAATGTTGATTTTGTTATGGAAATGATTTTTGAGTAAAACCTTTTGGAAAATGATTTGATTCAAACCTACAGACCCTAAACACCAAGTTTTGAGAATTAACAACTTATTTGGTGAACAACATAACATTGTTGCTTTGCTAAAAAAAAATTCCACCACATGAAATAATAGTTTGATTTAAAAATAGTTTATAGATAAAACCCTTTTGCAAATAGGTTTGACACATAAGAAAATGACCACTTTGAAACTTACAATGTTTAGAGCCTAGTAGAAACCACCTTTGCAAATAAAACTATATTTGCATGCTTGCATGCAAGACTTTGTTTCTATTATTTTATGTGTGATGAATTGTTTGAATATTGGTTGGAATGCTAGTTGAACCTATGTTTGCTTGATTGATTTGTAGTGAAGTTAGAAGAGTGCGAGATTAGCAAGATCAAGAAGTGAACCAACATTCCCTACCAAAAGGAAAGTGACACTATCATCCAAGTCCTACTATTTTCATTATACTTAGTGGATTTTTGGAAACATGCATAAAAAGGATTTCTATACTATTTTGCTATGCTAAATCCTATTAGGATACCCTTATATATTCCTTAGTGAAAACAATGTAGTTGTAAAATGCTTAGCCATGCTATATATATTTTGAGAAGAGTTACATGTTGAGATTTTATGAAGTTGAGAAAAGACTTATGTTTTATATAATAAAACAAGTACTCAATGAACCACCTGGGTGGACAAGGATACTCAAGTTTTGGACAAGGTGGAAACAAGAGGAACCATGTTTATATGGCAATCTCTTTTTGTTGTGCACTAGATGAAAACCACCCAGGGACTTAGAGATTGAACATGTTTCTCGTACAGTGGCTTCCGTGTACAGCCACATGCTAAATGGGCACTAGCTTAGTCAACTACATTGGGAAGACCCATCCATTGGTCTTCAGGTTAACTGGAATGAGGGAACTCGGAACCCTACATTGGTGCCTGAAGACAAGCTAGCATTGTGTAATGGGAGGACCCTATGGAAAGACTTCGTCACATTCTCAATCTGCCGGTACTCCATCTTGGTGAGTACTTATCCAGCGGCCACTGGTGGCAACAAGATGAGATTGTGTCATGTGGGTAAAGTGTACAACTTCTGCAGAAGATAAAAATTCTAAGTACTTAGCTGTGTCCCCGGTTATGGACAATACTGAGCAACTAAGGCCTGAAGCTATGGGAAATCTCGACATTCCAATTTCTAAAAGAAAAACTTTAAAGCGACAATAAAAGACTTGAAGCACTTGGGGTGTACCAAGGAGCACAAGAGATTTTGACAAAGACTTGAAGCACTTGGGGTGTACCAAGGAGATCAAGAGATTTTGACAAAGACCTGAAGCACTTGGGGTGTAACAAGGAGCTCACAAAGATTTTGACGAAAGATCAAAACTGTTTTGAAAAGATAGGATAAATTATTGCTTTCTGCAAATGAGCCTAAAACCCTACTTAGCCAAATATGCATGTAATGATAGGATCCACATATATCCACTTAGTAGTGAAACTTGCCAATACAATTCAAATGTATTGACCCTTGTGGCTGTAACTTGTTATGTTGCAGGTTTGTTTGATATTAGTGAAGTTGATTGATTAGGATTACAAGTCTACAACCAACATGTTTGCCTGTGGCACTTTGAAGATGAAGGACCCCATGCGTATAGATATTCTGCTGCAATGTAATGTAATAGCCAAAAGAGCTATGTAAGATGTAATAAAATTATGTTATTCCTGGTTATAAAGTTATATTATGACCTTTGTTTCTGGATATTACATCTTAACTGTGGATGCTAGCTATTGATCTAGGGACTAGCATTGCAATCACAGGGACCTCTACCTTATTAAAGATTGAGAACCTTACACAAGGTTTCCCAGCCCTTGACCCACTCCTTCCCCAACTCAGTCAAGGGAAGAGATGGTAAACTTCCCCTTTCCTTATTTAGGGTTTGGCAAACTAGAGTTTGTCCCCAAATCCTTTGGTGGCCGAATGTGACCCTTGGGCTTTGGTGCGGCAGGACCTAGTGCTCCCCTGCGGCATGCCTCAGCCCAAGTCGCCACCTCCCGGGGTGGTGGTCCCACTAGTGGCCCCTCTAGAACATTCTAGAAGCTTCTAGTCAAAATATCGAAAACATTTCCGAACCCTGGAAAATGACTTTCCTTATATAATCTTATTCTCCGGACCATTCCGGATCTCCTCGTGATGTCCTGGATCCAATCCGAGACTCCGAACAACATTCGCTCTCCAACTCATATTCCATTTCTACTTAAACAACATCAAACCTTAAGTGTGTCACCCTGCAGTTCGCGAACTATGCAGACATGATCGAGACACCTCTCTGGTCAATAATCAATAGCGGGATCTAGAGATCCATAATGGATCCCACATATTCAACGATGACTTCATGATCGAATGAACAATTCACATACGATACCGATTCCCTTTGTCGCACGATACTTTACTTATCCGAGGTTTGATCGTCGGTAGCTCTATACCTAGTTCAACCTCGTGACAGGTAAGTAATCTTTACTCGTTCCGTGATATGACATCCCTTGTGACCCAGTCACATGCTTGCAAGACAATTGGATGACATTCCACCGAGAGGGACCATATTATATCTATCCGTCATATGGATGGACAAATCCCACTCTTGATCCATGCACTTGAATACATACTTTCAGAATACCCAATGCCACCTTTATAACCACTAGTTATGGAAGTGGAGTTTGATGTCATCCAATTACTCATCCGGTGATGGTGATTAACATGATATCATGGTCGAAGGATTAGGTTACTATGTATCTAAAAGCTTGTAGCAAAACGAACTTAATTACTTGATCTAATGATATGCTTACTATGGGTGTGTGTACATCACATCATTCTCCTAATGGTATGACCTTGTTATTAATAACATCCAATATCCATGATCAGGAAACCATGATCATCTATTAATCAACAAGCTAGTTTAACAAGAGGCTTAGTAGGGACTCTTTTATGTTTACAAAACAGAGAAGTATTAATGTTTCCGGTTAATACAATTATAGCATGGGATGTAAACATTTATCATAAACACAAAGATATAATAATAACCACTTTATTATTGCCTCTTGGGCATATCTCCAACAGACTCCCACTTGCACTAGAGTCAATAATCTAGTTTGAAAAACTTTGTGCATTCAAATCCTATGGATTTCTAGTGTTGCATATACACGATTACTAGTGGTAAACATAATATTCGTATTTGACACTTCTAGGTCCGTGTGTATTTGCATGTCTTTGCGTCTCTACGCATCACTCATTCTCCAATGATATGGCATTGTATAACTTTGGTGAGACCTTTAGTTCCATGAGGTTAAATCATATCGATACAATTGTCATACAATATATCTTCATAGTACTATCCCATTCTGAACCACATCTAGTTTGATAACAAACTACTTGACACAAATGCCCTCTTTTGCTGCTACAACAACAGTCATATACTTGCCTTTTGTTGTAGTATCTGTTATAATGTCTTAAATTTGGAACTCATCCAAATCTTTTATGGAATTTCCTTTCCATTACATTGTGCCACCCATAGTTTAAATTGAGATAAACTTAATTTGTATCTTGTGACAAAACTAGTATCAATGTAACACTTTACAATGAACTTATTTGTCACCTATACATAAATAACATATTCTTAGTTCTTGCAAAGATCATAATAATATCCTTACTATCGTCCAGTGATCATATTATGAGTCATTTTGATATATGCTCATAACATTTAGAACACATGACATATCTGGATGTGTACATATCACAGTATGATTGAAAAAATATTCTTGTGATTTCACTCACCGAGTGGCAAAACACTTGAATCTCGTTTCACTTACCAAGTGTCAAAACACTTGAATCTTGATTCAATCCTTCCTATACGACAAGTACCTTTCTTGTTGTTTCCATATTTAAATCATTAAATATATCATCTATGTACATTTGGCACAACCATATTAGCATCTCAATCTATCCATATAGACATTGCTACCTAATATTCGGGTTTTACCTAAGTTTTTCATTAAAATGAAATTCTTAACCTGTGTCAACAAAATATACATCATCTCTAATTAACAATATGTATTTCACATAATGTATTAGAAATATGTCTTAGCGTTCCCACTTAATTTCTTGCAAATGCTATCATCTTCATCGTCTCCGATGAAATTAAACTCTTTTAACAGTTTCATCACGGTGAAGATTTCAACTCCGTGGTGCTTACTTCACCCATTGAAGTTTGCATACGCTTTTAGCATCCTTTGAATTAACAAAACCCTTTGTATCGTGTCATGTACACGTCCTAGGTAACCATTCTATTAGAAGAACTTTTGTTTTGTTTGTTCAACTACCATATACCAAAATTATATGTAGTGTTGCTACATTAATCCGTCGAGACTAAATATCACTATGAAATATCAAATCTTGTCATAGTGTAAAATCCCAAAAATCATGATTTCAAAGATTGCATATCATTCATGCATTCATAATCATTTTAGGATCATTTTTTTAAACAGAAACTTTGTGATCTATTATTTTATGTAAGCAAGGCAATGGCCATATTACTACCTTCTAATAAGAAAATACTTACTTTAATCAGTAAGGATTTGAACATGAATTTGAGTGAAGTTTCTAAGGCTTGATCAAAGTTTTCAAAACAACTTATTAATTCAAACCATTCTCATGTCTTATTTAAATGATTATTAAAGGCAAGGTTTATTTTAAATACCAATGGACCTTTGCAAATTTGAGTGAACAGCAATACTTTATACACAAAAATGTACCTGTTTCACTTTACAAAAATCCAGAAAGTGTTTGAATTCAAACTCTTTTAAAATCATTTGAAAAGGATTCCTAGAAAACCAAATAGAAAAAGAAAAAGGGAAAAGAAATCAGAAAGGGCCGGCGCCACTCATTCGGCCCAGTAGCAGATGCATCCCACCCGGATTTTCCCCTCTCTCTCTGTTTCTCACCGCGCCCGCACACACCCCCTCGCTGACCACTGGGACCCACCTGCCCCATCAGCATCATCCTCAATCACCGCGCGCTGACCCGCTCCGCCGTTTCCTCGCCGTAGTGACGCCGCGAATAAACTCGGCTTAAATCCCATTGATTCGCCATGTCAATGCTGCCCCTGCTCCAGCTACTTAATACCCACCCCTTTTCGACCATTTCCCCTCACTTAGCACGCCCACTCTGCCACCAGGCTTCCCGTATTTCGCAGAACCCTGCCGCAGTACCGACGACCTCCGTCGGTGAATTCCGGTGAGCACTCCCTGCCCCTTGCCTTCTAATCTTGCCAGTATGATCACTCCAACCTTGCGCATCTTCTAACACCACTGGTGCGTGCTAGGACCATCCAGAGCCTCACCAACATCGATGACTGCACGTGCCCGACGAAGACCACAACTCCGACGAGCTCCCCTGGTTAGTGTTGACCGCGCCTTTCCCTCTCGTTGACACTCGCGTGACCAGCATCATCTCGCGCATCTGACGCACTTCTTCTCTTGCCTTAACATTACCTGTACCCTCGCCAGCGACGACGAACAGAAGCGGCCGTCGCTAGAAGGAACTACGACGAGCAATTCCCGTCGACCTCAAGCTTCCCTTCGCCAACCAAGCGTTGAGCATCACCAACGCACGGCGAACTCGGTGAGCTACCTCCCGCGCTTCCTGTATCATCGGCACCGTCCTCGTCTGACCGCGCCGCTGCCAGCCACCGTCGCGCGCCGCCCATCTTTGGCCAAACGCCTGTGCGCCGTTAGATCTAGATCTGATGCGTAGAATTAGATCACTTAAGCGAAGCGGTAAGTTTAGATCTGAGCCGTGCTAGGCACTTTTGATCTAACTATCCAGAAAGCCTGATCCGCGCGAAAGGGTATCGACCAATCAGATAGCGCCGCGTGGCCTGTAGTTTGATTCAAAATCTGGATTTAGATCTATTAGATCTTTAAACTTGCAAAATTCATAACTTTTGATCCACACGTCCAAATTTTACAAATTTTATATCATTGGAATCAGGAGAAAGAATTCTATATAACCATGCACTTTGTTTAGTAAATTGGTTCTGTAAAATTGGTTATTTTTGCAGAGAAATTTGTAGGCCTATTTTGAGTATTTCATAGAAACTCGGCTTAAATCCCATTGATTCGCCACGTCAATGCTGCCCCTGCTCCGGCTACTTAATCCCCACCCCTCCGCGACCATTTCCCCTCACTCAGCACCCCCACTCCGCCACCAGGCTGCCCGTATTTCATAGAACCCCGCCGCAGTACCGACGACCTCCAGCGGTGAATTCTGGTGAGCACTCCCCGCTCCTTGCCTTCTAATCTTGGTAGTATGATCACTGCAACCTTGCGCATCTTCTAACACCACTGGTGCATGCTAGGACCATCCAGAGCCTCACCAACATCGACGACTGCACGTGCCCGACGAAGACCACAACTCCGACGAGCTCCCCTGGTTAGTGTTGACCGCGCCTTTCCCTCTCGTTGACACTCGCGTAACTAGCATCGTCTCGCGCATCTGATGCACTTCTTCTCTTGCCTTGGCATGACCTATACCCTCGCCAGCGACGACGAAAAGAAGCGGCCATCACCAGAAGGAACTACGGCGAGCAATCCCCGTCGACCTCGAGCGCCCCCTTCGCCAACCAAGCACACCTTGAGCATTAGCAACGCACGGCGAACTCGGTGAGCTATTTCTCCCCCTCCTGTGCTTCCTGTATCATCGGCACCATCCTCGTCTGACCGCGCCGCCGCCAGCCACCGTCGCGCGCCTCCCATCTTTGGCCAAACGCCTGTGCACCGTTAGATCTAGATCTGATGCATAGAATTAGATCACTTAAGCGAAGCGGTAAGTGTAGATCTGAGCCGTGTGATGCACTTTTGATCTAACGATCCAGAAAGCCTGATCTGCGTGAAACGGTATCGAACAATCAGATAGCGCCGCGTGGCCTGTAGTTTGATTTAAAAACTGGATTTAGATCTATTAGATGTTCAAACTTGCAAAATTCATAACTTTTGATCCACACGTCCAAATTTTACAAATTTTATATCATTGGAATCAGGAGAAAGAATTCTATCCAACCATGAACTTTGTGTAATAAATTGGTTCTTTAAAATTGGTTATTTTTTCAGAGACATTTGTAGGCCTATTTTGAGTATAAAAATTATTTGAATTTTTTTTTAAAGATCAAATTAAGTTTAATTAATATATAAATGTTTAGTTTAGTGTTAAGTATTGTTTTCCTTGTCTTGATTGAATTGGAAAAATCATCACATGGCATTTGCATGCATTCATATATTTTTGCTTGTTTATTTTGATATGTGAAATTGGTGCTATCATTTTATGTGTAGATTTTGGTGCTAGTGGTGATTGTGATTGTGAGGATTGTTGCTAATCCCCCAATGACCAGGGCAAGTGGTGCTTCATATTTTTATCCCAATATTTTGACTATGCATTAGAAATATTTTGTATAGGGCTTGCATGAATATTTTTGCTAAGTATCTATATGCTATGCTTGGGAAATCCTAGTAGTTGTAGAATTGTTAGAATTTTCTCTAAGTTAAGATACTTGCTATTTTCATGCTTAGCCTAGCTAGTAGCAACCATGGGTGGAATATATACATGCTATGGAAAAATATTGCTAAGTCTTTGACTTATGTTTTTGCTTAATAAAATAACTAAGTGAATGAAACACCTGGGTGGATTGGTAATTGCTTGGTGGTTTTTGGTTGAGTGGTTACCAGGGCCCATTTTCTAATGGTATACCCTGTGTATCTCACTTGTGGAATGCCACCCAGGAACAAAGGGATTTGAGATGCCAAATGTTAAGACGCTTCTAGTTCAGCCACATGGAATAATGGGCGCTGCCTGGATCATATAGGTTGCAATAACTTAGCCAAATGGACATTTGGTGGTAGGGGATGATAGGTTTGGAGCGCGTCAATTTTGATCTAAGGGAAGGCTTCTGAAAGGTCCTGTCTTGGTGAAAATCAAGTATTGTGGGGAAAGTGCACCACCTCTTTAGAAGGAAGAAACTAAGTACTTAGCCGTGTCCCCGGTAATGGACAATTTGAGCATCAAGACATGGAAGCTATCAAGAATCTCCTCATCCCAATTTTCTAAGTTAAAACTTGTGGTTGAACAAGGGTGAAGGTTCACCAATTTCTATTGGTGGATCCTTGGGAGTTTTTGCCAAACAAAAAACTTAGTGTTTTCAACTGATAGTTAAAACCTATTTTGAGCAAAAGCAAGTATAAGCTACACTTAGCCAAATTCATGTAGAAGTTAGACACTATTATTCTACTAAGGTATCACTTGCCAATACTATTCCAATGTATTGACGCACTGTGGCTGTAACTTGTGATGTTGCGGGTTACTCTGATGATGATTAGGGGTTATGAGTCTACACTCAACATACTTTCCTGTGGCACATGAAGATGAAGACTTTTATTTTTATATTGTTAAGTTAAACTCTTGTACTATCCTATGGCTATGGAGTTGTAAAAGACTATGTTATCTCTGGAATGACGATGTAATAATGACCTTTTTCTGTGCACTTCATCTTAAACTGTGGATTCTAGCAATTTATCTAGGGACTAGCATTGCAATCACAAGGATCTTTACCTTTATAAAGGTGGGATCTTACAGATGGTATCAGAGCACTGTGTTGCCTGTAGGATTATGACCCTAGGATTGGATTAGAAACCACTAAGGAAAAAACTTCCAAAACTTTAAAAATTTCCACACTTGTCTTTTTCTTCTCGTAAACTTTTCTAATCTTCTTTCTCATATCTATTTGTAGATGAACTCCATCAACAAAGCCATAAGTAAGGGGCCACTCATGACCATGACTTTGGAGTGTGAGACTGAATTTCCCAAGGCCCTCAAGAACCTTATGGTTACCATGGGGATACATGGTGCAGCTATATACAAAGGATTCCCTGTGATGGATGAAGGAGAAGAGTACTGGTGGGTGCAACTTCACTTGTACAAAAACAAGGAAGACAACCACAAGGAGTCAGGATTCTGCATGGTCACCAACTCAGAAATGCACACAACATTCTTTGACTCTGCAAGAAATGCAGCTTGGAATGCTATCAAGGAACTTGGTGATAGACTCAAGTGCAGAATGCTCAACACCCAAAATGACCTTAGAGAAGAAAAGAAGCATACCCAAGAGTTGGAGACTACCAACCAACAACTAAGGGGAGACATCATAGACTTAATTTGGGAGTCTTGTGATCAAGATAGACAGATGGCTACTAAGGATGCACTGATAGCTATTTTGTCTAGTGAGTGAGAGTTGTAACGTACTTCGTTAGTTGGACCACCACACTTATCGTTTTTATTAACAAAAATTTGTCTAAGTTATGTTGAACCTTTGATGCTTGTAATGGATTTTTGTATGCCATGACTTGTGTGATTGTTGCAAAAGATATGCTTGTGATATTTTGTCTTGTGATTTTTCTCTATTGATGTTGATTCTAACTTTTCTCTATCTTATAAAAATAGATGCCTAATGTTACTATCAACACGACCGAGGAGTTCAAGGGAACTCGTTTTGGTACTCGTCTCATTGAGCTCACTAGTGTGCTCAACCTTCCACTTCCTAGCATCATGACACTTCCACTCACCAAGTTTGAGAGGAAGGACCTTTGGGGCTTCAGAGTCACTCAGCCGGGACGCCAGACAGAGCCAACCACGGAGACCATCACTTTCAAGCTGATGCATGACGACAAGGAGAAAGGCTTAGATGTAGTCATGCAGGAGTTACTCGGGCGCCTGGTAGGGAGACACTCCACCGAGCTTAGAGGTATTTACTTTCACCCCTTCGGGAGACGCAACGAGGAGGGTGAGGCCATAGAGTATGAGGATGCTGCTAGAGAGACGATGGAGCCGATTCGTCTATACCTCCAGGACCTAGAGGGTCTTATTAGGCACCTAGATACTGATAGGACCAACGTCATGCTTAGCAATGACGAGCTCCAGGTTCAGCTCCGAGAGAAGGAAAAGCTCTTCGCGGAGCAAGACGAGATAGTCAAGGAAATGGAGGCCAAGTTTGAAAGCCACGACAAGAAATTCAAGAGCCAGGAGAAAAGAGTCCAAGACAGGAACAAGAATATCCGGGAGATGAAGGAAGAACTTGACGCGAAGGACTTCAAGCTTGAGCATCAGTAGGGAGTGATCGAGAGGCTTCGCTCACAGAAGAGGGCTCTTAGGGCCAAGATAGAGGCCTTGACTACTAATATTGAGGAGTACAAGACCGCTATGGAGAATGCAGGTCTTACCCTTGTTGATGTGGAGATTGATGCGGAGGAGTAGTGTTGACTACTCATCTATCTTTCATCTACCGTACTTTTGATTATTGAGTCGCAATGACCATCCAACATGTGGGTGGCTTGCTATGGTGTGTTTGCATTTCCAAACTTGTTGATTATGTCGTTCAAACTCTATGTTATTTTGATGCTTGGTTATTGTGATTGAGTATGTGATGTATTGTGCATGTTAAACATCTATGTGTATCTCATTCTTATCCTTATGAAAACCACAGATGCCTCCTCGACGTGCCAACCCCAACCCAAACAACAACAATGTCACTCCCGAGATGCAGCAGTTGATGGCAGCACAGACGCAACTGATGCAGATGATGACCACTTTCATGCAGAACCAAAATCAGAATAACAACAATAACAATAACAACAACCAGAATAATCCTCCAGGATTTGACATGCTCACCAAATTTCCAAGACTGAGGCCTGCAAAGTTCTCAGGGACCACTGATCCAATGGTGGACAATGATTGGCTACATTCAGTGAATAAGGATTTAGTGACTGTCGGATGCACCGATGAAGAGAAGGTCAGGTTTGCAGCACATCTGCTGGAAGGGCTAGCAGCAACCTGGTGGGACAATTTTCAGATCACCACCCCCATTGAGGATGTGACATGGGCTATCTTTGAGGAAGGATTTCGTCCAGCTCACATCTCATCCAGAGTGATGAATTTGAAGAAGAAGGAGTTCCACAACCTAAAACAGCGTCACCGCAGTGTGGCCGAGTATATTGAGGAGTTCAACAATCTGGTGCGTTATGCACCGGATGAAGTTGATACTGATGCCAAGAGGAAAGAGAAATTCCTCGAAGGACTGAATGATGAACTAAATCTGCAGTTGTCTGTTGCCTATGTCCCAACCTACCAGTCACTTTGTGACAAGGCTACCATCTTGGAGAACAAGTTGAAATAGGTTGAAAGTAGAAAGAGGAAGCATAACTTTGATAAGAACAGCTCGGGATCGTCTCACAGACGTTCCCATCATGATGATAGTGGGAGTTCTGGATCCCACAAACATGGAAAGTATAACAACCACCACGGCCACAACCGCCATCATGACAACAAGCATCACCGTAGTCATGATAATGACAAGTACAAGAACCACAAGAGTGGACACAAGAGTCACCACAATGGAGGTGGAAATGGCATTGGAAGTCAGCCTGCAAAAAGAGATATCAGTCAGGTTGAATGTTTCAAGTGTAAGAAGATGGGTCACTATGCAAATGAGTGCCCAAAGAAGAAGGTTGAAGGAACCACCAATCCCAACCCTTTATAGAAAGGACAAGTGAACCACATCAATGTGGAAGAGATATATAAGGAACCTGATGCTGTGGCTGGTAAGTTCAAACTCAATTCTATTCTAGCACTTGTTCTTTTTGATACTGGTGCATCGCATTCATTCATATCAAGAGCATTTGTTGATAGAAATGTATTTCCAACTGAAAATATGGGGTGTCCTATAAAAGTAAGTTCTCCTGGTGGAGATATGATAGTAAGTCTTGGATGTCGGGATCTAGTGATAGAATTTGGAAAGCATAAGTTTCCAGTTAGTCTGATAATCCTAGATTCCCAAGGACTGGATGTAATTTTGGGAATGGATTGGATGACAAAGTACAAGGGAGTGCTAGATTTTACCAATCATACTGTCACACTCACAACCCCGGATAAGAAACAGATTAGATTCAAGTCTAACTTTGAATCAAAAGGGAGTAAGCTAAATTCTCTTAAGGGGTTAGCATAGACAGTGTGCTAATTGTGAGAGAATATCCAGATGTGTTTCCGGAGGAATTGTCGGGAATGCCACCAGATAGAGATGTGGAATTTCTGATTGACTTGCTGCCAGGATCTGGACCAGTAGCAAAGAGACCTTACAAGATGTCAGTTGATGAGTTGAAAGAACTCAAGAAACAACTTGGAGAACAGTTGCAGAAAGGATTTATTCAACCAAGTTCTTCATCTTGGGGAGCACCAGTTTTGTTTGTGGAAAAGAAAGACAAAAGTCAAAGGTTATGCATAGATTATCGTTCACTCAATGAGGTGACTATCAAGAACAAGTATCCTTTGCCCAAAATTAATTACTTGTTTGATCAGTTTAGAAGGAGCCCGTGTGTTCTCAAAGATTGGTCTCTGGTCAGGCTATTTTCAACTTAAGATAAGGGAACAAGACATACCTAAGACTACTTTCACCACTAGGTATGGATTGTATGAGTACACCGTAATGCCGTTTGGTTTGACCAATGCACCAGCCTATTTCATGAATATGATGAACAAAGTGTTCATGGAGTTTCTTGACAAGTTTGTTGTCATTTTCATCGATGACATTTTGATCTACTCCAAGAGCAATGAAGAGCATGAAGGACATTTGCGTTTGATACTTGAGAAGCTTAGAGAGCATAAACTGTATGCCAAATTCAGCAAATGTGAATTCTGGCTAAATGAAGTTGGATTTCTTGGACACATTGTGTCAGGAGATGGTGTAGCAGTTGATCCCGCAAAAGTGTCAGCTGTAACTGAGTGGGAATCTCCTAAGTAAGTGAAGGAGGTTTGTAGTTTCCTTGGCTTGGCAGGGTACTATAGAAGGTTTATTGAGAATTTCTCAAAGGTATCTAAACCAATGACAGAGTTACTAAAGAAAGACAAGAAATTCAATTAGACTGAAGGATGTGAACTTAGTTTCCAAGAATTGAAGAAGAGACTAGTGACAGCACCAGTCTTATGTTTGCCAGATTTGGATAAGGATTTCCAAGTGTATTGTGATGCATCTCATCAAGGATTAGGTGTGGTTCTGATGCAAGAAGGAAAAGTTGTGGCTTACGCCTCGAGACAACTCAAAACTCATGAGGTGAATTATCCTACTCAGGATTTAGAGTTAGCCTCTGTTGTCCATGCACTCAAAGCATGGAGACATTATCTTTTGGGAAAGCAATGTGAAGTGTTCACATATCACAAAAGTTTGAAGTATATCTTCACTCAGAAAGAAATCAACATGAGACAAAGAAGATGGCTAGAACTCATCAAGGACTATGACTTGAGTTTGCAATACCACCCTGGTAAAGCAAATGTTGTAGCGGATGCACTAAGCCGTAAGGTTTATGTGAATGGCCTTACTAAGGGAGAGTTGCCAAATGATCTGTGTGCCTAATTCAAAGATCTCAGATTGGAGATAGTGCCTAAGGGACATCTCATGTCATTGGATGTTCAACCCACCTTGTTGGACAAAATCAAGGAAGCCCAAAAGACGGACAAGGTAATTGAAGAGATTAAGGAAAAGATTAGTAAAGGAAAAGCCAAAGGATTCCATGAAGACGAGCAGGGTACTTTATGGAATGGAAAACGTATCTGCGTTCCGCAAGATCCGGAGCTTCGGAAACTGATTTTACAAGAATCACACAACTCACCATATTCCATTCATCCGGGTAACACCAAAATGTACATGGATATGAAGGAAAGATTTTGGTGGAATAATCTCAAGAAGGTCATCACCGAACATATTGCTTTGTGTGATGTATGTAGTAGAGTGAAAGCGGAACATCAGAAACCAGCAGGATTGTTACAACCACTACCTATTCCTGATTGGAAGTGTGACAAGATTGGCATGGATTTCATCATCGGATTGCCAAGGACTAGATCAGGATACGACTCAATTTGGGTAGTAGTGGATCGTCTAACTAAAGTGGCTCATTTCATACCCGTGAAGACAACCTATACAAGTGCTAAGTTGGCCAAGATCTATATGAATAGGATTGTGTGTCTGCATGGAGTACCCAAGAGTATTGTGTCTGATAGGGGAACTCAATTTACCTCTCATTTCTGGAGGCAACTGCATGAGTCATTGGGAACAAGATTGGAATTCAGTACTGCTTTTCATCCCCAGACTGATGAACAGACAGAAAGGACCAACCAGATCTTAGAGGATATGTTGAGGGCATGTGCCCTAGATTATGGAGCTAGTTGGGATGAAAGTATGCGTTATGCAGAATTCTCTTACAACAACAGATATCAAGCCAGTATTGAGATGGCATCGTTTGAGTTTCTCTATGGAAGAAAGTATACTACACCATTGCTATGGAATGGTGTTGGAGAAAGGAACTTGTTCGGGCCAGAATTAATCAAGGAAGCTGAAGAGAAAGTCAAGTTGGTAAAGGAAAGATTGAAGATAGCATAGTGTCGACAGAAGAGCTACGCAGATCCAAAGCGTAGAGAAGTCACCTATGAGGTGGGTGATAGAGCATATCTTAGAGTATCACCACTTCGTGGAGTGAAGAGATTTGGAGTCAAGGGAAAATTGGCCCCGAGATATGTTGGACCATTCAAGATTCTGACTCGTAAAGGAGAAGTGGCATATGAGATTGAATTGCCTGAATCCTTGTCTGTCGTTCACAATGTGTTTCATGTGAGTCAGCTAAATAAATGCCATCCGGAGATGGAAGAGACATCTTTGAAGGATACAATACCTTTGGAGGAGGTCCAATTGGAAAGTGATCTCACCTATGAGGAAAAACCTATCGAGATTCTCGAGACTACAGAAAGAGTAACTCGGACAAAGACTATCAAATTCTGCAAGGTTCAGTGGAACCATCATTCCGAAGAAGAAGCAACATGGGAAAGAGAAGATGATCTTCGAAAAGACCACCCTCACCTATTTGCTAGCCAATCCGAATCTCGAGGGCGAGATTCACCTTAAGGGGGTTAGATTTGTAACATCCCAAAAATCATGATTTCAAAGTTTGCATATCATTCATGCATTCATAATCATTTTAGGATCATTTTTTTTAAATCAGAAACTTTGTGATCTATTATTTTATGTAAGCAAGGCAATGGCCATATTACTACCTTCTAATAAGAAAATAATTACTTTAATTAGTAAGGATTTGAACATGAATTTGAGTGAAGTTTCTAAGGCTTGATCAAAGTTTTCAAAACAACTTATGAATTCAAACCATTCTCATGTCTTATTTAAATGATTATTAAAGGCAAGGTTTATTTTAAATACCAATGGACCTTTGCAAATTTGAATGAACAGCAATACTTTATACACAAAAATGTACCTGTTTCACTTTACAAAAATCCAGAAAGTGTTTGAATTCAAACTCTTTTAAAATCATTTGAAAAGGATTCCTAGTAAACCAAATAGAAAAAGAAAAAGGGAAAAGAAATCAGAAAGGGCCGGCGCCACTCATTCGGCCCAGTAGCAGATGCATCCCACCCGGATTTTCCCCTCTCTCTCTGTTTCTCACCGCGCCCGCACACACCCCCTCGCTGACCACTGGGATCCACCTGCCCCGTCAGCATCATCCTCAATCACCGCGCGCTGACCCGCTCTGCCGTTTCCTCGCCGTAGTGACGCCGCGAATAAACTCGGCTTAAATCCCATTGATTCGCCACGTCAATGCTGCCCCTGCTCCGGCTACTTAATCCCCACCCCTCCGCGACCATTTCCCCTCACTCAGCACCCCCACTCCGCCACCAGGCTGCCCGTATTTCATAGAACCCCGCCGCAGTACCGACGACCTCCGGCGGTGAATTCTGGTGAGCACTCCCCGCTCCTTGCCTTCTAATCTTGGTAGTATGATCACTGCAACCTTGCGCATCTTCTAACACCACTGGTGCGTGCTAGGACCATCCAGAGCCTCTCCAACGTTGACGATTGCACGTGCCCGACGAAGCCCGCAACTCCGACGAGCTCCCTTGGTTAGTGCTGACCGCGCCTTTCCCTCTCGTTGACACTCGCGTGACCAGCATCATCTCGCGCATCTGACGCACTTCTTCTCTTGCCTTAACATTACCTGTACCCTCGCCAGCGACGACGAACAGAAGCGGCCGTCGCTAGAAGGAACTACGACGAGCAATTCCCGTCGACCTCAAGCTTCCCTTCGCCAACCAAGCGTTGAGCATCACCAACGCACGGCGAACTCGGTGAGCTACCTCTCGCGCTTCCTGTATCATCGGCACTGTCCTCGTCTGACCGCGCCGCTGCCAGCCACCGTCGCGCGCCGCCCATCTTTGGCCAAACGCCTGTGCGCCGTTAGATCTAGATCTGATGCGTAGAATTAGATCACTTAAGCGAAGCGGTAAGTTTAGATCTAAGCCGTGCTAGGCACTTTTGATCTAACTATCCAGAAAGCCTGATCCGCGCGAAAGGGTATCGACCAATCAGATAGCGCCGCGTGGCCTGTAGTTTGATTCAAAATCTGGATTTAGATCTATTAGATCTTTAAACTTGCAAAATTCATAACTTTTGATCCACACGTCCAAATTTTACAAATTTTATATCATTGGAATCAGGAGAAAGAATTCTATATAACCATGCACTTTGTTTAATAAATTGGTTCTGTAAAATTGGTTATTTTTGCAGAGAAATTTGTAGGCCTATTTTGAGTATAAAAATTATTTGAAAAATGTTTTAAAGATCAAATTAAGTTTAATTAATATATAAATGTTTAGTTTAGTGTTAAGTATTGTTTTACTTGTCTTGTTTTAATTGGAAAAATCATCACATGGCATTGGCATATCATTCATATATTTTTGCTTGTTTATTTTGATATGTGAAATTGGTGCTATCATTTTATCTGTAGATTTTGGTGCTAGTGGTGATTGTGATTGTGAGGATTGTTGCTACTCCCCCAACTACCAAGGCAAGTGGTGCTTCATATTTTTATCCCAATATTTTGACTATGCATTAGTAATATTTTGTATAGGGCTTTCATGAATATTTTTGCTAAGTATCTATATTCTATGCTTGGGAAATCCTATTAGTTGTAGAATTGTTAGAATTTTCTCTAAGTTAAGATACTTTCTATTGTCATGATTAGCCTAGCTAGTAGCAACCAAGGGTGGAATATATACATGCTATGGAAAAATATTGCTAAGTCTTTGACTTATGTTTTTGCTTAATAAAACAACTAAGTGAATGAAACACCTGGGTGGATTGGTAATTGCTTGGTGGTTTTTGGTTGAGTGGTTACCAGGTCCCATTTTCTAATGGTCTACCCTTTGTATCTCACTTGTGGAATGCCACCCAGGAACAAACGGATTTGAGATGCCAAATTTGAAGAAGCTTCTAGTGCAGCCACATGACATTATGAGCTCTGCCTAGATCATATAGGTTGCAATAACTTAGCCAAATGGAAAGTTGGTGGTAGGGGTGATTGTTTTGGAGCGCGTCCATTCTGGTCTAAGGGAAGGCTTCTGAAAGGTCCTGTCTTGGTGAAAATCAAGTCTTGTGGGGGAAGTGCACCACCTCTGCAGAAGGAAGAAACTAAGTACTTAGCCGTGTCCCCGGTAATGGACAATTTGAGCATCAAGACATGGAAGCTATCAAGAATCTCCTCATCCCAATTTTCTAAGTTAAAACTTGTGTTTGAACAAGGGTGAAGGTTCAACAATTTCTATTGGTGAATCCTTGGGAGTTTTTTCCAAACAAAAACTTAGTGTTTTCAACTGATAGGTAAAACCTATTTTAAGAAAAAGCAAGTCTAAGCTACACTTAGCCAAATTCATGTAGAAGTTAGACACTATTAATCTACTAAGGTATCACTTGCCAATACTATTCCAATATATTGACCCACTGTGGCTGTAACTTGTGATGTTGCAGGTTACTCTGATGATGATTAGGGGTTATGAGTCTACACTCAACATGCTTGCCTGTGGCACATGAAGATGAAGACTTTTATTTTTATATTGTTAAGTTAAACTCTTGTACTAGCCTATGGCTATGGAGTTGTAAAAGACTATGTTATCTATGGAATGACGATGTAATAATGACCTTTGTTTCTGTGTACTTCATCTTAAACTGTGGATGCTAGCAATTGATCCAGGGACTAGCATTGCAATCACAGGAATCTTTAACTTTATAAAGGTGGGATCTTACACATAGTCAACTCCTTGAACATTTTCGTAAAATCTTTAACGACATGTTGACAATTTCATAGATGTGAAACATCTATCCATGTCTAATTCTTTATAGATCCAAATACGACTGAAAGGTCTTACACCTTTCCAGAGGGTCTTCCAAGTTCAAAAACTTGATTTCTCGTGTATGGAACTATCAATTCTATGGCTTCAAGCCACCTGACGGATTCAGGGCCCATTATTGCTTCTTTAAAGATAGTCGGTTCATCATTGTCAAGCACCAATGATTTACTCTCAAATATTAGTATTTGATTGTTTACCCGACCTCCTTGGTTCAATAGAAACTTAGACCTTCGTGACCACAACCTTTGAGGCACGTGATCCATGAGCATTGTTGATACCTTCGAGACACTCTCCGGCGCTGCGCAACTCAGCACATATTAGCTAAAGTTCAATGACCTTATCAAAGTTCTATTCTCCTCCCACTTAACTTTTCACGAAAAATTTCCTCTAAAGAAACTTGACGTTCTAAGCGACAAACACTTTTGTCTTCGGTGTTATGGAGGAACACTCAACTGTTATTCGAAATAACATACACAGACATGCTCATCCGAATTTGGTTATAAACATTTTACTTATGCCTAGCATACCAAAATTTAAGAAAGGACAATTTGGGTTTTATCCCAGACCATAACTTATAAGGTGTCATTTCAACGAATCATGATGGAACTCTTTTTAGTGTAAAAGTGATAGTAACTAAAGCTTTAATCTTTAAAATACAATGACAGTTTATAACTAACACCTTTGATCTCACCATGCCAAAAAAAGGTTTCATTACATATCTCGAACACTCCATATTCTTATGGTGTTTCGGGAAATGCAAATCCATGGAACGATTCCTCAAATCTTAGGTGTTATGCTAAACTTGTAACTCAAATATCTTCCTTTATGATCTAATCATAAATTCTTTATTTTCTTATGACAGTGATTTTCTACTTCATCTTGAAAGTCTTTGAACATTTTCAAATATTTCACACTTTTCCTCATTAAGTAAATATACACATATATTTACTCAAATTTCTAGAGAAAGCATATGAAGTTGAAATCCATCGCTCACGAATACACATAATAGATTACATACATCAATATGTACAAATTCCAATAAGTTAGTTGTTCATTCTTCTTTGGCCTTTGAACGAAGTTTCAATTATCTCCAGGAAATTCTCACAAGCGCCATTTGATCAAAATCAAAAGACTTCAAAATTCCATCAACATGGAGTTTTTACATGTTTTCTTTCCAATATAATTTAAACGGCGATGTCACTTCTAAAGTAATCTTTGAATCATTTGCCTTTCAACGTATTTAGCATTAGTTTTATGGACGTGATTTCTCCAACCAGATTTGTAAATCATCCATCTTATATGGAATACGGTAATTATTTGAAAAACCTTTTGTTCTCATAATACATGATCATAATAAAAATTATTGAAACAAACCTTGAAGGTAAGCTTTGATGTCAATGATAAACGCAACAACACTTTGTTTGTTTTCGATGAACATCATCACATATTCTTTTGCTGGTTACTTAGGCTATTATAGTTCATAAATTGTGCTGTCTTGCATGACATTTCACACCAACCAATTCGGTATCCAATAACCATGAACCATATTGTTTAACAAGCAAATAATAAAACCATAACATGTATATCATCTATATACCTACGCTGGACAATTCCAGTCTTTCCTTTTCTGCCAAATATTTCTGAGATTCTCTTTCAACATTTCCTTTCCCTTTTAAAACAATGTATCAACATCAACAGTTTGGCGCCGTACACATGACACATAGTCCAAAGCGTGTATAGTAAAATACTAATACCTTTGGACTTACACTTTGAAGTAGATCACCATCATAAAATGTTTCACGTTCTTTCAAAATCCATTCTTTACTAATCTTTCGGTGTAGTAAACATTTTACCTACATCTTATATTCATCCTTATCATGACAAGTTTCATGATCTACCTACTATAGCTTATAAAGGTGAATCACGTGTATAAAGTTGCTTTCCAAAACCTTTTGGAGGATTAGGATGTCTAGCATCTCCAACCTTCACAAATTCTCATCAAATATGAGAACATAAATTTTTCCAAATTATACTCTATCATGTTGCAACCAAAACATTGTTTTATAAGTCACAATATATTCCACACATGATGGTTTTTGAAACAATTCTTTTGAATATCAGGAATCATGGAGGCAAACATGATACTTTAGATACTAACACTAGAATTGATACTCTTGATTTAATACTAATTATTAAACTTCATAAACAGAGTTTGCTAAAAGATTGCAATATGACTTTTAAACTTTAGATTAACGATACCCATTTGTAAAGTAACTATCCAGAATTCTATAGTTCTATTATCTCAATTATAACTAAGTATAATGCGGTGAAAGGATGCCAATGACTATAAAAAATTATGCAAATTCACTTTGATTTAATTTATGATAAATTGTGTTCAACTTTAATCATATTACTTTTTGAACTCCCACTGAAAACAACAGCCCTCGAGTCGTTTTAGTGATTACACGTTCCAAATCCACTACACCAAGTCCGATCATCATGAGAGATGATGTAGCTTCAAAGGCGAACAATCAACATGTTCATCATATCATCCATATGACTCATGCTTTACCTTTAGATATTCCATGTTCCGAGGCCATGTCTGTACATGCTAGGCTCATCAAGATTAAACTTAGTATCCGCATGTGCAAATCTGGCTTACACCCATTGTATGCACACGTAGAATCTATCACACCTGATCACCATGAGATGCTTCGAAACGACGAGTCTTAGAAATGGTTCTTATTAAGGATGAACACTTTATTACTTGATATTTAGTGAGAGGGATCATATTATAATGCTGCCATCACGATCTAAGTAATACAAGATGCATAAAAAGGATTAACATCACATGCAATTCATAATTTGTTATATGATATGACCTTTATTCTTGTGCCTTTGATCTCCATATCCAAAGCACGGACATGATCTCCATCATCACTAGCATTGCTTCAAGGTCCATGGTGCTGCTTCATGGTTGTCCATCACCAACAGCAACTATTACAACTACTTGGAATAAAGCTATTACATGATGAATAGACATGCAAGTCTTAACGAATTTAAAGACAACCATTAGGCTCCTGCCGGTTGCCAACTTACAATATGGATCATTGCATACATCAAATATAATCATAATCACATCATGGACATATCACATCACATGCCCCTTCAAAAATAAGTTAGACATATCTAATTTTCTTTGCATGTTTTATGTGGCTTGGGGCTTTCGAATAAGAACCATTCTTACCTACGAACATGAACCACAACTCTGATACAAGTGTTTTCAAGTGACCATTGTAAATTGAATCTTAATTATGGTTGGAGATACAGACACCTGCAAAGCCACTTGTGCAATACATGTTGCACGTTGAGCGTGGAGCAAGTCTCATGTGCGATGACATGTAAGGTTAGCCCGGGCCGCTTCATCCCACCATCCCGCAAGATGCAAAGTACACAAAAATCAAGCGACAACAAAAGCATCAACGCCCACAAAACCATTGTGTTCTACTCGTGCAACAGATGTACGCATAGAGTTGGCTCTGATACTACTGTTGGGTTCGTTGCATGGAAAACAAAAAATTTCTATCGTAAGAACACATAAAAGCAAGATCCAATCTATGGCAAAGCCAAGACCTAATCCACGAGATCGGTGCAACAGGATTGAAGAGAACTAACCCTCATATATCCAAGCGTTTAACGAGATCAGATTCTCGTGGTTGATGTAGTCGATCACTTGCCGATCTCAAGATCATGTAAACAATCACTCGGTCACACATACGGAGTCTATGAAGACCTTCCTATCCCTATTCCAGCGGGCAGCGGAGGTAGTAGATCCCCTCGGAATCCTAGTAGCATGACAGCGTGGTGGTGGTGGTTGTGGAGGACAATCCCTGCAGGGCTTCGCCTAAGCCGGAGAAGGAAGACGGAGGAGGAGAGAGGTGGCGGCTAGGGTTTAGAGCCAAGCGCAAGGGACAAGGGTGGTGTGCACCCACCCCTCCTTATATGGAGGGGAGTGTGGCCAAGGGTTCCCAGCCCTTGACCCACTCCTTCCCCAACTCAACCAAGGGAAGAGGTGGGAAACTTCCCCTTTCCTTATTTAGGGTTTAACAAACTAGAGTTTGTCCCCAAATAATTTGGTGGCCCAATTTGCCCCTTGGGGTTTGGTGCGGTAGGACCTAGTGCTCCCCTGCGCCATGCCTCAGCCCAAGTGGCCCCTCCCAGGTGGTGGCCCCTCTAGAACATTCTAGAAGCTTACGGTCAAAATACCAAAAATATTTCCGAACCCCGGAAAATGACTTTCCTTATATGAATCTTATTCTCCGGACCATTCTGAATCTCCTTGTGATGTCCTGGATCCAACCCGAGACGCCGAACAACATTTGGTCTCCAACTCATATTCCATTTCTACTTAAACAACAGCGAACCTTAAGTGTGTCACCCTACGGTTCGCGAACTATGCAGACATGATCGAGACACCTCTCCAGTCAATAACCAATAGCGGGATCTGGAGATCCATAATGGCTCCCACATATTCAACAATGAATTCGTGATCGAATGAACCATTCACATACGATACCAATTCCCTTTGTCGCACGATACTTTACTTATCCGAGGTTTGATCGCCGGTATCTCTATACCTAGTTCAACCTCATTACCGATAAGTAATCTTTACTCGTTCCATGATATGACATCCCTTGTGTCCTCGTCACATGCTTGCAATCCAATTGGATGACATTCCACCGAGAGGTCCCATAGTATATCTATCCGTCATATGGATGGACAAATCCCACTCTTGATCCATGCGCTTGAACTCATATTTTCATAATACCCAATGACACCCTTATAACCACCCAATTATGGAGGCGGTGTTTGATGTGATCAAGGTACTCATCCAGTGACGATGATTAACATGATCTCATGGTCGTAGGATTAGGTTACTATGTATCTGAAAGCTTGTAGCAAAACAAACTTAATGACTTTATCTAATGTTATGCTTACTATGGGTGTGTGTTCATCACATCATTCTCCTAATGGTATGACCTTGTTATTAATAACATCCAATGTCCATGATCAGGAAACCATGATCATCTATTAATTAACAAGCTAGTTTAACAAGAGGCTTACTAGGGACTCTTTTATGTTTACAAAACACACAAGTATTAATGTTTCCGGTTAATACAATTATATCATGGGATGTAAACATTTATCATAAACACAAATTTATAATAATAACCACTTTATTATTGCCTCTTGGGCATATCTCCAACAAAAGAAAGAAGAAAATATGAATGCAAAAGGTGGGAGGAGTTCATCCTCCCCAAGCTTAGGCTATTGACCTATTTGAATCAATAGTTTCCACCATCACCAGGTGGCGGCTTCTAGTATGGGAATTTTGTATAGTGGGTTGAAAAATCAGTCATGAAAGAAGTGAAGTTCTGAGTGAGATCGACTATTTTGGCATTCGCATCTTGCAACATATTTTCAATGTTGTCGATACGATGTACCACATGGCTAAAGTCACTCCTCGGGACATAGTCGAATCCTGGTTGTGGTGGAGGCATACCTTGTTGGTGCTAAGGGAAAGGCTGATTGTGGTGGTGCTATAGGCCATAGTCGTCCAAGCCTCATGTGTTCTAGTCCTCTCCTTCTTGCCCTTGCTATTGTTGGCCAGCTGCTACGTTTCCTCAGTTGGGATGACCTCCCAGTGGTGCAATCCTCCCTAAGAGGATCAGTTCTTGCTGGAACTCCTCATGTGTTTACACCGTAGGGGACTCCCCTACGGTAGAGAAGTAAAAAAACTCCTTCTCTATGAGGACCAAACTTTGTTTACCTGGCAAACCAAAAGCTTGGATAAGAGGAAGCAAAACTTGTTGGAGTTCACCATTAGGCTCAAAATAAAACTGATAAGAACAAAGGGAGCGTTGGGGTCTATAGATCCCCATGAATTTGGTGCTAGCCATGTGAATATCATTCAGCGTCTTACTGCCAGCCACGGCTCTTTCCTGTGGCAGGACAAAACCACTTGTGTAGGCGATCTGTGTGACCATGCCTCCACAGCGGATGTCCCTAGTGGAAGCTGCACATTGGCAGCAAAAGTGCTAGATGAGAAGAGCACGCAAGTTTATGTTGTGCTCCATCTCGGGGTGCAGGGCCACATGAATTACGCTTATTTTGGGGCCTGCCAATGCCCCGACATCTCCTTTCCCAAAAATAGAAATCACTAAGTGTAGTGACCTTTGATCGATAAGAATCCTAAGTCCCTGTGAATAACATGCTAGTCCCTGGATCAATAGCTAGCACTCATAGTCGATGAAATATCATGTAAAACACAAGTCTTTATTACAGGAATCAAATAATCTAGAGTTTATATTATTATAACATAAGCGAAATATATACAACTTGAAGTCCCATCAATGCCACAGGCAGGTTGAGTGAAGACCCATGATCCTAGTGCACCTTTCAACGACCTCCAAAATTTTGCACATGAAATGTGCATCCAAACATGTTGGTCAATATGTAACACCCCAAAAATATTAACGAGGATCATTGCCAAATTAATCAAGATTAGAGTTAACAAAAGCATTTATAAATTAAATTCAAATCTTAATGCTTGTGTGTATGAATGCTTGCAACGCCATGTTTGATTGTTGTAAATGATGAGAAATGGTTTAAAGATCAAAACCATATCATCTAGGTCACTACCAAATCAAATCAAAGCAAAAGAAAATGAACATATAAAGCCTAAGATCTAATGGTCATTTCTGCCAAAGTTAACCACTAGCTCACTTTGAGCATCTCTAGAAACTAATCTCAAACAAAAACTTTCCCATTTCTTTTCTCCCCTTGCTAGACCTAGTGACTAACGAGGTTTAATCTCGTCAATGCCCATTGTTATGGACTTGGGTTTTGGAGAAGATGGGGATGCTGGAGATCATGGCACGGTTAATAGACAAGCAACCAGGGGACACGAGATTTACCCAGGTTTAGGCCCCCGGAGGGAAAAACCCTACTCCTGCTTGTCTGTTCTTGATTACGGCGGAACCGAAAGTTACAGGGTGCGCAGATTCGATCTGGCGTGGATGCGTGTGCGAGAGTATGAGTCGACCGACCTAGGACGTGCCCTCCTGGCCTTTATATAGACTTAGGCAGGTCCCGGGCATAGTCCTAGTCGGTTACAGGTTCTAGGGTTTTACCCCTTTGAATTTCCTATCTCCTCTAGTCTTGCTCTCCAAGGATCCGAAGGTGTCATGGGCCTTGGCCACCCGAAAATCTCCATGGGCCAGCGCATGTCTGCTGTGGGCCTTCCTTGGGCTGGACCAGGTATGCTGAAGTCACGTACCCGTAGGGTATAACCATGTCAGTAGCCCCCGAGTGATCAGTCGAATTGTAGATTCGGCTGAGGACTCTTCCATCCTTCGGGTGCAGCTATATGTTAATAGTATATGTGTGTAGGGATTGTTGATGCGTGTGCCTGACTCACCTGACGGATCAGGGTCAGTTAACTGTCTTAGGATGAAACAACACGATCTTCTTCAGGTTCGGGTCCCTCAACCCGGACCTGGAACATATGCTGGCATAATTTGACTCAGGCCGCGGAGGACTTACAGGAGTGGAATTCCAGTGATTTTAATTGGTGTACCCAACGCGTCCTCGGGATTTTTCATCGTACCTGCTGGTACGGATTCATACTAGCAGAGCGCAGTCAGGTGCGTTGCCAGGCCATCAGATGATATCTGTAGGTCTTATCTTTGCATCGCAGACGCAGCATCCGAACATTTATCACCTCGGAGGTGCTTCGGGTGGCCTAGAGATTGACGCTCACTCGGCCGTTTTGTTGGGGCAAAGTTGCCAACAAGTTTTTGCGTGCTGATCCGGAAGATCGCAGACGAGGATTTCATAGGGTGCGCGACCAGCGCTCCCTATGGGAGTAGCCCCCAAGTGTCTGTTCGAGTCGTAGACTCGAACGGAGACTTTAGTTCCAGCATTGTTTCTGTCGTTGAGTCCGCAGGACTCAAAAATTTTTGGATGCTTAAATCCATCCTCCCTATGGGAGTAGCCCCAGAGTCTGTAGTGGAGTCGTAGACTCGACGTAGGACTCAGAGAAGTAATTTGTCATCATTTGTTCTGTCGGGTGCGCGGCCAGCGCTCCTGATAGGACTAGCCCCCGAGTATTTAGTCGAATCGTAGATTCGAGTGAGTACTCTTAGTTGTGGAGCCGAAGTGGTGCTAGTATAGCTTTTGATGACGTCAGTGCTTATGATCGATGACCTCAAGCGTCTGCTACGCCAGAGATGACTTGACTGGACGAAGCGTGGGTCCCACTTGCTGACTTTGAATTGACCGGTCACGCGCGGCGTGGAGATGATTACGGTGTCTCCTCGATTTCCGCGCGTAGTGGACGGCGTGGTAACGATGGTTCGTTTTGGTGCTGACACGTGTACGGCCAGATCTACCGTTGGCGTTAGGTCTTCTCGATGGACGGCCAGCGTGCGTCGTCTTCGCTGTTATAATCCTTGGTGAAATCGTGGTTTGTTTTTCACCGCACCAGTTCATCTATTCACTGCCTCCTTGTTCTTGAGCTATTCTTGCTGCGCGCTGAGATTTTCTGCAACATTTCCTCTGTTCTTTCTGCTTTGGCATCGCCACCACCGCCGTAGCGCCACGGGGAAAACAAAGAAGTCCTCATCTGCGGTTGGGACCAGCGCCGCCGGAGTCAAGAAGGGCACCGCCGCTGCTCGCGTCACTGATGGTGGTTGGCGGCGATCAGAGATGCGGGAGAGCGATCTCCGCAAACTGCGCGAGCAGGGCCGAATCCCGCAAGATACGACGGCCGTGAGACTCCCCGGCAATGAGGTAATCCCCCGTCCCCCTTCTGGGTACCGGGTTATGTTTCTTGCCTTCGTGGTACGCGGGTTTTCTTTTCCGGTCCACGATTCCTCCGTGGATTGCTCTTTTTCTATGGGGTTCAGCTGCATCATCTATCTCCCAATTCTCTTCTCCACATTGCTTGTTTTATCACGCTTTGCGAGTGTTGGCTTGGCATTGAGCCGCACTTTGGCCTCTTCCGGAAGCTTTATTACGTGAAGAGGCAGTCTGGTTCGGATGGTGTGTATCCCATTGGGGGTTTCATCATCTCCCTCAGTCCCAATGTGCAATTCTTTTCCTTTTCCATGTCCGAATCTATCCAGTACTGGCGGAGGCGATGGTTTTACATCCGTGACTCCGTATTGCCTAGGCAAGATTTTGGTCTTGTTCCCTTTGACCCCTCCCAAAAGATTGAGAAGAAAAGGTCTTGGAATAACCAAATCTTAGACGGTGAGGTGGAGGAGATAGAGGCCCTTTACCGTCGGGTGGAGGATCTCCAACTGATTCCTGAGAAGGAGGTGAACGGCGTGGACATCATCCGGACGTTTCTTGAGTGGCGGGTGCAGCCTCTCCAAGCGAGGGCACACCCGATGTTTCTTTATTCTGGGTGCCGTGATCCGACGAGGGTTTCGAGTGAGAAAATCTCCGAGTCGAGTCTTGACAAGGATCTTCGCGTGCTGCTGAAGTTCAAGGCCGGAGAAGAACTCCCGGGGAAGTCGCTGACTCCTCCCTTTTCTTCGACGTTGGTCGTGCCGAAGGTGTAGATTTGTGCACGTAGTGCTCCCCCTTTTTTGTTGGGTGTGTATTTTTTTCCTTTGTTTGCTAACAAAGTTCCTTCTCATCTTGCAGAGCTTCAAAGTGCCGGGCATGGTACCACCATTGCCCGAAAGGTATCCGAATGCCCCGGATAATGAAGTGGTTGATTCCGTGTCCGAGCTTCCGTCGGCGCGCTCTCCGGCGGAGGATGCCGACGAGTCGAGTGAGGACCATACGCGCAAGCGATCACGGAGCTCCAGCGAGTCTTCGGATGCCTCGACTCCTCCGACTCCCAGAAATCCTCTGGGCCTTGAGCGTCATGATGATGGTCATGGAGGTTCTTCCTCTCCCCTTCCTGCTATTCCTGTGCGGGCTGTTGCGCCGCACCCTCCAGCAAAGCGGAAGAAGGAAGAAAAGAAGGAGGAGAAGAAGGAAGAGAAGAAAGAGGAGAAGAGGGCCCGAAGGGCTTCTCCCATCTTCGACCTGAGCGCATTGGGCTCGTAAGTTTTCTTGTTGTACTGTTACCCTTTTCCCTTGATGATGTTTGCACCTGTGTTGATTGGCTTCGTATGCAGGCAATCATCCCACGACTCTAGTGATGGTGCGCGGGAGATGATGGGGGAGTCGAACATTGCGTCGCCTCCTCCTCAGACGGTGGCGACTTCGGGTGGCGCCGCTCCAGATCCTCCTGTGCGGGAGGGGCTGGTGGTTGCGCCTTAGAATTTCGCGGGCGGGCCTTCGGGCTCGCCCTCGGAGCATGTAAGTTTTCTGCTTCCTGTCACGGGGGAAGCCCCCGAGTGTCTTCGGATGCTAATGTTGTTGTTACTCCTTTGTGTTGGGCGTAGCCCCCGAGTCTTTTTCTTACTGCCATTTCCTTTTCCTGCAGCCTTTTGTACAAGAGGCCAAACGGCTGGTGGAGGAACGCCTGGCGCTGGAGGCGAAACTTTGGCTGCTTCAAGGTACCCGTCTACCTTTTAGCACCTTTCTTGTTTATCCTGTTCCTTGTTCTTTGACACTTGCTTGTTTTAAATGCAGAGGAGCATAACGACTCTCTCCGTGAGGTTGATGCTCTAAAAAAGAGCCTTGGCCAATCGGAGCAGAAGGCCGAAGCCACCGCTGGTGCGAAAGAGCGCCTTGAGCTGGAGCTGACGAAGGCAGCCGAAGCGAAAGAGCGTCTGTAGCAGGAGGCCGCAGATCGTGAGGAGCAGCTGGCCACCGTTGCGGCTGCTCGTGAAAGAGGGGTGGCGGAGAAGCTCATGGCTGCTGCCAAGGCTATTTCGGGTGAGTGCTAGCTTTTGTACTTGTTTCTTTTTCTACAGATCTTCTTCTATGCTGCCTTTCTTCATGTTTTCCTTCGTTTTTGTCTCAGATGCCGCAGGCATCGAGTTTGACCGCGGTGCTCTGGAGCACGGGAGTGCTCTAGATGATGCCACTGTTGCGGTCAAAGACCGCTGCAGCACCGTCGTCAACTCCCTTGCCAAGGCGAAAGAGGTCCTTGGTCGCTTCTACTAGGAGCTCTTCCCGAAGGGCGCAGCCCTGGATGATGTGGACGCTCTGGCAGAGGCTCTGTCAGCCGAAGCGCCTGCAGCGTACAAGCGCAAGCAGAAGGGCATCGGCGCGTCTGTCGGGCTGGCGATGGCCTTGGCGGCTGGAGCGGAGCTGGACCTGCCTCAGATCACTTCTCGGATGCCGACGGCTGCGGATGGATCCGAGGTAGCCTTCGCCGCCTACTCCGCTCGCTGCAGACGATATGGGCCCAAGCTCATTGACTTGCTGTCTGAGTACGCACTGCGGCAGCAGGGCGAGGCCAAAGCTAGGCAGTCTGGTTCTGAGGCGACTCAGTGTCCTGCACCTTAGGCATAGTAGACGTAGGGTAGTTTGTAGTCTTCTTTTGTTGTAAATATCTTTTGTAGTACCATCCTTGTGCCACGTAGTGGCCTTATATATTTAATGAATTCCTCCGAGTTGTGCTCTATCCTTGGCTGAATGTCTGTGTGCCTTCTTTTTTCTGCTGCTATAGGTTCCTTCGGGTGCTGACCCAGTTGACACTTCATCCGAGAGGCCCTTGCGACCATCATTGGATGATTTCTCGCAGCTCGCTTTTCTTCGAGATCGCGTGCGCAGCTTGGAGAGGGATTTGCTCGGGTTACGCGATCGCGCCGACATTTGGAAATCCAAGGCAGATCATGGTACAGCCAGAGAGGAGTATTTGATGGCGGAGCTGGGTCGGCTGTCCGAGCAGCTGCAATGTAAGTTGATCCTTCTTTCGGGCTGTAGCTCAGTTCTTCGGGTGAGCCTGCTGGCCTTATTCTTGTTTTGTGCGGTTGTCGCAGGTGCCAATCTTGCTCCGAGGGAAGAAAAGGAGCGTGTCGCTGTTCGAGTCAATTGCTTGACTCAACAGGACATGGAGGCCGGCAGCTTCTTCTGGATGGATCGCGATCGCGCCATGGTTCTGGCGACGGTGTAGGATCGTGTCTATCAGGTTTCGCGGGTGCTCCGCCAGGTGCAGACATCACTTTCCTCGGTGCTGCACGTCATGTTTCCTTTGGATGCCGTGCCGACGACCCTCGCAGGTATTTTGTTGAGGTTTCGGAGTGCCAGCAATGTCAAGGAGCTGGTGCGGAAGCAGCTCGTCGTAGGGTTGAAGGCTGCCTTGTCTCTTGTGAGGGTGCGCCGCCCTGACGTAGATTTGGCTGTTGTGGCAACTGGGCCACCTCTTCGACCGGATGGTGGCGAGTGGAACATGCGTCCGCATTACGCGGCTGTAAGGCAGTATGCCGAACAGATTATAGATTTGTTTGAGCAGCATGCTCAGGTTATTCTTCAGAATAGGTAGGACCTGAAAATAAACAGATAGATGTAAAATTTGTATATTGCAGCTGGGCGTTTTGTGCCCTTTTTTGTAAATGTTTGCTTGTTTGTGAGCACATAGTGCTTTGATTGAGTACGTGTCCTTTTCGTTTGCCTGACGTGGTCAGCTACTCAGGTGTACACGTTTGGTCCTCAGTCGATGAAATCGTGAGGTGGGGGGAGCCCCCAAGTGCGTATGTAGCATGTAGTAAAGTTGCAGAAAAATAGTCAACCGAAGGTTGGGGGCGAGACACTTAGCTTTATTTATATCGTAATGGAGAAGGTACATGGTTCTGCTGAGTAGCCTTGGCTGAAAGCCTTATTGAAAGTAAAAGTGGGTAGGTTGCTATGGGTAGAATCGTCGCAGGTGCGAGATGTTCCATGGGTTGGAGTATGCGACTCCAGACTCCACGTATTTGAGGCGATAGGCGCCACCTGGGATGACTTCGGTGATGACATAGGGTCCTTCCCATGGTGACTCGAATTTATTCGGTCGCTTTTGCTTGAGTCGCAAGACGAGGTCTCCTTCGACGAAGGACCTTGGGTGCAGCCGGCGGCTGTGGTAGTTGCGGAGACTCTGCTGGTACACCGCTGATCGAGCTGCTGCTATATCCCGTGCTTCGTCGAGTGTGTCGACGGCATCTTCGAGTGCAGCCGTGGATTCGGCTTCACTGTAAGCAACGACTCGTGGAGCCTGGTAACACGGCCTCAGCTCCGTGCACCATGAAGAACGGTGTGTAGCCGGTGGAGCTGTTTGGCGTAGTACGTAAGCTCCATAGGACAGACGGTAGCTCTTTCGTCCAGTTTCCAGCTTTGTGCTCGAGTGAGCTCATGAGGCGCTTCTTGATGCCGGCGCCGATTAGGCCGTTGGCCTTTTCCACTTGCCCGTTTGTTTGCGGGTGTGCCACTGAGGCATACGTGATGTTGATCCCGAGGCCTTCGCAGAAGTCCTGGAATTCTTCGGAAATGAAGTTCGATCCGTTGTCGGTGATGATGCTGTGCGGTACGCCGAACCTGTAGACAATGGATTCGAAGAATTTGACGGCGGTTTTGCCCTTCTGGTTGGTGACTGGCATGGCCTCGATCCACTTGGTGAATTTGTCGACTGCGACCAGGAGGAAGACGTGTCCCCCTTTCGAGGACTTTGGAAGTTTGCCGATCATGTCGAGGCCCCATTGGGCAAAAGGCCAAGCTATGGGTATGGGTCGAAGTTCGGACCCAGGTGCGTGCGGTTTGTCGGCGAACCGTTGGCACCCGTTGCATCTTCGGACGATGTCCTTCGCGTCGCTCATGGCCGTTGGCCAGTAGAATCCTGCTCGCAGAGCTTTGGCGACAAGGGAGCGGCTACCTGCGTGGTGGCCGCAGATGCCCTCATGGATGTCTTGGAGTATGGCCTTGCCGTCGTCAATGGTGACGCACCGTTGTAGCACACCCGTAATGCTGCGTTTGTACAGTTCGCCGTTGATGATGGTGAAGGCTTTTGACCGACGAGATATGCGCCGGGCATCTGTCGGGCTGTCAGGTAGTTCTCCGTTTATCAGGAACTGGAGGTATAGTTGCGTCCAAGTTTCTTCGACTGCCATGACCTGCATCAGGTTGATCATGGCAACTTCGGTATCCAACTTTTTGGGTCCTTCATGACCTTCGGGTAGCGTAGCTCCCAAGTGTTCTGCTTCTTCGGGTGATCCCTTGGGGAATTTCCGCTTGATGGATGGCACGCAGATCTATTCGAGGAACACACCTGGTGGCACCTTTGCACAAGTGGAGCTGATGTTAGCGAGTCTGTCGGCTTCCTCGTTACTTTCTCTCCCAACGTGTCGAAGTTCGCAGCCGTCGAATTCTCCTTCGAGTGCGTTGTAGAGCGCGCGGTATGCTATCATGTTTTCGGCGTGTGCGTCACACTCATTCATCGTCTGCTGGACGACGAGGTTGGAGTCACCGTAGATGACCAGGCGCGTTGCGCCGCATATTTTTGCCATCCTCATGCCATGGATGAGGGCTTTGTATTCGGCTTCGTTGTTGGAGGCTCTGAATTTCATCCGAAGAACGTACTTCATCTTGTCACCTTGCGGGGAGGTCAGTATGACTCCTGCCCCTGCTCTGGCTTCGCGCTTGGAGCCATCGAAATGCATTGTCCATGATTGTGACATGTCTGGGGTGTCTGGCAGCTGCAGCTCCATCCAGTGCACCAGGAAGTCCGGAAGGACTTGAGATTTGATTGTGTGTCGCTTCTCGTAGATGATGTCCAAGCGTGATAGTTCGATTCCCCACAGGGCCACCCGTCCTGTGGCCTCGGGGTTATTCAGGATGCTGTTCAGGGGTGCCTCGTTGACAACCATCACCTGATGCTCCTGGAAGTAGTGGCTCAGCCGTCGAGCCGTCATGAACACGCCATAGGCTAGCTTCTAGTAGTGCGGGTACCGCTGTTTGGTTGGAGTGAGAACCTCGCTGAGGTAGTAAATTGGGCGCTGGACCCCGTGGGTCTTGCCTTCTTCGGGTCGTTCGACCACGAGTACGGTGCTGACCACCTGGTGTGTGGCTGCTATGTACAGCAGCAGGGGTTCGCGCTCCTTTGGCGTGACCAAAACTGGCGAGGTGGAGAGTAGCCGCTTGAGGCTTTCGAATGCATCATCGGCTTCTGGTGTCCACTCGAACTTGTCTGCCTTGCGTAGCAGCTGGTAGAATGGTAGGGCCTTTTCGCCCATGCGGCTGATGAACCTGCTTAGTGCCGCTACTCGTCCTGCGAGCTGCTGGACGCCCTTGAGGTTTTTCGGCTTCTCCATTGTCATGATAGCTCTGATTTTCTTCGGGTTCGCCTCAATCCCTCGCTGAGAGATGAAGTACCCGAGCAGCTGACCCGAGGGGACACCGAAGGTGCACTTTTCTGGATTGAGCTTGATCCTGTAGCGATCGAGGTTGTCGAACGTCTCGCGGAGATCGTCGATAAGTGTCCTTGCCTCCTTGGTTTTTATTACTATGTCGTCGACATAGACTTGGACGTTGTTACCGATCTGATCCTTAAGGAAGGCCTGCATGCATCGCTGGTACGTGGCACCCGTGTTCTTTAGCCCGAAGGGCATTGTGTTGTAGCAGAATACTCCGAACGGTGTGATGACCGCCGTTTTCTCTTGATCTTCGACCTTGAGTCAGATCTGGTTATAGCCTGAGTAGGCATCAAGGAAGGAGAGCTTCTCGCAACCTGCAGTCGAATCGATGATCTGATCGATCCGAGGAAGAGGGAAGTGGTCCTTTGGGCAATGCTTATTTAGTGACGTGAAGTCCACGCACATCCACAGGATGTCCGTGTCCTTCTTTGGGACCATCACCGTGTTTGCCAGCCACTCGCTTTCCTTGATTTCCCGGATAAAGTCTGTTGCGAGTAATCTGTTGATTTCCTTGCCGATAGCTTCGGCTTGTGGCTCCGACAGTCTTCGGATGGACTGCTTGACTGGCTTGGTGTCTGGAAAGACATTGAGTGCATGCTCAGCGAATTCCCTGGGAACTCCTGGCATGTCCGCAGGACACCAGGCGAAGATTTCCCAATGCTCACGGAGGAATTCGACGAGCGCGCCTTCCTATGTGGCGCTGAGGTCATTGGCGATCAACGCCGTCTTGGAGGCATCAGTCGGATGGACCTGCACTTTCTTGGTGTTGACGGTGGATTCGAAGGACATGTCAGGTGCGTTCTGCCTTGTGACTGGGGGTAGCCCATTGTCCGTCACCTCGTGGAGCCTTACAAGCTCGTCTTGCATGCCGAAAGACTGGGAGATTTTGTTGAAATCCCTGTCGCATTGGTCTGATCGGGAAGCTCCCATGGACTATGATGACGCCCCTTGGTCCTGGCATCTTGAGTAGGAGGTATGCGTAGTGTGGGACGGCCAGGAACCTTGCGAATGCTACACGCCCCAGGATGGCGTGATATTGCGACGGCCAGTCCACCACTTCGAATTCTAGGCGCTCCTGCCGAAAGTTGTCCGGCTTCCCGAAGATGACGTCGAGCCCTATTTTGCCTAGGGGGAATATGCCCTTCCCTGGGACAATGCCGTGGAACGTTGTGACTGATTGTTCCAGGCAGCATTGCGGGATCCGCATAGCCGCGAGAGTGCTTGCGAACATTAGGTTGATGTCGCTGCCGCCGTCCATGAAGACGCGACTCATCTCGAAGCCTCCGATCTGCGCCTCCAGCACCAAGGCAGCATGACCTGGGCGAGGTATCTGGCAAGGGTGATCCGCGCGAGTGAATGTGATGCAGGACTCCGATCCGCTGAGGTACTCAGGGATTGCAGGCGGAGTTGCCACGGCCAAGTTGATTTGTCGGGTGATTTTCTTCTGCACCCTATTTGTGGGGCGTCCCTTCTGGATCATATTTAGTGCTCCCTTTGGTGGGGGGTATCCGACCCCGGCATTGTTTTGCGCTGGTGCGACTGGTTGGTTTGGGCCTCCAATAGGCGGCGGTGGAGGAGCTCCGTGTGCTATTTCACCTGGCGCGGGTGCGTTTCCAAACGCAGGGATTGGAGCTTGTTGCCTCATCTGCACCATGCCTTCGCTGAGTTTCTGGAACTCGCGGCAGTCCTTGAGCATGTGGCTGGCTTTCTTTTTGCCATCCTGTTTGTCGATGTAGAAGTGGATGGTGCATGGACCCGAAAGTTTGTCGAATGCTGAGGGTCCGTTGTCGCGATCGCGGCGTTGCCACGACTGCGTTGGTCGTCCGTTGTCGCGGAAGTTTCCGCCGCGGTATCCTCCGCTGTTGCGGCTGTTGTCGTTACGGCGGTCGGCATAGCCGGCCGCGACCATGTCGGGCCCTGCCTGAAGGCGTCGATGGCCCTATCTTCGGAGATGTGTGCTGCGGAGTTCTTGGTTGTAGACCAGCATAGTATGTACGAGCGAATAGATTCACCCGTTCTCTGAGTGCAGGCTCGCAACTCTTCGATTGAGGCGGGCCTCTTGCTGGTGCCTTTGAAATTTCGGATGAAGCTGTAAGCAAGCTCCTCCCAGCTTCGGATGGATCCTGATGATAGGCTGCTGAGCCAGACTCGCGCCGCGCCTGTCAGCTGTAACTGAAGGCATTGCATGGTGGTTTCTTTGTTGCCTCCGTGAAGCTTGACGGATGACAGATGGTCGCTGAGCCAGGACTTTGGATCTTGCGTGCCGTTAAACTTCGGAGTATCCGAACGAAGCTTGAAGTTGCGTGGCATCTGTGTTCGCCGAACGGATCTGCTGAAGCATCGAGCTCCGCAGAGCTCTCCTTCGTCTTCATCCATCTCAGATTCAGACGAGCATGCACGCTTAGCGCGTGCTTTGTCGATCTTGCGCTGTGTAAGCTTGTCTGTGGCGTCGTAGTCACGTTTATTGCGGTGCGAGCTCTTCTTCCTTCGAGGAAGATCGTGCTCCTTTTCCTCTTCGGATGAGGGGGTGGGGCTCCGGTCGCGCCTGGCCGGGGCTTTCTTCTTCGGCTCCGCAGGAGCGTCTTCATGGAGCGCAGCTCCGATTAGTCCTAGCCCGGTGAGTGCGGACCTATGCATGGCCCTTTTCGGGTCCCCCTCCGGTGGTGGGTGAGCCGCGAGATACGCAGTGGCTGCCATGATCGCAGCTTGTGGCGTCTTCGGGATGATGTTGCCGTCGGCATCCATATCCATGAACGATGTGTGGAGAGTTCGGGTCACGTCGCGCCGCTCCTTGGGATCCATGTTTTCCACCCGTGAGCGGTGCTTGTTTCCCTGGTTTCCGTTTGTGCTAGAGCCGGGTGCGATGGTGGAGAGCGCAGCTCGTCGCGCGCTGGACTCGGAAGCTGCTTGCTTGCGTTTGTCAAGCGTCTCCTGCATCTTGACTTGTTACTTGTGCTCCTCGATGAGGAGGTAGTGGTATGCCATCAGTAGGTCACGCGAGGCATCTGCAGGTAAGACGATGTCGCCTGCGATGGCACGAAGCGCCTGAACCCATCCTTCTTTGCTAAGTTGGATGACGTGGCCGTTGTTTTCCCTGTTGGGTGGGGGGACTGGCTTCTTCTGTTTTCGCCGTTTTCGCCGTTTCGGTTGGGCGGCAGGTTAGGTGTTTCTTCGTCTGTTTGGATGACTGCGGTGCATAGATAGCGCTCGCAGATTGGTCGGCTGCTGCCGCAGCTTTCAGATCCGGAACCGTAGGTCCCTTCATCCGAAGGTGGATCACACAGATCGGAGTTGCAGCTGCTGCTGCTGTAGAACTCATCTGTTGATGGTGACGTGCGTAGCACGGGGTGTGGAGCCCACGAGGCGGGCCTGATTGACGGCAAGGGCACCCGCTCAGGGAGGCGGAGGGTGCCGGTTTGGCCCACCTGGAAGCAGAAGCTCCCGAACAAAATTTCGAGTCCGTCGCCTACGGGCTCGAAATCTTTCATGGTGGCCGGCGAGTGGGCGGTGAAGTCGAAAGCGCCGAAGAGGAGGTGATTCTCCGTCGCTGCGGAGTTGTAGATCGATCGGGTCGGAACCGTCACGACCGCACAATCAGCACCCCCAGTTCCCACAGACGGCGCCAATTGACGAGGTTTAATCTCGTCAATGCCCATTGTTATGGACTTGGGTTTTGGAGAAGATGGGGATGCTGGAGATCGTGGCACGGTTAACAGACAAGCAACCAGGGGACACGAGATTTACCCAGGTTCAGGCCCCCGGAGAGAAAAACCCTACTCCTGCTTGTCTGTTCTTGATTACGGCGGAACCGAAAGTTACAGGGTGCGCAGATTCGATCTCGCGTGGATGCGTGTGCGAGAGTATGAGTCAACCGACCTAGGACGTGCCCTCCTGGCCTTTATATAGACTTAGGCAGGTCCCGGGCATAGTCCTAGTCGGTTACAGGTTCTAGGGTTTTGCCCCTTTGAATTTCCTATCTCCTCTAGTCTTGCTCTCCAAGGATTCGAAGGCGTCATGGGCCTTGGCCACCCGAAAATCTCCATGGGCTAGCGCATGTCTGCTGTGGGCCTTCCTTGGGCTGGACCAGGTATGCTGAAGTCACGTACCCGTAGGGTATAACCATGTCAGTGACACTGAAACCAATGGAACTTTCCAACCTTGCAGAAACATTTCCAGACTCTTTTGAGAGGCAATTCAAATTTGAATCTATCTTAGGTATCAAGATAGCCATTTTTGGAAAACCACTCAAACCTTCACCACTTGGCAAACCATAGCAACCAGAGACTACCAAGTATGTGACCATCACTATAGAGGTTCCAACCTTTAATAAGGTAGAGATCCCTGTGTTTACAATGCTAGTCCCTGGATCAATAGCTAGCATCCATAGTTAAGATGTAATATCAAGAAACAAAGGTCATAATACAACTTTATAACCAGGAATAAAATAATTCATTACATCTTACATAGCTCATTTGGCTATCTCATTACAATGCAGCAGAAATAACTATAGAAATGTTGGTTGTAGACTTGTAATCCTATTCAACACACTTTACTAACATCAAACAAACTTGCAACATAATAAGTTGCATCCATAAGGGTTAATACATTTGAATTGTATTGGCAAGTTTCACTACTATTTAGAAATAATTGGGTCCTATCAATACATGCATATTTGGCTAAGTAGGGTATAGGCTCATTTGCAGAAAGCAATATGGTTTATCCTATCTTTTCAAAAATAGTTTTGATCATTTAACAATCTTTCTGAACTTCTTGGAAAACTCCAAGTGCTTCTAATCCCTTGTTGACACCGTCAAGTTTTACTTTGAGAAATTGGAATGTTGAGATCTTCCATAGCTTCAGGCCTTAGTTGCTCAGAGTTGTCCATAACCGGGGACATGGCTAAGTACTTAGAATTTGATCTTCTGCAGAAGTTGTACACTTTACCAACATGACACAATCTCGTCTTGACGCCACCAGTGGCCGCTGGATAAGTACACACAAAATGGAGTACCGACAGATCGAGAATGTGACAAAGTCTTTCCATAGGAGTCCTCCCAATACACAATGCTAGCTTGTCAACCAGGCACCAATGTAAGGATATATTTCCAATACACAATTCTAGTTAACCTGAAGATGCCAATGCAAGGGTCTTCCACTATGTAGTTGACTAAGCTAGAGCCCATTTAGCATGTGGCTGTACACGAAAGCCACTGTACGAGAAACTTGTTCAATCTCTAAGTCCCTGGGTGGTTTTCTTCTAGTGCACATACAAAAAGATAGCCATATAAACATGGTTCCCTTTGTTTCCACCTTATCCAAAATTGAGTATCCTCTTTCCACCCAGGTGGTTCATTGAGTACTTATTATATAAAACATATATTTTTCCAACACTTCATGTAATCATGATATGGTATTCCACCCCAAGTATATAGCAGGGCTAAGCATACTGCAACTATGATGTTTTTGCTAAGGCAGATGGATTTCCTAATAGGACATAGCATAGCATAGTAATATAGTAGTCCTATCATGCATACTACAAAAATCCACTAAGTGTAATGAAAATAGTAGGACATGGTTGATAGTGTCACTTGCCTTTTTAGTAGAGAATATTGGTTCACTCCTTGATTTTGCAATAATTCACACTCTTCAAATTTCACTACAATTCAAACAAGCAAGCACATATTCAAACTAGCATTCAAACAATTCACCATAGAAAATAATAAAATCAAGCAATGCATGCAAGCATGCAAAAGACTATTTTATTTGGAAAAGTGGTTTTTATTAGGCTCTAAACATTTTAAAGCTCCCATTGGTCATTTACAAAAGTGGTAAAATCTTTTAAGTTCTAGTTAGTGAAAATGGCCATTTAAATCATTTTGTTTTGCTAGAAATGATTTAAATCAAAGTAATAATTTGTAGGGTTAGCAAAATATATTCTTTAAACACAAATGTTAGTGTTTATGGTCAAAGTGTTTTAATATTACTCCATTTGAAAAAGGTTTCATCCAAACTCCATTTTTAATTCAAAGAAATATTTTTATTTGCTAGAAATGCTTTTAACAAAGTAATATTTTACTAAGGTTCATCAAATATGTTTTCAAATCCCAAAATTTGTTTTTTAGGGTCAGAGAGTTTAAATCACATCATTTTCCAAAAGATTTTACTTTAAAAGCATTTTTAAACCATAATCAATATTTTTATTTAGCTAGAAATGATTTTATTCAAAGATTTAATTCCTAAGTGTCACAAAACATACTTTTAAATCTACAAGTTGGTTTTATGGTCAGTAGGTTCAAAACAATCCATTTACAAAATATTTTACCATAAAAATAATTTTAGAATAAATTTTATATTCAAAATATGCCTAAATAAGTTTCTGCAAAAAACAACCAATTTACAGAAGAAACACATTAAACAAAGTGCATGGTTGCAAAGTAATCTCTCTGCTGATTCCATTGATGTAAAATTTGGACGTGTAGATTTAAAGTTATGATTTTTGCAAACTCCAACATCTAATAGAATGTTTCTGTTTATTTAAAATAACACAGTGCCACGCATCTTGTTCTTATTGGCCGAAAACGGTTCATGTGGATCGCGCTCTGTGGGCTGTTGGATCTAAAGCGCATGGCACAGCTCAGGATCAAATGTACCCCTTCGATTAAAATCTAATCCTACTCCTTCAATCAAGATCCATCGGACCACAGCAACTTGACCAAGTACTGGCGAAGCTGGCAGCGGCGCGCGCTTAGAAGGTGACGTTGCCGATGAACTAGGTCACACGGGAGGGAGAGAGGATGCTCACCAGACTCGCAGGAGTGTGGCGATGCTCAACATAGTCTCTGTTCGTCGAGGGGCGCTCGGGAGTAGCGGTAATTGCTCACCGGAGTTCGCGGCGGTGCCAGGTGCTTCTGTTCGTCGATGGGGGCGAGGTTACAGGCCATACCAAAGCAAATGGATGACACTGTTAGGTGCGCGCGAAGATGATGAACATGCGGCTAACAAGAAGAGAGAAAGGGGCAGTCTGTTCTTATGGGGAGGGGTCACCGAAGCAGTGGCAGACGTCGGCGGCGTTCAGAGGTCGTTCTTGCCGACGCTCTAGGGCAAGAGCGGCCAAGCTGGAACCACCGGTAGATGTGCAATGGTCTGGGGAGTAGTCTCATGGGTACTGGGAGGCAAAGGGAGGATCTATGTCGCCGGAATCGGCCGGAGTAGCTCGTCGGGAACAGTGGGTTCGAGCTAGCGATTTTGGCAGCCTGGTGGCCGAGAGGAGATGGCGCCTGGGGGAAAAGAGAGAGGAGGAGTGGGCGTTTAAGAATGCGTCGTCTCTGGAGAGATTTAAACCTGCATTGATGCGAAATTGCTGGAGTTTAAATGCGGCAGTAAATGGCGAGGTGCGATGGGAACGGTCGAGGGTGGAGACGATGACTGACAGAGTGGGGCTTGGTTGTCTGCAAGAGAGAGAGGGGGGGTGTGGGGTCTGCTGGTCAGCGTCTGCGTGGGTGTGTTTGTGCGTGAGAAAAGAAACGCTTCGGGATGGAATGGGTTGCGAGTTTGGGCTGGACTGGGCCTTGCTGCTGGGCTGGGTCTGTTTCTTTTTTTTGTACTGAATCTTTTTCCTTTTCTATTATTCTGTTTTGATTTTTGTTCAAATAATTCAAACACCATTTGAAATCAAAACTTTACCAAACTTTGAGTATATTCTAATACTGTTTATTAACATATCCTAAAGTCCAATTTAGAATATTTCTTTTATTCCTTTAGGGCATATTAATTATATAAAATAGGCCCTTGTCTTAATTCAAATAAGGTTTTAATTACGTTTTCAAACTTTATTTGAATTCTAAATTTTACCAAACCTTTTTCAGTAGGTTTTATTTATTCAAAATAACTTCACTTTGAATTATTATTATTATTATTCTTATTTAAAATACTTTAATATGTTTTAATGTTCATTTAAATTGGGAATTGTATTTATTTAAATAAAATTGGATATTAATAAATCCTTAGGATTTTATTTAAATAATCCTTTACTCTTTTTATTAAACAAAAATCTTTCATTTCATTTGTTTGGCCAAGATTTAATTTGGCTTTCTAAAATAGTCCTTATTTATTTATTTCTTCCTTTGCTTATAAAATCCATATCTTTTTATTTAAGGATCCAAAAATGGTGATTCCAACTTTTATAATTTTATTTATTATTTGTTTATCTTTTTAAATCCCTTTAGGATTTTATTTGTTCAAAATGGGTTTTGATGTTTCCATTTGGAATCAAAAAGTTTCTTTTCACCCTAAATTTCAACAATTATTTATTTTGTTTATTTATTTTTTCACATTTTAAAATTTAGAAAATTTTGGGATGTGACAATCACACTCACCAAAAATCTTTCAAAAATCTGAAAGTAATGTTCATGCGGCCATTTGATCAAACACCTGGTGATCACAATATAACTACCAACTATCTATTGTTTGTGATCAATCAATTGCTCAGCAATTGTACCCCAAATCTTTGACCTAGCTCACCCACGATCAACCCCACTATCTAAAGGTGCAATTGAGCCACTCCTCTTCACTACCTTGATCAATGCCATTGGTACCCGATCTCACCATGTCACTCGGACATGGACACAAAGACACATGCCACTCCTCGCTCGCCCACGATGTCTAGCTAGTAGTCGTGACCTCCCCGCCCCTCTCAGTCCACCCCTCGACCAATGGCGAGATGCGGAGACACTGGAACGGCCATGCCCATTTAAGACATGGACATGCTGAGAGCACGACAGAGCGCCATAGCCGCCTCGTGCAGACACACCGCGACTAGACCTCTCCGCTCGTACCCACACCCATGGCGTCACCAGCCACCGCCCAAACATGCTCATTGGTCACCGTGCGACCCCTTGACCACCGTACTCGCTGGTGGGCACCGCGATACCTGCACAGAGTGACGACGTCGCCCGACCAACTGGGACCACCCCTTGTCGCGCCACCACTCCCATGACGATCGCTACACCCAACAAAGTCGACCCATGCCTGCCTCCATGCTTAGCTCAGCCTGTAGCAACATCGTCGACGAGCCCTTGCCATGCCACACTGCCTCACTCGCGAGGGTATAAATAGAGGCCACCCCCAGCCTGAATCTTCACACCATTATACTCCTCTCTCACTTAGAAACACCCCTGACCTGTTCCCGGAGCAAGGCGAGAACCCTGTCACCGGAATTTGATCAGAGCCTGCCGTTGTCGTGAGGGAAAGGTGTCGTCGATTGGAGCCACCCCAGGAGCTGCCGTGACCGCCATTCAACTCGTCGTCATCGACAAGCTCGTTTGCCTGTGCCGCCAACCCTAGCTAGAGCCCTGGTAAGCCCCCATCCACCCTTACCATGCTGCTAGGTCAGAATCTCGCCAGAGCATCGCAGCGTAGACGATGAACCTCGACCGTAGATCGTGTTGTAATCATAGGGCCAGTATTGATCGATATCGCTTCATGTTAGATGACCCACTGACGCGTGGGACCAGCCTGAGTGAGCCTGCTGCGCATGTGCTATGCAGTTGGGCCAGCCCAATAGTGTTTCCCGCGCGAGCCTAGTAATTCAAATCTGGTCTTTTTCTTTTTATTCAAAAACCTTTTCTGTAGTGAACTTTAAAAATCAATTCAAAGAGATTCACTACACCAAATTGAATGAATCCAATTTTGTTTGAAAGTAGATGAAAATCTCTAATCACTCTCGTTGGATTCAAACATTTTGAAACTATGGATCACCCATGCTAAAAATAACAAGCCAATAGCTTTTGCAACTTCAAACATTTGTCTAAAATCAACCATAAGTGATTTTGAGTTGATTACAACTCTCAAAAATCACATTTGACAAGACCTTTCTGAATATGTAAAAATCTACATACTTACAAATAGTAGTCCTGGACCAAAACTAAAAGAATGTCTTTCTAGTCATTTTTAGCCACTTAAATATTATTAAATAATAGTGTTAAATTTATAAGTTAGGCTAACCTTTTTAAATCACATTCCCAAGTATTAGAATATGTGGTGATGACAATGTGTTAATATGATCCCATATTTTGAATTTGGAGAATATTAAATCCTAAGTAACTTTTCAATGAGTAGAAATTACTTCCCTAAAAATACGACAAATAAAATCCTATCACCCTTTCTTGTAATGATAGAGATTGTGGCACCCCGGATTTATGGTCTGATAATAGCCGTTATGCCTGCAATTCATGTTCCCATGATTAGTGCGCCGTGGGCATAACCGGCAAGTATCATTACAACATCCATAATTAACGAATACAAGTACTTACATTTGTGCCATATGGTGATGCAACATCAATAACGGAAGTCTTCAAGCGCAGAGCCCATGTCATGCCTTAACATACATGCTACTGACTGGGAAGACGGCCTAGCTCGCATAGACGTCAACATCTCCATCTTTCCTCTCGATCATCTGGAAGTCTGGCCAAGTAAATAGATAGGGACAATGCCGGTGAGTACTTTGAATGTACTCGCAAACCACCTTACGAGAACAATAATAACTTATATGCATTAAGGCTATGGTAGGATGGCTCTAGGAGAGGTTCTTTTATAAACTAGTTTCTCTTGTAGATATAGCATGTCTCTATATCTTTGTTGAAAAAAAATTGTAAAACAGTTGGAAACCTTTTTGAAAAGTTTTAAGAAAACACTAGGATTTGGGTCACCCACTCGTTTTCCTTCCGGTCATCTCATGACCAAACTCCTTCCTCCTTTTTCCGACCATCCCATGGTCAAAACATTTCCAAGCCATTTCTTTTCTGAAGTCCTTTTTGAAATCAAAACTAGCACCGCTCTACAGCAACCTCCCCAACCGTCCATGACCACAGACACGGCTAGTCGAATACATTTACACTCTGCAGAGGTTGTACACTTTACCCACACCATCCGATTACCCGTCCCTGATCTACACCGATCGTGGGTTAAATAACCGGTCAAGACCTTCCGGATGCCCTCTCCGATACAAGTTCAAACCCTATAAGGTTAATCCCCTCAAAACCGGGACGCCCTATATATTCACAAGCCAACCAGATGTATTTTGCACCCCACAGGGTGTGCTCTTTCAGTGAGGGGTTCATAGTATCGTCTGGCCACCATTAGACGGTATTTACCTTCCCAGACCGATGTTTCACAAGGAACTTTACAGGGGAAAGCCCAGCCTTCGGGAATTTGTTCTCCCCATAGTATTTTGAGACACCTATACCGGATTAGACAAACTTCCAGCCCAGCCCCGTCCCATTCCAGAGTAATGTGGTTGCACGGGTTAATTGTTCTAGCAAAACTGCAAAGAACCGGGTGCATTTTTGTAAACATTTTTCCTCCATCATTTATCCGACCATTTTGTAAACCAAAACCTTTATGCTTTTTCAACATCACTTGGTAGGCCAAGCGTCACCAAGGTTTTCTCATAAAAAAATTTTGTAAACCTTTTTTCGGGGTCTTCCCATCCCACACTTTTGCTTAGGCTAAATCGGGGTCTCCAAGGGGTTATGGTGTTAAACACCATCTACCATACTAAGGGCAGTTAAGTATCATAAAGATGGGTTTTACCTAATGGTACTAAGGCGTAATGGCTAGGAGGAGCCAAACATTCCCCACATAACATAATGTAGTAAAACAATGCAATTTGCATAAACGGGTAGATAAAAACATGCATAGGTAAAATAATAGGACAAGGTGTATGAGCAAGAAGGTGGCTTTCCTGTGACCAGCGAGATGTCCCGTGACTTCTTTATAATACCAGAATACTGAATACAATAATAATAAGAATATCCCGATGCTTCCTTCTTCTCAGTGTCACATAATCGCAACTATCGTCGTTATCGAGCACACATGCAAACAAACAAAACCACATTCAGAACAAGGCATACAAACATCAAACCATATAGCAAGCAAGGATAATCACATGATATACATCAGTAGGGTGTTGGAGTAATGATTTGATTGGATTGGGAGAAGATTTGGAGGCATAGGAAAAAGGGATCCTTTTTGATTTAGAGTCTAGGACCTACCTAAGAGAGAGTTTTTGACCAAGGGCTTGATCTGTATGATACCATTGTATAAAAATGATACCATCAGATAGGTATTAACAAAATGAATCCAATAAAAGTGGTTTCACTATTTTATCATTTTCCATAGATTTATAGTGGTTTTTATAGTAAATAAAACTCTAGTTTTAGGAAATAATTCACCAGAGTTGTTATTCACCTAGTTTCCAAAAATTGTTTCCTTGGGTGATTAGATAGTATTTGATGGACTGATTCACTGAGAGTTGGATTCACCTAAAAAATTACCAGAATGCCCTCAGGAAATTCCCAAAGGCAGTACCAGATGAGATTTGTCTTTTTCATCACATTTAATCTACAAAAGCTTTTGATGTGATTCCAAGGGAACTGGTTAGCTACTGATAGTACCTTTTTTAATAAATTGGATTCACTCTTTTTGGATAAACATAACTATTGTGGTGATTTTTGTGGTGAAATAACCATGTACAGGAGTTATTAATTCAACAAAACTGAAATAAGCCTCAATAAAAATTGGGCTCCTCGGGTTTGATATTTATGGGTATAGAAGTTTACTGGGAGTTGGAATTAGGTCATTACCTCATTAGGTTTGACCTAGGGAATTTTCTAAAGTCATAAATTCCATGTGTTTGTTATTTTTGCTACGGGTAATCTAGGAATCCATTTTAGGTGGGACCAGTGGGACAAGCATGTTATGGTTAAAACCTTCCAGCAGCAATTGTTCTTACTCCATTTGGAGTTGTCTACATCTATGTGGAAATTTATTGATAGAAAGTATACATCTAGGTGGTTTATTTATTGAGATAGATCTGGTCCTTATTTTGGTCAAACTAGGCACTACATGTTTAAGAAAACATATAGGTTCAAGGTAAAAATAATATCTGGCCACTTTGATACATTTTCCATTTTTGAAAAGATTTAAACCAAACATGTATCATGCAGATCTGTATTTTAAAACAGAAAAGAAAAGGGGTTGGAGGCAAACTGGGCCAGATCTGGGGGATGATGGGCCGCAGCAGGAAGACTCGCCCAACTCGCTGGGGGGACATGCGGATGCAGTTTAAACAGCCGACGGGTAGGGCCCACGTGTCGACGGGGGTGGAGTGGCGAAGGGTTATATGCGACTATGCACCGTCCGATTAGAAATTGATCAACGGCGTAGGTCATCGTCCTCCTCTCATCAGGTCGTGGGGGAGGAAACCCTAGGTAGGATCAGCGAAGGTGCGGGGGGGGGGGGGGGGGCTTACCGGTGCTCGAGCAAGGCCATGAGGTGGCAGAAGTGACGCGACGCTTGTCCTGGTATTGCCGACGAGTACGCCATGGAGGGTTCCTCACAGTGCGTGTTTAGAGACGTGGGGGAAGGCAGACGGTTGACGGGTACGAGGTAACACAGCTTACCTAGGTTCAGATCCCACGACGGTGGCGGAATCCTACTCCTTCTATAAATCACTATAAGGGCAATACGCCGAGTTACAGAGATAGGTTCTCTGTGCGAGGTTGTATGAATCGATGCCCTAAAGGCTCCCATAGGCCCGACTTATATAGTCGCCAGGTCCTAGGGTTACAGGGAAAAGTCCTAGCCGGACAGGTTACAGAGTTCTACACCGTCTATTACTAGTCTTGTGTATCTTGCACTCCAAGGCTCCGGGTACGCTGGTGACTCCACCATAGCCTTCCTTTATCCGGCATGGGCCTCCCAGAAGGCCATAGGCCATGCTACCAACTGTGGGACACCCGGGTTATCCGGATAAGAGACATGCTATGAGGATACCCATGTAGCATATCCCCAACAGTAGCCCCCGGAGAACTCCGAGATCTTGCGCCGTCTTGCCTCTTCATGTGGAATGCTCCGTCTAGATGGATGTCGGCAAATTGTCAAGCAATATCTTGTAGTCCTCCCAAAGAACCCTACAAGGTTTTCTCCGTCTTCAATATGTAAGTCGGAGAAATGCTAAATATTCCATCGTACTCTTCCATAGACGGACTGGATCCGTCCATGCCAGCATCTTCCGATGTGACGGCTCATCTGCCTATGTCAGCTAGGACGACATAGGCTTAGGTCAGCGACGCCTCGTAACTCACACATGCAGAGAGCGCAATCATGTCCGATTTTCCCGCGCGAGCGATACAAACCGTTGGCAGCGACGGTTGGAGACGTTGCGAAATTTCCGCGAACGTTCGCGAACACGTCGTCTACGCGTCAACCGTCCGATCAAGATGCACGAATCTTGACACTGGGGATGATAAATAGTAACCGTGGTGGAATTTCTACCTTTTACCTCATTCTCCCCTCGCGTCATATTCTTCCTCCAGCGCGTGCCCCCTCGAGCTCTCCGCTCCGAAATCGCGAAAAACCCTAGCCTTAATCCGCACCAGTCATCTCCATACTCACTCCATGGCTAGTAGCAGCACTTCTCCCTCCATGGCGGCGTTGAGCGAAGCCGCGGCGAAGCCGGCGAGCTCGGTCATCATGCCCCCAGAGGCGGTGATTGAGTCCACCGGCGGCGACCAGAATCTGGCGGCGCTGGAGCCGTTGGAGGAGGAGCTAGATTCGCACAAGGGCGACTGGCACGGCTCAGATATCACCGACCATGACATCCAAGAGCTGATCACCAAGGGCTACCTCCCTGCGATGGAGGGGCTCGCCTGGCGGGCGGCACCGGCCGGCGAGGTGACACCTTTCCCCAAGCCAGAGAAAAGGTGTACCTCAAAGCCCAACTGGTACGCGGCGTCTCCCTGCCCATATCCAACTTCTTCCTCTCCGTCTTGAACCACTATAGGGTCCAGCCCCAGAATCATTCTCCCAACAGTATCTTAGCGCTTAGCAACTACACGGCACTCTGCGAGGGTTACTTAGGGATAAAGCCTAGGATAGACCTCTTCGTGTACTTCTTCACCGTAAAATGTGAAGCCGGAGCCAGTAAGGAAGAACTTAGGAACTGCTGCACAATAAGCTTCAAGATTCGACCTGGCCGGCGGTTCCCCGACATCGTTGGCCACGAATCCTGCAAAAATTGGCAACAGACGTACTTCTATGGCCTAGACATTCCTCTGGCTGGCCGACAAGTAACGTACCCGGACTTCGTTGACAGAGCCGTCGCTGAAGCCTCGTCATGGAGATCCCAGGCCTCCCTTCCCTCTGACCTCGATGCTTCCCGCGCCATAAGGCGGATAGAATGGTTCGTAGAGACGGGTTTGACCGGCTTGGACCTAGCCATGTGCTGGTTCATCAGGCGAATCCAACCTCTGCAGCACCGCGCGAAGCTTATGCACGAGTATACCAGCGATAGAAGGGATAGCCTCCGCATCTCCGTGGACAACTTCTCGAGCGACTCCGTCAAGCTCCGCCTTAAGGACATCGTCATGGTGAAGGACAAGAAGCGTGGCTTCACCATCACCTACGACATGCTCGTAGATGGAAAGTGCCCAAAGGTAGGTATTTATTTTCCGTGTATGACATATACTCCAGTTCTTCCGTCTTGCAAATGTCATCTCATCTAACACGGTGACTTCTCACTTAACAGCTTAGCGATCTAGAGGAGGATAACCTGGCTGCCCAAATCTACGATCCAAAGATGAAGGAAGTCATGGTCGTGTCCGACAACGATGCTCCGTTGGCGTGAAAGAGGAAGAGCTCCACCTCTGACGCTGCCGACAGAGGCAAGAAGGAGAAGACGGAGGGTGGAGCCTCCAAGAAGACTACCGCCGCTCTGGAAGCGGAAAAGAGAAAAGTTACTGGGATCCCCTTTGCCAAAGCATCCCCACTTGTGTAAGCTTCTCTTCCTCCGACATTGTCTATTTATCTGTCTTGCTCCTGTACCTATGCATTTTGCACGTTTCAGGAAGAAATCCACGACCAGCCTCGAGAAGACCTCCAAATTGGGGGCTTCTAGAACCATCAAGGACATGCTGCATCGCGACGCATCTCTCGCCATCGCCCCTACCACTCCCTCCTTCAAGCCTTAGTCTGCCCCGACAAGCTCACAAGCTAAGGAGGCATCTGGCCCTTCCGCCATGGAAGTGGACTCAGGTGCTTCTACCGAGATTGCTGTCGTCGGCGAGCAGGCGATGCAGGAGAGTGCCGCCCACCAAATGGCTGAAGCTTCGGCTAAGGATGCCATCGGTGGCGGTAAGGCGGTGCTGGAAGCAGGTACCTCTGTCGTTGGCGTCACCCCCGCACCCAAGAAAACCATAGCCTATCCAAAGATAGTCTATCCGATACTTACACCGGGTAGCACTGCTTTGGTCCCTGGTGCGGCACCGACATCTCCGACGTGTGGTCTAGAGGAGCTCCGCCGGCAAGCAGAAATCTTGCAAGGAAACAGCGAATCCTTTGGCAAGTTGCTGGTCGAGAGTGCTACAAACCTCAAGATCATCACACTTGTAAATTTTATTTGCCTTTTGCATTTCATATGAGTATCCCACTGTAGCCCCCGAGGATGTAGACGAAAAAACCATAGGTTTTTGCATCTATATGCTCTAAGAGTGACTAAGTTAGAAAACCTCTCACTTTATCCCCCAAGCATGTAGTTGGAATGAAATGTTCCGACTAGATGCTTTAAGAGTAGCATACGTAGTGTTTATAAATTTCCATACTGTAGCCCCCAAGCCTCTAGTTGTAACTGAATTAGTTCCGACTAGATGCTTAAAGAAAAGCTAAGCAAATATCCAAGTTAAAAACTTTATACTATAGCCCCCAAGCCTCTAATCTAGAACTGAATTAGTTCCGACTAGATGCTTAAAGAAAACATAAGCATATTACTTAAGTCAAAAACTCTCGTTGTAGCCCCCGAGCGTCTAGGTGGAAAATTTCCGGCTAGATGCTCCAAGCAGACCAAACAAAGTTTTAACTTTTACCTTTTTTCCGCAGAACGAGAGTGCTCGGAGGGTTATGGCCAATGACAAGTACCAGAAGATGCGCGCAGACCTAGAAGCTGAAAAGGGTAAAACTGCCTTCTTGAAGGAACATATCACCAAAAGCAAGCGTCTGTTTTCTTTTTCGCATTCCGACTTGGTATTGCGCCCATATTCTCCGAGTACTCACTATGTACTTTGCTTTCTCCGACTTACAGAAACCATCGCCAAGGCCAAGAATATTGTCGAGCAATCCAAGCACATTCAAGAGCTGGATAGCGAGAACAAAATTCTTAAGCAGGAGAGGAAAGACATGCTGAAAATGCATGAGGAGTCAATGAAAGCCCTGCAGGACTCCGCCATTGAGGAAATCAATCGCTTGTAGGAGGAGATTGCGATCTTAAAAGATCAGAAGCAAGCTACCGATGAGCAGAATCAACGCCATAGCGAGGCGTATAAGCTCCTCAACAAAGAGAAAGAATCCTTGGCGGACACCCTCTGGCAAGCTGAGGCCAGCATCTTCAGTAAGTTTTCTCCGTCTTGGATTTATGTAATCTAGGTACTCTAAATTGTTGAACACATGCGCTCCTTGTCGGAATTCGCAGCTCCTATGGGTTTAACCCGATCGCCTCCTTTAGCCAAGGAATGCATGGTTCTTGTCGGTAACTTTATCAACACCGCCATCACGCAAGCCAAGGAGATGGCCAAGCCCCTCTAGATAAATATCAAGGCATCGGACTCCATGGCGAAGTACTCGAAGATTCTGCGTCGAGCCCCCGAGCGTATCACAAGATGGAAAGCTTCATGTGCACGGGCTGGCACAAGGATGGCGCTGTCAATGGTGAAGGCACATTACGAAGATGCCGACATCGACATGGTGACCTCTGGTATTCCCGACGTAGACGACGATGGCAAAGAGATTAATCATCAATCCATCTTGTCATCGCTCGCGGGTTATGACATCAGAGTTGCCGACTTGGTCGACATCAACGTCTTCATGCCGATGAACACCATCGATGGCGGCAACCAAAGCTCCTCCAAGTCTCTTCACACCGCCGACTTCGAGGGAGACTCTTCTGCTGGTGATGACGCTGCTTCTAAGTCTCCCGCGCCAAAGGAATGAAGAACAACTTTGTAATATTTGTTTCACCTTTCGTGCCTGTGTGGAAAAAACTTATTGATGTAACTTAAGGCGGAAAAAATGGTTGTTATTTCCTGCTACTCAAGAACTTGTTTCCAGCATGTATATATGTTTAAGCAAGTGCTGGCTTATCCATTACTTTGGTTCTTATGCTTGACTTTTCATGAGTCGGAAGACTCATTGTCGGAACCATGCGCTCAGGTGATGATTCCCAATGGCACCGTCAATAACCTAAGCACAAAATCGCCGACAATAAGTGCCAAAAGTCACTACTCCAGAATCCACATAAAAATGACAAAGAACGTGTAGACCAGAAAACTTAAGCTAACGCCTGTAGGTGGAATTTTCACAAGTGCAATCGCAAAACTTGTGCATAAAGGTTTTACATGATCCAAAAATGAACACTAAAGGAGGTAAAAGACTCGGAAATATGAGTGAACCAGAGAGCTTTATTTCATTGATCATATAAGGAGTACACAATTAGATAAAAAATGCTAAGTGTAGAAAGGACTTAGTTGTGCTATGTTCCATGGCCGATCAAGCTCCGGGTAGTCATTATCCGGGTCACATCGCTTACGCTTATGATCCTCGTTGGGTCTATCCTTTAGTTCACGATTGTCAAAAAGGTAGTAAGACCCATTGAGTAGTGCCTTGCTTATGATGAACGGTCCTTCCCATGGCGGGGATAATTTGTGTGACTTCTTCTGCTTAAGTCGAAGCACCAAATCCCCTTCTTTAAACAAGCGATGCCGAACGCGGCGACTATGGTAGTTTTGTAGCATCTGCTGGTAGATGGCAGATCTTTGGCATGCCAAAACGCGCTCCTCCTCGAGAAGGTCCACATCTAGGCGTCTGGATTCTTCAGCGTTATCTTCGTCGTAGGCGGCAACTCTTGGTGCATCGTGAAGGATGTCGGAAGGCATGATGGCTCCTGCTCCATATACAATGAAGCAAGGGGTGTAACCGGTGGATCTGTTGGGTGTATTTCGTAAACTCCACAGCACAGATGGCAATTCTTCCGCTAAGGCTCCAGCTGCTCTATGTAGCGGTGCCTCAAGACGTGGCTTGATTCCCGGCAGAATTAATCCATTGGCTCGCTCAACTTGACCATTCGATTGTTGGTGTGCCACAGATGCAAGGTCAAGTCGGATGCCTTTCTCCCAACAATAAGCCTCCACTTCTCCGAGTGACAAATTGCTACTGTTGTCGGTGATAATGCTGTGTGGGAGACCAAATCTCACCACTAGATCACGGACAAACCTGAGGGCAGTTGCCCCATCAAGCTTTCTAATGGGTTTAGCTTCTATCCATTTAATGAATTTATCAACTGCTACAAACAGGTGCGTAAATCCACAAGGTGTTGTCTGTAACGGTCCCACCATGTCTATCCCCTAGACTGCAAACGGCCATGTTATTGGTATTGTTCGCAATTCTTCAGCAGGAACATGTGGTTGTCAGGCATAATACTGGCATCCCATGCATGTCTCAACAAGCTTATCGTCGTCCACCTTCGTGGTCAGCCAGTAGAATCCTTGCCGGACGGCTTTCGTGACCAACGACTGAGGAGCGGCGTGATGCCCGCAATCTCCGAGATGGATTTCGCGTAGGATTTCCATACCTTCTAGCTGGGAAGCACACTTTAGGTATACACCAGTAGTGCTCCTTTTGTAGAGTTGCCCATTCATTATGGTATAACCCTTTGCTCGTCGTACTATTTGCCGTCTTTCGACCTCGTCGTCGGGCAAAGTTCTGTGTTCGATATATTCCATGAACGGTTTTGTCCAAGGCGGGGGGACCTTTGTCACCATGTTGACGAAAGAGTCAGCTTGATCCGGGTTGTCGATGTCGACTCCCTTCATAGATGGTGTGCGCAGATGCTCTAGGAAAACTCCTGGTGGAATTCTTTTGCGCCCTGATCCAAGCTTAGATAGCAGATCAGCCGCCTCGTTTTGCTCCCTAGGCACATACTTTACTTTGTAGCCCAAGAAGCTCTTGGCTATCTCGTCTACTTCGTCTCGATATGCCACCATCATAGGGTTCCGCGCATTCCAGGTGCCAGCCACCTACTGGGCAACCAAGTCGGAATCTCCACATCAAATTATGCGCTTGATGCCAATATCCTTGGCTACACGCAGTCCATGAATGAGTGCTTCATACTCCGCCATGTTGTTTGTAGCCTCGAAGTGGATCTGCAGAACGTAGTGTAGCTTGTCTCCTGTTGGTGACTGTAGCAATACACCAGCCCCCGAGCCGTTGAGAAACTTTGATCCGTCAAAGTGCATCACCCAGTACTTTGGTTCCGGCAACGGAGTAGCATCTGGCATCTCCGTCCAATCTGCAACAAAATCCGCCAAGGCTTGTGACTTGATAGCGTCGCGTCTCTTGTAAGTGATCTCGAAGGTGGCAAGTTCAATGCCCCACTTCGCGACCCTTCTTGTAGCGTCGTTGTTGTTGATTATGTCGGACAGAGGAGTCTTGCTCACCACTGTGATTGGGTGCTCCTGAAAGTAATGCCTCAGCTTCCGAGAAGCAAGGAATACTCCATAAGCTATCTTCTGGTAGTGCGGGTAACGGTGCTTGGACTCTATCAAGACCTCAGTCACATAATAAACTGGTTGTTGAACTCTGTACTCATAGCCTGGTTCCTTCAGCTCTACCACAACGATGATGCTGATTACCCGGTTGGTTGCCGCCATGTAGATTAACAAGGGATCACCAGGCTCGGGTGCTGCAAGGATAGGCGCTGAGGAAAGAATCTCCTTGAGCTGCTTCAATGTTGCATCTGCTTCGTCCGTCCACGCGAATTTGTCCGCCTTCTTCAGCAACTTGTAGAGTGGCAGAGCCTTCTCTCCAAGTCGGCTGACGAACCGACTAACTGCTGCAACACAACCTGTTAGTTGTTGAATATCCTTTAGGCATGTCAGACGGTTTATGTTTAAGATGGATTTGATTTTCTCCGGGCTGACCTTGATTCCGCGATGGGAAACGATGAAACCCAACAATTTCCCAGCTGGTACCCCGAAGACGCACTTCTTAGGGTTAAGCATCAAGTTGTATTTCCGGAGATTATCAAAGGTTTCTTTTAAGTCGGAGATTAAGTCATTTGACTTTTTAGACATCACCGCAATATCGTCCATATAGGCATGAACGTTCCGACCAATTTGGTCGTGAAGGCAACGTTGCATTGTCTGCTGGTAGGTAGCACCTGCGTTTTTCAGCCCAAAGGGCATTGTGACATAGCAAAACGGTTCCATATGGGGTAGTGAACGAAGTGGCCAATTGGTCTGACTTCCTCATCTTGATCTGGTGGTGTCCGGAGTATGCATCAATAAAACACAAAAGTTCCGAGCCAGCCGTCGAGTCAATGACTTTGTCAATGCGAGGCAAAGCAAACGGATCTTTGGGACATGCTTTGTTCAAGCCGGTGTAATCAACGCACATTCTTAATTCATTGGTTCCCTTTTTGGGGACAAGTACAGGATTGGCCACCCATTGGGTGTGAAGGACTTCTCGGATAAATCTAGCCTTAAGTAACCTAGCTATCTCTTTGCCAATGGCGCGTCTCTTCTCATCTCCAAAGTGTCGTAGAGGTTGTTTCACTAGTTGGATTTTGGATCAATGTTTAGGCTGTGCTCGGCAAGTTCCCTAGGTACACCTTTCATGTCGGCAGGTTGCCAGGCAAAGATGTCCTTGGTATCCAGGTTCGTCCCAATGGCAGTGACCTTGGAGGCATCGCCTACCACAAGTTCCACCGGCTTGGTCTCGATGGCGGCCTTGAATGTAGGAGCGGAGTCGGAGATCTGCTTCTTCGACGCGGGCATCTCTGAGTCATCGACCTTGCTCTGGATCTCTTTGAATTCTTCGCTGTAGAGGACAGCTTCCGCAACGACTGCTTCATTGATCTTGTTGTCCCTTGCCTTGGTAAAGCTTCCGGATACGATGATGACACCGTTTGGTCCGGGTATCTTGAGTTTGTTGTAGACAAAGCATGGCTTGGCCATGAACGTGTGTAATATGTCGCGGCCGAATATGACGTGGTACACGCTCTTGAAGGGGAACACCTCAAAGGCCATGCGCTCTTGGCGGTAATTGTTAACATCGCCAAAGGCAACCTGAAGTGTAATGCACCCAAGGGACCGAGCCTCCCGAGCAGGAACTACGATGTGGAAGATGGTGTTGGTCCGCCTTAGGTTTGCCTCCATCAAGTTCATCTTCTGCAGTGTATCCAGGTACATGATGTTGATGCTGCTTCCACTATCCACCATACACTTGGTGAACTCCACACCGTCAATCAAGGGGTTGATGACCACGGCATACTGGTTCTCCGTAGGTATAAGGTCTGGGTGGTCCGTCCTGTCCCAAGTGATTGGAACCTCCGACCAGCACATGAACTGGGGAACTAGGGGGAGAGTGTCCATCGGGATCCTAAGAGAGGTCTTCTGTTGTTGGACAGTGGGGGTGCCAAGGAAAGTGTGGTAGACTAGAGCCTTCTTCGCAAAGGGGTTCTTGCCCTTGTCTTCACTCTTGGCGGCGTGCTTGGGGTCGACGTCCTCGTCCATGTCACTTGAATCCTTGGACTCCTCCTCCTTCTTCTTCCCCTTGCCCTTGCCTCACGGTCTGTTCTTCCGACTTCGCTTGTAGCCGGACTCTGGGTCTTCCTTGAGGTCGTTGATGAACTCGCAGTGTCCATTGGTATGGGTGGCTTTGCCGTTGACGTCGAGGTGTATGCGGCACGGCATATCGCGGTACTCCTCGTAGGTTTGGGGAACGCGGAGCGGCGCCGAGGTAGTTTCACTTCCTCGCTGCAGCCCACGACCAGCTCCCCTTCCTCGGCCACGCTGTCCACCATCGCCTCATCCTGCAAAAGTCATAGCAACCATGTCGATAGATTGCTTTTCTTCTCGAGCGGTTTTCCGCTTTGTACTGCTGTTCCTCCGAGCTTAAGTTGGGAAGGCCGTTGTCGGCAAGGAGTCGCGAGCATCGTCGTTGGCAGCTGCGAACTCACTAGCCAACTGAATCATCTGTTTCAAGTCGAGCTAGTGATTGTCCTTCAAGCGCTTCACCTTATGTCGGAGCAACGTGCCCCTCTCCAACCCATCGATGAAGGCGGCCATGGCGGTCTGAGCGTGCACTCCTGCGCAGGAATTCTTCATGTCCAGCCAGCGGGAGAGGTAGGCGCGAGATGTCTCGTCTTTCTCTTGCACGCACCGCTATAGATCGCCCACAGTGCAGGGACGTTTGTATGTACCCTCAAAGTTCTTGGTGAACGCTTCTTGCATGTCCAACCAGTTGTAGATCGACTTCTCCGGCAAGTCGTAGATCCATTGACGGGCCGTGCCCGCCCAAATTAATGGGAGGTACTTGACGGCGACGTCGGGGTTGCCTCCGGCAATCTCCACCGCGTTGTCGTAGTCCTGCAACCATGTGGCTGGCTTGGTGGTGCCGTCATAGGGCTTGATGGTCTTGTTAATCCGGAAACGTTTGGGGTAAGTTGCGGACCGTATAGTAGGTCCAAAGCAACGTGGTCCCAGGTATGGTCCTTCCCGGCCCTCGTGGATCTTATCGATACGCGAACATGCATCATACGGCTCCGGGTTTTCTTCTTCTTGTCAACAGGGGATGGGATGCGTGAACGCCGCGGCCCCCTCCGCCATGGTGACTACTTGGTGGTGACGGGGGTGGAGGTGGCGGTGGGTTAGCCTTCTTGCTGTTACCCTCCTGCGATGCCTCACGCCTGTCAGGGTTTCTTGGCGGACGCGGAGTGTCATGGTGTGACCTGCTCTTGTGTCCTTGGTTGCGCTCTCCGTCATGACGGGTCTGCTCCGCGTTGTCGCGGATGACGATGCCGCACTGCTTTGGTGGGGGCATATCCGTACGATGGTGAGCCTTGTGATCTTCGGGATGTTGGGGGGACCGGGGCGGTGGCGATGGGCGACGAGGTCGGGCCTTTTCTCCGTGGTTGGAGGATATGGGGATGGCATCCTTCCTGTTGCGTGCATCCCTCCATCTTCGTTCTGATGAACCCTTCTGAGACCCAACATCAAGAGGAGATCTGTCCCTTGGCGGTTTATACTGGCTAGACTGGCAAAGCGCTAGGTCGGACTCAAGCCTCTGAGAGGTGGCCTTTTCCTGCTGCTTCACCGCCTTGGCCACTAGATCATAGACCTGCTCCACTGCCTCGGGCGATCTATCCTGCTCCAGAAGGGTCTTGGCGACGGCGAGGTTAAGGAGTGGGGTGGGCATCACCTGCTTGCCTTCACTGTTAATGTATGGCTTGGCTTGTGACGGCTTCGAGGGAGCCCATCCTAGGTTGCGCCGTACACCAGGATCGTTGATGACGCGAGCCAGAGCTTTCTTGGCCTTCTGCTACTGCAGCAAAGTCTTGTACTCGGCCTCCATTACTCTAGCTTTTTCTATGGACTTCTGTGCGCTGACCAGATCTCAATCTAGCTTAGCGCCTTGCTCCGCGATGGTCTTCGCTTCCTCCAGCAGCTGCTGGCGCTTCTCGTCAAGCTGGGTCACGTTCCGGATATGAGCAACGGTCAGTGGCTCGACGAGGATATTGTCGTACATTACTCTATCAGCTGGAGTAACTTGGGTTGCTGCAGACGTGGATGCTGGAGGCGGCAAGTTTGCGGTGTTGTTGCTCGGGCCGGTGCCGAGTTCCTATGGCTGCTGCACTGGGTTAGGCGGAGGAGGCATGACCTTTGTGCGATCATCGTCAGCAGCAATAAGTGGCCCCTTCCCCTTTTCCAGCGCTGTAGGCGGAGCTCGTCAGGGTTGATCTTCATCGATCGCCGTCCCAATGGTGACGAACACCCCTTGAGACGTGACGGTGTTGTTGGCTTGCTCGTCGCGCGTGTACTCCTCCTCCATCTCCTGCATGGCAGAGTCTAGCTCTTCTGGACTAAAATCTATCTCCTCTGAATCTGCACTGAAGTCAGCATAAAGCGCGTTAATGACAGAGTCGTAGGGTGCCAGGACTTCCTCGATGACGGGCGGTGGAGGTGCAACAGCAGCGACGATGAATGGAGGTGGCGGTGCAGCTGCGACGATGGCGTCCGAAGGCGGTGGTGGCAGTGGCTGAATCGGAGGTTCTCCGTCAATGAGCGCAAGCGCTTTCTGGGCTGCTGCATCAGCCTCCGCGTAGTTGTTGACGGTGCTCACCATCTGTTCATGGGTAAGGCGTCCTGTTGCCTGCTGCCGTCTTAGAGAATGCCGGAGAAGCGTGCCACGGATCAGTCCTTCAACGAAGTGATACAAAGCATTATCATCGGGGTAGTGGGCCAGATCGGCTCGTATACGGAGCCACCTGGCCAGGTCATCGCGGGGGTTTTCGCCCTCTCTCTGAATGCAACACGCTAGATCAAAGATGTTAACCACTCCGACGAACTTGGATCTCTGCTATCTAGACGCACGGGCGAAGCCGTCGAATTTGCAGCGATCTTCCACCTTTATATCCTGCACAGGGCGGTTTGGGTGGGCCTTGAATTTTTCCAATATTTGCCGGCAAACTCCAAAGAGAGATCCGACATTGATCCTTCCGTGAATGTATCCTGCCCGTAGGCGGTCCGTGCTAGCCTTGATGCTCCTCCGACTCCCAGGGAACTAGTGCTCGAGTCAGTTTTGCCAATGAAGAGGTAGATGTCTCTGATAGGAACGATCGAACACCGAGTAGGGTTTGTCTTCGGCGGGATCCAGAACTCGTCGGGAGGGACGATCGGAACGTTGCCAAAGAAGAGAACACGACCGATGGCTACGGTTTCGCCGATTCCCACGAAGATCTTGGTCCTCGCCCGCTGAAGAGCCTGAAGCGCCTCTTGCCCCACGGTGGGCGCCAACTATCATGGTATTGCCAATGAGTACGCCATGGAGGGGTCCTCATAGTGCGTGTTTAAAGACGTGGGGGAAGGCGGACGATTGACGGGTACGAGGTAACACAGCTTACCTAGGTTCAGATCCCACGACGGTGGCGGAATCCTACTCCTGCTATAAATCACTATAAGGGCAATACGCCGAGTTACAGAGATAGGTTCGCTGTGCGAGGTTGTATGAGTCGATGCCCTAAAGGCTCCCATAGGCCTGACTTATATAGTCGCCAGTTCCTAGGGTTACAGGGAAAAGTCTTAGCCGGACAGGTTACAGAGTTCTACACCGTCTATTACTAGTCTTGTGTATCTTGCACTCCAAGGCTCCGGGTACGCTGGTGACTCCACCGTAGCCTTCATTTATCCGGCATGGGCCTCCCTTCTGGATCCATCTAACTGGGCCGCCCAACAGGCCATAGGCCATGATACCAACTATGGGCCACCCGGGTTATCCGGATAAGAGACGTTCTATGAGGATACCCATGTAGCATATCCCCAACAACGCTCCTCGCTGGGCCCGAGGGTGGGCGACAACAGGGGTTTTCGCCTCGGAAGCTTGCTCCGTGAGCGTGTCTTCGGGGAGCGCTCGGAAGTTTGTCGGGGCACCGCCTAGGTGCTGTCCTAGGCCAAACAAAGAGCAAGGTTAGACACAGGGGGAGGAGGGAAGGGCAGAGGAGAGAGCTCCTCGAAGCTCGAACTCGTCCATGGCCGAAGCTCTCTTCATTCTCTCTCTCCTGGGCAGAGCAAGGCAAGGGAGAGAGCAGGGGCTCGTGGGGGAGGGAAGTGAGAGTGGTAGAGGAGAAATGAGGTGAAAAAAGGGGCTGGTCGGGGCTCTGCCCTTTTATACCATGGGTCAATGGTTTAATATGTCCATAGGGAGAAAGGAGGGGAAGGGTAAAACCAGGGGCTGGTTTTCTATGGGCGTGAGAGTGGGGGTCTAGGTGGTTTCTGGTTTGGTTTGTGACAGAGGGGGAAGGTGGTAATATTTAGAGTTAGGGGTAGTTTCACATGAGGTAACTTTGCAAGTTAAACAAGCACTAGAGACAAGGTTCTAAGTGAGTTACAATGGTTGCTACAGTGGTGGTCAACCAGGGAGAGGGAGGTGTGATGGGGTGGTGTATTAGACAAGCTTTGATGTCTTGCACGTTGTCACCCACCACTCTTGCCAAAAACAAAGAAATTCTATCTTGGGAACTAAAAAAGAATCGGAATGGGAAGTATTTATTTCTGGATTCTCCGGCTAGCATCCTTACTTCCTTCTTCAATGGAAATTCTATGTTTTGGCTCGGTATAAACCCAAAAATGAGAAATTCTCTTATTTGTAGACTCGTCTTCTTTTGGTTCAATCTGTAGAACCTCAACCTAGCTAGAGGTAGGGATGGGTATTTTGAATTGGTTATGTTTTGAAGTAAGATAAGTACCTATTGGCATTTCTACCAAGATTGGAATGAAGAGGTTTTGAATAGAGGTTTTGGAAAACCTAGGGGTAAGAGTAGTTGAGAGTTCTGTCTTGAAAACATAAGGATATTATATCTTAGTTCTCCATAGTTTTGTCAATAGAACTAGTAAAATATTTTTGTTTTGTCAAAGTCATCTTTTCTCAGGTTTTTGAAATGCCAGAACATTTGAGAATATGAAAGATGAGCCAAGACATCTCCATTGTAAAATAGCTCTTGTCAAATAGGGTTGAGATAAGAAGTATAGTACCTAATACACAATCAGTTGCATGAACACAACCAAACAGGTGAGCAAGCATTGCAAATGTAACAAGAAAAAGTTTTTGTTCCCCCTGATTTTTGCCTTTTGGACAACAACTCAGGGTTGCTGAAATTGGGATGTTACAGACCTTTCCCCCTTAAAATAATCTCGTCCCGAGATTAGGGAAGAGTAGGGTTGGGTAATAACATCTACTTAGCAATTTTAGGGGTGGAAACATTAGATGCTAACGACTTTACAATCGAACAAGTGTGGTCAGTTATGGGTCAGAGCAGAGTGGCTTCGGATTTTTGTAGGGGTGTTCATCACTTACTAGTGTTCGACTCCAGGGTTCTATCGGGTTTTTGGGCGGGAAGGACACAGTCTTTCCCCCTTAGAGCGACACTAGGGGTTTTTGGGTGGAGTCGCCGACTTTCTTGATTGGAATCATAGGCTGAGGAAGGGGAATGGCGATGCACCTTTCGTATGGAGGTGGTGTTCTTCTATCGACCTTGTATAATCTGCTTCTTGAGAGACGTCAATGCCACTTTTGGAGGTAGGAGGTCTACTATAGAAGGCGTCTACTAGCTTCTGTTAGTTAGTTCTGAGCTAGTTAGGGGTTCGATGGGTTGGAGGATGGCGTTGGAGGTCGGCGGTCTAGGAACGCAGTCCTTTATAAAGGGGTTCTTTTCGGGTTCGGTCTGATGCAACGTCGTGGGTAAAATATGCAAGGAACGGCATCATTCTTGCATAACATCCAACATGGTTCCTCCAGGATTCAGCAGATTTGCATCGGCCAACGGCGAGGGTACTTGACGCTTACTGAACAGGTTTCGAGACAATCCATCTCTTTCTATTGGTAGAAAGAGTGAGTTGGTAGGGTACGAAGGACTATGTCGAGAGTGCTCCTTGAATCTGGTAGCCGTCCTTGGGTTGGGTACCAACTTGGGTTACTGCATTTCCTCGAGGGCATGAGGGACATTCAGCTCTTCAGCGATGAGGGGTGATCCTTCTCTGTGTTTGCTTTAACAAGTGGATCTTCCGGGGTTGGTGACTTGAAAAGGGGTTGATACTCGTGAAAGGGACAATTCTTCATTCTCCGTCTTGGGGTTTGCAGATTCGGAGGTGTCTTTTTTGGTGGGTCGTTAGTAGCAGAAGCAGAGCAGGGGTTTCGCGACGTCTTCAGAGAAACTTTATGTTTCGGGCTTATTTCTACTCCTTGGGGAGTAGTATTGACGGTGTCGGGTAGTCTTGCCTTCTTAATTCTGCACATCTCGGTTGTTGGGAGGATCAAGCAAACTTCTGAGAATTTGTTGATGGAGTTTGTTTCTCTGTTCCTCTGACGACTCTCTAGGTGGTGCTTGGGGCAGATTCTTGGATTGAATATCTTTTGGTATTGAGTGGAAAGACACAGTCTTTCCACCTTAGAGATTTACTTGGGGTCGTCGAGGTTGGGGTAGATCCTTCATCCTAGAGCAAAACGTGACGCTAGAGTTGAGGTTTTCGGGTGACGCCTTGTTGACACTACCCTGCTAGGGTGGTTCCTATCTATGCCATAAGGATTTGCTTGGGGGTAGTTTTAGCGATTAGCGACGCTTCTCCTTGGTCTTAGTCGGGGTGGAGGCAAACTAACTTCTGAGGGGTTGTATTTACTTGAACACTTAGTTTTGCTTTGATTCGACGATGAAGTAGACTTGCTGTCTTCGGGCCTGCTGATCTTCCTGCTTCTTGGGGCGTTTGTGTTATGGCAGGGACTTCCCATTGATTTGGCAGGGGGTTTATTAGGATTGTTGCTTCTTTGGGGAAAGTAGAACTAAGACCTGAGTAGGAGTTGTCTGGGATTTATTTATGTGGCCATCCTGCTGAGGAGAGGGTTCTAGCTAGGGGGTTGTGAGGGTTAGTGTCGGGACATACCAACAAGGTGGTCATACAAAAGGATCGAGTGATCCGAGGCAGTCAAGCAACACATTCCAAGTATCATAAAAGCACATGACAAGCAAACAAGGCGTACCATAGGTACTAAAGGGTGACTACGCGCCATAAGGGGAACCCTATATAAGGGATGCTAATCCTAAATACGGACATTACGGGGGTCTTGACTTCTATCTTGCCATCTGTTGTTGTCAGTGGCGTACTTGATCGATTTGGGGGCGATGAAGGACTCCGTTGGTAGGGCGATCCTATAGTGTCTTTTGTCGTTGGTAGCTCCTTTGTTTTGCTTGTCTCGGTGTCTCTTCATTTCGGGATCTCCGTCTTCATAGTCTCCAAGTCGACTTTTCTTTTGAAAACGGGCATTTGAAGATAGACGAGAGGTAGAGTAAACCATTTTCAAGTAGTTTGAGTCGGAGAAGATGAGGTAAGAAATCTTGTGAAAAGCTTTTGAGAAAATAGTTTTCTAATGCCAGTGTTTTTGGAAATAGGGGTTTGTAGGGTTCGCAGCATAGAAAACAAAAAAATTCCTACAACGGGAACTATGTACCAAGATCTATGTACTAGATACAAACAACGGGCAGATGTATATCCGTAGAGAACATACCCTTGAAGACCGACAAATATTAACGAGTTAAACTCGTGGTTGATGTAGACGATCTCTTGCCGATCTCAAGATTGAGAGGAAGTCCTAGCGCATCCGTGCTCACACACACGTACAAGACACTGAGATCAAATTCATTGAGTTTATATGGCTATAACAACTTACGAAGTGATCCTAATCCTTAGACCATGAGATCATGTCAATCACTAACACCGGAAGAGTTTAGGGTGAGCATTTCAAAATTATTTTTCACTTCAAAATTTTTCACTTCAAGACCGACCATGAGATCATGTCAATCACTTCAAAATCACTAAGACCGACAAATTATTTTTCACATTTCAAAATTATTTTTCACTTCAAAAATTTTCATATAAACTAAATGTGAAAAATAATTAAACAAAATAATTAAATGTTGAAATTTAGGGTGAAAAGAAACTTTTTGATTCCAAATGGGAACATCAAAACCCTACTTGAACAAAATTGGAATGAAAAGGGAACCCAACAAAATTTCAAACAAGTGAAATGCATTCATCAATTAATGTATCTTGAAATTTAAACACTTGGAAAAGTTAAACCAAAACCTTAAAACCCTAATGGAATAAATCATTTCCAAGATCTCCCTAAGACTATGGATTTGATCCATATAAAATTGAGCAACAAACATTTTTTAAATGATCAATAATGATAAACAAGAATATTATGGTTAAATAAAGAAAATAATAAAGCCCAAGAAAATACAAAGAAATATTCTAAATTTGGACTTTGAAATACTTTGTTAAACAATATTAAACTATACTGAAAGTTTAGAAAAGGTTTGATAAAAACCTGAATTCAAATTGAGTTTAAATCATTTGAATCAAAACAAAACAGAAAAGAAAAAGGAAAAATAAACAGAGAAGAAAAAAATGAAAAGAACCAGCCCAGCCCACTAATCCTAGCTAGCCCATCTCTCTCTTCTCCCCGCAGAAAACGATTCGCACTCAGCAACGCACCCGCGTAGACACTAACCACAGGACCCCACCATGTATTTCTCTCTCTCGCTGACCAATGGACTCCACCTGCCAGTCGTCTTCCTCACCCGCGTGACCCATTCTTCCTTCCTCCTCGCCGTTTCTAACATTGATTCCGCGTTGTCAATACGATTGATTGCCGCGCTAATTCCTCCTAGCGACCAAGCAACCTTAAACGCCCACGCCCTCTCTACATTTCCCCTCATTCGCCGCACCCTCTCTGCCACCAGGTTGTGCGAATTATCCATTGCACCACCACTGCTCCGACGAGCTCTTTTCCTCGATTTCGGCGAGCACCATCACCCCCACCGTACCTAGCCTCCACGAGCCTACTCCCTAGCCTCTTTCGCATCTCCCAGTGCCGCCCTCTTGGCCGCGCGTGCCCTGTAACATCGGCAACGTCAACGCCAAGCGCCGCCATGGTAGTCTCTGACCGCGCCTCCCCCTCTCCTTTACACTCACGCCTTCGTATCTCTCTTGCACGTCTAACGCAACCACTATTTGGTCTTCCCATGCCTTGTAGCCTCGCCATCAACGACATCAGAGCGAGCCCGTCGACAAAGACGATTCCGGCGAGCAATAGGCGACGAACCCGTGCACCCCCTGTCTTCCCGTGAGCACGTTGAGCATCAGCAACACACTGCAATCATTGTGAGCTATTTATCTCCCCTTTCGCTCCCTGAATCGCCGGAAATGCCACCTTCTGAGCGCGCCGCCGCCAGCCACCGCCGCAGCGCCGCCTACCTATGGTCAATATGATTCGGGCCGTTAGATCTAGATCGGATGTGTGAGATTAGAATTAAACCGAAGAGGTATCGTGTGATCTGATACGCACGATTTGCTTTAGATCTAACGCTCTGTAACAGCCGATCCAACAGAACCGTTTTCAACCAATAGCGAGCAGCCACGTAGCCAGACTCAGAATTTAATAACATAATTAGATCTATTAGTGGAATGATTTTGTAAAATTCGGAAATTTTAATCCACATATCCAAATTTTAAAAAATTTATATCATTGTAATCGAGAAAAAGAATACTTTCCAACCATGCCCTTTGTTTAATGAATTTCTTCTGAAAAATTAGTTGTTTTTGCAGAAACATGTGTAGGCCTATTTTGATTATAAAAGTTATTCTAAAAATATTTTTAGGGTAAAATCTTTTGCAAATGGTTTGTTTTGAACCTACTGACCATAAAAAACCAACTTGTAGATTTAGAAGTATATTTTGTGATGCTAAGAAATAAATCTTTGAATAAAAGCATTTCTAGTTAAATAAAAATGTTGTTTATGTTTTAAAAATGATTTTTAGTAAAACCTTTTGAAAATGGTTTGAATTAAACTCTCTGACCCTAAACAATAAGTTTGGGATTTAAAAATGTATTTGATTAACCCTAGTAAAATTATTACTTTGTTTAAAGGCATTTCTAGCAAAATAAAATGTTGCTTTGATTTAAAAATGGATTTTGGATGAAACCCTTTGCAAATGGAATTGTTTTAAAACATTATGACCATAAACATTAATATTGGTGTTTAAAAAACATTTTGGCTAACATAAGAAATTATTCTTTGAATGAACTCAAATATAGCAAAACAAAAGAGATTTAAAGTGGCCATTTTCACTAACTTGATATCAAATGGTTTTGCCACATTTATAAATGACCAATAGGTGTTTGAAAATGTATATAACCTATTATAAACCACTTTTCCAAATAAAACAATCTTTGGCATGCTTGCATGCATTGCTTTGTTTTTATTATTTTATGTGTTGAATTGTTTGAATGCTAGATTGAATTTGTGCCTTGATTGAATTGTAGTGAAATTTGAAGAGTGTGACTATTGCAAGATCAAGGAGTGAACTTATATTCTCTACAAAAAAGGCAAGTGGTGCTTCATACATTTTTATCCTATTATTTTCACTATGCATTAGTGATATTTTGAGTAGGACTTGCATGGAATTTTACTAAGTATGCTATGCCATGGGAAATCCTAGTAGATGAAACCTTAGTAGAATTTTCCCTAAGTTAAGATCCCTACTACTATCATGCTTAGCTTAGCTAGTAGAAAACAAGGGTGGATTAGTCATGCTATGAAATATTTCTAAGTCAAGGACTGGTATTTTGTTTAATAAAATAACTATGTGAATGAATCACTTGAGTAGAATGGTTATGAATGGCTTATGTTGAGTGGTTGCACAGGGCCCATATTTATGGACTACCCAGGAACAAAGAGATTTGATATGTCAAATGTTGAGAAGCTTCTAGTGCAGCCACATGGCATTATGGGCTCTGCCTAGATCATATAGGTTGCAATAACTTAGCCAAATGGATAGTTGGTGGTAGGGGATGATAGGTTTGGAGCGCGTCCATTCTGGTCTAAGGGAAGGATTCTGAAAGATCTTGTCTCGGTGCATGTCGAGTCTTGTGGGGAAAGTGCACCACCTCTACAAAGAGAAAAATCTAAGTACTTAGCCGTGTCCCCGACAATGGACAATTTGAGCATCAAGACATGGAAGCTATCAAGAATCTCCTCATCCCAATTTCTAAGTTAAAAACTTGTGGTTGACCAAGGGTTAAAGGATCTTTAATCTTTGATTGGTAGATGCCTTGGGTGATTTTTGACAAACAAAAACTTAGTGTTTTCAAATGATAAGGAAAATCTATTTTGAGCAAAGCAAGCCTAAGCTCCACTTAGCCAAATGCATATAGAGGATAGATACCACTATTGTACCATAATATCACTTGCAAATACAATTCAAATGTATTGACCCTTGTTGCTGTAACTTATTATGTTGCAGGTTTGATTGATGTTAGTGAAATATGTTGATTAGGATTATAAGTATACAACCAACATGATTTCCTGTGGCACTTTGAAGATGAAGGACTCCATGCTATAGTTATTTCTGCTGCATTGTAATGAGATAGCCAAAAGAGCTATGTAAGATGTAATGTATTATTTTATTCCTGGTTATAAAGTTGCATTATGACCTTTGTTTCTTGATATTACATCTTAACTGTGGATGCTAGCTATTGATCCAGGGACTAGCATTGTAAACACAGGGATCTCTACCTTATTAAAGGTTGGGACCTCTACAGTAATGCTATACTTCGGAAGAATGTTCATCACATCATTACACTAATGTTGTGACCTTGTTATTAACAACATCCAATGTCTATGATTAGGAAACTTTGATCATCTTGTTAATCAACGAGCTAGTTTATGAGAGAGGCATAACTAGGAAGTTTCTGTTTGTTTACTAAACACACATGTATTAACGTTTTCATATTAATACAATTATAGCATGCAAAATAAACATCTATCATATACTTGGAATACACATAATAAACACTTTATTATTGCCTCTCAGGGCATATTCCTTCAGTCTCCCACTTGCACTAGAGACAATAATCTAGTTACATAGTGATGTATCTAACACCCATGGAGTTCTGGTGTTGATCATGTTTTGATCTAGGGAGATTTTTAGTCAACAGATCTGCTACATTGAGATCCATATGTACTTTACAAATCTTTATATCTCCATCCTTGACATGTTCACGGATGGAGTGAAACCGGCCCTTAATATGCTTGGAATACTTGCAAGACCTTGGTTCTTTGGCATTGGCAATGGCACCATTGTTGTCACAATAGATCACTATTGGGTCCAACGCGCTTGCAACCACACCTAGTTCGGATATGAACTCCTTCATGCAAACTGCTTCCTGAGCCGCTTCCGAAGCAGCAACATATTCGGCCTCCATTGTTGATCCCGCCACCACAGGTTGTTTGGAGCTCCTCCAACTAACCGCTCCGCCATTCATGAGAAATACGTATCCGGATTGAGACTTAGAGTCATCCGGATCGGTATCAAAGATAGCGTCGACATAACACTTAGAAATGAGCTCTTCTTCACCTCCGTATACAAGAAACATATCCTTAGTTCTTCGCAAGTACTTAAGGATATTCTTGACCGCTTTCTAGTTGTAAGACCCCACCTTTATAAAGGTAAAGGTCCATGTGATTGCAATGCTAGTCCCTGGATCAAATGCTAGCATCCACAGTTTAAGATGAAGTACACAGAAACAAAGGTCATTATTACATCGTCATTCCAGAGATAACATAGTATTTTACAACACCATAGCCAAAGGCTAGAGCAAGAGTTTAACTTAACAAAATAAAATAAAGTCTTCATCTTCATGTGCCACAGGCAAGCATGTTGAGTGTAGACTCATAACCCTAATCCTCATCAGAGTAACCTGCAACATCACAAGTTATAGACACAGTGGGTCAATACATTGGAATAGTATTGGCAAGTGATACCTTAGTATAATAATAGTTTCTAGCTTCTATATGAATTTGGATAAGTGTAGCTTAGGCTTGCTTTTCTCAAAATAGGTTTTACCTATTAGTGGAAAACACTAAGTTTTTGTTTGTTCAAAACTCCCAAGGAACCACCAATAGACATTGGTGAATCTTAACCCTTGTTCAACCATAAGTTTTTAACTTAGAAATTGGGATGAGGAGATTCTTGATAGCTTCCATGTCTTGATGCTCAAATTCTCCATTGCCGGGGACATGGCTAAGTACTTAGATTCTTCCTTCTCGATAAGTGGTGCACTTTCCCCACAAGACTCGACATGCATCGAGACAAGACCTTTCAGAAGCCTTCCCTTAGACCAAAATGGACGCGCTCCAAACCTATCACCCCCTACCACCAACTGTCCATTTGGCTAAGTTATTGCAACCTATATGATCCAGGCAGAGCCCATATTGCCATGTGGCTACACTAGAAGCTTCTTAACATATGGCATCTCAAATCCCTTTGTTCCTAGGTGGATTTCCACAAGTGTGATACACAAGGTAGACCAAAGATATGGGCCCTGTGTAACCACTCAACAAAACCCAAACATAACATTCCACCCAGGTGTTTCATTCACTTAGTTGTTTTATTAAGCAAAACACAAGTCAAAGACTTAGCAATATTTTCCATACCATGTATATAATCCACCCTTTCTTGCTACTAGCTAGGCTAAGCATGGCAATATAGCAAGTATCATAACTTAGAGAAAACTCTAACAAGTTTACAACTACTAGGATTTCCCAAGCATAGCATATAGATACTTTAGCAAAAACATCATGCAAGCCCTATTCAAAATATCACTAATGCATAGTCAAAATATTGGGACAAAAATATGAAGCACCACTTTCCTTGGTAGTTGGGGAGTAGCAACAATCCTCGCAACCACAATCACAACTAGCACCAAAATCTACACATAAAATGATAGCACCAAATTCATATTTCAAATATTCAAGCAAAAATATATGAATGCATGCAAATGTCATGTGATGATTTTTTATAAACTAAACAAGACAAGTAAACAGTACTGAATCACTAAACTAAACAACTACACATTAAATAAACTTAATTTGGCTTTTAAAACATTTTCCAAATAATTTTTATACACAAAATAGGCCAACAAATGTCTCTACATAAAACTCTATTTTAACAGAGAAAAATTACAAAACCAAGCCTACGGATGTGTAGGATTTAATTTTTTGAATCCATTTATATATTATTTGTATTTTTGGATAAGCAGAACAAAAGTTATGAATTTTACAAGTTTAAACATTCAAAAATCATTTCTGGAATTTTAAATAGACAAGCTAGGCCACGTGGAGTGTTTCTATTGGTTGATACCATTTCGCACGGATCGATCAACGAGAGCCGTTGGATTAAAGTGCCAGTGCACGGTCCAGATCTAACCATACCCCTTCGATAAGTGATCTAATCTGACGCGCTGGATCTAGATCTAACGGCCCATGACGGCTTGGCCAAGAACTGGCGGCGCGCAAGGTTCCAGCGGCGGAGGCTCTACTGGAGGTGATGGTCCGGCGAAACCAGAGGGGCTAGGGGTTGTGGTTGGCCTTACCAGCGTCGCACGGCTGCGAGGAAGCTCAACATGGTCACGGTTGGGGCGGGGGCGTGCTGTAGCGGTGTCTAGGGCTCGTCGGAGTTGCGGGCAACGTCGGGTTCTTGCGGACGAAGATGTTGCCGATGTTCTGGATCGCCCTAGCACAAAACCAGAGCATCAGTAGCTGCACAAGGACATGGCGAACCTAATCGTATGGAGGAGAGGTCAAGGGGCGCTCCGTATTTACCGTGATTGCTTGACAGAGTTGAGCGGCAGCTCGGTCGTTTGCAGAGGTGGATGGGGACGGCGACCTGGGTCACGAGTAGGAAAACTAGAGATATCAGAAGGTGCACAAGGATACGAGGGTCACGCTTGTTTGAACCAGAAGTGAAGGGGCGGTCGGAGCTCACTGGAAGCAGTCGCCGGAGTCGCTCGATGTCGCGGCGGTGTGAGCTCCAATACGAACAGCCTGGTGGCGCTTAGGCAGTGGTGAGTGAGGGGAAAGATGCGGGGCGGCGAGGTGGTTATGTAGCCAGAGCGAGGGCGGCAATTACGCGCTGTATCAATGGGAATTAAACGAGGAATCAACGCGTTGCCACTGCGAGGAAGAAACGGCGGAGCGGGTCGTCGCGCGGAAATTTGGGGACGACGATGCTGACTGGGCATTGGGTCCACTCGACAGTGAGAGGGGGGTGCACGCGTGGGTTAAAATATAGAGAGGGGAGGGGGTTTCCCGGGTGGGCTTGCTGGGCTGGCTTGTTGGGCCGCGGGTGGGTTGGGTTAGTTAGGTCGCTGGGTTTATTTTTTCTCCTTTTCTTTTTTTCTTTTTCTGTTTTGATTTTCTGGTTTGATTTTGAATGACTATTACAAATCCGTTTCAATTTGAATTTCCTCTAGACTTTTGCACTGTGTTACTTGTGTCCAAGGATGTGTAAAACATCTACTTACACTCAAAAACCATTTTGAGTTTGAAAATAAATATAAAACCATGCCTTTAATAAAATAATGATAATAGGCATAAAGATGGTTTTATATTTGGATTTGTTTTGAAAGAATTTTGTGTAGCTTTGTATTCACTTCCCAATCCTTACTATCAAACCTTAAACATAATTAGAAAGTAAAATATAAAACTTGCCTTACTTGAATAAAGTAATAGACAAAATATGGTTTCTTATGTTGAAAATTCATTTGAAAAGATCAAATGCTTATGAATGCATGAATGCTATGCAAACTTTATAAATATGATTTTTGGGATGTTACAAATCTAAACCCCTTAAGGTGAATCTCGCCCTCGAGATTCGGATTGGCTAGCAAATAGATGAGGGTGGTCTTTCCGAAGATCATCTTCTCTTTCCCAAGTTGCTTCCTCTTCGGAATGGTGGTTCCACTGAACTTTGCAGAATTTGATAGTCTTAGTCCTAGTAACTCTTTCCGTAGTCTCAAGAATCTTGATAGGTTTCTCCTCATAAGTGAGATCATTTTCCAACTGGACCTCTTCCAAAGGTATAATATCCTTCAAAGAAGTCTCTTCCATCTCCGGATGGCATTTCTTTAGTTGACTCACGTGAAACACATTATGAACTGCAGACAATGATTCAGGCAATTCAATCTCATATGACACTTCTCTTTTATGACTCAGAATCTTGAATGTCCCAACATATCTTGGTGCCAATTTTCCTTTGACTCCAAACCTCTTCACTCCACGAAGTGGTGATACTCTGAGATAAGCTCTATCACCTATTTCATAGGTGACTTCTCTATGCTTTGGATCTGCGTAGCTCTTCTGTCGGGACTGTGCTATCTTCAATCTGTCCTTTACCAACTTGACTTTCTCTTCAGCTTCCTTGATTAGTTCTGGCCCGAACAAATTTCTTTCTCCAACACCACTCCATAACAATGGTGTAGTACACTTTCTTCCATAGAGAAATTCAAATGGTGCCATTTCAATACTGGCTTGATAGCTGTTGTTGTAAGAGAATTCTGCGTAAGGCAGACTTTCATCCCACCTAGCACCATAATCTAGGGCACATGCCCTCAACATATCCTCTAGAATCTGGTTGGTCCTTTCTGTCTGACCATCAGTCTGGGCGTGAAAAGCAGTGCTGAATTCCAATCTCGTTCCCAATGACTCATGCAGTTATCTCCAAAGATGAGAAGTGAATTGAGTTCCTCTATCAGACACAATACTCTTCGGTACTCCATGTAGACACACAATCCTATTCATATAAATCTTGGCTAACTTAGCACTTGTATAGGTTGTCTTCACCGGTATAAAATGAGCCACTTTAGTTAGGCGATCTACCACGACCCAAATAGAATCATATCCCGATCTAGTCCTTGGCAGTCCGGTGATGAAGTCCATGCCAATCTTGTCCCACTTCCAATCAGGAATAGGTAGTGGTTGTAACAATCCTGCTGGTTTGAGATTATTCCACCAAAATCTTTCCTTCACATCCATGTACATTTTGGTGTTACCTGGATGAATGGAATATGGTGAGTTGTGTGCTTCTTGTAAAATCAGTTTCCGAAGCTCCGGATCTTGCGAAATGCAGATATGTTTTCCATACCATAAAGTACCCTTTTCATCTTCATGGAATCCTTTGGCTTTCCCCTTTATAATTTTTTCCTTAATCTCTTCAATTTCCTTGTCCATCTTTTGCGCTTCCTTGATCCTGTCCAACAATGTGGGTTGAACATCCAATGACATGTGATGTCCTTAAAGCACTATCTCCAATCTGAATTCTTTGAATTAGGCACACAGATCATCTGGCAATTCTCCCTTAGTAAGGCCATTCACATAAATCTTACGACTTAATGCATCCGCTACAACATTTGCTTTACCGGGGTGGTATTGCAACTCAAGTCATAGTCTTTGATGAGTTCTAGCCATCTTCTTTGTCTCATGTTGATTTCTTTATGAGTGAAGATATACTTCAAGCTTTTGTGATCTATGAACACTTTGCAACACTTTCCCAAAAGATAATGTCTCCATGTTTTTAGTGCATGGAAAACAGAGGCTAATTACTGTTAGACCCCTCCTTTGTAAAGGAAAAGGATCCCTGTGATTGCAATGCTAGTCCCTGGATCAATGCTAGCATCCACAGTTTAATATGAAGTACACAGATACAAAGGTCGTTTATTACATTCATTCCAGAGATAAAACATAGTATTTTACAACTCAGGGCCATAGGCCTAATACAAGAGTTTAAGGAACAAGTAAATAAACATAAGTCTTCATCTTCATGTGCCACAGGCAAGCATGTTGAGTGTAGACTCATGACTCCTACTCATCATCGGAGTAACCTGCAACATCACAAGTTATAGCCACAGAGGGTCAATACTTTGGAATAGTATTGGCAAGTGATACCTTAGTTTATTTTAAGTGGACTATACTACTATATGCATTTTGGCTAGGTGTAGCTTGGCTTGCTTTGCTCAAAATAGTTTTTTCCTATTAGTTGAAATCACTAAGTTTTTCTTTGTCAAAAACTTTCCCAAGGAACCACCAATAGACATTGGGGTCCTTCACCCTTGTTCACCCACAAGTTTTATTTAGAAGTTGGAGTGATGAGATTCTTGTAACTTCCATGTCTTGATGCTCAAGTTGTCCATTGCCATGGACCTGGCTAAGTACTTAGGTTTTTCCATCTGCAGAGGTTGTGCACTTTCCCCACCAGACTTGGTTTCCCAAGACAGGACCTTTCAGAAGCCTTTCCTTAGTCAAATGGACGCGCTCCAACCTATCATTCCCACTACCACCTACTATCCAGGTGACTAAGTTCTAGCAACCTATATGATCATGGCAGAGCCCATATTGCCAAGTGGTTGCACTGTAAGCTTTCTCAACATTTGGCCTCCAAATCCCTTTGTGCCTGGGTGGCATACCACCAGTGTGATACACAAGCCAAATCCATGGCCTTGTGTAACCACTCAACACAAACCAATCTTTCCATTCCACCAGGAGGTTTATTGACTTAGTGGTTTTATTAAGAAAACAGAAGTCTTATGACTTAGAAATATAGCCATTTTAGTATGAATAGATTATACCAACCCTTGTTTTGCTATTAGCTAGGCTAAGCATAGTATAGTATCCTAACTTAGGAATTTCCATAGCAATTCTAGCAACCTACAACTACTTAGGATTTCCCAACTTAGCATTTGGCAAATGTAGCATGCAATACTTAGCAAAATAACTAATGCTAGTACAAAAACATAGGAATGAAATATTCATGAAATATCACTTGCCTTGGTAATGGGGAGAGTTGCACTCTTCACAATCACAGTCACTAGCAAAATCTACACACAAAATTGTAGCACACAATTACACACAATTTAAATACAAACATAATTATGAATGCATGCATGCAAGAATTACTAAGTGATGAATTTGAAAACTCTACCAAGCAAGTGCATGATACTGAAACATAACAAGACACAAAGTTTGCCAATTCAAACTTATTTGGCACTAAAACAATTTACTAAACTAAATCTATACTCAAAATAGCCTTAAACATGTTTCTACAAATAAAGTCATTTTAACAGTTACTATTTGTTAAACACATTGGATATTCAGAAAGGTCTTGTTTCACTGAATTCAACGGTATAAAGTTTGCCAAATTCCAACGTGGAAATCTCAAGTTATAGCCATTTGAAATTTGGATCAAATTTTGATTTGAAATCTGTTTTTTGATCTATTCCTAGCCACGCGTCGCGTTGTGATTTGCGCGTACCGGTTCGCACCGGATCGAGCTCTGCAGCCGCAGGTTCTAAACAGATCGCACGTTCCAGATCGCGTACCTCTTCGCCGATAAATGAATCTATCCTAACGCTTGGATCTAGATCTAACGGCGCTCGAGCAAGCGACCATGTCCTGGCGGCACGCGGCGTCAGCGAGCGGCGGAGCGCTCAGTCTGCGGCGGCGCTAGCGTTCCGGGTCGTCCACGAGAGGGAGAAGGGTCATTCCAGATCCGCCGGAGGCTGCTGAAGCTCAAGGTGGCATTGGTTTGCGAAGGGGCGTGCTGACATGGCGATGATTCCTCGTCGGAGTTGAGTCTGGCGACAGGTGGTTCCGTTCGAGGTCGAAGGCGACGTTGTAGATCACTAGGAGGCAAACGGAGGGTGTGGTCAGATGCAGAAGGTCACGGAGTAAACGCGTGTGTGAAAGACAAGGCTTGGGGCGGTCTGGACTTACCACTGGAGCTCGTCGGAGTTGAAGCTGGAGACGGTGGCGGTCAGTCGTTTGCGTAGCCGATGTTCTGGGTCACGCGCGGGCGAACCAGGAGTACTAGGAGATGCGTGAGGTCAAGCGGAGTCTGCTCGCGTGAAGCAGAGGCAGAGGGATGGTCGGAGTTGGCTGGAATTCGAAGCTGCAGCTCATCGGAGACGGCGGGGTTGCAGGGAGCAATTCACGCAGCCTGGTGGCGCTCTGAGTTCGGGGTTTGGGGGAGAAGGGAGAGGGGACAGAGGAGGTTTAAGTAGCCAGGATACGAGCGAGAATTACTCGTGCCTTAACGTGAATTTAAGCTGCGCAATCAACAGGAAACGGCCGCGTCAATTTGGGGATGAACTGGTCATGGGGGTGGAGACGACGATACTCGAGTGGGCCGCGGTTGTCAGCGATAGAGGGAAAAGGAAGTGGGTCCCTTCTATCAGTGAGCTGGTGGGTGCGGGAGCGGGTGAAAGAAAACGATTCGTGGGGGTGGGAGCTGCTGGGCTAGCTGGGCCGTGTTGGGTTGGGTCGGCCAGATTGGCTGGCTGTCTATTTTTTTTCTTCCTTAATCCTTTTTTTTGTGATTGCTTTTCTAGGTATGGTTTTCAAATCCCATTTCAAATAATTTTGAATTCAAATCTTCTCTAGTTTTTTGTACAGTGTTCCTTGCACTTAAATAGGAGTCAAACACCTCTGTTCACTCAGGCTCACTTGGTTCATTGAAAATAATAAAATAAAACCAAGCCTTTTATTGGATATAATAATAGGCATAACTTTGGTTTGATTTTATTCTTTGTTTTGAAATTTTTCCCAAACTTTTGGATTCACTTTAGTTTGAATTCAAAACATTCTGAATGATTAAAAACACCTTTCTCCTAAGCATTTAGCACAAGGGCTAGGGTTTTCATACATAAAATAATGAGTCACAAATGCTCTTGTTTTCTGGAATGATTTTTGATTTGAAACCCTAAATGATGATTGGTGCAAGGATGATATGAATGAGTTTTGAAATATGAATTTAGGGATGTTACAAATCTAACCCCCTTAAGATGAATCTCGCCCTCGAGATTCGGATTGGTTAGCAAATAGGTGAGGGTGGTCTTTCCGAAGATCATCTTCTCTTTCCCATGTTGCTTCCTCTTCGGAATGATGATTCCATTGCACTTTGCAAAACTTGATAGTTTTTGTCCTTGTGACTCTTTCTGCGGTCTCAAGAATCCTGACAGGCTTTTCTTCATAGGTGAGGTCACTTTCTAGTTGAACCTCTTCCAAAGGTATGGTATCTTTCAAAGAAGATTCTTCCATTTCTGGGTGACATTTCTTAAGCTGACTCACGTGAAACACATTATGGACAGCTGACAGAGATTCTGGTAATTCAACTTCATATGCAACTTCTCCCTTGCGACTTAGAATTTTGAATGGCCCAACATATCTTGGTGCCAACTTTCCCTTGACTCCAAATCTTTTCACTCCACGAAGTGGTGATACTCTAAGATAAGCTCTATCCCCCAACTTCGTAGGTGACTTATCTACGCTTAGAATCCGCGTAGCTTTTCTGTCGGGACTGTGCTATCTTCAACCTATCCTTGACCAATTTGACTTTCTCTTCAGCGTCTTTGATAAGATCAGGTCCAAACAAACTTCTTTCCCCCACACCATTCCATAGCAATGGGGTGGTACACTTCCTTCCATAGAGAAATTCAAATGGTGCCATCCCAATACTAGATTGATAGCTGTTATTGTAAGAGAACTCTGCGTAAGGCAGACTTTCATCCCAACTTGCTCCATAGTCTAGGGCACATGCCCTCAACATGTCTTCAAGAATTTGATTAGTCCTTTCGGTTTGTCCATCAGTTTGAGGATGAAAAGCAGTGCTGAATTCCAGTCTCGTTCCTAAAGATTCATGAAGCTGTCTCCAAAAGTGAGAAGTGAACTGAGTTCCTCTATCAGACACAATACTCTTAGGTACACCGTGAAGGCATACAATTCTACTCATGTAGATCTTGGCTAACTTGGCACTTGTATATGTTGTCTTCACGGGTATAAAATGAGACACTTTAGTTAGGCGATCCACTACTACCCATATAGAATCATACCCTGACCTGGTTCTTGGTAATCCGGTAATGAAATCCATACCGATATTTTCCCACTTCCATTCAGGAATAGGCAGTGGTTGAAGCAAACCTGCTGGTTTCTGATGCTCCGCTTTCACTCTACTAAACACATCACACAAAGAAATGTGTTCGGCGATATGTCTTTTGAGATTGTTCCACCAAAATCTTTCTTTCATATCCATGTACATCTTGGTGTTTCCCGGGTGAATAGAATACGGAGAGTTGTGAGCTTCCTGTAGAATCAGTTTCCGCAACTCCGGGTCTTGTGGAACACAAATACGTTTCCCGTGCCATAAATTACCTCGTTCGTCTATATGGAAACTTTTAGCTTTCCCTTGGCTAATCCTTTCCTTAATCTCTTCAATTTCTTTATCCGTCTTTTGGGCTTCTTTAATCTTATCCAACAGAGTGGGTTGAACATCCAAAGACATGAGATGTCCTTCTGGCACAATCTCCAATCTGAGTTCTTTGAATTGCTTACACAAGTCATCTGGCAATTCACCTTTGGTAAGGCCATTTACAAACGCCTTACGACTTAGAGCATCTGCTACTACATTTGCTTTACCGGGGTGGTACTGCAAACTTAGGTCGTAATCCTTGATAAGTTCTAGCCATCTCCTTTGTCTCATCTTGATTTCCTTCTGGGTGAAGATATACTTCAAACTCTTATGATCGGTGAATACTTCACAACGCTTTCCCAAAAGGTAGTGTCTCCATGTTTTGAGTGCATGGACAATAGCAGCTAACTCCAAATCATGAGTAGGATAGTCTACTTCATGAGTTTTGAGTTGTCTCGAGGCATAAGCCACAACTTTTCCGCCTTGCATAAGTACGGCACCTAATCCTTGATGAGAAGCATCGCAATACACTTGGAAATCCTTTTCCAAGTCTGGCAGGCACAGAACTGGTGCTGACACAAGCCTCTTCTTTAATTCTTGAAAGCTGAGTTCACAACCTTCAGACCAAGCAAACTTCTTGTCTTTCTTTAACAATTCTGTCATTGGCTTAGCAACCTTTGAGAAATTTTCAATGAATCTTCTGTAGTAACCTGCTAAGCCAAGGAAACTACGAACCTCTTTTACATTCTTAGGAGATTCCCATTCTGTCACAGCTGAAACTTTAGCAGGATCAACTGCTACACCATCCTTTGTCATAACGTGACCAAGAAAACCAACTTCCTCTAACCAAAACTCACACTTGCTGAATTTGGCATAAAGCTTATGTTCCCTCAGTTTCTCAAGTATCAAGCGTAGGTATCTTTCATGTTCTTCTTTGCTCTTGGAGTAGACTAAGATGTCATCGATGAAAACTACCACAAACTTGTCAAGAAATTCCATAAATACATTGTTCATCATATTCATGAAGTATGCTGGAGCGTTGGTTAAACCAAAAGGCATCACAGTGTATTCATATAATCCATACCTTGTGGTGAATGTTGTTTTAGGTATGTCTTGCTCTCTTATCTTGAGTTGAAAATAGCCTGACCGAAGATCAATCTTCCAGAACACACATGCTCCTTCAAGATGATCAAATAAGTCATTGATTCTTGGCAAAGGATATTTGTTCTTGATAGTTACCTCGTTAAGAGAACGGTAATCTATGCATAATCTTTGTGTTCTATCTTTCTTTTCCACGAATAAAACTGGAGCTCCCCAAGATGAAGAACTTGGTTGGATGAATCCTTTCTGCAACTGTTCTCCAAGTTGTTTCTTGAGTTCCTTTAGTTCGTCAACTGACATCTTGTAGGGTCTCTTTTCTCTTGGTCCAGAACCAGGTACCAAATCTATTATAAACTCCACATCTCTATCTGGTGGCATTCCCGGTAACTCTTCCGGAAACACATCCGGATACTCACACACAATTGGCACAGTGTCCATGCTAACCCCCTTAAGAGAATTCAGCTTACTTCCTTTAGATCCAAAGTTGGACTTGAATTTTATCCGCTTTCCTTTAGGGGTTGTGAGTGAAACTGTATGATTTGCACAATCTAGTACCCCTTCATACTTGGCCATCCAATCCATTCCCAAAATTACATCCAATCCTTGGGAATCTAGGATTATCAGGCTCACTGGAAACTTATGCTTTCCAAACTCTATGACTAGATCCCGGCATCCGAGACTTACTATCATATCTCCTCCCGGAGAACTAACTCTTGACACCCAATGTTTTCAGATGTAAATCCATTTCTATCAACAAATGCTTTTGATATGAATGAATGAGATGCACCGGTATCAAAGAGTACAAATGCTGGAATTGAATTGAGTCTGAACTTACCAGCAACAGCATCAGGCTCTTCATAGACCTCCTCCACATTGATGTGGTTAACCTGTCCTTTCTGGAAAGGATTGGGCTTGTTAGGTCCTTCAACTTTCTTCTCAGGGCACTCGTTAGCATAATGCCCCAACTTCTTGCATTTGAAGCACTCAACCTGACTGATGTCCTTTTTAGGCTGGTTTCCACTTCCACTTCCACTGTGGTGGCTCTTATGTCCACTCTTGTGATTCTTGTACTTATCATTGTCATGACTGCGATGATGCTTGTTGTCATGACGGTTGTGGTTGTGGTGCTTGTTAAATTTCCCATGCTTGTGGGATCCTGAGCTGCCACTATCATCATAGTGAGATCGTTTGTGAGACGATCCCGAGCTGTGCTTGTCGGAGTGTTTCCTCTTCCTACTCTCGACTTGTTTCATTTTACTCTCAAAAATAGCAGCCTTGTCACACAGAGACTGATAAGTTGGGACATATGCCACAGACAGCTGTAGATTCAGCTCATCATTCAAGCCTTCCAGAAACTTTTCCTTTCTTTTGGCATCTGTGTCAACCTCATCCGGTGCATAGCGCGCCAGATTGTTGAACTCTTCTATATATTCAGCCACGCTGCGGTGGCGCTGCTTCAGGTTGTGAAACTCCTTCTTTTTCAGGCTCATCATTCTTGATGAGATATGAGCAGTGCGAAAGCCATCTTCAAAGATAGCCCAAGTCACCTCATCAATAGGAGTGGTGATCTGGAAGTTGTCCCACCATGTGGCGGCTGGTCCTTCCAACAGATGTGCTGCGAACCTGACTTTTTCAGCATCCGTGCAGCCCACGGTCACTAAGTCTTTGTTCACAGAACGTAGCCAATCATTGGCCACCATGGGATCAGTCGTCCTCGAAAACTTAGCTGGCCTTAGACGCAGAAATCTGGTGAGCATATCAAAACCCGGAGGGTTGTTGTTGTTGTTGTTGGGGTTGTTGTTGTTCTGGTTTTGGATGAATGTCGTCATCATTTGCATAAGCTATGTTTGCGCATTCATCATCTGTTGCATTTCCGGGGCGATGTTGTTGGGGTTGGGGTTTGCGCGACGGGGAGGCATCTGTGGTTTGTTCAAATAGAGATAAGAATGAGATACCCTTACATGATTCATGCACATTACATCACATAAGCAAACACATAGCATGCAACACAAGGATCAAAGTTCAACAACAAGATAACAAAGTCTCAAAGTAAAAACACACAAGTGGCAAGCCATCCACATGTCGGATGGTCCAATAATAAGTTCACAAATAACAAGTACGACAATAAAAGATAACCGAGTAGTCAAGTCTACTCATCAGCATCAATATCCTCCTCGACAAAGGTAAGACCTGCGTTCTCCATCGCGGTCTTGTTCTCCTCGATAGTAGTGGTCAAGGACTCAATCTTGGTCTTGAGAGCCCTCTTTTGGGAGCGAAGCCTCTCAATAACCATCTGCTGCTGCTCTAGCTCGAAATCCTTGGACTTCAGTTCCTCGGTCATGTCCCGGATCTTCTTGTTCCTATCCTGGACACGTTTCTCCTGACTCTTGAACTTACGGTCCTAGGTCTCGAACTTCGCCTCCATTTCCTTGACTATCTCGTCCTGCTGTGCGAAAAGCTTGTCCTTCTCGTGAAGCTGCACCTGGAGCTCGTCATTACTGAGCATGACATTGGTCCTGTCAGTATCCACGTGCCTAATAAGAGTCTCTAAGTCCTGGAGGTACAGGCGTATCGGCTCTGTTGTGGCCCTCGAGTCGTCCTCAAAGTCGATGGACTCTCCGTCATCATCATGCCTTCCGAAGGCGTGGAAGTGAGTGCCTCTAACCTGTCGGGAGTGACGGACTAACAGACGTCCTATCAGGTCCTGCATGACGACCTCCATGCCTCTCTCCCTGTCATCGTGCATAAGCTTGAAGACGATGGCCTCCTTAGTAGGCTCTGTCTGGCGTCCTGGCTGGTTCACCTTGAAGCCCCAGAGGTCCTTCCTCTCGAACTTGGTGAGTGGGTGCACCATAATGGTGGGAAGAGGGAGATCAAGCAAGGTAGTAATCTCTACGATACGAGGACCAAAACGGGTAACCTGGAACTCCTCAACAGTGCTGATGGTAATAGGCATCTATTTATAAGATAGAAAAGTTAGGACAGCACAATTTAAGATAAAACAAGACAAACACTCATACATATCCATGGAACATAAAAATCAAGGTCCTCAACAAGCCATGCATACACAATTTCATTACATCAATCAAGGTCCAAACTTATTTAAGGTATCATTTTTGGAAAAATAAGATGATAGATGGTGGTCCGACTAACGAAGTGTGCTCACAATCCTATCTCACTAGACCTGGTGGCTAACACAATGTTCCTGGAGGCAATCCACCTATCTTGTTCACATGATTCCATCACTAAGTCTATAATATCTCCCCTTAATTCTTGGTTGGTGGCTTCCAACTCTTGGGTAAGTTCCTTTTCTTTCTCTAAGTCTTTTTGGAGGTTGAGCATCCTGCACTTGACTCTAGCACTTAGTTCTTTGATGGTCCTCCAAGCTGCTTCTCTGGCTGACTCAAAGAATGTGGTGTGCATCACAGTGTTGGTGTACATGCAGAAGCCTCTTTCTTTGTGGTTGTCTTCCTTGTTTTTGTACAAGTGAAGTTGCACCCACCAATACTCCACTCCTTCATCCATCACTGGAAAGCCCTTGTACACAGCTGCACCATGTGCTTCCATTGCCACCATGAGGTCCTTGAGAATTTTGGGAAACTCAGTTTCACACTCCAAGGTCATGGTCATGAGTGGTCCTTTCTTCACGGCTTCGTTGATGGAGTTCATCTACAAATAGAGATGAGAATGAGAAGATTAGAAAAGTTTACGAGAAGAATAGACAAGTGTAGAAGTAGTTAAAAATTTTCCTTAGTGGTTTCCAATCCTAGGGTCATAATCCTACAGGCAACACAGTGCTCTGATACCATCTATTAGACCCCTCCTTTGTAAAGGAAAAGGATCCCTGCGATTGTAATGCTAGTCCCTGGATCAATGCTAGCATCCACAGTTTAAGATGAAGTACACATATACAAAGGTCGTTTATTTCATTCATTCTAGAGATAAAACATAGTCTTTTACAACTCAGGGCCATAGGCCTAATACAAGAGTTTAAGGAATAAGTAAATAAACATAAGTCTTCATCTTCATGTGCCACAGGCAAGCATGTTGAGTGTAGACTCATGACTCCTACTCATCATCGGAGTAACCTGCAACATCACAAGTTACAGCCACAGAGGGTCAATACTTTGGAATAGTATTGGCAAGTGATACCTTAGTTTATTTTAAGTGGACTATACTACTATATGCATTTTGGCTAGGTGTAGCTTGGCTTGCTTTAATCAAAATAGTTTTTTCCTATTAGTTGAAATCACTAAGTTTTTCTTTGTCAAAAACTTTCCCAAGGAACCACCAATAGACATTGGGGTCCTTCACCCTTGTTCACCCACAAGTTTTATTTAGAAGTTGGAGTGATGAGATTCTTGTAACTTCCATGTCTTGATGCTCAAGTTGTCCATTGCCATGGACCTGGCTAAGTACTTAGGTTTTTCCATCTGCAGAGGTTGTGCACTTTCCCCACCAGACTTGGTTTCCCAAGACAGGACCTTTCATAAGCCTTTCCTTAGTCAAATGGACGCGCTCCAACCTATCATTCCCACTACCACCTACTGTCCAGGTGACTAAGTTCTAGCAACCTATATGATCATGGCAGAGCCCATATTGCCAAGTGGTTGCACTGTAAGCTTTATCAACATTTGGCCTCCAAATCCCTTTGTGCCTGGGTGGCATACCACAAGTGTGATACACAAGCCAAATCCATGGCCTTGTGTAACCACTCAACACAAACCAATCTTTCCATTCCACCCAGGAGGTTTATTGACTTAGTGGTTTTATTAAGAAAACAGAAGTCTTATGACTTAGAAATATAGCCATTTTAGTATGAATAGATTATACCAACCCTTGTTTTGCTATTAGCTAGGCTAAGCATAGTATAGTATCCTAACTTAGGAATTTCCATAGCAATTCTAGCAACCTACAACTACTTAGGATTTCCCAACTTAGCATTTGGCAAAGGTAGCTTGCAATACTTAGCAAAATAGCTAATGCTAGTACAAAAACATAGGAATGAAATATTCATGAAATATCACTTGCCTTGGTAATGGGGAGAGTTTCACTCTTCACAATCACAGTCACTAGCAAAATCTACACACAATTACACACAATTTAAATACAAACATAATTATGAATGCATGCATGCAAGAATTACTAAGTGATGAATTTTGAAAACTCTACCAAGCAAGTGCATGATACTGAAACATAACAAGACACAAAGTTTGCCAATTCAAACTTATTTGGCACTAAAACAATTTACTAAACTAAATCTATACTCAAAATAGACTTAAACATGTTTCTACAAATAAAGTCATTTTAACAGTTACTATGTGTTAAACACATTGGATATTCAGAAAGGTCTTGTTTCACTGAATTCAACGGTATAAAGTTTGCCAAATTCCAACGTGGAAATCTCAAGTTATAGCCATTTGAAATTTGGATCAAATTTTGATTTGAAATCTGTTTTTTGATCTATTCCTAGCCACGCATCGCGTTGTGATTTGCGCGTACCGGTTCGCACCGGATCGAGCTCTGCAGCCGCAGGATCTAAACAGATCACATGTTCCAGATTGCGTACCTCTTCGCCGATAAATGAATCTATCCTAACGCTTGGATCTAGATCTAACGGCGCTCGAGCAAGCGACCATGTCCTGGCGGCACGCGGCGTCAGCGAACGGCGGAGCGCTCAGTCTGCGGCGGCACTAGCGTTCCGGGTCGTCTGCGAGAGGGAGAAGGGTCATACCAGATCCGCCGGAGGCTGCTGAAGCTCAAGGTGGCGTTGGTTTGCGAAGGGGCGTGCTGACACGGCGATGATTCCTCGTCGGAGTTGAGTCTGGCGACAGGTGGTTCCGTTCGAGGTCGAAGGCGACGTTGTAGATCACTAGGAGGCAAACGGAGGGTGTGGTCAGATGCAGAAGGTCACGGAGTAAACGCGTGTGTGAAAGACAAGGCTTGGGGCGGTCTGGACTTACCACTGGAGCTCGTCGGAGTTGAAGCTGGAGATGGTGGCGGTCAGTCGTTTGCATAGCCGACGTTCTGGGTCACGTGCGGGCGAACCAGGAGTACTAGGAGATGCGTGAGGTCAAGCGGAGTCCGCTCGCATGAAGCAGAGGCAGCGGGGTGGTCGGAGTTGGCCGGAATTCGAAGATGCAGCTCGTCGGAGACGGCGGGGTTGCAGGGAGCAATTCACGCAACCTGGTGGCGCTCTGGGTTCGGGGTTTGGGGGAGAAGGGAGAGGGGACAGAGGAGGTTTAAGTAGCCAGGATACGAGCGAGAATTACTCGTGCCTTAACGCGAATTTAAGCTGCGCAATCAACAGGAAACGGCCGCGTCAATTTGGGGATGAACTGGTCGTGGGGGTGGAGACGACGATACTCGAGTGGGCCGCGGTTGTCAGCGATAGAGGGAAAAGGAAGTGGGTCCCTTCTATCAGTGAGCTGGTGGGTGCGGGAGCGGGTGAAAGAAAACGATTCGCGGGGGTGGGAGCTGCTGGGCTAGCTGGGCCGTGTTGGGTTGGGTCGGCCAGATTGGCTGGCTGTCTATTTTTTTCTTCCTTAATCCTTTTCTTTTTCTGATTGCTTTTCTAGGTATGGTTTTCAAATCCCATTTCAAATAATTTTGAATTCAAATCTTCTCTAGTTTTTTGTACAGTGTTCCTTGCACTTAAATAGGAGTCAAACACCTCTGTTCACTCAGGCTCACTTGGTTCATTGAAAATAATAAAATAAAACCAAGCCTTTTATTGGATATAATAATAGGCATAACTTTGGTTTGATTTTATTCTTTGTTTTGAAATTTTTCCCAAACTTTTGGATTCACTTTAGTTTGAATTCAAAACATTCTGAATGATTAAAAACACCTTTATCCTAAGCATGTAGCACAAGGGCTAGGGTTTTCATACATAAAATAATGAGTCACAAATGCTCTTGTTTTCTGGAATGATTTTTGATTTGAAACCCTAAATGATGATGGGTGCAAGGATGATATGAATGAGTTTTGAAATATGAATTTAGGGATGTTACAATTACAAATCATGAGTAGGATAGTTCACCTCATGAGTTTTGAGTTGTCTCGAGGCATAAGCCACAACTTTCCCATCTTGCATCAAAACTGCACCTAATCCTTGCTGAGATGCATCGCAATACACTTGGAAATCTTTCTCCAAATATGGCAGACATAAGACTGGTGCTGTCACTAGTCTCTTCTTCAACTCTTGGAAACTAAGTTCACATCCTTAAGTCCAATCAAATTTCTTGTCTTTCTTAAGTAACTCCGTCATTGGCTTAGCTACCTTTGAGAAATTCTCAATGAATCTTCTATAGTATCCTGCCAAGCCAAGGAAACTACGCACTTCTTTCACTAACTTAGGAGATTCCCACTCAGTTACAGCTGACACTTTTGCGGGATCAACTGCTGCACCATCTCCTGACACAATATGTCCAAGAAATACGACTTCATTCAGCCAGAATTCACACTTGCTGAATTTGGCATACAGATATGCTCTATAAGCTTCTCAAGTATCAATCGCAAATGTCTTTCATGCTCTTCATTTCTCTTAGAATAGATCAAAAATTCATCAATGAAAACGGCAACGAATTTGTCAAGAAATTCCATAAACACCTTGTTCATCATATTCATGAAGTAGGCTGGTGCATTTGTCAAACCAAATGGCATTACGGTGCACTCATACAATCCATACCTAGTGGTGAAAGCAGTCTTAGGTATGTCTTGTTCTCTTATCTTTAGCTGAAAGTAGCCTGATCGGAGATCGATCTTTGAGAACACACGGGCTCCTTCTAACTGATCAAACAAATCATCGATGTGGTTCACTTGTCCCTTTTGGAAGGGATTGGGCTTGTTGACACCTTCAACTTTCTTTTCTGGGCACTCATTAGCATAATATCCCATCTTCTTACACTTAAAGCATTCAACCTGACTGAGATCTTTCTTTACAGGCTGACTCCCACTTCCACTTCCACCTCCACTGTGGTGGTTCTTGTGTCCACTCTTGTGGTTCTTATAGTTGTCATTATCATGACTGCGGTGGTGCTTGTTGTCATGGTGACGGTTGTGGCTGTGGTGGTTGTTGTACTTCCCATGTTTGTGGGATCCAGAACTCCCACTATCATCATGATGGGAACTCTTGTGAGACGATCCCGAGCTGTGCTTATCAAAGCTATGCTTCCTCTTTCTGCTCTCATCCTATTTCATCTTGTTTTCCAAGATGGTAGCCTTGTCACAAAGGGATTGATAGGTTGGAACATAGGCAACAGACAGCTGCAGGTTCAACTCATCATTCAGTCCTTCGAGGAATTTCTCCTTCCTCTTTGCATCAGTATCCACTTCATCCAGTGCATAGCGCACCAGATTGTTGAATTCCTCAATGTACTCAGCCACACTGTGGTGACGTTGTTTCAGATTGTGGAACTCCGTTTTCTTCAAATTCATCACTCCGGATGAGATGTGAGCTGTACGGAATCCATCCTCAAAGATAGCCCAAGTCACATCCTCAAGGGGAGTGGTGATCTGAAAGTTGTCCCACCAGGTTGCTGCTGGCCCTTCAAGCAGATGTGCTGTGAATCTGACCTTTTCTTCGTCGGTGCAGCCAACAGTCACTAAGTCCTTGTTCACTGAACGTAGCCAGTCATTGGCTATCATTGGATCAGTGGTTCCCGAGAACTTTGCAGGCCTTAGTCTTAGAAATCTGGTGAGCATATCAAATCCTGGTGGATTATTCTGGTTGTTGTTGTTATTGTTGTTGTTGTTGTTGTTATTCTGGTTCTGGTTCTGCATGAACTGTGTCATCATATGCATCGGTTGAGCTTGTGCTGTCATCAACAGCTGCATCTCGGGAGTGACGTTGTTGTTGTTTTGGTTGGGGTTGGCATGTTGGGGAGGCATCTGTGGTTTTAATAAGGATAAGAATGAGATACCCATAGATTCTTAACATGCACAATACATCACATAGAAACAATCACAATAACCAAGCTCAAAATAACATAAGGTTTGAACGACATAACAACAAGTTTTGAAAACTGCAAACACACCATAGCAAGCCATCCACATGTTGGATGGTCATTGCGACTCAATAATCAAAGTATGGTAGATGAAAGGTAGTCGAGTAGTCTACACTACTCCTCCGCATCGACCTCCACATCAACAAGGGTAAGACCTGCATACTCCATGGCGTTCTTGTACTCATCAACACTAGTGGTCAAGGCCTCAATATTGGCCCTAAGAGCCCTCTTCTATGAACGAAGCCTCTCGATCACTCCCTGCTAGTGCTCAAGCTCGAAGTCCTTGGCCTCTAACTCTTCCTTCATCTCCCTGATCTTCTTATTCCTGTCTTGGACTCTTTTCTCCTGGCTCTTGAATTTCTTGTCCTGGCTCTCAAATTTGGACTCCATCTCTTTGACGATCTCATCTTGCTCCGCGAAGAGCTTATCCTTCTCTCGCAGGTGAACCTGGAGCTCGTCATTGCTAAGCATGACGTTGGTCCTATCAGTGTCAAGGTGTCTAATAAGACCCTCTAGGTCCTGAAGGTACAGACGAATCAGCTACATCATCTCTCTAGTAGCATCATCGTACTCTATAGCCTCACCCTCCTCGTTGCGTCTCCCGAACGTGTGAAAGTAGAGACCTCTAAGCTCGGTGGAGTGCCTCCCAACCAGACGTCCAAGTAACTCATGCATGACTACATCTAAGCATCTCTCCTTCTCATCATGCATCAGCTTGAAAGTGATAGCCTCCATGGGTGGCTCTGCCTGGCGTCCCGGCTGTGTGACTCTGAAGCCCCAAAGGTCATTCCTCTCAAACTTGGTGAGCTGAAGCGTCGTGATGCTAGGTAGTGGAAGGTTGAGCACACTAGTGAGCTCAATGAGACGAGTACCAAAACGAGTTCCCTTGAACTCCTCAGTCGTGCTGATAACAACGTTAGGCATCTATTTTTATAAGATAGGGAAAAGTTAGATCCAACACAAGTAGGAAAAATTCACAAGACAAAATATCACAAGCACATCTTTTGCAATAAACACACAAGTCATGGCATACAAAAATCCATTACAAACACCAAAGGTTCAACATAACTTAGACAAACTTTTTGGAAGTAAATACGATAAGTGTGGTGGTACAACTAACAAAGTACGTTACAATTCTTACTCACTAGACAAAATATCTATCAGGGCATCCTTAGTGGCTATCTGTCTATCTTGTTCACAAGACTCCCATATTAAGTCTATGATGTCTCCCCTTAGTTGTTGGTTGGTAGTCTCTAATTCTTGGGGATGCTTCTTTTCTTCTCTAAGGTCATTTTGAGTGTTGAGCATTCTACACTTGAGTCTATCACCAAGCTCCTTGATGGCATTCCATGCTGCATTTCTTGCAGAGTCAAAGAATGTTGTGTGCATTTCAGAGTTGGTGACCATGCAGAATCCTGAATCCTTGTGGTTGTCTTCCTTGTTTTTGTACAAGTGAAGTTGCACCCACCAATACTCTTCTCCTTCATCCATCACGGGGAATCCCTTGTACATAGCTGCACCATGTATCCCCATGGTAACCATAAGGTTTTTGAGTGCCTTGGGAATTTCAATCTCACACTCCAAAGTCATGGTCATGAGTGGTCCCTTCCTGACGGCTTCGTTGATGGAGTTCACCTACAAATAGAGATGAGAAAGAAGATTAGAAAAGTTTACGAGAAGAAAAGACAAGTGTGGAATTTTCAAAGTGTTGAAATTTTCCTTAATGTTTTCTTAGTCTAATCCAATCCTAGGATCATAATCCTACATGCAACACAGTGCTCTGATACCATCTGTAAGACCCCACCTTTATAAAGGTAAAGGTCCCTGTGATTGCAATGCTAGTCCCTGGATTAAATGCTAGCATCCACTGTTTAAGATGAAGTACACAAAAACAAAGGTCATTATTACATCGTCATTCTATAGATAACATAGTCTTTTACAACTCCATAGCCAAAGTCCAGAGCAAGATTTTAACTTAACAAAATAAAATAAAGTCTTCATCTTCATGTGCCACAGGCAAGCATGTTGAGTGTAGACTCATAACCCTAATCCTCATTAGAGTAACCTGCAACATCACAAGTTACAGCCACAGTGGGTCAATACATTGGAATAGTATTGGCAAGTGATACCTTAGTAGAATAATAGTTTCTAGCTTCTATATGAATTTGGCTAAGTGTATCTTAGGCTTGCTTTGCTCAAAATAGGTTTTACCTATCAGTTGAAAACACTAAGTTTTTGTTTGTCCAAAAACTCCCAAGGAACCACCAATAGACAATGGTGAATCTTAACCCTTGTTCAACCACAAGTTTTTAACTTAGAAATTGGGATGAGGAGATTCTTGATAGTTTCCATGTCTTGATGCTCAAATTGTCCATTGCCGGGGACACGACTAAGTACTTAGATTCTTCCTTCTCGAGAAGTGGTGCACTTTCCCCACAAGACTCGACATGCATCAAGATAAGACCTTTCAGGAGCCTTCCCTTAGACCAAAATGGACGCGCTCCAAACCTATCACCCCCTACCACCAACTGTCCATTTGGCTAAGTTATTGCAACCTATATGATCCAGGCAGAGCCCATATTGCCATGTGGCTGCACTAGAAGCTTCTTAACATATAGCATCTCAAATCCCTTTGTTCCTAGGTGGCTTTCCACAAGTGCGATACACAAGGTATACCATATATATGGGCCCTGTGTAACCACTCAACAAAACCCAAACATACCATTCCACCAAGGTGTTTCATTCACTTAGTTGTTTTATTAAGAAAAACACAAGTCAAAGACTTAGCAATATTTTCCATAGCATGTATATAATCCACCCTTGGTTGCTACTAGCTAGGCTAAGCATGGAAATATAGCAAGTATCATAACTTATAGAAAACTCTAACAAGTTTACAACTACTAGGATTTCCCAAGCATAGCATATAGATACTTGAGCAAAATAATCATGCAAGCCCTATTCAAAATATCACTAATGCATAGTCAAAATATTGGGACAAAAATATGAAGCACCACTTTCCTTGGTAGTTGGGGGAGTAGCAACAATCCTCACAATCACAATCACCACTAGCACCAAAATCTACACATAAAATGATAGCACCAAATTCATATTTCAAATATTCAAGCAAAAATATATGAATGCATGAAAATGCCATGTGCTGAATTTTTCTAAACTAAACAAGACAAGTAAACATTACTGAATCACTAAACTAAACAATTACACATTAAATAAACTTAATTTGGCTTTTAAAACATTTTCCAAATAATTTTTATACACAAAATAGGCCTACAAATGTCTCTGCATAAAACTCTATTTTAACAGAGTAAATTTACAAAACCAAGCCTACAGATGTGTAGGATTTAATTTTGTGAATCCATTGATATATTATTTGTATTTTTGGATAAGCAGAACAAAAGTTATGAATTTTACAAGTTTAAACATTCAAAAATCATTTCTGGAATTTTAAACAGACATGCTAGGCCACGTGGAGAGTGTCTATTGGCTGATACCGTTTCGCACAGATCGATCAACGAGAGCCGTTGGATTAAAGTGACAGTGCCCGGGCCAGATCTAACCATACCCCTTCGATAAGTGATCTAATCTGACGCGCTGGATCTAGATCTAACGGCCCACGACGGCTTGGCCAAGAACTGGTAGCGCGCGAGGTTCCAGCGGCTGCGGCGCAACTAGAGGTGATGGTACGGTGAAACCAAAGGGGGATAGGGGTTGTGGTTGGCCTTACCAGTGTCGCACGGCTGCGAGGAAGCTCAACGTGGTCACGGTTGGGGCGGGGGCGTGCTGTAGCGGTGGCTAGGGCTCGTCGGAGTTGCGGGCAGCGTCGGGTTCTTGTGGACGAAGACATCGCCGACGTTCTGGATCGCCCTAGCACAAACCCAGAGCATCAGTAGCTGCACAAGGACATGGCTAACCTAATCGTATGTAGGAGAGGTCAAGGGGCGCTCGGTATTTACCGTGATTGCTCGATGGAGTTGAGCGGTTGCTCGGTCGTTTGCAGAGGTGGACGGGGATGGTGACCTAGGTCACGAGCAGGCAAACTAGAGACATCAGAAGGTGCACAAGGACACAAGGGTCACGCTTGTTTGAACCAGAAGTGAATGGGCGGTCAGAGCTCACCGGAATCAGTCGCCGGAGTCGCTCGGTGCCGCGGCGGTGTGAGCTCCAATACGAACAGCCTGGTGGCGCTTAGGCAGTGGTGAGTGAGGAGAAAGATGCGGGGCGGCAAGGTGGTTATGTAGCCAGAGCGAGGGCGGCAATTACGCGCTGTATCAATGGGAATTAAACGAGGAATCAATGCGGCGTCACTACGAGGAAGAAACGGTGGAGCGGGTCGTCGCGCAGAAATTTGGGGACGACGATGCTACTGGGCATTGGGTCCACTCGACAGTGAGAGAGGGGGTGTGCACGTGGGTGAGAAAACAGAGAGGGGAGGGGGTTTCCCGGGTGGGCTTGCTGGGCTGGCTTGTTGGGCCGTGGGTGGGTTGGGTTAGTTAGGTCGCTGGGTTTATTTTTTCTCCTTTTCTTTTTTTCTTTTTCTGGTTTGATTTTGAATGACTATTTCAAATCTGTTTCAATTTGAACTTCCTCCAGACTTTTGCACCATGTTACTTGTGTCCAAGGATGTGTAAAACATCTACTTACACTCAAAAACCATTTTGAGTTTGAAAATAAATATAAAACCATGCCTTTAATAAAATAATGATAATAGGCATAAAGATGGTTTTATATTTGAATTTGTTTTGAAAGAATTTTGTGTAGCTTTGTATTCACTTCCCAATCCTTACTGATCAAATCTTAAACATAATTAGAAAGTAAAATATAAACCTTGCCTTACTTGAATAAAGTAATAGACAAAATATGGTTTCTTATGTTGAAAATTCATTTGAAAGATCAAATGCTTATGAATGCATGAATGCTATGCAAACTTTATAAATATGATTTTTCGGATGTTACACCAGTGTTCCGAACCTGGATCCAATTGGTACCTACTAGTCAAACTAATAGCATGTGCCACATCCGGTCTTGTACATAGCATGGCATACATTATAGAGCGTATGGCTGAAGCATAGGGGACTTTGTCCATTATCTCTCTTTCTTCCGCCGTAGCCGTATTTTGAGTCTTAGTCAATGTAGTGCCTTGCAATATAGGTAAGAACCCCTTCGTACTTTCATCCATTTTAAACTTATTTAAAATCTTATCAAGGTATGTACTTTGCGGTAGCCCTATTAGGCGCCTAGATCTATCTCTATAGATCTTTATGCCTAATATGTATGACGCTTCACCTAGGTCCTTCGTTGAAAATTTGCTGTTTAGATAACTTTTAACATTGTTTAAAAGATCTATATCATTTCCGATCAATAATATGTCATCCACATATAATATCAGAAATGCCACATTGCTCCCACTCACTTCCTTGTAAATACAAGCTTCTCCATAAGTTTGGACAAATGCAAACTCTTTGATCACCTCATCAAAGTGGAGATTCCAACTTCGTGATGCTGTCTTCAATCCTTAGATGGATCGCTGAAGCTTGCACACCTTCTTAGAATCATGAGGATCGACAAAACCCTTTGGTTGTATCATATACAACAATTCTTCAATATTTCTATTGAGGAACGCGGTTTTGACATCCATCTGCCATATCTCATAATCGAAATATGCAGCAATTGCTAACATAATCCTAACTGATTTTAGCATCACTACGGGAGAGAATGTCTCATCGTAGTCAACTCCTTGAATTTGTTGAAACCCCTTTGCGACAAGTCGATCTTTATAGGCGGTCACATTACCATCAGCATGAGTTTTTCTTTTAAAAATCCATTTATTCTCCACGGCCTTTCGGTCGTGAGGTAAGTCCACCAAGTTCCAAACTTGATTTTCATACATGGATTCCATCTCGGATTTCATGGCTTCTAACCATTTGTTGGAATCCGGGCTCATCATCGCTTCTTCATACGTCGCAGGGTCATCATTTTCATCAACCATGAAATTCATGACAGGATTTCCATACAGCTCGGGAGCTGCATGCGTCCTGCTAGACCTACGAGGTTCAGTAGTACTCTCTTTCGGAGTTTAATGATCATTATCATTAGTTCCCTCTTCAACTGGTGAAGCCAACTCCGGAACGACTTCCGGTGCTACGCTACTCGCCATACTTTGAAGAGAAGGTTCAATAACCTCTTCGAGTTCTACCTTCCGACTACTCATGCCTTTCGCGAGAAACTCTTTCTCTAGAAAGGATCCATTCTTGGCAACAAAAACCTTGCCCTCGGATCTGTGATAGAAGGAATACCCAATAGTTTCCTTAGGGTATCCTATGAAGACGCATTTTTCCCCTTTGGGTTCGAGTTTATCCGGTTGAAGTTTCTTCACATAAACATCGCATCCCCAAACTTTAAGAAATGACAGCTTAGGTTTGTTTCCAATCCACAATTCATATGGTGTCTTTTCAACTGATTTAGATGGTGCCCGATTTAAAGTGAATGCAGCAGTTTCTAGTGCATAACCCCAAAATGACAACGGCAAGTCCGTCAGAGCCATCATAGATCGAACCATATCCAATAAAGTACGATTACGACGTTCTGCACACCATTTCGCTGTGGTGTTCCGGCAGGTGTGAGTTGTGAAACGATTCCACACTCTTTCATGTGAGTGCTAAACTCGTAACTTAGATACTCACCTCCACGGTCGGACCATAGAAATTTGATCTTTCTATTACGATGATTTTCCCCTTAATTCTAAAATTCCTTGAACTTTTCAAAGGTTTCAGACTTGTGTTTCATCAAGTAGATATAACCGTATCTACTCAAATCATCCGTGAAAGTAACAAAATAACGATATCCACCTCGCGTTGACACACTCATTGGACCACATACATCAGAATGTATGATTTCCAATAAATCTGTCGCACGTTCCATTGAACCAGAAAACGGCATTCTAGTCATCTTGCCCATAAGGCATGGCTCACATGTATCAAATGATTCAAAATCAAGTGAATCCAAAAGTCCATATGAATGGAGCTTCTTCATGCGTTTAACGCAAATATGACCTAGACGGCAGTGCCACATATATGCGGATATATCATCGTTAAGTTTAATCCTTTTAGCATAAACATTATGAATATGTGTAACACTATTATCGAGATACAACAGAAATAAACCATTCATCATCGGTGCATGACCATAAAATATTTCATTCATATAAATAGAACAACCATTGTTCTAGGATTTAAATGAATAACCACTTCGCATCAACCACGATCCAGATACAATGTTCATGCTCAATGCTGGCACCAGATAACAATTATTTAAGTTTATTGCTAATCCCGACGGCAAGTGGAGAGGTAGCATTCCAATGGCGATCACATCAATGCTTGATCCATTGCCAACACGCATCTTGACCTCACCCCTTGCTAGCGGTCGCTTGTTCCGCAGCCCCTAATTCGAGTTACAAATATTAGCAACTGAACCGGTATCAAATACCCAGGTGCTACTGCGAGCACTAGTCAAGTACACATCAATAACATGTATATCATATATACCTTTGTTTGCCCTGCCGGCCTTCTTGTCTGCCAAATACTTGGGGCAGTTGCACTTCTAGTGGCCAGTCCCCTTACAATAGTAGCACTCGGTATCATACTTAGGTCCAACTCGGGTTTTCTTTTCAGGCACGGCAACCAACTTTCCACCCTTACTTCCCTTCCGCTTTCCCTTCTTGTCTTTCTTGAAACTAGTGTTCTTATTGATCATCAACACTTGATGTTCCTTTTTGATCTCCACTTCTGCAGTTTTAAGCATTGACACAAGCTCGGGGAGAGACTTCTTCATGCCTTGCATATTAGTTCATCATGAAGCTCTTATAGCTAGGTGGCAGAGATTGCAGAACATGATGGATGCCTAAGTCAATGGGAATCGTTATTCCCAAGGACACAAGCTTATCGGCGTAACCCGACATCTTGAGTACATGCTCACTTACGGAGATGTTCTCTTCCATCATGCAACACAAGAACTTTTCTGAAGCAGTGTAGCTCTCTACAGCAGCATGTGTGTCGAAAATCATTTTCAACTCACCCATTGTATCAAATGCATTGCCGTTTTCGAAACGCTTTCGAAGTTTTGGCTCTAGCCCATACAATATGCCACAATGAACTAAGTTGTGGTCCTCCTGACAAGTCTGATAGACATTCTTCTCCTCGTCAGGGGCATCATCGAAAGTTGGGGGTCCTAGTGGCGCTTCTAGCACATATTGCTTTTGTGCATCAGAGAGGAGAATCCTCAAATTCATGGCCCATTCGGTAAAGTTGGTACCGTTCATTGCAAGTTTCTCTTTCTCCATGTATACATTAAAATTAAAAGTAGGTGGTGCCATCTACAACAGAATTTGTAAAGTTTAGACTAATTTTATGATAGATTGAATTCAACTAATCCACATTACGAATGAACTCCCACTCAAAAACGACATCCCTCATGCCTTTTTGGTGATTACATGAACCAAATCCACTACACTAAGTCCGATCATCACGTGAGTCGGTGTAGCTTCAAAGGCGAGCATCAAATGGGTCCGTGTTTAACCTTTCGGTCTGTGTTCCGAGGCCATGTCTGTACATGCTAGGCTCGCCAAGTTAGAACCTTAGTATTCGCGTGTGTAACTATCTTACACCCGAAATATGGTCGTGGATCCAAGAACACCCGATCATCACGTGATGTCTTGGAACGACGAAAACATAATCGGTGCATACTAAAGGAAGAACACATTATTATCTTGATATTTAAATGAGGGATCATCCTGTTATGCTAATAAAACTCCAAGCAAGCAATATAAGATGCTATCAAACATCACATGTTTATTAGTGAAATGATATGGTTCCCACATATGATCTCTATCATGTGCACCGTGGTATGATCACTATCATACCTTTATGTGTAAGGCCAAGGTCTATGGATCTTACACGTTATGTATGTTGTAAGAGTATCATATCATACTTCTACTTACAACATCACCATATCATAACACTAGCCCAGCAACAATCTAAACTAGACGCCTCTAATTTATCCGTTGCAAGTTTTACGTGGCTTAGGGCTTTCGAAGATAGAACCGTTCTTACCTAAGAAAATGAACCACAATGAGGATAAACAAATTGTTGATAACTCATTGCAAGATAGATATTGACTATAGTAGGAGAGACAGACACCCGCCAGCCAATTATGCAAACTAGTTGCATGTCAAGCGTGGAACATGTCTCATGTGCAAGGACATGTAAAGTTTGTCTGGGCCGCTTCATCCCACTATGTCACCAATATCCAAAATTACAACTAAGAAGCAACAACATGATCATGATCGCCCACATACTCATATGTACTACCCGTGTAGAGCATCTACGCATAGATCCGGCTCTGATACCACTTTGGGTTCGCAGCATAGAAAACAAAAAAATTCCTACGACGGGAACTATGTACCAAGATCTATCTACTAGATACAAACAATGGGCGGATGTATATCCATAGAGAACATACCCTTTAAGACCGACAAAGCTTAACGAGTTAAACTCGTGGTTCATGTAGACGATCTCTTGTCGATCTCAAGATCGAGAGGAATTCCTAGGCCGCAAAACAGCGGCGCATCCTTGCTCCAGCGATGCAGCGGAAGCACAACCCTTTCTTGCCGAATAGCCACCGGGAACATGTATCTCGCTAGTCCGAGACCATGGGGGATAAATTCTAGAGGGAGGGAGAGATCCTTCACGAGGAGGTGTGAGTGAGAGAGAGGAGAGGGGGTGCCTTTTATAGGAGGAGGGGGGCACCCAAGGGGGTGGCCGCCGGACATGGGGGCCGCCCCGTCCCCTCCTTCATTCATGTGGGTGGACACTCCACTCACAAAATTCTCTTCAATTCCCTCCACTCAAAATTGCTATTAAATTTGCACCAAATTTAATGCAAACTCTCATTAAATAAAACTCCTTTCATTTATTCAAAAATTTGTCAATTACTTTAATGACAAAAATTCACATATAACCCCTTGCTAGTATTTCATTTCACATGCAAAAACACTTTCTGCAATTTCACCCGAAAACCTGTTTCGGTATCTAGTGAAATAAATTCCTGCGCTTGTTATTCTTTCCGGCATGAAACTTTTGCTCCAATTGGATGTCAGTGTTCCTTAAGTGTGCCACCCTACGGTTCACGAATAATACGGACATGATCGAGACCCTTCTCCGATCAATAATCAGAAGCGGGACCTGGAGATCCATACTGACTCCCACACATTCAATGATGACTTTCATGTGATTATCGGAACCTTTTACGCTATTATTTTAATCCCTTTGTTTCAAAATATATTACATGTCCAAGATTCGATCATAGGTATCTCCATACTAGTTTGATCTCGTTACCGACATGCACTCTTTTCTCGTTCCCGTGATATAACATTCTTGTGATCAAATCACTTGCTTACAAGCTAACCAATGTGATATCATCGAGAGGGCCCATAGTATATCTATCCATCATCGGGATGAACAAATTCCACACTTGATCCATGAGCCTCAACATAACACTTTAGTAGTTCCGAAGCCATCTTTATAATCACCCAGTTACGGTGTGACGTTTGATGTCATCAAGAAACTCTTCTGGTGTTAGTGATTGACATGATCTCATGGTCTAAGGATTAGGATCACTTCGTAAGTTGTTATAGCAATATAAACTCAATGATTTTGATCATAATGATATACTTCGGATGAATGTTCATCACATCATTACACTAATGTTGTGACCTTGTTATTAACAACATCCAATGTCTATGATCAGAAAACTTCGATCATCTTGTTAATCAACGAGCTAGTTTATGAGAGAGGCATAAATAGGAACTTTCTATTTGTTTATTAAACACAGATGTATTAACGTTTCCATGTTAATACAATTATAGCATGCAAAATAAATATTTATCATATTGCGGTGATCCAGCATACCACTGCATGATGTAGTACACTTTAGTCGTTGACATAACACCAATGAAGCATCGTTCACTAGTATTACATCCCTCAAAGTGGTACAACAGAAACACAGCAGGTCCAAGACATGATTATAGGTTACAAATCAACTCTTTACACAAGATCCAGAGAACACTCTAGGTTAAAGAGAGAGAAAGAAACTTATTACAAAGAATAATCAAAAATAAATAACTCAAAAACTATCATAATTTTAAGACTAGTATCTTAACTAATGGTCTGGCATTGCTGCTATCGCAATACCCTATAGAAATAGGTTCTATGGCTAGAGATTATATTCCTATCTAATCAGTAACTTCGTCTTCACTTAAGTTGGTATATATGTTGACCTTCTTGACTTTATTGAAGTGCTTTAGCTTTTGACGATGCTTCCTGGAGCATAACTTGATGTAGACGTCGTCTTAATGGCTTCAGAATCTAGCAAGGGTTAAGAAGATACGTTGAGTACGAGCGTACTCAGCAAGTTCACTAGAAAAGGAGTGTTTGATGCACTATATCTACAGCCACAGACCATAGGTCATAGGCAATGCAGGTTTTCGTAAATGTTTCTTCAAAGGTTGCTTTTATTCTGAAAAGCTATGTCCGTCAGCCTTCACGGGTTTACCAGAACTTTCATGGAGTTCCTTTCCCGCCGCGTTTGTAGCTCCTTCCCGGAAGAGGGAGTAACAAGTTACAGTTCTTACACTCTGCAGAGGTGCGTCACTTTACCCATGAGAGACCTTAGGCTTTGTTGCACGGCGGGAAGTATGTTCTTGTTCAAACTTCCTTGGTTTGAGGCCCAACCTAAGATCCAAGACAATCACTGCCCCCTTCACGACCTCGCATGCCTCCTTGGTTTACACCATGCCCACATATTGAATAACGGCAATGGTTTGTACAGACCGTTAGATGCCAGAACTATCATGGGACGATGAGGGTTCCCACCCATATGCTGCATATCCTCTACGAATTACCTATTAATATGCACGCTACGAGTGATAACAGCCACGACCTGCACATCCGGCTACATGCGGGAGGAAGAAGATACAGCTGACTTCTCTGTCCCATTCCAAATCTCATGGTCAATGCATAATATACGGTGCAAGAATCACTGGCGACATTGGTTATTAAATCCTAGGTGATATAGTCCTGAACAGTGTATTCCAACTGCCAGATTTAATAGATTAGCTGATCACCCTGGATCAGTAACCAATAGTTCACATTATTATCAAAAATGGTGTTTGCTGACCTTTTTCAAATGCAGGAGATGTCAACACTGGATTTGCAAAATACTTTACAGAAAATAATCAAAGGACATGAGCAAGTGTGAACTTGCCTTGTGTGATTGCAAGATTATGCACTCATGGTCTTTGAGACAATATAAGATCCAATATCTGAAATCAGCATCATTGGTCTAATAAGGACTAATGTTTAAAGAAGCAATATGCTTTTGTGCATAAGTAATGCTATGTATTTTGGAAAACTCCCAAAATGAATCCCCAATACTTTGAGTGAAATGAGTTTAGGTAATTCTTTTAAGAGTTGGTTTATCTTCAAGTTTTACTTTACAAATAATGGCATTTATAAGGAGCTTAAGTGTTAACAATCCAAAATATACAAGTAAAGTATAAAGTAATGTGATTATAATTAATTTTTATCTGGTGTCTACAGTAAAAGTCCTTGGGTTGAATTGTTAAGAGTTAGACGAACTATTATAGAGTTGTTGTTTGAAGTGGCAAAAAGAATAGCATTTGAAGAAAAGATTTCTTTTCCAAGGTTTAAACAATTTTTAAGAGTTAATAGAATATGGTAGATCTCGCTTGGTGTTTATTCGATTGGTTTGGTCTTGAGATACTTTATGTCTTAATTGAAATAGACCAAAGTTAACTATAAAAATATAAGTAGTTTATTAGTCATGATGTTTATAAACTTTTGAGACTAAAGTTAACTTTAAGAGGGTAAATAAACTTAAGGTGTAATTTGTTTTAATTATTCTCAAGTTTTGGATTTATGATAAGTATGATGAAAGTGTGGGATTATTCACTTTACATTCAAGTGAATAATTATATTAAATTTGCTTTGCTATTATGAAAATAACATGCAATTATTAAAGAAAGTATAATTTGGATGGTGTTGTTAAGGTGTTAGTTTTAAATTCATGTCAATTATGATTTAGCTGCTAAGATCAATCCCTCTTCATATAAGTGAATGATATATAAAATTATCTTAAAGATTGTGGTTTTGAATTTTGGTTTAGGGTTTAAAAGAGTATTATAAAGTTAATGATTTATGCTTAAGTTTTATTATAATTCTTAGTTATGGTTTAGAACTTTAGTAATTGGATTTTAAGGTTTTAATATTTCTAAAGAAATATAATTATTTCTTATTTAAGAAATGTTTTTTTAAAATTAAAATAGATAATAGACAAGGATTTATGACTTTAAAATATTAAAAACCCTTCTAATATTATATTTAATAATTTTCTAGTGTAATATATTTTTTCAAGACTTTAAAAATGATTTTTATTTATTTTTAAGTATTATTCTTATGTTTATAAAATTCCATCAAGGATTAAATGTATTTGAATATTTACTTCATATTTTATATATAAAAATTTTAGGCTAGTATTTTTATAAAATAGTATATTTATTTTTATACACAAAAATGATTTTTATTCATTTTTAGGATTTTTCCTTATTTTATGAAATTTCATAAAGTTGTAAGTGTTTTTAAATATATGTTTTATTTTATTAGATTAAAATACAAGTTAATATTTTTTCTTTAAAAAAATCATTATATATGTATATTTTTAAATGATTTTTAATTATTTGATGTCTTGTTCCTATTTTTAGAAAATTCCTTGAAGTATCTCTTACACTAAATATTTAACTTAAGTTTTATTATGCTAAAAATATATAATTAATATTTTCTTTATTGGGTAGTCTTATATATAAATATATATGTCAATTTTATTATGTTATAAGTATTTTTAGGATTTGATATAACTTCATATGTATTGGAATTATTCTATAGAGTTTATTTAATGCGAAAATAATTTAATAGTGGCAAGTAGTTGAGCTGTGGCCCAATTGGGTGTAAATAGATATGGTTCAACGGACTTAGTTGGGCTTGGCCCAACAGGTCGTCCCAGTTCGACTTGGGGTTTATACATCCCACCCAGGGCCCTCTCTTCCTCCTCGGACCTGAGTACACCACGCACGCCCACGACCTCCTGGGCGCCGTCGTGCCGTCGTTTGGCTCCGGCTGCTCCCGCCCTCTCCAGCGCCGGTAGGATGGGTATTTGGTCCACCGTGCTATGATCTACAACCTCCCCTTGCTCGATTTGTTCCTCCCTGTCTCTCGTGCACACTCGGTTGAAAACCCTAGCTCTTCCCTGGCATGGCGGCTATCGATTCTGGCGGTGATGTTGCTTGGTCGTGAAGTTCTCCGCGTGCCACTGCCGCTGGTGAAACTGCTCGACGCGGTGTAGGCGCCTCAGTGCCCACCGTGCCGCCATGTCGATACCCTCGCTGCGGATATATCATCATTAAGTTTAATCCTTTTAGCATCAAAATTATGAATATGTGTAACACTATTATCGAGATACAATAGAAATAAACCATTCATCATCGGTGCATGACCATAAAATATTTCATTCATATAAATAGAACAACCATTGTTCTAGGATTTAAATGAATAACCACTTTGCATCAACCACGATCCAGATACAATGTTCATGCTCAATGCTAGCACCAGATAACAATTATTTAAGTTTATTACTAATCCCGACGGCAAGTGGAGAGGTAGCATTCCAATGGCGATCACATCAACGCTTGATCCATTTCCGACACGCATCTTGACCTCACCCCTTGCTAGCGGTCGCTTGTTCCGCAGCCCCTGATTCAAGTTACAAATATTAGCAACTGAACCGGTATCAAATACCCAGGTGCTACTGCGAGCACTAGTCAAGTACACATCAATAACATGTATATCATATACCTTTGTTTTCCCTGTCGGCCTTCTTGTCTGCCAAATACTTGGGGCAGTTGCACTTCTAGTGGCCAGTCCCCTTACAATAGTAGCACTCGGTATCATACTTAGGTCCAACTCGGGTTTTCTTTTCAGGCACGGCAACCAACTTTCCACCCTTACTTCCCTTCCGTTTTCCCTTCTTGTCTTTCTTGAAACCAGTGTTCTTATTGATCATCAACACTTGATGTTCCTTTTTGATCTCCACTTCTGCAGTTTTAAGCATTGACACAAGCTCGGGGAGAGACTTCTTCATGCCTTGCATATTATAGTTCATCATGAAGCTCTTATAGCTAGGTGGCAGAGATTGCAGAACACGATGGATGCCTAAGTTAATGTGAATCTTTATTCCCAAGGACACAAGCTTATCAGCGTAACCCGACATCTTGAGTACATGCTCACTTACGGAGATGTTCTCTTCCATCATGCAACACAAGAACTTTTCTGAAGCAGTGTAGCTCTCTATAGCAGCATGTGTGTCGAAAATCATTTTCAACTCACCCATTGTATCAAATGCATTGGCGTTTTCGAAATGCTTTCGAAGTTTTGGCTCTAGCCCATACAATATGCCACAATGAACTAAGTTGTGGTCCTCCTGACAAGTCTGATAGACATTCTTCTCCTCGTCAGGGGCATCATCGAAAGTTGGGGGTCCTAGTGGCGCTTCTAGCACATATTGCTTTTGTGCATCAGAGAGGAGAATCCTCAAATTCATGGCCCATTCGGTAAAGTTGCTACCGTTCGTTGCAAGTTTCTCTTTCTCCATGTATACATTGAAATTAAAAGTAGGTGGTGCCATCTACAATAGAATTTGTAAAGTTTAGACTAAGTTTATGATAGATTGAATTCAACTAATCCGCATTACGAATGAACTCCCACTCAAAAACGACATCCCTCGTGCCTTTTTGGTGATTACATGAACCAAATACACTACACCAAGTCCGATCATCACGTGAGTCGGTGTAGCTTCAAAGGCGAGCATCAAATGGGTCTGTGTTTAACCTTTCGGTCTGTGTTCCGAGGCCATGTCTGTACATGCTAGGCTCGCCAAGTTAGAACCTTAGTATTCGCGTGTGTAACTATCTTACACCCGAAATATGGTCGTGGATCCAAGAACACCCGATCATCACGTGATGTCTTGGAGCGACGAAAACATAATCAGTGCATACTAAAGGAAGAACACATTATTATCTTGATATTTAAATGAGGGATCATCCTATTATGCTAATAAAACTCCAAACAAGCAATATAAGATGCTATCAAACATCACATGTTTATTAGTGAAATGATATGGTTCCCGCATATGATCTCTATCATGTGCACCGTGGTATGATCACTATCATACCTTTATGTGTAAGGCCAAGGTCTATGGATCTTACACGTTATGTATGTTGTAAGAGTATCATATCATACTTCTACTTACAACATCACCATATCATAACACTAGCCCAGCAACAATCTAAACTAGACGCCTCTATTTATCCGTTGCAAGTTTTACGTGGCTTAGGGCTTTCGAAGATAGAACCGTTCTTACCTAATAAAATGAACCACAATGAGGATAACCAAATTGTTGACAACTCATTGCAAGATAGATATTGACTATAGTAGGAGACACAGACACCCGCCAGCCACTTATGCAAACTAGTTGCATGTCAAGCGTGGAACAGGTCTCATGTGCGAGGACATGTAAAGTTTGTCTAGGCCGCTTCATCCCACTATGCCACCAATATCCAAAATTACAACTAAGAAGCAACAACATGATCATGATAGCCCACATACTCATATGTACTACCCGTGTAAAGCATCTACGCATAGATCCGGCTCTGATACCACTGTAAGGTTTGCTGCATAGAAAACAAAAAATTTCCTACGACGGGAACTATGTACCAAGATCTATCTACTAGATACAAACAACAGAAGGATGTATATCCATAGAGAACATACCCTTTAAGACCGACAAAGCTTAACGAGTTAAACTCGTGGTTCATGTAGACGATCTCTTGCCGATCTCAAGATCGAGAGGAAGTCCTAGCGCCGCAAAACAGCAGCGCATCCGTGCTCGCACACACGTACAAGAAACCGAGCAACCTCCGCATCCTTGCTCCAGCGATGCAGCGGAAGCACAACCCTTTCTTGGCGAATAGCCACCGGGAACATGTATCTCGCTAGTCCGAGACCATGGGGGATAAATTCTAGAGGTAGGGAGAGATCCTTCACGAGGAGGTGTGAGTGAGAGAGAGGAGAGGGGGTGCCTTTTATAGGAGGAGGGGGGCACCCAAGGGGGTCTGCCCCCTCCCCTCCTTCATTCATGTGGGTGGACACTCCACTCACAAAATTCTCTTCAATTCCCTCCACTCAAAATTGCTATTTAATTTTCACCAAATTTAATGCAAACTCTCATTAAATAAAACTCCTTTTATTTATTCAAAATTTTGTCAATTACTTTAATGGAAAAAATTCACATATAAACCCTTGCTAGTATTTCATTTCACATGCAAAAACACTTTCTGCAATTTCACCCGAAAACCTGTTTCGGTATCTAGTGAAATAAATTCCTGCGCTTGTTATTCTTTCCGGCATGAAACTTTTGCTCCAATTGGATGTCAGTGTTCCTTAAGTGTGCCAACCTACGTAGGCGAATAATACGGACATGATCGAGACCCTTCTCCGATCAATAATCAAAAGCGGGACCTGGAGATCCATACTGATTCCCACACATTCAACGATGACTTTCATGTGATCATCGGAATCTTTTACGCTATTATTTTAATCCCTTTGTTTCACAATATATTACATGTCCAAGATTCGATCATAGGTATCTCCATACTAGTTTGATCTCGTTACCGACATGCACTCTTTTCTCGTTCCCGTGATATAACATTCTTGTGATCAAATCACTTGCTTACAAGCTAACCAATGTGATATCACCGAGAGGGCCCATAGTATATCTATCCATCATCGGGATGAACAAATTCCACACTCGATCCATGAGCCTCAACATAACACTTTAGTAGTTCTGAAGCCATCTTTATAATCACCCAGTTACGGTGTGACGTTTGATGTCATCAAGAAACTCTTCTTGCGTTAGTGATTGACATGATCTCATGGTCTAAGGATTAGGATCACTTCGTAAGTTGTTATAGCAATATAAACTCAATGATTTTGATCATAATGATATACTTCGGATGAATGTTCATCACATCATTACACTAATGTTGTGACCTTGTTATTAACAACATCCAATGTCTATGATCAGAAAACTTTGATCATCTTGTTAATCAACGAGCTAGTTTATGAGAGAGGCATAAATAGGAACTTTCTATTTGTTTATTAAACACACATGTATTAACGTTTCCATGTTAATACAATTATAGCATGCAAAATAAACATCTATCATATTGCGGTGACCCAGCATACCACTGCATGATGTAGTACACTTTAGTCGTTGACATAACACCAATGAAGCACCGTTCACTAGTATTACATCCCTCAGAGTGGTACAACAGAAACACAGCAGGTCCAAGACATGACTATAGGTTACAAATCAACTCTTTACACAAGATCCAGAGAACACTCTAGGTTAAAGAGAGAGAAAGAAACTTATTACAAAGAATAATCAAAAATAAATAACTCAAAAACTATCATACTTTTAAGACTAGTATCTTAACTAATGGTCTGGCATTGCTGCTATCGCAATACCCTATAGAAATAGGTTCTATGGCTAGAGATTATATTCCTATCTAATCAGTAACTTCTTCTTCACTTAAGTTGGTATATATTTTGACCTTCTTGACTTTATTGAAGTGCTTTAGCTTTTGACGATGCTTCCTGGAGCATAACTTGATGTAGACGTCGTCTTAATGGCTTTAGAATCTAGCAAGGGTTAAGAAGATACGTTGAAGACGAGCGTACTCAGCAAGTTCACTAGAAAAGGAGTGTTTGATGCACTATATCTACAGCCACAGACCATAGGTCATAGGCAATGCAGGTTTTCGTAAATGTTACTTCAAAGGTTGCTTTTATTCTGAAAAGCTATGTCCGTCAGCCTTTACGGGTTTACCAGAACTTTCATGGAGTTGCTTTCCCGCCGCGTTTGTAGCTCCTTCCCAGAAGAGGGAGTAACAAGTTACAGTTCTTACACTCTGCCGAGGTGCGTCACTTTACCCATGAGAGACCTTAGGCTTTGTTGCACGGCGGGGAGTATGTTCCTGTTCAAACTTCCTTGGTTTGAGGCCCAACCTAAGATCCAAGCCAATCACTGCCCCCTTCACGACCTTGCATGCCTCCTTGGTTTACACCATGCCCACATATTGAATAACGGCAATGGTTTGTACAGACCGTTAGATGCCAGAACTATCATGGGACGATGAGGTTTCCCACCCATATGCTGCATATCCTCTACGAATTACCAATTAATATGCACGCTACGAGTGATAACAGCCACGACCTGCACATCTGGCTACATGCGGGAGGAAGAAGATGCAGCTGACTTCTCTGTCCCATTCCAAATCTCATGGTCAATGCATAATATACGGTGCAAGAATCACTGGCGACATTGGTTATTAAATCCTAGGTGATATAGTCCTGAACAGTGTATTCCAACTGCCAGATTTAATAGATTAGCTGATCACCCTGGATTAGTAACCAATAGTTCACATTATTATCAAAAATGGTGTTTGCTGACCTTTTTCAAATGCAGGAGATGTCAACACTGGATTTGCAAAATACTTTACAGAAAATAATCAAAGGACAGGAGCAAGTGTGAACTTGCCATGTGTGATTGCAAGATTATGCACTCATGGTCTTTGAGACAATATAAGATCCAATATCTGAAATCAGCATCATTGGTCTAATAAGGACTAATGTTTAAAGAAGCAATATGCTTTTGTGCATAAGTAATGCTATGTATTTTGGAAAACTCCCAAAGTGAATCCCCAATACTTTGAGTGAAATGAGTTTAGGTAATTCTTTTAAGAGTTGGTTTATCTTCAAGTTTTACTTTACAAATAACGGCATTTATAAGGAGCTTAAGTGTTAACAATCCAAAATATACAAGTAAAGTATAAAGTAATGTGATTATAATTAATTTTTATCTGGTGTCTATACTAAAAGTCCTTGGGTTGAATTGTTAAGAGTTGGACGAACTATTATAGAGTTGTTGTTTGAAGTGGCAAAAAGAATAACATTTGAAGAAAAGATTTCTTTTCTAAGGTTTAAACAATTTTTAAGAGTTAATAGAATATGGTAGATCTCGCTTGGTGTTTGTTCGATTGGTTTGGTCTTGAGATACTTTATGTCTTAATTGAAACAGACCAAAGTTAACTATAAAAATATAAGTAGTTTATTAGTCATGATGTTTATAAACTTTTGAGACTAAAGTTAACTTTAAGAGGGTAAATAAACTTAAGGTGTAATTTGTTTTAATTATTCTCAAGTTTTGGATTTATGATAAGTATGATTAAAGTGTGGGATTATTCACTTTACATTCAAGTGAATAATTATATTAAATTTGCTTTGCTATTATGAAAATAACATGCAATTATTAAAGAAAGTATAATTTGGATGGTGTTGTTAAGGTGTTAGTTTTAAATTCATGTCAATTATGATTTAGCTGCTAAGATCAATCCCTCTTCATATAAGTGAATGATATATAAAATTATCTTAAAGATTGTGGTTTTGAATTTTGGTTTAGGGTTTAAAAGAGTATTATAAAGTTAATGATTTATGCTTAAGTTTTATTATAATTCTTAGTTATGCTTTAGAACTTTAGTAATTGGATTTTAAGGTTTTAATATTTCTAAAGAAATATAATTCTTTCTTATTTAAGAAATGTTTTTTTAATTAAAATAGATAATAGACAAGGATTTATGACTTTAAAATATTAAAAACCCTTCTAATATTATATTTAATAATTTTCTAGTGTAATATATTTTTTCAAGACTTTAAAAATGATTTTTATTTATTTTTAAGTATTATTCTTATGTTTATAAAATTCCATCAAGGATTAAATGTATTTGAATATTTACTTCATATTTTATATATAAAAAATTTAGGCTAGTATTTTTATAAAATAGTATATTTATTTTTATACACAAAAATGATTTTTATTCATTTTTAGGATTTTTCCTTATTTTATGAAATTTCATAAAGTTGTAAGTGTTTTTAAATATATGTTTTATTTTATTAGATTAAAATACAAGTTAATATTTTTCTTTAAAAAAATCATTATATATGTATATTTTTAAATGATTTTTAATTATTTGATGTCTTGTTCCTATTTTTAGAAAATTCCTTGAAGTATCTCTTACACTAAATATTTAATTTAAGTTTTATTATGCTAAAAATATATAACTAATATTTTCTTTATTGGGTAGTCTTATATATAAATATATATGTCAATTTTTTTATGTTATAAGTATTTTTAGGATTTGATATAACTTCATATGTATTGGATTTCTATAGAGTTTATTTAATGCGAAAATAATTTAATAGTGGCAAGTAGTTGGGCTGTGGCCCAATTGGGTGTAAATTGATATGGTTCAACGGACTGAGTTGGGCTTGGCCCAACAGGTCGGCCCAGTTCGACTTGGGGTTAACACATCCCACCCAGGGCCCTCTCTTCCTCCTCGCACCTGAGTACACCACGCACGCCCACGACCTCTTAGGCGCCGTCGTGCCGTCGTTTGGCTCCGGCTGCTCCCGCCCTCTCCGATGCCGGTAGGATGGGTATTTGGTCCGCCGTGCTATGATCTACAACCTCCCCTTGCTCGATTTGTTCCCCATGTCTCTCGTGCACACTCGGTTGAAAACCCTAGCTCTTCCCTGGCATGGTGTAGCATCCCAATTGTCTAACAATTGCAATGCTACTAGCCTAGTCTATATATATGCTACTTCCTATATATAATTGTTGCATCATAATTATATCATGCTCATGTCATCATGCCACCTTGCATTTGAGCATCATATAAAACCCTTTTTTTGTTTTGGTTCTTCTCTCATATGCATTGTAAATTGTATTTGCCTCTTGATATTGTATTTGGTTATTGATATATTGTGTAAATGCCCAAGTTGAGTTGGGGGCATATCTTTTATTCAACTCCATCACCTTTCCTTGTCACCCCATCATTCCACCATTCCACCATATATGAGCATTGCAACTTATTTGGTTTTACCTCTAGCTCATGTGGGTTGGGATGGATCCAATTATATTTCCACATGCTCTCATATTAGCATCATGTTGTTTTCACATTAGTGATATGTGGAGCCACCTTTGCATGCCTTGTGAGTGGAACCTCTTTCTAGCTCCCATATGGGTTGTTTTGGGGTTATTCTCATGTTGGGATATTTTTGGGCTTACTAAATACCTAGTGGCACATACACACTAGCAAGTCCCATTTTTATTCAAATATGGTCATCTCCATCTACTCCACATGGGGCATCCTTTTAATTCTTTTAGCTTGGCTTTATTCCATATTTTGGAATGCATAGGCACAAATTCCATGATTATTTATTCTGTTTTCACAAGATTAAAACATGGCATTTAATGTTTTTGCATGGGCCATGCAAAGCACCACCATTCTTTCTCCTTTGGTTTTTCTTTGGGTTTTGAGTGGATCCTTCCTTTTGTGAGCTTCCCTTTCTCTCTTATTCAAAACCTCCTCATCTTGATCTTCTCTCTCCTTGCCATGTGCACCTAAAAGCTTAGACACACCTCCCATCTTGTCCACCATCTTTTCTTGCTTGAGTTTGTTTTGATCATGTTAAACCCTATCTCTCCCTATCCATCACCACATCCTCCAACCTTTGCTTGATATTATTGGCATGTGGAGAAAAACCCTAAACACCCTAACCACCCACAAACCCTAGGCCTCATCTCTCTTTCTCTCTAACCCGATCCACCACCCCATCTAACCCCTCCTAAACCTTAACCGAGCTCAACCCTAGCTAACCATCCCCTCCAACCCGAGTCTCTCTCTCTACCAGCAAGGGCCTACCCTAACTACCCTCACCACCCCATGCCGAGGCCTCCCCTCTCTCCCTACCTCCTCCTCCTAACCTAGCCGAGCTACCCAACCCTAATTGCCCGAGCCTCTCCCTCCTCTCTCTTTTTCTCTCTGCCAGCTGCCCCACCCGAGCCTCCTCTCCGCCCTGTCCACGCCCTGGCCCCAGCTGTAGCCCTGCCCGAGCCGGACGAGCACATGCTCGTGGAGGAAAAGGTGCCCGAGGCCACCTTTTCTCTACCCCGCTCCTCCACGACACCCTCTCTCCCCATCCCTATCTACTCCCTCTCCCTCGTCAGATAGCAGCCCCAGATCCCCAGGGCCTGCCTTCCTCCCCTCTCCTTCCCCGCTGCCTCCTCTCCGCCTCGGCGCTCCACCGTCGGCCTCCTCCAACTCCGCGTCAACACAGCTGGTGGCGTAGCGTTGGGTGTCGAGGGAGATCGAGCCGTGCCTCTGCATCGCCCCCATTCACGCCAGCAAGGAGGAGAAGCCCCGGACCTGCCGCAGTACCGCGATGCCGACGAGAAACCCTAGCTCCGGGTGCGCCTGCAACGCCGTCGCCCTGCTGCTCCCCGACCTGATCCAACCTCTCCATCGAACTCACGGTGAGCTGACCCACCTACCTGACATCCTCTCCCTCGCCAACCCCCTCTGGTCTCGCCGTTCGTTTCAGCAAGCACGCTCTGTGCGCCGGTGGCCGCTGCTTCGGCTCGTCGCCGCGCCACAGCACGCCTCACCTAGCGCCCCTGTACCCTCCTGACAACAACACCCGCTCACCGCACTGGTACCGCCCCTCTGCGCGCGCGCCCCGCGTCGCGGGTTTGATTCCCCGCCTCGCCGCGCCGTGCGCTGGCGTTCCGTCTTAGCCGCAGAGAAGAACAACAGTAGCCGCCGCGCGTTTTGCACATACCCCCTTGTAGTTTTGTCTCAACTCGGAGTACCCCCAGGCCTACCAGACAGCCCCGTGGCAATTTTGCAAAAAGGTTCCCGGGATTTTGTACTCCTCAACCCGCAGTCCCCGGATCCACCACGTGTCGCCCACCGGCTGGCCGTGCGCGCACTGGACCCGCGAGGCCACGAGCCCCACCCGTCAGTCACATAGGCTAAATAAGCTCGCGGTGAGAAAAGTTCCGGCGCGCTGTTTTTCGCCCAGTCAGCAGCGGCCCCACCTGTCTATGTCTGGGGCTAGATCTGGGCGAGTACATCTGGTTTTTTGCTTTGCTGTTTGATTTAAACTTTTCAAATTTGTTTTAAATTCAAATTCAAATCTGTTTTAAATAACTTTAAAATTATAAATCCAAATAATACATGTAATATATGTTTTGAAATAAGAAAAATGTGAGGATTTCAAATATGCCCTTCAAAATATATTTTGAACACTTTAATTTTCGAGTTGATTAAAATTACATTAAAATGCCCTTGCCTTAATTAATTCATAACTTTTGTTTTATAACACCGAATTTGACAAATGATATGTCTAAAATGCTCAGCTCAAGGAGACCTTTCTGTTTATGCATTCCATGTTCTGAATTGCAGCATGCATCGTGTAAATATAAAGTATGCAGCAACTTATTTGAGTATAAAATGTGACTAAAACTCAATAAAATGCTTTATTCTTGTATTCCACACCTCACCCATGCCATGCTACATTGTTGCCATGCAAATTGTGCATCATTCATCATGGCATGATTGTTTGCTTGTCGCATTTTAATTCATATGCTTGTGCACTATATTTATGTTGGCCCTTGTTTGTTTGGTTCTTCTTTGAATAGACGCTGAGCAGGGGATATATTAAGAAACCCAGGAGCACTACCCAGATCCATCCCTCGCTTCAACTGAGCTGCCAGGCAAGCACTACCACATGCTTGCATACATATAGTACCTATTGCCTCTATCTTATTCTTGCATCATTGAGTCGCGATTGCATTAAACTGAATCCCAAGTACTGCATAGCCTTTACTTTTAAACCCCACCGAAGCTTGTTCCTCCATCCCATGAGCCATTACTACAGGAGTTGTTTGAGCCATGCGGGTCGTAGAACAGCATGTGTAGGGTATGTGAGTGTCTGATGGATAACGAGGTACCTAAACAACTTAACCTGAGTAGTAATGGGATAACTAATGAAAGTGGCACCGGTGAGCAATATCTGTTATTTGGTTTTTCATGCTCATTTGTGTCCCGTAGGACCCCGAGTACTTGATTCCTGTTCCTTGAATATTCGCGCTATCCACATCCGGGAGGCTTATGAACCCCCCTGAGCCAGAGCTTGATTCATTCTTATTTCTTGGGGCCACAAAGTAGTTTGGGGCTTTATTACTATCCTGTACTTATGCCATGCTTTACTGCTTTATTTACGATTGTGCGAGGAGCACCTGTACTGTTTAGGACCGTGACACGTTTTTGCTGTATCGACAAGCCCAGTCACACTTTCGGGTTCCCAGTCGTTTACAGCCATCCACACAAACCTTGAGTCCGTCTCGGAGCCGGCCAACTTCGTTGCGGGTAGCTTAATGGGGTGGCCCCCTGAAATATTTCTGAATCCTGTGATCGCTTTGTCGTGAATGCCTCGTTGGGTTTTGATTTGGTTTTTCCGAGGTTGATCGAGTGTGTGTTGCTATTTGTGCACCCCTGCAGGGTAAATCTTTCTGAAAGCCGTGTCCGCGGTTATGGACGACTTGGAGCACAGTTTCTCGATCATAGACAAGTATAACTAAAGTACCGCTTTTAATTTGACTAAGTACCTGACTAGTAAATAGTGCAACACTCATGGAATGGATAATAAAACTGCCAACGGATGGGGGTTGTTCGTCCGCTTCCTCGTTGGTAAGCGAGGAGGAGGATGGATCTGTTAACATTACTATTATAACTGTTGTTATTATTTCACGGACATCCGTCTATCTTTGGTTAGGCGGATGGTTAGCGAGTATCTATAGAATTGATAGGTATTATATTTTGCTGCAATTGCGTCACCCTAGGTTGTGTCCCCTTTAGAGGCATAAAGACTTGCTGAGTACCCCTAGGGTCTCACACGATAAATTGTTTGATTCAGATTAACAGGTAAGCTCGCAAGATGGATACTGGGTGGAGGAGACGGACGATGTGGGCAACGATCACTCGGTGTAGAGATTCTGGGAATGGGGATCCGTGAGATCTGTGGGCGGGATGCGTTTATTTCTGGGGCATCTTATGCCAATTTGCTTCTTATCCATACTCGGATCTTGTTTTCCGCTTCCGCCTGATACTCTGATGTTTGATGTATGAGGAGATATCCTAAACTATTATATCTATCTAGGATATTTGGATCTTGCCGTATGGCGTTGCAATATTTCTATTTATTTGAGATGGAATGGCTCTAAGGACTGTTGTATGGTGGCTTGCATACATACTCATTTGTGTATGTAGTTGATCCCTTCGCCTGCAGATTACGCCGCTCGTTCTTGTCCCGATGTTTGGAAATGGTTAGGACGGTCGAAAGGTCTACCTTTGAGTGGCATTTGGGCCCCACCGTACTATTTTAACCATTTCCGCTCATCCAGGCTTGTAACTAAGAGCGTAATTCACCGAGGTAGTTACAATTGGTATCAGAGCCATCCCGCCCTTCAGGGTCTCAGCCAAATGGTCGTTGTCAGTCTAGCAAATATTTTTGGTAGCTATGTATACTAGGGAAAAACAAAACGCGAGAGTAGGATGCTTCCACTTTTCTTCTTAACCACCCACCCACCCTTTTCTGGTAAGGAAGTGTAACATTTTCAATCCTCTTCTTAAAATTCAAACTAGGATTCACGTGTTCTGGGTTTTCCGTAGTACCATAGAAAGTGTGTGTGTGTGTGTAATTCCTTGTCTATCTGTTGCATCCAATTTGTTATCACAATCTGCCTTTGGTTATCAACTGTTGGTACATTCCATACTGACAGGCTTTTGAAAACCGGCGCGATCTATCTGACTCCTTGTTAATCGGTGCCATCTTCTTAAGGGTGTTCTTCCTTCCAGCATGCTTTCACAGAATGTGGAGTTGCTAATCTCTACCTGATAAGTGATTTTGCGCATCTATTGGTATTTTAATGCTGAAAAATGCGGAAATTTTTTCTTTCATACATCTGTGTTTCCACACTCCTTTTCAGTCGTGTGTGAAACATTATCTATCTTCCTTTTATCAGCATGTCCATGCTAACTCATTCTTTTGTCACCGGCGCTTAATCCTAGAGTTTCATTTCATCTCCAATTCTCTTGGGCTAATTACATAACATGTGTCGATTCGATGCTGGTGATTGTAATTTGGTTCTCGGCATAGCTATATGACACTTATCATGAGTGGAATATGGAAAATGCAATCACCACGATCCTCCAAATGGTGACGGTTATCTCCTATGATCTTTTCGTCTCTGATAGCTTTGCTTAAGGTATGATCTATCATCTTTTCTTGTCCAAGATCTCTTTATCTTTGTAACCGGTGATCCAATCGACAATGTGAACCAGGTGACATCTCTTTTTCTTCCGAAGGACCAGATAATCTATTCTTCCAGTGCATCTTCTTCAACACGAACCCGTGCTCTTAATATTGATCTTTCTAAGAGCGTTGAGCTCAGGAAGTGTTCGAGCATTTGTTCGTTTCTCTCGTCTTTTGAACTTGATATTCTGGGAATATCCTGTTAATCCATGGTGGTATATGTTGATAATATGCTTGCCTATTCGATATCAATGGAAGGACATGGAAGATCATCTATGTCTCTTTCTCTCAAGCTTCGTGAACACTGCCTGTGTGCAAAGTCTCAAAGTGAGAATTCTGACTTTTTGAAGTCACTTATCTCGGCCACGTCCTTCTGCTAAATAGATCGCTTCAATCCTGGAATCAGCAAGTCCATTGTTAATTCCATCCTCCATCTTCAACCAATCTGGAGTTATTCCTTGTTGGCAAGTTATCATCATCGTTCCGCTAAAGATTTTCCTCAAGACCGCTAACCTCTCTCAATCTTTTCAAGAACAACATGGAGTTATTTCACCTCAGTCTCGTTAAGTAATCTCTTGAAGCCCTCTCGCTCTATCGTCTATGCTCAATCCACCGGAGGCCATGAAGACCTTCCAGATCTTGTATTCCTTCCGTTCAAGTTGGTGCTATCTTTTCTGTAGCTGTTGAATCTTGCAGTTCTTCCCCGTAATCTTCCTTCATATCTTTCTGGTGGCTTGGTACTTCAGACATGACGACAACATCATCATCTTTATCTATCTGTGAATCCGGCGAATCGTTTGCATCTATCCTTGTTTTCTAACGAAGTTCCATGAGTTATTGTCAATACCTTCAGTCTGTTTCAGTAGTTGGGTTGCATGGTTTTCTTATTCATGTGCGGAGTAATGCTTTGAGTGTGGGATGGAGTAGCTACCATACCACTACTCTTATCATTCGCTCTTGTACATTGAATTGGTGAATTAATGTGATTTCACTCATTCCACGGAAGTTAGAAGTGGCCTTTATCCCTCGATACTTTTACTTCCGTCTTTGTTTTTCCGGAGTGCTCTCTCGAAGAAAGTAATCAATAATCTCTTGTTGGTGGTCTGTCTATTCTAGATGGAGCAAAATCTTCAATTATCTGGTGGAAACAAACGCAAACTCTTTCGTTCCTCGTCTTTCGACCGATGCTCGACATCCCCAAACAAGATGGAAGGAAACTATCTCTCTTTGTTTCATCAATTCTTTTTCTGTGGTAAAGCCAATTATGGTTGATGCCATCAGCCGCAAATCTATTGCGTTAGCCTCAAGGCTAAACAAAGCAATAAGTATCTCCACAATAAACTCCAGATCCTCCATATTCTTTGCTTCTCAGGATTCCACCATGATCTGGCTTCACATCCGTCTCTGGAAGTTATATCCGCGCACCTCAATTGCGTGATCCTTGGTTCTTACCGTTGCAACAAGAATCTAATCCGACGATGTCTAACTAAATCTTTCTGTTGATATCAAGGCACTCTATTGTTTGAAGGCAATATTGTTTCCGTACTTCATTTCTCAAATCCGAGAGAAGATACGATGCTATTGTCATAGTGGTTCAAAACCTCTCCAATCTAGCTCTTTTTCTCCGGCGAGATAAAGATTCATCCTCTCTAGTATCGGTAAATCTTTAATCTTAATGATGTATCTTTCTTTATCCATGATACATCATCTTTTCCTTTTCTTTCACAAGTGGTTCTAGTCTTTTATCTTGTTTCTTGGGAAAACCTGAGCTATGTCCATCCTATCCTTCTTGCCTCACGACAATCCTTCAACTCTTCTAACTGTTGTTTCTCAAGCAAAACGCAAGACTCGCAGCAAGTCTAGCAAGTTTTTCCGTTGTTCATCAACTTGGGAACGTGAGGGTCACCTTCGTTCGAACACCCGCCTCTCCTTGTGTTGTTTTCTTTTTCCTAGGAATCTCGGGGCGAGATTCTTGTTTAGTGGGGGAGAGTTGTAGCATCCCAATTGTCTAACAATTGCAATGCTACTAGCCTAGTCTATATATATTCTACTTCATATATATAATTGTTGCATCATAATTATATCATGCTCATGTCATCATGCCACCTTGCATTTGAGCATCATATAAAACCCTTTTTTTTGTTTTGGTTCTTCTCTCATATGCATTGTAAATTGTATTTGCCTCTTGATATTGTATTTGGTTATTGATATATTGTGTAAATGCCCAAGTTGAGTTGGGGGCATATCTTTTATTCAACTCCATCACCTTTCCTTGTCACCCCATCATTCCACCATTCCACCATATATGAGCATTGCAACTTATTTGGTTTTACCTCTAGCTCATGTGGGTTGGGATGGATCCAATTATATTTCCACATGCTCTCATATTAGCATCATGTTGTTTTCACATTAGTGATATGTGGAGCCACCTTTGCATGCCTTGTGAGTGGAACCTCTTTCTAGCTCCCATATGGGTTGTTTTGGGGTTATTCTCATGTTGGGATATTTTTGGGCTTACTAAATACCTAGTGGCACATACACACTAGCAAGTCCCATTTTTATTCAAATATGGTCATCTCCATCTACTCCACATGGGGCATCCTTTTAATTCTTTTAGCTTGGCTTTATTCCATATTTTGGAATGCATAGGCACAAATGCCATGATTATTTATTCTGTTTTCACAAGATTAAAACATGGCATTTAATGTTTTTGCATGGGCCATGCAAAGCACCACCATTCTTTCTCCTTTGGTTTTTCTTTGGGTTTTGAGTGGATCCTTCCTTTTGTGAGCTTCCCTTTCTCTCTTATTCAAAACCTCCTCATCTTGATCTTGTCTCTCCTTGCCATGTGCACCTAAAACCTTAGACACACCTCCCATCTTGTCCACCACCTTTTCTTGCTTGAGTTTGTTTTGATCATGTTAAACCCTATCTCTCCCTATCCATCACCACATCCTCCAACCTTTGCTTGATATTATTGGCATGTGGAGAAAAACCCTAAACACCCTAACCACCCACAAACCCTAGGCCTCATCTCTCTTTCTCTCTAACCCGATCCACCACCCCATCTAACCCCTCCTAAACCTTAACCGAGCTCAACCCTAGCTAACCATCCCCTCCAACCCGAGTCTCTCTCTCCTACCAGCAAGGGCCTACCCTAACTACCCTCACCACCCCATGCCGAGGCCTCCCCTCTCTCCCTACCTCCTCCTCCTAACCTAGCCAAGCTACACCAACCCTAATTGCCCGAGCCTCTCCCTCCTCTCTCTTTTTCTCTCTGCCAGCTGCCCCACCCGAGCCTCCTCTCCGCCCTGTCCACGCCCTGGCCCCAGCTGCAGCCCTGCCCGAGCCGGACGAGCACATGCTCGTGGAGGAAAAGGTGCCCGAGGCCACCTTTTCTCTACCCCGCTCCTCCACGGCACCCTCTCTCCCCATCCCTATCTACTCCCTCTCCCTCGTCAGATAGAAGCCCCAGATCCCCAGGGCCTGCCTTCCTCCCCTCTCCTTCCCCGCTGCCTCCTCTCCGCCCCGGCGCTCCACCGTCGGCCTCCTCCAACTCCGCGTCAACACAGCTGGTGGCGTAGCGTTGGGTGTCGAGGGAGACCGAGCCATGCCTCTGCATCGCCCCCATTCACGCCAGCGAGGAGGAGAAGCCCCGTACCTGCCGCAGTACCGCGATGCCGACGAGAAACCCTAGCTCCGGGTGCGCCTGCAACGCCGTCGCCCTGCTGCTCCTCGACCCGATCCAACCTCTCTGTCGAACTCATGGTGAGCTGACCCACCTACCTGACATCCTCTCCCTTGCCAACCCCCTCTGGTCTTGCCGTTCGTTTCAGCAAGCACGCTCTATGCGCCGGTGGCCGCTGCTTCGGCTCGTCGCCGCGCCACAGCATGCCTCACCTAGCGCCCCTATACCCTCCGGACAACAACACCCGCTCACCGCACTGGTACCGCCCCTCTGCGCGCGCGCCCCGTGTCGCGGGTTCGATTCCCTGCCTCGCCGCGCCGTGCGCTGGCGTTCCGTCTTAGCCACAGAGAAGAACAACAGTAGCCGCCGCGCGTTTTGCACATACCCCCTTGCAGTTTTGTCTCAACCCGGAGTACCCCCAGGACCACCAGACAGCCCCGTGGCAATTTTGCAAAAAGGTTCCCGGGATTTTATACTCCTCAACCCGCAGTCCCCGGATCCACCACGTGTTGCCCACCGGCTGGCCGTGCACGCAGTGGACCCGCGAGGCCGCCAGCCCCACCCGTCAGTCGCATAGGCTAGATAAGCTCGCGGTGAGAAAAGTTCCGGCGCGCTGTTTTTCGCCCAGTCAGCAGCGGCCCCACCTGTCTGTGTCTGGGGCTAGATCTGGGCGAGTACATCTGGTTTTTCTGCTTTGCTGTTTGATTTAAACTTTTCAAATTTGTTTTAAATTCAAATTCAAATCTGTTTTAAACAACTTTAAAATTATAAATCCAAATAATACATGTAATATATGTTTTGAAATCAGAAAAATGTGAGGATTTCAAATATGCCCTTCAAAATATATTTTGAACACTTTAATTTTCAAGTTGATTAAAATTACATTAAAATGCCCTTGCCTTAATTAATTCATAACTTTTGTTTTATAAGTCTGAATTTGACAAATGATATGTCTAAAATGCTCAGCTCGACGAGACCTTTCTATTTATGCATTCCATGTTCTGAATTGCAGCATGAATCATGTAAATATAAAGTATGCAGCAACATATTTGAGTATAAAATGTGACTAAAACTCAATAAAATGCTTTATTCTTGTATTCCACACCTCACCCATGCCATGCTACATTGTTGCCATGCAAATTGTGCATCATTCATTATGGCATGATTGTTTGCTTGTCGCATTTTAATTCATATGCTTGTGCACTATATTTATGTTGGCCCTTGTTTGTTTGGTTCTTCTTCAAATAGACGCTGAGCAGGGGATATATCAAGAAACCCAGGAGCACTACCCAGATCCATCCCTCGCTTCAACTGAGCTGCCAGGCAAGCACTACCACATGCTTGCATACATATAGTACCTATTGACTCTATCTTATTCTTGCATCATTGAGTCGCGATTGCATTAAACTGAATCCCAAGTACTGCATAGCCTTTACTTTTAAACCCCACCGAAGCTTGTTCCTCCATCCCATGAGCCATTACTACAGGAGTTGTTTGAGCCATGCGGGTCGTAGAACAGCATGTGTAGGGTATGTGAGTGTCTGATGGATAACGAGGTACCTAAACAACTTAACCTGAGTAGTAATGGGATAACTAATGAAAGTGGCACCGGTGAGCAATATCTGTTATTTGGTTTTTCATGCTCACTTGTGTCCCGTAGGACCCCGAGTACTTGATTCCTGTTCCTTGAATATTCGCGCTATCCACATCCGGGAGGCTTATGAACCCCCCTGAGCCAGAGCTTGATTCATTCTTATTTCTTGGGGCCACAAAGTAGTTTGGGGCTTTATTACTATCCTGTACTTATGCCATGATTTACTGCTTTATTTACGATTGTGCGAGGAGCACCTGTACTGTTTAGGACCGTGACACGTTTTCGCTGTATCGACAAGCCCAGTCACACTTTCGGGTTCCTAGTCGTTTACAGCCGTCCACACAAACCTTGAGATGCCTCGTTGGGTTTTGATTTGGTTTTTCCGAGGTTGATCAAGTGTGTGTTGCTATTTGTGCACCCCTGCAGGGTAAATCTTTCTGAAAGCCGTGTCCGCGGTTATGGACGACTTGGAGCACAGTTTCTCGATCATAGACAAGTATAACTAAAGTACCGCTTTTAATTTGACTAAGTACCTGACTAGTAAATAGTGCAACACTCATGGAATGGATAATAAAACTGCCAATGGATGGGGGTTGTTCGTCCGCTTCCTCGTTGGTAAGCGAGGAGGAGGATGGATCTGTTAACATTACTATTATAACTGTTGTTATTATTTCACGGACATCCGTCTATCTTTGGTTAGGCGGATGGTTAGCGAGTATCTATAGAATTGATAGGTATTATCTTTTGCTGCAATTGCATCACCCCAGGTTGTTTCCCCTTTAGAGGCATAAAGACTTGCTGAGTACCCCTAGGGTCTCACACGATAAATTGTTTGATTCAGATGAACAGGTAAGCTTGCAAGATGGATACTGGGTGGAGGAGACGGACGATGTGGGCAACGATCACTCGGTGTAGAGATTCCGGGAACGGGGATCCGTGAGATCTGTGGGCGGGATGCGTTTATTTATGGGGCATCTTATGCCAATTTGCTTCTTATCCGTACTCGGATCTTGTTTTACGCTTCTGCCTGATACTCTGATGTTTGATGTATGAGGAGATATCCTAAACTATTATATCTATCTAGGATATTTGGATCTTGCCGTATGGCGTTGGAATATTTCTATTTCTTTTAGATGGAATGGCTCTGAGGACTGTTGTATGGTGGCTTGCATACATACTCATTTGTGTATGTAGTTGATCCCTTCGCCTGCCGATTACGCCGCTCGTTCTTGTCCCGATGTTTGGAAATGGTTAGGATGGCCGAAAGGTCTACCTGTGAGTGGCATTTGGTCCCCACCGTACTATTTTAACCATTTCCGCTCATCCAGGCTTGTAACTAAGAGCGTAATTCACCGAGGTAGTTACACATGGCGGCTATCAATTCTGGCGGTGATGTTGCTTGGTCGTGAAGTTCTCCGCGTGCCACTGCCGCTGGTGAAACTGCTCGACGCGGTGTAGGCGCCTCAGTGCCCATCGTGCCGCCATGTCGATACCCTCGCTGTCGACCTCTCTGCTTCCTCGTCTTGCTGGGCGAGGACCTCCGGGTAAGTGACCTCTCCTCCTCTATTCCTTCCTCTCCTGCCTAATCTCTTGTTTGGCCTAGGAGTCAATACAGGCTACTACCTGGAGTTTGCTTAAAAATGTTGTTCACTTAATGTCTATGACTGTCAAATATGACAGTGAGGTCATGTTGGCTCTGATTTCTATTGATGCATTTCTCATTAGAGTTATGCAAATCTTGGAATTTATCTATGGTACTGATTTTATTTGTGTCTAGAAATATATCTACTAGTTCTAGGAATTATTTGTGGTCAGGTAGTGCTCTTGGACATGTGCTACTCCTAATTGAGTTAATTACTCTGTCCCCAATAGTCAGATTCCTAAAGCCGAAACCATTGTTGTGGCAATTCCTGGTTAACAATTGTCTCTACTAATTAGTTCTCTATTAGTCATGTTTGAAGACATGTTATTGGGTGTCACTCGATAAACACGAGCTGATGGTAAATTTTGGGAAACCTAGACTCTGCTGGTTTTTATTATCTCATGTTCATTCTAACATGACATGCAAACAGAGTGAATTTGACAAGCTTTTAGTTACTGAATTTTGGTGAATTGCTAGTGTTTGGTTTTCTGATGATCTAATGATTACTATGTGATTTGTATTATCAAATCCTTATCCTGTCCTTCATACCTGATAGAAATTTCTTGTATCAGTTTTATTTGTGCTAATAAACTAAATGCTCACTTCCTATCCATACTAGGAGTGTATATTATAAAGATAGATAGAGATAATCTATTTGACCTATTTATAATTTCTTCTTTGTTGGTGATCATTTTCTGAACTGGATATGCTACCATAGGTATATATATCTTTTAAGAATCCTAGCTTGATGCTTATTGTAACTTGTTGTTGTGATGTCTCATTCTAGATAGTACATAGCAATCCATCCTGTGTAAGATTTGCTGTCATCTAGACTAGTGGTGCCTCTTTGGCCTCGTGGATACTGCATGTATGCAATACTTGGCTTTAAGCAACTGTTCTGGATGATGTGGTACCTCCTTGGAGGATGCACATGAACTAGATCATATATATATCCATGCTATAATATTACTGGTTAGAAGTTTGGACTTTCCCTAGCCAATGATATCTTAATTTGAGGCTTAAGCTTTGTAGAAGCAAATTATGAATGGATTCTTGCTTGAGATTTTAAGAAAGGATCTGTTTTATAGAACTTTTCTACAATGAAACAATCTACATACCTGATTCCTAGAACATCTGTTAGGAAAATGATGTGACAAAATAAAGTAGTGGCTTATGTTAGTGTAGATGTCACTATGGTGCCTCAAGTTTGAGTGTGCACAGTGATTTTCTAACTAGCATGATCTGATGTACTCTAGTACTTGTATAAATGGAAATGGAACCATTTACTTAAGATGATTTATATGTGGCTAATGACCTGAAATTCTCTGGCCAGTGATGCAAAAGGATGAGGCATTGACATAAATAAGAACAGATTTGGTACTTGATGGTTTGTGTTAAACAACTTAGTAGCTTCTGCTACTAGTAGATCTGCTGTTGTGGTTCCTCCCATGTGGAGTGTGCACAACAGTAGATCCAAACAACATGATCTGATGCAATTTTTCCCTGCTAAGGATGCAAAGGCTGAGGCACAAGTAGATAACAAGAACAGTTATTGTTTGTCTTGACAAAATCTACTCTGTGATGAATTTTGCATATCATTTGTATGCAACACTGAGAGTATTCCCTTTTTCAAAAACACCATTTGTGTTTGTATGGACTACTTTGATAAGAACAGATGTTAAAGTTGGACATGATACTTACTCACTATTGTTATTGTGAGGATGAGTTAAATCATCTACTACTAGTACTTCTTGCCTCCTCCTCCTTTGCAACTATGTTTACCAATTTCTCCTTTGGTGATCATGTTGCTTGATCGGCTCCTCCCAGCTCCTGGCTTGATCTTGATCTGCTCCTGGATGGCTTATCTAAGCAACCGGAGCTAATGATGTGGTGGATGGATCTATGTGTTCTTAAGAGAAAATTGATAAGAACAAATGATGTTATTGTTGGTATTCACGGTTAGTAGAGGAGTTGTTGGTCTGATGATGTGTGTGTGGAAAGGATGTAGTAGCAGTACCGGTACCGCTGGTGTTCCTTTTCTATAGTTGGTACCTTCCCTGATGTGTTGACAACACATCAGTTGCATGTGGTGTGTGAGCTACTACCAAGTGGGTCCCTTTTGGTGCAAGTTTACATGAATGAAACATGATGGTGTGGATGAGCTCGGCTCATTCTGATATTTATCCCTGTTTTGGATATTCCTCTACTTGGTGAAACTTGCCCCTCTCTCAAGCCAGTGATGCACACAGTTTGAGGCCAAATTTACTGATAAAAACAGATTCTACTATGGCCCCAATTACTGCTCAGTGATGAACATCACAGTGCATCACACTGTGCAACTGAGAGTAATACTAACCAAACTAAACCCCTCTTTTATTTACTAATAGTTTTGTTTTGCAGATATAAAAGAGGATGAGAAGATACCAGATTTAGTTTAGGTTTTTTTCTTTTTTTTTTCTTTCAATTATTATTGTAATTTCTTTTCTGTTTGAATAATATAAAGACATTGTAAGGCTGTATCTTATTTAATAAAGTTATTTGTTTTATAATTCATTTGTAAAGACAATGCAATACTATATAATATTAATGAAGCTTAATTTTTCTTTCTATTTTAATCTAAAATCTTGTAATATTCATATCTTGTTTATAATTATGAACTCAATTCTTATTGTAAATCTTTTTCCTTTTGTGTTTGAATTTCAATTATCTTGTAAACTTATATAATTGTAAATAATGTATCTTAATCATAAATAAGAGTTCACCTTTTATTTATTAGTACAATTTACTTTCCATTTATTATTCTATTTCAAATTCTTTTAGAATTCAAATTTATCAATTGAATATTCAACTTTGAATTTTTCTCTTCCCCAAACACAAAAGTTACAGTAGAGGTCATGTTGAAATCCATCGCACTTGCTCTGATGTTTCCATCAGAACAAGAGAGATCTCGGTCCCTCTATAACTTCTTTAGTTTTGCGCGAAAATTCCATGGATTTTCTAATGCATGAATGCAATGAACATACATGTGTCCTCTCTAATTCTAGGTGCTAATCCTGGGATGTTACACATATACTTGGAATACACATAATAAACACTTTATTATTGCCTCTCAGGGCATATTCCCTTCAGGGTTGTCCTGTCTAACGTCCATGCTAACTAAGGTCTCCAACAGTCAGGATGGCTCTGATACCAAATCTATGGCACCCCGGATTTAAGGTCCGAGAATACCCGTTATGCCAGCAATTCACGTTCCCATGATTAGTGAGCCGTGATCATAACCGACAAGCATCATTACAACATCCATAATAAATGAATACAAATACTTACATTTGTGCCATTATGGCGATGCAACATCAATAACTGAAGTCTTCAAGCACAGAGCCCATGCCATGCCTTAACATATAGGCTACTGACTGGGAAGACGGCCTAGCTCGCATAGACGTCAACATCTCCATCTTTCCTCTTGATCATCTGGAAGTCTGGCCAAGTAAATAGCCAGGGACAATGTCGGTGAGTACTTTGAATGTACTCGCAAACCACCTTACGAGAACAATAATAACTTATATGCATTAAGGCTATGGTAGGATCGCTCCAGGAGAGGTTCTTTTATAAACTAGTTTCTCTTGTAGATATAGCATGTCTCTATATCTTTGTTGAAAAACTTTTGTAAAACAGTTGGAAACCTTTTTTAAAAGTTTTAAGAAAACACTAGGATTTGGGTCACCCATTTGTTTTCCTTCTATTCATCTCATGACCAAACTCCTTCCTCCTTTTTCCGACCATCCCATGGTCAAAACATTTCCAAGCCATTTCTTTTCCAAAGTCCTTTTTGAAATCAAAACTAGCACCGCTCTACAGCAACCTTCCCAACCGTCCATGACCATGGACAAGGCTATTCGAATAGATTTACACTCTGCAGAGGTTGTACACTTTACCCACACCATCTGATTACTCGTCCCTGATCTACACCGATCGTGGGTCGAATAACCGTTCAATACCTTCTGGATGCCCTCTCCAATACAAGTGCCTACCCTATGAGTTTAATCCCCTCAAAACCGGGACGCCCTATATAGTCACAAGCCAACCGGAACGCATTTTGCACTATGCATGGTGTGCGCTTTCAATGAGGGGTTCATAGTATCATCTGGCCGCCATTAGAGGGTATTTACCTTCCCAAGACCGATGTTTCACAAGGGCCTCTACGGGGGAAAGCCAGCCTCCGGGAATTTGTTCTCCCCCGTAGTAGTTTGAGACACCTATACCGGATTAGACAAACTTCCAGCCTAGCCCCGCCCCGTTCCAGAGTAATGTGGTTGCACGGGATAATTGTTCTAGCAAAACTGCAAAGAACCGGGTGCGTTTTTGTAAACATTTTTCCTCCATCATTTACCCGACCATTTTGTAAACCAAAACCTTTCTGCTTTTTCAACATCACTTGGTAGGCCAAGCCTCAACAAGGTTTTCTCATAAAACATTTTTGTAATCCTTTTTCCGGGGTCTTCCAATCCCACACTTTTGCTTAGGCTAAAACGGGGTCTCCAAGGGGTTATGGTGTTAAACACCATCTACCATACTAAGGGCAGTTAGGTATCATAGAGATGGGTTGTACCTAATGGTACTAAGGGGTAATGGTTTGGAGGAGCCAAACATTCCCCACATAACATAATGTAGTAAAACAATGCAATTTTCATAAATGGGTAGATAAAAACATGCATAGGTAAAATAATAGGACAAGGTGTATGATCAAGAAGGTGGCTTGCCTGTGACCAGTGATATGTCCCGTGACTTCTTTAGAATACCAGAATACTGAATACAATAATAATAAGAATATCCTAATGCTTCCTTCTTCTCGGTGTCATATAATCGCAACTATCGTCGTTATCGAGCACACATGCAAGTAAACAACACCACATTCAGTACAAGGCATACTAACATCAAACCATATAGCAAGCAAGGATAATCACATGATATACATCAGTAGGGTGTTGGAGTAATGATTTGATTGGATTGGTAGAAGATTTGGAGGCACAGGAAAAGGGATCCTTTTTGATTTAGAGTCTAGGAACTACCTAAGAGAGGGTTTTTGACCAAGGGCTTGATCTGTATGATACCATTGTATAAAAATGATACCATCAGATAGGTATTGACAAAATGAATCCAACAAAAGTGGTTTCACTATTTTATCAATTTCCATAGATTTATAGTGGTTTTTATGTTGAATAAAACTCTAGTTTTAGGAAATAATTCACCAGAGTTGTTCCGGAGTTCCAAAAATTGTTTCCGTGAGTTATTAGATAGTATTTGATGGACTGATTCACTGAGAGTTGGATTCACCTCAAAACAATTACCAGAATGCCCTCAGGAAATTCCCAAAGGCAGTACTGGATGATATTTATCTTTTTCATCACATTTAATCTACAGAAGCTTTTGATGTGATTCCAAGGGAATTGGTTAGTTACTGATAGTAACTTTCTGAAGAAATTGGATTCACTCTTTTTGGATAAACACAACTATTGTGGTGATTTTTGTGGTGAAATAACCATGTACAGGAGTTATTAATTCACCAAAATTCAAATACGCCCCAATACACATTGGGATCCTAGGGTTTGATATTTATGGGTATAGAGGTTTACTGGGAATTGGAATTAGGTCGTCACCTCATTTGGTTTGACCTAGGGAATTTTCTGAAGTCAGGAATTCCCTGTGTTTGTTATTTTTTCTACGGGTAATCTAGGAATCCATTTTAGGTGGGACCAGTGGGACAAGCATGTTATGGTTAAACCCTTCCAGTAGCAATTGGGCTTACTCCATTTGGAGTTGTCTACATCTCTGTGGAAATTTATTGATAGAAAGTATACATCTAGGTGGTTTATTTATTGAGATAGATCTGGTCCTTATTTTGGTAAAACCTAGGTACTGCATGTTTAAGGAAACATGTAGGTTCAAGGTAAAAATAATAGCTGGCCACTTTGATACATTTTCCATTTTTGAAAAGATTTAAACCAAACATGTATCCTGTAGATATGTATTTTAAAACAGAAAGAAAAGGGGTTGGAGGCAAACTGGGCCAGATCTAGGGGATGCTGGGCCGCGACAGGCAGACTCGGCCCAGCTTGCTTGGGGGACGTGCACGGGATGCGGTTTAAACAGCCGGCGGGTAGGGCCCACGTGTCGGCGGGGGTAGAGTGGAGAAAGGTTATAGGCGACTATGCACCATCCGAATAGAAATCGATCAACAACGCAGGTCCGTCGTCCTCCTCTTGTCGGGCCACGGGGGAGGAAAACCTAGGGCGGGTCAGCGAAGGTGTGGGGGGGCTTACCGAAGCTCGAGGGAGGCCGGGAGGTGGCGGAGGCGACGTGACAATCCTCGCTGGGCCCGAGGATGGGCGACAGCAGGGGTTTTCTCCTCGGAAGCTTGCTCGCGCGGAGAGCGCTCAGAAGTTTGCCGGAGCACCGCCTACGAGCTGTCATGGGCCAAACAAATAGCAAGGTTAGATACAAGGGGATGAGGGGATCACGATAGAAGAACATGCAGAGAGGGAAGGGTAGAGGAGAGAGCTCCTCGAGCTCGAACTCGTCCATGGCCAAAGCTCTCTTCTTTCTCTCTCTCCTGGGCAGAGCAAGGCAAGGGAGAGAGAAAGGGCTCGTGGGGGAAGGAAGTGAGAGTGGTAGAGGAGAAATGAGGTGAAAAGAGGGGATGGTGGGGGATCTGCCCTTTTATACCATGGGTAAATGGTTTAATATGTCCATGGGGAGAAAGGAGGGGAAGGGTAAAACTAGGGTCTGGTTTGCTGTGGGCGTGAGAGAGGGGTCTAGGTGGTTTCTGGTTTGGTTTGTGATAGAGGGGGAAGGTGGTAATGTTTAGAGGTAGGGGTAGTTTCACATTAGGTAACTTTGCAAGTCAAACAAGCACTAGAGACAAGGTTCTAAGTGATCTATAGTGGTTGCTATAGTGGTGGTCGACCAGGGAGAGGGAGGTGTGCTGGGGTGGTGTATTAGATGATGGGGGAATACCAATCAGGGTATACCCACGAAGCGGATTCACCACCTGGATCAAGCCGACTGAAAGCTAGCCCTGAGCGGGTCGACTCGCCCAATACGGCGACTGGCGCATGCTGGACCCAGGCGAGTGACGCCGACTGGAGGCCCAAGACGACGACTCGTATACAAAGCCACCAACATACTTGTAAACCCTAACTGGCTGCATATATAAAGCCACCAGGGGCACCCCCACGGGGTAGGTTCTTCCACATCTCATTAGATGTAGTCTCCCTCCGCCTACGACGGCTCCCATGTAAACCAATCTATGATCATATACTGGATTGACAGCAGGACGTAGCGATCCTCCACCGAGGGGACGTGAACCTGGGTACATCGTTTGCCAATCTCGCTCCCGGATTCTCCTACATCGCCTTGCTCCCTCTACGTAAGCTACCCCCAGTAGCATCTGCCGTGCAATACCACGACAGTTGGCGCCCACCGTGGGGCTAGCGGTGCTTGGAGGGTGATAATCCGGACGGGATCCCCAAGATCACATCAATTTCGTTCAAGCCGATCGCCGTCCTCGGCCATGAGTGCGCGAGCGATTGGTTCTTGCCGGAAGCTAAGTTTTCAGTTCAATCCCGTCTTTTTATTAGTTTGTCAACTGATTATCTTGATCGGATCTAAACTTGCACGTACGCATGCTGATTATACGTATTGACTGATCCATGCTTTGTAAGATTAAGGAAATATATTATTGAATTGGTCCATCGGTATGCTGATCCGATCTGGCGGCGGCGCTTGGCCTCGTACGGCTCGGTGCGGCGACGTCCCAGGCTCAAACGCAATACACGGCAGCGGAGGCCAACAAATCAGTCCCTGATCGCTGGGCAAAGTGCATGCTTTCCTCATTATCCTATTTATATTTAATTTAATCCATAGTACCAGAGCAACTTGGGCAGCCTCCATGTGAGTTTATTCCCCATATCGGTGGTGCTTCGTCGGCCTCACACGCACTGAATCGTTCGCGGCTATGGACGGTGGTTTTTCATCTATCCAATCCCTTCCCTCTCACTATTGATTATTCTTTAAATTAATTAATATTTTATTTGAGTCTAATTGATGTTGCACGTTTGTATTATTTGGAGCATTACCCATTACTGCAAGATTGGATGGCGATTTTCTGATCCGACGGCTACCCGCCAACGTAAAAAAGGCGCATGCACTCGACCTGCAAAATCATAGGCACGCCGGGTTCTTGATCGGTTTCATATATCATGTCTCCACGGCCACATGAACCAGCGCCTCGCGCTATACCCGTGGAATTTAGGATGGCGACCGCTCCGGCCTCTCGATTGCAACCACGACATATGTGCACAAGCTACAACAAATAAATTTTCGATGAGTTTTCTATTTAATCCCATCTCTCCTTAATTATTACTTTGATTATTTAATCTAGATTTGATCCCTTGCATGCATCGTATTGACATGAAAGCTATCTAATCAAATCGCAGCTGAACAGACATACACATACACTTCTCTGTTACTTGTTATTCTCTCAAATAATTATTATTTGATTTATTCATTAACGTTTCACGCTGTTTATTTGTATATGTATGAAATCCCATTTGAGACAATAGAGTTGCGAAGGAACCAACTCAGTCGCTCGGCCGTCGTGGATTCTCTACGCCCGCCGCGGACCGCCTGTCGCGGACTCGCCATGCTGCGGAACTCGCCTAAACGTGGACACGCTTAAACGCGGACTCGCTAGGCTCAGGGACTCGCCTGCCGCAGGATCGCCATCGCGACCTCACCCTCACGGCCCCGCCGTCGTCGACTTCGCCAAAGCGCGAACATACTTCCGCCGCGTCGACTCCATGTCCGCCGCATCGACTCTTTCCGGCTAAACGCCATGCGACCCCGTCCGCTACGTCAAATGTGTACGCCGCGCCTACTAAGGGACCTTTATCGTTCGAGTCGCCAGAGAGGGTCGCTTGCCACGCTGCATGGACTCACCACTGGGCGTCTCTTCCCCTCGGGAAAAATCAATTCGCCTTTGTCAACCTTTGAAAGAGCGACTCGCAATGGCCAAGTAGTGCGGACGAGGACTCGCAAACCGAGACTCGGTTCGTCCACGAAAAACGCTAACCGAGAGCCATCATTGGAGTCGCCTTGCTCGACTGGCCTTCCGGGCCAAGACAAATGGCAGTGCTACACAAACAACACCATGTCCTCCTCAACCTTAGATAGCGCGACTCGCACGGCCAAGTACTGCGGATGATGACTCGCAAACCGAGTCTCGGATCGTCCAGGAAGAACACCAAGTCGAGAGTCATCTTTGGAGTCGCCATGCGACTGCCCCCCCCGGGCCAAGACGAGAGACTCGCTAACAAAACAGCGCAATCAACGTCATCACGGAATCGCAATCATCGCGGACTCACAACACTCGGGGACTCTCCCCTCGCGGACTCGCAACACTCAGGGACTCTCCCCTCGCGGAATCGCAATCATCGCGGAATCGCAACACTCGGGGACTCTCCCCTCGCGGACTCGCAACACTCGGTGACTCTCCCCTCGCGGACTCGCCACGCTCGGGGACTCTCCCCTCGCGGACTCGCAACACTCGGTGACTCCCCTCACGGACTCACCACGCTCGGGGACTCTCCCCTCGCGGACTTGCAATCATCGCGGACTCGCCATGCTCGGGGACTCTTCCCTCGCAGACTCGGTCAACCTCGCCACTCGCCACGCTCGGCAACAACCACTACTATTTTCAAAATATGAGCCTCAAGTCGCCTCTACAAGCCAACTCGAGCCTCGGGGACTACTCCTAGGCATGCTGTGTGTACGCGTGGTTCCGCGACCGCGGTTCGCCCTCATCGACTCGCCACCGCGGACTCTCCCTCGCGTACTCAACACGCTCGAGGACTCGCCACCACGGACTCGCCCTCGCGTACTCGACACGCTCGAGGACTCGCCACCGCGGACTCGCCCTCGCGTACTAAACACGCTCGGGGACTCGTCACCGCGGACTCGCCCTCGCGTACTCAACACGCTCGGGGACTCGCCATCGTGGACTCTCCACTCGCGTACTCAACACGCCCGGGGACTCGCCACCGCGGACTCGCCCTCGCGTACTCGACACGCTCGGGGACTCGCCGTCGTGGACTCTCCACTCGCGTACTCGACACGCTCGGAAACTTGCCACCGCAGACTCGCCCTCGCGTACTCAACACGCTCGGGGACTCGCAGCCGTGGACTCGCCCTCGCGTACTCGACACTCTCGGAGACTCGTCACCGCGGACTCGCCCTCGCGTACTCAACACGCTCGGGGACTCGCAGCCGTGGACTCGCACTCGCGTACTCAACATGCTTGGGGACCCGCCCTCGCGTACTCAACGCGCTTCGGGACTCGGCGCGCCATAGACAGCGTCGCTCGTCGGTCGCTCGACCTCACCACTCGTCGCGCTCGGGGACTCGGCACTCGCTGGTTGCTCGACCTCGCCACTCGCTGCGCTCGGGGACTCGGCACGCTCCATGTTCGGGGACTCGCCGCAACTGGCGGCTTCACCGACACCCTGCGTCTTTCGCCAACTGGCCATCACCGACTGGCTCACGCCTACCGTCTCTCGCTTCACGGTACTTTTCTATGTTCAGGAGCTCGTCGCCGATTCGCCACGACCCATCTTCAAGACTCTCCACGCCCTGCCTCAAGCCCGCATCGAATCGACAACGCGCTCGGGGACTACTGATGGGGGAATACCAATCGGGGTATACCCACGAAGCGGATTCACCACCTGGATCAAGCCGACTGAAAGCTAGCCCTGAGCGGGTCGACTCGCCCAATACGGCGACTGGCGCATGCTGGACCCAGGTGAGTGGCGCCGACTGGAGGCCCAAGACGGCGACTCGTATACAAAGCCCACCAACATACTTGTAAACCCTAACTGGCTGCATATATAAAGCCACCAGGGGCACCCCCACGGGGTAGGTTCTTCAACATCTCATTAGATCTAGTCTCCCTCCGCCTACGACGGCTCCCATGTAAACCAATCTATGATCATACACTGGATTGACAGCAGGACGTAGCGATCCTCCACCGAGGGGACATGAACCTGGGTACATCGTGTGCCAATCTCGCTCCCGGATTCTCCTACATCGCCTTGCTCCCTCTACGTAAGCTACCCCCAGTAGCATCTGCCGTGCAATACCACGGCATTAGACAAGCTTTGATGGGGTTTGGCTAATGGTTTTGATTAGTTTGCCATATTTGATCAAAACTTGGGTTATGAATGAAGTCCAAAAATTTACATTGGCCAAGATGGGTAAAGGTTACTGGTAGATGGATTATGTCAAATAATCTCTTCATGACTTAAATGGGATTTTTCTAGAGATTATAATCCCATTTAAATGCACTTCTTCAAAAAGTGTTGAAGTAGATTATGGAAGCTAAGATGGTATTTTTACATTGGACAAGCTTGGTTTTTTATGTGAGATGGTCCTGAATACCATAACACATATTGGAGAATTTTATTTCGGATTTATTGATATGGAAAAGTATTTTTAGGGAATTATTTCTTGTTTCTGCCATTTATGAAAAAGGGCAAAAAGAAATAATAAAGAATCTCAAAAATATTTATTTTTGAGTTGGAAATATGGGATATGAAATATAGGCATCAAATGTGCCTTGAGTTGGTAAGGTGATTTGGAGAAAAGCAAACTTGCCTTTAAAGACAAGGTTGTTTGAGAAATTGGTAAGTAAAGGAAATAAAATTGTTTAATAATCCAATTAATTGTGGAAATTATTTGGGTATGCTTATATTCAAGGTAGATGGTGTAAAATTTATGTAGGCATCAAGGTCAACCTTGAGTTTTAAGTAAATGTGGTGAAAGGGGTGGAAACTAGATCTTGGGAGGATCTAGAGTTTTGTTATTTTGATGCCACCTAAATAGGGTTGGATTAGGGAGATCAGAGCTCACCTTGGTACAAGGGGTATATGGATGGATAGACCATGTCATATAGATTATCATGGAATCAAGAGTTGGGCTTGGTTGCATTTGAGGTGGTCTAGAAGAGGTGGCATACTTTGTCAAAAATAAGGCTGCCATAGCAGATACATCAGGTAGCCTCCTAAAACAGGTTGGTTTAAGAAGCACAAGGCTTCAATGGAAGCAAGTGAAGTGGGGGTTGATAGGACATGGTTAGTAGATCATAAATATTCAAGGAGTTGGTCAAGGGGAGGTGGCATATAGATGTGAGCTTCTGCCAAAGTAGGCAAGCTGATAAGATTTGCAGAAAAGATTATTATCTTGACTACAAAACCATCATGGATGAGTGGGGGATATAATTTATTAGCCAAGAGAAAGTGTAGGATTTGGTAGTACTAAAGATTTACTACAAGATGGTTCAAGTAAATTCTCAAGAATGCACATAGGTTGGAAGGGGTAGAGCTCCAAAGATTGTATCTATATAAGAAATCCAGACTTAGCCATTTCTGGCAGATTTAGAGTGCAAGGGTAGATGATTGTGAGAGGATGCTAAGTTCCAAACTCATGATCAAGGAGATGATCTGGAAGTGTTAACTAAGTAGATAGGATCCATTCTTAGATTGGGGCTTCACTGAGTTGGAACTATTAGAAGGGATTATCCCTGGATTGATCTGATTAGGAGGGGCGATGATCACCTTGGTGGCTTAGGATAGATCTAGACTTGGATGCTTGATGTGATATTGTTGATCACAAGCATATATTGGGTCCTAAGGGATGAGCTACTATGTTAGCTCACTCTATTTCCTAAGCAAACAATGCAATCAGCAGATCAAGGCAATTCATCAGACAACAGATCAAGGCAATTCATCAGACAGCAGATCAAGGCAATTCATCCTATCAAGCTTATCCAAGTACTACTAGGGTTACCCTAAACCTAGCTTGAGGTAGGGATGGGTATTTTGAATTGGTTATGTTTTGAAGTAAGATAAGTACCTCTTGGCATTTCTACCAAGATTGGAATGAAGATGTTTTGAATAGAGGTTTTGGAAAACCTAGGGGTAAGAGTAGTTGAGAGTTTTGTCTTGAAAACATAAGGAGATTATATCTTAGTTCTCCATAGTTTTGTTAATAGAACTAGTAAAATATTTTTGTTTTGTCAAAGTCATCTTGGCTCAGGTTTTTGAAATTCCAAAACATTTGATAATATGAAAGATGAGCCAAGACATCTCCATTGTAAAATAGCTCTTGTCAAATAGGGTTGAGATAAGAAGTATAGTACCTAATACACAATCAGTTGCATAAACCCTTTGTTCTCCACTGCTTTTCGGTCGTGAGGTAAGTCCACCAAGTTCCAAACTTGATTTTCATACATGGATTCCATCTCGGATTTCATGGCTTCTAACCATTTGTTGGAATCTGGGCTCATCATCGCTTCTTCATACGTCACAGGGTCATCATTTTCATCAACCATGAAATTCATGACAGGATTTCCGTACAACTCGGGAGCTGCACGCGTCCTGCTGGACCTGCGAGGTTTGGTAGTACTCTCTTTTCGAGTTTCATGATCATTATCATTAGTTCCCTCTTCAACTGGTGAAGCCACCTCCAGAACGACTTCCGGCACTGCGCTACTCGCCATACTTTGAAGAGAAGGTTTAGTAACCTCTTCGAGTTCTACCTTCCGACTACTCACACCTTTCGCGAGAAACTCTTTCTCTAGAAAGGATCCATTCTTGGCAACAAAAACCTTGCCCTCGGATCTGTGATAGAAGGAATACCCAATAGTTTCCTTAGGGTATCCTATGAAGACGCATTTTTCCACTTTGGGTTAGAGTTTATCCGGTTGAAGTTTCTTCAGATAAACATCGCATCCCCAAACTTTAATAAATGATAGCTTAGGTTTGTTTCCAAAGCACAATTCATACAGTGTCTTTTCAACGGATTTAGATGGTGCCCGATTTTAAGTGAATGCAGCAGTTTCTAGTGCATAACCCCAAAATGACAACGGCAAGTCCGTCAGAGACATCATAGATCGAACCATATCCAATAAAGTACGATTACGACGTTCTGACACACCATTACACTATGGTGTTCCGGCAGGTGTGAGTTGTGAAACAATTCCACACTCTTTCATGTGAGTGCTAAACTCGTAACTTAGATACTCACCTCCACGGTCGGACCGTAGAAACTTGATCTTTCTATTACGATGATTTTCCACTTCACTCTGAAATTCCTTGAACTTTTCAAAGGTTTCATACTTGTGTTTCATCAAGTAGATATAACCGTATCTACTCAAATCATCCGTGGAAGTAACAAAGTAACGATATCCACCTCGCGCCGACACACTCATTGGACCACATACATCAGAATGTATGATTTCCAATAAATTTATCGCCCATTCCATTGAACCAGAAAATGGCGTTCTAGTCATCTTGCCCGTAAGGCATGGCTCACATGTATCAAATGATTCAAAATCAAGTGATTCCAAAAGTCCATCCGAATGGAGCTTCTTCATGCGTTTAACGCCAATATGACCTAGACGGCAGTGCCACATATATGCGGATATATCATCATTCAGTTTAATCCTTTTAGCATCAACATTATGAATATGTGTAACATTATTATCGAGATCCAATAGAAATAAACCATTCATCATCGGTGCATGACCATAAAAGATTTCATTCATATAAATGGAACAACCATTGTTCTCGGATTTAAATGAATAACCACTTCGCATCAAACACGATCCAGATACAATGTTCATGCTCGGTGCACTACTAGGAAAAAGGTTGTTCGTGGCGCACCTGAAAAGCCCATCTGTGGTGCACTAGTGGTGCGCCACTAGGCGTACGCTGCGGCTAAAAAGTGCATGTAGCGCACTACCAGGTGCGCCATGGTTATATGAGGATAGACGTAGCGCATTACCAGGTGTGCCACGGGTAGGGGTACAGGTGCGCCACGGATGTGATTTTGAAAAAACAAAAAAAAATCAAACAACACCCTCGTTTTGAATTGCAAAAGCAATCGGGTCCAGAAATCGCCGCCGTCGCGTCGCCTCGCCGGAGCAGTGGCCGTGGCCACGACCTACCACCGCAGGGATGTGCGGGAGGCCGTGGCCGTGCTAGTCCTCGTCGGCGTCGAGGCAGGAGGAGGAGGTGCATCGGGAGATGTAGTCGGAGGTGGACGGAGGTATGGTTGGAGGAGGTGGTGGCGGAGGCGACGGCTAGAGGACGTGTGGTCGGAGGAGGCGACGACGACGGCTGAAGGAGCTGGTTCCCGTGGTCGTCCTTGGTCGGAGGAGGCCAAAGTGAGGAGAAGGAGAAGAGGGAGGAAGAGAAGAAGAGAGGAAGGAAGAGAAGAGGAAGATAAGAAGAGAGGAAGGAAGAGAGGAGGAAAAGAAGAACAGAGGGAGGAAGGAAGAGAAGAGGAAGGAAGAGAGGGAGAGAAGGAGGTAGGTGGGAGGGGTGGTGATTTGAATTTCGAATCCCGCCCAACTTACTCGTGGCGCACTAGGTGGTGGTGCGCTACGGGTAAGTTGCCTCAATATTTTTTCTGCAGCTAAAAATCTTGTTTTTGCCATAACTTTTTACTCTTTTCAAATTTTGAGATTCTAAAAAATCGCTAAATCACCTAAAGGTGTTGCAAGCGAATCTGGAATCTCGTTCTGGTCATTTTGGTATATTATACTTTTTTTCTACATCATATGCAAAAGTTACGGCCGTTTTACCGTGGCATGACTTTTTTTTGCAGAAAAAGTCGAAATTCATGTTTGTTAATTTTCCTAGAAACTAGACCACATTATCTAACTAAATATGAAAGGATTTTATTTTTTTGAAGTGTTTTTCATTTTATTTTATTTTTTGCAAAGATAAAAAGGCGATCCAAGGGGGGCTGGAGTTGGTGTAGGCCACTTAGCCGTAGTGCACTAGGGCAGAGTGCCCTACGACTAAGTTGACCTAGCTGCTGCAGCACACATACCCGTAGCGCACGAGAACAGAGTGCCCTACAGCTAAGTTTCACATCCGTAGCGCACCTTGACATAGTGCGCTACGGGTATGTGTGTTGCGGCAACCTGTGCCCTGGCCCACACATAGCCGTGGCGCACCTCCCCCATTTGCGCCACGCTTACGGCAGTTAGCCGTAGGGCACCTATGGGCAGTGCGCCACGCCTATTTTACCCGTGGGGCACCACTAGCACGTGCGCCACAGATGTGTGGATTACCTATAGCCATTTTCCTAGTAGTGGTGCTGGCACCAGATAACAATTATTCAAGTTTATTACTAATCCCGACGGCAAGTGGAGAGGTAGCGTTCCGACGGCAATCACATCAGCGCTTGATCCATTGCCGACATGCATCTTGACCTCACCCCTTGCTAGCGGTCGCTTGTTCCACAGCCCCTGATTCGAGTTACAAATATTAGCAACTGAACTGGTATCAAATACCCAGTTGCTACTGCGAGCACTATTCAAGTACACATCAATAACATGTATATCATATATACCTTTGTTTGCCTTGCCGGCCTTCTTGTCTGCCAAATACTTGGAGCAGTTGCGCTTCTAGTGGCCAGTCCCCTTACAATAGTAGCACTCGGTATCAGACTTAGGTCCAACTCGGGGTTTCTTTTCAGGCACGGCAACTTGCTTTCCGCCCTTACTTCCCTTCCGTTTTCTCTTCTTGTCTTTCTTGAAACCAGTGTTCTTATTGATCATCAACACTTGATGTTCCTTCTTGATATCCACTTCTGCAGTTTGATGGATTTCAAAGTGAACGATTCAGCAATACAGACACTGAAACACAATAGCTGTACAGATAGAACCAGTTCTTGTTTCATCTCTTAAAACCTTGGTCAACTAGAATCAACATCAATACCTAATCCCAAATTTGAACGGCAAATCATCAGAATCAAGACCGTCATATCTGTCATATACCACCTTATGGATGTAGAATGAGTAATCCAGGATGAACCTATCATGTTTATTAATCAAAAAATTCTATAAATCTTTATTCATCCTAGCGGCAGCCGGCGACACGCTGCTCTTCGGCTCAAAAACATGCTATATTCGGCGAACTCCTCATGGTCCCCTCCCATCATTGAAGGTTTATATAAGTGCAACTCCACCATGTACCGCGGAAACTTGCATGCAGCCAACCTGACGCACTCGACGGATATGGGGAGGCCAGAGTAGAGCATGTCAAATCGCACGGCAAACACTGTACCATCGTCCCCGGATCCAAAGGTCTCTACTCTCCATGAGCCTGGTTCCAGCAAAGGCTGAGAGATGTACCTGTGTTCCACACCGTAGTGGAAACTGTGCACTTCCATCGAGTGGGATTTTTCGAGGTGGGCGAGGAGCATTGTGGGTGGGGAGGCGAACTCGCAGCCAGGCTCAGGGTAGTAGCACAGACCATGCGGGCACGCCATCTTGTGGTTGAGGAAGTCGTGGAAGGAAACCAATGTCCCACAGCCGTCGTTGGGGCATCTGCTACATTTTACACTAGCGACTTGGCATCGCAACTCCTTGGACCATGCGGCCAGCCTGATGGCGCTGGTAGTGTCCATACGCATAGCGATTTCTCCGAAGGCATCATCCCCAAACTTGATCCAGCCACCATACTGAATCTTGTGAATCAAATCCGCTATTGAGTCCGGATGAACTGGGGGCGAGGGCGGATTCATTATTGTTGGGGTTTCTTGGAGGAGAGTCATGGCAGCCTGCAAGAACCTATTCTGCGGGCGAGAACGAAGTGCGCAGTAGATGGAGAAGATGGGAGGCTCTTTGATCGAGGGGTGTTTGCTTGTTGCCTCATCGGTGGAGAAGAGGGCAAGGGCGGATTCATTTAAGACACAGACATGCCGAGAGCATGGCGGAGAGTCACATCTGCCTCACGCAAACACGCAGCGACTCGACCTCTTTGCTCGTACCTGCACTCATGGCGTCACAAGCCACCGCCCAGACATGCCCCTTGACCACCGTACTCACTAACAAACACCACGACACCCGTACAGAGCGCTGACGTCGCTCGACCGACTGAGACCGCCTCTTGTCGCGCCACCACTCGCATGGCGATTGCCACACCCAACAGCGTCGACCCATGCCCGCCTCCATGCTTTGTTCGACCTGTAGCAACGTCACCGACGAGCCCTTGCCATGCTGCACTGCCTCACTCGCGAGGGTATAAATAGAGGCCACCCCCGGCCTCAATTTTCACACCATTCTACTCCTCTCTCACTCAGAAACACCCCTGACCTGTTCCCGGAGCAAGGCGAGCACCCTGTCGCGAGAAATTTATCGGAGTCCGCCGTTGCCGTGAGGGAAAGGCACCGTCGATTGGAGCCATCCCAGGAGCTGCCGTGACCGCCATTCAACTTGCCATTGTCGACAGGCTCGTTCGCCCGCGCTGCCAACCCTAGCTGGAGCCCTAGTAAGCCCCCAGCAACCCTCACTGTGCCGCAAGGTCAGAATCTCGCCGGAGCACCGCAACATAGACGATGAACCTCGACCGTAGATCGTGTTGTAATCATAGGGCCAGTATTGATCGATACCGCTTCGCGTTAGATGACCCACTAATGCGTGGGACCAGCCTGAGTGAGCCCGCTGCACGCACGGTGTGCAGTTGGGCCAGCCCAGTAGTGTTTCTCGCGCGAGCCCAGTAATTCAAATCTAGTCTTTTTCTTTTTATTCAAAAACCTTTTTTGTAGTGAACTTTAAAAATCAATTCAGAGAGATTCACTACACCAAATTGAATGAATCCAATTTTGTTTGAAAGTAGATGAAAATCTCTAATCACTCCTGTTGGATTCAAACAGTTTGAAACTATGAATCACCCTTGGTAAAATAACAAGCCAGTAGCTTTTGCAACTTCAAACATTTTTCTAAAATCAACCATAAGTGATTTTGAGTTGATTACAACGCTCAAAAATCACATTTGACAAGACCTTTCTGAATATGTAAAAATCTACATACTTACATACAGTAGTCCTGGACTAAAACTAAAAGAATGACTTTCTAGTTATTTTTAGACACTTAAATATTATTAAATAATAGTGTTAAACTTTATAAGTTAGGCCAAGCTTTTTAAATAAAATTCCCAGGTATTAGAATATGTGGTGATGAGAATGTGTCAATATGATCCCATATTTTGAATTTGGAGAATATTAAATCCTAAGTAACTTTTCAATGAGTAGAAATTACTTTCCTAAAAATAAGACAAATAAAATCCTATCACCCTTTCTTGTAATGATAGAGATGATGCTAGATCATCTAGTGTGATCCTTGTGTGATAAATAAAAGTAGTTAAGTATTGTTTGGTCATTGTGTACCTCGTATTTATTTATAGACGCTAGTATCAATCTGGGCTATGATGAGGAGGAATTCTACGAAGACGAGGAAGAGAACTTCGACCACCTTTCCAACCAAGGCAAGCTATATTATGCAAGATATTCTATCTTACCAAGCTAAGCTAAACCATGCAAGTCTTACTTGCAAGATATACTAAGCATGCTAGACCATGCAAGCCTTATTATGCATACCCTTGTGAAACCCTTTCGAGTATACCAAATCCCAACTTTACTTGCAAGCTTTACCTTTCACAAAGTTGTTCAGTAATTAATTAATTGGATGATTAGTGTAAAGGAAGAAAAGTGACACCAAGATCTTGGAACCTGATGTAGGTAGAAACCCTAGCTGTTACCCCTCAAATAGTGATACCCCCATTTGATTGATGCTAGTGCTAAATTAAACTTGATCACTAGATGGGAACAAATGATTATGAAAACCTTGGAATGATGAGTCATTCTATTGAAATGTTTTGACATGTGTTATGGATACAATGACTTGAAGATGATGGTGAAGAAAGTTTGTGACTTGACTTTGATAAAAACTGATGGTTGGGTTCGGACGCGATACCATTCCAACATTTACCGTACAACCACAATACCCGAATTTAGGTAGGGCTTGAATGGAAGTTTATATGTCTTAGTATGGGTTCCCTCGTGGAACGAGGTGAGCTGAGGCTACCTTGTGAATATGACTGTCTACCTATGCAGTGCCCAAGATGACAGATGGTCATGGTTGGGAGGACAAACTCATAGGGGAGGTTCCTATACTAGGTTATGTAATTGAAAGGTTAGGATTGATTATCCGCATACTAAGTATGATGATTCAGGATTGTTCCTGACAGATGTATCGAATGTTGTGGTGAAAGTGTACCACCTCTGCAGAGTGTCAAACTATTTGAATAGTCGCGTCTATGGTTATGGAAACTTGGATGTCCATACTGTTCAGTTGTCAGATGTTTTCCAAAATGACCCATGACTGGAAAAATGACTTGGACTTGACCCCACAAGTTGTGGAAATGAATCTAGGTTCCCACCTAAGTAACTTAGCCAACTAAAGTTAGGTTTTATTACTAGATACTGGTTGAAATAAAATTGGCTTATGGCAAACAAACCTAGAGCTCAGGATTCCTATTAGAATGGCCTTACTACTTTAGTGGAAGTTGCGAGTACTTCTAAGTACTCATGGATTTATCCCTGGCTATTCCCATGGCCAGACTATGAAGGACACTACGAGGAAGATGGACAGCAGGACGCTTTTGATAACTAGGATCATCTCCCATCATTAGCATTGTCGGTGAGCCTGAAGATGGAGCCCCGACCATGCTACCTTTATTATTATTATTATTCCGCTCCTTTGATTGTAATCAGACTTGATCATGAGATCAACTATTTGTAAGACCTTTATGGTTTGTAATGGATAATGAACTATTGTACCAATCTGCTATGTCTCGCAAAAATGGTAATCCTGGGATTGCGATGTACGGCATAACAGGCATCCGGGATTAAAAATACGGGTGTTGACACAATACTTTGAATGTATTGGCAAATTACACCAAGGAAGGAAAAAGACTAACTCTACATGAAGGCTGAGTAGGCTTTGGGGTTCATTTGCACAAAGCCAATTTTTCTCTAAGTAAGAGAAAAGAGGAAGAGTTTTTATCCTACTTTGTAAACATTTGCTTAAGTAAAATAGGGTATATTGGCACCCAAGGATATTACTCACCAAGTGTCCAAACAACCAAATACTTGGATATTACTCACCAAGTCCCCAAAGTCCCACCCATTGGCGATATTACTCATGCCATGGGGTTTCAAAACTTTGTTTAGAAAAGAGAGAGGAATATCCTTCAGAGGCTCCATCGTTCAGATGCTTAATGTTGTTCTGTTTCCGTGAACATGGCTGGTCGATCAGATTGATTACTCTTGAGAGTTTGTGCACTTTAACCACAATCCACGATCATCCTTTTATAGACAAGACCATGGCGAGGCTTTCCCTTAGTAGCCCCTCTACCTTCTAGATCCAACCGTGCCAAGAATATCCAAATGTATTGTGGTTGCACTGGAAGCTTCTGAATTCTGAAACATGGCATACTTCTTTGATTCCTGGGCAGCATTCTGATACGTCATAAATTTATCTATAATTTTTGATGTTCCATGCTTGTTTAGTATCAACTTTGCTATGATTTGTATACCCTTCGAGGTATTTTTATATATTTTTTGGGACTAACCTATTAACAAGATGCCATAGTGCTAGTTGCCTGTTTTCTGTTGTTTTTGGTTTCATAAAAGCTAGTGAGGAAATATTATCGGAATTGGACAAGACAAAATCCAAAGTCAATATTTTACCGGAGAGAACACAGAGACCGAAGGGAAGCCGAAGGGGGGCCACGAGGCGGCCACACCCTAGGGTGGCGCGGCTAGGAGAATTTTAACATGCGGCCCGAAAGTTTAGACGCCAAGGCAACGCGTGGTCCAAGTTGCGTGTAATCTCGTGGAAGGGCTATAGTAGCTTCGCCAATTGTCGAGAGGGGCCAAAAGGGGGTAAATACAAATCTAACGGCCAAATGGTTGTTTGAACCAGTCAAAAACGGTTGAACTCAAATCCCGCCGTTAGGTCAACTCTTCTTGCATTGACCCGTTAGTATTTCCCATTATCCTTTGTGGTCGTGGATTGTTTTACCCCTGCGAGGACTAGATCTTATTCTCTGCTCTTCTCCCATATTATTCCCCTCTCCATTACCTTGCTTAGCTCCGGCTACTGGTCTCCAGATCGGAGCTTGCCGTTGCTCTCCTTGCGTCCCCTCCATGGCCGTTCAACCTCCCATGCCCTTAATTGAAGCTCGCTGACGTCACCCTCGCCTCGTATTTCCTAATCGGCATGTCAGAGCTTCGCGTCCCCAGCCTAGCCTCTCGCCACTACCTAGACCTTCATGAGCGGTGGCGCGCGTCCGGCTGGGCAATCCGGACCAGTGACCGGCCTCGGGTGGTTGCATGCTGTCGCGCACCCCAGGAATGGTAGCCCTGGAAGAGGAGTTCAACAACAATGCTCTCATGTCCACCATGTTGGGCATGCATCCCGTCGTGTTGCCGGCAGACTTGCTGTCGGCTTTTAGGTCTCGTTTTGGGATCAGACGAAAAGTGGTCAATATTGAGGTATGCACCCTGCCATTCGATTTCTTCGTCCGGTTCACCCAGAGCTCAAACAGCGAGCGCGTTCTGCATTCTTTCCATTCTTTCGAGTGTTGTGGGGGAGAAAATGAGCTTCCTGCGTTGGCATCGCACCTGTGGGTGGGACGATTGCTTGGGGCAGCTTTGGTTCTTCTCTAAACTCGGCTTTGATGGCCTCCCTTTGCTTGCTTGGGAACCGGAGGCCCTCAAGCAGGTCGTCGGTAGCCTTGGCGGCAAGCTGGTGGAGATTGTGCCACCGAGCGAAAGATGCATCATCAAGATAAAGGCGTGGATGAAAGATCCAGACACCATTCCTAAGATGTACAATGTGGAGATTCCAAGCAGGGCAAGAGGACAGCTTTGTTGGAAGCACCTGGTGATCATCCACCTGTAGGAGGTTCTGGATCCGGTACATGGCATTCAGGACCCCGGCGAGGCGGCTAGAAAGCGTCCTCGTCGCCTGTAGTGTTGGCCTAGAAGGATCGATGGCACAGGACCACCACTGTTCCGTGACGGAGCGCACGGTTTCGGTGGGGGGACCGGGCGTGGACAGACTGGTGGTTCTGATTTCCCTCGAGTGAAGATAGAGGTTTAGTGAATCTGAAAGATTGCTTACTTGAGAGTCGAGCATGTAGTATGACTTATGTAATAGTTTGAACTGTTGTAGTATGTGTGGCTACTGAATTCGTAGTATGTGTGGCTAATGATTTCATAGTATGTGTGGCTAATGATTTGTAGTTTGTGTGTCAAATGAATTTGTAGTATGTGTGGCTAATGAATTTGTGTGCATAACCAAGGTTAGCCTCAGGAAAAGAGGGTGGGCTAGCAATGATCAATGTCACCATTGCCGGGAAAATAATGCTGGTGAGTGATCCGAAAGGCACGAAATGCTGCTGGTTTGTATGCCTCAAACAATTTTTACATATAATTGTTTGAGCTGGTGCATGATTCTGCATGGAACTTGCATGAATAAACCACCCAAGATCGGTTCATAAAATGTTGTCTGAATCTTGTCTGCCTCGGATAGGTATGACAGTAAACTGAATTCAACCGCCTGTAGTAATTGAATAAATATATACATCTTGATAGTATTTGGTTACTTCCGAACTAGTTCCATACTACAGTATGGGATAGTTGCGCAAAAGGGGGCTATTACCTCTACAAAAGGCATTCTACAGAGTTAGTCTCTGAACTTAACTGTTCTACACTGAAGAAACTGCAGATCTCCACCATAAAAGTTGGCTAGCTAATTGCCTTGAGAGGAAGTAAGTTCAGCGATCGTTCAACCACAGCTAATCTTTTTCCTTCCCGCCAAACTTCAAGAGATCTGCAATGTTCATGCACTAGTTGACGCGCTTGAACCAGTCTCGGTTCAGTACGAATAGTCGCGCCGCTGCAACGATTTCTTTGAAAGTGAACTCCGGCTTCTCGTGGCAGGGATCATAGGTCCTTGTGAATCTAAACCTGAATTCCTGCGCTGAGCTGTTGCCCATCGTCGGCTCTAGCTGTCGAACACTCCAACAAGCTGAGTGTAGATGGATGCACGCCGCTACGGTGTGGCCGCCGACGGTGCGTAGGATGGATCGTCTTTGTCGCTGACGGCGTGCGCCCAGATTTCCCCATGGTAAGGTCGCCCGCGCCGAGGCATGGAGGCGACAGTTTGTTGACCTTGGCGCCGCCCTGTTCGGGGGTTTGTTTCCTCCGTGGCAAGCTCGCAGGAATGCTTCGGAACGTACCTTCTTTCTCGTGCGCAGAGCACACAAAAATGCTGCCACACGCATTCTCCACGACGCTCAGTTGGCCCTTCTCCATGCCGTGGCAGCATTCGCCGTTGCCACCGCCACCGTCGCAGATGCAGCACATTCTGCGAAATCAACCGTCTCGGATGGCAATGGAAGACCGGCCTTGTTGTACAGCCGCATGGCTTGCCTTAGAGGGGCCAAATAGCCAAGCTTCGGCGGCGGCTTCTGCTTAAGTGGGGCCATAGCTAAGCTTCCTAAGAGTGTATCTTATTTAATCGAAACTAGTTCAACTAACTGCTGAATCTTTATTTCCCTTTCTCAGCATAAGAGTGCTAAGATATTAAAAATACAGGTCGTGGCTAGCAACTGGATCGGGCAATGTACCAGGTCAGGGTTCCATTTTAAGTATATTTACGACTGTGTCCTTAGTTGTGTCCAGAAATTTTGCTTGTGCTACTACGATCGTAGAATTGTAACAACACCATCAGAAACAGGGGAAGATGACGTGGCGTTTTACTGACTGGTGGGACCCGCAACCTCGATCGTCGACGGCGCGCATCCCAGGTTCGAGGATTAGTGCTCCCCATTATTCTGTGATTTTCCATATTATGTCGCTCACTCGCAGCTCCGCTTCGCTCCACCGCTCTGGTCTTGCATGCCGCCACTCCGTCCCCTCCAGCAACACTCTCATCATCCCCTACCCGCCCTGCCTTGCCCCTTGCCCTGTCTCCTTGCCTCCATCGCCGCCCAGGCGCGTCTGGCAACGAATATCGTTTGGTGGGCGCTAGGTTCTCGCGCAACGATGGTGGCTTTCTGGATCCGCACGGAAATGGATCCTGCATGGCCGGAGAACACGGAAATGGGTCCTTCCTGAACAGAGAGCAAGGACATGGACCCTTCAAGGCTGGAGAACATGGAGGAGCACAAAACAGGGGAAGAGGACTTGGGGTGCAAAGCTTTGGTGCTCTGGATCCCATTAAACGTGCCCTACATCCTCCCTGAAGGGTAATAACTGCAATTCCATCTCTGCATCTCCCAATTAGCGTTTCTAGTCCTGTGTTGATGGAGAGGATTTGTGTTGGTGACCGTAAGACGTCTACTTCATCCAGATTTCTTTTGAAGATTCGGCATGGGTGTCGGACTGAAACCTTGTCCAACGATAGAATCGCAGTTACTAGTGGATTTGATTATCGACTGACAGTAGACGCAGAGGACATAACTCTAAGTGACTTGCACATGCAATTTGGCAATTTTCCCATTGGCCAGCACGATGAATACATAATCAGGTACTATGACACAAATTCGCAGACTTTCTGCGACGTTAGAACTGAGGAGGCTCTGGCCATGATTGTTGGGAATATGCCCTAGAGGCAATCATGTATGATGATATTTCCTATTGTATTCATAAAGTTATTAAGTTGTCCTTGTATAAACATTGGATGTGTATCATTGAATATGTGATTCGGTTGTGGAACTATATACTCATGTTGTTTGTACTAAATGTACTTGGTCATTGAGGTTGTGCTAGACACACAACTTAGACCAATGTGAAAGTCGGCTTGATGACTCGGTTCCACTTGTCATAGTCATGGTGATGCTATTCCGAATTACATAGATTCAGCTAAAGAGTTTAGCGAGACGGATTGACCCATATTGAGGTACAACGAACAAGTTGTCATTTGTATATCTCAATCAATGTAATCTTTAGACCTGAGGTTGTTGCATAGTCCAAGTTGAGGATCACCGACTTAGGTTCTGTCAAACGCTGATCCGTAACTGGGCAGTCATAAAGGCAGAGTTCGGGTCGACTAAGAATCAAGATGCGTGATGTGAATAACCAAGATGGGATTTTGCCCCTCCACTTGGAGAGATATTCTCTGGGCCCTCTCGGATGATATGATTCGGAAATCATGGCCATGCATGACTCGGTTAAGTGTTAACCGAGGCAATCGACTAAGAGTTAGTCAGGTGAATCACTTATCTCGGATCGAGAAGAGAGTCGAACTATTTAAGCGATGACAAATATTCGCCTATAGTCTGACAAGGTATATCGTGAGGCAAAAGGGACTCGGATGCAAGTTGCATTGGAAAGGCAAGTCGTCATGACTCTTTGGTACTTGGGAGTCGGCACGTTCTACTAGGAGCTGCTACCGACTGATCGATTGAGAGTCGGACTCTAATCGTGTCCAAGTAGCCATGAGCCTGCAGGGTCACACACTTAAGAGTGGGAGCAAGTTCGGATTGGATCTGAACCGGAAATCTGGTTGGGTTGGACCCAAACCGGATTAGGACTGAGTCGGTGAGTCGGACTCACGGTGACTAGTGTTATATGGGCTTTAGTGAATGGGCCACGAGAGTGGATCCCACGTTCACTCCCTATATATAGTGGATCACAGTAACCCAGAAGGGTTAATCATTGATCGGTTGGGTCATTCCATGAGTTGGAAACCCTAGCTCCACAGCATTCCTGCCATCGTATCGAACCTAGCAGTTCGCCGCCGGTGCTCCTCCTTGTACGTGTGGATACCAGCAGAGGTGCTATACAATCAGCACTAGGACAATCGGATCGTGAGGACTGCACTGCATCAACTGACGCGCTTCATTAGTAATCCTCGTGGCCTTCTACCTCAGCTAGATCTAGTGGTAAACCTCAACTAGATCTTGGTATCACCACGTTAGAGGGAAAATTTTGTTTTATCTCTACGTGGCCCAACAGTGATGTGGAGTAAACACCTCGGCACGGGGACTGTGCTGATGTTTGTGCACATCGTTAACAAAGATACTGGGGAAGAGACTGTCCTGAATGATACCGGGCCGTGTGGAACACGAACAGAGCAGGCTCTGTTTTCGATACCGAGCGCGACCGACCATCCTTTCGTTGAACATGAAGACATCGACATGTGTGGTGGTCAGGGTAATTTTGTGCTCGAAGATGATGATGATCATGATGATCATGATGATGATGATGAGAAAGCATATCCATATGTGGTTGCTGACCCTGATAGGATGGAGAGTAGGGAATATTTGGTTTATTCGAACTACGAGCCTGACTATGGGACTGATGAGGAAGAGGAATGTGAGGATGGTGAAATGGGATGCAGATATGATGACGAAGACGAGGACAGGCCAGTGATACACTTTGACAGGGAAAATCCTACAATTGATGAGGGGACTGTCTTTGATACTATGGAGGAATGCAGATATGTCGTTGCTACCTATGCAATAAGAGTTGGGTTCGAATTTATCGTTGAAAAGAGCGACCAAAATAGATTTAGGGTGCATTGTACGGATAGTAAGGTGTGTAAATGGATATTGCATGCATCTCCAATGCGGGGTGGACACCCGTTTCAGGTTTTAATAGCTACATTTAGTTTCGATCTTTCTCATATTTGTTCTGCTGATGAGTCCTCTGATTTATTTTTATTCCCATTGAATGCAGATCAAGGTAAACACGAATAAACACAACTGCCCTAATACTTCAATAAGTGATAAAGTTAGACCAGTGACAACCAAGTAGATTGCTGCTAAGGTACTTGACTGGGTGAGGCAGGATCATAGCATTGGACCTGCTGAACTCAGAACCAAGCTTAGCAAAAAAATTAATGTTCTGATTCCTTACCATAGAGTCTTTAATGGGAAGGAGATGGCTCTAGACTTCATTCTGGGCAAGTGGACTGAAAATTTTCACATGTTGTATAGTTTCAAAGCTGAGGTAGAGAAGATATCACCTGGTAGTGTTGTTGACATTGATTACGAGGTTGTGAAAGGAAGAGAAAAGGTCTCAAGGGGGGTCAAGTATAAGCAGGCGGATAAGAAATGCTTCAGGAGATGTTTTGTCTGCCTGAAGGCATGCTGGAAGGGGTTCCTAGACGGCTGTAGGCCATACTTGGCAAGAGATGCAACTTCTTTAACATGGAAGTTTAGGGGACAGCTTGCTACCGCTTGTGCCGTGGACGCGCATAACTGGCTTTTTCCCTTAGGCTATGTTGTTCTTGAGGGTTAATTGACTGAAAGCTGGACATGGTTCATGCAGAGACTACATGCAGTAATTGGTCATCCTGAAGGCTTGGTGATACACACTAGTGCATGCAAGGGGCTTCAGAATGCAGTTGATGATGTGTTTCCTTGGGTTGAGCATAGGGAATGCATGTGGCACCTCGCTACTAGCTTCACAAAGAAGTTCAAAGGAAAGACCTTTGAAGACAACTTGTGGCGATCAGCATACACGTACACCCCAAGCACGCATGCTACTTACATGCAAAACTTGTATACTGTGCCGAAGCTGAAAGAATACCTCAAAGAACATCATAACAAGTTATGGGTCAGAAGCAAGTTTGGTGAGTTAAGCAAAGTGGATTTTGTTTGCAATAATCTGACAGAAAGGTTCAATGCTAAGATTAGGAGCATGAAGTCACTTGCAATTTTTATTTTGTTAGATTCAATAAGACAGTGTATAATGGTGAAGATAGATTTTAGGCAGAGAATTTGTGCGAGAAAATTTGTAGGCCATAAAATAATTCCAAAGGTGGTTTTATTACTGAATGCAAGAAATAGGGCAATGAGAATGATAAAGACAAGGATGGTCAGAAGTTCCAATACATTGGCTGAGGTTTATGCACAAAACAAGCACGAAACTGGATGGAGGTTTACTGTATACATTGGTAACAAGACTTTTCATGCAGGAAGTGGCAGGTTACTGGTCTGCCATGCCACCATGCACTACACTTCATATTAAAACTGAGAGGTAGAGGTGCTGAAATACAGAACTATGTTCATAACTATTTCTCCATGGACAAGTTTGATGCAACTTATGCAGAAAACATACCACCTATTGCTGATGAAAATTATTGGGAGATAGTCAATCCAGGGTTCAAACTCGAACCACCAGTTCTTAGGAGGCCACCTGGGAGGCCTAGAAAAGAAAGGACCGATGCTTTCAATGAAAAAGGTTCGAGACTAGGAGCAAGGAAGCGGAAGTGCAAACGGTGTGGAGGGTTGGGCCATATCAAGAGGCTATGCAAAAACCCAGTTCCACGTGATTTCGGAGATGCTGACCTTGTCCCTGTTCACATCACACTGGAACAAGATGAGGCTTCTCAGGTAGAACTGGAGGAAGCGTAGCGAGATGACGTGGATGAAGTGTTGCATGTGAAGGAAAACGGTGATGCACATGTGGAGGGAAACATTGGTAAGCAGCAATTGGCTAAGGACGTGGACGTGCCGGCGGGGATAGGGGGTGAAAAGAAACAAAAGGGTAAGCGGGAGTGGAAGGGAAACGATAATAATGGAGTTGAGTTTGAATATGAAGAAGTTGCTGGGGCGATTGAGGATGTTCTTGAGGATCTTTCGGCTAACTGCAGGAGAAACAATAAATCCCTGTCAATCTCGTCTCTGTACGATTCTCTAGACGAAAGGTAAGCGTGAAAGTAGTTTTACTTAGCATTTTGATCATTTTTGTTTCTGTCCTCATCAACTGTTGTTTAGTGCAGCGCGGGATTGAAAAATTATAAGAGGACCAGAGAGGAGGTGGCATAGTAACGTCGTTTCTTGAGTTTTCATTGAAATTTATTTATATCTGGTACTTGTAACGGGTATGTGATGTGCGGTTTCGACCTGATTTAAGGTCGTTAGATTGTACATTAATTTTTAAACTGATTACCCATAAACAATAGGGATTTCTATTTTTGTGCCCTTGGTTCGTTAGTTGTACTCACTTTTCCCTAGCCGCTTAACTCTTCCTCACTTTTCCCCTTGCCATGTTAAGAAACCCTCGTGGGCGCTCGCAGGCGCTCGGACGGAGGGATGTCGTCAAGTCAAAGGCTTGACCATGACATGCTGACTGGTGGGACTGCGTTGGGGCGGGTCGGGCGTTGAGCGTTACGTTAAGAGGCCTCTACCATTACATGCTTGTCCGGTGGGGCCGCGTTGGGACGGGTCCTGTATACGTGGTGAAGGGTGGAGCCGCGTTGGTACGGGTCTTGCATACGTGGTGAAGAGTGGAGCCGCATGGAGACATGTCGGACCGGCCATTCTCGCTCACCCAAAGCATTCGCTTCCCCCCGAGCCTGGAACAGCTCCCACACCGCCGCTCTGCTGCCCCGCCGTCGTGCCCTCCTACCTTATGTCGCCCTCGGCCCCAGAGTCGCCCCTCCCCCTAGCCGTGGAGCCCACTCCACCCCCGGCTTTGAACACAACTCTTGAACACTTTCAAATTAAAAAAATATACAACTCTTAATGTAAAAGAGTGTTTATAATTGACATAAATCTTGAACACTTTCAAATTTTAAAAAATTATACAACTCTTAATGTAAAAGAGTGTTTAGAATTGACACAACTCTTAACCACTTTCAAATTTAAAAAACCATACAACTCTTAATGTAAAAGAGTGTTTATAATTGACCCAACTCTTGAACACTTTCAAATTGAAAAAAATTATACAACTCTTAATGAAAAATAGTGTTTTAATTGACACTACTCTTGAACACTTTCAAATTAAAAATATATACAACTCTTAATGTACAAGAGTGTTTATAATTGAAACAACTCTTGAACACTTTCAAATTTAAAAAAATTATACAACTCTTAATGTAAAAGAGTGTTTATAATTGACACTACTCTTGAACACTTTCAAATTGAAAAATTATACAACTCTTAATATAAGCCATGAAATTCAAATATACATCAGTTTGGCAATTATTGCCTCATTCAGACAAATTATGTTTTGGAGAGGGATGTTTTGGGGAGAGGCTTGAGTAGAAAGCCATGAACCTTCATAGATAGTAGGTGATTTGAGAAGTGGTGATTTAGGTTAAAACTTGATTTATATACATTTATTATGGTGGCAGGTCACATAATAAGACGCACTGGGTATATTCCACTATGTTTTGATATTTTTGAATTTGTTGTGCATAAAATGACTCAATTAGCTAGGTAAAACCCATTCGTTGACTCTCTGTTGACCAGCCACCGGAGGGTAAAAGTGAGTACATTGCACACGGCAGTGTTGGTACTGGAGGGCAAAACTGAGTACAAACAAACTACCAGTGCTACACTCGAGGGTACAATTGAGCACAACTAAGTGGCCAAGGTTAGACACGAGGGGGAAACATGACGCACGGTACGCGTGTCGTGGTGCACGGGGCGGTAGCGGACGCGTGTGGCCGTGCACGGTGCAGTAGCGCACGCGGTTACATGGGGCACGGTGGTGCAACGAAACATCTTCACCCTTCACCTTTAGAGAGGCCTCCTCACTCTCACTCATCAGTCACTCGCTCACTCACTCACGCAACCATCTCCAATGTCCCATCACCTTCTGCAAACCCCCAAGAAAACCCCAACCATGCCGTCAACGGAGAAGAACGGCACGGTGGCCATCGTCGCCTCCAAGGCGGTCGAAGAGGAGGCCCCCGTCCCCGTATTGGCCCCTGTCGAGGCATTGAAGGCCGCCGCCATCCCCGTCCAGACCCTCGTCCCCGCTTCCGTCGTAGCCGCCAGCAAGGAGGCCCCCATCCCCGTACAGGCCCCCACCGTTCTCCTGCAGATCCCGCACGACTGGGACCCCTACGGGGACAATGATTACATCAGGTTGGAGAACCCCTTCGACACCAGCTTAGCCGACCCATGGTTGGAGGTAACTAGGCTTTTCTCCCCATGCTTTGTTCTTCCCCCATTCCCATCGTTGGATGCTAGATCATGTGTTATTAGGGCTCGGCTAGTCGGTGGATGTTAGGTATTTTTACAGTAGCTAATCCTCTTGTGTTAGATCTTGTATTTTGATGAATGCCCCTAGTTGGGATTAGTACGAGCACCTATTTGTAGTTGGGATCAGTACTAGCACCGATCTGTAGTTGGGATCAGTACTAGCACCGATCTGTAGTTGGGATCAGTACTAGCACCGATCTGTAGTTGGGATCAGTACTAGCACCGATCTGTAGTTGGGATCAGTATTCTATTTGGTTTGATATTTGGGGATTGGGGAATAATCAAGGGATCTCAATCGGTTAATTTATGCAAGTAATCAATCCCGATAATCACGGTATCTCAATCATGTCCTTATTGCATGCTACTGTTTTTTGTAATAGGTGAATAGTAGCAATGTCTGCAGCGATGACGAGTCCACGGACACCAAGACTCGTTAGGTGCTGAGGAAGATGAAGTCCGGCCAGTTCAATGGCTTCTTCGCCGACGACGTCTATAGGTGCCCTTCTGCACAAGGAGCCTCGCCACCGACTTCAACTCCCTCGTGATGCATGCCAAGGACATGAAGACCTGTGGCCCGTCAAAGAACGCCAACGCCTTTAGAGCCCAGCACAAGGAACTCGGTTTTCACCTCCGCAACCTCCAGAAGGTGGCCATCGAGGAGGGTCGCATGCCCCCGATCAAGACCAAGGCTCCCAAGGTCAAGGGACTGGGCAGCAAAAAGTGGAGGAAGCGCCACAGGGAGGAGGCGGAGGCCCTCCTAGCGTAGGCCATGGGGGGGCACTGATCCTGTGCTGATGCTGCTGCTGTAAAGCAGCTTATTTTGTTTTGTTGTATGTGTTGAACTTGTAAGCTGCTGCTGCTGAGCAGCCTAATTGTTGAACCTAGTTTAAGTATCATACTATATAATCCTTTATTAGCTGCTTTATCTACATATGCTCTATTCATCTACATATTTATGGTGCTGGTTAGATTTGCTACTAGATTGGGAAAATACGAGGGCCAAAAGGAACCATGAATGAAGAGAGAAGCTGCTCTAGATTCATTGCCTTTTTGGGCAAAAATAACAACTGTTAGCGACATAAAGGGGAAAAGGCGCTCTTAAACAGGCCAATCATAAAAATAACAAAAAAAATCTTCCAATCTAGGCGACAGGGCGCACGTAACTACCATACGCGCCCCACATGGTCCCACACCACATCCCCCAAAACACGTTCCCAACTAGCCGGCCCCACACCATGGGGGGTCCTACTACGGGACCCGAATGAACGTAGCCCCACCTGTCATCACGTAACGGGGGTGGGTCCTACTTGTCAGCACATAACAGCGAGAGTCCACTATGGTATCCACCTAAATGCAGCCCCACTTGTCATCCTCTCATTAGAAGAAACGTGTGTATGATGGATTTCAAAGTGAACGATTCAGCAATACAGACACTGAAACACAATACCTGTACAGATGGAAGTAGTTCTTGTTGCATCTCTTAAAACCTTGGTCGACTAGAATCAACATCAATACCTAATCCCAAATTTGAACGGCAAATCATCAGAATCAAGACCGTCCTATCTGTCATCTACCACTTATGGATGTAGAATGAGTAATCCAGGATGAACCTATCATGTTTATTAATAATAAAATTCTGTAAATCTTTAGTCATCCTAGCGGCAGCCAGCGACGCACTACTCTTCGGCTCAAAAACAGGCTATATTCGGCGAACTCCTCATGGTCCCCTCCCATCATTGAAGGTTTATATAAGTGCCACTCCACGATGTACCGCGGAAACTTGCATGCCGCCAACCTGACGCACTCGACGGATATGGCGAGGCCAGAGTGGAGCATGTCAAATCGCACGGCAAACACTATACCATCATCCCCGTATCCAACGGTCTCTACTCTCCATGAGCCTGGTTCAAGAAAAGGCTGAGAGATGTACCTGTGTTCCACACTGTAGTGGAAACTGTGCACTTCCATCGAGTGGGATTTTTCAAGGTGGGCGAGGAGCGTTGTGGGTGGGGCGGCGAGCTCGCAGCCAGGCTCAGGGTAGTAGCACGGACCATGCGGGCACGCCATGTTGTGGTTGAGGAAGTCGTGGAAGGCGACCAATGTCCCGCAGCCATCGTTGGGGCATCTACTACCTTTTCCGCCAGCGACTTGGTGGCGCAACTCCTTGGATCATGCAACCAGCCTGACGGCGCTGGTAGTGTCCATACGCATAGCGATTTCTCCGAAGGTGTCGTCCCCAAACTTTCTCCAGCCACTGTACTGAATCTTGTGAATCGAATCCGCTATTGAGTCTGGATGAATAAGGGGCGAGGGTGGATTCATTATAGTTGGGGTTTCATGGAGGAGAGTGATGGCGGCCTGCAAGAACCGATTCTACGGGCAAGAATGAAGTGTGAAGTAGATGGAGAAGATGGGAGGCTCTTTGTTCAAGGGGCGTTTGCTTGTTGCCTCGTCGGTCTTCTGCAGTGCACAGCTGTATCGAGGACGCCGACTGGACTAGCAAGCGGGGAGCAGAACTTTTGTGGATACGCGCGTCTCCTTCTCTTCTGACGCACACCAAAATTATGATTGTGCCATCAAGTGCTGGGAGAAGAGACAGCGTACCGTCCCATTAGCCTTGCCTCGTCTTTGCCAGTGACGTCGCATCGGCAACATCAGGGGCATTGATTCTCTATAAGAGGAAAAAGGCTAGACTCAAACACACGCTCTTACAACTTGGCCATTCTATCCAAACAGGTAATTAAAGCTACTGTACATAGATTAAATTTCGACTCAAGTGACCCTAATCGACTATGCCGCTCCCGCTGTCTTCGTCGTGCACGACGTCCTCCGCGTTGGTGTCTGCCTCTTCTGAGTCTGAATCGATGTGGACAAGCCCGGCAGCGTTCGTCTTCATGAGTGTTGCACGGAGCGCAGCATCGATAATGGTGGAGGGCATACACCCAGGCACTGCCCAGAAGCACTGCCTCCCTTCGGGGTTGCACAGATCCGGGTGGATCTCCGAAAGGCGAGCTCTACAAATCCAAATCAACGCCTCCCGCTCCTTCTTGAAGCACCCTGGCCGGTATGCGCTGGTGCGCGCATATCGGTCCATTGCCCTCTTCCGCTCCGGCAGCTGGCGGCGACGCTCCTCCATCTGCTTTGACAGTGCGATGCCGCGAAGGAGCGGCGCCACGGGCACCCCCGTGTAGTTGAGCTCGTAGCCGGCCGGTAGCCTCGCAAGCGGCAGCACGAGTATGTCATACTAGGAGAACAACTCGGCCTTGTGCAAGCAGAGACGGGTCCTCTCCATGGCGAGGCGCTGTTTCTTCAGCTAGGATTCGACGCTAGTGTTGACACGACTTGCAGCGAACGAACGAGGTTTGAGCTTCGGCCACACGGTCGTGTTTATAAAGTCAAGGAGGTAGGCCCACTGGTGGTTGCCAAGGCCAATAGGGACACAGAAATTCCTACTCGCGGATCGCTATTGCAAAGGACGATCCTTATCGTCCATTCTCCCCAATCCAACGATGCCTAACAATTGGGACGTAGAATCAACCTGGCCCTATGGGGGAGGGGGGTTTCTAGAAGTCCATAATTTTGCACCTCTTTTGGGAAAACTCCGGTTTTTCGGGTCCATAAAATGGAAAGTGGATATTTCTCCAAAGCACCACGAAATCTCTAGTTGGAGAAGTTGCCTGCGATGCCGAGAGGGAGCTAGTTGCCGAGTTTGGGCTCAACCCATGGAGTGGTTCCATGTTCTGGGCAGCGAGGGGGGATCTAGGGTTGGAAGCCATGTTTACTCACACTCGATAGACATCCTGGTGGTGCCTTGGGTGCCAAATGACCTGGTATGCCCTGCCAATGATTCTATGAGGGCAGTGGGTCACATCCAAGGGCTCCAGGAGCCGTTTTCACGTTCTTTGTTTTTTAGATTTTTTTTGGTGCTGCCCAAGAAAATGGCGAAACCCGACGGCGGACGCGGCAACGTGACTGTCGGTGCAATCTTGGACCCAGGCATGCGTCCAGCCTAGGTACCCCATGGGGCACCCCAAACCATTTTTCTCCGAAAATTGAGAGCGTCTTATAGGGTACATACATTTAGAAACCGCATTTACCGGGCCGTAACTCGGAAAAAATACAGTACATGCCCACACCACGAGATAAATATCCACCTCCAGGGAATGGCCATGCACCATGGTGTAGCATGCGTGGAAATTTCCTCGGTCCCATGAGCATGCCCTAATCTTGCACCTCCTTTGGGAAAACACCGGTTTTTCAGGTCTAGAAAATGGAAAGTGGAGATTTCTCCAAATAACCACGAAATCTCTAGTTGGAGAAGTCGCCTACGATGCCGAGAGGGAGCTAGGTGCCAGGTTTGGGCTCAATCCATGTAGTGGTTCCATGTTGTGGGCAGCGAGGGGGGATCTAGGGTTGGAAGTCATGTTTACTCACACTCGATAGACATCCTGGTGGTGCCTTGGCTACCAAATGACCTGGTATGCCCTGCCTTTGATTCTATGAGGGCAGTGGGTCACATGCAAGGGCTCCAGGAGCCATTTTCACATTTTTTTTAAATTAGATTTTGTTTGGTGCTGCCCAAGAAAACCGCGAAACCCGCCGGCGGGCGCGCCAACGCGATGGTCGGTGCAATCTAGGACCCAGGCATGCATCCAGCCTAGGTACCCCATGGGGCACCCCAAACCATTTTTCCCCCAAAATTGAGAGCGTCTTATACGGTACATACAGTTAGAAACCTCATTTACCGGGCCGTAACTCGGAAAAAATACAGTACATGCCCACACCACGAGATAAATACCCACCTCCCGGGAATGGCCATGCACCATGGTGTAGCATGTGTGGAAATTTCCTAGGTCCCATGAGCACGCCCTAATATTGCACCTCCTTTGGGAAAACGCCGGTTTTTCGGGTCTAGAAAATGGAAAGTGGAGATTTCTACAAAGAACCACGAAATCTCTAGTTGGATAAGTCGCCTACGATGCCGAGAGGGAGCTAGGTGCCAGGTTTGGGCTCAATCCATGGAGTGGTTCCATGTTGAGGGCAGCAAGGGGGGATCTAGGGTTGGAAGCCATGTTTACTCACACTCGGTAGACATCCTGGTGGTGCCTTGGCTACCAAATGACCTGGTATGCCCTGCCTATGATTCTATGAGGGCAGTGGGTCACATGCAAGGGCTCCAGGAGCCCATTTCACATTTTTTTTGTTTTTTAGATTTTGTTTGGTGCTGCCCAAGAAAACGGCGAAACCCGCAGTCGGGCGCGGCAACGCGGCGGTCGGTGCAATCTTGGACCCAGGCATGCATCCAGCCTAGGTACCCCATGGGGCACCCCAAACCATTTTTTCCCAAAATTGAGAGCGTCTTATAGTGTACATACAGTTAGAAACCGCATTTACCGGGCCGTAACTCGAAAAAATACAGTACATGCCCACACCACGAGATAAATAGCCACCTCCCGGTAATGGTAATGCACCATGGTGTAGCATGTGTGGAAATTGCCTCGGGCCCATGGCCGCGCTCTAATCTTGCACCTCCTTTAGGAAAACGCTGGGTTTTCGGGTCCAGAAAATGGAAAGTAGAGATTTATCCAAGGCATCACAAAATCTCTAGTTGGAGAAGTCGCCTGCGATGCCGAGAGGGAGCTAGGTGCCGGGTTTGGGATCAATCCATGGAGTGGTTCCATGTTCTGGGCAGCGAGAGGGGGATCTAGGGTTGGAAGCCATGTTTACTCACACTCGATAGACATCCTAGTGGTGTCTTGGGTGCCAAATGACCTGGTATGCCCTGCCTATGATTCTATGAGGGCAGTGGGTCACATGCAAGGGCTCCAGGAGCTGTTTTCACGTTCGTTTTGTTTTTTTAGATTTGTTTGGTGCTGCCTTAGAAAACGGTGAGACCCGCCAGCGGGCGCGGCAACACGACGGTCGGTGCAATCTTGGACCCAGGCATGCATCCAGCCTAGGTACCCCATGCGGTAGCCCAAACCATTTTTCCCAGAAAATTGAGAGCACCTTATAGGGTACATACAGTTAGAAACCGCATTTACTGGGCCGTAACTCGGAAAAAATACAGTACATGCCTGCACCACGAGATAAATACACACCTCCCAGGAATGGCCATGCACCATGGTGTAGCATGCGTGGAAATTGCCTCAGGCTCATGGGCGCGCTCTAATCTTGCACCTCCTTTGGGAAAATGCCGGTTTTTCAGGTCCAGAAAATGGAAAGTGGAGATTTCTCCAAAGAACCACGAAATCTCTAGTTGGATAAGTCGCCTACGATGCCGAGAGGGAGCTAGGTGCCAGGTTTGGGCTCAATCCATGGAGTGGTTCCATGTTCTGGGCAGCGAGAGGGGGATCTAGGGTTGGAAGTCATGTTTACTCACACTCGATAGACATCCTGGTGGTGCCTTCGGTGCCAAATGACCTGGTATGCCCTGCCTCTGATTCTATGAGGGCAGTGGGTCACATGCAAGGGCTCTAGGAGCCATTTTCATGTTCGTTTTGTTTTTTTTAGATTTTGTTTGGGGCTGCCCAAGAAAACGGCAAAACCCACCGGCGGGCGAGGCAACGCGATGGTCGGTGCAATCTTAGACCCAGGCATGCAGCCAGCCTAGGTACCCCATGGGGCACCCCAAACCATTTTTCCCCAAAAATTGAGAGCGCCTTATAGGGTACATACATTTAGAAACCGCATTTAACGGGCCGTAACTCGGAAAAAATACAGTACATGCCCACACCACGAGATAAATACCCACCTCCCGGGAATGTCCATGCACCATGGTGTAGCATGCGTGGAAATTTCCTCGGGCCCATGGGCGCGCCCTAATATTGCACCTCCTTTGGAAAAACGCCGGTTTTTCGGGTCTAGAAAATGGAAAGTGGAGATTTCTCCAAAGAACCACGAAATCTCTACTTGGAGAAGTCGCCTACGATGCCGAGAGGGAGCTAGGTGCCTGGTTTGGGCTCAATCCATGGAGTTTTTCCATGTTTTGGGCAGCGAGGGGGGATCTAGGGTTTGAAGCCATGTTTACTCACACTAGACAGACATCCTGGTGGTGCCTTGCCTACCAAATGAACTGGTATGCCCTGCCTATGATTGTATGAGGGAAGTGGGTCACATGCAAGGGCTCTAGGAGCCATTTTCACATTTTTTTTGTTTTTTAGATTTTGTTTGGTGCTGCCCAAGAAAACGGCAAAACCCGCCGTCTGGCGCGGGAACGTGACGGTCGGTGCAATCTTGGACCCAGGCATGCATCCAGCCAAGGTACCCCATGGGGCACCCCAAACCATTTTTCCCCAAAAATTGAGAGCGTCTTATAGGGTACATACAGTTAGAACCCGTATTTACCGGGTCGTAACTCGGAAAAAATACAGTACATGCCCACACCAAGAGATATATACCCACCTCCCGGGAATGGCCATGCACCATGGTGTAGCATGTGTGGAAATTGCCTCTGGCCCATGGCCGCGCTCTAATCTTGCACCTCCTTTAGGAAAACGCCGGGTTTTCGAGTCCAGAAAATGGAAAGTGGAGATTTCTCCATAGCATCACAAAATCTCTAGTTGGAGAAGTCGTCTGCGATGCCGAGAGGGAGCTAGGTGCCGTGTTTGGGATCAATCCATGGAGTTTTCCATGTTTTGGGCAACGAGGGGGGATCTAGGGTTGGAAGCCATGTTTACTCTAGGATCACAATCTAGTGGTGCCTTGGGTGCCAAATGACCTGGTATGCCCTGCCTAGCATCACAAAATCTCTAGTTGGAGAAGTCGCCTATGATGCCGAGAGGGAGCTAGGTGCCGGGTTTGGGATCAATCCATGGAGTTTTCCATGTTCTGGGCAGCGAGAGGGGGATCTAGGGTTGGAAGCCATGTTTACTCACACTCGATAGACATCCTGGTGGTGCCTTGGGTGCCAAATGACCTGGTATGCACTGCCTATGATTCTATGAGGGCAGTGGGTCACATGCAAGGGCTCCAGGAGCCGTTTTCACGTTCGTTTTGTTTTTTTAGATTTTGTTTGGTGCTGCCCAAGAAAATGGCGAAACCCACCGGCGGGCGCGGCAACGCGATGGTCGGTGCAATCTTGGACCCAGGCATGCATCCAGCCTAGGTACCCCATGAGGCACCCCAAACCATTTTTCCCCAAAAATTGAGAGCGTCTTAATGGGTACATACAGTTAGAAACCGCATTTACCGGGCCGTAACTCGGAAAAATACAGTACATGCATGCACGACGAGATAAATACCCACCTCCCGGGAATGGTCATGCACCATGGTGTAGCATGCGTGGAAATTTCCTCGGGCCGATGGGCGTGCCCTAATCCTGCACCTCCTTTGGGAAAACGCCGGTTTTTCGGGTCCAGAAAATGGAAAGTGGAGATTTCTCCAAAGCACCATGAAATCTCTAGTTGGAGAAGTCACCTGCGATGCCGAGCGGGGGCTAGGTGCCGGGTTTGGGCTCAATCCATGGAGTGGTTCCATGTTATGGGCAGCGAGGGGGGTCTAGGGTTAGAAGTCATGTTTACTCAGATTTGCCCTCTATGCTAGTCACGAATACTCAGAAAAGCCCTTACTATAGCTCACGCAAAACCAGCACGCCCTGATTGGTCAGACGGTTGTCACGCGGATCGTTCCAGCCAACCATTGATCCTCTTTGATCCAACGGACACACAAAATTGTTATAGTAGCAACATCCTAGTATTATTACACACAACATGGTAGTTACAACAATTACAATGCAGGACGTGGCAGTTAAATATGTAATAATAATAGTACTAACAATAGAACATTACTTGTCGTCATCGGTGGCAACGGCGGTGTCCTCCGATGATTCGTCGACAACTCCATCCTCGTATATATGCGCCCTCTCCTTGTCGGAGTCCTCCTCCTCCTCGTAGTCCTGCGGGTCGATGTCACTCTCCTTCGCTTCTGCCTCCAACTGCTCCATGAATGCCTCCTCGTTGCCCGAGTCGAAGTCGTCCTTGTCGCTGGCTCCTCTATTCCTTCTTCATGGTGATATCGCATGCTTTCCTCCGGCGCTCCCCTGTCTTGGCTACCAGTGCAACGCGCTTCTCGGGTGTGGCGGGTATGACAATCTTCAATGTCGCGGTGTCCTCGAGCGCCGATGTCGATGGATCCAGGCGTGGTTGGACACGTCGTGGTTCCTTAGATGGGTGTCAGCATGCACGAATGATGCCGCGACGAGCAGGTGATGCAGGACGGTCAGCCACCGGCAAGGATCTGCCACTGCCACGGCACGGTTCCATGCTGCGTGGGGAAGTTGTTCGGAAATGCGCGATGGAGGGTACACAGAGTTGGGTGCCGATCCAGAGCGCCAGGAGCATCTCATAGTCTAGTCATGTAAAAATTGTGCTACATCGTAAAATATCTGCGTAATGGGAGTGTTGTCATGTAACAAACCAAAAAATGCACCGTGTGGCAGCGACGGTGAGTGTCTAGTGCGTGCCTATCGACGTGGAGTTGAACGCTCCATCATGTTCTATCCGTGCAACAGTTGCGCGTGTCGTGATAACCCCTTGAGCATGCACGCACGCTGGACGTGCAGCCCGTAATTACTTCCTCCCTCGTAGTCCCACCCCTATCCATGGGAAACTAGGCAGCGCGCTCCGAAGCCCCCGTTGAACCGTCCATCTCATTAAAGCCAGTCCAATCGAGTCCCATCGTGTGGACTTTGGGGTTTTATTCCCTGGTTCTGCCAGTCAAGCTTCTTTGAGAAGGAAGCTACATAGGCCATCGATTAACAAATGAACGGTGGATGTAGGTTGAGATAGCACCGGAGTAAACTGTGGTCTTGTATAAGACTGTCCCACGGACTGTAATCTTTGACCATTCTCCCCCGCACATCACTTTCTTCTTCCTCCTGCCCCCACCTTCCTCCATCTGCATTAGCCATGGCTCCCCGGAGGAGAGGCGGAGGCAGATCGACCGTGCACTCGGAGAGAATGGAGAAAAATCGCGGCCTTGGACTTACTGCTCAACCAACTGCATGTCCCCCCTCTCACAGAGACCCAATCTCTCTAAACAATGGCGTTGAATGTTCCAGCAGGCTGGGGCTCCTGCTGCTCCCGGTACAGTCTTGTTCTTCTTCTCTGTTTTCTTCTTCTATGTCTACTTCTTCTTATTATTACGATGCTACATATTCCAGGGTGGCCGTGGACTCTGAAAGCAGCACAATGGCGGCGGCGGCGCTGCATGTTGCAGCAGGCCAGGGCTCCTCCCGGTACAGTCTTCTTCTATTTCTTCTATGCATACTTCTTATTCTTCTTCTTATTACTATGCTACATATTCCAGGGCGGTCGTGGACCCTGAAAGCATCACGATGGCGGCGGTGGCGCTGCATGTTGCAGCAGCCCAGGGCTCCTCCTGGTACAGTCTTCTTCTTCTATGTCTTCTTATTATTATTATTACTATGCTACATATTCCAGGGCGGTCGTGGACCCTGAAAGCAGCACGATGGCGGTGGCGGAGCTGCATGTTGCAGCAGGCCAGGGCTCCTCCCGGTACAGTCTTCTTCTTCTTCAATGTCTACTTCTTCTTATTACTATGCTACATATTCCAGGGCGGCCATGGACCCTGAAAGAAGCATGATGGCGGCAGTGGCGCAGCATGTTGCAATAGGCCAGGTCTCCTCCCGATACTATGCTACATATTCCAGGGCGGCCGTGGACCCTGAAAGCAGCACGATGGCGGCGGCGCTGAATATTGCAGCAGGCTAGGGCCCCTCTCGCTACCGTCTTCTTCTTCTTCTCCTCCTTCTTCTTACTCTGCTACATATTCTAGGATAGTCGTGGATCCTGAAACCAGCACAATGGTGGCGGCGGCGCAGGACCCGTTCGGCACTATTCCCCGGCTCACTGAGGCAGGAAATCCCGACATGCATTTTGTTTTATTTTTTGAGATTCTAAATGTGGAAATATTATCGTGTCTTCCCGCAAGTAGCCTCCAAGTAGGGACCATGCTCAATCTTTGTAGACACATTTGGGGTTTTTGTGACTTGAATATTGTGCTTCCCTAGAACATGCAGTACAATTATAGAGTGCCTATTTTAAATAACATGAACGATGCAGCAAGCGAAGGCTGATTGCCGTGATAAGGTGGCCGCGATCAATGGCAAGATAGACAACCAACTGCAGGGTGCACGCTCCCTAACCCAGGCTAATGATCGCCTTTGAAGGCATTTTTCTCTGCAGAAGGAGATTACGCTTGATTTTTCACTTACCATCAGGAGTATCGAAGCAGAGCGCGACGAGCTGCATAGGGTGATCGACGAGCTGCAGAAGTTGATCGCACACAGCTTATCCAAACAAGACCTGGCCATCAACTTAATTATGAAGCTCTTGTGTGACAAGAGGAATCTCTAGCATAGATGTGTCCTCCTGCTGGACGAAGCCACCAAGACACGCAAAGAACACATCATCGAAGCAAAGGCTACCATCGAATCCTATAATGACAGGGACCGTTGCCTGGATGCATTAAGACAGATGATGGAGGACATGGGCCGAGGTCTCACTGTGCCCAAGAGTCCAAACAAGGAAAACGGGGAGCCAACGGCAATGCCCAATTTAGATTCAGAGAAGGGGCGGGGGTGGGGGGCAGGAATCTTAGTTCATGCTCCGCTGCTTTTGTAATTTATACATATCGTGCAATTAAGCAATCTTGGAGCAACTCCTTATTTCTCTGTTTATCTTACTTGCCTGTCAACTTAATTATGGGTTTGTGTTCTCATGAATGGTCATCATCCTTTATTTCCATTATGTATCTGAGTTTGGAATTAGATTATGACTATGCCACTACTATTTGGTTACATTGGAAAAAACCGTAGCACCCTTAGTTGGATATAGTCCCACGTTGCTTTGAAATTGAAATTAGCACTGTGCCACTAATTTATCATGTTGAATTGGGAAAAATAGGCTTTATTGCTCTGAAATTGAAATTAGTACTATGCCACTACTTTATGTTGTTGAATTGGGAAAAATAGGCTTTATTGCTCTGAAATTGAAATTAGGAATATTCCACTACTTTATCCTTTTGAATTGGGAAAAAAGGCTATATTGCTCTGAAATCGAAATTAGGAGTGTGCCACTACTTTATCCTGTTGAATATGGGAAAAAGGCTATATTGCTCTGAAATTGAAATTAGGACTATGCCACTACATTATCCTGTTGAATTGGAAAAAAGGGTATATTGCTCAGTCATATAAATTAGAAGTATGCCACTAGTTTATCTAGTTGAATTCGAAAAAGGCCTATATTGCTCTGACATTATCTCTAGAATTAGGACTGTGCCACTAGTTGATTCTGTTAAATTTGTACAATCCTTGATTGCTCTGTCCTTCAAATTATGACTTTGACACTAGTTAATTGTTTAAATTGTGGAAACTAGCCACATGTTTTTGTTGCAGCAGAAGAGGAGAAAGCTCAACCCAGAACTGCTGACCTGGCTAAAGGACAAGATGGCTATCCAACTGGAGAAGCAGAATTTTCAGAAAGTGTCCCATGACTGCCTGAGAGAAGAAATCGTCATCCTTTATGACAAGTGCCATAGTCTGAAGGTGGACATCGTCGGTTGGAAGGAACTTCACGAGAAAAGTATCGCCTTAGCGCGTGTGAAGGAGGACATCATCAAGGATCTCATGGTAGATAATATTAAGCTTATTGATAAGCTTGTCGCTTCCTAGACGGAGTGGTTGAACCAGCGGGAGGCGCATGTCCAAGTACTGAGGGACCAGGTGTTGGGGATATGCTATATGGATATCATCATAGCATGTCTCTTATCCGGATAACCTGGGTGGCCCACAGTTGGCAGCAAGGCCCATGGCCTGCTGGGTGGCCCATTTAGATCGATCCAGAAGGGAGGCCCATGCCAGATAAAGGAAGGCTACGGAGGAGTCACCGACGTACCCGGGGCCTTGGAGTGCAAGACACGTTAGACTAGTTGTATATCGTGTAGGACTCTGTAACCTGTCTGGCTAGGACTTTGCCTGTAACCCTAGGATCTGGCGACAATATAAGCCGGACCTATGGGAGCCATTAGGGACAACTTAGAGAACACAACTCATAGGAGCACAACGAACCGATCCTTGTAACTCGGCGTATTGCCATTATAGTGATTTATAGTAGGAGTAGGATTCATCCACTATCGTGGGATTTGAACCTGGGTAAATTTTGTTACCTCGTACCCGCCAACCTTCCGCCTTTCCCCACGTCTCTAAACACGCACTATGAGGACACCTCCACGGCGTAATCGTCGGCAATACCACGATAGTTGCCCCCCACCATGGGGCAAGAGGTGCTTCAGGCTCTAGAACGGGCGAGGACCAAGATCTTCACGGGAATCAGCGAAACCGTAGCCATCGGTCACGTTCTCTTCTCTGGCAACGTTCCGATCGTCCCTCCCGATGAGTTCTGGATCCCGGCAAAGATGAACCCTACCCGATGCTGATCGTCCCCATTAGAGACATCCACCTCTTCATCGGCGAAACCGACTCGGGCACTAGTTCCTCGGAAGTCGGAGGAGCGTCAAGACCCGCATGGACCGCCTACAGGCAGGACACGTTCGCGGAAGGATCGAAGTCGGATCTCTCTTCGGAGTTTGCCGGCAATGATCAGAAAAATTCAAGGCCCACCTAAACCACCCGTGTGCAGGATATAATGGTGGAAGATCGCTGCAATTCCGCTGGCTTTGCCCGTGCATCTGGACAGCAGAGATCCAAGTTCATCGGCATGGTGACTATCTTTGATCTGGCATGTTGTGTTCAGAGAGAAGGAGAAAATCCCCGCGATTACCTAGACAGGTGGCTCTGTATACGGGACGACCTGGCGCACTACTCCAATGATGATGCCATGTATCACTTTGTGGAAGGGCTGGACCACAGAACACTTCTCTGACATACGCTAAGGCGGCAGCAGGCTTCAGGATGCCTCACTTTTGAAGGCATGGTGAACACCATCAACAACTATGCGGAAGCTGAGGAGGCAGCTCAGACAGCACTTGCGCTCTTAGACGGCACCCCTCCGCCTCAGCCACCGCCACCACCGCCTCCGGTCATTGTTGCTGCGGCTGCACCACCGCCTCTAGTCATCATCGCTGTTGTCGCACCGCCACCGCACATCATCGAGGAAGCTCCGGCACCCTCCGATTCTGTTCTTGACGCGCTCTACGCCGACATCAGCGCTAACTCGGAGGAGATAGACTTCAGCCCAAAGGAGCTAGACTCTGCTATGCAGGAGATGGAGGAAGATTTCAAACGCGGCGAGCAGGCCGATAAGGCCGTCACGTCCCAAGAGGTGTTTGTAGCCATTGGGACCGTGATGGAAGAAGATCAACCTGGACAAGATCCGCCTAAAGCGCTGGACAAGGGGAAGGGACCACCTATTGCTGCCGACAATGATCGCGCAAAGTTCATGCCCCCTCCGCCTAACCCAGCGGTGCAGCCGCAGGAACTCAACACCGGTCCGAGTAACAACAACTCCGCAAACCCGCCACCTCCGGCATCTTTGGGTGGTGGAACATATTTTCCACTATGTTCTGGTTTCTTCAGGAAGTGTCAAACAATCTGATCACCGTAAATATTTAAGACAATCTTATCGCTAGAGCAGTCTATGTTAGCTCCAGCTGTGCTAAGAAAAGATCTTCCAAGGATGATGAAATTTTGTCATCCTTAGGAACATCAAGTATAATGAAATCAGTGGGTATAACATGTTGGTCTATTCTAAGTAGAACATCTTCGATCTTATCGATAGGTTGTTTAGTTGTTTTATCCACCATTTGTAGAGTAATTGAAGTAGGGGAATACTCTCCTAAGTTCAATTTCTTAAATAAGGAATAAGGCATAACACTAATACCTTCTCCTAAATCAGAAAGAGCGTTGAATATGTTGGTTTTCCCAATTGCACAGGAGATAGTTGGTATATCTGGGTCTCCAAGCTTAGCAGGCAGCTTATCTCCAAAGCTTGTCATTACTACTACAGTCTTAGTTATGTTCTTTTTCTGTTAAGAATATCTCGCGTAAACTTTTTATAAGTAGAAACTTGAATAGCATCAGTTAAAGTAAGTTCTAGGCAAAGACTTCCTAGTGCCTCGGCAAAAGAATCATAAATAGCTTTATTCGGTTCATATTGAACCTAATTAGGATAAGGAATTTTATTTTTGGTTGGTATTACCTTCTCTTTTACCTTTGGCACTGGTGAAGTGTCTTTCTTAGTTTTCCTTGTCGATGCCTTTTTCTTATCAACATGTTCTTCACATGAAGCGGCGACTTGTTCTTCTTGCTCCTTTCTGAGATCGGCTTCCTCCCTTGAGTTGACTGTCTCAGCATCTAAATCATATAGTTTATGTTTATCTCCTACTTCTTCTTCATGTCTTGTCTTAGAAGCCTCATGTCCTGTTTTATGAGCTTCATAATCTATGTCATCTTGAGGATCCACAAGGTCCTCTTCTTATTAACTCATCTCTTGAGTCTCTCTTGCCTTGAGGAATTGTTCTTCTTGATACGAAGGCGGCCCCTGTGGTTCCTGCATTTTTTGTACCACGTCTAGTAACAATGTTAGTACAAATAGTACCGAAATTCCCTTGGTTCAAAATCAATTATTTGATCACATTATGTTTTAACCATACTTAGATATATATCTAAATGTTTTGTAGCATGACCCAAGTCATTAAAGACTTCAGTTAGGTCCCTTATATTATTTTCCCATGCCATAAGACGTTTGTAATTTTCTCACGGAACTGATTTTGTTGATAGCTAAACTTTTGCATGACAAGGTTTATAACATCTTATTTTACATAAGTTTGAAGAATGTCAAATTTAGTTTCTTTAACAAGTTCCGAGGCTATACCTTTTTCTTTCATGGAAATTTTAACTTTAGGAATGAGATCTAAGGGTATGTGAATCATACCTTTTCGTGGTTCAATATACTAAGCTGGATTGTATTGTTCATCATTAAAGGATCTTACCTCGAAAAGTTTTACACATTCTGGCAATGTTAGGTTACATATAGCTCCCCAGCAGATAGATCAATCATCTCTTTTGTTTCATCATTAAGCCCATTGTAAAAATATTGAATAATCAAATGTTCTTCGAAACCATGATTTTAGACATTCATAATCATTGCACACAATCTATTCCATGCCTGACAAAAAAATTCTCCAACTGTTTGGACAAAGTTTGTTATGCTACATTTAATTTGCATGATTTTTGAGAATGAACAATATTTGTGTGTGAATTCTCGGATGCAGTCTTCCTAGATTTTTATAGTATGATTAGGTAATGATTGTAACCAAGCAAAAACATTATCTTTCAGTGACCAGTGAAAGAGTTTAAGGAGTACAAACTCTATTGGTAAATTTGCTGGTTCAAGAGTAGCGCAAAGGTCGTAGACCCTTGTCAAGTGGTCACTAAGATCTTCCTCTTCTTTTCCTGCGAAAGCAATTTCTTTCATCATATAAATTAGCTCAGGGTATATTTCAAATTCCTAGCCTTCAAGTTCAGGACAAAGAATAGGTATCTTTCTTAAGTGCCTGCATGGATTCCCATATTCTCCCAATGGCAGCTCAGGTTCATCCCCACAGGTGATGGTCAAGTGTTCCATCAATGGAATCAAACTGTTCACGTATACGGTATTTGTGTTAGAATTTTTTCAATAAACTTTAGACATCTTTCAATCGGAACACGATCAATATATGGAGCTAAATAATTTCTTCCTGATCGAGTGGTACCTCTATCTTCAACGGAGATCATGAATGGTGTCAACAACTGCGTTGTCAAGAAACAACACTCAGCGCTTAGCTCCCCGGCAACAGGGCTAGGAAATATCTTGATGGCCTGCAAGTGCGCAGGTTCGTTAGAGAATGTTTTTGTGGAAGTACTAATTCTAGTTTTTATATCGATCCCAACAAGGAGCTTCGGCAAGTGCTTTTAGGCGGCGTTTCTGTCACACTCAAGGTGTCACAAGTCTTGAGTGAATTGACTGCAATTGCTTATGGTAGAGGGTTGTGAGTAAAAGATAGAGGAAACTTGCGTATGAAGTAAATAAGGAGTAAATTGCATAAAAGTAAAGACTGGAAATGAGTTTGGATTTCCTGCAGATGAGAAGTTAGGCACGGAGAGAAATGATTCATGGTAATAGTGAAAGTGCCAAATGGATAAAGCGGAATAAGTAATTGTGATATTTCTTATATGTAAGTGAGTAGGCAAGCAACCCATATACCGACTATAAGTCCTCATGGCCAATTATTCCTAGTCCCAATGATCTGTCTATCTGTTACCACGGCAATAGTCAGCACATAAATTAAGGTTTTGCGACCAGATCAAGGCTTTAATCTTGATGGTTCCTTGTTGTCCTCGAGTGATGCTAGCTCCTCATTGATATCGGCTGTGTCACTCGGGGGTCACCGATTTGCTAGCACACAAGTTCATACCTATGATATCGTTAGCTCATGTTACCCGGTCCCTTAAATTAAATAACAAGCATTAGGCAAACATAGATAATCATTCTCACAAATTGATAATCACTACAACAATCAAAAATGGATGGATACAAAGGAGGCATGACACATCTCGCAAATTACCTACATCTCCCACGCCTATGGGGATTTACTCAGACATGAGAGGGAGACAAATAAAAGGCATAATTGTATTGCAAATGGAAATCATCTCAAAGTTATCATAGCAAACCACAATAGTACTTGAAGATCAAATCGAGTACAAACCAAAGGTAGATCAAAGTATAAAACCCTAATCTCTCAATTGCCAATCTCTCTCTCTCTCTAGATGATTTTGGGGATGATGATCGTGTGTGTGTTGAAGAGGTGGACATCGTCGAAGAATTAGGGGATGTTCTTATCCTCTTCCAGATATGATCACTTCTCTCAGATGAGTTTTGCGGCGGCTGTGTTCTCTTTTTCTTCCTCTCCCATTTACGAAAGTTACTTCTATTGATATAGCAGAGCCGCTGGCATGTAGTACGGGCGGGCGGTACAGGCGTGTCCTGATCATACCACTGGTCGTTACGTGTTCTATACGCCTCCAATGAAAGGGGCCCCAATTGGAGATTTTCTTCTTTAGGTGTAATTAGATCATAAATGCCATTAGATCATTAATAATGTTTATTACATGAAAACCATCACAAGAAACCGAGGATTCGCTAATTGTGAAATTAACGTTAGTGGAAAGGGTAATCTTTAGTGGAATCCGTCAAAACAACAGGAAAATCAATAGTAAAAAAGTTATGAAATTTGGAGCTATCAGTAGGGCTAACAGAACCCCGACAGCGAGAGTCGTGTCCCCCTATTTTAGTGGAAGGAGCTAGAGGCCGGCGCGCCCCATGGAGGATGTCACCCATGACCGAAGCCCCTACAAAGATTGGAGTCACTCGGTAGCATAGGCCTAGTTCATGTAAAGTAGTCATGTGGACTAGGGCACCTTTCGGCGACAATGTGGTAGCCCTTGCCGCCCAAAGATTGGGGGAAGACGCCCAATGCTGCTATAAAAGGAGGGATACCCCTGCCTCAGAGGGGGGATCGATCCTTGGGATCTAAAACCCCAGATATCCATCCACCATTGTACCCTTGCAATACACTCCAAGCAATACAACAAAGCAGGAGTAAGGACTTTACCTCCTCACGAGGGTCCTGAACCTAGGTAAAAAAACCTTGTGTCTACTCTCTGTCGTGTGCAAGCTCCGTCGTTGCCGTCGTTGTTGTGAAGGACCGAATGCGTGATTCAGTCCCCTCTTGAACTTAGGGTTAGTTGGACCCATTGTTCCTTCACAGGACGTAATTCTTCGACAATCAGTAACATACCATTGTAGACCGTAAGCATATAACACTCATGCAAGAGAATGCATGATGTAGTCATACCCGTCCGACCTCAAGGTCGCGAAGGTCCTCGCAAGTCACCCCTTGTATAGGTCCTTGTAGGACACTCTGGTGCCACTAATGCCAGCACCCCCGAGGTTTCGCACACGTACGGTGGAAGAAGACGACTCCCGGTTAGCGATCCCTGCCGAGGTTGCGGAAGTAGATCTCCTGGCCGGAATACTTTAGCGCAAAGGCGTGCCGCAGATTTTTTGTCTCTTGCTTGTATAGTCCTTTCTTGGGACCGCGCCACCACAGGAATGCAATAAGAGAGAGAGGTATTCACTACAAGAAATGTTTCCTTCTCCAACGACTTGGCCCGACCGTCATCATAGAAGGCGTGTCGTTCACGAAGAAATTCTCAGCTTGACCGTGGCTGATGGCAAACTCTTTTTTTAGTTTCGCGCCCCTCTACTACGACGAAACCACTAAAACATGGACGAAGCTCGACGGGCGCGTGGCAGAAGGAAGATTCTGGTTCCTCGGGCGATGTTGACTCACCGAAGTATTTTTAGGCATGTGGGTCCTGGACGTCAGTGACTCTAGTGGACCATACTTTTCGGTCGTGCCTCCCTGATTTGAACTTGATAACGTTTTTTGATATCTCTTCTGTTTAGTCAGGCTGCTGGGTCCCACATGTTTGCCTCTCATTACAAGAATCGTGTGTATGATGGAATTTTTTTCTTCCCTGTTCCGAAATTTATAGCGTTGCTCGATGCATCTGCCATTTAATCAGGATGCTGGGTCCCACATGTCATCCTCACACTAGAAGAAACGTGTGCACGATGGATTTTTTCCATTGGCTCGTGTCTCCCTGATTTGAACTCGATAACGTTGCTCGATCTATCTGTCGTTAATAACGCTGTTGGGTCCCACATGTTAGCCTCTCATTGAAGAATCGTGTATATGATAGAATTTTTTCCTTTGCACCCGCTGCCCTGTTCTGGACTTGATAGCGCTGCTAGATGCATCTACCGTTTAATCAGGCAGATGGGTCCCACATGTCATCCTGACGTTAGAAGAAACGTGTATATGATGGATATTTTTCCTTGGCTCGTGACTCCCTTATTTGAACTCGATAATGTTGCTTGATCTATCTGCCATTAATCACGCTGCTGGGTCTCACATGCCAGCCTCTCATTATAAGAATCGTGTGTATGATGGAATTTTTTCCTTCGCTCCCGCTGCCCTGTTCCAAACTTGATAGCGCTGCCAGATGCATCTACTGTTTAATCACGCAGTTGGGCCCCACATGTCATCCTCTCATTGTAACAAATGTGTGCATGATTGCTTTTTTCCTTGGCTCATGCCACCCTAATTTGAACTCGATGACGTTGCTCAATCTATCTGTCGTTTAGTCATGTTGCGGGTCCCCCATGTCAACCTCTCATTAGATGAATCGTTTGTATGATGTATTTTTTCCTTTACTCGCGCTACCCTGTTCCGAACTTGATAGTGCTACTAGATGCATCTACCATTTAATCATGCAGCTGGGCCCCACATGTCATCCTCTCATTATATGAAATGATTATATGATGGATTTTTTGCCCTCGGTCTCGCCTCCGTGTTAACACGATAGCATTGCTTGCTGCATCGGCCATTTATTCATGGTGGTGGGTCGCCTATGTCAGCCTTATATTAGAAGAATCGTGTGTATATGATGGAATTTTTTTCTTCTTTGGCTCTACCCTGTTCCAAACTAGATAGCGTTGCTCGAAGAATCTGCCGTTTGGTCATGTTGTTGGTTCCCACATGTCAGCATCTCATTAGAAGAAACATGTGCATGTTGGAATTTTTTCTCGCTAGCACCTCCGTGTTTCGAACTTGGCAACATTGCTTGATGCATCAGCCGTTTATACAGGCTGGTGGGTCGCACATGTCAACCTCTCATTAGAAGAAATGTGTGCATGCTGGAATTTTTCACGCTCGCTCGCTTCTTCCTATTTTGAACTTGGCAACGTTGCTCAATGCATCAGCCATTTATACAGGCTGGTGGGTCCCCCATGTCAGCCCCTCATTAAAAGAAACGTGTGCATGCTGGACTTTTTTCTCGCTCATGCCTTCCTATTTCGAACTTGGTAACGTTGCTCGCTGCATCAGCCATTTATACAGGCTAGTGGGTCCCTCATGTCAGCCTCTCATTAGAAGAAATGTGTGCATGCTGGACTTTTTTCTCGCTCGTGCCTCCCTGTTTCAAACTTGGCAACATTGCTCGATGCCTTCTCTATATTAGCTCTCGCTGGTGGGTCCACATATCAGCCTCCTCTATAGAGGAGGCGTGTGTATGTTGGACATATTTTTCAGATGCCTCCCCTGGTTTGAGTTCGATAACGTTGTTGGGTCCCAGATGTCAGCCTTCTCTGTGCAAGTAACGTGTGTATGCTGGAAAAAATGTACAAGTACCATGGAGATTATATATATTGATAAACCTAGGATTCGAATCGAACTCAATACTTCAACAAATTGCAACTGCTTGCGCTTCCACTATGCCATAACCAACTATGCTACTCCTAAAATATTAGGTTTAGAAATGTTGATATCACTTAAAATGAAAAGGCAGCAATCCTGCAAATTGCCATAAAAATGCTACATGGTCTCTATAAATAAAACTTGGGTAGGGAAAGTTTGCACTATACTTTATCAGAATGGCACAGAAAATGGTAAATTAAGAAGATTTTGGGCGATACAAAAAATAATTTGGGTCAAATCTTGTGAAACAAATGGGATTATTATTGTGGGCTCCTTAGCGAAAGTTCTTCAGTGTGCTTCATGCTTAAACAAAGTAAATATGTGTTAAGGGTTTGCGGACCAAGGACGACCTAACCCTGGAAGAATAAATTAGCAAGATTTTGGGCCAAAATTGGGTCTAATGAACTATTTTCTAATGAGCTCCTCACTGAAAATTCAATGTACTCAATATGTCGGGGGTCGGCAGTCCATCGGACCCGGCAGGCTAAATTTGCAATATTTTGTGCCAAACTTGCATCGAATGTCCAATATTTTCATTAGATCCTTAGTGAAAATTCGATGTAGTTTGTAAAATGTACTGGGGTTTGGCGGCTCTAATCACCACCAAAGGCTAATTAAGGGAAGTTTTTTTTAAACAAGATTATGGGAAGTTTTTTTGTCCGAAGTGGATTTGAAAAATTCATTTCCATAGGCTAAGTAGTAAAAAACATTATACTAAAGGTCGATGGTCCACCTAACCTGGATGTACCTACGCCGCATCCAAAAGAATGATGTTGGAAAGGGAGAAAATTGACCGATATTGTAAGACTTGATATGAACTATCAAGAAAAGGTCATATGGCAGCGTAGGATTCGAACATGGAAAGTACTGGAGGGAGTTTGAATGATTGACATAAAATCATGGAAAATACTAGGAGGATAAAATTTAGAGTAAAGGAGAGATGACATCTCCTCCCATTCCATGGATTGTCCATTCTTTAGCAGCTTATACCATTTTTCAGCTCTCCCTTTCAAGGATATGGAGAGTAACTTCTTATTCACCTGTTCAGTTGTGATACCTGCACACTTAAACAACTCGCATAATTCATGGATAAAAATAAAGTGATCATCGGGATGGACTGTTCCATCCCCAAAATAATAATTATCCATAACACGATTAACAATACTTGTAGGTATCTTAAAAGGATCTATCTGAACAGGTGGTGGTTCATCTACTACCCTAGCAGTGGTAGTAGTTTTCCCAAATAGAAAACCAAGTGGGTTATCCATATTGGAAACAAAGTAACAAGCAGTAACAAAAGCAATACTCACAGTAGAAGTTTACCTTACCAGTTCCACTCTTCAATAGCGCTTCACTCCCCGGCATAGGGCGCCAGAAAATAGTCTTGATGACCCACAAGTATAGGGGGTGTATCGTAGTACTTTCGATAAATAGGAGTGTCGATCCCAACGAGGAGCAGAAGGTGTTGAACTATGGTATGGAACAGGAAATCCGTGTGAATACTTAGCAAACGGATTTTTATTGGTTTTCTGATAAGACAACAAAACAAAGTGCAAGTAACAAAGAACAAACATATCAAGTGGCCCAATCCTTTCTTAGCAAAGGACAAGCCGGTGGAAATACTTATAAGGACCAAACATTCTCAAGGACACATGGGAATTCTATCAAGTGCTTTTGCTTCAAATAGCTGAGTACTCTTCTCTGGTGTTGTAAGTGTTGTGTGGGTGAACCTGTGCTAATGTACCGACCTTACTTGGACTAATACATACTTGTGATTAAACGCCCTGCAAACATCTGTAACTACAGGAAAGTAATTAAGATATAAATCTAACCACGGCCTTAAACTCTGAGATCCTACACTCCCTTGTGCAAAGGTGTCCTAACGGGGGTTCAGGTTTCTGTCACTCCGGCAACCCCACAATTAGTAGCCAAATACACCATGCATTCCCCTAGGCCCATAAATGGTGAAGTATCATGTAGTCGACGTTCACATGACACCACTAGAAGAATAGCACCACAAATTAAATACTAAACCATTGAATAATACCTCAACACAAATTCACTACTAACAACATGACTTCTCCCATGTCCTCAAGAACACAATGAACTACTCACAAGACATCATATGGATCAAGATCAAAGATGATATGGTAATGGATAACAATTTGAACATAAACAATAATCCAATGGTTCCACTCACAAGCATCAACTACAATAGTAATCAACACCAGAAAGTTTCCCCTAAGAACTAAAGTAATATCTAGCACAATTGTTATAGCAGGACGGAGTGGTGATGATGGTGCTGGTGGAGATGATGGTGTGGATGATGATGATGATGATCCCGATGAATCCTAGCTTGATGATGGTGTTGATGGCGACGGTCTCCCCTCTCTGGGAAGGAATTCCCCAAGCAGAAATCTGTCTGCCAGAGAGATCTTTCTCTCTCGGTGTTTTTTCCGCCCCCTAGAGGCGGAGGAAATCTATCTGTGGTCGCTCCCCTGTCCTTAGGATTCCGTAGGGAAGATATAGGCGAAGGGGTAGAGTCGGGAGCCGGGCAGGTGGGCCACACCTGCCCTAGGCACGGCCCAAGGGGACCCGCGCCTAGGGGTGGGCCCCCGGCAGCCCCTCTTCGCTCCTCCTTCTGGCTTCCTCATTCTTCTAGAAAAATAATATTTTCCCATATTTTTCTGGTATTTTTCTGATCTTCACAAAATTGCACCGAAACGCCTTCTTTTCCATCAGAATCCAGACTCCGGCAGTCCATCCTCCAAGAATCATCCAACATGCATAAACAGATGAAAATCCATAAGTAATACCTCATAATAAGACAAATATCAATGAATAGAGGTAAATTATGATATAGAATGGTGATGCTAATTGGGCGTATCACATCTACCTAAACTTATAATGATAGTAGATGTAGACTATTGGTGGGTTCTTGTTGTTTTGAAGATTCGGTTGCCTGAATGGAATGTTAATTTATACAATGACACCGACGACATCCATAAACAAAAGAGCATGATATCAACTGGGTAGATATTTACAGGTGTTGAAAGCATTCCCCGTGACAACACGGTTCTGCTAATCCCAATGTATAAGTGCAAGCATATACAACATAGATGACACAATGGTTCAAGTTTATTATAGGCAAGAAAATAAAGTGTGCCATCAAGTTTGTGAGAGCTATAATCACTAATTTTTCATATAACAAAGTGACTTTTTAATAGGAAGGTAGATAAAACAAGAATATACTTGGAATGGTGTAACACACAATGCATAGCAATTTATAGTGGACACTTTGGAATAACTTGGTTTCTTGGGAGTTGGATGCATGAGTAGAGCTTACTCAATACAACTGGAGGCTAGCAAAAGACTGGGAGTGACCAACTAAGAGAGCCATAATGGCCATAATCATGCAGAGCGACAAAACATTACTAATCAAAGCATAAAGTGGTACCACAAGTCAAAAACTAAATGATCATAAAGGCTAAGGTGATTGTTTCAAAGTCATAACATGGTGTGAGCATGTTCCAAGTCAACCCAAACAAAGCATCAAAGGAGAATACCACAATACTATGCTTTTGTATGCTAAAACAACACATGATTCTTTCAAGGCACATTAAGCAATCCTAATTGTTTGGAACAAGTCATGCTACAGCAATAATCACTAAGCATAAGGTCAAAACAATATCTAGCATGACATGATAAAGTCTAAGTCATAGCCAAAGCAAGCTCCTTCTTGTACTACTAAACCAAGAACTTTCTACTCCTTTCCAACACCAATCAACTTATTTGAAACAACACAGCGAAAGAGGGGGTCCAACTAATTTATTCAAATAAATTAAGCAAACAAAAACCAAAAACAAAAACTAAGATGCTCCAAGAACAACACAATAGTGCATGAAACGATAAAAACGAAGTATCTAGAAAGACCTGAGATTTTTATTAATGAATAAGGGGATGCCTTAGGCGTCGCCAAGCTTTGACGCTTGTACCTCTTGAATATTTCTTGGGGTGACATGAGGTGGCATCCCCAAGCTTGAGATTTTTTCCATTCTTCATCCCATTGCATCATTCTTCCCTTACACCTGGAAATTTTCCTTCATACAAAACTTCACACAATCTTCATTAGCAACATTAGTGCATTCAAAAGATAATAGACCTTTGTGTTTAGTTTCAAAACAGAAAAACTTTCACTAAAGGCACAAGCTATTGTATAAATTCCTTAAAAAAGCTCAATTTCCCAAAAAGAACCCAAAAAGGAATCAATAAGAAGCAAATGCAAATAATGGCAGAAATCTTTCAAAACAAACAAGTAGGTAGAAACCGATTTTTTCAAAGACCTTTTGTTTCTCAAATAAAAAAGTGTTGAACTAACAAAAGTTATCTAAAAAACTAGGGGATTTATTCAAACAATTACAGCTCAATCTGACTTACAGAGATTTTTCAAGAACTTTTACAGTGGAGCACAAAAATCTGTTTCGGACAGCACTTCCCCAAATCTTACTTCCCTCTCATTAGAGGTTATTCTTGGCAAAAAATCAAATAAAAAGGATAAGAAGATGTTATTATAGAAGTAATAACTTCCATGACTCAAGAAAACTATTGGGTTATCTCCCAAGAAGTACTTTTCTTTAAAGCCTTTAAGTTAGGCACAAGAAGCAAGAATCAAGTATTTTCAAATGAAGAAGCATTAACATCAAACCTTTTTTTTAAAAGGAGGAGAAAAAGGCAACTTATATCTCCTCATAGGGAAGTGTTTAATACCTTTCTTGAATGGAAATTGATATTTAATGGTGCCTTCTTTCATATTAGTGATGGCACCAACGGTTCTAAGAAAAGGTCTTCCAAAGTAATAGGACAAAAAGCATTGTATTCAACATCCAAAACATAGAAATCAACAGGTACATAAGCATTGTTAACCACAATAAGAACATCATTAACACTCCCCATGAGTTTCTTTTTATCATTATCATCAAGTGGGACATCCAAATAGCAATCTTCCAAAGGTGGCAAATCAAGCATTTCATAAATATTTCTAGGCATAATAGAGACACTAGAACTAAGGTAACATGAAGCTTTGAGATCAAAGTCATTCACTTGCATATTAATGATGGGTTCCCAACTATCTTCTACCTTCCTAGGAATAGAGGCTTTGTGTTTCAATTTTTCTTCCTTAATTTTAATGAGAGCATATGTAATGTGTTTGGTGAAAGCCACATTCATATCACTATCATTAGGACTTCCAGCAAGATTTTGTAGGAACATAATCACTTCAGTGATATTGCAACCATCAAGATCAAAATCAAACTTAGCATCACAGGTAGTAGACTTATTGGGTTTAGGCATTGTTGTAGGAGGAATGGGGACTTCTTGTGGTTTGGTAGCATCCATATTGGTGGTGGTAAGAGTACACACACTATTGATTCTAGCAATTTCATCTTCTCTTTCCCATTTAGCATGTAGTTTAGCTAACAGTCTAACATTTTCATCAATAGTAACTTGTATGGCATGAGTAGCAGCAAAGGTACTTTCCAAGGTTTTAGGTTTAGAAGCAATTTCATCTTCTCTTTCCCATCAAAGAGGACTGTGCTTCAGACAAAGAGGAAATATTTATCTCAACATTCAAAAGCTTTTCCTCCACAGTTTTGTTGAAAATAGTTTGTTTACTAATAAATTCTTTAAGCATGACTTCAAGTTCAGACGGAGCACTTCTAGTATTGTTGTAGGAATTTCCATAAGTATTACCATTATTGGGAGGATAAGGCCTATAATTATTATTACTAACAAAATTATTACTATAGGCATTGTTGTTGAAATTGTTGTTTCTAATGAAGTTCACATCAACTTGCTCTTCTTGAGCAACCAAAGAGGCTAAGGGAACATTATTTGGATCTATATGAGATTTTCCATTAACAAGCATAGCCATGATACCATAAATTTTATCACTCAAAGAGGAGGTTTCTTCAACAGAATTTACCTTCTTACCATGTGTAGCTCTCTCGGTGTGCCATTCAGAATAGTTAACCATTATATTATCAACAAGTTTTGTTGCAGCACCCAAAGTAATGGTCATAAAGGTACCTCCAGCAGCATAATCCAACAGATTTCTTGAAGAGAAGTTTAACCCTACATAAAAAGTTTGGATAATCATCCAAGCATTCAGTCCATGAGTGGGACAATTCTTTACTAAAGATTTCATTCTTTCCCAAGCTTGAGCAACATGTTCATTATCAAGTTGTTTAAATTTCATTATTTCACTTCTCATAGATATAATCTTAGCAGGAGGATAGTATTTTCCAATAAAAGCATCTTTGCACTTAATCCAAGAATTAATACTATTTCTAGGTAAGGATAGCAACCATTCTTTAGCTTTTCCTCTCAAGGAGAAAGGAAACAATTTGAGCTTAATAATATCTCCATCTACATCCTTATATTTTTGCATCTCACAAAGTTCAACAAAATTATTGAGGTGGGCAGCAGCATCATCAGAACTAGCGCCAGAAAATTGCTCTTTCATCACAAGATTCAACAAAGCAGGCTTAATTTCATAAAAGATAGCATCAGAAGCAGGTGGAGCAATAGGTGTACTCAGGAAATCATTGTTGTTTGTGCTAGTGAAGTCACACAACTTGGTGTTCTCAGCAGAGTTCATTTTTGAAAAAGTGGAGCAAACCAACAGCAGCAGCAACTAGAGTAGGAACTAATTTTTTGTGTTTTTGATAAAAGAAAGAAAACCAAATGAAACTATTTTTTTGGAATTTGTGAAAAAATAAGCAAACAAAACAAGTCAAAAGAAACTAAGAAAAACAAAAACGAAGTAAAGAGAAATGGTGTGAAGGACTCCCCTTGTGAAGACATCCTTACCCTCCCCAGCAACGGCGCCAGAAAAGCTTGTTGATTGCATAGCTCAGATCACTGTAGAGCTTCGTTGGGAAACCCCAAGAGGAAGGTATGATGAGCACAACAGTAAGTCTTCTCTAAGTATGAAACCAAGGTTATCGAACCAGTAGGAGGAAGGAAACGACTCAAAGGTGTTGCTAGCAACTTGAAAACCTGCACAACACAAACTCAAGACTTTGCTCCAATGGACAGTGAGGTTGTCAATCTCACTAGTTTGCTGAAAACAAAGAATTAACCGTATGGTGTGGAAGGTAATGGTGGCTTGCAGAAAGTAAACAGTAATAGTGGAAGATGTATCAATGGTAAAGATTGGACCGGGGTCCATAGTTCACTAGAGGTATTCTCCTTAAGATAAATAACATAACATGATGGGTAAACAAATTACAGCGAGGCAATTGACAGGACTGAGCAAGGCATAACAATGCAATACTAGACATTCATGATCCTATGAGATTTGATTGGGCATTACAACAATATACATAGACCACCATCCAACTGCATCTATGACTAGTAATCCACCTTCAGGTTATCATCCGAACACCCTCCAATATTAAGTTGCAAGCAACGGATAACTGCTTTAAGTAAGGTGTGTAAAGTAAACAATACAATTGTTCCATGAACAAAAGATCGTTGTTTTCTCCCTAGTAGCAATAGCACATCTATAACCTTAGAGATTTCTATCACTTCCCCAGATTCAATAGAGGCATGAACCCACTATCGAGCATAAATACTCCCTCTTGGAGTCACTAGCATCTACTTGGCCAAGATAGCTACTAGAAACAGAGAGCATGCAATATCTGAAACAACATAGACATGACAGAATCAATAAGATAAAACCATTAACCAATCTGATATAGTAATCTCATTATCCATCGGATCCCCGCAAACACAACATGCATGATTACAAATAGATGATCTTGATCATGAACGGAGCTCATAATATCTTAACATGGTAGCACAAAGGAGGAGAAACAATCATCTAGCTACTATATGGACCCATAGTCCAAGGTGGAACTACTCACGCATCATAACAGAGGCTGGCATGGTGATGAACAAGGCCTCCGGGATGATCTCTTCCCTCTAGCAGGATGCCAGGAAGAGCTTTAGATCCCCCCGATCTAGGGACGATGGTGGTGGCGTCTACGGACTTTTACATGGAGATATGATCGGTTACTTAGGGTTTAGGTATCGAGGGCTTCTTATAGGTGAAGGGGGAGACCGAGGGGGTTCCCGAGGCGGCCGCACCTCCTAGGCGCGGGATAGGCCTAGCCGCGCGGCCAGGGGGTGTGGGCCCCTCATGGCCCTCCTCCGTCTCGTCTTCTGGCTCTGTGTTCTCCTCGGTGAAATATTGACTTTGGGTTTTGTCCCGTCCAATTCCGAGAATATTAATTTTCTAGCTTTTCTAGAACCAAAAATAACAGAAAACAGGCAACTGGCACTGTGGCATCTTGTTAATAGGTTAGTCCCAGAAAACATATAAAAATACCTCAAAGTGTAGACAAACCAAAGCAAAGTAGATACTAAACAATTATGGAACATCAAAAATTATAGATACGTTTACGACGTATCAATCACTCATTCACCCGGCACATTCACTATCACCATGTAACACCCTCAGAATCGGCCCTATGCAAGTTTCAGCGCTTCTCCACAAACCCGCATAGAAACAATTCAAAGGTGCCCACCAGGCACTTGCGTGCGGGTGGAAAACAAAGTAATATCATTACACAATAGTCCTCGATGGAACCCACAAAACATATATATACAACAGCGACTCAAAGAGTCAAGAATACAGATTTACAGTATAAAGATCCAAATCACCTTGAAAACAATACAGCGTCCGAGTACGGACAAGATGCAAATTGAGCTAAGAGCCCTGAAGAATAACCAATGGCGTCCATAACCCTGCCCAGGCCAAGCCGGAAGGGTAACCCTGCTAACGACGTCGATCTCAAAACCTGCTTAAACAAAAGGGGTGCCGACAAAGGGCAAAGGAAAAAAGAGCGGTCAGTACTGAGGCCAGTACACGGCGAGACTAGAATTCGGCGGTCCTCGCCTACATAGGTATGGTGGACTGAGCGGTAGCGCGGCATGCACTAAACAACCTATAGAGACTCGAGATAACTGTCGGCTATCAGAGAGGGATAAGAAAGACCTATTCGGAACCAACCTGATTCTACCTCCAAACATACCCATCCTGGTATTTCCCCCTCGAGACCAAACGAGGAAGTCAACCGAGGAACTCACACAGTTGACAGTTTTATTCATTCCGTTATAGTTGCGGCAATTACTAGTCAAATATAGATAGCATGAGTCATCCTGATATAATAAGCAGTGGGCAGTTTTAGTTAACCATTCCGTTGTAGTTGCAACACTTACTAGTCAGATACGATTAGCATGAGATATCCCGAACCCAGCAGTTGTTGGTACTTTTATTTAGCCATTCCGTTGTAGTGAAGCTGATTACTAGTCATATTGGATACAAGTCAAGTTATAACAGTAAACTTTAGTTATAGTTATCTATGATCGAGAACTGTGCTCCAAGTCGTCCATAACCGCGGACACGGCTTCTCGAAAAGATTTAACCCTGCAGGGGTGCACCAAAGTTTCCACACGCACTTCGACCCTTTTTGCCAGATCAGTTAACATACACCCATCGGTATGTCGGCGGGGCCTAAGTCATGACGTTTCCCAGACCCAAAGCAAGTACATGGGGGCCACCCCACTAAGCTACCCACAACGAAGTTGGCCGGCTCCGGTACGGACCCAGGGTTTGCGTCAATGGCTGTAAACGACTGGGAACCCGAAAGTGTGACTGGGCTTGTCGATACCGCGAAAACACTCCGCAATCCTAAACAGTATAGGTGCTCCACGCACAATCTTAAATAAAGCAGTAAAGCATGGCATAAGTACAGGATAGTAATAAAGCCCCAAACTACTTGTGGCCCCCGGTACAATACTTTGAAATCAGGTAGTAAGCCGATGGGGGTGCCCACACACCCCACCTGTGGTTAGCACGCTCGATCTCGGAACAGGTGTCAAGAACTCGGGGTCCTACGGGACACCAGTGAGCGTTTAAAAACCAAATATTGTCTATTACCCACCGGTGCCTCTGCATTTACCTACTTTCAGTTTTAGTTATTAAACAGTAATTAAAGCCATGATCATCTCCAACATTAAACATGCGGCATTACTCCAGCAACTATGGTACTTGACGACACGCAACAGCACTTGAGCAAGCGACTACGACGCGCAAGTCCAACTATCTACCAAACAACAAGTAATAGGATGTGTCCAAGGCAATATAAGGCTGCAATGGATATCACGGGTACGAAAACTAGAGCATCGCAACACAGATAGCAATAGATCAAAAGGAAGAAACAAAGACTAAAAAGGTAAAATAGGTAGAAAGGGGGAGAATGCTCGCCTAAAAACACTGCCGGAGATTTATATCCGAAGAACTTGTCGATACTCGCATCAACTCATCGGCCTAATCCGCGAAGAAGCAAACACTAGAAGAAACATCGGATGCAATATTTAATACGACAGCAGAAGATCCGACATGCTTATGATATGATGCATATGCGGTGCAATCAGGCAGTATTAAGCGGAACCGGGGTCCCGACAATTAATAAAACGGTTCGAGTTATTCAACTACCCCGCAATTTAAATGTTGTCTTAACAGGGAAAAACATGGCATCGGTTTGCTACGCAATTTAAATGGAGTCCGGAATAAGACAACAGTATTCCGCATGAACACTCCATATTTAATTATGAGGTGAATCGGCTGGATGCCCCCAAACCACAGACAAGTATGCATGTATGAACAATTTAATATGCAACAGAGGAATGTCATATTATAAAAATAGGGGCTTAGGGTCACACATCTGGGTTCGGACGATCTTGGGTCCCGGGGGGTCCGGGGTTCGACAGGGTTCGACGGGGGCGGAAACGGCTCGACGGGATCGGTCTCGGACAACGGAAGTAGATCTTGTCACATCAGGAAAGAAGGACTTGGCGTTCCGCGGCGAAGCTCTCGGGTGACGGTGTCGGTCTTGGGTTCGGCTCCGGTAGATCTTGGTGTCCGTGAACCTTCGAACCCGCGAAGTAGATCTTGTCGCACGGTGTCCGGGAAGTAGATCTTGTCGCCGCGAAGATCTTGTCGGGCCCGCGTATCGGGTTGGTCTTGGCGTTCGGGTTGAAAAACTTGGCGTCCTCAAGGAAGTACTTGGCATATCCGTGTGGACGACCTTGGCGTCCGAGAGACGATCTTGTCGCATCCGCGGTCTTCGGGTACGGGTTCTCCGGGCTCCCATGTAGGAGATCTTGTCGTCGCGTCGAAGAACTCGGGTTCGGGGTCGGGTGTCGGTGGACTACTTGATGTTCCCCTTAGAAGATCTTCGGGTTCGGGTAGCAGATCTCGGAGTTCCGTGATGAAGGTCTTGATGGTTCCGTCTTTGTTTGTCGATGTCGGACTTGGGTGGATCGGGTACTGGGGTCTTTGGATCCAAGAAGAAGATCATGGCGGTCTGGGGGGGAACGGCCTTCGGGTTCCGGGGAAGAGCTCGGTGTACGCGTCGATGGTCTTGTCGATGGTTCCTCGGGTTCATGCGGCTCCGGTAGACCACAGAGAGCAGAATTGCAGTGAGGCCAACTAACACATGTAGTGAGCTAAACCAAGATCCTCACGTGTGGGTCTTGAAAGAGAAGGTGACTGGCTAGGGCATGCAAAAACAGAGGGGAGCTCGCTTGTGCGGCACGGTGTAGAGCCCAACACGACAAGGTCGAGAAGAGGTCAAACACGGCGGCGTCAGGCACACGCGCGTAGAGGGCGAGAAGGGCATTGTCCTGGCAGCGTCGGGGTCTCGCAGACGCGGTCGACGGGGCGGTGGCCGGCGCAGAAGATGGGCCGAGGCGGCGGTGGACGGGCCGGAGCAGGGCTCGTGACGGCAGAGCACTTGGGCGGGAGGCGTGGTAGGGCTCCGAGCAGCGTGGAGGGCGCGGCGGCGGAGGGCTCGGCAGGAGGGCCAGCGGGGACCTGGGCGTGCTGCGGGGCGCCGGGGCGACGAGAGCGGCGTCTGGCGAGGTCGGCAGCGGCGGATCTGGCCGGAGGCGGCGGGGCGGAGGAGATGGCTTCGGGGCGGCAGGGTCTGAGGCACTGGAGGCCGAGGGCGGCGACGGAGATGTGGCTGGGACCGGGGGAGACGAAGGAGAGGAGGGCGTCGTCGGGCGACACGGCTCGGTGGCGGGGGCCGGCGCCGGTGAGGGGAGGGGCGGCGGCTGCGGCGGCGGGTCGAGTCGGAGAGGAAGAGGACGGCAGGGACGACGGGGGCACTCGGCGGCCGGGGTACTCGCGGAGGCCAGCGCGAGCTCGGCTCGAGCGGCGGGATCTGGCGGCGATAAACGAGGGGAGAGACGTGAGGGGGTTGGCGGGGGAAACGGAGCGACAGGCCCAAGGCGGCTGTCGGTCGATGGGGTGGGCCAGGGAAAGAGCAGGTGGGGTGGGGAAGCGGGACCAGGGGTTGTCGGGTGGTGGGATTGGACAGGGGCGGGATCCCGAGGCTGGACGCGCGGGAGAGGGAGTACGGGGTGCCGCGCGTGGGCGGTGGCTGGGTGGAGGCCAGGTGGGCCAGGCGGGTTGGGGTGAGCGCTTGGGAGCGGCTGGCTGCGCGCGCGCGTGTGTGTGAGTGCGTGTGTGGGTGGGGTAGGTCCAGGAGAGAGAGAGGGGAGGTGGCGACCCAGGATTGGTGGAGGTGATGTGGAGGGTGTGAGGTGGCAAGTACCGATTGGTGCAGGCGAGGTGGAGGGCTGGGTATGATTAGGATAGGGTAGGAAAAGGTTTAGATAGTTTTGACTAGGGTTTGGAGGTGGCCGGTCAGGCTTTCGGGCCTGGCTGGCTGCCTCCTAAAAATAATTTAAAAGTTCTATTCTTTAAAATGGGACTTTTGAAATCAGTTGATAGACGAGAAAAATTAATCCGGAGACCCGGGTTTTAATTTGAAATAAAGACGGGGCGTTTAGAAAACAAAAACAGACTTTTCGAAAATAGTTTTATGCGAACAAATGCAAGATGACATGACGATGCTCAAATGCAAGGTGGCATGATGACATGAGCATGCGGTCATGATGATACAATGCACAAATATAACGCAATTTTCTAGTAGTGGTTTTGGCGGGGCACCACAATTCGACACCACTAACAATGGATCTCGCCCTCGAGATCCGCCTCATGGTACCGGAAAGAAGGTCGGTGATCTGCATCTTCTCGCTTCGTGTAGATCTTCGCGACACCACTAACAAGAGGTCGTTATCCGTGATCGTCGAGAGAACACTCCGGAAACAAAAGGCGAAGGTAAAGGTATCAACAAATAAAGCCACCTCTAGCTCCCGTGGACGGAGTAAAATTGCTGGATCCACCAATTCGATGTACAAAGCGAATGATAAGAGTAGTGGTATGGTAGCTACTCCATCCCGCACTCAAAGCATTACTTTGCACATGAATAGGAGGATTATACAACCAACTCTCGGAATTCAGACTGAAGATCTCGACAAACGAGATTCGGAAACAAGAAGTGAGGCACACTCTACATCGGATCTGGCATAGATGATGTCGTCGCGTCGGAAAACATCGGAAGGCACGAGAAGGAACAAAGAGAAGTCCACCAGACGAAGGATTCCTCGGATAGCATGAAGACCAGATGTAGCAACACCGTTACCAAAGGAGGAAGCGAAACCCTGAAGGTACGCTGGAACCCAACCACGAGAAATCCTGGACTCGAAGAGAGAGAAGAGAGCGGATTCAAAACACGCAGAGGTGAGAGGAGAGCAGCAGAGGGGTAAGGAGTAAAATTAGACCTAATCAGAACTATCCAACCGATTTTGCAAAAATAGTTTTGACACTCTACTTCGGCCGTTAGCTAGGTTATCCTACAGGCTGGACTTGTGGGGTATCGCAACTGCTGAGCTCTGATACCACTCTGTAACACCCTCAGAATCGGCCCTATGCAAGTTTCAGCGCTTCTCGCCAAACCCGCATAGAAACGATTCAAAGGTGCCCACTAGGCACTTGCGTGCGGGTGGAAAACAAAGTAATATCATTACACAATAGTCCTCGATGGAACCCACAAAACATATATATACAACAGCGACTCAAAGAGTCAAGAATACAGATTTACAGTACAAAGATCCAAATCAACTTGAAAACAATACAGCGTCCGAGTACGGACAAGATGCAAATTGAGCTAAGAGCCCTGAAGAATAACCAATGGCGTCCATAACCCTGCCCAGGCCAAGCCGGAAGGGTAACCCTGCTAACGACGTCGATCTCAAAACCTGCTTAAACAAAAGGGGTGCCGACAAAGGGCAAAGGAAAAAAAGAGCGGTCAGTACTGAGGCCAGTACACGGCGAGACTAGAATTCGGCGGTCCTCGCCTACATAGGTATGGTGGACTGAGCGGCAGCGCGGCATGCACTAAACAACCTATAGAGACTCGAGATAACTGTCGGCTATCAGAGAGGGATAAGAAAGACCTATTCGGAACCAACCTGATTCTACCACCAAACATACCCATCCTGGTATTTCCCCCTCGAGACCAAACGAGGAAGTCAACCGAGGAACTCACACAGTTGGCAGTTTTATTCATTCCGCTATAGTTGCGGCAATTACTAGTCAAATATAGATAGCATGAGTCATCCTGATATAATAAGCAGTGGGCAGTTTTAGTTAACCATTCCGTTGTAGTTGCAACACTTACTAGTCAGATACGATTAGCATGAGATATCCCGAACCCAGCAGTTGTTGGTACTTTTATTTAGCCATTCTGTTGTTGTGAAGCTGATTACTAGTCATATCGGATACAAGTCAAGTTATAACAGTAAACTTTAGTTATAGTTGTCTATGATCGAGAACTGTGCTCCAAGTCGTCCATAACCGCGTACACGGCTTCTCGAAAAGATTTAACCCTGCAGGGGTGCACCAAAGTTTCCACACGCACTTCGACCCTTTTTGCCAGATCAGTTAACATACACCCATCGGTATGTCGGCGGGGCCTAAGTCATGACGTTTCCCAGACCCAAAGCAAGTACATGGGGGCCACCCCACTAAGCTACCCGCAACGAAGTTGGCCGGCTCCGGTACGGACTCAGGGTTTGCGTCAATGGCTGTAAACGACTGGGAACCCGAAAGTGTGACTGGGCTTGTCGATACCGCGAAAACACTCCGCAATCCTAAACAGTACAGGTGCTCCACGCACAATCTTAAATAAAGCAGTAAAGCATGGCATAAGTACAGGATAGTAATAAAGCCCCAAACTACTTGTGGCCCCCGGTACAATACTTTGAAATCAGGTAGTAAGCCGATGGGGGTGCCCACACACCCCACCTGTGGTTAGCGCGCTCGATCTCGGAACAGGTGTCAAGAACTCGGGGTCCTATGGGACACCAGTGAGTGGTTAAAAACCAAATATTGTCTATTACCCACCGGTGCCTCTGCATTTACCTACTTTCAATTTTAGTTATTAAACAGTAATTAAATCCATGATCATCTCCAACATTAAACATGCGGCATTACTCCAGCAACTATGGTACTTGATGACACGCAACAGCACTTGAGCAAGCGACTACGACGCGCAAGTCCAACTATCTACCAAACAACAAGTAATAGGATGTGTCCAAGGCAATATAAGGCTGCAATGGATATCACGGGTACGAAAACTAGAGCATCACAACACAGATAGCAATAGATCAAAAGGAAGAAACAAAGACTAAAAAGGTAAAATAGGTAGAAAGGGGGAGAATGCTCGCCTGAAAACACTGCCGGAGATTTATATCCGAAGAACTTGTCGATACTCGCATCAACTCATCAGCCTAATCCGCGAAGAAGCAAACACTAGAAGAAACACCGGATGCAATATTTAATACGACAGCAGAAGATCCGACATGCTTATGATATGATGCATATGCGGTGCAATCAGGCAGTATTAAGCGGAACCGGGGTCCCGACAATTAATAAAACGGTTCGAGTTATTCAACTACCCCGCAATTTAAATGTTGTCTTAACAGGGAAAAACATGGCATCGGTTCGCTAAGCAATTTAAATGGAGTCCGGAATAAGACAACAATATTCCGCATGAACACTCCATATTTAATTATGAGGTGAATCGGCTGGATGCCCCCAAACCATAGACAAGTATGCATGTATGAACAATTTAATATGCAACAGAGGAATGTCATATTATAAAAATAGGGGCTTAGGGTCACACATTTGGGTTCGGACGATCTTGGGTCCCGGGGGGTCCGGGGTTCGACAGGGTTCGACGGGGGTGGAAACGGCTCGACGGGATCGGTCTCGGACAACGGAAGTAGATCTTGTCACATCAGGAAAGAAGGACTTGGCGTTCCGTGGCGAAGCTCTCGGGTGACGGTGTCGGTCTTGGGTTCGGCTCCGGTAGATCTTGGTGTCCGTGAACCTTCGAACCCACGAAGTAGATCTTGTCGCACGGTGTCCGGGAAGTAGATCTTGTCGCCGCGAAGATCTTGTCGGGCCCGCGTATCGGGTTGGTCTTGGCGTTCGGGTTGAAAAACTTGGCGTCCTCGAGGAAGTACTTGGCATATCCGTGTGGACGACCTTGTCGTCCGAGAGACGATCTTGTCGCATCCGCGGTCTTCGGGTACGGGTTCTCCGGGCTCCCATGTAGGAGATCTTGTCGTCGCGTCGAAGAACTCGGGTTCGGGGTCGGGTGTCGGTGGACTACTTGATGTTCCCCTTAGAAGATCTTCGGGTTCGGGTAGCAGATCTCGGCGTTCCGTGATGAAGGTCTTGATGGTTCCGTCTTCGTTTGTCGATGTCGGACTTGGGTGGATCGGGTACCGGGGTCTTCGGATCCGAGAAGAAGATCATGGCGGTCCGGGGGGGAACGGCCTTCGGGTTCCGGGGAAGAGCTCGGTGTACGCGTCGATGGTCTTGTCGATGGTTCCTCGGGTTCATGCGGCTCCGGTAGACCACAGAGAGCAGAATTGCAGTGAGGCCAACTAACACATGTAGTGAGCTAAACCAAGATCCTCACGTGTGGGTCTTGAAAGAGAAGGTGACTGGCTAGGGCATGCAAAAACAGAGGGGAGCTCGCTTGTGCGGCACGGTGTAGAGCCCAACACGACAAGGTCGAGAAGAGGTCAAACACGGCGGCGTCAGGCACAGGCGCGTAGAGGGCGAGAAGGGCATTGTCCTGGCAGCGTCGGGGTCTCACAGACGCGGTCGACGGGGCGGTGGCCGGCGCAGAAGATGGGCCGAGGCGGCGGTGGACGGGCCAGAGCAGGGCTCGCGACGGCGGAGCACTTGGGCGGGAGGCGCGGTAGGGCTCCGAGCGGCGTGAAGGGCGCGGCGGTGGAGGGCTCGGCAGGAGGGCCAGTGCTGACCTGGGCGTGCTGCGGGGCGCCGGGGCGACGAGAGCGGCGTCTAGCGAGGTCAGCAGCGGCGGATCTGGCCGGAGGAGGCGGGGCGGAGGAGATGGCTTCGGGGCGGCAGGGTCTGAGGCGCTGGAGGCCGAGGGCGGCGACGGAGATGTGGCTAGGACCAGGGAAGAGGAAGGAGAGGAGGGCACCGTCGGGCGACGCGGCTCGGTGGCGGGGGCCGGCGCCGGTGAGGGGAGGGGCGGAGAGGAAGAGGACGGCGGGGACGACGGGGGCACTTTGCCGCCGGGGTACTCACGGCGGCCAGCGCGAGCTCGGCTCGAGCGGCGGGATCTGGCGGCGATAAACGAGGGGAGAGACGTGAGGGGGTTGGCGGGGGAAACGGAGCGACAGGCCCAAGGAGGCTGTCGGTCGATGGGGTGGGCCAGGGAAAGAGCAAGTGGGGTGGGGAAGCGGGACCAGGGGTTGTCGGGTGGTGGGATTGGACAGGGGCGGGATCCCGAGGCTGGACGTGCGGGAGAGGGAGTACGGGGTGCCGCGCGTGGGCGCTGGCTGGGTGGAGGCCAGGTGGGCCAGGCGGGTTGGGGTGAGCGCCTGGGAGCGGCTGGCTGCGCGCGCGCGTGTGTGTGAGTGCGTGTGTGGGTGGGGTAGGTCCAGGAGAGAGAGGGGAGGTGGCGACCCAGGATTGGTGGAGGTGATGTGGAGGGTGTGAGGTGGCAAGTACCGATTGGTGCAGGCGAGGTGGAGGGCTGGGTATGATTAGGATAGGGTAGGAAAAGGTTTAGATAGTTTTGACTAGGGTTTGGAGGTGGCCGGTCAGGCTTTCGGGCCTGGCTGGCTGCCTCCTAAAAATAATTTAAAAGTTCTATTCTTTAAAATGGGACTTTTGAAATCAGTTGATAGACGAGACAAATTAATCCGGAGACCCGGGTTTTAATTTGAAATAAAGACGGTGCGTTTAGAAAACAAAAACAGACTTTTCGAAAATAGTTTTATGCGAACAAATGCAAGATGACATGACGATGCTCAAATGCAAGGTGGCATGATGACATGAGCATGCGGTCATGATGATGCAATGCACAAATATAACGCAATTTTCTAGTAGTGGTTTTGGCGGGACGCCACACACCATGAACTGAAACTCCTTGCGCCTACTTTGTCATATGTAGAAAAAAACAAATCGTTCTTTACTTTTATGCTTTTTACTTCTGAAGTTTACATTTTAGTTTTATTTAAGTACTTCTGTTTAAATCCCAATTCTATTCTCATTTTCAACACTTGCAGTCAATTCACTCGAAGACCTGTGACAACTTCGTGTGTGACAGAGACTTCAACAATAAACACTTACCTTTGGGCTCCCTGTGGGATCGACATCCTAACTTCGAAACTAGCTACAAACGATATATGCACTTGCATCCATCATTACGCACCAAACATCTATCTAAACAGTACCACCTATGATTGTTTCCACTGTATTTCCTTAAGAACATCGATCTGGTAAGACGGTTTGGTGCCTCGGTCCCAACGTTTGGTATCAGGATGGTCTCTCGGTATCAGGGTTAGCCGTTTTGTGACCTAGCCCCTCGCGTCTCACGACCTTATTTTTCTAAGACAACCGATTCGATACTAACAAATATGGTTTGGAGCCTCGGCCCCAAACACTTTGTTCCAAGCAGGGTCGTCTTGGTATTAAGGTTAGTCGTTGGGTGACCTCGCCCATCACGTCTCGGTAGTTCCTAATGCAACCGATTCAGTACTAAAATATACGATTCGGTGCCTTGGTTCCAGTCGCTCGGTACCAAGAGGGTCATATTGGTATTAGGGAAAGCAAGCTCAGTACCAGGAGCGTATTTTCTAAGGCAAACTAAACGATACTACCAAGTACAGTTCGGTGCATCACGTCTCGCGACCGTAGTTTCTTCAGCAACCGATTCTTACTAACAAATGCGGTCCGGTGTGTCGGTCCCAGATGCTCGGTACCAAGAGGGTCGTCTTGGTATTAGGGTTAGAAAAGCTTGGTACCGGGACCATATTTTCTAAGGCTAGCGAATCGGTGCTAACAAGTATGGTTCGGTGCCTCGGTCCCAAACGCTCGGTACCTGGAGGGTCGTCAAGGTATTAGCTTTAGCAATTTGGCGACCCCGCCCCATCTCTTCTCGGGACGTTTGCTATGAGGCCACCTTTTCCCCTAAAATGTTGGATCAGTACTGGCTTGGAGGTTCGGCGCCTCGCCTTATCCATGCTCGATACCCTGAGATGAAATACACGCTTGGTCGTTGTCCTATTGGGGATTGTCAGACCATACCGGTTCGGCGCCATGCGTATGTCCACCATTGTTCCGATATTTGTTAAGCACCAAACTTCGATCGAAACGGTACCACATAGGTTTGGTTCCATCGTATTTCCTTAAGGCAACCGATTCAGTACTAACCAAGACGGTTCTGTCCTGTGCCTCGGTCGAAATATTCGGTTCCAAGATGGTCGTCTCGATATTATGGTTATCCGTTCGGCGACCGCTCCCCCTCAGGTCTCGCGGCCGTGATATTCAAGTGATTTGGTACCACATTTGGTCCTTTGCCCATGTTCTTCAAGCGTCTCGGTACCACATCTGTAATCAGTACCTAGGGTCATCGGTTTCGCAATCTTGTGCTTCGAGTGGTCCGGTATCGTAAAAATACATGATCTTGGCCACGCGCGTCTAGTTAAATTGCCCGTTCCCGGTTATCAATTGCTTCGGTACAACTCAAGGAGGCCGGACATAGGGTTTTCCCTGGTGATTGAGTGTGAAATCTGGACAGGGTCATGCACACGCCCCGGGGAAGGTAACGGCCCCATCGTGCACCACCATCGGCAGCACAAGCCCTCACCACGCGGTGATCTCGCCCCGGCCCAAGAACAACTACATCCAAAGAACACGCCTGTTCTCATTCCACGGGTAACCTTACCCGTCTGGTATTCACTAAAAATAAAGCAGTCTGATCTCACTAGGTGGCTCCATCAACTCGCCTACGTGACTTACCTTAGGTCAATGTATGCCCCCATATCGATCCATGCATACCCGCTCTGTCGCGAGATCCACCTCTGACCTGCGGGCAATGACAGCTAGCTTCCACGTGACCTTACACGGATCAGGCATGAGCGCATGGTCTGAATGCCGCCCCGAGAGACAGTTCGCATCTGCCTTGCCCATGCTGAGAGTCTGGGTGTGTGTAATGCAAGCGTGATGCGCCAACAACCTTATCTCACAAGTTCCAGGTACAAAAAAACAACACATTCTAGAAAGCTACTAGCTCGTGCGATACCGGAATCAGGAAAAGATAACATAATGTCGATAGAAGCAAGATCACCATATCCTCATATTTAAGATAAAGCTCACAGATGAGGCCATTTGCAAAGACACGTAGTGACAGAAACTGCTACATCTGAAGAGAATGCGAATACAGTAACATTACATGGATCTTGACATCGGCAGACCTGCCCCATCAGCCAGCCATGGGGTCCTTCATCCCCACGCTGAACAACCACACCAGTAGGCATCCTATCATGACGAGACGCATCCGGGTGATGCTTATTTCCCTTGCCATTAGAAGGGAGGTAGTGCGTCTCGCTTTAGCGGCAGAGACCTTGAGCCTGGCTCTGACTTCCGCCAAATCGCTGCTTGCGAGCTTGAGCTTGTCCTCCAGCTGACATAGACGACTCTCGTAGTCGATTTTGGTGTTCCGCATGGCAGCTTCAATGTCGACGGTTCGCCTTCGGACGAAGGCGTTCACAAACTCCATCAGAAGGTCCTCCCATATCCAAGTGAAACACTGCATAGAAAACATTCAGTCGTCAGCACACCACAGTGACCATTGGAATTTGGAGCACAGTGGGTAGTGAGCATTTTGTGATTCAGATCCTTATGCATTCGAGCAAATTTGCTGGTTCTGTCCAATACAAAGAACAACAGCGCAACAAGCAAATGAGAGTGCTTCTAAGACACTAACGAGATCGATAAGTTAAATATCGATGTCATAGGAAGCAAAACGCGGGTCTTTTTAACATGTTTATAACCACACGTGCCGACCCAACAGCGGAAAAATTAGACACGTATTACTTAATTACTTAAGCGTGAGCTACAGAGAGGTTTTTCAGGTACCTGCGGTGCGCGAGGCGGTCTGCGCTACCGCTGTGTGTGGGCCTGGGGACGCATCTTTCATCGCTGCATCGCCTCTCGATGGCGTGGACAGTGAGCTTAGACACGCATTTCTTCACGTTCCTTCTCTGGTCAAAGTCGTGAGCCTTATCACATCCCCACATTGTCTCTCCTTCCGCCATGGCCGTGCCGCCCCATCTATCACCTCCACGTGCTCCTCCTCCTCCTTCTCTTTCTCCCTATCAGCAGAGTGTTGGGGATATGCTATATGGGTATCCTTATAGCATGTCTCCTATCCGGATAACCCGGGTGGCCCACAGTTGGTAGCATGGCCTATGGCCTGCTGGGCGGCCCAGTTAGATGGATCCAGAAGGGAGGCCCATGCCGGATAAAGGAAGGCTACGGTGGAGTCACCAGCGTACCCGGAGCCTTGGAGTGCAAGATACACAAGACTAGTAATAGACGGTGTAGGACTCTGTAACCTGTCCGGTCAAGGACTTTTTCCTGTAACCCTAGGACCTGGCGACTATATAAGTCGGACATATGGAAGCGTTTAGGGCATCGATTCATACAACCTCGCACAGCGAACCTATCTCTGTAACTCCGCGTATTGCCCTTATAGTGATTTATAGCAGGAGTAGGATTCCGCCACCGTTGTGGGATCTGAATCTGGGTAAGCTGTGTTACCTCGTACCCGTTAACCGTCCGCCTTCCCCCACGTCTCTAAACACGCACTGTGAGGACCCCTCCATGGCGTACTCGTCAGCAATACCACGACAGTTGGCGCCCACCGTGGGGCAAGAGGCGCTTCAGGATCTTCAGCGGGCGAGGACCAAGATCTTTGCGGGAATCGGCGAAACCGTAGCCATCGGTCGCGTTCTCTTCTCTGGCAACGTTCCGATCGTCCCTCCCGACGAGTTCTGGAACCCGGCGAAGACGAACCCTACGCGGTGTTCGATCGTTCCTATCGGAGACATCCATCTCTTCATTGGCGAAACCGACTCGGGCACTAGTTCCCTGGGAGTCGGAGGAGCATCAAGGCCCGCCCGGACTGCCTACGGGCAGGATACGTTCGCGGAAGGATCGATGTCGGATCTCTCTTCGGAGTTTGCCGGCAAAGATCGAAAAAATTCAAGGCCCACCCAAACCGCCCCTATGCAGGATATAAAGGTGGAAGATCGCTGCAAATCCGCCGGCTTCGCCCGTGCATCTGGACAGCAGAGATCCAAGTTTGTCGGAGTGGTTACCATCTTCGATCTAGCGCGTTGCGTTCAGAGAGAGGGGGAAACCCCCCGCGATTACTTGGCCAGGTGGCTCCGTATACGAGCCGATCAGGCCCATTACCCCAATGATAATGCTTTGTATCACTTCGTGGAAGGACTGGACCGTGGCACGCTTCTCCGGCATTCTCTAAGACGGCAGCAGGCAACAGGACGCATTACCCTCGAAGAGATGGTGAGCACCATCAACAACTATGCAGAAGCTGACGCAGCAGCCCAGGTGGCACTTGCGCTCATTGACGGAGACCCTCCGATTCAGCCGCCGCCCCCGCCTCCGGCCACCATCGTCGCAGCTGCGCCGCCACCTCCAGTCATCGTTGCTGCTGTTGCACCTCCACCGCCCGTCATCGAGGAAGTCCTGGCACCCTCTGACTCTGTCATTGACGCGCTTTACGCTGATTTCAGTGCATATTCAGAGGAGATAGATTCCAGAAGAGCTAGACTCCGCCATACAGGAGATGGAGGAGGAATACACGCGCGACGAGAAAGCCAACAATGCCATCACGTCTCGAGGGGTGTTCATCACCATCGGGATGGCGATGGATGAAGATCAACCCGGACGAGCTCCGCCTACAGCACTAGAGAAGGGAAAGGGGCCACTTATTGCTGCTGACGATGATCGCGCAAAGGTCATGCCTCCTCCGCCTAACCCAGTGCAGCAGCTGCAGGAACTCGGCACCGGCCCGAGCAACAACAACACCGCAAATTTTCCGCCTCCGGCATCTACTTCTGCAGCAGCCCAAGTTACTCCGGTCGATAGAGTAATGTACGGCAATCTCCTCGTCGAGCCACTGACCGTCGCTCATATCCGGAACGTGACCCAGCTTGACTAGAAGCGTCAGCAGCTGCTGGAGGAAGCGCAGGCCATCGCGGATCAAGGCGCTAAGCTAGATCGAGATATGGTCAACGCGCAGAAGTCCATAGAAAAAGCTAGAGAAATGGAGGCCGAGTACAAGACTTTGCTGCAGCAACGAAGGCCAAGAAAGCTCTGGCTCGCGTCATCAACGATCCTGGTGTACGGCGCAACCTAGGATGGGCTCCCTCGAAGCCGACACAGGCTAAGCCATACATTGACAGTGAAGGCAAGCAGGTGATGACCACCCCACTCCTTAACCTCGCCATCGCCAAGACCCTTCTGGAGCAGGATAGATCGCCCGAGGCAGTGGAACAGGTCTATGACCTAGTGGCCAAGGCGGTGAAGCAGCAGGAAAAGGCCACCTCTCAGAGGCTTGAGTCTAACCCAGTGCTCTGCCAGTCTAGCCAGTATAAGCCGCCAAGGGACAGATCTCCTCTTGATGTCGGGTCCCAGACGGGTTCATCAGAACAAAGACGGAGGGATACGCGTAACAGGAAGGATGCTATCCACATATCCTCCGACCACGGAGAAAAGGCCCGGCCTCATCGCCCATCGCCACCGCCCCGATCCCCCCGACATCGCGAAGATTACAAGGCTCACCATCGTACGGATATGCCCCCACCAAAGCAGTGCGGCATCGTCATCCGCGACAATGCGGAGCAGACCCGTCATGACGAAGAGCGCAACCAAGGACATAGGAGCAGGTCACACCATGACCCTCCGTGTCCTACAAGCAACCGTGACAGGCGTGAGGCGTCGCAGGAGGGTAACAGCAAGAAGGCTAACCCACCGCCACCTCCACCCCCGTCACCACCAAGCAGTCACCATGGCGGAGGGGGCCCGTGTCGTTCACGCGGCCCATCCCCTGTTGACAAGAAGAAGAAAAACCCGGAGCCGTACGATGCACGTTCGTTGACGAGGTTTGATCGCATCAATGCCCATTGTTATGGACTTGGGTTTTGGAGAAGATGGGGATGCTAGAGATCGTGGAACGGTTAGCAAACAAGCAACACAGGGACACAAAGTTTACCCAGGTTCAGGCCCCCGGAGGGAAAACCCTACTCCTTCTTGTCTGCTCTTGATTACGGCGGAACCGAAAGTTACCAGGGTGCACAGATGCGATCTGGCGTGGAGGTGTGTATGCGAAAGTATGAGTCGAGAGATCTAGGTCGTGCCCTCCTGGCCTTTATATAGACTTAGGCAGGTCCCGGGCATAGACCTAGTCGGTTACAGGTTCTAGGGTTTTACCCCTTTGAATTTCCTATCTACTCTAGTCTTGCTCTCCAAGGATCCGAAGGCGTCATAGGCCTGGGCCACCCGAAAGTCTTCATGGGCCGGCGTATATTTGCTGTGGGCCTTCCTTGGGCTGGACCAGGTATGCTGAGATCATGCACCCGCGGGGTATAACCATGTCAGTAGCCCCCGAGTGATCAGTCGAATCGTAGATTCGGCTGAGGACTCTTCAATCTTTCGGGTGCAACTATGTATTTCAATAGCTCATGTGTAGGGATTGTTGATGCGTGTGCCTGACTCACCCGACGGATCAGGGTCAGTTAACTGTCTTAGGACGAAACAACACGATCTTCTTCAGGTTCGAGTCCCTCAACTCGGACCTGGAACATATGCTGGTGTAATTCGACTCAGGCCGCGGAGGACTTACAGAAGTGGAATTCCAGTGATTTTAATTGATGTACCCAATGCGTCCGTCGAGATTTTTCATCGCGCCTGCTGGCACGGGTTCATACTAGCAGAGCGCAGTCGTGTGTGTTGCCAGGCCATCAGATGATATCTATAGGTCTTTATCTTTGTGTCGCAGACACAGCATCCGAATGCTTATCACCGTGGAGGTGTTTCGGGTGGCCAAGGAGATCGTTGCTCACTCAGCGTTTTGTTGGGGCAGAGTTGCCGAAAAGTTTTTGCATGCTGATCCGACAGATCGCAGTCGAAGAATTCATAGGGTGCGCGACCAGCGCTCCCTATGGGAGTAGCCCCCGAGTGTCTGTTCGAGTCGTAGACTCGAGCGGAGACTTTAGTTCAAACATTGTTCAGTTGTTAAGTCCGTAGGACACAAAAAAATTCGGATGCTTAAATCCATCCTCCCTATGGGAGTAGCCCCCGAGTCCGTAGTGGAGTCGTAGACTCGACGTAGGACTCGAAGAAATATTTCATTTTTATTCATCTTTCGGGTGCGCGGCCAGCGCTCCTAATAGGAGTAGCCCCCGAGTATTTAGTCGAATCGTAGATTCGAGTGAGTACTCTTAGCTTTGAAGCCGAAGAAATTGTAGTTGTTGCTAGTATAGCTTTTGATGACATCAGTGCTGACGATCAATGACCTCAAGCGTCTGCTGCGCCAGAGATGACTTGACTGGACGAACGAGGGTCCCACTTGCTGACCTTGAATTGACCGGTCACGCGCGGCGTTGAGATAATTATGGCGTCTCCTCGATTTCCGCGCGTAGTGGACAACGTGGTAACGACATTTCATTGTGATGCTGACACGTGTATGGCCAGATCTGCCGTTGGCGTTAGGTCTTCTTGATGCACGGTTGTAGTGCATTGTCTTCGCCGTTATAATCATTGGGGAAAGCTGCAGTTTGTTTTCACAGCATCTACTCTTGTTTTCACTACCGCTCCATGTGCTCTAGGAGTTCTTGCTACGTGCTGGAATATCCTTCCATATTTCCCTCTTCCCTTCTGCGCTCTCACCGCCGGCGCCGCCGTAGCGCGATGGGGAAAACGAAGAAGTCGTCATCTGCAGTTGGTACCAGTGCCGCCGGAGGGAAGAAAGGCGCTACCACCACCCGTGTCACCGACGGTGGTTGGCAGCGATCAGAGACGCGGGAGAGTGATCTCCGTAGGCTTCGCGAGCGGGTCTTGATCCTGCAGGATAGGGAGGCCGTCAGACTCCCCGGAAACAAGGTAATCTTCCGTCCCCCCGCTGGGTATCGGGTTATGTTTCTTGCCTTCGTTATTCGTGGGTTTTCCTTCCCAGTCCACGACTTCCTTCGTGGGCTGCTCTTTCTCTACGGCATCCAGCTGCATCATCTTTCGCCCAATTCTCTTCTTCACATTGCTTGTTTCATCACTTTCTGCGAGTGCTGGCTCGGCATCGAGCTGCACTTTGGCCTCTTCCAGAAACTCTATTCCGTGAAAAGGCAATCCGGTTCGGATGGTGTGTATCCCGTTGGGGGTTGCATCATCTCCTTCAAGGCCAATATTCTTTTCTTTTATTTCTATATGTCTGAATCTGTCCAGTACTGGCGGAGGCGATGGTTTTACATTCGCGACTCCACAGTGGCTGGGCAGCATTTTGGTCTTGCTCCTTTCGACCCCTCCCAGATAATCGAGCCGAAAAGGTCCTGGAAAAGCCAGATCTTGGATGGCGAGTCAGCGGAGATAGAGGCCCTTTACCGTCGGGTGGAGGACCTCCAGTTGAATCCTAAGAAGGAACTGAACGGCGTGGATATTATCCGCATGTTTCTCGAGCGTCGGGTGCAGCCTCTCTAGGCTAGGGCGCACCTGATGTTTCTTTATGCTGGGCGCCGTGATCCGACAAGAGTTTCGGCCGAGAAGCTTTCCCAGGGTGATCTCGACAAGGCCCTTCGTACGCTATTGAAGTACAAGGCTGGAGAGGATATCCCGGGGAAGTCGCTGACTCCGCCATTTTCGTCGACGTTGGCTGTTCCACGGGTGTAGATTCGTGCGCGTAGCACTTTTCGTCGACTGTGTATTTATTTTCCTTTGTTTGCTAACAAAGTCTCTTCTTTTTTGCAGAGCTTCAAGGTGCCGGGCATGGTGCCGCCACTGCCCGAATTATTTCCGGATGCTCCTGATAATGACGTGGTGGATTCCGTGTCCGAGCTGCCTTCGGCACGATCGCCGGCTGAAGAGGCCAACGAGTCGAGCGAGGATCATACTCGCAAACGATCGTGGAGCTCCAGCGAATCTTCGGATGCATCGACTCCTCCGACTCCTAGGAATCCTCTGTGCCTTGAGCGTCACAGTGACGGGCATGGAGGCTCTTCTTCCCCTTTTCCTGCCATTCCTATGCGGGCTGTAGCGCCGCACCCGCCAGCAAAGCGGAAGAAGGACGAAAAGAAGGAAGAGAATAAAGAAGAGAAGAAGGGGGAGAAGAGAGTCTGAAGGACTCCTCCTGTCTTCGACCTGAGCTCGCTGGACTCGTAAGTTTCTTTTATACTGTTGTCTTTTTGCTGTTGACTTTTGTGCTTGTGCTAATTATTTCTTGTGCAGGCATTCCTCCCACGACTCCTCCAGCGATGGTGCTCGGGAGATGATGGGAGAGTCGAAGTTTGCGTCTCCTCCTTCTCAGATGGTGGCTACCTCTCAGGGTGCTGCGCCGTTCCTTCTCCGCAGGAGGCTCAGGTGGTTGCGCCTCAGAAGGCTGCGAGCGGGCCTTCGGAGTCGCTGTCAGAGCATGTAAGTACTTATGTTTCCTGCCGTGGGGGGAGCCCCCGAGCATCTGAAAAATTTCTTGTCTTATTCTTTCTTCGAGTCTTCGGGGGGAGCCCCCGAGCGTTTTCGTGTGCGAATTTTGCTTTTGTTCCTTCATGTTGGGCGCAGCCCCCAAGTCCTTTTCCTTACTGGTAGTTCTTCTACCTGCAGCCTTTTGTACAGGATGCCAAGCGACTGGTGCAGGAGCACCTGGTGCTGGAGGTCAACCTCCGACAGCTTCAAGGTACCTGTATGCTTTGGTGGTTCTTTCTTTTTGCATTATTGTCTTGCTTTCTGACGCTTGTATGTTTTGAATGCAGAGGAGCATAACACTTCCCTCCGTGAAATTGATGCTCTCAAGAAGAGCCTTGGTCAAGCGGAGAAGTAGGCCGAGGACGCCGCTGGTGCGAAGGAGCGCCTTGAGCTGGAGTTGGCCAAGGCAGCCGAAGCTAAGGAGCGTCTGCAGCAGGAGGCTAAAGACCGCGAGGAGCAGCTTGCCATGGCTGCGACTGCGCGTGAAAGAGAGGTGGCGGGCAAGCTCATGGCTGCTGCCAAGGCTGTTTCAGGTGAGTACCTTATTTTTGCTCCTTTCTGTTTGTTTTCTTGTCTTCTTCTGTGTTACTTTCTTCATTCCTTCTCTTTTTTTGTCTCAGATGCCGCGGGCATTGAGTTTGACCGCGGCGCTCTGGAGCACGGGAGTGCTCTAGATGATGCGACTGCAGCGGTCGAAGATCGCTGCAGCACCATCGTCAACTCCCTTGCCAAGGTGAAGGAGGTCCTTGGCCGCTTCTACAAGGAGCTTGTCCCCAAGGGCGCGGCCCTTGATGATGTTGACGCCCTGGCGGAGGCTTTGTCAGCCGAAGCGCCTGCGGCGTACAAGCGCAAGCAGAAGGGCATCGGTGCGTCCATCGGGTTGGCGATGGCCTTGGCGGCTGGAGCGGAGCTGGACCTTCCCCAGATCACCTCCCGGATGCCGACGACCGCAGATGGATCCGAGGTAGCCTTTGCTTCCTATTCTGCTTGCTGCAAGCGATATGGGCCGAAGCTCATTGATCTACTGTCCGAGTATGCGCTGCGGCAACAGGGGAAGCCAAAGCGAGGCAGTCCGGCTCTGAGGCTACTCAGGGTGCCGCATCTTAGGCGTTGTAGCTGTAGGATAGTTTGTAGTCTTCTTTTGTTGTAACTATGTTGAGGAACGAAATCATTGTGCCACGTACTGGCCTTTATATGCTTAATGAATTCTGCTGAGTTGTGCTCTTCTCTGTCTGAATGTTTATGTCCTTTGCTTTTCTGCTGTTCTAGGTTCCTTCGGGTGATGACCCCGTTGACACCTCGCCTGCAACGCAGCTACGGCCATCTTTGGATAATTCCTCACAACTCGCTTTTCTTCGGGACCGTGTTCGTAGTCTTGAGAGGGAGTTGCTTGGGGTGTGTGGTCACGCCGATGTTTGGAAGTCCAAGGCAGATCGCGGTGCGGCCAGGGAGGAGTACTTAATGGCGGAACTGCTTCGGCTGTCTGAGCAGCTTCAATGTAAGTTGTTCTTTGTTTCGAGCTGCAGCAAAAAAAATCAGATGCGCCTGCTGGCCTTGCGTCTTATTTTGTGCGAGTGTCACAGGTGCCAACCTTGCTCCGAGGGAGGAGAAAGAGTGTGTCGCTGTTCGGGTCAATTGCTTGACTCAACAAGACATGGAGGCTGGCGGCTTCTTCTGGATGGATCGTGCCCGTGCCATGGCTCTAGCGACAGTGCAGGATCGTGTGCACCAGGTTTCGCGGGTGCTTCGTCAGGTGGAGACGTCGCTTGCATCGGTGTTGCATGTCATGTTTCCATTGGATGCCGTGCCAACAAGCCTTGCGGGTCTGCTGTCGAAGTTTCGGAGCGTGAGTAATGTCAAGGAGCTGGTGCGGCAACAGCTCGTCGCAGGAGTGAAGGCTGCTTTGTCCCTTGTGAGGCTGCACCGGCCTGATGTAGATTTGTCTGCTGTGGCGGCTAGGCCACCTCCTCGGCCGTATGGTGGTGAGTGGGACATGCGTCCAAATTATGCGGCTGTAAGGCAGTATGCCGAACAGGTCGTAGATTTGTTTGAACAGCATGCTCAAGTTATTCTTCAGAATAGGTAGTACCTGTAAAAGAGATAGATGTAAAATTTGTATATTTCGACTAGGCGTGTTGTGCCCTTTGTTATAAAGGTTTGTTTGTTGTGAGCACGCAGTGCTTTGTTTGAGTACGTGTCTTTTTCGTTTGCCTGACGTTGTCAGCTACTCAGGGTGTACACGTGTGACTCCCAGTCGATGAAATCGTGAGGTGGGGGGAGCCCCCGAGTGCGTTTGTAGCATAAAGTAAAGTTGTAAATAGCGAACGAGATTTTGGGGCGGAACACTTAGCTTTATTTATATCGTAATGGAGGAAGTACATTGTTTGGCTGAATAGCCTTGGCTGAAGAAGCCTTATTGAAAGTAAAAGGGGTAGGTAGCTATGGGTAGAATCGCCGCAAGTGTGCGATGTTCCATGGGTTGGAGTATGCGACTCCAGACTCCACGTGCTTGAGGCGATAGGCGCCACCTGGGATGACTTCGGTGATAACGTAGGGTCCTTCCCATGGCGACTCGAATTTCTTCGGTCGTTCTTGCTTGAGTTGCAAGACGAGGTCTCCTTCGACGAAGGACCTTGGGCGTAGCCGTCGGCTGTGGTAGTTGCGGAGACTCTACTGGTACACCGCTGATCGAGTTGCTGCTACGTCTCTTGCTTCGTCAAGTGTGTCCACGGCATCTTCGAATGCAGCCGTGGATTCGGCTTCGCTGTAAGCGACGACCCAGGGGGCCTAGTGGCGTATTTCGGCTGGTAGCACGGCCTCGGCTCCGTGCACCATGAATAACGGCGTGTAGCCGGTGGAGATGTTTGGCATAGTCCGTAAGCTCCACAGGACAGATGGTAGCTCTTTCGTCCAGGCTCCAGCTTTTCGTTCAAGTGGACTCATGGGGCGCTTCTTGATGCCAGCGCCGATTAGGCCGTTGGCCTTTTCAACCTGCCCGTTCGTTTGCGGGTGAGCCACTGAGGCGTATGTGATGTTGATCCCGAGGCCTTCGCAGAAGTCTTGGAATTCTTTGGAGATGAAGTTTGATCCATTGTCGGTGATGATGTTGTGCGGTACGCCGAACCTGTAGACAATGGACTTGAAAAACTTGACGGCTGTCTTGCCCTTTTGGTTGGTAACCGGCATAGCTTCGACCCACTTGGTGAATTTATCGACTGCGACCAAGAGGTAAACGTGCCCCCCTTTCGAGGACTTTGGCAGAGTGCCGATCATGTCGAGGCCCCATTGGGCAAAGGGCCAGGCTATAGGTATGGGTCTGAGCTCTGACCCGGGTGCGTGCGGTTTGTCGGCGAACCTTTGGCACCCGTTACATCTTCGGACGATGTCCTTTGCGTCGCTCATGGCCGTTGGCCAGTAGAATCCAGCTCGTAGAGCTTTGGCGACAAGGGAGCGGCTGCCTGCATGATGGCCGCAGATGCCCTCATGGATGTCTTGGAGGATGGCTTTCCCGTCACCGATGGTGACGCACCTTTGTAGTACACCCGTAATACTGTGCTTGTACAGCTCGCCATTGATGATGGTGAAGGCTTTTGACCGCCGAGATATGCGCCGGGCGTCTGTCGGGCTGTCAGGCAGTTCTCCGTTTATCAAGAACTGGAGGTATGGTCGCATCCAAGTTTCTTCGACTGCCATGACCTGCATCAGGTTGACCATAGCGACCTCTGTGTCCAGTTTCTCGGGTCCTTCGTGTCCTTCGGGCAGCGTAGCCCCCGAGTGTTCTGCTTCTTCAGGTGATCCCTTGGGGAATTTCTGCTTGATGAATGGCACGCAGATCTGTTCGAGGAACACACCCGGTGGCACCTTTGCGCAGGTGGAGCCAATGTTGGCGAGTCTGTCGGCTTCCTCGTTGCTTTCTCTTCCGACGTGCCGAAGCTCGCAGCCGTCGAATTCTCCTTCGAGTGCATTGTAGAGCGCGCGGTACGCGATCATGTTTTCGGCGTGTGCGTCGCACTCGTTCATCGTCTGCTGGACGACGAGGTTGGAGTCACCGTAGATGACCAGGCGCGTTGCTCCGCAGATCTTTGCCATCCTCATGCCGTGGATGAGGGCTTCGTATTCGGCCTCGTTGTTGGAGGCTCGGAATTTCATCCGGAGGACGTACTTCATCTGGTCGCCCTGCGGGGAGGTCAGTATGACCCCGGCTCCTGCTCCAGCTTCACGCTTGGAGCCGTCGAAGTGCATCGTCCATGACTGCGACATGTCTAGGGTGTCTGGCAGCTGCAGCTCCATCCAGTGTACAAGGAAGTCCGGGAGGACTTGAGATTTGATTGCGAGTCTCTTCTCGTAGACGATGTCCAGGGGTGACAGCTCGATGCCCCACAGGGCCACGCGTCTTGTGGCCTCTGGGTTATTCAGGATGCTGTTCAGGGGTGCCTCATTGACGACCATCACCTGGTGCTCTTGGAAGTAATGGCTCAGCCGTCGAGCCGACGTGAACACGCCGTAGGCGAGTTTCTGGTAGTGAGGGTACCTCTGTTTTGTTGGCGTCAGTACCTCGCTGAGGTAGTAGATTAGGCATTGGACCCCGTGGGTCTTGCCTTCTTCGGGTCGTTAGACCACTAGCACGGTGCTGACCACTTGGTGTGTGGCTGCTATGTATAGCATAAGAGGCTCACGCTCCTTTGGCGTGACCAGGACGGGCGAGGTGGAGAGTAGCTGTTTGAGGCTTTCGAACGTGTCATCGGCTTCGGGCGTTCACTCGAATTTATCTGCCTTCCGTAGCAGCCGGTAGAATGGCAGGGCCTTCTCGCCCATGCGGCTGATGAATCTGCTCAACGCCGCTATTCGTCCTGCGAGCTGCTGGACACCCTTGAGGTTTTTCGTCTTCTCCATCGCCATGATGGCTCTGATTTTCTTCGGGTTCGCCTCGATCCCTCGCTGAGAGATGAAGTACCCAAGCAGCCGACCCAATGGGACGCCGAAGGCGCACTTTTCGGGGTTGAGTTTGATCCTGTAGCGATCGAGGTTGTCGAACGTCTCGCGGAGATCGTCGATAAGTGTCCTCGCCTCCCTGGTTTTTATGACTATGTCGTCAACATAGACTTGAACGTTGCGACCGATCTGGTCCTTGAGGCATGCCTGCATGCATCGCTAGTACGTGGCACCTGCGTTCTTTAGCCCGAAGGGTATTGTGTTGTAGCAGAACACTCTGAACGGTGTGATAAACGCCGTTTTCTCCTGATCTTCGACCTTGAGTCGAATCTGGTTGTAGCCTGAGTAGGTGTCGAGGAAGGAGAGTTTCTCGCAACCTGCAGTCGAATCGATTATCTGATCGATCCGAGGAAGAGGGAAGTGGTCCTTTGGGCAGTGCTTGTTTAGCGATATGAAATCCACACATATCCGCAGGATGTCCGTGTCCTTCTTTGGGACCATCACTGTATTTGCAAGCCACTCGCTTTCTTTGATTTTCCTGATGAAGTCTGCAGCGAGTAGTCTGTTGATTTCTTTGCCGATAGCTTCGGCCCATGGCTCGGATAGTCTCCGGATGGACTGCTTGACGGGCTTGGTGTCTGGAAAGACGTTGAGTGCGTGCTCGGCGAATTACCTGGGAACTCCTGGCATGTCCGCAGGACACCAGGCGAAGATTTCCCAGCGCTCACGGAGGAATTCGACGAGCGCGCCTTCCTATGCGGGGCTAAGGTCGTTGGCGATCAGCGCCGTCTTGGAGGCATCCGTCGGATGGACTTGCACCTTCTTTGTGTTGACGGTGGAGTCGAAAGACATGTCAGGTGCGTTTTGTCGTGCGACTGGGGGTGCCCCATTGTCCGTCACCTCGCGGAGCCTTAGGAGCTCCTCCTGCATGCCAAATGACTGGGAGATTCTGTTGAAATCTCTGTCGCATTGGTCCGATCGGGTGAAGCTCCCGTGGACTGTGATGACGCCCTTTGGTCCTGGCATCTTGAGTAGCAGGTATGCATAGTGTGGGACAGCCAAGAACCTTAGGAATGTTACACGCCCGAGGATGGCGTGGTACTGTGATGGCCAGTCCACCACTTCAAATTCGAGCCGTTCCATTCGGAAGTTGTCCGGCTTGCCGAAGATGACGGCGAGCCATATTTTGCCCAGGGGGAATATGCCCTTCCCTGGAACGATTCCGTGGAATGTTGTGTCTGACTGTTCCAGGCTGCACTGCGGGATCCGCATTGCTGCTAGAGTGCTTGCGAACATCAGGTTGATGCCGCTGCCGCCGTCCATGAAGACGCCACTCATCTCGAAACCTCCGATCTGCGCCTCCAGCACCAGGGCAGCGCGACCTAGGCGAGGGATCTGGCAAGGGTGATCCGAACGACTGAACGTGATGCAGGACTCCGATCTGCTGAGGTACTCAGGGATGGCGGGTGGAGTTGCCACGGCCAGGTTGATCTGTCGGGTGATTTTCTTCTGCACCCTATTCGTGGGGCGCCCCTTCTGGATCATCAGTGCTCCTTTCGGCTGGGGATACCCATTCCCAGCGTTGTTCTATGCTGGTGCGACTGGTTGGTTCGGGCCTCCTACAGGTGGCGGTGGAGGAGCTCCATGCGCTATTTCACCTGGCGCGGGTGTGTTTATGAATGCAGGGATTGGGGCTTGCTGCCTCATCTGCACCATGCTTTTGCTGAGTTTCTGGAACTCGCGACAGTCCTTGAGCATGTGGCTCGCCTTCTTTTTGCCATCCTGCTTGTCGACGTAGAAGTGGATGGTGGATGGACCCGAAAGCTTTTCGTATGCTGAGGGTCCGCTATCGCGGTCGCGGCGCTGCCACGACTGCGCTGGGCGTCCCCCGTCGCGGAAGTTTCCTCCGCGGTATCCTCCGTTGTTGCGGTTGGCGTCGTTGCGGCGATCGGCGTAGCCGGCCGCGACCATGTCGGGTCCGTCGCAATCGTCGTAGACACGCGATCTTCTTTTGCTACGGCGCTCTCGTCGTCGACCGTAGTCGTCTTCTTCTTCCGATTGTGCGCGGTGGATGGAGTCTTCTCCGTCAGCCCACCTGTTGGCGATGTCCATGAGGTGGTCGAGTGTTTTGGGCTTGACGCGCCCAAGTTCCTCCTTGAAGTCTTGGCGCTTGACGCCGTCCCTGAAGGCGTCGATGGCCCTCTCTTCGGAGATGTGCGCTGCGGAGTTCTTTGTGTTGGACCAGCGTAGTATGTACGAGCGAATGGATTCGCCAGTTCGTTGAGTGCAGGCTCGCAACTCTTCGATTGAGGCGGGCCTCTTGCTGGTGCCCTTGAAGTTTCGGATGAAGCTGTAAGCTAGCTCATCCCAGCTTCGGATGGACCCTGAAGATAGGCTGCTGAGCCAGATCCGGGCTGCGCCTATCAGCTGCAACTGAAGGCATTGCATGGCAGTCTCCTTGTTTCCACCGTGCAGTTTGACGGATGATAAGTGGTCGCTGAGCCAAGCTTTTGGGTCCTGAGTGCCGTCGAACTTCGGAGTATCCGAAGGAAGCTTGAAGTTGCACGGCATTCGTGTACGTCGGACGGATCTGCTGAAGCATCGGGCTCCACAGAGTTCTCATTCGTCTTCGTCCATCTCGGATTCAGACGAGCATGCACGCTTGGCTCGCGCTTTGTCGATTTTCCGCTGTGTGAGCGCATATCTGGCGTCGTAGTCGCGGTCGTGGCGGCGCGAACTCTTCTTCCTTCGAGGAAGGTCATGTTCCTCTTCTTCGGATGAAGGGGTGGGGCTGCGATCGAACCTGACCGGAGCTTTCTTCTTCGGCTCCGTGGGAGCTTCCTGGTGGAGCGTGGCTCCGACGAGTCCGAGTCCGGTAAGTGCGGACTTGTGCATGGCCCTCTTCGGGTCCCCTCCGGCGGTGGGTGGGCCGCGAGGTACGCAGTGGCTGCCATGATCGCAGCCTGCGGCGTTTTCGGGATGACGTTGCCGTCGGCGTCCATTTCCATGAAGGATGTGTGGAGGGTTCGGGTCACCTCCCGGCGCTCCTTGGGGTCCATGTTCTCCACCCGAGAGCGGTGCTTGTTGCCTTGGTTGGCATTCGAGCTAGAGCCGATGCCCATGGCGGAGAGCGCAGCTCGTCGCGCACTGGACTCTGAGGCTGCTTGCTTGCATTTGTCGAGCACCTCCTGCATCTTGACCTGCTTCTTGTGCTCCTCGATCAGGAGCAGGTGGTAGGCCATCAGCAGATCCCGGGAGGAGTCTGCAGGCAGGACTATGTTCCCTGCCACGGCGTTGCGGGCTTGGGCCCATCCTTCTTTGCTAAGGCGGATGACGTGGCCGTTGTTTTCCCCTTTGGGTGGGGGGACTGGCTTCTTATATTCCCGCTATTTCGTTCTGGCGGGTTAGGTGGCGGGTTGGGTGTTTGCTGATCCACGTCGCTCTGGATGACTACGGCGCATTGGTAGCACTCGTAGATTGGTCCGCTGCTGCCACATCTTTCAGATCCGGAACCGTAGGTCCCTGCATCCGATGGCGGATCGCACAGATCGGAGTTGTAGCTGCTGCTGTCGTAGGAATCATCTGTTGATGATATTGTGCGTAGCACGGGGTGTGGGGTCCACGAAGCGGGCCTGATTGATGGTAGGGGCACCCGCTCAGGGAGGCGGAGAGTGCTAGTTTGTCCCACCTGGAAGCAGAATCTCCCGAACAAGATTTCGAGTCTGTCGCCTACGGGCTCGAAGTCCTTCATGGTGGCCGGTGAGTGGGCGGTGAAGTCGAAAACGCCGAAGAGGAGGTGACTCTCCGTCGCTGCAGAGTTGTAGATCGATCGGGTTGGCACCGTCATGACCGCACAATCAGCGTCCCCAGTTCCCACGGACAGCGCCAATTGACGAGGTTTGATCGCATCAATGCCCATTGTTATGGACTTGGGTTTTGGAGAAGATGGGGATGCTGGAGATCGTGGAACGGTTAGCAAACAAGCAACACGGGGACACAAAGTTTACCCAGGTTCAGGCCCCCAGAGAGAAAACCCTACTCCTGCTTGTCTGCTCTTGATTACGGCGGAACCGAAAGTTACAGGGGTGCACAGATGCGATCTGGCGTGGAGGTGTGTATGTGAAAGTATGAGTCGAGAGATCTAGGTCGTGCCCTCCTGGCCTTTATATAGACTTAGGCAGGTCCTGGGCATAGACCTAGTCGGTTACAGGTTCTAGGGTTTTACCCCTTTGAATTTCCTATCTACTCTAGTCTTGCTCTCCAAGGATCCGAAGGCGTCATAGGCCTGGGCCACCCGAAAGTCTTCATGGGCCGGCGTATATTTGCCGTGGGCCTTCCTTGGGCTGGACCAGGTATGTTGAGATCATGCACCCGCGGGGTATAACCATGTCATTCGCGGATCGATAAGATCCACGAGGCCCGGGAAGGACCATACCTGGGACCACGTTGCTTTGGACCTGCTATACGGTCCGCAACTTACCCCAAAGGTTTCCGGATTGACAAGACCATCAAGCCCTATGACGGCACCGCCAAGACAGCCACATGGTTGCAGGACTACGGCAATGCGGTGGAGATTGCCGGAGGCAACCCCAACGTCGTTGTCAAGTACCTCCCATTAATGTTGGCGGGCACGGCCCGTCAATGGATCGACGACTTGCCGGAGAAGTTTATCTACAACTGGTTGGACATGCAAGAAGCGTTCACCAAGAACTTTGAAGGTACATACAAACGTCCCTGCACTGTGGGCGATCTACAGCGGTGCGTGCAAGAGAAATATGAGACATCTCGCGCCTACCTCTCCCGCTGGCTGGATATGAAGAACTCCTGCGGAGGAGTGCACGCTCAGACCGCCATGGCCGCCTTCATCGATGGATTGGAAAGAGGCACGTTGCTCCGATATAAGCTGAAGCGCTTGTAGGACAATCACCAGCTTGACTTGAATCAGATGATCCAGTTAGCCAGAGAGTTCGCAGCTGCCGACGACGATGCTCGTGGCTCCTTGCCAGCAATGGCCATTCCAACTCAAGCTCGGAGGAATAGCATTACAAAGCGAAAAACCTCTCCAGAAGAAAAGCAATCTACCAACATGGTCGCTATGACTTTTGCAGGACGAGGTGATGGCGGACAGCATGGCCGAGGAAGGGGAGCTGGTCGTGGGCAGCAGTGAGGAAGCGAAACTACCTCGGCGCCGCTCCGCGTTCGCCAAACCTACGAGGAGTACCGCGATATGCCGTGCCTCGTACACCTCAACGTCAACGGCAAATCCACCCATACCAATCAACCCTGCAAGTTCGTCAATGACCTCAAGGAAGACCCGGAGTCCGGCTACAAGCAAAGTCGGAAGAACAGACCGCGAGGCAAGAGCAAAGGGAATAAGAAGGAGGAGGAGTCCAAGGATTCAAGTGACATGGATGAGGACATTGACCCCAAGCACTTAGCGACGACAAGGGCAAGAACCCCTTCACAAAGAAGGCTCCAGTCTACCACACTTTCCTTGGCACCCCCACCGTCTGACAACAGAAGAACTCTCTGAGGATCCTGATGGCCACTCTCCCCCCAGTTCCCCAGTACCTGCGCTGGTTGGAGGTTCCAATCACTTGGGACAGGACGGACCACCCAGACCTTATACCTACAGAGAACTAGTATGCCATGGTCATCAACCCCTTGATTGACGGTGTGGAGTTCACCAAGTGTATGGTGGATAGTGGAAGCAGCATCAACATCATGTACCTGGATACACTGCAGAAGATGAACTTGACGGAGGCAAACTAAGGCGGACCAACACCATCTTCCACGGCGTAGTTCCTGGTTGGGAGGCTCGGTCCCTTGGATGCATTACACTTCAGGTTGCCTTTGGCGATGTTAACAATTATCGGCAAGAGCGCATGACCTTTGAGGTAGTCCCCTTCAAGAGCGTGTACCACGTCATATTCGGCCGCGACATATTCCACACGTTCATGGCCAAGCCATGCTTCGTCTACAACAAACTCAAGATACCCGGGCCAAACGGTGTCATCACCGTATCCGGAAGCTTTACCAAGGCAAGGGACTGCGAGATCAATGAAGCAGCCATTGCGGAAGCTGTCCTCTACAGCGAAGAATTCAAAGAGATCCAGAGCAAGGTCGATGACTTAGAGATGCCCGCGTCGAAGAAGCAGATTTCCGACTCCGCTCCTGCGTTCAAGGCCGCCATCGAGACCAAGCCGGTGGAACTTGTGGTAGGCGATGCCTCCAAGGTCACCGCCATTGGGACGAACCTGGACCCCAAATAGGAAAGCGCGCTCGTCGAGTTCCTCCGTGAGAATAGGGACATCTTTGCCTGGCAACCTTCCGACATGAAAGGTGTACCTAGGGAACTTGCCGAGCGCAGCTTAAACATTGATCCGAAATCCAAACCAGTGAAACAACCTCTACGATGCTTTGGAGATGAGAAGAGACGCGCCATTGGCAAAGAGATAGCTAGGTTACTTAAGGCTAGATTTATTCGAGAAGTCCTTCACACCCAATGGGTGGCCAATCTTCTACTTGTCCCCAAAAAGGGAACCAATGAATTAAGAATGTGTGTTGATTACACCGGCTTGAACAAAGCATGTCCCAAAGATCCATTTGCTTTGCCTCACATTGACCAAGTCATTGACTCGACGGCTGGCTCGGAACTTTTGTGTTTTCTCGATGCAGACTCAGGATACCACCAGATCAAGATGAGGAAGTCGGACCAATTGGCCACTTCGTTCACTACCCCATATGACATGTTTTGCTATGTCACGATGCCCTTTGGGCTGAAAAATGCAGGTGCTACCTACCAGCGGACAATGCAACGTTGCCTTCACGACCAAATTGGTCGGAACGTTCATGCCTATGTGGACGATATTGTGGTGATGTCTAAAAAGTCAAATGACTTAATCTCCGACTTAAAAGAAACCTTTGATAATCTCTGGAAATACAACATGATGCTTAACCCTAAGAAGTGCGTCTTCGGGGTACCAGCCGGCAAATTGTTGGGTTTCATCGTTTCCCATCACGGAATCGAGGTCAACCCGAAGAAAATCAAGTCCATCTTAAACATAAACCGTCCGACATGCCTAAAGGACATCCAACAACTAACAGGTTGTGTTGCAGCAGTTAGTCGGTTCGTCAGCCGACTTGGAGAGAAGGCTCTGCCGCTGTACAAGTTGCTGAAGAAGGCGGACAAATTCACGTGGACGAACGAAGCAGACACAGCATTGAAGCAGCTCAAGGAGATTCTTTCCTCAGCGTCTATCCTTGCAGCACCCGAGCCTGGTGGGCCCCTGTTAATCTACATGGAGGCAACCAACCGGGTAATCAGCATCGTCGTTGTGGTAGAGCGGAAGGAACCAGGCTATGAGCACGGAGTTCAATGACCATTTTACTACGTGAGCAAGGTCTTGACGGAGTCCAAGCAGCGTTACCCGCACTACCAGAAGATAGCTTATGGAGTATTCCTTACTTCTCGGAAGCTGAGGCATTACTTTTAGGAGCACCTAATCACAGTGGTGAGCAAGACTCCGCTATCCGACATAATCAACAACAGTGACGCCATAGGAAGGGTCGTGAAGTGGGGCATTGAACTTGCCGCCTTCGAGATCACTTACAAGAGACGCGATGCTATCAAGTCACAAGCCTTGGCGGATTTTGTTGCAGATTGGACGGAGATGCCGGATGCTACTCCGTTGCCGGAACCAGAGTACTGGGTGACGCACTTTGACGGATCAAAGCTGCTCAACGGCTCGGGGGCTGGTGTATTGATACAATCACCAACAGGAGACAAGCTACACTACCGTGTAGCCAAGGATATTGGCATCAAGCGCATAGTTTGCTGTGGAGATTCCGACTTGGTTGCCCAGCAGGTGGCTGGCACCTGGAATGCGCGGAACCCTATGATGGCGGCATATCGAGACGAAGTGGACGAGATAGCCAAGAGCTTCTTGGGCTACGAAGTCAAGTATGTGCCTAGGGAGCAAAACGAGGCGGCTGATCTGCTATCTAAGGTCGGATCAGGGCGTAAAAGAATTCCGCCAGGAGTTTTCCTAGAGCATCTGCGCACACCATCTGTGAAGGGAGATGACATCGACAACCCGGATCGAGCTGACTCTTTCGTCAACATGGTGACAAAGGTCCCTCCGGCTTGGACAAAACCGTTCATGGAATATCTCGAACACGGAAATTTGCCGGACGACGAGGTCGAAAGACGGCAAATAGTACGACGAGCAAAGGGTTATACCATAATCAATGGGTAACTCTACAAAAGGAGAACTACTGGTGTATACCTAAAGTGTGTTTTCTAGCTAGAAGGTATGGAAATCCTACGCGAAATCCACCTCGGAGATTGCGGGCATCACGCCACTCCTCGATCGTTGGTCGCGAAATCCTTCCGGCAAGGATTCTACTGGCTAACCGCGAAGGTGGACGCCGACAAGCTAGTTGAGACATGCATGGGATGCCAGTATTATGCCCGACAACCACATGTTCCTGCTGAAGAATTGTGAACGATACCAATAACATGGTCGTTTACATTCTGGGGGATAGACATGGTGGGACCGTTACAGACGGCACCTTGTGGATTTACACATCTGCTTGTAGCAGTTGATAAATTCACTAAATGGATAGAAGCTAAACCCGTTAGAAAGCTTGATGGGGCAACTGCCCTCAGGTTTGTCCGGGATCTAGTGGTGAGATTTGGTCTCCCACATAGCATTATCACCGACAACGGCAGCAATTTGTCACTCAGAGAAGTGGAGGCTTATTGTTGGGAGAAAGGCATCCGACTTGACCTTGCATCTGTGGCACACCCACAATCCAATGGTCAAGTTGAGCGAGCCAATGGATTAATTCTGCAGGGAATCAAGCCACGTCTTGAGGCACCGCTACATAGAGCAGCTGGAGCCTGGGCAGAAGAATTGCCATCTGTGCTATGGAGTTTACGAACTACACCCAATAGATCCACCGGCTACACCCCTTACTTCATGGTATATGGATCAGAAGCAATCCTGCCTTCCGACATCCTTCACGACACACCAAGAGTTGCCGCCTACGACGAAGATGACGCTGAAGAATCCAGACGCCTAGATGTGGACCTTCTCGAGGAGGAGCGCGTTTTGGCATGCCAAATATCAACCATCTACTAGCAAAACCTACGCAGCTACCATAGTCACCGCATTTGGCATCGCTCATTTAAAGAGGGGGATTTGGTGCTTCGACTTAAGCAGAAGAAGTCGCACAAATTATCCCCGCCATGGGAAGGACCGTTCATCATAAGCAAGGCGCTACTCAATGGGTCTTACTACCTTGTTGACAATCGTGAACTAAAGGATAGACCCAACGAGGATCATAAGCGTAAGTGACGTGACCCGGATGATGACTACCCGGAGCTTGATCGGCCATGGAACATAGCACAGCTATGTCCTTTCTACACTTAGCATTTTTTATCTAATTGTGTACTCCTTATATGATCAATGAAATAAAGCTCTCTGGTTCACTCATATTTCTGAGTCTTTTACCTCCTTTAGTGTTCATTTTTGGATCATGTAAAACCTTTATGCACAAGTTTTGTGATTGCACTTGTGAAAATTCCGCCTACGGGCGTTAGCTTAAGATTTCTGGTCTACACATTCTTTGTCGTTTTCATGTGGATTCTGGAGTAGTGACTTTTGGCACTTATTGTCGGTGATTTTGTGCTTAGGTTATTAACGATGCCATTGGGCATCATCACCTGAGCGCATGGTTCCTACGAGTCTTCCAACTCACGAAAGGTCAAGCATAAGAACCAAAGTAATGGATAAGCCAGCACTTGCTTAAAAAATATATACATGCTGGAAACTGATTCTTAAGTAGCAGGACATGCAACATTGTTTTCCGCCTTAAGTTACATCATTAAGTTTTTTCCGCCTATGCACCAAAAGTGAAACAAATATTACAAAGTTGTTCTTCATTCCTTTGGCGCAGGAGACTTAGAAGCAGCGTCATCACCAGCCGGAGAACCACCCTCGAAGTCGGCGTTGTGGAGGGACTCAGAGGAACCTTGGTTGCCGTTGTCGATGATGTTCATTGGCACAAAGACGTCGATGTCCACCAACTCGGCAACTCTGGTGTCATAGCCCGTGAGCGACGACAAGATGGATTCATGGTTAATCTCTTTGCCATCGTCGTCTACGTCGGGAATACCAGAGGTCACCATGTCAATGTCGGCATCTTCATAGTGTGCCTTCACCATTGACAGCGCCATCCTTGCGCCAGCCCGTGCACATGAAGCTTTCCAGCTTTTGATACGCATGGGGGCTCGGCGCAGAATCTTCGAGTACTTCGCCACGGAGTCTGATGCCTTGATATTTATCTAGAGGGGCTTGGCGATCTCCTTGGATTGCGTGATGGCGGTGTTGATAAAGTTACCGGCAAGAACCATGCATTCCTTGGCTGGAGGAGGCGATCGGATTAAACCCATAGGAGCTGCAAATTCCGACAAGGAGCGCATGAGTTCAATAATTCAGAGTACCCAGACTACATAAATCCAAGACGGAGAAAACTTACTGAAAATGCTGGCCTCATCTTGCCAAAGGGTGTCCGCCAAGGATACTTTCTATTGTTGGAAGAGCTTATACGCCTCGCTATGGCGTCGATTCTGCTCATCGGCAGCTTTCTTCGGATCTTTTAAGATCGCAATCTCCTCCTTCAAGCGATTGATTTCCTCGGTGGCGGAGTCCTGCAAGGCTTTCATTGACTCCTCATGCATTTTCAGCATGTCTTTCCTCTCCTGCTTAAGAATTTCGTTCTCGCTATCCAGCTCTTGAATGTGCTTGGATTGCTCGACAATATTCTTGGCCTTGGCGATGGTTTTTGCAAGTCGGAGAAAGCAAAGTACACAGTGAGTACTCGGAGAATATGGGCACAAAACCAAGTTGGAATGTGAAAAAGAAAATAGACGCTTGCTCTTGGTGATCTGTTCCTTCAAGAAGGCAGTTTTACCCTTTTCAGCTTCCAAGTCTGCGCGCATCTTCTGGTACTTGTCATTAGCCATGCCCCTCCGAGCACTCTCGTTCTATGGAAAAAAGGGTCAAAGTTAAAACGTTGTTTGGTCTGCTTGGAGCATCTAACCGGAAGTTTTCCACCTAGACGCTCGGGGGATACAACGAGAGTTTTTAACTTAGCAATATGCTTAGCTTTTCTTTAAGTATCTAGTCGGACCTAATTCAGTTTTCAACAAGAGGCTTGGGGGCTACAGTATGGAAATTTATAAACACTGCGTATGCTACTCTTAAAGCATCTAGTCGGAACATTTCATTCCAACTACATGCTTGGGGGCTACAGTGAGAGGTTTTCTAACTTAGTCACTCTTAGAGCATATAGATGCAAAAACCTATGGTTTTTCCGTCTACATCCTCGGGGGCTACAGTGGGATACTCATATAAAATGCAAAAGGCAAATAAAACTTACAAGTACGATGATCTTGAGGTTTGTAGCACTCTCGGCCAGCAGCTTGCCAAAGGATTCGTTGTTTCCTTGCAATATTTCTGCTTGCCGGCGGAGCTCCTCTAGACCGCACGTCGGAGATGTCGGCGCCGCACCAGGAACCAAAGCAGTGCTACCCGGAGTAAGTACCGGATATACTATCTTTGGATAGGCTATGGTTTTATTGGGTGCGGGGGTGCCACCAACGACAGAGGTACCTGCTTCCACCACTGCCTTACCGCCACCGATGGCATCCTTAGCCGGAGCTTCAGCCATTTGGTGGGCAGCACTCTCCTGTGTCGCCTGCTCACCGACGACAGCAACCTCGGTAGAGGCACCTGAGTCCACCTCCATGGCGGAAGGGCCAGATGCCTCCTTAGCTTCTGAGCTTGTCGGGGCAAACGAAGGCTTGACGGAGGGAGTGGTAGGGGTGATGGTAGGAGATGCGTCGCGATGCAGCATTTCCTTGATGGTTCTAGAAGCCCCCAATTTGGAGGTCTTCTTGAGGCTGGTCGTGGCTTTCTTCCTGAAACGTGCAAAATGCATAAGTACAGGAGCAAGACAGATAAATAGACAATGTCAGAGGAAGAGAATCTTACACAAGTGGGGGTGCTTTGGCAAAGGGGATCCCAGTAACTTTTTTCTTTTCCGCCTCCAGGGCGGCGGTAGTCTTCTTGGAGGCTCCACCCTCCGTCTTCTTCTTCTTGCCTCCGTCGGCAGCGTCAGAGGTGGAGCTCTTCCGCTTTCGCGCCAACAGAGCATCGTCGTCGGACACGACCGTGACTTCCTTCATCTTTGGATCATAGATTTGGGCAGCCGGTTGTCCTCCTCTAGATCGCTAAGCTGTTAAGTGAGAAGTCACCATGTTAGATGAGATGACATCTGCAAGATGGAAGAACTGGAGTATATGTCGTACACGGAAAATAAATACCTACATTTGGGCACTTGCCGTCTACGAACATGTCGTAGGTGATGGTGAAGCCACTCTTCTTGTCCTTCACCTTGACGATGTCCTTAAGGAGGAGCTTGACGGAGTCGCTCAAGAAGTTATCCATGGAGATGCGGAGGCTATCCCTTCTATCGCTGGTATACTCGTGCATGAGCTTCGCGTGGTGTTGCAGAGGTTGGATTCGCCTGATGAACCAGCACATGGCTAGGTCCAAGCCGGTCAAACCCGTCTCTACAAACCATTCTATCCGCCTTATGGCGCGGGAAGCATCGAGGTTGGAGGGAAGGGAGGCCTAGGATCTCCATGACGAGGCTTCAGCGGTGGCTCCGTCAACGAAGTCCGGGTACGTTACTTGTCGGCCAGCCAGAGGAATGTCTGGGCCGTAGAAGTACGTATGTTGCCAATTTTTGCAGGACTCGTGGCCGACGATGTCGGGGAACCGCCGGCCAGGTCGAATCTTGAAGCTTATGGTGCCGTAGTTCCTAAGTTCTTCCTTACTAGCTCCGGCTTCACGTTTTACGGTGAAGAAGTACACGAAGAGGTCTAACCTAGGCTTTATCCCTAAGTAACCCTCACAGAGCTTCGCGTAGTTTCTAAGCGCTAAGATACTATTGGGAGAAAGATTCAGGGGCTAGACCCTATAGTGGTTCAAGACGGAGAGGAAGAAGTTGGAGATGGGCAGGGAGACGATGCGTACCAGTTGGGCTTTGAGGTACACCTTTTCCCCGTCTTGGGGAGAAGGTGTCACCTCGCCGGCCGGCACCGCCCGCCAGGCGAGCCCCTCCATCGCAGGGAGGTAGCCCTCGGCGATCAGCTCTTGGATGTCACGGTCGGTGATATCTGAGCCGCGCCAGTCGCCCTTGTGCGAATCTAGCTCCTCCTCCAACGGCTCTAGCGCCGCCAGATTGTGGTCACCGCTGGTGGAATCAATCACCGCCATGACGGGGATGACCAAGCCCTCTGGGGGCACGACGACCGAGCTCGCCGGCTTCGACGTGGCTTCGCTCGACGCCGCCATGGAGGGAGAGGTGCTGCTGCTAGCCATGGAGTGAGTATGAAGATGGCTGGTGCGGATTGAGGCTAGGGTTTTTCGCGAGTTCGGCGCGGAGAGCTCGAGGGGGCACGCGCTGGAAGAAGAAGACGACGTGAGGAGAGAATGAGGTAAAAGGTAGAAATTCCACCATGGTTTCTATTTATCATCCCCAGCATCAAGATTCGTGCAGCTTGATCGGACGGTTGCCACGTAGACGACGTGTTCGCGAACGTGCGCGGAAATTTCGCCACGTCTCCAACCGTCGCCGCCAACGGTTCGTATCGCTCGCGCGGGGAAATCAGACATGATTGTGTTCTCTGCATGTGTGAGTTACGAGGCGTCGCTGACCTAAGCCTACGTCGTCCTAGCTGACATAGGCAGATGATCCGTCACATCGGAAGATTCCGGCATGGACGGATCAAGTCCGGCTACGGAAGAGTACGATGGAAGATTCAGCATTTCTCCGACTTACATAATGAAGACGGAGAAAACCTTGCAGGGTTCTTTGGGAGGCCTACAAGATATTTCTTGACGATTTGCCGACATCCATCTAGACGGAGCATTCCACATGAAGAGGCAAGACGGCGCAAGATCTCGAAGTTCTCCGGGGGCTACTGTTGGGGATATGCTATATGGGTATCCTCATAGTATGTCTCCTATCCGGATAACCCGGGTGGCCCATAGTTGGTAGCATGGCCTATGGCCTGCTGGGCGGCCCAGTTAGATGGATCCAGAAGGGAGGCCCATGCCGGATAAAGGAAGGCTACGGTGGATTCACCAGCGTACCCGGAGCCTTGGAGTGCAAGATACACAAGACTAGTAATAGATGGTGTAGGACTCTGTAACCTGTCTGGTCAAGGACTTTTCCCTGTAACCCTAGGACCTGGCGACTATATAAGTCGGGCCTATGGGAGCCTTTAGGGCATCGATTCATACAACCTCACACAGCGAAACTTGTTGGAATTATGCCCCTAGAGGCAATAATAAAGATGTTATTATTATAATTCTTGTTCATGATAAAGTTTATATTCCATGCTAGAATTGTATTAAGAGGAAACTTTAATACTTGTGTGGTTTGTGAACAACACCGTGTCCCTGGTACGCCTCTATGAACTAGCTCATTGATTAATGATGGTTAAGGTTTCCTAACCATAGACATGAGTTGTCGATTAATAATGAGATCATATCATTGGAAGAATGATATGATGGACAGACCCAAATTAAGCAGAGCAATTAGATCGTGTCATCGTGTTCATCTTTGCGAAGCTTTTCCTATGTCAAATATTGTATTCCTTAGACCATGAGATAATGCAACTGCCTGGTATCGGAAGAAAGCTTTGAGGTCATCAAACGTCATCCTATGAGAGGGTGATCATAAAGGTGTCTCTCAGGTGATCGGAAAGTACCTGTTGGGTTGTATGTATCGAGATGGGATTTGTCCCTCCCAAGTCGGAGAGATATACTTCGGGCCCACTCGGTAATAGATATCAACACCGCTTGCAAGCACGTGGTTAAGGAGTTAATCACAAAGTGATATCGGATTACGGAACGAGTAAAGTACTTGCTGAGAACGAGATTGAACTAGGTATGCCGATGCCGAAGATCGAATCTCGGGCAAGTAAAATATCGCGTGACGAAGGGAATATATATATGGGATTGATTGAATCCTGGCATCGTGGTTCATCCGATATGATCATCGATGAATGTGTGGGAGTCAATATGGGTTTCCAGACCCTGCTGTTGATTATTGATAGAAGATCATGTCTGCATATTCTCGAACCAGCAGGGTCACACACTTAACATGTCTCGACGCTAGGATAGAATGGATAATTGGTTTATAAGTTTTTGTTCGGAGTCTCGGATGAGATCCAGGACATCACGAGAGGTTCCGGAATGGTCCGGAGAATAAGATTCATATAAGGCAAAGCAGATTTTGGAGTTCGGAATTGTTTCGGGTTGTTCGGTATTGTACCGGAAGCTTCTAGAACCTTTCGGAGTGGGACCAACGTGGCCCCACTTGTCGGGAGGGGGCATGGGCCTACGAGGGAGTTCCCTGGTCACATTGGTCCAGGGGCACAAGGCCCCATAGGACCAGCCGGCCAAGCCCTAGGGGAAACCCTAGGGGAGCTTCTAGAAGGGGGGAACTTGCCCCCCACTCCTCCCTCCTTGGCCGTCGGCCCTAGGGCTTGGGGAGGGGAAAGGGCCAGCCACCCACCCCTCTATATAAAGAGGGCTGGGGGCGCACCCTCCCTACACCTCCTCCTCAAGCCCTAGCCGCCCTGCTGCCCTCCTCTCTCTCTCCCTCCCGACTGCGCGTAGGCGAAGCCCTGCCACAGAAACTCTTCACCACTTGCACCATGCCGTTGTTTTGTAGATCCAATCTATCTCTCCACCCCACTTGCTGGACCGAGGAAGGAGGAGACGTCGAGGTGCCGCACGTGTGCATCTCTCGGAGGCATCGCAACTTGCGGTGTTAGATCGGATCGGATCGCCAGGAGGAGAAGCGAGTACGACTACATCAACCACGTTCCGTTGAACGTTCCGATGTGCGAATCTTCAAGGGTATGAAGATCTCATATATTCCCCCCTCGTTGTTTGCATCTCCTAGATTAGATCTTGGCTTTTCCCGTTCGCATCCGTAGAAAATTTTGATTTACTATGCTGCGAAACCCTTCAGTGGTATCAGAGCTAGATCTATGCGTAGATGTGTTTCACGAGTAGAACACAACATGCTTGTTGCGGGCGTTGATGTTTTCTGTTGTAAGCCTCTTGTTTGTGTACTTCTTATGACGCGGGATAGTGAGATCGAAGCGGTCCAGGCCAACTTTACGCGACCTCGTTCGCGAGACCGGCTCCGCACTTGACGTGTGGCTTGTTCCACACATGCGGCTGGTGGATGCCAGTTTCTCTCACTATAGTTGTCATGGGATTTACACCGGAGTTTGGCAACCATAATATCACCGTTGTGGCTTTCCGTAGGTAATAATTGTTCTTAGCTTGTTACTCCCATAAGCCACGTAAAACATGCAACAACCGGAGTGTTTTCTGTGATATGGTATGGCCCAAGATGTGATGTGTATGTTGTATGCAATGATCATGTTTTGTAATGTTTCACGACTTGCATGTCGATGAGTACACAACCGGCAGGAGCCATATGGTTGTCTTTATAATTGTGTATGACCTGTGTGTCAACTTCTTATACGTCATGTAATAGCTTTACTTTATCGCTAAGTAGTTAGCAAATAGTTGTAGTTGATATTCGTGGTGGAGGCAATCATGGTGGAGTGATGGAGATCATGCTGGCACGCACAAGATGGAGATCACTGCACGAAGATTGGCTATACCATGTCACATAAAGTTATATGCATGTGATGTTTATCCTTTTATGTATCTTATTATGCTTAGGTCGCGACGGTAGCATTATAAGATGATTCCTCACTTAAAGATCAAGATAAAACTGTGTTCTCCCTATGTATGCACCGTTGCAAAAGTTCGTCGTGTTCAAGCATCACGTGATGATCGGGTGCTATAAACTCTACGTTCACATACAACGGGTGCAAGCCAGTTTTGCACACGCGGAAATACTTGGGTTTGACTTGACGAGCCTAGCATGTACAGACATGGCCTCGGAACACACGAACCGAAAGGTTAAGCATGAGTCATATGAATGATATGATCGACACTTCGTTGTCCACCATTGAAACCACATCTCTTCTTGTGAAGATCGGATTAGGTGTGGTGAATTTGGATCATGTTCACTAAACAACTTGAGGGATGTTGAATTTAGTGGGAGTTCATCTAGTAATTTGATTAAGTTCAACTAGTTATCATGAACATAGTCTAAATTGTACTTGAAAATTTTGTAGATCAAATGGCTAAATCCAACTTCAACTTCAACGTTTTTGCTGAGAAAGAAAAGCTTAAGAACAATGGGTCTAACTTCACCAACTGGTTCCGCAATCTGAGAATCATTCTCGCTAGCGGACAAAAGGACTATGTCCTTGAGAAAGCGCTAGGTGACGCCCCTGCTGTAGATGCACCGGCTGATGAGAAAGCTGTTTATCAGTCACGCAAAGATGATTATGGTGTGATTAAGAGCACCATGTTTTTTGCTATGGAATTGGACCTTCAAAATCGTTTTGAGGATTTCCCCGGGCCCTTTGAGATTCTTGAGGAACTGAAAACTATGTTTCAGACTCAGGCCCGTTCTGAGAGATATGAGATCTCTGAGAAATTCTTTAACTGCGAGATGGAGGAAGGGAGTTCCGTTAGTGAGCACGCCATAAAGATGTCGGGCTACACTCAACGCCTTGAGCAACTGGACTGCAAGATTCCAGAGGAGCTCAAGATTGACAGGGTTCTGCAATCACTCCCTCCTAGCTACAAAGGTTTTGTAGTTACTCATAATCAGATTGGTTCCACTGATACGATCACCGAGCTCTTCGCTAAGCTGAAAGCTGCGGAGGTGGACATCAAGAAGGATAATCATGTGTTGATGGTCAACAAGCCCCCCAGCTTTAAGAAAGGTAAGGGTGCAAAGAAGCCCTTCAAGAAAGGCGACGGCAAGCGCGTTGCCCCTGCTGAGAAGAAGCTCAAGTCTGGACCTAAGCCGGACACTGAGTGCTTCTATTGCAAGGACAAGGGCCACTAGAAGCGCAACTATCCGAAGTACTTAGTGGACAAGAAGGCTGGCACCATCAAAGGTATATTTGATATACATGTTATTGATGTTTTCCTTACTACCCCTCGTTGTAGTGCCTGGGTATTTGATATTGGTTCAGTTGCTAATATTTGTAACTCGAAACAGGAGCTACGGAATAGACGGCGGCTGGCGAGGGATGAGGTGACGATGCGCGTTGGCAACGGATCAAGAGTTGATGTGATGGCCGTCGGCACGCTCTCCTTAGTTTTACCTTCGGGATTAGTTTAAACCTCAATAAATGTTATTATGTGCCTGCGTTGAGCATGAACATCATATCTGGATCGTGTTTATTGCAAGACGGTTATTCATTTAAATCTGAGAATAATGGTTGTTCTATTTATATGAGTAACATATTTTATGGTCATGCACCTGCTGTGAATGGTTTATTTCTTCTGAATCTCGAAAGGGATGAAACACACATCCATAACATTGAGGCTAAGAGATGCAAGGTGGATAGTGATAATACTACTTATTTGTGGCACAGCCGTCTAGGTCATATTGGTGTAAAACGCATGAAGAAACTCCATTCTGATGGACTTTTGGAGTCTCTTGATTTTGAATCATTTGACACATGCGAACCATGCCTCATGGGCAAGATGATCAAAACCCCGTTCTCCGGAATGATGGAGCGAGCAACGGACTTCTTGGAAATCATACATACCGATGTATGCGGACCGATGAGTGTTTCGACGCGCGGTGGATATCGCTACTTTCTCACTTTTACCGATGACTTAAGTAGATATGGGTATATCTATTTGATGAAACATAAATCTGAAACATTTGAAAAGTTCAAGGAATTTCAGAATGAAGTGGAAAATCATCGTAACAGAAAAATTATGTTTCTACGATCCAATCGTGGAGGTGAATATTTGAGTTATGATTTTCTCACGCATCTTAAAGCAAGCGGAATCGTTTCGCAACTCACGCCACCCGGAACACCGCAGCGTAATGGTGTGTCTGAATGCCGGAATCGAACTCTATTAGATATGGTGCGATCAATGATGTCTCTTACTGATTTGCCATTATCATTTTGGGGTTATGCATTAAAAAAAGGAATGAGAGTAACCGGGGGGATTCCACGGCTACCCAAATTCTATAGAAGAATGAGAACTCGAACTCGCGTCTCTGGTGCCCGTGCGACCTCTGCAGCGGGTTAGAAACCGCTGCATTCACTTTAAATAGGGCACCATCTAAATCCGTTGAGACGACACCGTATGAACTGTGGTTTGGTGCTAAACCTAAGTTGTCATTTCTTAAAGTTTGGGGATGCAAAGCTTACGTCAAGAAGTTGATGCCGGACAAGCTCGAACCCAAAGCGGAGAAATGCGTCTTCATAGGATACCCTAAGGAAACTATTGGGTATACCTTCTATCACAGATCCAAAGGCAAAGTGTTTGTCGCAAAGAACGGATCCTTTCTTGAGAAGGAGTTTCTCTCGAAAGAAGTGAGTGGGAGTAAAGTAGAGCTAGACGAGGTTATTGAACCTTCTCTTGAGTTGGAGAGTAGCGCAGCACCTGAAATTGTTCTAGTGCCGTCTGCACCGACAATAGAGGAAGCTAATGACAAGGATCATGAAGCTTCGGACGATGCTACTACTGAATGTTGCAGGTCGACAAGGTCACGTGCCCCTCCTGAGTGGTACGGCAACCCTGTCTTAACTGTCTTGCTAGTAGACGACAGTGAACCTGCGAACTATGAGGAAGCGATGATGAGCCCAGACTCTAAGAAATGGCTAGAGGCCATGAAATCCGAATTGGGATCCATGAGCAAAAACCAAGTATGGACTTTGGTGGACCCTCCTAGCGACCGAAAGGCCGTTGAGTGCAAATGGATTTTCAAGAAGAAAACAGACGCGGATGGTAATGTTACTGTCTATAAAGCACGGCTTGTCGCGAAAGGTTTTCGACAAGTTCAAGGTGTTGACTATGATGAGACTTTCTCTCCCGTAGTGATGTTTAAGTCCATTCAGATTTTATTAGCAATTGCTGTGTTTCATGATTATGAAATATGGCAGATGGATGCCAAGACTGCGTTCCTCAATGGCAACATTGATGAAGAGTTGTATATGATGCAACCCGAAGGTTTTGTCGATCCTAAGGATGCTGATAAGGTGTGCAAACTTCAGCGTTCCATTTATGGACTGAAGCAAGCATCTCGGAGTTGGAACCTTCGTTTTGATCAAGTGATCAAGAGCTTTGGATTTATTCCAAATTGCTACGAAGCTTGTATCTACAAGAAAGTGAGTGGGAGCTCAGTGACATTTCTAGTACTATATGTGGATGACATATTGATTATTGGAAATGATATTGACATGCTTAACGATGTGAAGAGTTATTTGAACAAATGTTTTTCAATGAAAGACCTAGGGAAAGCTGCTTATATATTAGGCATCAAAATCTATAGAGATAGACAAAGACGCCTAATATCTTTAAGCCAGAGTACATACCTAGACAAAGTTCTGAAAAGGTTCAGAATGGATAAGGCAAAGAAAGGTTCAGTGCCTATGTTGTCAGGTAAGATACTGAGCAAGGCTCGGTGTCCAGCTACGGTAAATGATAGAGAAGCTATGAGCAAAGTGCCTTATGCCTCGGCCATAGGTTCTATCATGTATGCCATGCTGTGTACTAGACCGGATGTGTCCAATGCTCTTAGTTTGACGAGTAGATACCAAAGTGATCCAGGAGTGGAACACTGGACAGCGGTGAAGAACATCCTAAAGTATTTAAATAGGACTAAAGAAATGTTCTTAGTCTATGGAGGTGATGAACAGCTCGTCGTAAAGGGTTACATCGACGCTAGTTTCGACACCGACAAGGATGATTCTAAATCTCAGACAGGATACGTTTATATTTTGAATGGAGGAGCTGTGAGCTGGAGAAGCTGCAAGCAAAGCGTGATCACGGGATCTACAGTAGAAGCGGAATACATGGCTGCTGCAGAAGCGTCAAGTGAAGGAGTTTGGATCAGGAACTTTATCAATGAGCTTGGTGTGGTTCCAAGTGCCTTGGACCCACTGGAGATATTGTGTGACAACACTGGCGCCATAGCACTGGCTAAGGAACCAAGATATCATCCAAAGGCCAAGCATATCAACCGCAAATTTCATATAATCCGAGATTATATAACAGATGGAGATCTGAAGATTAGCAAAGTACATACAGATCTGAATGTCGCAGATCCATTGACTAAACCTCTTCCACTAGCAAAACATGATCAGCACCTTAGTGCCATGGGTGTTAGATTGTTGCCAGATGTAAACTAGATTATTGACTCTAGTGCAAGTGGGAGACTGTTGGAATTATGTCCTAGAGACAATAATAAAGATGTTATTACTATAACTAGCACAGTGGCCCTCGCAAATGCGAGGGCATCATTTCTAATACATTCAAAGTGAAGAGAAAAAATTCATATTTGCCTGGATATTCTTATTTTGTGATAGCAAATAGTACATATCAAGAGTCACATCGCAAAAGTTATGCTTTTAAAATACAATAGGACCATTTGTAATATTGTACGTTTTATGGTCACCTAATGATCACTCTTCTTTGGGCAGACTTGAATATCTATTTTTTCCAAATACAATAAAAATAGGCTAATTAACTTAATAGCCATATATTTTACTATTTAAATATTTGTAGTTTAACATTTATAGATCCGAATATTTATAGACTATGTTAGATGAATAGATAATATTAGTTTTTCTTCTAAGAAAAATAAAAATGAAAGTGTCGAGGATGCTGGATAGAGTTTTAATTCAAGAAAAATATATAATCAGATATATCTTTTGAAATTATCTTTGTGGGGGCCTTAAAACTTGTCTCTCATAAATCAAAGCGGTTATGTATATAGTCGACTATTGTTCCATGTTCGCTTCCCTCATCTGCCATGAATGAGGACCAAACCTCTAGAAATTTAGATATCTAATTTCTAGGATTCATATTTTCTTCTTACCACATATGTCCAAATGGCCGAGATGGTATTGTGCAAAATAAAGTTCACTGACTCCATCATTTTCGTAGGCTCTTTGTCACAGTTTTGCATATAGGACGTGCTGTACAATTTAATCATCTCTTCGTGCTTTTTTCCTCTATAATTCAGTGATAGAGCATCACTTTGGTAACCTGAACTTCAACGGTATTTCCGTTTCCATAGTGCATTGGACGATATCAAGATCCCACACCTTAAATCGACCTCTTTTCAAATTCGGGAGATTAGTCTAGCTATTGCGGGTTTGGACGTTTGTTACTACACTCATTGATTTTTTTTGAACCTTCTAGCTTTTAGTTTAATCAAACATATTAAAATCGTTTTTTCGTTATTTTTAGTCAATATATGTTGTTTTTAACGGTTTTTCAACACACAAATTGGAAGTTAATTATTTGTGATAAAACTATAATATAATATCTAAATATGTTTTTAGGAAAATAATAGTATATAATATTTATATTTTACCAACATGGACACTTTTAAACAATTTAAATGTTAATGTAATATAAGTTCGATTTTCTGACTCGGAGATAGATATTATTTTTCGTTTACCAGTAAAGACAGAGAACAATAGGAAGTGCATCTAAATTGAGGGAGATATTTTTCAAATTAGCTTTGTGAAACCTACTAAACAACTATAGTAAGGAAAAAATATTCCCTCAAAAAAATAGTGAGGAAACATAATTACTATATGTCGATCTTCGGCTGCCTTCAGAAAAATCAAGATTATGTCTTGGAAAAAGAAACAGATTTAAGACCTCAAAAATTTGCTAGCTTTTTTTTCGACTTTCTTTTGTAATCGATAGGGTCAGCTTGTGTATCTCTACCATGTACTATTTGCTACTACTAGTAAGTGTGCACGTGCAACACACGTCTAACATAATGTGTTACATCTCAGCTTAGGTAAAACAAATTATCAATGTATTACAAGAAAAAGAATTTAAAAATTATAAAACTTAGTTTGAGTGTGAGAGCATTTATTTTATTTTCCTTGAAGAACATCGTCACCTGTTCTTTGCCACACTACCAAATATGTTGTGTTCTTTGCCAGGCTCAACACAATTCAATCGTTTCACAGGCAATTGCTTAGGTCCATAACACGAAAACAAAAGAGTTACTCGTGGTGCAATTTTGCAATAATGCTAGACCTACGGGAATTTCTTACGGAAAGGAAGCTACGGGCTTACGTGGAAGCCAGATTCTTGTGGACCCTCGCACCAAAGTATACGCCGAGAAACCATCTTCCAGACTTGATCGCCATAGAAACTGCCCAATTCACGGAAATCCACATCCCCTTCCCTCTCAGATTGTGGGTTGAACAAATTGGCGACGGCGAGCGTCAAGGTCCCTTGTTATGGCACAGCGAGGAGAGCTCTTTGTGGTGGCCCGACACAGACGATATCGAGCTCCTTGAAGGGGACAAGGCAATCTCCTCCTCGTCGTCAGCCAACGGTGCGGTGAACTCTCCCTCGCCGGAGGCGGAGCGGGCAGCTCGTGATCATTAGTGGCGTCGCATTGAACTTCATACCATCGTCCATCGGGACGACGCGACTAGATCCTTCGTCGAGAAGATGTTCATCTGCAGTCATGCAGTACCACTTCGTCAAGCAATTTCCTGCTCCGACTCGGATGCTGCCGTCGTTGTTCTGAACTTTTGTCCAACCGCCTCTTGCCTTAGTCTCTGATCAATTCTGTTGGTCATTCAGGCTTCTAGGAATTTGTGAAGAATTGATTGGAGAGTTAACTTTGTTCCGCGTCTGCGTTTGAGTGGTATGCTCTTCCAGAAATTTTACTAACACCTCTCCATAAAAAAATTTACGATCAAGAATAGAAGGAGGCGACGTCCTGTCAAATCAATCCCTGAACGAGAAAACTAGAGACGGAAATCTCTTTGATCTGCAATGAAGAGCCAAGAAACCAAAACCGCCGTTATCTTCGCTGTTTTCTAACTGTTTTCTAATGTAAATAACAGGCCACTTCTTCTTCTCGTTTTTCCCGGACACTTCTTTCTGTTTCTGGGCCCAGCGATCGTGGCTTCCACATCGGATCACACGTCAGCCCGTAGCTTTCTTTCTGTAGGAATTTCCCGTAGGTGTAGCATTACTGGCAATTTTACCGCATATTTAACCAAATCTATATATCAAAATGACATGCCCTAAATCGTGGCTTATCTAGTTGCAGCTCAAAATAGAAATATGTTATATAAAAATGACATTGTCAGCATTCAAGTCAGTTAAATATATTACTCCCTCCATCTCAAAATAGATGTCGGGGATTTGTCTAGATTCATCTAGATACATGCACAGCTAGACAAATCTCCGATATCTATTTCGAACAAAACATGTAGGTCGTAAAACAGAATGAACATAAAACAGAAAGTAATGTACACTTTGGGATTAAAACAATTGTTCTTGGCATTCTGCACATTTTTGTATGTTACACAAACTATTTGAACTCTAGAAGAATGATGAAGGACACTCAACAAAGATGGTATTACGACTCAACGGCCCTTGCAGGTGCAGCCAACAGGCTAACACATAGGTCTACAACTTTGAAATTTTGAGGTTGCATCTCGCGCTTCTCAAGTTGTTCCTGAATTATTCTGATTCTTCATGAGCTAGAAGTTGTTCATGAATTATTCTGATTCTTCATGAGCCTAGCTGGATGTGAGGTTGAGATAAGCAATTCGGTCCATAAATACATATTCTGAACTGAAACAAATCATGGAGTTGCATAATGCCTCTTATGTACAAACTGTACCGAGTTAACCCCATAATGAGGAAATCCCACGAAAAACGTTTCAGCTTGGTGCCTTACATAGCCGATACATTATAAACAACGGACATCACCAGTTTTGTGGCTAAGAGACCATACTAAAAGTAAGGTGGACATGAGAACAAACTTTATCGTTGACGTTGTTCCTCCGTCTCCTAGATCGGCCAATACATGCCACCTTTTCCATATGTGATGTGCTTCATCTCCATTTCCATTTTGCTTTTTCACTTTCCTCTCCTCGCCCCTGGCTGCCATGTTCCTCCAAGTGTGCCCGCTGATCGCTAAATTTTCTGCACAATTGTTGTACATCAATGATGCGGTGTGAACTGAAACATTGCAATGAAGAAATCATATCTGAATCAAAGAATTTTAAGCATCTTTTCAAGTGGAAACATATAGTACATGAAGTGGTAAGGATGCAAGGAGATAACCCATAATAATGGAGAGATTTCAAAACCTAACATACCCAGTCTACCCTGCACATACTGTAGAATCTCAAGATGCTAGCTGTGCATTGCCCTATAAGTGAAGAAATAAAATTAATATCAAGCAGGGCATTAAGGGTTTGGAAAATGACAGAGTATTAAGAGGTAGAACAACACCTTGTGCAAGATCAGTACACATGAAACATAAAATGGATATCAAGTAGGAGCACATTGGTAAACAAATAGCGAAGATATCAATAGGCAAAGTAACTTCATGTGAAAATTTTAACCAAAATTAGTAAATTTTTTCAGAAGTTTGGCATTCCATAAAACAATTCTTGGAATTGTTATTCCACGATAGAAAATTTAGCGAATGGGTATGCAAGCATGCAAAAGAGACAATCGTTATTTTTTTTTGAATAGAAACCTCTTAAGGTCGTGTCAGCAAGCATGCAAAAGTGACAATCCTGAATTTACCCAGGACGAAGGGTTGGTCCGGATTGTAACGAAATTGTCTAATTAAATGTAATAGTGAATTTGACAAAAGAAAATAAATATCTAAGCCGCACTTACATAAATGTGCTCATGGAAATTTATTAACCAATAGCAATGAAGGTAATGCTCAAATATCAATCAAGTTTTTTTATTTCATAGTTGATCGAAAGAATTAGGCATATTAATACAAAGTACTTTGTAGACATATGAATTGAGTAATCATGGTTCTTTTAAATAACACAATTCATAGATTTACAGTGACAAATTAAACTTATCTCGTTCTGCTGGTCGATGTCGTAGTTATCTCGTTCTGACAAATTTTAGCTCGTTACATTGATCGCATGGGCGAACCCGTCCTTGTCGTCCACAGCCTCAGCCTCGTTGACGCGCTTGAGTTTCCCAATTAGCGGATCACAAAGAGACGGCGAATCTGGGCATGAGTCTCCCAATTAGCGGATTCAAGTGAACTGGACAATGATAAGAAATGCAAGACCAATGAAACACACATCACTAAGGGAGAAAAAATAAACTAAAAGGAATTATCTGAACCTCATGAAGTCCAAGTACTGTACAAATGAACGAAACCCAAAGTCCAGAAGCAAACCCAAAGAGCTAATTTTGTGCACTGTGCCTTGCACCTAAAGCATTTTTTTTCTTTGCTAGATTTGTTTTCACTAAATAAGTGCAAAATACTTGTAACTATTAAATAGGTGCATCTGCTAGTTGTTTATTCAATGGGACCTTCAGTCTCATGCTTATTTGTTTTTCAAATAATAGCCAAGGAGCCTAACTTACACTCTGGAAGGATCTCATTGGTGGATCCAGGAGCTAAAGAGGATGCCAGTGTCTTATTTGGTACGTCATCCGAGAATAGTAGCATTGTTGGCGTCTAATCCATTTTTAGAGTATGATGGACCATTCTTCAGTAACATCAAAACAGAAAAATGTTCCCAGATTGAGGATAAGGTGGTTATAAATGAAACAAGAATTCCTAGACCAGCAATGAATAGCCTTTTCAGGAGCATTACGCTCAGGTCGGATCGTCAAGGACATCTGCAATGGAGCTACATTGTGCAGCTATGAAGGATCATGTGACTCCAAAGGCTGAAGGTATAGGCAGCCCCAAGCATTATAACTATAATTATGAGCTGTCAGCTTTGTTCGCCTCTTATGGGAGTATGCTGCCATTATTTATGGAGAGCTATTCAGATTGTGCAATGAAACATGAAGGGAAAATACCGCTGAAACTTTCCAATGCCGCAAGTAACCATGATATCGCCAATTCAGAAGATAACGGTTACTTGGAACTGGAACCCTTACTTGTGATTTTTTACTCAAAGGAAGATAGTCAGACATCAATGAACTTTCCGGATGCTTCCATTGTCCATACACTGTCACAAGGAAAGGAAAATTATGACTTGCAAGTTTTGTTTGAAAATACCAATAATGCCGGAAAAGAGTTGGGCGTTCTCCTTACTGCAGAAAATCCTCCGGAACTCAACAAGTTGGCAAGCAATGGTAGCTTCCACAAATTACTTGGTGAACTATGCACAATTTATAAGACAACACAAGTACCTTCGAATTTTCCTGGGAAGGATGAAAATGGGCAGTCTTTGAACAAGCTACACGATCAACACAAGTTGTTTGACTTATTTGCCTCATCCAGAATCCTTGATAACTCGCTACATGTCTGTCGAGAAAAGGGTGATTCTGATACAGTTCATAACAAATAAGCCTCTTACGGCCAACAACATAGAGTCCACGACAACAAGCGAGAAGAGCGTCGTGGAAGACGATAGGTTCCCAAACGCGGCGGTGGCAACCAGTGGAAGGGGTCGGCCACTATGGGTGCATTCCAGACGGAGGAGGTAGTTCTCGACGGATGAAGGTGGCATGGAAGTCGGAGGTGTGAGAGGCATCCGGCGGTGTCGAGAGGTGGTATCAGGATTCAGGGGGTTGGGTCCTCCGTTGCGGCCTGGTACAATGATGTTGCACATGCTGCTCGGTGCCCGCTCGACGCTCAGCGCTGGTCACATCCACGGATCGGACGCCGATTGTCGCCAACCATGGCCGCCCTCTACGCCCGTCGCCCTCTGCTGGTGGGGAAGAGGAGTGGTTCAGGTGGGAGGGCAGAAGAGCGGTGGGGCAGATGGATCCCAGGGGGGAGGAATCGGGGCATCAACGAAGTTCTTGGCAGTGTCAGGGATGTGGCGTCGTCGGCTATGTGAGGGGAATGGATGCGCCGCATAGAGAGAACGGATCTGTTATCGTGTGACCATGTCGTGCGAGGGAATTTCCTTTTTTTCTTGTGCAGACTCTAGGGAAGGCCGCGGGTCTCGGATTTCCTCTGCCGGTGTAGTCAGCCTATGATATAATTGCTAAGTGCACACATGATTCGATTAGATTAATGGTGGCTGTTAGATTAAGCTTATTGGGCCTAATCGTGTGGAGTTAATTGGTACGTGTGACTTGAGCGGGGTGCGCGTAAGAAAGATCTTGTTTGCTTGTTTAATAGTAGTGGTGATTTCTTGTGCAGACTCTAGGGAAGGTCGCGGGTCTCGGATTTCCTCTGCCGGTGTAGTCAGCCTATGATATAATTGCTAAGTGCACACAGGATTCGATTAGATTAATGGTGGCTGTTAGATTAAGCTTATTGGGCCTAATCGTGTGGAGTTGATGGGTACGTGTGATTTGAGCGGGGTGCGCGTAAGAAAGATCTTGTTTACTTGTTTAATAGTAGTGGTGACGATTGTCAAAAAATTATTACATTTCAATGAATAAGACGTCATCGTTTTTCGTCTTTTTTCTTTTACCAAAAATTAATTTTAATATATAAAAATTATTAGTATAAAATTAGCATCATTAGAAAGTGTTTTTTAATCTAAATAAATAGGTACTAATTATATTTCTTGGCTAAAGTTCGTATGCACATCCGATCCTACCATCAGAGTGCCTCGGTAGTACTAATAAAAAGTGCATGTGAATTGAGCAAAATATATTATGAAATTGTTTTCAAAAAATTTTATCCTTTGTTACACTCCAGTGCAGTTTCTGAACATATATATTATGCCTTCATACGCACATTGATCCTACCATCAACTATTCAGCTGTCACGTACAAACATATCACCCCTTCCGCTCCACGTGCATATCTTAAATATTTGAGATGCACATATCATTTAGGGGCTTGTTTTACAGTACCTTTTACAGGTGACATAAGTGGCAAAAGTATGATTTGCATCTACGGTTGAGATCAGCCGAAATAGATTAGGCCCAACAGGCCCAATATTAATTAAGTAACGATCTGTAAAAAATAACTTTGGAAAAACTAAGGGAGCAAATTCAATCGGTCTGTCTCCCCCCGACCTCCTCGCAGACGCCGCCTCTCCCCGACCCCCACGCCATCGGTGCCTGGTGAACGTCGCCGACGCGACCTCCAGCTGACCAGGGAGCAAAATCAATCGGACGGACCGCCGCCGCCGCGACCTCCTGGCAGACGCCATCTCCGCCACCTCCATGGCATCGGCGCCGGACTGACGCCGCTGTCGCGACCTCCACCTGACCCGCGACCAGAGCTACCACCTGTCACATGCGGCCTGCACCTCGACGCCGTAAGCATCTTCACCTTAGACGCGGAGATCGCGTCGATCGAACAGCTCCAGCCCAATCTCTGGCAGAGGCAATCGGACGTGTTCCCCTCCATTCTCCCTGCTCTCTTCCTCTATCATAAAGGAACACCATGGCTATTGTCCATGATATGATTTTCCTCTTTTAGTCGGATCCTTCGTTTGTATTAGTCATGAACCAGAATGCAGTTTTGTTGATTTTACCTGTATAAACATAGAGCAGTTACTCTTGCAATTAGAATCTTGGATTGTCACGTTGATGATTCTTGTTTGGTATGTTTGTTATAAAATTGCATTGCCAACTGATCGGCATATGAGATTCACTCCTATGCTGATGTTATGCTTGATGCGCATTTTCATGTAATTGGATTTTCTCTATGGAATTATGCTCAATAGAGTGATTACATGCAGCATGTTTACATAGCTCGTAGAGGTGTTCCGGTTGGCATTATTGCTCCAGGTCATGGCTCTTGATCATTTATTAGAAGTAGTCTGATACTCCCTCCGACCCATATTAGATGATTTGGATTTGTTTAGATTCGGATTTATCTAGACATGTTTTAATGCTAGATACATCCGAATCTAGGCAAATTCAAGTTAACTAATATGGGTGGGAGGGAGTACTACAATCAAGCTTATTCGCCAGCGCAAACCCCCATTGTAAGTCATCCAAAGAGGATATGATGAAGTTAATCTGCTTATATAAATTATATTTTCTTTGCAAATTAAGTGGTTAGTAGAGCAGATAATTTTTATGTTCGGTAGGGTTCAGTTTATAATGTCCATGTTCAGACCTGCAAAACCACGGGTATATGAGCAGAAGCTTATGACATTGCTGCGTGTTTGGTTCACATAAACTGCCGTCTCAAGGTGTACCCAAACAACGGTTGTATCTTGTATAATTTTCTTGCAGGGAGTATCTTGTATAATTTTGATTTGACTGTTAAAGCGAGTGGGATCTGCAACTATGTAGAGTCCATATATTTTATTTTTGTATTTCATATTGCAAGAGGGTGTCTGGATATGCAGTTTGAACAATTCGAAACTTGGTGCTGATGTACGATTTGGGATCAGGAGACCTGATACTCCACTTGTATGATGTGAACATAGAACACTCCGAGTATATGATAACAGATTTGCTTGCTTGTAGGACCATTTGCCAGTACTCTTAATAAATGATCACATATGAGAATAAGATCGCAGTAATGATTGTGAAGTATATTTAGAAGTTGATTCGTTGGTAAACATATGAATGCAATCTTATCACCCCGAAGCAAGCAATTGCAATAGGAAGATAAATAAAGAAGCACACATTATCAGAAGTCCACCTCTTTTGTCATTTCTCTGCAATCTCTATTTGGTTCATGCCCTGGCCGGCTGATGTGTTATTTTGTATCTAGAGGAATTTTACGTGGTATGAGCTATTCAATCTGCCTGGGCAGAGCACTTTTCAGGCAAAGCAGCCTAGATTTGCTATTTCTTTTAGCTGTGTTTTGAAGACTAAAAAGAGTTTGAGTACTAGATATATACAGAGTAAGGAGTTAATGGAAGGTCTTGGCTACTGTTATTATCAATTCAAAGAATAATTATTCAGGCTAATTAACTGAGATTGCCAATGGCAGCAACACACGCTAGCTGTAATAGCCATGCTGCTATTAGTTTCAGATTAATGTCAAGTTAGCAAATTAGTTTAGCAGATGAGTTGGTTCAGATCATGAAGGAGTTTATACTATAGCATCTTTTGGTACGTTATATCAAAAATCCAAACTATTCAGATGGCCTGGACTGGAGAAATGAATTACTACACGCCTATCAGCTGTACTGGTGGGCGCTGTGAGCAAAGACAGGCGAAGAATTCCAGGGACAGAATATTTTATCATTTGTCACACTTTACTTCAGAAATTTATTATTTGCCACACTGACCACCACATGTCAGTGACACATGTTGTGGCAAATAATAAAACTGAAAAGTACAGTGTGGCAAATTATAAAAGCTACATATAATACTACCATTAACCAAAAAAGTGTATAGTATTTCCTACATTTATATTTTTCTTCTTCAAGTTTCTTTCCTTGTGATATGTAATGGCCTATGTGCTTCTCCTTGTAAGAATACAGTTCTGCACATATAGATTCAAGTTTGGTCTCTAATTGTGAATTTTTTTGCTTCCTTCTCATTGACGAGGTAGACCGATGAAGCTAATGCGTCTTGTAGGCTAGTATCTGAAGTCATTGTGCTGTAGTTGACCATCTCGTCAGAATTCTTGTTGAGAAGGTCTTCCAGGGTTGACAAACCACAACCCTGCATACATCAACATATGAACTAAAAATTAGTGCATTGTTAATTATAGGAAAATACTGCTTTTGAATAAAAATAGAAAGATCACCTCTATCACGACTCGAAGGCAAGAAGGATCCTCTCTTTCACATATCCGAGAAAATCTACAACTCTACGCTACGGTTAACCACGTACACATAATTCAGAAATAATTGAACGATCTCTAGTAAGATATTTGTTGCATGTTTTAAAACTAGTACTCCATATTAAATCTGTACATGGATTTGCAAAGAACTGTACTAGCAATTATCTGAACTAGTAATGATCTGCATTAGGAATGATCTCTAGCAATGATCTGTACTAGCAACTATTTGCACTACGAAAGACAGGATTTGCAAAGATTAATGTTTCCAGCAATAGTACTGGTCACCAAGTTAAGTTATGCAAGTACTCACAGATTCTCCATGTTAATGTTTTCTATAGAGTGCTGGATCGGGGCCGGGGCAGAGGGATCTGCGGCGGAGGAGGGCGGCACAATCGGGACCGGGATCGGGGCCGAGGCGGAGGGCGCCGTGGGCTCCTGGAATGGGGGCTAGGGTGGAGTGCGAGGACGAGGTCCCCGGGCGCGAGGGCGAAGCTAGAGTCGGGTAGGAGGACGGGGCCTGCAGGTTGGTGGGGATCTTGCGCAGGATAGGGGAGAGGCGGAGGGGCGCCGGAGTTGCCGGGGAGAACGGCGGCAGCGTGTGACTCGCTGGTTGGAACAAGCAGGGGAGGATACTGGTGTTTTTTCCAACGCAACCATATTGCAGTCTAGATCGTCTACGTTGGACTCTTGGGCTGGGCCCGTCTGTGGCCTGTTTTTGGTTCGGTAGCAAAATTGGACAGAAGTATGATTAGTACTTGTCATCTATTTGACACTAGTATGATTTGCTGCAGTCCATTGGATGGACGAAAATTAAGGGCTATAATTCATTTAGGGGTACCACAAAACACCTCATCATTTATGGAGCACCTAGAACTGGATATGTTTGCACATCCCACTTCACGTTAATACTCAGCCTAGACTCAACTACCAACCGAAAATCAAATAGAGGCGTGTCCATATCCAATACTCTGGACTCTACTCTTTACTTTCAAGCAGACTCAAGCTGGCGTGTACGTTTTATTTCTAGATGGACTCGTGGGCTATTTCTAAGGAGAACGATTCAGTTAATTAGGGGAGTCCACGTTGCAAAGGAAAAAAAATGGACCGCGTGCCAAAAGTACATAATCATGTAGAGGCGTAGATATGAGACGTGACAGACAGACCTACACGATTACGCAATTTAACAATCTTTTGTTAGATCCTAGCCCTATATTATAGATCCAACTATCAAAATAAATTTGGATGATGTGGCTTAACCTGGTGCCTCGAAAAACATCCTTATATTGCTTTTAGTATATAATAGAAATAGATTCTTGTTTATGATAAAGTTTATATTCCATGCTAGAATTGTATTAAGAGGAAACTTCAATACTTGTGTGGTTTGTGAACAACACCGTGTCCCTGGTACGCCTCTATGGACTAGCTCATTGATTAATGATGGTTAAGGTTTCCTAACCATAGACATGAGTTGTCGATTAATAATGAGATCATATCATTGGGAGAATGATATGATGGACAGACCCAAATTAAGCAGAGCAATTAGATCGTGTCATCGTGTTCATCTTTGCGAAGCTTTTCCTATGTCAAATATTGTATTCCTTAGACCATGAGATAATGCAACTCCCTGGTATCGGAAGAAAGCTTTGAGGTCATCAAACGTCATCCTATGAGAGGGTGATCATAAAGGTGTCTCTCAGGTGATCGGAAAGTACCTGTTGGGTTGTATGTATCGAGATGGGATTTGTCCCTCCCAAGTCGGAGAGATATACTTCAGGCCCACTCGGTAATCGATATCAACACCGCTTGCAAGCACATGGTTAAGGAGTTAATCACAAAGTGATATCGGATTACGGAACAAGTAAAGTACTTGCTGAGAAGGAGATTGAACTAGGTATGCCGATGCCGACGATCGAATCTCGGGCAAGTAAAATATCGCGTGACGAAGGGAATATATATATGGGATTGATTGAATCTTGGAATCGTGGTTCATCCGATATGATCATCGATGAATGTGTGGGAGTCAATATGGGTTTTCAGACCCCGCTGTTGATTATTGATAGAAGATCATGTCTGCATATTCTCGAACCCGCAGGGTCACACACTTAACGTGTCTCGACGCTAGGATAGAATGGATAATTGGTTTATGAGTTTTTGTTCGGAGTCTCGGATGAGATCGAGGACATCACGAGAGGTTCCGGAATGGTCCGGAGAATAAGATTCGTATAAGGCAAAGCAGATTTTGGAGTTCGGAATTGTTTCGGGTTGTTCATATTGTACCGGAAGCTTCTAGAACCTTCCGGAGTGGGACCAACATGGCCCCACTTGTCGGGAGGGGTCGTGGGCCTACGAGGGAGTGCCCTGGCCGCATTGGGCCAGGGGCACAAGTCCCCATAGGCCCAGCTGGCCAAGCCCTAGGGGAATCCCTAGGGGAGCTTCTAGATGGGGGAACTTGCCCCCCACTCCTCCCTCCTTGGCCGCCGGCCCTAGGGCTTGGGGGAGGGGCAAGGGCCAGCCGCCCACCCCTCTATATAAAGAGGGCTGGGGGCGCACCCTCCTCACACCTCCTCCTCAAGCCCTAGCCGCCCTCCTGCCCTCCTCTCTCTCTCCCTCCCGACTGCGCGTAGGCGAAGCCCTGCCGCAGAAACTCTCCACCACTTGCACCATGCCGTCGTGTTGTAGATCCAATCTATCTCTCCACCCCACTTGCTGGACCGAGGAAGGAGGAGACGTCGAGGTGCCACACGTGTGCATCTCTCGGAGGCATCGCCACTTGCGGTGTTAGATCGGATCGGATCGCCAGGAGGAGAAGCGAGTACGACTACGTCAACCATGTTCCGTTGAACGTTCCGCTGTGCGAATCTTCAAGGGTATGAAGATCTCATCTATTTCCCCCCTCATTGTTTGCATCTCCTAGATTAGATCTTGGCTTTTCCCGTTCGCATTCGTAGAAAATTTTGATTTACTATGCTGCGAAACCCTTCAAACCTATCTCTGTAACTCGGCGTATTGCCCTTATAGTGATTTATAGCAGGAGTAGGATTCCGCCACCGTCGTGGGATCTGAACCTAGGTAAGCTGTGTTACCTCGTACCCGTCAACCGTCTGCCTTCCCCCACGTCTCTAAACACGCACTGTGAGGACCCCTCCATGGCGTACTCGTCGGCAATACCATGACACAGAGTGTGCGTCCGGACGCGTGCGTGGGACCGGTGGCAAGGCTGGAGCGGCGCTGGCTATGCTTGAGTCTTGGAATCGGGGCGGTCGGCGCTGGATGCGGGGTCGGACGTCATCGCCGCTGGAGCCGGCGGTTCGAGTCGTGGGAAAGATCAAGAAGTAGGAGCTTACACCAGAACGGGAGGAGCCGGTTATGAAGGTCGACGAGAGGGCCTGTAACATCCCAAAAATATTAATCAAGGTTATCAAGTTCCAATCATCCAAAATTAGGGTTAATAAAAACTTTTGTTAATTAAATCAATATGAATGTATGTGTGTATGTGATGAATGCATCAATGGTTGCAATGACTTGTGTGATTGTTATGAATGGCAAGGATTAGTTTAAAGATGAAAACAACATCATTTAAATCATTTCCAAGAAGAATCAAATAAAGAGAGAATCAAAAATAAACAATATGAGCTAATGGTCATTTTGACCAAAGTTAACCACTAGACCACTTTGAGTGTTTCTAGTCCAAGATTTTTAACAGAAACAAATCCAATTCTTTTCACCCCTTGCTAGACCAAGTAAAAGTGAACCCAAGCCCACCTTGCAAAACCACATAAACACTTTGTAAATCTATGTCAGGGACAATTCAAAGTTGAATCTAGTTCATATGGTAAGATCACCATTTCTCAAAACCCAACCAAACCAGTTCACCTTGACAAACCCAAGCAACCAGAGACTACCAAGTATGTGACCAATGCACCCACTAAATCTCATCCAAAAATTCAAATATAAATTTCTTGCGGCCATTTTGTCAAACACCTTGCAGAGACAAATAAACCCTGGCCTAACTACACTGTTTTGAGCAGTGATCTTCTAACCCTTTTGTCCCCTCTTAACTCCCTTGTCTCTCCTGAGCCTAGCCAATCCCCAGACCAGACCGCTCTTAGCCGTGGTGCACAGTTGAGCGCCGCCCGTTTTTGGTCGTCGTCGGCCGATAGTGGAGAGCACGCCAGGAGCGTCGCCGGCCTTGCCCACGACGCGCACTAGACACGCCGCACTCCATCGCCACCCCCTGTCTCAGCCTCGACCGTAGAAGATCCCTAGACCACCCTAGCACCGTCGCGCCCTATACCTCTGTGCCATGTCCAGAGCACGCCCACTCGCCGTAGCCCACCGCCTCGCAGAGACCGCGCCACGCACGCACACACGCACCATGATCACAGCAACCCCGCAGACAACCCGGTTTGCCGTTGTGCGACCCGCAGCTGCCGCACGCCATCGCAAACACCTCTGCATCCGCGCAGAGCGCCGCACGCTCCCGACCAAACCACAGCGCCCCACGCTTAGCCTTTAAGCCAACAACGATCGCCAGGGAACACATCACCGTCCCCTAACCTCAGCCACGCCGCTAGCCGCCTATAGCGTCATCACCGACGAGCTCGCACCTCGCCATAGTATAAAAGGAGGCCTCCCCCGCACCATTTCTTCACACCCCAACACTCACCACTCCTCACTGATCCTTCCGCACTTCTTCCCGGAGCAAGGCGAGCTCTCCCTTGCCGGAATTTGGTCAGAGCCCGCCGCTGCTGGAGGAGAAGGGCACCGCTGATTTCGACCACCCCAAGACATGTCGTCGCTGCCATTCTCTCTGCAGTCGTCGACAACCTCATTCGCCCCCATCGCCGACCCTAGCTGGAGACCAGGTGAGCCTCGCCAGACCCCACCGCCGCGTTAGGTTTAGTTCCTCGTCGGAGTAGTTCGTCATCGACGACGACTCTCAGCCGTTAGATTAGAATTAGATCCCAGGGCTCAGATTCGTAGATACCATTTCGTTTAGTTAGTTCCGCTGACTAGTGGAACCCATCTGTCAGCAGCCCCCGTGGGCGCTGTACGTAGTGGGTCGGCCCATCTAGATCTCCCGCGCGACCCAGTTAGTTCAAACTTAGATTTTTCAATTTAGTTCAAACCCTAGTTCTGTATGTTGATTCAAAAATCAATTCAGAGAGTTTTACTGAACCAAATGGCATGAACCTAATTTTGCTAGAAAGGTATTGAAATTCTTAATCCAAGCCCGTTGCAACCCATTTGAAATTATAGATCACCTATAGTAAAAATAACAAGGCAGAGACTTTTCTGCATTCAAATATTTTTCAAAAATCAACCATAAATTCTTTTGAGTTGATTCCAACTATCAAAAATCACATTTGACAAGACCTTTCTGAATATATAAAAATATCTAGATTTACTTGCAGTAATAATGGACAAGTAATAAAAGAATGCCTGACGAGGTTTGATCTCATCAATGCCCATTGTTATGGACTTGGGTTTTGGAGAAGATGGGGATGCTGGAGATCGTGGAACGGTTAGCAAACAAACAACACGGGAACACAAGGTTTACCCAGGTTCAGGCCCCCGGAGGGAAAACCCTACTCCTGCTTGACTGCTCTTGATTACGGCGGAACCGAAGGTTACAGGGGTGCGCAGATGCAATCTGGCGTGGTGGTGTGTATGCGAAAGTATGAGTCGAGAGATCTAGGTCCTGCCCTCCTGGCCTTTATATAGACTTAGGCAGGTCCCGGGCATAGACCTAGTCGGTTACAGGTTCTAGGGTTTTACCCCTTTGAATTTCCTATCTACTCTAGTCTTGCTCTCTAAGGATCCGAAGGCGTCATGGGCCTGGGTCACCCGAAAGTCTTCATGGGCCGGCGTACATCTGCCGTGGGCCTTCCTTGGGCTGGACCAGGTATGCTGAGATCACATACCCGTAGGGTATAACCATGTCAGTAGCCCCCGAGTGATTAGTCGAATCGTAGATTTGGCTGAGGACTCTTCAATCCTTCGGGTGTAACCATGTATTAGAAGTACGTGTGTAGGGATTGTTGATGCGTGTGCCTGACTCACCCGACGGATCAGGGTCAGTTAACTGTCTTAGGACAAAACAACACGATCTTCCTCAGGTTCGAGTCCCCCAACTCGAAACTGGAACATATGCTGGTGTAATTCGACTCAGGCCGCGGAGGACTTACAGGAGTGGAATTCTAGTGATTTTAACTGGTGTACCCAACGCGTCTGTCAGGATTTTTCATCACACCTGCTGGCACGGGTTTATACTAGCAGAGCGCAGTCGTGTGCGTTGCCAGGCCATCAGATGATATCCGTAGGTCTTATCTTTGTGTCATAGACACAGCATCCGAATTTTTATCACCGCAGAGGTGTTTCGGGTGGCCAAGGAGAACGTTGCTCACTTAGCGTTTTGTTGGGGCAGAGTTGCCGAAAAGTTTTTTGCATGCTGATCCGAAAGATCGCAGTCGAAGAATTCATAGGGTGCGCGACCAACGCTCCCTATGGGAGTAGCCCCCGAGTGTCTGTTCGAGTCGTAGACTCGAGCGGAGATTTTAGTTCAAACATTGTTCAGTTGTTAAGTCCGTAGGACACAAAAAAATTCGGATGCTTAAATCCATCCTCCCTATGGGAGTAGCCCCCGAGTCCGTAGTGGAGTCGTGGACTCGACGTAGGACTCGAAGAAACAGTTCGTTGTTATTCATCTTTCGGGTGCGCGGCCAGCGCTCCTAATAGGAGTAGCCCCCGAGTATTTAGTCGAATCGTAGATTCGAGTGAGTACTCTTAGCTTTGAAACCGAAGAAATTGTAGTTGTTGCTAGTATAGCTTTTGATGACACCAGTGCTGACGATCAATGACCTCAAGCGCCTGTTGCGCCAGAGATGACTTGACTGGACGAACGTGGATCCCACTTGTTGACCTTGAATTGACCGGTCACGCACGGCGTGGAGATAATTACGGCGTCTCCTCGATTTCCGCGCGTAGTGGACGGCGTGGTAACGACGATTCGTTGTGCTGCTGACACGTGTATGGCCAGATCTGCCGCTGGCGTTAGGTCTTCTTGATGGACGGTTATCGTGCATCGTCTTTGCCGTTATAATCATCAGGGAAAGCTGCAGTTTGTTTTCATCGCATCAGTTCTTGTTTTCACTGCCTCCTTGTGCTCTAGTGATTCTTGCTGCGCGCTGGAATTTCCTTCCACATTTCCATCTTCCCTTCTACGCTCTCACCGCCGGCACCGCCGTAGCGCGATGGGGAAACCGAAGAGGTCATCGTCTACGGTTGGTACCAACGCCGCCGGAGGAAAGAAAGGCGCCACCGCTACCCGTGTCACCGATGGTGGTTGGCAGCGTTCAGAGACGCGGGAGAGTGATCTCCGCAAGATTCGCGAGCGGGGCTTGATCCCGCAGGATAGGGAGGCCGTCAGACTCCCCGGCAACGAGGTAATCCCCCGTCCCCCCGTTGGGTATCGGGTTATGTCTCTTGCCTTTGTTATGCGCGGGTTTTCATTCCCAGGCCACGACTTCCTTCGTGGGCTGCTCTTTCTCTATGGCATCCAGCTGCATCATCTTTCGCCCAATTCTCTTCTTCACATTGCTTGTTTCATCACTTTCTGCGAGTCCTGGCTCGGTATCGAGCCGCATTTTGGCCTCTTCCGGAAGCTTTATTCCGTGAAGAGGCAATCTGGTTCGGATGGTGTTTATCCCATTGGGGGTTGCATCATCTCCCTCAGTCCCAATCTGCTTTTCTTTTCCTTTTCCATGTCTGAATCTGTCCAGTACTGGCGGAGGCGATGGTTCTATATCCGCGACTCTGTAGTGCCTGGGCAAAATTTTGGTCTTGTTCCTTTTGACCCCTCCCAAAAAATTGAGCCGAAAAGGTCTTGGAAAAACAAGATCTTGGATGGCGAGGAGGCGGAGATAGAGGCGTTGTATCGTCGGGTGGAGGATCTCCAGTTGATTCCGGAGAAGGAAGTTAATGGTGTGGATATCATCCGCATGTTTCTCGAGCGTCGGGTGCAGCCTCTCCAGGCTAGGGCGCACCCGATGTTTCTTTATTCTGGGCGCCGTGATCTGACGAGAGTTTCGGCTGAGAAAATCTCCGAGGAAGATCTTGACAGGGCCCTTCGCTCGCTGCTGAAGTTCAAGGCCGGAGAGAAAATCCCGGGGAAGACGCTGACTCTGCCATTTTCTTCGGCGTTGGCTGTTCCACAGGTGTAGATTTGTGCGCGTAGCTCTTTTCGTCAACTGCGTATTTATTTTCCTTTGTTTGCTAACAAAGTCTCTTATTTTTTGCAGAGCTTCAAGGTGCCGGGCATGGTGCCGCCATTGCCTGAAAAATATCCAAATGCTCCGGATAATGACGTGGTGGATTACGTGTCCGACCTGCCGTCGGCGCGATCTCCGGCGGAAGATACCGACGAGTCGAGCGAGGACCACACGCGCAAACGATCACGGAGCTCCAGCGAGTCTTCGGATGCCTCGAATCCTCCGACTCCCAGAAACCCTCTATGCCTTGAGCGTCACAGTGACGGGCATGGAGGCTCTTCCTCTCCCATTCCTGCCATTCCTGTGCGGGCTGTAGCGCCGCACCCGCCAGCGAAGCGGAAGAAGGAAGAAAAGAAGGAAGAGAAGAAGAAAGAGAAGAAGGGGGAGAAGAGAGCCCGAAGGACTCCTCCTGTCTTCGACCTGAGCTCGCTGGACTCGTAAGTTTCCTTCATACTGCTGTCTTTCTGCTGTTGACTTTTTGTTCTTGTGCTAAATATTTCGTGTGCAGGCACTCCTCCCACGACTCCTCCAGCGATGGTGCTCGGGAGATGATGGGAGAGTCGAAGGTTGCGTCTCCTCCTCCTTAGACGGTGGCAACTTCGGGGGGCGCTGCTCCGAACCCTCCTCTGCAGGAGGTGCAGGTGGTTGCGCCTCAGAATTTCGCCAGCGGGCCTTCGGCATCACTGTTGGATCATGTAAGTCTTCTATCATGGGGGGAGCCCCCGAGCGTGTGTAAAAGAGTTCTCTTAGTTTGTTCTTCGAGTCTCGGGGAGAGCCCCCGAGTGTTTTCGTGTGAGTCTTTTTCTTCTGCTCTCTCCTGTTGGGCGTAGCCCCCGAGTCCTTTTTCTGAATGGTTGTTCTTCTTCCTGCAGCCTTTTGTGCAGGAAGCCAAGCGGCTGGTGCAGGAGCGCCTGGTGCTGGAGGCCAACCTCCAAAAGCTTCAAGGTACCCATATGCTTTGGGTGCTTCTTTCCTTTATTCCTGTCCTGCTTTCTGACGTTTGATTGTTTTGAATGCAGAGGAGCATAATACTTCTCTCCGTGAGATCAACGCTCTCAAGAAGAGCCTTGGTCAATCGGAGAAGAAGGCTGAGGACGCCGCTAATGCGAAGGAGCGCCTTGAGCTGGAGCTGGCCAAGGCAGCCGAAGCGAAGGAGCGTCTGCAGCAGGAGGCTACAGACCGCGAGGAGCAGCTTGCCATGGCTACGACTGCGCATGAAAAAGAGGTGGCGGGCAAACTCATGGCTGCTGCCAAGGCTGTTTCAGGTGAGTACCTTATTTTTGCTCCTTTCTTTTCATTTTCTTGTCTTCTTCTGTGTCACTTTCTTCATTCCTTCTCTTTTTGTCTCAGATGCCGCAGGCATCGAGTTTGACCGCGACGCTCTGGAACATGGGAGTGCTCTAGATGATGCTATTGCAGCGGTCGAAGATCGCTGCAGCACCGTCGTCAACTCCCTTGCCAAGGCGAAGGAGGTTCTTGGCCGCTTCTACAAGGAGCTTGTCCCCAAGGGCGCGGCCCTTGATGATGTTGACGCCCTGGCGGAGGCTTTGTCAGCCGAAGCGCCTGCGGCGTACAAGCGCAAGCAGAAGGGCATCGGCGCGTCCGTCGGGCTGGCGATGGCCTTGGCGGTTGGGGCGGAGCTAGATCTTCCCCAGATCACCTCCCGGATGCCGACGACCGCGGATGGATCTGAGGTAGCCTTTGTGTAGGGTTTCGTAGCATGGAAAACAAAAAAATTCTACCGCATACAAACAAACAAGCCAAGATCTATCTACTAGATTGTAGCAACGAGTCGATGGAATAACTCACCCTCGAAGATTCCAAAGTGTTTAACGAGAGCGGATTCTCGTGGGTGATGTAGTCGTACTCTTCCCGATCTCAAGATCGCGTAGACGATCCTTCCGGCGCTGCGTTCCGGCAGCGCTCCCGCAGTCGGTCACACGTTCGGTACTCGACGAAGACCTTCCTCTCCCTTGTTCCAGCAGGCAGCGGAGGTTGTAGCACTCTCCTCGCGATTCCGGCAGCACAATGGCGTGGTACCGGAAGTAGAGGGGAGATCTTGCAGGGCTTCGCCTTAAGCCGGAGCGAGTATGGTGGAGTATGAGAGAGCTCCTCGGTGTTCTAGGGTTTAGACACACCAAGAAGGAGGTGCTAGAGCTGGCGGCTAGGGTTTGGGGCACCCAAGTCGGCGGCTAGGGCAAAACCCTAGGGGGCGGCGGCGGCTATGGTGGGCAGCAGCTGCTAGGGTTTGAGGCGAGGTACTTGTGTGTGCTAGGAGGGAGCCCTGCCCCTCCTTATATAGGTGGAGGGGGCGGCGGCCAAGGGGAGGGAGTGGAGTCCCTCCCCAACTCGGCTTGGGTGGTGCGCCGGTTTGGGGAGGAGGGACTCCCTCCCCAACTCGGTTTCCCCCTTCTCCCTCTTTTCCACTTTCCAAATTTAGTCGTTTGACTTTTCAATTTAGCTATTTGACTTTTCAAACTAGGATTTGAATTAATCCTTTATTTGGAACAGCGATGACACTTAGCACATGATGCAATCATACCATCTTGATACAACACATCCATGTACCCTTCCCCTCCGGAGTGCCGGACATTCCGGAACATTCTAGAACATTCCCGATGAAAACACCGGAACCATTCCCCAACTCCGAAACGGGACTTTCCTTATATGAATCTTATTCTCCGGACCATTCCGGATCTCCTCGTGATATCCCGGATCCCATCCGGGACTCCGAACAACATTCGGTCTCTTTCTCATTATTCCATAACTACTCAAACAACGTCGAATCCTTAAGTGTGTCTCCCTACGGTTCGTGAATTATGAGGACATGATCGAGACACTTCTCCGAACAATAACCAATAGAGGAATCTGGAAATTCATATGGCTCCCACATATTTCTACGATTACTTTGCGATCGAATGAACCACTTACATACGATATCAATTTCCCTTTGTCTCACGATATGTTACTTATCCGAGGTTATGATCGTCGGTATCTCTGCATACCTAGTTCAACCTCGTTACCGATAAGTACTCTTTTCTCGTTCCCGTGATATGTGATCCCTTGTGAGCCAGTCACATGCTTGCAAGCTAATTGGATGACATTTCATCGAGAGGGCCCAGAGTATATCTATCCGTCATATGGATGGACAAATCCCACTCTTGATCCATGTGTTTCAACCAATACTTTCCGAACACTCAATGCCACCTTTATAGCCACCCAGTTACGGTGTTGTGTTTGATGTCATCAAAGCATCCATCCGGTAAAGGTGATATGCATGATCTCATGGTCGAAGGAATTAGATTACTATGTATCAGAAAGCATATAGCAATTGAACTATTAAAATGACTTGATCTTTATGCTACGCTTATCTATAGGAGTATGTCCATCATATCATTCTCCTAACGATATGATCTTGTTGTTAATAACATCTCAATGTTCATGATAGGGAAACCACAATCATCTATTAACCAACAAGCTAGTATTATATAGAGGCTTTACTAGGGACTTCAAATTAAGTTTACAAATCACACAAGTATTAATGTTTCCTTGTTAATACTATTATAGCATGAATGTAAACATTTATCATAAACACAAAGATATAATAATAACTACATTTATTATTGCCTCTAGGGCATATCTCCAACACTTTGCTGCCTATTCTGCTCGCTGCAAGCGATATGGGCCAAAGCTCATTGATCTGCTGTCTGAGTATGCGCTGCGGCAGCAGGGGGAGGCCAAGGCTAGGCAATCTGGCTCCGAGGCGACTCAGGGTGCCGCGTCTTAGGCGTTGTAGATGTAGGATAGTTTGTAGTCTGCTTTTGCTGTAAATATTTTGAGGAACGCAATCATTGTGCCACGTAGTGGCCTTTATATGCTTAATGAATTCTTCTGATTTGTGCTCTACCACTGTCTGAATGTTTGTGTCCTTTGATTTTCTGTTGTTCTAGGTTCCTTCGGGTGCTGACCCTGTTGACACCTTGCCTGCAGCGCAGCTGCGACCATCTTTGGATGATTCCTCGCAACTCGCTTTTCTTCGGGACCGTGTTCGTAGTCTTGAGAGGGAGTTGCTTGGGTTGCATGGTCACGCCGATGTTTGGAAGTCCAAGGCAGATCGCAGTGCGGCCAGGGAGGAGTACTTAATGGCAGAACTGCTTCGGCTGTCTGAGCAGCTTCAATGTAAGTTCTTCTTTGTTTCGGGCTGCCGCTCAGATTTTCGGATGCGCCTGCTGGCCTTTCATCTTATGTTCTGCGAGTGTCGCAGGTGCTAACCTTGCTCCGAGGGCAGAGAAAGAGCGTGTCGCTGTTCGGGTCAATTGCTTGACTCAACAAGACATGGAGGCTGGCGGCTTCTTCTGGATGGATCGGGACCATGTCATTGCTTTGGCGATGATGCAGGATCATGTGCACCAGGTTTCACGGGTGCTTCGTCAAGTGCAGACGTCGCTTGCATCGGTATTGCATGTCATGTTTCCTTTGGATGCCGTGCCAACAAGCCTTGCGGGTCTTCTATCGAAGTTTCGGAGCGTGAGCAATGTCAAGGAGTTGGTGCGGCAACAGCTCGTCGCAGGAGTGAAGGCTGCTTTGTCCCTTGTGAGGCTGCACCGGCCTGATGTAGATTTGTCTGTTGTAGCAGCTGGGCCACCTCTTCGGCCGGATGGTGGCGAGTGGCATATGCGTCCACATTATGCGGTTGTAAGGCAGTATGCCGAACAGGTAGTAGATTTGTTTGAGCAGCGTGCTCAAGTTATTCTGCAGAATAGGTAGTACCTGTAAAAGAGATAGATGTAAAATTTGTATATTTCGACTGGGCGTGTTGTGCCCTTTGTTATAAAGGTTTATGTTTATTGTGAGCACGTAATGCTTTATTTGAGTACGTGTCCTTTTTGTTTGCCTGACGTTGTCAGCTACTCAGGTGTACACGTGTGATCCTCGTCGATGAAATCGTGAGGTTGGGGGAGCCCCCGAGTGCGTTTGTAGCATAAAGTAAAGTTGCAAGTAGCGAACAAGATTTTGGGGCGGAACACTTAGCTTTATTTATATCTTAATGGAGGAAGTACATTGTTCGGCTGAATAGCCTTGGCTGAAAAGCCTTATTGAAAGTAAAAGGGGTAGGTAGCTATGGGTAGAATCGCCGCAAGTGTGCAATGTTCCATGGGTTGGAGTATGCGACTCCAGACTCCACGTGCTTGAGGCGATAGGCGCCACCTGGGATGACTTCGGTGATGACGTAGGGTCCTTCCCATGGCGACTCGAATTTCTTCGGTTGTTTTTGCTTGAGTCGCAAGACGAGGTCTCCTTCGACGAAGGACCTTGGGCGTAGCCGTCGGCTGTGATAGTTGCGGAGACTCTGCTGGTACACCGCTGATCGAGCTGCTGCTATGTCTCTTGCTTCATCGAGTGTGTCCACGGCGTCTTCGAGTGTAGCCGTGGATTCGGCTTCACTGTAAGCGACTACCCGGGGGGCCTGGTGGCGTACTTCGGCTGGTAGCACGGCTTCGGCTCCGTGCACCATGAAGAACGGTGTGTAGCCGGTGGAGCTGTTTGGCGTAGTGCGCAAACTCCATAGGACGGATGGCAGCTCTTTTGTCTAGGCTCCGGCCTTTCGTTCGAGTGGGCTCATGAGGCGCTTCTTGATGCCCGCACCGATTAGGCCGTTGGCCTTTTCCACTTGCCCGTTCGTTTGAGGGTGTGCCACTGAGGCGTACGTGATGTTGATCCCGAGGCCTTCGTAGAAGTCTTGGAATTCCTTGTAGATAAAGTTCGATCCATTGTCGGTGATGATGTTGTGCGGTACGCCGAACCTGTAGACAATGGATTCGAAGAACTTGACGGCAGTCTTGCCCTTCTGGTTGGTGACCGGCATGGCCTCGACCCATTTGGTGAATTTGTCGACTGCGACCAGGAGGTAAACGTGCCCCCCTTTCGAGGACTTTGGCAGTTTGCCGATCATGTCGAGGCCCCATTGAGCAAAGGGCCAAGCTATAGGTATGGGTCTGAGCTCTGACCCGGGTGCGTGCGGTTTGTCGGCGAACCGTTGGCACCCGTTGCATCTTCGGACGATGTCCTTTGCATCGCTCATGGCCGTTGGCCAGTAGAATCCAGCTCGTAGAGCTTTGGCGACAAGGGAGCGGCTGCCTGCGTGATGGCCGCAAATGCCCTCGTGGATGTCTTGGAGGATGGATTTTCCGTCACCGATGGTGACGCACCTTTGTAGTACACCAATAATACTGCGCTTGTACAGCTCACCATTGATGATGGTGAAGGCTTTTGACCGACGAGATATGCGCCGGGCATCTGTCGGGCTGTCAAGCAGTTCTCCGTTTATCAAGAACTGGAGGTATGGTTGCGTCTAAGTTTCTTCGACTGCCATGACCTGCACCAGGTTGACCATGGCGACCTCTGTGTCCAGTTTCTCGGGTCCTTCATGTCCTTCGGGCAGCGTAGCCCCCGAGTGTTCTGCTTCTTCGGGTGATCCCTTGGGGAATTTCCGCTTGATAGATGGCACGCAGATCTGTTCGAGGAACCCGGTGGCACCTTTGCGCAGGTGGAGCCGATGTTGGCGAGTCTGTCGGCTTCCTCGTTGCTTTCTCTTCCGACGTGCCGAAGCTCGCAGCCGTCGAATTCTCCTTCGAGTGCATTGTAGAGCGCGCGGTACACGATCATGTTTTCGGCGTGTGCGTCGCACTCGTTCATCGTCTGCTGGACGACGAGGTTGGAGTCACCGTAGATGACCAGGCGCGTTGCACCGCAAATCTTTGCCATCCTCATGACGTGGATGAGGGCTTCGTATTCGGCCTCCTTGTTGGAGGCTCGGAATTTCATCCGAAGGACGTACTTCATCTGGTCGCCCTGCGGGGAGGTCAGTATGACCCCGGCTCCTGCTCCAGCTTTACGCTTGGAGCCGTCGAAGTGCATTGTCCATGACTGCGACATGTCTGGGGTGTCTGGCAGCTGCAGCTCGATCCAATGTACGAGGAAATCCGGGAGGACTTGAGATTTGATTGCGAGTCGCTTCTCGTAGATGATGTCCAGAGGTGACAGTTCAATGCCCCACAGGGCCACGCGTCCTGTGGCCTCAGGGTTATTCAGGATGCTGTTCAGGGGTGCCTCGTGGACGACCATCACCTGGTGCTCCTGGAAGTAATGGCTCAACCGTCGAGCCGTCATGAACATGCCGTAGGCGAGTTTCTGGTAGTGAGGGTACCTCTGTTTTGTTGGCGTCAGTACCTCGCTGAGGTAGTAGATTGGGCGTTGGACCCCGTGGGTCTTGCCTTCTTCGGGTCGTTCGACCACTAGCACGGTGTTGACCACCTGGTGTGTGGCTGCTATGTACAGCAGCAGAGGTTCGTGATCCCTTGGCGTGACCAGGACGGGCGAGGTGGAGAGTAGCCGTTTGAGGCTTTCGAACGCGTCGTCGGCTTCGGGCATCCATTCGAATTTATCTGCCTTGCGTAGCAGCTGGTAGAATGGCAGGGCCTTCTCGCCCATGCGGCTGATGAATCTGCTTAACGCCGCTATTCGTCCTGCGAGCTGCTGGACGCCCTTGAGGTTTTTCGGCTTCTCCGTTGCCATGATGGCTCTGATTTTCTTCGGGTTCGCCTCGATCCCTCACTGAGAGATGAAGTACCCAAGCAGCTGACCCGATGGGACGCCGAAGGCGTAATTTTCGAGGTTGAGTTTGATCCTGTAGCGGTCGAGGTTGTCGAACGTCTCGCGGAGATCGTCGATAAGCGTCCTCGCCTCCCTGGTTTTTATGACTATGTCATCGACATAGACTTGAACGTTGCGACCAATCTGGTCCTTGAGGCATGCCTGCATGCATCGCTGGTACGTGGCACCTGCGTTCTTTAGCCCGAAGGGCATTGTGTTGTAGCAGAACACTCCGAACGGTGTTATAAACATCGTTTTCTCCTGATCTTCGACCTTGAGTCGAATTTGATTGTAGCCTGAGTAGGCATCGAGGAAGGAGAGTTTCTCGCAACCTGTAGTCGAATCGATGATTTGATCGATCCGAGGAAGAGGGAAGTGGTCCTTTGGGTAGTGCTTGTTTAGCGACGTAAAATCCACGCACATCTGCAGGATGTCCGTGTCCTTTTTTGGGACCATCACTGTATTTGCAAGCCACTCGCTTTCTTTGATTTCCCTGATGAAGTCTGCAGCGAGTAGCCTGTTGATTTCTTTGCCGATAGCTTCGGCTCGTGGCTCGGACAGTCTTCGGATGGACTGCTTGACGGGCTTGGTGTCTGGAAATACGTTGAGTGCGTGCTCGGCGAATTCCCTGGGAACTCCTGGCATGTCCGCAGGACACCAGGCGAAGATTTCCCAGCGCTCACGGAGGAATTCGACGAGCGCGCCTTCCTATGCAGGGCTCAGGTCGTTGGCGATCAGCGGCGTCTTGGAGGCATCCGTCGGATGGACCTGCACCTTGTTTGTGTTGACGGTGGAGTCGAAAGACATGTTGGGCGCATTTTGTCGTGCGACTGGGGGTGCCCCATTGTCTGTCACTTCGCGGAGCTTTAGGAGCTCCTCCTGCATGCCGAATGACTGGGAGATTCTGTTGAAATCCCTGTCGCATTGGTCCGATCGGGTGAAGCTCCCGTGGATTGTGATGACACCCTTCGGCCCTGGCATCTTGAGTAGCAGGTATGCATAGTGTGGGACAGCCAGGAACCTTGCGAATGCTACACGCCCGAGGATGGCGTGGTACTGTGATGGCCAGTCCACCACTTCGAATTCGAATCGCTCCAGCCGGAAGTTGTCCGGCTTGCCGAAGATGACGTCGAGCCATATTTTGCCCAGGGGGAATATGCCCTTCCCTGGAACGATGCCGTGGAACGTTCTGTCTGACTGTTCCAGGATGCACTGCGGGATCCGCATTGCTGCTAGAGTGCTTGCGAACATCAGGTTGATGCCGCTGCCGCCATCCATGAAGACGCGACTCATCTCGAAGTCTCCGATCTGCGCCTCCAACACCAGGGCAGCATGGCCTGGGCGAGGGATCTGGCAAGGGTGATCCGAACGACTGAACGTGATGCAGGACTCTGATCCGCTGAGGTACTCAGGGATGGCGAGTGGACTTGCTACGGCCAGGTTGATTTGTCGGGTGATTTTCTTCTGCACCCTATTCGTGGGGTGCCCCTTCTGGATCATCAGTGCTCCTTTCGGCGGGGGATACCCGTTCCCGGCGTTGTTCTGTGCTGGTGCGACTGGTTGGTTCAGGCCTCCAACGGGTGGCGGTGGAGGAGCTCCATGCGCTATTTCACCTAGTGCGGGTGCGTTTTCGAACGCAGGGATTGGGGCTTGCTGCCTCATCTGCACCATGCTTTCGCTGAGCTTCTGGAACTCGCGGAAGTCCTTGAGCATGTGGCTCGCCTTCTTTTTGCCATCCTGCTTGTCGATGTAGAAGTGGATGGTGCATGGACCCGAAAGCTTTTCGTATGCTGAGGGTCCGTTATCGCGGTCGCGGCGTTGCCACGACTGCGCTGGGCGCCCCCCATCGCGGAAGTTTCCTCCGCGGTATCCTCCGCTGTTGCGGTTGGCGTCGTTGCGGTGATCGGCGTAGCCAGCCGCGACCATGTCGGGTCCGTCGCGATCGTCGTAGACGCGCGATCTTCTCTTGCTATGACGCTCTCGCCGTCGACCGTAGTCGTCTTCTTCTTCCGATTGTGCTCGGTGAATGGAATCTTCTCCGCCAGCCCACCTGTTGGCGATGTCCATGAGGTGGTCGAGTGTTTTGGGCTTGACGCGCCCAAGTTCCTCCTTGAAGTCTTGGCGCTTGACACCGTCCCTGAAGGCGTCGATGGCCCTCTCTTCAGAGATGTGGGCTGCGGAGTTCTTTGTGTTGGACCAGCGTAGTATGTACGAGCGAATGGATTCGCCCGTTCGTTGAGTGCAGTCTCGCAACTCTTCGATTGAGGCGGGCCTCTTGCTGGTGCCTTTGAAGTTTCGGAAGAAGTTGTAAGCTAGCTCATCCCAGCTTCGGATGGACCCTGAAGATAGGCTGCTGAGCCAGATCCGGGTTGCGCCTGTCAGCTGCAGCTGAAGGCATTGCATGGCAGTCTCCTTGTTTCCACCGTGCAGTTTGACGGATGATAAGTGGTCGCTGAGCCAAGCTTTTGGGTCTTGAGTGTCGTCGAACTTCGGAGTATCCAAAGGAAGCTTGAAGTTGCGCGGCATCCGTGTCCGCCGGACGGATCTGCTGAAGCATCGGGCTCCGCAGAGTTCTCCTTCGTATTTGTCCATCTCGGATTCAGACGAGCATGCGCGCTTGGCGCGCGCTTTGTCGATTTTGCGCTGTGTGAGCGCATCTCTGGCATCGTAGTCGCGGTCGCGGCGGCACGAACTCTTCTTCCTTCGAGGAAGGTCATGTTCCTATTCTTTGGATGAAGGGGTGGGGCTGCGATCGAACCTGACCGGAGCCTTCTTCTTCGGCTCCGTGGGAGCTTCCTGGTGGAGCGCAGCTCCGACGATTCCGAGTCCGATGAGTGCGGACTTGTGCATGGCTCTCTTCGGGTCCCCCTCCGGAGGTGGGTGGGCCGCGAGGTACACAGTGGCTGCCATGATCGCAGCCTGCGGCGTTTTCGGGATGACGTTGCCGTCGGCGTCCATCTCCATGAAGGATGTGTGGAGAGTTCACGTCAACTCACGGCGCTCCTTGGGATCGATGTTCTCCATCCGAGAGCGGTGCTTGTTGCCTGGGTTGGCATTCGAGCTGGAGCCAATGCCCATGGCGGAGAGCGCGGCTCGTCGCGCGCTGGACTCTGAGGCTGCTTGCTTGCGTTTGTCAAGCACCTCCTGCATCTTGACCTGCTTTTTGTGCTCCTCGATCAGGAGCAGGTGGTAGGCCATCAGCATATCCCGCGAGGCGTCTGCAGGCAGTACTATGTTGCCTGCCACGGCTTCACGGACCTGGGTCCATCCTTCTTTGCTAAGGTGGATGACATGGCCGCCGTTGTTTTCCCCTTCGGGTGGGGGGACTGGCTTCTTCTGTTCCCGCCGTTTCGTTCTGGCGGGTTAGGCGGCGGGTTAGGCGTTTGCTGATCCACGTCGCTTTGGATGACTGCGGCGTATTGGTAGCGCTCGCAGATTGGTCCGCTGCTGCCGCAGCTTTCAGATCCGGAACCGTAGGTCCCTGCATCCGATGGCGGATTGCACAGATCGGAGTTGCAGCTGCTGCTGTCGTAGGAATCATCTGTTGATGATGTTGTGCGTAGCACGGGGTGTGGGGTCCATGAAGCGGGCCTGATTGATGGTAGGGGCACCTGCTCAGGGAGGCGGAGGGTGCCGGTTTGCCCCACCTGGAAGCAGAAGCTCCCGAACAAGATTTCGAGTCCGTCGCCTACGGGCTCGAAGTCCTTCATGGTGGCCGGTGAGTGGGCGGTGAAGTCGAAAGCGCCGAAGAGGAGGTGACTCTCCGTCGCCGCATAGTTGTAGATCGATCGGGTCGGGACCGTCACGATCGCACAATCAGCGTCCCCGGTTCCCACAAACGGCGCCAATTGACGAGGTTTGATCTCATCAATGCCCATTGTTATGGACTTGGGTTTTGGAGAAGATGGGGATGCTGGAGATCGTGGAACGGTTAGCAAACAAACAACACGGGGACACAAGGTTTACCCAGGTTCAGGCCCCCGGAGGGAAAACCCTACTCCTGCTTGACTGCTCTTGATTACGGCGGAACCGAAGGTTACAGGGGTGCGCAGATGCAATCTGGCGTGGTGGTGTGTATGCGAAAGTATGAGTCGAGAGATCTAGGTCGTGCCCTCCTGGCCTTTATATAGACTTAGGCAGGTCCCGGGCATAGACCTAGTCGGTTACATGTTCTAGGGTTTTACCCCTTTGAATTTTCTATCTATTCTAGTCTTGCTCTCCAAGGATCCGAAGGCGTCATGGGCCTGGGCCACCCGACAGTTTTCATGGGCCGGCGTACATCTGCCGTGGGCCTTCCTTGGGCTGGACCAGGTATGCTGAGATCACGTACCCGTAGGGTATAACCATGTCAATGCCCCATAGACATTTTTAGTCACTTAATTAATTAAAATAATAAGATTAAACCTTATTAAATTGTGATACCACTTTAAATCACATTCCCAGTATTAAAATATATGGTGATGATATGTGTCAACATGATCCCATATTTTAATTGGAGAATATTAAATCTTAAGTAGTTTCTAATGAGTAGAAATTACTTTTCTAAAATAAAATAAATAAGACTAAGTCTTTATTTCTTGTGATGATGCTAGATCATCTAGTGTGAACCCTTGTGTGCCAAATAGAAGTAGTTAAGTATTGTTTGGTGATTGTGTACCTCGTATTTATTTATAGATACTAGTACCGACCAATGATACGAAGAGGAAGGAGACTACTACGAAGAGGAAGCAGAGGAGAACTTCAACCACTGCACTAATTAAGGCAAGTCTCACAATACAAGTTAACTTAGCAAGCTACCACTTGCAATTTTCTTAACCATGCAAGCTAAGCTAAACCATGCAAGCCTTACTTGCAAGCCTAAACCTACTAATTAACCTATGCAAGATGCATTAGGCATGTTTTGGTTATACCGCTTTATTATACCAAATCCCAGTTTTACTTGCAAGCTTGATTATTTTATTTCTTTATCAAAATTCTTTGTTTACTTTCAGGTAGTGTTTGTGACATTTTGGAAAGATATTATAAAGAGCATAAAACTTGGCCTAAGTTAGATAGAATTAGATGTCATCCTAAGGCATGAGATTAGACTTAGCTAAGTCACACTTGATTAGCACCCCTCATTAGTGATTACCCCCAACTGTAGTGGCTAGTGGTAAGCATAAAACTTGATCACCTTAGATGGGAATACTTGGTGAAAATGGTTATGAAAACCTTAGAATGATGAGTCGTTCTAATGAAATGTTTTGACATGTGTTATGAACACCAGATGGTTAGATGATGAAAATATTGAGGCATGAGCCTTAGCCCTTTTATAAAACTGATGGTTGTGTTCGGATGCAATACCATTTCAATTTTACCGTACAACCACAATACCCGAGTTTGGGTAGGGCTTGACTGGAAGTTTATATATCTTAGTATGGGTTCCCTTGCGGCCGAGGTTTGAGCTGAGGCTACCTCGTGATGATTGTCCACCTCTGCGGTTCCCAAGATGATAGATGGTCATGGTTGGGAGGCCAAACTCATAGGGGAGGTGACTATACTAGGGTGTGTAATTGAAAGTTTAGGATTGATTATCCGCATACTGAGTATGGTGATTCAGGATTGTTTCTAACGGATGTATCGAATGTTGTGGTGAAAATGTACCACATCTGCAGAGTGTCAAGCTATTCGAATAGCCGTGTCCGCGGTTATGGACAGTTGGAGTGGCCATACTGTTCCGTCGTCAGATGTTTTTAAAATGACTTGTGAAATGAATCATGACTTGACTTGACCACAACAGGGTTGTGAACATGAAAAATTAAGTTCCCACTTAGGTGTTGTAAAACTTTAAACTAGTTTTCTTTACTTCTAAACTCAGTTAGAGATAAATCTGGCTTTTGCAAAACAACCTAGAGCTTAGAATTCCTACTTGAACCACTTTACTTGTTAGTGATAGTTTGCGAGTATTTAAAGAGTACTCATGGCTTTGTCCCTAGCTATTCCCGTGGCCAGACTATGAAGAGGACTAGCAGGATGATGGACAACAGGAAGTCTACGACAACTAGGATCATCTCCCATCGTGAGCATTGACCATGACCCTGAAGATGGAGCTTCGCCCACTCTACCGTTATTATACTATTTCGTTGTGTTGATTGTATTAAGACTGGATCATGAGATCCTTTATTTGTAAGACATTTATTATGGTTTGTAATGGATGATGAACTATGATACCAATTTGTTATGTCTCGCAAAAATAATAATCCTAAAATTGCGATGTATGACATAACTGGTATCTGGGATTAAAAATCCGGAACTTGACAGGCCACAGCGCGCGTTGCCCCCTTCCCCAATCTTCCTAAGACAAGACAAGGAGAAGGTTCATTTTCTCAAGGGAGGTGAAAGTGCTCGCGTTTCTTTAAGGTTGAGGTGCGCTTTATCTTCTTTATAGATGTTCCTCCCTGCCCCAGCGCCACACACGTCGCCGCCTCCTCCACTCTCGGCTCACCATCAAGAGCGCCGGCGCACGATTTTCTCCATCAAGGCGCACACCTTCCGGAGACGCGGATGACCGCGAAAATTTTGCTGGTGGCTGGCTGCGCCAACCCCTCCTCCTCAACCGGCTACCGCCCTCCACACTCCCTTCCCTACCGCTCGCTGCACTCTCGCCTCCGTAGGTGTGCCCCTGTCGTCGACCAGGGTTTTGTGCACGTGCCCGAGGACGGCGCCGATGGGTGTGACAAGACCATCGTATATTTCCCCAGGTACGCTCTGGCTCGAGCCTTCCCTTACTATTCTGCGAAAAAATGCATTGGTCGTTGGGTCCTCCACTTTCGTCGGGGCCGCCGTAGAGCCAGTCTGGCTTCCTGCCGACTGGTCTGCCATGTGCCCGCCGCGACCGCCCCTGCCTGGTACCGCATCCGGCTACTCGGTCGTTGCTCCTCTTTTTCTCCGCTCGCGACTTGGCCCAACGTCCGCCACGCTTTCTCCATGTCGAACCAAGAGAGCAACAGGCGGCGCGACTGCACTGCGGGAGCCTGGGAGGTAGACTGTGCCGATTCAGTAGCTTAGCTCCACGACCAGCTGGGTGATTTACACCGTCGGATGAAGCGGGGATTTCTTAATTCTGTGGGCTTTCTTTGGTTCTTCTTTATGCTCACAAACAACGATTTGATATTTGGTACTCCCTCCGATCCAAATTAATTGACTTGAATTTATCTAGATTTGGATGTATCTAGTATTAAAACAAGTCTAGATACATCCGAATCTAGACAAACTCAATTCAATTAATTTGAACCGGAGAAAGTATAAATTAATTGATGTTTGTACGGTTTAGTTGGCAATTCTGCATAGTATATCAATAGCAGAACATTTGCCTGATTATGATAAACTTGCGTGATTTTGTTTTATCATCACTGGCTTACCTTATGTCAATCTAACATGTCTCCGCAGATTATTTTCTCCAAAGAAGAATTATGAAGAACTTGCATATATTGTTTTTATAATCACGTCTTAACTTGGATGAATCTAACTCAGAGCTTCATTATGCTGAAATCCTGCCACTTCATTTTTCAATATGGTGGAGGGATTCGATTAGGTATCTTGAAAGCTCTACATTCATTGTACGCAATTGACATCCACTTTTCTATCTTGATACTCCCTCCGTTTTAAAATATAAGATATTTTAGATTTATAAAAAAAATGAATCTAGACTTGTTTCAGTATATAGGTTCACTACGTACTAAAAGAAGTCTAGATTCATTTTCTTCAGAAACCTAAAACATCTTATATTTTAAAACGGAGGGAGTATTTCGGATGGACAAATTCTACGGTCAAGCAATAGTGGCCTCATATCCTTTCCTTTGTGGAATATGGAATTTTTCTATCTTGCACCTAATCAACTATGAACAACCAACTTCCATCTTACCAATTCAGATGAGACCAACAGTACCAGTATTTTATTATCTCCAAGAACCTAACTCTCACTGATGAGAACGATACTTAGTATGACTCCAGGTTATAGTACCGAGCACTATATCGTCTTTGTAAGTTTTTATTTGTTATAAAAAATATGCAGCCCACTTGAATCTTATTATTTTTTAAGCTTTTACTTATAGATAGGCTTAATACAAGACATATCTGTTTCATCATAAGATCTGTTTTGAAGATTATGGACGTGTATTTCCAACACATTCAAATCTGATACATTAGATCATTTATTTCTTTTCAATGTCAGTTTTCCTGAACATGCTAGAAATTATGTTTGTTCAGATCTCTCAGCTACAGATTCTGCTGATAGTAACACTCAAAATATGTTGGCTGCCCCTTTTTCATATACAAGTTATTACATAAATCAATGGCCTGAAGTATCTGCTACTGCAATAGGCTATTTTCCTACTCTTTGCAGTTCATATGGATCCTCAAAGAAAGTAAGTTCACCTAGGCATAAACTGGTTGTGAAACCAGTATGTTCTTGTTTTCTTTTTGCTGGAAGCGAAAAATTTACATGCATGAGTATATTTTCTTGACAGCTTTGAGATAATTGATCGGAGTGGAGGTGCAGTCTATCTCAATCTAATATACTAAAAAAAATATTGATAGTTTTGTTTTATTATCCTTTTCGTCTATAAAAATGATTCCTTCTTTTGATCGGTAATACGATTAATGATATTTAACCACATTTGTATTTGTTAAATAATGCTAAATCAATGTACCCGTTAATTTTATTAATTTTCTGGTAGTACGGTTTCTTTAGCTTAGCATATGTCCTATGTAGCAATATTTTTTGAAAAAATTGAGCATATATGCTTTGAGGGGTAAATCCACATTTCCTGGCGTGTGATGTTCCAAACTTGTGGCGATGAGACTTCTTGGATTTGGCCTTTTGACTGTTTGGCCAGGAAGAGGGATGGGTGACGCTCGGAGGATCCCTTGGCCGCGTGTAGGACTTTTCTTCATATCCTAGACGGTCCAACGTTGGAATGGCCCCCACCGCCATCGTCCCACTCTGCTTCATCCAGTGCTGGAAAGGTTTGGAGTCGAAGAGATCGACATGGACGCCCACAGCCGCCATCTGCTATTTTCTCTCATGTGGTCGGTTTTGCTTTCTGGACACTCCCAATATTTTGTTGTTCTGTACATTGCATCGTCCATCTCGGCTGTTCCATTCTGTGGATTGCATAAAGTCCTCTTCATTTTTCTTACTTTCCACAATTTTATTGCTGCTATTTCTTTTAACTATTTTTTGTTCTTTGTGTTAGACGGTATTCAGATTCCTACCTTCATTTCAACTACGAGAACAAGGAACATCCGGTTGGTTGTTCACACATATGACCATAGCGAATAATCATATTTTCCATTGGAGAGTTGAGGCTCATGGTGATCTTAGCAGCCCAAGCAACAAAAGTATGTTATGGAGCTTTGATTCTTCAACAAAGTATGATGCTTTCTCTACTAGATAATTGTTGATTCTCTTAGAATGTTGCTTGCCTATTGGTCTATATGTGCTCATAATAATCATAAGACAAGAAAACTATTTGTGTGTTCGTGAATTCTTCTCTGTTGTTTCTTTGGATATTTATAAATTGTATAGTTGTGTGGCCTCTTTCTTCTTTCTGCGGAAATCTAATCGCTTTTGCTGGGTAAGTTAATTTTCCGCCCTTTTCCTATTCCGCTAGGAACTAATAAACATAATATTTTACCATGTATTTTGGTGTTCTATTAATTGAATCTTGATCTCTTCTTAGCTGCAAACATGCTTTCAAAATCTTATTGGTACAGTAATGAACTTTGAGCATCCTGTGCATCAAATCTGTGGTGACATCAAGAAAAGACTACATACTAATTACCATTGACCATTTGAAAGCACCTTTATGTACACGTTATGCTTATGTACCGGTTTCTAAATCTGGTTGCTTATGTACAAGGGGTGTATGATGGAGCTCAAAATCTAGGCAAGCAGGTCCACTAGAAGATAGTAAGGCAGCCCCTGATGCCAAGATCAGAGTGGTGGTATGTTTTTTCATCTAGCTCCATGGTTATTTGTAAATACTCCTTAATGGCTTCTATGAAATTATGGAAACGATATACTACCAGTAGTTTTGACGTGTAATTTTAGATGCAGGTGTGCAAAAATCCACTGAATAATAAGAAATACCAAAGAAGAAGATAGCATAGACACCGAAGTAAAGAACTCTTCGACTGTCCATCAGACCGAACTTAAGGTTCACTGCCACCTACTAATTTTCATCTATTCAGCTTATTTTAGCCATGGTTCCTGCATTCTGTAGCAGCTTAATAATTAACTTGCTGCTCGCAATTTATAATCATCATTTGATGCGTTTCATACAATTCTGAAGATTAATCCAGCAGAATATGTCAAAAAGAATCGATTTTACTTTTATGTCAATGATTCCAAATCATCCAGATTAGCCGGCAAGTTATAATTTATTGACATGTATGATAGTGGGCGTGGTGCTGATACAACTGAAAACAATAAAAAAAAACAAGGTTATCTGTTTGGTTTTTACCATGCACCCACACACTAAGCTGCATGTGTTGTGACCACATAGAACATTTTTTCTTACTGCACCGATCTTACAAAGTAAAGCAACCAATTACATCAGACATCACGACCGAGGTTCAGAAAGTAAAGCTATCCAATTAAATCAGACGTAATGAGGATATATGCATAGCTTTCACATTGAACTATTGCACTTTTGTGCATACATTCTATCAGATAGCTGCTGAAATACATTGTGTATCCGAATACAATATATCCATTATCTTCAAGGTTTCCATGTATAATATGTCTCAGTTGTCTTTATACTTAATGATAAGCAGAAGGTGATGAATATTTACAAAGTGCTAACTCTCGAACCAAAATCATCAAATAATTAAGAAGAATAACTCCGCGGGTGCTGAAAAATGAAGTGTTTTGTATTTTTTAAATTCCATGTAAAAAAGATTGCTAGAATTGATGTTGCACGTTTATTGGCAGCGAAGTGTCCTCTCTACTGCAAGCATCCTAGGTAGATGAAGAAATGGTGAAAATACTAAGTATAACAGCTTCTCTTCTTTGTGTTCTATGAAGCTAACTAACTTTATGTTCATAGGTTTAAAATTTTCTCATATTTAGTACCTTTTTTTATTCATATTGATGTAGCCTTCTAGATCCTTTTGGGATTCTGCAGACAAGTATTAATTTATTTGTTGTAATTTATACCATTTTTATGCAGCCAAAAGATCCTAGGATTAATGTACTACTTTTTTGTCATATCCTTGATTGGTGATTTGAATGGGTAAAGGGATCTGTTAGTTAGTGCAAGTTCCATTTTTAGGCATATGAACACACACAATTTCAGTTCTACTGTCATCACAGCGGCAGTAGGTAGTGTCATGTTCATGTGAGAATTTGAGAGAAAGGTGGGGAGCTAAATAAATGTTGATACTATGGTCAGACGAGATGAATAAATTGTGTTTAGTGTATATTAGCAATTACACGGTTTCGTCATGGCTATTTCAGATAGAATTGTTGTTATAGAAGCAAAAGAGTATAGTGTGTTGTGTTAGTTTTGGAATGATCTCGGACGACATATCAAGTAGAATATGCCAAGGTTTGAACTTCACGGAGAAAATATGGGACATTCACAGGTGATACTCATCTTTTACACATTTGGCTACCATTGTAAAAAAACATACAAATACATAGGTTACTTTAGGATGATATTCAGGTAGGTTTCTTTCTTCATAATATTCCTCTGTATGACCAAGGAAATGCAGACTAGGTTGATGTTGCACATAAAAAGCAAAATTAGTTTCATGGTATAAAATATAGTTACAGGTAGCCTCTTCTATTTTTTGATTTATTTTTATTTCATTTAAAGTGAACTCAACCATTTGGAAATTGATCCTACATGTTTTCTGTCCGAGGAATTCATTTTTTTTGGTTCTTGATTAGTTGATTTAGCTAGCTAGCTGAACAGCATAGGGACAAACCCTTATGTTTGAACTGTCATTGGTTGACTTCTATTTTTTGCCATAACCTATGAATGGGCCTCCTGTAAGCTTACACATTGTACATATTTGCTTCGTCTATAAAGCATCTTGCGGTTTTCTTCCTTATTGGTCTACTCACTGTCACGCTGCCACCATCTATACTAGGCAACTTTCTCTTAGACTAAGGATATGCCACCATCTATACTAGGAAACTTTCTCTTAGACTAAGAATATAGACTCACATAGGCTTGCACATAGGCTTGCAGAAATCCATCTATATAAGGTTCAACTTCAGGAAATGAACTTACGTTTTTTCTCTCAATAAATATACTTTTTTTAACAAAGCTTGGTATCTTCATGGGATAACTAGAATATACATCCATATGTTGTGTGGTTTATCCTGTTGAATGCTGCATCTACTGAAGTTGCTTGATGTAGGGGCAATTCAGATATATTCAGACCTTATTGTGCGGACCTTAAACATGTGTGTGATTTTATTGAAGAATTGTTGCATTTCCGTTCTGAGTGAAGCTGCTAAATGAGAGTGAATTTTCTCTGCATTTTGCCCAAGATTAAATATTCATGTCTATGTATAAGATGCTATCTATATTGTTTGAACAGTAGGTCAATAGTGGGTGGGAGATAGAACTGATACAAGGGACACCTGAATACATGGTTATCTCTGTCACTCAGATGGTTCAGCTTCAAGTAAGTGGTGTACCATGCAATCTAAACTCAGTGCCACTGATTGAATTTGTACTCAATTCTTTTGCCTTGGTGAAGACACACAGTATATGAACAGATATGATACCATCCTACTTCATTATCTTCTAAGTTTTGATCACTAGAAATATCTTCAGAACTATATGTAGTTTGCATAAAAGCAACTACCACCGCGCCAGTCGTACAGCATGCAACAACGCAGAGCAGACGGCGTGGCAAAGCGCGTGAACCTGTCTAGTAGTATATAAGCATGAGTTTTTGTCTGACATCTCACGGCAACCTGTGTGCGAAAGATAACAACACAAGAATCGATACATTGGTCCATCTTCATCAGGAAGGTTTGCGAAAAATTAATGTATGCTTGCAGTACACGACTATCAGTACACGACTCTTAGTCACACGAAAAATTAATGTATGCTTGCAGTACACGACTATCAAGTTACCTCCACTATGACCAGCCAAACAGTCATTCGGTGGTTTACTTTCAGTGTGAACAAATAGCCACCTGCAAACTCTTAGACTGAACGCAAATAATGAAAGCAAAACTTGTGTCTACAACCAGGTGCAAGATTGAATCGAATCGAGGTGGGTGTAGAATGTAACTCACCCTGGAGTACTTGCATTTGTAGAATCGTTTCCCTCTGTTATGCTCCTTTGTTGATGTCAAACGAGCAGCAAGCGCATTACATAGGAGTTCAATAGAACCTTTGTGTCTACATGAAAAAGATTAAGCAAAGCTTTAGATATTCTTGACTCCTCAGAACAATGTCACCAACATTTCTAGTCTATTCACATGATTACTCAATTTTTCCCTAGAATATTCGAATTGTAAGAGCGTCTTAATTTGTGTAGTTCACATGTGAGGCAGAAATGACTGGAGTACCAAAATCTACTGAAAGCTAGGGACCAGTGGATCGAGATATTCCAGTATCTCCGGAAGGAAATATGCCCTAGAGGCAATCATAGAGATGATTTATTTCTTATGTATCCATAAGTTATTGTAATGTTTTTTGAATATCTATATCAGGCAACTTGTATTGATTGGCAATTATGTGAATTGTTTGTGAAACTCTTTACTTCTATGGTTATTTAATAGTTGTCCTTAGTCGGAGTTCATGTGAGGACACACGTGAATATTAAACTAGCACATCGATTGGTTGATGACTATGTTTCGCAGGTCATAGACATGGAGGTGTCAAACCAATAATATGGACACATGTTATGAACATGGGGTTGGACTGACCCAACTTGAGACTGGCAATTAGTTGCAGCTCTCTCTACACATCGTGTACGTTTTGTCCTTAGACCTGAGATTGTCGCATGTACTTGAGATGTTGATCGACCTATTTTGGGGCTATCAAACGCTACACCGAAACTGGGTGGTTATAAAGGTAGCTTTCGGGTTTGTCCTGAAGCATGCTGCAAGGCATGGTCAATCAAGATGGGATTAGCCCCTCTCTACTTGAGAGAGATATCTCTGGGCCCCTCGAGTAATCGGATCCATAAATGCATGGCCATGCTACATAAGGTTAATAGTTAAACTAGTAAAGGGATTCCGAGTTACGGTATCGAGAAAGAGAGGTCAGCTTGGAGCTAGACCAAATATCATGAGGCAAAGGAAAAGACATGTACTAAACCTTATGATGGTTCGTCCGATATGATCTTTGTATGCGTTTAGGAGTTGGCACGTCTTGCTAGAGGCCGCTACCAACTATTGACAGAATAAGTGTATTCGTGTCATGTCTATACGTGCATGAACCTATAGGGTCACACACTTAAGGGGCTGGAAGCCTAATGAGGATTGGATTCGAATTAGACCAGGCTTAGGCTACTAATGGGCTGCTAATGTAGAAGCCCACTAGGGATGCCTATATAAGAGAGGGTAGGGCGAGCTGACCAGGGTTAGAACTCAGACCATTCCAGCCAGCCGCCACTCCTCACGCCTGTGTCGCGTGCGCGGACCTAGCAGTCCGGCGTCTGACGCTTCCACCATGTACGTGTGGATACCTCGGAGCCGCTGCATCTGTAGCGTTTGGACGAGCCGCGTAAGGGGATCTTCTCGTGGGACGAGGACAAGGAGGAGACGTGGAACGTCTGGACTGTCTCGATGCGCTTCATCGATTCTGCAACTGCGCGTCTAGTGGTAATCCCGTGATCTATGACAACAGTATTCCTGGTTTACGTGGTAGAAATTTTTGATTTGCGCTAGTGTATCCTACCCGTATCCCTACATCTCCGCCCAAATAACACAATGAGAAATGAAGATCTGTAATCTCACTACAGTTTAGCAAATCAAAGAAATGGTAAACCATATAATCTGCCCGTCCTTCACCGAAGGAGGGAGACAGGGTGGGGTCGGCGTGGCGGGCGATGAGGTCGTCGTAGGGGTCGTGGAGGCCGGCGGCCTGGTTGATCTAGGCGTCCCCGGTGAGCTGGGAGTTGAAGCGCTCGAACTTCTAGAAGCCGTAGGGGCGGAGAGGGAGAGCCCAGGCCGCCTTGGTGCACTCGCACCGTTCCTTCATCCGTTAGACGTGCGCCCGCTGCGCCTCATCCCGCTGGTCTGGGTCCTCCATCAGGCGCAGGATCAGGTTCTCCGCCAACTCCATGATGAAACCCATGCAACGCAGGTTCGGTGTCTCGCTCCTGGAAAGCACACTGGAGGTAGATCTTCCGCACGTGCTCGACTGACTCTAGAGTCAGGCCTGAATTGGCAGACCCCCCGTAGCTGTAGGATGCCATCCATGTTGCGGCCAGGCGGTCCGCCGTGGTCGCCGTGGACGGTACTGGACCACGAGAGCCCCAAGTCCCGGATCCACGGACGAAGGAGTGCGTGCCCTCTGTCGGCGGTGGTGCTAGGATGTGACGGCCGTCGAAATTGGCTATACGGAGGGTGGGTGATTTGGGGGCACGATGACGTGATTGCGGTCTGGTGATGGTCGTGCCGGTACCTGGGGGAGTGATGGCAGCGGTGAAGAAGATGGCACCCGCCGGCGCTGGAGCTGGATCCCGCCGCGCTAGTGTGGGATATCGTGTGGCGGTGTGGTTCAAATTTGGCGTGGCGGTGACGAGGTATTTGGATCTGGCATGGCGATGTGGAGGTGGTGGTATTTGATGGTAGTGAAGCAATGGTAACCTGCAGCTCTGCGGCGGTGAGCAAGCCCGTGAGCTCTGCGGCGGTGGCAGACGGGCATGGCCTGTGTCGAGAGGGCAGGGCTCTGTCCTGCGTCGTAGAGAGGGTCGTAGAGAGGCAGGCGATAGGCAGAGAAAGAATTTCACCGAAATACCACTTTGGGATATAATGGATATAGCATGTAAAGACCAGGCGTAGGGATATTACAGCCACGTGCACAGATTTCGAAGCAGCCAACGGTGAGAGATGCTTCCTCTACAGGATATATATATATATATATATATATATATATATATATATATATATATATATATATATATATATGCAAAATAGTGGGGTGCACACGGTGGTACGTGTGCATAGCCACACTACTGTCCGATCCTCCTAAAGAGAGCACACGGACTACAACGGTTGCATGCGGCGTGAGATCAGTTCAAATGCGGTGTGAGATCAGTTCAACGAACGCCATCATACCAGGAGCATGTATTTCTCATCTATTTACCCATATTTATTTACTAAACAAGCTCCATATCTATTTACTCCCACACACACAACGGCATAGGTAGTGAGCAATAGTAGTAATATGGTTCGCATGTTGTTTTATCACGGCAAGACATTTTCAATTCTCCTGCGTAGGCCATCTAGGACGTTCCAAATAAATTATGGTCTGTCATCATGAGCAGCTTACATTAAGGTTCCATCCTTTGTTTGCTGCTCGTGGTCCTCTGATTCCTTCTTTGATCTGAGTAAAAAGATCATGCAATCCAACAGTATTAACAGTGTTTAGACTATGCGCACGTACCACCGTGCAATCCAACGGTTTTTAGACTATGCGCATGTATCACCATGAGTATGGACGTGGATTTTATACTCATGGTGTGCGCATACGGTATAAGCCGTTGGATTGCATGTATCTTTGCTCCCTTGATCTAATCTGCTCTAGCCTAGATTTCACGGCGTGTGCATGTCGTGTGCCTCCCATTTTTTTCATCGGTTCCTAGGGAAGACCAAAGATCTTGCGCGGTAGGTCCGCCAGAAAAACCGCGATTGGGAACTACAAATTCGTTGGGTCTACAACGATCTTGGATGGGCTCCTAATGAGCTAATTTTCCGCGAAAAGTCGGAAATTCTGCGTATTTGGACCAATTTAAGGTGAAAAAGGGGTTGCTCCTTCGGCAAAACTAAAATTCGTCCACCCGGTTTATTAATTTGCAAATTCTTCCTCAACTAGTTAAAAAAATGAAATTGGCTGACAAAAAATCTCAAATACCCTTCATCGTGAGTCGGTTGCACGGCAACCAGATGAAGATACCATTGTCCCGTCCTTATTTCTCTAGCTCTCTCCATCTTTTTTTTCTTCTAGTAATCGTTTTGCGTCTACACTCCAAACAATGCATGGTGTTGTTATAGATAGAGAAAGGTACATGATGTTCACACAAAAAAAATAAAATCCCTGCACGCCCTATGTTTTTTTAGAGATGCTATATCTTTCCGCCACTTTCTTCCCGCGGCGACCAATCTTTTTTTTTCTCACGTCCTTCTGTAAGCTTTATAAGCTATAGGAGCTAGGACGGTGGATTCACGTCACACGCGGATCTCCATCTTTCATTTTGTAGTAGTAGTTTCGTTGTCCACAAATTCAGCTTCTTCATCTTTCTTTTTATACTAGTTGTTTACCATCCATAAGGCAAGAAAAACGTTTAAACCTTACTGTGAGCTGCTCAAGAAGATAGGACGGTCGTAATTTGTTTTAAACGTTGTAGATGTACTACGCGGGGAGAGTTGAAAGTGTCATGCTGTGATAAAACAACAAGAACCATACTGCTATCATTGCTCACCACCCATGCTGGTGTGTGTTTGAAAGTACACATATATGATGCTTGTTTAGTAAATAAATATGGGCACAACATAAGAACCTCCAGAGATTTTCAAAAACTTGTCAGTTCAACTACCTTGTCACGGTACCACGGGAGATTTAGAAACTAGTAGAGCAACGGTTCAATTTGGGAATAAAATTAATCAAGTCAGCAAACATGAACTCGGTATGAACCTCCAGAGATTTTCAAAAACTTGTCAGTTCAACTTGCTAACTGACAAGCTTTTAAAAATCTCTAGAGGTTCTTAATAATATAATAACATTACCTACTTAGTTTCTCATTGTTTTCCTTTTCATGTGAGTTTCTTTTACATACTTAATTTCTCACTGGGATTATAGATGCTTTGTGATCGAGAACCAACCCGTGGTTGGATGGTTAGGAGGGAAGTGGTACCCCTAGCCCACCAGAGTTCAAACCCTAGGTTTGACACTTTGGTGTCTCATAAAGACGGAATATTCTTTCAGTGGGAGGCGACGTTTCAGTCGATAGCGAGGCGTCTGCGGTGACTTCGTCAATCTCAAGACCCACCGGCTCAGTCTCTCATAGGTGCTCATAGGGATAGGGTGTGCGTGCGTGTGTTCATAGGGGTGAGTGTATGTACTCTTTGTGAGTGTCTGTGTTTGTACTGTGTTTCTTAAAAAAAAATAGATGCTTTGTGTATCAGCTCTCACTAGGAGTATAGATGCTTCAGTAGTAATGTTGTGGTGCTGAATTACCTAATTATGTAAGATACTTAACAGTAATACTAGAGGTACTGATCAGTTAGAACATACTGTAAAGGGGTGAATGGAAGTGCCCGATAGGGGTGCCTTTTGAATGTTGGGTGCTGAACCAAGATGGCTGATGAGACTTTCATTTCCTTTTTTGCATTCATGTGGCTGATGAGAATTGCAAGACAAATGGAATATAACATGCGGAAGGTCTTGTATCCCAAGCGATGTGAGGGAGTAGCCAATGTGCTAGGTACCAAATTATGATCCTATCAAGAGTGTAGGGAGAAATTAAACTACAACATGTTCATTTAGTGTGATCTCTGTTTATTTGCTGATCTGTTTCCTACTGCTACAAATTAGGAAGCACTAAACTTAAACGAGCTATAAGTGGTATGTATGTCTAATGGTTTGCTTGAACTCTATATACGTAGATTCGAGGTATCATGCGAGAAGTCAAAGACCCCAAGCTGGAAGACTTCCATGCTAGGCACGTCGCCACTTAATTAGAGTACCAGTCATCAACCAGGGCAAGAAATAGTCGATCTCTTCCAAACCACCGGCAATCCAAGGCAGGTCTGGCTCCATGAACAGCAGGGGGATTAGATACATGGGGGCGCATACTATGTCCATCGCGCTGGCTTGATTACCAGGCCGCGCCCCTGCGTTCTCTAGAAGAAACAGAAGAAGCGCACGTGCCACGGCTGGCTACCTATCAGTCATTCTGCCTCGCCGATCTCCTCCTTCGCCATGTTGCCGGTGATGGTGGCCGCGCTTGCATTGCCAGCGCGGGCCGGCCCGGACAGGCGTGTCCACCATGCTCCCGGCATGGCATGACGATCCTGTCGTGGCGCCGACCAGCGTGAGCTGGTCCTGCTTCGTGGCGTCCGATGTCGTGCTGGCGGAAGGACGGTGGGGCATGCGGCGGTGGTCGCGATGGCGAGCCTCTTCCCATCATGCGTGATGTTCTAGTAGTTCTTCATGGTGAGATCCGTTCTATCGGTGAGCTGGGCGGCGATGACGGACCAGCATAATTTCTGGATATAAACTGGTAATCTCTGGACTAGATGTGGGTTTGAAGTGATTAATGTTAGGACACTGCTACACAACGTGCGTTCGTAGGAAATCAATTTTTGGCGGGCGGAAAACCATGTCACTGCGTTCCTGGAGCATGCATGCATGCGGTGGGTTAGGCTCTAGTTAAAAGTTGTTTTACTCTTATAAAGACAAAATGACAAAAATATGACATTATCCGAATTAAATGAGAATCTGAACATTTAAAAAGCTTTGTAGCTCAAACCGTTTATCCGATTTTAAATCCGTTTTTACCGTTTGGTTAGTCGCAACGAGATCTTTAAAACTAGATCTTATGTTAATATGTTTTGATGAAGTTTTTTTCAAACATAAAAGTTATCCACCTCGTAACAACGTGAGTTATCCAGACTATATTATATATAAACATGTTGTATGAAGACTCTATTTAATGTATGCAGGAAAAATGCCCGATGATCGTTCTAAGAATTACGTAACTTGATGGACATACTAATAGCGTGCATGAGCGTCCTGCGTACATGATTTGGCTAAATAACACGACATTTTTTTGTCTCAAAATGTATCCACCGATAATATTAGAGTTACCCATCCTATAACATATAAATTATCCACCGCTATAAAATTTATCTACGGATAAAATATAAATCTTATATGGTGGTTAACCTATATTTTACAGGACGTGACATTAACTTATATGTTAGGGTTGTGTAACTTTAACTTTTTTACCCAAAACTTACCAATCAGTAGCATGAAAGTTATCTAACCTTCAGCATGTAAGTTACCCACCGCAGTAACATATAAATTATCCACCACTACAAAAATTTACCCACAAATAGAATATAAAAGTTATTTTAGCGGCTTAGTTTTGTTGTCTGTGAGCCCTCTCGCGGCGTAGGCACGACTCAACCTCAAAAGGCTGGCACATAAACATCAAGCATAATTTTTTTAAAAGAAACTAAATTTAAGCTTCTTTTACAAATGATATAGTAAATACGGTTTTATGTCCCACCGACTCATCATCCTAAGTCGTAGTGAATAATATAACGCGTAACCAATAGTCTCGCCGCTACCCGACGCGCGGGTGAAGAAGTCTCGAAGGATGTTAAGGTACCGATTTTTTATCGCTCGTCGATATTGATGGTGATAAAGACTCGGTAACCTAAAATCTAGGCTATAGGATTTCAATTAAACTTGCTTAACATGTATGCCAGAACTTTTCTACCCAACATATTATATGGTGGGTAATTTATGTGTTACGGGATGGATACCTTATATATTATGACATGGATAACTCACGTGTTAGGTGTGGATAATTTTTTGGTCCAAAAAAAATTCGTCAAAATATATCAATATGAGATCTAGTTTTAAAGATCCCATCGTGACTAGCTCAATGATGAAAACGGATCCTAAATCAGACAAACTGTTCGAGCTAGAAAACATTTTTAATAATCAGATTTCTACATGATGTCAGTAGTTTCGGTTTTTAATTCATTCATGCAACCGTTGGAGAAACAAGAAAGGAATCCAGCGCATACGCTCTATTAACAAGTGTAAACACACAAAAAATAAATTGCATGCATACAATTGGGAGTTAATCATACTGCGATCTGCTCCGTTCGCTCGTGATCCGACGATTCACGCACGTCCGCCGGATCACACACCCGTACGAGCACCACTTGTGTAGGCTTTCCGTAATATCATGTGCCTTGCTGTTAAGAGGGAAATGATAAGGAAAACAGAACGCGAGGAGCGAGGCCATGGGTACCGACGGAGCTGGTCGTGCGATGACCATCGAGTACCCATTGTGATGTCTTGTTCGTGCCAGTTTCACTCGCCATAAGCATCTGCCTTTGGTATCAAAAATCAACGATACCGATAAATAGAAAATGAATCGCATCGGTAAAGCCCATGTTAGGTACCTGCCCATGAAATTTCTGGCCCACGTTAGGTACCTGGTGGATAACAGCCCTTTGGTACCGGGCATTTGAAATTCAAACCTGGACCTGTACTTCAGTCAGGGATTGCAGACGGGCAGTGGGCTGACAGGGAGCCAGTGAGCCTACTACGCCCAACAGCAGTGTTTTGTCTTTTTTTTGTCTGATTTTCAAACCAAGATTCAAACTAAGGCTGTAAATAACATAAAAATAGAACTGCAAAACTATGACAAGTTTCCTCATTGCTTGTGTATGTCATGTGCCAGGTGAGAGAAACTATATTCACAAATATGTGGTGTAAAATGAAAAAGAAGAAAGGAAGACATTGGGTACGCATCTCAAAGCAAGTGTGTGGTGCTAGATGCTTTCTCTAGGGAGGATGGACGTCGAAAAAATAGTTTAGAGCTCGTTCTCACCGAAGCTTGTTTTTTATTTTTTTTAAATGTATTAAAATATTTTGAAAAAAAATACCTACGTGCATCCAACAGTGCGAAATACAAGTCTGCAAAATTTGAATGCAAATTACCTTGTATTTTGGACATAGTAAAAAAGACAAATATGACAAATTTTGAAAAAACGGAGGCCCTTCCAAAATTACACTGTTCACTTCCGGATCCATAAATTTCTCTTTTTCTCTAAGGCGAGAATACAAAGTATTTTCACATGATTTTTAGCACACACTTATTATAAATCATTATGTACATCCCAGTAATTTTTTCGGAATTTTTTGACTCTTTAAATTTAAGTTTTTCAAAAAAAAAATCCACCATGTAGGACGAGCTCCAAATCAAGATGGATGAATCATATCCGTTTCATATATATCTATACTACTAGTAAAATGCTCGTGCGTTGCAGCGGAAGGTAAACAATATACTCCGTGCAAACACATATCCGCCGTGGGTCAAAGGGAGTTAAAAATATGCAGGAGACTGAACTCGTATTCGGCGTATCTACTTTTCACGTCATGAACGGTCTTTTGATAACCTTTAGATCACCATTGTTGTTCCTATCTAGACTTGCAGCACTAAAACAAATGTTTGTGCAGGTGTGCATCATGTAGACGTAAATTTAAGTATTTTTAACAAGACAGTGCAAAATTAGATGACACAAGACTTGCTGATAAAGTATGAATTTATCTTACATGTACTTTATGATTCATCGTTCATGCATGTGTCTGAAGTATATCACTGTAAGAAAAGATAGTTGAACGCGTGTGTTTCCGTTGCCAAGGAAAGTCTTTATAAACAGCTAAAAAAATTGATGTACCTTTAGCAAAACATCGCAAGGAAGCTTCATCCACAGTGCTTCCACTAGTGGAAACGAGGCTTTTTGTTGATCCTGGAAAAGGGCTTTAACACCGGTTCTTCTACGAACCGGTGTTAAAGGGGGGGGCGTACCAGCGTGGCCCGTGCGGCAAAAAAGGAGCCCCCCTGCAACAGTGGCCCGCACAGCCCCCCCTCTTTAACACCGGTTCGTGGCTTGAACCGGTGTTAAAGGGGGACTATATAAGACACCGCAGCCCACACCCCACTCTTCCATTTTTTTCACTATCTCATTTTGGAGCCTAGCAAGAGGGTGTGAAGAGTGCTAGTTTGTGTTTTTTCATATGCACAAGAGGTGTTCGGTGAAATGCTCGAGATCTCAAAATAAGTTTTCTCGTTGCTCTTTCCTTCTCGGTCGAGGTCGGCAACTATCTTTTCATGTGTCATTGATGTACTATATATATATAAATGGTCATCTGCCTATTAATTTTTGATATATACTACATATTAATGCAGATGAACCGGCAATGGATGTACGGTGACCGCCGCACTTCCGAGTACATTACGGGCCTCTAAAATTTCATCACTGTGGCTAATGCAAACCGTGGTCACAATGGTTTTATGTGATGTCCGTGTGTTCACTGTCAGAATAAGAAAGACTACTCAAATACCAGAACCATTCACGCCCACCTGCTTCGATCCGGTTTCATGTCCAGCTATAATTGTTGGACCAAGCACGGAGAAAAAGGGGTTGTGATGGAAGATAGGGAGAAGAAGAGGATGATGACAACTATCATAATATGTATCCTGAATATGATGATACTGTAACGGGGGTAGATAATGAAGATCAAGAGGCAGCAGATGGGCCCGCTGATGACGATCTTGGTCGGGCCATTACTGATGCAAAGGAAGAATGTGAAACTGAAAAGGAGAAGGAGAAGCTGGAGCAGATGTTAAAGGATCACAAAACATTGTTGTATCCAACTTGCGAAGATGGCCACAAAAAGCTAGGTACCACACTGGATTTGCTGCAATGGAAGGCAGAGAACGGTGTGACTGACAGCGCATTTTCAAAGTTGTTGGTAAAAATGAAGAATCTTCTTCCAAGAAATAATGAGTTGCCCGACAGTACATACCAAGCAAAGAAGGTTGTCTGCCCTCTAGGATTAGACGTGCAGAAGATACATGCCTGCATCCTCTACCGCGGTGAGAAGTACGAGAATTTGGATGCATGCCCGGTATGCACTGCACTGCGGTATAAGATCAGACAAGACGATCCTGGCGATGTTGAGGGCGAGGCCCCTAGGAAGAAGGTTCCTGCCAAGGTTATGTGGTATGCTCCTATAATACCACAGTTAAAACGTCTCTTCAGAAATAAAGAGCATGCCAAGTTGTTGCGATGGCACATGGAAGACCGTAAGAAAGACGCGATGTTGAGACACCCCGCTGATGGGTCCCAGTGGAGAAAAGTCGAGCGAGAGTACCCAGACTTCGTACGTGACGCAAGGAACTTAAGGTTTGGTCTAAGTACAGACGGCATGAATCCTTTTGGTGAGCAGAGCTGTAGTCACAGCACCTGGCCTGTGACTCTATGTATCTATAACCTTCCTCTTTGGTTGTGTATGAAGAGGAAGTTCATTATGATGCCAGTGCTCATCCAAGGCCCGAGGCAACCCGGCAACGACATTGATGTGTACCTAAGGCCATTAGTTGAAGAACTTTTATAGCTGTGGGCCAAACCAGGTGTACGTATGTGGGATGAGCACAAAGGGGAGCCATTTGACCTACGAGCATTGTTTTTCGTAACCATCAATGATTGGCCTGCTCTTAGTAACATTTCAGGGCAGACAAACAAGGGATACAATGCATGCACACACTGTTTAGATGAGACTGAAAGTGTATATTTGGATAAATGTAAGAAGGTTGTGTACCTAGGGTATCGCCGATTTCTTCCGAACCTGCATCCAGTAAGAAAGAAAGGCAAGCATTTCAAACGTCTGGCAGAACCCCGGAGGAAGCCTGTCCTCCATACCGGTGAGGAGGTATTTGGTATGGTCAAGGACCTAGAAGTAATCTTTGGAAAAGGTCCTGGCAGTCTATCTGTTCCAAATGACGATGCCGGACACGCGCCCATGTGGAAGAAGCAATCTATATTTTGGGACCTACCCTATTGGAAAGTCTTAGAGGTCCCCTCTTCAATCGACGTGATGCACGTGACGAAGAATGTTTGCGTGAACCTGCTAGGCTTTCTAGGAGTGTATGGGAAGACAAAAGATACACCGGAAGCACGGCAGGACCAGCAACGTCTGAAAGCCCCTGAAGAGCCTATGCATCCTGAGAACGAGAAGGGTAAACGATGCCACTTAACTCCTGCCAGCTACGCTCTTACCAAAGCAGAGAAGGAAATCTTTTTTGAATGTCTGAGCAGTATCAAGGTCCCGTCTGGCTTCTCATCGAATATAAAGGGAATAATAAATATGGCAGAGAAAAAATTCCAAAACCTGAAGTCTCAAGACTGCCACGTGATTATGACACAATTGCTTCCGATTGCATTGAGGGGGCTTCTACCTGAAAATGTTCGAGTACCCATTGTGAAGCTATGTGCATTCCTCAATGCAATATCTCAGAAGGTAATCGATCCAGAAAGCCTACCAGGGTTACAAACAGATGTGGCCCAATGTCTTGTCAGCTTTGAGTTGGTGTTCCCACCATCCTTCTTCAATATTATGACGCATCTCCTGGTTCACCTAGTAGAAGATATTGCCATTCTCGGTCCTGTATTTCTACACAATATGTTCCCCTTTGAGAGGTACATGGGAGTCTTAAAGAAATATGTTCATAACCGTGCTAGGCCAGAAGGAAGCATCTCCAAGGGCTATGTAACAGAGGAGGTCATTGAGTTCTGTGTTGATTTTATTCCTGACCTTAAGGCGATTGGTGTTCCAGAATCACGACATGAGGGGAGACTGCGTGGAAAAGGCACCCTAGGATGTAAAGCAATGATATGTAGGGACGGGCATTCTCTCAATCAAGCACACTACACGGTTTTACAAAGATCTATCTTGGTTGCCCGTATATCAATGAACACAAGAATTTAATACGCCTCAAACACCCGGGGCAGTCTGATGAATGGATTATAAGTGAACACATGGCGAGTTTTGGCGGCTGGCTGCAAAGACTTCTCACGAATAACACCACTGTTGGGGATCGGTTGTACTTGTTGGTCAGGACACCATCTTCGACTATATGTACTTTCCAAGGGTACGAGATAAATGGGAATAAATTTTACACGATAGGCCAAGATAAAAAGAGCACCAACCAAAATAGTGGTGTCCGCTTCGATGCAGCAGAAGACAATGGGCAGAAGACCACGTATTATGGGTTCATAGAGGAGATATGGGAACTTGACTATGGACCTAATTTTAAGGTCCCCTTGTTTCGATGCAAATGGATAAAGCTAATAGGAGGAGGGGTTGAGGTAGACAAGAAGTACGGAATGACAACGGTGGATCTCAACAATCTTATGAAGGTAGACAAGAACTTAGACGAACCATTTGTCCTAGCCAATGATGTGGCTCAGGTTTTCTATGTGAAGGACATGTCCTCCAGACCAAAAAAAAAGAAAAAATATGCAAACGAATACATCATATGATGAGCCAAAGCGTCACATAGTTCTTTCAGGGAAAAGAAACATCGTGGGAATCGAGGACAAGACAGACATGTCAGAAGATTATAATAAGTTTGATGAAATTCCGCCCTTCACAGTGAAAACTGACCCAAGCATTCCGTTAAGTAAAGAAGATGCTCCATGGTTACGTCTGAAGCGATCATAAGGAAGGACATATGCCAAGAAGTTCATGCTCATATTATGTAACTCTAGTTCATGTCTTTCGCGGTTTGTGGCTTGACCGAAGGATATCTTTCGCGGTTCGTGGATTGACCGGGACTATATATAGGGGGGACCGGTTTTGTAGTCTCAGTTTTTAATATTAATAAATGTCTTGAGTGTTAGTCTTGTTTTATGGATGGACCGGGACTATGAGAAGAAGTTGTCCCGATTCGTACTTATCATTAAGATCTGATCTCCAAACGCGTGCGGTCACATATTAGGGAGTGCCTCTATGACCAGTTTCTTGGAGATGCCGGAGGACTGGGCTCCGTCGGCATCTCCCTGAAACTGGCCGTAGTGGTGTCTCTACTCTCGAAAACCATCTTGCATCTTGTAACTTCTCTAACTACATCAATACACCTGGGAGCTAACTAATTTCACATATTAGGGAGTGCCTCTATGACCAGTTTCTCGGAGATGCCGGAGGACTGGGCTCCGTCGGCATCTCCCTGAAACTGGCCGTAGTGGTGTCCCTGCTCTCGAAAACCATCTTGGAGATGCCTCAAACTGGCTGGAGGACTGGACTCACAAGGATGCCTTTTTATAGTACAAGCAGCTCGGCATAGTGTCGACACTTACGAAATAATGTCGACACTCACCCCTATTATTAGTGCTGACTCGTGTTTTGTCCCGGTTGGTGTCTCCAACCGGTACTAAAGGTTCATCTTTAGTCCTGGTTGGTGACACCATCCGGAACAAGGTACACGCTGCACGACATAATTTCGACACTCACCCCTATCATTAGTGTTGCCTGGCCCAGCCTAAAATCCCTCCAACCGTCCCATTTTTAGAACAATGTCATATTTCTTCTGTTAACAGTATATGTATTAAATGAGCCATTTTTCTTCCTTCTATTTCTTCCCTCCATTTTTCTTCCCGCCATTTTTCTTCCTGCTAGTTCTTCCCGCCAGTTCTTCCCTCCAGTTCTTCCCGCTAGTTCACTATATATATGTAGGGTTGGCCTCCATTGTCATTGCACATCTCTAGACTAATATCTGCAACCTCATCACTCTTTCCCATGGCTTCCACCGTAGCACTAACCCCCAGGGAGGCGGAGGCGCTTTGCGCCTCGAACTACCCCTGCCCGCCAGGCTACTGTGTCCCTGTCGGCTGGATGCTGAGCGCTGGAGGCGTGCCGGTTCCTCTTGTCCCTCTAGGTGTGGCGCGCCGGATGGCCATCACGAACCACTACTACTTCGAGCTCACGCCGGAGCAGCGGAGGAATCCCAGATGGCATCCTGGCTATTTCCCTACTTGGGAAGCCTTCTTCGTGGATCGGTGTGAGAGGGCGCTCGCCAGGCACGAGGAGGACGACCCACCTCCTCCTAACTTCAACGAGGCCGGCCGTCGGCTATGGTGGCGCGGTCGGACTCTCCAGAGCGTCATGGCCTATGACACTGCCGCAGACTCTAACCCCCGTCTGCGCTACCCTCAAGTCCAGCCCACGCGTACTCAGCCTTCAAGGTTCAATTACGGCGACCCCGACGACGACAGCAATGACGGCGGCGGCGAGTACGACGATAACAGTGGCGAGTATTACAGGTGTAGGCAGGAGCATGACTGAATCACTCCAACATTCCGAAACAAGTTCGGCCGATTGTTACTTAATCTGGCCATGTATCTTAATTTTTAGTTCTTTTATGTATCTTAATTTTCAGTCGTGCTTTATGTAACTTACTATTTGTTGCATTCTGTATTTTAATTCCAGTTCTATCTCCTTCACAAAATGACCTATCTCATTCGAGGTTTCTTGGCTTTCGGGTCAAATGACCAATGTTATGGCTAGAATCAAGGCATAGTTTGTGATAATATGGCCATATTGTGCATACATGTGCATCATGGCATGGCAAACAATGTTGCAAGAGGAAGTTTTCCTTTTTATCACACCAAAAAGGCATTTTCCATTTTCCGAGCATAAAAAACGGACGGTTTTGTGAAGCAACCACCAAATGGCTAATCCAAAAAACCATCAACACATTTTACAAAAATACTAGACCACCTTATATGGACAATGTACCAACAGGGGGATCTGAAACCTTTCCGTCCACCTCTGGTGAAAAAGACAAATTCCTATCGAATCGGTAGGAAGTGGGTCAGATATGAACTACAGGTACTGTTGGAATTATGCCCTAGAGGCAATAATAAAGTTGTTATTATTATAATTCTTGTTCATGATAATGTTTATATTCCATGCTAGAATTGTATTAAGCGGAAACTTTAATACTTGTGTTGTTTGTAAACAACACCATGTCCCTAGTACGCCTCTATGGACTAGCTCATTGATTAATGATGGTTAAGGTTTCCTAACCATGGACATGAGTTGTCGATTAATAATGAGATCATATCATTGGGAGAATGATGTGATGGACAGACCCAAACTAAGCGAAGCAATTAGATCGTGTCATCGTGTTCATCTTTGCGAAGCTTTTCTTATGTCAAATATTGTATTCCTTAGACCATGAGATAATACAACTCCCTGGTATCGGAAGAAAGCTTTGAGGTCATCAAACGTCATCCTGTGAGAGGGTGATCATAAAGGTGTCTCTCAGGTGATCGGAAAGTATCTGTTGGGTTGTATGTATCGAGATGGGATTTGTCCCTCCCAAGTCGGAGAGATATACTTCGGGCCCACTCGGTAATCGATATCAACACCGCTTGCAAGCATGTGGTTAAGGAGTTAATCACAAAGTGATATCGGATTACGGAACGAGTAAAGTACTTGCTGTGAATGAGATTGAACTAGGTATGACGGTACCGACGATCAAATCTCGGGCAAGTAAAATATCGCGAGACGAAGGGAATATATATATGGGATTGATTGAATCCTGGCATCGTGGTTCATCCGATATGATCATCGATGAATGTGTGGGAGTCAATATGGGTTTCCAGACCCCGCTGTTGATTATTGATAGAAGATCATGTCCGCATATTCTCGAACCCGAAGGGTCACACACTTAACGTGTCTCGACACTAGGATAGATTGGATAATTGGTTTATGAGTTTTTGTTCGGAGTCTTGGATGGGATCCGGGACATCACGAGAGGTTCCGGAATGGTCCGAAGAATAAGATTCATATAAGGCAGTGCAGTTTTTGGAGTTCGGAATTGTTCCGGGTTAATCGGTATTGTACCGGAAGCTTCTAGAACCTTCCGGAAGGGGGCCAACGTGGTCCCACCTTCCGGGAGGGGTCATGGGCCTATGAGGGAGTTCCCTAGCCGCATTGGGCCAGGGTCACAAGGCCCCATAGGGCCCAGCCGGCCAAACAAGGGATAAACCCTAATTGGAGCTTCTAGAAGGGGGGGGGTTTCCTTGCTCCCCACTCCTCCCTCCTTTGGTCGCCGGCCTAGGGCTTGGGGGAGGGGTTAGGGATGGCGCCCACCCCTCTATATATAGAGGGCTGGGGCACACCACACACCTTCCCCTCAAGCCTAGTCGCCCTGCTGCCCTCCTCTCTCTCTCCCTCCCGACTACGTGTAGGCGAAGCCCTGCTGCAGAAACTCTCCACCAATTGCACTGCACCGTCACGTTGTAGATCCAACCCATCTCTCCACCATACTTGCTGGACCAAGGAAGGAGGAGACGTCGAGGTGCTGCACGTGTGCATCTCACGAAGGCATCGCCACTTGTGGTGCTAGATCGGATCGGATCGCGAGGAGGAGAAGCGAGTATGACTACATCACCCACGTTTCGACGAACGTTCCACTGTGCGAATCTTCAAGGGTATGAAGATCTAATCCAATCTCTCTCGTTGTTTGCATCTCCTAGATTAGATCTTGGCTTCCCTCTGTTCGCATCCGTAGAAAATTTTGATTTACTATGCCGCGAAACCCTTCAGGTACATGATACGATGCTCATGATTTTTTACAAAAATCATTTTTAGGTTCACAATATGCTATTTTATCAAAAATCCAATGCAAGTTGAGCGAGGCTTGGCCCCGAGCTAAGAATCTTCATGCCCGTTGTTCGACAAAGTTTGACGATAGTTTAAAACGGGGATAAAAAATAAAAAAAGATCGAAACAGTGTGAAACCTTCGCGTGGTGTTATATTATTTGACATAGTTAGAAGGAAAAATCTCAAACTTGGTATATTGATTATGTCTCAAAAAAACCTTCACAAAATGACCTATCTCATTCGAGGTTTCTTGGTTTTCGGGTCAAATGACCAATGTTATGGCTAGAATCAAGGCATAGTTTGTGATAATATGGCCATATTGTGCATACATGTGCATCATGGCATGGCAAACAATGTTGCAAGAGGAAGTTTTCCTTTTTATCGCACCAAAAAGGCATTTTCCATTTTCCGAGCATAAAAAACGGACGGTTTTGTGAAGGAACCACCAAATGGCTAATCCAAAAAACCACCAACACATTTTACAAAAATACTAGACAACCTTATATGGACAATGTACCAACAGAGGGATCTGAAACCTTTCCGTCCACCTCTGGTGAAAAAGACAAATTCCTATCGAATCGGTAGGAAGTGGGTCAGATATGAACTACAGGTACATGATACGATGCTCATGATTTTTTACAAAAATCATTTTTAGGTTCACAATATGCTATTTTATCAAAAATCCAATGCAAGTTGAGCGAGGCTTGGCCCCGAGCTAAGAATCTTCATGCCCGTTGTTCGACAAAGTTTGACGATAGTTTAAAACGGGGATAAAAAATAAAAAAAGATCGAAACAGTGTGAAACCTTCGTGTGGTGTTATATTATGTGATATAGTTAGAAGGAAAAATCTCAAACTTGGTATATTGATTATGTCTCAAAAAAACCTTCACAAAATGACCTATCTCATTCGAGGTTTCTTGGCTTTCGGGTCAAATGACCAATGTTATGGCTAGAATCAAGGCATAGTTTGTGATAATATGGCCATATTGTGCATACATGTGTATCATGGCATGGCAAACAATGTTGCAAGAGAAAGTTTTCCTTTTTATCGCACCAAAAAGACATTTTTCATTTTCCGAGCATAAAAACGGACGGTTTTGTGAAGCAACCACCAAATGGCTAATTCAAAAAACCACCAACACATTTTACAAAAATACTAGACCACCTTATATGGACAATGTACCAACAGGGGGATCTGAAACCTTTCCGTTCACCTCTGGTGAAAAAGACAAATTCCTGCCGAATCGGCAGGAAGTGGGTCAGATATGAACTACAGGTACATGATACGATGCTCATGATTTTTTACAAAATTCATTTTTAGGTTCATAATATGCTATTTTATCAAAAATCCGATGCAAGTTGAGCGAGGCTTGGTCAGATTCAAGTGTATACAAAAGATGCGGCATTTAAATATCCAAACAATTCAAAAATGTTAATACAAAAGATGCGGCATTAAAATATGATTTCCTCTAATAAAATAGGGTTAGATTCCTTTTTAGATGCTTAATATTTCTTATGTTCAAAGTTTTAGGATTTGACAATTTATTTTTGTTTGAATTAAATAATCAAAATTTATATGTAAGTGTTTTAATCATTTTGAAAATTTTCATAAAGTAAATATAAAATGTTTTTACATGAATGGATAGATATTATTTTTCTGAAAATTATGATATATTATTCATATTTTTCTGAGTTGAAATGAAAAAGATATGAATTTTCTAAATTCATTTCCTATTTTTTGAATTAAAAATGCCCCTTTAATGCATGAAATAAATGCCCCCCTTTAACACCGGTTCGTGGCTGGAACCGGTGTTAAAGGGGGGTGCGCGCGCGAAACGAATTCCCCCCCCCCTTTAACACCGATTCGTGGCTGGAACCGGTGTTAAAGGGGGAGGGGTATTAAATGCGCGCCTTCCCCTTCCTTCTTCCCCCCAGAGCCAGATCGAACCCGCCGCGCAGAGAAACAGAGAGCAGCCGTCGGCGCCGTCCAGCCCTCGCCGTCGCCGCCCTCGCCCTCACCGTCGCCGCCCTCGCCCAGCAGACCCCAACGAGCTCATCCCCCCGAGGTCCGGCCGTCGTCGTTGTCTTCAATCGCCGTCGTTCTGGAGCTTCTCCGGCCTCGACACCGTCATCACCACGCTCAGGGTGAGCATGCGGTGCTCAGGCACCACCCCGCGAATCCCCTTCTTCTCTCTGTCGTGCCCGCGTCGCGCACCACCGCATACCGCCGCCAGTCGTGTCTCCGGCGAGCCTGCGTGGCGCTTGCCGACGTGTCTCCGGCGCTCCTCCACCGTCCCTGGCCGCCTGCCGACGTGTCTCCGGCGAGCCTGCGTGGCGCTTGCGTGGCCACGACGTGGCGCCCTCGTCAGCGCTGGTCCAGCCATTGTGGCCCACATGTCAGCCATAGTGGCTAGGTTCTGTGCGGTGTAAAAAAATTAACCCCCCAGCTGACGTCAACCTGATGCAATAAAGGCTTTAATAATTCCAGAAATTGATATAAATTTGTAAATTCAATATCTTTTTATTTATAAATCAGAAAAATACAAATAATATATCAAAATGTTCAGAAAAATGAAACCTAGCTATCTAAGCTATAATCATGCATTGTTCAACAACTTAAATGACAAGTTTAGTTAGAACACCCTAGTAACCCTAATAGGTGATTCCGGAGTTTTCCCCCGAGTTAGGGTTTTCACCCCTCGGAACCTCGATTAAGTTGTCGAGCATGCCTTAGGTTTACATTTCAAAGCAAATTAACTTGTCATATCATCGTACTTGCTTGAGCATTGCATCGATGCCATGTGTTGATTGTTTCCCCTTTATTTCTGGTGTTTGGTTCTTCCCGGTAGAATACGATATCAAGATTGAGATCGAAGCCCGAGGACAACACCATCGAAGATCGGAGATCGATGAACAATACTTGACCAACTGTAATCAAGTCAAGTACAAGGCTCCCGAAGATCTGTTTATCTGCTATCAACAGGCAAAGGCAAGCATATCCCCACCATGATATAATCCTATGTTTTCGAAAGTATTTCAATTCCTGCCATGATGCATACGATTCTACTATTTGTGTATTTTTGTATGAATAATATGTATATTTGTGTATGAATCCAAGTCCACTTGAATGTTTACTCTCTTACTCTAGATAATATTATTGTTTTAGAAACTATGGATCCACTTAGTAGAAACCTTGAAGAAGAAGAAATAATGGAGAACATTATTGATGAGGACACCTCACAATATCTGAACTTGGAGGGACATGATGACAGCTCAAGTAGTCATGGAGAAGATGAAGACTCCGGTGAACGCAATTTAGTGATTACAAAGTCTGGCGAGGTATATGCATTGATTAAGCCTCTGCTGACTTCCACCAACAATCTTCTTCTACATGTATTAATTAACGCTTCTTTCTTCTTTTAGCCCTCTGGATCGACCAGCCAGCAACCATCTTCTTCTACGAAAAAGAGCAAGCGAGGCGCGAGCCATCGGTTGAAAGATCGTGCAAAGTTCACGATCGAAGCAGTCCGTGTTGGTGGCAGGCCGATGGAGCCCAAGAAGGCCGCAGAAAAATTTGTACGTCAGGCTGGAGTTCTTGTTAGGGACCAAATCCTAATCATAATTGAATATTGGAATAAGCCAAAGAAGGGCGACGGTACCTTTGTCGATGAAAGATCCAAAGAAACGCTTTGGAATTTGTTGTTGGTAAATTTCACCCTTCTGCCAGAGGTGGATGAAAACAACCCGGTTATAAAGGAAAAGGTCAAAGAATGGACTCTAAAGAAGATGGCTGACGCTTTCCGCAACTGGAAGACAAAATTGATCAAATTTGTCGAAGCTCGCGAGACTCCAAATTTCGAAGACGCATATTATGCTAAGATAAGACCTCACTGGCCTGAATTTGTGACATATAAAAAAGGTGATATAGCTAAAAAGAGGTCAGAAACCAATACGCTAAATGCCCAGAAGAAGGAATATCACCAGAGGACGGGGTCAGGTGGCTACATATCTCAGAGGCCTAAGTGGGAGGAAGTTGAGAAGGCCCTGCGCGCTAGAGGGATCACACCCCAGACAGATGCGTGGGACCTACGTGCAAAGACTTGGTTCTACGGAATCGGGGCAAGGTTGGACCCAGAAACAGGATTGTGTATCTTCCCAACCCTCCTTGCCAAACCCGTCACTGAACTCATCACGGCATACGAGGAAACAGCCGCCAGGACCTTCCATCCCGACAGAGAGAATGACCAGCTCACACGCGCCATCGGTAAAAAAGAACACCCTGGACATGCACGAGGCACAGGGGGTATGACGTGGAAGGATGGGTTTGCCGAGTGGAGCGACTCTTACAGATGGTGCGACAGAAAAGAAAAAGAGCGTACAGAGCGGATGACACAGATAGAACATGCACTTGTGGCACTGCAGGCGCAAGTGAATGCACAACAGAGCCATCAAGCTACCGGCCCATCTCAGCGGCACGAAGAGCCTGCATTGGAAGCTGCCAGCGGCCCAGACTCTACGCGGAAAAGCAGCATGGCTTCCACGGAGAACGTGCAGCCCATGCTTGAAATGGCGGGTCCTCGATACCCCGTGGATGAGATCACGGAGAGCGAACACGTTGAGCTGCATGTGAGATTAATGGGCTTATCCATTAAGGTGGATGTCGGTTATGCCTTACCTCCTGTAGCTGGTGGAACTTACCACTGCCGACCGATTCTAGATGGCCATGCTATTGTCGGGGTGGATGAGTTTGTGAAGGAATATGAGGAAGCACAGCTTGACCATGCTACAGGTGAAGGGGAAACTCAACTCAAATTTGCAGTGAAAACAGCCATTCTTTGGAAGAAGGAACACATCGTGCTTCCAAATTGGAGGCCACTGGCACCCCCGCCGTCTCCGCAACATCAGCAGTCTGAGCCGCTTCAGCTATCTCCTGCGCAGCAGCCATCTCCGGCGCTTCAGCCATCTCCTGCGCGGCAGCCATCTCCGGCGCGCCAGCCATCTCCTGCCCGTCAGCCATCTCCGGTGCTTCAGCCATCTCCTCAGCGTAAGCGGAAGAGCACTGCCACGAAGAGCATCACTAGCACTGCCACAAAGAAATCCGCAGGAAACCGTACGCCAAAGAGTTCAAAAAACTACGTCCCGCAGACTTCCACCAAGCCATTGCCAGTTTTACCGTGGAATCGCAATGACGAGGAGACCAATAGGATCTCGGAAGAAGAGGTCAAGAAATTATTTGCACCTAGACGGGACGAGCCAAAGGAGAAAATAGATCCGGCGGTGGTGGAGAAGTTTTACAATAATCTTTTGAAACCTGAAACCCCACTTGTGCCGGACTACGAGCGCCAGATTTTGAAGGGGTATGCAAGATGCCGTAGGGAGACTAAAAGTAGCAGTCGTGCGGCACCCCAGAAAACAGTTCCCATGCTCGGAGAGCAGGAAAACCAATCATGCGCCCCGCTCCAAGTGTTCGACACACGGGACGCTCCTCCCGTAAATGATTACGAGGCAGAGCTACAAAGAAAGGCCAATGATATGGGGATGACTTACATTGCATAATTGAACATCATGGGAGACAACTTGCCCAAATGCGATGCCAACCCCATACAACCATGGAAGTATGGGAAGAATCTCGTCAAGAAAGAGGAGCTCAAGAATCTACCAACAAAGATGCGAAGATTGCACAAGTGGTACCTTGATTTCTGCAAAACGAGAAAGGAAGAATGGATCACGGCGCATATAAGAGATCAGATTTTCTTGTGCGGAGACGACGAGATCGACTTCAACATTCAAGACTTGCATTTTCTATTCAATCAAAAGGAACTCGACAAAGCTGCCATCAGCCTTTATTGTGTGTAAGTACTATTTCTGTAATTTATATCTCATCTCATTCACTTCATTAATTGCATGTATATATATGCTCACCATATATGTATATACTATTATGCAGGAAAAAGGTTATGGAATGCATGAAAGGAGGCCCTTTTGACATTGGGTTCGTTGACCCAAATAGAGTTCATGAAGAAGTGGTAAGAACCAAACCCGGGCAAACAGAAGATTACTTGCTAAGGTCTTTACTGAGACAACAAACCAAAAGGGAAATACTATTGCCTTACAACTTCTCGTGAGTACTGTTACCCTCTCTTGTACACATTCTGTTTCGGCTTACTCGATGTTAAGTGTAACTGATGATGAGTTATGCGTGCGTAGGTTCCACTTTATTCTGCTAGTCATTCAACCCAACTCAGGAAAAGTCCTTGTCATGGACTCGTTACGAAAAGAAAAAGAGCTATGGGCAGACTTTAGAGAGATGCTCCAAAGGTAATTTCAATCATATTATCGCACTAGATCGGCAACTTTCGTGACAACAAGTAATTAATTACTCCTTTATCCATTTTCTTTGCTGGACAGGGTTTGGAAAAGGTTCACGGGCAGGGCCGTGGGTGAATGGTCAGAAGAACTAAAATTTGTAGACCAAAATGTAAGTAATACTAGCTAGCTAGGTCTGCGTATCTCTTTGAATCTGCTTCCAATTCCATTATATCATGCTTTATTGATTACTATTTTGATTGAACTCTCTATTCTCGTAAAGTGCGTGTATCAGGGACACGACAATAACTTATGTGGGTACTATGTTTGCGAGTTCATTCGCAACACGATATGTGTGACGGGCCAAGCCGCACTAGAACAACTTAGAGTAAGTAAACAAAGTACACAACATTATTTTATTACCATCAATTGTGTTGAGTTTTATTCTTATATATATTGACCCCATTCTTCATATATATTCAGATCGAACGGATGCGGGGCCAACTCCTACCATTTGAACGCATACGAGCCATTCAAGAGGAATTGGCGGGGTTCATACTTGATGAGGCCGTCACGCCTGGCGGAGAACTCTTTAGATATCCTCCAAAATAAACGTTGTATATATGCTTGAACCTATTTGTCCTGTACTTGATGCTTCAACGTTTACGGAGAATACCACACAATGACGATGTTTGTGTATAATAATAGTTGCTTAATTATTCATGTACTCGTATGTACCGATGACGATGTATGTGTATACCGTTCCCGATCGATTCCCCCTTCCCCCTCCCACAGAAATACGCCCAGAACGGGGCAGAGGCAGAACTCTGCCGTGGCAAAGATTTAGGCCGTTTTACGAACCGGTGTTAAAGGGGGGGGCTGAGCCCTGCGGCAGCCCCACGTGCGCCCCCTTTAACACCGGTTCGTATAAGAACCAGTGTTAAAGGGGGCCCCCCTCTAACACCGAACCCTCAACAGCGGTTCTACAACCGCTGTTAGAGGGCCCTCCAAACCGGTGTTAGAGGGGGGGTCTGCACTAGTGTTCAACAACGCCAATAAAATATGCCTCTAACTTTGATACCGTATGTAACCATATGCATCCAATACTCAAGAGAAAATCTTTTTCTGTTTAAAACAGTATAGCTGGACATGATCTGACAGTGAGGTTGACACAAGGTTCTATTGGATCGTGCTCGACCAAAACTGCTAGGCATAGCTGCACGAACTGTGCATCGGTGGCATGTACTGCTGAAGCTCTTTTTAGTCTGCCATGTTATGGAGAGGCAACTATTCCAACTTGTATCGGGGCAACATGAATAAATCAAAGACGTCTATTTTTTTTGAAAGGGAAGGGACCCGAATGTCCCAGAACTGACATTATATTATCAAAATTGTTATAATGCTGCAGAAAAGACCTGAAAGAAAACAAATAGCAACCATGTCCTTCCAATTTACACAAAGAACCCTAGAAAGAAACTCTGAAAGCCATCAAGTCCTTGCGTAAAGTTCGTAATCCCCATCTAGATAACCACACACTATCACCTTGAGCGCTAGATGGTTCCTTCAAACACCACAGTTTCATAGAGACATACAACTCGAAATATAACTCATGACAAGTATTTCTTGTTGTGATTTTGATTTATGCGGCTTTTCGGTTTCTCACCAAGTGAGATATCTCACATTATTGGGAAGCCCTTGTCGTCCTCTATCCAACGCAATTTGAATCGGGTCAATCGGAGCTTCCAGTCAAAAGTTATTGCCGTTTGAATATTTGTCTGTCAATCTGTTTTCTGGGCCGAGCGGTAGTACCGTTCGGACGGGCCGGTACTACCGCCCGGGACTAAAAGCGGCCCGTTTTCTTTCTGCGTCGCTAGGTACCTAAATCCGGTACTACCGACCGGCCCGGTAGTACCGCCCGGGTGGGCCGGTAGTATCGGCCGGCCCAGTTATTTTTCCCAGAATAGCCCAGATCCAGATCTAGATTTCCTGGCCTCGAGCGCGTTGACCTGCATCGCCTTGCACGCCCGGCTGGCCCCGCTTCTGCTTGCTCGCGGCGCTGCTCCCGCGACCCGCGCGCTGCTCCCTGCGCCTGCCTGCCGCGTGGCCTCGCTGGACCCACCTCCTGCGCCCGCTCGCCCGACCCGCGCGCCGCGTGCGCTGCCCGCCAATCCCGCCGCGTTGACCCGCCTCGCGCACGCAGCTCCTCTGCACGCCTGCGGGCCCCGCCAACTGCCGCGTTTGCTGCAGCTGCTGCCGCGCGTGCTGGCCCCGCTTGTTGTTGCCGCTGCACTGCGAGTTGCTGCTGCTGCTGCCGCTGCTTGGCCCCACCGCATGCGCTGGCCCCAGATCTGCTGCTGCTTTGTTTTTCTTGGCATTTGCAGTTTTGGTCCGGTAGTATCGGACCAAACCGGTACTACCGGACCATCCAGAAAAATGCCCCAACGGGCAGATTTAGCCCGACCCTTTAAATAGACTTTGTCCATTATTGTTTAGGGTTGCTTCTTTCTTATCCTTCTGTCTAAGCTTTTCCCCCATTTGCCTTACTCTTTGAGCTTGATTGATACTCACCCCTCCATTGATTCTTGCATATATTTGAGGGGTAGTTGGAGGAGATCTAGATCTACGTTTTGACCAAACCAAAACATCTCTTTGTGAGTGTATCTTGAGGGATCTAGATTTTGGGGGATTTTGTGTCTCTCTTTGATTCCTCCTCTCTTGTCCCCCAATAGCTTTAGTAGCTTTGTTGGAACTTGAGAGTGGGGGATTTGAGCATCTTTATGGTGTTCTTGCCATTTGCATTTGGAGCATCGGTTTGAGTTCTCCTCGGAGGATTTGGTTTGAGTTGCTCATTGGAGTTTGTCCCTCTTGGGTTCTTGGAACCCTAGACGGTTTTGTGGCCTTGGTGGCATTGTGGCCTATTGTGGCATTTGTTGGGAGCCTCCAATTAAGTTATGGAGAAGTGCCCCAACCTTGTGAGAGGTTCCGGTTGCCACCGACAAGTGCACCGATAGTGGAAGCGTGGATCGATCCCGTTGGGGTGAGATTCACCGGAGAATAAGGGAGGCCTTTTGTGGCGTTGGTGGTTTGATACCACCCCCTCTCCAAACAAGACGTAGTCCATGTTGGGAGGAACTCGGTAAAATATCGGTGTCCCCGCGTGCCTCGATTATCTCTATACCCGAGCTCTTTACTTATGCACTTTACATTGTGATAGCCTTCGTGCTTGAAGTAATATATATCTTGCTATCACTTTGTTGCTTGTATTGCTTAGCATAAGTTGTTGGTGCACACAGGTGAACCTTAGTTGTTCTAGGTTGTGCTTAACAAAGTAAACACTAGTTTATTCCGCCTTTGTTGAGCCACTCTAGGAAAAGTTTTAATCGCCTATTCACCCCCCTCTAGGCGACATCCGTATCCTTTCACATGTACTAAACCTTGTGATGGTTCGTCCGATATGATCTTTGTATGCGTTTAGGAGTTGGCACGTCTTGCTAGAGGCCGCTACCAACTATTGACAGAATAAGTGTATTCGTGTCATGTCTATATGTGCATGAACCTATAGGGTCACACACTTAAGGGGCTGGAAGCCTAATGAGGATTGGATTCGAATTAGACCAGGCTTAGGCTACTAATGGGCCGCTAATATAGAAGCCCACTAGGGATGCCTATATAAGAGAGGGTAGGGTGAGCTGACCAGGGTTAGAACTCGGACCATTCCAGCCAGCCGCCACTCCTCACGCCTGTGTCGCGCGCGCGGACCTAGCAGTCCGGCGTCTGACGCTTCCACCATGTACGTGTGGATACCTCGGAGGTGCTGCATCTGTAGCGTTTGGACGAGCCGCGCAAGGGGAGCTTCTCGTGGGACGAGGACAAGGAGGATACGTGGATCGTCTGGACTACCTCGACGCGCTTCATCGATTCCGCAACTGCGCGTCTAGTGGTAATCCCGTGATCTATGACAACAGTATTCCTGGTTTACGTGGTAGAAAATTTTGATTTGCGCTAGTGTATCCTACCCGTATCCCTACATCTCCGCCCAGATAACACAATGAGAAATGAAGATCTGTAATCTCACTATAGTTTCGCAAATCAAAGAAATGGTAAACCATATAATCTGCCCGTCCTTCACCGAAGGAGGGAGACAGGGTGGGGCCGGCGTGGCGGGCGATGAGGTCGCGTAGGGGTCGCGGAGGCCGGCGGCCTGGTTGATCTGGGCGTCCCCGGTGAGCTGGGAGTTGAAGCGCTCAAACGTCCAGAAGCCGTAGGGGCGGAGAGGGAGAGCCCAGGCCGCCTTGGTGCACTCGCACTGTTCCTTCATCCGTTAGACGTGCGCCCGCTGCGCCTCATCCCGCTGGTCTGGGTCCTCCATCAGGCGCAGGATCATGTTCTCCGCCAACTCCATGATGAAATCCATGCAACGCAGGTTCGGTGTCTCGCTCCTGGAAAGCACACTGGAGGTAGATCTTCCGCCCGTGCTCGACTGACTCTAGAGTCAGGCTTGAATTGGCAGAACCCCCGTAGCTGTAGGATGCCATCCACGTTGCGGCCAGGCGGTCCGCCGTGGTCGCCGTAGACGGTACTGGACCACGAGAGCCCCAAGACCCGGATCCACGGACGAAGGAGTGTGTGCCCTCTGCCGGCGGTGGTGCTAGGATGTGACGGCCGTCGAAATTGGCTATACGGAGGGTGGGTGATTTGGGGGCACGATGACGTGATTGCGGTCTGGTGATGGTCGTGCCGGTACCTGGGGGAGTGATGGCAGCGGTGAAGAAGATGGCACCCGCCGGCACTGGAGCTGGATCCCGCCGCGCTAGTGTGGGATATCATGTGGCGGTGTGGTTCAAATTTGGCGTGGCGGTGACGAGGTATTTGGATTTGGCATGGCGATGTGGAGGTGGTGGTATTTGATGGTAGTGAAGCAACGGTAACCTGCAGCTCTGCGGCGGTGAGCAAGCCCGTGAGCTCTGCGGCGGTGGCAGACGGGCATGGGCATGGCCTGTGTCGAGAGGGCAGGGCTCTGTCCCGCGTCGTAGAGAGGGTCGTAGAGAGGCAGGCGATAGGCAGAGAAAGAATTTCACCGAAATACCACTTTGGGATATAATGGATATAGCATGTAAAGACCAGGCGTGGGGATATTACAGCCACGTGCACAGATTTCGAAGCAACCAACGGTGAGAGATGCTTCCTCTACAAGATATAGGTATATATATATGCAAAATAGTGGGGTGCACACGGTGGTACTCCCCCGGGGGATCGCATGCGACGCGTCCCTCGGGTTATTTGGGGTAATAACTTAAAAAAAGGAAAATGATAGTACTCTCCCGGGGGATCGCACGCGACGCGTCCCCCGGGTCGATCGTGCGACGTGTGTCCGATGCATGCGAAACAGCTGCCTCCTGTGGGTCCCACCACGCCACCTCTTTCCTTCTTATCTCTTCTTTCTCCACTCGTTTTCAATTGCCTGTTACCACCGAGCACTCCATGGCTCTTTCCACTCACGGAGGGCTTCCATCCACTCCTTCCCTAGAAAAAAAAAATCCATGGAGCTCTGAGAATCCATGGCGCGCCGCCTTGATCCTCTCTTGCGCGCTGCCCCTGCTGCCACTTTGAGCGCTCCCCAATCTGTCACGCGCTTGCTGCAAGGCGATGGTAGTGTCCTCTGCTACACGCACTAGAGGCGGTACGGCGGCAGTGGATGCTACACGCGCCGGAGGCGGCTGCTGTGGGCGGTGGAGGCGCCTGCTACACACGCGGTGGCGGCCGACGGCAGGTGCTTCAGGCGGTGGCGACCTCCTGCTACGCGCCGCGGCGGTGGATGCTACACACGCCGGAGGCAACTGCTACGGGCGGGGGAGTCCTCCGCTACCAGCTGCGGCGGCTTATGCTACAGGCGACAACGGCTTATGCATGCGGTGAGCGGCGCTGATACGCGGTCCTGCTATACACGGCGACCGGACCTGCTACATATGACTTGTGGTGTTGCTACATGCGGCGAGCGGTGCTGCTATAATGCATATTTGCTACAATTTTTGCTCCGACAATGTCTCCGGCGAAGTTAGGCTTTTTCTACATTAGCATAATCATCTTGCTACATCTGTTTTCTGATTTTGCTACAAAAGAACAATTTTTTTGCTACGTGTTATCCGGCGAGATGCTCCGGCAAAAGTCTCCGGCGAGTCTTCGGTGAAATCGGTTTTGCTATATTAGTATTTTTTTTGCTACACCGTTGTCGGCGAGGTCTCCGGCGAACTCTCCGGCGAGGTCTAGTCTGTTTTTCAATTTTCTATACCAATCTGTTTTCTGCTACATGTAGCAAAAACAAGACTATTTGTAGCAAAAACAGATATATTTATAGCAAAAGTGAGATTTGAAGAATTTTTAGAGGACACATGTCAGCAGGAGGACGTCGGGGGATTTTGGGCAGGGAAGGCGTAGTACGGCCTACTAGGCGTCCCCCGGGGGATCCGAACTCCCGATCCCCGGCTGCAGCGTTCGACACGTGTCCCATCCGGGTTCCCTTTGCGAGAAAAAAATCCCAAATTACAGAAAAATGCACAACCCGTGACCTCGCGCCTCCTCGCACCCCGTCTCTCCACCCCTTGTCGATTTTCAGAGCACATATGCTCGCCGGATAAAAAAGTAGTCGAAGTTTTGGCCGGCGGCAGGTCGCAGCACCGGAGGACCCTTGTAGCACTGACGACCGTCCTAGGAGCAGCGCTGGAGGCCCCTTGGAGCATCTCCACCATCGTCGGTAGCATGTCGTCGGCGCCGCTTTCGGTAGCATGTCGTCGGCCAGAACATAGAAAACCACCAACGCCATTGTAGCAGGCACCACGGCTGCATGTAGCACGCGCCGTCGCTGCTTGTAGCAGGTGCCGCCGCCGCATGTAGCAAGCATAGGAGCCAACTCCGGCGCTGTTTGTAGCAAGCACCGCGACCACATGTAGCGGGTGCCGCCACCGCATGTAGCAGGAAGCGTCGCCGCAGGCCAGCATGTAGCGCCATCACCGGCATGTAGTAGTGAAACCCCGACGCCATTGTAGCAGGCGTCGCCGCTGTTGTAGCAAAGCACCGTCGCTGCTTGTAGCAGGTGCCGCCGCCGCATGTAGCGAGCGTCGGCCCCGGCGCCGGCGCCGCTTGTAGCAGGCACCGCGACCACGTGTAGCAGGTGCCGCTGCCGCATGTAGCAGGAAGCGCGGCCGTAGGCCAGCCTGTAGCGCCACCACCGGCCTATAGTAGCGAAACCCCGACGCCATTGTAGAAGGCGTCGCCGCTGTTGTAGCAAAAAGCACCGTCGTGGCCGCCGCCGGTTGTAGCATGGGACCGAGGAGTTTCCCCGCATATAGCGAGCCCCGCAGCGGTAGAGAGGAGGAGGTGCACGACGCCGACGGCACTACAGAGGAGATATGCTTGGCTGAATGGCGCGCAGCAGATAATCCATGGCGCACGTGCTGGTAGAAGCGGCCAGAAAAATATGGAACGGATTAGGCGGCAGCGGCAACATGGTGGCTGGGCGGCGACATGCAAGTAGGAGCGGAAAACAAGTAGGGCCAGAGAAGAGGCAAAAACAAGTAGGGCCAGAGAAGAGGCAAACGGTAGAAGAACCTGCGATGGACTGCCGTCTTTTGAGTCAATGGCAAGGGAGACGAACAGAGGAGAGAAGATAAGAACGAAGCGAAAGGGACGAACAGAATGATAGGAGAAGATAAGAACCAAGGGATCGTAGTGGGACCCACACGTCCTGCTCTATGTTACTCTCGCCAAGCGGGAGGGCGCGTGTCGCGCTGGACCCGGAGGATCGAGTGGTGGGATCCCCTGGGGGAGAGGTATCGTTTTCCTAAAAAAATACAACCTGCGGTCACCCAACTCCATCGTCTTATCCCTTTCTATCCCCACCGACGGCTCCACCTACCCCGTGCTTCCATGGCTTCTCCTCACCGGCCCGCCGCTGACCTCAACGCCGGCCGCCGACCTCCATGCCGCCACCTGCACCCACCCATACACGGGCTACCGTACACCCGCACAGATCGACTCAGACCGCATCCCCGTCCGCCTCGAGTGGACCCTGCTTCGTCGTCGCCTCCTCCTCGGCATGGTCCGTCACCTTTCCTATCCCCAACAGGCCAATACTCTGCTCCACGGCGTCTTGCCTCCCCAGTCCCTGCACCGCCGTCTCCCTTCTTCCCCTACGCGTCGCTCCTCCCTACCCTCCTGATCCCCAACACTCTTCTCCCGATGGGCAACTGCTCCCTTCGCCTCGCCGCGGCCGCCCGGAGCCAACGGGCTCCCCGTCTCCTCGCCGCACAGGCTCGGGCATGGCGAGCGGCGGCGACGGCAATAGCGCCACTACCGTCTCACTGCACGCCCTCGCTAGACCCCCTCCGTATCCGTCTCCTTCGACCCTATCGATGCGGCGGCCGAGGGTCCGCGTCTACGGCTCTGAAGGCTGCCCCGTCGCATGGCGCCCCTGCATTTCACGCCCTCTGAGGCCTAGCCGTTCTCCGCCTCTCCGCCGCCTACACTCAGGCCCCCTTCTTTTCAGCTTCTTGGCCAGCTTCTCTCAGAAGCTACCCTCGACCAGCTTCTCCTAGAATCCCATCTCCCAAAATCGTTTATACTTTTAAATTGACATTGAAACTATTAGTTAAAAAGTTTAAACGAATTTTGAAGATGAGATTTTAGGAGAAGCTGGTCGAGGGTAGCTTAGGATAGCTTGTGAGACCAAGAAGCTGAAAAGAAAGAGGGCTCAGTCAGATGGTACAACCTGTCCACTGACGACGATGGAAACCATTTATTTTTTTACCTTGAGTCCACCGACGACGCTTGTCCGACCGATGCAGTCCTGTCTGACCGCGAGCTCCGTCGTCCCCGACCTCAAGATCTGTCGTCCCTACGGAGCTTCGCCACTGAACCAGTGTTGGCCTCCTCCCTCTAGGATACGGACCTCCCGAACTCAAGCACCCCTGCCGCCTGCCCGTTCCGTCCAGGTGAGTTCCGGGCGCTGCCAAAATATGCGACTATTGCACGACGCATCAAGCTGCTCATCCACGCCCCTCTATGCTTGCCCAAAGGTAATTGGTCCTACTATTTTGTAATAGAACAGTTCTTGTAGATGACATGCAGAGACACCATTGACTGAATTCAGACACTATGATATGCATCTGCTGAACAACCATTGAAGAAGTAACTATGTGGACATCACTGTCTCATCTACTACTGAAAATGCTCATAACAGACAGAATTGAAGTATGATACTAGAGCGGAAATGATTGAGTGTACACTTTTAGATGATCCTCATAAAACATGCTATTTCATAGTTATACCATTGGGAAGATGACAGCTTGGTTCTGATGCTTCAGTAATCCATTGCACATTTAGTAGGTTAATACATGAACTGTTGGAAAGCTTTCGACAATGCTCTACACTGTCAGAAGAAAAGTGAACTGTAAAATGCTTTCATTTGTCGACATCAGTTTCTTGTTGGAATATATTTTTGTACACATCATTTCCGCCATGTTCTGCTTTGGCATGGCCGGATCTTCGTTCTTGCTCTCTCTTTAGTAACAACCTTTTGTCAGAAGACACTCTTGCTAAATATACACTTACTGATGGTTGTCCTCTTTGTTCCAAAGTGGATCTAATGGAGGAAGATCATAGTATGGCAATGACATAGGTGCTCCAGTAACCCTCCTGTCCAAAACAGATGACACATCAGTCCTTCGGATTCACAATTTGGAATTTTTTGGCTCACGCTTGTTTTACAGGTAATTGTTACCTTTATTGAATATGCAGTCCTTGTTGATCCGGACCTTGCTTGAAGCATCATGTGGGATCTTGTCGAACATATACTTAGCTATTCCGAAAGGAGTGGGGCTCCTGCAAGTTATAGGTCCTTTCTTCATTTTGTATGCTTATAAAGCATTGGTGTGGCGCATTGTAACAAATGCCCTTGAATTCTATCTTTTCGTATGGATGCTTGTCCGCAGAAACAAGAATCACAGAGGAAGAGGTACCAAACGACAATTCTGAATTTTTAAGGCCCTTACTACATGTGCTTATTATTCCAATTTGTTGGAGATAATCATGTACTCCCGCCGATCCAAAATAAGTGACTCAACACGCGTATTTAATTTAGGAGTTGGTATAAAAGCCACCGGCCATTGACGATACAGCTCTACAGTTTCATAGTGCATCATACTAGGTACTGTATGTAAATGGACCTACGAGTTATACTGATCTGATGTGTTTGATTCCAGTGAGCTTTAGGTGGCAAATGGTTGTTTGCTCCTTCTTAACTTGGTATAGAACACTAGATAAATGGAGTATGTTCTAGGCAATGATAACTAAACTGTTTGTTTGCAAGCGGGGAGTAAGACAGGGGGATCCACTATCCCCCATTTTATACACTTCGGGCTCTGATTTGTTACAAGAAGCAGTCAATGAGCTAGTTAGGACTGGTGAGCTTAATAGACCAATTGAGGTTTATGATGATGATTTTTCTATCATTCAATATGCGGATGATACGTTGCTAATTATGCCAGCTAATCTAGCTCAACTTCGTTCTTTAAAGGATTTACTTCAGAAATTCTCGATTTCCACTGGCCTGAAAATCAACTATAATAAATCCATGCTGGTGCCTATCAATGTGTCTGTGGAACTTACCAAATTACTTGCTGATGATTTCGGTTGTCAAGTTGGGTCTATGCCGTTTACTTATTTGGGTTTGCTTCTGGGCACTACCTGCCCTACAATTGCCGAAATGCAGCCTTTGGTTTGTAGGCTAGAGAGGAAGCTTACTTCTAGTTCATGTTTTCTGTCGCAAGGTGCAAGATTGCAGTTGATTAATTCTGCTCTTGCTTCCATGCCCTTGCACTTCCCTTGTTCTCTGCATCTGGCAAAGGGTCTCACTGCTCAGCTTGATCGCATTCTAAGGCAATGTTTGTGGAGGAAAAAACAGGATGAGCCCAAACCGGCTTTGGCGGCTTGGGACATTATTTGCTTTCCAAAAGAAAAGGGTGGTCTTGGTGTTGTGGATTTCCAAAAGAAGAATGCCGCTCTGCTGATTAAGTTAATAGTAAGGACATTCCTTGGGTTCATCTGGTTAAAAATGCTTACTATGCAGACAAAGTTTCTCATGCTGAAAACTTATGTGGTTCCTTTTGGTGGAGGGATGTTCTTAAACAAGTGGATAATTTTCGTGGTGTTGCTGCTGTCAGTCAAGGAAAAGGTGACACTTTCTTTTTTTGGTCTGTTGAGGGTTTTGTTCGGCCTCTTAAAGAGAGATATCCCAGGCTTTTTTCATATGTTTTGAATGAAAATCTGTCAGCGGCTAAGGTGTATTCAACTGTGGACATTCATAGTCTATTTTATTTACCACTCTTCGTGGAGGCTTTCTAGGAACTTGGTGAGATGCAGTCCATCATGGCCAACAATCCGCTATCATCCCAGAATGACGTTTGGGCCTATCGATGGGGAGAGCATTATGCCTCTAGTAAGTTTTACAAGTTTATTCATGAACATATTCAGGTGCCTAGAGTGTATGATTGGCTCTGGAAGTCTAGTTGTACTATAAGGTTTTTGCTTGGTTGCTCCTCAAGGATAGATTGAATACCCGTGATTTGCTGCAGAGGAGACATTGGCATGTCACTGATGATACACATTGTGAACTCTGTCCCATTGGAGCATATGAGGATCGAATTCATTTATTTTTTGAATGTAACTTTAGTACTCGTATTTGGAATTACCTTCAGATTGAGTGGAAGCCTCTGGTGGATTTGCAGCAAATTATTGGTGAAGCTAAGAGAGCTTTCGGTCACCCTTTCTTTATGGAGGTCCTAATTACTGCTTGCTGGAATATCTGGCTATTGCGTAATGATAAGATCTTCAATCATCAGAGACCTATGTTTAATAGGTGGAGATCAAGTTTTGTACATGATATTAGCTTGCTACAGTATAGGATCAAGAAGAAATATAGGGCAGTTCTTCTTTCGTGGGTAGCTGATTTACCTTGGTTTGTATATAGTGTTTTTGTTTTGGTTTTGTGGAGGTTTTGTTGTATTTTCTCTTATATAGTCCCTGGTAGGTTTTTCTCTACTTTTTCCTTTAGTCAGACTTTTGTTTTGGTTGGTTATTAATAAATGATGTGGGGCTTTTGCCTCACAGTCCCCGAGGTAAAAAAAAATGATAACTAAACTGTTTGTGCCCATGAATACGGTGTGGTCTGCGTTCTGACAGTCCGAGGTTTCAATCTGTTAGATGATTCAAGACAGTCCGAGGTTTCAACCTGTTAGATGATTCAAGACAGTCCGAGGTTTCAATCTGTTAGATGATTCAAGAGATGATTTTGAAGACTCCGACTTCAATAGAAAATTAAATGCATGCCTACAACAAGGTACAATTCCTCATGACGTTGATACCAGCGACATATAATGATGGATTAATGAGGAAAACCACTTGTAGGAGAAGATGATTGATCTGACCTGATGTTGTTCTAGGAGAAGCTTAGATACTTTTGACCATATATGTCCATAATATATGCTTCCCATGTAGGATGTTTGTAGGCCTCTTTCATTTTTTAAAATGTACCAAAAATTTCCCAAATGAGCAAATCTTCTTATAATCTATATCTATATCTACTAGCTGAATGCCCGTGCGTTGCTACGGTTCTTTAATTTGTTTCTATCATTACACCTTTCTTACGTATGAACATAAAATGGATTCTTCTTGTAGATTGTTTCATATAAAATCAGCAAACATGATTTTGGTCAGGACAACTACAACACCGTGCCTTACAATCCTACTTAACATGTTTTTGCATTGATAGCCTCTACTATGCTTAGACTGAACTTATGTGCTAGACGTTAGAATCAGCTACATTGCAAGTTAACAACCAATTTCATAAGCTAACTTTCGGATGAGAGATTCCATGCATGTCAGAAAAGTGTTATTATCAGCACACTTGTCACCTAAGTTAATTCTAAGATTATGAAGCATTTACCATAATTTTATATGATTCTACGCTGAAATTGCATAAATAAACATCATTATTATCTATCTGAACCTAAGGTTAAGTTCTTGATTCTTCCCATACATCTTGTACAAGAAAAATAACAAGTAACCACATCTTAGGAAAAAGTTTTTGCTACTCCTAATCCAAGGTTGTACCTTGCGCTTGCTGAGACAACCTCGTGAACAACAAAATTATAACTTACATTTCATCAAATCTTAAACATCTTGCCAACAAACATTACTTTTCTGATTTCAGAAGGTCCCTTTATATAAACTTAACTACTACTCAGATTAGCTTGCTAAAATGATTATATTGCGAAACAAAAGGAGTATGTGATAGGATTTAGAAGCTTTCCAACGATTGTTTTTTGTTTCTCCAATGTGAGTCGCTGACTGCCAACTTTGTGACACAATTTCAACTTTGTGAGCCGCTGGCATGCCATATTGTATGACTATATTGCAAGGCTTATTAAAAAAACTCTCTATAAGAATATGGCATGGCTAAAAATCTCTCTGTGAGGTAGTTGTCGGTACCTTGTGAGGAGAAGTAACCTACTCTTACCTTTCTTTTCTAAAGCATTGATAACAAACGTATAAATTATGGCTAAGCTATATACATTAGCAGCAGTATTAAGATCGGAATAGCTTCACATGTGATATTCTAATATACGATGTTGTTATGCCATCTCTGATATCTCCTTTTTATAATCCGCTCATTACTGTCGCTGGACAGTATGTGCTTCAGTAGCAGCGAGAGTAAAGATTGAACTTTGATTCTCCAGGGTATGTACACTGACCTCTAGAGTAGCACAAGGTCTTGATAGAAACACGTGCGAAGTTCTAGAATGCGGTAGATCAAGAGGGCAGGTCCCGCCTCGCAGACGAGATCGGTTGTGGAGGGCGCTAGATCATAGAGGGGAGGTGCCGTCCTTGTGCACGCTATCGCCAACAAGTTCGGCGGCGAGATGATGGACCTGCAGCACGCCTGTATTGCACTTTGAAGAAACCTCCCTCGCGGGCTGCAATCACCCGCGCGGCCATGCTTTGAAGAAACCTCCCTCCACCCTCAGCTCTCAAGCCGGCAAGGATGCAACCATGCAATTCACGTGGGATGTGTCTGATCCATGTACTGTTATAAAAATTGGTGTGTCTTTGATAACTGCCACTTGCACGGAGAGAGGCCATTGGTAAGAAGGATGGTATAATTAGCAAGCTACGGACCCATCCTTCCACTCTAAAGGCTGATAGAGTCTACGACCACTCTTGTAAGCATGCTCATTATTTTGCTTTCCACGGGCGTGAAGAAGATGGTGGAAGTGTAACTGGTTGTTCGCTTCACATGCTCCTCGCTTGTAAACATGATGCAGTTGTATTTTCAGCCCACAACCGCTACTGTCTGTCTCACACGGCAGGACAATCTGAGCTCAGATGGTATCAATGAGACTAAGCCGTTCCGAGCCACCTCCTAGGAAGGAAGAAGTAGAGTATATGTTGGATGTGGATTCTCACATGTGAAGAATGTGGATCCTCAGTTTTGAATCCGTTTGGAAAACAGTTAAGGAAAAAAGATTTATTTCTCGATTCTCAACTTGATCATTGGGTCTACCAATTGTTCTGTCCATCTCAAGAACAATATTTTAAGAGTGAATGTATTCTTAGCAATTCTGATAATTATGCGTCTATAATGGATACTCTGATCAACTTTTATTTGCTCTTCATACTATATAAATTCCAGGTTTTATGAATTTCTAGAATATTCTTGGGTTTTAATGTGTGCAAATGATAGAACAAACATTATTTGGACTTCTCTTCTACCCATATTCCGAGCACTAATTACATACACATCCCCGTATATATTATCCACCTATAATAACCTATTTAATTTAATCAGAGAAGGTCACGGGGCGGATGCAGAGGCGTAGTTCGTCGAGGCATGGATCTCGGGTCTGAGAGAGGAGAGAGACAGGCGAGCGTGCGATGGGATAAGGGCGGCTTACAATTGATCTATCAGGGTTGAGGGCAGAGAGAGAGAGACGGGGGAGCGTGGGGTGGGATTGGGGGTATCAGAGCGTTCCCTGACGGCGAGTCACGTCGGGTTGAGGACAGAGAGAGAGACGGGGAGCGTGGGGTGGGATTGGGGGCGGCTCAGGGTCGATGGTGGCGCGCTGATCGACAACGACGGTAACGCGTGGGGGTAGGTTTCGTGTGTGGGCTAGGCAGTCTCGTGAGTTGCTTGCCCATCATGGGCCAAAACGGTGACTGGTTCCTTTGCACCTGTTTTAAATGAAAACTTTTTTCTTTATTTTAAAAATAGGAATATAGAGAGGGTTTTAGGGGTTATAAAAAGTACAAATCAGTTTTAGAAAGTACAAATAATTAAAAAACTTGCTACTTTCAAAATAAACTTAATATCAGATCATGGGTGTTAAATCATGTATTACCCACAATTGTCACCACTTATATATATACCCTGCTTATAGTCAAACCGTCGGAAGAAAAAATAAACTCACGGAGGACTCAATCAATTGATCGAGCACCATTGATTTTTTTTAAAAACTCACCACCAACACAATAAATACTAACTTTTTCCGTCGCAACGTGCGGGCATTTTGCTAGCCTATCTCTACTATATAATTTGTGTAGAGGTGGTTTTCGCCAGGTTTTTTGTCCGTCGGCCTGTTTTGCAAAATAGCCCCTTAAGTTGTTTAAAATCAACCCGCGGTCCAGTTAAAATCGGCACTTTTGCACTTTAGTCATCGCGTCACTGTGAATACGAATTGAAAGCCTCGCTGCTGTCGGTCGAGACTGGAGCACCGCCGCCGATTCAGCCCAAGGTAGACCTTCAGGAACAGAGGGAGGTCGACTTCCGGGCGGCGCCGGAGCTTGCAGATGGAGGTGATGGAAGGCGGCGGCGCGCGACGAAGGAGGAGGGACTATGCCTCCCATTGCGGGAAGCTCGGGGACAAGGGATCCGACAGCGGCGCACACTCACAGGCGGCAACGAGCGGGGTTCAACGAGGAGGGGCGTCCGGAGTGAACGGGGAGCACACGAGGCAGGTGAACGACGGCAGCGGATTCCTCTCTCTCCCATGGCTACTTCCTGATTTTTTTCTCTCTTCAGATCGGGGCGGACACAGCCTTGGGAACAAGCCAGCCGGTAAGTAATAATAAACTGCTGGTCTGCATCGGCACGCCGGCCAAGCGGTTGGCGCTGATTCATTTCCTAATGCTGAGTCGCTGAAATTCTTTCAGGATTAGCAGCAGATGTTCATTTCTCCATCAATTTTCTCTTATCTATATAGTAGAATATGGGGTGGGCAAGCCGCAAGAACATGAAGCTAGAATGTTACTAGAATACTATGTTGAACGATGTCAACCAACAGGCTACACCACAGTTGGTAGTACTAGAATACTATGATTTTGTATGACTCAGATTTTGTGCTTCATTTTCTTTGTTGGTGGATACGAGATGTTAATTGTAAGCCTGAGTTTATTATTAAGGGTTAACTTTTCTTTTTAGAATTATAACTCACGGTATTAGCTGGAAGAAATAAATCGTAAGTTTACTGGTAATTTGAATAAAATTGACGAGAATTTTCTTTTAAGAGAAAAAATATAAAGTGGATTTGAAGAGAAATGTTGTAATCTTGAACAAAACATGTCTGATCACTCATCTCTCAAACCTTTCTCGATTCGTACGTCAATCTGACAAAACTAAGAAATTCGAAAAATCTATCTTCCTTATTTCAATGATGTAGTTCTATAAATATGCAATTATTCATAAGTAGTTATCTTCGCAATGCAGATTTTATGTCTCATTGCAACAAAAACGACGCGCCCCACACACGTCAATTTCCCATTTCCCTCCGCACGATTCTAGAGGCACCTAGGCGAGTTGAGAGTCGCCTCGCGTCTTCGAGATCTCCTGTGTACCTGCTCTGGCGGCGGCGCCGATCGGGGTTGGGGAAGAGGAGATGCTCGTTGTGTAGAGAGTAGCAGTAGGGGTAGGGTTGTTGGCCTCGTGCATGTAGTTTGGAGCAGGGTTAAAGATCCATGTGACTGGATCTGGATCCATCTAGGGTTCATCCTCCTCGTCTTGTTATGTTCTCGGGCCGGTCATGGTGGCGAGGGGAGAGCTGAGCTGACAGTGGCAGAGTGGACCAGCGTCTCCGATAATAAACAAGTCGCGCTTGTCCACTCCTTCTGGTGGTGTGGTGATGCTCTGCAGGGTGCTCCGTCCGGCCGTGGTGGCAAGGGGAGCGGATTTTGCAGGACACCATCAGTTCCTCCTCGAGGGTGGGAAGAGTCACTGCTGCTGATTCGAGTGAATCACAAGGCGACCCTCGTCGTCACCATGATCTGTGGCCGAAAGGGCCGCCCATTTCGATGCGATGGAAGCATATCTTCAACCTCCAGAGTGGAGTGCCCCCCCCCCCCCCTCCGCGGAACCTTGGGCCGGAGTTCACCGCCTTTTCCTTGCCGAGTGGTGCATCCCCGGTGGCATTTTCTATCTTAGATTTAGGGTCCTCCTTGCATGTGTACAGGACTGCAATGTAATTTTTCTTTCTGCTTCGTGTCCTGTTATAATTTCCTGTACCCATCGAGATTAATGAATGGAAGCAACTTGGGCCCTTTGTGACCCCTAACCTATGCAAAAAAAAGATTGTCTCATTGCAACGCATGAGCATGTATCCGTATATAAAACATAGAATCTACATCCGTTGCAACGCACGGGCATTCAGCTAGTCTATCTATCTACTAATTTTGCTTGAGGTAGGTTAGTCAAATACGTCTCCGTCAGCTAAAATACGTTTCCGTCCGCCTATTCTAGAGGTAGTAGGTCATGGTCGGTTCCGTACGAGTTGTTTGGTCGTCGGTGTTTTAATCGGATCACTGTTAGCGTTTTAAACGGATCGCTCCAGCTTCTTCGTTTTAAACGGATCGCCGTGGACGGTCGCAGGGCGACACCTTGATCCTCCTCCAGTCCATATTCCAGGTCGGCAATAACCGGCAGCATGGTCGCGATGCCCTCGTCATGATGTGTTGTGTGAGTGAGCGGAATTGTCGGTGAACAAAACTATGTCGACGGAACAATCGGTGCTCCAATATCGCGAAGCAATGGCCATGGCAGCGATGAGGCGGACGGTGGGGAACTCCTGAAAATTGATCTCCGGCCTAGGCGGACGGTTGCAGCATCAGGTGGTCGTGTCTGGTGCTGTCGTTGCCACCATGGCCGACCCGGCCTCTTCCTAATCCCCTTTCTTCGCGAGTTCACGTTCGCTTGTGATTATGCTGCTGATTCCGTTACTCCTAGCGCTGCCATCGATAGAAGAGGTGCTTGCAGAGATCAAGGCACACATGGAAAAGATGCGGCTGCCTACTCGTGCACCGTAAGATCTAGAAACCGAGGACGAGTTCAGGGAAAGAAGACTTACGATAGTTCATTGTACTACGGGTTAGTATAAAATTGTATTTCCAAATATTATTTTCGCCGGAGACAACAGGCCAGAGGTTTAAAACCACATAATCGTGCGACGGCTGTCGCATGTCCAGGAACTCACGTTTGCATCCAATCGTAGGCGAGAAGAGCTGAATGATCACGCCGGTCAGCTCCGGTGGCGAGTTCCAGATGACACACAGTAGTCTGCTTCCCACCACAACGAGCCAAGCGAGCCACTAGAGAGGGAGCAAGAGGCAAGACGGGTGGCAGCGAGCAGCCGACGGGGGCAGCGTTAATTGCGACCTTCATAGTTCGATATGCATGTGTAAAACTGTAGCCGCTAACCTGATCTTGCTCATGGAGAAAATCCACATAAAGGTGCACTCGATCCATCATTTCTCTATGTGTAGCATTGTTTCTGAAGTGGTCAACGGCCAAGGAAGTATATACATGTTCAATGGGGCAATGATGTACATACATGTTAAGTGGCCAAAGAAGTGTATTAATGAAACATAGTATGATAGTAACTGAAATATTATAGTTTGATTGATCAGTTAATATTACTTTCTCTGTTCCAAAATAACTATTGTGATTTTAGTTAGAAAAAACAGACACTTATTTTGAAACGGATGGAGTATCATATATATGAACTGAAGAGTGACTAAATGAGGTTAATTGAAAAGATTAGTTGATAGTGAGCAGTCTCCTCCCGCAACAAAACAGAGGCGGCGGTCGCCACCATCTGTCTGCTTATCGCCGTCTATGACTGGAATCAACGGGTCCCCACCTCCTCTGCTTGCCGTCCTGGCGGTGGAAGGGGGTGGAGACCTCGGAAGTGCGATCGATGCTATTAAAGGGTCCCTAAAGTTAGAGTTTGGTCAACCTGTATCGATGTTATGGTGGCTATGGCGTTGTTCAGGACAAGAATAAGGTATACCCATCTCCTCTTCCACCTCATCGGCGATGTTCTGGCCGTTGGCGTTGAGGAGGGCGGGGATTCGTCTAGTCGCCACTTCGATGGAGTGGTGGATCTCGTCCAGTCTAGGTGTGTTGTAGGTTTGGTGTTACAAGTTTCAGATCAATTCAAGGGTTTAGTGGCGACGGCTTCAGCTCTGGGGCATTGGTCCTTAGGGGCACGTGCACGAAGACTTCCCTACTGTCATGAACAACGTCAGGCTGACTCCGATAAGGGAGCGGTGACAGCGGTGCGTCGGCGGCTCACTCTGGTGGCAGTAGTGGTCGCTAGGTGGTCCAAGGACCTCAATGTAATTTTTATTATGTTTGGGGTTATTTGTAGTTTTTGGAAACTCATGAAATAGATCCAGATCTTTTCCCGAAAGAAAAGAGAGAAATGTCTTCCTTGGAATCAACTTTGTTAATGTATATATCTCCTCACACATAAATCCATGAATAAATGGATCCAATTATGTACATGTTGATCAACACTTTAGGAGATGGGTCTATACCTCACTTAGTCATTTTTCCATGTTGAGTAACAATCTTTATTCTTCAACTCACATATAACAAATTCATTCTCCCTATAATTTTGAATGTTTGAATATTTTCGAGGATTTGATTTGGCATTAATGTTGGCAATGGCATAGGCCATATTTCTGAAGATTTGGTTGTGTCTGGGTTGATTTTATTTGATTTTTGAGGATTTGATATTGTCACGAGGTTTTGGCTACGGTGGACACTCCGGCATAACCCAACGACATAGGCCATAAGGGGATGTTGGCGGTAAGCAAGAATTATTGTGCAATGGTTAAGAATATTCTATTTACTATGTTTACACCTGCAAAAATAATCAGACTCAAAAGCCGTGGCAACGCACGGGCATTTAGCTAGTACCTAATAATAAAGCACAAAGCGTTTCTCCCGGTCCAACATTTTTTTGGACAAAATTACCCTCCCACCAACATAGTAATTGCCCTCACCGCCACCAGTAATGAATTTCAACCGTACATGTCGACTCGATCCGATCCAATCGCAGCCCTAGGCTGCTGGCCTTTTTCTTATGGACCGTGATACCTACCGGTAAACACAGGGTAAACAGAGACGGATGGAATATGTTTTATGGTACTAAATAGTACCACCTTGCTCTCTTGCAAGGAGTTTCACCAATTTATATACGCCTGTAAATTGATAGGAATCAGTTGCCTCGGAAATTAGCTAGCACAAGCATCAATTTGAGATCTAATGAATGGATTTAATATGAGATGGAACGAGAAGAGATGGCGGAGCAACAGAGACTAGCAGGCACTGGAGACTTGGGTGGAGCAGAATAAAGCTGGGGCTGAGGCGCGTGGGGAGTCGGACGGACAGAGTGACGCGGCGATGCCGGAAGAGGGAGATGACGAGGGGGTGAAGTCTCACGGGAGGGCAAGGGGAGCCGCGGGCTTGAGCTCCGCGGGCTTGATCTCGAGGAGGGGCGGCGGACGGCGGTTCTTGGTGCTGGCGGCGGAGAACCGTGAGGCGGGGAGAAGCCCGGGTGGACGCGGGAAAGAGCTTGCGGGGCCGGGGCGACGACCAGAGGCGATGCGGCCGGGGCGACGAGGCCTGCGGATGAAGGTGAAGCTTCTTTTATGTCTGAACAAACATCGGTTTATTTGGGATCAGTTGGATTGCTTGGAGAGTATTCTCGTACAACGAGAAAAAGGCACAAGTTTGTGCTCCCCTGTATGCATCAAGAGACTGCTGGTTTATCTGGTTCTGAGAGTTCACCTGCCACTACCTGTGCTGAAAGTCGGCTCAGTTTTCTTCAGGGACCAGCAGCTGCTCTCGCTTCTTAATTTTTCCACATCTGATAGCATCTGCTGCAAAAAGCTTGAGTCAAGATGGCGCTTCAGAATATTGGTGCTTCTAACAAGGATGATGCCTTCTACAGGACAAGATGCCCATAATGTTGACCAAGATAGAAGGCCGTGGTAATGGCATCAAGACAAATATCATCAACATGGTTGATATAGCAAAAGCACTTGCCAGGCCTGCTTCATACACAACTAAGTACTTTGGATGTGAGCTTGGGGCAAGTTTTAAAAAATTGTATATGCTACGACATGTCCCTATTTTTACTCCCTTAGTCTAAAAATAACTAACTTGAATTTGTCTAAATTTGACGTATTTTAGTGTATAGATACATTTGAATCTAGACAAATCCAAGTCATTTATTTCTGGACAGAGGGAGTAAAAACTCACTACCGGCACAACAAAGACTAACTTCTTCCGTCGTAACGTGCGGCATTTTGCTAGTCTATACCTAATAATAAGGAAAAGGATACTAGTCCCCCGGGGATCAATCCCCCGGATCCTCCGGATCGCTAGCTCCCTCCGTCCGCACGTCTAGCCTGAACCCATCTTGACTTATCCCTACCTTTATATTATCTTCTTCTTCTAGTCTCGTCCGTGCGTTGCCTCGCATCGCTGTGCTGCCTCGCTGCGGCCGAGAGCCTCCCCCGCCTCCCTACTGCGTGCCGCCGGTCGAAGCGCCTCCCTCCCCCACCCTCCTGCCGCGTGCCGCCGCCGCTGCCGGAGCAACTCCTCCCCCGCCTCCCTGCTGCACGTCGTCGTTGGCCGGAGCAGCTCCTTCCTCCCACCTCCCTACTGCGCGCCGCCGCTGGCCGGAGCAGCTCCTCCCCCCACCTACCTGTTGTGTGCCGCCGCTGGCCGGAGGTAGTGGCCATGACGGAGGTGCTCGCCGCCGGAGCTCGCTGATTCCTCCTCTTTTTAGCAGGCACCTGCTGCCTTTCCGTCATGGCTGGCCCGTGCTGCGTGTGTCGACGTTGAGGAGGTCATGGCACCTTTCCTCCATGGCCTCTCTCCGGCGAAGTTGCTCAGCCGCGTGACTGTGTTGCTACCCAAGGGCATCGGCGTTGCTACCAAAGATCACCAGCGCTGCTACGTACGTAATCGAAGTTTGCTACATGGGGTCGTGAGCGGTGCTATGTGCAGTAGCGGTGGTGCTACAAGTGGTGTCGTGTTTTGCTACATGCGGCCGACGGTGGTGCTAAAATAGTATAAATAGTTTGCTACGAGATCTCTGGCGAGGTCTCCGGCGAAGTTAAATTTGCTACAATAGGACATTTTTTTTTGCTACACCTGTTTAGTGGTATTGCTATAATAGCGCAAATTTGTTGCTACATGGTCTCCGATGAGGCCTAACGGCGAAAACATCCTACGAGTCTCCAGCGAGATCGGATATGCTATATTAGCACAATTTTTTTGCTACCACCGTTTTGCGTTTTTGCTACAATAGCGTAACGTTTTTGCTATACGGTCTCTGGTGAGGTCTACCGGCGAAAGCCTCTGGCGAGTCTCCGGTGAGATCGGGTTTGCTACATTAGCTCAATTTTTTTGCTACACGATCGCCGGCGAGGTCTCCGCCGAAATCTCTGGCGAGGTCCAGTCTGTTTTTTTATTTTCTGGACTGAACCGTTTTTTACTACAATGTAGCAAAAGCGGGGCAAATGTAGCAAAAACAGGATTTTGAATCTAAAAAGCGGACACGTGGTTGGCTGGGGACCCGGGGGATAAAAACCACATATCCCCGGGGGACGCGTAGGGCTGTCCTAATAATAAAGAACGAAGTGTTTCTTAACTCTTTTTTAAACTAATTTATCCTTTCATCAAATTTTATGTTACATCAAATGCCACCGCTTAATTGTTTCGTTGGCATCGTGTACTCCTGGAACAGCCCATGCACTTCAGCCCTGATAAATTTGCATCGCCCTTTCTCTTGGTCCTCCTTATGGGCGTGTCTATTATCTTTTGGCCTATTAACCCTCTGTGAGTAGTTTGTCGTACAGCTTCACGAAACATCAATCGGATCAATTCAGAAATCCCACCGGTCCAACTCTTTTTTGACTAATTTATTTTTCCACCAAATTTTATATTACATCAAATGCCACCGTTTTATATTTTCGTTGGCATCGTGTACTCCTGGAACAGCCCATGCACTTCGGCCCAGATAAATTTGCATCGCCCTTTCTCTTGGTCCTCTTTATGGGCGTGTCTATTATTTTTTGTCCTATTAACCCTATGTTAGTAGTTCGTCATACAACTTCAGGAAACATCTGTGAGTAGTTTGTCATACAACTTCAGGAAACATCAATCGAATCAATCTAGAAAGCCCAATCTCGATGCCCTTCGATGATGCGTATTGAATTAATAGTCCCACCTTACTCCCTTAAACCAAAATCCACCAATTTATATATTTTTACAGACTGGATGTCAACAAGCCAAGCAACATAAGCTCCATAAGATAGAACGGAACGGAGATGCATCAGCCATCAAGGGTCGAGGCTGTGGGGGCGTCAGAGCTGAACGGAAAATCCAAGAAGCCAAAAAAACGAGAGAAAAAAGAGAAGGATCAGAACAACAGTCTGAGAAACTCTCGGCGAGAGAGAAGGAAAGCGAGAAGCGCGATAGAGAGATAGCTTGACAGGCGGCAGCATGAGAGCAGGTCGATGAAAGGATCCGGATCTGGGGGAAAGCTCGGGCGGCGGGCTGGGAGAGAGGAATGGGATGCGGCGAGAGGCGTCGACGGCGGGGCAGTAGTAGCAAGGGATTGAGGTCAGGTTCGATGGGAGTTAAGCGGCGGGGTCTGGCTCGCTCACGTGTGGTGGGTCGGGTCCATTTTGGTGTGGTGTGTGAAAGAACATTTCTTAATACCTAGTGTTTTGTATGTTAGATAACAATATCAAGGATTATTTAATGTGTGTTGAAGTGTTGTAGCTCTCTCTAAGAAAAAAAGAGAAAAGTATCTGCCTTTGGGGGGCGGATAATCCGCCCCCACCAGGGGCGGATAATCCGCCCCTCCCTCTTCCCAAGCAGGCGCAAGCCCCAGAAGGGGGGGTAGAGTTTTGGACGGATTTTCCGGCCTCGCCGGATAATCCGCCCCTCAGGGGGCCGGATAGTCTGCCCCCCTTGCTCATCGCCAAGGCGCAATCCCCAGAGAGGGGGCGGAGAGTCGGCCGGACTTTCTGGCCTGGTCGGATAATCCGTCCCATGAGGGGGACGGATTATCCGCCCCCCAAGATCTTCACCAAGTCTCGCAGGCGCCAGCCCTAGAGAGGGGGCGGAGTTTCTCCCGGAAAACTCGCCCTTCCCAGGGGGGCGGATAAGCCGCCCCTAGTGGGGGGCGGATAATCCGCCCCAAAGTTGCTCAACAGCCAGATCTGGGGAGGGGGTATTTAAGCCAGCCTTCCCCCTCCTGCCAGATCTCTTGGTTCATTCGAAAAATACAAGATCCGATCTGCAACCTTCATCCAAGAGAGCTCCACCTAGATCCACCCAAAGGCCCCGTCCCTTGGGGAATCGAAGGAGGAGAACTCGATCTTCATTATCAGCAATCAAGCGCTTCATCTCCTCTCCATTCATTTGGAGAATCATCGATCTAGTATTTCTTGCAAATACCTAGATCCTTGTTTTGTTTATATTGATAAACCTTGTTCTTGTGACAGCTTGTTGTCATCTCGGGAGCCCCCAATTCAGTTGTGGGTGTGTGCCCCGGTAGCGTTGTAAAAGGCACCGATTCCCGCCTTGAAGGGATCCAATAGTGGAGAAGGTGGATCAGGCCTCTTGTGGCGAGATCCATTGGAGAATAGGGTGAGGCCTATTGTGGCGTGGTGGTCTTAGAACCGCCCACCCCTCCAACGCAGATGTACTTCCCTTAACAAGGAAAGAACTGCGGTAAAACAAATCCCTGTGTCTCCACGTGCTCCACTACGGTTCCTTCGCTTCTCTCTTTACGTGCTTAGTAGTTAGGGTTGCATATAGGGAAATTCTCGTAGTTGCATATCTAGAGAATTTACTTTGTGTCAAGCCTAAAATTGAAAAAGTATTAAAAATTGGTTAGCACCTATTCACCCCCCTCTAGGTGCCCATACGATCCATTTCAATTGGTATCAGAGCCCCGGCTCTTATTTCGGGCTTAACCGCCTAAGAGAAGTATGGGTTCCAAGGTAGATGGGAGTGATGCTCCGGATGTAGTCACCATGAACGATCTCAAGACGTTGGAAACAACCTTGGTGAGTTCAATGGAGGCTAAGATGGAAGAGATGCGTCAATTGATAATGCGTCTCTCCACATCCACAACATCACCTCCATCTAACTCTGAGGCTACCACTCCGCAATCCAAGGAAACGGGTAAAACCGATTCCAAAGAGAACGAAGTGGTTGGTGATGACACTAGCAAGAGCTCCTCCTCGAAAAAGTATAGTGGTAAGGATGGATACAATGAGGTTTCTCATGTGTATTCCCCTGATCCACCTATCCCCCACCCACATATACATAATAGGGGTGATCCACCCAAACTTTCTGCATCTACTTTTACTCAATGGAAATTTTTGATGAAATCTCATGTGTGCAGTTCATCCATTGATTTGTGGAAAATCATAGAAAAAGGTCTTCATGTTGGAAACCCCAACAATCTCACAAGAAGAGAAGTTGTCGATAGCCAACTCAATGCTACAGCTCTACACATGATACAACTTGGTGTGGGTGACAAAGACATGCCACACATTCAGCATCTTAGCACAACTAAGGAAGCTTGGGATGCTTTGAGCAACGAAGCTGAAGGATTCTATATGTTGGATGGAGAAGACCACGGGGACATGTATAGGAGGCTCAAAGCAATATCCACAACTTTCAGAAACCACGGTGCAACTCATGTTGATGATGCGTGGATCAAGCGCAAGTACGTCAGTGCTCTTATGCCATTTGATCCCACGGATTTGAAAAGTCTCCAAGGTAGGCATAACTATCACGTCATGACATCCAATGAGGTAATGCAAGAAATGGCCGCTTTCAAAGTGGCTGCCAAGAATGCCGAAGATGCTCGTGCTCGAGCTATGGGGATGCAAAAGGGGGTCAACGTGGCCTTGAAGACTAGTGTGATTGATCATGATGAATATGCCATAGAAGGTCTGGACTGTCCCGAGGATATAAAAAGGATCCACGGACAATACTTGGCTCTTTATGCTAGAAACTTTTGGAAAGATCCAGCCAAGGCTAAAGCTGAACTAGAACGCAAGAGTGGAGCCTATGGAAGAAAAGAAAATAGTCCCAAGCTGAGAACATGCTTCAACTGTGGTGACCGGTTGCACTTTGTAGCTGAGTGTCCATATCAAAGTAGGGAAGATAATGCAGGAAGACTTATTTTCAAGGACAAGTCAAAGGCTCCACGCAAGAAACAGTTTGTAAAGAAGAATGCTCCCTTCAAGAAGCAACCAAAGATTGTTCTAGTGGCTCAAGAAGAATATTCATCGGGAAGTGAAGATGAGGACGAGAGCTCTCAAGAGGTGGCTGCTATAGCCACCACATCTACATCAACATCTCTCTTCGACTCTCCGAACGAAAACATCATCAACAAGAATGCTACTTGTCTCATGGCAAGAAGCTCCGAGGTAACGACTTCTAACTCTTCTTTTCCTAAGGCTATGATTGACATGGATGATCCTACTAGTATTAAGGTTAAAGAAGAGATTATTGCTTTGGATTGCTTCTACACTAACTTGCAAGGTGAGCACAAAGTTCGTTTTGAAGCTCTTATGGATCAGCTGACCCAAAACAAGGCTCTTCTCGAAGAAAAGGGCAGAATTGAAAGGGAGGATGCAATGGAAATTGCATCCTTAAAAAATGCTCTTGAGGAAGAAGAAGAAGCTCGGGTCTCTCTTGAAGAGAGGCTTGAGTCCATTGAAGAGTCACATGAATAAATTGTGGCCAAACTTGTTAAGGAACATGACAATGCAGTCACCAAAGCAAAGAAGTTAAAGAAGGAAAAGATTGACTTTGGGGCTGCTCATGATAGAATCTCCAAGGAATTGGAGAAACTTAACAATGCTCACAAGACGTTGAAAAACGATTTCTCCATTCTCAATGAGTCACATGATCAGCTTCAAAGTCGATTGGCCAAATATGATGTACCTAGCTCATCCAACTCAACATATAGTCACAAGGAAAATGCTAGTATGGAAAAAGAAGTGGTCAAGGACATCACTCCCAAGGATAAGGGTGTGCTTGATGAAGTTCTTGGCAAGAAAAGGTCAAATCATGGTAAAGAGGGACTTGGGTATGTCACCAAGTCCAAGAAAAAGAAAAACAAGAAGAACAAGACCAAGAATGTGCAATCAAAGACAAGCACCGCTGAGAAGAATGTCACAAAAGACAAGACTAACAATATTGGTTTTGCAGGGTCTCACAATCCAAATTATGAACTCTTTTGTGATGATTATGGCGATGTTTATGCTTATTTTATCTGTCCCTTTGATGAATATATTGCTTGGTCTATTTGGGTCCCAAAGACCCTTGTTACTAACATGAAAGGACCCATTAAAAAATGGGTACCTAAAACCAAGAAGTAATTCTCTTGCAGGGCTATGCTTCCGGTGGGTCGAAATGGGTGCTGGATATGCACTAGTCATATGACCGGAAGCAAGGAGATCATCACGGAGATGCGTCCAAATCATGATAATATCACAGTCTCCTATGGTGATAAGTCTAAATCTCAGGTATTGGGTCTTGGCAAAGTTGTGGTTGCTCACGATATCGCTCTCGTGGACGTCATGCTTGTTGAGACCCTCGGTTACAATGTTCTTTCTGTTCGTGCCCTTGGCAAGATGGGTTTTGCTATTTTTATCGATGATGCTTTGGTGGTACTCTTGTGGAGCAAGTCTCTAAAGGTCGCTTTCGTTGGATACGTCGAAAATGACCTGTATGTGGTGGACTTTTTGGAGAAAACCACTTCGGGTCCGATGTGTCTATTCGGAAAGGCCGACGTGGGCTGGCTGTGGCATCGTCGTTTAGCCCATGTCAACATGAGAACTTTGCAAAGTTTCCACAAGGGTGGCCACATCCTTGGACTAAAAGACAATGTCTCCTTTGCCAAAGATCGTGTTTGTAGGGCTTGTGTTGAAGGCAAAATGCACGATTCTCCCCACAAGAGGAAGACTATTGTGTCTTCAAAGAGGATCTTGGAATTACTTCATGTGGATTTATTTGGTCCTCCTTCTCATGCAAGTATTGGTGGGAAGAAATATTGCTTGGTCATTGTCGATGATTACTCAAGATATATATGGGTCTATTTCTTCAAACTAAAGAGTGAGACTCAACAAACAGTCATTGACTTTGCCAACGAAGTTCAACGTCAACACAATGTCCCTATCTTGGCAATAAGAAGTGACAACGACTCCGAATTCAACAACTACACTTTGAATGAGTTTCTAAGCGAAGAGGGTATTAGACATCAATATTCCGCTGCGTACACCCCTCAACAAAATGGTGTAGCTGAGAGGAAGAATCGGACTTTGATGGATATGGCAAGATCAATGTTGGCTGAATTCAAGTCTCCTTACAATTTTTGGGCTGAAGCCATATCCACTGCTTGTCACTCATCAAACCGGCTCTACATCCGAAAGATTTTGGACAAGACTCCATATGAAATACTTACCGGTAACAAGCCCAACATCTCATACTTCAGGGTATTCGGGTGTAAGTGTTTCTTTCTTATTAAAGGTGTCCGCTTGTCTAAATTTGAGTCCAAGGCTTTAGAAGGTATTTTTGTTGGTTACGGTGCCGAATCCCACACTTACAGAGTCTACAACAAGCTCACTGGGATTGTTGTAGAATCTTGTAGTGTGGTGTTCGATGAAAATAACGGCTCCTTTGTAGGGCAAGTTGATGTTTGTGATGCAGATGTTGAAATACCCCAAGATGCCAAAAGAAGAATGGGCGTGGGATTTTTCCGCCCCATTAAGGAACCCCTTGTGGCGGATCGGGAAGGACAATTCTCCACTCAAGTGGATCCCTCATCTACACAAGATCAACAAGCTCCTACTGTTGGAGAAAACTCTGCACCAACACCGCAAACTGCTGAAGATCATCAGTCTCCTGGGCAAGATGGTAGTCCCAGGCCGGACTATTCGCCCCCTCCAAGGGGCGGACAATCCGCCCCTGGCACTCCAACTTGTTCCTGGGGATCCGAAGAAGAAGACAACAACCAAGAAGCTCCTAGGCCGGATTCTCCGGCCCCTGAGGGCGGTTTATCCGGCTCTGGTTCTCCTAGTAATGTCAGGCATTCTCAGGAAGAAGGCATTGGTGCTTCATCTCCCAGGCCGGATAGTCCGGCCCCTCCAAGGGGCGGATTATCCGGCCCTGAAGAACAAACTCTGCAACAACCTCCTGGTGTTACCTTAGATCAATATCAAGGGAAAGGCATTAGTCAAGACAAGGATACAAATACTGAATCAACTCCTTCTAGAAACAATAAGGACATTGAAGATCGTCGCAAGGATCGTGCTGATCGGAACCTTGAACTAAGGGGTCACACTCTTGACAAGGTTGTTGGTGATCTACGAAGAAGGGTGTCTACTAGAAGAGAACTTGGAAGCTTCTGTGATCATCAAGCTCACATTTCCATGGTTGAACCGAAGAAAGTCTTTGATGCTCTTGAAGATCCCGATTGGGTGGTTGCAATGCATGAAGAATTAAATAACTTCAAACGCAACAAAGTTTGGAAGCTCGTAGAGAAACCCAAGGATTGCCGCAATGTTATCGGCACCAAGTGGATCTACAAGAACAAACAAGATGAAAATGGCATTGTTGTGAGGAATAAAGCAAGACTCGTGGCTCAAGGATTCTCTCAAGTGGAAGGAATTGATTTTGGCGAGACTTATGCTCCTGTGGCTCGTCTTGAGTCCATTCGTATCCTTCTTGCCTATGCAGCCCATCATAATTTTAAATTACAATAAATGGATGTTAAGAGTGCGTTTCTTAATGGTCCTCTACATGAGTTAGTATACGTCAAGCAGCCCCCGGGTTTTGAGGACCCCAAATTTTCGAACCATGTCTACAAACTCGATAAGGCGCTCTATGGCCTTAAACAATCCCCACGTGCGTGGTATGAGCACCTTAAAGAGCTTTTGTTAGACCGTGGATTCGAAGTTGGGCAAATCGATCCCACTCTTTTTACTAAGAAGGTTAATGGGGAGCTTTTTGTATGCCAAATCTATGTAGATGACATTATTTTTGGCTCTACTAACCAAGCTTTTAACGATGAATTTTCAAAGCTTATGACTAACAGGTTTGAGATGTCAATGATGGGTGAGTTGAGGTTCTTTCTTGGATTCGAGATCAAACAACTTAGAGAGGGAACCTTTATTAATCAAGATAAGTACATCCAAGACATGTTCAAAAGGTTCAAGATGACGGATCTCAATGGCGTTGCTACTCCAATGCAAACAAAGTGTCATCTTGAGCTCAATCCCAAGGGTAAAGACGTGGATCAAAAGGTATACTGATCCATGATCGGCTCTCTCCTTTACCTTTGCGCATCTAGGCCTGATATCGTGTTAAGTTTAGGAGTGTGTGCAAGGTACCAAGCCGCTCCTAAAGAAAGCCACTTAGTGGCGGTCAAACGAATCTTCAGATATTTGGTTCATTCCCCAAATTTTGGGTTATGGTATCCTAAGGGTTCAAGTTTCTCTCTATGTGGTTACACTAATTCAGATTGGGCTGGTGACAAAGATGATAGGAAATCAACCTCTGGTGCATGTCAATTCTTGGGCAGGTCTCTAGTGTGTTGGTCTTCAAAGAAACAGAATTGTATTTCACTCTCAACTGTCGAAGCTGAATATGTTGCTGCTGCAAGTGCTTGTACACAATTGTTATGGATGAGGCAAACTTTAAAGGAATATTGTGTCAATTGTGACAAAGTGCCTCTATTATGTGACAATGAAAGTGCTATCAAAATTGCTTACAATCCCGTGCAACATACAAGAACAAAACATATAGAGATTCGCAACCACTTCATTTGGGATCATGTTGCTCGTGATGATATTGCCCTATCCTTTGTGAGCACGAAGAACCAACTTGCTGATATTTTCACGAAGCCCCTTGATGAAGTAAGATTTTGTTATTTGAGGAATGAGCTAAATATCATAGATTCAAGGAGCTTGGCTTGACTACTCTTGCACACTCACCTTCTCTTATTCATATATTTGGTTTAGATGCGGGCATAGACATAGGGGGAGTGTGGTCATAATTGATTGGGCCAACCCTCCCCCTATAATGCCGAAAGCAAGTAAAATCATTTACCTTAATATCATTTTGTGATATGTGGGTCATCGATGAGCATTGGTTTTGAACTCAAGATACATCTTCGCGGTGTCATGCCATGCGCTCCAACATGGTGGCTTCGGCCACCGCCCTCTTCCTAGAGAAGAGTTGGTTTCTAATGGGTCTCTTTGGATTTTCTTGCATATCTCTTATTCTTATGGAAAACACACTCAACTTTGGCTTTTATTTGATTTGATTTTTGCAAATTTGGGTGTGTAGTACCATCTCAGTTTGTTGCTCTAAACCCAGGCCTTCTTTCCCTCCTTGAACCATCTATTCTTGCACATAAGGGGACGGGAATGACTACGACGAGGATGAGGAGGCGTGATCTTCAGGGGCGTTAGCATCACTCTTCTTCCTTTTTGGCTTTTCGATGCCAAAGGGGGAGAAGTAGTTCTATTAGGTCTCGTGGATTTGCAAGGGTCGGGCGCAAGCACATGTCTTTCCGTTGTTTTTATTTGCTTGCTTGTGCTCCTTTTAGCGTAAACTTATTTGCTATTTGTGCTTGGATTATGTTAGACTATGTCGTGCTCCACTATGTTTGGTATTCATGGAATTCTGGATTTATCTATGGAGCATATTTGATGGCATATGGAATCATGGGATTATCTAATGTATGCATCAATATTGTTGGGATGCCTTGGCTATAATCACATCCCGGTGGTATGACCTTGTTTCCCAACACACCTTGTTTCAATTATCTTTGCTATGAAAGTTGTGTTCTCTCTAGTGTGTGTATTTGTATTCAAATGCAAATTTTAAATATGCACACATCTAGGGGGAGCGTCTTTCATTTTAAGGTGGCGTTAGCCGATTTCATTGCAAATCCTAGTATTGTCATCTAACACCAAAAAGGGGGAGATTGAAAGAACATTTCTTAATCCCTAGTGTTTTGTGTGTTAGATAACAATATCAAGGATTATTTAATGTGTGTTGAAGTGCTGCAGCTCTCTCTAAGAAAAAAGGGAAAATTATCTGCCTTTGGGGGGCAGATAATCCGCCCCTCCCTCTTCCCAAGCAGGCGCAAGCCCCAGAAGGGGGGCGAAGTTTTGGCCAGAGTTTCCGGCCTCGCCGGATAATCCGCCCCTCAGGGGGGCCGGATAGTCCGCCCCCCTGCTCACCGCCAAGGCGCAAGCCCCAGGGAGGAGGCAGAGTGTTGGCCGGACTTTCCGGCCTGGCCGAATAATCCGCCCCAGGAGGGGTTCGGATTATCCGCCCCCCAAGATCTTCACCAAGTCTCGCAGGCGCCAGCCCCAGAGAGGGGGGAGAGTTTCTCCCAGAAAATCCGCCCTTGGGACGGAGTTTTCCCAGGGGGGGCGGATAATCCGCCCCCAAAGTTTCTCAATGGCTAGATCTGGGGAGGTTGTATTTAAGCCAGCCTTCCCCCTCCTGCCAGATCTCTTGGTTCATTCGAAAAATACAAGATCTGATCTGCAACCTTCATCCAAGAGAGCTCCACCAAGATCCACCCAAAGGCCCCGTCCCTTGGGGAATCGAAGGAGGAGAACTCGATCTTCATCATCAGCATTCAAGCGCTTCATCTCCTCTCCATTCATTTGGAGAATCACCGATCTAGTATTTCTTGCAAATACCTAGATTCTTGTTTTGTTTATATTGATAAACCTTGTTCTTGTGACAGCTTGTTGTCATCTCGGGAGCCCCCAATTCAGTTGTGGGTGTGTGCCCCGGTAGCGTTGTAAAAGGCACCGGTTCCCGCCTCGAAGGGATCCAATAGTGGAGAAGGTGGATCAGGCCTCCTGTGGCGAGATCCATCGGAGAATAGGCTGAGGCCTATTGTGTCGTGGTGGTCTTAAAACCGCCCACCCCTCCTATGCAGATGTACTTCCCTTAACAAGGAAGGAACTGCGGTAAAACAAATCCCTGTGTCTCCGCGTGCTCCACTACGGTTCCTTCGCTCCTCTCTTTACGTGCTTAGTAGTTAGGGTTGCATATAGGGAAATTCTTGTAGTTGCATATCTAGAGAATTTACTTTGTGTCAAGCCTAAAATTGAAAAAGTATTAAAAATTGGTTAGCACCTATTTACCCCCTCTAGGTGCCCATACGATCCATTTCAGTGTGCGTGTGTGATATGGCAGCCTCCGGTTGGCCTTCTCCCAAATTTTTTATTTTTATTATTTTTGTTTTTATAACTATTTTGTAAATAGGTTTTAGATAAATAATACGAGGGAAAAAATAAAATTTAATTTTAAAAAAGGAAATAAATTTATCCAAAAATATAATATTTTTATAAAAAATAATTTTAGTGATAAAATAATTTTAGGAGAACCGCGACAGTTGGCTCGGTCGCAAAGCTTAGAGCATGAAGGCGTGTGGAGCAGCGTCGGCGGTCGATGGAGGACCTGCTGGACGAGGAGTGCGTCTCATGGTGCTACTGATTTGCATGTGGGTCTAAAAACAAATGAAGAAGAAGAAATTGAATTAGACATGTGGGTGTGATGGTAGCATGCATGGTGATTAAAGAGAGTCTCTAGCGGCCTCAAGGGTGTGTCATGGGGCTTAAATTCAGTCCAACGAGCAGTAGAGATACCATTACTGTGACATGGAGAGCGACACATGAATAGTCTTGAGTTGTAAATACATCAGGCTCGTGCTTGTCATCCCACAATTGGCGTGGAGGATGACAAAGCTATCGAGTCATGAACGATCGTCTGCGGGACGTGTTAGAGAAAGAAAACGAAGGGAGAACTCTCCCACGCGCTGCCTAAAAAAGTTTCATCCACATGATAGATGTGAGACCGGCCAGAATTTGGTGTATGTATCATGCAAAGAGTTTTTTTTATCCCGGTGGCATTTGTACTAGTTTCTACTAGTATATAATTTGTCGGTTTTCGTCTCCCGATTTTTTTGTCCGTCGTACGTACGTCGCTTTCCTTCCTTGGTTGGTCGATCTTCCTAGTATTGTACATGACCGAAAGCCTAGAGAGGGCCCTTTGCTTCGTGCGCGCTCCCAACTCTGTCCCGCGGAATCCTTGTCCGCTTGGTACAAGTCCAAGGCCCCCACGTCGAGTACAAGAACTGCACAGACCTGCTACGAGATCGAGAGGGCCCTCTTATGCAGAATCATTGTCCGCTTGGTCGGTCTCGTAGAAGCCGCCGCCGATCAGCGCCCTAATAGATGGAACCCGACGACCACAGAGTTGCATGTCGTTTCCCCCAGCGCATCCAATCACCCTTGTTGCCACACCAGTCAAACAAAGAGCGTCACCGCACCAATCGAGTAGAGGGCATCGTTTGGACCTGTCGGATGCGTCGTCCGACGGACGGTTTCCCAAGAGCATGTGCGCTCCCTGCCGGGGCGAACATGAAGAGAGGAGGAGGACGGGCGAGTGAGGGTATGTGGATGTCGGAAACGGCGGCGAATGCGTGCAGCCCGGAGCTAGCAAAGCTGGAGCACACCGCCCACTCTTGGACTTTCGTGCAAGATCTTCCAGTCCCACGACTCCGCCTTGCGAGTGGCGAGTCTACCTTGACATGGTCGCTGCAAGGGCCGGCCTGCGCGAGTTCACCGTTACGGACACGCCGAGCTCCTCCGCAAGTGCCACACGCCGAGCCAGCAAGCTAGACATGGCCATGGACCTGCTCAGCCGGAGCACGACGATGTTGGACGCCACGATGTGGAAGGCGCATGAATGGGTCGACGCTGGGAAACAGTCGTGCAGAGATGGACTATAATCAGGTTGCCTTTGCTGCTACCCCAAGTTTGACGCGTCCCTGATTTTCTAGGCCATGTACGGTGAGTCGAGGCCGGCTCGCCTTGTCCCTAAGTTTTGAGGCGGCCACCATGAGTCGAGGTCAGCAGGTCATCGTCGTGGCCTCGTGGGCCGCCGTCCAAGCCCCGGCGGGCGGCTCCTTATGCCTTAAACCTACCAAGACACGCCTCTCTGCATAGGTCGACCTCGAGCGTCGGTGCGTGCCTCACCGAGGAGAGCGCCGCTGCCGCCCACCGCTACCGGAGCCTCGCCATACACATCGTGGTGCTCTATGAGAGCGATGCCACCGGGTTCTCCTGAACGTTTTTGTTAGATTTATGATGGCATTATGGTTATCTTGTGATGTGTCTCTTCTCTGTATGATGTTTTGAATCTGACACGAGGATTTGCGAAAATGGTGCTCAGGAGGTCGTCGGTTGTGTGCGTCATCGCCCCTGATGCGGTCCAGCGATAAGTTCATGCGGGCATGGCTGTTGGCGACGTCGTGTGGTGTGCAAATGTTCAGCACGGCGGAGCTATAGAGACATGGTTAATCGGCTCAAACCTGAACCTAAGATGTGGTGCTGCGGGTGGATTCCTGCACAAGCGGATGGGGTTTGCCCCACTCCGTGGATTCTTCCACACGGCAGATAGGGCTTTGCTCCAGCTCCTTAATTTTTTTTCACTTAGATTACTGATTTCAGTACTGCGTGTCGGAAAATGTGGATGGTTAGGATCGACTGTTGGAGGCCTTTGTGCAGCACTGGATTTTAACTTCCGCGGATCTGAGCAAGAATCATAGTATAAAAGTATTGTGTTTTATCTGGTACAAGAATCTGAGCAAGGAGTTGTATATATATCTTCACCCTATGGTGCTACTAATTCACCTCAACATTTTAAAGCAATGGATAAGCGTCGCTTGAATGAGAATCATATATAAATTAATATACGATGTAACTGTCTTTTGTTTGACTGCGCACTGAGGTAACATTTTATAGTCCAGTTGAATGATTTCCATATTGCGTAGAGGAGATAACACCATATTGTGTTGAAGAGATGACAGTAAGGAACACGGTGAATTCAACAAGAGGGTTAGTCTAGATAAGTATTTCCATTAAAATTGTTGTCTTTTTTTTTTGCCTACCGCCGCCGCTGCCTCTATGCCTCCCCTCAGGGCTGGACCCTCGCAATCGATTGGACTAGTCTCGCCACGTCCCTCCTATCCACCATCATCCTCTGGCCGGTGGAGAGGAATAAGCGTTCCACCAAACTCTTTTCCACGTCCCTGGTTAAATCATAATCCCAGCGCCCAAATCCGGAGCGAGCTCCTCTGCGCCGCCGGGAAAAGGTAGGAGGTCCTCGGGCGGGCGTCGAGGTGCCTCTCAAGACAGAGGTGTCCGTGGCGGCATCCACCAACATACCATACCGGACGAGAGGAGACGGAGGCGTACATGGCGGCACCTCCTCGCTCGCTACCCATCGATCCCCAACCCCGAGGGCTTCCATGGCTCTCCCTGTCCTGACATCCCATGCCTAGCGAGCTGTCGCAGCAATCCAATCAGCACGCTGCCCCCGCTCCACGACTCGCGCCGCCATCTCCCCACCAAGGTCTCTGCACAACCGGAGATCCTTCCCGTGCCACCCAGGATCCCGACGCGTGGCCTCCAGAGCCCTGACGGAGCCACATGTCCCTACTTATTCCCGCGATGCCTCAACTACGAAGGTCTGCCTCTCCCTGCCTGCCTTAATCACCGACACAATTCGCTTTAGAACACATAATTAGTACTATATAACCTAGATTTGACTCCTGGAATGTAAATTACTTTATCAATTAAATAGATTCGATCCAAGTTTCGCCCAACCATCCAAACAAAGTATGATCTGGCCCACCGTATGGTTAGGAAGAATCGTCAGTATTGCTCACTTCCAATGAATGTGCACGCATCTTATGTTATGCCAGATTCTGAAGTGCTTCTTGTGGACGCTGTGATGGCACTCTTGCATTATCTACCACACTTAAGATGCACTGAACTCAAACCAATTAAGGTAGATGCAATTTGCACCTTGGGGATTTTATGCCAATGTGGGAGTTCACTACATAGGATAGATCAAGAGGCGAATACTCATTTTGAGGTTTGTCCGGCCTCCTTCATGGTGGCGTCTAAGGTGACCGGCGCAGTGGCCCAATACAGCGGTGTGGCGCTTGCCAAGTTCCCTGTCGGAGAGCATCGAGCTGGTGGCCGGAGGTGACTCGCGACAAAAACTAGAGCCGTGCGGCGACGGCGATAAAGTTTCCGGCAGGTCCGTGCAAACTCCAAGTTCATGGACTTGGACAAATCCTTCTTCATTCTCGTGTGCTTTTACTTCTAGATTAATTGTGTCCACATGGCTGAGGCCAGAGAGAGCTTTTGTCAAAGGAGATGCATACAAACCGGCATTTTTTCAGAAATTTTGCGTTGTCCTATAATGACTAATTTAGCAGAAACTTGCATCTATGTCATACATTGTCCCCATATTCTATTCTATTATGTCATCTCTCTTGAGGTAAAACCCATGCGACACAGAGCTACCCAATCCGATCTCAGATGCTTTCAAGGAGACCCAAGGTACCAACGGTAGCAATGACAATTTCACCAATTCGATGCATACAGCGGCTTTTGTTTTTCTCCTGCCACTCGAGGAGGCTGTCACGTCACCGCTGCAAGTGGGCAAGGCCCAACTCGACGGCCATCGCTCCACTACGCCGGCGGCAACAGAGAACAGAGGCGGGTCCAACACACCAATTTCTGCTGTGATTTCTTCTAAGACATCGACAGATCAACACTATATATGACAGTACAAACTACAAAGAGCAGTACCATTCCTCGATCTGAGTTTAAAATTCAACATCCAAATCTGGACGGTCTAGCTATTGATGTGACATCGCTCCGCAGGCATCATCAGATGGTCGTGCTTGCAAGTGACGCTAGGCTTGAAACAAGCTATGCTTGTGTCCGAGCAGGTAAGAAAGAATTGGCGCGTCTGAGGATTTTCTCTGCCATCTACCCAGAGTGTGGCCCGGTGGTGATTGACGATGAATACATGCCGCCGTCGAGGGACGTGCTCAACTGGCCAGCGTTCTCGCTTCGGGTCGCTTGTGCCGGACATACCTGACCGATCACCTGAACATGAACAAGATCATAGCTGTAGTTTTTTCTGCGGCAGTACGTCCAAATGCAACGGCAGGTGAGGATAGTGCGGCCTGCAATTCATGGTGAACCGCTCAACGCGGTTGTTCGATGTCTTCCGCATGATCATGCACCACTAGGAGACTCTTTTACGTCAAGCTCCACATAGGACTAAAATTAAATCTGAAATATTTTGAGGATGAGAAGTCCAGTCCATAGATTCTGACAGGCTATTTGGCACTCGGAAAACCATGTGTATTCCCTAGAGTATGTTTCAGTGTCTTATAAAGTGGAATTATTTCTGCTGGCAGAAAGATATATGTCTCAATTTGACATAAGGCAAATAATACAAATCAGCTACGTGTGATATGAGTGCAAGTTTTAAGCAGCGTTAGCTTTATTTAGTGACATGTATAATACTACGTAGAGCAAAACAACCATATACCAACACTTCAATCAATACCTTCTACTCATAAAAAGATAGTCAGACTAACAGTCCATTTGCAACCTCAGTTATCTTTTTTAAATATGTGCTGTTCAAAAATTCAGGTAGTAATCTATATCTATACCTACTAATAAAAGCAAAACAGTTTCTTTGGTTTGGTCTGTTTTGGACACTTTTGCCCTTAGTATTTTTAAAATATTACGTACATGTTTTTGCCACCGCCAAGTCAACAGTTAGTTTGAAAAAAAAAAAACTGACGCTAGCTGCTCCTTCCTCGTCGCGGAGGAGCTCACCCGGTCAGGTCGGAGGCTGGTATTGATATTGGAGGCGGGGACGTCATTGAGAAGTCGGCCACGGTTAACGCCTACGCGGCATCAGGCATGCGAGCCGCGAGATGCGCTGGGAGGCGAGCAGAGGGTCTCCCCAGCCCAGGAATTAATCCCCGCGTGCGCCGATAGGGGCCCCGATGGTGATGTGGTGGGAGCAAGGGGATGGAGGAGCGTGCGCCGATAGGGGCCCGGAGGTGATGGGGGAGGAAGGGGCTGGAGGAGAGCGAGAAGAACGGACGCCGTTGTACCGACGTGGTCGAGCGGTGTGCCGGTGGATGCCGTGGTCAAGCGCACGCTGCGAATAGATCCCTGCTCGTATCCCCTGCTTCCTCCATCAACGTCGTTGCCGCCCAGACCACCCCCAGTGGACAACACCAACGGTGTCTCCCTATTCTTCCTTCCACGACGACACTCCTTGGATCCCGCGACCATGGCCAGGATTGAGACCCGCGACCTCGTCGTTTATTCCCCTCGGTCTGATTCTCTCTCTCTGCCGGTGTAGAGTCCCTCAGACTCGAATGACGAACGATGTGCTGCATGGCCTGAAGCCAGCCTCGCATGGCTCCCGGTCTTCCCAGGTCCTCAAGTGCGAGTGTGCGACCAACAAAAGGCAAGACAAGCGTTGTTGTCATCTAGACGTGGCCACTACCATCTGTGCATCTGGAGCGCCGCCAGCAGCAGAGCTGCAACTTGACTATCTGAATAGAAATTCACTTCGATCCCAAGTTTAGTTCTGCCTTCTCTCTCCAGTCTGTGTGTTCCCTGTGTTTAATGACAAAAAGGAACTGAGCTTAAAAGACAAATCCTAATTTCCTATGTCTTGTTGTTGACGTGCAGTAGGGTGTTCGATGTAATGCTCGTGGGAACTAAAACTAGATGCTTTTTGTTTGTTTTTTCTAGCTATAGCCATAGTTGGAAAAATAAACAGAAACTCAAAGGTTTGCTATAGATGGAGGAGAACCATGGAAGTATCCATAGAGCTATGCACCGCAGAGCTATGCACTTCCGCATCTCCAGCTACCAGGCACGCCATGCTGTTGCCGTATGAAGTATCCATGTGGTTCTGAAGCTACCTTCTACGGTATTTGAACAGAAGGAGAGACAGCGGACCATGGTTAAACGATAAGAGAGGATAAGTATAGCACGCGTGTGGTGAAAATAATTCACCATTATTCTTGGCGATTCACTCGAGACTCTCTCACCTATATTTTTAAATATACTTATATAAATATGTTAATAACAGATTCTAAAATAGTAGATTAAATAAAAATATACATATAAAGTGAAGGATAAAATTGCATCAAATAAAAGGATAATAAAATTAATGTTATGACGTAAGGTCGAACTAATAAGGCTAAGCGCGTAGATGGACTTTGGTATAAATGTTGGGTCACAACGAGAAGAGTACTCCCATTATTATAAGACAAAAAATGCAAACTCAGGCCAGGGTTACATCGATCAACTTTGGATAAAATTTTGTCGTGCTCATGTTTTTCGATCAAAAGTTGTTTTTACTCTCGTTGCAACGCACCGTCATGTGTGGTAGTATTTTTAAAAGGACATATGCCGCTATCCTCACGAGCGGTCAGCCTCCCTCCCGAGCGGGAGCTCTGCTCCGCCTCCGCCCATCACACGCGACAGCCCGGACCACGTCGGCGACCCGAGTGAGTAAAAGAAACCAGCGGCGTGAGGTGGCCGGGAGGAGCAACACCCGAGACGGCGGAAACATTGGCGGCAGCAGTGGAAACGCCTGAGCCAGATCTGGCCGACACCAGCGAGAGAGCGGCCCTCTCCGTCCACCCGTCGCCTACCTCCGTCGATATCAAGCCCTCCTGCAGTCGTTCTCTTGCCCATCTTGCTACAACACAACTCAATTGCTCGCTATGCCCACCATCTGGCTTCTCCTTCCTGACTTCACCTCATGTGAGACTCTCTTTCTCTTGCCTCACTCCACCGATCTGATTCGGCGGCCAACCTCCTCTTGCCTAGGAGGTCTCCCCGATGGCAAGGCCCAGGACAATCTCCCTGGAGGCTAGGACCTACAGCTAGCAGTGTCTATTCCCACGAGTTTGATTAGTATTTAGTCATGGATTGTGGAGTTTGAAGTTTATCCCGAGTGTTTACTGAAACTACTGTCGAAGTTTGCAAACTGGCAAGTAGTGTGAAACTATTTCAGACTTTGCATCTTGCACTGTAGCCAATAAGGTCAAATCTACAAGACTTTTGAAACACATGTTATAAATAGCTCACTTGCGTTAACTGCATCTTATTTAGAGCCTATAAGGACCGTTCAAACCAACCCTTAGCTGCAACTTCAGCTGATGTTCCTTACTTGGAAGGACTATACAGATGCCAATTGCGTACCTAGTAGATTGCTCCTCCCTCCATTCCAAATAAATTGAGAGATTGAAGCATGAGAAGCATTTTTCTCACCAAGCATGTGCCACAAACAGTCCCGGTTCTGGATTGGAATTTTTTGGACTACTACATAACCACTCGATTAACCATACCAATTTAAATTTAAAAAGGTTTCTCAATGTCCACAAGTATAGTGAAACTCTCTATAATCTGTCGGACTAGCTGGCTCATACAAGGAAAAACTGTAAAACACTGTAAAATTTGTTCAAGTCAATCTCATGTCCAACATTTCAGTTTCTCCATTAATGGAGCCTACATGGTCACTACCTTTTGGTCTGTTTTGAGATTTAAAAGATCCATTAGCAATGCACTTATCAAACTGACTATACATGTTTTTTGCAACCAATAAAATGAAGGTTCTCATCAGTGTTACGGTCTTGGAGAGTTTGTGTGCAGTCCTGAAACCTAACATCTAAAAAATAAGTTCACCGAAAGAAAAGTTCAGAGATACCAGAATTCTTTGGTGGCTGAGTGTGTTCGGTGATCCAGCTGCATTTTTTTACGGTTGCTTCCACTGTATGTTGATTACAAATACAGAGGGGGAGATGGGTTTATCAGTGGGTCAGAGAGAGTTGAATATACAAATAGAAACATGTATCGTGGAATGGCGCCCAACCTGTACGACAAAGTGCCAAACCAAAACATGCGTATCTACTTGGTCGGTGAAAAAAGCATTCAGTTATCTGCATGCCAGTAGTCTTCTATTGTTGTTCAAGGGGGCCTTGGCTAGATAGGACAGCTGAGCTCAATGAGCCGGGTGGGGTCGTGGTGGAAGGGGATCGTGGAGGAGTGAAAGTGGAAGCGATTGTGTATGCAGCGTCGGTGACATTCACGTCGAATGCGGGCTCGCCACTGTCAGCGTGGAGAGGGCCGAGAGCAGGGCAGCATGAGCGACCGGTGCTGGTCGGTGAGGTAGGACAGTGTGACATTGTCGACGGTCAGAAAGCAGATTTCATATGTGCGAAGACGGCGATGCCCTGCTTGGTGCTGTTGGCCTTACTCTGGAAGGTCTTGATCACGTCTGTCTTTGTGAGGTAGTCAAGGAAGGTGCCGTAGGAGCCGACCATGGAGAGCAGGTCAGCGAGATTGACGGCGGTCTCCGCAATGCCCTGTGAGACAGGAAGGAAAAGCAACATTCTGACAACTTTGAACTCCATATCTGTAGAACTTACGTGAACTACAAAAGCTGTGAAATTCAGATGATCGGCAACTGCAACAGATGGATATGCCGAGACTCCTTTCTGTCTCCTTTTGCTCCGGTTTATCCATGTGCAGGCGTCCTATGTATGTTGCACCTTCTGATGTGTCGCAACGTGTGCTACCTATTGTCCTCATGCATGAAAATCATGTGCAGGAAACAGTATAACTGATGTGATTCCCTCCTTAGTATAACTGATGTGATTCCCTTCTTTTCTGACTATATGTGTGTTAAACAGTTCCTACAGTATTGTACTTGTAGTGTTATGAAGAATTTGTGCAATCTACAGACTTTGTGAACAGTATATGCAACGGTTTAGATAAGTAAAAGCAATAGTTCAGAATTTTTCTTTTAGGTTGTCTCTTTGGCAAATAGCAAATAGACAATCTTTGTCGTGGTATATTTCTTGGAGAATTATGTATTGCATATTTTCTAAATGACTTGTGTTGTTGGCAACAATCAAATATTATACTAAGAGGTAGTACAACATTTAGCTTGTTTATCTTGTTTATGCGACTTGTGCATTTGTTTGATCGATATCTTTAGTCTGGCCTAGCGGTGTCGACCAAAATCCTCTAATAAATATTAGCCACTAGATACGATCGGTTAAAATTTTATTCACATATCTAGCTTTAAATTTATTTGGCCATACCAACGTACGGGCATTCAACAAGTATACTATAATTTATCTTAAAAGATGGTTTTCGTTGCACGCGTATTTCGTCCGTTGTTCATGTCGTGTCCTCGAGTATCCATCGAGCAGAGTCCGAACCGATATTCGTGCAGTATGTGAACCTCGCGGCAACATGTACGTCACACGAAGTGCAACCATAAAAGGGCAATAGTCCATATACGTGTAACATTCCAGCATTTAGGAACCAACAAAGGGTAAATAGGATTTTGTGCATATGCATGCATTTATCTATAAAATGTGGGTAAATTTTTTGCCAAACAAAAACCCTAAAGTGATTAGAGTTTCTTTCACTCTCTAGGTGTAGAGATAGCTCTCGAGAGTGATCGTTTTAAATTTTGATATGACCTTTATGAATTAGTTTGTTTTGGGGGAAATAATTTGAATTCAAATATGAATTTTGAATCAATTGGAAAAATATTTAAAATTTAGGATTTGGTATTTTAAAATGATTTCCAAAATCATTTAATAATATTATTTGCTATGATAAACATATAATAAATAATCATAAGAAATTAATATAAAGAAATTCAAATAAGAAATGAATTCTTATTTCTTATCTTTATTTCATAAACATTCTACAATGTAGAAATCATACAACCAATGAAATGATTCATTACAGTAAATAAATTACAAGAAAGGAAATTCTAGTAAATTATTACAAAATTCTTACAAGTGAATCAAATAAAGTATACAATGATAATCTATCTATCTATCTAATCCTATACTAAATCTTGAGCACCAAATCTTGTACCTGCAAAAATACAAAACAAACAAAATGGAAATAAAAGATTAGTTTGTTAGAATTACTCTTAGTTGAGAGCAGTGAAGTGCACTGCTCAAAATACATCATTGAGTAATAGTAAAAAGGGGCAAATTTCACCAATGTGTAAATATCTGTTCTTTTATATCAAATAAGCCACAAGCCAAATATCAACAACAAGTAAAAGGGGCAGATTTCACCAGGTGAGTGAAATGTAAAAGGTTAAAAGGTGAAACAAATCACTGATATGATCCACACAATGCACCAAGCAGTCAGGCAGCACAATCATCTAACTGCATGGGGTGTGTTGTCAACACAGCAACAACAACAACCCACACAAGCAAAAGGAGAGTACACAGCCGTAGCACAGCCCAGCAGCTCATTCTCACACCCAAGCACCAAACCAGGAACACATCAATCTTGCCAAAGCCAAGCAAAACCACCAGCCAAACCATACACAGATCATCCAAACCTTCACCAGATGGTGACATAAGGAGGGGGTGGAGCATGTGGATAGCAAGATTAAGGACAAGCTTCCAGGAGCTAGAAGTAGCAGGAGCAGCACCGGGAGGAGAAGAACCAGATCAAACCAGCAACACAAGCTAGCAAGATCAAGTCACCAGATCAACCAGCACTAACACCAACAACCCAATTGTTGTGGTGAGTTATATAAAACCCTCACATGATCTTACTATCTCATCTACATAATAATTCATGTGTTGTTTTATATTTAATCTCTAAGAAATCACCCAGGTGGGGTGAATCCATCATAGAGGATTTTTGAATACAAAAGCCATAAGTAAACTATACAAACCAAACCAGGATCTCAGACCGACATCATTGATCATGGATATAAAGTTATATTCCATATTCCAATATAAACATAGCCATGGTTATGAATTCCGGGCACATCTCTTAAAAGAGTAGCACCCTAGAATCCATAGATCTTATGGATCCATATAAGCACACCAACCATTTTATCAAAAGGATTCTAGAATAAGTAACTGGTATCAATACCAGAACATATGAGGGACAACAAGATAGGAAACTAGTTCCTATGCCTCAGACCAACATCAGGCAAAGATGTTTAAAAGAAGCTTTCAACTTATCTTTGGCATTTATCCAATCTTAAGCACTGACAGAATAAAGCCTAGTAGTAGAACCAAAACTTGTGTGCCATTCTAAGATGGTGTCACAAGAACAAGTTCCAAACCAAGCAGATTAATTACCTAGCCTTCATAAATAAACTTGCAAGTCACTAATTATCATTTTCCTAGAATCAACCACCAGGAATCATTATCAAGTTTATATATATATACATAATCAGAGCATCAATGAAGTAATATGTTAACCCCAATCTGCATATGACCACACAAGCCAACAATTATTGAGGCAGTGAATAAATCACTGATAGAACTACTGTCAAATATCAAGATCATGACAGTAGTGAAGTCCCAAATCAGCAGAACCATAATCAACAGTTCCATAGAAACACTATAATCTAGGCCATGTCCAATTACCAATTAGAATTAGTCTAATAAGCCAATAGCATCACCAAAACCAATTGTAGACAATAATCCACATTAAATAACCATTCACCATCCTCAATAACCACTACTACTAATTCCGATCCATCATATATAACCAAAACAGAGGGAGGAACCCTAATCAAGACATGAACCCTAATTAGGGATGCACACTAGACACACAAATGTGATCGAGAGAGGCAGAGGACAGAAGGCATGAGAGGTGATTAAGACCAAACTCAAAGTGGTCCTCGCTGTAGATTAGAAGAGGAAGTAGAGGGCCGACGAGCGCATGGCGGCACGGGGAGCACCCGAAGGGCGCTGCAACCCACACCGAGCTGAGGCGGGGGCCACATCAACGCATGAGGACGAATAGCACTACCATAACAACACACGAGCACCTCAAATCACCACTGGAGCAGCGGCGAAGGCATCACCGGCAAATTGGACCCTGATAGGGTCTAATACCACTTCATGGAGTTTTTTTGACTAGGCCAATTGGGCCAAGTTGGTCCCAAATAGCCAATGGGGTTGGCCCAAACATTAAAAGAAAAGGAATTTAATAATTTAGCAAAAGACCAAAATACCCCTAGGATTTAATAAACTCTTGTAAATAAAAGAAACAACCTAAAAATACAAATAATATATTTTTAGGTTTATAATAATTCAAGCTACTTAATTAAAATTAAGAAGTCTATTTTTAATAACATAAATTTAACTTAAAGATTTTTATAATATATATTCCTTATGGAATTTTATAAAAATCAATAAAATACCTATAAATAAATAAAAATAACTTTTATCATCCTTAATTATTATAGTATTTTAGAAAAATACTAAAGGGATATTTAAGATATCAAAATAAAATCTTCTAAAGTAAAATGCTTATTCTTAAAAAGAATATTAAGAAAATAATTATAGGAGTTAAAATTAAATAAAAATAATTTTTTAACCCTATTAATAATATATTAAATTATAAAAATAGTGGATGTAATATTTATAAAATATTAAAGGTTATTCTTTAAAATGAATTCCTATATTACATAAAGAAATTCCAGAAACTAAAATATTGGGTAAAACACACAAAGAAGAGAAATAATAAATGATGCATTAAATTACTATGCATATTCATTTTGCTTCTTTAAGTATTGTCCTTACCAGGCAATAATGGTGTTTTGTAGACATAGAAGCTCAAGGTCCAGTGCAAGCATCCGACTTCACTACCTTGCAATCACAATGCTAGTTCATCACTTGCTCATGTCCTTTGAAGAGTTTTTATCAAAGAATTTACAAACTGTGTGTTACCATATATGTTTCAAAGAAAGAAAATGTTATTTTCTCAAGACAAATAAATTTTTGATATCATCCTAAGTGATGATATGGATGAGGTGAGCAATGGAACTTAGGTTTCCATTTGCAATGAGATTAAACACCTAGGACTTAACAACCCATGACATCAGTGATTCTAGCACCGTATATCATGCGTTAACTATGATATTTGGAATGAGACGAAGAAATCAGCTGTATCTTCTTCCTCTCGCATGTAGCCGGATGTGCAGGTCATGGATGTTATCCTTGTAGCATGCATTAATTGGTAATTCGTAGGGGATATGCAACATATGGGTGGGGACCCTCAATGTCCCATGATAGTTCTGGCATCTAACGGTCTGTACAAACCATTGCCGTAATTCAATGGGTGGGCATGGTGTACACCAAGGACACATGCGGGGTTGTGAAGGGGGGCAGTGATTGGCTTGGATCGCCTACTGGGCCCCACATCGCGGAATTATGGATGGGAAAGTATGCTCGATTGTGCAACATGGAGTTGATATCTCATGGGTAAAGTAACGCACCTCTGTAGAGTGTAAGAACTGTAACTTGTTACTCCCTATTCCGGGAAGGAGCTACGAACACGGTAGGAAAGGAACTCCATGAAAGTTCTGGTCAACCTGTGAAGGCTGACGGGCATAGTTTTTGATAGTAAAATCAATCTTTGAAGAAATATTTACGAAAATTGCATAGTATCAAGGACTGATAGTCCGAGGTGGTAGATAGAGCATCAAACTTCCCACCTTGCATATAATGAACTTGCTGGGTAAAGCTATTACTCACCCTTTCCTTTGATCCCCTGCTTAGACTCTGAGGAGCCAGAAGATATCCCGTTATACACAGCTGAAGGCCAAGAGGATGTCTACTACGAGGAGCCAAATCTGTCTGGAGGTGTGGAAAGTGTCGACTATGAGATCAGATATGGAGTGGATGTCAACGAGTCCAATTAGTTGCCTTAGTTATTAATAGTCGATTGAGCTGAGCAACATGAACCTTATATAATAAGTTGTTGAGCTCAATTCGATATTTAAGTTGAAACTTTAAATCTTCCGCTAAAATAGTTTTAAGTTGGTTTGTAATTTGAATCTTTTGAAGTCTTGAACTTCTGTTATTGTAATAATAATAAGTGTGTATGTTTGTAATATGGACCCACAATGTTTCTGTTGTTCCACTCTGAGGGATGTGATATTTACAAAATGGTGTTTTGTGGATAACATGTCAACGACTATAGTGTACTACACATGCAGTGGTATGTTGGGTCCCCGCAACTGGTATCAGAGCAATTTCTTTGACCTTAGGTTGGAAACCCAGTAAAGGGTATTACATGTAGGAGCTTATAGCAACGATAAAGAATTCTCTAAAAGGGTATAATGGGTATTCAAATGAGAATACTCTGCTGTATATTTTAGTGCGATAATTCTTTGTTATGATGCAATATTTCTATTGTTTACTAATCAAAATATTTTTTATACAGTGTTATGGCACCAAAGTTTCCAAAACAAACTTTGGTAAGGAAAGAGGAGACTCTCGATGATTATCAAGGATCACTCACTGATCAACTTTGTCAACACCCGGATTTTTAATCCTAGATGCCTGTTATGCCATACATCGCAATCCCAGGATTACCATTTTTGCGAGACATAACAGATTTGGATATCACAGTACATCATCCATTACAAACCATACATAAGGTCTTACACAAATAAGGATCTCATGATCGAGTTCTTAATACAACTCAAGCAGCGGAATAACGTAATAGTAACGATAGCGTAGGCGAAGCTCCATCTTCGGGGTCACAGGCAATGCTGGCGATGGGAGATGATCCTAGTTGTCGTAACCTTCCTGCGGTCCATCATCCTGATACTCCTCTTCATAGTCTGGCCACGGGAATAGCCAGGGACAAAGCCATGAGTACTCTTCAAGTACTCGCAAACTAATACTAACAAGTTAAGGGTTTTTGTAGTAGGACACTAAGCTCTAGGGTTGTTTTGCAAAAAGCCAGATTTACCTCTACTAAGTTCAGAAGCAAAGAAAGCTAGTTGAAGTTTTATAACACCTAAGTGGGAACTTGAATTTCATATCACAACCCTATTGTGGTCAAGTCAAAGTCTCAATCCATTTCACAAGTCATTTTGAAAACATATGACGGGGGAACAGTATGGCCACTCCAACTCTCCATAACCGCGGACGCGGATATTCGAATAGTTTGACACTCTGCAGAGATTGTACACTTTCACCACAACATTCAATACATCCGTCAGGAACAAATCCTGAATTCACCATACTCAGGTATGCGGATAATCTATCCTAACCTTTCAATTACACGCCCTAGTATAGGCATCTCTCCTGTGAGTTTGGCCTCCCAACCATGACCAACTGTCATCTTGGGTACTGCACAGGTGGACAATCTTCACAAGGTAGCCTCAGCTCAGACCTTGGCCGCGAGGGAATCCATACTAATGTATATTAATTTCCAGTCAAGCCCTACCCAATTTTCGGGTATTGTGGTTGTACGGTAAAATTGGAATGGTATCGCATCCAGACAACCACCAGTTTTATCAAGGGCTAAGGCTCATGCCTCAACATTCTCATCATCCAAATCATCTGGTGTTTGAGAACACATGTCAAAACATTTCAGTAGAATGACTCATCATTCTAGGGTTTTCATAACCATTTTCACCAAGTATTCCCATCTAAAGTTGATCAAGTTTTATGCTTAGCACTAGCATCTACAAGTGGGGGTAAGTACTAATGAGGGGTGGTAAGCAGTGGAGATTAACTAAGTTCAATCTCATGCCTTAGGATGATATCAAGATTATCTAACTTAGGCCAAATTTTATGCTCTTTATGCTACCTTCAATTATCTTTCTAGAATCTACAAGTCACTTAAGTAAACTCTAAGAGAAACTTTGGTAGAGAACATCAAGTATTAAACTTGTAGGTAAAACTAGGATTGGGTATCATCAAAGGTGTCTAACTAGGCATGCTTAAGGCATTGCGTAGGTTATATAACTTTCATAGTTGCAAGTGTTAGCTTGCCTTGTGCAGAGCAGTGGTTGAAGTTCTCCTCAGCTTCTTCCTCGTAGTATCCTCCTTCCTCCTCGTATCCTTGGTTGGTACTAGCGTCTACAAATAAATACGAGGTACACAATCACCAAACAATACTTAACTATTTTCAATCATCACACAAGGGTGTACTATAGATGATCTAGCATCATCACCTATCATTACAAGATTAAAGCATTTGCCTTATTTATTTTAATTTGAGAAAAGTAATTTCTACTCATTGAAAACTACTTAAGATTTAATATTCTCCAACTGAAACATGGGATCATGTTGACACATGTCATCACCACATATTTCAGTACATGGGAATGTGATTTAAAGTGGTGTCACAATTTAATAAGGTTTAACCTTTTTATTTTAAAAAAAAGTGACTAGAAATGCCTATGTGGCATTATTTTATTACTTGAATATTATTCCTGTAGTGAAACCCATATGTTTTTATATATTCTGAAAGGTATGATAAAATGTGATTCTTGAGGGTTGGAATCAACTCAAAAGCTCTTATGGTTGAAATTTGAAAAATGTTTGAATGCAGAAAAGCTTCTAACTTGTTATTTTTACCAAGGTTGATCTACAAATCCAAAAGGTTTGAATCCAACGGGCTTGGATTAAGCTTTTCAGTACCTTTCTAACAAAATTGGTTTCATGCAATTTGGTTCATTAAATCGAGCTGGGTTGATTTTTGAAACTAGGTACAAAACTGTGTTTGAATCAAAATAGAAAAATCTAAATTCAAACTATTGGGTCGCGCGGGAGAGTTTAATAGGCCGACCCAGTGTCACTCCGCAGCGCGAGGCGCAGCTGATAGGGGGGTTCCACCAGTCAGTGGCTCATAACGCGCGAAGCGGTACGGGGCGGTGTGGTTTGTTGGATTAGAAGGGAGATCGACGGCTGAGGATCCTCGTCGACGATGAACATGTCATCGGCGAGCTCGAACCCTAGCGGCTCGGTGGGGTTGCATAGGGGGCATACCAGGGCTCCAGCAGCGACAGCGAGGCGGTAAACGAACGAGTGGTCGACCGCGATCTCAGGGATGGTCGAGGTAGCTCCAGGGGTGGTCGAAGTCAATGGCCCCCTTCTCCTCCAGAGGCGGCCTGCTCCGGCGCAATTCCTGCGAGCTGCTGCTCCTCGTGCTCCGGCTAGAGGGTGGAACGATCAGTGATGTGAGGGGAGTGGGATGGTGTGCTTCAATTGGCTTGGGGTGGCCTCCTTTTATAGGCTCAACGGCAAGACTGAGAGGGATGGACAGGCGACGGTGGCGACATGGCTACGGGCGGCTAGCGGCATGGCTGAGGGTGGCGATCGACGAGCGGTCTCCTGGCAATGCTCTAGAGCTTAAATGCGTGCGTAGGGGCGGTGGCAATCGGTCGGGAACGTGCGGTGCTCTGCGCGGTACCGACGGCGAACTCCGCGGCTACGGGGTACGGGCAATGAAACGATCATGTCTAGTGGTTTCCTGGGACGGTGGGGTTCATGCTGGCGGGCGGCAAGGGCTCGAGGTGGTCGGGTTGAGTGGGAACGGTGTGTGCACGGTGGTGCGCGTCGACATGGTCGACAGCAGCGCGGGCACGGTGTTCCTGGCGGTTCTTGTCTCTGTCTTTGAGCTAGGTCTGGTCGAGAGGGGGCGGTGAGGCATGGGCTACCTCCCAGACAAGGTTGGCACATCTAGTTCTTCCTCTAGCTTGCTGTCCACACTGGGGTGGCATGGTGAGGCTCGGCCTGCTCACCATTGATGGCAAGGCAAGCTCAAAGTGGTGCTAGATGTTTACAATTGAGCTAGATGATCTACTAAAGGCTAGTTGGAAACAGAGAGGGAACAAGTTAGGCCAAAATCACTGCACACTATAGTGTCTATGATTTGTTTGATTTGAATCTGCAAGGTGTTTGATGAAATGGCCGCAAGAAACTTTCTTTTGAATTTTGAAAAGATTTTTGGTGGGTGTGCTAGGCATGTACTGAGGATTCTGTGGATGCTTGGGTTTTGAAAATTGAGCTGGTTTGAGTGGTTTTTGAAATAGTGGGATCTTCTCCTATGAGATAGATTCTGATGGGGATATGCCTACTGGGGTATACCCAGCAGGACGATTCCGACTAGCCCAGGCACCTGCGAGTGGGCCTGTAGTAACGGCGACGGGATCACGACCTGGCGTGGACTCAAGCGACTGGAACCTGAAGGCCCAGAAGCGTAGATAGGCCCAGTCGGATTAGGTTAAACGATTGCTGAAACCTTAACTGATTCGGTTGAGATCTGTAAACCCTAGGGGGATGAGTCTATATAAACCTCCCTAGAGGGCGTGTAGAGGATACGTTCCATCATCCACCCAAGCGACTCGCAGCCTAGCCACCGAGCTTGCCCCATTGTACTTCCACCATAATACAATCTAGCAGGAGTAGGTCTTTACCCTCCGGGGGGTCGAACCTGGGTAAATCCTTGTGTCTCCGCCCTCATCTCGCACCGCAGATGGCTGGCCGCCCTTGCCCCATGTTCTACTACTCGCTGCCGATTGCAGCATCTGCCGTGGTCATTCCCACAACAGTGGCGCCCACCGTGGGGCCTGGCCGGTGTTCTGCGGCGAGATCCAATCTGCCCATCAATGAGTCGGTTGTCACCGGCCGCATGATAGCGATCGGCGAGATGCTCCAAATCTTGCCAAGCAGCTACGTCCCGGCGGCACGACCCGTCACGCACAGCATGATCCTGCCGGTTGGCACGATCAGTCTCTTCGTCGGCCTCACCGATGTCATTGCCTCGGAGGACTCGGCTCGCATCCGCGAGTCGCCGCCATGCGACCGGCTCTCTGAGAGTCAGGTCCGCACGATCCACCGCCTCGCCTCCGAGTACGACTCAGCCCACAGCGACGTGGCTGCAACCACCGCGGCCGCGGAAGACGCGGCCCTCAACGACGACGCCGACTCGGCGACCCCGGCGTCACTCGCCGGATCCATCGTCGCCGCGTCGCCCGCGGGCTCCATCACCCAAGTCTCCAACGTTGGAGACTTCGCGGATCCCTCCATCCTCGGGATCTTCGACTTCGACTCCGGGTCGGAGAACTCCGCTGATCTCCGCGACAGGACCGGTCGCCACGCCGTGACCTACATGGCGACTGGCGCCGACCCACCGGAGGATCCATTCTCCATCCCGATCCCTCCCAACGCAACGGCAACGGAGGTCGAGGAACTCTGCCTGAAGCTGGCGGAAGCAGTCCGCAAGGAGCAAGCCGAGCGCGAAAAATTTCGCCTCGAGCAGGTGACGGCGTAGGAGCTGTCGCGCTACCACCAACAACGAATCAGGTCGCTCCTGAACCCCACCGTCCAGGGGCACGCCCTGAACTTTGACGACGAGAGCGACCCGGCCCGCGCGGCCGAGCGCGCGATCTGCGAGAACGCGCCACCAGGAGGAAGCGCCCGGCCCCCACCAGGGTCGATGGCGAATGGCGCCCCACCTCCACCCAACCGCGCACCTCCTAGGGACCAGCCGCGGATCGTGGTCTCCCCACGGGAGCGAGACGCGAACGGCCTACCACTGTTCTCCACCCCAATGGACAACCTCGTGGCGGGCCGAGCAGCGGCCGAAAACATCACGGCCACCGGTGACGGCGCCCTACAGATCCAGTATGTCAAGGCCTTGCTCGCAAAGGCGGTCGAGCAACAAAACGCAGGCATCGACTCACAAGGTCGGATGTACTCGCGTTCATCGGGCAGCAGAGCGGCCTCAAGTGCCCGCCCCTTGGCGGCAAATACCCTCAACTGCCCGCCACCCGAACCACTGCAACTCCAACACCGACCCGCGAACGCGACACTCTCCACCAACGACCCCTGGCCGACAACCAAATTCGTCGCCGCCAACGGTCAGCCCGTCGACGCCCGCACCCACATCATCAACAACCAGAGATGGCACGCACGCCAGCCCGACGACCTGTGGCATACCTTAACCAACCGCCGCGACGGCGAGCCGAGGGGGTCACTAAGCCGACTCGGGCCCTGGTGCTTCGGACCGATGATCCAGGCGAAAGATACCCGGGCAAACTTCAAAGCGCCGAAGGAAATAGAGAAGTACGACCCCACGTACGATCCCTCCGTGTGGCTGGATACTTACCTCATGGCAATGGGGATCGCCGGCCACACCGATCTACTCGCAGCCCGCTACCTCCCCCTGATGATGGAGGGGACATGCAGGCAGTGGATCAACACTCTCCCCGCGGATAGCATCGACTCCTAGGAAGAGATGCGCGACGCCTTCGTCAGGCACTTCGAGGGTTCATACACCCGCGCCACCACCATCGAGGACCTGGAACGATGCGTCCAGGGACCTCGCGAGTCGACCCGCAGCTGGGTCCAATGATGGCAAGAACTGTGGTACAACGCGGTCGGTATCCATCCAGACACCGCAATCCACTGCTTCAAGACCTCGTGCCGTTACGAGCCCCTGGTCGCCAAGATCAAACGAGCATACCGCACACTCGACAACATACCGGACCTCCTTGAGATTGCCAAAAGATACGCGGAGGAAGACCCAAATCAAGAAACCGACGACGAGTCGGGAGGACAGCGCCGCACGAGCGGCAACGACAACAGACGACGATCCGATCTATGCTACAGCAACACTCGCCTCACCGGCAAGCGCCGCAGTGACGGGCGAGTTGACTTCGTCGCCAAAGCTGGGCACACGCAGCGCAAGCCCAAGAGCTTCCGCCGCGATGGGGGGCAACGCCGCGACGGTGGCAACTACAAGGCGAAACCAAGGTTCGACCCCGCGGCCCTCCTTAACCAACCTTGTGCATTTCATAGCAGGGAAGGAAAGCCCGCCATGCACACGACCGCCGACTGCCACTCTCTCAAGGAGATCGAGAAGGCACGGCGAGCGCGGGAAGACCCCGACAACAACCCGCCAAACGGCGGAAAATTCGGCAGCGTGGCTGGCTTGCTCCACACCTTCACAGGCTTCAACACGAAGCACGAGAAGAAGGTCATCGCCCGCGCCGTCGCCGTCAACGCGGTGGCCCAGGTGGACGTTCCCCAATTCCTCAACTGGTCGGAGCAACCCATCACCTGGAGCCGCCAGGACCACTCGCCACGCATCGAGTACCCAGGCCGAGTCGCCCTGGTGGTCAAGCCCAAGGTGAGAGACTACTGGCTCCCCAAGACATTGATGGACGGCGGCAGCTCCATCAACATCCTGTACCTGGACACCTTCAGGCGACTGCGGCTCCCGCAGTCGATGGTCAAGACGACCTACACCACGTTCCACGACATCGTCCCTGGTCGGAAGGCGTACCCGATCGGCAAGGTCACGCTGCCAGTCACCTTCGGCACACCGGCAAACTTCCGCACCGAGTGGATCGTCTTCGAGCTGGTGCCCTTCGACAGCCCCTACCACTGCGTCCTGGGGCGCTAGGCGTTCGCCAAGTTCATGGCGGCGCCCCACTACGCGTACAACGCGATGAAGCTCCCCGGACCACGTGGCGTCATCACCATCCATGGCGACCCCGACATGGCCACCGAGTGCGAGGCCAAAGGAGCCGAACTCGCCGACGCCGTCATCGCGGCAGAGGCCAACCATGCTGACGAGCTCGCCAAATACGCGAGCGGGGTCAACAACGACGACCCCACTATACTCAAGAAGCCCAACGCGGAGGGCGGCAACACCTCAGCCTTCGAAGCAACAACGCATACCCGCACCGTCGAGCTAGTCCCAGGCGACTCCAGCCAGACGGTGATGATCGGGACGGGCATGAGCCCAGCATAGGAAGGCGCGCTCATCGAGTTCCTCCATGAGAACAGGGACATATTCGCATGGAAGCCCTCTGACATGCCTGGTGTCCCTAGGGAACTCGCTGAGCACAAACTCAACGCCGACCCCAAAGTGCGATCCGTCAAGCAGTCGCCATGGCCCTTCAATGAAGAGCGCCGCCGAGCCATCGCCGAGGAGGTGCAGCGTCTACTCGCTGCAGGCTTCATCCGGCCAATCAAATACTCCAAGTGGCTGGCAAACCCAGTCCTGGTCGAGAAGAAAAATGGGACCTGGAGGATGTGTATCAATTACACAAACTTAAACAGCGTCTGCCCGAAGGAGCAATTCGTCCTCTCGCGGATCGACCAAATAATCGATTCGACCGCGGGCTCGGAGTCGCTATGCTTCCTCGACGCCTACTCTGGGTACAACCAGATCAAAATGGCCATTGAGGACGAAGAGAAGACGGCGTTCATCACGCCATTCGTAGCCTTCTGCTACACCGCCATGACCTTCGGCCTCAAGAACGCCGGGGCGACCTACCAGCGGTGTATGCAGGAGTGCCTTGCGAGCTAAATTGGCCGCAATATCCACGTCTACATCGACGACGTGGTAGTGAAGTCCGCCCGCCAGGGCGACCTACTCGTCGACTTGGCGGAAACATTCGCCAACCTGCGAAAATACAAGATAAAGCTCAACCCAGGCAAATGCACCTTCGGTGTACCAGCAGGGTAGCTACTGGGATACGTCGTCTCCAAGCGCGGGATCGAGGCGAATCCCACCAAGATCGACACGATCGCTCGATTCAGCAAACCCGAGTGCTTGCGCGACGTCCAGAAGCTGGCCGGGCGAGTCGCGGCTCTCAGTCGCTTCATCCCCCGATTGGGTGAAAAGGCGATGCCCCTATACCAGCTGATGCGCAAGAACCCCACCTTCTAGTGGGACAAGGAGGCGGACGACGCGCTCCGCGACCTCAAGAAGGTGCTACTCGCAGCACCGCTACTCACCGCCCCCGTCGACAAGGAACCCATGCTGGTCTACGTCGCGGCTTCCAAGCGCGTCGTCAGCGCCGTCATGGTCGTCGAGCGACCAGAGGAAGGAAAGTAATGCCCAGTACAGCGACCAGTGTACTATATCAGCGAGGTCCTCACCGAGTCGCGCCAGCGATACCCGCAATACCAGAAACTGGTATACGCGGTCTTCAGAGCGCAGCGGCGACTGCCGCACTACTTCCAGGAGCACCCGATAACGATCGTCTCCTCAGCACCATTGCAGGACATCATCCGCAACCGTGAGGCGATCGGGCGAGTCGCCAAGTGGGCCGTCGAAATCGGCGTCCACAACATCAAGTATGAGCCGTGCAAAGCGATCAAGTCGCAGGCTCTCGCGGACTTCATCACCGACTAGGAGGAGGCCCAACAGCCAGAAAAGCTGCCATACCTCCACTACTGGAGTTTACACTTCGACGGCTCCAAGAATGCGGACGGTGCAGGAGCAGGGATCGTGCTAACCTCTCCGAAGGGCGACAAGCTACGCTACGTCCTCTGCCTCGATTTCACCCCCTGCACCAACAACATGGCCGAGTACGAGGCACTACTCCACGGCATGCGGGCCGCCAAGGAGATGAATGTCAACCGCCTACGCTGCTACAGAGACTCCGACCTTGTCGCTGGGCAAGTCGCTGGCACCTGCGACGCCGTTTCCCCCACCATGGCGGCATACCGCCAAGCAGTGGACAATCTGGGCGGACACTTCGCAGGCTATTCCGTCGAGTGGATCGACAGGCGGAAGAACGAGGAGGCCGACGCACTCTCTCGTATCGGCTCGGCTCGACTCGCACCACCCGCGGACGTCTTCCTCGACACCATCACCAAGCCTTCCGTCTCTCCCCCAAGGGAGATCGACATCGGAGTCCCGCTGCAACCAGAGGCAGCCCTGGTCGCACTCATCGCCGAGTCAGAGGACTGGACTACGTCGTACATCGCCTACCTGGAAGAAGGCACCTTGCCAGCAGACGAAACGGACGCCCGTATGATAGCACGCCACTGCAAATCCTTCGTCATCATCGACGGCGAGCTCCACAAGCGCAGCGTGACCGGCGTGTTCCAACGCTGCGTCCAACCCGCTGAAGGACGCAAAATCCTCCACGACATCCACTCCGGCGACTGCGGCCACCACGCCGGCGCCCGCTCTCTGGTCGCAAAGGCCAGGCGACACAGTTTCTACTGGCCAACCGCACACGCAGACGCTGTCGACATCGTCCAGCGGTGCGCCGGGTGCCAGAAGTACGCCAACCAGACCCACATACCGAGCTCGGCGCTCAAGACAATCCCCATCACCTGGTCGTTCGCCGTGTGGGGTATGGACATGGTAGGCCCTTTCAAAAATCCCCCCTCCGGCTTCACCCACCTCCTGGTCGCAGTCGACAAATTCACAAAATGGGTGGAGGCCAAGCCAGTCCGGAAATGCGATGGGAAGACCGCCACCAAGTTCCTACGCGAGCTCATCTATCGCTACGGGTTCCCAAACAGCATCATCACGGACAACGGCACCAACTTTGCCAAAGGAGCCATGGACGAGTTCTGCGAAGAACATCACATCCGACTCGACCTCGCCTCAGTCGTTCACCCGGAGTCCAACGGCCAGGCGGAACGGGCCAACCAGAGCATCCTCCACGGCCTGAAGCCACGGCTTCAAGTACCACTCGAGCGCACCGCCGGGTGCTAGGTCGAGGAGCTACCCTCCGTCATCTGGGGCATCCGCACCTCCGTCAACAGGTCGACATGATTCACCCCCTTCTTCATGGTGTACGGTGCCGAGGAAGTCATTCCCACCGACCTAGAGCACGACTCGCCCAGGGTTGTCCACTACACGGAGGCCGCAAACGAGCTCGCACGCCAGGATGGAGTCGACCAACTCGACGAGGCACGCGATCTAGCCCGCTCCCGCACCGCCATCTACCAACAAGGTCTCCGCCGCTACCATAGCCGGCGAGTAAGGACTCGCACGTTCCAGGAAGGCGATCTGGTGCTACGCCTCATCCAGGACAAGAAGGGCATGCACAAGCTATCCCCCCTTGGGAGGGACCATTCGCCATCGGGCGAGTCCTTGGCAACGACGCCTACTACCTCATCGACGTCCGAGGAGACGGGAAACTCGACGTCAAGCGACCGTGGAATGTAAACCTACTACGGAAATTCTACTCCTAGAATTCCATACATGTACTCCCTACCTACTATGAAATAAAATAGATCGGTTACCGCAAACTGCGTCTACTCTCCGTGCCTTGTGCCACTCGCACTCGTAATAACAGCGTCAAGCTAACCGCAAAAGTCAACCTCTGGTACAGCGACCGGCACGGCCAAGTAGTGCGTTCCGAGGGCACTGGGTTACCCCAGGACTCGTAGCGTCCACGAAAAACGCCAACCCGGAGCACCATTGGAGTCGCCTAGCTCGACTGGCTCAACGAGCCAAGACAACTGCCCTCATTCCTCACAACGACCAAGGTCCTCCGCATCCTCGGCATCGCGACTCGAACGGCTATGTACCACGCTCGGGGACTGACGAACAGTCGAGTACAAGCGACTAGGGAAAAACGCTAAGTATGAGAGCGCGCCCAGGAGTCACCATGCGACTAATCCTTCGGATCAGGCAGGAGTGACGCGCTTACTCTCACGCGCTCAGCCCTCACCCACCCTGGAGCTGCGACTAGAACGACCAAGTACCACGCTCGGGGACTCGGCCACTCGACCCCGTACGCGCAAGGGAAAACGGCCAAGTAAAGATCACCCATGGGAGTCGCCCTGCGACTGGCTCTCCGAGCTCGGGCGAGTCGACCTCAATAGCAAAACAACTGACAAAACATTCGAAACCACAAACACGTAACAAACGAGGTAAACCCCATAAAAAGGGCGGACGCGCTCGGGGACTCGTCCAATAAGCAATCAAAATTACGAAACAATTCACAAAATAATACGAAGTTTCATTACAGCAGAACAACATCGTTCCAAAATACAAGTTGAGTCCAATGGCCAATCGCTACTAACGCCCCAGGGCACAGTGTTTCTACTCCGCAGGTTTCAACGGCGACTCGCCGCCACCCCTGCAGTTGCGAATGAAGGGCGTGTACGGGTTCGACGGGTACGTCGTCAACTCACCCGCCATCGCCGCACGGAAGGGCTGCTCGACCTTGAAGTCCCGATGCAGCGGCTCAGGATCGTTGCGGGCGACAGTCGTCTCCTGGTAGGGGAGGAGGTCGCCCATCGCCCAGACGCGATCGAAGTACACCGCGGCCCGGTCCGTCAGCTTCAGCACCTCGGCGATCTCCACCGAGCCCGTCGACGAGGGGTAGCCACTCGTCACGTCGTCAAGATCGAAGTCCTCCGGGAAGTGGGAAAGCCCAAGGCTGAGAGCCGTCGCCGCCCCGCGCCGAAACGCCGACCGTGTCATGAACTCGACGACTGACGACGCCTTCTCCAGATACCGCCATACTTCGACGAGGTCGCTGGGAATCACTTCCGTGGGAGATATCTCCTGCAGATATGCCCGAATGCAAGCCGCGGACAACGTGGCCGAGTCGACCAGAGTGGTCACACACTGCCGCACGTCGTACGACTGCGCTTCCTCCGAGCTGTCGATAATCCGACCTGTGGACAGAGGGCGGCAGTGAGTATAACAACGATTACATAATGCAGCTACTACAGGCAGAGGCAGAAAGTTTACCAATTAAAGGACGGCATAGGCCCGTGATGAAGCTTTGAAGTGAGGAGAAGTCGTTCTGCAGCCCAATAACGAGGGCGTCAGAGACCTTTCGCTCTTCAGCGGCAGCCGTAACAGCAGCTTTTGCTCGCCCATCCGCGGAGGTCGCCTCCGCCTTCGCTTCCTTGAGCTCGCGCTCCAGATCAGCGATCCGCTTCTCAGCCGTACTCAACACAGACTGAGCCGCCGTTAGCTCACCCGCCGGGACAAGGCCCTGGCGGACATCCTCTGCCTTGGCAGCAATTGCTTGGAGTCCTTTGTTCATTTCTTGGACGGCAACAAGTTCCTTCTCCACGCGACACTTCGCAGCAAGCCGATCGGCTGATTCACGCTGCAAGCCCTGCGCACAAATCAAACAGTCAACAACAATAGAATCCTAAGTGCCCACCTGCTGAAATTCAGCGACTAGGCACTCGGGGACTGGAGATCAAAAAACCTAAGTGCCCACCCGCTGAAATTCAGCGATTAGGCACTCGGGGACTGGGTGCTACAAATAAAAACAAACACTAAAAGAATCTGACCACTGAAATTCAGTGGCCCGATCCTCGGGGACTGGATATACCTGGATGGCTGCGCCCAGCATGCCGTGGAGCTATAGCGCGTCCACAGATGCGAGAAGAGCCGGAGTGTGTCCGCGACGCTGCTCGACTTCCGTTTCGGCGACCCCAGGCGTGCGGCTCGATGGCGCCATACCACTCGCTGCAGCAGCTTTGGCCATAAAGCGGGGAAAGGTCGCGGTGGATGCTCCAGCACCACTAGGAGTCGGCTCGGCCATTCCAGGCGAGGAAACAGCCTCCTTGGTCTTCAAGGCCACCTCCGTTGCAGTCGAAGGATCACTCGGAGCAACCGTCGTGTCGTCAGAGACCGTGACGACATCATCGCCCTTCGCCCTCTTAGCACTGTCTGCGGGGGCAGCGACTTCATCAGCTTTCCTCTTCCGTGAGGAGTCCTCCTCGGCGACGACTGGCGGCACCTTGGCCACGGAAGGGTGGCCGATCTTCTTAACTTCAGTCCTGTGAAACAACGATATGAGAAATATTGTCCGAGTACAACGGAAGGCAAGCAGACAAACAAAACTGGTATGAATAGCAGTCCCGTGAGGATACTGGCCGGCTTCTCCAGCTCGGGACCTAGCTTCCAACTGAGGCCCATCTCGAGCACGTCGTGGGCCCAAGACACGGAGGGCCTCTTCGAAGACGAGGCCGCGGCAGGAGCCTCCGTGACGACGTCTGCGGGAGCTCTCCTGGGAGGCGAAGCCGCTGCGGCTGGACTAGACCCCAACCCAGAGACCGGGGCGAACGGGGGTGGAAGCGAGGCCAGAGGTACCTCATCAAGGAGGGCAGCGGCTTTCGGTGTTGCCGTCGGGTGCACCTCTTCACCCTTAGTCGAGCTGCTGGCGTCAGAACTAGTCGCAGAGCGAGGCGGAGATGCCTGCTTCGCCGGCTTCGTCTTCCTCCTTGGCGGAGCCTTCACTTCCTTCTTCTTCTTCTTCTTCTTCTTCTTCTTCTTCTTCGACGGCGTAGCCTCACGACGCGAGGTGTGCTCGGGGATCTCATCAACATCGTCGTCGTGACGTTCAAGGATCTTACTCGCCTAGAGCTCGCGCTGATGCTGTCCGCGAGTTTTGCGAACCATCGGGGCGGCGTCCTCCACGGGCTCGTCTTCGTCATCATCGTCATCATCACCCGTGTCACTCCCGGCGTCGCCTCTGGCGGGTGGCGACTCGCTCCCGTATCGAACGGAGGAGCTCGAGTTTTCGTCATCTGCGGGTGGAAGCCATCCTTCCACCACTTGGAACAGCTACAATAAAGATGAAACAACGTCAGCATAACCGTGACTGCATCATCTGCGACTGCGAATGGCGACAAAAATGGCGACTTACCGTCGGAGCTGGGCGCCTTGTGGTATAGGGGCGACCCCGTCCTTAGCGTTCAGGTACGCCGCCTGGGTGATCTTCTTCAGAGCCAGGATATAGTCCTCGAGCTTCCACTCGACGAGGCAGGATTTTGTCGGGTCGTCCCTGCCCGCGTACTCGTACATATAATGGTCGCGGCGGGCCAAAGGCACGATCCGCCGCCCGAGCCAGCAGATGTAAAGATTGATGGTTTGGAGGCCCTTCTTCTTCAGGCTGCGGATGGTTTGCAACATTTCGTCGACAACCATCCGCTGGTTCAGCGGGAGCTTGCCGGCCTGGAGCCGACGCGGTTCAGGCCGGTTGGCGGAGTACCTTGGAAGCGCCACCTCGCCATCTGGAGTCGCCTCAGTGACGTAGAACCAGGATTTCTTCCACTCGCTTGCCGCCTTGGCTGGCAGCATCAGGTCGAAGAAGGACGCCTTCGACTTCAGTTGAAACGTCAGGCCACCCACTGCCAGCATCGGGCTGCCTGATTCTTCGCGGCTAATCCTCCCATGGAATAGATCTTGCCACAGGGGGAAATAAGGCATGCAGCCTAGATAGCACTCGCAGAACGCCACGAAAATGGCGAGCTGCTCGATGCTATGCGGGCCCAGGTCCGACGGCTGGATCCCATAGAAGGCGCAGAACCGCCGGAAGAATAGAGAAGTGGGAAACCCCAGCCCCTGCTCCAGGTGGCTGGGGAAGCAGACGAATTCTCCCTCGCGCTGGTTCGGAGTCACCTCTCCGGCCGCGGGGATGCGCCACTTGCCGGCGCGCAGGATCCCGGCCTCTTCGAAAGACGCCAATAGCGCCCTGGTGCACTTGGATCGGCCCCATGGTTCGGTGGAGGGGGCCATTGGTTGGAAGATTTGTGGAGGTCGGGGCTCTCTGGATCGGTTGGATCGCGATGCGGAGTGGAAACGGAGATGGGCGAGGTCAGAGGAAAGATGAAGGAGTGTTTCCCCGCTCGCCCGTCATTCCCCTTATATAGCGGTTGTTACCCGCCAATTTCGGGAGCCGTTACTGCGCGGTGATTACGCCAAAAGTTACCGTTGGATTACTCCAACGGCTAGTTTTGACCCCACTTGACGGTCCAACTTCATCCACTCGACTCGTCGCTTCGCGTGACTTGCTTATTCGCCGACCCGATCATTGCAACAGTGACTGAATATTCGCTGACCCGTTCGCCGAGCTGCGACCCAATCGGTCGCCGTGTGTGCGACTAGAGTAACTGGTTTTTTCTTTATTCAGGAGTCCGCCGCCGATTCGACCGGGCATCCGCAGTGGAGCCGTATACACCGGCTGCCAGCGACCGCCTGCGACCAATCAACGACGGCCTCGGGGACTACTGATGGGGATATGCCTACCGGGGTATACCCAGCAGGACGATTCCGACTGGCCCAGGCACCTGCGAGTGGGCCTGCAGTAACGGCGACTGGATCACGACCTGGTGTGGACTCAAGCGACTGGAACCTGAAGGCCCAGAAGCGTAGATAGGCCCAGTCGGATTAGGTTAAACGATTGCTAAAACCTTAACTAATTCAGTTGAGATCTGTAAACCCTAGGGGGGTGAGTCTATATAAACCTCCCTAGAGGGCGTGTAGAGGATACGTTCCATCATCCACCCAAGCGACTCGCAGCCTAGCCGCCGAGCTCTCCCCATTGTACTTCCACCATAATACAATCTAGTAGGAGTAGGTCTTTACCCTCCGGGGGGCCGAACCTGGGTAAATCCTTGTGTCTCCGCCCTCATCTCGCACCGCAGATGGCTGGCCGCCCTTGCCCCATGTTCTACTACTCGCTGCCGATTGCAGCATCTGCCGTGGTCATTCCCACGACAGATTCAAATTTAAACTGTCATTTAAACCTAGCATTTGAATGTTTTTGGAAGATCACAAAGTGGGCCTTGGTACCTTATTATGAGTACTATCAAGGGGTGCAAAGATCCACAAATGTTTCTGTTAAGTTTTGAATGCTAGGGATAGCCAAAGTAGGCATGAGAGTTAATTTGGCCAAAATGACCATTCACTTAATTTATTCATTTTGAGTTGTTTGTCTTTGGGAAAAGTTTGGGGATTGTTTAGATGATGTTTATTTCACCTAAGAATCCTTTTACAAGCAAAGAAACAAAGAACCATGGCAATTCAAAAGAATCCAAATTTTAAACACACATACATATTAATGCTTTCATATTTTTAGTTGGGAAAGTTTTTGTTAACCCAAATTTTGATGACTAGAGTTTGATGATCCAAGCTTAATATTTTTGGGATGTTACAAACCTTCCCCCCTTAAACAAAATCTCGTCCCGAGATTTGAAAAAGGACGAAAAAGATTACCTAGGATTTGAAGAGATCGGGAAACTCTGTCCTGATGTGATCTTCGCGCTCCCAGGTAGCTTCCTCTTCCGTGTGGTTGCTCCACTAAATATTGAGAAACTTGATGCTTCGGGTCCTGGTGGTTCGGAAAGCTTCTTCCAAAATACGGATGGGTACTTCAGGATAGGTCAGGTCATCGTTGATCTCTATGGTCCGGTGATCAATGTTCTTGAAAACTTCAGTCTTCTCCGGAACTTCGAGGCACTTGCGAAGTAACGAGATATGGAACACATTGTGCACGGCTGACATTTCTTCCGACAGTTCCAATTGATACGACACTTCTCCTCGACGGTTCAGAATCTTGAAGGGTCCGATATATCTGGGGGCTAACTTTCCTTTCAGTTGGAAACGCTGCATTCCTTTCAATGGTGACACTTTTAGGTACACAAAATCTCCGATGTTAAAAGCAAGCTCTCGACGTATCTTGTCGGCGTAACTCTTCTGCCTTGACTGGGCGGTCTTGAGGTGCTCACGAATCTTGTAAACTTTCTCTTCTGCTTCTCGTAGGATGTCGGGTCCGAAAATCTGACTCTCTCCTACTTCCGACCAGTTCAAAGGGGTGTGACACTTCCTTCCATACATGAATTCAAATGGGGCCATTTGCAAACTAGCTTGATAACTGTTGTTGTATGAAAATTCTGCAAACGGTAGACAGTCTTCCCATTTAGATCCATACTCTAACACACATGCTCTCAACATGTCTTCGAGTATTTGATTTACTTGCTCCGTTTGTCCGTCGGTCTAAGGGTGATAAGCGGTGCTGAAATCTAGTCGGGTTCCTAAACCTTCTTGGACTTTCTTCCAGAATCTCGAGGTAAACTGAGTTCCTCGATCCGATACGATGTTCTTGGGGACTCCGTGCAAACTGACGATTCTAGCGATGTATAACTCCGCTAGCTTCAAACTCTGATATGTGGTCTTGACTGGTAAGAAATGGGCGTCTTTGGACAATCTGTCCACTATGACCCAGGTAGAGTCATTTCCCCTACTAGAAGTAGGCAATCCGGTGATAAAGTCCATTCCAACGGAATCCCATTTTCATTCCGGAATTTGCAGGGGTTGCAACAATCCTGCGGGTCTTTGATGTCCCGCCTTGACTCGCTGACATATATCACACTTGGCGATATCGCTTCCGATTTCTCACTTCATCTTATGCCACCAGAATTGTTCTTTCAAATCCTGATACATCTTCGTTCCTCCGGGGTGGATAGAATAAAGAGTATCATGAGCTTCCTTCAGAATAACTTCTTTCAACTCTGAATCTGCTGGTACACAAAGACGTCCTTTGTACCACAGAACTCCTTCTTCGTCTTCGGTGAATCCAGGTACCTTGCCTGTACCGATATGACGTTTGATTCCGTCGACGCTAGCATTTCCTTTCTGGGCCTCTTTGATCTGGCTGATCAAAGTGGGTTGAAGTTCTATGCTAGCCAAAAATCCTTCACTCACTAATTCCATTCGGAAATCTTCCATCTCCTTGTGCAATCTTGGTTGCTCCTTCAAAATCATGGAGTTCAAGTGGCACGGCAATCTGCTAAGGGCATCTGCTACCACGTTGGCTTTACCGGGGTGATAGTGAATGTCCAGGTCATAATCCTTGATTATCTCAATCCATCTTCTCTGTCTCATGTTCAGCTCCTTCTGAGTGAATATATACTTTAGGCTCTTGTGATCCGAATAAATCTCACAACGGTTTCCCATCAGGTAATGCCTCCATGTTTTCAGGGCTAGAACTACGGCTACGAGCTCGAGGTCATGGGTTGGATAATTTTGTTCATGCTGCTTCAGTTATCGGGATATATAAGATATAACTTTTCCTTCTTGCATTAGCACACATCCGAGACCGATCTTGGATGCGTCGCAATACACGTCAAAGGGCTTCGTGATATCCGACATGATTAAGATTGGGGCTGAAATCAATCTTCTCTTGAGTTCTTGAAAACTCGCTTCACATTTGTCTGTCCATTCAAACTTCTTGTCCTTCAGCAATTGGGTCATGGGTCTCGCGATACTCGAGAATCCTTCTACGAACTTGCGGTAGTATCCCGCCAATCCAAGAAAGGCACGAACTTGGGTTTGAGTGGTTGGGGCTTGCCAATCTTCGACATATTTCACCTTCGCAGGGTCAACGGCAATTCCTCCGGCTGATACAATGTGGCCGAGGAATCCTACCTCCTGTAACCATAATTCACATTTGCTAAACTTGGCATACAACTGATGCTCTCTAAGGGTTCCAAGAATGGTCCTTAGGCGTAGCTCATGTTCTTCTTCTGATTTGGAATAAATCAGAATGTCATCGATAAAAACAACGAAAAACTTATCCAGGAAGTCCATAAAAATCTTATTCATGAGATTCATGAAATAAGCGGGGGCATTGGTTAATCCAAAAGACATGACAATATACTCGTATAATCCATATCTGGTGGTAAAGGCCGTCTTAGGACTATCCTCTGCGCGAATCTTGAGTTGATGATAGCCAGTTCTAAGATCAATCTTAGAAAACACCTTGGCACCGGTCAACTGGTCAAACAGATCTTCTATCTTGGGCAATGGGTACTTGTTCTTGATGGTGACATCATTCAACTTCCGATAATCCGTACAGAAACGGTTACCTCCATCTTTCTTGTCCACAAACAAAACAGGTGTTCTCCATGGTGACGCACTTGGTTTAATCAATCCAATTTCCAACATGGCATCTAGTTGCTTCTTTAGTTATGCTAGTTCATACGGGTTCATACTATATGGCCTCTGGGCTATGGGTCCTGTTCCAGGGATTAGTTCAATGATAAACTCGATATCTCGATCTGGGGGCATACCAGGCAAAACATCTAGAAATACATCGGGGTATTCACAGACTATCCAGACTTGGTCAATGGTAGGTTGGGCTATACTCTTGTTGCACTTGAATTGACGAGGTAAGGTTTCAGATACATGCTCAACTGATATTCCGGCTGTACTGGTCATGGTTATGGCTTTCTTGGCACAATCAATTAATCCTTTATGTTTGGACATCCAATCCATTCCTAGTACTACTTCCAAACCTTTAGTTCCAAGTACTATCAGATTAGCATAAAAATCTATATTCGGATAGGGACGACTTTGCAAATTTGAATAGTTTTGGTGGTTGAACCGGGGATTTGAACAATCATAACATGCTTCAGTTTGGTTGGTTGAATCTTACTAGTGCATGCAAATTCTTCGGTGACAAATGAATGCGATGCACCAGAATCAAAAAACACTCTAGCAAGTAATAAATTAACAGAAAACATACCCAGCACGACATCTGGCGCTTCTTGGGCTTCTTCAGCATGCATGAGAAAAAGACGGCCGTTGCGGTTGAGCGAGTTCCCTGGGGCAAACCTTCTTCCGGGCTGAACACGACGCTGCTGCTGATCTGGGGCATTTGCATTGGGGGCTGCGGCATTCTTCTTGGGGCACTCATTGGAATAGTGACCCTTATTTCCATAGTCATAACAAGTCACTTGCGACTTGTCCTTTGCTGCAACAGGCACAACATTGCTTCCAGTCCTCGGGGCAGTGTTGGTGTTGGTGGCAGCATTATTGTTGTTGAACTTGGGTGGTGCACGTTTGAAATTGCCAGAGTTGCCGGGGTTGTTGTGATTTCCTCCGGGCCTTGGGTTTCCACGGTTGGGATAGGTCGGACAGTTTATTGGTGGTCTGTTGGTTCTCGGGGTAAATCCTGGAGATGGGTTAGGGCGATACTTTGGTGTCTGGTGGTTTCCTGGATGATGCATCATGCGACGCTTGCGGTTCTCATTGGCTTGGTTGATATTTCCTTCCATTTGAATGGCAGAGTCTACGAGGGCTTCAATATCAGCAAAGGGGATATTGACCAACACAGTCTCATCATGCAAACCATTCAGGAATCTTTCTTTCTTCTTGGCTTCAGTGTCGATCTCATCCGGGGCATACCTAGCTAATGACAAGAATTTGTCACGGTATTCCACTACGGTCATCCTTCCTTGCTTCAGTTCTCTGAATTCATCTCTCATCCTCTTGATCAAACCTGGTGGCACATGGGTTCTGCTGAACTTGACCTTGAATTCCTCCCAGGTCATCATCTGTCCTCCAGTCATTGCACGAACGCTATTCCACCATGCTCTTGCATCTCCAGCTAGATAGTGGGTGGCGAACAGAACTTTCTCGTTGGCTTCCACTCCGGCGACTTCTAGGTTGTTTTCCATGGTCTGCAGCCAATCATCTGCATCTAGGGGCTCTTCTGACTTAGTGAAAACAGGTGGGTTGGTCTTCTGGAAATTCTTGAGCTTAGATCCATGGTTGTCCTAATTTCCTTGGCCTTGATTGTTGTGGGCCAGCTGAGCTATCTGCTGAAGGGCGGCTAAGTTAGCTTGACGTTCTGCCCTTTCAGCTTCGCGGTCAGAAACCAAAATTTGCAGGATCTGCTACATCGGGTCCGGGGATGATCCGCTTCCTCCGCGAGGCATCTGGAGATTGAGATAGATCATGAGAAAAGAGGGAAATTCCTAAGGTTTCGGGACTTGGAAAAGTTTTTAAAGTTTGACTGAGATTTTCTAGCAACTTGCTTTTCATTCATTCATTCATTCATAGCACACGATACAACACACACCACAACAAAGGAAAACAGATGGTTTTAAGAACCATTCTGGAAACTACGTGTTGGAGATATGCCCAAGAGGCAATAATAAAGTGGTTATTATCATATCTTCGTACTTATGATAAATGTTTACATACCATGCTATAATTGTATTAACCGGAAACATTAATACTTGTGTGATTTGTAAACATAAAAGAATCCGTAGTAAAGCCTCTTGTTAAACTAGCTTGTTGGTTAATATATGATCATGGTTTCCTGATCATGAACATAGAGATGTTATTAACAACAAGGTCATATCATTAGGAGAATGATGTGATGGACATACTCCTATAGATAAGCGTAGCATAAAGATCAAGTCATTTTAATAGTTCACTTGCTATAAGCTTTCTGATACATAGTAACCTAATTCCTTCGACCATGAGATCATGCTAATCACCATCACCGGAAGGATGCTTTGATGACATCAAACACCACACCATAACTGGGTGGCTATAAAGGTGGCATTGAGTGTTCGGAAAGTATGTATTGAGGCACATGGATCAAGAGTGGGATTTGTCCATCCATATAAAGGATAGATATACTCAGGGCCCTCTCGGTGGAATGTCATCCAATTAGCTTGCAAGCATGTGACTGGCTCACAAGGGATCACATATCACGGGAACGAGAAAAGAGTACTTATCGGTAACGAGGTTGAACTAGGTATGCAGAGATACCGACGATCAAAACCTCGGATAAGTAAACTATCGTGAGACAAAGGGAAATTGGTATCGTATGTAAGTGGTTCATTCGATCGCAAAGTAATCATAGAAATATGTGGGAGCCATATGAATTTCTAGATTCCTCTATTGGTTATTGATTGGAGAAGTGTCTCGGTCATGTCCGCATAATTCACGAACCGTAGGGAGACACACTTAAGGATTCGATGTTGTTGTGTAGTTATGAAATGATGAGTAATAGACCAAATGTTGTTTGGAGTCTCGGATGGGATCCAGGATATCACGAGGAGATCCGGAATGGTCCAGAGAATAAGATTCATATAAGGAAAGTCCTGTTTCAGAGTTCGGGAATGATTCCGGTGTTTTCACCAGGAATGTTCTAGAAGGGTCTGGAAGGTCCGGCACTCCGGAGGGGAAGGGTACATGGATGTGTCATGACAATGTGGAATGGTTGCATCATGTACTAGGTCACTTGGCTGGGCAATATGGAGAGAGAAATCAAATCCAAGTTTGAAAGTCAAACGCCAATTTGAAAAAGTCAAATCTGAAGTTTGCTTGGTGGAGGGAGAGTAGGAAACCTACTTGGGGAGGAAATCCCACTCCCTCCCATCCGCCGGCCATGAGGAGGAGTTGGAGGAGAACTCCCTCCTCCCAAACCGCCACCCTCCACCTATATAAGGAGGGGTAGGGCGCCCCCCTACCACACACACCCAAACCCTAGCTCCTAGGCGCCACCACCCTCCAAGTGTTGCCGCCAACTAGAGCTCCTCCAAGTCGCCGAGTTGGGGCTTCTCCAAGCCGTATCCGCCGGCTATACCACCCCCCCTGGTGCCTCTAATCCGTAGATCCCCAAGGCCCTCTCTTATTCCACCATACTCGCTCCGGCTTAAGGCGAAGCCCTGCGAGATCGCCCTATACTTCCGACACCACGTCGTCGTGCTGCCGGAATCACAAGGAGAGTGCTACAATCTCCGCTGCCTGCTGGAACAAGGGAGAGGAAGGTCTTCATCGAGTACCGAATGTGTGACCGACTGCGGGAGCACTGCCGGAACGCAGCGCCGGAAGGATCGTCTACGCGATCTTGAGATCGGCAAGTGTACGACTACATCACCCACGAGAATCTGCTCTCGTTAACCGCTTTGGATCTTCGAGGGTTAGTATTCTATCGAGTCGTTGCTACAATCTAGTAGATAGATCTTGGCTTGATCATAGATTAGATCTTGATTGTGTGTTCATGCGGTAGAATTTTTTTGTTTTCCATGCTACGAACCCCTACAGTGGTATCAGAGCCGTGTCTATATGTAGATCTATTGCGGGATGGTGGGATGAAGCGGCCCGGGCTAACCTTACATGACATCGTTCATGAGACTAGCTCCACGCTTGACATGCAACTTGTATTGCATAAGTGGCTTTGCGGGTGCCTGTTTCTCCCAACATAGTTAAGATTCAATTTACAACGGGTGATTGACAATACTAGTATCAATCTTGTGGTTCTTGTTCGTAAGTTAGATCGACACTTATTGAAAGCGCCAAACCACGTAAAACATGCAAAGAAAATTAGAGGCGTCTAACTTTGTTTTGCATGGGTGTGCTGTGATGTGATATGGCCATGATTGTGATTATATATGATGTATGCAATGTCCCTTATTGTAAGTTGGCAACCGGCAGGAGCCATATGGTTGTCTTTTAAATTCCGTTAAGACCTGCATGTCTATTCAAAGAAGTTGTAATAGTTGATGCTAGTGGACGACAACCATGAAGCGGCGCCATTGACCTTGACGCCACACCGGTGATGATGGAGATCATGTTCGTGCTTGAAGATGGAGATCAGAAGCACAAGAAGAAAGGCCATATCATATCACATATTATGAATTGCATGTGATGTTAATCCTTTTATGCATCTTGTATTGCTTAGTTCACGACGGTAGAATTATAAGATGATCCCTCAAGCACACAATTTCAAGTTTTAAAGTGTTCATCCTTAGTAAGCACCGTTGCTAAAGCTCGTTGTTTTGAAGCACCACGTGATGATCGGGTGTGTTAGATTCTGCGAGTGTATACAACGTGAGCAAGCCAGATTTGCTCATGCGGAAGCTAAGGTTTGATCTTGAAGAGCCTAGCATGTACAGACATGGTCTCGGAACACGGATCACCGAAAGGTAAAGCATGAGTCATATAGTAGATATGATGAACATGTTTTTTGTTCGCCATTGAAGCTACATCAACTCTCGTGATGATCGGTTTTGATGTGGTGGATTTGGTTCGTGTGATCACTAAAACAATATGAGGGATATTGTTTTGAGTGGTAGTTCAACGGCAATATGATTAAAAGTTGAACACTATTTATCATAAATTAAATCAAAGTGAATTTGCATAATTGTTGTAGTCATTGGCATCCGTTTACCACCTTGCGCTTAGTTATAATTGAGATGATAGAACTATAGAATTCTGGTTAGTTACTTTACGAACTGGTATCGTATTGATTTGAAGTGTTAATCTAAAGTTTAAAAGTCCTATTGCAAACTTTCAGTAAGTTCCGGTTACTCCATGAAGTTTAATAATTGGTATTAAATCAAGAGTGACAATTCCAAGTGTTAGTGTATGAGTATCATGTTTGTCTCCATGATTCTTGATATTCAAAGGATTGTCTTAATATCAAGGTTATCTAGGATCTGAAAGAGTTGTTTCAGAAACCATGATGTGTGGAAGATATTGTGATATCTGCAACAAAGTTTTGGTTGCAACATGATAGAGTATAATATGGCAAAAGTCATGTTCTCATATTTGATGAGAATTTGCAAAAGGTTGGAGACACTAGTTGTCCTAAGCCTCCAAAATGTTTTGGAGAGCAACATTATACTTGCAATTCACCGTTATAAGCTAAAAGTAGCTTGATCATGGATAGTTCCATGATAAGGGTGAATATTTGATGTAGGTAAAATGTTTACTACACCAAGAGATTACTAAAGAAAGGAATTTGAAAGAACACCAAACATGGTGATCTACTTCAAAGTGCAAGTCCAAAGACATTGGTATTTTACTATACATGCTTTGGACTATGTGTCATGTATATGGCTCCACTATTGATGTTGATAGATTCTTTCAAACAGAAAAAGAAATACTAAAAGAGAATCTCATAAATATATGGTAGAAAAGAAAAGACTAGAATTGTTCAGCTTAAGTATATAGATGATATATATGTTATGGCTATATTCTTTGCTTATTAAACAATGTGGTTCTTAAGTATTTGATACTGAATTTGTTGGTATGAATCGTCATGTGAAACAACACAATTCATGAACTACAATGGCCTAAGTAACTAGCAAAAGAATATATGATGATGTTCATCGAGAACAAATAAAGGGTTATTGTGCTGCTTGTTAAACATCAAAGCTTGCCTTCAAGATTTGTTTTATCAGGTATTTTGAGAACAAAAGGGTTGTTCAAATAATTGCCGTAATCCATAAAAGATGGATGATTCACAAATCTCGTTGGAGAAATCACATCCATAAAACTAGTGCTAAAAATGTCGAAAGACAAATTGATTGAAAGATCACTTAGGAAGTGACATCGCTGTTTAAATTATATTGGAAAGAAAACATGAAGAAACTCCATGTGGATGGAATATTGGAGTCTTTTTGATTTTGATCAAATGACGCTTGTGAAACTTTCCTAGAGATAATTAAAACTTCGTTCATAGGCCAAAAGGGAACGAATGACTAGCTTATTGGAACTTGTACATATTGTTGTATGAAGTCCATTATGTGTAGTCAAGAGCGATGGATTTCAACTTCATATGCTTTCTTCGAAAATTTGAGTGAATATATGAATATTTACTTAATAAGGATGAAGTATGAAACATTTGAAAAGTTCAAAGATTTTCAAGATGAAGTGCAAAATCATTGTAACAAGAATATAAATAGTTTATGATAAGATCATAAAGGAAGATATTTGAGTTATAAGTTTAGCATAATACCTAAGATTTAAGGAATCGTTCCGTGGATTTGCATTTCCCGAAACACCATAAGAGTATGGAGCGTTCGAGATATGTAATTAAACCTTGTTTGACATGGTAAGATCAAAGGTGTAATTCATAAAACTGTCATTTTATTTTAAAGATTAAAAGCTTTAGAGACTACCGTTTTTCCACTGAAAAGAGCTCCATCATAATCCGTTGAATTGACACCATATAAAGTTATGGTTTGGGATTAAACCCAAGTTGTCCTTTCTTAAACATTGGTATGCTATGCATAAGAAAGATGTTTGCAACCAAAAATGGATGAACATATCTTTGTATGTTATTTTGAATAATCGTTGAGTATTCCTCCATAACACCAAAGACAAAAATGTTTGTCGCTTAGAATGTCAAGTTTCTTTGAGAAAGAAATTTTCCGTGAAAAGTTAAGTGGGAGGACAATAGAACTTTGATAAGGTTAAAAGAACCTTAGCTATATGTGCAAAGTTGCGCAACGCCGAAAAGTGTTCCGGAGGCAGCAACAATGCTCATGGCTCACGTACCTCAAAGGTTGTGGTCACGGAGATCTAAGTTCCTATTGAAACAAGTAGGTCGGGTAAACAATCAAATACCAAGATTTGAGAGTTAAATCATTATTTGACAATAATGATCCGACTACATGCAAAGAAGCGATGATGGGCCCTGACTCCGTCAAATGGCTTGAAGCCATAAAATCCGTGATAGTTCCATATACGAGAGATCAAGCTTTGAACTTGAAAGATCCTCTGGAAAGGTATAAGACCTTACAGTCATATTTGGATCTATAAAGAAATATACATGGATGTTTCACATCTATGAAATTATCGACATATCGGGAAAGAGTTCACGACAATGTTCAAAGAATTGACTATGACAAGATCTGATCTTTCATTAAGCGATATTTAGTCTAGAAGGATTAATATAGCAACCACGACATATAATTTTGTTATGTGTTGAATAAACAAAACAAGTTCTTCTAATAGAATGGTTACCTATGACGTGTGCATGACACAGTCCAAAGGGTTTTGTTAATTCAAAGGATGCTAAAGGCTTATGCAAACTTCAATGGTTGAAGTAAGCATCGCGGAGTTGGAATCTTCACTATGATGAAACTGTTAAAATAGTTTAATTTCATCGGAGACGATGAAGATGCTTGCATTTGCAAGAAATTAAGTGGGAGAGCTAAGATATGTTTCTAATACATTATGTGGAAGACATATTGTTGATTGGAAATGATGTATCTTTTTATTAACACAAGATACAAATTTCATATCGATGAAAGGCTTAGGCAGAACCCGAATATTTGGCATCAATGTCTATATGGATAAATTGTGACGCTAATATGGTTGTGCCAGAAGTACATAGATGAGATATTGAATGAGTTCAATATAGAAACTACAAGAAAAGTTCTTGTTGCATAGGAAGGATTGAATAAAGATTTAAGTATTTTTGATACTTGATAGATACAATCACAAAGAGTATTTTATCAATCATGATGTGATGTGTACAAATCCAGATATGTCCTATGCTCTAAATGTTATGAGCATATACCAGAATGATTCATAAGATGATTATTGGACGATAGTAAATATATTCTTATGATCTTGTAAAAGAAGTAAAGAATATATTATTTTGTAGAAGTGACAAATAGATGGTTGGTTCATTGTAAAAGTATTACATTGATACTAGTTTTTGTCACAAAGTACAAATTAAGTTTATCTCAATCTAAACTAAGGGTGGCACAATATGATGGAAAGTAAGTTCCATAATGAATTTGGATGAGTTCCAAAGTTAAGACATTGTGATAGATACTACAACAAAAGGCTAAGTATATGACTGCTGTTATAGCAGCAAAAGAGAGCATTTGTGTCAAGTAGTTTGTTATCAAACTAGGTGTAGTTCACAGCAGGATAGTACTATGAAGATATATTGTACGGCAATATTATCAACATGTTTTAACCCCAAGGAACTAAAGGTCACGCCAAAGGACCAAATTTATACAAAGCCATCTCATTAGAGAATGAGTGATGCATAGAGACGCAAAGACATGCAATTACACACGGACCTGGAAGTGTCAGATCCGGAGATTAGTTGACCACTAGCAATCGTGTATATACAACACCGGAAAGCCATAGGTGTTGAATACACAAAGGTTTGAAACTAGATTATTGACTCTAGTGCAAGTGGGATACTGTTGGAGATATGCCCAAGAGGCAATAATAAAGTGGTTATTATCATATCTTCATACTTATGATAAATGTTTACATACCATGCTATAATTGTATTAACCGGAAACATTAATACTTGTGTGATTTGTAAACATAAAAGAGTCCCTAGTAAAGCCTCTTGTTAAACTAGCTTGTTGGTTAATATATGATCATGGTTTCCTGATCATGAAAATAGAGATGTTATTAACAATAGGGTCATATCATTAGGAGAATGATGTGATGGACATACTCCTATAGATAAGCGTAGCATAAAGATCAAGTCATTTTAATAGTTCAATTGCTATAAGCTTTCTGATACATAGTAACCTAATTCCTTCGACCATGAGATCATGCTAATCACCATCACCGGAAGGATGCTTTGATGACATCAAACACCACACCGTAACTGGATGGCTATAAAGGTGGCATTGAGTGTTCGGAAAGTATGTGTTGAGGCACATGGATCAAGAGTGGGATTTGTCCATCCATATGAAGGATATATATACTCTGGGCCCTCTCGGTGGAATGTCATCCAATTATCTTGCAAGCATGTGACTAGCTCACAAGGGATCACATATCACAGGAACGAGAAAAGAGTACTTATCGGTAACGAGGTTAAACTAGGTATGCAGAGATACAGACGATCAAAACCTCGGATACGTAAACTATCGTGAGACAAAGGGAAATTGGTATCGTATGTAAGTGGTTCATTCGATCGCAAAGTAATCGTAGAAATATGTGGGAGCCATATGAATTTCCAGATTCCTCTATTGGTTATTGATTGGAGAAGTGTCTCGGTCATGTCCGCATAATTCACGAACCATAGGGAGACACACTTAAGGATTCGATGTTGTTGTGTAGTTATGGAATGATGAGAAATAGACCGAATGTTGTTTGGAGTCTCGGATGGTATCCGGGATATCACGAGGAGATCCGGAATGGTCCGGAGAATAAGATTCATATAAGGAAAGTCCTGTTTTGGAGTTCGGGAATGATTCCGGTGTTTTCACCAGGAATGTTCTAGAAGGGTCTGGAAGGTCCGGCACTCCGGAGGGGAAGGGTACATGGATGTGCCATGACAATGTTGAATGGTTGCATCATGTACTAGGTCACTTGGCTGGGCAATATGGAGAGAGAAATCAAATCCAAGTTTGAAAGTCACACGCCAATTTGAAAAAGTCAAATCTGAAGTTTGCTTGGTGGAGGGAGAGTAGGAAACCTACTTGGGGAGGAAGTCCCACTCCCTCCCACCCACCGGCCATGAGGAGGAGTTGGAGGAGGACTCCCTCCTCCCAAACCACCACCCTCCACCTATATAAGGAGGGGTAGGGCGCCCCCTACCACACACACCCAAACCCTAGCTCCTAGGCGCCACCACCCTCCAAGTGTTGCCACCAACTAGAGCTCCTCCAAGTCGCCGAGTTGGGGCTTCTCCAAGCCCTAGCCACCGGCTATACCACCCCCTTGGTGCCTCTAATCCGTAGATCCCCAAGGCCCTCTCTTATTCCACCATACTCGCTCCGGCTTAAGGCGAAGCCTTGCGAGATATCCCCTCTACTTCCGACACCACGCCGTCGTGCTGCCGGAATCACAAGGAGAGTGCTACAACCTCCGCTGCCTGCTGGAACAAGGGAGAGTAAGGTCTTCATCGAGTACCAAACGTGTGACTGACTGCGGGAGCGCTGCCGGAACGCAGCGCCGGATGGATCGTCTACGCAATCTTGAGATCGGCAAGTGTACGACTACATCACCCACGAGAATCTGCTCTCATTAACTGCTTTGGATCTTCGAGGGTTAGTATTCTATCGACTCGTTGCTACAATCTAGTAGATAGATCTTGGCTTGATCATAGATTAGATATTGATTGTGTGTTCATGCGGTAGAATTTTTTTGTTTTCCATGCTACGAACCCCTACACTACGATACAGTGGGACCAAATACCGTTCACTAACGCTAGTGCTCAAGTGCTATTACTCCTCGGAGTCGGTGTAATCATCATCCTCATCATCGTCATTGATGAAGGCGAAGTCCTCCTCATCGGTGAAGAAGTCCATGGCCTGATCCTCCAAGAAGTCATCATCATCGCTGAGATAGGAGTAGGGGTCTCGACGAAGATATTCTCTGGCATTCTCCCTTTCCTGCAACTGCATGTCTCGCTCGTGGATGGTCTCCTCCAAATCCGAGATACAGTGGCGAAGACGGGCAATGATGCGCTCCTTCTTGTTGAGCTGACGGCGACGAGACTTGCGATCCTTCACTAGCATGGCGATGGTCTGATCCTTTGTCTTGACGATGGCGGACTTGTGGTTGGAGTAATCACGGGCATTGTCCAACTCCTGCTAACGATCATACATCATGAAGCTAAGGTGGTCCAACTGAGTCTTCAACTCGGGGTGATTAGGGCCTTCCAGTGGCTGTCCCATAGCATCGCGCCTTGGGTAAAACACAAAGTGGGTACCCTTGATCTGATTGATACTCTGCCCACACAGACGGGCAAGAGCTTCCTGCATGGCCCTGGCAAGTCCATCTAGCCAGTTGTTCTCTCTTAAGGTGAACTGAATTCCCTCTACAGTGGGAGGTTCAATCTTTCCTCTGAGACTTGCAACAATTAGCCACTGCAGATCTTCTCCTCCTTGATCATTGAGCTGAGCTCCGAAGAACTCAGGGTGCGGACGCTCTAGAAGTTTCGAAAACTGGTCCAAGTCACGCTCAAAGATGAGTTCTCCTCCATTCCCCAACTGATAAAACTTGTTGTACTTCACATCCATCTATAAGAATATAGGATGAGTAAGTTAGTAGAGTGATCAAGTGTGTCAAATTTTATGTATTTTGCAAGAGTTTTTGAGGAACATGAATTTTCATGAAAGAATCATAGTGATAAGAATGGGAATAAGTTTTTTTTGTAAATACTCACTTCCTTTGGTTTTGAAACTAAGTTTTTGATTCAACGTCCAGTCTAACTAGGGTCTCCTATGGTTAGGATGGCTCTGATACCAACTTGTCAACACCCGGATTTTTAATCCTAGATGCCTGTTATGCCATACATCGCAATCCCAGGATTACCATTTTTGCGAGACATAACAGAATTGGATATCACAGTACATCATCCATTACAAACCATACATAAGGTCTTACACAAATAAGGATCTCCCGATCCAGTTCTTAATACAAATCAAGCAGCGGAATAACGTAATAGTAATGATAGCGTAGGCGAATCTCCATCTTCTGGGTCACAGGCAATGCTGACGATGGGAGATGATCCTAGTTGTCGTAACCTTCCTGCGGTCCATCATCCTGATACTCCTCTTCATAGTCTGGCCACGGGAATAGCCAGGGACAAATCCATGAGTACTCTTCAAGTACTTGCAAACTAATACTAACAAGTTAAGGGGGTTTTTGTAGTAGGACACTAAGCTCTAGGGTTGTTTTGCAAAAATCCAGATTTACCTCTACTAAGTTCAGAAGCAAAGAAAGCTAGTTGAAGTTTTATAACACCTAAGTGGGAACTTGAATTTCATATCACAACCCTATTGTGGTCAAGTCAAAGTCTCAATCCATTTCACAAGTCATTTTGAAAACATATGACGGGGGAACAGTATGGCCACTCCAACTCTCCATAACCGCGGACGCGGATATTCGAATAGTTTGACACTCTGCAGAGATTGTACACTTTCACCACAACATTCAATACATCCGTCAGGAACAAATCCTGAATTCACCATACTCAGGTATGCGGATAATCTATCCTAACCTTTCAATTACACGCCCTAGTATAGGCATCTCTCCTGTGAGTTTGGCCTCCCAACCATGACCAACTGTCATCTTGGGTACTGCACAGGTGGACAATCTTCACAAGGTAGCCTCAGCTCAGACCTTGGCCGCGAGGGAATCCATACTAATGTATATTAATTTCCAGTCAAGCCCTACCCAATTTTCGGGTATTGTGGTTGTACGGTAAAATTGGAATGGTATCGCATCCAGACAACCACCAGTTTTATCAAGGGCTAAGGCTCATGCCTCAACATTCTCATCATCCACATCTGGTGTTTGAGAACACATGTCAAAACATTTCAGTAGAATGACTCATCATTCTAGGGTTTTCATAACCATTTTCACCAAGTATTCCCATCTAAAGTTGATCAAGTTTTATGCTTAGCACTAGCATCTACAAGTGGGGGTAAGTACTAATGAGGGGTGGTAAGCAGTGGAGATTAACTAAGTTCAATCTCATGCCTTAGGATGATATCAAGATTATCTAACTTAGGCCAAATTTTATGCTCTTTATGCTACCTTCAATTATCTTTCTAGAATCTACAAGTCACTTAAGTAAACTCTAAGAGAAACTTTGGTAGAGAACATCAAGTATTAAACTTGTAGGTAAAACTAGGATTGGGTATCATCAAAGGTGTCTAACTAGGCATGCTTAAGGCATTGCGTAGGTTATATAACTTTCATAGTTGCAAGTGTTAGCTTGCCTTGTGCAGAGCAGTGGTTGAAGTTCTCCTCAGCTTCTTCCTCGTAGTATCCTCCTTCCTCCTCGTATCCTTGGTTGGTACTAGCGTCTACAAATAAATACGAGGTACACAATCACCAAACAATACTTAACTATTTTCAATCATCACACAAGGGTGTACTATAGATGATCTAGCATCATCACCTATCATTACAAGATTAAAGCATTTGCCTTATTTATTTTAATTTGAGAAAAGTAATTTCTACTCATTGAAAACTACTTAAGATTTAATATTCTCCAACTGAAACATGGGATCATGTTGACACATGTCATCACCACATATTTCAGTACATGGGAATGTGATTTAAAGTGGTGTCACAATTTAATAAGGTTTAACCTTTTTATTTTAAAAAAAAGTGACTAGAAATGCCTATGTGGCATTATTTTATTACTTGAATATTATTCCTGTAGTGAAACCCATATGTTTTTATATATTCTGAAAGGTATGATAAAATGTGATTCTTGAGGGTTGGAATCAACTCAAAAGCTCTTATGGTTGAAATTTGAAAAATGTTTGAATGCAGAAAAGCTTCTAACTTGTTATTTTTACCAAGGTTGATCTACAAATCCAAAAGGTTTGAATCCAACGGGCTTGGATTAAGCTTTTCAGTACCTTTCTAACAAAATTGGTTTCATGCAATTTGGTTCATTAAATCGAGCTGGGTTGATTTTTGAAACTAGGTACAAAACTGTGTTTGAATCAAAATAGAAAAATCTAAATTCAAACTATTGGGTCGCGCGGGAGAGTTTAATAGGCCGACCCAGTGTCACTCCGCAGCGCGAGGCGCAGCTGATAGGGGGGTTCCACCAGTCAGTGGCTCATAACGCGCGAAGCGGTACGGGGCGGTGTGGTTTGTTGGATTAGAAGGGAGATCGACGGCTGAGGATCCTCGTCGACGATGAACATGTCACCGGCGAGCTCGAACCCTAGCGGCTCGGTGGGGTTGCATAGGGGGCATACCAGGGCTCCAGCAGCGACAGCGAGGCGGTAAACGAACGAGTGGTCGACCGCGATCTCAGGGATGGTCGAGGTAGCTCCAGGGGTGGTCGAAGTCAATGGCCCCCTTCTCCTCCAGAGGCGGCCTGCTCCGGCGCAATTCCTGCGAGCTGCTGCTCCTTGTGCTCCGGCTTGAGGGTGGAATGATCAGTGAGGTGAGGGGAGTGGGATGGTGTGCTTCAATTGGCTTGGGGTGGCCTCCTTTTATAGGCTCAACGGCAAGACTGAGAGGGATGTGCAGGCGATGGTGGCGACATGGCTACGGGGGGCTAGCGGCATGGCTGAGGGTGGCGATCGACGAGCGGTCTGCTGGCGATGCTCTAGAGCTTAAATGCGTGCGTAGGGGCGGTGGCAATCGGTCAGGAACATGCGGTGCTCTACGCGGTACCGATGGCGAACTCCGCGGTGTGCGGTGGCTACGGGGTACGGGCGATGAAACGATCATGTCTAGTGGTCTCCTAGGACGGTGGGGTTCATGCTGGCGGGCAGCAAGGGCTCGAGGTGGTCGGGCTAAGTGGATACAGCGCATGCATGGTGGTGCGCGTCGGCATGGTCGACAGCAGCGCGGGCACGACAATCTTGGCGGTTCTTGTCTCTGTCTTTAAGCTAGGGCTGGTCGATAGGGGGCGGTGAGGCATGGGCTACCTCCCAGACAAGGTTGACACAACTAGTTCTTCCTCTAGCTTGCTGTCCACACTGGGGTGGCATGGTGAGGCTCGTCCTGCTCACCATTAATGGCAAGGCAAGCTCACAGTGGTGCTAGATGTTTACAATTGAGCTAGATGATCTACTAAAGACTAGTTGCAACCATAGAGGGAACAAGTTAGGCCAAATCATGATTCTATAGACACGGAGCCGGTACCAGATCATCTTACTTTGGTAAAGAAGCATCCTAAACTAGCTTCCATGTTTATGGATCGATATCGACTGATTGTTGGGTCTTTGTATAAGACACATCAAGTCATATAGAGGATAAAAATGACATGTTGGAGGATCTAACTGATCCTGAACGAAGGAACCAGTTAGCATCTTAGTTAGAGAATGAAGAAAGGAGTAGTCTAAAACCAATCTTCAAAGATATACCTATAGATCCATAATCTTTTACACCATATCCATATTCACCCGTACCAGAACCTACCCATGATCCTTCTTTAGATATGAGGTACAGATTTCCGAGGAATAATCTGATTCAGAACTTCCTATTGAAAATTCTGATGGTTGGAGAATGGGATCACCTAATGGATCCCGAGGTAACCAGATGTCAGTGGATGGTTCTGACAGAGATGTTGGATAATCCAGCTGGATGGGTGCGAGGTATAACACTAAAGAAAATAGCAGGAATACTATATTTCTAGCAAGTCAGGATGAGGAAGAAGATCCTGAGGAGAGGGTATTTGAATCATCAATATCCAATCAGAACCCAGAGAATGTACATTATCTAGTATTTAACTATCTTGCCCAACAGAGCACCTGGGGAGCAACGGAATCTAAGTATTCTGTTGGTAACTCTAGAAATGAGGCTCAGGAGATGCAAGTGGGTGATAGTGATGAACAAGTTTCTTCAGACTTTTTAGCTGAGCTGGATGGAGTCAATGCACTCAGGTTGAGTGATAACTCGAGTCCTGATACTTCAGATACTAAGTACATTCCATCTGGAAGGCCATTTGTTCCACAAACTATGCGACGGACGTCACGTCAACATGGTTGGACTACATGCATGTATAACGAGCGTAGCGGATATTAAGGGCATGGACTACTTAGTAGTAGCAGCTGGTATTGCGTATTGTAGTATGAGAGAATGATGTATCTAAATAAAGGAGGTAGTATCCATATATGATATCGTACCTATATGGTACAAGATTGTAATGACTTTGTACTCACTAAGTTGTTTGTAATGTATAATATGTGAAAGTACATGTTTGGATCTTATTTGGATTTTGTGTTCCATTGTGTGACTAATTCTATGCATGAAGTTGAGCTCAGAACACATGTGCATGATCTAATTATGAGTATTCTCTTTATGTTGCAGGACCAGGGGGTCATGGAATCGGGTGTAGAAACTGAATCCGAACAGCAGCGCATGGAGCGCGAGGCTAAGGAGAAAGCAGATGCAGATGCTGGAAATAAGGGAGCATTACCACCACCACCAATGAAGCCGCTAATGGAGCAGAACTTTATGCAATACATGCAAATGATGCAAGAATCCCACAACAAGTTCATGGAAGAGTTGTTGGGACGAGCAGGAAACCAGAGAGCACCTAATGGTGGAGGAGTTAGTCTATCCAACTTCCAGAATGCAAGGCCATTACCTTTTGCATCAGCTCTAGAACCAATGGATGCAGATGATTGGCTAGCAGATACCGAGAGGAAGTTAAAGACTGTTGGTTGCAATGATGAAGATAAGTTGAGGTATGCAACTGATATGTCCATTTTGCATCACTATTCTATATCATAAATTGCATCTATTCAGTGATATATTTCATATTAAGAGGTGATACTTATGTTGTTTTTGCATGTTGGATGATTCTTCTAGGATGAACTGCCGGAGTCAGGATTCTGATGGAAAAAGCGGTGTCTAGATGCAATTTTCGTGAAGATCAGAAAAATACCAGAAAAACTACAAAAAATCATATTTTCTCAGAAGACGAAGGAAGCCAGAAGGGGAGGCGGAGTTGGGCCACAGGGGGCCCACACCCCCCAGGCGCGGGCCACCCTGGGCCGTGCCTATAGGGGGTGTGACCACCCTGGCCCACCTCTGGCTCCGCCCTCTCACCTATATCTTCTCCTCAAAACCCTAAAGTTAGGGGAGCGACCATAGAAATATTCCGCCGCCTCTGCGGGGTGGAAACTACAGAGAGAGAAAGAGCTCTCCGGCAGAAAGATTTCTGCCGGGGAAATTCCTTCCCAGAGAGGGGAGATCGTCGCCATCAACACTATCATCAAGCTAGACTTCATCGGGATCATCATCATCATCTCCACCAGCACATCAATCACCACTCCATCCCGCTGTAACAATTGTGTTGAATCTTGCATAGTTCTTAGGGGAAACTTTCCCGGTGTTAATTACTATTGTAGTTGATGCTTGTGAGTGGAACCATTGAATTATTGTTTATGTTAAGATTGTTATCCATCATTATATCATCTCTAATCTTGATCCATATGATGTGTCGTGAGTAGTTCGTTTAGTTCTTGAGGACATGGGAGAACTCATGTTGTTAGTAGTGGAATTGTGTTGAGGTATTATTCAATGGTTTAATATTTAAGTTGTGGTGCTATTCTTCTAGTGGTGTCATGTGAATGTCGACTACATGATACTTCATCATTTATGGGCCTAGGGGAATGCATTGTGTATTTGGATACTAATTGTGGGGTTGCCGGAGTGACAGAAACCTGAAACCCCGTTAGGAAACCTTTGCACAAGGGAGTGTAGGATCTCAGAGTTTAAGGCTGTGGTTAGTTTTTTTTTATCTTAACTACTTTATTTTAGTTGTGGATGCTTGCAATAGGTTTAATCACAAGTATGTATTAGTCCAAGTAAGGTCAGTACATTAGCACAAGTTCACCCACACAACACTTATAAAACCAAAGAATATTAATCAACTATATGAAATGAAAGCACTTGACAGTATTCCCATGTGTCCTCGAGAACGTTTAGTCCTCATAAGTATTACCACTGTGTTGTCTTTTGCTAAGAAAGGATTGGGCCACTTGCTGCAATTATTTTCTTTCTATATTTACTTTCACTTTATTTCGTTGCTTAATCAAAAAACCCTAAAAATAAATTTGCTAAGTATTTACAGAGATTTCCTGCTCCATACCACTAGTCAACACCTTATTATCCTAGTTGGGATCGACACTCCTATTTATAGAAAGTACTATGATACACCCCCTATACTTGTGGGTCATCAACAACCCATCTCTTGACTGGATCTGCAGCATCATGGTGGGAGAATCAATTAGCATTGCAACCTCCAGGAAGGGAGTATACCTGGGAGGAGTTTAAACAGAGATTTCGTGAGTATCATGTTCCTGAAAGTGTAATGGAGTTGAAGCGTAGGGAGTTTGAGGAGCTTCATAAAGGATATACCAGTGTCATGAAGTACATCCGGGTGTTCAGTCAACTGTCTGGTTATGCTAAGGATGAAGTGAGCACTGAGGAAAAGAGAAAGAAGCGTTTTCTGCGAGGATTAAATCCATTCGTGAAGATGCAGTTGAGGCTGTCCAACAAACAAACTTCTCAACAGTTGCTCGATGCAGCCATCACCTTTGAAGATGACTATAAGAATGTCCAAGGGGACCGAAGGAAAAGAGCAAAGAAGGAAATGAAGAGGATTTAGGAAAGTAAACCTAAACCTAACCTAGAGTTCAAACCCCAAAACAAAACTTATAACAACAACAAGAACAACAGTGGAAGTCAGTCCAATTCTCGGAGGAATATAATTTGTAACAATTGTGGAATTCCAGGGAATTTCCAGAGAGAATGCAAGAAGCCAGTAGTTATCTATTATGGTTGTGGGCAAAAGGGCCATATCAAGGCATATTGTCCGAGTAAACCACCGGGTGGTTGGCCTAATAAGTGTGGAGGACAAGATAGTGGAGGAAATGGACAGCCCAATCGAGGAGGAAACTTTGTCAAGAACAATAATGGAAAAAAGAGAAGGCCTACCGTTAAGCTGAATTGTGCAACCTTGGAGGAGGTGGATAACTCCGAGCACGCAGTGATAGGTACGCTCAATATCCTTACCAATCCCAGAAATGTTTTATTTGATACCGGTGCAACTACTTCATTCGTATCTGAAGAATTTTGTGATAAGTTCGGGATTAGAAGGGCAGCGTTAGAAAACCCTATGACCGCACTGACGGCAGGGGGAAATGTAGTGGTACACCACATTAAAAAGATCAAGTTATCTCGATCTGTGGTTGTACATACTTTGCGTACCTTTATGTGATTCCTTTGAAGGGAATTTAAGTAGTGTTGGGTATGGACTGGATGACTCAACATGGAGCTCAGATAAATTGTGAAGACAAAACTGTCTCAATCAAGACTCCAAGTGGAGAAAGGATAGTATACCAGGCTGATAAGCACAGTCATATCATGGTTGATCTTCAATTGAACTCAATGAAGGAGGTCAAGTTGAAGGATATTCCTGTAGTAAATGAGTTCCAAGATGTTTTTCCAGCAGAGTTACCAGGAATGCCACCAGATCGGGAAATAGAATTCACTATTGATCTAATACCTGGGACCGCACCAATAGCTCAAGCACCATATAAGATGGGTCCGAAGGAGTTAAAAGAGCTCAAAGAGCAAATTGATGAGTGATACGTCGTAAATGTATCTATAATTTTTGATGTTCCATGCTTGTTTAGTATCCACTTTGCTTTGCTTTGTCTACACTTTGAGGTATTTTTATACGTTTTCTGATGCCACAGTGCCAGTTGCCTATTTTCTGTTGTTTTTGGTTCCAGAAAAGCCAGAAAATGAATATTCTCGAAATTGGACGAGAAAAAGCCAAAGTCAATATTTCATCGAGGAGAACACGGAGCCAGAAGACGAGACGGAGGAGGGCCATGAGGGCCCCACACCCCATGGCCGCGCGGCCAGGCCTGGCTCGCGCCTGGGGGGTGCGGCCGCCTCGAGCACGCCCTCAGTCTCCCCCTTCGCCTATAAGAAGACACCGATACCTAAACCCTAAGGACCCGATCAGATCTCCATGAAAAAGTCTATAGCCGCCGCCACCATCGTCCCTAGATTTGAGGGGGGGGGATCTGAAGCTCTTCCTGGGACCCTGCCAAAGGGGAGAGATCATCCCAGAGGCCTTCTTCATCACCATGCCAGCCTCCGCTATGATGTGTGAGTAGTTCCACCTTGGACTATGGGTCCATACAGTAGCTAGATGGTTGTTTATCCTCCTTTGTGCTATCATGTTTAGATCTTGTGAGCTCCGTTCATGATTAAGATCATATTCGTAATCATGCATGTTTTGTTTGCAGGGATCCGATGGATATTGAGATTACTATGTCAGATTGATTAATGGTTTTATCTTATTGATTCTATCATGTCTGTGTTGTTTGAGATCTTGCATGCTCTCCGTTTCTAGTAGCTATCTTGGCCAAGTAGATGCTAGTGACTCCAAGAGGGAGTATTTATGCTCGATAGTGGGTTCATGCCTCTATTGAATTGCGGAAGTGATACGTTGAAAACGTATCTATAATTTTTGATGTTCCATGCTTGTTTTATATCATTTGTCTTATGTTTTGTCTACACTTTGAGGTATTTTTATACACTTTCTGGAACTAACCTATTGACAAGATGCCATAGTGCCAGTTGCCTGTTTTCTGCTGTTTTTGGTTTCAGAAAGCTAAAAAATGAATATTCTCGGAATTGGACGGGACAAAAACCAAAGTTCATATTTTTCCTTGAACGATACAGAAAATCAAAGACGAGACGGAGGAGGACACCAGGGTGGCCACACCCTAGGTGGGCGCAAGCCCACACTGGCCACGCCCACAGGGTGTGTGGGCCCCCTAGACCTCCATCGACCTTGCCTCCTTCGCTTATAAGAAGCCCTCGACTCAGAAACCCTAAATGAAACGACCAAAAAGCCATGAAAAGTTTCGCAGCGCTACTGCCACCGAAGGGGAGATTCGGGGGACAGAAAGTCTCTGTTCCGGCACCCTGCCGGGACGGGGAAGTGCCCCCGGAGCCATCTTCATCGATCTCCATCACCATCTTAATCACTATTTCTGATTCCCATGATGAGGAGGGAGTAGTTCTTCCTCGAGGCTAAGGTCTCTACCGGTAGCTATGTGTTCATCTCTCTCTCTATGCATGATCTTGTTGTGGTCATGAGCTTTGTAATCAAGTAGATCTAACTTGCTACTCAAGTGCTTTAATAGATCTCTAGCTCTCCCCACGTGTGTGTAAGTGATAGCGTGCATACCGTGGTGGCACTTAGGCTAGAGGTTACATAAATACTCGTCGTGCTTTAATAGATCTATGATTTCCCCACGTGTGTGACAGTGATAGCGTGCGCGCCGTGTGTGGCACTTAAGCTAGATTACATATATATTCATGAGTTATTTGGAGTTGGATATATTTATGAAGTTGTGGTGTTTGTTGGAACCATCTAGCGCTCAAGGTGATAGTGTGGGGTTATCTAGATGGGGAAGGCAGACTTTGAGGAGTGCTATCATAGCCCTACCATGGATTAGAGTGTCCAATCGGAGAGTAGTCAAGAGTAGTATCATGAAGACATTATATTTATATGAGAGAGTGTTCACTAGTAAAAGTATGATCCCTAGGCCTTGTTTCTAAGCATTGAAACACCGTTTGCATCTAGATCTGTTGCATGTTTGCTTGCTTCCATCTTTATTTCAGTTTGCTTTTAGTCTCTCCCACGTCAACAACAAGTCAGAAGCTATTTTCTGGCACTGTTACCACTTGTATTTCACTATCTCTTTGCCGAACTAGTGCACCTATACACCTGACAAGTGTATTGGGTGTGTTGGGGACACAAGAGACTTATTGTATCTTGATTGCAGGGTTGCTTGAGAGGGATAACTTTGACCACTTCTTCCCTTAGTTTGATAAACCTTGGGTAATCCACTTAAGGGAAACTTGCTGCTGTTCTACAAACCACTGCACTTGGAGGCCCAACAACTGTCTACAAGAATAGAAGTGCATAGACATCAGGAAGTGATAGAAATCTCTAAGGTTGTAGATGTGATGTTGCCACTGGGGAGAAAACAACGATCTTTTGTTCATGGAACAATTGCATTGTTTACTTTACACACCTTGCTTAAAGCAGTTATCCGTTGCTTGCAACTTAATACTGGAGGGGGTTCGGATGATAACCTGAAGGTGGATTACTAGTCATAGATGCAGTTGGATGGCGTTCTATGTATATTGTTGTAATGCCCAATCGAATCTCATAGGATCATGAATGTCTAGTATTGCAATGTTATGCCTTGCTCAATCCTATCAATTCCCCCGCTGTAATTTGTTTACCCAGCATGTTATGTTGTTTATCTTAAGGAGAACACCTCTAGTGAACTATGGACCCCGGTCCAATCTTTACCATTGATACATCTTCCACTGTTACTGTTTACTTTCTGCAAGCCACCATTACCTTCCAGACCATACATTTAATCCTTTGTTTTCAGCAAACCGGTGAGATTGACAACCTCACTATTCGTTGGGGCAAAGTCTTGAGTTTGTGTTGTGCAGGTTTCCAAGTTGCTAGCAACATCTTTGAGTCGTTTCCTTCCTCTTACTGGTTCGATAACCTTGTATTCATACTGAGAGAAGACTTACTGCTGTGCTCATCATACCTTCCTCTTAGGGTTTCCTAATGAAGCTCTATAGTGATCTGGGCCGCCATCAACGAGTTTTGTGGCGCTGTTGCCGCGGAGGCTAATGACGGCTTCACAAGGGGAGTCCTTCACAACCTTTCTTTTTTACTTTGTTTTTGTTTTGCTTAGTTTCTTTTTCCTTGTTTTGTTTGCCTCTTTTTATCAAAAATTCCAAAAAATTAGTTTCATTTGGTTTGCTTTTTATTATAAAAAACACACAAAAATTAGTTCCTACTTTAGTTGCTACCATGTCTGGTGTTGCTCCAATCACTGTGTCACCTTTGGAAAGGATCTTTACTTTCAAACAAGCAAGTGAAGAGAGTTTCAAAGAAGCTTGGTCTAGAATTTCTGATTTACAGGAAAAAACTAAGCCTCAAATGAGTATAGGCCTAGTTATTAGCAGTTTTTATCATGGTCTTGCTCTTTGTTATAGATATGCTTTGGATGCTGTAGAAGGGAGAGATATTTTTCAATGTAATGAGAATGAAGCTTTGGATGCCATAAATAACTTGATTACAATTTGTAATATGCCTAGCAAGTCTGATTGTTCCTTTATAAATATCTATGCTAGGTTGAACACTCTTGAGACTAGTACAGTTGCTTTGAAAGATTGCTATAACATGCTTAGAGAGCACCATGATTATGTTCCAATAAATTCTGAGCCTTAAAAATGGTTTCCTACAATAAAAGTTGCTATAAATAGTGAAACTTTTGATGCTCGTTGTGATATCATGTCTAAATTTTGTCTTATGCCTAAAGATATCTATGAGCCTTTGAATCTTTGGGGACTTTCTAAAGGAGGATAAGAAATATCTCTGTCGTGTTGGTGACACGGCAGATGCCATGGGTAGGCTAAAGTATGGGGCCAATGGATGCTAGAGGGATCCGGGGAGGGAAGATGTAGTGATTTGTACACTCAACAAATCTGTAAGTAGGCCTTTATTTCTCTTCTCAAGAACTACAAGTGCTCCTTGAGCTGTCTCACAGAGAAGAAGAAACTATTACACGAGCCTTACGGCGTAGAATGAATCGATCCCCCTCTCAGGAGCCGCGCACCCCTTATAAAGGGAACCCTTGGATCCTTCTAGGGCTGACGTGGCAAGCATATCCTTGGAATATGCTTGTCCCAAAAGGGTAAATCGACGGCCTCCTTTCCCTGTCCCCCTTCTATCGGCGGCAATGTTCCAGAAACCTTCACATGCACGCCTCATGCCTCCTCACTGTCACCTCCGTGACGTTTGTCTGCCCTTCTGCTGCTCTGCTCTTGTCCTTTGTGCTTGGCTCTGTCTAGATTCCTCTTAGATAGTGACTAGGGTTTGACTTTAGGTACCTCCTTCTCCTGCAAGCTTCATGTTATTTGGCCTTATCTCGCATAACTCGGCTCGGCCTCCACCTGCATTCTAGTTAGTCAGACTCATTCGGCCGACTTAATTCATATGTCGGCCGGATAAGGTGTTACTCATCCTACATTCGTCATGGCCTTGCTTATCTTGCCCGAGTCTTACATGATTCGGCCAATACAATCAGTAATTCGGCTTAAGATAATGGAGACTCCTTTCGTCATTCCCCTGTCTTGACCCTATCCGGTGTCACCCCCCCAAGATTAGTCCCCGAAGCTGGTGCGGCCCTACCGGAAACCTCGGCCGGGCCACATCAGTTTCCCGACATTATTCTCTCTTTCTTTTTGAGTTATTTCTTTCTGTTCGAGGTATCCACGTAGCTTCTTGGGTACGCCTCTTCCTACGTGTACCACTCATCATTGCTCTTATAGTTTATTGTTCCTCTATAGTGTCCACTGACAAGCTACAGTGATTACTGCGCCCATCGCGTCAGCGTAGTGACGCCTCGAGTACCGCATCGGTCAGTAGGCCTGATCCTCTCCTGTGCCGTGTGGCTCCACTAGCTGCGCACGGTTTCGCGATACACGCGATTATGTGGGTATCGTGGCGTAGCCACGATCTCACCATGGTTACCGTCGCGCGGTTATAAAGAGGGGAGAGGGGTTTGGGCAGTTCACTTTTCCCCTTCTGCTCTCCCTCATCTTCTTCCTCGCGCCGCCGCTCTTCTGCGCATTCCGGTGCTCTCGCCATCCTCGTCCTCCTCGACGGTTAGGCCGCTGTTCTCCGGCTCCTGCGACCTCGCCGCCGTGCTCTCGTTCCGGTGCTCTCGTCGGTGAGTTTTCCAACTGTACCGCCGCTAGGTCATCGTGCTAGGAATCCCTATGTTTCCTAGATTCCCCGCGGCGGTTCTTCTTTTGTTCTGCCGCCGCGCTTGTTAGCACCACGACGGGGACCTGTACCTCTAGGCCCTTCTCTGCCGCTAGTTTCTCCTCCGTCGACTCCTCCGACGAGCCTATGTCTAGCTCTGCTAGCGGTGCTCTCGTTGGGGAAGATGATTTTGCATCCGGTCCAGAGCGTGGTTCCTGGCAGGGCTCCTCCGTGACCCGCCGATAGATAGAATGGTTAACTAGGACGCGCCGAATTCCTGCTGAGGTAAGTTGTCGCTTACCCGACAAAGAATCCTCGCCTGTAATTAACGAGGGTGAGTACGTGGTTTTTATGTCTCATTTTGCTCGGGGATTCGGCCTCCCTCTTAGCGACTTCGCCAAGGATTTCCTCGATTACTTCGGCCTTCAGCCGCATCATTTGCCGGCTAATGTCGTTGCCTCTCTGTCGGCTTTTATCTCGGCCTCAAAGGGGTACTTCGGCCTCTGGCCTTCCGTACATGTCTGGTCCAAGTTTTTCCAGATCCGAACTAATGTAGTGCCGGACAAATCCCCTTCATCCTTCCGAGAAATCTCTCACTCAATGCGGGGCCGCGTCCATAACACCCCGGAGAAACTCTGAGTTTCCCCGTGTCGTCGGCCTGGAATCTTGCAAGAAATGGCATAGATCTTTTTTCTATGTCAAAAATACTGGGAAGGAGGACAAGATTCGGCTCCCAGCTTTTTCTATCGGTCCCCCCTCCAAGAAGAACTAGAACTATAATCCAAGGAAGTCCAACGCCCTTGCCGAGGCATTCGAGATCCGGCTCAAGGAACTGATTCGTTCCAGGCTTCGTGGTGAAGACTTGATGACCGCTTTCATCAGCAGCCGAATCTGCCCCTTCCAGCTCCTATCTCACAAACTCTGTTACATGAGCGGACCTCTGGATCCCAACCGGGTTTCCACGGTCGATCTTGATGATTATCTCATATAAAAACGCGTTCGGGCTATCTTCAAGACCGATATGCCGGAGGAATGGAAATGGGGATTGAAGCCCTTTACTGGCAAGAATCCCCCTCCTCAGGTGAATTTAATCATTAGTGTTACTCTTCCATGCTGCTTTCTTGAGCGTTCTTTTACTTATTCTAACCTATTTCTCTCGCAGAGATTTATAGAGTAGAAGACGGAAGACGCCGAGGTATTGGCTCTTCCTTGGACCGCTGACCGTAATACTCCGGATACTGGGTAGCCTGACTCAGAGGAGTTTGTCCCTAAGTCGGATTCTGCTCCCGTTCGCATCCGGACTAAGACCTCGGCTCGCGCAGATGAAGGTGACTCGGACGACGTCCAAATTCTCTAGGTAGTCGTCGCGGTGCCCATCTCTTACGCATTTCCGGCTCCTTCTTTCCGAGCTAACCAAGCTTGTCAGGTGCACGATGCCGAGCCTCTTGCTTCCGAGGCTCTTGTTGCACTGAAGAAGCGCCCCGCTTCGACGGATCCTTCCGAAGCCGCTCCCAAGAAGCAGACCAAGAAGTCGGCCCAGCATATCCCGAAGCGCAAAACTATGCCCGGAGTCGCTGGGTGAGTTTATTTCTACTTGTATTCTTCGTTTTCTCTTTCCGTTTCCGATTCGTCTTTTATCACCTCGTAGAGCCCCTCTTTCAGCAAAGCCGAGCGGTCCTAGCATGACGACTCATACCTCGTCCGAGTTCTCCCCCTCCTCCGGAGGATATTCGGGTTCCCAGCCCCTCTCGCGTTGATTCTCCTCCCGCGCCAACCAACATAACGCCTCACCTGATGAGCCTATAGCTCCCACTATTTCTGCCGACGTAACCCATGTGCCAGACCAGCCAGATCAACCTGCTGTCTCTCGTGAGACAGCCGAGGTTTCTCCCATCGACCCTTTGACCACTACAGTTCCAGTTCCTACTCCAACTCCTACCAAGGATACCACCACTTCAGTCCCTTCGGAAACTACAGTTCCCCTGCTGCCAAGGATGTGGTTCCTGATGCTGCAGGTGTTGCCCCTGCCGAAGTCCCTAGTAAGGGCAAGAAAGTCGTTGTTACTAAGCCGTCGGCATCTCAAAAAGGGCCAACAAGCTCTTCTCAGCCCGGCATCGTTGAAGCTCTTTGCAAAGGAGCTTCCTCTGCTAAACCTGGCGTCGTCCCTGCTGCCGACACTCAACTTACTCTTCACAAGAGTCTGGCAACAACGGTAGTTACGCAATGGGCTCGAGGTAAGGTGCTGACCTGTACTGGGAGCGGGAACAGCCTCGGCTCTTTGGTGGAGTATGCAATAATTGGAATGTCGCCGATCAACTTGAAGGCAATCCGAGTAGCCAACCATTTTAGCTTTCCGACATCAGCAGTCGTTTGCACATGGCTGCTAAGATTGTCCTTGATAGCGACAAAATGAATGAGGTAAGCACTTCCGTTGATACTTTGTCTATTATTCAGATGATATTATATACACACTAGTCCCCGAAGCTTGCAACCGAATAATTTGTTGTTCGTTTGGAAGCTTTGTCAGGCTTCAAATGCATTACTTGCTAAGTCAATTTTCTTCATGACTCGGATTAAACGTGGTCCATTCATATCCGAATTAAGTTTTGCTTGATCCAGATCTGTTTTAGATCTGAATTTCCAGCCACCTAGATCCGAGTTAAGTTTTGCTTGATTCGGATTTGCTTTAACGTTGAATATCCAGCCACCTAGATCCAAGTCAATTTATACATGATTCGGATCTGCTTCAACTTTGAATATCCAGCCACCTAGATCCGAGTCAATTTATACTTGATTCGGATCTGCTTTAACTCTGAATATCTAGCCACCTAGATCCGAGTCAATTTATACTTGATTCGGATCTGCTTTAGCTCTGAATATCCAGCCACCTAGATCCGGGTCAAGTCTTGCTTGATTCGGATCTATTTTAGCTTTGAATATCCAGTTTTGTAACTTACTTTTGTATTCAGGTTGCCCATGATCGGTGGACAGCCGAATTTCAAAGGTTGCTCTTCGCACACAAGAAATTGCAAGAAAAATATGAGAAGGTTGTTCCTGTTGTGAACAAAACTGGTAATTTAACTAATCCATGTACTATTCCTTAGGTTTCGTAATATTTTTAGTTTTTCGTGCTAATTAACTTTCTGCTGACGCGCAGCCAATATTAATAACCTGAACACTCGCCTAACCAAGAAAGTTGCCGCTCTTGAAGGTTAGTTATTCTTTTGTCTTTTGATTTGTTGACTTTTGTTTTAGGTAAATCCTGGGTTTCTTATAACCTTCCGGATTTGGTACAGCCGAGTTACAAACACTTGAAGTGTCGCATCAAGAATGCATATCCATGCCTAATACGATGCTGCATTTTTTAGAACAAGCCGCCACTCATTCGACGCAACTTAAAGAAAAAGGATGATGAGATAACTCGGTTACGCGCCGAGGTTGAATCCCTCAAGCTTTCCCAAAAGTCTCAGTTGGAAAAGGTTGATCAGGAGTTCTCTGAAGAGAAGAATCGATTAAGTCTGTAGTTGCAGAAAAACAAGGAACTTCTTGATGCTGCTGAGCTGAAGAATCGGGCGATGAGCGAGGAAATTACTCGCTTTGAGAAGAATAGGGCCGACTGGTCCCAGGATCTTCATAAAATGCTGAATTATATTCATCGTAAGTCTCTATTCCTTGCCGACTTATGCTTTTCTTTTGCTCATCTAATCTTATATGGTGCCTTTACTTGTAGATCATTTCCCCGAAGCCAAATCGGTGAGCTCCAAGGCAGTGGTTACTGCTCGCGCTCGCCGAGGTGTTCCTGTTACCTCGAATCAGGAATACTGTATTGAAGACTTTCTGATTGCGGTTGGCGCTGCCATTGGTCCAATGAAAGTTATGGAAAGGGATTTGGTGCAAGCAGCTATTCGAGCCTACCATGTTCTTTGGCCGAATTCGCCGGATGCTGATGAAGTTGAAGTTCTTGTGGAGAGATTGATGACATCTAAGACTCAACTCAACCTTTGGAGGGAATCCGCCGGAAGGGCTGGTGCTAATATGGCGCTTACAGCTGTTTTGTCTTGGTACGAGGATATTTCTCTCGATACCTTGATAAATCTGCGCACTGGCTCCCCTTGGATCGAGGACCCGGCGTTCGTTGCTCATTGTCAAGCCCGTGCCTTCCAGCTAATCGAGTACACTGACGTGCATAACTGGATCGAGGGGCCGAGTTTTCTTTCCAATTCGGCTGATGACGCCGAAGATGAAGATCCATCTGGTGAGTCGGAGGGTGCGTCGGCTAATGCCCATGATTCAAATGATAGCTCGGATGGGAGTGACGACACACGATCATCCTCCAAGGGAACCGAAACCTCTCGAGCCCAAGTTGATGCTCCTCAGCAGCCGGGGCTTGCCTCAAAAGGTACTATGACTCCTGTTGATGCCGAGGTAACTTCTGCTGAGGCGCCAGGAACCTCGGAGCGCCCAGTTCCTGAAGATACCCTCCAGAAGGAAACCAAAGTTACTCCTCCTACGCCAGAGATACCCGTGCCCGATGCTCCTGACAATGCTACTGCCCCTGCTAAGGGTGATTTGGCCTCCACCGGTGTCTAGGCCCAAAAACTCTTATTTATTTTAAGTCCCCGGTATGCCGGGTGTATGATGTCTGTGAAACAACTGTCCATCTTTTGGTGCGGTTTGAACCTTTTTGCCTTGTGCCGCTGAGGCATTGGTGATGGTAATTATTGTCATTTCATCTAAGTGAATCTATCTGCTTCACATCTTTGCTTTGCCCAATTTTAATTTCGTAAAGCCGGATCGCATTCTCCCATATGGCTGACCTTCATTCGGCATCCATATTGCTTGCCTTCTGTAAATTTGGTTGTATAGTTGTTGTTTTCACAATTTCTACTTGAAGTACAATGCTCTAATCTCATAGATTGGCTTGTATCCCTTACTACACTTCGACTTGCTGAGGTTGTTACCCTTAGAATACGAGTTATGATCAGCAAATTGGGGTAGTCCCCGAGTCACTGCTTGAGGTGCCGAGGTTTAATACATAATTCAAAATGAGAAACAATCATGGGGCAGTCCCCGAGTCACTGCTCGAGGTGCCGAGGTTTAATACATAATCCGAAATAAGAAATAACATGACGCAGTCCCCGAGTCACTGCTTGAGGTGCCGAGGTTTAATACATAATTTAAAATAAGAAATAACATGGTGCAGTCCCCGAGTCACTGCTCGAGGTGCCGAGGTTTAACACATGCTTGATACTCCAATTTGGTGCGTCACATCACGACGTGCAATATATGGCTTTTAAGTGTAGAACGGGCGAAGTAAGGCTATGTTTCACGGTCTTTTTGATTCGTCTCCGGCTTTGTTTGCCTTGTTATTTTCTAGTGACTGAGCGTCGATCAGGTAATATGCATCATTGTGCAATGATTTACTCACGATGAATGGTCCTTCCCATGGAGGTGAGAGTTTGTGCATGCCGACTGTGCGTTGCACTAGACGAAGAACCAAGTCTCCTTCTTTAAAAACTCTCGGATTGACTTTTTTGCTGCGATATCGTCTGAGATTTTGCTGATAAATAGCTGATCTTCACAATGCCAATTCCCTTGCTTCTTCTAGAAGATCCACATCGTCTTGCCACGATACTTCGTTTACCTCGGCAGTTGTGTACTGGATTACTCTTGGCGAGTCATGCATTATGTCGGCTGGAAGCACAGCTTCTGCCCCATATACTAGAAAGAATGGGGTGTACCCTGTCGATCTGTTTGGGGTGGTCCTGAGGCTCCACAATACTGCTGGAAGCTCCTCAATCTAGCATCCTGCCGACCTTTGTAGTGGTTCGATATGCCGGGGTTTTATTCCTAACAATACCAGTCCATTTGATCTTTCTACTTGCCCATTTGATGCCGGGTGAGCCACCGAGGCAACATCCAGTCTTATGTGTTTCTCTTGGCAGAACCTGGCAAAGGCTCCTTCAGCGAAGTTTGTGCCATTATCCGTGATAACACTGTGTGGATACCCATATCTCAGGATAATATCTTTGAGGAATTTTACCACTGTGGGTCCATCATATTTTCTTATTGGTTTCACTTCGATCCACTTTGTGAATTTGTCCACCATGACTAGAATGTGAGTCATTCCGCCTCGGGCCGGCTTGAACGGGCCTACCATATCTAAGCACCACACAGAAAATGGCCAAGTGATTGGTATTGTTTTTAACTCGGAAGGAGGCAGATGTATCTTGCTGGCGTATCTCTGGCAACCATTACATTTTCTACTAATTCCTTTGCCTCCTTCAACGCGGTCGGCCAATAAAATCCATGCCTAAATGCTTTGGCCACTAGGGCTCTGGATGAGGCGTGATGCCCACATTCTCCCTGATGTATATCCAGGAGTATTTCCCGCCCTTCTGCCGAGTCAATACATCGTTGTAGTACGCTCATGACACTTCTCTTATATAGCTCATTGTTTATGATTGTGTAGGCTTTTTCTCTTCTCACTATTTGTCTAGCCATGACCTCATCACTCGGCAAGATTGCCTCTTTAAGGAATGAAAATATGGGTTGCGCCCATATCGGCGTGATTTTCTCTGGGTTAGTTTCATTGTCGATTTCCATATTTTCCACCGACATAACCGCTTTGGGATTTTCCGTGTTTACTCATGTGTCGGCCGGGTTCGCCCTTATAGAGTTCGGGTCATACTCTTTGTCAATTTCCATTGGCACATTTCCTTCTATCAGCTCTGCCGAGATACGAATTGACTTGGATTCTGGCGAAGGTGTGATTGATGGTTTTCTCAGGTGCTCCAGGGCAATGCCCGGGGGAATTGATTGCCTAGTTGATCCAAGTTTTGACAGTGTGTCTGCAGTGTCATTTTCCGCCCGAGGTATGTGGTGAAACTCGCACCCATCAAAATAACCACTGATTTTTTGCACATGAAACCTATATAGGGCCATATTTGCATCCACTGTGTCCCAATTGCCTGATACTTGCTGTACCACCAGGTCTGAATCCCCATAGCATAGGATCCGATGTATTCCAATCTCTTTTGCCATTTTTAATCCATGGACGAGCGCTTCATACTCGGCCACATTGTTTGATGCAGCGAAATGTATCTGCAGTACATATTTCAGCTGATCTTTTTTTGGCGAAGTTAATACTATTCCTGCCCCTAACCCATTTCTCAGCTTGGATCTATCAAAATGCATTGTCTAATAATTCGGATTTGGCAATGGGGGCTCATATTGTACCTCGGCCCAATCCACAAAGAAGTCGGCCACTGCCTGAGATTTGATCGCATCTCGCCTATCAAATTGCGGAGCATATGGTGATAACTCGATTGCCCATTTTGCTATTCGGCCACTTGCATCTTTGTTGCTCAATATCTCGGCTATGGGCGCTTCACAAATCACTTTTATCGGATGTTCTTTGAAGTAATGTTTGAGTTTTTTCGCCGACATGTATACTCCATAAGCCATCTTCTGGTAGTGCGGGTAGTTTTGCTTTGAGGCATATAATACCTCACTTAGGTAATATAGCGGACTTTGTATTGACTTATCCCCTTCATTCCGCTCCACGACAACCACGTCACTTACCACTCTGTTAGTGGCGGCTACATATAGTAACATAGGTTCTTTTGACAATGGAGAGGCCAAGATCGGTGCTGTGACCAACATCTTTTTTAACTCATGAAATGCATTATCAGCCTGTGGTGTCCAGATGAATTTATTATATTTTTTCATCAATTGATATAGAGGTAATGCCTTTTCCCCTAGCCGACATACGAATCGACTCAGCGAAGCCAGGCATCCCGTGAATTTTTGTACATCGTTCAGACACTTTGGCAGTTCCATTCTTTCAACTGCTCGGATTTTAGTTGGATTTGCCTCTATACCTCGGTTGGACACGAGGAAACCGAGAAATTTTCCAGCCGGCACACTGAAGGTACACTTTTCCGGGTTAAGCTTCATTCAGAATCTTCTCAAGTTTGCGAATGTCTGCCGAATATCATCAAGGAGCGTTTTTCTCTATTTGGTTTTTATAACCACATCGTCTATATACACTTGTACATTTTTCCCTATCTAGTCATGTAGACACTTTTGCATGCATCTTTGGTATGTTTCTCCTGCATTACGCAGGCCGAATGGCATGGTGGGATAGCAATAAGCCCCGTATGGGGTAATAAACGCAGTCTTTATTTGATCGACCGGATTTAACGGTATCTGGTGGAAACCAGAATACACGTCTACAAATGACAACAGCTCACAACCAGCGGTCGAATCAATGACTTGGTCTATCCTAGGTAAAGGAAAAGGATCTTTGGGACACGCCTTGTTGAGGTTCGTGTAATAGATACACATTCGCCATACGACGGCTACATTCGGGTCATCCTTTTTCTTTTCTACTAACACCGGATTTGATAGCCAATCCGGATGAAGCACTTCCATGATGAACCCGGCCGCAAGGAGCCGAGCTATCTCATCCCCTATTATTTTTCTCCTGTCTTCGGCAAAGCGACAGAGAGGTTGCTTCACCGGCCTTGCTCCTGGACTTACATGCAAAGAGTGCTCAGCCAACTCCCTCAGCACACCTTGCAGGTCCTGGGTCGACCATGCAAAGATATCCCGATTCTCACGGAGGAAGTTGGTGAGTTCGCTTTCCTATTTGGCATCGAGGCCAGCTCCAATTGTGATGGTGCGATCTGGGAACTACTCATCTATCTGGATCTTTTTCGTCTCTTTAGTCGGCTGGAAAGAGACACTCCCATGCGGGTTGGATAATGCCGGCATATTCAGCCGTGCTGACTGAGCCAGAGCTGCTACTTACTGAATCTTTCTTTTTTCCCTTGCAATTACCAATGACTCAGCCAGGTTTGATCCGGCTGAAGCACATTCCATTGATTTTTTGTAATCTCCGGCTACTGTTATTACCCCATGAGGCCCGGGTAGCTTCATTTTCAAGTAGGTAATGTGGCAGCTGCTCATGAATTTAGCTAGTGCTGGCCGTCCGAGTAAAGCGTGATAGCAACTTTCTCGGTCCACCACCTCAAACTCCAAATTCTCCGCTCTGCAATTCTCCCTTGTGCCGAATAATACATCTACTCGGACCTTCCCAATGGGTTCGCATGAGAGACCCAGTACTATTCCATGGAACGTGGTTCTTGTGGACTGTAGCATATTCTGTGCTATTCTGAGTTTATGCATTGTGTCTTTGTACATAATGTTGACACTACTTCCATTATCAATGAGTACCTTTGATAATTTCACATTGATGCTAGGCCCGACAAATGTCGGATCTAGCACCAGTGCATACGACCCTGGGTTCGGCATTATCTTCGGGTGCTCCCTTATGCTCCAGGTTATCTCTTGATCTGACCATGGTACATATCTCGGTACTGCTGGCATAACTGCATTCACTTCCATATGTCGGCGCTGTACGCTCTGTCTATCTTGCTGTTCTGTTGTGAACACACAGTACGACTGGTGATGTTCCCTGTAATCATTACGCCCATTGTTCCCGGGGTTTGCTCTTCCGTCTTGATTTTGATTTACCACTTGATGTACCGCATCCCTCCGGTCCGAGTTATCATATCTCGGAGGGGGCGGTGGTAACATTAACTGCCGCGCGTTTGCTCCGGTTAGCTGTGGCTGCTGCTGGTGCGCTTGCTGAGAAGACGCTTGCATACCCGCCGGGCTTCCCATTGCATTTTTCATCCAAGCGCATTGGCGAGTTGTATGATTAACCGGCTTGGACGGATTTGGAGTGTGGAACTTACACGGTTGATCCAGCATGGATTCAAACGTGTATTTAGGCCTTTCCTGCCACTGCTTCTTCTGTTCTGGTGTCCACTGTCTTTTCCCTTCATTCCTCGGCGTCCACTGCTGATGACCATTTTTCTGTCGCTGATTGGTCCCATGACTCGGCTGATCCTGCACAACCGCTGCCACCTGATTGGGAGCATATCGGTTATCTGGCCTCTCTTCTCTTCTCCTGCCTCGGTATTCATTGCGCCACGATGATCCGGCTGCATCCCTGGCATATTGATCTTGGTGCTCCCGATGCTCTGCCGACATCAATTCTGGTTGTGTCGGATCCCCTAGAGCATAAGAATCTGCTATCATGATGGTTTCTGCCATCGTGGTTGGCATATCTCTTTGCAACCTCTGCCATAACACACTTCCATATCGGCAGCCCTGAGCAAACCAAGCTATCGCTTGAGATTCTATGACCCCTTCACATGAATTTCTTAGGTTACACCACCGAGTCAAGAACTCCCTATCTGTTTCATTTGGCTTTTGCTTGCACATTGCGAGCTGTTGAGGCATGTTGGGTCTCTTATACGTACTGGTGAAATTGCTGACAAACATTTCTTCAAAATCTAACCAACAGTTGATACTACCTATTGGCAGATTCTTTAGCCAAACTCGGGCTGGTCCTTCCAGCATCTGCGGGACGTATCTCACTGCCCATCGTAAGTTTCCAACTGCTATTTTCACTGCCGTGGCATAGTTAATTAACCAATCTTGTGGTTTTGTGCTCCCATTGTATGTTTTTGTGCCTCTTGCCAATTGAAAGTTTGGCACGGACGGTTCGCCCATGATCCGAGGTCCGAAGCACGCCGGACCAGGCGGACCTTGTTCCTCCAATAGCTCGGACCGATATAACCTGTCCAGTTTCAGTCTTGCGTCAGTTGATGGCAAGTTTCTATAAATGACCCTCTCTTGCATTCCATAAAGGTTATGTCCACCGTGCTCTGCATGCTCGATATCCGAGTAACCATCATTGTATCTATCATTTGCTTGATTACGGTGAGCTGGTCTCGCTTATCGTTTTTGCCGAGGCTCATACCTCGGCTGAGGATCTTGTGGAAGGTTCCTCCTTCCTTCTGCCGGGTTATGGGTTTTGTGGTTTACCCTTCCGAGGTTCCCATGCTCTCTGTTTGCACGACCGAGGTTTCTATCCCCACCGTTACCTCGGCTACCATTGCCCCTGTTCTCATTGAACTTCTCGGCTACTGCCGGGTCATATGGGACAATCTGCTTATTTCTTTTTCCCGAAGTCACTGCCCTATCTCTTCGTGCATTGTTTTCAGGTGAGGAAGCTGCTGCCGCAGAAAGTGCAGGGGCTGCTCCTGCCGAATGAACCATGCGCGAGGCTCCTGGCCTTGCCGGGTCAACCTTAAGAATTTCCTCATTCTGCTGTTTTGCGATGCACACCAGCTCATTTACTCTTTCTTGTTGTTTTTGCCGAGCTTCCCCGCTTAATCCTTCCAACTCCTGGGCTGCGGCATTTGCCTCCCTCGGGTTCTTTGCTGGGGTACTATACCTTGACAAGCCTGGATCGACCGAATCATCTGGAGGAGCCTCATGTTCTTTGTTGAGATCATTCATGAGGTTCTTTCCTCTTAACCCAATTCATCTACTCGCTCAGGAGCCACATCTAGCTTGTTTGCCCTAGCATATTCTCGCAGGGTCCTATTTAAGGATTCTCGCAGGGCCGACACCTTTTTTGCCTCTTCCAGCACTTTATGTCTAGTTTCTTCTAACTCCACCTGTGCGTTAGCCGGATCAAGTATCGGTGCCATAGGCGTAGTTAGATTGTCTATAGTTGCCTGAAGGATATTTTCTGGCCTCTCCAGAGGTGGCCATCTTACCCTTGCCGCCTTCGGGGTCACCTCCTGCACCTCAGCTGACTTGGTTGCTGGTGGATCTACCTCGGTGGGCTGTGGGACTGCTTGCTTCATGGCCTTCTGTGCTCCTATTGCCAGGTCCCTGCTTGGTCCGGCACCCGCTCCCGCTGCTGGTGCTGCGGCCGTCAACATCACATCGACGCTACCAACGGGGCGTGCGCCACGCGTACCGCCAGCAACATGGAGGGGAGGCTCTCCTGCCTCGATGACTCGGTGAGGGTAGACGCAGGACGTGTCGATGCTGACGTAGACCTTGTGTGCGCCCAGATTGATGAAGACGCCGTTGCGCGGAGGTGCTTTCCTCCTAAAGCTACCAGCGTTATCACTGACATAGTCCCAAAGATCAAATGTCTGGACTAAGCCAGAGACAACCTGCTCGCCGGTGTGGATGAAGTTTCCCGTCCGGATCTTGACTCCAGCTAGCACCGCTGCTGGCCCCATGATGGGCGCCAACTGTCGTGGTGGTGACATGGCAGATGCCATGGGTAGGCTAAAGTATGGGGCCAATGGATGCTAGAGGGATCCCGGGAGGGAAGATGTAGTGATTTCTACACTCAACAGATCTATAAGTAGGCCTTTATTTCTCTTCTCAAGAACTACAAGTGCTCCTTGAGCTGTCTCAGAGAGAGGAAGAAACTATTACACGAGCCTTACGGCGTAGAATGAATCGATCCCCCTCTCAGGAGCCGCGCACCCCTTATAAAGGGAACCCTTGGCTCCTTCTAGGGCTGACGTAGCAAGCATATCCTTGGAATATGCTTGTCCCAAAAGGGTAACTCGACGGCCTCCTTTCCCTGTCCCCCTTCTATCAGCGGCAATGTTCCAGAAACCTTCACATGCACGCCTCGGGCCTCCTCACTGTCACCTCCGTGATGTTTGTCTGCCCTTCTGCTGATCTGCTCTTGTCCTTTGTGCTTGGCTCTGTCTATATTCCTCTTAGCCAGTGACTAGGGTTTGACTTTAGGTACCTCCTTCTCCTGCAAGCTTCATGTTATTCGGCCTTATCTCGCATAACTCGGCTTGGCCTCCACCTGCATTCTAGTTATTCAGACTCATTCGGCCGACTTAATTCATATGTCAGCCGAATAAGGTGTTACTCATCCTACATTCGTCATGGCCCTACTTATATTGGCCGAGTCTTACATGATTCGGCCAATACAATCAGTAATTTGGCTTAAGATAATGGAGACTCCTTTCGTCATTCCCCTGTCTTGACCCTATCCGGGGTCACCCCCCCAACAATCTCTTACCAATAATGCAACTATATTACCCATTGGAATAGATGAAGGTGTGTTTACAAAGATCTCAGGGAAAGTGGTGTCTACTGATTATCTTGTTATTGAATGTGTAGGAAAAGGACAAATTACACTTGGAAGATCCCTACTAAAACACCTTGGAGCAATAATATATGTGGGAAAAGGCATTATGCATTTTGCTTATCCAATGAGCAATCATATATTCCCTAAAGATAAGAATAAAGGTAGGAGCAAGAAATTTGATGTTAATGCTTCTTCATTTGGACATACTTGATTCTTTCTTCTTGTGCCTAACTTTAAGACGTTAAAGAAAAATACTTCTTAGGAGATAACCCAATAGTTTTCTTGAGTCTTAGAAGTTATTACTTCTTTAATAACCTCTTCTTATCATTTTTACTTGATTTTTGTGCCAAGAATAACCTCTAATGAGAGGGAAGTAAGATTTTGGGAAGTGCTGTCCCGAAACAGATTTTTGTGCTCCATTGTAAAATTCTTGAAAAATCTCTTTAAGTCTGATTGAGCTTTAAATTTTTGAATAGATCCCCCACGTTGTTAGCTAACTTTCGTTAGTTCAACACTTTTTTATTTGAGCAACATAAGGTGTTCAAAAAAATTATGTTTCTACCTGCTGGTCTGTTTTGGCAGATTTCTGCCATTATTTGCATGTGCTTCTTATAAATTCCTTTTTGGGTTCTCTTTGGGAAATTGAGATTTATGTGGGAATTGCTATAGTAGCTTGTGTCTTTAGTGAAAGTTTTGCTGTTTTGAAACTAAACCCAAAGGTCTATTATCTTTTGAATGCAATAATGTTGCTAATGAAGATTGTGTGAGGTTTTGTATGAAGGAAAATTTTCAGGTGTAAGGGAAGAATGACGTAATGATATGAAGAATGGAAAAAAGCTCAAGCTTGGGGATGCCACCCGGTGTCACCCCAAGAAATATTCAAGAGGTACAAGCGTGAAAGCTTGGGGATGCCCAAGGCATCCCCTTCTTCATCAATAAAAATCTCAGGTCTTTCTAGACACTTCGTTTTTATTGTTTCATGCACTGTTGTGTTGTTCTTGGAGTGTCTTAGTTTTCGTTTTTGGTTTTTTTTCTTAGTTTTCTTGAATAAAGTATTTGGACCCATGTGTTGTTTCAAATAAGTTGATTGGTGTTGGAAAGGAGTAGGAAGTTCTTGCTTTAGTAGTACAAGAAGGAGCTTGCTTTGACTGTGACTTAGACTTTATCATGTCATGCTAGATATTGTTTTGACCTTATGCTTAGTGATTATTGCTATAGCATGACTAGTTCCAATCAATTAGGATTGCTTAATATGCCTGGAAAGAATCATCCGTTGTTTTAGCATACAAAAGCGTATTGCAGTGACCCTGCATACCACTGCATGTGTAGTACACTATAGTCGTTGACATGACATCCACAGAACACCGTTCCGTAAATATCACATCCCTCAGAGTGGTACAACAGAAATATTGCGGGTCCATATTACAAACATACACACTTATTATTATTACAATAACAGAAGTTCAAGACTTCAAAATATTCAAATTACAAACCAACTTAAAACTGTTTCAGCGAAAGATTTAAAGTTTCAACTTAAACATCGAATTGAGCTCAACAACATATTATATAAGGTTCATGTTGCTCGGCTCAATCGACTATTGATAACTAAGGCAACTAATTGGACTCGTTGCCATCCACTCCATATATGATCTCATAGTCGACCCCTTCCACACCCCCAGACAGATCTGGATTCTCGTAGTAGACATCCTCTTGTCCTTCAGCTGCGTATAACGGGATATCTTTTGGCTCCTCGGAGTCTAAGCAGGGGATCAAAGGAAAGGGTGAGTAACATTGTTACCTAGCAAGTTCATTATATGCAAGGTGGGAAGTTTGATGCTCTATCTACCACCTCGGACTATCAGTCCTTGGTACTATGCAATTTTCCTAAATCTTTCTTCAAAGATTGATTTTATTATAAAAAACTATGCCCATCAGCCTTCACAGGTTGACCAAAAATTTTATGGAGTTCCTTTCCTGCCGCGTTCATAGGTCCTTCCCGGAACAGGGAGTAACAAGTTGCAGTTCTGACACTCTGTAGAGGTGCGTTACTTTACCCATGAGAGATCAACTCCTTATTCCACAACCGGGCATACTTTCCCGTCCACAATTCCATGATGTGGGGCCCAGTAGGTGATCCAAGTCAATCACTGCCACCTTTGCGACCCCGCATGTCTCCTTGGTGTACACCATGCCCACCCATTGAATTACGGCAATTGTTTGTACAGACCGTTAGATGCCAGAACTATCGTGGGATGTTGAGCGTTCCCACCCATATGCTGCATATCCTCTACAAATTACCAATTAATGCATGCTACGAGGATAACATCCACGACCTGCACATCCGACTACATGCAAGAGGAAGAAGATACAGCTGGCTTCTTCGTCCCATTCCAAATCTCATGGTTAACGCGTGATATACGGCGCTAGAATTACTGATGTCATGGGTTGTTAAGTCCTAGGTATTTAATCTCATTGCGAATGGAAACCTAAGTTCCATTGCTCACCTCATCCATATAATCACTTAGGACGATATCAACAATTTATTTGTTTTGAGAAAATAATATTTTCTTTCTTCGAAACATATATGGTAACACACAGTTTGTAAATTCTTTGATAAAGACTCTTCAAAGGACATGAGCAAGTGATGAACTTGCCTTGTGATTTCAAGGTAGTGAAGTCGGATGCTTTCACTAGACCTTGAGCTTCTATGTCTACAAAACACCATTATTGCCCGGTAAGGACAATATTTAAAGAAGCAAAATGAATATGCATAGTAATTTAATGCATCATTTATTATTTATCTTCTTTGTGTGTTTTACCCAATAATTTAGTTTCTGGAATTTCTTTATGTAATAAAGGAATTCATTTTAAGGAATAACCTTTAATATTTTATAAATATTACATTCACTATTTTTATAATGTAATATATTATTAATAGAGTTAAAAACTAATTTTTATTTAATTTTAACTCCTATAATTATTTTCTTAATATTCTTTTTAAGAATAAGCATTTTACTTTAGAAGATTTTATTTTGATATCTTAAATATCCCTTTAGTATTTTTCTAAAATACTATAATAATTAAGGATGATAAAGGTTATTTTATTTATTTTCAGGTATTATATTATTTTTATAAAATTCCATAAGGAATATATATTATAAAAAACTTTAACTTAAATTTATGTTATTAAAAATAGACTTCTTAATTTAATTAAGTAGCTTGAATTATTATAAACCCAAAAATATATTATTTGTATTTTTAGGTTTTTCTTTTATTTACTAGAATTTATTAAATCCTAGGGGTATTTTGGTCTTTTGTTAAATTATTAAATTCCTTTTATTTTAATGTTTGGGCCAACCCCATTGGCTATTTGGGCCCAACTTGTCCCAATTGGCCTGATCAAAATAACTCCCCGAAGTGGTACTGGACCCTATCATCCCAATATGCTCCACTCTCTTTCTCTCTCATTCACTCCTCTCCTTCTTCCTCGACCCCGTGGTGCTGTCGACACCGCCGCCATGCGATTCCCGCCGCCTTGGGTCTCCCTGGTCGCCGTCGTGGTGTATGGCGAGGTTGTTGACCCCGCTTCTTCGTTTGGTCCAATTCGATTTGGCTCTGGGCTCTCCTTTGGCCAGGCTGGCTCCATCCCGAACCATAGGGTTTGGGATGCTGCCAGTGATACCTTTGCCGCTGCTCCAATGGTGCTGTGAGGTGCTCGTGCGTTGCTATGGTGGTGATGTTCGTCCTCATGCGTTATTGTGGTGGTCCTGTTCGTCCTCATGCATTGCTGTGGCCGCCTCCTTGGCTCGGTGTGGGTTGCAGCACCCTTCGGGTGCTACCCATGCAGCCGTGCGCTAGTCGTCCCCTCTACTTCCTCTTCTAATCTACAGCGAGGACCACTGGTGAGTTTGGCCTTAACCACCTCTCGTGCCTTCTGCCCTCTGCCTCTCTCGATCACATTTGTGTGTCTCTAGTGTGCATCCCTAATTAGGGTTCATGTCTTGATTAGGGTTCCTCCCTTTGTTTTGGTTATATATGATGGATTGGAATTAGTAGTAGTGGTTATTGAGGATGGTGAATGGTTATTTAATGTGGATTATTGTCTACAATTGGTTTTGGTGATGCTAGTGAATTTTCAGACTAATTCCAATTGGTAATTGGACATGTCCTAGATTATAGTGTTTCTTTGGAACTGTTTATGATGGTTCTGGTGATTTGGACTTCACTACTATCATGATCTTGATATTTGACATGAAGGGAATATGCCCGAGAGGCAATAATAAAGTGGTTATTATCGTATTCCTTGTTTATGATAAATGTTTATTTTATATGCTATAATTGTATTAATACGGAAACGTTAATACATGTGTTTTTAATAAACAAAAAGGAAGTTCCTAGTTATGCCTCTCTTATAAACTAGCTCGTTGATTAACAAGATGATCATAGGTTACCTGATCATGGACATTGGATGTTGTTAATAATGAGGTCACAACATTAGTGTAATGGTGTGATGAACATTCATCCGAAGTATAGCATTACGATCAAAGTCATTGAGTTTATATTGCTATAACAACTTACGAAGTGATCCAAATCCTTAGACCATGAGATCATGTCAATCACTAACACCGGAAGAGTTTCTTGATAACATCAAACGTCACACCGTAACAGGGTGATTATAAAGATGGGTTCAGAACTACTAAAGTGTTATGTTGAGGCCCATGGATCACGAGTGGAATTTGTTCATCCCGATGACGGATAGATATGCTCTGGGCCCTCTCAGTGATATCACATTGATTAGCTTGTAAGCAAGTGATTTGATCACTAGAATGTTATATCACGGGAACAAGAAAAGGGTACATGTCAGTAACAAGATCAAACTAGGTATGGAGATAGCGATGATCAAATCTCGGACATGTAATATATCGCGAAACAAAAGGATTAATATACTAGCGTAAAAGGTTCCGACGATCACAAGAAAGTCATCGTTGAATGTGTGGGAGTCAGTATGGGTCTCCAGATCCCGCTTCTGATTATTGATCCGAGAGGGGTCTCGATCATGTCCGCAGTATTCGCGAACCGTAGGGTGACACACTTAAGAGACACCGACATCCATTTGGAGCAAAAGTTTCATGTCGAAAAGAATAACAAGCGCAGGAATTTATTTCACTAGATACCGAAATGGTTTTTCGGGTGAAATTGCAGAAAGTGTTTCTGCATGTGAAATGAAATACTAGCAAGGGGTTATATGATAATGTTTGTCATTAAATTAATTTACAAAATTCTGAATAAATAAAAGGAGTTTTATTTAATGATAGTTTGCATTAAATTTGGTGGAAATTTAATGGGAATTTGAGTGGGTTTTTGAGTGGAGGGAATTGAAAGGCATTTGAGTGAGTGGAGTGTCCACCCACATGAATGTGGAAGAGGTGGGGGCAGCCCCATGGCTGGGCGCATGGCCCCTTGGGTGCCCCCTCTCCCTATAAAAGGAGCCCCCTCCCTCTCTCTCACTCACACCTCCTCGTGAAGGATCTCTCTCCCCCTCTAGTATTTATCCCCCATGGTCTCAGACTAGCGAGATACATGTTCCCGGTGGCTATTCGGAAAGAAAGAGTTGTGCTTCCGCTGCATCGCTGGAGCAAGGAGGCGGAGGTTGCTCGGTGCCTGGAACGTGTGTGCGAGCACGGATGCGCTGCTGTTTTGCGGCGCTAGGACTTCCTATCGATCTTGAGATCGGCAAGAGATTGTCTACATCAACCACGAGTTTGGACTCGTTAAGCTTTGTCGGTCTTCAAGGTATGTTCTCTATGGATATACATCCGCCCGTTGTTTGTATCTAGTAGATAGATCTTGGTACATAGTTGTTCCCATCGTAGGAAATTTTTTGTTTTCTATGTTGCGAACCCTACAGTGGTATCAGAGCCGGATCTATGCGTATATGCTTTGCACAGTTAGTACACATATGAGTATGTGGGTGATGATGATCATTTTATTGCTTCTTAGTTGTACTTTGGATATTGGTGGCATAGTGGGATGAAGCGGCCCGGACAAACTTTACATGTCCTCGCACATGAGACCTGTTCCACGCTTGACATGGAACTAGTTTTGCATAAGTGGCTAGCGGGTGCCTGTCTCTCCTACTATAGTCAATATCTAATTTGCAACGAGTTGTCAACAATTTGGTTATCCTCGTTGTGGTTCATGTTCGTAGGTAAGAACGGTTCTATCTTCGAAAGCCCTAAGCCACGTAAAACTTGCAATGGATAAATTAGAGGCGTCTAGTTTAGATTGTTGCTGGGCTAGTGTTATGATATGGTGATGTTGTAAGTAGAAGTATGATATGATACTCTTATAACATACATAACGTGTAAGATCCATAGACCTTGGCCTTACACATAAAGGTATGATAGTGATCATACCACGGTGCACATGATGGAGATCAAGTGCGGGAACCATATCATTTCACTTATTAACATGTGATGTTTATTGCATCTTATATTGCTTGTTTGGCGTTTTATTAGCATAATAAGATGATCCCTCATTTAGATATCAAGATAAAAATGTGTTCTTCCTTAAGTATGCACCGACAATGTTTCGTCGCTTCAAGACTGTTAGGTCCCAACCTTTAATAAAGTAGAGATCCCTATGTTTACAATGCTAGTCCCTGGATCAATAGCTAGCATCCCCAGTTAAGATGTAATATCAAGAAACAAAGGTCATAATACAACTTTATAACCAGGAATAAAATAATTTATTACATCTTACATAGCTCATTTAGCTATCTCATTACAATGCAGCAGAATATAACAATAGCATGGGGTCCTTCATCTTCAAAGTGCCACAGGCAGTCATGTTTGTTGTAGACTTGTAATCCTAATCAATAAACTTCACTAACATCAAACAAACCTGTAACATAATAAGTTACAGCCACAAGGGTCAATACATTTGAATTGTATTGGCAAGTGATACTATGGTAGTATAGTGGAGTCTATCATCTATATGCATTTGGCTAAGTGGAGCTTAGGCTTGCTTTGCTCAAAATAGATTTTCCTTATCATTTGGAAAACACTAAGTTTTTGTTTGACAAAATCACCCAAGGCATCTCCCAATAGAAATTGGTGATCCTTCAACCCTTGTTCAACCACAAGTTTTAACTTAGAAATTGGGATGAGGAGATTCTTGATAGCTTCCATGTCTTGATGCTCAAATTGTCCTTTACCAGGGACATGGCTAAGTACTTAGATTTTTCACACTACAGAGGTGGTGCACTTTCCCCACAAGACTTGGTTTCACCAAGACAACATCTTTCAGAAGCCTTCCCTTAGACCAGAATAGACGCGCTCCAACCTATCATTCCCCTACCACCAACTGTCAATTTGGCTAAGTTATTGCAACCTATATGATCCAGGCAGAGCCCATAATGCCAAGTGGCTGCACTTGAAGCTTCTCAACAGTTGACATCTCAAATCTCTTTGTTCCTAGGTGGCCATCTACAAGTGAGATACACAAGGTAAACCATAGAAATGGGCCTTGTGTAACCACTCAACACAAACCATTCCTTCCATTCCACCCAGGTGATTCATTCACTTAGTTGTTTTATTAAACAAAACACAAGTCCTTGACTTAGAAATATTCCATAGCATGTAATATAATCCACCCTTGTTTTCTACTAGCTAAGCTAAGCATGATAGTAGTAGGAATCTTAACTTAGGAAAATTCTTACTAAGGTTTCATCTACTAGGATTTCCCATGGCATAGTTTGTACTTAGCAAAATTCCATGCAAGTCCTACTTAGAAATATCACTAATGCATAGTGAAAATAATGGGACAAAAGTATGAATCATCATTTGCCTTTTTGGTAGAGAATATAAGTTCAATCCTTGATCTTGCAATATTCACACTCTTCAAATCACTACAATTTAATCAAGCAAGGTACAATTTCAATCTACCATTCAAGCAAACGTCACATAAAATAATAGAAACAAAGCAATGCATGCAAGCATGCCAAAGATTATTTTATTTGGAAAAGTGGTTTCTAATAGGTTATAAACATTCTAAAACACCTATTGGTCATTTTATAAAAGTGGCAAAATCATTTGCAAAAGATTTTACCCATAAGCCATTTTTAAACCAAATCAATATTTTATGTGGTTGAAAATGCTTTTAGCAAAGTAATAATCTTTATAGGGTTCTCCAAATACATTTTCAAATCATAAAACTTGGTGTTTGGGGTCAGAGAGTTTAAATCAAAACATTTCCCAAAGGTATTCCTCCAAAATCATTTTTAAACCATAATCAACAAATTTTATATCCAAAATATACCTACACAAGTTTCTGCAAAAACAACCATTTACCAGAAACAATTTACTAAACAAAGGGCATGGTTGGGTAGGATTTGTCTTGCCGATTCCATTGATATAAAATTTGCAAAATTTGGACGTCTGGATCAAAAGTTAGGGATTTTACAAAATTGAACATCTAATAGAACATAATTTCTGTTTTAAATCAACTCTGGCCACGTGGCGTGATTTCACTGGCCGATACCGTTTCGCTCGGATCAGCCTCTCTGGTGCGTTGGATCTAAACAGATCGAGCGGCACAGAGACACTCGTACCCCTTCGAGTTAAATCTAATCGCACTCGTCAGATCAAGATCCAACGGTTGCCGCGTGTTTGACCACTGATGGGCGGCGCGCGACGGTGGCTGGCGGCAGCGCGGCTCTGGCGGTGAGGTTGCCGGTGATTTAGCAAGCGCGGGAGAGGGAGATGATGCTCACTGGGTTCGTCTCATTGTGCTGAAGCTCGAGGTGGTCGTCGTAGCCGAAGGGGCGCACAGAGCTGCTGGTGATTTCTCGCCGTGGTTGTCGTCGGCGTCAGGCGCCTCTGCTCGTCGTTGGGGGCGGGGCTACAAGGCATAGAAGAGCGAGATAAGGGGTACGTTAGACGCGCGAGTGAGAGTAGAACCTGCGTGTGTCAACGAGAGGGGAAGGGGCAGACGGAAGCTACCTGGGGCACTCGCCGGAGTTCGAGCAGACGGTGGCGGGGCTTAGTCGATGCTGCTGCCGAGGATACAGGGCATGCGCAGGCGAGAGGGAGGTACCGAGAGATGCGCCTGGTGATGGGGAGTGTGCTCGTGTGGTCGAGGAGGCGAGGGGCGACGGGGTTTGGCCGGAATCGTCGCCGAAAGGCGTCGGAGACAGAGAGGTTGTCGCAAGCAATACGGGCAGCCTAGGGGCTCCGGTGGTGTGAGGACTGGGGGAAAAGCTAGAGGGAAAACGGGCGCTTAAGTGAGCATGGTCAGGGGGCAGGAATCACGCGGCATTGATGCGAATTTATCACGCAAATCAATCAGCAGAAACGGGAGAGAGAGGAAGGAAGAAGGGGTCTGCGGGGTTGTAGATGGTGACGTTGCTGTGGGGTAGCATCGTCAGTGAGTGAGAGAGGGGGAAGGTGGGGTCAGCTAGTCAGTGACTGAATGGGTTCAACTATGAGTGCGAAAACGCTTCGGGGTGGAAGGAGGAACTGGGCTGCGCTGTTGGGCCAGGTAGGTTAGTTGGGCTGGGCTGAGTCCTTTTATTTTTTTCGTGTTCCTGTTTCTTTTTCTTTTTCTCATTTGATTTTCTGTTTAATCATTTCAAACATTCATTTGAATTCAAACTTCTCTCAAACGTTGTGTGGATTCAAACACTGATTAATAATACATTCTGAAGTCAATTTTGGAATAAATCTTTCATTCTTTTTAGGGTCTTTTAATTATTCAAAATAGGCCCTTGCATTTATTCAAATAAGATTTAATAATATTTTCAAACTCCATTTGAAATCTAAATCTTTCCAAATCTTTTCAGTAGGTTTTATTTATTTATTAGGTTGTCAAATAATTCACCTTAAATTTTTTGGAAAATATTTAATATGATTTATAAATCATTTGAATTGGGTATTTGTTTTAATTCCAATGAAATTAAATATAGTTTTAATCCCATAAATTTTATTTGGAAGATTTCTTTGATCTTATTTGAGTTAATTAAATAACTTTTATTCCACTTGGGTAAATTCCAATTATTATTTTCCCATGATTTAATTAACCATTTCTAATAGGGATTTTATCTTTATTCAAATAGAATAGGATTTGGTTAATGCCACTTTATTTTATTCGGAAATTATTTATCCTTTTATTTTATTTGGATTTGGATTATAACTTATTCCATTTGCTTATGGATAAGGCCAAAATTTAATTTGGTATTTAAATATTCCTCATTTAATATTTCTTTCTTTATCTTGTAAAATCCATATCTTTTTATTTGTAGATCCAAACTTGGTGATTCCAATTTGTAAAATCTTATTTGATATTTATTTATCCTTTTAAATATATTTAGGATTGATTGCTCACCATTTGGTATGGAATTTTAGATAGGTGCTTTATTATCTTTGGAAATTCAATTTCCTTATCTTATTAAATTCATAAGATTTTATCTATGGCTCTAATTTAAGTGAAACCAATTTCTATGGTTTTATATTATTTCTATTTGTCATTATTGATCATTTATAAATGTTTATTGACAATTTTTTATATGGATCAAATCCATAGGCTTGGAGATAACTTGGAAATGTTTTTCTTCCATTAGGGTTTTAGGGTTTTGGTTTATTTTCCAAGTGTTTAAATCTTCAAGATGCTTTTATGAAGGAAGCATTCCACTTGATTTGAATTTAGTTGGATTCAAACATTAATCAAAGTTTGTTCAAATGGGATTTTAAGTTTCCATTTGGAAATCAACAAGTTTCTTTTCACCCTAAATTCCAACAATTATTTATTTTGTTTATTTATTTTTCACATTACAAAATTTGGAAAATTTTGGGATGTGACAGGCTACCACCCTTAAAATAAATCTCATCCCAAGATTTGGGAAGGATAGGGGTTACAAGTTGGCTCAAAGCAACTAGGGTACTACCACCCTTAAAATTTTTCCAACTAGATTACATCTTGGCTTTCTTGGGGTTTTGGTGAAGCTTGTCTGGACACTTGTCTGCATAATGGCCTAGCTCTTTGCATTTTAAAAACATCACTTGGCTGATATCTTTCTTTTCCTTTGGTATCATTGCCTTTTGTTTGTTTCCTTGGTTCTTCTTCTTTTCTGGGCAATCACTGGCATAGTGTCCCATTTCTTTGCAATTGTAACATTGCAACTGGCTTATGTCCTTCTTGTTCTTTTTGGGTCTCTACAAAGCTAGGAGTTCTTCTAGTTCATGCTCTTCATATTTCACCACAAAGGTGGGAAATCTTTCTCTCTTCTTGGGGCAGTTACTAGAGATATGACCTTCTTCTCCACATGAGTAGCAACACTTTGTGGTTACTTTAGATTTGGCCTTATGATGCATAGTTTTTACTTTGCCTTCATCCTTCTTGGTAGAAGGTGTTCCTTCATGAGGGTTTACAAACTGTTGATGCACTCCATCTTGTTTCCTTTGTTGAACTATGGAATAGATGGGGCATTGGATAGGGACATGGTTATTTCCTTCACATAGGAAACAAGTAGCTTGAGACGTGGGGCATTGGTCAGTTGGATGTTTCTCTTCACAATTGGGGCATTGATCTTCATGCTCCTTTGAAGTGTGATCCTTGTCTCCACAGACATTGCATGCTTGAGTTCCTTCTAAAATATCATCCTTGACATCCTTGTTGTCATCCTTGGGAAGAGTTGTCTCCCATGTTGATCATTTGAGTGGTCATCCCTTGCAACAATTGGGATTGGATTTCCAAAAACTTTTGTATGGTTGGGTCTAACTCATTGTTGTTGGCTAAAAACTGAGTTGTCACTTGGTTCAACTGGGTTTGGTTTGCTAGTAGTTGATCTCTCATGTGCATCTCTTGGTTGTTGTTGTCACCATTCTTGATGTTGGAGTTCCTTGGAGTAGTCATCTGTTTGGGTTGGATTGGGATTAGAATAGGCAAAAGATTTCTAAGGAATAATTCTAATCACACAAGCAATGTGCAAACAATCCCAAACAATCATTCCATTCAAACAACAAGTTTCAAGCACATTTTTAGGCAACAAAATATTTTTGCTACACCACATAAGTTGGTGAGTTTAATTTAACTAAACATGGTGGTCCAACTATATGTTTCACTTGCGAGCATTCCATTCTTCTTGGTTGGCTCTTCTTGAACAATATATTTGTATCCTTGGAGAATTTCTTGTATCATGGTCACAAAACTTCAAAGGTGATGATGGTTCCTTCTAAGTTGTATTTCTTTAGCTTTCAAGTCTTGAGTAATATTTCTTGTCTCACTTGTAGTCCTTAGTGATATCCAAGTTGAAGTCCTTGGTGAAAATAAATTTGAAGTCTTTGATGATGTTTGATGTTGAAGACATTTGAGTTGATGAAGTATTTTGCACATGGGGTAGGCTTTGTCCATCAAGTTTGAAATAGAAGAGATGTATAATCAAAACCAAAAAGTTGAGGAAAGAATTTACAAGATTGTTTGTAAATAAGTTTTGGAAAAAATACAACTCCTATTTTTCTAAGGGTTTTTGTCCAATCCTAGGGTTAAAATCCTACAGGCAACACAATGCTCTGATACCATCTGTTAGGTTCCGAACCTTTAATAAGGTAGAGATCCCTGTGTTTACAATGCTAGTCCCTGGATCAATAGCTAGCATCCATAGTTAAGATGTAATATCAAGAAACAAATGTCATAATACAACTTTATAACCAGGAATAAAATAATTTATTACATCTTACATAGCTCATTTGGCTATCTCAGTACAATGCAGCAGAATATAACAATAGCATGGGGTCCTTCGTCTTCAAAGTGCCACAGGCAGTCATGTTGGTTGTAGACTAGTAATCCTAATCAATAAACTTCACTAACATCAAACAAACCTGCAACATAATAAGTTACAGCCACAAGGGTCAATACATTTGAATTGTATTGGCAAGTGATACTATGGTAGTATAGTGGAGTCTATCATCTATATGCATTTGGCTAAGTGGAGCTTAGGCTTGCTTTGCTCAAAATAGATTTTCCTTATCATTTGGAAAACACTAATTTTTTGTTTGACAAAATCACCCAAGGCATCTCCCAATAGAAATTGGTGATCCTTCAACCGTTGTTCAACCACAAGTTTTAACTTAGAAATTGGGATGAGGAGATTCTTGATAGCTTCCATGTCTTCATGCTCAAATTGTCCTTTACCAGGGACATGGCTAAGTACTTTGATTTTTCACTCTGCAGAGGTGGTGCACTTTCCCCACAAGACTTGGTTTCACCAAGACAAGATCTTTCAGAAGCCTTCCCTTAGACCAGAATGGACGCGCTCCAATCTATCATTCCCCTACCACCAACTGTCAATTTGGCTAAGTTATTGCAACCTATATGATCCAGGCAGAGCCCATAATGCCAAGTGGCTGCACTTGAAGCTTCTCAACATTTGACATCTCAAATCTCTTTGTTCCTAGGTGGCCATCCACAAGTGAGATACACAAGGTAAACCATAGAAATGGGCCTTGTGTAACCACTCAACACAAACCATTCCTTCCATTCCACCCAGGTGATTCATTCACTTAGTTGTTTTATTAAACAAAACACAAGTCCTTGACTTATAAATATTCCATAGCATGTAATATAACCCACCCTTGTTTTCTACTAGCTAAGATAAGCATGATAGTAGTAGGAATCTTAACTTAGGAAAATTCTTACTAAGGTTTCATCTATTAGGATTTCCCATGGCATAGTTTGTACTTAGCAAAATTACATGCAAGTCCTACTTAGAAATATCACTAATGCATAGTGAAAATAATGGGACAAAAGTATGAAGCATAACTTGCCTTTTTGGTAGAGAATATAAGTTCACTCCTTGATCTTGCAATATTCACACTCTTCAAATCACTACAATTTAATCAAGCAAGGTACAATTTCAATCTACCATTCAAGCAAACATCACATAAAATAATAGAAACAAAGCAATGCATGCAAGCATGCCAAAGATTATTTTATTTGGAAAAGTGGTTTCTAATAGGTTATAAACATTCTAAAACACCTATTGGTCATTTTATAAAAGTGTCAAAATCATTTGCAAAAGATTTTACCCATAAGCCATTTTTAAACCAAATCAATATTTTATGTGGTTGAAAATGCTTTTAGCAAAGTAATAATCTTTATAGGGTTCTCCAAATACATTTTCAAATCATAAAACTTGGTGTTTGGGGTCAGAGAGTTTAAATCAAAACATTTCCCAAAGGTTTTCCTCCAAAATCATTTTTAAACCATAATCAACATTTTTAATTGGCTAGAAATGCTTTTATTCAAACATTTATTCTTTTGCTTCACCAAATATGTTTTTGAAACCACAAATTGATTTTCTATTGTCATTAGGTTCAAAACAATCCATTTTCCAAAGGTTCTATCACAAAAATAATTTTAGAACAAATTTTATATCCAAAATATACCTACACAAGTTTCTGCAAAAACAACCATTTTACCAGAAACAATTTACTAAACAAAGGGCATGGTTGGGTAGGATTTTTCTTGCTGATTCCATTGATATAAAATTTGCAAAATTTGGACGTGTGGATCAAAAGTTGGATATAAAATTTGCTGATTCCATGGTTGGGTAGGATTTTTCTTTGATCTTATTTGAGTTAATTAAATAAATTTTATTCCACTTGGGTAAATTCCAATTATTATTTTCCCATGATTTAATTAACCATTTCTAATAGGGATTTTATCTTTATTCAAATAGAATTAGATTTGGTTAATGCCACTTTATTTTATTCGGAAATTCTTTATCCTTTTATTTTATTTGGATTATAACTTATTCCATTTGCTTATGGATAAGGCCAAAATTTAATTTGGTCTTTAAATATTCCTCATTTAATATTTCTTTCTTTATCTTGTAAAATCCATATCTTTTTATTTACAGATCCAAACTTGGTGATTCCAATTTGTAAAATCTTATTTGATATTTATTTATCCTTTTAAAAATCTTTAGGATTGATTGATCACCATTTGGTATGGAATTTTAGATAGGTGCTTTATTAGCTTTGGAAATTCAATTTCCTTATCTTATTAAATTCATAAGATTTTATCTATGGCTCTAATTTAAGTGAAACCAATTTCTATGGTTTTATATTATTTCTATTTGTCATTCTTGATCATTTATAAATGTTTATTGACAAATTTTTATATCGATCAAATCCATAGGCTTGGAGATAACTTGGAAATGTTTTTCTTCCATTAGGGTTTTAGGGTTTTGGTTTATTTTCCAAGTGTTTAAATCTTCAAGATGCTTTTATGAAGGAAGCATTCCACTTGATTTGAATTTAGTTGGATTCAAACATTAATCAAAGTTTGTTCAAATGGGATTTTAAGTTTCCATTTGGAAATCAAAAGTTTCTTTTCACCCTAAATTCCAACAATTATTTATTTTGTTTATTTATTTTTCACATTACAAAATTTGGAAAATTTTGGGATGTGACAAAGAAATCACGTGATGATCGGGTGTACTTGAATCCACGAGCACATCTCGGGTGTAAGACAGTACACACACGAATACTAAGGTTCTTACTTGGCGAGCCTAGCATGTACAGACATGGCCTCGGAACACGGACCGAAAGGTTAAGCATGGGTCATATGTTTTTGATATGATGACCATATGGATGCTCGCCTTTGAAGCTACACCGACTCACGTGATGATCATACTTGGTGTAGTGGATTTGGTTCATGTAATCACCGAAAAGACACGAGGGATGTCTTTTTTGAGTGGGAGTTCATTTCTAATTTGGATTAGTAGAACTCAATTTATCATAAATTAAATCAAAGTGAATTTGCATAATTTGTTGTAGTCATTGGCATTCGTTCACCATTTTATGCTTAGTTGTAATTGAGATAATAGAACTATAGAATTCTGGATATTTACTTTACGAACTGGTATCATATTGGGTTGAGTGTCAATCTAAAGTTTAAAGTCCTATTTCAAACTCTATTTACTCCGTGAGATTTAATAATTGGTATTAAATTGAGAGTAACAATTCCAGTGTTAGTATCTTAAGTATCATGTTTGCCTCCATGATTCTTGATTGTTTTAATATCAAGTTTATCTAGGAGCTGAAAGAATTGTTTCAGAAACCATCATGTGTGGAAGATATAACGATATCTAAAACAATGTTTTGGTTGCAATATGATAGAGTATAATATATGTTCTCATATTGGATGAGAATTTATGAAGGTTGGAGATGCTAGACATCCTAATCATCCAAAAGGGTTTTGGAAAGTAATGTTATACTCACGATTCGCCTTTATAAGCTACAGTAGCTTGATCATGAAAGTCGTCATGATAAGGATGAATAGAAGATGTATGTAAAGTGTTTACTACACCAAAAGATTACTAAAGAATGGATTTTTAAAGAATACCGATCATTTTGATGATGGTGATTTACTTCAAAGTGCAAGTCCAAAGGTATTATTATTTGAATACACACGCTTTGGACTATGTGTCATGTATATGGCGCCACTTTTGATGTTGATAGATTCTTTTAAAAATAAAAAGGAAATGCTGAAAGAGAATCTATAAAATATATTTGGCAGAAAAGAAAAGATTGGAAATATCCAATTTAGGTATATATATGATATACATGTTATGGTTGTATTCTTTGCTTGTTAAACAATTTGGTTCTTGGGTATTGGATACCGAATTGGTTGGTATGAAATTTCATACAGAACGACGCAATTCATGAACCACAATGGCCTAAGTAACTAGCAAGAGAATATGTGATGATGTTCATTGAAAACAAACAAACCGTTGTTTGTATTTCTCGTTGACATCAAAGCTTGACTTCAAGATTTGTTTTAATAATTATTATTTAAATCAGGTATTATGAGAACAAAGGTTGTTCAAATAATTACCGTATTCCATATAAGATGGATGATTTACAAATCTAGTTGGAGAAATCACATCCATAAATCCTAATGCTAAAATGTCGCAAGACAAATGATTGAAAAATCACTTACGAAGTGACATCACCGTTTAAATTATATTGGAAATAAAACATGAAGAATTTCCATACTCATGGATTTTTGGAGTCTTTGATTTGATCAAGTGACGCTTGTGAGACTTTCCTCGGGATAATTAAAAACTTCGTTCAAAGGCCAAAGAAGAACGATCGACTAAATTATTGGGATTTATACATATCGATGTATGTAGTCCATTATGTGTAGTCGTGAGCGATGGATTTCAACTTCATATACTTTTTCCGTAAATTTGAGTGAATATTCACTTAATGAGAAAGAAGTATGAAATATTTGAAAAATGTTTCAAAGACTTTCAAGATGAAGTGGAAAATCATTATAACAAGAAAATAAATGGTTTATGATTTTATCATATGGGATTTATTTGAGTTACAAGTGTAACAAGAAAATAAATGAATTATTATTTTATCATAAAGGGATTTATTTGAGTTGCAAGTTTAGCAAAACACCTAGATTTACATCTCCCGAAACACCATAGGAGCATGGAGTGTTTGAGATTTGTAATGAAACCTTGTTTGACATGGTTGGATCAAAGGTGTTATTTATAAAACTGTCATTATGTTTTAAAAGATTAAAGCTTTAGAGACTTCCGCTTTTACATTGAAAAGAGCTCCATCTTGATCCGTTGAAATAACACCATGGAAGTCATGGTTTGGGGTAAAACCCAAGTTGTCATTTCTTAAATTTTGGTATGCTAACATAAGTAAGATGTTTACAATGTGGCATCCCGCTAAAACCACTACTAGAAAATCGCGTTGTTTTTGTGCATTGCATCATCATGACCGCATGCTCATGTCATCATGCCACCTTGCATTTGAGCATCGTCATCATCATGCATTTGTTTGTCTGAAACTATTTTCGAAAAACATATTTTGTTTTCTAAATACTCCGCCTTTATTTCAAATCCAAAACCCGGGACTCCGGATTATTTTGTTTCATCTACCAATGGATTTCAAAAGCCCAGTTTTAAATATTAAAATATCTGTTTTATTTTTAGGGGCAGCCGTTCCGGGCCGATTCGACCCAGTCGGCCACCCCAGTACAAAAACCAGCCTAACAAAAATCTTTTTCTACCCAATCCTATCCTACCCAGCCCCCTCCACCTCACCCCAACCTATCCCGTTGCGCCACCTCACCCTGGCCACTCCTCCACCAACCACCATCTGCCACCTCGACCCACCCCACCAGCACCCACCGCCGCATTCCCTGGCCCCACCTCCTTTCCCGCTCACCCGGCCGCATTCCACCCACCTGGGCGCGCCGCCCCACCGACCCCCCTCGGGATCGTTGCCCCGTGTCTCCACCAACCCTGCCCGGCCCCACCACTCCCCGCCTCCTGTCCCCTGCACGCAACCCCCACCCCGACGCGATCCCCTGTGCCCCGCTCCCACGCGTGACCAGCCACGCGTCCCACCTCGTCTCTCCTCCCTCAACCCCCCTCGCGGTTCCTCTTCCTCCTCGCACCCCCGCTCCTCCCTCGCCTCCCTCGGTCCCGCAAATCCCGCGGCCGTCCTCCTCCTCTCGCCGCCTGTCGGCATGGTCTCCAACCCGTCGGCCGCCGCCCCGTCGGCCTCCTCGCACCGCCGGTCGCCTCCTCCCGTCCCCCGACCTGTGGCCGCGCCCTCCTCCAGCACCCGCCGCCGCCTGGCCTCGAGCCACCCTCCGCCTCGCCAGCGAGCCCCGCGGCCGCTCCCTCCTCCTCGGGCCGACGCGCGCCCCTCGCCTTCGTCCTCGTCCCGGGCACCTCACCGAGCGAGGCCGCCTCTGCTCGAACCGCGCCCCCCCGCAGCGCGTTCCGCGTCGCCCCTCCGTCTGCAGCAGAGCGTCGCCAGGCCTCCTCTGCAGCGCCGTCTCCTCCCCGCCTTGGCTCCTCCTCCGAGCACATCTCCAAGCCCGCCTGACCCCAGCAGTCATGGGGCCCCCGCCTCCACCTTGCCCGGCAGCACCAGTCGCTGGGGCCCGTCCTCCATCGCGCCCCGAGCTCCCGCTCGCGCCCCGCCTCCGGCCATCTCTCCCCTCAGTGGGGCCTCGGCTCGGCCGGCCCTGGACGCCCTAGTGCCCCGACCGCAGCCCGCCCAAGAACCGCATCGGCCTGTCCCCGTGAACCGTCCATGGCTCGCCCTTGTGCAGCATGTCCTAGGAACCGTGTGTGGTAGCCCAAGTCACCATCCGAACGCGGTACAAGCAGCGCCAACTCCATACACTAGGCTGGTCTTCGATCTGCCTGTAGGTCTTCGCCAATATGCAAGATCATCTCCAAGTCCTTCGCCGTCCTCGTCAGGTGATGAGGCCTGTGAAAATGTCACCGCAAGATCGGGCGTCGACAAGACCGTCTACTGACGATGCGACCCGAGAGAGTTCGCCTTTGCCGACAAGATCGCCTACCCCGAAAACCAAGTTCTCCGTCACGGAACACCAAGATCTCCCAGTGCCGAGACCCGAGTCGGACACCGACAATCGAAACCGCGGAACCGACAAGTTCGCCTACCCGGACACCGTGCGACAAGACCTTCTCGGACCCGAGGACCATCAAGACTTCCGCTCGGCAACGCCAAGTACTCCTTCCTGGCTTCGAAGCCCGACCCTGTGGACCGACATGATCTTCTTCACGGATACGACAAGTACTTCCTCGAGGATGCCAAGTTCTTCACCCCGAACGCCAAGTCCGACTCGATGGCGCGGACCCGACAAGATCCTCGCAACGACAAGATCGACACCGAACAGGACGAATCCGATGTGCCCCCGACACCAACCAAGTTCTTCTTCCCGGATGCGACAAGATCTACTTCCGTTATCCGAGACCGATCCTGTCGAGCCGTTTCCGCCCCTGTCGAACCCCGAACCCCTCAGAGCCCAAGTTCGCCGAACCCTAATGTATGACCTTTTTATCCGAGACCCTATTTTTATAATATTACATTATCATCTTGTTGCATATTAATTGTTCATCTCGCATGCATATCATGTGGGTTGGGGCATTATGTCGATTCGCCTCATAATTAAATATGGAGTCGATATGCGGAATACCTTGATCTCATTTTGGACTCCATTTAAATTTGTGTAGCGAACCGATACCATGATTTGCCATGTTAAGACAACATTTAAATTGCGGGGGTTCTAAATAACTTGAATCATATAATTAATTGTCCGGACCCCGGTTCCGCTTAATTTTGCCTAATTGCATCGCACCTTTGCCATGTCATACATCATACATGCATCATGCCGATCTTTTGCCATAGTAATAAATAGTGCATCTGGTGTTTCTTCTAGTGTTTTGCTTCTTCGCGGATAAGGCCGTTGAGTTGATGTGAGCTTCGCCCCGATCTTCGGATGAACCTTCGGCAACGTTTTTCAGGCGAGCACCTCCCCCCTTTATACCTATCTTACTTTTATAGTATTTATTCCCTCCTGTTGATCTATTGCTATCTGTGTTGCGATGCTCTAGTTTTCGTGCCCGTGATATCCCTTGCAGCCTTATATTGCCTTGGACACATCCTATTACCTGTTGATTGGTAGATAGTTGGACTTGCGTGTCGTAATCGCTTGCTCCAGTGCTGTTGCGTGTCGTCAAGTACCACAGTTGTTGGAGTTTTTCCGCATGCTTTATGTTGGAGGTGATCATGGCTTTAATTACTGTTTAAGAACTAAAATTGAAAGTAGGTAAATGCAGAGGCACAGGTGGGCAATAGATGTTATTTGGTTGTTAACCGTCCACCTGTGTCTCGTAGGACCCCGAGTTCTTGACACCTGTTCCGAGATCGAGCGCGCTAACCACAGGTGGGGTGTATGGGCACCCCCATCGATTAGTACCTGATTCCAAGTACTGTACTGGGGGCCACAAACTAGTTTGAGGTTTTATTTACTATCCTGTACTTATGCCATGCTTTACTGCTTTATTTAAATTGTGCGAGGTACTGCACACTGTACTGTTTAGGGAAGCGGAGTGTTTTCGCGGTATCGACAAGCCCAGTCTCACTTTCGGGTTCCTAGTCGTTTACAGCCACTGACGCAAACCCTGAGTCCGTCTCGGAGACCGGCCGACTTCGTTGCGGGTAGCTTAGTGGGGTGGCCCCCATGTACTTGCTTTGGGTCTGGGAAACGTCATGACTTAGGCCCCGCCGACATACCGATGGGTGTATGTTAACTGATCTGGCAAAAAGGGTCGAAGTGCGTGTGGATACTTTGGTGCACCCCTGCAGGGCTAAATCTTTTCGAAAAGCCGTGTCTGCGGTTATGGACGACTTGGAGCACAGTTTCTCGATCATAGACAACTATAACTAAAGTTTACTGTTCTAAATTGACTTGTATCCGATATAACTAGTAATCAGCTCCACTACAACGGAATGGCTAAATAAAAGTACCAACAACTGCTGGGTTTTGGGATATCTCATGCTTATTATATCTGACTAGTAAGTGTTGCAACTACAACGGAGTGGTTAACTAAAAGTGCCCACTGCTTATTATATCAGGATGATTATCTATACCTGACTAGTAGTTGCTGCAACGATAACTGAATAAATAAAACTGCCAACTGTGTGAGTTCCTCGGTTGACTTCCTCGTTTGGTCTCGAGGGGGAAATACCAGGATGGGTATGTTTGGTGGTAGAATCAGGTTGGTTCCGAATAGGTCTTTCTTATCCATCTCTAATAGCCGACAGTTATCTCGGGTCTCTATAGGTTGTTTAGTGCATGCTGCGCTGCCGCTTCAGTCCACCATACCTATGTAGGCGAGGACCGCCGAATTCTAGTCTCGCCGTGTACTGGCCTCAGTACTGACCGCTCTCTCTTTTCCTTTGCCCTTTGTCGGCACCCCTTTTGTTTAAGCAGGTTTTGAGATCGACGTCGTTAGCAGGGTTACCCTTCCGGCTTGGCCTGGGCAGGGTTATGGACGCCATTGGTTATTCTTCAGGGCTCTTAGCCCCATTTGCATCTTGTCCGTAGTCGGACGCTCTATCATTTTCAAGGTGATTTGGATCTTTGTATATTATATCTGTATTCTTGACTCATTGAGTCGCTGTTGTATAAATATCTGTTCTGTGGGTTCCATCGTGGACTATTGTGTAATGGTATTACTTCGTTTTCTACCCGCACGAAAGTGCCTGGTGGGCACCTTTGAATCGTTTCTATGCGGGTTTGGCGGGAATCGCTGAAACTTGCATAGGGCCGATTCTGAGGGTGTTACATACAACCAAAGTCGGATGAGCATGTCTTTGTAGGTTATTTCGAATAACAATTGGTTATTCCTCCATAACACCAAGGACAAAAGGTTTGTTGCTTGAAACGTGAAGTTTCTTGAAGAAGGAATTTTTCATAAATGTTAAGTGGTAGGACAATAGAACTTTGATAAGGTTAACGAACCTTAGCTATATGTGCTGAGTTGCGCAGCGCCGGAAAATGTTCCGGAGGCAGCCAGAATGCTCATGGCTCATGTGCCTCAAAGGTTGTGGTCACGGAGGTCTAAGTTCTTATTGAACCAAGTCGGTCGGATAAACAATCAAATGCTGAGATTTGAGAGTAAATCATTATTGTTTGACAATGATGAACCGACCACATACAAAGAAGCGATGATGGGCCCTAAATCCGTCAAATGGCTTGAAGCCATAAAATCCGTGATAGTTCCATACACGAGAAATCAAGTTTTGAACTTGGAAGACCCTCCGGAAAGGTGTAAAAACCTATCGGTCGTATTTAGATCTATAAAGAAACAGACATGGATGTTTCACATCTCTGAAATAATCGACATGTCATAAAGTATTTTATGACAATATTCAAGGAGTTGACTATGACAAGATTTGATCTTTCATAGCGATATTTAGTCTGGACGGATTAAAGTAGCAACCACTACATATAATTTGGTATATGGTAGATGAATAAACAAAACAAAGTTCTTTTAATAGAATGGTTACCTAGGACGTGTACATGACACGATCCAGAGGTTTTTTTAAATTCAAATGATGCTAAAAGGGCATGCAAACTTCAATGGTTGAAGTAAGCATCGCGGAGTTGGAATCTTCACCATGATGAAAAAGGATTTTTCATATGGAGACGATGAAGATGCTTGCATTTGCAAGAAATTAAGTGGGAGAGCTAAGACATATTTCTAATACATTATGTGGAGGACATCTTGTTGATTAGAAATGATGTATCTTTTATTGACAAAGGTTAAGAATTTCATTTCGATGAAAAACTTAGGCAAAACCCGGATATTTAGCATGAATGTCTATAGTGGATAGACTGTGACACTAATATGGTTGTGCCAAACGTACATATATGAGATATTGAAGGAGTTCAATATAGAAACAACAATAAATGGTTCTTGTCGCATGGAAATGAATTGAATCAAGATTCAAGTGTATCAACACTTGATAAGTGAAACAAGATTCAAGTGCTTTGACACTTGATGAGTAAAATCACAAGAATGATTTGATCAATCATACCATGATATGTACACATCTAGATATGTCCTATGATCTAAGTGTTATGAGCATATACCAGAATGAATTATAAAATGATCATTGGACAATAGTAAGAAAATTCTTATGATCTTTTAAAAGAACTAAGAATATATTTGTGTAGCGGTGACAAACAATTACAAATAGTTCATTATAAAGCGTTACATTGATACTAGTTTTGTCACAAGATACAAATTAAGTTTATCTCAATTTAAACTATGGGTGGCACAATGTAATGGAAAGAAGATTCCATGATGGATTTGGATGAAATCCATAGTTAAGACATTGTGACGAATACTACAACAAAAGGGCTAAGTATATGTCTGCTATAGTAGCAGCAAAGGAGGGAATTTGTGTCAAGAAGTTCGTTATCAAACTAAGGTGTGGTTCGCAATGGGATAACACTAAAGATATATTGTACGACAATAGTATCGACATGATTTAACCCCAAGGAACTAAAGGTCTCACCGAAATACCAAATTTATACAATGCCATCGCATTGGAGAATGAGTGATGCGTGAAGACGCAAAGACATGCAAATACACACAGACCTGAAGCGTCAGATCCGTAGATTATGTTAACCACTTGCAATTGCATATATGGAACACCGGAAAGCCATAAGTGTTCAATACGCAAAGTTTTCAAACTAGATTATTGTCTCTAGTGCAAGTGGGAGACTGAAGGGAATATGCCCAAGAGGCAATAATAAAGTGGTTATTATCGTATTCCTTGTTTATGATAAATGTTTATTTTATATGCTATAATTGTATTAATACGGAAATGTTAATACATGTGTGTTTAATAAACAAAAAGGAAGTTCCTAGTTATGCCTCTCTTATAAACTAGCTCGTTGATTAACAAGATGATCATAGGTTTCCTCATCATGGACATTGGATGTTGTTAATAATGAGGTCACAACATTAGTGTAATGGTGTGATGAACATTCATCCGAAGTATAGCATTACGATCAAAGTCATTGTGTTTATATTGCTATAACAACTTACGAAGTGATCCAAATCCTTAGACCATGAGATCATGTCAATCACTAACACCGGAAGAGTTTCTTGATAACATCAAACGTCACACCGTAACAGGGTGATTATAAAGATGGGTTTAGAACTACTAAAGTGTTATGTTGAGGCCCATGGATCGAGAGTGGAATTTGTTCATCCCGATGACGGATAGATATGCTCTGGGCCCTCTCGGTGATATCACATTGATTAGCTTGCAAGCAAGTGATTTGATCACTAGAATGTTATATCACGGGAACAAGAAAAGAGTACATGTCAGTAACGAGATCAAACTAGGTATGGAGATACCTATGATCAAATCTCGGACATGTAATATATCGCGAAACAAAAGTATTAAGATACTAGCGTAAAAGGTTCCGACGATCACAAGAAAGTCATCGTTGAATGTGTGGGAGTCAGTATGGGTCTCCAGATCCCGCTTCTGATTATTGATCCGAGAGGGGTCTCGATCATGTCCGCATTATTCGTGAACCATAGGGTGACACACTTAAGAGACACCGACATCCATTTGGAGCAAAAGTTTCATGCCGAAAAGAATAACAAGCGAAGGAATTTATTTCACTAGATACCGAAATGGGTTTTCGGGTGAAATTGCAGAAAGTGTTTCTGCATGTGAAATGAAATACTAGCAAGGGGTTATATGAGAATGTTTGTCATTAAATTAATTGACAAAATTATGAATAAATAAAAGGAGTTTTATTTAATGAGAGTTTGCATTAAATTTAATGGGAATTTGAGTGGGTTTTTGAGTGGAGGGAATTGAAAGGCATTTGAGTGAGTGGAGTGTCCACCCACATGAATTTGGAAGAGGTGGGGGCAGCCCCATGGCTGGGCGCATGGCCCCTTGGGTGCCCCCCTCTCCCTATAAAAGGAGCCCCCTCCCTCTCTCTCACTCACACCTCCTTGTGAAGGATCTCTCTCCCCCTCTAGTATTTATCCCCCATGGTCTCGGACTAGCGAGATACATGTTCCCGGTGGCTATTCGGCAAGAAAGAGTTGTGTTTCCGCTGCATCGCTGGAGCAAGGAGGCGGAGGTTGCTCGGTGGCTCGAACGTGTGTGCGAGCACGGATGCGCTGCTGTTTTGCGGCGCTAGGACTTCCTCTCGATCTTGAGATTGGCAAGAGATCGTCTACATCAACCACGCGTTTGGACTCGTTAAGCTTTGTCAGTCTTCAAGGTATGTTCTCTATGGATATACATCCGCCCGTTGTTTGTATCTAGTAGATAGATCTTGGTACATAGTTGTTCCCATCGTAGGAAATTTTTTGTTTTCTATGCTGCGAACCCTACATGACAGTAGTTCTATCAGTGATTTATTCACTGCCTCAATAATTGTTGGCTTGTGTGGTCATATGCAGATTGGGGTTAACATATTACTTTAGTGATACTCTGATTATGTATATATATATATATACTTGGTAATGATTCCTGGTGGTTGATTCAAGGAAAATGATAATTAGTGACTTGCAAGTTTATTTATGAAGGCTAGGTAATTAATCTGCTTGGTTTGGAACTTGTTCTTGTGACACCATCTTAGAATGGCACACAAGTTTTGGTTCTACTACTAGGCTTTATTCTGTCAGTGCTTAAGATCGGATAAATGCCAAAGATAAGTTGAATGCTTCTTTTAAACATCTTTGCCTATGATGTTGGTCTGAGGCATATGAACTAGTTTCCTATCTTGATGTCCCTCATAGATATGTTCTGGTATTGATACCAGTTACTTATTCTGGAATCCTTTTGATAAAATGGTTGGTGTGCTTATATGGATCCATAAGATCTATGGATTCTAGGGTGCTACTCTTTTAAGAGATGTGCCCAGAATTCATAACCTTGGCTATGTTTATATTAGAATATGGAATATAACTTCATATCCAGGATCAACGATGTTGGTCTGAGATCCTGGTTTGGTTTGTATAGTTTACTTATGGCTTTTGTATTCAAAAATCCTCTATGATGGATTCACCCCACTTGGGTGATTTCTGAGAGCTGAAATATAAAACAACACATGAATTCTTATCTAGATTAAATATAAAACAACACTTGATCTTGCTAGCTTGTGTTGCCGGTCTAATCTGGTTCTTCTCCTCCTGGTGCTGCTCCTGCTACTTCTAGCTCCTGGAAGCTTGTCCTTGATCTTTCTATCCACCGGCTCCATGCCTTCCTTATGTCACCATCTGGTGAAGGTTTGGATGATCGGTGTATGGTTTGGCTGGTGGTTTTGCTTGTCTTTGGCAAGATCGATGTGTTCCTGGTTTGGTGCTTGGGTGTGAGAATGAGCTGCTGGGTTGTGCTACGGCTGTGTACTCTCCTTTTGCTTGTGTACGCTGTTGGTGCTGTGTTGAGAGAACACCCAATGCAGTTAGATGACTGTGCTTCCTGGCTGTTTGGTGCATTGTGTGGATCAGATCAGTGATGTGTTTCACCTTTTAACCTTTTACATTTCACCCACCTGGTGAAATCTGCCCCTTTTACTTACTGTTGATATTTGGCTTGTGGCTTATTTGATATAAAAGAACAGATATTTACACATTGGTGAAACTTGCCCCTTTTTACTATTACTCAATGATGTATTTTGAGCAGTGCACTTCACTACTCTCAACTGAGAGTAATTCTAACAAACTAATCTTTTATTTTCATTTTGTTTGTTTTGTATTTTTGCAGGTACAAGATTTGGTGCTCAAGATTTAGTATAGGATTAGATAGATAGATAGATTCTCATTGTATTCTTTATTTGATTCACTTATAAGAATTTTGTAATAATTATTTATACTAGAATTTCCTTTCATGTAATTCCTTTACTGTAATGAATCATTTCATTGGTTGTATGATTTCTACATTGTAAAATGGTTATGAAATAAATATAAGAAATAAGAATTCATTTCTTATTTGAATTTCTTTATATTAATTTCTTATGATTATTTATTATATCTTTATCATGGCAAATAATATTACTAAATGATTTTGGAAATCATTTTAAAATACAAAATCCTAAAGTTTAAATATTTTTCCAATTGATTCAAAATTCAAATTTGAATTCAAATTATTTCCCCCAAAACACACTAATTCATAAAGGTGATGTCAAAATTTATAACAATCACTCTCAAGAGCTATCTCTACACCTAGAGAGTGAAAGTAACTCTGATCACTTCAGGTTTTTTGTTTGGCGAAAAATTTACCCACATTTTACAGATGAATGCATGCATATGCACAAAATCATATTTCTACTCTTCGTTGGTTCCTAAATTCTAGGATGTTACAGATTTCCCCTCTTAAATTAAACTTCGTCCTGAAGTTTGCCGAAGTGTACCTGAATAGTTCTAGATAGGCTTCTCTTAGGTCATCCTCTTTATCCCATGTGGCTTCCCACTTAGGGTGATGTTCCCATTGTACCTTGCAGTACTTGATTGCTCTATTTCGCAACCTTTTCCAATCTACTTCCAGAATTGTATAGGGTTTCTCGACATAAGTCAGATATGCTTGTAACTCAATTTCTTGATGTGTGATTGCATCCTCGGGAACCTTGAGACATTTTCGTAGTTGTGACACATGGAAAACATTGTGAACTTGAGCCAGTCTTTGTGGTAACTCTAAAGCATAAGCTATAGTCCTGTTCTGACTCAGTATTTTGAATGGTCCTATATATCTTGGACTTAATTTTCCCTTAACTCCGAATCTCTTAACTCCTTTCATTGGGCTTACTTTGAGATATACCATATCTCACACTTTAGGATGCCATGATCTTCAGCTTTGATCATCATAGCTTTTCTGTCTATTTTGGGTTATCTTCAATTGAAATCTGATGATATCGATGATATCTTGCTTTTCCTTGACATAGTCTGGTGCAAATTACTTGCTACTACCAAGTTCATACCAACATATTGGTGATCTACATTTCCTCCCATAAAGTACTTGGTATGGAGCTGCCTTCAGACTACTCTAATAACTATTGTTGTAAGACAATGGTAGATGATATCCCCACGAACCTCCAAAATCTAATGCACAAGCTATAAGCATGTCTTCCAATATTTTATTGGTTCTTTCTGTCTGACCTCCAGTTTTTGGATGATAGGGTGTGCTGAAATCTAACTTTGAACCAAGTGCTTCATGTAATTGTTCCAAAATGCTGAAGTAAACAGAGATCCTCTATCTGATACTATCTTCTTGGGCACTCTGTGCTTACTTACTATTTCCTTGACATAGACTTCTATTAACTTCTCGGCATTATCCTTTTGATTTAACGGGATAAAATGTGCACTTTTTGTGAGTCTATCCACAATCACCCATATCATATCCTTCCGTTTTGGTGTCAAGGGTAATCTTGTGATGAAATCCATTCCCATTTCTTCCCATTTCCACTCTGGAATTTTCAAAGGTTGTAATGGTCCTGCTGGACTTTGATGCTCAGCTTTTACCCTTTGGCAAGTTGTGGCATTCTGACACATATTTTGCAATGTCTCTCTTCATATTATTCCACCAGAATAATTCCTTTAAATCCAGGTACATCTTGGTACTTCCAGGATGTATCGAATATGGTGTCTCATGTGCCTCTTGGAGTATCACTTCACGAATTTCTGGCACATCTGGAACACAAAGATGATCTTGGAACCATAAATATCCATAATCTCCTAAGCAAAAAACTGATGTTTGTCCTTGAGAGATTCTTCTGATTTCTTCAGCAATAAAAGGATCTTCTTCTTGATGTCTAAAAATCTCATTCTGAAGATCACTACTTCTTTCTTCAACTACTTGCATGGTATCTAATCCTCCAAGAACCTCTGTTCTTATGAACTGAATTTCCAATCTTTCCAAATCCATATGCAACTCTTTCGGCAGTTCTCGATTGATAGGCTGAGTATCTGTGCTCTTCTGACTTAAAACATCTGCCACAACATTGGCTTTTCTAGGGGTATAATTGATCATCAGATCATAATCTTTAATTATCTCTAACCAACATTTTTGTCTCATATTCAATTCCTTTTGAATGAAGAAATATTTGAGACTTTTGTGGTCAGTGTATAACTCACACCTTGCTCCATAGAGAAAATGCCTCCATCCTTTCAGAGCAAAGACTACTGCTGCTACTCCAAATCATGAGTTGGATAATTGACTTCATTTGGTTTCAGTTGTCTTGATCCGTAAGCAATTACCTTACGGTCTTGCATTAACACAAATCCCAATCCTTCCTTGGATGCATCACAATATACCGTGTAATCCTTTCATGTTTCAGGAACTGCTAAGATTGGTGCGGTAGTTAATCTAGTTTTCAACTCTTGAAAGCTTGCTTCACACTTCTCATCCCATATAAATGGTGTATTCTTTCTTACCAATTTGGTCATTGGTCCAGCTATCTTTGAAAAACCTTCAATGAACCTCCGATAATAACCGGCCATACCCAAGAAACCTCGAATTTGTTTCACATTGGTTGGTGCAGTCCACTCTAGAAATGATTGAACTTCGGATGGATTTACAGCAATTCCATCCTTACTGATAACATGTCCAAGAAATTCTACTTTGTCCAGTCAGAATTCACACTTACTAAACTTAGCATAAAGCTTATGTTCTCTTAGGATTTGCAATGCTATTCTCAAATGATCTGCCTGCTCTTCCGTATCCCTTGAATATATCAAAATATCATCAATGAACACTATGACAAACTTGTCCAGATAAGGCATGAAGATTTTGTTCATAAAATTCATGAATATTGTTGGTGCATTGGTCAATACAAAAGGTACGAGAAGATACGCATGATGTCCATACCTTGACATGAATGCTGTTTTTGGAATATCTTCAGGTTTAATCTTTATCTGATGGTATCCAAATATTAAATAAATCTTGGAGGACACTCCAACTCATTTGACTTGATTAAATAGATCTTGGATTCTTGGTAATAGGTACTTATTGTTGATTGTAACATTGTTGATATTTCTATAATCCCCACACATTCTTCGTCATCCATCTCTTTTATCCACAAAAATTACTCGGGTTCCCCATGGAGATACACTTTCCTGAATAAATCCTTTCCTAGCTAACTCATTGATGGCGTCTCACATCACTGTAGAGCTTCGTTGGGAAACCCCAACAGGAAGGTATGATGAGAACATCAGTAAGTCTTCCCTCAGTATGAAACCTAGGTTATCAAACCAGTAGGAGGAAGCAAACGACTTAAAGGTGTTGCTAGCAACTTGGAAACCTAAACAACACAAACTCAAAACTTTGCCCCAACGAATAGTGAAGTTGTCAATATCACTGGTTTGCTGAAAACAAAGGATTAAACGTATGGTGTGGAAGGTAATGGTGGCTTGAAGAAAGTAAATAGTAACAGTGGAATATGTATCAATGGTAAAGATTGGACCGGGGTCCACAGTTCACTAGAGGTGTTCTCCTAAAGATAAACAACATAACATGCTGGGTAAACAAATTACAGCGGGGCAATTGACATGACTGAGCAAGGCATAACAATGCAATACTAGACATTCATGATCCTATGAGATTCGATTGGGCATTACAACAATATACATAGAACGCCATCCAACTGCATCTATGACTAGTAATCCACCTTGAGGTTATCATCTGAACCCCCTCCAATATTAAGTTGCAAGCATCGGATAACTGCTTTAAGCAAGGTGTGTAAAGTAAACAATACAATTGTTCCATGAACAAAAGATCGTTGTTTTCTCCCTAGTGGCAACAGCACATCTACAACCTTAGAGATTTATGTCACTTACCCAAATTCAATAGAAGCATGAACCCACTATCGAGCATAAATACTCCCTCTTGGAGTCACTAGCATCTACTTGGCCAATACAGCTACTAGAAACGGAGAGCATGCAAGATCTCAAACAACACAGACATGATAGAATCAAGAAGATAAAACCATTAATCAATCTGACATAGTAAGCTCAATATCCATCGGATCCCTACAAATACAACATGCATGATTACAAATATGATCTTGATCTTGAACAGAGCTCACAAGATCTAAACATGATAGCACAAAGGAGGAGAAATAACCATATAGCTACTGTATGGACCCATAGTCCAAGATGGAACTACTCACGCATCATACCGGAGGCTGTCATGGTGATGAAGAAGGCCTCCGGGATGATCTCTCCCCTCCGGCAGGGTGCCGAGAAGAGCTGCAAATCCACCCGATGTACGGACGATGGTAGCGGTGGCTACAGACTTTTTTGTGGAGATCTGATCGGGTCCTTAGGGTTTAGGTATCGGGGGCTTCTTATAAGCGAAGGGGGAGACCGAGGGGGTGCCCGAGGCGGCCACACCCCCCACCTAGGCATGGGCCAGGCCTGGTCGTGCAGCCAGGGGGGTCGGCCCCTCGCGGCCCTCCTCCGTCTCGTCTTATGGCTCCGTGTTCTCCTCGGTGAAATATTGACTTTGGCTTTTGTCCCTTCCAATTCCAAGAATATTCATTTTCTGGCTTTTCTGGAACCAAAACAACAGAAAACAGGCAACTGACACTGTGGCATCTTGTTAATAGGTTAGTCATAGAAAACATATAAAAATACCTCAAAGTATAGACAAAGCAAAGAAAAGTGGATACTAAACAAGCATGGAACATCCAAAATTATAGATACGTTTACGACGTATCAAGCATCCCCAACCTTAACTCCTGCTCATCCTCGAGTAGGTAAGTGACAAAAAGAATAATTTTTAAGGTGACATGCACCATCACAATCAAGATCAAACCATTTGCAAGCATTGAAAGCTGGGATCAAAGTACTCTAAACATGAGCATGAAAGATGAAGTTCTAACAATAAGACAAAGTAAATATACTTGCAATATGAAAGGATACAAACAAAGATTCATGAATAACAATGCATTGGAAGACGTTTGTTTGTTTCACATATAGAAAACATAGCATAGTGGCATTCATGGAGTAGCAAAACATAAATGCATAGGACACCTTCAAAGTTCATATGGGTGACTAGATACAAATAGTTCAAGAGCAAGAAATATCAACAATATGAATCAATCAATAAGTTTTGGGACAATGCAAATAGAACTAAGAATGGCAACTATGCTCTTTTAATTGGTGCCTAAGGATAGAAGGTGGAGACTCAATATAAAAGTGGAAGAAAGGACCTTCATGAAGGGAAGCAGGTATTTCAAGTTTCATAAAGAGCTTCCAAAAATTATGGTACTTGTTAGCTTTCAGCTCTCATTGCCCCTATCATAAGCATCTTGAAGTGAATAAGGTTAAAGTGAACAAACTATGGAGTATATGCTTGACAAAGTATAACTTGGAAATCTCATGCCCCTTGAGTACGAGGGCCGCTCCTCATGCTACTCAACTTTAGTCACCGGTAAGTTTTTGTCATAGTAAGTACATGTGTATCATAGAGATCCGCCAACGGAGTACCCCTTCCCCATGACACAGGAGCTATCCCATATCAAGATGACAAGGCAAGCAGACAATGAGCATCTCAGCAATCTTCTTATTTACCACGGGAAAATGGTGTTTTTTCTCTCTTTCCTCTTTTCTCATCTCTTATTTTCTTTTTTCTCAATCTCTTTTTTATAAGAAGAATGCTTCATAGATTGCTCATTATGGTGATGCTGCAAGTTTCTACCATGATTAGGCATGGCTTAGGATAGCGGCCCAGGCATTTCTCTAACACACATACATAACTCCATGGACTTACAAGCTCCCCTTTCATTTCACACCGATAACATCCATAAACAAAAGAGAATGATATCAACTAGGTAGATATTTACAAGTGTTGAAAGCGTTCCCCGTGACAACATGGTTCTGCTAATCCCAACGTATAAGTGCAAGCATATACAACATAGATGACACAATGGTTCAAGTTTATTTAGGGGCAAGAAAATAAAGTGTGCCATCAAGTTTATGAGAGCTTTAATCACTAACTTTCACATAACAAGTTTAATTTGGAAGATAGATAAAACAAGAATATACTTGGAATGGTGTAACACACCATGCATAGGAATTTATAGTGGACACTTTGGAATAACTTGGTTTTTTGGGAGTTGGATGCATGAGTAGAGCTTACTCAATACAAGTGGAGGCTAGCAAAATACTGGGAGCGACCAACTAAGAGAGCAATAATGGCCATAATCATGCAGAGCGACAAAACATTACTAATCAAAGCATAAAGTGGTACCACAAGTCAATAACTAAATGGCCATAGAGTCAAAGGTGACTGGTTTATAGTCATAACATCGTGTGAGCATGTGCCAAGTCAACCCAAACAAAACATCAAAAAAAATACCACAATACGCATATCAGACGAGCAAGCGGAGGACACATCAGACTATCAAAGCTGTAGTACATGAGTAACTTAACTAAGCCGTCGGTCTAATTAGTATCCCGCCATCCAGCATAAAAAAGGTATCCAACCTCAAGCGCACATACATGTTGTACTAGAAAATGTTGCGCGACGACACACCGTGTCTGATGCTGTCGAATAGTTGGTTGAAAGTATCGCTCAAGACTACCCGCTATATGTAACAATCTACAAATTGTTATCCAGAGTTACTGCAGAAGATAGTTGTACTTTGAAGAATGGTGAAATTAGTGTATAAGAATAAAAAAGCTCAAAAGAATTAGAATCAGTGATGGCGAATTACGGCTTGAAAGCTACTGACAGTCCAAGAATTACCAAACGGTAGGTAACACAGAAACTTATGGCCAGAAAAGTGTGTAAAAAGTTACCATCGAAAAACAACTGCCGATAAATTATAGTGAGAGATTGTGGACGAGTTACTTTAAAATAAGTACCGATGGAAAATTGTGGATAAGAGAATCTGTCAAAAAGTACTATCAAAGAATAGAAAAAATATCCAAAACAATAAGTTATCGCGGATGAATTATGGCAGGGGAAGTATTCACCGCCAAGGAGTTACCATAGGATACCTACTATCGGAAAATTACCGACAAGAAATTACGTTAAAGAAAAAATACAAAATGAACCTGAAAGGAAAAACCGATGACGAAATAAGGTTAGAGGATCATTCACCATCGAAGAGTTACTGTGGGGTAACTAACGACATAAAATTACCGCCAGAAAGTTGTGTCAGGAAATTATCTTTGGGTAATGACAAATAAAAGAGACGTCCGATGATGCAATTAGTTCCACAGTGTAAGAAAGTATAACGAAATTGAATTACTGCTCGTGAATTATGGCCGGGAAGTTATTCACACTTGGAAAATTACCAATGGTAATTAACGCGTGGAAAATATAGTCGGGAAAGTGTGGCAAAAAAATATGAAATGAATCTGAAAGAAAAACCTCTTATGAAATAAAATTAAAAGATAATTCACCCTCAAGGAGTTACTGTGGGGGAATTAACAACGTAAAATTATGGCAAGAAAGTTGTGTCGGGAAATTACCTTGGAGTAATCAGAAAATGGAGCTTAAAAATATTGTCATGGACGTAGACTAACTAACTTCAGTTAATTATGGTGAGAAAGCGGTTATCATTGAAGTATAAGCAAAAAAATAGTATAGGTAAGACCAATATCAAAATTACTGACAGAGTTACTGGCTGTGAGAATGTCTAGAATAAATAATTATGGTAAAATATGATCTAGGTCTTAAAATATCGTCAAAAATTTGCTGTTCATGCACTGTTGGGAAAAGGCTGGCGGAGAATTACCGTTGAGGAAGGAAAATTACTACCCATAAAAAGAATTCGGAAATTTATTGTTGGAGCTGTAGTTATTTGTTAGAATTTTTCATATAAAATTACAATCAGGGAAATTTTACGTGTCACCGAGTTAGTTGGTCATAGGTAGACATCTATAATGTCTAACGTGAACCATTGGATCAAAATTCGATGGCCAGAAACACATCATTCACTATTCATACGCAGTGAAAAGTGCCGTGTGAGGTGGCGTATCCTAGGACCAAGCCCTCACGCTTTTATATATAGTTATATGCACTGCAAGCTAAATATAAATATATTTCAAAACCTATACATGGATATGTCTTACGCATATAAACCACCGGCTGCTGACTGCTTGCCTCAGGCCAGCTGCAGACTGTTTTGTGTATTCAATTTATAACGTTTCTAATAAAAAAATCTATCAAAGAGACGTGTTTAATTTGGATTTCTAGGAGCAGTGATGAAACTCTGGGTTTGATCTGAATAAAGAGTAGGAGGTAAAACTTATGAACTAAAGTTGAAAAACAAACTTCAAACTCTGGTCGCTATGGAAGTCTCCCTCACTGTTATTATAATTTTCTTTTGTCCCTGTAGCAACGCGTGCGGACATTCAACTAGTATATCTCTATTATATAATAAGCCTTAAGGTGGTTTTCGTCGTATACCGGCACAAAATTTTCGTCCGTCGGACATTTTGTAGTTTAGCCCCTTAGAAATTAGAACATCAACCCGCAGAACACATGAGAAGTCAACCTCTTCGGGCCCGATCCCTACGCCCTCCTTGTGCCCCCTTTTTTCCTCCGACCACCACGCTGCCCTTCCTCCTCTGCTGCTTCGTTGCACCTCTGCTACTGTGCTACCGCACCTCCCCTCTCATGCGCTGTCGCGGCACCGCGCCTTCCCTCCACTACCGCTCCGCCGCGATGTAGGTGGGCAACCTACCGGAAGGAACATGGACCTATACCCATGCTGCCCCCCCCCCCCCCCGCTCCTCCCCTGTGCGCCCGGGCCAAGCGCCGCCAACCGTCACGCCGTCGAGCATGATGTCGTGGTGGTGGCACGGTGGATGCCATGGTTAGGCTTAAGTTGGGGCAAATGTGCACTAGTGGGATCCAGGGAGGGATGATGTTGTGGTTTCTACACACAGAATACTCAAATCTCGATCTTTTACTCTCATCAACAATGGCTACACTTGCTCCTCGAGCTGTATCAGCGAGAGGGAGAAGAAGATCTCTGGTAAGCTCTCAGTATAAAAAATGAATCGATCCCTCCACTAGGAGGCCCTGGCTCACCTTATAAAGGGGTGGCCATTTTACATTTAGGGCTGACGTGGACATCATATTCCTCGAATATGCTTGTACCAAAGGGGTAATTCGGTGGGAGCCTGCAATGACCCAGAGTCCATGACATGTGAGCATCAGGCTCTGGGACTATCACCTCATGACGCCTCTTCTGCTCCTCTGTACCTCTGATCGTTGTCTGTAGCACTTGGAACTGTACAGATTCCTGAGGGAGCGACAGTGTGCGGTGTTGAATTCGGGTTTTGCTCTCTCCTTCTCGAGCAAGCTTCCTTTTGACTCGACCGAGTTAAGCCTTGTCAGTCTTACTCGGATTGACCTGGTCCTTATTTGTCCGGCATTCTATCACTAGGCCGGGTCATCCCTTGACCCGGCAAATATCTCGCTAGGCCTTGTCCCTTTACCTTAGCTTGACCCTACCTGGGGTCATCCTCCCAACATTAATCCCCGAAGCTGGTGCGGTGTCGGTGACTTTAGTCGGCAAGGCCACAATAGGTTCATTTTTATCCGGGACTTGAATCCGTGTTGCCGACTTATCTCTCAGTCCACTCATTTTTATGGGATGTCTCGATTTCTGCACTTTTTGGTTTTCGACTCATCCTGGTTCTTTCCGAGTCAAAACTACAACCGCTAAATGATTCCATTTCTTCCGAGTTACTTCCCTTAGCTTCTCTCGTAAGCTTCGTCCTACGTGTCAACAATCATTGCGTGTCGCCTCATTTTCTGAGCCGCCACAGTAATTTGTGACACAGGAACAACTATCCCTGAGAACGGTCATATCATTGTAGTGTCCCTTCGATTATCGCAATGGTTACTGCCTCCGGAACGTCTCCTGTGCCATGTAACCTCCGGTGTGGCTCCACTCGGCGGTTGCCATCGCGTGTACGCGGAAACCACCACACTCGCATGATCCCATGACCACTAGCGGTGCGGGGTTATAAATGGGGGGAGCGGGTGCGGTGACCCAGCATACCACTGCATGTGTAGTACACTATAGTCGTTGACGTTACATCCACAGAATACCGTTCTGTAAATATCACATCCCTCAGAGTGGTACAACAGAAACATTGCGGATACATATTATAAACATTCACACATTATTATTATTACAATACCAGAAGTTCAAGACTTCAAAAGGATTCCTTACAAACCAAAATATAAAGTGTTTCAGCGAAATTTAAAAGTAGCAACTCCATCTAGGAGTTGAGCTCATCAGCTTATTCTATAGAGTTCATGATGCTCGGCTCCGTTGGTTACTACTAACTAGGGTACTTAGTTGGACTCGTTGCCATCGACACCATAGCGGATTTCGTAATCCACTCCTTCAACACCTCCTGACAGGTCAGGCTCCTCATAGAACACATCTTCTTGGCATTCGGTTGCATACATTGGCGTATCTTCGGGATCCTCAGAGTCCAAGCAAGGGATCAAAGGAAAGTGAGTAACAGCGTTACCCAACAAGTTCATTATATGCAAGGTGGGAAGTTTGATGCTCTAACTACCACCTTGGACTATAAGTCCTTGGTACTATGCATTTTTTGTAAATCTTTCTTCAAAGATTGATTTTATTATAAAAATCTATGACCATCAGCCTTCACAGGTTGACCAGAACTTTCATGGAGTTCCTTTCCTGTCGCGTTCGTTGCTCCTTCCCAGAATAGGGAGTAACAACTTATAATTTTTACACTCTGCAGAGGTGCGTTACTTTACCCATGAGAGATTAACTCCTTGTTGCACAATCGGGCATACTTTCCCGTCCACAATTCCATGATGTGGGGCCCAGTAGTTGGTCCAAGCCAATCACTGCCCCCTTCGCGACCTCGCATGCCTCCTTGGTGTACACCATGCCCACATATTGAATTACGACAATGGTTTGTACAAATCGTTAGATGCCAGAACTATCATGGGACGATGAGGGTTCCCACCCATATGCTGCATATCCTCTACGAATTACCAATTAATATGCAAGCTACGAGGATAACAGACACGACCTGCACATCTGGCTACATGCGAGAGGAAGAAGATACAGCTGACTTCTCTATCCCATTCCAAATCTCATGGCTAACGCGTAATATACAGCGCTAGAATCACTGATGTCAGGGGTTATTAAGTCCATAATTGACCATCATTGTTGCAAATAGAACCCTAAGTTCTATTGCTCCATTATATCATCACTTAGGATGATATCTATGATTTCTTTATTTGTGAAAATAATATTTTCTTTCTTTGGAGTATATATGATAACGCACAATTTTCAAATACTTTGATAAAGACTCTTCAAAGGATATGAGCAAGTGATGAACTTTCCTTGTGATGGCAAGGTAGTGAAGTCTGATGCTTGCACTGGACCTTGACCTTCTATGTCTACAAAAACATCATTATTGCCCGGTAAGGACAATATTTAAAGAAGCAAAATGATTATGCAAAGTAATGTAATGCATTCTTTAATTTTATGTGTATTGTCCCCCATTATTTAAATTATAAAAAATTCTTTTTTATAATAAAGAATTTATAAATATTAATTTCTAATATTTATTGAATATTGTATTCTCTTATTTTATTTCCTTTTATTTGAATTTTAATTTAGTAATTCCTTTAAGAATTATCATTTAAATCCAAAAATTGTTATTAAATATTTGTTTAGTATTTTTCTAAAATACTATAATATTAATTTATATGGAAAGTGATTTTTATTTATTTTTATCAACTTTCAATAATTTTGTAAAATTCCATAAGGAATATTTATATTTCAAAATTCTTAATAAAACTTATACGTCTAAAATTTTATTTCTTAATTTATTTGGATAGTTTGGATTATTGTGAATCCAAAAATATTTTATTTATAATTTTTGGATTTTTATTTTACTTTCTAGAATTTATTTAATTTCAGGGGCATTTTAGTCTTTTTCCATTTATTAAAACAGGATTTAAGTGATTTGGGCTGACTGTTTGGGTTTATTGGGCCCTTGTGGCCCAGTAGGGAATAGTCAAAACAACACCCCGAAGGGGTCTTGGCCCAACCAGCCCAACTCACCCTCTGTCGCTCCCTCGATCTCACCTCTCTTCTGCTCCTCCACCGACCCCGTGGCGAGCGATGCTACCACCGGCGATTCGCGCCGCCGTGGACTTTCCTGGCCGCCACCATGGTGCATAGGGTGGTTATCAACCCTGGTTCACCCTTCTGTCCAATTACATTTGGACCTGGAGCCCTCCTGTGGCCAGATCGATTCCGTTCCGAACCCTAGGGTTTGGGGTGGCGTTGGTGCTGACGTCGCCGCTGCTGTCGTGTGTCGTGGTGATGCTCCTCACCCCCAGGCGTGGCTATGGTCGCCGCGTCAGCGTATTATGGGTCACAGTGCCCCGTTGGGGGTGCTCCCCGTGCTGCCGTGTTCGTCGGCCTCCTCTGCTTCCTCTTCTACTCTTCAGCGAGGACCATAGGTGAGTTGATGATCTTCCCCTCGTGTCCTATTTGCTAGGTCAATCCTATGCTATGTGTTCATAGTGATCATTCTTGGTTAGTGTCCTGTCCTGATTAGATGGTTTATTCTGCTTAGGGTTCATATCCCTTTGTGGATTAGATATCTGATGAGTTGGATCAAGTTTTGATGGTCCCTAAGCATGATAAGTGGTTGTTAGCTGTGGCTTGTTGCTTATGATTAGCTGTGGTGATGCTAGTGGTTTACCAGATGATTATATGGATTAATTTTGATACGGTTCAAATGGTAAGGTTGCTCTAGAAGCAATACTTGGGAAATCTAGTGGTTTAATAGCTCACCACTGTCATTACTTGGTTAATGACAGCGAGTGTTGTGTGATGAAGTCACTGTATTAGTATTGTTGGCTTAAGATTTCATATATAGCTTGAGATCAAATGGTCTATTACAGTGATGATATATATATGAATATTCCTGGTTATGATTCCTGTGATTAAGAACAGGAAAATGATTTATAGTTGGTTAGTTGTGTCTGTGAAGATTGGATGCTTAACCTGCTTAGTTCAGAATTGTTCTTGTGACACCATCCTACGATGGCACACAAGTAGTGATTCTACAACTGGGCTTTTACTTAGCAGTGCTTAAGATTGGATGTCTATTAAAATAAATTGTAAGCTTCCTTCTTTAAAAGACCAAAGCCTATGATGCTGGCCTAAGGCTTAGGAATTAAATTCCTATCCTACTGTCCCTTATAGATATGCTTAAGTATCAAGGTTGTTTACTGATCCTTGAATCTTAGTGGACTAAACTGATTGGTTTGCTTGTAGATTAATGTTGGTGAATGTAGTTTATAAAATCTGAGGTGCTACTCCATCATGAGATGTGCCCAAATTTTATAGGCTATTTGGGAACATTTTGGAATGTATGAGTTGTTTATGATTACCAGGACCTATGATGTTGGTCTGAGGTGCTGGTAGATTTGGTAGAGCTTGCTACTAGCCTTTATATTTCAAGATTCCTCTATGATAGGTTCACCCCACTTGGGTGATCACTGAGAGGTTTAATTTGTAAAACATCACATGCTTTTCTGTTTGACTAAGATGGCAGAAAATATGGGTGTTTTATGATACTCACCACACTTGGATGTTGTTGGGGTTTGCAAGTGGTGAATCTTGTGGCTAGCTTGATCTGGTGCTCCTCCTGGTACTTCTAGTTCTTGGACTTGTCCTTGATCTAGCTCTCCACCTCTTGGTCCTGGTGGCTTGATCTTGTCCTTGCTATCCACCTGATCTACCCCCTCCTTATGTCACCATTTTGGTGATGTGATCCAAAGTTTTGATTGGTGTGATCTGGCTTGGCTTTGATTTGGTTTAGCTGGGATGCTGTTCTTGGTGTGTATGAACAAGAAAATGGTGTGGGGATGCCTCCCACGGCTGTGCTGATGGTTTTGTGTGTGTGAAGTTGTTGCTGTGGTGCTGACAGCACACACCATGCAGTTTGGTGTGTGTGCTTCCTGTGTGCCTGCTGCACACCCTGTGGATATGCTCTGGTTATGAGGTTACTTTTATCTGGTTACATTTTACTTGGCTGGTGAAACTTGCCCCTCCTTGCTGTTTGGAGTTATTTGACTTCTGGCTTAAATTATGAAAGATTCAGTTCTTTCATATTGGTGAAATTTGCCCCTTTAAAAGATTACTCAATGATGAAATCTTGAACAGTGCACTTCACTATCAGTTCTGAGAGTAATATAATTTTAACCTTAACTTTCTTTCTTTTTGTTTGTGTTTGTTTTGCAGGTACCAGACTTGGAAATTCAAGACTTTAGTCTAGGTTTTCTTTTTCTTTGTAGAATAGTCATATGTAATATTTCTTTTAGTTTTTGTAATTTTTTTATTCTTTTGTAATAAAGATTGTACTATTATTCAATAAATAAAGGTTCTTCTTTTGTTTCATGTACTATTGTAAAGATTCCAATAAGTTATATTTTGGTAACTCTTTTATTGAATAAAGTAATATTCATTTTATTGCTTAATTTATTTCATTTGAAATTTGAGTTATTAATTGTTAACTCTTGATTAGACCAAAATACTCAAACATAATTCTAAATCCTTTTGAATTATAATTCAAACACTCAAGTTTTAAATTCAAATTTCATTTCCCAAAACACATTAGTCCACAAAGATCATATCAAAGTCTATAACAATCATCCTTCAAGATTATACCTAATCTCAAAGTATGAAAGAAACTTTGATCACTTTAGGTTTTTATTTGGCGAACAATTTACCCACATTTTTACAGATGGATGCATGAATTTTCACAGATTCCTAAATCTACCCTTCGTTGGTTCCTAAATGCTGGGATGTTACAGACTTCCCCCCTTAAATTAAACTTCGTCCCGAAGTTTGTTGAGATGTACCTGAATAGTTCTGGATAGGCTTTTCTTAAATCCTCTTCTTTCTCCCAAGTGGCTTCCCTTTCAGGGTGATGTTCCCACTGTACCTTGCAGTACTTGATTGCCCTATTCCTCAGCCTTTTCCAGTTTTCTTCCAAAATTTTACAGGGTTTCTCCACATAGGTCAAGTCTGCTTGTAGTTCTATCTCTTGATGTGTGATTGCATCATCCGGAACTTTCAAACATTTACGAAGTTGTGACACATGGAAAACATTATGCACTTGAGCCAATATTGATGGTAACTCTAAAGCATAAGCTATAGTTCTGTCCTGACTCAGTATCTTGAATGGTCCGATATATCTTGGACTCAACTTTCCTTTAACTCCGAACCTTTTAACCCCTTTCATTGGACTTACTTTCAAATATACCATATCTCCCACTTCTGGATGCTATGATCTTCGACTTTGATCAGCATAACTTTTCTGCCTACTTTGAGCTATTTTTAGTCTATCCCTGATCTTATCAATGATATCTTGTTTTTCTTTGATATAGTCTGGCGCAAATTCCTTGCTGCTTCCAGGCTCATACCAACATATTGGTGATCTACATTTCCTTCCATACAGAACCTGGTATGGGGCTGCCTTTAGACTACTCTGATAGCTATTATTGTAGGAAAATTCTGCCAATGGTAGATGATCTTCCCATGTACCTCCAAAATCTAATGCACAAGCTCTTAACACGTCTTCTAGTATCTGATTTGTTCTTTCTATTGGACCTCCTGTCTCTGGATGATAAGATGTGCTGAAATCTAATTTGGAACCAAGTGCTTCATGTAACTGCTTCCAAAATGCTGAAGTAAACACTGATCCCCTATCAGTTACGATCTTTTTGGGCACTCCATGCTTACTTACTATCTCTTTAATGTAAACTTCTACTAGCTTCTCAGCATTATCTTTCTGATTTACCAGAATAAAATGTGCACTCTTAGTGAGTCTATCCACAATTACCCAGATCATGTCCTTCCTTTTAGGTGTCATGGGCAATCCTGTGATGAAGTCCATACCTATTTCCTCCCACTTCCATTCGGGAATTTCCAAAGGTTGTAATGGTTTTGCTATACTTTGATGCTCAGCCTTCACCCTTTGGCAAGTATGGAATTCTGATACGTATTTAGCAATGCCCTTTTTCATGTTATTCCACCAGAATAGTTCTTTCAAGTCCATATACATCTTAGTACTTCCTGGATGTATAGAATATGGTGTTTCATGTGCTTCTCTGAGTATGACATTTTGAATCCCAGTCACATCTGGAACACAAAGACGATCTTAGAACCATAAAGACTAGTAATCTCCAAGGCGAAAAACTGACTTTTGCCCTTGAGATATCCTCCAAATTTCTTCAGCAATGAAAGGATCCTCTGCTTGATGTCTAAAGATTTCGTGCTTAAGATCACTATCCTGCTTTGCAACTACCTGCATAGTAGCTAATCCTCCAAGAACTTCTGTTTTAATGAATTGAATCTCTAATCTTTCCAAGTCCATTTGTAACTCTTTTGGTAGCTCCCGATTGCTAGGCTGAATATCTGCACTTTTGCGACTTAAAGCATCTGCTACCACATTTGCTTTTCCTAGAGTATAGTTGATTGTTAAATCATAATCTTTGATTAGTTCCAACCAACGCTTCTGCCTCATATTTAACTCCTTTTGGGTGAAGAAATATTTAAGACTTTTATGGTCAGTGTATAACTCACATCTGGCTCCATAAAGAAAATGCCTCCATCCTTTCAGCGCAAAAAGCACTGCTGCTAACTCTAAGTCATGAGTTGGATAGGTGACTTCATGTGGTCTCAGTTGTCTTGAACCATAAACAATTACTTTCCAATCTTCCATTAACACACAACCCAAGCCTTCTTTAGATGCATCACAATTTACTGTAAAGTCTTTCCCTATTTCCGGAACTGCTAAGATTGGAGCTGTGGTTAACCTTGTCTTCAATTCCTGAAAACTCGCTTCACATTTCTCATCCCAATTGAATGGTGTATTCTTTTTTAACAATTTGGTAATTTAATCCAGCTATTTTGGAGAAACCTTCAATGAATCTCCGATAATAACCAGCCATTCCTAAGAAACCTCGAATTTTCTTCACATTGGTTGGTGCAGTCCACTCTAGTACTGACTGAACTTTAGATGGATTTACAGCAATTCCATCTTTACTGATCACATGGCCGAGGAATTCTACCTCATCTAGCCAAAATTCACATTTACTAAACTTAGCATAAAGTTGATGTTCCCTTAAAGTCTGCAACGCTATTCTCAAATGATCAGCATGCTCTTCCTTATCCTTGGAATATATCAGAATATCATCAATAAAGACTATGCCGAACTTATCCAAATATGGCATGAAGATTTTCATCAGATTCATGAATATTGCTGGTGCATTGGTCAAACAAAATGGTATTACCAGATACTCATGGTGTCCATATCTTGAGACAAATGTCGTCTTGGGAACATCCTCAGGCTTGATTTTTATTTGATGGTATCCAGATCTTAGGTCGATCTTTGAAAATACCCCGGCTCCTTTCACTTGATCAAACAAATCTTGAATTCTTGGTAAAAGATACTTATTCTTTATAGTAACACTGTTCAGATTTCTGTAATCTCCACACATCCTTCTTCCACCATCCCTCTTATCCACAAAGATTACTGGTGTTCCCCATGGGGATACACTTTCCTGGATAAACCCTTTTCTAACTAACTCATCAATTTTCTCTTTGAGTTCTTTTAATTCTTTGGGTCCCATCTTATATGGTGCTTGAGATATTGGTGTTGTACCAGGAATTAGATCAATAGTGAACTCTATCTCCCGATCTGGTGGCATTCCAGGTAGCTCTGCTGCAAAAACATCTTGAAGTTCATTTACTACAGGAATATCTTCCAATTTGACCTCTTTCATTGAGTTCAACTGCAGATCCACCATGATATGACTGTGCTTATCTTCTTGGTAAACTATCCTTGCTCCACTTGGAGTTTTGATTGAGACAGTTTTCTCCTCACAATTTATCTGAGCCCCATGCTCCATCATCCAGTCCATTCCTAGCACTACTACAATTCCCTTCAAAGGAATCACATAAAGTTCTGCAAAGTATGTACAACCACAGATTGAGATAACCTAATCTTGTTTAATGTGGCGTACAATCACATTCCCCCTGCCGTAACTACGGTCATAGGGTTTTCTAACGTTGCCCTTCTAATCCCGAACTTATCACAGAATTCTTCAGAAATGAATGAAGTAGTTGCACCAGTATCAAATAGAACTTTTCCGGGACTGGTAAGGATATTGAGCGTACCTATTATTGCATGCTCCGAATTATCCACCTCCTCTAGGGTTGCGCAATTTAGCTTCCCGGTAGGTCTGTTCCTCTTTCCATTGTTGTTCTTGACATTATTTCCTCCTCGATTAGGCTGTCCATTTTCCCCACTGGCTTGTCCTCCTCCCTTGGTAGGCCAACCTCCTGGTGGTTTGCTCGGACAATCGGGCTTGATATGCCCCTTCTGACCACAACCGTAACAGATCACTATAGGCTTTTTGCATTCCCTCTGGAAATGCCCTGGAATTCCACAGTTGTTACAAATAACATTCCTTCTAGGATTGGATTGATTTCCACCACTGCCCTTTTTATTGTTATTATTACCATAGGCCTTGTTCCGGGGTTTGAACTCCAGATTGGGTTTAGGTTTACTTGCCTAAATTCTCTTGGTTTCCTTCTTAGCTCTCTTCCTTCTATCCTCTTGGATATTCTTGTAATCATGTTCGAAAGTAATAGCTGCATCCAGCAACTGCTGATAAGTTTCCTTATTAGCCAACCTTAACTGCATTCTCACAAATGGATTTAACCCACAGAGAAAATGCTTCTTCCGCTTCTCTTCGGTGTTAACATCCTCCTCATCATAACGAGACAGCTGACTAAACTCCCGGATATACTTCGTGACACTAGTATATCCCTACTGAAGCTCCTCAAATTCTCTCCGCTTCAACTCCATAACACTCTCCGGAACATGATATTCACAGAATCTCTGTTTAAACTCCTCCCAGGTGTACTCCCTTCCTGGTTGTTGCATGGCCAACAGATTCTCCCACCATGATGCTGTAGGTCCAGTCAGAAGGTGAGTTGCATACCTCAATTTCTCCTCATCATTGCAACCTACAGTCTTCAACTTCTCTCTGTATCTGCTAACCAATCTTCTGCATCCATTGGTTCAGGGGCTGATGCAAAAGGTAACGGCCTTGCATCTGGAATTCAGAAAGACTCACTCCTCCACCCTCAGGTGCCCTCTGATTTGCTCGTCCCAGCAATTCCTCCATGAACTTGTTCCGGGTCTCTTGCATCATTTACATACATTGCATAAAGTTATGCTCCATTAACGGCCTCATTGGTGGTGGTGGTGGTGGTAATGCTCCCTAATTTGCTGCATCTGCATCGGCCTTCTCCTTGGCCTCATGTTCCATCCGCTGCTGTTCAGTTTCGGTCTCTACACCCATATCCATGACCCCCTAGTCCTGCACATAAAGCGAATACTCATAATTACATCATGCACATGTGTTCTAAGCTCGACTTTACGCACAGAACTAGTCACATAATGAAGATCCAGATAAAATCCAAATATGCATTACACATATTATACATTACAATATATTAATAATACAAAGTCACTACAACATATACCATATAGGTATAATCATAACACTACCTTATTTATCTAACTATCTTATTTCTTGGAGTACAATACACGATACTTGATATCTCTAAATAGTTGCCTACTTCTAATAGTAACTACGCTCATTATACATGCCCGATATCCAACCGTGATGACGTGTCGTTCGTCGCACAGTTTGTGGAACAAATGGCCTTCCCGAAGGAACATACTCAGTATCTGAAGTGTCAGGACTTGAGTCATTACTCAACTTGAGCGCATTGACTCCCTCCAGCTCAGCTGAAAAGTCTTTAGAAACATATTCAACATTATATCCCGCTTGCGTCTCCTGAGCTTCATTCCTTAAGTTGTCAACAGGATACGCAGATCCTGCTGATTCCCAGGTGATCCTTTGGGCAAGATAGTTAAATACCGGATAATGTATATTCCCTGGGTTTGAAGAAGATGTTGATGATTCAAACACTCTCTCCTCAGGATCTTCTTCTTCATCCTGATTATCTATGAACATGGTATTTCTACTACTGCTACTAGGGTTAATTCTTGCACCCATCCAGCTAGATTGTCCAACATTTCTGTCAGAACCATCTATGGACATCTGGTGTTCATGAGATCCCTCATATGATCCCATCCTCCAACCATCAGAATTCTCAGTAGGAAGTTCTGAATCAGAACCATCCTCTGAACCCTGTGGTACTGCATACCTCATATCCACAGTAGGATCATATATAGGTTCAGGCCTTGGTGAATAAGGATATGGTATAAAATATTCAGGATCTATAGGTATATCCTTAAAGATAGGTTTTGCACTACTACTTGCCTCCTTCTCCAACTAGAATGCTAACTGCTTCCTCCTTTCCGGATCAGTTAGATCCTCTAACATGTCATTTTTATCTTCGACAATCACTTGATGTGTCTTATAAAAAGACGCAACGAGTGTTCGGTATCTATCCATAAAATTGGAATCTAACTTAGGATGCTTCTTAACTAAAGTAAGATGATCCGGTATAGGCTCCGAGTCTATAGAATCATGAGGTATCATAGAAAATGTGCTACCTTCTAACTCCTTGGCTTTATGCTCCTGGATATTAGCTATCGCCTCCACAACGGCAACATGATATGCTGCTAAGTGACTCCTACCTTCACCCATAGGTAGATCGTGATATAATCCAAGCTCCTCTGGAAGTTGGATACTCACACGGTACTTGGATAACATCCGACCATCATAGTAGGTTATAGTGTTCACTGGAATTCTAGTGGACAACTAAAAATCTTTAAAGGTTGACAAAGTTGATCAGTGAATGATCCTTGATAATCATCAAGAGTCTCCTCTTTCCTTACCAAAGTCTGTCTTGGTAACTTTGGTGCCATAGCTCTGTATATCAGAAAAATATTTTTATTAGTAACCAATAATATATTGCATCATAACAAAGAATTATCACACTAAAACATATATCGTAATATTCTCATTTGAATACCCATTATATTACTTTTAGAGAATTCTTTATGGATGCTACACACTCCTACAGGTAATACCCTTAGTAGGTTTCCAACCTAAGGTCAAAGCAATTTGCTCTGATACCAACTGCGGTGACCCAGCATACCACTGCATGTGTAGTACACTACAGTCGTTGACATTACATCCACAGAACACCGTTCTGTAAATATCACATCCCTTAGAGTGGTACAACGGAAACATTGCGGGTCCATATTACAAACATTCACACATTATTATTATTATTACAATACCAGAAGTTCAATACTTCAAAAGGATTCAACTTACAAACCAAAATATAAAGTGTTTTAGCGGAATTTAAAAGTAGCAACTCCATCTAGGAGTTGAGCTCAGCAGCTTATTATATAGAGTTCATGCTGCTCGGCTCCATTGGTTACTACTAACTAGGGTACTTAGTTGGACTCGTTGTCATCGACACTGTCACATCCCAAAATTCTCCAAATTTTGAAATGTGAAAAATAGATAAACAAAATAAATAATTGTTCAAATTTAGGGTGAAAAGAAACTTTTTGTTTCTAAATGGAAGCTTAAAATCCCATCTTGAACTAACTTTGAATAATGTTTGAATCCAGCTAAATTCAAATCAAGTGAAATGCATTCTTCATAAAGGCATCTTGAAATTCAAACACTTGGAAAATAAACCAAATCCCTAAGACCCTAACGGAAGAAAAACATTTCCAAGTTATCTCAAAGACTAAGGATTTGATCCCTATAAAAGTTTATCAACAAACATTTATAAATGATCAAGATTGATAAATAAAAGTATTATAAAACCATAGAAATTGATTTCATTCAATTTGGAGCCATAGATAAAATCTTATGAATTTAGTAAGATAAGGAAAATGAATTTCCAAAGCTAATAAAGCACCTATCTAAAAATCTATACCAAATCGTGAGCAAATGATCCTAAAGATATTTAAAAGGATAAATAAATAATAAATAAGATTATACAAATTGGAATCACCAAATTTGGATCTATAAATAAAAAGATATGGTTTTTATGAAATAAAGAAAGAAATAATTAATACGGAATATTTAAAAGCCAAATTGAAACTTGGCCAAGTCCATAAGCAAACGGTATAATTATAATCCAAATCCAAATAAAATAATGGATAAAGAATATTCAAATAAAAAAATGTGGCATTAACCAAATTCTCTCTGTTTGAATAAAGACAAACTCCCTAATAGAAATGATTAATTAAATTATGAGAAAATAATGAATGGATATTGCCCAAGTGGAATAAAAGTTATTTAATTAACTTAAATGTAGTCAAAGAAATCACCTAAATAAAAATTATGGAACCATAGTTGAATTTCATTGTAATAAACACAATTACCCAAATTAAATGATTAATAATCATATTAAAAAATACTTTAAATAATTCAAAGTGAATTATTTAACACCCCATTAAATAAATAAAACCTACTAAAAAAGATTTGGTAAAATTTAGATTTCAAATGGAGTTAGAAAACATTAACAAATCTTATTTGAATTAATACAAGGGCCTATTTTAAATAATTAATATACCCTAAAAAGAATAAAAGAGATATTCTAAATTTGACTTTAGAATGTATTAATAATCAGTATTTGAATATACACAAAGTTTGGTAGAGGTTTGAATTTAAATAGAGATTGAATTATTTGAACATAAATCAAAAAAGATAAATGAAAATAGAAAAAGAAAAATAAATCAGTATAAAAAATGAAAACCAACCTGCCCAGCTCAACAAGCCCAGTCCAGGCCCAGCTAGCCCATCCCCCTCACCCCGCAGGAAAACGTTTCACACCCCAGATCCGACCTACCCCCTCACTGACTGATGGTCCCCACTGCCTCTCTCTCCCTCTCGCTGTCACGCAGACCCCACCAATCAGTCTTCTTCCTCACCCGCCACGGCGACCACGCCCTCCTCCCCAGCCGTTTCTGTCGTCGTTTCTCCAATTAAATTCACGGTAACGACGCCATTAAACCGTCCCTTGACCCCGCCCCCTTAAACTCCCCTCTCTCCTCTCCATTTCCCCTAGCTCACCCCTCCCTCTCGGCCACAGGGCTGCCCTGATTTCGCTCTTGAGCATCTCTGTCTCCGACGAGCCTCTTCTCCAATTCCGGCAAATCCCCACCGCCCCTTGCCTCCCAGTCCCCACGAGCTTGCTCGCCATCACCGTACACGTCTCCCAGTACCCCGAACCTGCCCGCGCTTGTCCCAGAACGTCGGCAAGGACGACCACTGCATGTCGCCGCCGTCTATCACTTTTCTGACGAGTTCTCCAGGTAAACTCCGACCGCGCCTCCCCTCCTCGTTGATACTCCTATACTCGCCGCGTCTTTGCGCATCTAATGACACCTCCCTTTTCCTCTAGCGTGCACCATATCTTCACCAACGACGACGGACAGAGAAGCCCGACACCAGGCACACCTCCGGCAAGGAATCACCGGTGATTCAGTGCGCCCCACGACAAGCTACTGCCACGTTGAGCTCCAGCACGTCTCTGCGAGCCTGGTGAGCCTCCCCATTCTCTTCCTCGCTTCCAGTAGCCGCTGCAGCGCCGTAGACCGAGCGCGCCTCCGCTCACCGTCGCTGCGCGCCGCCAGTTGTTGCTCGCTTGATCAACGGCTGTAGGATCTTGATCCAGTGGCTACGATATAACACAACCCGAAGGGGTATCCTTTGATCTAATCCGTGCGATCCACTTTAGATCCAACGCACCGCATCGGCTAATCCGTGCGAAGCGGTATGAACGAATCAGGACGTGACGCGTGGCCTGTGATTTGTTTTTAAAACATAATTTGTTCTATTAGATGATCAAACTTATAAATTGCATAACTTTTAGTCCACACATCCAAATTTTATAAATTTTATATCAATGGAATCAACAAAACAAGTACTTTCCAACCATGTGCTTTGTTTAGTAAATTTGTTCTGTTAAATTGTTTGTTTTTGCAGAAACTTGTGTAGGCATAAGTTGAATATAAAATTTATTCTAGAATTATTTTTATGGTAAAATCTTTGGCAATTGGATTGTTTTGAACCTACTGACCATATAAAACAACTTGTGGAATTAAAAGTGTATTTGATGACACCAATGAATTTTTTTTTGAATTAGATCATTTCTAGTAAAACAAAAATATTGTTTATATGTTAAAAATGCTTTTTTGGAGAAAAACCTTTGGGAAATTATTTGAATTAAACTCTCTGACCCTAAACACCAAGTTTTGGGATTTGAAAATATATTTGATGAACCCTAGAAATTATTACTTTGCTACAAGGCTATTTCAACAACATAAAATATTGTTCTGGTATAAAAATGGTTTATAGGTGTAACCTTTTGCAAATGGTTTTAATATTAAACACTTGACCATAAAACACTAACATTTGTGTTTAAAATGTATTGGTCCAACACTAGAAAATATTACTTTGGTTTGAACCATTTCTAACAAAACAAAAATGACTTAAAGTGACCATTTTTCACTAACTTGATGTCAAATGGTTTTGCCACATTTATAAATGACCTTGCCACTTTTATAAATGACCAAAAGATATTTTATGATGTTTATAACCTATAGAAACCACTTTTCCAAAATAAAACAATCTTTGGCATGTTTGCATGCATTGCCTTGTTCTTATTATTTTATGTGATGTTTGCTTGAATGGTAGATTGAATATTTGCTTGCTTGATTGAATTGTAGTGGAATTTGAGGAGTGTGACTATTACAAGATCAAGGAGTGAACTTAAATTATCTACCAAAAAGGCAAGTGATGCTTCATACTTTTGTCCCATTATTTTCACTATGCATTAGTGATATTTCTAAGTAGGACTTGCATGGAATTTCTGCTAAGTGTAAACTATGCCATGGGAAATCCTAGTAGAGAAAACCTTAGTAGAATTTTTCCTAAGTTAAGATTCCTACAACCATCATGCTTAGCTTAGCTAGTAGAAAACAAGGGTGGATTATGTTCATGTTATGGAATATTCTAAGTCAAGGACTTGTGTTTTGTTTAATAAAACAACTAAGTGAATGAATCGCCTGGGTGGAATGGAAAGAAAGGTTTGTGTTGAGTGGTTACTCAAGTCCAGTATGCTGGGGAAAACTTGGGCATCACCAACTCCAGTATACCGGGGAAAACTTGGTATCTCACTTGTGGAATGCCACCCAGGAACAAAGAGATTTGAGATGTCAAATGTTGAGAAGCTTCAAGTGTAGCCACTTGGCATTATGGGCTCTGCCTGGATCATATAGGTTGTAATAACTTAGCCAAATGGACAGTTGGTGGTAGGGGTTTTATAGGTTGGAACGCGTCCATTCTGGTCTAAGGGAAGGCTTCTGAAAGATCTTGTCTTGGTGAAACCAAGTCTTGTGGGGAAAGTGTACCACCTCTGCAGAGTGTAAAATCTAAGTACTTAGCCATGTCCCTGGTATTGGAAAATTTGAGCATCAAGACATGGAAGCTATCAAGAATCTCCTCATCCCAATTTCTAAGGTAAAAACATGTGGTTGAACAAGGGTTTAAGGTTCACCAATTTCTATTGGTGGTTCCTTGGGTGATTTTTGACAAATAAAAACTGAGTGTTTTCAAATGATAAGGAAAAATCTATTTTGAGCAAAGCAAGCCTAAGCTCGACCTAGCCAAATGCATGTAGATGATAGACTCCACTATACTACCATAGTATCACTTGCCAATACAATTCATATGTATTGACCCTTGTGGCTGTAACTTATTATGTTGCAGGTGTGTTTGATGTTAGTGAAGTATGTTGAATAGGATTACAAGTCTACAACCAACATGATTGCCTATGGCACTTTGAAGATGGACTCCATGCTATAGTTATTTCTGCTGCATTGTAATGAGATAGCCAAATGAGCTATGTAAGATGTAATGGATTATTTTATTCCTGGTTATAAAGTTGTATTATGACCTTTGTTTCTTGATATTACATCTTAACTGTGGATGCTAGCTATTGATCCAGGGACTAGCATTGTAAACAAAGGGATCTCTACCTTATTAAAGGTTGGGACCTCTACAGATGGTATCAGAGCACTGTGTTGCATGTAGCATTGTAACCCTAGGATTGGACAAAACCTCTTAGAAAAATAGGAGTTATATTTGTTCCAAAACTTATTTACAAACAATCTTGTAAACTCTTTCCTCAACCTTTTTGGTTTTTGATTATACATCTCTTCTATTTCAACTTGATAGACAAAGCCTCAACAAGAACAAAGACATCAACTTGAGCAAAGGACTTCACCAACTCAAATGACTTCAACTTCAACATTATCAAAGACCTCAACTTTATTTTCACCAAGGACTTCAACTTGGATATCACTAAGGACTACAAGTGAGATAAGAAATATTACTCAAGACCTAAAGACTAAGGAAACACAACTTAGAAGGAATCATCATCACCTTTGAAGTTTTGTGACCAAAATGCAAGAATTTATCCAAGGATACAATGATCTTGTTCAAGAAGAACCAACTAAGAAGGATGGAATGATCTCAAGTGAACCATATAGTTGGACCACCATATTTAGATTAAATCAACACACCAACTTATGTGGTGTAGCAAAAATATTTTGTTGCCTAAAAATGTGCTTGAACTTGGTTGTTTGAGTGGAATGTTTGATTGTGATTGCTTACACATTGCTTGTGTGAATTGTTGTGTCTGATTAGAATTATTTCCTTAGAAATCTTTTGCCTATTCTAATCCCAATCCAACCCAAAGAGATGACTACTCCAAGAAACTCCAACATCAAGAATGGTGACAACAACAACAACCAAGAGATGCACATGAGAGAACTCATAGTAACCCAAACCCAGTTGAACCAAGTGACAACTCAGTTTTTAGCCAACAACAATGAGTTAGATCCAACCATGCAAAGGTTTTTGGAAACCCAAACCCAATTGATGCAAAAGGTAACAAATCAAATAATCAACATGGGAGACAACCCTTTCCAAGGAGTTTGTGACAACACTGATGTCAAGGATGATATTATAGAAGGAACTCAAGCTTGCAATGTTTGTGGAGACATGGATCACACTTCCAAGGAGCATGAAGATCAATGCCCCAATTGTGAAGAGAAACATCCAACTAATCAATGCCCCACATCTCAAGATACTTGTTTCCTATGTGAAGGAAATAATCATGTCCCTATCCAATGCCCCATCTATTCCATAGTTCAACAAAGGAAACAAAGTGGAGTGCATCAACAGTTTGTAAACCCCCATGAAGGAACAACTTCTACCAAGAAGGATGAAGACAAAGGAAAATCTCAGCTTGCACCTCCATGCAGTATGACTCACCTTGATGGACAAAAGAAGAGACATATGTATAACCCAAGGAAAATATTAAGGAGACAAGGAGACTTTCCCACCTTTGAGGTGAGATATGAAGAGCATGAACTAGAAGAACTCCTAGCTTTGGAGAAACCCAAGAAGAAAAAGGACAAAAGCCAAGTGCAATGTTGCCATTGCAAAGAGTTGGGACACTATGCCAATGAATGTCCAGAGAAGAAGAAAAAGTATAAGGAGATTAGCCAAGTGTGGTGCAACAACTGCAAAGAGCTAGGCCATTATGTATCAACTTGTCCACAAAAGATACGTGAAGAACTCAATCTTGTCACATGTTACAATTGTGGTAACCAAGGACATTATGCAAGCAATTGTCCAGAAAAGATGAAGCACAAAATAAACAAGCCTATGAAGGATCTCAGCCTTGTCACATGTTTCAAGTGTGGAAACAAAGGACACTATGCAGATGTTTTCCCAGAGAAGTTTCATCAAGATCCCAAGCAAGCCAAGATGTAATCTAGTTGGAAAACTTTTAAGGGTGGTAGTACCCTAGATGTCATGAAGCCAACTTGTAATCCCTAGCCTTCCCAAATCTCGGGACGAGATTTCTTTTAAGGGTGGTAGCCTGTCACATCCCAAAATTTTCCAAATTTTGAAATGTGAAAAATAAATAAACAAAATAAATAATTGTTGAAATTTAGGGTGAAAAGAAACTTTTTGTTTCTAAATGGAAGCTTAAAATCCCATCTTGAACTAACTTTGAATAATGTTTGAATCCAACTAAATTCAAATCAAGTGAAATGCATTCTTCATAAAGGCATCTTGAAATTTAAACACTTGGAAAATAAACCAAATCCCTAAGACCCTAATGGAAGAAAAACATTTCCAAGTTATCTCAAAGACTAAGGATTTGATCCCTATAAAATTTTATCAACAAAAATTTATAAATGATCAAGATTGATAAATAAAAGTATTATAAAACCATAGAAATTGATTTCATTCAATTTGGAGCCATAGATAAAATCTTATGAATTTAGTAAGATAAGGAAATTGAATTTCCAAAGCTAATAAAGCACCTATCTAAAAATCTATACCAAATGGTGAGGAAATGATCCTAAAGATATTTAAAAGGATAAATAAATAATAAATAAGATTATACAAATTGGAATCACCAAGTTTGGATATATAAATAAAAAGATATGGTTTTTATGAAATAAAGAAAGAAATAATTAATAGGGAATATTTAAAAGCCAAATTGAAACTTGGCCAAGTCCATAAGCAAATAGAATAATTATAATCCAAATCCAAATAAAATAATGGATAAAGAATATTCAAATAAAATAATGTGGCATTATCCAAATTCTCTCTGTTTGAATAAAGACAAACTCCCTAATAGAAATGATTAATTAAATCATGAGAAAATAATGAATAGATATTGCCCAAGTGGAATAAAAGTTATTTAATTAACTTAAATGGAGTCAAAGAAATCACCTAAATAAAATTTATGGAACCATAGTTGAATTTCATTGGAATAAAAACAATTGCCCAAATTAAATGATTAATAATCATATTTAAAAAATACTTTAAATAATTCAAAGTGAATTATTTAACACCCCATTAAATAAATAAAACCTACTGAAAAAGATTTGGTAAAATTTAGATTTCAAATGGAGTTTGAAAACATTAACAAAACTTATTTGAATTAATACAAGGGCCTATTTTAAATAATTAATATACCCTAAAAAGAATAAAAGAGATATTCTAAATTTGACTTTAGATTGTATTAATAATCAGTATTTGAATATACACAAAGTTTGGTAGAGGTTTGAATTTAAATAGAGATTGAATTATTTGAACAAAAATCAAAACAGATAAATGAAAATAGAAAAAGAAAAATGAATCAGTATAAAAAAAATGAAAACCAACCAGCCCATCTCAACAAGCCCAGTCCAGGCCCAGCTTGCCCATCCCCCTCACCCCGCAGGAAAACGTTTCACACCCCAGATCTGACCCGCCCCCTCACTGACTGATGGTCCCCACTGCCTCTCTCTCCCTCTCGCTGTCAAGCAGACCCCACCAGTCAGTCTTCTTCCTCACCCGCCACGGCGACTACGCCCTCCTCCCCAGCCATTTTTGTCGTCGTTTCTCCGATTAAATTCACGGTAATGACGCCATTAAACCATCCCCTGACCCCGCCCCCTTAAACTCCCCTCTCTCCTCTCCATTTCCCCTCGCTCGCCCCTCCCTCTCGGCCACAGGGCTGTCCCGATTTCTCTCTTGAGCATCTCTGTCTCCGACGAGCCTCTTCTCCAATTCCCAAATCCCTGCCGCCCCTTGCCTCCCAGTCCCCACGAGCTTGCTCTCCATCACCGTACGCGTCTCCCAGTACCCCGAACCTACCCACGCTTGTCCCAGAACATCGGCAAGGACGACCACTGCACGTCGCCGCCGTCTGTCACTTTTCCGACGAGCTCTCCAGGTAAACTCCGACTGCGCCTCCCCTTCTTGTTGATACTCTTGTACTCGCCGCGTCTTTGCGCATCTAATGACACCTCCCTTTTCCTCTAGCACGCACCGTATCTTCACCAACGATGACGGACAGAGAAGCCCGACGCCAGGCAAACCTCCGGTGAGGAATCACCGGTGATTCAGTGCGCCCCTCGATAAGCTACTGCCACGTTGAGCTCCAGCACATCTCTGCGATTCTGGTGAGCCTCCCCATTCTCTTCCTCGCTTCCAGTAGCCGCCGCAGCACCGTTGATCGAGCGCGTCGCCGCTCACCGTCGTTGCGCGCCACCAGTTGTTGGTCGCTTGATCAACGGCTGTAGGATCTTGATCCAGTGGCTACGATAGAACACAACCCTAAGGGGTATCCTTTGATCTGATCCGTGCGATCCACTTTAGATCCAACGCACCGCATCGTCTGATCCGTGCGAAGTGGTATTGACGAATCAGGACGTGACGCGTGGCCGGTGATTTGATTTAAAAACAGAATTTGTTCTATTAGATGATCAAACTTGTAAATTGCATAACTTTTAATCCACACGTCCAAATTTTATAAATTTTATATCAATGGAATCAGCAGAACAAGTACTTTCCAACCATGTGCTTTGTTTAGTAAATTGCTTCTATTAAATTGTTTGTTTTTGTAGAAACTTGTGTAGGCATAAGTTGAATATAAAATTTATTCTAGAATTATTTTTATGGTAAAATCTTTGGAAATTGGATTGTTTTGAACCTACTGACAATATAAAACAACTTGTGGAATTAAAAGTGTATTTGATGAAACCAATGAATAAATTTTTGAACTAGAACATTTCTAGTCAAACAAAAATATTGTTTATATGTTAAAAATTCTTTTTGGAGAAAAACCTTTGGGAAATTATTTGAATTAAACTCTCTGACCCTAAACACCAAGTTTTGGGATTTGAAAATATATTTGATGAACCCTATAAATTATTACTTTGCTAAAAGGCAATTTCAACAACATAAAATATTGTTTTGGTATAAAAATGGTTTATAGGTGTAACCTTTTGCAAATGGTTTTAATATTAAACACTTGACCATAAAACACTAACATTTGTGTTTAAAATGTATTGGTCAAACACTAGAAAATATTACTTTGGTTTGAACCATTTCTAACAAAACAAAAATGACTTAAAGTGACCATTTTTCACTAACTTGATGTCAAATGGTTTTGCCACATTTATAAATGACCTTGCCACTTTTATAAATGACCAAAAGATATTTTATGATGTTTATAACCTATAGAAACCACTTTTACAAAATAAAACAATCTTTGACATGTTTGCATGCATTGCCTTGTTCTTATTATTTTATGTGATGTTTGCTTGATTGGTAGATTGAATATTTGCTTGCTTGATTGAATTGTAGTGGAATTTGAGGAGTGTGACTATTACAAGATCAAGGAGTGAACTTAAATTATCTACCAAAAAGGCAAGTGATGCTTCATACTTTTGTCCCATTATTTTCACTATGCATTAGTGATATTTCTAAGTAGGACTTGCATGGAATTTCTGCTAAGTGTAAATTATGCCATGGGAAATCCTTGTAGATGAAACCTTAGTAGTATTTTTCCTAAGTTAATATTCCTACAACCATCATGCTTAGCTTAGCTAGTAGAAAACAAGGGTGGATTATGTTCATGTTATGGAATATTCTAAGTCAAGGACTTATGTTTTGTTTAATAAAACAACTAAGTGAATGAATCGCCTGGGTGGAATGGAAATAAAGGTTTGTGTTGAGTGGTTACTCAAGTCCAGTATGCTAGGGAAAACTTGGGCATCACCAAGTCCAGTATACTGGGGAAAACTTGGTATCTCACTTGTGGAATGCCACCTAGGAACAAAGAGATTTGAGATGTCAAATGTTGAGAAGCTTCAAGTGAAGCCACTTGGCATTATGGGCTCTGCCTGGATCATATAGGTTGCAATAACTTAGCCAAATGTACAGTTGGTGGTAGGGGTTTGATAAGTTGGAACGTGTCCATTCTGGTCTAAGGGAAGGCTTCTGAAATATCTTGTCTTGGTGAAACCAAGTCTTGTGGGGGAAAGTGTACCACCTCTGCAGAGTGTAAAATCTAAGTACTTAGCCATGTCCCTGGTATTGGACAATTTGAGCATCAAGAGATGGAAGCTATCAAGAATCTCCTCATCCCAATTTCTAAGGTAAAAACATGTGGTTAAACAAGGGTTTCAGGTTCACCAATTTCTATTGGTGGTTCCTTGGGTGATTTTTGACAAATAAAAACTTAGTGTTTTCAAATGATAAGGAAAAATCTATTTTGAGCAAAGCAAGCCTAAGCTCCACCTATCCAAATGCATGTAGATGATAGACTCCACTACACTACCATAGTATCACTTGCCAATACAATTCATATGTATTGACCCTTGTGGCTATAACTTATTATGTTGCAGGTTTGTTTGATGTTAGTGAAGTATGTTGAATAGGATTACAAGTCTACAACCAACATGATTGCCTGTGGCACTTTGAAGATGAAGGACTCCATGCTATAGTTATTTCTGCTGCATTGTAATGAGATAGCCAAATGAGCTATGTAAGATGTAATGAATTATTTTATTCCTGGTTATAAAGTTGTATTATGACCTTTGTTTCTTGATATTACATCTTAACTGTGGATGCTAGCTATTGATCCAGGGACTAGCATTGTAAACACAGGGATCTCTACCTTATTAAAGGTTGGGACCTCTAAAGACACCATAGCGGATTTCGTAATCCACACCTTCAACACCTCCTGACAGGTCAAGCTCCTAATAGAACACATCTTCTTGGCATTCGGCTGCATACATTGGCGTATCTTCGGGATCCTCAGAGTCTAAGCAAGGGATCAAAGGAAAGGATGAGTAACAGTGTTACCCAACAAGTTCATTATATGCAAGGTGGGAAGTTTGATGCTCTAACTACCACCTCGGACTATAAGTCCTTGGTACTATGTAGTTTTTGTAAATCTTTCTTCAAAGATTGATTTTATTATAAAAATCTATGACCATCAGCCTTCACAGGTTGACCAGAGCTTTCATGGAGTTCCTTTCATGCCGTGTTCATAGCTCCTTCCCTGAACAGGGAGTAACAAGTTACAATTTTTACACTCTGCAGAGGTGCGTTACTTTACCCATGAGAGATCAACTCCTTGTTGCACAACCAGGCGTACTTTCCCGTCCATAATTCCATGATGTGGGACCCAGTAGTTGGTCCAAGCCAATCACTGCCCCCTTCGCGACCTCGCATGCCTCCTTGGTGTACACCATTCCCACATATTAAATTACGGCAATGGTTTGTACAAACCGTTAGATGCCAGAACTATCGTGGGACGATGAGGGTTCCTACCCATATGCTGCATATCCTCTACGAATTACCTATTAATATGCACGCTACGAGGATAATAGCCACGACCTGCACATCCGGCTTCATGCGAGAGGAAGAAGATACAGCTGACTTCTCTGTCCCATTCCAAATCTCATGGCTAACACGTAATATACGGCGCTAGAATCACTGATGTCAGAGGTTATTAAGTCCCTAATTGATCATCATTGTTGCAAATAGAACCCTAAGTTCTATTGCTCCATTATATCATCACTTAGGATGATATCTATGATTTCTTTATTTGTGAAAATAATATTTTCTTTCTTTGAAGTATATATGATAACACACAATTTGCAAATACTTCGATAAAGACTCTTCAAAGGATATGAGCAAGTGATGAACTTGCCTTGTGATGGCAAGGTAGTGAAGTCTGATGCTTGCACTGGACCTTGAGCTTCTATGTCTACAAAAACATCATTATTTCCCGGTAAGGACAATATTTAAAGAAGCAAAATGATTATGCAAAGTAATGTAATGCATTCTTTAATTTTATGTGTATTATCCCCCATTATTTAAATTATAAAAAATTATTTTTTATAATAAATAATTTCTAATATTTATTGAATATTGTATTCGCTTATTTATTTCCTTTTATTTGAATTTTATTAATTTAATAGTTCCTTTAATAATTATCATTTAAATCCAAAATTTGTTATTAAATATTTATTTAGTATTTTTCTAAAATACTATAATATTAATTTATAATGAAAGTGATTTTTATTTATTTTTATCAACTTTCAATAATTTTGTAAAATTCCATAAGGTATATTTATATTTCAAAATTCGTAATAAAACTTATATGTCTAAAATTTTATTTCTTAATTTATTTGGATATTTTGGATTATTGTGAATCCAAAAATATTTTATTTATAATTTTTTGGATTTTTATTTTATTTTATATAATTTATTTAAGTTCAGGGGCATTTTTGTCTTTTTCCATTTATTAAAACAGGATTTAAGTGATTTGGGCTAACTTTTTGGGTTTATTGGGCCCTTGTAGTCCAGTAGGGCATAGTCAAAACAACACCACGAAGGGGTCTTGGCCCAACCAGCCCAACTCACCCTCTGTCTCTCCCTTGATCTCACCTCTCTTCTGCTCCTCCACCGACCCCGTGGTCAGCGATGCTACCACCGGCGACTCGCGCCGCCGTGGACTTTCCTGGCCGCCTCCGTGGTGCATAGGGTGGTTGTCAACCCTGCTTCACCCTTCTGTCCAATTCGATTTGGACCTGGAGCCCTCCTGTGGCCAGATCGATTCCGTTCTGAACCCTAGGGTTTGGGGTGGCGTTGGTGCTGACGCCACCGCTATTGTCATGTGTCGTGGTGATGCTCCTCGCCCCCAGTCATGGCTATGGTCGCCGCATCAGCGTGGTATAGGTCGCAGCGCCCCCTTGGGGGTGCTCTCCGTGCCACCGTGTTTGTCGGCCTCCTCTCCTTCCTCTTCTACTCTTCAGTGAGGACCATAGGTGAGTTGTTCATCTTCCCCTCATGTCCTCTTTGCTAGGTCAATCCTATGCTATGTGTTCATAGTGATCATTCTTGGTTAGTGTCATGTCCTGATTAGATGGTTTGTTCTGCTTAGGGTTCATACCCCTCCTTGGATTAGATATCTAATGAGTTGGATCAAGTTTTGATGTCCCTAAGCATGATAAGTGGTTGTTAGATGTGGCTTGCTGCTTATGATTAGCTGTGGTGATGCTAGTGGTTTACCAGATGATTCTATGGATTAATTTTGATATGGTTCAAATGGTAAGGTTGCTCTAGAAGCAATACTTGGGAAATCTAGTGGTTTAATAACTCACCACTGTCATTACTTGGTTAATGACAGTGAGTGTTGTGTGATGAAGTCACTGTATTAGTATTGTTGGCTTAAGATTTCATATATAGCTTGAGATCAAATGGTCTATTACAGTGATGATATATATATATATATATATGAATATTCCTGGTTATGATTCCTGTGATTAAGAATAGGAAAATGATTTATAGTTGGTTGGTTGTATCTGTGAAGATTGGATGCTTAACCTGCTTAGTTTAGAATTGTTCTTGTGACACCATCCTAGGATAGCACACAAGTAGTGATTCTACAGCTGGGCTTTTACTTAGCAGTGCTTCAGATAGGATGTCTGTTAAAATAAATTGTAAGCTTCCTTCTTTAAAAGATCAAAGCCTATGATGCTGGTCTGAGGCTTAGGAATTAAATTCCTATCCTACTGTCCCTTATAGATATGCTTAAGTATCAAAGTTGTTTACTGATCCTTGAATCTTAGTGGCCTAAACTGATTGGTTTGCTTGTAGCTTAATGTTGGTGCATGTAGTTTATAAAATCTGAGGTGCTACTCCATCATGAGATGTGCCCAAATTTTATAGGCTATTTGGGAACATTTTGGAATGTATGAGTTGTTTATGATTACCAGGACCTATGATGTTGGTCTGAGGTCCTGGTAGATTTGGTAGAGCTTGCTACTGGCCTTTATATTTCAAGCTTCCTCTATGATAGGTTCACACCACTTGGGTGATCACTGAGAGGTTTAATTTGTAAAACATCACATGCTTTTCTGTTTGACTAAGATGAAAGAAAATATGGGTGTTTTATGATACTCACCACACTTGGATGTTGTTGGGGTTTGCAAGTGGTGAATCTTGTGGCTAGCTTGATCTGGTGCTCCTCCTGGTACTTCCAGTTCTTGGACTTGTACTTGATCTAGCTCTCCACCTCCTGGTCCTGGTGGCTTGATCTTGTCCTTGCTATCCACCTGATCTACCCCCTCCTTATGTCACCATTTTTGGTGATATGATCCAAGGTTTTGATTGGTGTGATCTTGCTTGTCTTTGATTTGGTTTAGCTGGGATGCTGTTCTTGGTGTGTATGAAAAATAAAATGGTGTGGGGATGCCTCCCACTGCTGTGCTGATGGTTTTGTGTGTGTGAAGTTGTTGTTGTGGTGCTGACAGCACACACCATGCAGTTTGGTGTGTGTGTGCTACCTGTGTGCCTGCTGCACACCCTGTGGATATGCTCTGGTTATGAGGTTACTTTTATGTGGTTACATTTTACTTGGCTGGTGAAACTTGCTCCTCCTTGTTGTTTGGAGTTATTTGACTTCTGGCTTAAATTATGAAAGAAATCTTTCATATTGGTGAAATTTGCCCCTTTAAAAGATTACTCAATGATGAAATCTTGAACAATGCACTTCACTGTCAGTTCTGAGAGTAATATAATTTTAACCTTAACTTTCTTTCTTTTTGTTTGTGTTCGTTTTGCAGGTACCAGACTTGGAAATTCAAGAGTTTAGTCTAGGTTTTCTTTTTCTTTGTAGAATAGTCATATGTAATATTTCTTTTATTTTTTTGTAATTGTTTTATTTTTATTCTATTGTAATAAAGATTGTACCATTATTTAATAAATAAAGATTCTTCTTTTGTTTCATGTACTATTGTAAAGATTCCAATAAGTTATATTTTGGTAACTCTTTTATTGAATAAAGTAATATTCATTTTATTGCTTAATTTATTTCATTTTAAGTTTGAGTTATTAATTGTTAACTCTTGATTAGACCAAAATACTCAAACATAATTCTAAATCCTTTTGAATTATAATTCAAACACTCAAGTTTTAAATTCAAATTTCATTTCCCAAAACACATTAGTCCACAAAGATCGTATCAAAGTCTATAACAATCATCCTTCAAGATTATACCTAATCTCAAAGTATGAAAGAAACTTTGATCACTTTAGGTTTTTATTTGGCGAAAAATTTACCCATATTTTTACAGATGAATGTTTCACAGATTCCTAAATCTACCCTTCGGTGGTTCCTAAATGCTAGGATGTTACAGCGGGGTGAAACCCGTAGTCACTTTCCGCACTCCAAACTTTCTCATTTTCCTCCTTGCGGCACCGCCATGGAGCTCTATTCGCCACGACAGCACCGCTCATCTTTCGCACTAGTTTGCGGTGCAGCGCGCTCGCCTCCACGCTCCTGCTCCGCTCTGGCCGTGCTCCGCTGCTGCGACCGCGCTTTTCTCCGCCGCGACGGGTCCATGGAAATCTAGGCCTCTTCCTGCCGCCAGCATTTCTTCCTCTTTTTCTTCCCCCGACGACCCCATGTCATGCTCTCATAGCATCGCCGTCGCCGGAGAAGAAGACACCACCACTGTCTCGGAGTGCGGTTCCTGGCAAGAGTCTACGGTGACCCAGCGGGAGATCGAGTGGTTCGTCAAGACCAACCAGATCCTGCCCGAGTTAAGTTATCGATTACCTGGCCCAGAACTCAGTCCCACTATTGAGCCGGGTGAGTTCGTAGTTTTCCTGTCGCACATTACTAGAGGGTTTGGTCTTCCCCTCAGCGATTTTGCTAAGGAGTTTCTAGAGTTCTTCGGCCTCCAGCCCCATCATCTGTCGGCTAATGTCGTTGCTTCTCTTTCGGATTTTCTCTCAGCCACCAAAGGGTACCTCGGTCTCTGGCGCTCTATAGTAGTTTGGTCCAAGTTCTTCCAAATCTGGGCCAATGTTGTGTCGGATAAAAGTCTACGCCCCTCTGAGAAATCTTTGACACGGTGTGGTGCCGCCTCCATCACACCTCAGAAGAAATCTATTTTCCCCCGAGTCGCGGGCCTTGAGTCGTGCAAGAAGTGGCACAGGTCATTCTTCTACATGAAGAATAGTGGCAAGGAGTACTTGATCCGGCTGCCAGCCTTCTCAGTCGGCGTGCCCACCATGAAGAATTGGGATTTTGACCCAAAGAAGACCAATGCTCTTGCCGATTCAATAGTGCTCCCGCTTAAGGAGATGACCGGGCCGGGCTATGCAGTGACAACCTTATGGCCGCCTTTATTAGCAGCCGGGTCTGACCATTCCAGAAGCGCTCTCATAAGTTATGTTATATGAGTGGGCCTTTGGATCCAAATCGAGTATCCACTGTTGAACTCGACGACGATCAAATCGAAAGCGTGTCCGTGCCATTTTCATGACAAATATGGCCACGGATTGGAAGTTGGGCATGAAGCTCTTCACTCGCGACAACTCTCCTCCCAAGGTAATTCGACTCCGAATCATTTTATCAGAATCATGTATCACTTTGGCTTTATTGAGTATTCAATTTCTCTTTACACTCGTCTCTTCAGAAATTTGATGAACAAGTTGTAGGACGGCGAGATTCTTGCTCTTCCTTGGAGCAAGGATCGCGACATTCCGGATAACAGCGAGTTTGATTCGTAGGACACTAGTAGAAATCGGCCCTTTCGTCCAGGACATTAGTCCTGGTTGGGGCTGGGGCCAGGACTAATGGCCCGCACCGGACGGGCCTGAACCCCTAAACAACTAGTCCCGATCCAGTTTGGGCCACTAGTCCTGGTTTGAGACACAAACCGGGACTAAAGGGCCTAGGCCCTGCCTCTCACTGCGGGCATCCCCTTTAGTCCCGGTTTGTGTCTCAAACCGGGACTAGTGTTCTGACCCTATATATATGGCACAGCCCCTCCCCTCTCAACTGTTTTTTCCTGGTGGGAGGTGGTGGGTTTGTGCTAGTTTTTTTCTTTCTCATATGCACTAGAGGTGTTCGGTGAAATGCCCGTTAGAGCGATGCGACTTTAGATCACACAAGACAAACATGATATGAGGTGCCCGAGCCACACTTAAGTTTTCTCAGCTTTATTTCCAAGTGTGCTAAAAGGTTAGCAACTATTTTCTCGTTTCGAAGGCGCGATACTAATTTTAGCATCGTGATTGCGTTTGATATATATTTGTATGATACAAATGAGCTATCCATGGATGTACGGTGGTCGACGCTCTGCCGCTTTCCGAGAAGGCATGCGTTCTTTTCGTCTTGTGGCCGAGGCGAACAAGCGGCGGGATGGTTTTATGTGTTGTCCATGTGTTAACTATAGGAATGAGAAGGCTCACACTTCCGCAAGAGTCATTTAGAGCCATCTGCTTCGGTCTGGTTTTATGTCTAGCTATAATGTTGGACCAAGCATGGAGAAAGAGGGGTTGCGATGGAAGACGACGATGAAGAAGAGAACGATGATGACAACTACTGATCTATGTTCCCTAAATATGTTGATACCACAATGGAATACAATGAAGAAGAAGGAGGTGAAGAACGGTAACCAGATGAGCCCAGTGATGATCTTGGTCGGGTCATTTCTTATGCAAAGCGAGACTGTGACACATAAAAGGAGAGGTTGCAGTTCGAGCAAATGTTACAGGACCATAACAAATTGTTGTACCCAACTTGTGAACATGGCCAGAAGAAGCTGGGTAGCACACAAGAAATGATGAAGTGGAATGCAGAGAACGGTGTGACTGACTAGGGATTCGAAAAGTTGCTGGTACTAATGAAGAAGTTGCTTCCACGAAATAACGAATTGCCCGCCAGTATGTACCAAGCAAAGAAGCTCGTCTGCCCTCTAGGATTAGATGTGCAGAAGATACATGCGAGCCCTAATGACTGCATCCTCAATCGTAGTGAGAAGTACGAGAATATGGTGTGCGAGAGCAGGCACACCACTACGGCCAGCTTTTGGGATATGCTGCCGGAGCCCAGTCCTCCGGCATGTCCCTAAAGTTGGTCATAGAGGCACTCCCTAATATGTGACCACGCGCGTTTGGAGATTAGATCTTCATGGTAAGTACAAATTAGGACAACATCTTCATAGTTCGGGAAAGTCGTAGTACGAATTGGGACAAAACGGGACTAACACTCAAGATGGTTTGCAGACAACACTATGCAGTCCTGGTTTCCTAACTGGTCTATGGAATCGGGACTAAAGGCCCCCTTTAGTCCCGGTCCAGCCACAAACCGGGACTAACACTCAATACATTTATTAATATTAAAAAATGAGACTACAGAATCGGGACTAAAGGCCCCCCTTTATTCATGCTCATATCTAGACCTATAGTACACAGCTTCAGGGTCATCTTCGTCTTCGTCATCATCGTCGTTGCTAGGCACATGCGGCTAGATCCTCAGCCCAACCATGGCATATTGTGGGGGCACCTGCCACTCCGGCCTCGGATTCACGACGCGTGGGGGAGGGGGCTCTCGGATGACGACACCGCTACACCTGCGACCTTCACCACCCTTCTTATGGCTTTGTGGCGTCTACGGGTACTGCATGCGAGGATGGTATCCCCCAGCGATGTAGCACATCGATGGTATCCCCCAGCGATGTAGCACATCACGCTGATGATAGTCCAGTTTGCCCACCACAGGCGGTGTCCGGCTTCGTTGTGGTTCACTAGGGGAAGGCCGTCACCCTCGTACCTGGCGAGATCCCTTTCTTGTCGGTTAGCAAAGAAGGCATTCCAGGTGTCATAGTTGTCGGGATCCCACTGCGGATCCATCCACTGCTCCGGCGTGAGCTCGTGGTAGAAGTGGTTCATGATGGCCACCTGGCGTGCGGAACCTTGAGGGACGGGAGGGACAGGGACCCCTCTAGTGCTCAGCATCTAGCCGGCGACTGGCCGGTAGCCCAGTGGGCAAGGGTAGATGGAGGCGCACAGCACCTCGGTCTCCTTGAGGGTCAGAATCACCCATTAGGCGTTGTCCATTGTTGTGAGAGAGGTAGGTGTTTGGATGTGTGGATAGCCATGGCACAGTCGGCCTATATATAGATGGAAAGGGCAGTAAAACTTGGCGGGAAGCGGTGGGAAATGGCGGGAAATATATTTAGTCTCGGTTAGTGGCTACAACCGGGACTAAAAGCTCCGTTAAGAGGGAAAGGGTGGGAAAACTTGGCGGGAAGCAGTGGGAAATGGTGGGAAATATCTTTAGTCCCGGTTAGTGGCTACAACCGAGACTAAAAGCTCCGTTTAGAGGGAAAGGGCGGGAAAACTTGGCAGGACACGGTGATGGTGCTGGTTAGCACTTCGTTGGGAACCCCAAGAGGAAGGTGTGAAGCAGCACAGCAGCAGTTTTCCCTCAGTAAGAAACCAAGGTTATCGAACCAGTAGGAGGAAGGAAACGTCACACAGGTGTTGCAAGCAACACGGAGACCTGCACAACACAAACTCAATACTTTGCCCCAACTAATAGTGAGGTTGTCAAGCTCACCGGTTTGTTGTAACAAATTATTAAACACACCGAGTGGAAGGTAATGGTGGTTTGCAGCAAGTAAACTGGTAACAGTGGAAGATGTATCAATGGTAAAGATTGGACCGGGGTCCATAGTTCACTAGAGGTGCTCTTCTTAGATAAACAACATGGCATGAAGGGTAAACAAATTATAGTAGGGCAATTGACAGGAACTGATCAAGGCATAACAATGCAATACTAGTCAGAAAGATCCTATGAGATTCGATTGGCAATACAACAATATACATAGACCGCCATCCAACTGCATCTATGACTAGAAGTTCACCTTCAGGTTATCATCCGAACCCCCTCCAGTATTAAGTTGCAAGCAACAGACAACTACTTTAAGAAAAGTGTGTAAGGTAAACAGTCCACATGTTCCATGAACAAGAGACCGTTGTTTTATCCCTAGTGGAAACAACACATCTACAACCGAAGAGATTTCTGTCACTTCCCTTGGAAACTAGAGGCATGAACCCACTATCGAGCATAAATACTCCCTCTTGGAGTCACTAGCAACTACTTGGCCAAGATAGCTACTAACAACGGAGAGCATGCAAGATCACAAACAACACAGACATGATAGAATCATAAAGACAAACCATTAATCAATCCAACATAATAATGTCAATATCCATCAGATTCCCGCAAACACAACATGCATGATTAAAAATAGATTAGATCTTGATCATTAACAGAGCTCACAAGATCTATACATGAAAGCACAAAGGAGGAGATACAACCATCTAGCCACTACATGGACCCATAGTCCAAGGTGGAACTACTCACGCATCATACCGGAGAGAAGGCCTCCGGGATGATCTCCCCTCCGATAGGGTGCCAGGAAGAACTTCAGATCCCCCCGATCTAGGGACAATGGTGGCAGAGGCTATAGATGGTTTCATGGAGTTTTGATCGGTACTTAGGTTTTAGGAATTGGGGGCTTCTTATAGGCGAAGGGGGAGGCCGAGGAGGTGACCAGGGGGCCCACACCCTGCCTAGGTACGGGCCCAACCCTGGCCGCGCCTAAGGGGGGTGTAGCCGACCTGGCTTGCCACTCTGTCTCCCCTCTGGACTTCGTGTTCCCCATGGAAAGTTATTGACTTTGGCTTTTGTCCCGTCCAATTCCAAGAATATTGATTTTCTGCCTTTTTGGAGCACATCCGTGGCTCACATGGTTGAAGTGCCCCACGGCTAAAACAGGCGTGGCTCACCTATGGGCAGTTCCCTATTAGTAACTAGAACAACTGTGGCGCACATGACCATAGTGCGCCACAGATATGTGTGGGCCAGGGCCCTGTTGGCCGCACGCCAGACATCCGTAGCGCATGTAGGGTAGGTGCGCTACACATGTTGGTGTTATCCGTGGCGCACGTTGGGGGGGTGCACTACGCCTAAGCGCATGCCCCTCTGTGCTATAAAACGGCCAGACACATCCATGGCGCACTATGGCGTGTGCGCCACAGATGTTACTAATCCCTGTGGCGCACTTGGGCCGAGTGCGCCACGGATGTGGCGATTTTTTGGCAGCTCCACTTTATGTGCACATGTGTGATCATCCACCACCCCACACTTCACTTTCCCCTTCTTCTTCCTCCTGAGATCTAGTCGGGATCTTCTCCTTCCCACCTCAATTTCTCCACCCATTCAACATTTTTAGCATGTAGAACTTTCCTTGGATGTTACATAAGTAATAGAGGAAGGTCTCCGGTCTCTCATCTCCTTCTCTGGTCTCGCGCGCACCTCTCCTTTCCATCTTTCTCGCGATTGGTCTCTCATCTCGGTAAGTTGTCCATGTAAGGATGTGTTCATGTGTATATGGATGATATGCTCATATGTATGTAGATGATCGATTCTCATGATGTGTGTATGAGAGGATCGATGGTCATATGTGTGTGTATATGGAGAGTATCGATGATGCTCATGCATGTGTGTATGGAGAGGATAATGATATGTTCATGTGTGTATGGATCGGTCTCTCTCTCTCTTGTGTTTGTATGTGAACAAGTTGCCATTTGTTTTGCCAAAATTTTGATTCATTTCCATTTTGGCAAGACTTTGGCATTTCGCAAAGGTCCTAATTTTAGGATAGGTCATGCCGAAATTTTCTATCGACCATTGCATGCATGCATTGATTATATGGTTCTAATAGACTTCTAATTGTACCGTGTACACCGTGTAGGCAAAAATGGTGCTCATAATGAGCGAAGACATTGTGGCTAGATTTTTGAAATGTGCGACGGCCTACATGATACGAAATAACAAGACGGAGATAAGATGTCCGTGCAGAAGATGCAAACTCAACTGGGTGATCGACCCAGATTCCGGGAATCTACAGGCGCACCTGCTCCGCCATGGTTTCATGGATGAATACACTCGTTGGATAAGCGATGACGAAGACGATGGAGACGGTGAAGGTGGGCAACATGACGATGATCATCATCACGGCGAGAACGAGCGAGATGATGAAGAGTCTCCTGGAGATGGTGAAGGTGCGGAAGCAGATCGGGATGATGATGATCTACATGCCAGAGGAGGAGACGACGATGGAACAACGTCAAGCTGGGTGCGGGACCCTTATGTGCAAGAGCTGCTTCTCAAGCAAACAAGTAACCCCAGGGCTGCCGCTAGAGAGAAAGCCAAGCTTGCGCAACTTGAGAAAGACGCGGTTACTCCATTGTATGAAGGATGCAGGCCCGATGATACCGGTTGAATGTAACGCTCAAGGCTATGGAGATGAAGGCAAAACACAAATTGAGCGATGCAAGCTTCGACGATATGATGGCATTCTGGAACGATCGTCTCCCGGAGGGGAACACATGTCCAACTAGTATCGAGGACGCCAAGAAAATCGTCTGTCCTCTCGATCTACCGCACGTTAGATATCACGTATGCATCAACGATTGCATCATTTATCGGGGCGAGGACGCGGAGAAAACCACATGTCCGGTGTGCGGCATGAGTCGATACAAGAAAGGGAAGAAAGCACCTCGAAAAGTAGTATGGTACTTTCCTATCACTCCTCGTTTGCAGCGCTATTTCGCGGACCCTAAGGAATCGAAGCTCATGCGATGGCATGCAGAAAGGAAGAATCCAGGAGATGATGATGATGACCCCGAAAAGGATGAGCTGCTGACGCACCCTTCATATGCTAGCCAGTGGAAAGCATTGGACCTCAAATTCCTAGAATTCGGTGGAGATTTGAGGAACATCAGGCTTGGTGCGAGCACCGATGGACTCAATCCGTTCGGTAGCCAGAGCAGCACGCACAGCACTTGTCCCGTGTTTGTATGGATGTACAACCTCCCTCCATGGTTGTGCATGAAGAAGTACATACAAATGAGTATGCTAATTCAAGGGCCAAAACAACCTGGTACCGACATTAATCTGTATCTCGGGCTGTTGAAAGAGGAGCTAGCCACGTTATGGGAATCTGGAGCCAATACTTACGACGCCGTCGCACAAGATTATTTCACTATGAGAGCCGTGTTGGTCACTACGGTGCAAGACTATCCAGGTTGCGGGTATATCTCGGGGCAGGTTATCCAAGGATTCTGCGCATGCGTTAGGTGCATGGATAACACAAGCTATCTCCAACTAGAGAAAGATCCAGGGTCATCGAAAACCGTGTTCATGGCGCACCGGAGGTGGCTCAGCAAGAATGATCCATGGAGAAAACGTGGAGACATGTTCGATGGCAAATCCGAGACCCGAGGAATCCCAGAGCATAGGAGCAGCGAAGAAGTGGAAGAGTTGCTGAAAAACTGGAAAGATTGTCCTAAGCCTAGAAAGAAGCGAAAGAGGTAGCAACAAGACAAGCCGCTGATGAAGGTATGGAAAACAAGGTCTGTTTTCTGGGAGTTGCCATACTGGAAGTTTCTCCGCACGCCTCATAGCCTCGATATCATGCATATCACGAAAAACGTGTGCGAGAGTCTGGTCGCCACCATAATAAACATGCCAGATAGGAACAAAGATGGTCTGAAAGCAAGGCACGACCTGATATGCTTGGGTATCCGGAAGGAGCTTCACGGAGGACGCACTACTCTTAATGATCAGGAAGATGACGATGATCATGAGTTGGAGACGACACAAGGTCGTCGGAAGGGTAAAAAGTTCAAGAAGAACGAACATTACTGCCCTCCTTCTTGCTTCACTCTAAGCCAGGATGAGATCAAACAGTTTTTCAAGTGCCTTCTAGGAGTCAAATTTCCTTATGGCTACGCGGGCAAGATAAGCAGATACCTAGACGAGGCGAAGCAGAGGTTTAGTGGCATGAAGTCTCACGAGTGTGCCGTGCTAATGACACAGGTACTTCCGGTCGCACTAAGAGGGATAATGGACGAGCACGTCCGTGAAACGTTATTTGGCCTCTGCAAGTTTTTCGACGTCATCTCTAGGAAGTCGATTGGCGTGAATCAGCTCGGGAGGCTACAGGAGGAGATCGTGGTGATACTATGTGAGCTTGAGGTCTACTTCCCACCCACATTCTTCGACATTATGGTGCATCTGCTGGTCCATGTCGTGGAGGACATCGTACAACTCAGGCCGATGTTCCTCCGCAGCATGATGGCGTTCGAAAGGATGAACGGACACATCAAAGGATACGTTCGCAATAGGTCCCGTCCAGATGGAAGCATAGACAAGGGCTTTCTGGCCGAAGAGTGCATCTCTTTCTGCATGAATTATCTAGACATCGAGAACCCTGTCGGTCTTCCCATCAACAGGCACCTTGGCAAGCTCGACGGATTTGGTCACCGAGAGGGTCGTCGCATACTGCATGCAGACTTCGATTTTCGACGCGCAGATTTGATCAAGCAAACCTCGTCGCGCTATAGCATTTAGAACTGGTCGATCCTTGGGTACAGAAGCACAAAAGGTTAATCAAGAAGAAGTACAGTGACCGGGGCATACAGAGGACACATGGAGAAATAATCAAAGAGCACAACTCAGATTTCACGCGTTGGTTTAGGCAGACGCTCCTTGATAATCCCCCGCAATCGCATTCTTCTGACACGGAAAAGATCATATTCACCTTGTTGCAGGGACCGATGCAAAACCTGGTGACCTATCAGGCGTATGATATCAACAGCTACACATTCTACACGGAGGAAAAGGACAACAAGTGTGATTATCAGAACTCAGGCGTAACGTCGGAATTCTACACCGATGACAACGTGAAGGAAAGATTCTACGGAAGAATTGAGGAGATCTGGGAGCTCGACTACTATGGAGAAAAGGTGCCGATGTTCCGTGTCAGATGGGCAAAGAGCGTCGAAAGAGAAGACCGGTATTTCACAACCATGGTTATACCCGAAGCAGCCAAATCCAAGGCCGTCGGTGCGAACGTGGCCACGAAAAATGAACCGTGGGTACGGGCTACCAAAGTGGACCAATGTTTTTTCATTACCGACCTGACAAAGCCTAGCCGTGTTGTCGTGAGGAGAGGAAAAATAAACATCATCGGAATGGATGGAGTCGCCAACGAGCAAGACTTTGACCAGTACGGCGATCCAAAGATTGAAGATGACGATGACTACGATGCAGCAACATACATCACAAGAAGAAAAAGGACAACCCTACCCAAAAAAGGTAGCCCGTTCGAAAGAAGAAACATTAAAGTGCCGGGGCTAAATTATTCAACCGCGACAAATAAGGGAAAAAAGATTGTAAAACGCTAACTCAAAAAATATTGTAAAATGCGTGGTCAAAAATATTGTAATATTCATGGACAAATTATTATGAAATTTAGTTATACTTTGAATCATATTTGTACCACTTTTATGATATATATTATCACTTTTGGGCATTTTTGGAATATTTAAAAGTATTTTAAAATCAAAACAAAACTTCTATGGCATATATCACCACTTTTGGGCATTTTTTGGAACATTTAAAAGTATTTTTGAAATAAAACAAAAAAGGTGGGCACCAGGATTCGAACCTGGGTGCTCATAAGTTTAGAATAGAGCTAAGGGCGAAACTAGTGGCATAGGCTAGTGTAGTTGTTAGAGAGTGGGGCTGCAGTTTTCTTATACAGTCGTTAGAAGCCGATAGGCGTAGCGCACTAGCCCAGAGTGCGCTACAGATATCTGTAGCGCACTATGCTCAAGTGCGCTACACCTAACTGGCTTTATCCACACGTGCGCTCGACCCCCCTCTCTCATCCCCATCTCTCCATCTCAGCCCGAGCACGAGCCCCCCCTCGCGCTGTCGCCGCTCTCGATCCGCCGCCTCGCCAGCTCTACCAGCAGCCGCCGCGTCTGAGGAGGAGGAGGCCTGCCCGCGTCCGAGGAGGAGGAGGTCCGCTCGTGTCCGAGGAGGAGGAGGAGGCCCGCGCGCGTCTCAGGATGTGGAGGCCGTCGTCGTCCGCCCATCGTCGTCCGCCCATCGTCGTCCGCCCGTCATCCGCCCGTCGTCGTCCGCCCGTCATCCGCCCGTTGTCGTCCGCCCGTCGTCGTCCTTGTCTCAGAGGTGAGCGTCGCCCCTCCCCTCTCTCCCTCTCTCTCCCTCTCTCCCTCTATCTCCCTCTCTCCCCTCTCTCTGCAGGCCATGGTTAGGGTTCAGAGAAGTGAACTATTATTGTAGCATTTGCTCCTATTAATATTAGGGTTTAGATTAGGGTTCATCTGTAACATTTGGTGTTCATCTGAAACATTTCCATCGATCTGTGAATACAAATGTAGAGTGTCAGTTTCAGTTAAATTTTCAGAGGAAGGAAATTTAACAGACGTTCCAAGCGAGGCCTTATTAGTGGATAAAATGATTTCTGGTTTTTCCTTCGGTGTATAGAATGATCTCTGCTGCTCCTGGAAAATGCCCATGTTTACAACATATTTTATGTGTATTTTCATGAACAAAAATGCTAGATTTATGGACATTATCTTGCTGTCTAAAATTTATTGACTGACATGCAACCACCTACTCCCTCTGTTTCAGAAACAGAGTAGTTGACAGTGACAGTGATAGTTAGTAGTTGACAGAATGTTCTATCTGAATCTTTAGTTGTGGATTATGTTTCCTATCTTATACTGTGTTTTATTTGATCAAATCTATCTGGCTTGCATTGCATTGTCAGATAGGCTTGTCCAGTGAGGTTTGTGTATTTCAATTTAAAGTAGTTAGAATGGTGTAGTTGACTGAAATACAAGTTGTTCAGGTGTTATTTCAATCTGATGCTGATGGCTCCATTTGTCCTCTCCTGGGGCACATTATTAGTAGCCTGTCCTTTGCAGCCATGCTGCGCTCCAGTGGTGTCATGTTAGGCTGCCAATTGTGCAATCTAAAACTGCCAGCTGCTTCTGAACAGCTGATAGAGACATGTTATGGTGTTGATGTTGAGCTGGTAATGCTGGCCTTTTCTTATACACTTTTTGGTCTACATACAATAGCCTTTACTAATTTTATTTCGAAGCAGGTACTTGCTTTTGCAAGCCCCTTATTTTGTTCAAGTGTCCTGTTCCAGCCAGCTAACATCTCCTAAACAAACACCTGGACAATATATACTACAGACCCTAGTAACCCTACCAGAGTACCAGTACTACTACTCACAATATACTACCTGAACAATATATACTGCAGTGCATCTTATATTGTTACTGCAATGCTAGTTATGATGAAACAATGTGTATATAATGATGAAATGCTCCTGCTGAAATCCTAGTTATGATGTATATACTCATGAAACAATGTGTATATACTGATGAAATGCTCATGCTGAAATCCTAGTTATGTTGTATGGTGTTAGTATCGATCCTGGTGATGGTTTTAGTACTGGTTTGCTTGCTGGTGATGGTCTAGTAGTACTTATCTATGGTGATATAATTGTAGCACTTGAAATTGTGCTTGTGCTTGTATATGAAGCACTTTATTATGTCGTGTATGCAGGTTCTTGTATGAAATGAGTCCCGATTTTTGCCGGAATGTTGATTAACTTCCGTTTCGGCAGAAATCGGGCACTCCTAGTTTAAGAAAATTAGCAAAGCTTATGCCGGATTTTTCCGTGCATTTAACCAATTATTTGTTTTTTATTAGTGCAAAGATGTGTGACAACGACGAGGCTGGATGTTCTAAGCGCATCAGCGCTGAAGGAGAACTCAGACCTCTGAATAAACAATTGACATTCTAGGAGGTGGCCCAGCGGCTAGAAGACGATGAAGAATACCATCCTTCGGAGAGCGAGGGTGATGAGATGGAAGACGCGGAGGAAGAAGCCGAAGGAACGGCGGATGATGAAACCACTGATGGTGGCGAGGGCACAGGGAGTGGTAGCAATCCTCCTAAGAATAAGACGAAGAAGAAGCTGAAGGAACGGCGCCCGATCACGGTCGGCACCGTCAGGGAGGAAATTAACGAAGTGCGCCCATCAGGGGTTCCTTTGGAGCCCGCCCTTGTCGTCAAAGGGTACGGTGGGCAAGTGGCGGTGATCACCAGGACAACCATCTCGATCAACACCGAGAATCTCCGGCATAAAGATAATGGCCACTTGCGCACACTCCTCTTCGAGAAGCTGCACGCAAGATACAAGTTCCCCGCTAAGTATCAGAACACAAATTATCATGGGAACGAAGTAAACAAATCCGCCCTCACAAAGATGAGCACCGCCCTGGCCAGCTGGAGAACCCGGATAAAGAAGAAGATCTATAAAGAAGGCAAAAGTCTCGAGGAGATCCAGAAGATTGACCCGCAGATCACCGAAGATCAGTTCCGGGAGTTCAAGGAGAGGTGTGAATCCGAAAGATCCCTGGCCAATAGTAATCGGGGAAAGGTGCTGCAGGCGATGAATATAGGTCATCACCATCTCGGATCTGGTGGATACAGAACCGCGGAGGCCAAATGGAATAAGGAGGACGAAGAGTATAGATCCAAGGGGATAGAAAACCCCTTTGCGAAATTCGAACCCGGGCAGGTTCGAAACTTCATCAGGGCCCGTTACCATGTGGACCCAAAAACCAAACAACTCACCGTGGATCATGCGGTGAAGGAATTCGAGGAAATTGTGGTAAGTATAATCTAATTACCGCGGGTCAACTTGATTGCAATCTAATCGATGATCTAAATGATTCACTGTTACTTCTTCTGCAGGAGGAGGAAATTGTTGCTAGTCATGGATCCCAGGGTTCCTCGTCCCAGGGGTCGACGGCGGCCACCCGGTGGGATAACCTTTTTAACAGGGTGATGAACCGGGCCAAGAAAATAGAGCCAGTTACGAAGAAGCCGTCGTCGGCTGGCTGTCTGGCCGGCCTCGGGGGTAAGAATTGGGTGGATCATTTCGGTCCACCGCCGAGGATGCATGTGGCACCATCGGGAAGGAGCGAGGAGGAAAACCGCGAGGTTCAAGAACTTAAGGAACAAGTGGTGCGGATCCCGCAGATCGTCCAAGACAACCTGGAAATCACCCTCACGTCCTTCCTGCCTACCTTGGTGGAGTCAATAGCGAACTGGAGTGCGGGTGGTCGAGTAGGGCCGTGCCCGATTCCAAGCATGGTCAGCAGCCACTCGAACAACGCGGCGCCGACGAATCAGGCGAACTACGTGTTCGTGACTCCGCCCACTAACACCGCGGCGCCGCAAGTGTTGGTGATTCCCCCTACCATCACCGTGGCGCCGGAGTACATGTTTGTGCCCCCCTGCCATCGTCGCGGCGGCACCGGAGCTCCAAGCACCCGTTGGTAGGGAGAATACACTGGCGTCCAGCACCACGCCATCAAGCAGCCCTTTCGTCTCTTGCACGCCCGTCGCCGTATGCGGTGCGTCGACATTAGCCGATCTCGACGCCATCACGGTAAACAAATTGCTTTACCGCCTTTCACGCCATCTATTACTCTTATGGCATCTCTGACGATGCCGTACATGTTTTCCGCCGACGGATGTTCCTTGCACTCTCTTATGCTACGTGAACAACAAGCTGAGGGATGTTGCCAAGGGTACCATCGTTCAACCCTTGCAGCACACGTTCCACTCAAGGCTGATGCCAGATAGCGTGCACAGGGTTAAAATTAGTCGGGTGCTAAGGGGCTGCGACGACCTGGAACCTCCCATTCAACCCCCAGGAGCGGATGAAGAAGAGCCGGCTGTCCTCAGAACTTGCTTTGGCTTATTCTTGCAATGGCCAAAGAGCATGATCCGTTTGGGGACGGCGGGGGCCATCACGCCACAGACAACAGCACCGCCTGTCGTGCCAGCGACAAGCGGTGGCAAGGCCCCCTTACCGCCCTCGCCGTCACCTCCACGCGGTGGGTCGGATGATCATGTTGATGATATGCACATGGCGCAGGATCTGGCCAAGGACGACGAAGACTGGAATGATCACTTCTTCAACACTCAGTTTACCAACGAAGACCTAGCTGGTGGCCCCACAGAGAAAGCCACTATCACCAAGCGTCTGTTTGGTTCTCAGGAGACGCCTCCAGCTTGCGCCTTTACAGAGCCAGCTGATACAACCAACCGGCCCTTTATTCTAAGCCCTGACACACTACATAGGGCAGCCGATGCTCAGATTGCGGTACCTGCCCGCTCTCCAAAAGGAAAAAAGGGCAGGAAAAGAAAATCTAGCAGCTCGAGCCAGCCGGTGGCGTCAACAACTGCGAATCCGATCAGGTTTCGGACGGGCCACCAAGACCCGAGGGTATTATGTGGAGGATTCATGTGGCGGTTGAGCCCATGCTACCTAAGAATTTGTGGAAGCTCGCCAGTACGGAACTTCAGAGTGTGCATGACGGCATGCTGACGATAGAGAGACGCCTTCTATCGGAGAAAGATCCCTCGCACCCGGTATTCGTGGTTAAGGTGCCACCAGGCTTGGGCTTCGTCGACAATGCCCCTGCGGATCTGTTCTTCCTCCGGTTCGACGATATCTTCAATATGTTCCACCTATACCCGCTGCACTATACCATGGTCCGTCTGTTTTCTCTCAGCCTGGCATGCAGATCATTAGAGAGAACACACCGGGCATCGCTATAGTGGACCCCTACTACATGCGTGACGGCTGCTTGGGTTCCCCCGCCGAACGACGTATCATGGCCTCGTACCTAAAAAGAATCCTCGTGGCGAACAAGACAAAGGAATACATTCTTGTGCCTTACTTTCCCGAGTAAGTCGTTATTCACTCGCCACCGTCGATTGGCTTTATTAGATTATCATCATTCTTTTTCCAACACATTCCATTTGAATATTTTGCGCAGAGATGAACACTGCACACTCATCTCCTTATCGCCAAAGCATTCCCACGCCACGTATTTCGACTCGGGGAGTCTAGAAAAGAAGAAAAACTACGACAAGATCAAGGAAGTTCTAGATGATGCTCTCACTGGCTTTGCCTCGACGGAAGGCACCACCTTCGTGCGTACGAAGGTCAAGTTCGGCAGGCACGTCTTCAACCATGTAACGGAGTTCCCCTGCGTGAAGCAGCCGGAAAACAGTAAGAAGGAAGCCTACTACGCACTCCATCACATGAGGGCGTTCCTACTTGACCAGCGGAATTCTACGCTGGCAGATCATCTCAAACAGTGGGCCGAAGCAAAGGCCAAGATCACTGATTCAGATATTAGACAAGAGATGTATCGCATCCAGCAGCACTTTGGGGCAATCATCTTTCATGATGTCATGACTTCGGGGGGGATCTTCTATGGAGGAAATATCCCGAATAACCGTGACATAGAAGATCGCCTAGAGATGCAGGGTTACTATAGGAAGTTCATGACGAGACAAGGCGTCCTCCCATTCCCTAAGACGAGCCAGAAGGCTTGATGTTGGCCTAGTTGTAGTTACAAACTATAGATGACCTTTGTGTGTGTGTGGACAAGTGTACATGCTACTATACTTATCTTATTAGGTTTATGAATCATCGCTTACTTCTTTTGCTTATTATTATTATATATCAATCAATGCTTGGTTTTTTGCTTACTCTTTGGTCCTTTGCTCACTTTGGTCCTTCTTTTTTTCCTTACTCTTTTTTCGAGAATAATGCCGATGATTGAAATGTCGTGGCACACTATTTATGTGAATGTGCTACGATGGGATTGTGAGCCTTGTGATATGCACAAGTCCAGGTCTTGTGCATCCTACTTGGCTCATGGTTCCATCATAGCATATTCCTGTGTCCAACGACCTATGTATATATATGAGGCATTCTTTTCGAGTTATTTTTGTCTTTTTCGAGAATAATGCCGATGATTGAAATGTCGTGGCACAATATATATGTGAATGTGCTACGACCGGATAGTTAGCCTTGTGATATGCACCAGTCCAGGAATTGTGCATCCTACTTGGCTAACCGTTCCGTCGTAGCATATTCCTGTGTCCAACGACCTAGCTAGTTATATATGAGGCATTCTTTTCGAGTTACTTTGGTATTTTTCGAGAATAATGCCAATGATTGAAATGTCGTGGCACAATATATATGTGAATGTGCTACAACGGGACTGTAAGCCTTGTGTTATGCATAAGTCTAGATGTTGTGCATCCTACTTGGCTTACGGTTCCATCGTAGCATATTCCTGTGTCCAACGACCTATGTATATATATATATGAGGCATTCTTTTCGAGTTACTTTGGTCTTTTTCGAGAATAATGCCGATGATTGAAATGTCTTGGCACAATATATATGTGAATGTGCTACGACGGGATTGTGAGCCTTGTGATATGCACAAGTCCAGGTCTTGTGCATCCTACTTGGCTCACAGTTCCATCGTAGCATATTCCTGTGTCGAACAACCTAGTTATATATGACGCATGCTTTTTGAGTTTGGTCTTTTTGATTTAGGAGTACTTTCTATAAGTGTATCTTCATATGCGACTTTAATTATATATGTTTTTTTCAATCATCGGTTAATTATTATTGTCAACTTATAGATGACGTGGTACGTCGTGTACAAGGGACGGGTTCCCGGAGTCTACGATGATTGGGAAGACTGCCGGAGACAGGTGCACCGTTTCAGCGGCAATAGCTACAAAGGGTACAACACTATGGCGGAGGCGGAAGCTAGATACACGCGCTATCTAGCGGGAGTTAGGACAAGGAACCGGATGAAGACCTACACCTTTGTCACGGCGGTGATCATGCTTATCTTCTTTGGTTGTTTATCCCGTGTTTGTGTCTAGCTAGTTTAGATGTCTAGGCGAGCTTCCGAGCTCTAACTTGTTCGATCGACACATGTATTCGTATGTCACCAACTACTTTGTAACTTGATCGAAACAATGTAACTTATAATATGTATTCATGTATGAGACTTATCTATATGTATTTGTTTCAATCTTGTTTTTCAAATTGTGTATTTATATATATAATTGCATATCTTGTATCTGTGTGTGTATATCTGCCTGTAATATTGTATATAATCTGTATTGTATATAATCTGGCTCTGAAATTAAAAAAAACAAAAAAAAACCTGTGGCGCACATGACCTAGCTTTTGTGGCGCACTACGTCTAAAGCGCACCTCAGCAGCTTAGTGGCGCACTGGGACGTGCGCCACAGAAGATCCTACGTTAGCGCACCTGCCCACATAGTCGTGGCGCACTAGCAGGTGCGCTACGCCTATCTCGACACAACCGTGGCGCACTAGGCAGTGCGCCACGGCTAGGAGTTAGCCGCAGCGCGCGGCTAGTGGCGCACGGCTAGTGCGCCACGGATGGCCATTCCATGTGCGCCACAAACAGGCATTTTCCTAGTAGTGAGTAAGAACCCAAGGTTATCGAACCAGTAGGAGGAAGGAAACGTCACACAGGTGTTGCAAGCAACACGGAGACCTGCACAACACAAACTCAATACTTTGCCCCAACTAACAGTGAGGTTGTCAAGCTCACCGGTTTGTTGTAACAAAGGATTAAATGCACCGAGTGGAAGGTAATGGTGGTTTGCAGAAAGTAAACAGGTAACAGTGGAAGATGTATCAATGGTAAAGATTGGACTGGAGTCCATAGTTCACTAGAGGTGCTCTCCTTAGATAAACAACATGGCATGAAGGATAAACAAATTATAGCAGGGCAATTGACAGGAACTGATCAAGGCATAACAATGCAATACTAGTCAGAAAGATCCTATGAGATTCGATTGGCAATACAACAATATACATAGACCACCATCCAACTGCATCTATGACTAGAAGTTCACCTTCAGGTTATCATCCGAACCCCCTCCAGTATTAAGTTGCAAGCAACAGACAACTACTTTAAGCAAAGTGTGTAAGGTAAACAGTCCACATGTTCCATGAACAAGAGACCGTTGTTTTATCCCTAGTGGCAACAACACATCTATAACCGAAGAGATTTCTGTCACTTCCCTTGGAAACTAGAGGCATGAACCCACTATCGAGCATAAATACTCCCTCTTGGAGTCACTAGCAACTACTTGGCCAAGATAGCTACTAACAACGGAGAACATGCAAGATCACAAACAACACAGACATGATAGAATCATAAGGACAAACCATTAATCAATCCAACATAATAATGTCAATATCCATCAGATTCCCGCAAACACAACATGCATGATTAAAAATAGATTAGATCTTGATCATTAATAGAGCTCAGAAGATCTATACATGAAAGAACAAAGGAGGAGATACAACCATCTAGCTACTACATGGACCCATAGTCCAAGGTGGAACTACTCACGCATCATACCGGAGAGAAGGCCTCCGGGATGATCTCCGCTCTGACAGGGTGCCGGGAAGAACTTCTGATCCCCCTGATCTAGGGACAATGGTGGCGGAGGCTATAGATGGTTTCATGGAGTTTTGATCGGTACTTAGGGTTTAGGCATCGGGGGCTTCTTATAGGCGATGGGGGAGGCCGAGGAGGCGACCAGGGGGCCCACACCCTGCCAAGGTACGGGCCCAACCCTGGCCGCGCCTAAGGGGGGTGTAGTCGCCTTGGCTTGCCGCTCCGTCTCCCCTCTGGACTTCGTGTTCCCCACGGAAAGTTATTGACTTTGGCTTTTGTCCCGTCCAATTCTGGGAATATTGATTTTCTTCCTTTCTGGAACCAAAAACAGAAGAAAACAGGCAACTGGCACTGTGGAAACTTGTTAATAGGTTAGTTCCAGAAAAGATATAAAACACCTCAAAGAAAGAGAAAGCAAAACAAAGTAGATACTAAACAAGCATGGAACATCAAAAATTATAGATACGTTTCCGACGTATCAAGCATCCCCAAGCTTAACTCGTGCTCATCCGAGAGTTGGTAAGTGATAAAAAGAACAATTTTTGAGGTGACATGCACCTTCACAATGAAGATCTAACCATTTGCAAGCATTGAAAGCTGGGAATCAAAGAACTCTAAACATGAACATGAAAGATGGAGTTCTAACAGTAAGACAAAGCAACTATTGTTGAAACATAACAAGATACAAACAAATATCATGAATAACATGCATTGAAAAACATTTGTTTGTTTCACATACAGAAAACATAGCATAGTGGCAATCATATTGTCCCTCATAGAGTAGCAAATAGATGCATAGGACACCTTCAAAGTTCACAAGGGTGACTAGAAACAAATAGCACAACAACAAGTAATATCACCATATGCATCAATCAATAAGTTTTGGGACACTGCACATAGAACTAAGAATGGCAACTATGCTCTCTTAATGGTGCCTAAGGATAGAAGGTGGAGACCCAATAGTGGTGGAAGAAAGGCCTTTTATAAAGGAAGCAGAGATTTCAAGTTTAAAAAAGAGCTTCCAAAAATTATGGTACTTGTTAGCTTTCAGCCCTCATTGCCCCTATCATAAGCATCTTGAAGTCATTAAGGTTAAAGTGAACAAACTATGGAGTATATGCTTGACAAAGTATAAGTTGGCAATCTCAAGTCCCTTGAATACGAGGGCCACACCTCATGCTACTCAACTTCAGTCAACTGTAAGTTCTTGTCATTATAAGTATTTGCATATCATAGAGAACCGCCAACGGGGTACCGCTTGCACATGGTATAGGAGCTTTCCCATAACCAAAATGACAAGGCAAGCAAACAATGAGCATCTCAGCGATCTTTTTATTTACTATATGCATAGCTTTTTATTGAGGATGCTTCATAGATAGCTCACTATGTGATGCTGCAAGTTTCCACCATGATTAGGTATGGCTTAGACTAGCGGCCCAGGCGTTTCGCTAACACAGAATTCAAACTCCATGGACTTACAAGCTCCCTCTTTATTTCACACCGGTGACATCTGTAGACAAAAGAGCATGATATCAACCGAGTACAAAGTACAAGTGCAATGTTGAAAACGTTCCCCGTGATAGCACGGTTCTGCTAATTCCAACGTATAAGTGCAAGCATATACAACATAGACGACACAATGGTTCAAGTTTATTAGGGGCAAAGAATATAAAGTGTGCCATCAAGTTTGTGAGGGCTTTAATCACTAAGTTTTGACATAACAAAATAGTTTTTAATTGGAAGATATCTGAAAACAATAATATACTTGGAATGGTGTAACACACCATGCATAGGAGTTTATAGTGGACACTTTGGAATAACTTGGTTTCTTGGGAGTTGTAAGCATGAGTAGAGCTTACAAATACAAGTGGAGGCTAGCAAAAGACTGGGAGCAACCAAATAAGAGAGCAATAGTGGCCATAATCATGTAGAGCGACAAAACATTACTAACCAAAGCATAGAGTGGTACTACAAGTCAAGGACTAAATGATCATAGAGGCTATGGTGACTTGTTCATATTCATAACATGGTGTGAGCATGTGCCAAGTCAACCCAAACAAACATCAAAGGAGAATACCACAATACTATGCTTTTGCATGCTAAAACAACGCATAATTTCTTCAATGCACACTAAGCAATCCCAATGACTTGGAGCAAGCCATGATACAGCAATAATTACAAAGCATAAAGTCAAAACAACACCTAGCATGGCATGATAAAGTCTAAGTCACAGTCAATGCAAGCTCCTCTTGCACTTCCAAGCAAGAACTTTCTACTCCTTTCCAACACCAAGCAACTTATTTGCAACAAAACACAGTGAAAGCGGGGGTCCAAACTACTCAAGCAAACTAAACAACTAGGCAAAGCAAACGAAAACTAAGACGCTCCAAGAACAACACAACTGTGCATGAAACAATAAAAAATGAAGTGTCGAGACAGACCTGAGCTTTTTATTGATGAAGAAGGGGATGCCTTGGGCATCCCCAAGCTTTGACGCTTGTACCTCTTGGATATTTCTTGGGGTGAAACCATGGTGGCAACCCCAAGCTTGAGATTTTGTCCATTCTTCCTCTCATTGCATCATTCTCTCTCTACACCTGAAATTTTTTCCTTCATACAAAACTTCACACAATCTTCATTAGCAACATTTGTGTATTCAAAAGATATTATACCTCTGGAAAAGCTTTGGAACAGCAATAATTTTCACTAAAAACACAATATAATGTAGTAACTCCTTCAAAAATCTCAATTCCCCAAAAGATAACTCAAAAAGGAATCAATAAGAAGCAAATGCAAATAATGGCAGAAATCTGTCAAAACAGACCAGCAGGCAGAAACCGATTTTTTCGGAAATCTTCTTTTGCTCAAATCAAAAAGTGTTGAACTAACGAAAGTTATCTAACATACTGGGGGATTTATTTGTAAATTATCAGCTCAATCCGAGTTACAGAGACTCCTCACGAATTTTTATGGTGGAGGACATAAATCTGTTTCGGGATAGCAACTCCCCAAATCTTACTTCCCTCTCATTAGATGTCATTTTTGGCACAAAAAGCAAACAAAAGGGATAAGGAGAGGTCATTACTGAAGTAATAACTTCCAAGACTCAAAGAAACTCTTGGGTTATCTCCCAACAAGTACTTTTCTTTAACGCCTTTAAGTTAGGCTTGATGATTTGAGAAGATGCTCCCATAAGAAATATGAATTGAGGTAAAAGAGAGCATCAAGAAGCAAATTCAAAAAACATTTAAGTATAACCCTCTTCCTATTCATATTAATCTTGTAAGAAAACAAGTCATATAAGCACAAATCAACAAGCATAGGAAAGCAAAACAAGTGCAACTTCAAAACTTTCAACATAAAGAGAGGAAACTTAATATTATTGAAGCAATAAGTAACATTATAAGTAGAGCACACATCTCTAGCAATAGTATTCAATTTATCAATTTGTTACAATAAGTGTTTCCCTTTTTGTGACAAACGGTGCTCCTTATAATAATACTTTTCTTCTTCTGTGAACCCACCTTGCCAATAAGAACTAGTTTCAAAGAAACCATCCATTGATAGAAAGCATGACCAAGCAAGGCAATAACAGACCAGCAACCAGAGTAGGAACTAATTTTTTGTGTTTTTGAATAAAGAAAGCAAACCAAACTAGAATTTTTTTTTGGAGTTTTTGAAAAAAAGAGGCAAACAAAACCAAGAAAAAGAAACAAAGCAAACTAAAAACAAAGTAAAGAGAAAGGAAGTGGAGGACTCCCCTTGTGAAGACGTCCTTAGCCTCCCCGGCAACGGGGCCATAAAATAGCTTTCTGGATGTCCGTTGACGTGGGAGAGAGTGTGTGAGTGCCTTTTACCTTTCCTCCCCGGCAACTGCGCCAGAAAATAGCTTGATGGTGTTGGTTAGCACTTCATTGGGAACCCCAAGAGGAAGGTGTGAAGAAGCACATCAGCAGTTTTCCCTCAGTAAGAAACCAAGGTTATTGAACCAGTAGGAGGAAGGAAACGTCACACAGGTGTTGCAAGCAATGCGGAGACCTGCACAACTCAAACTCAAGACTTTGCCCCAACTAACAGTGAGGTTTTCAAGCTCACCGATTTTTTGTAACAAAGGATTAAACGCACCGAGTGGAAGGTAATGGTGGTTTGTAGCAAGTAAACAGGTAATAGTGGAAGATGTATCAATGGTAAAGATTGGACCGGAGTCCATAGTTCACTAGAGGTGCTCTCCTTAGATAAACAACATGGCATGAAGGGTAAACAAATTACAGCAGGGCAATTGATAGGAAGTGAGCAAGGCATAACAATGCAATACTAGTCAGAAAAATCCTATGAGATTAGATTGGGCAATACAACAATATACATAGACCGCCATCCAACTACATCTATGACTAGAAGTCCACCTTCAGTTTATCATCCGAACCCCGTCCAGTATTAAGTTGCAAGCAACAAACAACTGCTTTAAGCAAAGTGTGTAAGGTAAACACTCCACATGTTCCATGAACAAGAGACCATTGTTTTCTCCCTAGTGGCAACATCACATCTACAACCGAAGAGATTTCTGTCACTTCCCTTGGAAACTAGAGGCATGAACCCACTATCGAGCATAAATACTCCCTCTTGGAGTCACTAGCAACTACTTGGCCAAGATAGCTACTAACAACAGAGAGGATGCAAGATCACAAACAACACATACATGATAGAATCATAAATACAAAACCATTAATCAATCCAACATAATAATCTCAATATACATCAGATCCCTGCAAACACAACATGCATGATTACAAATAGATTAGATCTTGATCATGAACAGAGCTCACAAGATCTATACATGAAAGCACAAAGGAGGAGATACAACCATCTAGCTACTACATGGACCCATAGTCCAAGGTGGAACTACTCACGCATCATACCGGAGAGAAGGCCTCCGGGATGATCTCCCCTCCAGCAGGGTGCTGGGAAGAACTTCAGATCCCCCCGATCAAGGGACGATGGTGGCGGCGGCTACATACGGTTTAGTGGAGTTTTGATCGGGTACTTATGGTTTAGGCATTGAGGGCTTCTTATAGGCGCATGGGGAGGCCGAGGAGGCGACCAGGGGGGCCACACCCTGCCTATGAGCGGGCCCACCCCTGGCCATGCCTAGGGGGTGTGGCCGCCCTGGCTTGCCTCTCCGTCTCCCCTCTAGACTTCGTGTTCCCCACGGAAAGTTATTGACTTTGGCTATTGTCCCGTCCAATAACGAGAATATTGATTTTCTGCCTTTCTGGAACCAAAAATAGAAGAAAACAGGCAACTGGCACTATGGCAACTTGTTAATAGGTTAGTTCCAGAAAAGATATAAAAACACCTCAAAGAAAGACAAAGCAAAGCAAAGTAGATACTAAACAAGCATGGAACATCAAAAAATATAGATACGTTTCTGACGTATCACATGGTGGGAAATGGCAGGAAATATCTTTAGTTCGTGTTACGGGCTAGAACCGGGACTAAAGCTTCGGTCAAATGGATAGGGCAGGAAAACTTGGCAGGAAGCGATGTGAAATGGCGGGAAGTATCTTCACTCTTGGCTAGTATAATTATTTGACAAGTTAGTATAATTATTTTTATAAAACAGAAAATGTTTTTGGCTTATTCAAATTCAAGCACTTTTCATTTGAAAGTTTAGTAAGATTCAAAAATATGCAAAATATAATAGTTAATGCATTTTTAAATTGATAATGGAAAAATTGTTAATATTTGACTAGTTAAAATAATTATTTTATAAAACAGAAAATGGATTTGGATTACTTATTCAAATTCAAGCACTTTTCATTTTGAAAGTTTAGTGAGATTAAAAAATATGCAAAATATAATACTTAATGCATTTTTAAATTAATAATGGCAAAATAGTTAATAATTTGTCTAGTTAAAATAATTATTTTATAAAACAGAAAATGGTTTTAGGATTACTTATTCAAATTCAAGCACTTTTTATGTTGAAAGTTTTCTCAAATTAATAAGTATGCAAAAAATGTATAATTTAAATGTTTAAACAATTTATTCAAAAATTTGAAAAAAAGCACAGCGCGCTGGTTTTGACCTAGTGTGCGCCCAAATTTGGGCCTTTAGTCCCGGTCCTAATCACCAGCCGGGACTAAATGGTTGCCCAGCGCATGCGTAGCTGAAAAGGCCAGCCCCCTCTAGTCACGGTTTGTGGCACCAGCCGAGACTAGAGGCCCCCCTTTAGTCCCGGCTGGTGCCATGCACCGGGACTAGAGGGGGCGGTATAAAAGGAGGCCTCCTCCCCCGGTGCGTTCCACGCACCGGGACTTGGAGGCCAAATCAATGACGAACACTGCCGCCAGGCTGCCCGATTTCCGTCGGCGACGTCGCACCGCCACCGCGCCTCCCCACCGCGCCGGCCGCCCGAGCCTGTCGCCACCGCCTGCCACCACCGCCACGCTTGCCTCCCCTCGCCTCTCCCACCCCCGCGCCGGCCACCTGCGGCGCCCGGCATGCACCTCCGCCTGCTACCAGCCACCTCCGCCACCGGCGCCACCTCCCACGCCACCGGCCCACCGGCCGGATACGCCCCGCCCGCCGCCGGCCCCCTCTCGGTATAGGATTATTTTATTAGGATGATTAGTTATATTAGGATGATTTTATTAATTAGTATATGATTTTTTTGTATATATAGGATTATTTTAGTATAAGATTATGATTAGTATAGGATTATTTTAGTATATATAGGAATTATTTTAAATTATTATGATTATATATGATTACTATAGGATTATTTTATTGTATATATTTTTATTGTAATATAATATTGTAAGTTTTTTAGGGTATGAGGTATATTATAATATTGTAAGTTTTTTATTATAATATAATAGTGTAATATAGTATTTTTATTTAATATTATAAGGCCCTCTTTGTAACCGGAGTTAGGGTTAGGGTGTTGGTGCTCGATGGTGACCGGAGTTAGGGTTAGGGTGGTGGTTCTCGCGGGAAGCCAGAGTCGCCCGCCTCTCCCATGGCGCCCCACCACCGCATGCCACCGGCACCGGCCACTGCCACTGATACGTCCAAAATGTATCTACTTTCCCGAACACTTTTTCTATTGTTTCTCCTCTAATTTGTGTGATTTGGATACAAATAACACGAATTGACGTTGTTTTCAGCAGAATTGCTTTGGTGTCTAGTTTTTGTGCAGAAAATCAACTTTTAGGAAAAATCCCGGAAAATAACGCAAAACTCTTATTTTACCAGAAGATTCACAGAGCCAGAAGACGAGACGGAGAAGGGCCACGAGGGGCCCACACCCCTTGGGCGCGCGGGCCAGGCCAGGCCACGCCTGGGGGTGGTGTGGCCACCTCGGGCACCCCCTCGGTCTCCCTCTTTGCCTACATAAAGCCTTCTGACCTAAAAACAGAGGGGGGTTCGATGTTTTTCTAGATAGATTTCCGTTGTGCCACCACCACCAGAAACTGTGATTCGGAACCAGAAACTCCATTCTGGCACCCTACCGGGACGGGGAATTGAAGGAGATCGTCGCCATCATCATCACCGATGACTCTCCATTAACCATCCATGTTTCCCCCATCCATGAGTGAGTAATCACCCACTGTAGGCTATGGGGATGGTAGGGATTGGATAAGATCTATCATCTAATCGAATAAGATTGTTAGGACATGGTGCCTAGTATCTTTGTTAGTGTTTTTTTACATTGTTGCAACTTGTTATGCTTAATGCTTGTCACTAGGCCCCGAGTGCCATGATCTCAGATCCGAACATGTTATTGATTCATGATGATAGTATTGTTTGTGATCTTATCTGCAAGTTGTTTACACATATTATTGTCCGGAACCGAAGGCCCTGAAGTGACAGAAATTGGGATAACTGGAGGGGATGGCTGTGATATGAGGATCACATGTGTTCACGGAGTGTTCATGCTTTGCTCCGGTACTATTAAAAGGAGTTCGTTAATTGCCAGTAGCTTCCCCTGAGGCCCCGCTGCAACGGGCTGGTAGGACAAAAGATGTCCAAGTTCTCATTGCGAGCATGTATGACTATATACGAAACACATGCATATGATTGTTTAGTACTTGGATGCTTTATCCTATTTATCTGCAATTTCCCTAGATATTGATATTACATGAATAGTCTCGTCCATGCAACGCCCGTCCATCCATCCCTATGCCTACCGCACTCAAATCCTGCTGTTTGATACTATTGTTACTACTGCCTTTATTTTACTGCTGCTACTGTTACTTTGATTTTGCTACTACAAAAATGTTTCGACTGATAAACTACTGTGAGAAAGATTATTTCTAGGTGCAGTTGAATTGACAACTCAGTTGTTAAGGCTTATGAGTATTCTTTGGCTCCCCTTCTGTCGAATCAATAAATTGGGTTATACTACCCTGAAAGACTGTTGCGATCCCCCATACTTGTGGGTCATCAAGACTATTTTCTGGCACCATTGCCGGGGAGCATAGCTTTATTTGTAAGTTCACTTGGATCTATTATTGTTCGCTGCCATCCTTTTCATCGTGGGAAAGTCTCGTGATGGAAAATTTCCTATATTACCATCAACTACAAGAAGAGGTACAGTCCTAAACACCTCTGCTACTCTTGATTCACCATCTGTTATAACTAAGCTTGTTACACCACCACCACATACACATGCTATGCACACTGATACTACTGCTGAATCTGAAATTGCTTCTGATACTCATGATGTTACTTCTACTTTGCTTGATGAAAGTGGTTCATTAGGTCCTTTCCTAGATGCTATAATTTCTAGAACTATATTGGGAAACACTGAAACTACTAGTGAAGACACTATTACACCTATTAGCTCATCCGAGTCTAGAGAGAGTTATGATATTAATGATGGTTATATTGAAATGACTGATGGATTTATTGAATATTATCGAAACACATTTGGTGCTAGTGCTATTAAGAGTCTTCTTGAGAAAATGTACTATTATACCTAAACTATCTCCTGATGCTAAGTTTGCCACTTCTCCCATAAACATTAAAGATAAAGATTATGATTTATCCTATATAAACATTGTTGAGAAAGAACCTTTTTGTGGGAATGAGAATGAAAGGGCTATGGCACATATGACTGAGCTTTCTACTATGAGTGCCTTATTTTCTGATGATGTTAAGATGCTTACCTACTTTGTTGCTAAAATTTTCCCTTCTTCACTAAAAGGAGAAGTTAAAGCTTGGTTTAATAATTTACCTCCTGGATCCATTGATAGCCCTGATTGCTTGATTGCTACTTTCTTGTAGAAATATTTCCCTCCTAGTGCTCGACATGCTGTTTTGTAGAAACTTTTTGATTTTAAACATGGAGAAGAGGATAAATTGCCTGAGTCATGGACAAGGTTCTGTGCCTTGATTCATGCACATCCTAGATGTCCATTACCTAAAAATGAGCTTCTTGATATATATTATAATGGACTAACTGATGAATCTAGGGCATACCTGGATAATTTTACTGATTGTGTTTTCAGGAAAAGAACTCTTGCAGAAGCTGAAGAATTAATGGCTAAAATAAGCAAGAATTATGATGATTGGACTTCAACTGAGCTAAATACACCTGAGCCTATTACTCCTAAACCAATTGTGCCTGAACCAGCTCAAACACCAACACCAAAGAAAAGGGGAATCATTGCATTAAATGATGAAGTGATGAAGGAAGCTAAGAAATGTCTTAAGGAGAAGGGTATTAAATCTGAAGATGCGAAGAATTTACCTCCTATAGAAGAATTATGTAAGCCAATTGCCCACTCATCTACTATTGAGGTAAACTCCCTCCAACACTTTGATGAAGGTGATATTCCTTATGGCAAACCTCCTGATCAATGCTTAGAGGAACTTGATACTTTTATTGTTAAACAAGGTAATTTTAATAAACAAGTTCAGAATCATTTATTGGAAAACTCTAGAGCTATTAATGAGTTGAAAGATATTGTGGAAAGAGCCGCTAATGATGTTAAAATGCTTGTTAAACACTTCCAAATGGTTCAAACCCAAATTGATCAACTTGCTAAAGTACAAAAAGATATTCTAGTCAATGCTTCTGGAGATAAGCATGCTTATGAAATTAGAACTAGGAGTGGTGCTACCACTCAGGATCCCTTATATCCTGAGGACATCCTAAAAGAATTGAGCAGGATTCTCAACAAGCTGAAAATAGTGGTAGTCCTTCTAAGAGAAAGAAAAAGAAACATAAAACAGTTGTAGAATCTCCTAGACCTGCCATAGATCCTAATAGTATATATGTCTCTAATGCTGAAATTGAAAGTGGTAATGATAACAATGATGCTCCTGATAAGGAAGAAGTTGAAGAACCTGAAAAGCACACTAAGAACACTAAGTACACTAAGGAATATTTTATTGCTAATAAACATGGTAGTGAAAGAGAACCTTGGGTGCAGAAACCAATGCCTTTTCCTAATAAGAAACACAAGTTAAAGGAGGAAGAACACTATAACACATTTTGTGAGTGGATGAAACCTTTCTTTTTGCAAATTCCTTTGACTGATGTTATTAAGTTGCCTCCTTATTAAAAGTATATGAAGGATATTGTCTCTAATAAAAGGAATATTCCTAATGAGGAAATTTCCACTTTGCTTGCTAACTATTCCTTCAATGGTAAGGTTTCAAAGAAACTTGGGGATCCAGGTATTCCAAAAATTCCTTGCTCTATTAAAAATAATTATGTTAGAACTGATTTGTGTGATTTGGGAGCTGGAGTTAGTGTTATGCCTTTTTCTCTCTATAAGAGACTTCAGCTAGAAAAATTGATACCAACTGATATATCTTTGCAAATGGTTTATAAGTCTACTACTATTCCTGTTGGTATATGTGAGGATGTTCCTGTTCAAGTGGCTCATAATTTCTTGGTATTAACTGATTTTGTTGTGCTTGAGATGCCTGAAGATGATAATATGTCTATTATTCTTGGGGGACCTTTTCTTAATATTGCAGGTGCTATCATCAATTGTAATCAAGGAAAAGTAACTTTTAATATTAATGACAAATAGCATACTGTCTATTTCCCCAAGTAGATCGATCAGAGTTATGGTCTAAATTCAATTGAAAATATTGAGGGCATCAAAGTTGGAGAAATATATTGTCCCATTCCACAAGAATTCTGAAACTGTTATGATTGGAACTATTGCTATCAAGATTGAGGTAACATAATCATTTTCTGAAATGCAAAGTTTTGTTTCATATAAAATTGTTTTGATAACAAGACATGATCAACCTTGTTAACAAAGGGATTTTAATGGAGAAAACAATGCTTTTAGAATGATTATCCTTGCTCACTTTTAATTTTTCTCCATTCCAATCTTTGCTTTTCATCTTGTTCGTCTTAGTTTTGCTAGTTGTTTGCTTTTTAGAGTATCTTAGAACTTCTATAGTTTTAGTTTTGGTTTGCTTTTGTGTCTTTCAAAAATATTTTTCTGTGAGAAAATGAATTTTCATAACCTAAAAATTGGCCAAAAATAAAGTTTCCCGAAAAATTCCAGAAATTTCATATTAAAATTTTTCATGAAGAAAGGGGCAGAGGGGCAGCTAGAGTGACCCAGGGGAACCCACCTGGCTGGCACACCCCTGGTGGCGCGGCCAGCCCTTGGGAGCGCCTGGCCCAGGTGTGGTCCATCCCTGGCCTTCCACCTTGCATCCTTCCAGCCACTTCTTTCTCTATCCCGAAAAACATCGGAAAACTTCTCAAAGCTCGATTTCTTGTTGTTCTTGCTCCCAAATTTCGATCTCCTTGCTCAGCCCATCTTTGCTGCTGATTTTTGGAGGGATTGCTCTCCGGTATGTGCCTCCTCCGCTTGTCCAATTAGATTTTTGATTAGTGGATTATATCTTGAGTATTTTGCTACTGTAGGTGACAGGTTGTGTGAGCTTGTAGGCTTGTTCTATGCTTATAGATTTCATTTTGATGCATGTTTAGACCTTTAACAAGTTCCTATAGTAGTTCCTCATCATTCATTAACTTGGAAATCACTTGGTTTGATGTTTGTCTAAAAATGTCAGAAAAAGGCCATGGACAACCATACCTTTGGAGAAGTGTTTGAAAGAGATGCACCTAGGAGGACAAGGCCTTCGAGATCAGCCTCTCAAGCTAGGCCATCGTACAATGAAGATCTTATTACGCCGCGCTTTGGTAATGAGGGAGATGAGGGGGATGCACACCCTTCTACCTTCCCTTGTTTTACCTTTTTGCAAGCTGCAGGGATCCTCGATGATTTCCTAACAGTTGTACAAAGGGTTGGTCTAACCGATTATATCTAGGATGAGAGTGAGCAATATGCTTTTCTCACCAAAACTTGTGTGGAGAGTTTCACTTTCACTAACACCCCTTTCAGGACAGATGTCTCATTCAAAATCTATGATAGGCCTATCACAATGACATTGAAAAGATTTTGCAGCATTATAGGTTTCGGCATGGCTGGGACAGTGAAGAAGATTCAAGGTAGACCCACTGATTTTTTGGAGATTTACCATGGGATAACAAATGATGATGACCGCACAACCCAGCGTGGGAAGATAAGAAATATTTAACTCCCAACTCTCAGATATTTTGCTTATTATCTTGCCGCTAGCATTCTTGGTAGGGAGAACACTAGCAATATTTCCAACTATCATTTGGCTTTTCTAACTGCCGCACTTAACAATGAAACCAAGTATAATCTTGGTTCTCACATTGCTTGCCGCCTAGCTGCTAGAGGACCCATTTATGGGGGTATTAATTGCTGCACGTGTAGTTGTTGCCTTAGACCTTTCTATTGATCTAAATGATACAGTGTTATCCCCACAAAGTCTTGATCTAGCTGCCATGAAAGCGCATCACTTTGTTACTGGTAGCTCTAGCCTTGAGAGTTTAGTTTACAGGATGATGTTTACTGACGGGGATGAGAGGGAAATTCCTTTGCTACAGTCTACTTTGTTCAGTATTTAAAGGGGACCTTGGTCACGCTCCAAGGAGGATATGGACGATCAGCTCCGTGCGCTTGGTTTCCACGAGCACTACGAGGGGGATGCGCCCTCTTATGACTTCTCAGCGCACTACACTGGGCTTCCTCGAGCACGTACCAAGACGAAGGGGCCTCTTCGTCACATTATGGAGGCACTCCTTCTTGTCCAGGCTGGGATTGATCTCCACTTAGGCCAAAATCCTAAGCTTGGGGGGAGGTATACCAACACCACACTCATCTACATATCATGTTCCGTCGGTACTTTGTAGATCCATGTTTCGCATTCTTTTTAGTTTTTGTTTCTAATTTCCAAAACACAAAAAAGATCAAAAATATTTTCGTTGTTTCTCTTTGTTTCTTTCTTTGTCTTTTATCTTTGTTTTGCTTTTCTTTCTTTTGGCTTTGGTTTGTTATAAGAAAAATCCAAAAAGATTTTGCTTTGTTTGCTTTTTCTTTGAGTGCTTGCTTTAAAAATCGAAAACCCAAAAATATTTGTTGTTCTTCTTTGGTTTTGTTAAGTTTGTTGCAGGGTTCAGCGGTCCTCAGTGACTCCTTTGGAGTTTGGTTTCATGTTATTATTCAAGCCACACAAGTGAAAGGCAATAATGATGATTTATGACAACTCGAGGTGAGGTAAGAGGCTGGTAATGAACTCTATTTGTATTCATTTTTGTACATATACTCATCATTGTGGGCATGCTTAGTTTGTTCATGTAAGGTGTATGTTATTTATTGGATGCTTAGTAGTTCTTGCTCTCTTATGATTAGCTCCAACTTGCTAATAGTTTGTAGCATGTCATATAAATGTTTGCTTGCATTGTTCTATTCATAACTTGGTATGACATTGTGGTATCCTACTCTGAATGTTTCATTTGAATCAACTTGGCACATGCTCATGCATGCATATGACTGAACAAAAGTCAGTTAAGCCTCGATGATTTATTTTGCCTCAGAGTTCTTGTATCACTTTTATGCCCTAATTAAAAAAAATTGCTGCAAGCATGATTATGACAGTTACTGCTCTCTCATTTGTCGCTCCCTTGCTATTTTTTTGACCATAAACAGTAGGAGAGGCTCCTATCGTGGTATCGCTCCCTTTCTATTGCTAGCCTTCACTTGCACTGAGTATGAGCTCTACTCGTGTTTCCAACTTCCCAAAACCAAAATTGTCAAAAAGTGTCCACCATATCTACCTATTAGCATCATTGCTATTCCGTGCATATTTATTATGCCTCGTTTTCTTCCAAATAAAATGTTCGCTTGTTATGAGAAAGTTAGTTAGTAAAGCTCCAACAAACTTGATGGCACACTTTATTTTCTTGCACTTAATAAACCTGAAACATTGTGACTGTCCATGGAAGTTATATGCTTGAAAATTATAGGCTGGGAGTTAGCAGAATTGTGCTGTCACGGGGAACGCTTTCAACACTCATAAATATTATCCAGTTGATATCATGCTCTTTTGTTTACGGATGTCGGCGGTGTGAAATAAAAGGGAAGCTTGTAAGTCCATGGAGTTATATATATGTGTTAGATAAAAGCCTGGGCCGCTAGCCTAAGCCATGCCTAATCATGGTGGAAACTTGCAGCATAACCATAGTGAGCAATCTATGAAGCATTCTTCTTATAAAAAAGAGAGAGATAGAAAAAAGAGAAGAGAAAAAAGCGAAGGGAAAAAAGAGAAGAGAAAAAAGAGAAGAGAAAAAGAAAGAAAAAAAGAGAAAGAGGAAAGAAGATAAAAAAGCACCATTTTTCCATGGCAAATAAGAAGATTGCTGAGATACTCACTGTCTGCTGCCTTGTCATTTTGATATGGAATAGCTCCTGTATCATGGGGCAAGGGGTACCCCGTTGGCGGTTCTCTATGATACACATGTATTTACAATGACAAGAACTTACCGGTAACTAAAGTTGATTAGCATGAGGAACGACCCTCGTACTCAAGGGACATGAGATTTCCAGTTTATGGTCTGTCAAGCATATAACTCAAATTGGACCTCACTTTAAACTTAACCATATAAAAATGCTTATGATAGGGGTAATGAGAGCTCAAAGCTAATGAGTACCATACTTTCAGCATTTGGAAGCCTTTCAAACTTTTCAAAACCTTTTCACTTTCTTGTTGAGTCACTACCCATTCTATTAGCACTTTCTTGAGAGCATAGTTGTCATTCTTAGTGTAATGTGTTTGTCTCAAACTTGGTTAATTATGACATAACTTTGATGCTCGTATCTTTTATATATTTACTTCTAGTCTTCACTTGGACATCAAAGGTTCCTTGGCATTTATGTTTTGCTCTACAATCAAAGGCAAGCGAGATACCACTTTATCATACCTTCTTATGAGCATTACAATATTGCTTATACTTATGTCTCATGCTAATAATTATTATTGTGTTGGAATCTCTTCATAGCTTGCATGACTATTGAGTAGACTTAGTTGCAAACTCCTTATTATGAATTGTCTAAGTATCTACTCATGTGCTGAGAATATTTACATTATATGAATAAAATGTGTTCGTGAAAGTTTCTTTTATCGCACTCAGTTTTCAACTGAATTGCTTGAGGACAAGCAATAAGCTAAGCTTTGGGGATTTGATACGTCCAAAACGTATCTACTTTCCCGAACACTTTTGCTATTGTTTCTCCTCTAATTTGTGTGATTTGGATACAACTAACATGGACTGACGCTTTTTTCAGCAGAATTGCTTTGGTGTCTAGTTTTGTGCAGAAAATCAACTTTCAGGAAAAATCCCGGAAAATATCGCAAATATCCTATTTTACCAGAAGACTCACGGAGCCAGAAGACGAGACAGAGAAGAGCCATGAGGGGCCCACACACCTGGCCGCGCAGGCTAGGCCAAGCCGTGCCTGGGGGTGGTGTGGCCACCTCGTGCACCCCCTCGGTATCCCACTTCGCCTACATAAAGCCTTTTGACCTAAAAACATAGGGGGGTCGATGTTTTTCCAGATAGAGTTCCGCTATGCCGCCACCACCATAAACCGCGATTTGGAACCAGAAAATACGTTCTAACACCCTGCCGAGACGGGGAATTGGAGGAGATCATCGCGATCATCATCACCGACGCCTCTCCATCAACCATCTATGTTTCCCCCATCCATGAGTGAGTAATCCCTCGTTGTGGCTATGGGCATGGTAGGGATTGTATGAGATCTATCATGTAATCGAATAAGATTGTTAGGGCATGGTGCCTAGTATCTTTGTTAGTGCTTTTTGACATTGTTGCAACTTGTTGTGCTTAATGCTTGTCACTAGGGCCTGAGTGCCATGATCTCAGATCCGAACATGTTATTGATTCATGTTGATAGTATTGTTTGTGATCTTATCTACAAGTTGCTCACACATATTATTGTCCGAAACCGAAGGCCCCGAAGTGACAGAAATTGGTATAACCGGAGGGGATGGATATGATATGAGGATCACATGTGTTCATGGAGTGTTAATGCTTTGCTCTGATACTCTATTAAAAGGAGTACCTTAATTGCCAGTAGATTCGCTTGAGGCCCCACTACAACGGGCTGGCCAGACAAAAGATGTTGTGCAAGTTCTCATTGCGAGCTCGTATGACTATATATGGAACACATGCCTATGATTGTTTAGTACTTGGATGCTTTATCCTATTTATCTGCAATTGCCCTAGATCTTGATATTACATGAATAGTCTCGTCCATGCAACGCCCGTCCATCCATCCCTATGCCTACCGCACTCAAATCCTACTGTTTGATACTATTGTTACTACTGCCTTTATTTTAATGCTGATGTTACTTTGCTTTTTCTACTACAAAACTGTTGCTACTGATAAACTACCGTGAGCAAGATTGTTTCTAGGTCCAGCTGAATTTACAACTCAGTTGTTAAGGCTTATAAGTATTCTTTGGCTCCCCTTGTGTCGAATCAATAAATTGGGTTATACTACCCTCGAAGACTGTTGCGATCCCCTATACTTGTGGGTCATCAGCCACCGGCACTGGCCACCGCCACCGCACCTCCGGGTTTAGGGTTTATTTCTATTATTTTGTATAGGAATATCTGTGTATAGAAATATTTTGTATGAGAATATTTTTTGTTATGTTCAAATAAATATTGTGTGCATCTCGCATTTTGCAGAAACTATGGATCCACCTAGTCCAATCTGCAGAGACCTAACTTCAGAACAAATTCTCGAGGATATGATTCACGATGCTTATCCATCCGGTGAGGTATCTCCCTCGAGGTATCTGAACTCTTCCGGCGAGGGAGAGGAGATCAACCAAAGAGAGGAAGAAGCTGACAACTCCAATGATGGAGAAGCCCGTGGACGCGTAATGAAGACTGGCGAGGTATATATATGATGTCCGATGATCACTAGATGTCTGGGATTAGCTGTATGTACTGAGTTGTATATATAATATATTGATGAATGTTTCTTCTTTTAGGCCTCCACATCGAGCAAAAAATCCAAGTGCGGCCCAGAGAAAAAGTTGGATGCCCATACTAATTATGAAATTACGGCGATCTCAGCATAGGGCGAACCATTGGAACCGAAAAAACTGCAAGTGTATTTATACAACAATGCGGAGTTGTTGTTAGAGATCGCGTCCCGATCATCGTTCGAGAGTGGCATAAGCCCAAAGAGGCGGAAGTGAGGAGTGATCTGTATATGGACAAAAGGTACAAAGATGGTCTTTTTAATGACCTCATGGCACATTTCAAGCTGCCAGAATGTGAGACTGATACCAAGACGGCTGAAATGAGGAAGAAAGTCAAGCATTTTGCTCTTAATAATATGGCCAAACTATTCAAGAACTGTAAGAGAGAATTATGGCTAAAGTATAAGAAGGACAAGGAAACTCCAAAATTCGAAGGCTATCTAGCGAAGCAGGAGCATTACTGGGATGCATTTGTGGAGTATAGGAAGTGAGGAATTGCAGAGGAGAAGTCAGAAAAAACAAGGTAAATGCTGCGAAGAAATGTCACCATAACATGGGGCCAGGGGCTACGCTACTGCCATGCCAAAGTGGGATGCAAAAGAGAAAGAGCTATATGCTAAAGGGGTCATTCCAGAACCAATTCGCGAAGAATGGGATTTAAGGTCAAGAAATTGGTTCCTTAGGCATGGGAGTGAGTATGGCGAACTTACAGGGACATTCTTTGCAGTGATGGGATTAGGGTACCCAGGAATACATGGCTGAAAGTGGTGAAGAGATTAAAGATGGGATAACTGATGACCCACAAGTATAGGGGATCGCAACAGTCTTCGCGGTTACTATTACCCAATTTATTGATTCGACACAAGGGGAGCCAAAGAATACTTGCAAGACTTAACAACTGAGTTGTCAGTTCAGCTGCACCTGGAAATAGTTCTTGCTCACAGAAGTTTATCAGTAGCAACAGTTTGGTAGTAGCAATAGCAAAGCAACAGCAGTAGTGAAACGGTAGCAATAGTAACAGTAACAGTAAACAGTGGGATTCGAGTGCGGTAGGCATAGGGATGGATGGACGGGCGTTGCATGGACGAGTGTAAACATGTAACTTCAAGATCTAGGGCATTGCAGATAAATAATAACAAGCATCCAAGTACTAAACAATCCTAGGCATGTGCTCCATATATAGTCATACGTGCTCGCAATGAGAACTTGCACAACATCTTCTGTCCAGCCAGCCCGTGGTAGCGGGGCCTCTAGGGAACTACTGGCAATTAAGGTGCTCCGTTTTAATAGAGCACCGTAGCAAAGCATTAACACTCCGTGAACACATGTGATCCTCACACCATAGCCATCCCCTCCGGTTGTCCCAATTATTGTCACTTTGGGGCCTTTGGATCCGGACAATGATATGTGTACACAACTTGCAGATAATATCACAAACAATACTATCATAATGATTCAATAATAAGTTAAGATCTGAGATCATGGCACTCGGGCCCTAGTGACAAGCATTAAGCACAACAAGTTGCAACAAAGTCAAATAGCACTAATAGAGATACTACGCACTATGCCCTAACAAATCTTATTCGATTACATGATAGAACTCATCCAATCCCTACCATCCCCAAGCCTATAGCGGGGGATTACTCACTCATGGATGAGGGAAACATCGGTGGTTGATGGAGATGCGTTGGTGATGACGATGGCGATGATCCTCTCCAAATTGCCCGTCCCGACAGGGTGCCAGAACGGAGTTTCTGGATCCGAATCTTGGTATCTGGTGGTGGCGGCGGAGCGGAACTCTTTCTGGAAAACTATCAAACCCCCTCAGTTTTTAGGTCAAAAGGCAACTTATAGGCGCAGAGGGAGGCCGAGAGGGTGCCTGGGGTGCTTGCACCCCACCAGGCGCGAGCAGGGCCTACCCGCGTCTGGCATGGGTGTGGGCCCCCTAGGATCCTTCTCCGTATCTTCTTCTGGCTCCGTGGATCTTCTGGTGAAATATAATTTTTGGCAAATTTTTCGAGATTTTTTCTGATAGTTCAATTTCTGCACAAAAACAAGATACCAAGGTAATTCTCCTGAAAACAGCGTCAGTCCGTGTTAGTTGTATCCAAATCACACAAGTTTAGAGGAGAAACAATAGCAAAGTGTTTGATAAAGTAGATACATTTTGGATGTATCAATAACAAGGTTCCATCCCGATAAAGAGAAAGACTTGTTGACCTTGACCCTCAGGAATGACGAACACGGAGGACGAGTCTGAGGCCTTGACTCTAGTTTCACGTGGGAGACTGGGTTTCCTAAGGACCAAGGCACTTATAGAAGCTGAGCAAGAGGAAAGAAGCGATGGGAGGAGGAGGGATACAAGTTCAACCAGCTGCTAGCAAGAGTTGAGAAGCATCAGCAGATCGACGAACTTAGAGGAGTAGCGCGCCTGCAAGATCCTTCACTAGATATTACCGCCAACCCATCTCAACGGAGAAGAAGCGTGGATGAATCGGAGTTCCCGTCTGATAATGCAAGGATGATAGATGGCGGTCTCGGCTACCCTTTGGATGGAATCAAGGAGCAGATATCTTGTGAGCTCCATCAGAAGGTGAAGAACATATCCTTGAAGGTGGTGGTCGGATCTGCTTTACCTTGTCCACCTGACGCACGCTGGCATGGCCGTGAGATTCCAATTGGCTATACTAAAGTTGGGCGGATGCAATCGTAACGGTGTGGGACTCAATGGAGCTTGAAATCCCTGGACCTGAAGGTGAGATGGCACTCGGAGAAGTACTAGGTGGTATCATTCTATGGGACAAGAACAACATCAAGTATCCAGGCTCGGCCCCAAGGCCAACACCGTCTCTGAGTCTTCGCAGGTCACCTTAACCTCCAAGAAGCCCACACCATGATGACTACGACCACCACATCGCGAGTCCATCTCGATCTCTGGCGCAGGGTCAGCAGTCTTTGCCGCCCGCTAAGAACAATAAGCGGAAGCATGCTCCGCCAATGAGTACTAAACGATGCAGCATCACAAAATTGAAAATGTCTCCCCTGCCAACAGTGCCTCATTAGAATCTTCCCATCAGACCTTACGATCGTACTGATGCAGAAAATGCAGCGATCACAAAGGCCGAAGTTGCTGTGCATTTTGAAAAGAAGAAACCCGAGCCCACTCCGGTATACACCGAGAAGCAAAAGGCGTGTGCACTTGATTTTCTAAACACAAAATCGCAATATGATTTGCACCATAAGCCAGATGACTATCTACGCACACTTTAGAAAGAAGTGACGAAGAGGAAATCAAGCAAATCAAGTGCAAGCGGGAGAAAATCAGCAAGTAAGTACAAGCGGGAGCAAAACAGAAAGCAGTAAAAGATCAGACATTCCCCTTCTCGAGCAACAGGCCAAACAATCGATCGCACCCCTCAAGGTGTTTTCCAAAAACGTTCCCCAACCACTAGATATGGAAGCAGCTGCGGAGTTGGCGGCCATTATGAAAGTTAGTATTGCTGAATTGTTAGGATCCCAAGACGACCTTCTAGCCAAGGCTATTGTAGTTTGTAGATATGTTGAAGGTGAGGATTTAGTCAGCAAAGAGAGGCTGAAAGAACTGCCAACACAAATGCGGAATCTCCATCAATGGTACTCGACGGTCATAAAGCAGGGGAGAGTAATGTTCATAGCAAAGTCCCACATGAGTATTACTTCAGACCTGAAGAGGTCCATATTGAGTTTCCAGAACTATTCCAGTTGTACCATCTCGATGCCCTGGATAAATCCATCCTCAGTTACTATTGCCTATAAGTTGTTGAATTCATTGTCTACATGTTCAGTTTTTCAGTTGTTCAGTTCATTACATGTAATTATCCACATTATATCCTTTTGTACTCTATTATTATGCAGAATGAAGATCCAGGAATGTAAAATAAGAAGAATCTATAATGTTGGGTTCATTGATCCAGATAAAGTGCATATAAACACGCTAACGTCAAACCCTGAGGAAATAGAGGAAAACATTTTTAAGGTTTCTAATGGAGCAAAATTTCTGTGACCATTGTTTCCTTACAATTTCAAGTGAGGGTCTTACTCTGTTGTACACATTCACTTCTGATTACTCGATGCTAAGTGTAACTAATGAGTTACTGATGTATATATAAATGTTTGCAGCTTCCACTGGATTCTGCTAGACATTCAACTTGATAAGGGAAGAGTTGAAGTCATGGACCCATCAAAGAGAAACCTGGAAGATTTCCGCAGCATGAAGGACATGCTTCAGAAGTAATTTTTGCATTATATCGGTCTCTTTCGTTGATTTCCTGAGATATCAGGTAATGAATAACTCACTCAATCATTTTCTTTGTCGGGCAGGGTTTGGGTCCGGTTCAAGCGCGAGGTTATGGGTGTATTTAGTCAGAAGCTGACGTTTAAGGCGGTCTCGGTAAGTAGCACGTGATATGTCCACACATCTCTTTACTTCTAGTTTCAATACAATAATGGTGCTAGATTATTATTTTGATTGAATTCTATTCTCGTAAAGTGCGCGAGCCAGCCACGAGGGTCGAATCTATGTGGATTCTATGTTCGAGAGTTCATTCGCATGTTTGCCACCGAGGACAATGATTATAGATTCGACATAAGCAATACATTGATACCAGCATTTTATTACCATCACTTTTTGTTATCATGATTGATATTCATATTGATCTCCTTTTTCTTATATAGTTCGAGAGAATGTGGGATCAACTCCTACCAGAGCAATGCATACTAGGAATTGCGGAGGAGCTGGCAGGATTTATTTTCAAAGAGATCGTAGACGATGCCGGAGAATTTAGTGTGAATAGGCGCTACTGATCTCCATGTAATCGAACGGACGGGCTCTAGTCCCGGTAATTGTGATATCCATGTAACTATCAAAATTGTATATATTTGTATGCTCGATATCGTAATATAAGTTATCTTATATATGCAAGAACGTGTACGATATGTGGTGGCGTAGAAATATTTAAAAACTATGTTGAAATGAAAAAGAAATTAATAAAACAATACAAAATGAATGCTCTGCCGCGGCAGTGAAAGGGCACAAAATGCTGCCGTGGCAGAGAACCACTAGTCCCGGTCCTTAACACCAACCGGTACTAGTGGGGGTGCACCCGGAGCACGCCACAACATCCACGTGGACAGCCATTTGTCCCGGCTGGTGACTAGGCCGGGACTAGTGGTTGGGCCTTTGGTCCTGCTTGGTTAGTCCCGGTTTCAAACCCGGGACTAGAGGCCCTTACGGCCCGGGACTGGAGGCCCTGTTTCCACTTGTAGGAATTCATTCCGAAACCTGACTCGGACCCCATCGGGACTTGGGGTAAGGCTCCCAAACGAACCGAGGATGATGTCTTGGACGAGGTTGAAGCTCTAGAGGTAGTTGATGCGGTGCCTATCTCTTATGCATATCCCGCTCATTTTTTCCCAGCTAACCCGGCTGGTCTGGTACACGAGGTAGATCCCCTTTCCATGGGAGGCCAAGTGCAAGCGAGGAAACGGGCTGCGCTGAAAGATCCCTTGTCCGAAGCTCCTAAAAAAGAATCAAGAGATCCGCTAAGAAGTCTCCTAGGCCCAAGGCTATGCCTGGAGTTTCTAGGTAAGTTTGTTCATCCGAATTGAACTTGTATTTCTTGTTTCTCTCTTTCCTTTCTCTGTCTCATCTTTTAGAACTATTTTACTTCGGCAGTGCCCCATTTGACATCCCTCGGATCGGACCTTGTATGGTTTGTGGCAACGTCCGATTCCAAGCATGCCTCGTGACAAACCTTCTGCTATGCTGAACAACAGCCCACCTCGACAGGAGGAAGCTACCGTCAACACCGGCAACGACACCAATACTGTTATGCCGGATTAGTCTGAATATCTGGTCGCACCTGCTGAGACCATGGAGAGTCAGCATGCCAAGCCAACGCTTGCCAAGGCGCTGGTTGTCTCGGCATCTGCCAAAGTTCAGGATCGGGCTCCTCTTGCTCCAGAGCCCATTCCGGAGTCGTCCGGGTCTTCCCAGACTCGGCAGCAAGGTACAGTGGAGCAGATTCAGCGCTCCAAGACTCAATCTCCTGCGGCTCCCTCAACCACTCAGACTACAACTCGGCCTACTAACTCACAGCCAGCTGCCATGTCATCTAAGCCAAAGATGGGCTCCGATGTTGCTAAGCTATCTCAGAAGAAATCTGGTGATAGTTCCTCTCAGCCCTCCATTGCCGACATACTCAAGAAGGGGGGCTCTGCCTCTGCCTCTGTTGCTGGTACGCAGATAGTGCCTCATCGATGTCATGCGGCTACAGCGGCAGCTAGGCAAGCTCAGGAGGATAAGGGCAAGGTGCTGTTGCGCACACTAAGTGGTTAAAGCCTCGGCTCCCTGGCCGAGTATGTTAACAACTGGAATGCAGCTGGCGAGATAGAGGTCAACTCGCCTGCCAATACTGGGAAAAGAACCTTCACTCTCCCCGAGATTCGCAATGGCTGCATCTTGCCAGTCGAGTCATTCTTGAGGCTGACGGCATGAATGAGGTAAACATCTTGGCTTACATTATTCATCCTTGCATAGTCTAGCATGTAATCCATTAGTCCCCGAGCCTCTGGGGGAATGAGTTATCATTTGGCTGGATGCTCTATTCAGCTATTTCTATAGTGTAGCCGTGATGTATAAAATAGGTATTTTTTATCTTGGTAAAAATTTGTTCGAATATTCCATCCTGGATCCGGATCAAGTTCAACTTGATTAGAATTTTTAACTCCGAATCTCAAGCCATCTAGATTTGAGTCAAGTTTTACTTGGCTTGGATCTTTAGTTTTGAATATCTGGCCACCTAGATCCAAATCGAGTTTCACTTGATTCGGAGCTTGTAGTTTAGCATCGAATAACCAGCCGCCTAGATTCGAGTCAAGTTTTACTTGGCTTGGATCTTTAACTTTGAATATCCAGCCACCTAGATCCGGATAAAGTTTTACTTGATTTGGATCTTGCAGTTTAGCTTTGAATAACCAGTCACCTAGATCCGAGTCAAGTTTTCATTGGCTTGGATTTTTAACTCTAAATATCCAGCCACCTAGATCCGGATCAAGTTTTACTTGATTCAGATCTTGCAGTTTAGCTTTGAATTTCTAGCCACCTAGATCCAATTCAAGTTTTAATTGGCTTGGATCTTTAACTTTGAATATCCCTCCACCTAGATCAGGATCAAGTTTTACTTGATTTAGATCTTGCAGTTTAGCTTTGAATATCCAGCCACCTAGATTTGAGTCAAGTTTTACCTGGCTTGGATCTTTAACTTTGAATATCCAGCCACCTACATCCGGATAAAATTTTACTTGGATTGGATTTTTAACTCTAAATATCCAACCACCTAGATCTAGATCAAGTTATACTTGATTCGGATCTTGCATTTTAGCTTTGAATATCCAGCCACCTAGATCCAAGTCAAGTTTTACCTGGCTTGGATCTTTAACTTTGAATATCCAGCCACCTAGATCCGGATCAAGTTTTACTAACACTCTGCCATTTTCTTTCTCAGATTACACACAACCACCGCACGGCCGAGTTCCAGAAGCTGCTCTTTTCCCATAGAAAGTTGTAGACCAAGTACCAGAGGGTCATGCCTATTTTGCAGAAGACTGGTAAATTTGCCGTCATTATATTTCTAAAATATTCTATTGAGTCGGCGCTCATTCTTCTTGCGGAATCATGTTTTTTATTTGCCCTTTGCGCAACAAACTTAGACATCCAGAACAAGGTGCTGAACGAGAAAGTCACCAAGCTCGAAGGTAACTTGGATGATTCGACTTAGATTCTCTATACCGCATCTTTGCGGTTTTACGATATTCCTCATGATACATTACCTTGGCTTAGCCGAATTAAAAGGCTTTGCAGAGTCCCATCAAGACTACGTTTCCATGCCTGATACGATACTGCATTTTCTAGAACAAGCAGGAGATCACACAGCCAAGCTGAAGGAGAAGGATGATGAAATAGCTCGGCTTTGTGACGAGGTTGAGTCTCTAGAGAAAACTCAGAAGTCCGAGCTGGATAAGCTCAACCAAGATTTTTCTGAAGAGAAAAACCGAATGGCCCTTCATCTTGAGATGGACAAGGAGCTGCTCAGCACTACCGAGGCTAAGGCTCAATCTTGTCAGGGTGAGCTTGCAAGACAGGACAAGACACATGCCGGCTGGCTTGCTGATTTAAGCCGATTAGTTTCATTTATCCACAGTAAGTTCCTTTCCATATCATATTTTTTCTGTCCGACTTATCTTAGAGTCGACTGACTGTGCCCTTTATTTTCTTTCAGACAACTTCCCAGAGAGCCGAGCTAGAAGTGTTGAATGCGTAGTGAAGGCTCGGCTTCGCCGTGGCGAGTCTAATGACCCGGAACGCGCGTACTCGATGGAGGACTATCTTGTTAGTCTTGGAGCTGCCATGAAACCAATGAAGGCATTCGGCCTTGATCTCATTGAGGCTGCCATCCGAGTTCAATGCATTCTTTGGCCGAATGAAGATAGACTGTTGCATGTCGAAGAACTCGCCACAAAACAAATGGATTACGAGACTCAACTTAACCCCTGGAGAGAATCAACAGCGTGAGCTGGTGCCGATATGGCGTTGTTCTTCGTGCTTTCTTGGTATAAAGGCATCTGCCTGGATACCTTGCAGAACCTTGCACAGGCTCACGTTAGACCACTGATCCGGATCATATCGCTCGTTGGCAAGCTCGGTCCCATCAACTCATCCAATATGCCGATATTCATGGATGCAATGAGGGTCCGAGTTTCTTGTTGGACGATGTAGAAGGAGACGATCAGGCTGAAGTTGACTGGAAATCCGCGGATTATGCGAATGACGAAGACGCGGAAGAAGAGGCTAGTAGCTCGGATGAGCAAGGAGAGGGTTCGGATCAAGAGGCCGAGGTATGGTCTTCCTCCAAGGGGACCGAAACTTCTCAGGATCAAGCCGAGGTTTCTCGCAAGGAAACTGAGGTTTACGATCCCGGGGCTGCTCCTGTCGAAGCCAAGGTATCCTCAGCGGAAGTCGAGGTATCTCATAAGGAAAACAAGGTTCAAGATCCCGAGATTGCTTCTGTCTAAGCCGAGATGAATACCTTGGATGCGCCTTCTCTGGATGTTGTTGTCCCTCCACATCCCGACGAATCGACCCCGGCTACTGCCTGAACTCAATAACTTGAATTTCATTAAGTCCCCGGTATGCCGGGCGCATGATGTAAGAAACAGTTGTAGTCCTTTTTGCTACTATGTGGTTTTTATATATTGCATCCTTTTGGGCATCATCCATTAATTTCATGTTTCTTGTTACTCTAAGTCAATCATTATTCGACCCACGTCTACCATTTTTCGGTGTTCGACTTACGGTCTGAGATAAATAGACCGAATTAACAATACTTAGAAATTAAGAAGGTAAGCTCAAAATAAATTTACAGAATAATAAAGTATAGAAAATACAAGGTTTAATAAGAAACAAAACATAAGTCGGCTCGAGTACTATTCTTTCCTTAGTCGTTTTTCATGTGTTCGACATTTGCCAGCTTTTCTCTTGCTTACCATGAAGCCTATTTTTTGGACAGCAGTAAGTCGAAGAGTTGGCCTTTGCTGCCGACACATTACTAACTCGGTCTAAGAATAATAAAAATAAGCCAGCCGACATATAAAAATGCATATGAAAAGAACAAGTTCATTAAGGCAGTCCCCGAGTTGCAGCTCGAGGTGCCGAGATTTCATTGATTAACTCATTGCCGACATATAATCTAATATATGAGAGTTCAAAATACATACACTTCTCCTATGTGTAAAAAGGACGAAGTAACGCTACATTCCATGGCCTCTTTGATTCATATCCTGACCTGTCTGCCTTATTTTTCTCTTGTGCCTGACCATCTATAAGATATTATGCATCATTGTGCAATGTCTTGCTCACAATAAATGGGCCCTCCCATGGAGGTGAAAATGTGTCCATGCCGGTTGTGCGCTGCACGAGCCGAAGCACCAGATATCACTCTCGAAAGACTCGGGGATTTACTTTCTTGCTATGGTATTGTCTTAGCTTTTGTTGATAGACAGCAGATCTGGACAAAGCCAACTCTCTAGCCTTTTCGAGTAAATCAACATCATTTTGCCAAGATATCTCATTCACCTCGGCTTCCGAGTATTGGGTGACTCTAGGCGAATCATCCACTATGTAGACTAGTAGTACAACTTCTTCCCCATATACCAGGAAGAATGGCTTATAGCCGGTTGATCGATTTAGAGTTGTCCTTAGGCTCCATAACACGGCCGGGAGCTCCTCGATCCAACACCTCACTAATTTTTGCAGTGGCTCAGTGAGCCAGGGTTTTATCCCGGGCAATACTAGCCCGTTAGATCTTTCCACTTGCCCGTTCAATGCGGGATGTGCGACTGACGCAATATCGAGTCTTATCATATTTTCTCGGCATAATCGAGCAAATGCTTCATTGATAAAATTGGTGCCATTATCTGTTATAACGCTATGCAGGTAGCCATATCTCAAGATAACATCCTTGAGGAATCTTACTGTTGTGGGCCCATCACATTTCCTTATTGGTTTCACCTCGATCCACTTTGTGAATTTATCAACAATTACCAAGATATGGGTCATGCCACCACGAGCCGTCTTAGATGGTCCGACTATATCCAAACACCATACGGAAAATGGCCAAGTGATTGGTATGGCCGTATAGTTGGTCGTTGAACCTTCGGGTTCCGTAGTGTTTTGGCCGCCATTTCTTCATACGAACTCCGTTTTGGCGTTCTTAGGCTCGTTGGATTCGTATCTACGAGGGTTACAACCCAATGATATTGGATATTAATTTTGAGAAGTTATAAAAATTCACTTTTTCCAACACCTCAAATGGCTAAGTCTGGTCCTGCAGCTCCTCCATACTATGCTCTCTTTGTTCCTTTTGCCTTTGTTTTATCCATAATCATCATCAACACTTACACACATTTCAAAAACAAGGAAGAGGGATAAAATTCTACCTAAACTACTAAATGTGCATAGCTCGTATTGAATTTAATGAAAACAAGTAATCATGCATATCAAGCATAGCAATAGTTAGATGGAGCATGATATGATAGGAAAATGACACAATTTATATAGCTAAAAAGTGTTGTATTATCATAGCCATCAACTTCCCCAAGCTAGATCTTGCCCGTCCTCGAGCAGAAGGGATCGATAACTTAATGCATGTGATCTTGCTTATTATTGAAAATCGATGCATCGTATTCTTGTTTTTCCTAGAAGCTCAAAGCAAGAGTGCACATAATCATACAAGGCAATATAAGCTCAGTTATATTATTCCAAACCACTAGAGATTACTCAAAAACTTCTATGCCCCAAGTGAAAGTTAAATCTAGCTTGCAAGTAAAATTGTGATCCTTCTATACGCACTTTATTGTATTTTTGTATTTTTATTTGTATAAGGCAAAGCTGAACATTGTTAGCTGTCAATTCTAAATAGAGATAGAGTTTTCCAACGCTGCCCACTCATGCCATCTATTAAATTATCTCAAGTGCAAACTTCGATTGTTGTGCTCATAGAAAATCTATTTCTTAGTAACGATACCATGCCAAAAGAGTGGTATATGTTCAATCGAGACTATGTAGGCTAGGAAGGACACTTGTGACCATTACCAAGGTTTCCCTTTTTGGTATAATGATTTCTCATAATGGTCAGAGGAGTATTCTGACTTTTGCTTTTAACGCAGGTCCACACTACAAGGAATTTGTCTATATATGACCCTCCATTTTCGTCACAAAATCGTCATAGTACTCTGTTTATGACGATTCTATGACGATTTTGAGATCGTCGAAAGATAGGCGTCGCAAATGAACTATAACGACGATTTTGGTAAAATCATCATAACCGTCTATGACGATATTGGACCGTCATAACGTCTATGACGATCCTATGACGGTCCAATATCGTCATGAGCCATCTAGCCTGGCCAAGTCAGATCCTACGTGGCTGATCCTACGTGGCAAAATTGTGACGAAACTAAATTGTCTTAAATCAAAATCAGCCCAGTCCATTATAGTTTCTTACGTGGGCTGAGCCCAATAATTCTGGCCTTTTACTTCCTCTACCATTGTTCATTACTGGCCATTGTGTTTCATATTTCAGTTTTGGGCCTTGGCCTTTTTACTGTCCAATTAGTTCTTAGCTTTTTCTGTTTTTTGAAACATTTGTGTCAATATAATTTGGACCAGGGCCTATTTAGAGCCCAATGAATATTTGGTCCAGAACAATTTTCAGCCCTTTTTCATATTTCTTCTATGCGAAAATCACAGTACATAATTTCATAGGATGATTTCGCTCATCAAATTTCTATTCATCATCACATAACATTTATTTAGCTGAAACATGAAAGATATGGAAAATTTCAAACAACTGGCAAGAATAGTCTATTACAGTCATTACATGGTTCATTCCAAACAGCTAGATGTTTTGACTGTTAGAATACAACTAGCTCTAAAATTATAGGGTCTTCAAGGTTTTCTCGAATTTCTTTGGCTGGAACTCCTGGAAAAGAGAGGGAAAGCCATGTTTTTAGAGCCAGGATATAGCAAATAATTGGCAACTATTACAAAATAGTAGAATCATAAAATAGGCAACAATAGTAGAGTAACAACGCGGCATGAGATTTGTTGATAAATTCTCCAACGAGTCCGAATATTGTCAAGTCATGTTACTAAGTACACTATGATACTAGATGATTTCCTTAATCTTAAGATGCTTCTTAGCAAATCCTTTTGTTTGTTGCATATCAGTGAAGTAGCTTAGATCTACAAGTTACTGTAACTATCATGTTTATTTATTCTAGTCTTCTGTGAAAAAAAGTTTGCTCTTAGACCTATGATTTTACTGATAGTGTCGAAAGAAAGCATAATCACATGCAAGAAGCATTCTGGAAACAACCAACTGAGAGGGGGATACCAGAGAATATTCATGGAGAGAACAGGAAACTTACCCAACTCACATTCCTTCCTAAATATCAGTGGGCAAAACTTTGTCTCCTAAACCTACCACAAACTGCAATCACACCCCAAAATGAACATGAAAATAATTGAATTTTGAACTTCCAGGGATATGACATAAGATAGTACTATGCTGAAGCACCTTTGCGATTTGTTTGACATTGATGACGTATTTGGCATCATCGGTGTTAGTACTTATGATCTTGGTGCATCTAGCAACCTTCACAAAAGGATGAAACTTATTATTAGGGGCAACATGAAAACACAACTGTGTAAAAAAACTAGCAGCCATAAGCATCCCAATGTCTAATGCTGATGATGGGAATCAAGAAAATTCACCTGCAATAGTTGCTCCTCCGGCATCATCTGTTTATCTGATACAAGATCCCACTGGCTTGGTGGAGCTAATCCAGTGTCAGACTCCTTTATCCTTGTAATTCAGTAAAAGCACAGTTCCACTGAGCTAAATGCAAGGAGGTGGAATTGCAGTGGCAACTAGAACTATAAACTAGTAGTGCAAAACAATTAGAACTGCTGAAATTACAGGAATGCAGATTTTATCTCCGAGGATTAGATAAAGAGAACAACTAACCCAGATTCAGGGATGGTAGGCAAATAACACTATCTAGTAAACAGGAGCATTGCACAAGAGTGTTAAGATAAGCTCAGGCCTGACATACAGTACATGTACTAGATATGAATAGTGTGGACTAGGTAGCATAGTGGAAGGGACTAACTCAGTAGCATTTGAATGAATGAATTAGAAACATTTAAGAGACCAGTCAAAATATAGCTAGAGGAAACAGTCAGGTAAATAAGGTTGACATAAGGCATATAATATTTGAGCACATGAAGCTTATCAGTAGAAGCAGCAATGAAACAAAGGTAACATATTATTACAAGTAACCAAGGATGGCTTACATGCATGAAGTCAAAAGCATATATTATTACAAGTAACCAATGATGGCTTACATGCATGAAACATGCAACAATGGTTTATAGAGATACATTATGATGCATACAGTCAGTTCTTCAAACTGCTGTAAATACAAAAAATCAAAAACCACTAATAATAGGTCAATGCATGCATGATGAAATAGATGAGCATCTGCTTACAAACAAATCATTCATCCAACAGCCCTATACACAAGTACAAGATAGAACTAATATATGCTACAGTATATCTGTATGATCCCCTTCTGGCAAGTTTGACATATATTCTCATCACAAAGCTAATAGACTCTACAATAGCATCTACTGAACATGAAGATTAGACAGTGTAAATTCTACTCACTTCATTACTTTTAGATTACACCGTGAAGATTTGAAGACCTAGCCAGCAGATAAAGAGCTAATCTATTAGAACCACAACAACCGGGTGCGACATCAACTTGAGATTCGTTGTTGGGCTTGTCTATAGACCCAATATAATCCCAATTCAATCAGCACTCGAGAAACTCGGAAGGGGGTCGCTGGATCGATAGGGAAAGAAGCTATAGAAGTACTTACTTGTTGGTGAAGACCAACCGATGCCGGGAGCGGCGGCCACCGGGATCAGAGGAGGAGGAGCGGCCACCAGGATCAGATAAGGAGGAAAGCACTTCATAGAGCAGCACCCGCCGCAGGTTCTCCGACGCTCGAGCTTCGGTCTCTTTTCCTCGATTTGTGATGGTCCGACGACAACGACGAGCTCCTGGGCCGCTTCCTGAGCTTCCCGGACGACATCCCCACGGGCGGCGGGCGGAGACTGGCTGGGAAGTCGGTGGTGCGACGGCGGAGTGGGAGATCTGCAGTGCCACAGCGCCCTCGCCGTAGTTTAGGTTCGCGTTGTTGTTGCTCCGGTCGGCCCAGCGACCGCGTGGCCAGATCTGGTGAACCCGACATGGCGAGATACGGGAGCGGAGGGGGAGGTGGTGTAGGCGAAGCAGAGGGAGGGAGGCGTCGGCGGGATTAGGGTTTGCTGGCGGCGGGGTTAGGGTTTGCTGGCGCCGAAGAAGGAAGAAGTGGCGGCGGGGTCGGGAATGTGTAGGGATTAGGGTCGGGTTTGGGCGGACGGGTCAATGGTCATGGGTGTGGGAGGATTTTACCAAAGTGCCCCTTATTATTTCTATGGTGCAATACTGTGAACTAGGGCATTTCTGTCTATTCATGCCCAAGTGTGGGAGGTGGGACAAAACTGGTGCAACGAATTTGGAGCGTTCGATGGAGGCCCTATCAATGGCTGATATCTGATTGGGTGGGTGATCCGTGGGTGGACTGGTTTTCTCTTCTGATTGGTTGCATACAAATGATAGTTTGAAATGGGCATAAAAATTTAAAAAACGGTCCGATCAACGCAAATCCTTCGCGTGGCATCTTATTATGTGAGATAGTTGCAAGGAAAAATATCAAACTTGGTATATTTCAAGTGTCTCGAAAAAAACTTCTTAGATATGACCTATCATGTATGAGGTTTCATGGCTTTCGGGCCAAACCACCAGTGTTATGGCCAGAATCATGGCATAGTTTGTGATAATGTGTCTGTATTGTGCATGCATGTGCATATTGTGATGGAGAACAATGTTGCAGGAGGAAGTTTTGCTTTTTGACGCACGGAGAATCCATTTTCCATTTTCCGAGCGCAAAAAATGGGGTGTTTTGTGAAGCAACCACCAAATGACAGTTTTCGAATGGCACCGCCACATTTTTTAAAATATTAGACCATCTTACATGGACAAATGTCCCAAACGGGGCATCTCAAACCTTTCCTTACACCCCTGGCGAAAAAGACAAATTCCTGCCAAATCGGCAGGAAGTGGGTCCGGTTTGAACTACAAGTACATGATCCGATGCTCATGATTTTTTGGAAAAAAATCATTTTTATACTCAAAATATGATATTTCATCAGAGATCAAATGCAAGTTTAGCGAGGCTCATCCCCTAGCTAAGAACCTTCGTGTCCGCCGTTTTGACCATAGTTTGAAACGGGCATAAAAATTAAAAACGGTCCAATCAATGCAAATCCTTCGCGTGGCGTCTTATTATGTGACATATTTGCAAGGAAAAATACCAAACTTGGTATATTTCAAGTGTCTCGAAAAAACCTTTTTAGAAATGACCTATCATGTATGAGGTTTCATGGCTTTCGGGCCAAACCACCAGTGTTATGGCCAGAATCATGGCATAGTTTGTGATAATGTGTTTGTATTGTGCATGCTTGTGCATATTGTGATGGAGAACAATGTTGCAGGAGGAAGTTTTCCTTTTTAACGCACGGAGAATCCATTTTCCATTTTTCGAGCGCAAAAAATGGGGCGTTTTATGAAGCAACCACCAAATGACAGTTTTAGAATGGCACCGCCATATTTTCTAAAAATATTAGACCACCTTACATGGACAAATGTCCCAAACGGGACATCTCAAACCTTTCCTTACACCCCTGGAGAAAAAGACAAATTCCTGCCGAATCGGTAGGAAGTGAGTCCGGTTTGAACTACAGGTACATGATCCGATGCTCATGATTTTTTGGAAAAAATCATTTTTATACTCACAATATGATATTTCATCAGAGATCCAATGCAAGTTTAGCGAGGCTCATCCCCTAGCTAAGAACCTTCGTGTCCGCCATTTTGACCATAGTTTGAAACGGGCATAAAAAATTAAAAACGGTCCGATCAACGCAAATCCTTCACGTGGCGTCTTATTATGTGACATATTTGCAAGGAAAAATACCAAACTTGGTATATTTCAAGTGTCTCAAAAAAACCTTCTTAGAAATGACCTATCATGTATGAGGTTTCATGGCTTTCGGGCCAAACCACTAGTGTTATGGCCAGAATCATGGCATAGTTTGTGATAATGTGTCTGTATTGTGCATGCATGTGCATATTGTGATGGAGAACAATGTTGCAGGAGGAAGTTTTCCTTTTTGACGCACGGAGAATCCATTTTCCATTTTCCGAGCGCAAAAAACGGGGCATTTTGTGAAGCAACCACCAAATGATTAATTCAAAATACTACCACCACATTTTTTCAAAAATACTAGACCACCTTACATGGACAATGTCCCAATTAGGATATCTCAAACCTTTTCTTCCACCCCCTGGCAAAAAAGACAAATTCTTGCCGAATCGGAAGGAGGTGTGTCCGATTTGAACTACAGGTACATGATCTGATGCCCATGATTTTTTGCAAAAATCATTTTTAGACTCACAATATGCTATTTCTTCAAAGATCCAATGCAAGTTTACCGTGACCCATCCCCTATTTTTTAAAATCAAAACACGAGTTTCAAAATTATATTTTGAATTATGATATTATCCCTACCATGGACTAATGTGGGGTTAGTAAATTCACTTTTTTAAATAATCAAAGTATTGCTAATAAACACCCTATGATGATCTTGTTAATTTTATAAAAAAAATAGAAACAAAAATCAATTCTTTTAGACTTCTTATGAAAAAGATACAAAAAAATACAAAAAAAGAAAAAACAAACAAAGAAAAAAACTATCCTAACTGGACCAGAGGAGCTGGCCCAGTCCTAAACTACCGCACATAAGCTAAAGGTCCGGCCCGACACAAATCTGCTGCAACTCGCTTCCCACAAAGGCCCAGTCCTATGGACGGAAGCACAAGCCCAGGCCCGATAAATACATGTTGTTATAGCTACGGTTATAATACTAGCACATACAAGTTCATTTGGTGTAGTGGTTAACGTCGCTGGGAGGGTTTGGTTGGTCGCTGGTTCGAACCCTATCGGCCACCTATTTTTTGCGGATTTGTGAGAATTAGTTTGGCTTGCATATAAAAGATTTGTCGTAGTAGTATGACATATAACGTTGGTTGGTGTAGTGGTAGAAAGCGACCGGTTTTGTTGTGAGGTCGGCCGTTCAAATACTTGTTATGCTTTTTTTTGCAAATAATTCACAACGCAGTTCGGTCCAAACTGACACATAGACGCAGATATTAACACACAGATATGACACGTAGGCAAAAATTGACAAATAGACATGACACATAGGCGTAATTGCTGACATGGCAGACTACCAATTTCAACTTATCCAAGTTTGGACATCATGGCAATTTAAAATCGTCATATTGAGGTATAAATAACGTCATAGGCTACATACGCCAGGTTATGACGATTTGAGATAATGAAACTACGACATTTCTGAGAAAATCGTCATAATTTTGTAAGCTTTTGAACCTCCCGAACGGCTTACGACCATATGATGCGAAATCGTCATAACTCTATGACGATTTTGTCCATGGTCACTATTAGAAGGTCATAGAATAACATATTTCTTGTAGTGCCATGAGAATACCAATGCATACTCAAATATAGAATTTTTGCTATATATGTTGGGAAACTCATAGGAAAACTCCAAGAGTTTCCTCTTTTTGGATTGTCAAAAGGCCAGCGGAGTTGTTAGCATCACATGTAGTGCGATAGTAGTGCAAGACACGCATAAAGCAATATCTCACTTTGATTTCCAAGACAAAATTTTGGCATATGTAATCTCAAAACTTTGAAACATCATTTCTTATTTGACAACTCACTTAGTAAGCATCTATTAAGACCATCGTTTCCAACACTATGGGGTCATGCTACTCCATAACCATTCACTTAAGACAATTTTGAACAGTGACAACTAGCAAGTTTCAAAGAACTTCTTTATTATATATTTTTTATTTTCAAAATATAGAGAACATGGCAATGTATATTTAGAGGATCGCAATATTTTTCACAAGCTAGATAAAAGTTGAACAAGGTGCATCAAATCTATGGCTTGTCTCCTATGGGGCCTAACATGAGCAAGTATATCCCTTATATAAATATGAATAAAAATTCACCTAAGAAAGAATTCAAAATAGAGGGATACATAATAGCATGAAAACTTTTTAAGATAAAGAACATTTCAAAAGAATCTATGCATGCAAAATAACCTCCCCAAGCTAAGAACTTTCCAAATACCTACTTGAGAAGATCATAAAAAACAAAAGAGAGAATGCAGTTATCAAAAGAGAGTATAAGAAGTGGTTACCTACCCAAGCTTAAGTTAAAGCAAGGGTGAAACATTTTACCGTTGAAGTAATAGTAACCTCTCTTTCGATGGACAAAGAACCTTTGCTTCAATATGTGTTTATTGATATGGCCCGGTGTGCCTTCCTTGAGAACCTGCTTAGAAACTAAAAACAAAACAAAATATTTCTGTGTTTCTGAAGACACGGGTTTAGCTCACAAGTGATAAAAATACAAGTCTCACTGAGTCGGTTCATTGACCTAAGCACCACGCTTAAGTAAACAAACTAGTTGTAGAATATGCCTCTCCTAGATTGTGACGAGGTGCAAGTGAAACAGGATACGAGACACGAGTGTGCAGCCCCTATGTGCTTATTAAAAAAGGATTGAGTTGGAAGGTTTTACCGGACATTAATAGGTAGGCATATTAAATTGAAGCAACCAAGTGGCTCATGCAAGTGTTTGCACGGTTGGAACCACCATACATGTCGTCACACAAGGTTCAAGTCCCTAAGAAAATAACACACGGAATAAAATGCATCGGTTTGGTATACGAGCATAGTTCATTTACCCCACCGATAAAAGGAAAGTAAAAAAGAAAACATGAACTTCTATAGAGAATTACAGTCTAGGAAGTTTCTGAGGTAGAACTTTTATTTCTTACAGATATTCGGCTTCCCCTCGATCAAGGGAGAAGATCCCATGTGGAGTTTCGTGGTTTTTTTAAGAAGTCAGGAAGTATATCTAAATTTTGATACCTGGGTTACCTTCACATAATGATTTTGTGGTCGCACAAACTATACGACCTGAACTATACGGCCGAAAAATATTTCCCGCCGTATAGTTGGTCGCAGCAACCAGAAATAGGAATTTGAAGTAGGTGTCGATATCTATACGGCTGCAACTATACGGCCGAACCAAAAAGGTCCCGCCGTATAGTTGGCCGTTAACCCTTCTGTGTCCTGGAAAATAATTTTGATGAAGGCATCGATAACTATACGACTGCAACTATACGGCTGGAACTTTTATTCCCGCTATATAGTTGGTCGTTAAACCTTCTGGAGTCGCCAAAATTTACCCGTTTCTTAGAGAATTCTTTCTTAACTTCAAACTTAGCAAAACACCATGTTTTTACAGAAAAATAAAAACTTTAATTTTCGACCAACATTAGCATGAATAAAACGGGATTTAAGTCCATCCAAGTTATGCAACACATAATATAGTGATAATAAATTCTACCTTTTGAAAATTAACACAAGATTACTCTAATAGCAATTCATGCAAAGAATAAAAGTGCCAATGTAACATGAATGCAACTAGACTCAAGACACAAAACTAAGAAAGATGCCTAATGACTTCTGGGTTGACTCCCGGGAAGCGCTTTCTTATAACCAAGTATCTAGGCTTTTATACTCCATATTTATTCAGCAATGGAGGCAGCTATAGGAGTAATTTTGCTTACCGCCAACGAGTGTTTTCAGGATTTATATCATAGTTTTCTCTAAGACGTACTCGCTTGAAGTGCATCAGTATCTTGTAAGTGTTCTCGTTGCCACGTGAGGATGGATGCACCAAGCGCGGTAAATATGTATTCTTTCCTTCCTGCATAGAGGGTGTTAAAGATTTATTATAAAACTTTGAATCTTTACATTGATTACTATCTTGAGGGCACATCTCATAATGTCCTTTTGGATCTAGTAGCTTGTTCTTTGCCACAGGAATTTCCTGCACTTCATTAGTAAAACAAAAGTCATAGCAAAAAGGTATAGGAGTCACACAGAATTCCGTCTTTGGCTCATCATAATTGATTTCCCCAAAAAGAGTATTTAAACAAACACTACTAGAATTATCAAAAACTTCTTTAGGGCAATTATCAAGGATTATAGAATAATTTAAGTCCTCGTCATCACTAGAGTCCGAAGAATAATAAAGACCAGGAATAGGTGGGGGATAAGGTTTGAGATATGCTTTCAATTTATTCCATTCCTTGATTTGGTTTTATTCTTTCTCCTTGATGCATCTTTCATTTCTCCGATACTCTTCATAAAGCCGTTTCACTTCATCTGCAGATGTTAGATGTGTGGGATATTCAACACGACACTTCTTATTTTTATTTTTCCTGGTTTTAGGCTTCATGGATTTACCCTTCTTTCCTACTTCAATGATGCAACAAGTGGAAGATATAGGAGTAACAGTAGAGGACTATTCTCCATCGTTAGTAGTAGCAGTTCTAATATGATTAAAGTAAACAGCTATGAAAGGCATTGCTTTAGAAAAAAAAACATCTCTAACTAAGGTATCATCATAAGGGATTTTTCCTCTCCTATTTTCAACTTTAAGAAACTCATTGACCAAGTTCTCCAGATCAGTAGGGAGAGGTTTTTCTTCATGCACAATTTCACATTGCCATTGATGAAAATTATTATGTATCTCTTAAGAGTTGCCAAGCTTATTCCAAAGTTTTTCCAAGGAAACACCATCACACATCATGTCTAGCTTATCCTTAGAAGAGTGATTTAATCCTCCATAAAAGTGATTCAACAATAATCAATCAGGTAAATTATGATGTGGACAATCATGCATCAATTTTGAGAACCTACTATAAGCTTGTATTAAATCCTCATTGTTGCTTTGCTTGAAATTCAGGATATGACGCCTATGCTCATAAGTTTTCTTTTGTGAGAAATACTTACCATGAAAAGCTTCGGAAATACCTTTCCATGAATTGAAGTGTCCGGTGGGATGAGATTTTAGCCAATCTTTAGCTTTTCCTTTCAGCGTGAACTGGAACAGATATAACTTCAGCTTAACATTTGTCCATCCATTTGCCTTCACCGTAGAACACAATGAAGTAAATTTGTCAATGTGCTCATATGGATCATTGTCCGGATCTCCTGCAAAAGCTTTTTTCATGATCATATTTATCCACATAGGATTAATCTCATATCCATCCACATCAATAGAAGGCTGAACAATAGGAGCATGAAATTGATCAACACTCGGATAAGCATACTCCGCAAGACTTTTACTTTCCATAGTTCATGTGTTTGTGAATTTCCTATAACTAAAATAAATAACAAGACTACTAACAAAAGGTAAACTAATTTTTGTGTTCTTTTCAAATAATCAAAAGAAGTAAGATAAATAGCAACAAACGGAAATAAACTATGTGCGAGTAGGGAGGTAATAATCGGACGCTTACCTCCCCAGCAATGGCACCAATTTGATGACTGGATTCCTGCACCAACAACAGGGTTATTGCAATACTTGTAGCAGCAAATATTTGAGAGTTTGTCCCGATGGGAGATCGACAAGCGGAAACAACACGACCCCATAGCCACATTGTCAATGCAGCGATGTTTCACACCCAAACCGTGGTTTGGAAATAGCCTATTCTATAAGTTACTAAAACATCCATAATTGAGAGAGGTTTAAAGTATCTAATAACAAAGAACTTTTAACAAGAACAAAATAAACTAAGACGGAAAGTAAACAGGAATATGAACTGAAATAAAGAGATTGTAGTTGTAGGATTGGATGGAATGAGAGAGGGCTTATAGACTTCGGTCTCACTAGTACTAGATGGGAATATATGTGTGATCTATAAGAGATTACTCAAACAAATAAATGTTCCCCAATTGATTGTCGGGTTGTCACTCTGTGTGCACTATGCATGATTCTCGCGTGTCACCTCAAGGCAAAAAGGCACTTCTGGACCAAAAGATCACATAAACTCATCTTAGATCACAATAAATTCTAACTTAGTGCACTAGATAATACCTCAACCTAGAATTGAATCAATCACTCACACATAGATGAATATCAAAACATATATAAATATATAATGATGTCACAACTGAGTTCAATCTTACAGTTACTAAACACAAGAGAGAGAGGGATATGGAGATGATGATGGAGATGGAGATCGATTCGTGGTGGTGGTGATGTTTTCCTTCTCCTCCTCTTCTTCTTGCTTGGATGCCTTGATGGTGATGGTGTTGATGGAGATCTAGATCTCTAAGGTGTGGTTAAGGCAGAGCTCCGCCTTTATGGAGATTGGATGGGTGGCGGTGGCAGCAGGGCTCCGCCACTGGAGGGCTATGGTGTTGTGTCCTTGTTTCTTGACTCCTCCCTCCTTTATATAGGCCTTGAGGGTGCCCTAGGGTTCCCCCAATACCGTCATATGACTTAGGGAAGGTTCTGGAGATTCCGGGGGTGAAATCCCGTCGTTTGTGACCTTTTTACCAACTATACGGCCAAACTATACAGCAGGAATTTTTAGCTCCAACTGTATAGTTGGTCGATGAAACTTCGGGTTTCGCAGTGTTTTGGCCGCCATTTCTTCACACGAACTCCATTTTGGGCGTTCTTGGGCTCGTTGGATTCATATCTACGAGGGATACAACCCCATGGTCTTGGATATTCATTTTGAGAAGTTGAAAATTTTCACTTTTTCCAACACCTCAAATGGCTAAGTCTGGTCCTAGAGCTCCTCCATACTATGCTCTCTTTGTTTATTTTGCCTTTGTTTTATCCATAATCATCATCAACACCTACACACATGTCAAAGCCAAGGAATAGGGATAAAATTCTACCGAAAATACTAAATGTGCATAGCTCATATTGAATTTAATGAAAACAAGTAATCATGCATATCAAGCATAGCAATAGTTAGATGGAGCATGATATGATAGGAAAATGACACAATTTATATAGCTAAAAAGTGTTGTATTATCACAGCCATCAACTTGCCCAAGCTAGATCTTGCTCTTCCTCGATCGAAAGGGATCGATAACTTAATGGATGTGATCTTGCTTATCATTGAAAATCGATGCACCGTATTCTTGTTTTTCCTGCAAGCTCAAAGCAAGAGTGCACATAATCATACAAGGCAATATAAGCTTAGTTATATTATTCCAAACCAGTAGATATTAATCAAAAACTTCTAAGCCCCATGTCAAAGTTAAATCTAGCTTGCAAGTAAACTTGTGATCCTTCTATACGCACTTTATTGTATTTTTATTTGTATAAGGCAAATCTGAACACGGTTAGCTGTCAATCATAAATAGAGATAGAGTTTTCCGGCACTGTCCACTCAAGCCATCTATTAAAGTCTCTCAAGTGCAAACTTTGATTGTTGTGCTCATAGAAAATCTATTTCTTAGTAACGAGACCATGCCAAAAGAGTGGTATATGTTCAATCGAGACTATGTACATTTTTTTGGGTTAAGCTTCATTCACAATCTTCTTAGATTCGTGAATGTCTACTGGATATCATCTAGTAATGTGTGACTCTCTTTGGTTTTATCACCACGTCACCAACATATACTTGGACATTTTTGCCAATTTTATCATGTAAGCATTTTTTGCATGCATCTTTGATATGTCATCCCTGCATTACGTAAGCCAAATTGCATGGTACGATAGAAATAACCCGGGGTAATGAATGCATTTTTTATTTGCTCGGTCCGATTTAACGGTATCTGGTGGAAACTAGAGTACGCGCCTACAAATGATAGTAACTCACAACCATCGGTCGAATCAATAAACTAATCTATCCTCGGCAAAGGAAATGGATCCTTTGGACATTCTTTGTTCTGGTTGGTGTAGTCGATAACATACACCACACCACAGCTACATTCGAATCATCTTTTTTCTTCTCTACCAGCACCTGATTAGAGAGCCAATTTGGGTGAAGTACTTCCATAATAAACCCGGCTGCAAGGAGCTGAGCTATCTCATCTCCAATTATTTTTCTCCTGACTTTGGCGAAGCGGTAGAGAGGTTGCTTCACCGGCCTTGCATCTGGCCTCACATGTAAAGAGTGCTCAGCCATCTCCCTCGGCACACCTTGCAGATCCTGAGTGGACCATACAAAGATATCCCGATTCTCACGGAGGAAGCTGGCGAGCTCGCTTTCCTATTTAGTCATCAATCTGAATCTTTTGTGTGTCCTTAGTTGGCTAAAAAGAGACACTGCCATGTGGGTTGGCAAGTGTCGGCATGTTCAGCTGTGCCGACTGAGCCAAAGCTACCACTTCTTGAATCCTCCTTTTTTCCCTTTCAATCACTAATGACTTGGCTAGGTTTGACCCGGCCGAGGCACACTCCATTGACCTTCTGTAACCTCCAGCGATGGTGATCACTCCATTGGGTCTTGGCATTTTCATCTTCAAATAATTGATGTGAGAACTAGTCATGAACTTTGATAATGCCGGCCTTCCAAGCAGTGTGTGGTAACAGCTCTCCAAATCTCCAACCTCAGACTCTAAATTGTCAGTTCTGCAGTTTTCCCTTGTGTCGAATAATACATCAAATTTGTCCCCTGAGGTGATCCCTTATACTCCAGGTGATTTCCTGATATGACCAGTTCATGTATCTCGGCATAGTTAGCATGACTGCGTTTACCTCCATATGTCGCTTCTGCATGCTTTTCTTATCCGTTAACTCTGTTGTGAACACACAGTATGCATGATGATGCTCTCTGAACACACAGTATGCATGATGATGCTCTTTGTACTCATTTCTTCCCTCTTGTTCGGGGTCTCCATGGTTCTCTTGATTTTGGTTTGCCACTTGAAGTACTGCTTATCTCCTATCATGATTCTCATACCTCGGTGGTGGATGATTCTCGTACCTCGGCGGTGGAGGAGGCAGAGCCAGTTGCTGCTGCGCATTGCCTCCTGTAAGTTGAGGTCTCTAATTTGGCTGACTCGGCTATGTACCGCCCAATGCCATTTTCATCCAAACACACTGCCAAGTCGTATGATTTGTCGGCTTGGCCGGGTTAGGGGTGTGAAACTTACAGGGTTGATCTAGCATGGATTCATATGTGTACTTTGGCCTCTCTTGTCATTGATTCTTTTGCTCAGGAGTACACTGTTTCTTGCCATTGTTCCTCGGAGTCCACTGTTGATAACTATTCTTTTGATGCTGATTACCCCCAGCATTCAGCTGGTCTTGGGTTACAGCAGCAACCTGAGGTGAATTATATCGATACCGGCCTATCATCTCTTCTTCTACCTTCGAATTCACTCCTCCAGGATGAACCAGCACCATCACGTGCGTAATGCTCAAGCTGATCATTGTGATCTTCTGGCATAAGCTCTGGCTGAGTCGGATCCCCCAATGCATATGAGTCGGCTATGCGAATTGTTTCGGCCAATATGGTTGGCATATCTCTCTGCAGCCCCTGCCACAACACACTTGCATACCTACACCCTTGTGATTCAATCACTCCTTCACATGAGTTCCTCAAGTTACACCACCAATTCAAAAACTCTTGGTCAGTCTCATTTGGTCTCTGCTTGCACATGGCGAGCTATTTAGGTCTATTCAGCCTCTTATATGTGCTCTTGAAGTTTCTTACAAACATCTCCTCAAAGTCTAACTAGCAGTTGATACTTCCTGCTGGCAGGTTATTCAACCATACTCTTGCTGGTCCTTCGAACATTTGTGGCACATACCTCACTGCCCATATAAGATTGCCTTCTGTAAGCTTCACTGCAGTTGCGTAATCTATCAACCAATCTTGTGCCTTTGGGCTTCCGTTGTATGTTTTTGTCCCTCTTGGCAACTGAAAGTTTGGCACGGGTGGCTCCCTCATGATCCGAGGTCCAAAACATGTCGAACCCATAGGACCTTGCTCTTCCAATAACTCAAATCTGTATATTCTATCAAGCTTCAACCTTGCATCATCCGGCTGCAAGTTTTTGTTTTATGTTCTTTCTTCCATCCCATGGTAATTCGGCCTAGCAAATCTGGCATTCTCCAAAACCTTGCATCATTATATTTGTTCTGCGCCGGGTTATGCGGAGCTGGTCCTGCATCCCTTCCTTGCCGAGGTTCATTCCTCGGCTGGCGATCTGGTGGAGGATGCTGCTTCCCTCCAGCTGAATAATTTTGGCTGGGGTTACCATGCTCGTGGTTTCCATGACCACCATTGCCATGATCCGGGTTTCTGTTCCCAATATTACCTCGTCTTGCATTGTCGTGGTTCACATTTGCTTTCCCAGCCACTGCCGGGTCATATGGGACCATCTGTTTATACTTTCTTCCCGAAGTCATTGCCTTGTCTTTCCTTGATCCTCCGCCGGGTGAAGATGTCTTGGCAGCTCTAGCCGAATGAACTACACGCGAACCTCCTAGCAGACAACTCTTTCTCTTTTGCATCCCACTTTGCCATGGCAGTCGCGTAGCCCCTGGCCCCAGACGATGGTGATATTTCTTTTTTGCAGCATTTATCTTGCTTTTTCTAACTTTTCCTCTGCAATTCCTGACTCCCTATACTCCACAAATGCATCCCAGTAATGCTGCTGCTTTGCTAGATAGCCTTCGAATTCTGGAGTTTTCTTGTCCTTATACTTTAGCCATAATGATTTCTTCGAGTTCTTGAATAGTTCGGTCATCTTCTTTAGAGAAAACTGCTTGACTTTCTTCCTCAATTTAGTCGTCTTGGCATTAGTATCACATTCTGGCAGCGTGAAATGTGCCATGAGGTCATTCCAAAGACCCTCTTTGTAACAACAACTCCACATTGTTGTTTAAATACACTTGCAACCTTTTGAGGTTCCAATGGTTTGCCCTGTGTTAAGACCGCCATAATTTCATAATTCGTACGGGCATCCAACTTTTTAACCGGTTCACGCTTGGATTTTTTGCTCGATGTGGAGGCCTAAGAGAAGAAACATTCGTCAATTTAATATATATACAACTCGGTACACACAGCTACTCTCAGACATCTAGTGATCACCAGACATCATATATATACCTCGTCAGTCTTTGTTAAGCGTCCATGGGCTTCTCCATCATCAGAGTTTTCGGCTTCTCCATCATCAGAGCCGGCAGCTTCTTCCTCTCTTTGGTTGATCTCCTCTCCCTCACCGGATGTGTCCAGATACGTCGAGGGAGATTCTGGTGGTTCAGCATCGTGGATTATATCCTCGAGAAGCTCTTCTTGTACAAGGTCTTGGCAGATTGGATTAGTTGGATCCATAGTTTCTACAAAATGCGAGATGCACACAATAATTATTGCAAAATGCACACATTATTTGAACATAACAAAAAATATTCTCATACAAAATATTTCTATAAACAGATATTCCTATACTATTATTTCTATACAAATAACATAAATAAACCCTAAACCCAGAGGTGCGGTGGCGGTGGACGGTGGCGGTGGCGCGCGGTGGCAGGGCGCCGCGGGAGAGCGTGGGGCACCGCAGGAGAGGCGCGGGGAGGCGGGCGACTCCGGCTTCCCGCGAGAACCACCACCCTAACCCTAACTCCGGTTATATTACAATAAACTTACAATATTATACCCTATGATTATTATTACACCTCATAGCCTTAAAAACTCCGATTGTATATGACTATTATTACACCTCATACACCTTATACCCTATGATTAACTCCGGTTGTATATGAGTACTATTACACCTCATACCCTAAAAACATACAATATTATATTACAATAAAATATATACACTAAAAAATACACTATATATTACAATAAAAAAATACACTATATATTAATCATATACAAATTCATATACTAATCATATATTCATATACTAATAATAATCCTATACAAATATACCTACCTATACTAATCATATACTAATAATAATTCCTATACTAGCTAATCATATACTAATAATAATCCTAATAAAAATAATCCTATATATACTAACATACCTACTAGTGGACGAGGGGGCGGCGAGGGCGGTGGCGGTGGTGGGGTAGGTGGCGCCGGTGGCAGGGGAGCCATGGGAGAGGCGCCTGGCGCCACGGGAGAGGAGCTGGGAGGCGGGAGCGGCATGCGCGGGCGGCCGACACGGAGGGGAGGCGCGGTGACGGTGGCTCGTCGGCGGGGAAGTTGGGCAATCTAGCGGCGTGTAATCTGCGATTGGCCCTCCAAGTCCCGGTGCGTGGAACACACCGGGGAAGGAGGCTGCTATATATACCAACCCCCCCTCTAGTCTCGTTCATGGCACCAGCCGATACTAGAGGCCCCCCTTTAGTCCCGGCTGATGCCATGCACTAGGACTAGAGGGGGGCGCTTTTCGTTATCCGCATGTGCTGGGGATCCCTTTAGTCCCGGCTGGTTATTTGGGCCGGGACTAAAGGCCCAAATTTGCGCGCGCTTGGCCAAAACTAGCGCGCGTTGTGCTTTTTTTCAAATATTTTAATATAGTGTTTAAACATTTAAATTATACATTTTTTGCATACTTAGGAATTTGAGAAAACTTTCAAAATGAAAAGTGCTTGAATTTGAATAAATAATCCAAATAAATTTTCTGTTTTATAAAATAATTATTTTAACTAGTCAAACTATTAACCATTTTGAAATTATCAATTTAAAAATACATTAACTATTATATTTTTGCATATTTTTCAATCTCACTAAACTTTCAAAATGAAAAGTCCTTGAATTTGAATAAGTAATTGTGACACCCCCGAGATCAGGGCTAAACAAATCCCAGACCTCCGTCTGACATAAGCTTAACCTTGAGCTCGAGAATATCTAGTGAAGAATCGGTAACATATTAGTGACCCTACGACACAAAAATTATTACAGCAAGCTCATAACTGAGCGAAGAACCAAAATATTACAAGCATAGAGGTCACTAACCACAAACATCAAACAACGGAAGTAAAATTATGCTATTAAGTATAGCAAACTTAATAAATGGCCTAAGAGGCCTGAAGCATAACGATGATGTCCCATTCCATAGATTCCAGGCTGCCGGCCGGGAACCCCAAGCTACTCGTTGATGCCGATGCTGTATCAAACTCATCTTCTATGGTAACACTTACTCTTCTACAAAAGTATCAACAAAGCAAGAGTGAGTACAGGGTGTACTCCGTAAGACTTATGGCTGGTGGAGTTGTTTTGCATAAATCCATCTTTGTTTATAAAACAAGAAGGAGGAGAAGCTCGTCTAATCAGAGTGTTTAAAAGGAGATAAGAAAATGACATCTCCAAAGCATTGATCATCTTCTTTTGATATCCACCAAGTCATCATCAAACCTCATCTAGGATCACCCCCTCGTACCCAAGAGGAAGCATCCTTAAGCACACATTAGCTTGCCAAGTTTTACGATTAGGTTATTCTTCTCTATGATCCCACATCCATTCCCAAGTTGTCCATAACCATGGACACGGCTTTTCGAAAAGATTTAATACCCTGCAGGGGTGTACAACTTTACCCACACGCGCCGACCGACTCTTAGCGTCACTTGACACACTTCCTTGGTGTGCTAACAGAGGTTGGTCGACCGAAACCTTTCCCTTACTTTTGCCTAATCCATGAGTCACCAGAAGGGCTCCTGGCTGCGGTAGTTGGCCATACTCCTAGGCGGTCCTTGACTCTGTGTACCGGGATCCAGTTCAATGCCGAGCATCCTTCACCCGGCCACGTCCTATATGCTTGCACCATTTTCCAAAACCTTTTTCCATGCGGGTGCCAAATAAATCTTCAGACTACGGAATCATGGATCGGACTAGGCAAGTTTGGGTCAAGGGGGTCCCCATAAACCCCTGTGTGGCTATACGCTCATCTTGGTTCAAGAGGCAAGAACCTCGGGTCCTAAGGGTGGCAAGTATGGGACTACAAAAACCACAACCCGCGTGGCCTCTCATACAAGCCTTAGCATGTTTACCTCACATCACCTGTCATACCACATTCTCCTGTCCAACTAGGTTCATTCAAAGCTCGGATCCATCAACCAGGTGAATCGACGGAACAAATAAGCATGGCTAAGCACAACCGATAAAGTAGCTCTAGCAGCGATCGCAAAGCCAAACCCTAGTTATGCTAGGAGCAGTGGATCATGGATTATAGGTTCAAAGGAAACATGCATCAGATAGGATTACTCTATCTATCGATAAAAGACTTTAGAATCATATGCACATGGCAAGAATTTAAAATTCTTGAAAGCATAGGATTATATCATGTGTGGGGTTTTGCTTTCCTTTGCCTATTGATACCCAATATAGATCTTCGTATTCATCAGCTTGACTTGTTCGTCAATAGCAGGCATATAGCTCTCCAGGGTTCATCTTCTTGGCATTTTTCATCGATGACCTTCGATGGTCTTGATCTTGATCTTCAGTCTTGGACTCGATCTCGATTCCGATATCGTATTCTACCGGAGAAGAACCAAACACCGGAAAGAGAGGGGAAACAATCAACACATGGCATCGATGCAATGCTCAATCAAGTATGATGATATGACAAGTTAAGAGTTGTTGAATTGTAACCCTAAACACGCTCGACCATTTTAAACAGGGTCTGAGAGGTGCAAACCCTAGAATAGGGGGATCCTCGGATTCACCTGTGGGGTTCATTCTGTTCTTATAATTATACTTGTCAGGTAGAGTTCATTTTTCTGAATATTTTGATATATTATTTGTATTTTTCTGACTTATAAATAATTAGATATTGAATTTATAAGTTATATTAATTTCTGAAATTATTTAAAACAACTTATATACTTTTTACACCCGGGCTACAGCTAGCCAAAGAGACAGACATATGGGCCCTAGGCCAACTCAACCTCCACGTGGGCAGGGTGGGACCTAGGTCGGGTTTGACCGGGTCAGACCGCACCTGCTGACGCCGGGGTGACATCACCGTGACATCATCGACGTCGGTGAGCCACAGAGCGGCAAGGGAATGGCGACAGGGGGCTCGCGAGGCTGCGCTAGGGCATGTGCTGGAAGCAAGCTTGCGCGACGGACGGTTTAGTGGCGGCGCCGTTCCTATTTGGTAGCCGGGGCAGCAGATACGGCGAGGCCTGACGGTGGCGGACGGCGGTACTCAATGCGGGCATGATACAGGTAGAGAGGAGGAGAACGGAGGGGACTGGGAGGTGGAGGGGCTCACCACAGAGGCAGTAGAGGGGTCGGCGATGCCGGAGAAGGTCGGACATGGCCGGAATCGATGGCGACGGTGGCGGAGCTTGTCAAAAACGGAAGGGTCGATTGCGACGATTGGAAGCTTGTCAGCTTGCATGCTTCAGGGGTAACGACGGAGGCGAGTGAGGTGGTCACAACGGCGATCTCAGAACAGCAAGGGGAGGCGAGAAACGGCGGCGCCACGCGGCGGCCGAGGCTAGGGTTCGTCGGCCAGGGAGGGAAACGGGTGAGAGAGGTCGCTAGGGAGAGGAGAAGTGGATGAGGGCGAGAGAGGCATGCCCGAGATGACCTTATCCATCTGCACGCGACGGCGGACAGCGAGGAGCAGGCGACGCAGATCGACGGTGCCGGTGAGGACACTGAGCTGCTTCGTCTCGAGGAGGAACACGATAGGGGCGGTTGAAACGGTACCAGGCCGTGTTTAGGCTGCGCTGGGCTGGGAATTGTTGTGCTAAGCGGCAGATAAATGAGGGAGAGAGAGGGGCAAGGTGGGCCATGGTAAAGGGAGAGAAGAGAGGAAGGGGATCTGGGTCGGCCTAGAGGCTCTGGTTCTCTCTTTTTTTAACAGAAGCTTTTCTTTTTCTGTTTTCATTTTTCTGTGTATCTTTTCAAATCCAAATATGTTTTGGATGTTTCAGAAACACTAAAGGGTTTGTAAAATATGGAAATACAATAGGGACCCCTTATAACAATTTGGGTTCCGTAGTTTTTGTAGTTTTCGAAATTCAAAACCATTTTGAATATGTTTCAAATAGGGAGGGAAAAATAGGATTTAGGGTTTTGCTTTAATTTTTCTTAGTTCATTTTTAGAATATGATGCTCATGCTATTCACATTCAAACCCTAATGTCTATTTAGTAAAACTAGGGTTGTTATAGTAATCCAAATCCATTTTATGTTTTATAAAATAATTATTTTAACTAGTCAAACTATTAACCATTTTGCAATTATCAATTTAAAAATGCATTAACTATTATATTTTTGAATCTCACTAAACTTTCAAAATGAGAAGTGTTTGAATTTGAATAAGTAATCAAAACCCATTTTCTGTTTTATAAAATAATTATTTTAACTAGTCAAACTGTTAACCATTTTGCCATTATCAATTTAAAAATGCATTAAATATTATATTTTGCATATTTTTGAATCTCACTAAACTTTCAAAATGAAAAGTGCTTGAATTTGAATAAGTAATCCAAATCCATTTTCTATTTTATAAAAATAATGATACTAACTTGTCAAACTATTAACGGTTTTATCAAAATCACATCGTAAGCCATCCTAAGATATTTCCCACCACTTCCCGCCAAGTTTTCCCCCTTTCCCTCTGACCGGAGCTTTTAATCCCGGTTGTAGCCACTAATCGAGAATGAAGATATTTCCCGCCATTTCCCACCGCTTCCCGCCATGTTTTCCTACCCTTTCCCTCTGACCGAACCTTTTAGTCCCAGTTGTAGCCACTAACCGGGACTAAAGATATTTCCCGCCATTTCCCACCGCTTCCCGCCATGGTTTCCCGCACTTTACCTCTATATCTATGCCGACCGCGCCATGGTTATCCACACATCCACACCTTCGTCTCTCACAACAATGGACATTGCATACTGGACAATTTTGACCCTCGAGGAGACCGAGGCGATGTGCACCTCAAGCTACCCATGCCCGTCGGGCTACCGGCTACCCACCGACTAGATGCTAAGCATTAGCGGGGTTCTTGTCCCTCAAGATTCCACACGCCAGGAGGCCATCATGAACCACTTCTACCTCGAGCTCACGACAGAGCAGCGGATGGATCCCCATTGGTATCCCGACAACTACGACACCTGGAATGCCTTCTTTGCTAACCGGCAGGAAAGGGAGCTTGCTAGATACAAGGATGACGGCCCTCCCCGGCTGAACCACAACGAAGCCGGCCGCAGCCTGTGCTGGGCGAATTGGACTATCGCCGGCGTGATCCGCTACATCATGCAGGGAGATCATCCTCGCCTGTGGTACCCGCAGCCTCCGCAGAGCCATAAGAAGGGTGGCGGTGGTGAAGGTCGCGGGTGTAGCATCATCGTCATCCGGGAGCCCCCTCCCCCACGCGTCATGAATTCGAGGTCGAAGTGGCAGGTGCCCCCACAATATGCCATGGCTGGGCTGAGGATCCAGCTGCGTGCGCCTAGCAACAACGACAATGACGAAGACGAAAACTAAGGCAACCCTGAAGATGTGTACTATAGGGCTAGATATGAGCATGACTAAAGGGAGGCCTTTAGTCTCGATTCCGTAGTCTTGGTTTTTAATATTAATAATTGTCTTGAGTGTTAGTCCTGGTTTGTGGCTGGATCGGGACTAAAGGAGGCCTTTAGTCCCGATTACGTAGTCCTGATGACCCACAAGTATAGGGGATTGCAAAAGTCTTCGATGGTAGTATTACCCAATTTATTGATTCGACACAAGGGGAGCCAAAGAATACTTGCAAGCCTTAACAACTGAGTTGTCAATTCAGCTGCACCTGGAAATAGTCTTGCTCACAGCAGTTTATTAGTAGCAACAGTTTCGTAGTAGCAATAGCCAAGTAACAGCAGCAGTAAAACAAGAGCAATAGTAACAGTAGTAGCAAGCAGTAGGATATGAGTGTGATAGGCATACATATGGATGGACGGGCATTGCATGGACAAGTCTAAACATGTAACTTCAAGATCTAGCGCAATTGCAGATAAATAAGATAATGCATCCAAGTACTAAACAATCATAGGTATGTGCTCCATATATAGTCATGCGTGCTTGCAATGAGAACTTGCACAACATATTTTGTCCTACCAGCCCATTGCAACGGGGCCTCAAGGGAATCTACTGGCAATTAAGGTTCTCCTTTTAATAGAGCACCAAAGCAAAGCATTAACACTCCATGAACACATATGATCCTCACATCACATCCATCCCCTTAGGTTGTCCCAATTTCTATCACTTCGGGGCCTTTGGATTCGGGCAATGATATCTGTACACAACTTGCAGATAAGATCACAAACAATACTATCATCATGAATCAATAATAAGTTCCGATCTGACATCATGGCACTCGGGCCCTAGTGACAAGCATTAAGCACAAAAAGTTGCAACAAAGTCAAATAGCACTAATAGATACTATAAACCATGCCCTAACAATCTTATTCGATTACATGATAGAACTCATCCAATCCCTACCATCCCCATAGCCTACAGCGGGGATTAATCACTCATGGATGAGGGAAACATGGATGGTTGATGGAGAGGCATTGTTGATGATGATGGCGATGATCCTCTCAAAATTCTGAGTCCCGACAGGGTGCCAGAACGGAGTTTCTGGTTCCTAATCGCATTTTCTGGTGGTGGCGGCGCAGTGGAACTCTTTCTGGAAAAACGTCGAACCCCCCTGGGTTTTTAGGTCAGAAGGCAACTTATAGGAGAAGAGGGGTGCCTGAGGCGGCCACACCCCCTCCAGGTGCGGCTAGGCCTGGCCCGCGCGGCAGGGGGTCTGGGCCCCTCAGGCCCCTACTCCATCTCGTCTTCTGGCTCCATGAGTCTTCTGGTGAAATAGGATTTTTGGCATATTTTCCAGGATTTTTCCTGATAGTTGATTTTCTACAGCAAGGTAATTTTGCTGAAAACAGCGTCAGTCCGTGTTAGTTGTATCCAAATCACACAAGTTTAGAGGATAAACAATAGAAAGGTGTTCGGGAAAGTAGATATGTTTTGGACGTATCAACTCCACCAAGGTTAGCTTATTGCTTGTCCTCAAGCAATTCAGTTGAAAACTGAGTGTGATAAAAGAACTTTCACGAAAACATTTGCTTCATATGATGTAAATATTTTCAGCACAGGAGTAGATACTTAGACAATTCATAATAAGGAGTATGCAACTAAGTCTACGTAATAATCGTTGCAAGCTATGAAGAGATTCCAACGCAATAATAGTAAGTAGCATGAAACATAAACATAAGCAACATTGCAATGCTGATAAGAAGGTATGATAGAGTGGTATCTCGCTTGCGTTTTTTGTAGAGCACAAAATAAATGCCAAGGCACATCTAAAGTTAAAGTGAAGACTAGAAGTAAAGATATCAGAGATACAAGCATCAAAGTCATGACATAATTAAGCATGTTTTGAGACAAGCACATTACACTAAGAATGACAACTATGCTCTCAAGAAGGTGCTCATAGAATAAGTGGTGACTCAACAAGGAAGTGAAAAGGTTTTGAAAGGTTTGAAAGGCTTCCAAATGCTAAAAGGTACTCATTAGCTTTGATCTCTCATTTCCCCTATCATAGGCATCTTTAGATGGTTAATGGTGAAAGTGAGGTCCAATATGAGTTATATGCTTGACAGACCATAAAATGAAAATCTCATATCCCTTGAATACGAGGGCTTCTCCTCATGCTACTCAACTTTAGTTACCGGCAAGTTCTTGTCATAGTAAATACATACGTATCTTAGAGAACCGCCAACGGGGTACCCCTTGCACATGATACAGGAGCTATCCCATAATCAAAATGACATGGCAAGCAGACAATGAGCATCTCAGCGATCTTTTTATTTGCTATTTGCATAGGTTTTTATTGAGGATGCTTTACAGATTTATCAATATGGTTATGCTGCAATTTTCCACCATGATTAGGCATGGCTTAGGCTAGCGGCCCAGGCGTTTCCCTAAAACATATATATAACTCCATGAACTTACAAGCTCCCATTTTATTTCACACCAACGACATCTGTAAACAAAAGAGCATGATATCAACTGGGTACAAAGTACAGGTGCAATGTTGAAAGCGTTCCTCGTGACAGCACGGTTCTGCTAACTCCCAGCCTATAATTTGCAAGCATATAACTTTCATGGACAGTCACAATGGTTCAAGTTTATTAAGTACAAGAAATAAAGTGTGTCATCAAGTTCGTGAGAGCTTTACTAACTAACTTCCTCAAAACAAGAAAACATTTTATTTGGAAGAAAACAAGGAATAATGAATATGCACGGAATAGCAAATGATGCTAGTAGGTAGGTATGGTGGACACTGTTGGCAATATTGGTTTTGGGGAGTTGGAAGCACAAGCAGAGATCATACTCAGTGCAAGTGAAGGCTAGCAATAGAGAGAGAGAGACAAACGATAGAGCAATAACTGTCATAATCATGCTTGCAACAAAACAGGACTAATTATGGCATAAAAGTGATACAAGAACTCTGAGGCAAAATAAATAATCGAGGCTTATTGACTATTATTCAGTCATATGCATGCGTTAGCATGTGCCAAGTCGATTCAAATGAAACATTCAGAGGAGGATACCACATTGTCATACCAAGTTATGAATAGAGCAATGCAAGCAAACATTCATATGTCATGCTACAAACTATTAGCAAGCTGGAGCTAATCATAAGAAAGCAAGAACTACTAAGCATCCATAAATAACATACACCTTAAATGAACAGACTAAGCATGCCCACAATGATGAGTATATGTACAAAAATGAAAACAAATAGAGTTCATTACCAGCCTCTTACCACACATCGAGTTGTCATTAATCTTCATTATTGCTCTTAACTTGTGTGTCTTGAATAATAACATGAAACCAAACTCCACTCAGGACTGCTGAACCCTGCAAAGAACTTCACAAAACCAAAGAAGAACAACAAATATTTTTGGTGTTTTCGATTTTTTAAAGCAAGCACACAAAGAAAAAACAAACAAAGCAAAATATTTTTGGATTTTTCTTAAGGCAAACCAAAGCTAAAAAGCAAAGAAACAAACCAAGAGAAATAATGAAAATATTTTTGGTCTTTTTGTGTTTTGGGGAAGCATAAACAAAAACCAAAAAGAAAGTGAGACATGGATATACAAAGAACCGACGAAACATGATATATAGATGAGTGCGATGTCGGTGTACCTCCCCCCACGATTAGGCTTTTGGCCTAAGTGGGGCTCAATAGCGCGGGTAGTAACCCCAAGCTGGTGGGTCATCATAGGAATGATCATAATCAGGCCCTCGCGATGAAGAAGAAGACGCGCTCCAATCATAGGAGGGCTGCTGGTATGAAGACTCCCCCATGTTGGTGGGATGAACCGAATCATCTTCGGCATCCTCTCCAACATTCTCCTCCTGCTGGGAGAGCTCCGCCACGTATGTGTCAAATTCTTCCTCTGTAAGCGACCATCCTTGCCTGTTATCATAATTAAACAAAGCAGGTGCAGGAAAATAGACTACTTTATCAGTCCTACCCCTCTCCAACAACGCTTGACAAACAATATCTCATACGGTAAATCTCTCAGAGAATCCCAAGAAGAAACAAAATTATGCTGAACCATGGAATTGAGATCAAGTCTATCTATGGGGAACCGATAATCTGAATGGTGAGGCTTTACACCATGAAAAGCAAGCAAATGAGAGGCAATGAGGCCTCCACAAATTCCGCCCCTCTCGCAGTTGGTGGTAAGACGGTAAGCTATCAAAGCACCCAGGTTATAAGTTCTATACCTATTTAAATCAGTTGAGATAAAAGCTAGATCAAATGAAGATAACTTTCTAGCAGTCTTTCTAGCAAGAACATGCTTGGTAATGAAATAGGCAAAATATCTAATGGATGGGAACTGAATGTTCCGAATTTTACCACTTTCCTTTGAGAAGTCGCAACCTTGGAAAATTTCAGCATATAAATCCATAAGTGTCTTAGGCCTCTCCTTGATCTTATCACAAGATCCCCAATGCAGCACTCTAATAGCTGCACAAATATCAGCAAAAGGTAGGTCGACAGCTATATTATAGATTTTATAATGGACCACGGGGTTAGACGAGGACCAAATAAACCGGAAGTCCTGCACCACATCCATGGTTATCTTAACGTATTAAAATGGCTCCTCTTCAACAAAGTGTTCCAACCTTGCATTAGTAATCATAGTTTGGAAATCCTGGAAGATCCCCGTGACTCTCATAAATTTAGGGCATGGATATATGGAAGGGAAAACTTCTTCCTCGCGATGAACCTTCATTGGCTCAGGTACCATCAAATCATATGGATGCAGTGGGTATGCACTCATCTTTCTTTCTAAAAAATTTAGACAAAAAATAACCCAAGTGATTTCCAAGTTGATAAATGATGAGGAACTATTATAGGAACTTGCTAGAGGGATAAACATGCATCAAAATGAAAACTCTAAGCATAGAAAAAGCATGCAAGCTCACACAACCTAACACCTATAGCAGCAAAATACTCAAGATACAATCTACCAATCACAAATCTAATTGGACAAGCGGAGGAGGCACATACCAAGAAGCAATCCCTCCAAAAATCAGCAGCAAAGATGGGCTGAGCAAGGAGAACGAAAATCAGGAGCATGAGAGATTTTTCTGGTGTTTTTTCGGGAGAGATAAAGAAGTGGATGGAAGGAGGCAACTTGGAGAGCCACAGGTGGGCCCCACCTAGGCCAGGCGTGCCCTGGGGATGGCCACGCCACCAGGGGGTGTGCTGGCCTGGTGGGTCCCCTGGGCCACTCCAGGTGTCCTTCTGTCCCTTTTTTGAGGAAAAATTTAATATGATTTTTCTGGAATTTTTCGGAAAACTTTATTTTTGGCCAACTTTCAGGGTATGAAAATTCATTTTCTCACGAAAAAAGATTTTTAGAAGAATCAAAAGCAAACAAGAACCAAAAGTACAAAAGTTCTAAGACACTCTAACAAGCAAACAACTAGCAAAACTAAATCTAACAAGAGAAAGAGCAAAGACTAGGAAGGAGAGAAGTAAAAGTGAGCAAGTATAACCACTATGAAAGCATTGTTTTGTTCATTAAAATCCTTTTGTTAACAAGGTTGATCAAGTCTTGTTACCAAAACAATCTTATATGAAGCAAAACTTTGCATTCCACAAAGTGATTATGTTACCTCAAACTTGATAGCAATAGTCCCAAACATAATAGTTTCAAAACTTTCTTGTGGAATGAGACAATATATTTCTCCAACTTTGATGCTCTCAATATTTTCAATGGAATTCAGGCAATAGCTCTTATCAACCTTCTTGGGGAAATAGACAGTATGCTCTTTGTCATTAATATTAAAAGTTACTTTTCCTTGATTACAATTGATGACAACACCTGAAGTATTAAGAAAAGTTCTCCCAAGAATATTAGACATATTATCATCTTCAGGCATATCAAGCACAACAAAATCAGTTAAAACCAAGCAATTATGAGCCACTTGAATAGGAACATCCTCACATATACCAACAGGAATAGTAGTAGACTTATCAGCCATTTCCAAAGATATATCAGCTGGTATCAATTTCTCTAGCTGGAGTCTCTTGTAGAGAGAAAAAGGCATAACACTAACTCCAGCTCCCAAATCACATAAAGCAGTTCTAACATAATTATTCTTAATAGAGCAAGGAATAGTTTGTATACCTAGATCACCAAGTTTCTTTGGAACCTTACCATTGAAGGAATAATTAGCAAGCAAAGTAGAAATTTCCTCATTAGGAATATTCCTTTTATTAGAGACAATATCCTTCATATACTTTTAATAAGGAGGCAACTTAATAGCATCAGTCAAAGGAATTTGCAAAAATAAAGGTTTCATCCACTCACAAAGCTTGTTATAGTGTGTTCTGTTGGAATTATGCCCTAGAGGCAATAATAAAGGTGTTATTGTTATAATTCTTGTTCATGATAAAGTTCATATTCCATGCTAGAATTGTATTAAGCGCAAACTTTGATACTTGTGTGGTTTATGAACAACATTGTGTCCCTAGTACGCCTTTATGGACTAGCTCATTGATTAATGATGGTTAAGGTTTCCTAACCATAGACATGAGTTGTCGATTAGTAATGAGATCATGTCATTAGGAGAATGATATGATGGACAGACCCAAATCAAGCAGAGCAATTATATCATGTCATCGTGTTCATCTTTGCGAAGCTTTTTCCTATGTCAAATATTGTATTCCTTAGACCATGAGATAATGTAACTCCCTGGTATCGGAAGAAAGCTTTGAGGTCATCAAATGTCATCCTATGTGAGGGTGATCATAAAGGTGTCTCTCAGGTGATCGGAAAGTACTTGTTGGGTTGTATGTATCGAGATGGGATTTGTCCCTCCCGAGTCGGAGAGATATACTTCGGGCCCACTCGGTAATCGATATCAACACTGCTTGCAAGCACGTGGTTAAGGAGTTAATCACAAAGTGATATCGGATTACGGAACGAGTAAAGTACTTGCTGTGAACGAGATTGAACTAGGTATGCAGATACCAACGATCGAATCTCGGGCAAGTAAAATATCGCGTGACGAAGGGAATATAAATATGGGATTAATTGAATCCTGGCATCGTGGTTCATCCGATATGATCATCGATGAATATGTGGGAGTCAATATGGGTTTCCAGATCCCGTTGTTGATTATTGATAGAAGATCATGTCTGCATATTCTCGAACCCGTAGGGTCACACACTTAACGTGCCTCGACGCTAGGATAGAATGGATAATTGGTTTATGAGTTTTTGTTTGGAGTCTCGGATGAGATCCAGGACATCACGAGAGGTTCCGGAATGGTCCGGAGAATAAGATTCATATAAAGAAAAGCCGTTTTTGGATTTCGGAATCGTTTCAGAGTATTCGGTATTGTACCGGAAGGTTCTAGAAGCTTCCGGAGTGGGACCAACGTGGCCCCACTTGTCGGAGGGGTTTGTCGGCCTACGAGGGAGTGCCCTGGCCGCTTTGGGCCAGGGGCACAAGGCCCCATAGGCCCAGCCAGCCAAAACCCTAGGGGAAACCCTAGGAACCCTTCTAGAAGGAAGGGGCAGACTTGCCCCCCACTCCACCCATGGGGCCACCGCCCTAGGGCTTGGAGGAGGGGACAAGGGGGCCGGCCAGCCCTCTATATAAAGAGGGCAGGGGCGCACCCTCCTCCCCCCACTCCTTCAACCCTAGCCGCCGTCCTGCTGCCCTCCACCTCTCTCTCTCCCGACTGCGCGTAGGCGAAGCCCTGCCGCAGAAACCCTCCACCATTGCACCACGCCGTCGTGCTGTAGATCCAATCTATCTCTCCACCCCCACTTGCTGGACCAAGGAAGGAGGAGACGTCGCGGCACCGTACGTGTGCATCTCTCGGAGGCGTCGCCACTTGCGGCGTTGGATCGGATCGGATCGCGAGGAGGAGAAGGCTAGTTCGACTACATCACCCACGTTCTGTTGAACGTTTCCGCTGTGCGATTTCTTCAAGGGTATGAAGATCTCATCTATCCCTCTTGTTGATTGCATCTCCTAGATTAGATCTTGGCTTTCCCGTTCGCATCCATAGAATTCTTTTGATTTACTATGTTGCGAAACCCTTCAGTGGTATCAGAGCTAGATCTATGCGTAGATGTGTTTCACGAGTAGAACGCAACATGCTTGTTGCGGGCGTTGATGTTTTCTGTTGCAAGACTCTTGTTGTGTACTTCTTATGGCGCGGAATAGTGAGATCGAAGCGGTCCAGGCCAACTTTACGCGACCTTGTTCGCGAGACCGGATCCGCACTTGACGTGTGGCTTGTTCCACACATGCGGCTGGTGGATGCCAGTTTCTCTCACTATAGTATTCATGGGATTTACACAGAATGTTAGCAACCATAATATCACCGTTGTGGCTTTCCATAGGTAAAACATGCAACAACAAAGTAGAGGCGTCTAACTTGTTTTTGCAGGGAGTGTTTTGTGATATGGTATGGACCAAGATATGATGTGTATGTTGTATGCAATGATCATGTTTTGTAATATTTCACGACTTGCATGTCGATGAGTACACAACCGGCAGGAGCCATATGGTTGTCTTTATAATTTTGTATGACATGTGTGTCAACTTCTTATACGCCATGTAATAGCTTTACTTTATCGCTAAGTAGTTAGCAATAGTTGTAGTTGCTACTCGTGGTGGAGGCAATCATGATGGAGTGATGGAGATCATGCTGGCGCGCACAAGATGGAGATCATTGCGCAGAGATTGGCTATACCATGTCACATAAAATTATATGCATGTGATGTTTATCATTTTATGTATCTTATTATGCTTAGATCGCGACGGTAGCATTATAAAATGATTCCTCACTTAAAGATCAAGATAAAATTGTGTTCTCCCCATGTATGCACCGTTGCGAAAGTTCGTCATGTTCAAGCACCTCGTGATGATCAGGTGCTATAAACTCTACGTTCACATACAACGGGTGCAAGCCAGTTTTGCACACGCGGAAATACTTGGGTTTGACTTGATGAGCCTAGCATGTACAGACATGGCCTCGGAACACACGAACCAAAAGGTTAAGCATGAGTCATATGAATGATATGATCGACACTTTGTTGTCTACCATTGAAACCACATCTCTTCTCGTGAAGATCGGATTAGGTGTGGTGAATTTGGATCATGTTCACTAAACAACTTGAGGGATGTTGAATTTAGTGGGAGTTAATCTAGTAATTTGATTAAGTTGAACTAGTTATCATGAACATAGTCTAAATTGTACTTGCAAATTTTGTAGATCAAATGGCTAAGTCCAACTTCAACTTCAACGTTTTTGCTGAGAAAGAAAAGCTTAAGAACAATGGGTCTAACTTCACCAACTGGTTCCGCAATCTAAGAATCATTCTCGCTGGCGGACAAAAGGACTATGTCCTTGAGAAAGCGCTAGGTGACGGCCCTGCTATAGATGCGCCGGCTGATGAAAAAGCTGTTCATCAGTCGTGCAAAGATGATTATGGAGTGATTAAGAGTACCATGTTGTTTGCTATGGAATCAGACCTTCAAAATCGTTTTGAGGAGTTCGCCGGGCCCTTTGAGATACTTGAGGAACTGAAAACCATGTTTTAGACTCAGGCCCGTTCTGAGAGATATGGGATCTCTGAGAAGTTCTTTAACTGCAAGATGGAGGAATGGAGTTCCGTTAGTGAGCATGCCATTAAGATGTCGGGCTACACTCAACGTCTTGAGCAACTGTACTGCAAGATTCCAGAAGAGCTCCAGATTGACAGAGTTCTGCAATCACTCCCTCCTAGCTACAAAGGTTTTGTAGTTACTCACAATCAGATTGGTTCCACTGATACGATCACTGAGCTCTTCGCTAAGCTGAAAGCTGCGGAGGTGGACATCAAGAAAGATAATCATGTGTTGATGGTCAACAAGACCCCTAGCTTTAAGAAAGGTAAGGGTGCAAAGAAATCCTTCAAGAAAGGCAGCGGCAAGCGCGTTGCCCCTGCTGAGAAGAAGCTCAAGTCTGGACCTAAGCTGGACACTGAGTGCTTCTATTGCAAGGACAAGGGTCACTGGAAGCGCAACTGTCCGAAGTACTTAGCGGACAAGAAGGCTGGCACCATTAAAGGTATATTTGATATACATGCTATCGATGTTTACCTTACTAGCGCTCGTTGTAGTGCATGGGTATTTGATACTGGTTCAGTTGCTAATATTTGTAACTCGAAACAGGAGCTACGGAATAGTCGGTGGCTAGCAAGGGATGAGGTGACGATGCGCGTTGGCAATGGATCAAGAGTTGATGTGATGGCCGTCGGCACGCTCTCCTTAGTTTTACCTTCGGGATTAGTTTTAAACCTTAATAAGTGTTATTATGTGCCTGCGTTGAGCATGAACATTATATCTGGATCGTGTTTATTGCAAGACGGTTATTCATTTAAATCGGAGAATAATGGTTGTTCTATTTATATGAATAACATCTTTTATGGTCATGCACCTGTTGTGAATGGTTTATTTCTTCTGAATCTCGAAAACAATGAAACACACATCCATAACATTGAGGCTAAGAGATACAAAGTAGATAGTGATAATTCAACTTATTTGTGGCACTACCGTCTAGGTCATATTGGTGTAAAACGCATGAAGAAACTCCATTCTGATGGACTTTTGGAGTCTCTTGATTTTGAATCATTTGACACGTGCGAGCCGTGCCTCATGGGCAAGATGATCAAAACCCCGTTCTCCGGAATAATGGAGCGAGCAACGGACTTGTTGGAAATCATACATACCGATGTGTGCGGACCAATGAGTGTTTCAATGCGCGGTGGATATCGCTGTTTTCTCACTTTTACTGATGACTTAAGTAGATATGGGTATATCTATTTAATGAAACATAAATCTGAAACTTTTGAAAAGTTCAAAGAATTTCAGAACGAAGTGGAAAACCATCATAACAGGAAAATTAAATTTCTACAATCCGATCGTGGAGGTGAATATTTGAGTTATGATTTTCTCACGCATCTTAAATCAAGCGGAATCGTTTCGCAACTCACGCCACCCGGAACACCACAACGCAATGGTGTGTCTGAACGCCAGAATCGAACTCTATTAGATATGGTGCGATCAATGATGCCTCTTATAGATTTGCCGTTGTCATTTTGGGGTTATGCATTAGAAACCGCTGCATTCACTTTAAATAGGGCACCATCTAAATCCGTTGAGACGACACCGTATGAACTGTGGTTTGGTGCTAAACCTAAGTTGTCATTTATTAAAGTTTGGGGATGCGAAGCTTACGTCAAGAAGTTGATGTCGGACAAGCTCGAACCCAAAGCGAAGAAATGCGTCTTCATAGGATACCCTAAGGAAACGATTGGGTATACCTTCTACCACAGATCCGAAGGCAAAGTGTTTGTTGCAAAGAACGGATCCTTTCTTGAGAAGGAGTTTCTCTCGAAAGAAGTGAGTGGGAGGAAGGTAGAGCTAGACGAGGTTATTGAACCTTCTCTCGAGTTGGAGAGTAGCGCAGCACCTAAAATTGTTCCAGCGCCGTCTGCACCAACAAGAGAGGAAGCTAATGATGAGGATCATGAAACTTTGAACGATGTTGCTGCTGAACGTCGCAGGTCGACAAGGTCACGTGCCCCTCGTGAATGGTACGGCAATCCTGTCTTAACTGTCTTGTTAGTAGACAACAGTGAACCTGCGAACTATGAGGAAGCAATGATGAGCCCAGACTCTGAGAAATGGCTAGAGGCCATGAAATCCGAATTGGGATCCATGAGCGAAAACCAAGTATGGACTTTGGTGGACCCTCCTAGCGACCGTAAGGCCGTTGAGTGCAAATGGATTTTCAAGAAGAAAACGGACGCGGATGGTAATGTTACTGTCTATAAAGCATGGCTTGTCGCGAAAGGGTTTTGGAAAGTTCAAGGTGTTGACTACGATGAGACTTTCTATCCCGTAGCGATGCTTAAGTCCATTCGGATTTTGTTAGCAATTGCTGCATTTCATGATTATGAAATATGGCAGATGGATGTCAAGACTGCGTTCCTCAATGGCAACATTGATGAAGAGTTGTATATGATGCAGCCCAAAGGTTTTGTCGATCCTAAGGATGCTGATAAGGTGTGCAAACTTCAGCGTTCCATTTATGGACTGAAGCAAGCATCTCGGAGTTGGAACCTTCATTTTGATCAAGTGATGAAGAGCTTTGGATTTGTTCCAAATTGCTACGAAGCTTGTATATACAAGAAAGTGAGTGGGAGCTCAGTGACATTTTTAGTACTATATGTGGATGACATATTGATTATTGGAAATGACATTGCTATGCTTAACGATGTGAAGAGTTATTTGAACAAATGTTTTTCAATGAAAGACCTAGGAGAAGCTGCTTATATATTAGGCATCAAAATCTATAGAGATAGACAAAGATGCCTAATAGCTTTAAGCCAAAGTACATACCTAGACAAAGTTCTGAAAAGGTTCGGAATGGATAAAGCAAAGAAAGGTTCATTGCCCATGTTGTCAGGTAAGATATTGAGCAAGGCTTAGTGTCCGGCTAAGGTAAACGATAAAGAAACTATGAGCAAAGTGCCATATGCCTCGGCCATAGGTTCTATCATGTATGCCATGCTGTGTACTAGACCGGATGTGTCCAATGCTCTTAGTTTGACGAGCAGATACCAAAGTGATCCAGGAGTGGAACACTGGACAGCCATAAAGAACATCCTAAAGCATTTAAATAGGACTAAAGAAATGTTCTTGGTCTATGGAGGTGATGAGCAGCTCGTCGTAAAAGGTTACGTCGATGCTAGTTTCGACACCGACCCGGATGATTCTAAATCTCAGACAGGATATGTTTATATTTTGAATGGAGGAGCTGTGAGCTGGAGAAGCTGCAAGCAAAGCGTGATCGCGGGATCTACAGTAGAATCGGAATACATTGCTGTTGCAGAAGTGTCAAGTGAAGGAGTTTGGATCAAGAACTTGATCAGTCAGCTTGGTGTGGTTCCAAGTGCCTTGGACCCACTGGAGATATTGTGCGACAACACTGGTGCCATAGCACTAGCTAAGGAACCAAGATATCATCCAAAGACCAAGCACATCAACCGTTGTTTCATATAATTCAAGATTATATAGCAGATGGAGATCTGAAGATTAGGAAAGTACATACGGATCTGAATGTCGCAGATCCGTTGACTAAACCTCTTCCACGAGCAAAACATGATCAGCACCTTAATGCCATGGGTGTTAGATTGTTGCCAGATGTAAACTAGATTATTGACTCTAGTGCAAGTGGGAGACTGTTGGAATTATGCCCTAGAGGCAATAATAAAGGTGTTATTGTTATAATTCCTGTTCATGATAAAGTTTATATTCCATGTTAGAATTGTATTAAGAGGAAACTTTGATACTTGTGTGGTTTATGAACAACACCGTGTCCCTAGTACGCCTCTATGGACTAGCTCATTGATTAATGATGGTTAAGGTTTCCTAACCATAGACATGAGTTGTCGAATAATAATGAGATCATGTCATTAGGATAATGATATGATGGACAGACCCAAATCAAGCAGAGCAATTTGATCGTGTCATCGTGTTCATCTTTGCGAAGCTTTTTCCTATGTCAAATATTGTATTCCTTAGACCATGGGATAATGCAACTCCCTGGTATCGGAAGAAAGCTTTGAGGTCATCAAACGTCATACTATGTGAGGGTGATCATAAAGGTGTCTCTCAGGTGATCGGAAAGTACTTGTTGGGTTGTATGTATCGAGATGGGATTTGTCCCTCCCGAGTCAGAGAGATATACTTCGGGCCCACTCGGTAATCGATATCAACACCGCTTGCAAGCACGTGGTTAAGGAGTTAATCACAAAGTGATATCGGATTACGGAACGAGTAAAGTACTTGCTGTGAATGAGATTGAACTAGGTATGCAGATACCAACGATCGAATCTCGGGCAAGTAAAATATCGCGTGACGAAGGGAATATAAATATGGGATTAATTGAATCCTGGCATCGTGGTTCATCCGATATGATCATCGATGAATATGTGGGAGTCAATATGGGTTTCCAGATCCCGCTGTTGATTATTGATAGAAGATCATGTCTGCATATTCTCGAACCCGTAGGGTCACACACTTAACGTGCCTTGACGCTAGGATAGAATGGATAATTGGTTTATGAGTTTTTGTTCGGAGTCTCGGATGAGATACAGAACATCACGAGAGGTCCCAGAATGGTCCGGAGAATAAGATTCATATAAAGGAAAGCAGCTTTTGGATTTCGGAATCGTTTCGGAGTATTCGGTATTGTACCGGAAGGTTCTAGAAGCTTCCGGAGTGGGACCAACGTGGCCCCACTTGTCGGAGGGGTTTGTCGGCCTACGAGGGAGTTCCCTGGCCGCTTTGGGCCAGGGGCACAAGGCCCCATAGGCCCAGCCGGCCAAAACCCTAGGGGAAACCCTAGGAACCCTTCTAGAAGGAAGGGGGAGACTTGCCCCCCACTCCAACCCTTGTGCCGCCGCCCTAGGGCTTGGAGGAGGGGCCAAGGGGGCAGGGGCGCGACCTCCTCCCCCCACTCCTTCAACCCTAGCCTTCGTCCTGCTGCCCTCCACCTCTCTCTCTCTCCCGACGGCGCGTAGGCGAAGCCCTGTCGCAGAAACTCTCCACCAGTGCACCACACCGTCGTGCTGTAGATCCAATCTATCTCTCCACCCCACTTGCTGGACCAAGGAAGGAGGAGACGTCGCGGCACCGTACGTGTGCATCTCTCGGAGGCGTCGCCACTTGCGGCGTTGGATCGGATCGGATCGCGAGGAGGAGAAGGCTAGTTCGACTACATCACCCATGTTCTGTTGAACGTTTCCGCTGTGCGATTTCTTCAAGGGTATGAAGATCTCATCTATCCCTCTTGTTGATTGCATCTCCTAGATTAGATCTTGGCTTTCCCGTTCGCATCCGTAGAATTTTTTGGATTTACTATGTTGCGAAACCCTTCATGTTCTTCCTCCTTTGACTTTTGTTTCTTATTGGGAAAAGGCATAGGTTTCTACACCCAAGGTTCTATCTCATTACCATGTTTATTAGCAATAAAATCTTCCTTAGTGTACCTGGTGTTCTTAGTGTGCTTCTCATTTTCTTCCTCAACTTACTCCTTATCAGGAGCATCATTTTTATCACCACTTTCAGTTTCAGCATTAGAGACAGATATACTATTAGGATCTACAGCAGGTTCAGGTGGTTCCTCAACTATTGTGTGTTTCTTTTTCTGTCTCTTATGAGGACTACCACTACTTTCAACTTTTTGAGAATCCTGCTCAATTATTTTAGGGTGTCCTTCAGGATATAAAGGATCTTGAGTGGCTATACCACTCCTAGTTCTAATTCCATAAGCATGTTTATCTCCTGAGGCATTAACTAGCATATCTTTTTTGTACCTTAGCAAGTTGATCAATTTGGGTTTGAACCATTTGAAAGTGTTTACAAAGTATTTTAACATCATTAGCAGTTCTTTCCACAATATCTTTCAACTCATTAATAGCTCTAGAGTTTTGCAATAAATGATTCTGAACTTGTTTATTAAAATTACCTTGCTTAACAATAAAAGTGTCAAGTTCCTCTAAGCATTGATCAGGAGGTTTACCATAGGGAATATCACCTTCATTAAAGTGGAGAGAGTGTACCTCAATAGTAGATGAGTGGGTAATTGGCTTACATAATTCTTCTATAGGAGGTAGATTCTTCACATCTTCAGCTCTAATACCTTTCTCCTTTAGACATTTCTTAGCTTCCTTCATCACTTCATCATTTAATGCAATCATCTTTTCTTTGGTGTTGGTGTTGGAGCTGGTTCAGGCACAATTGGTTTAGGAGTAATAGGCTCAGGTGTATTTAGCTCAGTTGAAGTCCAATCATCATAATTCTTGCTTATTTTAGCCATTAATTCTTCAGCATCTGTAGGAGTTATTTTCCTGAAAACACAATCAGCAAAACTATCTAGGTATGTCCTAGAAACACCAGTTAGTCCATTATAATAAATATCAAGAAGCTCAATTTTAGGTAATGGACATCCAGGATGTGCATGAATCAAGGCACAAAACCTTCTCCATGACTCAGGCAATTTCTCTTCTTCTCCCTGTTTAAAATCAAAAAGTTTCTGCAAAGCATCATGTCTAGCACTGGGAGGAAAATATTTCTGGAAGAAAGAAGCAATCAAACAATCAGAGCTATCAATGTATCCATGAGGTAATCTAGTAAACCAAGCTTTAGCTTCTCCTTTTAGTGGAAAAGGAAAGATCTTAGTAACAAAGTACTTGAGCATCTTAAAATCAGGGCTATCAATGGATCCATAAGGCACTCATAGTGGAAAGCTCATTCATATGTGCCACAACACTCTCATTTTCAGTCCCACAAAAAGGTTCTTTCTGAACAATATCTAAATAGGATAGATCAAGAGAGAAATCATAATCTTTATCTTTAATATCTATGGGATAAGTGGCAAACTTAGGGTCATAGGACAGTTTAGGAATAATGGTACGTCTCTCAAGAAGACTCCTAATAGCACTAGCACCATGTGTGTTTTGGTACTCTTCAATAAATTCATCAGTCATTTCAATGTAACCATCATTAATATCATATCTCTCTCTAGACTCAGGTGAGCTAACAGGTGTAATAGTGTCTTCATTAGGAGTTTCAGTGTTTCCCAAAATAGTTCTAGCAATACTAGCTTCTAGGAAAGGACTTAATGAACCATTCGCATCAAGCACAGTAGAAGTAACATCATGAGTATCAGAAGCAATTTCAGATTCAGCAGTAGTACAAGTGTTTGTAGAATGTGTATGTGGTGGCGGTGTAACAAGCTTACTTATAACAGACGGTGAATCAAGAGAAGCAGAGGTGTTTAGGACTGTACCTCTTCTTGTAGTGGATGGTAAAGACTTCCCCATGATGAAAGGAATAGGAGTGAATAGTAATAGATCCAAGTGAACTTACAAATAAAGCTATGCTCCCCGGCAACGGTGCCAGAAAATAGTCTTGATGAACCACAAGTATACGGGATCACAACAGTCTTCGATGATAGTATTACCCAATTTATTGATTTGGCACAAGGGGAGCCAAATAATACTTGCAAGCCTTAACAACTGAGTTGTCAATTCAGCTGCACCTAGAAATAGTCTTTCTCACAGCAGTTTATCAGTAGCAACAGTTTTGTAGTAGCAATAGCAAAGTAACAGCAACAGTAAGACAAGAGCAATAGTAACAGTAGTAGCACACAGTAGGATATGAGTGCGGTAGGCATAGGGATGGATGGACGGGCGTTGCATGGACAAGTCTAAACATGTAACTTTAAGATCTAGGGCAATTTTAGATAAATAAGATAAAAGCATCCAAGTACTAAACAATCATAGGCATGTGCTCCATATATAGTCATGCGTGCTCACAATGAGAACTTGCACAACATCTTTTGTCCTACCAGCCCGTTGTAGTGGGGTCTCAAGGGAATCTACTAGCAATTAAGGTGCTCCTTTTAATAGAGCACCGGAGCAAAGCATTAACACTCCATAAACACATGTGATCCTCACATCACATCCATCCCCTCAGGTTGTCCCAATTTCTGTCACTTCGGGGCCTTTGGATCTAGACAATGATATGTGTACACAACTTGCAGATAAGATCACAAACAATACTATCATCATGAATCAATAATAAGTTCAGATCTGAGATCATGGCACTTGGGCCCTAGTGACAAGCATTAAGAACAAAAAGTTGCAATAAAGTCAAATAGCACTAATAGAGATAGTAGGCACCATGCCCTAACAATCTTATTTGATTACATGATAGAACTCATCCAATCCCTACCATCCCCATAGCCTACGGCAGGGGATTACTCACTCATGGATGAGGGAAACATGGATGGTTGATGGAGAGGCGTTGTTGATGATAATGGCGATGATCCTCTCCAAATTCCCCGTCCCGGCAGGGTGCTAGAACGGAGTTTCTGGTTCTGAATCGCGGTTTCTGGTAGTGGCGGTGCATCGAAACTCTTTCTGGAAAAACGTCGACCCCCCCTGGGATTTTAGGTCAAAAGGCAACTTATAGGTGAATAGGGAGGCCGAGGGGGTGCCTGAGGCGGCCACACCCCCTCCAGGCGCGGCCAGGCCCATGCGGCAGGGGGTGTAGGCCCCTCAGGCCCCTAATCCGTCTCGTCTTCTGGCTCCGTGAGTCTTCTGGTGAAATAGGATTTTTGGCATATTTTCCGGAATTTCTCCTAATAGTTGATTTTCTGCACAAAAACTAGACACTAAGGTAATTCTGCTGAAAATATCGTCAGTCCGTGTTAGTTGTATCCAAATCACACAAGTTTAGAGGAGAAACAATAGCAAAAGTGTTTGGAAAAGTAGATACGTTTTGGACGTATCAAGTCCCAGTTAGGAAACCGGGACTACATAGTGTTGTCCGCAAACCATCTTGAGTGTTAGTCCCGTTTGTGGCTGGACCAAGACTAAAGGGGGGCCTTTAGTCCCGATTCGTACTATGACTTTCCCGAACTATGAAGATGTTGTCCCGATTCATACGTACCATGAAGATCTGATCTTGCAGCTTGTATTTCTCTATCTAGATCAATACGCTTGAGAGATAACTAATTTCACATATTAGGGAGTGCCTCTATGACCAGTTTGTTGGAGATGCCGGAGGATTAGGCTCCGGCGGCATCTACTGGCCGTAGTGGGGTCCCTGATCTCGCACACCATCTTGTAGCTTGTAACTTATCTAACTAGATCAATACACCTGAGAGCTAAATAATTTCACATATTAGGGAGTGCCTCTATGACCAGTTTGTTGGAGATGCCGGAGGACTAGGCTCCTCCGGCATCTCACTCAAGTTGGCCGTAGTGGTGTCCCTTCTCTCGCAAACCATCTTGGAGATGGCTGAGGACTCACAAGGATGCCTATTTATAGTACAAGCAGCACGACATAGTGTCGACACTCACAACATAATGTCGACACTCACGCCTATCATTAGTGTCGACTCATGTTTTGTCCCGGCTGGTGTCTCCAACCAGGACTAAAGGTTCATCTTTAGTCCCGGTTGGCGACACCATCAGGGACAAGGTACAAGTAGCACGACATAATGTCGACACTCAACCCTATCATTAGTGATGCCTGCCCCAGCTTGCCGCAATCCCTTTAGTCCTGGTTGGTTTTTCCAACTAGGACTAAAGATGAGCCTTTCCCGCCATGTTTTCCCTTAAGTCCGGGACTAAAGATATTCCCCGCCATGTTTTCCCGCCCTTTCCCTCTGCTTCCCACCATGTTTTCCCGCCCTTTCCCTATATTTATAGTTCGACCGCCATTCCCACCCACACATACACACATTCCTCGCCGCCTACTTTAGGATTCCCATCGTGCATCCTCATAGTGGATCAGCGGCAACGATGGAGTACTGGGCTCTGTCGGGCATGTCCGAGACTGGGCTCCATCGGGCTGGCACTGTATGGTGCTACCTTCCAAAACGCGTAGCTTGGTGAGGAATCCGGGTGTCATCGTCGACCCTGAGCTTCTTTGGTACAGGTCACCTGGTTCAGGCAGGGTGCAGAGGGAGCCGACCACCGAGGAGGTGGTACAGCGTCGTGTCAGGGAGGAGGACGACCACGTCCATCGCTATATGGTTGTTTTGGACACCAGAGTCGATGATACCTGGCAGATTCTTCAGGGATCTTATCCGAGCTATGCTCCTGTGATGGTTCCATCTCTTTGGGTTTTCACCTCCCACAGCTCAAGCACCGGGAGTCGTCGTCCAGGTTGATTGAGCAAGATGTATTAGTTTTCATGGCTTTCGGTCAAAATGACCAATGTTGCATGCACGTGGATATGGGTAAAATGTCTGACTCGCAATATGATTCATAATATGATATTACATAAAATGTTTAATATATTACATAGATCACCAACATCCCTATCTAGTGTTGTGGTTTTCTTCTGAGCACTAGCCATGGAGAATCTTCATCATTTAACAGGAGTCTTGGGTCAGTTTTCACTTTGAAGGGTGGTATTTCATGAAACTTATTATAATCTTCTGAAATATCTATTTTGTCATCCACTCCCACGATGTTTCTTTTCCCTGAAAGAACTATGTGGCGCTTTGGCTCATCGAACAATGTATTATTTTTCTCATTTCTTTTTATCGGCTTCATAGACATGTCCTTCACATAGAAAACCTGAGCCACATCATTGGCTTCGACGAATGGTTCGTCCATGTATGCAAGATTGTTGAGATCCACTGTTATCATGCCATACTTTTCGTCTACATGTACCCCGCCTCCTGTCATCTTGACCCATTTGCACCGAAACAAAGGGACCTTAAAAGTAGGTCCATACTCAAGTTCCCATATCTCATCTATGTACCCATAATATGTGTCCTTCTGCCCATTGTCATCTGTTGCATCAAAGCGGACACCACTTTTTTGGTTGGTGCTCTTTTTATCTTGGGCGATCGTGTAAAATGTATTACCATTTATCTCGTACCCTTGGAAAGTACATATAGTCGAAGATGGTAACTTGGCCAAAAAGTACATATGATCTCCAACAGTGGTGTTATAAATGAGATGTGTCTGCAACCAACTACCGAAAGTATCCTCGTGTTCCACTTTAATCCAGGAGTCAGGCTTCCCCGGGTTTTCGGGGCATAGAATAATATTGTGTTTCTTGATATACGAAGCCACCAAGGTGGAATTGTGTAGAACTATATAGTATGCTTTACTGAAAGAATCCCCGTCCCTACATACCGTTGCTTTCCTTCCTAGTGTGCCTTTTCTAGTCAGCCTCCCCTCATATCGAGATTCGGGAACACCAATCGGCTTAAGGTCAGGAACAAAGTCAACACAAAACTCAATGACCTCCTCTATTCCATAGCCCTTGGAGATGCTTCCTTCTGGCCTAGCACGGTTATGAACATATTTCTTTAAGACTCCCATAAACCTCTCGAAGGGGAACATATTGTGTATAAACACAGGACCAAGAATTCTAATCTCTTCGACTAGGTGAACTAGGAGGTGCGTCATGATATTGAAGAATGATGGAGGGTACAACAACTCGAATCTGACCAGAGATTGGACCACATTAATCTATAATACTGATAGACTTTTTGGATCGGTTACCTTCTGAGAAATTTCATTGAGGAATGCACATACCTTCACAATGGCCAGTCGGACATTTTCCGGTAGAATTCCCCTCAATGCAACAGGAAGCAATTGTGTCATAACCACGTGACAGTCATGAGACTTTAGGTTTTGGAATTTTTTCTCTTTCATATTTACTATTCCCTTTATATTATACGAGAATCCAGACGGGACCTTGATACTGAAAAGGACTTAAAAATATTCCGTTCTCTTCCTTGGTAAGAGCATAGCTGGCAGGCTCTTGAAACTGTCCTGGATGCTTGCCGTCTCGTCCTTTATGATGTTGCTGGTCCTCTCGCGCTTCTTGGGTATCTTTTGACTTCCATACAAGCTCAGGAAGCCTAGAATATTCATGCAAATATTCTTCGTTAGGTGCATCACGTCGATTGCAGAGCGGACCTCATGGATTTCCTAATAGGGTAGCTCCTAAATATAGATTTCTTCTTCCACATGGGTGCGTTTTCGTCGGCGTCTTTCAGAATTGGTTGTCCTCCAGGACCCTTTCCAAATATTACATTTAAATTCTTGACCATACCAAATACATCGGCACCAATACGGGGGTCAGGCTTCTTTCGGTGATCTGCCTCGCCATCGAAATGCTTGCCTTTTTTCCTTAAGGGATGTCTCGGCAGAAGAAAACAATGATTGTACGGGTACACATTCTTCCTACATTTATCCAGATATATACTTTCAGTATCATCTAAACAGTGTGTGCATGTATTGTATCCCTTGTTCGTATGTCCTGATATGTTACTAAGAGTAGGACAATCATTGATGGTTACGAATAGCAATGCTCGTAGGTCGAATTTCTCCTGTTTCTGCTCATCCCACACACACACGTAAACCTGGTTGGCCCACAACTGTAAAATTTCATCAACTAATGGCCTTAGGTACACATCAATGTCGTTGCCGGATTGCTTTGGGCCTTGGATGAGCACTGGCATCATAATAAACTTCTGCTTCATGCGCACCCAAGGAGGAAGGTTGTAGATACATAGAGTGATGGGATAGGTGCTATGACTGCATCTCTGCTCCCCAAAATGATTCATGCCATCTGTACTTAGACCATACCATAAGTTCCTTGCGTCACCAGCAAAGTCCGGTAAGTCTCTCTCGATTTTTCTCCACTGCCGACCATCAGCGGGGTGCCTCAACATCCCGTCTTTCTTACGTTCTTCCATGTGCCATCGCAACAACTTGGCATGCTATTTGTTTCTGGACAAAAGTTTCAACCATGGTATTATAGGAGCATACCACATCACCTTGGCAGGAACCCTCTTCCTCGGTGGCTCGCCATCAACATCACCAGGGTTATCTTTTCTGATCTTATACCTCAATGCAGTGCATACCGAACATTTATCCATATTCTCGTACTTCTCACCGTGATAGAGGATGCAGTCATTAGGGCACGCATGTATCTTCTGCACATCTAATCCTAGAGGGCAGACGAGCTTCTTTGCTTCGTATGTACTAGCGAGAAATTCGTCATTTCTTGGAAGCAACTTCTTCATTAGTACCAGCAACTTTTCGAATCCTGAGTCAGTCACACCGTTCTCTGCCTTCTACTTCAGAAATTCCAGTGTGCTACCCAGATTCTTCTGGCCATCTTCACAAGTTGGGTACAACAATTTGTTGTGGTCCTATAACATCTGCTCGAACTGCAACCTCTCCTTTTCTGTCTCGCAGTCTCGCTTTCCATCAGAAATGGCCTGACCAAGATCATCAGCGGGCTCATCTGGTTCCCGTTCTTCACCTCCTTCTTCTTCATTGTCTTCCTTTGTGGTATCAGCGTATTCAGGAAACATAGATTGGTAGTTATCATCATCATTCTCTTCTTCATCGTCGTTTTCCATCGCAACACCTATTTCTTCATGCTTGGTCCAAACTTATAGCAGGACATAAAACCATACCGAAGCAGGTGTCTCTAATAACTCTTGCGGAAGTGTGAGCCTTCTCATTCCTACATTCAACACATGGACAACACATAAAACCATCCCTCCGCTTGTTCGCCTCATCCACAAGGCCAAAAGAACACATGCCTTCTCTGAAAGCGGCAAACCATCGTTCACCATACATCCATGGATGGCTCATCTATATCATACAAATATATATCAAACGCAATCATGATGCTAAAATTAGTACCGTGCGGTCTAAACGATAAAATAGTTGCTAACCTTTTAGCACACTTAGAAACAAAGATGAGAAAACTTAAGTGTGGCTCGGACACCTCATATCATGTTTGTCTTGTGTGACATAAAGTCGCATCGCTCTAACGGGCAATTCACCGAACACCTCTAGTGCATATGAATAAAAAAACTAGCACAAACCTACCACCTCCCACGAGAAAAAAAAAACATTTGTAAGGAAAGGGGTTGTGCCATATATATAGGGTCAGACCACTAGTCCCGGTTTTAGATACAAACCAGGACTAAAGGGGGTGCCCGTAGCCCGCGGAAGGTCCCAAACCTTTAGTCCTGGTTTGTATCTCAAATCGGGACTAATAGCCACTAACGAGACTAATAGCCCCTAATGAGCCGGGACCTATAGTGTCATACGCCCTGGGTGGCTCGGGGCCGTCCGGTCCGGACCATTAGTCTCGGCCCCAGCCACAGCCGGGACTAATGGCCCGGACGAAAGGGTCGTTTTCTACTAGTGCGAGTTAAGCCTTGTCAATTTTACTTGGATTGACCCGGTCCTTATTCAGTCGGCATTCATATCGCTCGGCTGGGTCATCCCTTCGACCGGGCAAATATCTCGGTGGGCCTTGACCCTTTACCTTAGCTTGACCCTACCTAGGTCATCCCCCAACACACGAGGCTCCATGGCCAGGGGAAGACCAGGTATTTACTTGCGGCGAGTAGAACTCGAGCGGGGCGTGGATGGGAGTGACGAACAGAGCCCTTGGCACCGGTGGAGTTTGGGGATAGGGGTGGTACTAGCAATTGCTGCGACCGTGCGTCGAGCTATGGCGGCGGAACAAAATCCCGATCATCGTGGGCGGCGGACCTGCCCGCGGTCGGTACTGCCTCAATGTACAATGCGTGTGGAAGAAACAAGTGCCGGAGTCGTGGTTGAGGTGCAGCATGGCAGTCCGTCCGACGCCACCGTAGGACGAAGCCGCCGAAGCGCCCACGATGGCTGCTCTGACCGCCGGTGGGGTAGGAGCTTCTCGGGTCTGGGTGCTAGGAGCGGATGGGAGAGAGAGCCGACCTCACGTGTGTCATACACGACCCCACCCGTCAATGTTTGGGGGAGTAGCTGCTCCGGGATTTTTGCATATTTGCCATTTGCATATCTGCCAAACTTTTTCTTTGAAATTTGCATATTTGCGACATGACCACCACATGTTAGTGACACACAAAATGGCAAATATGCAAGTTGCAATCTAAAACGTGGCAAATATGCAAATTCCCCCTCCAGCCCCACATCACGGCCCCATCGGTTATTGACTTGGACGGCCCCACATGATGGCGCCATCGTTCATTGGCTTCGATGACCCCATAGGACGAACCTTTTCTTTGAAATTTATATATTTGCCACATGACCACCACATGTCAACGACACACAAAATGACAAATATGCAAGTTGCAATCTAAAACATGGCAAATATGCAAATCCCCCCCCCTCTAGACACACATCACGACCCCATCGGTCATTGACTTCGATGGCCCCACATGACGGCCCCATCGTTCATTGGCATCGATGGCCCCACAGGACGAACCTTTTCTTTTAAATTTTATTGGCCACATGACCACCACATGTCAGCGACACACAAAATGAGAAATATGCAAGTTGTAATCTAAAACGTGACAAATATGCAAATCCCCCTCCAGCCCCACATCATGGCCCCATCGGTTATTGGCTTCGACAGCCCCATCATTCAATGGCTTCGATGGCCCTACAGGACGAATCTTTTCTTTAAAATTTGCATATTTGCCATATGATCACCACATGTCAGCGACACACAAAATGACAAATATGCAAGTTGCAATCTAAAACATGGCAAATATGCAAATCCCCCTCCAATCCCACATCATGGCCCCGGTCATTGGCTTCGACGGCCTCACAAGACGGCCTCATCATTCATTGGCTTCGATGTACCCACATAACAAACTTTTTCTTTAAAATTTGTATATTTGCCATATGACCACCACATGTCAGCGATACACAAAATGACAAATATGCAAGTTACAACGTAAAACGTGGCGAATATGTAAATCCCCCCTCCAGTTCCACATAACGGCCCCATCGGTCATTGGCTTCGATGGCCCCACATAACGGCCCCATCGTTCATTGGCTTTGATGACCCTACGGAATGGCCCCATTTTTCATTGCCTGCATCGGCCACCCAATTAGAAAAAAACGGCCCACAAGGCAGCGAGAGATGGATGCGGGTCCGACGTGTATCCTGGCCCCCACCCGTCAGCACGTATCGGCCACGGCAGGATCCGCCCCAACACGGTCCCATCGGTCGGCATGTAACGGTCGAGGCCACGTAACGTAACGCTCAATGCCCGACCTGCCCCAACGAGGTCCCACCAGTAAGAATGTAACGGTCAAGCCTTTGACCTGATGGCATTCCTCCGTCTGAGCGCCCGCGAGCGCCTGTGAGGGTTTCTTAACATGGCGAGGGGGAAAGAGAGAAAAAGTTAAACGGCGGGGAAAGCTGAGTACAACTAACGAATCAGGGGCACGGAAATAGAAATCTTATTATTTATTTGATGCTTTTAAAAATATAAGACTATTTTTCATGAAACACACGACTATTTTTTACTCTTATGAACAGTTTAATCTATTTCGGACCTACGGACATCTTCCGGACCAATGAATATTTTTAAGCCAATGAACATTTTTGACAAACGGATATTTTCCAGACCATGAGATTTTTTATAGCCGATGAACAATTTTTAGCGTATATTTTTAGAAGTACTTGAACATTTTTTTTCCTCATTCGTGAGAATTTTTAGAATATTGAATATTTTTTTAAAGCAGTGAACTTTTTGAATTTACGTGAACCTTTTTGGACATTACAGAGTGTTTTCTGTGAGATGAACTTTTTTCAACCTCGTGAAAGTTTTCCAAAATTATGTGAATTTTTTTCAGAACCGTGAGATTTGTTTTAGATTGATAAATATTTCAAAAATACGTGTTTTAAATTTTTGCTAAGCAAACAATTTTATTGTTAGATGTGAAGTTATTCGCGCCCTCAAAATAATAAATTCCTATAATTATAAAATAGTTAATATATATATTATTACCTAATCTGTTTTGGGAGATAAATAAAATAATAATAACCATAATACACCATAGGCTAGTGTCTACGTATATTTGGCCTTAGCTGGACCCTCAAATGACACGTCATGCAAGGAGAGGCTCAAGGAAGCTTAGAACTCTACTTATACTTGGCCTTAGGTGGACCCTCCAACGACACGTCATGCAAGGAGAGGCTTTCAATTCAAGGAAGCTTACAACTCTTAGAGATTAGTGGCGTTGACCCGAAAACAGAGGGTGGAGGTTGGGGATAGGGGTGGTATTAGTGGCGTTGACCCGAGAAACAGAGGGTGGAGGCGGAGCTTGGTATCCAGACAGGGGCGCATCCGGCTCTCGCGCAGGGAACGCCGGGCCGCTGGTCCAGCAGCTGACCAGTGTCCATCAACTCCAGAGTCCATGAACTAACTTTATATCCACCGATCCACTAGGTCAGCGCTTCTTATCTGCTTCTTGATTCTCTCTAGGATCTTGGGCGGATATTGGTAACTTGCTTGGGTTCTTGATCTAAAAACAGGTATCAAAGAAATATTTACAATATCTGTTGCTTTATGTAAACCTTGCTTCTGAGCATGCTTCGTTTCATTGTTGTGCTCTCTGGCAACACTTAGGCAGCTCAAGCGTAAGAATCACTTGAAAAGGAGTCACACTAAGATTGGAGTTATAGGAAAGGTTCCAGGGGGATGACGTTCGTGAATACATTTTATTTCAGATTGTAACTTGTTAGCTGTCAGTCTCTCTGTTCTCTATAATGATATGGTCATATGGGTATATACTTTATGACTGTTAGTTGAGATGGAGCAGTTCAAGAAGGGATGGTCAACTGAACTTACGATTTGAAGATCCGCAGTGATATTTTGTTGGTATGCGTTTGCATGAAAGGGGTTCTTTATGTCCATTAAACAGGTGTTTGATTGTATCTAAACCATTATTTGGTGTCTTGTCGTGTGTAGGCATGGAATTCAGTTTTTAATGTGGTCAAAGAATTCTAATTGTTAAAATTCTCTAAACTGACTTGAAAAGTACACTACTAAATGTTAAGCAAAGGGCTTGGTGTTATTTTTAGGGAATAGTAAGCAATGAGTTACACTCCGAAAACTCCAGAGAAGTTGACAGTAAGTATTGGTCTTTGTGATCACGAGTAATTGTCGTAGTACAATTTCTTTCACGGAGATTTTAATTACAGTTTCTCTTACTAGGTCGGAAGTTCCATTGAACATGTTGTCATGTGTCGAGGATCATTCTGGTAACCACCGGTACAGCTAAGCGCACCAATCCTTCTAATGATTATGATAGCTGACGAATATTGGATATGGGAACTTGGTATGGTGAACAAATGATACAAGAGGAGGGTTTTTCATTCCTCGTGGTTTCCTTAGCTTGAAGTCCACTGGTTGATTTATATGAAATTTTAGTTGCTGCAATTACAAAGAAGCAGGATTCTAGATAGCTATCTCAACTAAAGCATGAGCCCTGTTAAGACTAAGGTAATAGTTTTGGGATAAGCAAATTCAGTATGCTACTGTGTTGCCTTCATATCCTTTATTATGTTGATGTGTCCCTGATAATTGTAGAAAATAGAACACAAATTTGCAAGTACATATGGAATCTTATGCAAGCAACCAGCCACTCACGGAATGTATGGCTTCTCTGGAAACAGCAGTGTAGCCTTGTTATGAGATTATTACTTCCACGGAGAGTAAGATGAGCTCTGATGACTACATTGATATTTTTTGCTACTTCGATCCCGATCTTTGTTATGGTAATGTGATATGCAGGTGTCATACTTGGTCGGAGAACTTGAAATACTGGACATTGTGGTCTGAAGTGGCCGCCTTGCTCTTTAGGTATGATGATTTTCAGGATCTGTAATTTATTTTCTCAGAATACATACTGAGTTTGAAGTTACAAATGCGTTATGGCAAGCTATGGGCTACAGACTTACGGTTATGCAGGGACTGCGTGTATGGGCTTGTCGGGATGCGAACAAAACGATCTTACCGTGGGGTCTAAAGGACCGCGAGCTACCGGTACATGGCGATGTTGACGCACGTCGTGGTAGCAATGTCATGCATGGAGCTCACGTAGGGCTTCACACTATAGGAATGGAAAGCTATGCCGACAGCCAAACGTCGGGGCCGTCGGTGTAGCCATCGTCTAGGCCAGCTCCGCCAAGCAGCCGTCGGTGTAGAATTGCCCTCGACATATCCTATGCTACGCCGACGGCTGCCCTCGGCGTAGCTATTTTTTATTTTATCTCATTAAACTTTGAAAATCATAACTAAATCATTCTAATTCAAAAAAATACAAATAATATATCAAAATTTGCAGAAAAATAAGACCTATCTATCTACACTAAAAAATTACACATTTGTGAATAAAAATTAAGTAAAACATAAAGCATTATATATAGTTTAAAACGGGCATAAAAAATTTAAAAATGATCGAAACAATGCGAAACCTTCGTGTGGTGTTATATTATGTGACATAGTTATAAGGAAAAAATATCAAACTTGGTATATTGATTATGTCTCAAAGAAACCTTCACAAAATGACCTATCTCATTCGAGGTTTCTTGGCTTTCGGGTCAAATGACCAATGTTATGGCTAGAATCAAGACATAGTTTGTGATAATGTGCTCATATTGTGCATACATGTGCATCATAGGATGGCGAACAATATTGCAGGAGGAAGCTTTCCTTTTTGTCGCACCAAAAAGCCATTTTCCATTTTCCGAGCATAAAAAACGGACGGTTTTGTGAAGGAACCACCAAATGGCTAATTCAAAATACTACCACCACATTTTACAAAAATACTAGACCACCTTATATGGACAATGTCCCAACAGAGGGATCCGAAACCTTTCCGTCCACCTTTGGTGAAAAAGACAAATTCCTGCCGAATCGGCTGGAAGTGGATCAGATATGAACTACAAGTACATGATCCGATGCTCATGTTTTTTTACAAAAATCATTTTTAGGTTCACAATATGCTATTTTATCAAAGATCAAATGCAAGTTTAGCAAGGCTCGGCCCCGAACTAAGAATCTTCATGCCCGCTGTTTGATAAAGTTTAACGATAGTTTAAAACGGGCATAAAAAATTCAAAAACGATCGAAACAATGCGAAACCTTCACGTGGTGTCATATTACGTGACATAATTATAAGTAAAAATATCAAACTTGATATATTGATTATGTCTCAAAAACCCTTCACAAAATGACCTATCTCATTCAAGGTTTCTTGGCTTTCGGGTCAAATAACCAATGTTATGGCTATAATCAAGACATAGTTTGTGATAATGTGTCCATATTGTGCATACACATGCATCATGGTATTGCGAACAATGTTGCAGGAGGAAGTTTTCCTTTTCGTCGCACCGAAAAGCCATTTTCCATTTTCCGAGCACAAAAAACGGACGGTTTTGTGAAGCAACCACCAAATAGCTAATTCAAAATGCTACCACCATATTTTAAAAAAATACTATACCACCTTATATGGACAATGTCCCAACAGGGGAATCCGAAACCTTTCCGTCCACCTCTGGTAAAAAAGACAAATTTCTGTCGAGTCGGCAGGAAGTGGGTCAGATATGAGCTACAGGTACATGATTCGATACTCATGTTTTTTTACAAAAATCATTTTTAGGTTCACAATATGCTATTTTATCAAATATTTAATGCAAGTTTTCCTTTTCATCGCACCAAAAAGCCATTTTTCATTATCCGAGCGCAAAAAGGAAATTTTCTAAAGCAACCACCAAATAGCTAATTTAAAAACGAAGGGTTTGTGATTAGTTGATATGGATATCATATTTGGATTTCTCTCATTTTTCTGATCAATTTAGACATATTATTTGTTAAATTTTGATTTACAGATTTAAAGATATTAATTATTCCATATTAAATAGAAAATATAAAAAAGTAAAATTATTATATTTTTGTTTGAATTTAATAATATTTTTACTTATTCATTAATGTTTACTTAAATAATTGTTTGTAATTTTAAAAAATACAAACATGTGACATGATGATATAAGAGTTAATAGGGTTGATATCATAGTATTGACAACAATGTATGAATTACTTTGCGGAAATAGATTATGAAGGAACGAGGAAGTTAAACGTGCTGGAACTGGAATAGTAGTAGGATGGGTGATCGGCCGGAAAGTTTGACCAAGACTGCAATTTAATTAAATATTAAATTTAATTAGTGTTAAAAATGTTCAACGTGATAGATTAACAAGTCAAACAATTCAAAGATTAAAAAATTGAGAAAAAAATAAAAAAAATTTAAAATGTTTTTACGACATGCCGACGGCCGTTACGCCGAGGACATTAGCATACGTCGATGGCCTCTATGTGATCCGCCGATGGAGGCCTTTGCCGAGGAGGCTACGTCGAGAGAATTTTGGCCTACGCTGACGGCTTTTTGTCCTCGGCGTAGCGCGCGCGTCCTATAGTGTCATCTTAGCGTGACGGCGTCAGCGCCGGGCCTCTCCACCGCCTCCTCTCGTTCCCTGAGAGCATCTCCACTGTTTGGCCGAATCCAGGCCGAAAATCGGTCTGTTTTTCGGCCAGACGGAACTAGTTTTCGGCCTAGGTACGCCTACTTTCCCACTCGCGTACCCAGGCCGAGTTTCCAAGTTCGGCTAAAATTCATTAAAGATGGGCGAATTTCATTAAGTTGGGCGAATATATGCGGATTACATCAAATTTAAACTAAACTAATACATAGTAAACTTAAAAAAGGCCGTCGTCGGTGCCTTCGCCGTCCTACATGCCGAAGTTGCTGTAGAACGCCGTGTAGCCGGGGTCGGCATGGCCGTCATCCTCGTCGCCGTCGTCGCTCAGCGGCTGGTTCTGGCGGGAGCTCCCCTGGCTAGGGTCGCTACACCTCCAGGGCTGGTAGGACGGGCCTTCGTCCTCGTCGTCGTTCAGGACGTAGAGTGGGGCGCCCTGGTAGGCGAGCTCACGCCCAGACAACGCCCGACGTCGGGCGGCCTGCTCCTCGGCGTGCTGCTGCAGGCCGAGGATGCGCTGCCGCTCCGCCTTCTCCCAGTCCATCCTGGACCACGCCAGGATGTCCGGCGATGATGGCTCCACATGCGGCGGTTGCGGCGCCGTGTCGTGGAGCGACTGCTCCAGCGCCATCTTCAAGGCGGCGTCTTCGGCCGGCGCCGAGTCTTCTGTCTTGGGGCGGCGGAGACGCAGGTGGCCGGTTGGCGTTGTCCGCGGCTCGCCGATGACGATGCTGCGCGACGCGTTCGCGGTGGCGAGCGCACAGGCGAGACCGCCTCGCGCTTGACTGTCGTCGGCGTGCGCAGCGGCGCCGAGCCAGAGGAGTGGGACGCCGACGCGGAGGAGGACGAGCTCATGCTCGCCATCCTCCTCGGCGTCCAGTTCGCCGGAGGCCGCCGACCCGACCTGGCTGCCGGCATCGATGTGCACGGAAAGCTGAGCCACGACATGTTCCTGCGGTTGATGTGCTCCATCACCGTCGCGAGCGTTCGGCCTGGCGCGCTCCACCAATGCCGGCGACCAGCCGAGTTGTTGCGCTTCGGCGACGACTCGTTGGGCGGCCCCTCGTGGCGGTCGAGCTCCTGTTCGCGCCAGTCGGCGAAGAACTGCTCCCAGTACAGGAGGTTGTCGGCGCTCTCGGCTTCAGAAGGGTCGTCCATGCCGCTGATGTACTCTTGCACATCGTACGGCAGCTCGTCGGGCGTCGGCGCCGGCGGGATAGGGATGCCGCCGGCGCTCAGCTTCCACCCTGGAGGCATCCGTGTGTCCGGCGACGCCATATAGCCGGCGTCGTACAGCATGCGCGCCTCCCAGGCCTGGAGGGTGCGCCAGCCAAAGCCGTTCGCCGCAGCGCCATCGCTGGGGTACCGTTCGGCCATGGCTGGGAAGGGGAAACGGGGAGTGGCTTCGTCGGAGTTTGGGCTTATGGGTAGGGGAGCTGTGAGAGAGTGTGAAGATCTCCGGCGAGGGTACGGCTTATAAAGGCCGAGATGGACGGCGAGGGCGAGAAAAGGGAAAATGACGGGAAGTTAGTGTCCGCCGGTCCGTCGCGGGAGCCGAGGCGGCGACGGTGACGCCGTAAATCGGCGACGCGTGGCCGACGCAATGAGCAGTTAATGTCCGGCGGTCGCCGCGTGGTTCCGATGATGACGACGACTCGGCTTCCGTCACTGACTCGGCGGGTCCACGCGCCGCTTTGGTTTTTTTCGCCGAATTCGCTGAGTCCGGCGTTCCCAGGGCATACCCAGAAACCTCGGTTCGGCCTGGGTACTCCGGACTAAAATTGGCCAAATCCGGCTGATAACAGGTCCTTGATACGCGACTGGGCCAATTTTCGGTGTCCGGTCCGAAATTCGGCGTTCGAATCGGTCTCCTAGGTAGGTGGAGATGCTCTGAGGACGTGGTGATCACGTAAGGTCATCGTAGCCGCCGTGCCGAAATCCCTGGTTCCCGTCGAGGATGAGCGTAGAGCCGCCTCTAGGTGATCTCTAAGTGCTAATTCCCTCGCTCGCGATTTCGATCGTAAGTTTGGACTATGCGACAATCGATCGCTTCCATCTAAAGAAGATATTTTTAACCCCCTCCGAAGAATATAGAGGCCACATGCCTTCTCTGCCATAGGATTGGGGTTCCAAAAATTCCTGGCCGTCCGTCTTAGTGTCTATGAGGGACAGTGCTCCTGCTCGCACTCACTCAGGCTAGCTACCACCCATGACGGTGGGGGCCTGCGTTTCGCAGGTCCCGCTGGTCAGCGACTGCTGGTACGTGGCCGTCTGTGCACACTCGCTTGGTGTCCACTACGCGGTGGTTTCGCCCGTGAATGTGTGCTGCGAACGGGGGCAGTAGTGTCATTCCCGGGAGTGACGACATGGTCGCTCGGCCGCTCGCTTTTCTCTCCCTTGCTCTTCCTCGCTCTCTCTTGACGCTCCCGCATCCCCTCCTCAAACCCTATCCACCGCCAGTCCATCTCCTCCCGTATCTCTCCCTCGTCGCCGGCCTGTTGGAGGAGCACGGGATGGGCACCGCATGCACCCTAGCAGCGACGGCCTCTCTCCCGACCACGAGCCCGAACACGGCGTCGTGCGGAGCGTCCAGGAGGGCCTCATGGTGTCTGGGCAAGTCTGCCTCGTGGGTGGCGGCCTGGACCATGCGGGGCCACGCAGAGGGGGTCTAGCCGGGGACCGAGCAGGGCGGCGTCGACCAAGGCAGGCCGGCATCGGGAGGAGGCGGCATCGGCTTGTGGCCATGGGGTCCGTCTCGGGCAGCAGCAGGCAGGCCAGCATCGGGAGGAGGCGGCAGTGGTGCGTGAGCGGCATCGGCTTGTGGCCATGGGGTCCGTCTCGGGCAGCAGCAGGCAGGGATCTAAACCGTAGGAGCGGGTCCTGCCGCTGCCGATGTCAGGTTACCTTCGCCCTTTGCCTCCTTGCAGCGGGCACACAGAAAGGTCTCTCTCCCTCTCCTTATCTCATCTCTCTCTCTCTCTCTCTCTCTCTCTCTCTCTCTCTCTCTCTCTCTCTCTCTCTCTCTCTCTCTCTCTCTCTCTCTCTCCATCCATATCTCTCTGGTTTTGATATTCTTCAGCCGCCCTCCTCCGGCTTCGGGAGCAGGTGCCGACGTCGAGCATGACCCAGGCATGGATCGTCGCTGTGTCGGGCTTGCAGGCAGGCGAGTGGAGTTCGCGGGGCCGGGCCTGCTGGGAGGTGCTCCTCCCAACCACGAGCGCCCAACCATGGTGGCTGTTTGAGGTACTCAATTGAGTGGTGCATTTTCCACTTGCCCCGTGTGCTGTGCTAGTGTTTATATCATTTGTTGTTGCTTAGTCATTCAGATCTATGAAACCCTACTTCTTCCTTGACCAAAACTGAGTCGTGTTGATGGATCCTTCATGGCCACTGATGGTAAGGGTGCCACTAGTGTGGTGATTTGCAACAGCCTGGGCAAAACAATCGCCGCAGAGGGTCCGATTTTGGAAAAATGCAACAGCCTAGAAGAAGCTGAAGCCATGGCCCTCCTTCACGGTGCTCAATTAGCAAAATAACTGACAACGGCACCGATTATCTTTGAATCAGATTGTACTTCCGTTGTTCAGATAGCCCAGAATGCTGACGACTCACTCTCGCATCTGAGAGGAATTTTTCATGAATTCAGTATTTGTGCTTCTTCTTTAATTACCTGGAAGTGTTTTTTCGCTAGAAGAGATCAAGACAAAGCTGCTCATGCTTGTGCTGCTTGCGTGTGGCTGCTAGGTGTAGGACAAGTCTGGAACGATGAGTTCTCAGAATAATTAAATAGAGCGATTTCCTCTGATTGTATTGACCTGCACGATATCTGAATGAAATCTCTTTTTTAGCCTAAAAAATTGAGTCGTGTTGGACTTAAGATTGAGCGTGTAATAGATTATTATGCTAAAACTATCGTAGTTGTCCTGTATTCGCTGTTCATATTGCTTATTTCTATCATCTGTATGTACTTTTTTCATGAATCAGTAGTGCTTGTTTACCTTGGAACATTTGTTAGTACTGACTGTATTTAGGAGTATCAATCTTTCTGTCTAAGCCTTATTAAAAATGTATGTTGCTTATTGTTCTATTCTTTCACTATATAAATATTGGTGTTAGTTGTTTAGGTGAACCTGCTGAGCCCGGGTGCTTGAGTCTATGAATTTAGATTAATTTTCCTCTTGAAAAAGCATTATGCATTGATATTTCTCTATGTCTATTTTTTGGTACACTGTTTACAATGTTACCCAGTTATAGTGTTTTTTACAGAATATTCAGATATTATTATATGCTTCCTTGTTTTCTTGGGTTCCGAAACAAACTGGAATTCTTTGTTCTGATCTTTCTTCTTTCATTATATAGGACCATGGTTCAATTCTTGTTTCAATGCAACGGAATACAATGTTAATGGAGTGCATTCCAATCTTAGCTCTGCGTAGGGGTCATCGCAACCAGTGTGTATGTGTCCGGGCATCTCGGCTATGGCATTACCATGGCGGCCTTGAGACCGGTGAAGTGAAAGACATACACATGCTTATCATAGATGAACCTATCAAAAAATGGTATCTTTTCCTTGAATCTATTAATATTTATGTAGATGGGCAAAACATATGTCATTATTTGTTATTGGCATGTCCATGCATTATATTTGCTGAAATGGCTATATACAGTTCCTTCTGTTGTAGCATAGTTGATGTTTTCTTGTTTCGCTGCAGAGAGTAATTAGGGACCACTAGGAGAAGCGCGAGTGAACAGGTTAAGATAGCTCAGATAATATGAATTCTGTAACATTCTTTATTTACGGCTTCTCTGAAGAGTCGGCATTATCTGCTAAATAAAGTCGCGGCAATGCATGGATATACAAAAGAGGTATGTTCTGCTTTTGGTTGCGAGCCTTCTCTTATATGTGGTTTGGTATGAAATTTCTTCTATGATATAGAGATACTCACAGGTGTCATTGGGAGCATCGATGTTATTTCGTGTGTGTCATTTCTTCTATGATATACCGATCTATCTGTTTTCAGTTTGTACCACATATATTGCACAATATATAACTTACGATGAAATTTGATAGGTCTGGACTTGCCGCTTTCGTAGTCATATAGGTCTGATGCATCATTTTGTCACTGATTTTCCTGAAATTTTCCTTACACATTTCCTGAAATTTTCTCTGTACTTTTCCCCACCGAATGTCATGCTGTTGTAGAGCTTGAATCAATGTCCACGGGGAAGGTAGAACGAGTGGCAACTGCTCCTGTATTTGGGGCTTGATGTGTTCTCCCATATATGATCTGCTTTGCCTCTATAAAGGGATGTCACCACTTCCTCACAGAGCTCATGTGTGCACATTCTCTAGATTGGTATTTTTTAGATCACTAGGTGTTCGATGAATTGTCTAGGTATCCAACTAAACAATTGTCTACGTGCTGTTTCTTTTCATGTAGGCCACAACTAATACAGTAAAGAAAGCCTCTTTCAAAGCAGGAATCTATTGCCAAGATATATCCAACCAGGTAGAAAAAGGTCAGTACTAATTATTCCACAAATAGTATCTCTATATAGTTCTTGCACACCACTCGTGCCTTTCCCAAACAGGCTGATATTGCCAGTGGATCCAGTACCTCTGAACTGTCAATCTACCAATGGATGCAATAAGAAATAGGCTATATGTTCATTTTTATGGCTATAAAAAGAACCTACTACTGGTGAGTTAATACAGCTTCATTTCTCTTCCTCACATTAATAACTTAGAATTCTTTGGATTTTGGTAAATAATTTTGAATGGTAGAGTGTAGTGCTTTACAGCTTAACTCTTGTGTATCACTCCATAATCGCCCTTTTCACTTTACCTTGGTAGTAGTTTTGCTGTTCTGTTTTTGTACAGTCTGCTATCAAGAAGTACGAGAAAACATGATACTAATTTTGATGATGAAGGTGATTTCACAACAAATATCCAGATATAGTCTTGATCTTTGGCTGACGTTGTACAGTTTGAGATAGTCCTTCTAAATCACTTTACTGAATCCTGACATTACTTTGCCTTCTCTATAAACTGGCTCCAAACTGCAAGAGAAAAACGGACGAAGCAGCCTCTTACTCTTTCTACAGTCTTAACAAATAGAGTTCAATTATCACATGTGGCTTTGGGCTCAGATGCTAGTGTTTATTTTGTTTCTTCGGTTAATTTTTTGTTCAAAGTGGCTTTATATGTTTGTTGACAGTGGCCATCCTAAAGTTGCTTTAGATTTTCCAAAAGCAGTAGCTCTATTTTATATCTAAATTTCTTGTGATTTCACATGAAATACTTAAATCTCATTCAAGTTCTCTAAGAGCTTACACGCAAATATCGACTCTCTTGCCGTTGTACAGTTGGGATATTTCTCTAGATGAGACTTATAAAGAACATGTACTGCGGAATCACTTAAGAGAAAAGTAAGCTACACATTTCGACATGTAGTTTCTGAAGAACCTGTATAACTGAAAATAATTTGGTTTTGCCCCAGTTTCTGTGATTTTATATGATCCCGCCTTCAACTATACAATATAGCTTAGTGGCAAACAAATAAGCCGACTTTGTATGCTTGATTGCCATGCAGCCAGCTTGGTGGCTAACAAATAAGTTCATGTATTTATTGTTTGTGTTACTGTTTTATGGATGCTCGTAGAGGCAACTTCTCGGAGTGTGTTAGCCTTGAACACAATAAAAAATGGTTTGATATCTGTTAAAAAATAGGGTTGATAGTTTTAGAATTAGATTAGTGCACACTTCAGATTGCGAGAATGGTTCATTGTGCCATTAAGCTAAGATATTTGTCACCGGTTGTTAAGATTTCCCTTATTGAGATTATGAAGGCAGTGTATGAATTTTGTGAATGCTTTCCCATGTATTTACCTGTTTGAAAGATTGCAAGTGCAGATCTCATACTTAACTGTAATTGATTTTACTAGATGCCCAATTTTGTTATCTCTAGGCCAGGAACCATCTTGCCTTGATTTGTGTTGTTGCATCACTTCCGCATTGAGGTAAACCCTCTGGTTCCGATTGTGTTTGTTCGAGTGATGCTAACAGTTTTTTATCAGCTTATAATCCATGTTTTCTATTCATTGATTATTGTACCATATACTAGAGTTCTTTCTCGTTTTCTTTCATACAATGTAGGGCACAATGTAAACATGTTCGGCTTCTTAATCGACCTCTTCACTGGAACCTTTAGATTGAAGAGAATGTCTGGCTACTTTCTAATTTTTTTAGTTAAGCAGAAGGTCTACCTACTTTCTGGTGGAGACTAATTATTCCAATAAGATAACTAGGATACTCCTCTTTGGGATCCGAAGGGTGTGTGTCCCTCCTAGAAGCATTCATGTGTTTGCTCCGTGTGATTCAGCTAGGATTTTTTTGGGTTCCTAATTCACAGGTTATAGTAATGTTGCTTTACCTATTAGAGTGCAAGAATTTGGACTTATAAGTCATTATTGATGAATTCTCAGTTATTTAGAGTTGAATTTAAGGATCTACAAGCAGTACTTGAATCTCTTATTTTGTAGGTTTGTTCCACTCTAGCCTCATGTGTTAGTTTGATATATGGTTTATCTACAAGCAGTACTTGAATCTCTTATTTTGTAGGTTTGTTCCACTCTAGCCTCATGTGTTAGTTTGATATATGGTTTTGATTTCTACATACTTGAATAATTTGAGTTTATTTCCATTGTTTCAAGTTTTAACCCTAAACAATCAGTGGCAAAGCTAACAAGACAAGTGCTTTCAGGAGAACACACGTCCGGTTCAGATTTGGCACGAAGTCCTTGCCTGGCTCAGGATCCCTGTCAGACCCCCGACACCCAAGCCATGTTTTTTGACCGGTGGCGGCGTGCCCAAGCCGCGTGTTAAGGTTAAGTGAGCCCGCCACTTTTGTCTCCTGGTCATGTATTAGTAGGAGGTAAATAATTCATTGAGCGTCACAATTTAAGACTCCATTCCTTAGTCTGTGAAGTATAATTGTCTCGGGCTTGCGGGAGATAATTTTCTTGGGCCCTTTGTAGACGTCATATCAGGTGAGCCTTTCACTAAATAGTGATGACATAGGGTTTGCTCTCTCCATGCTCTAGAGCGAACCAGAAGGAGCGGCGGCTTCCCAAGCCGACTGTACTCGCGATGAATCTATATGTTAATTGTGGTTGATGTTGTAATTGGGCCCTTGTCAAACACAATTCTATAGTATTGTGTTATATATTCCATCATTGTTTTCATGTAAGCAATGTTTATTACATGTGTATGAACTATGTACAATCCAATATTCATGAACACTTACAATCTAGATGAACTGATATGTAAGCTTCTATTTTATTTCATCAATACTCATTATGTTTAGTAATAGTGGGATTTCCATCTGCGTTTTCAATATCGATGTGTTCCTCTCTCATACCATGTTCTATTAATGTATTGTAAAGTATTAAAGTGCGATTAGATTGAGCACCTTTTTTGAAATACATTTGAATGGTTTCATCGATTGTTCATATCGGTTTGCCCGCCATAGGCGGGCAAAGCGCGTGGCAAGCCCCGCGTCCCTACCTAGTATTCAAATACTCTGAGAAGAAAGGAAGAGGAATCGGTCTGGTCTGGGTCTGGATACTTTGTTTGGATCGATCACGATCTTGCTCAGCTATCGATGGAAGGAACTACACGGACACGATTCGGTTCCATAGTTTAGGCCAGAAAGAATCTAAATACTTTTACCCGCAAAAAAAAAAAAAATCTGGATACTTTGTTTGGATCGATCACGATCTTGCTCAGCTATCGATGGAAGGAACTACACGGACACGATTCGGTTCCATAGTTTAGGCCAGAAAGAACCGTCCTCGCGCTCGGTTAGGCTGGACGAGCGACGTGATAAAACCAAGCACGTGACGGACAAAACCAACAATCACTATGGAGGAAACACATAGACGTACGGACGAAAGTGCAAAGTTACGAAGAGAGAAACCTTAGCCACGGTCAACAAACTTAGACTCAACAAATAAAATATTGGACATATTTCTTAGTTATAGTTCATATATAAGTGGTTGTTACAACGGCAACACTCGTTAGTAGAAAATGGGCCTTTCGTTCGGACCTTTAGTCCCGGTTATGGCTGGGGCCAGGACTAATGGTCCGGATTCAACGGCCCGAAGCGGCGCATACCATTAGTCCCGGCCGGTTGAGGCCATTAGTCCAGGTTTGAGATACAAAGCAGTACTAATGGGCTTGGTGCCTGCAGGGCGAGCCTGCCGCGCGCTGCAGACACCCCTTTTAGTCCCGATTTGTATCTAAAACAGGTACTAATGGGCTAACTCTATATATATGGCACAACCTTTCCCCACACAACTGTTTTTTCTGGTGGGAGGTGGTATAGGTTTGTACTAGTTTTTTTTCTTTATATGCACTAAAGGTGTTCTGTGAAATACTCGGTAGAGCGACGATGCGACTTTAGGTTATATAAGACAAACATGATATGAGGTGTCCGAGCCATACTTAAGTTTTCTCATCTTTGTTTCCAGTGTCCTAAAAGGTTAGCAACTATTTTCTCGTTTAGACCGCGCGATACTAATTTTAGCATCGTGATTGCGTTTGAATATAGTTGTACGATACAGATGAGCCTTCCATGGATGTACGGTGACCGACGCTTTGCCTCTTTCAGAGAAGGCGTGCGTTCTTTTCACCTTGTGGCTGAGGCGAACAAGCGGCAGGATGGTTTTATGTGTTGTCCATATGTTGAATGTAGGAATGGGAAGGCTCACACTTTCGCAAGAGTCATTCAGAGCCACCTGCATTGATCCGGTTTTATGTTCGGCTATAATGTTTGGACCAAGCACGGAGAAAAAGAGGTTATGATGGAAGACAACGATGAAGAAAAGAACGACTACCGATCTATGTTTCCTGAATACGTTGATACCGCAATGGAAGACAATGAAGAAGAAGGTAAAGAACGAGAACCAGATGAGCCCGCTGATGATCTTGGTCGGGTCATTTCTGATGCAAAGCGAGACTGCGGCACAAAAAAGGAGAGGGTATAGTTTGAGCAGATGTTACAGGACCATAACAAATTTTTGTACCCAACTTGTGAAGATTGCCAGAAGAAGCTGGGTAGCATACTGGAATTGCTGAAGTGGAAGGCAGAGATCGGTGTGATTGACTCAGGATTCAAAAAGTTGTTGCTACTAATGAAGAAGTTGCTTTCAAGAAATAACGAGTTGCTCGTCAGTATGTACAAAGCAAAGAAGCTCGTCTGTCCTCTAGGATTAGATGTGCAAAATATACATGTGTGCCGTACTGCATCCTCTACCGCGGTGAGAAGTACGAGAATATGGATAAATGCCTGATATGCACTGCATTGCGGTATAAGATCAGAAAAGATGACCTTGGTGATGTTAATGGCGATCCACCTAGGAAGAGGGTTCCTGCCAAGGTGATGTGGTATGCTCCTATAATACCATGGTTGAAACATTTGTTCAGAAACAAAGAGCATGCCAAGTTGTTGCGATGGCACATGGAAGATCATAAAAAAGACGGGATGTTGATGCATCCCGCTGATTGTCGGCAGTGGATAAAAATAGAGAGAGACTTCCTAGACTTTGCTGGTGACGCAAGAAACTTATGATTTGGTCTAGGTACAGATGACATGAATCCTTTTGGGGAGAAGAGCTGCAGTCACAACACATGGTCCGTGATTCTATGTATCTACAACCTTCCTCCTTGGTTATGCATGAAGTGGAAGTTCATTATGATGCCGATGCTCATCCAAGACCCGAAGCAACCCGACAATGACATTAATTTGTACCTAAGGCCATTTGTTGATAAACTTTTACAGTTATGGGACAAACCAGGTGTACGTGTGTGGGATGAGCACAAACAGGAGCCATTTGACCTACGAGCATTGCTGTTCGTAACCATCAATGATTGGTATTCTCTTAGTAACATCTTAGGATAGACGAACAAGGAATACAATGCATGCACACACTGTTAGATGATACAAAAAGTATTTATCTGAAAAAATGTAGGAAGAATGTGTACCCATACAATCATCGTTTTCTTCCGCCTAGACATCCCTTAATGAATAAAATCAAGCATTTCGATGGCAAGGCAGACACCCGGACGAAACCTGTCCCCGTACTAGTGCTGATATATTTGGTATGGTCAAGAATTTAAATGTAATATTTGGAAGGGGTCCTGGAGGAAAACTTGTTCCGAAAGACGCCGACGGACACGCACCCATCAAAGAATCTTTGCGTGAATATTCTGGCTTCATGGGCTTGTATGAGAAGTCAAAAGATACCTCAAAAGCACTGGAGGACCAACAACGTCATAAAGGACGAGACGACAAGCATCCAGGACAGTTTCAAGGGCCTGCTAGCTACGCTCTTACCAAGGAAGAGAAGAAAATCTTTTTTGAAGTAACTTTTCAGTATCAAGATCCCGTCTGGCTTCTCGTCTAATATAAAGAAAATAGTAAATATGAAAGAGAAAAAATTCCAAAACCTAAAGTCTCATGACTACCATGTTCTTATGACACAATTGCTTTCGCTTGCATTGAGGGGAATTCTACTGAAAAATGTTTGACTAGCCATTGTGAAGGTATGCGCATTCCTCAATGCAATTTCTCAGAAAGTAATCGATCCATAAAGTCTATCAGGGTTATAGATTGATATGGTCCAATGTCTGGTCAGCTTCGAGTTGTTGTACGCTCCATCCTTCTTCAATATTATGACGCAGCTCCTAGTTCACCTAGTCGAAGAGATTATAATTCTCGGTCCCGTATTTCTACACAATATGTTACCCTTCAAGAGGTTCATGGGAGTCTTATAGAAATAATTCTATGGCTTAAGCCCGGTGCTGACCCAGCTTGGTGAGGCCACTCCCGACGCATGCATTTACAACCGTTGGATCTTAGGACCAGAGTCGTCACCATCGTAGATTGGGGCTGCTAAGCTAGATTTTTTTACCATTAGGGAGGCATATCCCGATAGGCAGATGGGCCCTATGCACGTGCCCTGGCCCTTGAGACAGCGAACAAGTACTCCTCACGCTGGAAAAACACTGTGCCTGGATCTTCTCTCTCCTTCCCACCCGATCCTCTCATGCTTCCTCTCTCTCCCCCAAGCACGCCGTGCACCAAATCAAGCGAGCCACCGCCTCCCGCCTCGATTGGAACCGCTGGTGTCCAATTCGCCGCCTCTCACAACGGTTCACGGCACAATCTGTTCGGTTCCGATGTCCTCAGGTCCAGGGAACGGTGCAGGCTGAGCGGCGGCTTCACCCCTATGCCTGTGAAGCGGAAGACGGTCGTTTCTGCTCGGTTCCGGATGCTCGGATGTGATGCTGACATGGGAGGATGAGGTGGAGCTTGGCTCTGGCCAGTTTGAGTGGAGTCCGGTCCTCCCTGTGTCCTTGTTGTCGTTGTCCTTTGTCTGCAAAACTTCTCACTAGTATGTTCATAACCATGCTAGGTAATCCTTAATGCTAGGCCAGAAGGAAGCATCTCCAAGGGCTATAGAACAGAGAAGGTCATTTAGTTTTGTGTTGACTTTCTTCTTGACCTTAAGCCGATTGGTGTTCCTGAATCTCGGTATGAGGGGAGTGTTGGGGATATACTTTCCGGGTATACCCACAGGACTCGCTGACTAGGATGGCCCACCAACGGGTTAGAGATTTGCTCCACGGGCGGCCTAGTCAGAGAAAGAGGATGAGCCAGTTCCGGCTACGACAAGGCCCAGACGAGTTACCGACTTAGGCCTGTAGTATTACTTGTAGTCCAAGCTGTATCTAGTTATCGACTCTGTAACGTAGCTGGACAGGTCTCTCCTGTAACCATAGGTCCCGGTGACTATAGAAAACGACCCTATGGGAGCCTTTAGGACACAACCAATCTTAATACCACAATCACAACTCGCACAGGCGAACCTCTCTTGTAATCCGCTATAACATCCGGCTTACGGCGATATATTACTGGGTTTCTAGTAGGAGTAGGATCCGATAACCGTAGTCGGATCTGAACCTGGGTAAACTTGTGCTCACCGCTCCTGGAACATCCTACGTCTCACACCCCATCTTTCCAACGCCACTAGGACCCCCTATGGCGTATTTGTCGACAATCCGATGACAGGGAGGCTGACTGGAAAAGGAACACTAGGAAGGAAAGCAACAATATGTAGGGACGGGGATTCTTAAAGTAAAGCACACTACACAATTCTACAAAATTCCACCTTGGTGGCTCTGTATATCGAGAAACACAAAATATTCTATGCTCCGAAAACCCGAGGAAGCCTGACTCCTGGATCAAAGTGGAACACGAGGATACTTTTAGCAGTTGGTTGCAGACACATCTCATGAATAACACCACTGTTGGAGATCAGTTGTACTTGTTTACTAGGTTACCATCTTCGTCTATATGTACTTTCCAAGGTACAAGATAAATGGTAATACGTTTTACACGATCTTCCAAGATAAATAGAGCACCAACCAAAACAATGGCGTACGCTTTGATGCAATAGATGACAATGGGCAGAAAGACACATATTATGGGTACATAGAGGAGATATGGGAACTTGAGTATGGACCTACTTTTAAGGTCCCTTTGTTTCGGTGCAAATGGGTCAAGATGACGAGAGGCGGGGTACATGTAGATGAAAAGTATGGCATGAAAATAGTGGAGCTCACCAATCTTGTGTATATGGACGAACCATTCGTCCAAGCCAATGATGTGGCTCAGGTTTTCTATGTGAACGACATGTCTACCAAACCGAGAAAAAGAAATCAGCAAAAGAATACATCGTCCGATGAGCCAAAACACCACATATTTCTTTCAGGGAAAAGAAACATCGTGGGAGTGGATGACAAGACAGATATTTCAGAAGATTATAATAAGTTTCATGAAATCCCGCCCTTCAAAGTGAAAATTGACCCAAGCCTCCTATTAAATGATGAAGATTCTCCATGGCTACGACGCAGAATAAAACCATAACACTATATATTGATGTTGGTGATCTATGTAATATATTAAACCTTTTATGTAATATCATATTGTGAATCATATTGCGAGTCAAACATTTTACTAAGATCCACATGCATGCAACATTGGTCATTTTGACCGAAAGCCATGAAAACTAATACATCTTGCTCAATCAAACTGGATGACGACTCCCGGTGCCTGAGCCGTGGGAGGTGAAAACCCAAAGAGACGGAACCATCATAGGAGCATAGCTCAGGTGAGATCCCTGAAGAAACTGTCCGGTATCATCGACCCTGATGTCCAACGCAACCATATAGCGATGGATGTGCTCGTCCTCCTCCCTGACACGACGCCGTACCACCTCCTTGGTGGCCGACTCCCTCTGCACCCTTCCTGGACCAGGTGACCTCCACCAAAGAAGCTCTGGGTTGACGACGACACCCGAATTCCTCACCAATATATGCGTCCCGGAAGGTAGCACCATCCAGTGCCAGCCCAGCGGAGCCCAGTCTCGGACATGCCCAGTGGAGCCCAGTACTCCATTGTTGTCGTCGAGTCGACTACGAGGATGTGGGATGGGCATCCTAAAGTAGGCGGTGAGGAATGTGTGTATGTGTGGGTGGCCATGAAAGTCGGCCTCTAAATAGAGGGAAAGGGTGGGAAAACATGGCGGCAAATATCTTTAGTCCCGGACTTAAGGGAAAACATGGCGGGAAAGGTTCATCTTTAGTGAAGGGATTGCGGCGGGCTGGGGCAGGCAGCACTAATGATAGGGGTGTGTGTCGACATTATTTTGTGAGTGTCGACACTATGTCGGGCTGCTTGTACCTTGTCCGGCATGGTGTCGCCAACTGGGACTAAAGATGAACCTTTAGTCTTGGTTGGAGACACCAACCGGGACAAAACATGAGTCCCAGGTGGCATCACTAATGATAGAGGTGAGTGTCGACACTATGTTGTGAGTGTCGACACTATGTCGTGCTGCTTGTACTATAAATAGGCATCCTTGTGAGTCCTCAGGCATCTCCAAGATGGTTTGCGAGAGCAGGGACACCACTACGGCCAACTTGAGTGAGATGCCGGAGGAGCCTAGTCCTCCGGCATCTCGCTTAAGTTGGACATAGAGTGTCAACTCCTGGATTTTTAATCCCAGATGCCCGTTATGCCATACATCGCAATCCCAGAATTACCATTTTTGTGACATAACAGATTGGTACCATAGTTCATCATCCATTACAAACCATAATAAGAGTCTTACAAATAAAGGATCTCATGATCCAGTCTTAATACAATCAACGCAGCGGAATAATATAATAAGGGTAGCGTGGTCGAAGCTTCATCTTTAGGGTCACAGGCAATGCTGACGATGGGAGATGATCCTAGTTGTCATAGACTTCCTGATGTCCATCATCCTGGTAGTCCTCCTCATAGTCTAGCCATAGGAATAGCCAGGGACAAAGCCATGAGTACTCTTTAAGTACTCGTAAACTATCACTAACAAGTAAAGTGGTTCCATTAGGAATCCTAAGCTCTAGGTTGTTTTGCAAAAAGCCAGATTTATCTCTAACTGAGTTTAGAAGTAAAGAAAACTAGTTTAATGTTCTACAAAGTTAGGACCCGGGATCAGGGCTAGACAAATACCAGATCCTCATCTGATATAAGCCTAACCTAAATTCCAAAACAAGTAGGGAAAGATCGGTAACATTACAGAACATACAAACCATACATTAATAAGGTAAACTCTTAAGAGAGTTACAAACCAGTCATACAAGCCAGGGGTCACAGACCCATCATTACAACAAACAACGGAAGCAACCAAGTTGTTCCAAACAAAAAACTTAGCAAAGGGCCTAAGAGGCCTTAAACAGAAGTAGTGACCCTTCCATAGATCCTAGGCTGCTGCCCGGGAACCCCAACTACTCGTCAACTTCAATGTAGAAACCACCTTCAGTTGGAGTAGCTTCATCTATAGAAAACATCAACGAAGCAAGGCTGAGTACAGGGTGTACTCCGCAAGAATTATGGCTAGTGGAGTTATTTTGCATAAAGCCATCTTTTGTTTTCAAGATAAGAGGGAGAAGAAACCCGTCTAGTCAGATCATTTTCAAAAAGGGATAAGGAGACTACAACTCTAGCTCTTCGGATCATCTTTGATATCCACCAAGTACCATCATCAACTGATCCTCTCTTCCCGGACTACCCCCTCAAACAACCCCGAGGAAGTATTCTAGATCTCACTTTAGTTGACAAGTTTTAACATTCGGTTATAGTTCTCTATGATCTTCACGTCCTATCCCAAGTCATCCATAACCGTGGACATGGCTTTTCGAAAAGATTAATAACCCTGCAGGGGTGCACAACTTTACCCACATGTACCAACCGATTCTTAATGCCAATATATTAGCCCTCTTCCTTGGAAGGCCGGTAGAGAGTGGTTGACCAGGACCTTTACCTTGCTTTCGCAGAGACCATGAGTCACACACTGGGGAGATGCAGCCATAACGGGTCAAGTCCCGAAGTCGGTCCCTAATGATTTGTGCGGGGTTCAAGATTACAGATGCCGGGCATCTCTTGTTCCCCGCCACGCTTACCTACCTGTTATGAATGCACCTCCTTCACCTCCATTCAAAAACAACCAAGATGCGTATGTCGAATGGAAAGCCCGAACTATGTGACTCATGGAATCTACTAGGCAAGTTAGTTGGCCGAGGGGGTTTCCATGACCCCGTGTGGTTGTACGCTCGTCTTGGTTCAAGAGGCGAGAACATCAGATCTAAGGGTGGCAAGTATGGGATTACAAAAACCACAACCCACGTGGCCTCTCATACAAGCCTTAGCATGTTTATCATCCATCTCTGATCACATCACCACATCCTACCATACTAGATTCATTCACATCTCCGGTGCATCATCTGAATGATCAACATCGGACCATTAAGCATTGGCTAAGCTTGATTGAACTGTGGCACTAGCGATGCTCATAAGCCAAACCCTAGTTATGCTAGGAGCAGTGGATCAGGTAATATAGTTCACAAAGGAAAACATGCATCATATAGGATTACTCTATCTACTGATAAAATACTGTTGAACCGAATGCATATGGCGAGAATGAAATACTTTATAAACATAGGATTCATATGTATGAGTGGGGCTTCGCTTGCCTTGTCCGTTATTGGACTGATACTGCTCTTCGGTGGCATTGACTTCAGCTTCAGGTTCAGTTCCTATTCCCAAGAACCAATCACCAGAAAAGGAAAAGCAACATTCAACACATGGCATGTGCGATGCTCATAAAATATGAATGATATGACAAGTTGAATAGTGTTGAAATTAACCCTAGAACATGCTTGGTAATTTTGAACGGGGTCTGAAAGGTCCAAACCCTAAAAAAGGGGGATCATCAGAATCACCTATGGGGTTCATTTGGTTCTTCTAATTAAAATTTCCATCAAAGTTGGTTAACAATGTATGGTTTTAGCTTAGTTAGATAGGTTTCTTTTTTCTGAACATTTTGGTATATTATTTGTATTTTTCTGATTTAAAATGAATTAGTTATGAATTTCTCCAATTTTAATTCATTTTAAATCATTTTTGGAATATGTAAAATAATTTCCAACTTGGGCCCACATGCCAGACTTTTATTAATTTTAGAAAATATTAAAACCCTGACAGGCAGGGCCCACTTGTCATACATTTTATTTAATAAAACAATTATAGAAAACATTTAAATAAAATAAATAGGGTTATTGCATCTTGCTGATGTTAGGCTGACGTCAGCAATGGAGCTCATCCTCAAATCGATGCTTGATCCACCGATTCGGAGCGCGCCTGGATGCGTGGTTGTGGGGGTTAGAAATAGGGAGTCGCGAGGAGCAATATAGTGGCGGCGCCGCCTTGAAATGGTCACCGGAGACGGCAGTGCAACGACGGCGAGCGGCGGCGGCGTCGGGCTCTCGCGGGGGTGATGGTACATAGGGAGAGGGAAGCAACGGGAAGGTGCTTGAGCACCGGTGGCTCACCAGGAGCACGACAGTGGGCTCGGTGAGACGAGGATGGAACGGGCGACACCAGAGAACGCGGCGGCCAGAGCTCGGAAGGGGTGAGGTCAATGGCAACGATTCCGAGCTCTTGTGTCTGATTCCTTCGGTAGGGAGGCTCAGCTCGACGAGGCGCAGCTCCCAAGGCCAATGGCGAGGCTCGGGGCGTTTTCCAGCAACGGTGACAAGCGGCAACGGCGGCAGCTAGGGTTCAGCCATTTGGGGAAAAACGACAGAGAAGAAGAGAGGAAGCGAAACTGGTACTGGGTGGTAGAGGGGGTCGAGGCGGTCTTATCCACGGCTCCAGGGGTGGCGACACGCATCGTAACGCCGACGAGGATCGACGGGTCGGTGCTACCACCCAGCCGCTTCCCGTCGTCATCGAAGACGATGAGGAACAGGGGGCCGAAGGGGTACGAGCTAGAGCCGGGCTGGCTTGGGCCCCGGGTGGGCTGGCTGCTGGCTGCGTTGGCGGCGGAGAGAGAGGGAGAGAAGTGGGCTGCAGCCCAGTAGCTAGGTTTAGCTATTTTTTTCTCCAGTAACTGTTTTTCTTTTTCTGTTTTCTGATTTCTTTTGTATATTTCAAATTCAACTCTGTTTTGAAAAATTTCAAATTACAGAAACTTTTATTGAATTTCCGAGAACACTAAGGGGCCCTTAACACAATTTGGGCTCCATTTGTTTTGATAGTTTTCAAAATATGTAAACCATTTGAATGGTTTTGAGAAGGAACAAAATTAGGGTTTTATTTGGTGTTTGTTTGTTTAAACCAAAAATGCAAGTATAATGCATGCATGCTATGCTCAAACATGTTTTTATTAATATTACACAAAAGGTGGTATGTTACAGCTCTACCCCACTTACAAGAATCTCGACCCGAGATTCCTAGGTTTTAGAAAAGAAGGCAGGGTACTCAGATCGAAGACGATCTTCGCGTTCCTAGGTTGCTTCTGACTTAGAGTGATGAGACCATTGAAGTTTCAGGAACTTGATGGTTTGACGACGAGTCTTGCGCTCGGTTTCATCAAGAATATGAACATGGTATTCTCGGTAGGTTAGATCATCTTGGAGATCCAAAGTTTCATGGTCCACACCACGAATGGGATCTTTGAAGCAACGCTTGAGTTGAGACACATGGAATACATCATGAACCTCTGGAAAAGTTGAAGGTAGATCCAATTTGTAGGCAAGTTCACCTCGCTCGGAGAGAATGCGAAAGGGACCAACGTAGCGAGGATCCAATTTTCCTTTGATACCGAATCGATGGACACCCTTCAGAGGAGTGACCCGGAGGTAAACTTGATAGCCAACTTCATAATGAACATCAAGATGATGACGATCGTAGTTGGTCTTTTGACGAGATTGAGCGGCCTTCAGACGCTCTCGAATTATGCGGACTTGATCTTCTACTTCTTGGATCATGTCCAGACCAAAGAATTGTCTTTCGCCGGTTTCTGTCCAGTTCAGCGGTGTTCGACATGTTCGCCCATACAGGAATTGGAAAGGTGCCATGCCCAAACTGGATTGAAAACTATTGTTGTAAGAGAACTACACAAAAGGAAGAAATTCCTCCCAGTTTGCAGCGACCCAGCATACCACTGCATGTGTAGTACACTATATTCGTTGACATGACATCCATAGAACACCGTTCCGTAAATATCACATCCCTCAGATTGGTACAACAGAAACATTGCGGGTCCATATCACAAAAGTACACACATTATTATTATTACAATACCGGAAGCTCAAGACTTCCAAAAGATCCAACTTACAAACCAAAATATAAAGTGTTTCAGCGGAATTTAAAAGTAGCAACTCCGTCTAGGAGTTGAGCTCAGCAGCTTATTCTATAGAGTTCATGTTGCTTGGCTCCGTTGGTTACTATTAACTAGGAGTACTTAGTTGGACTCGTTATCGTCAAAACCGTAGCGGATCTCGTAATACACTCCTTCAACACCTCCAGATAGACCAGGTTCCTCGTAGAACACATCTTCTTGGCATTCGGCTGCATACATTGGCACGTCTTCGGGATTCTTAGAGTCTAAGCAAGGGATCAAAGGAAAGAATGAGTAACAACGTTACCCAACAAGTTCATTATATGCAAGGTGGGAAGTTTGATGCTCTAACTACCACCTCGGATTATAAATCCTTGGCACTATGCAATTTTTATGAATCTTTCTTCAAAGATTGATTTTATTATAAAAAAACTATGACAATCAGCCTTCACAGGTTGACCAGAACTTTCATGGAGTTCCTTTCCTGCCGCGTTCGTAGCCCCTTCCCGGAACAGGGAGTAACAAGTTATAGTTCTTACACTCTGCAGAGGTGCGTTACTTTACCCATGAGAGATCAACTCTTTGTTGCACAACCGGGCGTACTTTCCCGTCCACAATTCCATGATGTGGGTCCCAGTAGTTGGTCCAAGCCAATCATTGCCACTTCGCGACCCTGCATGCCTCCTTGGTGTACACCATGCCCACATGATGAATTACAACAATGGTTTGTACAAAACGTTAGATGCCAGAACTATCGTGGGACGATGAGGGTTCCCACCCATATGCTGCATATCCTCTATGAATTACCAATTAATATGCACTCTACAAGGATAACATCCATGACCTGCACATCCGGCTTCATGCGAGAGGAAGAAGATACAACTGACTTCTCTGTGCCATTCCAAATCTCATGGCTAACGCGTAATATACGACGCTAGAATCACTGATGTCAGGGGTTATTAAGTCCCTACTTGATCATAATTGTTTGAAACTAGAACCCTAAGTTCTATTGCTCCATTATATCATCACTTAGGATGATATCTATGATTTCTTTATTTGTGAAAATAATATCTTCTTTCTTTTATAGCATATATGATAACACACAATTTGCAAATACTTTGATAAAGACTCTTCAAAGGACATGAGCAAGTGATGAACTTGCCTTGTGATGGCAAGGTAGTGAAGTCTCATGCTTGCACTGGACCTTGAGCTTCTATGTCTACAAAAACATCATTATTGCCCGGTAAGGACAATATTTAAAGAAGCAAAATTATTATGCAAGTAATGTAATGCATTATTTAATTCTTTATGCATTTTCCCTATAAAAGGTGCCTTTAAATGATGATTAAACATTTATAAATATTACTTTTTAATATTTATAGCATATATTCTTTTATTTTATTCCCTTTTATTTGACTTTTATTGATTCAATAATTCTTTTAGGAATTATCAATTATACATTACAAATTGTTATTAAATATTTATTTAGTATTTTTCAAAAATACTATAGTATTAATATATAATGAAAGTGATTTTTATTTATTTTTATCATCTTTCAATAATTTTGTAAAATTCCATAAGGAATATATAAGTTACAAAATTCTTATAAAAATTTTAATGTCTAAAGTTTTATATTTTATTTTATTTGGATAAAATAGATTATTATGAATCCAAAAATATTTTATTTATAATTTTTGGACTTTTATTTTATTTTCTAGAATTTAATTAAGTCAAGGGGTATTTTGTTCTTTTCCTTTTTATTCAAACAGGCCTGGAAAGATTTCTGGGCTAGTTGTAATTATTGGGCCCTAGTGGCCCATTAGTCCTAGACAAAAGAACTACCCCGAAGGGTTTGGCCTTGCTCGGCCCACTCCTCACCGCCTCTCTCTCTCCCTCGAGCTTATCCTCTCCTCCTTTGACCCCGACCCTATGGCCGGCGATGCCGCCACCGGCGATTCCTGCCGCCATAGGCCGTTCTGGTCGCTGCCGTGGTGTAATAGGGGATTGTCGACAATGCCCGTTCGTTCTATCCAATTGGATTCGAGCCTGGGGCTCTCTTGTAGTGGATCGATGCCGTCCCAAACCCTAGGGTTTGGGGGTTGGCATGGATTCAAGTGCTGCCGTGGTCGTTGTGTGTCGAGGTGATGCTCTGCACCTCCAGGCATGATTAGGGTCGCTGCCATGGCGCCGTGCGGGTTGCAGCACCCCCTCTGGGGTGCTCCCCGTGCCGCCATGGTCGTCGGCCCCTCTGCTTCCTCTTCTAATCTTCAGCTAGGACCTACGGTGAGTTCGATTCATCTCCCTGGTGCTCTCTGTGCTTATTGATCCGATGCTAGATGTTGGCAGGGTCCTCTCTAGCTACTGTCTGAATCTGATTAGGATGACATATCCATTTAGGGTTCTTATCTTGGGGTTGTTCATATACTGGATGAGTTGGATCATGTTTTGATGAATTGTAAACCTGCTAAGTGGTTATTGGCATGAGGCTTGTTGCTTAAGATGATATATATTGTTTCTGGTGGCTTATTAGATGATTTTTATGCTTAGATTGCATCTGATTCAGATGATGTAGTTGCCTAGGAAACATGCTTGGTAAAGCCAATGATTTGATAACTTTCCACTGTTATTTGATTCATGGTCATGATTATGATAGAATGAAATCACTGTCCTAGTGCTGTTGGCTTAGAACAAGTGTGTGGTTTGAGATCATCATGATCTCAGACAGTGAAGTGTAACATAGGAATATCCTAGTTATGATTCCTGTGTTAATAGGAAAATGATTAGTTAAGTTGATTGTTTGAATTTGTGATGATTAAATGTCTATCCTGATTCATAAGGGATTGTTCTTGTGACACCATCATGGTATGGCACACAAGTATGATTCCAACCCATGGATTGGGTTGTTTTATGCTTAATGACAAACTTGGCTTTGAGAGATAAACATAGATGTTTCTTTTCTGAATTCCCTAAGACCAATGATGTTGGTCTGAGGCTTAGGGATTCAGATCTTATCTAGTTGATTCATATAGATAGTCCTGGTAGTGGTACCAGCTATTCTTTCTTGAATCAAAGTTTGGAAAAAATGATAGTGAGCTTGATCATGATCTGGATCCAAAGGACTAGTTTCTAAGGTGCTACCCTTTCTTTAGGGATGTGCCTAGAAATAGATTATAGATATATTTATGCTTGAACTGTAAGATATAACCTAATAACCAGAGCAATGATGTTGCTCTGAGCTCTGGGTGGATCCAGGTACTTTGTTGTTTGCCTTTAGAGTTTTAAAAATCCCTATGATGGATTCACCCCACTTGGGTGTTTTCTGAGGGTTTGTTTTATAAAACAACACATGCTTCTCTGTAAATAAGATGATTAGATAATGTGAAGGTTTTATGAAACTCACCACAAAATCTGATGACTATGTAGTAAGTTGGTGATGATCTTGATCTGGTTTTGCTAGACTCCTATGCTTATCTTGAGCTAGACTGCTCCTCCTAGCTCCTGTATTTGTCCTTGAGCTAGCCTGCTGCTCCTTGCTCCTGTACTTGTCCTTGCTGTTCACCTGATCCTTCCCCTTCCTTATGTCACCATCCTGGTGATGTTTGGTTGATCCTTGGTGGTTTAGTTTGGCTGATGTGCTTGGTAAGCTGCTGTCTAGGCTGGTTGTTCTTGTGTGGAAACAGTGGAGTGATGCACTAGTGCCTCTCCACAGCTGTGCTTGTGGTTTTGTGAGATTGGGACTGTGCTGTGAGGTTGACAACACACCACATGCATGTTGGTGTGTGTCCTTCCTGTGTGCTTGCTATGCACTTGTGGATATGTTCAGAATTTTGAAACTTACTATTACCTGGTTACTTTCACCTGGCTGGTGGATTTGTCGCTCTTGGCTGTCATTTGACTTTTGGCTTTAAATTTATGAAAGATGGATTCTTTCATATTGGTGAAACTTTCCCCTTTTATAAATTTCTAAATGATGAATTTGTCAAGTGCATTTCACTGACATGTTTGAGAGAAAATAATACTAACTCTAACCTTTTATTTCTCTATATATTTCTGTTTATTTTGCAGGTACAGATATAAAGATGAAGATTTAGTTTAGGTTTAGTTATAGAATAGTTAGTAAATAGTACAATGTAATCTTCTTCATGCTTTTGTATTTTTCTTTTATTATTTTTGTAATCGTTATTTTATTCTTCTGTAATAAAGATTACATTATTATTAATAAAGAATATTCCTATTCTTTGTATATTTGCTTTTGTGAATTGTGTGGATGATTTCAATAAGTTATAATTTTATAACTTGATTATATATATTAAGGATAAGAAATAAGTTTCATATTCATTATTGTTTTTCTTTGGATAGAATTTAAGTTGTAATATTTATCTCTTAATTAAATTAAGACTCAAAACTTATTCCTAACTCACTGAAATTATAATTCAAATACTCAAGTTTAAAATTCAATTTCATTTTAGAAACACATAATTCCTTAAAGATCATATCAAAGTGTAGCGTGTCCCAACCTTTAATAAGGTAGAGATCCCTGTGTTTACAATGCTAGTCCCTGGATCAATAGCTAGCATCCACAGTTAAGATGTAATATCAAGAAACAAAGGTCATAATACAACTTTATAACCAGGAATAAAATAATTCATTACATCTTACATAGCTCATTTGGCTATCACATTACAATACAGCAGAATATCTATATAGCATGGAGTCCTTCATCTTCAAAGTGCCACAGGCAGTCATGTTGATTGTAGACTTGCAATCCTAATCAACACACTTCTAACATCAAACAAACCTGCAACATAATAAGTTGCAGCCACAAGGGTCAATACATTTGAATTGTATTGGCAAGTTTCACTATTATGTAGAAATAAGTGGATCCTATCATTACATGCATATTTGGCTAAGTAGGGTTTAGGCTCATTTGTAGAAAGCAATATAGTTTTATCCTATCTTTTCAAAATAGTTTTGATCTTTTGACAAATCTTTCTGAACTCCTTGGAAAACTCCAAGTGCTTCTAATCCCTTGTTGTCACCATCAAGTTTTACTTTGAGAAATTGGAATGTCGAGATCTTCCATAGCTTCAGGCATTAGTTGCTCAGAGTTGTCCATAACCGGGGATAGAGCTAAGTACTTAGAATTTGATCTTCTACAGAAGTTGTACACTTTACCCACATAACACAATCTCGTCTTGACGCCACCAGTGGCCGCTGGATAAGTACTCACCAAATGGAGTACCGGCAGATCGATAATTTGACAAAGTCTTTCCATAGAAGTCCTCCCAATACACAATGCTAGCTTGTCTTCCAGTAAGGATATATTTTCCTATACACCATTCTAGTTAACCTGCCAATGCATGGGTCTTCCACTATGTAGTTGACTAAGCCAGAGCCCATTTAGCATGTGGCTATACACCGAAGCCACTGTACGAGAAACATGTTCAATCTCTAAGTCCCTGGGTGGTTTTATTCTAGTGCACATCCAAAAAGATAGCCATATAAATATGGTTCCCTTTGTTGCCACCTTGTCCAAAACTTGAGTATCCTCTTTCCACCCAGGTGTTTCATTGAGTACTTGTTTTATTATATAAAGCATATATTTTTCCAACACTTCATATAATCATATCATGTATCCCATCCCAAATATATAGCAGGGCTAAGCATACTACAACTACAATGTTTTCACTAAGGAAGATATAAGGATATCCTAATAGGATATAGCATAGCATAGAAATATAGTAGTCCTATCATGCATGCTACAAAAATCCACTAAGTGTAATGAAAATAGTAGGACATGGATGATAGTGTCACTTGCCTTTTTAGTAGAGAATATTGGTTCACTCCTTGATCTTGGAAATGTCACACTCTTCTAAAATTCACTACAATTCAATCAAGCAAACATATATTCAACTAGCATTCAAACAATTCACCACATAAAATAACAAAAACAAGGCAATGGATGCAATCATGCAAAAGATGGTTTTATTTGTAAAAGTGGTTTCTATTAGGCTCTAAACATTTTAAAGCTCATATTGGTCATTTACAAAAGTGGTAAACCATTTAAATTCAAGTTGGTGAAAATGGCCATTTAAATCATTTTGTTTTGATAAAATGATTTAAATCAAAGCAATAATTTGTAGGGTTAGCCAAATATATTTTTAAACACAAAATTTAGTGTTTATGGTCAAAGTGTTTAATATTAATCTATTTGCAAAAGGTTTCATCCAAAATCCCATTTTTAATTCACAGCAATATTTTTATTTGCTAGAAATGCGTTTAACAAAGTAATAATTTACTAAGGTTCATCAAATATGTTTTCAATTCTCAAAACTTGGTGTTTTAGGATCAGAGAGTTTAAATCAATTCATTTCCCAAAGGTTTTAGTCAAAAACATTTTTAAACCATAATCAATATTTTTATTTAGCTAGAATTGCCTTTATTCAAAGATTTAATTCCTAAGTGTCACCAAAAATATTTTTAAATCTACAAGTTGGTTCCTAGGGTCAGTAGGTTCAAAAAAATCCATTTACAAAAGATTTTACTCTAAAAACATTTTTATAATATATTTTATATCCAAAATAGGCCTAAACAAGTTTCTGAAAAAACAAACAATTTTACAGAAGCAATTCATTAAACAAAGTGCATGGTTGCAAATTACTTGTTTTGTTGATTCCATTGATGTAAAATTTGCAAAATTTGGACGTGTGGATTAAAAGTTATGAATTTTGCAAGTTTGTATATCTAAAAGATCATAATTTCTGTTTTAAATCAAACTCTGGACACGTGGCGCTTTCTTACTGGCGCGCACCGGTTCGGGTGGATCTCGCTCTGTGGGCTGTTGGATTTAAAACACATCGCACGGCTCAGATCAAATGTACCCCTTTGATTAATGAATCTATCGTAGCCACGCGATCGTGATCTAACGGTGTACAGGAGCCTGACCAAAACTGGGCGGCGCTAGCGGTGGCGGACGGCGGCGCGCGCTCAGACGATGAGGTTGCCGATGATTTAGATCGCGCGTGAAGGAACGGAGATGCTTACCGTGCTCGCGTGGTTGCAGTGAAGCTCAAGGTGGCCTCAGCTACTCGAGGGGCGCATGGGAGTAGTGGCTATTGCTCGCCGGAGTTTGCGGCGGCTCCAGGTGCTTCTGTTCGTCGATAGGGGCGGGTCTACAGACCACCAGAAGGAAAAAGGAAGGTGGCGTTAGACGCGTGCGAGTGCAGAGATCACACGAGCATCATCGAGAGGGACAGGGGCGGACGGGAACTACCCAGAGAGTTTGCCAGAGTAGTGGCAGGCGACGGCGGTGCTCAGAGGTGGTTCTTGCCGACGATTTGGAGCAAGCGCGGCCAAGCGAGGGTTATTGGGAGATGCAGGGGATTATGGCGAGCAGTCTCGTATGCACTGGAGGCAAGGGGTGGATTGGCGTCGCCGGAATCGGCCGGAGTTGCTCGTCAGAGACAGTGGGTTTGAGGTTGCGATTGGGGCAGCCTGGTGGCCGAGAGAAGATGGCGCATGGGGGAAAAGAGAGAGGAGAAGCAGGCGTTTATGTACGCATGGTTACTAGCGAGTTTAACGCTGTCATTTACACGAATTCATCGCCGGAGTTAACGTCTGGGAACGGCAGCGAGGAATGGGGGGAGCTTGTCGCAGGGTGGAAACGATGAACAGGCAGGTGGGTCCTGGTTGTCTGCGAGAGAGAGAGAGAGAGTGGGGTCCGCAGCTCAGCGACTTTGCGGGTGTGTTGTTAGGTTAAAATCGATTCGCTGCGGGGAGAGAAAATGGGCTAGTTGCTGGGCTGGACTGGGCCTGATTCCTGGGCTGGCTTTGTTTCATTTTTTATACAGAATATTTTTCTTTTTCTATTTCTATTATTCTGTTTTAATTTTTATTTAAACAATTCAAACACCATTTGAATTCAAACCTTTGTCAAACTTTGAATATATTCTAATACTGTTTATTAACATATTCTAAAGTCAAATTTAGAATATTTCTTTTATTCTTTTTAGGGTCTATTATTTATTTAAATATAGACATTGGTTTTTATTTCAAATAAGAATTTAATTTGTTTTCAAACTTCATTTGAAATCTAAATTTTACCAAACCTTTTTCAGTAGGTTTTATTTATTCAAAATAATTTCACTTTGAATTATTAATTAAAATACTTTAATATGATTTAATGTTCATTTTAATTGGGAAAAGTCTTTACTTAAATAAAATTGGATTTTAATAAATCCTTATGATTTTAATTAAATAATCATTTACTCTTTTTATTAAAAAATGTTTTATTTTATTTTCTTGGCCAAGTTTTATTTTGGCTTTTTAAAAAAGTCCTTGTTTATTTATTGCTTCCATTGTTTATAAAATCCATATCTTTTTATTTAAAGATCCAAAAATGGTGATTCCAACTTTTATAATTTTATTTATTATTTGTTTATCATTTTAAATACCTTTAGGATTCTATTTGATCAAAATAGGTTTTGATGTTTCCATTTGGAATCAAAAAGTTTATTTTCACCCTAAATTTCAACATTTATTTATTTTGTTTATTTATTTTTCACATTTCAAAATTTGGAAAATTTTGGGATGTGACAGGCTACCACCCTTAAAAGAAATCTCGTCCCGAGATTTGGGAAAGCTAGGGTTACAAGTTGGCTTGAAGACAACAAGGGTACTACCACCCTTAAAATAAAGTCTTATAGGGTTACATTGATGGTTCACTTGACTGTGGGTTCAATACTTGATATCCAAGCAAGGAATCCTTATTTGACTCAACTGAGTTTACTAATTCCTGACATCCACATCCTCTATTTCTTCAAGGGTTCCATACATGTCAATGTGGTTCACATGTCCTTTCTGGGTCACATTAGAGTCATTTCCATTGGAGTTTCTAGCATCCTTTTTCTTTTTCTTCTCAGGACAGTCTGATGCATAGTGTCCAGGTTCCTTACAATTATAGCACTGCAACTAGCTAATGTCTTTCTTCCTGGAATTGCCATGTTGGTTCTGACCAAGGTCATCTCCATTGTCAGTATCATTCCCATTATCATCACTTCCATTGTTGTTGTGGTGATACTGATGTGGTTCAGAATCTTCATTGTTCTTTTTGAATGAACGCTTCTTTTGTGATGATCCTGAGTGATACTTGAGTTTATGCTTCCTCTTTCTATTCTCAACTTGATTCATCTTGTTTTCCAAGATGGTGTCTTTGTCACAGAGTGATTGATAAGTTGGGACATAGGCAACAGACAGCTGCAGGTTCAACTCATCATTAAGTCCTTCGAGGAATTTATCTTTCCTCTTAGCATCTGTATCAACTTCATCTGGTGCATAGAGTGCCAGATTGTTGAATTCTTCAATGTATTCAGCCACACTGAGGTGACGCTGTTTCAGATTGTGAAACTCCTTTTTCTTCAAGTTCATCACTCCATATGAGATGTGAGATGTACGGAAACCATCCTCAAAAATAGCCCAAGTCACATCCTCAAGGGGAGTGGTGATCTGAAAGTTGTCCCACCATGTTGCTGCTGGTCCTTCGAGCAGATATGCTGCAAACCTAACTTTTTCCTCATCGGTGCACCCAATAGTCACTAAGTCCTTGTTCACCGAATGTAACCAGTCATTGGCAACCATTGGGTCAGTTGTTCCAGAGAACCTTGCAGGACTCAGTTTTAGAAACCTTGTGAGCATGTCATGTGCTGGAGGATTATTCTGATTGTTGTTGTTGTTGTTGTTGTTGTTGTTGTTGTTGTTATTTTGATTCTGATTTTGCACAAACTGCGTCATCATCTGTATCAGTTGAGCTTGAGCTGTCATCAACTACTGCATCTCGGGAGTGTCATTATTGTTGTTGTTTTGGTTGGGATTGGCACGTCGAGGAGGCATCTGTTAGTTTGATAGGGATAAGCAATGATGGATAGATCTAAAGAAGTTCTAACACACCACCCAAAACAATCAAGTTCAATCAAACAATCAACAAACAACTATTTACTCAACAACCTATGAGCTTAACTCATGAGTTGAAGGAAACATCAAGTTTTCTTAAAACAATCAACCAAGTATAGTCATACCTCATAGGTCAATATGATCCATACTCTAACATGATATCAATGTCTTAGATAGTTGGTAGGCAATCTAATGTCTCTTGGTTCTCACTTGTAGTCCTTAGTGAAGTCTAAGTTGAAGTCTTTGGTCATGGTGGAGGCTTTGTCCATGGTTGAGGTCTTGTCCATCAAGTTGAAATAGGAGAGATGTAGAATAAAAACCAAAAAGGTTGAGGAAAGAATTTACAAGATTGTTTGTAAGTAAGTTTTGAACAAATACAACTCCTATTTTTCTAAGGGGTTTTGTCCAATCCTAGGGTTACAAATCCTACAGGCAACACAGTGCTCTGATACCATCTGTATCGGTCCCAACCTTTAATAAGGTAGAGATCCCTGTGTTTACAATGCTAGTCCCTGGATCAATAGCTAGCATCCACAGTTAAGATGTAATATCAAGAAACAAAGGTCATAATACAACTTTATAACCAGGAATAAAATAATTCATTACATCTTACATAGCTCATTTGGCTATCACATTACAATACAGCAGAATATCTATATACCATGGAGTCCTTCATCTTCAAAGTGCCACAAGCAGTCATGTTGGTTGTAGACTTGTAATCCTAATCAACACACTTCTAACATCATACAAACCTGCAACATAATAAGTTGCAGCCACAAGGGTCAATACATTTGAATTGTATTGGCAAGTTTCACTATTATGTAGAAATAAGTGGATCCTATCATTACATGCATATTTGGCTAAGTAGGATTTAGGCTCATTTGTAGAAAGCAATATCGTTTTATCCTATCTTTTCAAAATAGTTTTGATCTTTTGACAAATCTTTCTGAACTCCTTGGAAAACTCCAAGTGCTTCTAATCCCTTGTTGTCACCATCAAGTTTTACTTTGAGAAATTGGAATGTCGAGATCTTCCATAGCTTCAGGCCTTAGTTGCTCAGAGTTGTCCATAACCGGGGACACGGATAAGTACTTAGAAGTTGATCTTTTGCAGAAGTTGTACACTTTACCCACATGACACAATCTCGTCTTGACGCCACCAGTGGCCGCCGGATAAGTACTACCAAATGGAGTACCGGGAGATTGAGAATGTGACAAAGTCTTTCCATAGAAGTCCTCCCAATACACAATGCTAGCTTGTCTTCCAGGCACCAATGTAAGGATATATTTTCCTATACACCATTCTAGTTAACCTGAAGATGCCAATGCATGGGTCTTCCACCATGTAATTGACTAAGCCAGAGCCCATTTAGCATGTGGCTATACACGGAAGCCACTGTACGAGAAACATGTTCAATCTCTAAGTCCCTGGGTGGTTTTATTCTAGTGCACATCCAAAAAGATAGCCATATAAACATGGTTCCCTTTGTTGCCACCTTGTCCAAAACTTGAGTATCCTCTTTCCACCCAGGTGGTTCATTGAGTACTTGTTTTATTATATAGAGCATATATTTTCCCAACACTTCATATAATCATATCATGTATCCCATCCCAAATATATAGCAGGGCTAAGCATACTACAACTACAATATTCTCACTAAGGAAGATATAAAGATATCCTAATAGGATATAGAATAGCATAGAAATATAGTAGTCCTATCATGCATGCTACAAAAATCCACTAAGTGTAATGAAAATAGTAGGACATGGATGATAGTGTCACTTGCCTTTTTAGTAGGGAATATTGGTTCACTCCTTGATCTTGAAAATGTCACACTCTTCTAAAATTCACTACAATTCAATCAAGCAAACATATATTCAACTAGCATTCAAACAATTCACCACATAAAAGAACAAAAACAAGGCAATGCATGCAAGCATGCAAAAGATGGTATTATTTGTAAAAGTGGTTTCTATTAGGCTCTAAACATTTTAAAGCTCATATTGGTCATTTACAAAAGTGCTAAAACCATTTAAATTCAAGTTGGTGAAAATGGCCATTTAAATCATTTTGTTTTGCTAAAATGATTTAAATCAAAGCAATAATTTGTAGGGTTAGCCAAATATATTTTTAAACACAAAATTTAGTGTTTATGGTCACAGTGTTTAATATTAATATATTTGCAAAAGGTTTCATCCAAAATCCCATTTTTAATTCAAAGCAATATTTTTATTTGCTAGAAATGCCTTTAACAAAGTAATAATTTACTAAGGTTCATCAAATATGTTTTCAATTCTCAAAAACTTGGTGTTTTAGGATCAGAGAGTTTAAATCAATTCATTTCCCAAAGGTTTTAGTCAAAAACATTTTTAAACCATAATCAATATTTTTATTTAGCTAGAATTGCCTTTATTCAAAGATTTAATTCCTAAGTGTCACCAAAAATATTTTTAAATCTACAAGTTGGTTCCTAGGGTCAGTAGGTTCAAAACAATCCATTTACAAAAGATTTTACTATAAAAACATTTTTAGAATATATTTTATATCCAAAATAGGCCTAAACAAGTTTCTGCAAAAAACCAATTTTACAGAAGCAATTCATTAAACAAATAGCATGGTTGCAAATTACTTGTTTTGCTGATTCCAGTGATATAAAATTTGCAAAATTTGGATGTGTGGATTAAAAGTTATGAATTTTGCAAGTTTGTATATCTAATAGATCATAATTTCGGTTATAAATCAAACTCTAGACACGTGGCGCTTTCTTACTGGCGTGTACCGGTTCGGGTGGATCGCGCTCTGTGGGCTGCTGGATTTAAAACACATCGCACGGCTCAGATCAAACGTACCCCTTTGATTAATGAATCTATCGTAGCCACGCGATCGTGATCTAACGGTGTACAGGAGCCTGACCAAAACTGGGTGGCGCTAGCGGCGGCGGACGGCGGCGCTCGCTCAGACGGTGAGGTTGCCGATGATTTAGATCGTGCAGGAAGGAACGGAGACGCTTACCGTGCTCGTGTGGTTGAAGTGAAGCTCAAGGAGGCCTCAGCTACTCGAGGGGTGCACGGGAGCAGTGGCTATTGCTCGCCGGAGTTTGCGGCGGCGCCATGTGCTTCTGTTCGTCAACGGGGGCAGGGCTACAGACCACCAGAAGGCAAAAGGAAGGTGGAGTTAGACGCAGGCGAGTGCGGAGATCACAGGAGCATCATCGAGAGGGACAGGGGCGGGCGAGAACTACCTGGAGATTTTGCCGGAGTAGTGGCAGGTGACAGCGGTGCTCAGAGGTGGTTCTTGCCGACGATTTGGAGAAAGCGTGGGCAAGCGGGGGTTACTGGGAGATGCAGGGGATTATGACGAGCAGTATCGTATGCACTTGGAGGCAAGGGGTGGATCGGCGTCGCCGGAATCGGCCGGAGTTGCTCGTCGGAGACAGTGGGTTTGAGTTTGCGATTGGGGCAGCCTGGTGGCCGAGAGAAGATGGCGCCTGGGGGAAAGAGAGAGGAGATGCGGCATTTATGTACGCGTGGTTACTGGCGAGTATAACGCTGTCATTTACACAAATTCATCGCCGGAGGTAACGTCTGGGAACGGCAGCGAGGAATGGGGGGAGCTAGTCGCAGGGTGGAAACGATGAATAGGCAGGTGGGTCCTGGTTGTCTGCGAGAGAGAGAGAGAGAGAGAGAGAGAGAGAGAGGTCCGTAGCTCAGGGACTTTGCGGGTGTGTTGTTAGGTGAAAAACAATTCGCTGCGGGGAGAGAAAATGGGCTAGTTGTTGGGCTGGACAGGGCCTGATTCCTGGGCTGGCTTTGTTTCATTTTTTTATACAGAATCTTTTTCTTTTTCTATTTCTATTATTCTGTTTTGATTTTTATTTAAATAATTCAAATACCATTTGAATTCAAACCTTTGTCAAACTTTGAATATATTCTAATACTGTTTATTAACATATTCTAAAGTCAATTTTAGAATATTTCTTTTATTCTTTTTAGGGTCTATTATTTATTTAAAAATAGACATTGGTTTTTATTTCAAATAATAATTTAATTTGTTTTCAAACTCCATTTGAAATCTAAATTTTACCAAAACTTTTTCAGTAGGTTTTATTTATTCAAAATAATTTCACTTTGAATTATTAGTTAAAATACTTTAATATGATTTAATGTTCATTTAAATTGGGAAAAGTCTTTACTTAAATAAAATTGGATATTTATCAATCCTTATGATTTTAATTAAATAATCATTTACTCTTTTTATTAAACAAAAATATTTTATTTTATTTGCTTGGCCAAGTTTTATTTTGGCTTTTTAAAAAAGTCCTTGTTTATTTACTGCTTCCATTGTTTATAAAATCCATATCTTTTTATTTAAAGATCCAAAAATGGTGATTCCAACTTTTATAATTTTATTTATTGTTTGTTTATCATTTTAAATACCTTTAGGATTCTATTTGATCAAAATAGGTTTTGATGCTTCCATTTGGAATCAAAAAGTTTCTTTTCACCCTAAATTTCAACATTTATTTATTTTATTTATTTATTTTTCACATTTCAAAATTTCTTCTGGTTGATGTCTAAAAATTTCTTGCTTAAGATCACTGTCCTGCTCTGCAACTACCTGCATAGTGGCTAATCCTCCAAGAACCTCTGTTCTGATGAATTGAAGTTCTAATCTTTCCAAGTCCATTTATAACTCCTTTGGTAACTCCCTATTGCTTGGCTGAATATCTGCACTCTTTCTGCTTAAAGCATTTGCTATAACATTTGCTTTCCCTGGGGTGTAGTTGATTGTTAAATCATAATCCTTGATTAGTTCCAACCAACGCTTCTGTCTCATATTCAATTCCTTTTGAGTGAAGAAATATTTGAGACTTTTATGGTCTGTGTATAACTCGCATCTGGGTCCATAAAGAAAATGCCTCCATCCTTTCAGTGCAAAAACTACTGCTGCTAACTCTAAATCATGAGTTGGGTAGTTGACTTCATGTGGTTTCAGTTATCTTGAATCATAAGCAATCACTTTCCGATCTTCCATTAATACACAACCCAAACCTTTTTAGACGCATCACAGTATACGGTGAAGTCCTTCCCTGTTTTAGGAACTGCTAAGATTGGAGCTGTGGTTAATCTAGTCTTCAACTCTTGAAAACTTGCCCCACATTTCTCATCCCACTTGAATGGTGTATTCTTCCTTAATAATTTGGTCATTGGTCCGGCTATTTTGGAGAAACCTTCAATGAATCTCCGATAATAACCAACTATTCCTAAGAAACCTCGAATTTGCTTCACATTGGTCGATGCAGTCCACTCTAGTACTGACTGAACTTTAGATGGATTCACAACAATTCCATCCTTACTGATCACATGACCGAGGAATTCTACCTCATCAACCAAAATTCACATTTACTGAACTTAGCATAAAGCTTATGTTCTCTTAAAGTCTGCAATGCTATTCTCAAATGATCAGCTTGCTCTTCCTTATCCTTGGAATATATCAGAATATCATCAATGAAGACTATGACAAACTTGTCCAAATATGGCATGAAAATCTTGTTCATCAGATTCATGGATATTGCCGGTGCATTGGTCAAACCAAATGGTACTACCAGATACTCATGGTGTCCATATCTTGAGACAAATGCTGTTTATGGAACATCTTCCGGCTTGATTTTTATTTGATGGTATCCAGATCTTAAATCGATCTTTGAAAATACTCCATCCCCTTTCACCTAATCAAATAGATCTTGAATTCTTGGTAAAGGATACTTATTCTTGATAGTCACGTTGTTCAGATTTCTATAATCACCACACATCCGTCTTCCACCATCTCTCTTATCCATAAAGATTACTGGTGTTCCCCATGGAGATACACTTTCCTATATAAATCCTTTTCTAGCTAACTCATCAATTTGCTCTTTGAGTTCTTTCAACTCTTTGGGTCCCATTTTATATGGTGCTGTACCAGGAATTAGGTCAATGGTAAACTCTATCTCCTGGTCTGGTGGCATTCCCGGTAGCTCTGTTGGAAAAACATCTTGTAATTCATTAACTATAGGAATCTCTTCCAATTTAACTTCTTTCATTGAATTCAACTACAGATCCACCATTATATGACTGTGCTTATCTGCTTGGTAAACTATCCTTGCTCCACTTGGGGTTTTGATTGAGACAATTTTCTCCTCACAATTTATCTGAGCTCCATGTTTCATCATCCAATCCATCCCCATGACTACTGCAATTCCCTTGAAAGGAATCACATAAAGGTCTGCGAAATATGTACAACCATAGATCGAGATAAACTGATCTTGTTTTATGTGGCGTACAATCACATTCCCTCCTGCCGTAACTACGGTCATAGGACTTTCTAACGTTGCCCTTCTAATCCCGAACTTATCACAAAATTCTTCAGAAATGAATGAAGTAGTTGCACCAGTATCAAATAGAACTTTTCCGGCATTGGTAAGGATATTGAGCGTACCTATCACTGCATGCTCCAAATTATCCACCTCCTCAAGGGTTGCACAGTTCAGTTTCCTAGTAGGTCAGTTCCTCTTGCCATTGTTGTTCTTGCCATTATTCCCTCCTTTATTGGGCTGTCCATTTCCTCCACTGGCTTGTCCTCCTCCCTTGGTAGGCCAACCTCCAGGTGGTTTGCTCAGACAATCTGGCTTGATATGCCCCTTCTAACCACAACCATAACAGATCACTACAGGCTTTTTGCATTCCCTCTGGAAATTCCCTGGAATTCCACAATTGTTACAGATAACATTCCTTCTTGTATTGGATTGATTTCCACCACTGCCCTTGTTATTGTTATTGTTATTGTTACCATAATTCCTTTTCCGAGGTTTGAACTCCAAGTTGGGTTTAGGTTTGCTTGCCTGAATCCTCTTGGTTTCCTTCTTGGCTCTCTTCCTCTGGTCCTCTTGGACATTCTTGTAGTCATCTTCAAAAGTAATGGCTGCATCCAACAACTGCTGATAAGTTTGCTTATTGGCTAACCTTAGCTGCATCCTCACAAATGGATTTAATCCACGCAGGAAGCACTTCTTCCGCTTCTCTTCAGTGTTGGCATCCTCCTCATCATAACGAGACAGTTGACTAAACTCCCGGATGTACTTCATGACACTAGTATATCCTTGCTGAAGCTCCTCAAATTCTCTCCGTTTCAAATCCATAACACTTTCCAGAACATGATATTCATGGAATCTATGCTTGAACTCTTCCCAGGTAAACTCCCTTCCTGGTTGTTGCATGGCTAATTGATTTTCCCACCATGATGCTGCAGGTCCAGTCAGAAGATGAGTTGCATACCTCAATTTCTCCTCATCATTGCAACCTATAGTTTTCAGCTTCCTTTCAGTATCTGCTAGCCAGTCTTCTGCATCCATTGGTTCAGGAGCTGATGCAAAAGGTAACGGTCTTGCATTCTAGAAATCAGATAGACTCACTCCTCCACCTTCAGGTGCCCTCTGATTTGCTCACCCCAGTAGCTCTTCCATGAACTTGTTCTGGGTTTCTTGCATCATTTGCATGCATTGCATAAAATTCTTCTCCATTAACAGCCTCATTGGTGGTGGTGGTGGTAATGCTTCTTGGTTTGCTGTATCTGCATCGGCCTTTTCCTTGGCCTCTTGCTCCATCCGCTGCTGCTCAGTTTCCATTCCTACACCCGTGTCCATGACCCTCTAGTCCTGCAACATAAATCGAATACTCATAATTATATCATGCACATGTGTTCTGAGCTCGACTTTACGCACAGAACTAGTCACACAATGAAGATCCAAAGAAAATCCAAATATGCATTTTACATATTTTACATAATATCATAATGATACAAAGTCATTACAACATATACCATATAGGTATCATCACAAAACTACCTTATTACGATACTACTAACTAATTGTCTTCTTCTAGTAGTAACTACGCTCATCGTACATGCCTGATGTCCAACCGTGATGACGTGTTGTTCGTTGCACAGTTTGTGGAACAAATGGCCTTCCAGAAGGAACATACTCTATATCTAAAGTGTCAGGACTTGAGTCATTACTCAACCTGAGCGCATTGACTCCCTCCAGCTCAGCTGAAAAGTCTTCAGAAACATATTCAACATTATCTCCAACCTGCATCTCCTGAGCTTCATTTCTTGAGTTGTCAACAGGATACGCAGATCCTGCTGCTTCCCAGGTGCTCTCGTGGGCAAGATAGTTAAACACTGGATAATGTATATTCCGTGGGTTTTGAGGAGATGTTGATGATTCAAACACTCTCTCCTCGGGATATTCTCCTTCATCCTGATTATCTATTGACATGGTATTTCTACTTCTATTATTAGGTTTCATTCTTGCACCCATCCAACTAGATTGTCCAACATTCCTGTCGGAACCATCTGTGGACATCTGGTGTTCATGAGATCCATTGTATGATCCCATCCTCCAACCATCCGAACTCTCAATAGGAAGTTCTGAGTCAGAACCATCCTCTGAGCCTTGTGGTACTGCATACCGCATATCCATAGTAGGATCATGTATAGGTTCAGTTCTAGGTGAATAAGGATATGGTATAAAATATTCAGGATCTATAGGTATATCCTTAAAGATAGGTGTTGCACTACTACTTGCTTCTTTCTCTAACTGGAATGCTAACTGCTTCCTTCTTTCCGGATCAGTTAGATCCTCTAACATGTCATTTTTGTCTTTGACAATCACTTGATGTGTCTTATAAAAAGACACAACGAGTGTTCAATATCTATCCATAAACTTGGAAGCTAACTTAGGATGCTTCATAACCAAAGTAAGATGATCCGGTATAGGCTCCGAGTTTATATAATTATGAGGTATCACAGAGAATGTGCTACCATCTATCTCCTTGGTTTTCTGCTCACAAATATTAGTTATCGCCTCCACAACAACAACATGATATGCTGCTAAATGACTCCTACCTTCTCCTATAGGTAGATCATGATATAATCCAAGCTTCACCTTCAAGTTGGATACTCACACGATACTTGGATAACATCCGGCCATCAAGGTAAGTGATAGTGTTCACTGGAATTCTAGTTGGACAACTAAAGAGCTTTAAAAAGTTGACAAAGTTGGTCTGTGAATGATCCTTGATAATCATCAAGAGTCTCCTCTTTCCTTACCAAAGTCTGTTTTGGAAACTTTGGTGCCATAACTCTGTATATCAGAAAATAATTTTGATTAGTATCCAACAATATATTGCATCATAACAAAGAATTATCGCACTTAAATATATAACGGAATATTCTCATTTGAATACCCATTATATTACTTTTAGAGGATTCTTTATCGTTGCTAACTTTTCCTACAGGTAATACCCTTTACTAGGTTTCCAACCTAAGGTCAAAGAAATTTGCTCTGATACCAACTGCGGTGACCCAACATACCACTAAATGTGTAATACACTATAGTCATTGACATGACATCCACAGAACACCGTTCCATAAATATCACATCCCTCAGTGTGGTACAACAGAAACACTGCGGGTCCATATTACAAAAGTACACACATTATTATTATTACAATACCAGAAGTTCAATACTTCCAAAATATCCAACTTACAAACCAAAATATAAAGTGTTTCAGCGGAATTTAAAAGTAGCAACTCCGTTTAGGAGTTAAGCTCAGCAGCTTATTCTATAGAGTTCATGCAGCTCGGCTCCGTTGGTTACTATTAACTAGGAGTAATTAGTTGGTCTCGTTATCATCGACACCGTAGCGGATCTCATAATCCACTCCTTCAACACCTCTGGATAGATCAGGTTCCTCATAGAACACATCTTCTTGGCATTTGGCTGCATACATTGGCACGTCTTCGGGATCCTCAGAGTCTAAGCAAGGGATCAAATGGAAGAATGAGTAACAGTGTTACACAAAAAGTTCATTTTATGCAAGGTGGGAAGTTTGATGCTCGAACTACCACCTCGGATTATAAATCCTTGGCACTATGCAATTTTTGTAAATCTTTCATCAAAGATTTATTTTATTCTGAAAAACTATGACAATCAGCCTTCACAGGTTGACCAGAACTTTCATGGAGTTCCTTTCCTGCCGCGTTCGTAGCTCCTTCCCGGAACAGGGAGTAACAAGTTACAATTCTTACACTCTGCAGAGGTGCGTTACTTTACCCATGAGAGATCAACTCTTTGTTGCACAACCGGGCGTACTTTCCCGTCCACAATTGCATGATGTGGGGCCCAGTAGTTGGTCCAAGCCAATCACTGCCCCCTTCGTGACCCCGCATGCCTCCTTGGTGTACACCATGCCCACATGATGAATTACAACAATGGTTTGTACAAACCGTTAGATGCCAGAACTATCGTGGGACGATGAGGGTTCCCACCCATATGCTGCATATCCTCTATGAATTACCAATTAATATGCACGCTACGAGGATAACAGCCATGACCTGCACATCCGGCTTCATGCGAGAGGAAGAAGATACAGCTGACTTCTCTGTGCCATTCCAAATCTCATGGCTAACACGTAATATACGGCGCTAGAATCACTGATGTCAGGGGTTATTAAGTACCTACTTGACCATAATTGTTTGAAACTAGAACCCTAAGTTCTATTGCTCCATTATATCATCACTTAGGATGATATCTATGATTTCTTTATTTGTGAAAATAATATTTTCTTTCTTTTATAGCATATATGATAACACACAATTTGCAAATACTTTGATAAAGACTCTTCAAAGGACATGATCAAGTGATGAACTTGCCTTGTGATGGCAAGGTAGTGAAGTCTCATGCTTGCACTGGACCTTGAGCTTCTATGTCTACAAAAACATCATTATTGCCCGGTAAGGACAATATTTAAAGAAGCAAAATGATTATGCAAGTAATGTAATGCATTATTTAATTCTTTATGCATTTTCCCTATAAAAGGTGCCTTTAAATGATGATTAAACATTTATAAATATTACTTTTTAATATTTATAGCATATATTCTTTTATTTTATTCCCTTTTATTTGACTTTTATTGATTCAATAATTCTTTTAGGAATTATCAATTATACATTACAAATTGTTATTAAATATTTATTTAGTATTTTTTAAAAATACTATAGTATTAATATATAATGAAAGTGATTTTTATTTATTTTTATCATCTTTCAATAATTTTGTAAAATTCCATAAGGAATATATAAGTTACAAAATTCTTATAAAAATTTTAATGTCTAAAATTTTATATTTTATTTTATTTGGATAAAATAGATTATTATGAATCCAAAAATATTTTATTTATAATTTTTGGACTTTTATTTTATTCTCTAGAATTTAATTAAGTCCAGGGGTATTTTGTTCTTTTCCTTTTTATTCAAACAGGCCTGGAAAGATTTCTGGGCTAGTTGTACTTATTGGGCCCTAGTGGCCCATTAGTCCTAGACAAAAGAACTACCCCGAAGGGTTTGGCCCTTCTCGGCCCACTCCTTACTGCCTCTCTCTCTCCCTCGAGCTTATCCTCTCCTCCTTTGACCCCGACCCTATGGCCGGCGATGCCGCCACCGGCGATTCCTGCCGCCGTAGGCCGTTCTGGTCGCCGCCGTGGTGTAATAGGGGATTATCGACGATGCCCGTTCGTTCTATCCAATTGGATTCGAGCCTAGGGCTCTCCTGTAGTGGATCGATGCCGTCCCAAACCCTAGGGTTTGGGGGTTGGCATGGATTCAAGTGCTGGCGTGGTCGTCGTGTGTCGAGGTGATGCTCTGCACCTCCAGGCGTGATTAGGGTCGCTGCCATGGCGCCGTACGGGTTGCAGCGCCCCCTCTGGGGTGCTCCCCGTGCCGCCATGGTCGTCGGCCCCTCTGCTTCCTCTTCTAATCTTCAGCTAGGACCTACGGTGAGTTTGATTCATCTCCCTGGTGCTCTCTGTGCTTATTGATCCGATGCTAGATGCTGGCAGGGTCCTCTCTGGCTACTGTCTGAATCTGATTAGGATGACATATCCATTTAGGGTTCTTATCTTGGGGTTGTTCATATACTGGATGAGTTGGATCATGTTTTGATGAATTGTAAACCTGCTCAGTGGTTATTGGCATGAGGCTTGTTGCTTAAGATGATCTATATTGTTTCTGGTGGTTTATTAGATGATTTTTATGCTTAGATTGCATCTGATTCAGATGATGTAGTTGCCTGGGAAACATGCTTGGTAAAGCCAATGATTTGATAAATTTCCACTGTTATTTGATTCATGGTCATGATTATGATAGAATGAAATCACTGTCCTAGTGCTGTTGGCTTAGAACAAGTGTGTGGTTTGAGATCATCATGATCTCAGACAGTGAAGTGTAACATAGGAATATCCTAGTTATGATTCCTGTGTTAACAAGAAAATGATTAGTTAAGTTGATTGTTTGAATTTGTGATGATTAAATGTCTATCCTGATTCATAATGGATTGTTCTTGTGACACCATCATGGTATGGCACACAAGTATGATTCCAACCCATGGATTGGGTTGTTTATGCTTAATGACAAACTTGGCTTTGAGAGATAAACATAGATGTTTCTTTTCTGAATTCCCTAAGACCAATGATGTTGGTTTGAGGCTTAGGGATTCAGGTCTTATCTGTTTGATTCATATAGATAGTCCTGGTAGTGGTACCAGCTATTATTTCTTGAATCAAAGTTTGGAAAAAAATGATAGTGAGCTTGATCATGATCTGGATCCAAAGGACTATTTTCTAAGGTGCTACCCTTTCTTTAGGGATGTGCCTAGAAATAGATCATAGATATATTTATGCTTGAACTATAAGATATAACCTAATAACCAGAGCAATGATGTTGCTCTGAGCTCTGGCTGGATTCAGGTACTTTGTTGTTTGCCTTTAGAGTTTTAAAAATCCCTATGATGGATTCACCCCACTTGGGTGTTTTCTGAGGGTTTGTTTTATAAAACAACACATGCTTCTCTGTAAATAAGATGATTAGATCATGTGAAGGTTTTATGAAACTCACCACAAAATCTGATGACTGTGTAGTAAGTTGGTGATGATCTTGATCTGGTTTTGCTAGACTCCTATGCTTGATCTTGAGCTAGACTGCTCCTCCTAGCTCCTGGATTTGTCCTTGAGCTAGCCTGCTCCTCCTTGCTCCTAGAATTTTCCTTACTGTTCACCTGATCCTTCCCCTTCCTTATATCACCATCCTGGTGATGTTTGGTTGATCCTTGGTGGTTTGGTTTGGCTGATGTGCTTGGTAAGCTGCTGTCTAGGCTGGCTGTTCTTGTGTGCAAATAGTGGAGTGATGCACTAGTGCCTCTCCACGGCTGTGCTTGTGGTTTTGTGAGATTGGGACTGTGCTGTGAGGTTGACAACACACCACATGCATGTTGGTGTGTGTCTTGCCTGTGTGCTTGCTATGCACTTGAGGATATGTTCAGAATTTTGAAACTTACTATTACCTGGTTACTTTCACCTGGCTGGTGGATTTGTCCCTCTTGGCTATCATTTGACTTCTGGCTTTAAATTTATGAAAGATGGATTCTTTCATATTGGTGAAACTTACCCCTTTTATAAATTTCTCAATGATGAATTTGTCAAGTGCATTTCACTGACATGTTTGAGAGAAAATAGTACTAACTCTAACCTTTTATTTCTCTATATATTTCTGTTTGTTTTGCAGGTACAGATATAAAGATGAAGATTTTGTTTAGGTTTAGTTATAGAATATGTAGTAAATAGTACAATGTAATCTTCTTCATACTTTTGTAATTTTCTTTTATTATTTTTGTAATCTTTATTTTATTCTTCTGTAATAAATATTACATTAGTATTAATAAAGAATAGTCTTATTCTTTGTATATTTGCTTTTGTGAATTGTGTGGATGATTTCAATAAGTTATAATTTTATAACTTGATTATATATATTGAGGATAAGAAATAAGTTTCATATTCATTATTGTTTTTCTTTGGATAGAATTTAAGTTGTAATATTTATCTCTTAATTAAATTAAGATTCAAAACTTATTCCTAACTCACTGAAATTATAATTCAAATACTCAAGTTTAAAAATCAATTTCATTTTAGAAACACATAATTCCTTCAAGATCATATCAAAGTTTATAACAATCATCCTTTAAGACTAAACCTAATCTTAAAGTATGAAAGAAATATTGATCACTTAAGGTTTTTATTTGGCAAAAATTTTGCCCACATTTTCACAAATGGATGCATGCAACATTCCATATTCCTAAATCTACCCTTCGTTAGTTCCTAAATGCTGGGATATTACACAGTTCTTTCCAAAGGATATGACACATGCTCTGAGCATGTCTTCAATAATTTGATTTACTCTTTCGGTTTGACCATCGGTTTTAGGATGATAGGCTGTGCTGAAAGAAACATGGGTTCCCATTGTTTCTTGGGAACTTTGCCAGAATTTGGAACTAAACAAACTTCCATGATCAGAGATGATCTTCTTGGGAACACCATGAAGAACAACGATCTGAGAGATGTATAGGTCAGCCATTTGACTAGCACGGATAGTTTCTCGAACCGGAAGGAAATGAGAAACTTTGGATAACCGATCAACTATTACCCACATGGCATCATTTCCTGCTTGTGTCCTTAGAAGTCCAGTAATGAAATCCATACCAATTTCATCCCATTTACACTCAGGGATTTTCAACGACTGCAGAAGTCCAGCAGGACTTTGGTGTTCAGCCTTCACACGACGGCAAACGTCGCACTCTACAACAAAGCGAGCGATTTCTGGTTTCATTCCACTCCACCAGAATCTTTGCCGGAGATCTCGGTACATCTTGGTACCACCAGGATGGATAGACATAGGGGATTCATGAGCTTCTAATAGGATTATATCTTTGATTTTCCGACTGTTTTGGACCACTAGCCGGTTACTGAAATATAGGATACCTTGATCATTGACGGAGAAACATTTAGCTTCACCACTTGCAACATGTTCTTTGATCTTGGTAAACTCATCATCTTGCTTTTGAGCTTCCTTGATTTGATCCTCGAGAGAAGATTTTATTTCAAGGTTAGCAAGGAATCCACAAGGAACCACTTCAAGGTTAAGACGCTTGATTTCCTCGTAGAGAGCAGGTTGGGCTTGTGAAATCATCAGATTATTGCAATAAGATTTCCGACTTAGCGCATCAGCAACGACATTGGCTTTGCTGGGTTGATAGTTGAGACCCAAGTCATAATCTTTGATGAGTTCCAACCATCGTCTTTGCATGATATTCAGATCTGGATAGGTAAAAAGATATTTTAGGCTTTCATGATCCGAGTAAAGTTCGCAATGGTTACTGATGAGGTAATGTCGCCATTGCTTAAGAGCATGAACAATAACAGCGATTTCGAGATCATGGGTTGGATAATTATTCTCATGTGGCTTCAACTGCCGAGAAGCATAGGACACTACATGACTATCTTGCATCAACACACAACCGAGCCCTTGGAGAGAAGCATCACAATAGATGACAAAGTCCTTGCTTGTGTCCGGAAGAACAAGCACAAGAGCGGTGGTTAGCTTAGTTTTCAAAGCTTGGAAGCTTTCTTCTGCCTTTTCTGACCATTCAAACTTCTTATCTTTCTTAAGAAGATTAGTCATAGGCTTGGCTATCTTGGAGAAGTTCTCGATGAATCGGCGGTAATATCTAGCCATTCCAAGAAAACTTCGGACTTCCTTGACTGAAGTAGGTGACTTCCATTCCAGGATGGTCTGAACCTTATCTGGTATGACAGCGACACCACTTGCAGACACAACATGGCCAAGGAAGATGAGCTCTTGTAACCAGAACTCACATTTGGAAAACTTGGCATAGAGACGATGTTCACTAAGTTTAGTCAACGCCAAACATAGATGTTCGGCATGCTCTTCTTTGGTCTTGGAGTATATTAGAATGTCGTCAATATATACCATGACGAACTTGTCGAGATATTCCATGAAGACGGAGTTCATGAGCCTCATAAATGGGGCAGGGGCATTGGTTAACCCGAAGGACATCACTGTATACTCGTAAAGGCCATAACAAGTTGTGTATGCTGTCTTTGGGATATCCTCCTTTCTGATCTTGATTTGATGATACCCTGATCTTAAGTCCATTTTGGAGAAGACAGAGGCATCACTTAATTCATCAAAGAGGTCATTTATTCGGGGAAGTGGGGACTTATTCTTGATTGTCACCGCGTTGAGTGGACGGTAATCAACCACCAATCTTGGAATATTTGTATCCCGCTTCTCGACAAAGATGGTAGGGCAACCCCAAGAGGATGTGCTAGGTTGGATGTATCCTAGACCCTCTAGCTCTTCAAGTTGCTTCTTCAACTCAACCAACTCATGAGGGGGCATGCGGTAAGGTCTTTTGGAGATAGGAGCAGTTCCAGGAACTAGCTCTATGACAAACTCCACACATCGATCAGGTGGCATGCCTGGCAACTCTTCAGGAAAGACGTCCGGGAAATCACAGACTACAAGGACATCTTGGACCTCGAGAATAGGTAGGACATCCATGGCATACAACTCCGAGAAAGGTTTAAGAACTGCTGACGGAGACTTTGAACCATCAGTCCAATACTTGCCAGTTATGCCAGTAGGAGAGGTCACAACAACTATTCTAAGTGCACAGTCAATAACGGCTTGATACTTGGTTAACCAGTCCTTGCCCAGAATGACATCTATGTCAGTTGAATTGAGTGCAATGGGGGAAGTGGGAAACTTCTGATATGCTATATCTATCTCAACCCCATGAGTAACCCAGATGGTCTGCCAACGAGACCCAGGAGTAATAATCTCTAGAGGAGAGTCCATAGCTTGAAAGGTGATATCATGCATTTGCGCAAAATCTTGTGATATGAATGTATGCGATGCTCCAGAATCAAACAAGACTGTTGCGAGAATTGAATTGACATGGAGCGTATCTAGAATGACGCGTGGATCTTCCTGAGCTTCCTCAACGGTGACATGGGTCAGACGATCACGTCCAGCACCTTGAGCTTTATCATTCTTCTTTGCCTGCTGATCATTGCGACCGACAGCCCTTTGAGAACACTCCCTTGAGTAATGACCAGGCTGACCACAGGAGTAACAGGTAACTCCAATGTGAGAACCAGCAGGAGAACGAGAATTTGCTCCACCAGTATTTGACTGTGGCTGACGATAAGCATTGCAAGAGGACTTGGGTGCATAAGGAGCATGAGGCACATCACTGTATGGAACAAAGACATGGCGCTTCTTGTTACCATAGGAAGAAGCACGAGAATTTCCTTATTCACGCTTCTGAGAAACTTCCATGTCCTTCCTTCCATGCTCTAGAGTGAGATCCTGATTGTGCAAGTCCTGGAAAGACTGGAACTTGAAAGGCAGCAAATCATAGCGAAGTGCAGGGTTAAGTCCCTTACGGAACAACTCTTTCTTATCTTCATCATTGGTCACATCCCTGGCTGCATAACGAGCCAGGCGAGTAAACTCACGCCCATATGTTTCAATATCCTTGCGCCCCTAAGTCAGATCCAGAAACTCTCTACTTTTAAGATCCATGACGGGCTTAGGGATAGAAGAAGCACAGAATGCTGCAACAAACTCTTCCCAGGTAACAACATGTCCCTGAGCTTGCAGATTCAGAAAACCTTCCCACCAAACACTAGCCTCACCTTCCATTTGGTAAGTGGCGAAGTTGACACGGTCAGCGGGATGAACTCGAAGAGCACTGAACTTGCACTCTATGGTGCAGAGCCAATCATCAGCTTCAAGGGGCTCCTTGGAGTGGGTGAAGATTGGAGGAAAAGAGCGGATACAATCTCCAAGTGTGACACAGTCGTCAGGACGATGTTCAGTGTTCTGCGCCACACGCTCCAGAAGGCATTTATTCCTCAGACGGTTGGTCTCAATGTTGTTGAGAACCTCGGCCATTGTGGGAGGTGGCAGAAGTTCCTAATCAGCATTTTGTGTCCTCGACGGACAACAAAACCACGAGTACCAGACGACATCCTAAGGAGAAAATAGAAACCATGAGAATGGACTCACCAAAAAGGTTACATCAAAGAATGATAAAAACCATATCAAAAAATCATGGTTGGGGTGAACTTGTGGATGAAGATTATATCAATGCATTAAGTATGGCAGTAGAACAAGCATACGAAACGTATACGCTACCAACTTAGATACAAACCATAACAATGGAATGTAAGCATGATATGATACCAACAAGTCGCAAAAGAATGGAGAGCGGGATCATAGGCATCCTTAGCAAAGTTGGAAAATAATGCTCATGTGTACAGATATATCGTGGAAACTCTGAGCCTTGCAACCAAGTACGGAGTACTAGGGGAAACAACCCAAACCCGTATATCCTAAAAGTTTGAAATGATAGACGAGAAGTGAAAACCTTGCAAAGGAAACGAGGTAAGTTAACTCAGCAATAGAACAACCTTGGATAAGGAGTAAAAAGAGTCCTATTCAGAGTGTTGCAAATAATTTTAGCTTTCAAATAGTTTTCTCATAATCTAGACTCAACGTCGACCAGCAAGAAGGGTTTCCTATAGGCAGTCCTGCTCTGATACCAAAATCTGTCACGACCCGGGATCAGGGCTAGACAAATACCAGATCCTCATCTGATATAAGCCTAACCTAAATTCCGAAACACGCAGGGAAAGATCGGTAACATTACAGAACATACAAACCATACATTAATAAGGTAAACTCATAAGAGAGTTACAAACCAGTCATACAAGCCAGGGGTCACAGACCCATCATTACAACAAACAACGGAAGCAAACAAGTTGTTCTAAACAACAAATTTAGCAAAGGGCCTAAGAGGCCTTAAACATAAGTAGTGACCCTTCCATAGATCCTAGGCTGTTGCCCGGGAACCCCGACTACTCGTCGACTTCGACGTAGAAACCACCTTCAGTTGGAGTAGCTTCATCTGTAGAAAACATCAACGAAGCAAGGCTGAGTACAGGGTGTACTCCGCAAGACTTATGGCTAGTGGAGTTATTTTGCATAAAGCCATCTTTTGTTTTCAAGAAAAGAGGGAGAAGAAACCCGTGTAGTTAGATCATTTTCAAAATGGGATAAGGAGACTACAACTCTAGTTCTTTGGATCATCTTTGATATCCACCAAGTACCATCATCAACTGAGCCTCTCTTTTCGGACTACCCCATCAAACAACCCCGAGGAAGTATTCCAGATCTCACTTTAGTTGAAAAGTTTTAGCATTCAGTTATAGTTCTCTATGATATTCACATCCGTTCCCAAGTCGTCCATAATCGTGGACACGACTTTTCGAAAAGATTAATAACCCTGCTAGGGTGCACAACTTTACCCACGCGTACTAACCGATTCTTAATGCCAATATATTAGCCCTCTTCCTTGGAAGGCCGGCAGAGAGTAGTTGACCACGACCTTTACCTTGCTTTCGCCGAGACCATGAGTCACACACTAGGGAGATGCTGCCATAATGGGTCAAGTCCCAAAGTCGGTCCCTAATGATGTGTGTGGGGTTCAAGATTAAGGATGCCGGGCATCTCTTGTTCCCGGCCACGCTTACCTACCTGTTATGAATGCACCTCCTTCACCTCCATTCAAAAACAACCAAGATGCGTATGTCGAATGGAAAGTCCGAACTATGTGACTCATGGAATCTACTAGGCAAGTTAGTTGGTCGAGGGGGTTTCCAGGCCCCCGTGTGGTTGTACGCTCGTCTTGGTTCAAGAGGCGAGAACATCAGATCCTAAGGGTGGCAAGTATGGGACTACAAAAACCACAACCCACGTGGCCTCCCATACAAGCCTTAGCATGTTTATCATCCATCTCTGATCACATCATGACATCCTACCATACTAGATTCATTCACATCTCCGATGCGTCATCTGAATGATCAGCATTGGACCATTAAGCATTGGCTAAGCTTCACTGAACTGTGGCACTAGCGATGCTCATAAGACAAACCCTAGTTATGCTAGGAGTAGTGGATCAGGTAATATAGTTCACAAAGGAAAACATGCATCAGATAGGATTACTCTATCTACTGATAAAAGACTGTTGAACCGAATGCATATGGTGAGAATGAAATACTTTGTAAACATAGGATTCATATGTATGAGTGGGGCTTCGCTTGCCTTGTCCGTTGTTGGACTGATACTGCTCTTTGGTGGCGTTGACTTCAGCTTCGGGTTCAGTTCCTATTCTCAAGAACCAATCACCGGAAAAGGAAAAGCAACATTCAACACATGGCATGTGCAATGCTCATACAATATGAATTATATGACAAGTTTAATAGTGTTGAAATGAACCCTAGAACATGCTTGGTCATTTTAAACGGGGTCCGAATGGTCCAAACCCTAAAACAGGGGAATCATCGGAATCACCTATGGGGTTCATTTGGTTCTTCTAATTAAACTTGCCATCAAAGTTGGTTAACAATGTATGCTTATAGCTTAGTTAGATAGGTTTCATTTTTCTGAACATTTTGGTATATTATTTGTATTTTTCTGATTTAAAATGAATTAGTTATGAATTTCTCCAATTTTAATTCATTTCAAATCATTTTTGGAATATGTAAAATAATTTCCAACTTGGGCCCACATGTCAGACTTTTATTAATTTCAGAAAATATTTACAGAAAATATTAAAACCCTGACAGGAAGGGCCCACCTGTCATACATTTTATTTAATAAAACAATTATAGAAAACATTTAAATAAAATAAATACGGTTATTGAATCATGCTGATGTCAGGCTGACGTCAGTAATGGATATCATCCTCAGATTGATGCTCGATCCACCGATTCGGAGCACCCCTAGATGCGTGGTTGTGGGGGTTAGAAAGAGGGCGTCGCGAGGAGCAATATAGTGGCAGCGCCACCTTGAAATGGTCACCGGAGACGGCGGTGCAACAACGTCGAGTGGCGGTGGCGTCGGGATCTCGCGGGGGTGACGGTACAGAGGGAGAGGGAAGCAACGGGAAGGTGTTTGAGCACTTTGGCTCACCAGGAGCACGACGGTGGTGTCAGTGAGGCGAGGAGGGCACGGGCGACGCCGGATTGGAGGAAGAACACGGCGGCCAGAGCTCGGAAGGGGCGAGGTCGATGGTGATGATTCCGAGCTCCTGCGTCCGATTCCTTCAGCGGGGAGGCTCAGCTCGACGAGGCGCAGCTCCCAGGGCCAACGACATGGCTCGGGGCGTTCTCCAGCGACGGCGACAAGCGGCAATGGCGGCGGCTAGGGTTTGGCCATTTGGGAAAAAACGGCAGAGAAGGAGAGAGAAAGCGAAACTGGTACTGGGCGGTAGAGGGGGTCGAGGCGGTCTTATCCACGGCTCCAGGGGCGGCGGCACGCATCATAATGCTGGCGAGGATCGACGGCGTCGGTGCTGTCACCCAGCTGCTTCCCGTCATCGTCGAAGACGACGAGGAACAGAGGGCCAAAGGGGTACGGGCCAGAGGTGGGCTGGCTTGGGCCACGGGTGGGCTGGCTGCGCTAGCGGCAGAGAGAGAGGGAGAGAAGTGGGCTGCGGCCCAGTAGCTAGGTTTGGCTATTTTTTCTCCAGTAACTATTTTTCTTTTTATGTTTTCTGATTTCTTTTGTATATTTCAAATTCAACTCTGTTTTGAATATTTTCAAATTACAGAAACTTTTATTGAATATCTAAGAACACTAAGGGGCCCTTAACACAATTTGGGCTCCATTTGTTTTGATAGTTTTCAAAATATGTAAACCATTTGAATGGTTTTGAGAAGGAACAAAATTAGGGTTATTTTTGGTGTTTGTTTGTTTAAACCAAAAATGCAAGTATAATGCATGCATGCTATGCTCAAACATGTTTTTATTAATATTACACAAAAGGTGGTATGTTACATACAACACCTAAATGGGAACTTAGTTTTCACTTTCACAACCCTGTTATGGTCAAGTCAAAGTCATGATTCATTTCACAAGTCATTTTGAAAACATCTGACGACAGAACAATATGGCCACTCCAACTGTCCATAACCGCAGACGCGGCTATTCGAATAGTTTGACACTCTGTAGAGGTGGTACACTTTCACCACAACATTCGATACATCCGTCAGGAACAATCCTGAATCACCATACTCAGTATGCGGATAATCAATCCTAACCTTTCAATTACACACCCTAGTATAGGCACCTCCCCTATGAGTTTGGCCTCCCAACCATGACCATCTTTCATCTTGGGAACTGCACAGGTGGACAATCATAACGAGGTAGCCTCAGCTCAAACCTCTTCCGCAAGGGAACCCATACTAAGATATATAAACTTCCAGTCAAGCCCTACCCAAATTCGGGTATTGTGGTTGTATGGTAAAATTGCAATGGTATCGCATCCGAACACAACCATCAGTTTTATAAAGAGGCTAAGGATCATGCCTCAACATTTTCATCATCAAATCATCTGGTGTTCATAACTTATTTCAAAACATTTCATTAGAATGACTCATCATTCTAAGGTTTTCATAATCATTTTCACCAAGTATTCCCATCTAAAGTGATCAAGTTTTATGCTTAGCACAGCCACTATAGTTGGGGGTAGTCACTAATGAGGGATACTAATCAAGTGTGACTTATCCAAATCTAATCTCATGCCTCAGTATGAAATCTAGTTCTATCTAACTTAGGCCAAGTTTTATGCTCTTTATGCTACCTGAAATATCCTTCCAAAACATCACAAACACTAACTAAAAGTAATAAAGAACTTTGATAAAGAAATAAAAGAATAAAGCCTGCAGTTAAAACTAGGATTTGGTATAATCAAGTGGTATAACCAAATATGCCTAAGGCCTCTAGTTTGCATGGTTATTATGCAAGTGTTAGCTTGCAAAGTTCTAGCTTGCCTTGAGTAGTGTTGTGGTTGAAGTTCTCCTTTGCTTCCTCTTCTTAGTAGTCTCCTTCCTCTTCGTATCCTTGGTCGGTACTAGCGTTTATAAATAAATACGAGGTACACAATAACCAAACAATACTTAACTACTTCTATTTGGCACACAAAGGTTCACACTACATGATCTAGCATCATCACAATCATCACATGGATTAAAAGCTTGTTCTTATTTATTTTATTTTAGAAAAGTAATTTCTACTCATTGAAAACTACTTAAGATTTAATATTCTCCAATTAAAATATGGGATCATGTTGAGACATGTCATCACCACATATTTTAATACTTGGGAATGTGATTTAAAGTGGTGTCACAATTTAATAAGGTTTAACCTTATTATTTTAATTAATTAAAGTGACTAGAAATGCCTATGGGGCATTCTTTTAATACTTGTCCATTATTACTGCAAGTAAACCTAGATATTTTTATATATTCAGAAAGGTCTTATCAAATGTGATTTTTGAGTGTTGGAATCATCTCAAAAGCATTTATGGTTGATTTTTGAAAAATGTTTGAATGCAGAAAAGTCTCTGCCTTGTTATTTTTACTATAGGTGATCTATAATTTCAAATGGTTTGAATTCAACGAGCTTGGATTAATATTTTCAGCACCTTTCTAACAAAATTGGTTTCATGCAATTTGGTTCAGTTAATCTCTTTGAAATGATTTTTGAATCTACTGACAGAACTAGAGTTTGAACTAAATAGAAAAATCTAATTTGAATTAACTGGGTCGCGCGGTAACTAACTGGGCCGGCCCACTGCGCACAACGCATCGCGTGGGCTGAGTTAAGTGATGGCCCCACGCGTCAGCAACTCTTGCTACGCGAAGTGATAAGTGGCAATCTGGACCGTCCGATTAGCATCTAATCTAACAGCTAGGTGTGTCGTCTCCGTCGGGAAGCGCCGGCGAGACTGAACCCTAACGCGGTGGTGGGGGTCATGTGAGGCTCACCAAGGCTCCATCTAGGGTCGGTGTTGGGGGCGAACGACGTTGTCAACGACGGCGGTTCGAACGGTGGCAGCAGCAGCTCCTAGGGCGGCTCCAATCAACGGCTCCTCTTCTCCTCCTCCACGGCAGACTCTGGTGAAATTCCGGCGACCTGGTGGTCGCCTTGATCTAGGGAAGGGTCAGTGGTGCTCTGTGAGAGGTGGGGAGTGATATGGTGTGGCGAATTGAGGCTGGGAAGGCCTCCTTTTAGAGCCGAGCGAGAGAGGCAGAGGTCGTCGGGGTCGATGGTGCAGTGAGGTCATGGCATGGCGGAGGGTGTAGGCTGGTGCGCGGTCTCCTGGTGATGCTCAAGGATGTAATGGCGCGGCAGGGGGCAACCGAGGTTGTTCGGGAACGATCGACGCTCTATGCGGCACCGACAGTGGTTTTGACAACGCATGGGTGCTACGGGTCGCATGACGGCGAACGAGGGTGTCTAGGGGGTTGCTGGTGTCGTGGGGATTGCAGGCACGGGCGGCGAAGGTGAGGCGCGGCGTGTGCGAGCGTGTTGGGCGTGGCGCTCTGGCATGCTCTCGGCATGGCGTAGAGACATTGGGCGCGGCACATTCTCTGTGGTCCAGTGCCTGGCTACGTGCGAGGGCTGGACAGGGGGTGGCGATGGACGATCAGCTGCCTCCTGGACATGGTGGCTAGGTGCGGCGATGGATCCTGCTAGCTAGCCATGGTCGGCTGGCAAGGGGATGCTTCGGGTGGCACAATATGGTGCAAGGGTAGGGGTGGTAGCTGCTTCAATGCAAGTGATCACTGGGGGAGTCAAAGGGAGTGAGATGAGGATAAATGTTTGATCAAACACTGCTCCAAATAGTATAAGTTAGGCAGTTTTGAATTGTGTCTCCAGGTGTTTGATGAAATGGACGAAAGAATTCAAGTTTGAATTTTTGAATGAATTTTGGTGAGTGTACTGGTCACATACTTGGTAGTATATGGTTGCTTGGGTTTGTCAAGGAGAACTGGGTTTGAGTCATTTTTGAGAAATGGTGATCTTAGTACCTATACTTAATTCAGTTTTGAATTGTCATTTGAATAGAGTTGCCAAATGTTTCTGTTAGAAATCTTGGACTAGAAACACTCAAAGTGGTCTAGTGGTTAACTTTGGTCAAAATGACCATTAGCTCATATTGTTTATATTTGAATTTCTATTGATTTGATTCTGCTTGGAAATGATTTAGATGATGTTGTTTTCATCTTTAAACCAATCCTTGCCATTCGTAGCAATCAAACAAGTCATTGCAAGAATTCATGCATTCATCACATACACTCATGCATTCATATTGATTTTAATAACAAAAGTTTTTGTTAACCCTAAACTTGGGTGATAGAACTTGATAATCTTGATTAATATTTTTGGGATGTTAAATTGAGGCATTCCCTAATATGTGAAATTATTTAGCTCCTAGGTGTATTGATCTAGTTAGAGAAGTTACAAGGTGTAAGATGGTGTGAGAGAGCAGGGACAACACTACGACCAGTTTGATGGAGATGCCGGAGGAGCCCAGTCCTCCGGCATATCCAACAAACTGGCCATAGATGCACTCCCTAATATGTGAAATTAGTTAGCTCCCACGCATATTGATCTAGTTAGAGAAGTTAAAAGCTGCAAGATGTGTGCGAGAGCAGAGATAACACTACGACCAGCTCTGTGGACAACACTATCGAGTCCCGGTTTCCTAACTGGGACTACAGAATCATGATTAAAGGCCCCCTTTAGTCCTGGTCCAGCCACAAACCGGGACTAACACTCAAGACATTTATTAATATTAAAAAACCGGGACTACGGAATCGGGATAAAGGGCCCCCTTTAGTCATTCTCATATCTAGCCCTATAGTACACAACTTCAGGGTCGTCTTTGTGTTCATCTTCGTCGTTGCTTGACGCACCCGGATGGATCCTCAGCCCAGCCATGGCATATTCTGGGGGCACCTGCTACTCCGTATTTGGATTCACGACGCGTGGGGGAGGGGGCTCCCAGATGATGACGCTGCTACACCCGTGGCCTTCACCACCGCCACCCTTCTTATGGATCTGCGACGGCTACAGGTATCACAGGCAAGGATGAGCTGCCTGCGTGATGTAGCTCATGACGCCGATGATAGTACAATTCGCCCACCATAGGCGGCGGCCGGCTTCGTTGTGGTTCCCCGGGGGAGGGATGTCACCCTCGTACCTGGCAAGCTCCCTTTCCTACCGCTTAGCAAATAAGGCATTCCAGGTGTCGTAGTTGTCGGGATCCCAGTGGGGATCCATCCCCTGCTCCGTCATGATCTCGAGGTAGAAGTAGTTTGTGATGGACGCCTAGCGTGCGGAACCTTGAGGGACAGGAACCCCTCCAGTGCTCAGCATCTAGTCGGCGGGCAGCCGGTAGCCCGACGGGCATGGGTAGCTGGAGGCACACAGCGCCTCGGTCTCCTCGAGGGTCAGAATTGCCCAATATGCAATGTCCGTTTTCGTGAGAGACGAAGGTGTCGATGTGTAGATATCCATGTCGGGTCGTCCTAGATATAGAGGAAAAGGGCGGGAAAACATGGCGGTAAGCGGTGGGAAATGGCAGGAAATATCTTTAGTTCCGGTTAGCGGCTACAACTGGGACTAAAAGCTTCGGTCAGAGGGAAAGGACGGGAAAACTTGGCAGGAAGCGGTGGGAAATGGCGGGAAATATCTTTAGTCCCGGTTAGTGGCTACAACCGGGACTAAAAGCTTCGGTCAGAGGGAAAGGGCAGGAAAACTTGGTAGGAAGCGGTGGGAAATGGCGAGAAATATCTTCAGTCCCGGTTAGTGGCTACAACCGGGACTAAAAGCTCCGGTCAGAGGGAAAGGGCTGGCAAACTTGGCGGGAAGCGGTGGGAAATATCTTAGGATGGCTTACAATGTGATTTGGAATAATGTTTAATGTTTGACTAGTTAAAATAATTATTTTATAAAACAGAAAATGGATTTGGATTACTTATTCAAATTCAAGCACTTTTCATGTTGAAAGTTTTCTCAAATTCATAAGTATGCAAAAAATGTAATTTAAATGTTTAAAGAATATATTCAAAAAATTGAAAAAGCATAGCGCACGTTGGTTTTGGCCCAGCGCGTGCAAATTTGGTCCTTAGTCGGGACTAAAGGGGTGCCCAGCATGCGCGGTGCCGAAAAGCCGCCCCCCTCCATTCCCGGTGTGTGGCACCAGCCGGTACTAGAGACCCCCTTTAGTCCCGGCTAGTGCCACGCATCCCGGTGCGTTCCACGCACCGGGACTTGGAGGCCAAATCGCACTGAGACGCCGCCAGGCTGCCGAAATTCGCCTACGAACACCATCGCCACCGCGCCTCCCCTCCACTCGGGCCGCCCGCGCCTGCCGCCACCGCCGCGCCCGCCTCCCCACGCCTGTCCCGCGGCACCCCGCTTTCTCCTACGGTGCTCCGCGCCTCTCCCGTGGCGCCCCGCCACCGTGCGCCACTACCACCGCACCTCCCCCGCCATCATATCGGACACCGCCACCGCACCTCCCCCCGCCACTAGCCACCGCCTGCCACCGACCCCCTCCTCCTCTAGGTATAGGAATATTTCTATTAATATTTGTATAGGATTAATAATATAGGAATATTTGTATATATTTGGATTATTAGTATAGGAATTTAGATTATTAGTATAGGAATATTTGGATTATTAGTATAGGAATATTAGTATAGGTATTTGTATTATTAGTATAGGAATTTGGATTATTAGTATAGGAGTATTTGGATTACTAGTATAGGAATTTGGATTATTAGTATAGGAATATTTGCATATAGGAATATTTGTATATATAAATATAGGTATATAGGAATATTTGTATAGGAATTTGGATTATTAGTATAGGAATTTGGATTATTAGTATAGGAATATTTGTATATAGGAATATAGGAATATTTGTATATAGGAATATATGAATATTTGTATATAGGAATATTTGTATATAGTTACATAGGAATATTTGTATATAGGTATATAGGAATATTTCTATTAATATTTGTGTATAGAAATATTTGTATAGAAATATTTGTATAGGAATATTTGTGTATAGAAATATTTTGTATGGTAATATTAATTGCTATGTTTAAATAATGTGTGCATTTTGCAATAATATTGTGTGCATCTTGCATTTTGTAGAAACTATGGATCCAACTAATCCAATTAGTCGAGACCTAGTACAAGAAGAGCTTCTCAAAGATATAATCCACGACGCCGAACCACCTGAATCTCCCTCGAGGTATCTGAACACATCTGGTGAGGGAGAGGATATCAACAAAAGAGAGGAAGAATCCACCGGCTCCAATGATGGAGAAGCCGACAACTCCGATGATGGAGAATCCCATGGACGCTTAACAAAGACCGGTGAGGTATATATATTATGTCCGGTGATCACTAGATGTTCGGGAGTAGCTGTATGTACCGATTTTTATATATATTATATTGACGAATGTTTCTTCTCTTAGGCCTCCACATCAAGCAAAAATTCCAAGTGAGGCCCGGCCAAAAAGTTGGATGCCCATACGAATTATACAATTACGGCGGCCTCAGCACAGGGTAAACCATTGGAACCCAAAAAGGCTGCAAGTGTATTTAAACAACAATGCGGAGTTGTTGTTAGAGATCGCATCCCGATCATCGTTCGAGAGTGGCATAAGCCCAAAGAGGCGGAAGAGAGTGATCTGTATATATATGATGTCTAGTGATCACTAGATGTCCGGGAGTAGCTGTATGTACCGAGTTGTATATATATTAAATTGACGAATGTTTCTTCTCTTAGGCCTCCACATTGAGCAAAAAATCCAAGCGTGGCCCGGTTAAAAAGTTGGATGCCCGTACAAATTATGAAATTATGGCGGTCTCAACACAGGGCGAACCATTGGAACCACAAAAGGCTACAAGTGTATTTAAACAACAATGCGGAGTTGTTGTTATAGATCGCGTCCCGATCATCGTTCGAGAGCGGCATACGCCCAAAGAGGCGGAAGAGAGTGATGTGTATATCAACAAAAGGTACAAAGAGGGTCTTTGTAATGACCTCATGGAACATTTCACGCTGCCAGAATGTGAGACTGATGCTGAGACGACTGCATTGAGAAAGAAAGTCAAGCAGTTTGCTCTTAAGAAGATGTCCGAACTATTCTGGAACTAGAAGAAAGCATTATGGCTAAATGTGGCATCCCGCAAAACCACTACTAGAAAATCGCGTTGTTTTTGTGCATTGCATCGTCATCATCATGCATTGTTGCATAAAACTATTTTCGCAAAGCCCGTTTTGTTTTCTAAAACGCTCCATCTTTATTCAAACGCAAAGCCCGGTTCTCCGGATTAATTATTTTGGCCGCTATCGGTTTGCAAACGGCCCGTTTAAAACAAATAAAAAGTTTAATTGTTTTAGCGGGGGCAGTCGAACGGGCCGAATCGACCCGAACGACCACCCCCATTTTTAAATCGGTCCACCTAAACCGCTCTTCTAAGTCCTAAAGCTACCAAACTATCTACCCCAACCCAGCCTCCACATCACCCCACCCAATCGGCTCTCGCCACCTCACCCTCTCTTCCCCTCTATCCTATCCCGTGCTGACACCTCATCCCCCCTCTCTCCCCTCTCTCTCCCACCTCACAGCCGACCCCACCCAGCTCACCCTCCACACAACACACACACGCACACAGACGCACGCCACACCCGATCCCCACCGCCTGGTACCTCCCCTCCGCCTCGTTCCCCTCTGCCGGCGCCCGAGCTCGCCCGGCCGGCCTCCCCTCCCCTCCGGCGTGGCCGCGCTCGCCCAGGACCCCCCGAGCCGCCCAGCGCCGCCGCCCGCGCGTGCTCCTCCGCCTCGCGCCGGCGCCCGGCCGCGCAGCCCCGCCTTCTCCGCGACCCCGCCTCGCCCGCGTCTCCTCCGGTCACCGCCCCGCCGCCTCCCTCGGCTCCGACCCGCAGCAGATCGGCCGCCGCCGCCCCCGACACCTCGCGCGCCCCGTCTGCCTCTCCTCGCCCGCGGCCGCTCGCCCCGCCTCCTCGCCGGCGACCCCGAGCCTCTGCCTCGCCCTCGCCGCCGCTCCCTCCGGCCGGCGCGCCTCTGCTCCTCCCCTTCTCCGGCCGCCGCGCGCCCGCCTTGCGTCCCCCCCGCTCGAGCTTCCGCCCGCGCGCGCCGCCCCTCCCGCTCCGCTCGCCGCGCCCCACCCCGCTCGCCTGAGCTCTCCGTCGCCCCTGCCTCGCCCGCTGGAGCCCGAGCCGGCCGCGGCCTCTGTCTCTGCTCCGTTCCGCCTGCCTCGCCTCGCTCGCGTCTGCGTCGCCCAAGTCCCGCCTCGCCGCCAGCAGCTCGCCGACCCGCCTCGTCTGCGCCTCTTCGCCTCGAGCGCCGGCCGCCTCTCCTGTGCTGCGCCGACCTCGTGCCCCAAGCGCCGTCTTTTGTTTCGTGTGGTTTGGTTGCTGTTGGAGTTGGTGGGATGCCAGTACCAAACCCGCCGGCCAAGGCCACCCATTTCATGAGTTCTGTCAAGAGCACAGTAACGCTGAGATCGACATCGACCGGGTAGACCCGACGCACGGGCATCCCTCCGAGTTGCCAACGACCCTGCGTGCCGACAAGATCGATAGCGGCACCAACCACAAGAACCTTCTAGACTCGAAGGCCGGTCAAGATCGTCGAGGTTCCCCGCGCGGGTGCCAATTCCCTGGATTCGAAGGCCGACCCCGCCGACGCCAATATCTTCAATCGGATCCGAGGACACCGACGCAGAACATCAAGATCTTCTTCCCCGCACGTCAAGACCGACCTGATACGCGGGTCCGACAAGAGCGACAGCGACCAGGGCGAGTCCGATGCCCCGACGCCAGACCAAGTACTCCCTCCCGGAACGCCAAGATCTCCACGTGAGACGACAAGACCGACAACATGTCCCGACCACCGCGGATGCGACAAGCTCTACTTCGGTTATCCGAGAACGATCCCGCCGAGACGATCCCGTCGAACCCCAGATCCGAACCCCGAGACCGACCCCGAACCCCGGAACCCCAAGATCGTCGAGACCCCCTATGTGTGAACCCCTTCCCGAAACCCTATTTTATAATATAATAAACTTGTTGCATATTTAATTGTCATCTCGCATGCATATCATTGGTTTGGGGGCCTTATGCCGATTCACCTAATAATTAAATATGGGGCCCATATGCGGGCAAATCTAGCCTTATATTGGCCTCATTTAAATTTGTGTAGCGAACCGGTAACTTATTTGCCAGGATTAAAACAACATTTAAATTGCGGGGTAGCTAATTCACTTGAACCGATTAATTAAATATCGGGACCCCGGTTCCACTTAATATGACCTAATTGCATCGCACCTTTGCCATGTCATACATCATACATGCATCATGCCCGATCTTCTGCCGTAATCTTAAATAGTGCATCCGGTGTTTATTCTAGCGTTTTGCTTCTTCGCGGATAAGGCCGTTGAGTTGATGTGAGCTTCGCCCCGATCTTCGGATGAACCTTCGGCAATGTTTTCAGGCGAGCATCTCCCCCTTTCTACCCATCTTACTTTTATAGTATTTACTTCCTTCCTGTTGATCTATTGCTATCTGTGTTGCGATGCTCTAGTTTCCGTACCCGTGATATCCCTTGCAGCCCTATATTGCCATGGCCACCTACTATTACTTGTTGTTTGGTAGACAGTTGGACTTGCGCGTCGTAGTCGCTTGCTCAAGTGCTGTTGCGTGTCGTCAAGTACCACAGTTGTTGGAGAAGTGCCGCATGTCCTATGTTGGAGATGATCATGGTTTACTTATCGTTCACTTTAATTACTGTTTAACAACTAAAATTGAATTAAGCAGAGGCATCGGTGGGTGATAGGTAAGATTTGGTTTCCGACCGCCCACTTGTGTCCCGTAGGACCCGAGTTCTTGACACCTGTTCCGAGATCGAGCGCGCTAACCACAGTTGGGGAGATATGGGCCCCCCATTGATTATTACCTGATTTCAAAGTATTGTGCTGGGGGCCACAAACTAGTTTGAGGTTTTATTTACTATCCTGTACTTATGCCATGTTTACCGCTTTATTTATGATTGTGTGAGGAGCACGCTGTACTGTTTAGGATCGGGCCACGTTTCGCGGTGTCGACAGTCCCCGTTTGGGGATTTGCTGTCGTTCACAGCCGTTTGCTCAAACCCCAGTCCGTCTCGGAGACCGGCCGACTTCGTTGCGGGTGTCGACTTGGTGGGGTGGCCCCCACGTACTTGCTTTGGGTCTGGGAACGTCGTGACTTAGGCCCCGCCGACATACCGATGGGTGTATGTTAACTGATCTGGCAAAAAGGGTCGAAGTGACTGTGGATACTTTGGTGCACCCCTGTAGGGTTTAATCTTTTCGAGAAGCCGTGTCCGCGGTTATGGACGACTTGGAGCACAGTGCTTGATCATAGACAACTATAACTAAAGTTTACTGTTATAAATTGACTTGTATCCGATATGACTAGTAATCAGCTTCACCACAACGGAATGGCTAAATAAAAGTACCAACAACTGCTGGGTTTTGGGTTGTCTCATGCTAATCGAATCTGACTAGTAAGTGATGCCACTATAACTGAATGATTAACTAAAAGTGCCCACTGTTTACTTTATCAGGAGGAATATCTAAACCTGACTAGTAATCGCTGCAACGATAACTGAATAAGTAAAACTGCCAACTGTGTGAGTTCCTCGGTTGACTTCCTCGTTTGGTCTCGAGGGGGAAACGCCAGGATGGGTTTGTTTGATGATAGTATCAGGTTGGATCCGAATAGGTCTTCCTCTCCCCTCTCTGATAGCCGCCAGTAATATCGAGTCTCTATAGGTTGTTTAGTGCTTGCTGCCGCTGCCGCTTCAGTCCACCATACCTTTGTAGGCGAGGACCGCCGAATTCTAGTCTCGCCGTGTACTGGCCTCAGTACTGACGCTCCTCTTTTTCCTTTGCCCTTTGTCGGCACCCCTTTTGTTTAAGCAGGTTTTGAGATCGACGTCGTTAGCAGGGTTACCCTTCCGGCTTGGCCTGGGCAGGGTTATGGACGCCATTGGTTATTCTTCAGGGCTCTTAGCCCCATTTGCATCTTGTCCGTAGTCGGACGCCCTATCATTTTCAAGGTGATTTGGATCTTTGTACATTATATCTGTATTCTTGACTCTTGGAGTCGTGTTGTATGTATATCTGTTCTGTGGTTCCCATCGAGGACTGTTGTGTAATGTTATTACTTCGTTTTCCACCCGCACGAAAGTGCCTGGTGGGCACCTTTGAATCGTTTCTATGCGGGTTTGGCGGGTTTCGCTAAAACTTGCATAGGGCCGATTCTGAGGGTGTTACAGAGTGGTATCAGAGCTCAGCAGTTGCGATACCCCACAAGTCCAGCCTGTAGGATAACCTAGCTAACGGCCGAAGTAGAGTGTCAAAACTATTTTTGAAAAACGGTTGGATAGTTCTGATTAGGTCTGATTTTACTCCTTACCCCTCTGCTGCTCTCCTCTTACCTCTGCGTGTTTTGAATCCGATCTCGTCCCTTTCTTCGAGTCCAGGAATTCTCGTGGTTGGGTTTCCGTCGTACCTTTAGGGTTTCGCTTCCTCCTTTGGTAACGATGTTGCTACATCTGGTCTTCATGCTATCCGAGGAATCCTTCATCTGTGGTACCATTGCTTGTTCCTTCTCGTGCCTTCCGGTGTTTACCGACGCGACGACATCCTCTACGCCAGATCCGATGCAGAGTCTGCATCACTCCTTTATTCCGAACCTCGCTTGTCGAGATCTTCAGTCTAATTCCGAGAGTTGGTTGCATAATCCGCCTATTCGTGTGCAGAGTAATGGTCTGAGTGCGGGATGGAGTCGCGACCATACCACTACTCTTATCATTTGCTTTGTATATCGAATGGTGGATCGATGCAATTCTACTCCTTCCATGAAAGTTAGAGGTGGCCTTACCTTTAACTTCGTCCATTGTTTATCCGGAGTGTTCTCTTGACGAACGGGATCAACGACGTCTTGTTGGCGGTGTCGCCGTTTTCAAGACGAAGAAAGCATCATTGTTAGTGGTGTCGCGAAGATCTACACGAAGCGAGAAGACGCAGATCGCCGACCTTCCTTTCCGGTTCCATGAGGCGGATCTCGAGGGCGAGATCCATTGTTAGTGGTGTCGAATTGTGGCATCCCGCAAAACCACTACTAGAAAATCGCGTTGTTTTTGTGCATTGCATCGTCATCATCATGCATTGTTGCATAAAACTATTTTCGCAAAGCCCGTTTTGTTTTCTCAAACGCTCCATCTTTATTCAAACGCAAAGCCCGGTTCTCCGGATTAATTATTTTGGCCGCTATCGGTTTGCAAACGGCCCGTTTAAAACAAATAAAAAGTTTAATTGTTTTAGCGGGGGCAGTCGAACGGGCCGAATCGACCCGAACGACCACCCCCATTTTTAAATCGGTCCACCTAAACCGCTCTTCTAAGTCCTAAAGCTACCAAACTATCTACCCCAACCCAGCCTCCACATCACCCCACCCAATCGGCTCTCGCCACCTCACCCTCTCTTCCCCTCTATCCTATCCCGTGCTGACACCTCATCCCCCCTCTCTCCCCTCTCTCTCCCACCTCACAGCCGACCCCACCCAGCTCACCCTCCACACAACACACACACGCACACAGACGCACGCCACACCCGATCCCCACCGCCTGGTACCTCCCCTCCGCCTCGTTCCCCTCTGCCGGCACCCGAGCTCGCCCGGCCGGCCTCCCCTCCCCTCCGGCGTGGCCGCGCTCGCCCAGGACCCCCCGAGCCGCCCAGCGCCGCCGCCCGCGCGTGCTCCTCCGCCTCGCGCCGGCGCCCGGCCGCGCAGCCCCGCCTTCTCCGCGACCCCGCCTCGCCCGCGTCTCCTCCGGTCACCGCCCCGCCGCCTCCCTCGGCTCCGACCCGCAGCAGATCGGCCGCCGCCGCCCCCGACACCTCGCGCGCCCCGTCTGCCTCTCCTCGCCCGCGGCCGCTCGCCCCGCCTCCTCGCCGGCGACCCCGAGCCTCTGCCTCGCCCTCGCCGCCGCTCCCTCCGGCCGGCGCGCCTCTGCTCCTCCCCTTCTCCGGCCGCCGCGCGCCCGCCTTGCGTCCCCCCCCCGCTCGAGCTTCCGCCCACGCGCGCCGCCCCTCCCGCTCCGCTCGCCGCGCCCCACCCCGCTCGCCTGAGCTCTCCGTCGCCCCTGCCTCGCCCGCTGGAGCCCGAGCCGGCCGCGGCCTCTGTCTCTGCTCCGTTCCGCCTGCCTCGCCTCGCTCGCGTCTGCGTCGCCCAAGTCCCGCCTCGCCGCCAGCAGCTCGCCGACCCGCCTCGTCTGCGCCTCTTCGCCTCGAGCGCCGGCCGCCTCTCCTGTGCTGCGCCGACCTCGTGCCCCAAGCGCCGTCTTTTGTTTCGTGTGGTTTGGTTGCTGTTGGAGTTGGTGGGATGCCAGTACCAAACCCGCCGGCCAAGGCCACCTGTTTCATGAGTTCTGTCAAGAGCACAGTAACGCTGAGATTGACATCGACCGGGTAGACCCGACGCACGGGCATCCCTCCGAGTTGCCAACGACCCTGCGTGCCGACAAGATCGATAGCGGCACCAACCACAAGAACCTTCTAGACTCGAAGGCCGGTCAAGATCGTCGAGGTTCCCCGCGCGGGTGCCAATTCCCTGGATTCGAAGGCCGACCCCGCCGACGCCAAGATCTTCAATCGGATCCGAGGACACCGACGCAGAACATCAAGATCTTCTTCCCCGCACGTCAAGACCGACCTGATACGCGGGTCCGACAAGAGCGACAGCGACCAGGGCGAGTCCGATGCCCCGACGCCAGACCAAGTACTCCCTCCCGGAACGCCAAGATCTCCGCGTGAGACGACAAGACCGACAACATGTCCCGACCACCGCGGATGCGACAAGCTCTACTTCGGTTATCCGAGAACGATCCCGCCGAGACGATCCCGTCGAACCCCAGATCCGAACCCCGAGACCGACCCCGAACCCCGGAACCCCAAGATCGTCGAGACCCCCTATGTGTGAACCCCTTCCCGAAACCCTATTTTATAATATAATAAACTTGTTGCATATTTAATTGTCATCTCGCATGCATATCATTGGTTTGGGGGCCTTATGCCGATTCACCTAATAATTAAATATGGGGCCCATATGCGGGCAAATCTAGCCTTATATTGGCCTCATTTAAATTTGTGTAGCGAACCGGTAACTTATTTGCCAGGATTAAAACAACATTTAAATTGCGGGGTAGCTAATTCACTTGAACCGATTAATTAAATATCGGGACCCCGGTTCCACTTAATATGACCTAATTGCATCGCACCTTTGCCATGTCATACATCATACATGCATCATGCCCGATCTTCTGCCGTAATCTTAAATAGTGCATCCGGTGTTTATTCTAGCGTTTTGCTTCTTCGCGGATAAGGCCGTTGAGTTGATGTGAGCTTCGCCCCGATCTTCGGATGAACCTTCGGCAATGTTTTCAGGCGAGCATCTCCCCCTTTCTACCCATCTTACTTTTATAGTATTTACTTCCTTCCTGTTGATGTATTGCTATCTGTGTTGCGATGCTCTAGTTTCCGTACCCGTGATATCCCTTGCAGCCCTATATTGCCATGACCACCTACTATTACTTGTTGTTTGGTAGACAGTTGGACTTGCGCGTCGTAGTCGCTTGCTCAAGTGCTGTTGCGTGTCGTCAAGTACCACAGTTGTTGGAGAAGTGCCGCATGTCCTATGTTGGAGATGATCATGGTTTACTTATCGTTCACTTTAATTACTGTTTAACAACTAAAATTGAATTAAGCAGAGGCATCGGTGGGTGATAGGTAAGATTTGGTTTCCGACCGCCCACTTGTGTCCCGTAGGACCCGAGTTCTTGACACCTGTTCCGAGATCGAGCGCGCTAACCACAGTTGGGGAGATATGGGCCCCCATTGATTATTACCTGATTTCAAAGTATTGTGCTGGGGGCCACAAACTAGTTTGAGGTTTTATTTACTATCCTGTACTTATGCCATGTTTACCGCTTTATTTACGATTGTGTGAGGAGCACGCTGTACTGTTTAGGATCGGGCCACGTTTCGCGGTGTCGACAGTCCCCGTTTGGGGATTTGCTGTCGTTCACAGCCGTTTGCTCAAACCCCAGTCCGTCTCGGAGACCGGCCGACTTCGTTGCGGGTGTCGACTTGGTGGGGTGGCCCCCACGTACTTGCTTTGGGTCTGGGAACGTCGTGACTTAGGCCCCGCCGACATACCGATGGGTGTATGTTAACTGATCTGGCAAAGAGGGTCGAAGTGACTGTGGATACTTTGGTGCACCCCTGCAGGGTTTAATCTTTTCGAGAAGCCGTGTCCGCGGTTATGGACGACTTGGAGCACAGTGCTTGATCATAGACAACTATAACTAAAGTTTACTGTTATAAATTGACTTGTATCCGATATGACTAGTAATCAGCTTCACCACAACGGAATGGCTAAATAAAAGTACCAACAACTGCTGGGTTTTGGGTTGTCTCATGCTAATCGAATCTGACTAGTAAGTGATGCCACTATAACTGAATGATTAACTAAAAGTGCCCACTGTTTACTTTATCAGGAGGAATATCTAAACCTGACTAGTAATCGTTGCAACGATAACTGAATAAGTAAAACTGCCAACTGTGTGAGTTCCTCGGTTGACTTCCTCGTTTGGTCTCGAGGGGGAAACGCCAGGATGGGTTTGTTTGATGATAGTATCAGGTTGGATCCGAATAGGTCTTCCTCTCCCCTCTCTGATAGCCGCCAGTAATATCGAGTCTCTATAGGTTGTTTAGTGCTTGCTGCCGCTGCCGCTTCAGTCCACCATACCTTTGTAGGCGAGGACCGCCGAATTCTAGTCTCGCCGTGTACTGGCCTCAGTACTGACGCTCCTCTTTTTCCTTTGCCCTTTGTCGGCACCCCTTTTGTTTAAGCAGGTTTTGAGATCGACGTCGTTAGCAGGGTTACCCTTCCGGCTTGGCCTGGGCAGGGTTATGGACGCCATTGGTTATTCTTCAGGGCTCTTAGCCCCATTTGCATCTTGTCCGTAGTCGGACGCCCTATCATTTTCAAGGTGATTTGGATCTTTGTACATTATATCTGTATTCTTGACTCTTGGAGTCGTGTTGTATGTATATCTGTTCTGTGGTTCCCATCGAGGACTGTTGTGTAATGTTATTACTTCGTTTTCCACCCGCACGAAAGTGCCTGGTGGGCACCTTTGAATCGTTTCTATGCGGGTTTGGCGGGTTTCGCTAAAACTTGCATAGGGCCGATTCTGAGGGTGTTACACTAAAGTATTAGAAGGACAAGAAAACTCCAATATCCGAAGGCTATCTAGCGAAACAACAACATTACTAGAATGCATTTGTGGAGTATAGGAAGTCAGGAATTACAGAGGAAAAGTCAGAGAAAACAAGGTAAATGCTGCTAAAAGGATATCACCATCGCCTAGGGCCAGGGGGCTACGCGACTAGCATGCCAAAGTGGTATGCAAAAGATAAACAATTGTCTGCTACAGGGATCATTCTAGAACCAATTCGCGAAGAATGGGATTTGAGGGCAAGAAATTGGTTCCTTGGACATGCGAGTGAGTATGACGAACTTACAGGGGACCTTGTTTGCAGTGACGGGATTAGGGTACCCAGGGCTACATGGATGAAAGTGGTGAAAGAAATTAAAGATGGGATAACAAAGTTCCATCCCGATAAAGAGAAAGACGTGACAAAGGTCCTCAGGAATGACGAACATGGAGGATGAGTCCGAGGCCTTGGCCCTAGTTACATGTGGGTGACTGGGTTTCCTAAGGACTAAGGTACTTATAGAAGCCGAGTGAGATCAAAGCAGCGACGGGAGGAGGAGGAGGGAGACAAGTTCAGCCAGTTGCTAGCAAGAATTGACAAGGAGCAGCAGCGGATTGACGAACTTAGAGGAGTAGCGCGCCTGCAAGATCCCCCACTTGATATTACCGCCAACCCATGTCAGAGTAGAAGCATTGTGGCTGAATCAGAGGTCCCGTATGACGATGCACGGATGATAGATGGCGGTCTCGGCTACCCTGTGGATGGAATCAAAGAGAAGATATCTTGTGAACTCCATCATAAGTTGAAGAACATATCCATGAAGGTGGCGATCAGATGTGCTTTACCTTGTCCACTTGACGCACATTGGCATGGCCATGAGATTCCACCTAGATATGCTAAAGTCGGGGTGGATCAAATCGTAACAGAGTGGGAGTCAATGGAGCTTGACGTCCATGGACCTGAAGGTGAGAGGACACTTGGAGAAGAAATGGGTGGTATCATTCTATGGGACAAGAACAACATCAAGTTTTCAGGCTCGGCCCCAAGGCCAACACCGCCTCCGAGTCGTCGCAGGTCACCTTCACCTCCATCATGTCCAAGAACCCCACATCATGATGACTACGACCACCACATCGTGAGTTCATCTTGATCTCTGCCGCAGGGTCAGCAGTCTTCGCCACCTGCTAAGGACAATAAGCGGAAGCGTGCTCCGTCAATGAGTACTAAACGACACAGCAGCCCAAAACGAAAAATGTCGCCCCTCCCAACAGTACCTCATAAGAATCTTCCCATCAAACCTTACGATCGCATTGACGAGGAAACCATAGCGATCGCAAAGGCCGAATGTGCTGCGCATTTTGAAAAGAAGAAACATGAGCCTGCTCCGGTATACACCGAGAAGAAAAATGCATATGCACTTGATTTTCTGAACACAAAATCACAATATGAGTTGCACCATAAGCCAGATGACTATCTACACACACTTCAGAAAGAAGTGACGAAGAGCAAATCAAGTAAAAGTGCAAGCGGGAGAAAATCAGCAAGTAAAAGTGCAAGCGGGAGCAAAACAGTAAGTAAAAGTGCAACCAGTAAAAGATTAAACGTTCTCCTGCTCGGACAACAGGCCAAACAATCGATCCAACCCCTCAAGGTGTTATCCGAAAATGTTCCCCATCTAATAGATATGGAAGCAACTGCAGAGTTGGCGGCCAGTACGAAAGTGAGTGTTGCTGATTTGTTAGGCCCCCAAGACGACATTTTACCCAAGGTTGTTGTAGTCCGTAGATATGTCGAAGGTGAGGATTTGGTCAAAGAATAGAAGTTGAAAGAACTACCAACACAAATGCGGAATCTCCATAACTGGTACTTGACAGTCGTAAAGCAGGGCAGAATAATGATCATAGTGAAAGTCTCACGTGAGTACTACTTCAGACCCAACAAGGTCCATGTTGAGTTTCCAGAACTGTTCCAGTTATACAATCTCGACGCCCTTTACAAATCTATCCTTGGTTTCTATTGTTTGTAAGTTGTTGAATTCATTGTCTACATGTTCAGTTTTTTAGTTGTTCAGCTCATTGCATGTAATTATCCTCATTATATTCTTTTGTACTCTGTTATTATGCAGAATGAAGATCCAGGAATGTAAAATAAGAGGAATCTATAATGTTGGGTTCATTGACCTAGATAAAGTACATATAAATATGCTAACAAAAAACCCCGAGGAGACAAAGGAAAACATTTTACGGTTTCTAATGGAGCAAAATTGTTGTGACCACATATTTTTTTCTTACAATTTCAAGTGAGGGTCTTACTCTGTTGTACACATTCACTTTTGATTACTCGATGTTAAGTGTAACTGATGAGTTACTGATGTATATATAAACATTTGTAGCTTTCACTGGATTCTTCTAGACATTCAAGTTGATAAGGGAAGAGTTGAAGTCATGGACCCATTAAATAGAAACCTTGAAGAGTTCTGCAGCATGCAGGACATGCTCTAGAAGTAATTTTCCCACTATGTCTGTCTGTCTCATTGATTTCCTGAGATATCAGGTAATGAATAACTCATTCATTCATTTTCTTCACCGGGCAGGGTTTGGAACCGGTTAAAGCGTGAGGTTACGGGTTCCTTTTGTCATAAGCTGATGATTAAGCCGATCTCGGTAAGTAACACGTGATATGTCCGCGCATCTCTTTACTTCTAGTTTCAATACAATAATGATGATAGATTATTATTTTGATTGAATTCTATTTCGTAAAGTGAGCGAGGCAGCCAAAGGGAACGAATCTATGTGGATTCTATGTTTGCGAGTTCATTCGCACATTTACCACCAAGCACAAAGATTATAGTGTCGACGTAAGTAATACATTCACAACATCATTTATTACCGTCACTTTTTTATCATGATTGATATTCATATTGATCTCCTTTTCTTATATAGTTCGAGAGAATGCGGGATCATCTCCTTCCAGAGCAACGCGTACTAGGAATTGCGGAGGAGTTGGCAGGATTTATTTTCAAAGATATGGTAGACGATGCCGGAGAATTTATTGTGAATAGGCGGTACTGATCTCCATGTAATCCAATAGACAGGCTCTAGTCTTGGTAATTGTGATCTCGATGTAAGTATAAAAAATGTATATATGTGTATGCTCGATATTGTAATACAAGTTATCTTATATATGCACGAACATGTATGATATGTGGTGGCGTAGAAATATTCAAAAACTATTTTGAAATGAAAAAAAGAAATAAATAAAACAATAAAAAATGAATTCTCTGCCGCGGCAGAGAAAGTACACAAAATGCTGTCGTGATAGAGAACCACTAGTCGCTGTCCGTTACACAACCGGGACTAATGGGGGTGCACCCCGCGCGTGCCACGGCGACCACATGGAGGCCCATTTGTCCTGGCTGGTGACCGGGCCGAGACTAATGCCTATGCCTCTAGTCCCGCTTGGTTAGTACCGGTTTTAAAACCGGGACTAGAGGCCCCTTATCCACTAGTGACTCGACTTACTCCCTCTATGAGCAATCCCTCTTTCACGTGTTCCATTCAAGAAGAGAATGTGTATCTTCCTCGTGCCTTCACCACTCCTCTGCCACCGCTTCTATCAATTTGTTGCCATTTCTAAACTATGCCAATCTAATTTTCATGTAGTTCTTGGATACTGCATTACCCCCAACACAGTTAGTGAAAGAGTGAAATTATATTCTGCTCCCCTATATAATAATAGATTATCTGCATCCAACTATTCGAATGAGAATATGATAGTTTACCTGCAGACATAGGAGGAGAATTTATGCATCCATCAAAACTGAATCTATAAAAGATTCATGTTCTACTTGCTTGTGTGAGACTTCTTCAGAGATCTTGTTTTGTAGTCCAATGGTCGAACAAGATATTATACCATCATGATTAATTCCAATCCATTCAAACCTGCCAAGGAAGCCTACATTTTTTTGTTAAAAAACAAGAAACATATCACACGGTCCCATATACACAAACACAATTGCCCGGCTACATGTTTTAAAAATGCACATCACACTGTTTACATCACCTACATGGATGGCCAAAAATAGTCTCATCCTTAAGCATACCAGCATTCACAGTTCTAACCCTCGGCCATTCTTTCGGGAGGAGCCTTCTGCCATTCTAAAATACAAGCTAATGTTATTTTGTTGGACGTGGCTAGCAGACGCCCGGGAGCCATATCGACGAGTTGGGTGCGCCAGGTTAACCAGCTAGGCACCTTTCCACTTTTGGAAAGTTTTTGCGCGGTTGACTTCTTTTTCTCGGTTCCTGCACGGGTGCGCTCGTTTGCTTTACCTGGCGCCCCCAGCCCGTGACCCCGCGTGCCCCGCACCAGCCTGTCCTTAAATCCATCCTTATGTCCTCTCTCTAACACTACAGCCCTCAGATCTGACCCCTTAGATCGTCTTCTTCCTCCAGCCCCAGCCGCCATTGCGTCCTCTGCTGGCTTCATGAACCCAACAAATCATGGGAACCTCCCGATCCTCAACCATACAAACACGTACTATGTGGAGAGCAGCTCGAGGAACGCACCTACGTCTGGAATTGTTGTGTCAGATTAAACACATGTACTCCTCCATCTTTTATGTTGTTTTATTATTGATTTCTTGCTCGAATCAACTTTGTCCCAAACACAAGCAACTTGGCTGTGCTCCTTAGTAATTTCCCCCAGCTCCTAGACAACCTATGTTGCCATGTCCTTTAGGTTTTTTTCTCTGTTCTTGCAATTCAGATGAAAGTTGCAACTTTTGTGGTATTTTTAGCAACTATTCTTTGTTTCATAACAACTTCTTTCATATCCCGGGCAACTTCTTTTTCAAAGATTGCAGCTCAGATGAAAAATGTTGCAACTTTTCATGTTTTTCGTAGCAACTTTTCTGAGGGGGCAGGTAAATTTTTTCTGTTTCCTAGCAACTTTTATCACATCGCATGCAACTTCTTTTTCACAGACATACTCCTTTTTCATCAGAAAAAGTTGCCTACCCACCACCCCCAAACGATCTTCATGTAAATTTTTTCTGAGTCAAATATTATGCTCTTTCATATACTATGGGCAATTTTTCACTAGTAGTTTGTAGCTTGGATCTTAGTTCATCCAACTTTTGTGTCAGAGGCAACCTTTATTCGTGGCAACTTGTCTGATGTGAATAGCAACTACACACAGTTAGCAGACAACTTGTTTGTGTCAACATGAAAAAAACTGGCTATAGGATACCCATGCAAACTACTTTGACTGAGTCAAATTATGCTCCCTTTTATGTACCCACATGAGAAACTTGCAAAATAGATTCATGCATAAAAAACCCTTGTTTAGATAGTCAAACTCCATAAAAATAGGTTGGCAACTTAACACATTAGTATTTAACTTCACAGAATCATCACGTGAACATTAGGCAACTTGGTAGCATCTATAGGCAACTTACTTACATAAGTAGGCAACTTAGTTTCACACAATCGTCATGCAACTTCGTACCATCGTAGTGCAACTTCGCAAATAGTAGATACTTACACCAAATAACAGAAAACTAGAATAGAGTTTGCAACATACTAATCCTAATTACAACACATGTAACACATGACTTGAACATTTTTTGCCTTCATTTCTGCATCTGGACATCACTTCCTCCCCTTTTTCCGCATGAAGAAGCTCATGTCCAGTACCTACATGTCATAAAACAATAATAAAAATGTGAGAATTTGTGAGGCTAAAATAGAATTAGAAGTACTTTTGTGTTCTATGTAGCCAACAATGCATAGTTTTTTGCCTATATATATATGCTTGGGAAGTTGATTTTTCCCCTGTTTGTTTTTTTGATTCATTTGTTGTGCAGGCAATGGGTATCATTGACCTCAATGAGGTTCCATTTGACCTCAATGAGAAGGCTGGTTTACTACCACCTAATTACTTCATACATCTTCTAATGGAAGAAGCTATTGACAAGACTCCAGATTTGCAAGCTGAAACCGACGCCCCCGTTGTTGATGTACATATAGTACCAACTAACAGTGAAACTAGTGGGTTTGTTGCCGGTACAAACACAACTTATCTTGCCTAAGACGATGCAGATGATAACGAGGCTTCATCTCAGCCAATGGACCCACATATTGGAATGCGTTATGACACGCTACAGGGTGCTAAGGAACACTACCACGCATACGCTACTAGGACTGGATTTTCAATCAAGGTTAATAGGAATAGAAGGTCAGCACACACCAATGATCTTGATAAACAGCAATATGTATGCAACAAATTGAGGAAACCTAGGAAGGATGATGGCGGCGGTGACAAACCAGATGTAGTTGGGCTAGTACCAGACTCAGATTCCTCGGATGAGGAGGACCGGGAGAATGCAGAACTCGCATATATTGTTGTTGGAATTGCTAAGCAGAAAGGGCAACAAAAGAATCCGAAGAATTGGAAAAGGGAGACAATAATACCAACTAATTGCAAAGCAAAGATGGCGGTGAAGCTAAAGGATGGTAGATGGGAGGTTATTGCTTTTACAGCAGAGCATAATCATATTATTGTCCACAAGCTATCGCTGAACAAGTATCTGAGGTCACACCAAGGTATACCAGCAGAGGAAAAATATTCTGTGAAGAATTTGCACAGCACAAACTTGACTGCTGATATGTCACTAAATCTATCCCTGTGTTTTTTATAGTTGCACCCATAGTTGCTGGAAGACCAGATGAAGTTTCTAGTTGTAGTACACATAGTTGTTGGAATAGCAGATAAAGTTGCTAGTACTGTATGATTAGTTACCAGGGTTTAAGTATTTGTGGTTTGAAGGAAACAAAAAGTTGCTAGAAAATCTTCTTTTAGTTTCTTGGTAGTGATAACTAGTTGTACGTTAGTGCATGACTAATTTCCTGCTTAAAGTGGCAGCATTTCAAAAAGTAAACAAAAAAATGTTGCCAGAACATTATGTATTGGTTGCTAGGTAGTAACATTAACGTTGGCAGAAATCAGTATGTTAGTTTCTAGTAGCTACTATAAAATAAAGTTTCCTCACTCGGTTGCTTGCTACAATTGTTTTTGTTGCAGGGAGGATGATGGATATAATGTCAGAGTTCTATGGTTCAGAGTTGCTAGTCCCGTACACTGCCAAAAGTATCACCAACTATTGTGCAACTTTGACTGCAGAAGAAACAAAATATGACGACATGACCAAAGTGATCAACCATTTCGTAGAGCAAAAAGAGAAGGATTCTTACTTTTACTTCAGATTAGATTGTGATGAGGAGGACAGAGTGAAAAACATTTTCTGGGTTGATGGCCATGCTAGGAGAGCGTATTCTGAGGCTTACCATGAATGTGTATCCTTTGACAACATGTACTTAATGAATAAGTACAATATGCCCTTTGCACCGTTCATTGGGATCAACAAGCATGGGCAATCTATCATGTTGGGTTGCGGGTTTGTGAGGCAAGAGTAAGCAACTAGTTTTGATTGGTTGTTTGAGAGTTTTCTTATCACGATGGATGGTCGAGCACCGGACAACATCATCACTGACCAAGACATTGCTATGAAGCAGTCAATTGATATGATGTTCCTAGCAACTATTCACCGATTTTGCCACTAGCACATCATGCAGAGAGCGCAGATAAAATGAGGTACTGTTCTGGGAATAAACCCTGGTCTAGCATAAGATTTCATCGCCTGCATAGACTTCACCTTTTCCTTAGAGGAGTTTGAGGCAAAATGGGCTCTATTTTTTTGGCAAGTGTCCTGCTGCTGTTGGGCACACACACTTTAGGGAGCTGTATGCTATTAGGGACAAGTGGTTGCCTTGCTACTTCCTGCACTGGTTCTTCCCTTTCCTCCAGTCCACGCAGTGCAATGAGGGGTTTCATGCGGTGCTGAAACACTATGTGAACCCACACAAGTCACAGTTAAACTTTGTGAAATAGTATGAGAAGATCCAGGTGCATGTGCTGGTGAAGGAGGGGGGGCAGTGACTACCATACATAATTTCTTGAGGTCTAGAGATGGCCGCCATATCCCATTGAGGAACATGCATTCATTGTGTACTATAGAGACATATATTTGAAGTTTCGACATGAGTTTGAGCTTATTGCCAGGTACAATATGAGTCACTTTGGTGGTTATACTACAGGCTTCTGACACCCCCGGGATCAGGGCTAAACAAATCCCAGACCTCCGTCTGAAATAAGCTTAACCTTGGGCTCGAGAATATTCAGTGAAGAATCGGTAACACGGCAGTGACCCTACTACACAAAATTTATTACAGCAAGCTCATAACTGAGGAGAGAACCAAATTATTACAAGAAGAGGTCACTGACCACAAACATCAAACAACGAAAGGCAAATTATTCTACTAAGTATAGCAAAATTAACAAATGGCCTAAGAGGCCTGAAGCATAACGATGACGTCCCAGCCCATAGATTCCAGGCTGCCGGTCGGGAACCCCAAGCTACTCGTCGATGTTGATGTAGTACATAACTCGTCTTCAGGTGAACACTTACTCTGCCAAAAGTATCAACAAAGTAAGGGTGAGTACAGGGTGTACTCCGCAAGACTTATGGCTGGTGGAGTTGTTTTGCATAAAGCCATATTTTGTTTATAAAACAAGAGGGAGAAGAAGCTCGTCTAGTCAGAGTATTTTAAAAGGGGATAAGAGAGCGACATGTCTGAAATATTGATCATCATCTTTTGATATCCACCAAATCATCATCATCACCTGAACTAGGATCACCTCCTCGTACCCATGAGGAAGCATCCTTAAGCACACGTTGATCTACCAAGTTTTACGGTTAGGTTATAGTTCTCTATGATCTACCGTACTTTCCCAAGTCGTCCATAACCGTGGACACGGCTTTCCAAAAGATTAATACCCTGCAGGGGTGTACAACTTTACCCACACATACTAACCTTCTCTTAATGCCACAATGATTAGCCCTCTTCCTTGGAAGGCCGACAAAGGGTGGTTAGACACGAACTTTACCTTGCTTTCGCCTAAATCCACGAGTCTCCAAGAAAGGGTTCCATCAGCCCATATCTCTATGTACAAGGAGTACTCTTGGAGCCTCCTTCCTCCTTGGTCACGCCCTGTATGATGCACCATCTTCATCCCACCCAAATATGCTGATGCCAAAAAGCTAACTACGGACTCATGGATCGGACTAGGCAAGTTAGTCACTCGTGAGGTTTTCCAGGCCCCATGTGGTTGTACGCTTGTCTTGGTTTCGAAGGAGAGAACTCCCGGGGTCCTAGGGTTGGCGAGCATGGGACTAGAAAAACCACGTCCCACCGTGGCCTCCCATACAAGCCTTAGCATGTTTAATCTCATATCACCTCTGTTCCCATCTCATCACGTTCTCCTGTCATACTAGATTCTCTGCATCTGATACATCATCTGGATGGACCAGAACTGACAACTATGCATGGCTAAGTAGAACATAGATGATAGCTCTAGCAGTGCACACGAGCCAAACCTAGTTATGCTAGGAGCAGTGGTCAGGTAATATAAGCTCAAAGGGAGTATGCAATAGATAGGATACTCTATCTATCGATAAAATACCACAGTAGAATCGTATGCATCATGGCATAATTGAAATGCTTTCGAAATCATAGGATTATATCATGGTGGGGTTATGCTTGCCTTTGCCAGTTGATAGCAGATAAATAGATCTTCAGAAGCCTTGTACTTGACTTCATTACAGTTGGTCAAGTATTGTTCGTCGATCTTCGATGTTCGATGGTGTTGTCCTCGGACTTCAATCTCGATCTCGATACCATATTCTATCGGAAAGAACAAAACACCGAAAAGAAAGGGAAACAATCAGCAATGGCATCAATGCAATGCTCAAGCAAGGATAATGATATGACAAGTTAAATTTCATTGAATTGAAACCCTAAAGCATGCTCGACAACTTAATCGGGGTTCCGAGGGGTGAAAACCCTAACTCGGGAAAACTCCGGAACTTATGAGAGGGGTTGATTAGTTCTCTAATTAAACTTGTCTTTAAAGTTGTTGAACAATGCATGATTATAGCTTAAAGAGGTAGAGCTCATTTTTCTGAACATTTTGATATATTATTTGTATTTTTCTGACTTATAAATAAAAAGATATTGAATTTACAAGTTTATATCAATTTCTGGAATTATTAAATCATTTAAAATTGAATTACTGCGTCAAAATGACACAACACATGGGGTGGGGATGTTTTACACCGGGGCAGAAGCTACCCATGGTGGCTGACAGAGGGGCCCGTGGCCACCTCAGCTGCCACGCGGGCGGGGAAGTGACCCACCCCGGTTGACCAGTGCTGACCCGCGCGCGGCTGACGCATGGACGATGTCAGCGTGACATCATCGCCGGCGGGGCTCACAGTACTGCAACGGGGCGGCGAGTACGGCGTGTGCGGAGCTGCGAGACCAGGCCAGCTCGAACCAGGCGAGCAAGGGGAACTCATTGGTGGTGGCACCGCTATTTTTGTGTCACCGGGGACGGCTGGCGGCGAAGTTACGCGGCGGCGGACGGCGGAGCATGGCGGGAACGTGATACAGAGAGGGTGGGAGAGGGTCCGCAGAACCGAAATCTCACCGCGAAGCGGGCTGAAGAGACGGCGATGCACGAGGTGGACCAGAGCGATGGCAATGGCGACGTCGGTGCTCATCAGGCTTGAGGAAGACGATGGCGATGCAGGCGATTCCGAGCGGTTCTCCTTGATTCCTTTTGCAGGGAGGTTGCTGGCAAGGAGGTGAAGCTCAAGGGATTGTTGGAGAGGCACGGGGCAGGCCAGAACGACGGCGGTGCACGACGACTGCGGCGGCTAGGGTTCGGTCTAGAGGAAACGAGGGAGAGAGAGGCACTGTGGGAGAGTGAGAGGTTGAGGAGAAGAGGAACACGGTGCAGGGCGACCTTATCTCCACTCTAGGCGGTGGAGGTCATCGCTGCGCGAGGCGCGCATCACGGCAGTGGCGAGCGGCCGATGCGGCGACACAGAGGAGCTTCCTCACGAGGGAGACGACAGCGAAGAGGTATGGGCCCGGGTGGGCATCTCCTGGGCCGCGGCGGGTGCTGGCTGCTGCGCGGGTGGGCAGCAGAGAGGAGAGGAGAGTTGGGCCGGCCTGTTAAGCACTGGCTGCTCTTTTTTATTTACAAAAGCTTTTCTTTTTTTTGATTTCAAAATCTGTTTTGTATTTCTATTTTGAATCTGTTTTGAATTATTTCAAAAGTACCAGAGGGTTTTCAAAATATATAAAATATTGTAGGAACCCCTTTAGACAATTTGGGACCCATACACTTTGATACTTTTCAAAATTCAAAACCTATTTGAATTGATTTGCAAATAGAAAGAGAGGGAAAATCTAGGGTTTTAGGGTTTTGTTTATTCTTTATTGCATGCATTAATAGAGATGATTCTTATGATGCACAAAACAAACCCTAATATAGATTAACTAAAACTGGGGTGTTACAAGGCTTGAGCCAAATAGGAGATGGTGTGCCAAATATGGGTCGAGGACCTACATGGTTACAACGAACAAGGATGAAGGCATCTACTCATGCGAGTGTTCAAAGTCTGATAGGGATGACATGCTTTGTTGCCACATATTAAAGGTTTTCACCACCTTGGTGTTGATGAGATACCCGAGAAGTACATCCTTAAATGTTGGACGCCACAAGCAGTCTCTGGTGGACAACAAGTCGTAGCTGTGGAGCAGCCAGCTGTCATGCCACCAGAGTCGCAGCAGCAGGTGCGTCATGCAAACCTGAACAAACACAATGGATGCAGCTACTATGATTATGAACAAACACATGTGTGCTGTAGCGATGGAAATTACTCAGCTGAACAAATCACAGAAGAAAAAGAAGAAATCTGCTGCTGTTGAACCGTCGGCAAGTGCCCCTATTGATCCTACTATTCCTAGTGACCCGCAAAAGTCAACTGTCACCAGATTGTCGACAAGTACGCCATAGGGGGTCCTAGTGGCGTTGGAAGGATGGGGTGTAAGACGTCGGATGTTACAGGAGCGGTGAGCACAAGTTTACCCAGGTTCAGATCCGATTGCGGTGATCAGATCCTACTCCTGCTAGCAACCCAGTAATATATCGGCGTAAGCCGGATGTTACAGCGGATTACGAGAGAGGTTCGCCTGTGCGAGTTGATTGTGGTGTTATGATTGATTGGTTGCCCTAAAGTCTCCCATAGGTCCGGTTTATATAGTCACCGGGGCCTAGGGTTACAGGAGAGACCTATCTGGCTATGCTACATATTCGGTAAATATGTACAGCTTGGACTACAAGTAATACTACAGGCCTAAGTCGGTAACTCTTCTGGGCCTTGTCATAGCCGGAATTGGATCCTCCTCTTTCTCTGAATGGGCCGCCCGTAAAGCATAGCTCTAACCCGTTGGTGGGCCACCCTGGTCAGCGAGTCCTGTGGGTATACCCGGAAAGTATATCCCTAACAGTAGCCCCCGGAAGTCTCCAAGATTCAAAGTCGTATAAATCGTCTAGCTTGATGGTTTCTTCGTATTGAGAATCTTGAAGGGTTCCCAAAAACTTCGTTCATTAATGTAGGATTCCGAGTCAACTGAGTCGGATATATCTTGCTCTGACCTTAGTCTTTTTCCTGCTTGGTTTGAAACCTAAGTTGGATTTTTCAGCATCGTGCAGACTGACAACTTTTCAGACCAGGTCCTGTCACTGATAGGAGTCCCATCAACACGACCGTTGGTGGGTCCGTTCCTTACGGAACAGAACACCGTTCTAATGCCTATGCGAAAATCGAGGGGGCAGAAGAGTCGCGAGGAAGCTAACTCCCCCTCTCCTATACGCCTGGTTCTAATCACGTGCGTTAACACACGAATCTTGACGCAGGGACAAATAAAATAGGGGAGAAAACCCGTTCCCTCAGATTCACCTCTCCATCGATTCATTCATTGCCTCCTCATACTCCTCGAGCGCTCCGTACCAGTTCCCATCTGTGCACCGTGAGAAAAAATCTCTCCTTCCCCACCAGTCCTTTCTCCTCCAAGATCCATGGTATCTGCCTCGACCTCAGGAGCGGTCGGGGGTTCATCGGCGGTGGACAAGAAGAAGATGCAGGGCCTCTGGGTTCCCAGCATCATGGATGACACCGAGATCCAAGTCATGGAGGACGAAGGATTCATCATCGCCGGTGCGTGGCGGAGTGCCTCAGGGCATGCCATTCCCGCCCCGTGCGACGGCGAGAGGGTGCTGTTTGGCACGCACATCGACCGCGGCCTCAGCTTGCCACCGTCGGACTTCCTCATTGAGGTCCTCAACTACTACGGTGTGTAACTCCATAATCTTCCTCCCAACTCTCTTCTCAAGCTTAGTACTCATGCAGCTTTGTGCGAGGGGTTTCTTGGCATTAGGCCAAGTCTCACCCTTTTCCGGTACTACTATGGTACTCGGAAGAATTCCATCAGCGCCGGTCCTTATATCACCGACACTCTTAGCTTAGTCCTTAGGAGAAACCGATTTTATCCTAGGATTAACGCTAGTGAATCCGTCAAACGCTAGGCCGGAACCTTCTTTTATCATAAGGATATTTCGGCTCCTAGAAAGACAGAAGGTCTTTCGGCGTTCACCGATGGTGCCACTCTCCACCAGAGGTCATGGGACGCGGAGACGCCGGAGCTATCAGATATCTTGATCCTCGCCAAGAGGCGGATTGAGTTTCTGATGAAGCATGAGGGACTCCGTGGATCCGACTTGATCAACTGCTGGTTGGAGCACCGGATTCAGCCTCTCCAGCACTATGGAGATCGCCTCATGCACCAGATCACGAGCGACAAGAAGGAAAAGATGTGGGTCAGTTCCAGCCGGATTAAGACAAAGGACTACAAGACCCTCATGCAATATTTGATCAAGGAAAGAGTGAAACGAAAATTTCCTGAAGTATCCATGAATATGTATACGACCAACTGTCCTCTGACTCCGGTAAATATTTTGACTCTACTTTTTGTGTTTCGTCGTTCATTTCTGTTCTCTCTCCAACTCATTTTTCATCGATGCTTTTTTACTTTATTAGCTCGAAAATCTCTCCGAGTCTGAGCTAGATCCACTAGAGGGCAATGCCTTAGACGATCCGGAGGCGACAGAGGATGATGAGGTGCAAGAAGTTTCCGCCCCTGCCTCCAAGAAGCGAAAGGGGAACGAAGTTGTTGCTGCTGGTAGCCAAGTGCTGCCAGTAGTTAAAAAGTAAGGACCCTATCTTTTATTTTCAGTACTTTTGGTACTTTTGTTTCTTCCTAGAGCACACCTGATATTTAGGATTTTCATGTTCTAGAGCTAAATCAGTTTTGAAGAGCAAGACCAAGCCAGACAACAAGCCGGGCAAGCAGATGCGTCAGCAAACTCTTGTTATGTCCCTTGCTGTGCCGCCATCGACTCCATCCAGTACTCCATCAGCACAGGGAGCTTCTGCCTCTCCTTATGTTGGCAAAATCTCGAAACCCTGGTCACCATTGGTGATCAGGCAACTAACAAGGGTGAACCCGTCAAGGGTAATGATCCCATGGTAATATCTACAGGAACAATGGATAAAATGGCCGGCTCCACCATCTCTGTCCTGAAGAGGAAAAAGAAAGAAGAGATCCTTAGACTGGCTCAATCCAGTCTTGAGAAGCAAACATTGACTCCAGAGGCAGCGAGCCAAGAGGAGGAGGACGTCAAGATGGTTAGCCTCCTGGACCAAATTTTGGTCCAGGACGCTAAAGCCGCATCTGGCGAGCTTCCAGCGACGGATGTTCCTTCCCTCACCCTTACCGAGAAGGTGTTTCACAGCACCAAAATCGGATTTGAAAAGATGCACCTGGAACACATTGTAATTTTCCGATTCTTATTTGCATTTATTATCATATCCTCTAGCCCTCAAGCATAAAGCCGGATAAACATCGTTGAATCTGAGTTGATGCTTTTAGGTTGCAAAAATGATGTAGTGTAGCCCCCAAGGCTCGCGCTGTAATTTTACTTAGTTAAATTTGCAGCTCGAGTCTTAGTAGCCGTCTGACGGTATTCCGTCTCTAAACTTATAGAAAATTGCATCTTTCAACCAGGAATTGCTCAAAAATATTAGCAATAAACGCAAAGAAATCAATGCTTTGCACTTTGAGAATTAAAAGTTGAAGGTTGAGAAAGATGAAGCAGAAGGTAAACTTTTCTGACTTCCTCTTTGTAAGTTATATTTTTTGTCATAGTCGAATTTATTTGTCCGACTAATATTTTTTCTTGGCCAAACTATTATGCCAGTCTAGCATGATGGTGGAGCAAGCTCAGAACTTCAAGGTCTTGAAGATAGAGAATGCTGAGCTCCAGGACAAGCTTAAGAAGCTAACTGTAGAATCGGAGAAATACATAGCTACAGTCCTGGAGTCAAGCAATCACGAGACTGTGAGGCTCGAGAAGCTCCTAGCCCTCCAAGACAAAGAACTAGATGATCTCAAGAAGGACTTCGAAATTCAGAGGGATCTTGCCCAGGCCACAGCCAGTGAACTAAACAGTCTCCGCAAGGAGCATGCTCAATGGGATCACTCTATGCTAGGAAAGATTTCTGAATCTTTCTTTTGTTGTTGATTTTTCGACTTTCTTTTCAGTCGAATTTTGAATTTTTGGTTCTCTTCTAGCCCCCCTGAATCTTTCCGACTCTCCTACCTCCGAACCTCGCCTCGAGCGCATTAAGCTCGTCGGAGATATCTTGTACGACTTCCGCCAAACTCTAGAAGAGGCTAGCGAGTCCGTCAAGCTTTCTGACTTGCACACAATGTCAGTGCTCGAGGTGAGGGACAAGGTTAAGGAGATTCTGAATCTTATCAAAGACTAGAAGATCTCCTACGATCGGACTGCTGCTCAGACAGATCTGACCATGGTGATGAGCCACCATAGTGAAATGGAAATCTGGCACGTCACCAAGAGCATTGCCGAGGAGGATGATGAGGGTAACCCGCAAGACATCAAGGCCATCCAAGAGTCTTGTGCAGGTTATGATTGTCTTGTGGCAGAGATGACCAACTATACAACGCCATTCTTTGAATCCGTCGCCGCGCCTCCCTTGCCACAAGAGCCAGAAGCCAGCAATGCTTCCGAGTCGGAGATCGAGGGCGACCATGCTGTTGACTCCAGTGCTTGTGGCATCCCGCAAAACCACTACTAGAAAATCGCGTTGTTTTTGTGCATTGCATCATCATGAACGCATGCTCATGTCATCATGCCACATTGCATTTGAGCATCGTCATCATCTTGCATTTGCTTGCATAAAACTATTTGCGGAAAAACCTAATTTGTTTTCTAAACGCCCCATCTTTATTCAAAACCAAAACCGGGTCTCCGGATTATTTTGTTTTGTCTGCTATCGGTTTACAAAAGCCCTGTTTGAAATAAATAAAATATTAAATTATTTTAATGGGGGCAGTCGAACGGGCCGATTCGATCCGGACGACCACCCCCAGAATAAAACGGTCCACCCAAAATCCCTAGTTTACCCAGACCTATTCTACCAACCCCTCCTCCACCTCACCCCCACCAATCTCTGGATGCCACCTCACCTCCCTGTCCTCACTCCACCACTCCCAGCTCGCCACATCAGACTCTCTCCCCCAGCCACTCCCTCACCCTCTCTCTCTGCACCCGGACTCCACCCGCCCCTGGGTCCCACCTCGCAGCCCCACCCACCCCCTGTTCCTCTTCCCCACTGCGTCCTCTTCCCCCGACCCCGCGCGTCCTCTCCTCCTCCCTCCGGCCACCAACCACCTCCCCCTCCGTGCGCCCTCCTCCAGCCCCGCCTCCTCCGCGCCAAGCTCCGCCTCCGGCCTCCCCCGGCGTCGACCCCCGCCTCCAACCAAGCCGCCAGGCGTCCGCGTCTGCCTCTGCCGACCCCCGCATCCCCGACCCGCGGCCCCGAGCGCCTCCGCCACCGGCGTCCCCTCCATCCTCTGCTCCTCCGCCCTGGCCGCGCGTCCCCGTCGGCCCCGCTCAACCATCTCCGGCCGCCAACCGCCGTGCGTCGCCGGCCTCGCCTCGCCTCGCCTCCGGCCTCCCTTCCCCGCCTCGCCGGCCCCGCATCTCCGTCGCCGTCGCCAGGAACCCCGACGCCCCGCCTCCAGCCCGCCGCACCGCCTCTGTCCGCCTCCCCGGCGCAGCAGCGCGCCCGCGGCCGCTCCTCTTCCCCTGGCCGCCGTCGACCTCCGGCAGCAGTCCCTGCGGCCGCGCGCCGCCAAGGTGGCCCTCACCGGCGTCGAGTCTGTCTCGGACGCCTCGCGTGTGTGTGCTCCTGTGTTTGTGTTGGGAGATGATAGGGGCAGACCAAGTACAAGATGATCTGAGGCTGAAATGAAGACGATGATTCCAATTGTGGGAAGCTAGCGCGGCAATTTTGATGCTATGTGAAAAACTGCAACCTCGACGACAAGTTCTCCATCGCGGACAATCGAAACAAGATCGGCCACGTGGAACCCTCGGGCCACATAAGACCATCGGCGCCACACCCGGATCCGAAGACATCGAACCCCGGCGAACCCGAACCCCAAGATCGTCGAACCCCGTGTACCGACATGATCTTCTTCACGGATACGCCAAGTACTCCCTCGCGGACGCCAAGATCTTCATCCCGAACGCCAAGACCGATCTGATCCGAGGGCCCGACAAGATCTTCGTGACGACAAGATTCGCGCAGAACGACAAGAGCTGCCTAGCGGATACAGTGCGACAAGATCGACTCCACGGACTCCAAGACCCCGGTACCCGGTCCGCTCAAGTTCGTCGAGAGCGGCAAGATCGACCGCTTGGCCCACAAGTTCTCCATCTTGTATCCGAACCTCGCCGAGCCCATCGAACCCCGAACCTGAGACCGACCCCGAACCCCCGGACCAAGATCGTCGAACCCTAATGTGTGAACCTTTTTCCCGAGCCCCTATTTTATAAACACTAAATATAAAACCTGTTGCATATTAATCATTCATCTCGCATGCATATTTGTGTGGTTTGGGGGCCTTATGCCGATTCACCATATAATTAAATATGGGGCCCATATGCGGGCAAATCTATTCTCATATTGGCCTCATTTAAATTTGTGTAGCGAACCGGTAACTTATCTCGCCCTGTTAATTCAACATTTAATTTGCAGGGTAGATAAACAAATAGAACCATATATTTAATTGTCGGGACCCCCGATTCCGCTTAATATGACCTAATTGCATCGCATCTTTGCCATATCATGCATCATACATGCATCATGCCCGATCTTTTGCCGTAGTATTAAATAGTGCATCCGGTGTTTCTTCTAGTGTTTTGGATCTTCGCGGATAAGGCCGTTGAGTTGATGTGAGTGTCGATTCGATCTTCGGATGAACCTTCGACAATGTTTTTAGGCGAGCACCTCCCCCTTTCTACCTATCTTACTTTTATAGTATTTATTCCCTCCTGTTGATCTATTGCTATCTGTGTTGCGTTGCTCTAGTTTTCGTACCCGTGATATCCCTTGCAGCCTCATATTGCCTTGGACACATCCTATTACCTGTTGTTTGGTAGATAGTTGGACTTGCGCGTCGTAGTCGCTTGCTCAAGCGCTGTTGCGTGTCGCCAAGAACCACAGTGTTGGAGAATTGCCGCATGTTCAATGTTGGAGAAGACCATGGCTTTACTTATTGTTCATTTTAATTACTGTTTAACAACTAAAATTGAAGTAGGTAAGCAGAGGCACCGGTGGGTGAGAGATAATATCTGGTTTCCGACCGCCCACTTGTGTCCCGTAGGACCCCGAGTTCTTGACACCTGTTCCAAGATCGAGCGCGCTAACCACGGGTGGGGAGATATGGGCCCCCATTGATTAGTACCTGATTTCAAAGTATTGTACTGGGGGCCACAACTAGTTTGAGGTTTTATTTACTATCCTGTACCTATGCCATGCTTTACTGCTTTATTTAAATTGTGCGATGGATAGCACACTGTACTGTTTAGGATCGGGACACGTTTTCGCGGTGTCGACAGTCCCAGTTTTGGGATTTGCTGTCGTTCACAGCCGTCTACCCAAACCCTAAGTCCGTCTCGGAGACCGTCCGACTTCGTTGCGGGTGTACTTAGTGGGGTGGCCCCCCGTGCTTGCTTTGGGCCTGGGAACGTCGTGACTTAGGCCCCGCCGACATACCGATGGGTGTATGTTAACTGATCTGACAAAAAGGGTCGAAGTGCTTGTGGATACTTTGGTGCACCCCTGCAGGGTTAAATCTTTTCGAGAAGCCGTGTCCGCGGTTATGGACGACTTGGAGCACAGTGCTTGATCATAGACAACTATAACTAAAGTTTACTGTTATAAATCGACTTGTATCCGAAATGACTAGTAATCAGCTTCACCACAACGGAATGGCTAAATAAAAGTACCAACAGCTGCTGGGTTTTGGGTTATCTCATGCTATTTGTATCTGACTAGTAAGTGTTGCAACTACAACGAAATGGTTAACTAAAACGTCCCACTGCTTATTTTATCAGAATGATTATCTACACCTGACTAGTAATTGCTGCAACGATCACTGAATAAATAAAACTGCCAACTGTGTGAGTTCCTCGGTCGACTTCCTCGTTTGGTCTCGAGGGGGAATACCAGGATGGGATTGTTTGGTGTTAGAATCAGGTTGGTTCCGAATAGGTCTTTCTTACCCCTCTCTGATAGTCGCCAGTTGTATCGAGTCTCTATAGGTTGTTTAGAGCATGTTGCCGCTGCCGCTTCAGTCCACCATACCTATGTAGGCGAGGACCGCCGAATTCTAGCCTCGCCGTGTACTGGCCTCAGTACTGACGCTCCTCTTTTTCCTTTGCCCTTTGTCGGCACCCCTTTTGTTTAAGCAGGTTTTGAGATCGACGTCGTTAGCAGGGTTACCCTTCCGGCTTGGCCTGGGCAGGGTTATGGACGCCATTAGTTATTCTTCAGGGCTCTTAGCCCCATTTGTATCTTGTCCGTAGCTGGACTCTCCCTCGTTTTCAAGGTGATTTGGATCTTTGTATATTATACCTGTAATCTTGACTCATGGAGTCGTGTTGTAAATATATCTGTTCTGTGGGTCCCATCGCGGACTGTGGTGTAATGTTACTACTTCGTTTTCCACCCGCACGCAAGTGCCTGGTGGGCACCTTTGAATCGTTTCTATGCGGGTTTGGCGGGTTTCGCTAAAACTTGCATAGGGCCGATTCTGAGGGTGTTACAGTGCTCCACCTGCTTCATCACCACCGCCTGATTCTGCAGCATAGACAATATTTATGCATTATTCTGAACTCATGGCAATGTAATGATGGATACAATGTATTATTTTGTGTTGGTCTTGTAAAAAACTAAAGCTTTTTTGATGCATGTGCTTGAAAATTTCTGAAGCACTTTGTGTTTTTATGCCTATACTTGACATTTTATCTAGCTCTCTACCTCGTTCCTTTCATGGTCCGGCCAACCTTTAGCACGGAAACTTTGCCGAGCAACGGAGCGCAATTGCTAAACCAGTTTAAAATCGGAAACAAAGCCGGCTTCCAGTACCAACAACTCATTACTCGGAAAATGCCCGCGTCTAAGCAATCAGATAAAAAACCAAAGTATAGACAATAAATTAAACTTTGTACCCTAGGGTAACAATTTTAGTTAATCAAAAATCGTAACCAGAACGAACATGAGCATAAAGTACTTTCAAGCATTCTGGGATTTTTGAAAAAATGACATGCTCTTTTGGAAATAAGATGTCAAAAACTTCTCAAAGATAACATATGAGGAAACCAACACTTTATTTCACTTTGAACATGTACATATATGATTACAAGGAAATATAACTAAGAATAGAAGGGACGTAGCTGTGCAATATTCCATGGACGGTCTATTTCATCCGGGTCTGTGCTGCCACCAGCTCTCTTTCTCTTCCGAGTATTAGGTCTTTCCTTGACTGGTCTCATGTCGGTTAAATAATATGACCCATTATGCAGAACTATGCTAACCATAAAAGGTCCTTCCCAGATTGGGGAAAGTTTGTGCTTTCTCTTTTGCACAAGTCGGAGAACCAAATCGCCTTTTTCTGAAAGAACGGTTTTGCACTCTCTGACTATGATACTTGCGCAACTTCTCCTGATAGGCTGTAGATCTCTTCTTAGCAACAACGCGTACTTATTCGATTATATTGAGATCATCTTGTCGAGAAACTTCTGCATCTTCTTCAATATACGCTTTGACTCGTGGAGACTGATGAATTATATCACTCAGAAGAACTGCTTCTGCACCATAGACCAAGAAGAAAGGAGTATAGCAGGTTGATCTGTTAGGAGTTGTCCATAAACTCCATATCACAGACGGTAATTCTTCCACCCAAGCCCCCGCGGCTCGACGAAGCGGTGCCTCGAGGCAAGGTCGGATTCCTTGTAAAATAAGGCCATTCGTTCTTTCGACTTGTCCATTAGCTTGTGGGTGCACGACTGATGCAATATCAAGTCGGATCCCTTGTTCTTCACAGAATTCGGCAAGTTCATCCATGGAAAAATTGCTCCCATTGTTAGTAATTATACTATGGGGATATCCGAATCGGATGATTATGTCCTTGATGAACTTTCTGGCTATGGCTCCATCGCAAATTGTTACGGGTTTAGCCTCAATCCACTTTGTAAATTTATCCACCATCACTAGTAGGTGAGTAAATCCACATTTTGCCATGCGAAATGGCCCTACCATATAAAGCCCCCAGACCGCGAACGGCCATGTAATAGGGATTGTTCGTAGCTGCTCAACCAGAACATGTGCCTGATGAGCATACTTTTGGGAGCCTTTGCATGTTTTGACCAGTTTATCGGCATCTGCCTTAGCTGTAAGCCAAAAGAATCCGTGTCAAAAAGCTTTTTACACTAAGGATCTAGCTACAACTTGATGACCACATTTGCCTTCGTGGATTCTCTTAAGATTTCCACTCCTTCCGAACAAATACATCGCTGAAACACGCCAGAAACACTCTGTATATAGAGCTCACCATTTATTATAGTGTAGGATTTTGCTCGTCGGACAATCTATCGGCTCAAGACTTCGTCTTCGGGAAATTTTCCGTCAATCAGGAAATCCAGATAGGATTTTGTCTAGCTGGGAATTACAGCCATAACTGCTATTAAAGGTGAGTCGGATTTTGTCAGATAGTCCTCATCAACTCCGACTATGGAGGGGACCCTTAAATGCTCTAAAAAAGCGCCATCCGATACTTGTTTCCGCGTAGAGCCTATCCTTTATAGAGCATCTGCTTCCTCATTTTCTGCTCGAAGGATGTGTTGAACCTCAAAACCCTCGAATGATTTAGATAGTTCATTCACAACAGCTTTGTATACTACCATGTGTTTATTTGTGTTGCAGATGTCGGATACTTTCTGAGCAACTAAATCCGAGTCTCCATAACACAGGAGTCTTGATATGCCAATGTTTTTGGCCATGCGTATTCCATGCAGCAATGCTTCATACTTGGCAATATTATTGGTTGCCATGAAGTGTATTTGCAGCACATGGAACAGCTTATCTCCTTGGGGTGATTTGAGCACCACACCAGCCCCTGAGCCTCCTCGTGCTTTTGATCCGTCAAAGTGAAGGGTCCAAAATTCCGAGTCTGGAGGACTTGTGTTTTTTGCCATTTCTATCCAATCAACGACAAAGTCGACAAGTATTTGGGACTTAATTGCTATACGTGGTTTGTACTCAATGCCGAAAGCTGCAAGCTCTATTCCCCACTTTGCGACACGTCCTGTGGCGTTGCGGTTATTGATTATCTCTCGCAGGGGAGCGGTGCTCACCACTGTGATCTTGTGCTCTTGAAAGTAATGTTGCAGCTTTCTAGATGCAGAGAACACTCCATAGGCTAGCTTTTGATGATGTGGATACCGTTGTTTTGATTCTGTCAGGACTTCACTTAGATAATAAGTTGGCCGTTGCACCTTATGCTCGTGGCCTTATTCCTCGAGCTCGACTACTATTACCACACTTATGACCTTGTTGGTCGCTGCAATGTAGAGTAACATAGGTTCCTGAGGTTCTGGCGTTGCGAGACCTGGTGGGTTTGAAAGTAGATATTTCAAACTTTGCAGGTCAGTTTCGGCTTCCTGAGTCCAGATGAATTTGTCGGTTTTCTTCAATAGTTTATACAAGGGTGCAGATCTTTCGCCGAGACGACTGACGAACTAACTCACTGCTGCAATGCAACCAGTGAGACGCTGTACGTCCTTCAGGTGAGTCGGCCTGCTAATGTTTAAAATAGCCTTGATTTTGTCTCAGTTCACCTCTATGCCTTTCTCAGAGACGATGAAACCCAACAATTTTTGTCGTGGGAATGGCCACGACAGATGCTGCAATCAGTAGCGAGTAGTAGAACGAGGGGCAAGGGCGGCCAGCCATCCGCGGTGCGAGATGAGGGCGGAGACACAAGGGTTTACCCAGGTTCGGTCCCCCGGAGGGTAAAGACCTACTCCTGCTAGATTGTATTGATGAGAGAGTACAAAGGGTGAGATCGACGACTAGGCGGCGAGTCGTAGGGGGTGTATGATGGAATGTGTCCTCTATGCGTACCCTAGGGAGGTTTATATAGGCTCACCTTGCTAGGGTTTACAGATCTACAACCGGATTAGTTAAGGATTCAGAGGATACTTGACATAATCCGACTAGGCCTAGCTACGCTTCTGGGCCTCCAGCTTCTAGTCGCCTGGCTCCTCATTAAGTCTTGATCCATTCTCCGTCCTGCAGGCCCACTCGCTGGCAGCTTGGGCTAGTAGGAAACGTCCTGCTGTGTATACCCCACTCGGCATATCCCCATCAGTAGTCCTCGAGGCCGTCGTTGATTCGTCAAAGGTGTTCGTTGGCAGTCAGAGTATGCGGGTCCAATTTGGACGCCCAGTCGAATCGGCGGTGGACTCCCTGAATGAAAGAGGGAACTTGTTATCTTATTCACAATAACGGCGACCAGTCGAATTGCAACACGGCGAATGGGTCGGCGAGTAGTCGAATCACTTCTATAGTGATCAGGTCGGCGAGCAGTCGAATCACTGATGCCAGCGAGTCGAGTAGGCGAAGTTGGACTGTCAGCACTGGTCAAACTAGCCGTTGGGTAATCCAACGGTAATATCGGCGTAATCACCGCGCGGTAACGGTCCTCCAAAAATGGCGGATAGCAACTGCGATATAAAGGAGTGATGGGCGAGGAACGATCATTCCCCACATTTCCTCTGATCTCGCGCGCCTCCCAGTCTTCCATTCCTCCATAGCGAACAGAGCGATTCCCAACGATCCGCGACTCTAGATCCTTCGACTGATGGTGCCTCCGACGGAACCATGGGGGAGATCCAAGTGCATGAAAGTGCTGATGAGGTCATTCTAGGAGGCGGGGATCCTCCACGCCAGGAGATGGCGCATCCCCGCGGCCGGCGAAGTGGTGCTAGATCCGCGTGGGGAAGAATTCATTTGCTTCACGAGCCACCTAGAGAGGGGGCTCGGATTCCCCCACCTCCCTCTTCTTTCGCCACTTCTGCGCCTACTACGGCATCCATCCATCAGACCTAGGACCGCACAACATCGAGCAACTCGCCATCTTCGTGGCGTTTTGCGAGTGGTAACTAGGCTGCCAGCCGTATTTCCCCCTGTGGCAAGATCTGTTCCACGGGAGGATCGGACGCGAAGAGGCAGGCGGCCTGATGCTGGTCGCGGGTGGCCTCACCTTTCAGTTGAAGTTGAAGGCCTCCTTCTTCGATATGATGCTGCCAAAGAAGGCGGCAAACGAGTGGAAAAAACATTGGTTCTACATGACCGAGTCACCACCAGACGACGAGGTGGCGCTTCCGATATACTCCGCCGACTGGCCCGAGCCGCGTCGGCTCCAAGTCACCAAGCTCCCGCACGACCAGCGGATGGTGGTCGACGAAATGCTGCAAACGATTTGCAGCTTGAAGAAGAAGGGCCTCCAGACCATCAATCTGTACAATTGCTGGTTTGGGCGGCAGCTAGTGCCTCTGGCCAATCGCGCCAACTACATGTATAAGTACACGTGCAAGGATGACCCGACGAAGTCCTGCCATGCCGAGTGGAGGCTCAAAGATTACACCTTGGCCTTGAAGAAGATCATAGAGGAGGAATACCTCGACGTGAAGGCCGGGGTTGCCCCTTACACCGCGAGGCACAAGGCTCCTACAGTAAGTCCTTGCTTTCTTGTACATTTAGCAGTCATAGATATGCAGTCGCGGTTCGAGCTAATCGCATTTTGTCGTTGCAGTTGTTCCTAGTGGTGGAAGGTTGGCTTCCACCCGCAGACGACGAAAATTCGAACGAGTCCGCCGAGGATGATAGCAAGTCTTCCTCTGACAAGGGCAGCGTCATAAGTGACGATGGCGGCGACGACAACGACGACGATGATGATGATGATGATGGGGCCGTGGAGGTCGCCGCACGCACGGTCCATAAGACCCCGGGGCCAACGACAACGCGAGCTCGAGGCTAGCAAGAGCCTCGAGGCTCACGACAAAGACGATGACGAGCTTCCCGAGTTCACCTCGCAGCGTGAGGCTATGCCATCAAAGAAGAAACCACCACCGAAGAAGAAGGGGCCAACCAAGCCAGCGTCACAGCCTCAGCCCGCGAGTAGCTCCGAAGCTACTGGCGCGGCCGAGGAAGCTGGGGCCAGCACACTGGCACAGGCGACTGCGGCAGCCGGCGCGGACGTGGTGGAGGGTGAGATGCCGCTGGCATCACTGCCACCGCCCTTTACCGTCGTCACCGGGCTCGGGGATGCCCCCTCCACAGGTGCCTCGCCGCCGAGGGGAGCGGCCGTAGTGGCTGCCATGGACCCTCCTGCCGCGGCTTCATCCACGAAGAAGCCCTCTGTGACCTGGGTCCAGAGCATGCTGGAGACAGGTCTCAGTCATAAGCTGGGGCTAGAACTAGAGAAGCCAACGAGTATTCGTACCGGCCTCCGTTTCATCCCAATCTCTAAGTGAGTACCTCTTTGAATTGGCCAATCACCTTATGTTTGTCCGGCGAACTTGCTGACATTGCCATATTGCAGGACTGGTGTGAAGAAGATAGGCCACCCATCGGTGGCCAAGGTCCCGTTGGGTGCCCCGGAGGTGCAAGTCGATCCCTCGAAGAAGAGGAAGAGCAATGAAGTAGCAACGCCTGTTGAAGGCGCAAAAAATGCAAAGGGCGACGAGGTCGTCACAATTTCGAACGAACCGGTGGTCGCCCTGAGCGAAGCTCCGACTGGAGCGGATGCGGCCTCGAAGGCCACAGTGGACACGGATTCGCAGCGGGTGGAACCCATGGCGTCAGTCGGGGCAACGAGACCGACCTCGAGTGGCGCGAGGGCTGCAGTAGCGATGTTCCCTCACTTTGTAGAGAAGGCCTCTGCGGCGAGTGCGTCAGCGCCATCGAGCCAGGTTCCTGAGGTCGACCAACGTCACGGGCGCACTCCATTCGTGCTCCCATCGGTGGATGCAATGGAGCTTCACGGCATGCTAGGTGCCGCCATCCAGGTATGTCCAGTCCCCGAGGATCGGGCCACTTAATTTCAGCGGTCGGATCCTTATTGATTTTGAGGTCCAGTCCCCGAGTGGCTAGTCGCTGAATTTCAGCAGCTAGGCACTTTGGAATTTTTTTGCTATCCAGTCCTCGAGTGGCTAGTCGCTGAATTTCAGCGGCTAGGCACTTAGGAATTTTTTCGCTGATTGGTTGTCGTTATGCAGGGGATTCAACGCGAGTCGGCAGAGCGATTGGCTGCCAAGGAGCGACTGGAAAAGGAGCTCCACTATGTCTAAGGGACGAACAAGCAGCTTCGAGCGACTGCTGGTAAGTGCTTGTCATGGTTGTTGTCGAGGATATCTTTTGCGAGTTTCATGCTTATAGATTTGTTGACGTAGAGGGTCATGCGGCCGCGGTGGAGAAAGCCCGTGAAGGCATGGTCCCTGCGAGCGACCTGACGGCTCCCCAATCTTCCTTGAGCGCCGCGGAGAGGCGGATCGCTGACCTGGAGCGGGAGCTCAAGGACGCAAAGGCGAAGGCGACCTCAGCCGATGAGAGGGCCAAGGCGGCGGTTGCTGCCGCTGCCAAGGAACGAAAAGCGTCAGATGCGCTCGTCGCCGGGCTGCAGGATGACCTCTCCGGTCTTCAAGACTTCATAACAGGGACCTGTCGTCCTTTGATTGGTGAGCTCTTCATTCCTTGGCAAGTCCCCGAGCGTGCTGGTCGCTTTGCTTTGCTGGAGCCTTCCTTATTGTTTGCTTGTGTGTTGCAGGGAGGATCATTGATGATGTTACCAAAGCGCAGTCGTATGACGAGCGGCAATGCGTCACCACGCTGGTTGACTCTGCTGCTCTTTCAGCGACCTCATTCGCGCATACCTTTAGGAGATCTCGCCCACGGAGGTGATCCCCAGCTACCTCGTCGAAGTCTGGCGCTACCTGGAGAAGGCCCCAGCTGTTGTTGACTTCATGTCGCGGTCGGCCTTTCGGTATGGTGTTGCGACTGCGCTGAGCCTTGGGCTCGCGCACTTCCCCAACGACTTCGACCTCGACGATGTCACCAGCGGGTACCCTTCATCGACGGGCGTGGTCAAGATCGCCGAAGTGTTGAAGCTAACTGAGCGGGCAGCGGTGTCCTCCGACCGGGTATGGCGATGGGTGACCTTATTCCGTACCAGGAGACGGTCGTCGCCCCGAATGACCCCGAGCTAGCGCACCGCGACTTCAAGGTGGAGCAGCCGTTCCGAGCGGCCATGGCGGGTGCTCTCACGACGTACCCCTCGAACCCGTGGGTTCCCTTTATCCGTCGTCGCAGGAGTGGTGGCTCCTCGTCGTCGAAGCCTGCAGAGTAGATTAGTTTGCCGAGTGGCGTTAATTATAACAAATATGTAACTGCCCTTGTAAGCGAACAAATTTGCTGCCTTAAGGAATGCAAAGATGCTTTTGTTAATGTTTTGATTTGATTGTTGGTTGTGCGAGTCCCCGAGCGCGTCTACCCTTTTATGGGGTTTACCTCGTTTTTATGTATATGTATGTTGTTTAAACGGTTAGTAAGTTGCGGTCGACTCGCCATGGCTTGGAAATCTAGTCACATGGCGACTCCGAGGGGTGCTCTGTACTTAGCCGTTTTCCCAGGCACGAACGGGGTCGGGTGGCCGAGTCCCCGAGTGTGGTACTTAGCTGTTCTAGTCGCATGCCCAAGGTAGGTGAGGACGGGGCGCGTCGCTCCACCTGATCCGTAGGACCAGTCGCGTGGCGAGTCCGGGACACGCTCTCATACTTGGCATTTTCCCTAGTCGCTCCGGTTTGGACCGGCGTGAGTCCCCGAGCGTGGTACTTAGATGTTCAAGTCGCTGTGCCAAGGATGTGGAGGACTGGGTCGCTGTGGGAAGCGAATGCGGTTGTCTTGGCTCGGAAAGCCAGTCGAGCGAGGTGACTCCGATGGAGCTCCGGGTTGGCTTTTTTCATGGACAACACAAGGCCCGACATTTTTTAGTGCCCTCGTACCGCACTAATTGGCCGTTCCGGTCGCGTGACCAAGGGTTTACTTCTGTGAGTAGGATAGCACTGTTGTTACGAGTTCAAATGGCACAAGGTATGGAGAGTGGACACAATTTATGCGAATCAATCTTCTTTATTTCATAGCAGGTAGGAGGTACATGTCTGGAGTTCTAGGATTAGAACTTCCGTATGAGGTTTACATTCCATGGACGCTTGACGTCGAGTTTTCCGTCGGCTCGGACGTCGATGAGGTAGTAGGCGTCGTTGCCCAGGACTCGCTCGATGGCGAATGGTCCCTCCCAAGGGGGAGAGAGCTTGTGCATGCCCTTATTGTCCTGGATCAGACACAGTACCAGGTCGCCTTCCTGGAAGGTGCGAGTTCGGACTCGCCGGCTATGGTAGCGGTGAAGTTCTTCCTGGTAGATGGCGGTGCGGGAGCGAGATAGTTCGTGTGCTTCGTCGAGCTGGTCGACCCCATCCTGGCGTGCGAGCTCTTTGTCGAATTCCGCATAGTTGACCACCTATGGCGAGTTGTGCTCGAGGTCGGTTGGCATGATGGCCTCGGCACCGTACACCATGAAGAAGGGGGTGAACCCTGTCGACCTATTAATGGAGGTGCGGATGCCCCAGATGACGAAGGGGATCTCTTCGACCCAGCACCTGGGAGTTCGCTCGAGGGGAACTTGCAGTCACGGCTTCAGGCCATGGAGAATGCTCCGGTTGGCGCGTTCCGCCTGGACGTTGGACTCCGGGTGGGCGACTGAGGCGAGGTCGAGTCGTATGTGGTGCTCCTCACAGAATTCGGCCATGGATCCTTTGGCGAAGGTGGCGCCGTTGTCCATGATGATGCTGTGCGGGAACCCGTAGTGATGGATGAGCTCGCGTAGGAACTTGGTAGCGGTCTTCCCGTCGCATTTGCGGACTGGCTTGGCCTCCACCCACTTTGTGAATTTGTCGACTGCGACTAGGAGGTGGGTGAATCTAGAAGGGGCCTTCTTGAAGGGGCCTACCATGTCCATGCCCCACATGGCAAATGGCCAGGTGATGGGGATGGTCTTGAGCACCGAGGACGGAACGTGGGTCTGGTTGGCATACTTCTGGCATCAGACGCAGCGTTGGACGATGTCGACTATGTCAGCGTGCGCGGTGAGCCAGTAGAAGCCGTGTCGCATGGCCTTGGTGACCAAGGAGCGAGCGCCAATGTGGTGGCCGCAATCACCAGCATGGATGTCTTGGAGGATCTTGCGACCTTCTACGGGATGGACACAACGTTGGAACATGCCAGTCACATTGCTTTTGTGGAGCTCATCATTAATGATGACGAAGGATTTGCAGCAACGTACTATCATCCGGGCCTCCGTCTCGTCAGTGGGTAGGTTTCCTCCCTCCAGGTAGGCGACGTATGGCGCGGTCCAGTCGCTTGTCTTGGCGAGCATGGCGACTAGGGATGCTTCTGGTTGCAGCAGAATTCCAATGTCGATCTCCCGCGGGGGAGAGACGGAAGGCTTGGTGATCATGTCGAGGAAGACGCCGGCGGGTGGCGTGAGGTGAGCCGACCCGATGCGAGAGAGGGCGTCGGCTTCCTCGTTCTTGCGCCAATCGATCCACTCAACTGAGTAGCCGGCAAAGTGGCCTCCTAGCTAGTCCACGGCTTGGCGGTACGCCGCCATGGTGGGGGAGACTGCATCGCAGGTGCCGGCGACTTGCCCGGTGACGAGGTTAGAGTCGCCGTAGCAGCGCAGACGATTGATGTTCATTTCCTTGGCTTCTCGCATGCCGTGGAGGAGCGCCTCGTACTCGGACATGTTGTTGGTGCAGGGGGTGAAGTCGAGGTACAGGACGTAGCACAGCTTGTCGTCCTTCGGAGATGTGAGGACGATCCCTGCCCCTGCACCATCTGTGTTCATGGAGCCATCAAAGTGTAGCGACCAGTAGTGGAGGTACGGCAGTTTCTTTGGCTGCTGCGCCTCCTCCCACTCGGCGAGAAAGTCTGCCAGAGCCGGCGACTTGATTTCCTTGCGCGGCTCGTACCTGATGTTGTGGACTCCAATATCGACGGCCCACTTGGCGACTAGCCCGGTCGCCTTGCGGTTGCGGATGATGTCCTGCAATGGTGCTGAGGAGACGACCGTGATTGGGTGCTCCTGGAAGTAGTGCAGTAGCCGCCGCTGGGCTCTAAAGACCGCATACACCAATTTCTGGTACTGCGGGTAGCGCTGGCGCGACTTGGTGAGGACTTCGCTGATGTAGTAGACAGGTCGCTGCACCGGGCTCTCCTTGCCCTCTTCTGGCCGTTCGACGACCATGACGGCGCTGACGACTCGCTCGGAGGCCGCAACGTAGACGAGCATGGGTTCCTTGTCGATGGGGGCAGCGAGTAGCGGTGCCGCGAGTAGCACCTCCTTGAGTGCATGGAGCGTGTTGTCCGCCTCCTTGTCCCACTGGAACATGGGATTCTTGCGCATTAGGCGGTAGAGGGGCATCGCCTTCTCGCCTAGCCGGGGGATGGAGTGACTGAGAGCCGCGACTCGCCCAACCAACTTCTGGACTTCGCGCAGGCACTCGGGTTTGCCGAGCCGGGCGATCGTGTTGATCTTGGTGGGGTTCGCCTTGATTCCTCGTTTGGAGATGATGTACCCTAGCAACTGTCCAGTAGGTACATCGAAGGTGCACTTTCCTGGGTTTAGTTTGATCTTATACCTCCGCAGGTTTGCTAAGGTTTATGCCAGGTCAGCGAGTAGACCTCCACAGGTGTGTGAGTAGACGTGGATGTTGCGGCCAATTTGGCTCGCAAGGCACTCCTGCATGCACCTCTGGTAGGTCGCCCCGGCGTTCTTGAGACCGAAGGTCATAGCGGTGTAGCAGAATGCTCCGAATGGCGTGATGAACACCGTCTTCTCTTCGTCCTCGACTACCATTTTGATCTGGTTGTAACCAGAGTAGGCGTCAAGGAAGCACAGTGACTCTGAGCCCGTGGTCGAGTCGATGATTTGATAGATCTACGGGAGGACGAACTGCTCCTTCGGGCAGGTGCTGTTTAGGTTTGTGTAGTCGATACACATTCTCAGGTCCCATTTTTCTTCTCGGCCAGGACTGGGTTTGCCAGCCACTCGGAGTATTTGATTGGCCGAATGAAGCCTACAACGAGTAGACGTTGCACCTCCTCGGCGATTGCTCGGCGGCGCTCTTCATTGAAGGGGCGCAACGACTATTTGATGGTCGTGCTTTGGGGTCGACATTGAGTTTGTGCTCAGCGAGTTCCCTCAGGACACCAGGCATGTCAGATGGCTTCCATGCGAAGATGTCGCGATTCTCACATAGGAACTCGATGAGCGCGCCTTCCTATGCTAGGCTCATGCCCATCCCGATCGTCACCGTCTAGCTGGAGTCGCCTGGGACCAGCTCGACGGTGCGAGTGTGCGTCATTGCCTCGAAGGCGGTGGAGCCGCCGCCCTCCGAGTTGGGCTTCTTGACTATTGTGGGGTCATCATTGTTGACCCCGCTCGTGTACTTAGCGAGCTCCTCCGCGTGGTTGGCTTCTGCCGCTGTGATGGCGTCGGCGAGCTCGGCGCCTGTGGCCTCATACTCGGCGGCCATGTCAGGGTCGCCGTGGACAGTGATGATGCCGCACGGCCCTGGGAGCTTCATCGTGTTGTACATGTAGTGGGGTGCCGCCATGAATTTGGCAAACGCCTGCCGCCCGAAGACGCAGTGGTAGGGGCTGTTAAAGGGCACCAGCTCAAAGACGATCCGCTCGGTGCGGAAGTTCGCTAGAGTGCCGAAGATGACTGGCAGCGTCACCTTGCCGATCGGGTACGCCTTTCGATCGGGGACGATGCTGTGGAAGGTGGTGTAAGTCATCTCGATCATCGACTGCGGGAGCTGCAGTCGCCTAAACGTGTCCAGGTAGAGAATGCTGATGGAACTTCTGTCGTCCATCGGCGTCTTGGGGAGCCAGTAGTATCCTACCTTGGGCTTGACCACCAAGGCGAATCGCCCCGGATATTCGATCCGTGGCTAGTGATCTTCGTGACTCCAGGTGATCCGCTGCTCGGACCAGTTGAGGAAGCGCGGGACGTCGACCTGGGACACCGCATTGATGGTGACGGTGTGGGCGATGACCTTCTTCTCGCGCTTGGTGTTGAACCCGGTGAAGGTGTGGAGCGATCCCACGTCATTGCCGAATGCCCAGCCGTTTCATGGGTGGTTGTTGGGGTCCTCCCTTGCGCGCCATGTCTTCTCGATCTCCCTCAGTGAGTGGCAGTCGGAGGTCATGTGCGTGGCGGGCTTCCCCTCCCTGCTGTGGAACACACAGGGCTGGTTGAGGAGAGACGCGGGGTCGAACCTCGGCTTCTCCTTGTAATTGCCGCCATCGTGACGCTGGCCTCTGTCGTGGCGGAAGCTCTTGGGCTCGCGCGGAGCATAGCCGGCATTGGTGACGAAGTCGACTCGCCCGTCACCGTGGCGTTTGCCAGTGAGGCGAGTGTTGTTGTAGCGTAGCTCGGGTCATTTCCCGTTGTCCTGGACGCTCGTGCGGCGGTTTCCTCCCGACTCGTCGTCGGTTTCTTGGTTCGGTTCCTCCTCCGCGTACCGTTTGGCGATCTTGAGGAGGTCTGGTATGTTGTCGAGTGTTTTGTACACCCGCTTGAGCTTGGCGACCAAGGGCTCCTAGTGGCACGAGGTCTTGAAGCAGTGAGTCGCGGTGTCCGGGTCGATGACGGCCGCGATGTACCACAGGTCCTGCCACCACTGGACCCAGCTGCGGGTCGACTCGCGGGGTCACTGGACGCATCACCCCAGGTCCTCGATGGTGGTGTAGCGGGTGTAGGATCCCACGAAGTGCCTGAAGAAGGCGTCATGCATTTCCTCCCAGGAGCTGGTGCTGTCTGCGGGGAGGGTGTTGATCCATTGCCGGCACGCTCCTTCCATCATCAGGGGGAGGTAGCGGGCGGCGACTAGGTCGTTGTGGTCGACGATTCCTATCACCATGAGGTACGTGTCCAGCCACATGGAGGGGTCATACGAGGGGTCGTACTTCTCGATCTCCTTCAGCGGTTTGAAGTTCGTCTGGTACTTTTCGCCTCGGATCATTGGTCCAAAGCACTGGGGCCCGACTCGGCTGAGTGACCCCCTTGGCTTGCCGTCATGGCGATTGGTGAGGGTGTGCCTCAGGTCGTTAGGCTGGCGTGCGCATCAGCTCTGGTTGTTGATGATGTGGGTCCACGCGTTGACTGGCTGCCCATTGGCAGCGACCATGTTGTTCGTCGGGCGCGGGTCGTTGGTGGAGAGTGCCGCGTTCACGGGTCGCGGTTGGAGCTGTAGGGGCTCGGGGGGGGGGGGGGGGGAATTGAGGGTGTTTGCCATCGTCGGGAGGCCGCTCGAGGCCGCCCTGCTTACTGACAAGCGGGAGTACACGCGTCCCCGTGAGTCTGCTCCCGTAGCTTGTTGCTCGACGGCCTTGGCGAGTAGGGCCCTGACGTACTGGATCTGCAAGGCGCCTTCCCCGGTTATGTTGATGTTGTCGACCGCGGCTCGACTCGCAATGATGTTGTCCATCGGAGTGGAGAACAGCGGGAGGCCGTTCGCGTCTCGCTCCTGCATGGAGATAATGATCCTTGGTTGGCTTGGAGGCGGCGTGCGGCTGGGCGGTGGTGGGGGAGTGCCGTTCGCTGACGCTCCTGGTGGTGGTCGAGCTCTTCCTCCTGGTGGCGCGTTCTAGCAGATCACGCGATCGGCCACGCGGGCCAGGTCGGTCTCATCGTCGAAGTTCAGGGCGCGGCCCTGAACGGTGGGGTTCAGGAGCGACCTGATGCGGAGCTGGTGATAGTGAGAGAGCTCCTGCACCGTCACCAGCTCGAGGCGAAATTTTTCACGCTCGGCTTGTTCCTTGAAGACCGCCTCCTCTAGTCATAGGCGGAGTTCTTTGACCTCCGTGGCCGTTGCGGTCGGCGGGATCTGCATGGAAAAGGGGTCTGGCGGGACATCCGCGTCGCTCGCCATGTAGGTCGTGACGTTGCAACTGGATCCGGCGTGGAAGTCATCGGAGTTCTCCGATTCGTAATCAGAGTCGAAGATCCCAAGGATGGAGGGATCCTCGAAGCCTCCACGTTGGAGACCTGGGTGATGGAGCCCACAGATGACGCGTTGACATGGATCCGGCGACTGACGCCGGGGTCGCCGAGTCGGCATCGTCCGCAATCACGCTGTTTTAGGCCACGTTGCTGTTAGCCGATTCGTACTCGGAGGCGAGGCGGTGGATGGTGCGGACCTGACTCTCGGAGAGCCGGTCGCGTGGTGGCGACTTGCGGATGCAAGACGAGTCCTTCGAGACGATGGTGTCGGTGAAGCCTACGAAGAGGATGATCGTGCCGACCTGTAACATCCCAAAAATCATGATTTCAAAGTTTTCTTTTCATCCATGCATACATAATCATTTTCTAGGATCATTTTCAATATCATTTCAAATCAGAAGCATTTGAATGCCTATTATTTTATGTAAGCAAGGCATTGACCCAATGCTACTCTCTAGTAAAGAGATTATTTGTTTTAAACCAAAGATGTTTGATCCTAAGTTTGTTTGATAATTTCCAAAGCTTGGACAAAGATTTCAAAACAAAGAAACAAATTTAAAACCATTTTTATGTCTTTATTAAGCAATTGGTAAAAACATTGTTTATTTTAAAATTCCAAAGTGCCAAATTATTTTAAAGTGTACAACATTGTTTTGCAACCAAATGTGTACAAATTTCACTTTATAAAAATCCAGAAGTGGTTTGAATTCAAACTAATTTGAAACTCATTTGAAAATATTTCCTGAAAATCAAAATAGAAATAGAAAAAGAATAAAGAAAGCAGAAAAGGCCGGCGCTGCCAATTTGGCCCAGTACAGAACCCAGCCCACTAAGCCCACCTGGGCCAGTTCCCTCTCTACCCTCTCTCACCCACGCGAAGCGTACCCCGCAGCCGTTGACACTGGGCCCTCTCCATGTCAGCATCGTCTTCCCCAGAATCTCGCGCGCAGTCACCGCTCCGCCGTTACCACCGTGTAGTGACGCCGTGATTAAACCTCACTTAATTCCCAGTGAATCAGCGTGTAATCCTCGCCCCGCTCCTGGCTACTTAAACACCTCGCCACATTTCCCCCCACACAGCACCCTCTCCTTGCCACCAGGCTGCTCGCATTCGAACTCAAACCGCCGCTGCCCGACGAACTCCGGCGTGCGATTTCGGTGAGCTCCAACCGCCCCTCTGCCTCTGGTTCAAATGATTGAGACCCTCGTGTCCACGCACACCTTCTGATGCCATTTGTTTGTCTTCTGGTGATCCAGGTCGCCGTCCCCGTTCGCGCCCGCAAGCGACAGAACCACCGCTCGACTCCGACGAGCAATCTAGGTAAAGCCCGACCGCCCCTTGACTTCTCCTCGATGCTATCGTGTTCGCCATGAACTTGTGCACCTCCTGACTCGTCTGATTCGTGCTAGGGCGATCTAGAGCCTCAGCAACTACCTCGTTTGCAAGCACCCGACGCCGCCAGCAACTCTGACGAGGTCCTGCTGCTGTGTCCGTGCGCCCCGACCCTACCCGTCCACACGTTGAGCATCCCCATGTTCCCACAGTCTTGGTAAGCACACGCCCGACCCCCTGCCCCTCTGGTCTCGCCGGAACATCACCGACAGACGCGCAGCCGCCACGGTAGCCATTTGCGCCGCCCGTTGTTGGTCAAAGCAACGTGGTCCGCTGGATCTGGATCCAGCGGATGCGATTAGATCAAACCGCGAAGGGGTATGCGCAGATCTGGGCCGTGCGCAGTTAGTTAGATCCAACGGCCACGAGTGTGATCCAGTGCGAACCGGTACCGTCCAATCAGACGCTGCCGCGTGGCATGTGTTAGATTTAAAAACAGAATTTAGATCTATTAGATATTCAAACTTGCAAAATTCATAACTTTTGATCCACAGGTTCAAATTTTGCAAATTTTATATCATTGTAATCAGGAGAAAGAATTCCATCCATTTATGCAATGTGTTTAATGTTTTGCTTCTGTAAAATTGATTATTTTTGCAGATACATTTATAGGCTTATTTTGAGTATAGAAATTATTTGAAAAATGAATAAAAGACTAAATAAAGTTTATTTAGAGTGTTTTTGTTTTGTTTATGATCAGTACTGTTTACTTGTCTTGTTTGGTGTAGAAAATCATCACATGGCATTTGCATGCATTCATATATTTTTGCTTGTATATTTTTGATATGTGAATTTGGTGCTATCATTTTATGTGTAGATTTTGGTGCTAATAGTGATTGTGGTTGTGAAGATTGTTGCACTCCCCCAACTACCAAGGCAAGTGGTGCTTCATGATTTTATCCCAATATTTTACCTATTCATTAGAATTATTTTGTATAGGGCTTGCATGAATATTTTGCTAAGTATCTATATGCTATGCTTGGGAAATCCTAGTAGTTGTAGAATTGTTAGAATTTCCACTAAGTTAAGATACTTGCTATTGCCATGCTTAGCCTAGCTAGTAACAACCAAGGGTGAATTATATATTCATGCTATGAGAAATATTTCTAATTCTTTGACTTATGTTTTGCTTAATAAAGCAACTAAGTGAATGAAACACCTGGGTGGAATGGAAAGAATGGTTTGTGTTGAGTGGTTACACAAGGCCCATTTCTATGGTTTACCTTGTGTATCTCACTTGTGGATTGCCACCCAGGAACAAAGGGATTTGAGATGCCAAATGTTAAGAAGCTTCTAGTGCAGCCACATGGCAATATGGGCTCTGCCTGGATCACATAGGTTGCAATAACTTAGCCAAATGGACAGTTGGTGGTAGGGAATGATAGGTTTGGAGAGCGTACATTTTGGTCTAAGGGAAGGCTTCTGAAAGGTCCTGTCTTGGTGAAAATCAAGTCTTGAGGGGAAAGTGCACAACCTCTGCAGATGGAAGAAACTAAGTACTTAGCCATGTCCCTGGTATTGGACAATTTGAGCATCAAGACATGAAAGCTATCAAGAATCTCCTCATCCCAATTTTCTAAGTTAAAACTTGTGGTTGAACAAGGGTGAAGGTTCACCAATTTCTATTGGTGGTTCCTTGGGAAAGTTTTGTCAAAGAAAAACTTAGTGTTTTCAACTAATAGGTAAAACCTATTTTTGAGAAAAGCAAGACTGAGCTACACTTAGCCAAATTCATGTAGTAACTAGATGTTAATATTCCACTAAGGTATCACTTTCCAATACTATTCCAATGTATTGACCCACTATGGTTGTAACTTGTGATGTTGCAGGTTACTCTGATGATGATTAGGGGTTATGAGTCTACACTCAACATGCTTGCCTATGGCACATGAAGATGAATACTTCTATTTTATATTGTTAATTTAAACTCTTGTACTAGCCTATGGCTATGGAGTTGTAAAAGACTATGATATCTCTGGAATGACGTTATAATAATGACCTTTGTTTCTGTGTACTTCATCTTAAACTGTGGATGCTAGCAATTGATCCAGGGACTAGCATTGCAATCATAGGGATCCTTACCTTTATAAGGGAGGGATCTTACAGATGGTATCAGAGCACTGTGTTGCCTGTAGGATTATGACTCTAGGATTGGAATAGAAACCACTAAGGAAAAATTTCAACACTTTGAAAATTCTACACTTGTCTTTTTCTTCTCGTAAACTTTTCTGATCTTCTTTCTCATCTCTATTTGTAGATGAACTCCATCAACGAAGCCGTAAGGAAGGGACCACTCATGACCATGACTTTGGAGTGTGAGACTGAATTTCCAAAAGCCCTCAAGAACCTTATGGTTACCATGGGGATACATGGTGCAGCTGTGTACAAAGGATTCCCTGTGATGGATGAAGGAGAGGAGTATTGGTGGGTGCAACTTCACTTGTACAAAAACAAGGAAGACAATCACAAGGAGTCGGGATTCTGCATGGTCATTGTCAACACCCGGATTTTTAATCCCAGATGCCTGTTATGCCATACATCGCAATCCCAGGAATACCATTTTTGCGAGACATAACAGAATTTGATACCACAGTACATCATCCATTACAAACCATGCATAAGGTTTTACATAAATAAGGATCTCATGATCCAGTTCTTAATACAACACAAGCAACGGAATACGTAATAATAACGGTAGTGTAGGCGAAGCTCCATCTTCGTAACCTTCCTGGGGTCCATCCTCCGGGTACTCTTCTTCATAGTCTGGCCATGGGAATAGCCAGGGACAAAGCCATGAGTACTCTTTAAGTACTCGCAAACTAATACTAACAAGTGAAGAGGGTTTTTGTAATAGGACACTAAGCTCTAGGGTTGTTTTGCAAGAATCCAGATTTATCTCTACTAAGTTCAGGAGCAAGAGAAGCTTAGTCACAATGTTATAACTCCTAACTAGGAACTTGTATTTCATATCACAACTCTATTGTGGTCAAGTCAAAGTCTCCATTTATTTCACAAGTCATTTTGAAAACATCTGACGGGGGAACAGTATGGCCACTCCAACTGTCCATAACCGCGGACGTGGCTATTCGAATAGTTTGACACTCTGCAGAGATTGTACACTTTCACCACAACATTCGATACATCCGTCAGGAACAAATCCTGAATTCACCATACTCAGTATGCGGATAATCAATCCTAACCTTTCAATTACACGCCCTAGTATAAGCACCTCTCCTGTGAGTTTGGCCTCCCAACCATGACCAACTGTCATCTTGGGTACTGCACAGGTGGACAATCTTCACAAGGTAGCCTCAGCTCAGACCTTGGTCGTGTGGGAACTAATACTAGGGTATATAAGTTTCCAGTCAAGCCGTACCCAATCTTCGGGTACTGTGGTTGTATGATAAAATTGGAATGGTATCGCATCCAGACAACCATCAGTTTTATAAAGGGCTAAGGCTCATGCCTTAACATTTTCATCACCAAAATCATCTGGTGTTCGGAAACACATGTCCAAAACATTTCAATAGAATGATCCATCATTCCAAGGTTTTCATAACCATTTTCCCACCAATTATTCCCATCTAAAGTTGATCAAGTTTTATGCTTAGCACTAGCATCTACAAGTGGGTGTAAGTACTAATGAGGGGTGGTAAACTAGTAGAGTTTCAACTAAGTTCAATCTTATGCCTTGGGATGATATCAAGATCATCTAGCTTAGGCCAAATTTTATGCTCTTTATGCAACCTTCAAATATCTTTCTAGTATCTACAATTCACTTAAGTAAACTCTAAGTAATAGCTTTGATAAAGAAATAAAGTATAAAGCTTGTAAGTAAAAACTAGGATTGGTTTATCAAGTGGGTAGGATCATCTATGCTTAAGGCATATAGTTGGCATGGTGACAAGCAAGTATTGGCTTGCATAGGTCAACTTGATTAGTAAGGCTTGCCTTGTGCAGAGCGGTGGTTGAAGTTCTCCTCGACTTCTTCTTCGTAGTATCCTCCTTCTTCCTCGTGTCCTTGGTCGGTACTAGCGTCTATAAATAAATACGAGGTACACAATCACCAAACAATTCTTAACTACTTGCAATCATCACACAAAAGGGTCCTATAGATGATCTAGCATCATCACTAACATTACAAGATTAAAGCTTGGTTTAATTCCTTTTATTTTTAGAAAAGTAATTTCTACTCATTGAAAAACTACTTAAGATTTAATATTATCCAAACCAAACATGGGATCATGTTGACACATGTCATCACCACATATTTTAGTCCATGGGAATATGATTTAAAGTGGTGTCACAATTTAATAAGGTTTTACACTTTTATTTTAATTAAATAAAGTGACTAGAAATGCCTATGTGGCATCCTTTTATTACTTTAACATTATTTATGTAAGTAAACCTATATATTTTTATATATTCTGAAAGGTATGATCAATTGTGATTTTTGAGAGTTGGAATCAACTCAAAAGCTATTATGGTTTAAATTTGAAAAATGTTTGAATGCAGAAAAGGTTCTGCCTTGTTATTTTTACCAAGGGTGATCTACAGATCCAAATGACTTGAATCCAACGGGCTTGGATTCAGCATTTCTAGACCTTTCTAACAAAATTGGTTTCATTAAATTTGGTTCACTGAATCGATCTGGGTTGATTTTTGAATCTAGGTGCAGAAGTGTGTTTGAAATAAAATGGAAAAGGTTAAATTCAAATGACTGGGCTGCGCGGGAAACAATACTGGGCCGGCATGCTAAGAACAACGCTTATGCGGGCTGGTTAAGTTGCTGTCCCCACGCGTCAGTGAGACGAGGGGGTGCGAAGCGGTATGGGGCGATGTGGTGCGTTCGATCTAATTCTAATCCAACGGCTGAGGGTCATCGTCGATGTTGGGCAACGCCGGCGATACATAAACCTAATGCGGCAGGTGGGGGTCGTCGGGGGCTCACCGGGGCTGAGGCAAGGGTCGGCAAGCCGGGTGAACGACGAAGTCGACGACGGCGAACCTCCTAGTACCGGCAGCTTCTCCTGGGGCGGCTCCAATCGCTGGCTCCCTTCTTCTCCAGAGGCGGCGGGCTCCGGTGAAATTCCGGCAAAGTGCTGCTCGCCTTTCTCCGGGAACGGGGTGGAACAATCAGTGAGGAGAGGGGAGTGAGATGGTGTGCTCAATTCGGTTGGGGTGGCCTCTATTTATAGTCGCGACGACGAGACCGAACGGGATGGGCAGGCGACGGTGGCGACATGGCTACGGGCTGCTAGAGGCATGGCCGGCGGTGGCGATCACTTGGTGGTCTCCTGGCGATGCTCTACGGCTTTAATGCGCATGTAGGGGTGGTGGCAAATGGTCTGGAACACACGACGCTCTGCGTGGCAGAGGCGGCGTCTTCGACGGCGAGCGGTGGCTGTGAGGCATGGGGCGGCAAACGGGGATGTCTGGCGGTCTCCTGGGTCGGTGGCGATCGTGTATGCACTCGGCGAGAGCGGCGCGCGGTCTGTTGGCGTGTGTCGAGGGTGGCGTTCTGGCGCATGCTCGGCATGGTTGACAGAGGCACGGGCGCGGCGTTCCTGGGTGCTCTGGTCGATGTCTTCGAGGCAGGGCTGGTCGAGAGGGGGCGGTGAGGCATGGGTGATCTCCCAGACAAGGTTGGCACTGCTAGTTTCTTTCCTAGCTTGCTGTCTACACTGGGGTGGCATGGTGTGCTTCAGCTGTTCACCATTGATGGCATTGGCGAGCTCACAGTGGTGCTAGTGATTAGTTAAGTTCGTTAGATGATCTACTGAGGCTATTGTGACCTAGAGAGGGAACATGTTAGGCTCAAAACACTACACACTATAGTGTTTTGATTTTGTTAGATTTGAATCTGCAAGGTGTTTGATGAAATGGCCGCATGAATTCAAGTTTTGAATTTTGAAAAGATTTTTGGTGGGTGTGCTAGATTGGTGCTGGTGAGTCTGCAGATGCTTGGGTTTTGAAAGTTGAGCTTGTTTGAGTGGTTTTTGAAAAAGTGGGATCTTCCCATATGATAAAGATTCAATTTTGAATTGTCATTTAAACTATGCATTTGAAAGTTTCTGGATGATCACAAAGTGGGCCTTGATACTTTGTTATGAGTTCTATCAAGGGGTGTAAAGATCCAAAAAAGTTTCTGTTAAGTTCTGAAAGTTTGAGGCAGCCAAAGTAGGCATGGGAGTTAAATTGGCCAAAATGACCATTCCTTTATTTTGTTTGTTTTGATTTATTTGTCTTTGGGAAAAGATTGGGGATTGTTTAGATGATGTTTATTTCACCTAAGAATCCTTTTGCAAGCAAAGAAACACATAAACAAGGCAATTCAAAAGAATCCAAATTAGGATGCATACACATATGAATGCTTTCATGTTTTTATTTAGAAAAGTTTTTTGTTAACCCTAAATTTGATGATTAGAGTTTGATGATTCTAGTTTAATATTTTTGGGATGTTACAAACCTTCCCCTCTTAAACAAAATCTCGTCCCGAGATTTGAAAAAGGACGAAAAAGATTACCTAGGATTTGAAAAGATCGGGAAACTCCGTCCTGATGTGATCTTCGCGCTCCCAGGTAGCTTCCTCTATCGTGTGGTTGCTCCACTGAATATTGTGAACCTTCTCTTCCGCTTCTCGTAGGATGTCGGGTCCAAAAATTTGACTTTCTCCTACTTCCGACCAGTTCAAACGGGTGCGACACTTCCTTCCGTACATGAATTCAAATGGGGCCATTTGCAAACTAGCCTGATAACTGTTGTTGTATGAAAATTCTGCAAACGGCAGACAGTCTTCCCACTTGGCTCCATATTCTAACACACAGGCTCTCAGCATATCTTCGAGTATTTGATTTACTCGCTCCGTTTGTCCATCGGTCTGAGGGTGATACGCGGTGCTGAAATCTAGGCGGGTTCCTAAACCTTCTTGAACTTTCTTCCATAATCTCGAGGTAAACTGAGTTCCTCGATCCGATACGATGTTCTTGGGGACTCCATGCAAACTAACTATTCTAGCGATGTATAACTCCGCTAGCTTCGAACTCTGATATGTGGTCTTGACGGGTAAGAAATGAGCGACTTTGGACAATCTGTCTACTATGACCCAGATAGAGTCATTTCCCCTATTAGAAGTAGGCAATCCGGTGATAAAGTCCATTCCAACGGAATCCCATTTCCATTCCGTAATTTGCAAGGGTTGCAACAATCCAGCGGGTCTTTGATGTCCTGCCTTGACTCGCTGACATATATCACACTTGGAGATATAGCTTCCGATTTCTCTCTTCATTTTATGCCACCAAAATTGCTCTTTCAAATCTTGATACATCTTAGTTCCTCCGGGATGGATAAAATAAAGAGTATCATGAGCTTGCTTCAAAATAACTTCTTTCAACTCAGAATCTGCTGGTACACAAAGGCGTCCTTTGTACCAGAGAACTCCTTCTTCGTCTTCGGTGAATCCGGGTACTTTGCCTGTACTGATACGACGCTTGATTCTGTCGATACTAGCATTTCCTTTCTGCGCCTCTTTTATCTGACTGATCAAAGTGGGCTGGAGTTCTATGCTAGCCAAAAATCCTTCACTCACTAATTCCATTCAAAAAAATTCCATCTCTTTGTGCAGACTTGGTTTCTCCTTTAAGATCATGGAGTTCAAGCGGCACGGCAATCGGCTAAGGGCACTGCTACCACATTGGCTTTACCAGGGTGATAGTGAATGTCCAGGTCGTAATCCTTGATTAGCTCAATCCATCTTCTCTGCCTCATATTCAGCTCCTTTTGAATGAATATATATTTTAGGCTCTTGTGATCCGAATAAATCTCACAACGGTTTCCCATCAGGTAATGCCTCCATGTCTTCAGGGCTAGAACTACGGCTGCAAGTTCGAGGTCATGGGTTGGGTAATTTTGCTCATGTTGCTTCAGTTGTTGAGATAGATAAGATATAACTTTGCCTTCTTGCATTAGCACACATCCGAGACCGATCTTGGATGCATCACAATACACATCGAAGGGCTTAGTGATATCCGGCATGATCAATATTGGGGCTAAAATCAATCTTCTCTTGAGTTCTTGAAAACTTGCTTCACATTTGTCGGTCCATTCAAACTTCTTGTCCTTCTTCATCAATTGGGTCATGGGTCTAGCGATACTCGAGAATCCTTCTACGAATTTGCGGTAATATCCCGCCAATCCGAGAAATGCATGAACTTGGGTTTGAGTGGTTGGGGCTTGCCAATCTTCTACATCTTTCACTTTGGCAGGGTCAACGGCAATTCCTCCAGCTGATACAATGTGACCGAGGAATTCTACTTCCTGTAACCAGAATTCACATTTGCTAAACTTGGCATACAACTGATGCTCTCTAAGGGTTCCAAGAATGGTCCTTAGGTGTAGCTCATGTTCTTCTTCCGGTTTGGAATAAATCAGGATGTCATCAATGAAAACAACGACAAACTTATCCAGGAAGTCCATAAAAATATTATTCATGAGATTCATGAAATAAGCGGGGGCATTGGTTAATCCAAAAGACATGACTATATACTCGTATAATACATATCTGGTGGTAAACGCAGTCTTGGGAATATCCTCTGCACGAACCTTGAGTTGATGATAACCAGTTCTAAGATCAATCTTAGAAAACACTTTGGCACCGGTCAACTAATCAAACAAATCTTCTATCTTGGGAAAAGGGTACTTGTTCTTGATACTGACATCATTCAACTTCCTATAATCCGTACACAAACGGTTACCTCCATCCTTCTTGTCCACAAACAAAACAGGTGATCTCCATGGTGACGCACTTGGTTGAATCAATCCAATTTCCAGCATGGAATCCAGTTGCTTCTTCAGTTCTGCTAGTTCCGATGGGTTCATACTATATGGTCTCTAGGCTATGGGTCCTGTTCCGGGAATTAGTTCGATGATAAACTCGATATGCCGATCTGGGGGCATACCGGGCAAAACATCTGGAAATACATCGGGGTATTCACAGACTATCCGGACTTGGTCAATGGTAGGCTAGGCTATACTCTTGTTGCACTTGAATTGACGAGGTAAGGTTTCAGATATATGCTCGACTAATATTCCGCCTATACTGGTCATGGTGATGGCTTTCTTGGCACAGTCAATCAATCTTTTATGTTTGGACATCCAATCCATTCCTAGTACTACTTCCAAACCTTTAGTTCCGAGTACTATTAGATTAGCATAAAAATCTATGCCATGGATTTGGATAGGGACGACTTTGCAAATTTGCCTAGCTTTGGTGGTTGATTCGGGAATTTGAACAATCATTACATGCTTCAGTTTGGTTGGTTGAATTTTACTAGTGCATGCAAATTCTTCGGTGACAAATGAGTGTGATGCACCAGAATCAAACAACACTCGAGCAAGTACTGAATTAACAGAAAACATACCCAGGACGACGTCTGGCGCTTCCTGGGCTTCTTCAGCATGCATGATAAAAAGACGGCCGTTGCGGTTGAGTGAATTCCCTGGGGCAAATCTCCTTCCTGGCTGAACACGACGCTGCTGCTGAGCTGGGGCATTGGTATTGGGGGCTGCAGCATTCTTCTTGTTGGGGCACTCATTGGAATAGTGGCCTTTATTTACACAGTCATAACAAGTTACCTGCAACTTGTCCTTTGCTGCTACAGGCACAGCATTGCTTCCAGTCCTCGGGGCAGTGTTGGTGTTGGTGGTAGCATTGTTGTTGTTGAACTTAGGTGGGGCACGGTTGAAATTGCTAGAGTTGCCGGGGTTGTTGTTATTTCCTTCGGGCCTAGGGTTTCCACGGTTGGGATAGGTCGGACGGTTCATCGGAGGTCTGTTGGTTCTCGGGGCAAATCCTGGAGATGGGTTAGGGCGATACTTTGGGGTCTGATGGGTTCCTGGCTGATGCATCATGCGACGCTTGCGGTTCTCATTGGCTTGGTTGATCTTTCCTTCCATCTAGATGGCAGAGTCGACAAGGGCTTCAATATCCGTAAAGGGAATATTGACCAACACGGTCTGCATCTCATCGTGCAGACCATTCAAGAATCTTTCTTTCTTCTTGGCTTCAGTGTCGATCTCATCCGGGGCATACCTAGCGAATGACAAAAATTTGTCACGGTATTCCACTACGGTCATCCTTCCTTGCTTCAGTTATCTGAACTCGTCTCTCATCCTCTTGATTAAACCCGGTGGCACATGGGTTCTGCTAAACTTGACCTTGAATTCCTCCCAGGTCATCATCTAGCCTCCGGTCATTGCACGAACACTGTTCCACCAGGCTCTGGCATCTCCGGCTAGGTAGTGGGTGGTGAACAGGACTTTCTCATTGGCTTCCACTCCGACGACTTCTAGGTTATTTTCCATGGTTTGCAGCCAATCGTCTGCATCGAGGGGTTCCTCTGACTTAGTGAAAACAGGTGGGTTGGTATTCTGGAAATTCTTGAGCTTAGATCCATGGTTGTCCTGATTTCCGTGGCCTTGGTTGTTGTGGTCTAGCTGGGCTATCTGCTGAAGGGTGGCTAGGTTGGCCTGACGTTCCACTGTTTCAGCTTCACGGTCAGAAGTCAACATTTGCAGGATCTGCAACATCGGGTCCGGGGATGAACCACTTCCTCTGCGTGGCATCTAAAGATTGAGATAGATCATGAGGAAAGAGGGAAATTTCTAAGGTTTTCGGGCTTTGAAAAGTTTTTAAAGTTTGACTCAGATTTTCTAGTAACTTGTTTTTCATTCATTCATTCATAGCACACGGTACAACACAAACCACAACAAAGGGAAACAGATGGTTTTAAGAACCATTCTGGAAACTACGATACAGTGGGACCGAATACTACTCACTACGCTAGTGCTCAAGTGCTACTACTCCTCGGAGTCGGTGTAGTCGTCATCCTCATCATCCTCATCGTCATCGATGAAGGCATAATCATCCTCATCGGTGAAGAAATCCATAGCCTGATCCTCCAGAAAATCATCATCATCGCTGAGATAGGAGTAGGGGTCTCCACGAAGATCCTCTCCGGCATTCTCCCTTTCCTCCAACTGCATGTCTCTCTCGTGGATGGTCTCCTCCAAAGATGAGATACGGTGGCGAAGACAGGCAATGATACGCTCCTTCTTGTCGAGCTAACGGCGGCGAGACTTGTGATCCTTCGCTAGCATGGCGATGGTTTGGTCCTTCGTCTTGATGATGGCAGGCTTGTGGTTGGAGTAATCACGGCAGTTATCCAACTCCTGCTGACGATCGTACATCATGAAGCTAAGGTGGTCCAATTGGGCCTTCAGCTCATGATGGTATGGGGCTTCCAGTGGTTGTCCATTAGCATCACGCCTTGGGCAAAACTCAAAGCGAGTACCCTTGATCTGGTTGATACTCTGCCCACACAGACGGGCAAGAGCTTCCTGCATGGCCCTGGCAAGTCCATCGAGCCAGTTGTTCTCTCTTAAGGTAAACTAAATTCCCTCAGCAGTGGGGGGTTCAATCTTTCCTCGGAGACTTGCAACAATTAGCCACTGCGGATCTTCTCCTCCTTGATCATTGAGCTGAGCTCCGAAGAACTCGGGGTGCGGACGCTCCAGAAGTTCTGAAAGCTGGTCCAAATCCCTCTCAAAGATAAGGTCTCCTCCATTTCCCTATTGGTAAAACTTGCTGTACTTCACGTCCATCTAGAAGAATATAAGATGAGTAAGTTAGTAGAGTTATCAAGTGTGTCAAATTTTTATGTATTTTGCAAGAGTTTTTGAGGAACATGATTTTTTATGAAAGAAGTAAGTGATAAGAATGGGAATAAGTTTTTGTAAATATTTGTTTCTTTTGGTTTTGAAACTAAGTTTTTGATTCAAACGTTCAGTCTAACTAGGGTCTCCTATGGTCAGGATGGCTCTGATAGCAACTTGTCAACACCTGGATTTTTAATCCCAGATGTCTGTTATGCCATACATCGCAATCCCAGGAATACCATTTTTGCGAGACATAACAGAACTGGATACCACAGTACATCATCCATTACAAACCATGCATAAGGTTTTACATAAATAATGATATCATGATCCAGTTCTTAATACAACACAAGCAGCGGAATACGTAATAATAACGATAGCGTAGGCGAAGCTCCATCTTCGGGGTCACATGCAATGCTGACGATGGGAGATGATCCTAGTTGTCGTGACCTTCCTGGGGTCCATCCTCCAGGTACTCTTCTTCATAGTCTGGCCATGGGAATAGCCAGGGACAAAGCCATGAGTACTCTTTAAGTACTCGCAAACTAATACTAACAAGTGAAGGGGGTTTTTGTAATAGGACACTAAGCTCTAGGGTTGTTTTGCAAGAAGCCAGATTTATCTCTACTAAGTTTAGGAGCAAGAGAAGCTTAGTCACAATGTTATAACTCCTAAGTGGGAACTTGTATTTCATATCACAACTCTGTTGTGGTCAAGTCAAAGTCTCCATTTATTTCACAAGTCATTTTGAAAACATCTGATGGGGGAACAATATGGCCACTCCAACTGTCCATAACCGTGGACATGAATATTCGAATAGTTTGACACTCTGCAGAGATTGTACACTTTCACCACAACATTCGATACATCCGTCAGGAACAAATCCTGAATTCACCATACTCAGTATGCGGATAATCAATCCTAACCTTTCAATTACACGCCCTAGTATAAGCACCTCTCCTGTGAGTTTGGCCTCCCAACCATGACCAACTGTCATCTTGGGTACTGCACAGGTGGACAATCTTCACAAGGTAGCCTCAGCTCAGACCTTGGTCGTGAGGGAACTAATACTAGGGTATATAAGTTTCCAGTCAAGCCGTACCCAATCTTCGGGTACTGTGGTTGTACGATAAAATTGGAATGGTATCGCATCCAGACAACCATCAGTTTTATAAAGGGCTAAGGCTCATGCCTTAACATTTTCATCACCAAAATCATCTGGTGTTCGGAAACACATGTCCAAAACATTTCAATAGAATGATCCATCATTCCAAGGTTTTCATAACCATTTTTCCACCAATTATTCCCATCTAAAGTTGATCAAGTTTTATGCTTAGCACTAGCATCTACAAGTGGGGGTAAGTACTAATGAGCGGTGGTAAACTAGTAGAGTTTCAACTAAGTTCAATCTTATGCCTTGGGATGATATCAAGATCATCTAGCTTAGGCCAAATTTTATGCTCTTTATGCAACCTTCAAATATCTTTCTAGTATCTACAATTCACTTAAGTAAACTCTAAGTAATAGCTTTGATAAAGAAATAAAGTATAAAGCTTGTAAGTAAAAACTAGGATTGGTTTATCAAGTGGGTAGGATCATCTATGCTTAAGGCATATAGTTGGCATGGTTACAAGCAAGTATTGGCTTGCATAGATCAACTTGATTAGTAAGGCTTGCCTTGTGCAGAGCGGTGGTTGAAGTTCTCCTCGACTTCTTCTTCGTAGTATCCTCCTTCTTCCTCGTGTCCTTGGTCGGTACTAGCGTCTATAAATAAATACGAGGTACACAATCACCAAACAATTCTTAACTACTTGCAATCATCACACAAAAGGGTCCTATAGATGATCTAGCATCATCACTAACATTACAAGATTAAAGCTTGGTTTAATTCCTTTTATTTTTAGAAAAGTAATTTCTACTCATTGAAAAACTACTTAAGATTTAATATTATCCAAACCAAACATGGGATCATGTTGACACATATCATCACCACATATTTTAGTCCATGGGAATATGATTTAAAGTGGTGTCACAATTTAATAAGGTTTTACACTTTTATTTTAATAAAATAAAGTGACTAGAAATGCCTATGTGGCATCCTTTTATTACTTGAACATTATTTCTGTAAGTAAACCTATATATTTTTATATATTCTGAAAGGTATGATCAATTGTGATTTTTGAGAGTTGGAATCAACTCAAAAGCTATTATGGTTTAAATTTGAAAAATGTTTGAATGCAGAAAAGGTTCTGCCTTGTTATTTTTACCAAGGGTGATCTACAAATCCAAATGACTTGAATCCAACGGGCTTGGATTCAGCATTTCTAGACCTTTCTAACAAAATTGGTTTCATTAAATTTGGTTCACTGAATCGATCTGGGTTGATTTTTTAATCTAGGTGCAGAAGTGTGTTTGAAATAAAATGGAAAAGGTTAAATTCAAATGACTGGGCTGCACGGGAAACAATACTGGGCCGGCATGCTAAGCACAACGCTTATGCGGGCTGGTTAAGTTGCTGTCCCCACGCGTCAGTGAGACGAGGGGGTGCGAAGCGGTATGGGGCGATGTGGTGTGTTCGATCTAATTCTAATCCAACGGCTGAGGGTCATCGTCGATGTTGGGCAACGCTGGCGATACATAAACCTAATGCGGCAGGTGGGGGTCGTCGGGGGCTCACCGGGGCTGAGGCGAGGGTCGGCAAGCCGGGTGAACGACGAAGTCGACGACGGCGAACCTCCTGGTACCGGCAGCTTCTCCTGGGGCGGCTCCAATCGCTGGCTCCCTTCTTCTCCAGAGGCGGCGGGCTCCGGTGAAATTCCGGCGAAGTGCTGCTCGCCTTTCTCCGGGAACGGGTTGGAACAATCAGTGAGGAGAGGGGAGTGAGATGGTGTGCTCAATTCGGTTGGGGTGGCCTCTATTTATAGTCGCGACGACGAGACCGAACGGGATGGGCAGGCGACGGTGGCGACATGGCTACGGGCTGCTAGAGGCATGGCCGGTGGTGGCGATCGCTTGGTGGTCTCCTGGCGATGCTCTACGGCTTTAATGCGCATGTAGGGACGGTGGCAAACGGTCTAGAACACGCGACGCTCTGCGTGGCAGAGGTGGCGTCTTCGACGGCGAGCGGTGGCTGTGAGGCATGGGGCGGCGAACGGGGATGTCTGGCGGTCTCCTGGGTCAGTGGCGATCGTGTATGCACGTGGCGAGAGCCGTGCGCGGTCTGTGGGCATGTGTCGAGGGTGGCGTTCTAGCGCAAGCTCGGCATGGTTGACAGAGGCATGGGCGCGGCGTTCCTGGGTGCTCTGGTCGATGTCTTCGAGGCAGGGCTGGTCGAGAGGGGGCGGTGAGGCATGGGTGATCTCCCAAACAAGGTTGGCACTGCTAGTTTCTTTCCTAGCTTGTTGTCTACACTGGGGTGGCATGGTGTGCTTTGGCTGTTCACCGTTGATGGCATTGGCGAGCTCACAGTGGTGCTAGTGATTAGTTAAGTTCGTTAGATGATCTACTGAGGCTATTGTGAGCTAGAGAGGGAACCCGTTAGGCTCAAAACACTGCACACTATAGTGTTTTGATTTTGTTAGATTTGAATCTGCAAGGTGTTTGATGAAATGGCCGCATGAATTCAAGTTTTGAATTTTGAAAAGATTTTTGGTGGGTGTGCTAGATTGGTGCTGGTGAGTCTACGGATGCTTGGGTTTTGAAAGTTGAGCTTGTTTGAGTGGTTTTTGAAAAAGTGGGATCTTCCCATATGATAAAGATTGAATTTTGAATTGTCGTTTAAACTATGCATTTGAAAGTTTCTGGATGATCACAAAGTGGGCCTTGATACTTTGTTATGAGTACTATCAAGGGGTGTAAAGATCCAAACAAGTTTCTGTTAAGTTCTGAAAGTTTGAGACAGCCAAAGTAGGCATGGGAGTTAAATTGGCCAAAATGACCATTCCTTTATTTTGTTTGTATTGATTTATTTGTCTTTGGGAAAAGTGTGGGGATTGTTTATATGATGTTTATTTCACCTAAGAATCCTTTTGAAAGCAAAGAAACACATAAACAAGGCAATTCAAAATAATCCAAATTAGGATGCATACACATATGAATGCTTTCATGTTTTTATTTAGAAAAGTTTTTTGCTAACCCTAAATTTGATGATTAGAGTTTGATGATTCTAGTTTAATATTTTTGGGATGTTACAGTCACCAACTCAGAAATGCACACAACATTCTTTTACTCTGCAAGAAATGCAGCATGGAATGCTATCAAGGAACTTGGTGATAGGCTCAAGTGCAGAATGCTCAACACTCAAAATGACCTTAGAGAAGAAAAGAAGCATACCCAAGAGTTAGAGACTACCAACCAACAACTAAGGGGAGACATCATAGACTTGATTTGGGAATCTTGTGACCAAGATAGACAGATGGCTACTAAGGATGCTTTGATAGCCATTTTGTCTAGTGAGTGAGAGTTGTAACGTACTTCGTTAGTTGGACCACCATACTTATCGTCTTTATTTCCCAAAAATTTGTCTAAGTTATGTTGAACCTTTGGTGCTTGTAATGGATTTGTGTATGCTATGACTTGTGTGTTTGCTATAAAAGATATGCTTGTGATATATTTGTCTTGTGATTTTTCTCTATTGAATGTTGAATTCTAACTTTTCTCTATCTTATAAAATAGATGCCTAATGTTACTATCAGCACGGCTGAAGAGTTCAAGGGAACTCGTTTTGGCACTCGTCTTATTGAGCTCACTAGTGTGCTCAACCTTCCGCTCCCTAGCATCATGACGCTTCCCCTCACCAAGTTTGAGAGAAGGACCTTTGGGGCTTCAAAGTTACTCAGCCAGGACGCCAGACTGAGCCAACCATGGAGGCTATCACTTTCAAGCTAATGCATGACAACAAGGAGAGAGGATTAGATGTAGTCATGCAGGATCTACTTGGGCGTCCGGTAGGGAGGCACTCCAGGGAGCTTAGAGGTACTCACTTTCACGCCTTCGGAAGACGCGACGAGGAGGGTGAGGCTATTGAGTTCGAGGATGCTGCTAGAGAGATAGCAGAGCCGATTCGTCTGTACCTTCACGACCTAGAGGTTCTTATTAGGAACTTAGATACTGATAGGACCAACGTCATGCTTAGCAATGACGATCTCCAGGTGCAGCTTCGTGAGAAGGACAAGCTCTTCGCGGAGCAATACGAGATAGTCAAGGAAATGGAGGCCAAGTTTGAGAGCCAGGACAGGAAGTTCAAGAGCCAAGAGAAAAGAGTCCAAGACAGGAACAAGAGGATTTGAGAGATGAATGCAGAACTAGAGGCCAAGGACTTCGAGCTCGAGCATCAGCAGGGTGTGACTGAGAGACTTCATTCACAGAAGAGGGCTCTTAAGGCCAAGATAGAGGCCTTGACTACCAATGTCGAGGAATACAAGACCGCTATGGAGAATGCAGGTCTTACACTTGTTGATGAGGAGGTTGATGCAGAGGAGTAGTGATGACTACTAGTTTGTCTTTCATTTACCATGCTTATGATTATTCAATCGCAATGACCATCCAACATGTGGATGGCTTGCTATGGTGTGTTTGCTTTTCAACTTGTTGTTTATGACATTGAACTTTATGTTATTTTGATGTTTGTTTTGGTGATTGTCTATGTGATGTATTGTGCATGTTAAGCATCTATGGGTATCTCATTCTTATCCTTATGAAAACCACAGATGCCTCCTCGACGTGCCAACCCCAACCCAAACAACAACAATGTCACCCCCGAGATGCAGCAGCTAATGACAGCATAGGCACAACTGATGCAGATGATGACCACTTTTATGCAGAATCAGAACAACAACAACAACAACAACAACAACAACAATTAGAACAATCCACCAGGGTTTGACATGCTCACCAGATTCCTAAGACTGAGGCCTGCAAAGTTCTCAGGAACCACTGATCCCATGGTGGCCAATGATTGGCTACGTTTGATGAACAAGGATTTAGTAACTGTCGGCTGCACCGACGAGGAGAAAGTCAGGTTTGCAGCACACCTGTTGGAAGGACCAGCAGCTACTTGGTGGGATAACTTCCAGATCACCACTCCCATTGAGGATGTGACATGGGCTATCTTTGAAGATGGTTTCCGTACAGTTCACATCTCATCCGGAGTGATGAGTTTGAAGAAGAAGGAGTTCCATAACCTGAAACAGCGTCACCGTAGCGTGGCTGAATATATTGAGGAGTTCAACAATCTGGCGCGTTATGCACCGGATGAAGTTGATACCGATGCCAAGAGGAAAGAGAAGTTCCTCGAAGGACTGAACGATGAACTGAATCTGTAGTTATCTGTGGCCTATGTCCCCACCTACCAATCCCTTTGTGACAAGGCTACCATCTTGGAGAACAAGATGAAACAGGTTGAAAGCAGAAAGAGGAAGCACAGCTCTGACAAGCATATCTCGGGATCGTCTCACAAGCGTTCCCATTATGATGATAGTGGGAGTTCTGGATCCCACAAACATGGAAAGTACAACAACCACCACAACCACAACCGCCATCATGACAACAAGCATCATCGTAGTCATGATAACGACAAGTACAAGAACCACAAGGGTGGATACAAGAGCCACCACAATGGAAATGGAAGTGGTAGTGGAAGCCAGCCTGTCAAGAAGGATCTCAGTCAGGTTGAATGCTTCAAGTGCAAGAAGATGGGGCATTATGCAAATGAGTGCCTAGAAAAGAAGGTTGAAGGTGCCAACAAGCCCAACCCTTTCCAGAAGGGACAGGTGAACCACATCAATGTGGAAGAGATCTATGAGGAACCTGATGCTGTGGCTGGTAAGTTCAAACTCAATTCTATCCAGCACTAGTTCTTTTTGATACTGATGCATCACATTCATTCATATCAAAAGCATTTGTTGATAGAAATGGGTTTCCAACTGAAAATATTGGGTGTCCAATAAAAGTAAGTTCTCTCGGTGGAGATATGATAGTAAGTCTTGGATGTCGTGATCTAGTGATAGAATTTGGAAAGCATAAGTTTCCAGTGAGTCTGATAATCCTAGATTCCCAAGGACTAGATGTAATTTTGGGAATGGACTGGATGACCAAGTATGAGGGAGTACTAGATTGTGCCAATCGTACTGTCGCACTCACAACCCTGGAAAAGAAAAGGATAAGATTCAAGTCCAAATTTGAATCAAAAGGGAGAAAGCTAAATTATCTTAGGGGGGTTAGCATAGACAGTGTGCCAATTGTGAGTGAATACCCAGATGTGTTTTCGGAAGAATTGCCGGGAATGCCACCAGATAGAGATGTGGAATTTCTGATTGACTTGCTGCCAGGGTCAGGACCAATAGCAAAGAGACCTTACAAGATGTCAGTTGATGAGTTGAAAGAACTCAAGAAACAACTTGGAGAATAGTTGCAGAAAGGATTTATTCAACCAATTTCTTCATCTTGGGGAGAACCAGTCTTGTTTGTGGAAAAGAAAGATAGAAGTCAAAGGTTATGCATAGATTATCGTTCACTCAATGAGGAAACTATCAAGAACAAATATCCTTTTCCCAGAATCAATGACTTGTTTGATCAGTTAGAAGGAGCCTGTGTATTCTCAAAGATTGATCTCCGGTTAGGTTATTTTAAGCTTAAGATAAGGGAACAAGACATACCTAAGACAACTTTCACCACTAGGTATGGATTGTATGAGTACACCATGATGCCATTTGGTTTGACCAATGCACCAGCTTACTTCATGAATATGATGAACAAGGTGTTCATGGAGTTCCTTGACAAATTTGTTGTCGTTTTCATCGATGACATTTTGATCTACTCCAAGAGCAAAGAAGAGCATGAAGGACATTTGCGTTTGATACTTGAGAAGCTTAGAGAGCATAAGCTGTATGCCAAATTCAGCAAGTGTGAATTCTGGTTGAATGAAGTTGGATTTCTTGGACACGTTGTGTCAGGAGATGGTGTAGCAGTTGACCCCGCAAAAGTGTCAGCTATAACTGAATGGGAATCTCCTAAGTCAGTGAAGGAAGTTTGAAGTTTCCTTGGCTTGGAAGGATACTACAGAAGATTCATTGAGAATTTATCCAAGGTAGATAAGACAATGACGGAGTTACTAAAGAAAGACAAGAAATTTGCTTGGACTGAAGGATGTGAACTCACTTTCCAAGAATTGAAGAGGAGACTAGTGACAGCACCAGTCCTATGTCTGCCAGATTTGGAGAAAGATTTCCATGTGTATTGTGATGCATCTCATCATGGATTAGGTGCAGTTTTAATGCAAGAAGGGAAAGTTGTGGCTTATGCCTCGAGACAACTCAAAACTCATGAGGTAAATTACCCTACTCATGATTTGGAGTTAGCCTCTGTTGTCCATGCACTCAAAACATGGAGACATTATCTTTTGGGAAAGTGATGTGAAGTGTTCACAGATCACAAAAGTTTGAAGTATATCTTCACTCAGAAATAAATCAACATGAGATAAAGAATATGGCTAGAACTCATCAAGGACTATGACTTGAGTTTGCAGTACCACCCCGGTAAAGCAAATGTTGTAGCAGATGCTTTAAGCCGTAAGGTATTTGTGAATGGCCATACTAAGGGAGAGTTACCAGATGATCTGTGTGCCCAATTTAGAGACCTCAGGTTGGAAATTGTGCCTGAAGGACATCTCATGTGATGTTCAACCCAATTTGTTGGACAAAATCAAGGAAGCCCAAAAGATGGACAAGGAAATTGATGAGATTAAAGAAAAGATTGGCAAAGGAAAAGCCAAAGGATTCCATGAAGACGAACAGGGTACTTTATGGTATGGAAAACGTATCTGCGTTCCGCAGGACCCGGAGCTTCGGAAACTGATTCTACAAGAAGCACACAACTCACCATATTCCATTCATCCGGGTAACACCAGAATGTACATGGATATGAAGGAAAGATTTTGGTGGAATAATCTCAAGAAAGACATCGCCGAAAATATTGCTTTGTGTGATGTATGTAGTAGGGTGAAAGCGGAACATCAGAAACCAGCAGGATTGCTACAACCACTACCTATTCCTTATTGGAAGTGGGACAAGATTGGCATGGATTTCATCATCGGATTGCCAAGGACCAGGTTTGGATATGATTCTATTTGGGTAGTAGTGGATCGCCTCACTAAAGTGGCTCATTTCATACCTGTGAAGACAACCTACACAAGTGCTAAGTTGCCAAGATCTATATGAATAGGATTGTGTGTCTGCATGGAGTACCCAAGAGTATTGTGTCTGATAGGGCAACTCAGTTCACTTCTCATTTTTGGAGGCAACTACATGAGTCATTGGGAACGAGATTGGAATTCAGCACTGCTTTTCATCCTCAGACTGATGGACAGACAGAAAGGACCAACCAGATTCTAGAAGATATGTTGAGGGCATGTGCCCTAGACTATGGAGCTAGTTGGGATGAAAGTCTGCCTTACGCAGAATTATCTTACAATAACAGCTATCAAGCCAGTATTGAGATGGCACCATTTGAGTTTCTCTATGGGAGAAAGTGCACTACCCCATTGCTCTGGAATGGTGTGGGAGAAAGAAATTTATTTAGACCAATCAAAGAGGCTGAAGAGAAAGTCAATCTAGTAAAGGACATATTGAAGATAGCACAATCCCGACAGAAGAGCTATGTAGATCCTAAGCATAGAGAAGTCACCTATGAAGTGGGTGATAGAGCTTATCTTAGAGTGTCACCACTTCATGGAGTGAAGAGATTTGGAGTCAAAGGAAAATTGGCCCCAAGATATGTTGGACCATTCAAGATTCTAAGTCGTAAAGGAGAAGTATCTTATGAGATTGAGTTGCCAGAGTCATTGTCTGCCGTTCACAATGTGTTTCATGTGAGTCAGCTAAAGAAATGTCATCTAGAGATGGAAGAGACTTCTTTGAAGGATACTATACCTTTGGAGGAGGTCCAATTGGAAAGTGATCTCACTTATGAGGAAAAACCTATCAAGATTCTTGAGACTGCAGAAAGAGTTACTCAGACAAAGACTATCAAATTCTGCAAAGTTCAATGGGACCATCATACCGAAGAAGAAGCAACATGGGAAAGAGAAGATGACCTTCGGAAAGATCACCCTCACCTATTTGCTAGCCAATCCGAATCTCGAGGGAGAGATTCACCTTAAGGGGGTTAGATTTGAAACATCCCAAAAATCATGATTTCAAAGTTTGCATATCATCCATGCATACATAATCATTTTTAGGATCATTTTCAATATCATTTCAAATCAGAAGCATTTGAATGCCTATTATTTTATGTAATCAAGGCATTGACCCAATGCTACTCTCTAGTAAAGAGATTATTTTTTTAAACCAAAGATGTTTGATCCTAAGTTTGTTTGATAATTTCCAAAGCTTGGGCAAAGATTTCAAAACAAAGAAACAAATTTAAAACCATTTTTATGTCTTTATTAAGCAATTGGTAAAAACATTGTTTATTTTAAAATTCCAAAGTGCCAAATTATTTTAAAGTGTACAACATTGTTCTGCAACCAAATGTGTACAAATTTCACTTTATAAAAATCCAGAAGTGGTTTGAATTCAAACTTATTTGAAACTCATTTGAAAATGTTTCCTAAAAATAAAAATAGAAATAGAAAAAGAATAAAGAAAGCAGAAAAGGCCGGCGCTGCCAATTTGTCCCAGCACAGAACCCAGCCCACTAAGCCCACCCGGGCCAGTTCCCCCTCTACCCTCTCTCACCCGCGCGAAGCGTACCCCGCAGCTGCTGACACTGGGCCCTCTCCACGTTAGCATCGTCTTCCCTAGAATCTCGCGCGCAATCACCGCTCCGCCGTTACCACCGCGCAGTGACGCCGCGATTAAACCTCGCTTAATTCCCATTGAATCAGCGCGTAATCCTCGCCCCGCTCCTGGCTACTTAAACACCTTGCCACCGCGGTCATTTCCCCCCATACAGCACCCTCTCCTCGCCACCAGGCTGCTCGCATTCGAACTCAAACCGCCGATGCCCGACGAACTCCGGCGTGTGATTTCGGTGAGCTCCAACCGCCGCTCTGCCTCTGGTTCAAACGATTGAGACCCTTGTGTCCATGCACACCTTCTGATGCCATTTGTTTGTCTTCTGGTGATCCAGGTCGCCGTCCCCGTTCGCGCCCGCAAGCGACAGAACCACTGCTCGACTCTAACGAGCAATCTAGGTAAAGCCCGACCACCCCTTGCCTTCTCCTTGATGCTATCATGTTCGCCATGAACTTGTGCACCTCTTGACTCGTCTAATTCGTGCTAGGGCAATCCAGAGCCTCGGCAACGACCTCGTTTGCAAGCACCCGACGCCGCCAGCAACTCCGACGAGGTCCTGCTGCTGTGTCCGTGCGCCCCAACACTACCCGTCCACACGTTGAGCATCCCCACGTTCCCGCGGTCTCGGTCTCTGGTCTCGCCGGAACATCACCGGCAGAAGCGCAGCCGCCGCGGAAGCCATTTGCGCCGCCCGTTGTTGGTCAAAGCAACGTGGTCCGCTGGATCTGGATCCAGCGGATGCGATTAGATCAAACCGCGAAGGGGTATGCGCAGATCTGGGCCGTGCGCAGTTAGTTACATCCAACGGCCGCGAGTGTGATCCAGCGTGAACCGGTACCGTCCAATTAGACGCTGCCGCGTGGCCTCTGTTAGATTTAAAAACAGAATTTAGATCTATTAGATATTCAAACTTGCAAAATTCATAACTTTTGATCCACAGGTTCAAATTTTGCAAATTTTATATCATTGTAATCAGGAGAAAGAATTCCATCCATTTATTCAATGTGTTTAATGTTTTGCTTCTGTAAAATTGATTATTTTTGCAGAGACATTTATAGGCTTATTTTGAGTATATAAATTATTTGAAAAATGATTAAAAGACTAAATAAAGTTTATTTAGAGTGTTTTTGTTTTGTTTATGATTCAGTACTGTTTACTTGTCTTGTTTGGTGTAGAAAATCATCACATGGCATTTGCATGCATTCATATGTTTTTGCTTGTATATTTTTGATATGTGAATTTGGTGCTATCATTTTATGTGTAGATTTTGGTGCTAACAGTGATTGTGGTTGTGAAGATTGTTGCACTCCCCCAACTACCAAGGCAAGTGGTGCTTCATGATTTTATCCCAATATTTTACCTATTCATTAGAATTATTTTGTATAGGGCTTGCATGAATATTTTGCTAAGTATCTATATGCTATGCTTGGGAAATCCTAGTAGTTGTAGAATTGTTAGAATTTCCACTAAGTTAAGATACTTGCTATTGCCATGCTTAGCCTAGCTAGTAACAACCAAGGGTGAATTATATATTCATGCTATGAGAAATATTTCTAATTCTTTGACTTATGTTTTGCTTAATAAAGCAACTAAGTGAATGAAACACCTGGGTGGAATAGAAAGAATGGTTTGTGTTGAGTGGTTACACAAGGCCCATTTCTATGGTTTACCTTGTGTATCTCACTTGTGGATTGCCACCCAGGAACAAAGGGATTTGAGATGCCAAATGTTAAGAAGCTTCTAGTGCAGCCACATGGCAATATGGGCTCTGCCTGGATCACATAGGTTGTAATAACTTAGCCAAATGGACAGTTGGTGGTAGGGAATGATAGGTTTGGAGAGCGTCCATTTTGGTCTAAGGGAAGGCTTCTGAAAGGTCCTGTCTTGGTGAAAATAAAGTCTTGTGGGGAAAGTGCACAACCTCTGCAGATGGAAGAAACTAAGTACTTAGCCATGTCCCTGGTATTGGACAATTTGAGCATCAAGACATGAAAGCTATCAAGAATCTCCTCATCCCAATTTTCTAAGATAAAACTTGTGGTTGAACAAGGGTGAAGGTTCACCAATTTCTATTGGTGGTTCCTTGGGAAAGTTTTGTCAATGAAAAACTTAGTGTTTTCAACTAATAGGTAAAACCTATTTTTGAGCAAAGCAAGCCTGAGCTACACTTAGCCAAATTCATGTAGTAACTAGATGTTAATATTCCACTAAGGTATCACTTGCCAATACTATTCCAATGTATTGAACCACTGTGGCTGTAACTTGCGATGTTGCAGGTTACTCTGATGATGATTAGGGGTTATGAGTCTACACTCAACATACTTGCCTGTGGCACATGAAGATGAAGACTTCTATTTTATATTGTTAAGTTAAACTCTTGTACTAGCCTATGGCTATGGAGTTGTAAAAGACTATGTTATCTCTGGAATGACGTTGTAATAATGACCTTTGTTTTCTATGTACTTCATCTTAAACTGTGGATGCTAGCAATTGATCCAGGGACTAGCATTGCAATCATAGGGATCCTTACCTTTATAAGGGAGGGATCTTACACGACTGGCATGATCATGCTGTGCTTGACGGGGCGCATTGCCGGGACGTAGCTACTCGGCAAGATCTGGAGGATCTCGCCGATCGCGATCATGCGGCCGGTAGAGATCGTCTCGTTGATGGGCAGATTGGATATCGCCGTAGAACATAGGCCTGACCGGCCAGGCCCCACGGTGGGCGCCACTGTCGTGGCAATGGCCATGGCAGATGTTGCAATCGGCAGCGAGTAGTAGAACAAGGGGCAAGGGCGGCCAGCCATCTGCGGTTTTAGATGAGGAGACATAAGGGTTTACCTAGGCTCAGCCCCCCGGAGGGTAAAGACCTACTCCTGCTAGATTGTATTGATGAGAGAGTACAAAGGGCGAGATCGATGACTAGGCGGCGAGTCGCCGGGGGTGTATGATGGAACGTGTCCTCTATGCGTACCCTAGGGAGGTTTATATAGGCTCACCTTGCTAGGGTTTATAGATCTACAACCGAATTAGTTAAGGATTCTGAGGATACTTGACCTAATCTGACTGGGCCTAGATACGCTTCTGGGCCTCCAGCTTCCAGTCCCCTGGCTCCTTGTTAAGTATTGATCCAGTCGCCGTCCTGCAGGCCCACTAGCTAGCAGCTTGGGCCAGTAGGAAACGTCCTGCTGGGTATACCCCACTCGGCATATCCCCATCAATTTTCCGGCTGGAATTCCAAAGAAACACTTCTTCGGATTTAGCATCATATTGAATTTTCATAGACTAGCAAATGTTTCATCCAAGTCAGAAATTAAAGTTTCCTTCATTTTGGACATAGCTGCTATGTCATCTACGTATACATGGATGTTGCGATTTGGTCGTTGAGACAACATTGCATAGTACGTTGATATGTTGCTCCTGCGTTCTTTAAGCCAAGAGGCATAGTTTTATAGCAGAAGGTTCCAAAAGGAGTGACTAAAGATGTCTAATTTGATCCAACTTTTTCATCGGTATTTGGTGATATCTGGAATATGCGTCAAGAAAACAGAGTAGTTCTGACCCTGCCATTGAATCAATGACTTGATCGATCCTTGGCAAAGGAAACAGATCTTTTGGGCATGCCTTGTTCAAAGCGGTATAATCAACACACATCCTTAAATCAATGGTGTCATTTTTAGGGACGAGTCCAGGATTTGCCACCCAATCTGTATGGATGACCTTTGTTATGAAATCTGCTAATTCTGGTCGGGCTAATTCCTTGGCTATTACTTTGCGCTTTTCATCACCAAACCGTCGTAAGGACTGTTTGATGGGTTTAGCGTCAGGGTACACATTAAGAGAGTGTTCGGCAAGTTCCCTAGGTACTCCGGTCATGTCAGAAGGCTGCCATGCGAAGATGTCACTATTAGCTTTGAGGAACTCTACGAGCGCGCTTTCCTATGCATGGCCTATCCCTACCCCTATGTTCGTCGTCTTGGAGGGATCATCTTCCTTCAGCAACGTTTTCTTCGTCTCTTCCGATGCCTTGAGCTACAAACTTGGCTTCAGCACCTCGTTCTTCGTAGAGGGCATCTCGGACGGATTGATGCTATTCTTGATCTCCTGGTACTCCTGGACGTATAGCACGGCTTCGGCAAAGGTAGCAGATCCTTCGTTGCACTCTCGTGCCTTCCTCGGATTTCCTCGTACGGTGATTACGCCCTTTGTACCTGGAAGTTTGATCATGTTGTATATGTAACAGGGACGAGCCATGAACGCCCAGTAAGTCGGACGTCCGAAGATGGCGTGGTAAGCACTTTTGAACGGTACCACCTCAAAAGAGAGTGGCTCGGTCCGATAATTGTCTCGGGTTCCGAATGTCATGTCTAGAGTGATCTCACCCAGAGAATCCGCATGTCTCCCTAGTACAATGCCATGAAAAGTTACATTACTGTAGCTCAATTGGCTCTCGTGTAGCTTCATGCGGTGGAGCGTTTTGATGTAGAGGATGTTGATGATGCTTCTACTGTCCATGAGTGTTTTAGAGAACTCATAGCCATCAATAAGAGGATTGATGACCAGAGGGTACTTTCCCCGACGATGTGTTTTCATTAGGTGATCTGAACGGTCAAAGGTGACGGTTACATCTGACCAATCCAGAAACTGTGGAACAGCCGGAACCGTGGCATTGAGCTCACGAAGAACCGCCTTCTTGTCTTTAGTAGGTTGGGATCCAAGGAAGCAAATGTATACGTCTTTCTTAGTTGGAAAAGTTTTCTTTCCATCCGACTTGGGCTCTATGGCGGCTTCCGCTTCTTCCATGTCAGAATATTCCTTGGGATCCTTTCCTTTCTCAGTATTTTTTCTTTCCTTTTCATCGCTTGGCTCTGTAGCCAGCAGATTCGTCTTTCTTGATGTCGTCATTGAAATGACACTCGGCATTTGTGTGGGTAGATCCTCCGTTACTATCCAAGTGGTAGACATAGGGATTGTTGGAAATATTGGCCCAGGTATAAGTTCTTCCGGGTTGCTGATATCCTCTGCCCTGGATTTGGGAAGTTCCACGGCCTCTACCCCGGCCGCCTCCACGCCCTCCTCGTCCTCCAGATCCGAACGTTGTGTTGACAGTTGTGTTGTCCAGAGCTAGCTTTTTGTCCGAGGTGTTCTTGTGCTTCTGAGTTTGCTTTGGCAATTTGGCCATATTGGGATTGGCCAGATGATTGAGCAACCCTTTTGAATCATCATCGGCGTCCGCATATTTTCTTGCATTTTCTATCATTTCTCCCAAATCTGTGACATGGTCACGCTTCAGCCTGTGACATAAAAGTCTGACTGGAAGTCCTGCAATAAAAGCTTCTATCGCAGTTTGCTCGTTTACTCCTTCGCAGGAGTTCTTCATATTGATCCAGCGTCTGAGGTAATCCCGGCAGGTTTCTCCGGGTCTTTGTGTGCAACGCTGCAAGTCTCCGACTGTGCAGGGCCTTCTGTATGTTCCCTCGAAGTTTGAAAAGAACGCACTTTGCATATCATAGTAGTTATGAATTGAATTCTCTGGAACTTCATTAAGCCATGATCGAGGTGTCTTCCTCAACATAAGCGGGAAATATCGGACTGCAACCAAGTTGTTTCCTCCTTTGGCGATGCAGCAGGCCTGGAAGAAATCCTGGAGCCTGGTGTCTGGCCGAGCTGTGCCGTCATAGGGCTGAATGTGTTTGGCAATACCAAAGTCAACCGGAAATCTGGTTTGACGTATGCGTGGTCCAAAGCACTTGGGTCCCACATACACGTCTTCTTCCTCGTACCGTCGTGCTTCTATGTTTGATTCAATGCAATGGCGAGCGTTGTTAGGCGACAGGGATCTGCGCCTTGGAGGCTCACGGCTTCTGCGCAGTGGAGTCGGATTTCTGCTTCTCCTTTCACCATTGCCGCCTCGGGCCCTGTGGCTTCTATGGCTGCATCTGGATCCTTCATGGTCGCTGCTAGGAGGCGATGGTGGCCCTAGTGGATTGTTTTCGGCTGGGTTATGTGGTGGTGGCGGTGGAGCCTCATTATGCTAACTCCGATGCCTATTTCTTCGGGCACCGTCCCTACTTGATTCAGGACGATCCGGGTCATCTCTTCGTCCGGCATTTCCAGCCGGACGGCTCGGTGGTGGCATCCTTAGCCGATCTTGCTCCTCTCGCTAGCGGCGTGTTTCCGGGTCTTCTCTATAGCGGTTGTTTTGCCGACGATGGTCCTGATGAGGGACCATTGCCCTGATGGCGTCCTCGGGCGCCGCCGGAATAACTCTTGCCCAGTCACGTGCCGACCGCCAAGAGTGGTCGTTTGAGCCGGTTCTTGAATTCTCTTCTTCTCCACAAGGATGATAGCGTTGAGTCGTATCCCTGCGAAGCCTTATGTCAGCGCTTTGGTCAGACCAGTGTGGAAAACTCGGATTTTGAGGCCAGCTTGCCACTAAATGATGCGGCCATTTTCTACTGCTTTAATCCTTTGTCCAGCAATGCGACGCACTGCTAGACCTACTGCGGAGACGAATTGTTGGCGAGGATGGATCGAGCTACAACAGTGGTTTCCAATGGCGTACTGTAGACTCAGATCTTCTCTCCATTTTCTGGCAAATAGATCTTTGTGGATATCCGGATTCTTGCTAGCAAGAAACGGACCTCCCCTTGTCTTGTTTTGGTGTTGCGTGAAATCTGACTGATATTTGGCAGGATCACTGTCTAACTGCTACCTCATCTCAACATTGCGCGCGGCTTCTTCGAGTAGAAACAAACAGTGCTTTTCCAGGTCCTCAGCCCTTTTCTCCAGTGCCTCTGGTGTAAGATCCGAAGTCGTCGGGATTGGAATTGTGAGAGCATCTCCGTAAATTTCACGTGCACCCTTGGTGACTACGTGTCCATCCACAGGAGGGTTGATCGGGGTGGTATTAATCGGATCTCCGTCCTGATTCTCCATCTCGATCTCTTCATCAAATTTTTCTTCATTGGTGTCCTCGATGTTCGGCTCTACCGGTGTTGGATTTTTGTTCTTCTTCTTCTTCTTTGACCACCCAGTAGCCTTAACGTGCGTACCGGTGGCAAAGATGGCTTTTGTTTCAGTACCGGGGGATAAACTTCCGTTGGTACTTTCCGTCATGGTTGGCTTGTGGACCTCGGAGGAATCTCCGGTATCCATATCATCCTGTGAGGTGTAGCTTTCATCCATGCTATCATATGGACTAGGAGAATTTTCCGGCTCACCTTGCGTTGGCTTGGAGACGTGTTCTTGTTCATACTCCTCCATCTCTTTGTCGAAGTCTCGAAGTTCCTGTGACGTGATTGACTCCATCGGTGAGCCAGGTAAGTCGGCGTTTTCTTCGATTGTGTCTAGGACCGAATCGCTACCAGCTCCAGTATCGACAGAGTCGGATCCAGTGCTTATGTGGTACACGAGACAGTGCTTCTTCTTGTTCATGTTCTTGAAGTAGTGGCACAACTGGGTTTCCGCCTCCTACATCCCAAAGTTCTCCGTGATGTCGGTGATTGCTTCTTAATCGATGTAGGGGCGCTTCATCATCTCCTTTATTATGTGCTTCAAGGGTAGTTTTTCAGCTATAAGGTCTGGTATGATAGAGCCATAGCGGATATATTCCTGATCTATGTATCCGATCTCATCAGGGAGATCAGATCTGGATTTTTCTTCCACCTCTTCTTCCACTACAAGAGTGGGCTGAGTGTGTTTGATTGTTTCCGGGATCTTCCTCTGTGGACAAAGTGGATTCGGAATTTTCTTCTGCCATGGTCATCATCACAAGCTGGGTTGGGCGGGTTTAGCGAAACCGAGATAGATATCGAACTCGCCGGTAGACATGATCGTGTAGGTCATCACGGGTTTTGAAGCCGGAATCCGGGTCTCATCGAGAAGGACGAGAGGGACATCACTGGCGTAGACCACGCGACCCATGGCAATTGTTTCGCCGATTCCTGCACGCGCAGATTTCACCTGGAACGATGCTCCAAAGGTCACCTGCCCCATGGTGGGCGCCAACTGTCGTCGGATTGTCGATAAGTACACCATAGGGGGTCCTAGTGGCATTGGAAGGATGGGGTGTGAGACGTCGGATGTTCCAGGAGCGGTGAGCACAAGTTTACCCATGTTCAAATCCGACTGCGGTGATCGGATCCTACTCCTGCTACCAACCCGGTAATATATCGGCGTAAGTCGGATGTTACAGCGGATTACAAGAGAGGTTCACCTGTGCGAGTTGATTGTGGTGTTACGATTGATTGGTTGCCCAAAAGGCTCCCATAGGGCCGGTTTATATAGTCACCGGGGCCTAGGGTTACAGGAGAGACCTATCCGGCTATGCTACAGAGTTGGTAACTATGTACAGCTTGGACTACAAGAAATACTACAGGCCTAAGTCGGTAACTCTTCTGGGCCTTGTCGTAGCCGGAACTGGCTCCTCCTCTTTCTCTGACTGGGCCGCCCGTGAATCATAGCTCTAACCCATTGGTGGGCCACCCTGGTCAGCGAGTCCTATGGGTATACCCGGAAAGTATATCCCCAACATCAACTACCAAGGGTAGAACGAAGGTACACCGGACAAAATCTTCCCTTGAACTTCATCCAAAAAATAAAAATCAGTGCAGGACGTGTGGTTTGTTCGAGCACAATTCTGCAACATGCAAAGAAGAGGCTGGTTTAGGCAGCAAATAATTGTAGGTAGGCAACTTTGTAAGAAATTGGAGGGTTAATTTCACTACATCTAGGCAACTTTTATCAGTTCTGTGGCAACTTTGTTTTGTCACTGTTTTATCTGTTTTTTGTAGTTGTGGCAACTAGTGCCATTATTCCTGGCAAGTTACATACATCTGAAAAGCAACTTTTACCAGTAATGTGGCAACTTGTGTTGTTACTGTTAATGTAAACTTTAGAATCTATTCTGCAGCTCGTCAATTTGTCACTGTGATTTTATCAGTTTCATTTTTTCCTCTGGCAACTAAGGCCTAAATTGTGGCAACTCTGTGACTGTGAAAAGAAACTTTCAGCATTTAAAGTGGCAACTAGTTATGTTACTGTTAAATCCGCATAAGCAAAAACAATAGCAAAAGATAAAAAAAAGAAATTTGTATCTTATCTTGAGCAACTATAGACATTTGATATGAACAAGAAAATGGAAATCAGAGTGTGTGCGGGGCATGCCTTCATTTCTTAAAGCTGGAGGACTTGCTTCCAGTTGGCTTTGTTGTCCTCTGATGTAACCCAACTATTTGTCATTATCTTCCTAATATCTAGGATATCCTTTGCTGAGTAGTTCTAAGATGCTCTACCATCCCAATTGATGTTCGTTAGGGTGAAAACCTTGCAATCATGGTTGTAAAACACAGAAAAATTCAGTATGACTGTATATCAACAAACATTTTGGGCAAACCAACTACTTATGTATGTAACTTCTAGTGTTGTGTAGGCAACAAACATGTCAGGTCTAGCAACTAATAATGTTAGACAAAGCAACTTTCAGTCAATCATGTTAGGCAAACAGCTCCTAGTGTCATTTAGGCAACAAACATGACAGTTTGAGCAACTAACAATGGCATAGAAACAACTTATAGTGTCATGTAGGCAACAAACATGTCAGGTTGAGAAAAATAATAGTGTCAGACAAGAAACTAAATAGGTTGAGAAAAAATTCAGTATGACTATAGTGAACAGTAAAATAGTATGCATGTGGGAAAGTTGCTCGCTGAGGTTGCTTACTTGTTTTTCTGCTTCGGGACTTGGATTTCTTGAAGACAAAAATTCTGAAGTTTGATTTTGGATGCACCGTAGTTATTATCCCAGTGAATGCGGATAGAGGTGATGATGGCTTGGTAACATTTCTTCAACACCTTATCTTCAATTGTCCTCCACGAGTCAGGGATATGAAATTGCTTGTCTCTAATGTTTAACTTGAACAACCAATAATGGTTGACAATATCCTATGCTTTTGGGTTGAGAGCTTGGATAATTGGGAACATAACCTATGTAGTTAGGCAATTAGTTAACTACAGGGGAGCAATTAGTTACATTGTGCAGGCAACTAGTGAGCTTGATGAGGCAAATAGAAAAATAGACCCGACATAGATAGTATTTAAATTAGTTTTTGCATAAACAGCTATAGCTAGGCAAGGTGTGGTATAGTCAGAAGAATGTACTAACATAGAGGAAGCAACTACTAAGATAGGGGAGCGACTTTTGACATGTAGCACAGCAAAAACTCTGTGAGGAAACTTTTATGATTAGTTAGGCAACTAGTGTCATGGTGAAAAGAAAAAAGTAAGCTGAAGATAAGCAACTAGTGGCCTAAAAAAGAAAGCAAGTAGTAAACAGTGGGAGGGGGAAAGTGTTCTGTTCATATGAGAAAGTGTATGCACCATATCTTGTCGGTCCAAATGCCTTGTATTGCTGAACTACGCCTTCAGTTCTTTCCGATCAAACTCTAAATCCTGAAGCCATGTCTTTGGAAAAAACAAAAAGTAGTGACTGCGATGAACGAAGCAACAATACAACTTATATATTTTTGGTGGTTACATGCTTTTGTAAGACCAAAAATTTAAACAAGGTTGGTTCAAGCTATAATTGCACTTACTGATATCCTCAAAGGCATGACTATCTTTTTTTTTCTGTTTCTGGAATGTTTTTGCAATCGCCATGATTCCAATATCCATGACCGAAGTGTGGAGCCATCCTCCTGGTTTCATATAAGTTGCAAGCTCTCATGCTATAATGTGATAGTTTCCAAAGTTGACGACTACCGGGCTGCGAAAAGTATATTTTATGCAACACATAGTCATTTGATAAGCAGAGACATAGTTGCTTTTCCATACAAAAAAGTAACTTGTATTATCATGTTGGCAACAAACGCAGGTATTCTAGCAACTTTGTTTGGTTAGTAAGCAACTATGAAGCTTGTATAAGCAACTTGTAATGTAACTAAGCGAGAAGAGAAGGTTGGCAAAAAAAGCAGGGGGAAAATAGAAGGCCACCTTTCATTAATTTTCTGTTGGTTTGTTCTGATGCTTCCTCCATGCTGAATTACTTTGCATATAGGTTGTTAGCATTTTCCGTACTTGTGAACTGCTTCTTGCTGTCTACATTGATGTACGGTGATATTTGGCAAGGGGGACGCTTGAGTAACCTTCGTAAATACCGTTGAGGAGTTGTGGAGCTGCTTGAACCATCATTTCCTGCTCTGGTACTGCGGGGGTAGCGGCTTTGTCGGGTGTTTGCATCATGCCATGTGATTCTTCCTTGTCTCCAGTGTTTCCTGCCTGAGCCACTGCCCTCCGAGAGCTTTCTAGTTCAACACACACTCTCTCAATCCCTTTAAGATCGATGTCCGCTAAAACGTCGAGCTCATCAGATTCAGCGGGTTGAACTTTCTGAGCAACTTCATCATTGTCATCATCAACTTATGGACCATCATCATCATCAAAATCTGGACCTAGACTAAAATGTGGGCATTCCATATTGCTAGCAGACCTGGATCTTGGAAGCGGCATCTTGTATGTGTGTTGTTCCTGCACTTGGGGACCAGGCAACTTGTTTGCTTTTTTTCTTGAGTGGGTGATGGTGGCGGGCAAGTTTCTCTAGTTGGTGGTGGGATGAAGTGCACTCTCTTTGCCATTGTTGGGCTATTCAGCGGTTGTTTCCCCTGTGTAGTTGCCTTTGGGTGCACTGTAACTACCTTGGTTTGTACACTAGTTGCCTGCAGAGCTAGAGAAGTTGCCTGTAGTACATCAGAAGTTGCCTAGTTGTTCTCTGAAGTTGTAACTTTCACAGGAATTCTTTCTGGCTGGCTATGCACTATAGTTGCTTCAGGCACAAAAGAAGTTGTCTATTCCTTTGCAGAAATTGCCTGAGGAACACCTGAACTTGGTTGCTTATATGCTATACTTGCATGTCATGTATGTGCAGTTGGCTTCTCTGTGAATTTTGTTGCAGACTGATGACCCACAAGTATAGGGGATCGCAACAGTCTTCACAAGTAGTATTACAAAATTTATTGATTCGACACAAGGGGAGCTAAAGAATACTTGCAAGCCTTAACAACTGAGTTGTCAATTCAGCTGCACCTGGAAATAGTTCTTGCTCACAGAAGTTTATCAGTAGCAACAGCAAAGCAACAACAACAGTGAAACATGAGCAATAGTAACAGTAATGGTAACAGTAGGGTTCGCGTGCGGTAGGCATAGGGATGGATGAACGGGCGTTGCATGGATGAGTCTAAACATGTAACTTTAAGATCTAGGGCATTGCAGATAAATAATAACAAGCATCCAAGTAATAAATAATACTAGGCATGTGCTCCAAATATAGTCATACGTGCTCGCAATGAGAACTTGCACAACATCTTCTGTCCAGCTAGCCCGTGGCAGCGGGGCCTCTAGGAAACTACTGGAAATTAAGGTGCTCCTTTTAATAGAGCACCGGAGCAAAGCATTAACACTCCATGAACACATGTGATCCTCACACCTCAGCCATCCCCTCCGGTTGTCCCAATTATTGTCACTTTGGGGCCTTTGGATCCGGACAATGATATGTGTACACCACTTGCAGATAAGATCATAAACAATACTATCATAATGACTCAATAATAAGTTCAGATATGAGATCATGGCACTGAGGCCCTAGTGACAAGCATTAAGCACAACAAGTTGCAACAAAGTCAAATAGCACTAATAGAGATATTAGGCACTATGCCCTAACAGATCTTATTCGATTACATGATAGAACTCATCCAATCCCTACCATCCCCAAGCCTACAGCGGGGATTACTCACTCATGGATGAGGGAAACATTGGTGGTTGATGGAGATGCGTTGGTGATGACGATGGCGATGATCCTATCCAAATTCCCCGTCCCGGCAGGGTGCCAGAACGGAGTTTCTGGATCCGAATCTTGGTTTCTGGTGGCGGCGGTAGAGCGGAACTCTTTCTGGAAAACTATCAAACCCCCTGATTTTTTAGGTCAGAAGGCAACTTATAGGCGCGGAGGGAGGCCGAGGAGCTGCCTAGGGTGGCCAAACCCCCTCCAGGCGCAGGGTCAGGTGGGCCCGCGCCTAGGGTGGGTCTGGGGCCCCTAGGCCTCCTCTCTGTTTCCCCTTCTGGCTCCGTGGATCTTCTGGTGAGAAATAATTTTTGGCATATTTTCCAGGATTTTTCTTGATACTTCATTTTCTGCACAAAAACAAGACACCAAGGTAATTCTGCTAAAAACAGCGTCAGTCCGTGTTAGTTGTATCCAAGTCACACAAGTTTAGAGGAGAAACAATAGCAATGTGTTCGAGAAAGTAGATATGTTTTGGACGTATCAACTCCCCCCAAGATTAGCTTATTGCTTGTCCTCAAGCAATTCAGTTGAAAACTGAGTGCGTTAAAAGAACTTTCACAAACACTTTGCTTCATATGATGTAAATATTCTCAGCACAGGAGTAGATGCTTAGACAATTCATAATAAAGAGTATGCAACTAAGTCTACTCAATAGTCAATAATAATAAGTAGCATGAAACATAAACATAAGAAACATTGCAATGCTCATAATAAGGTATGATAGAGTGGTATCTCGCTTGCCTTTGTTTGAAGAGCACAATATAAATGCCAAGGCACCTCTGAAGTTCACATGAAGACTAGAGATAAAGATATCAGAGATACAAGCATCAAAGTCATGACATAATTAACCAAGTTTTGGAACAAACAAAAATGACAACTATGCTCTCAAGAAGGTGCTCATAGAATAAGTGGTGACTCAACAAGGTTGTGAAAACGGTTTTGTGAAGGTTTGAAAAGCTTCCCAATGCTGAAAGGAAGGTACTCATTAGCTTTGAGCTCTCATTTCCTCTATCATAGGCATCTTCATGTGGTTAAGGTGAAAGTGAGGTCCACTCTGAATAAAATGCTTGAAAGACCATAGACTGGAAATCCCAAGTCCCTTGAGTATGAGGGTCGCTCCGCATGCTATTCAACTTTGGTCACCTGAAAGTTCTTGTCATTGTAAATACATGCATATCATCGAGAACCGCCAACGGGGTACCCCTTGCACATGGTACAGAAGCTTTCCCATAACCAAAATGACAAGGCAAGCAGACAATGAACATCTCAGCAATCTTTTTATTTACCATATGCATAGCTTTTTATTGAGGATGCTCCATAGATTCTCATTATGGTGATGCTACAAATTTCCACCATGATTAAGCATGGCTTGGGCTAACGGCCCAGGCGTTTCTCTAACACAATGTATAAACTCCATGAACTAACAGCTTCCCCTTTTATTTCACATCGTCGACATCCATAAACAAAAGAGCAAGGAATCAACTGGATGAGATATCCAAAAAGTGTTGAAAGTGTTCCCCGTGACAGCACGGTTCTGCTGACTCCTAGTATATAATTAGCAAGCATATAACTTTCATGGGCTAGTCACAATGGTTCAGAATTACTAAGCGCAAGGAATAAAGTGTGCCATCAAGTTCGTGAGAGCTTTACTAAATAACTTTCTCAAAATCGACAAACATTTTATTTTAGAAGAAAACACGGCATATATACAATATGCACTGAAGTAGCAAATGATGCTAATAGGTAGGTATGGTGGACACAGCTGGCAATATTGGTTTTGGGAAGTTGGAAGCACAGGTAGAGCACATACTCGGTGCAAGTGAAGGCTAGCAATAGAGAGGGAGCGACAAACGAGAGAGCGATAGCTGTCATAATCATGCTTGCAACAAAACAAGACTAACTATGGCATGAAAGTGATACAACAACTCTGAGGCAAAATAAATCATCGAGGCTTACTGACTATTTATTAGTCATATGCATGCGTGAGCATGTGCCAAGTCGATTCACATGAACAGTCAGAGGAGGATACCACAATATCATACCAAAGTATGAATAAAACAATGCAAGCAAACATTCATATGACATGCTATAAACTATTAGCAAGCTGGAGCTAATCATTGACAAGCAAGACCTACTAAGCATCCATAATGACATATACCTTACAAAAACAGGCTAAGCATGCTCACAATAATGAGTATATGTACAAAAATGAAACAAATAGAGTTAGTTACCAGCCTCTTACCACACCTCGAGTTGTCTTAATATTCATTATTGCCCTTCACATGTGTGACTTGAATAATTAACATGAAACCAAAATCCACTGAGGACGGCTGAACCCTGCAAAGAACTCACAAAACCAAAGAAGAACAACAAATATTTTTGGTGTTTTCGATTTTTAGAAACAAGCAAACAAAGAAAAACCAAACAAAAACAAAGCAAAACAAACAAAGCAAAATCTTTTTGGATTTTTATTTTAAGGCAAATCAAAGCAAAGAAACAAACCAAGAGAAACAACAAAAATATTTTTGGTATTTTTGGGTTTTTAGAAAGAAGCAACAAAAAAACCAAAAAGAAAGAAAAAACAATGGATATACAAAGAACCGACCGAACATGATATATAGATGAGTGTGTGATGTTGGTATACCTCCCCCCAAGCTTAGGCTTTTGGCCTAAGTGGGGCTCAATCCCATGGTTCCCAAGTAGATGCACCTCCATAGTATGTCGAGGAAGCTCCCTCGTCCTGGTACGAGCTCGAGGCCTCCCCTGTATAATGTAACACGAGGTCATATGAGGGCGCTTCCTCCTGATAGTGCCCATGGAAGTTGAGAGAGCGTAGCTTGTCATCCATCTCCGCCTTCGTGCATGACCAAGGTCCCTGAGAAATACTGAACAAAGTGGTTTGGGGTAGAGGGATCTCTCTCTCTTCCCCGTTGGTAAACAACATTCTATAAACCAAGTTCTCAAGAGTGGAGCTAGTGGTGACAAAGTGGTGCGCCTTCATGGAAGCAAGATCAAGACTCTGAGGGGCCAAAACTGTATCATGAGGATCAACAGAAATGTCCAAGGCAGCAGCAACACGAGTAGCAATAATTCCCCCATAAATGGGACCCTTAGCAGCTAAACGACGAGCAATGAGGGAACCAAGTTTATACTTATCCTCACCGTAGAGCGCAGCATCTAAGAAGGCCAATTGATAGTTTGAGATATTACAAGTGTTCTCCCTACCTGGTGGTAAGATAGTAGGCAAAGTACTTGATGGCTGGAAGTTGAATATTCTTTATCTTCCCTCGTTGAGCTTTGCGGTCATCATCATTGGTTATTCCTCAGTAAAGTTCTAATAGATCAGCAGGTAGAGCTGTAATATTCTTTGATGACCCAGTTGTACCAAGTCCCAGGGCCTTGCAAAATTTCTTCAATGTCATAGAATGAGCCCTGCCATAAAGTCTGAAAGACACAGAAGGATTGAACATACTATTGGTAAAGGAGAAACTCTCCACAAATGTTTTAGTAAGTAAAGAATATTGTGCACTCTCATCCTGCATGAAACTTGTTAGATGAGCCCTCTCAATCAAAGTCATGAAATCATTAAGAATCCCAGTAGCTCGCTAGAAAGTTTGACAAGGAAAGGTGGAGGGGGTGCGCATCCCCTTCATCTCCCTCATCACCAAACCGCAGAGTGATGAGATCCTCATTGTATGAGGGTCTAGTACTGGTAGATGATCTTGGAAACCTTGCCCTTCTAGGTGCATCACTCTCAAATATGTCACCAAAGGTGTGGTGGTCCATGACTTCTCTATTCTGAAATTTTAAAAACCATCAAACCAAGTGATTTCTAAGTTGATAAATGATGAGCAACTACTATAGGAACTTGCTATAGGACTACACATGTATCAAAACAAAGTTTCTAAGCAAAGAACAAGCATGCAAGCTCAAACAACCTGTCACCTATAGCAGCAAAATACTCAAGATACAATCTACCAATCACAAATCTAATTGGACAAGTGGAGGAGGCACATACCAAGGAGCAATCCCTCCAAAAATCAGCACTTGAGATGGGCTAAACAAGGATATCAAAAATCGTGAGCAAGAACAACAAGAACTCGAGCTTGAGCAAGTTTTCCTGTGTTTTTCGGGAGAGAGAAAGAAGGTGGCTTTGAGGAGGCAGCCTGGAGGGGCCCAGGTGGGCCAGATCCCCCCAGGCGCCGCCACCTGGTAGGCCGCGCCTACCAGGGGTGTGGTGGCCTGGGGTGGCCCCTTGGGTCACCTTTGGTACCTCTCTGCCCCTTTTTTGAGGAAAAAATTATTTTGAATTTTCTGGGATTTTTCGGGAAACTTTATTTTTGGCCAATTTTTAGGGTATGAAAATTGATTTTCTCGCAGAAACAGTTTTTCATAAAAAGCAAAAGCAAACCAAAAGCCAAACTATAGGAGCTCTAAGAAACTCAAACAAACAAACAACTAGCAAAACTAAAGCTAAAGCAAATACTAGGAAGGAGAAAAGAAAAAGAAAGCAAGTATAACCATAGTGGAAACATTATTTTGTTCATTAAAATCCTTTTGTTAACAAGGTTGATCAAGTATTGTTACCAAAACAATCTTATATGAGACAAAACTTTGCATTCCACAAGGTGATTATGTTACCTCATACTTGATAGCAATCATCCTAATCATAATAGTTTCAAAATTTTCTTGTGGAATGGGACAATATATTTCTCCAACCTTGATGCCCTCAATATTTTCAATGGAATTCAGGCAATAGCTCTTAACAGCCTTCTTGGGGAAATAGACAGTGTTCTCTTTGTCATTAATGTTGAATGTTACTTTTCCTTGATTACAATTGATGACAGCACCTGCAGTATTAAGAGAAGGTCTCCCAAGAATAATAGACATATTATCATCTTCAGGCATTTCAAGCACAACAAAATCAGTTATGACCATGCAAATATGAGCTACTTGAACAGGAACATCCTCACATATACCAACAGGAATAGTAGTTGACTTATCATCCATTTGCAAAGATATATCAGTTGGTATCAACTTTTCTAGCTGGAGTCTCTTATAGAGAGAAAAAGGCATAACACTAACTCCAGCTCCCAAATCACATAAAGCAGTTCAAACATAATTATTCTTAATGGAGCAAGGAAAAGTTGGTATACCTGGATCACCAAGTTTCTTTGGAACCTTACCATTGAAGGAATAATTAGCAAGTAGAGTAGAAATCTCCTCATTAGGAATCTTCCTTTTATTAAAGACAATATCCTTCATATACTTTGAATAAGGAGGCAAATTAATAGCATCAGTCAAAGGAATTTGCAAGAATAAAGGTTTCATCCACTCACAAAACTTGTTGTAGTGTTCTTCCTCCTTTGACTTGTGTTTCTTACCTAGAAAAGGCATAGGTTTCTGCACCCAAGGTTCTCTCTCTTTACCATGTTTATTAGCAATAAAATCTTCCTTGGTGTACCTAGTGTTCTTAGTGTGCTTCTTAGGTTTTTCCTCACCTTCCTCCTTATCAAGAGATTCATTTTTATCATTACGACTCTCAGTTTCAGCATCAGAGACAGATATACTATTAGGATCTACAACAGGTTCAAGTGGTTCCTCAACTTTATTATGTTTCTTTTTCTTCATCTTACGAGGACTACCACTATCCTCACCTTGTTGGGAATCCTGCTCTATTCTTTTAGGTTGTCCTTCAGGATATAAAGGATCTTGAGTAGCTGCACCACCCCTAGTTCTAATTCCATAAGCATGTTTATCTCCTGAAGCATTAACTAGCATATCATTTTGTACCTTAGCAAGTTGATCAAGTTGGGTTTGAACCATTTTAAAGTGTTTACAAAGCATTTTAATATCATTAGAAGTTCTTTCCACAATATCTTTCAACTCATGGATAGCTCTAGAGTTTTCCAATAAATAATTCTAAACTTGTTTATTAAAATACCCTTGCTTAACAATAAATGTGTCTAGTTACTCTAAACATTGATCAGGAGGCTTACCATAAGGAATATCACCTTCATCAAAGTGTTGGAGAGAGTGTACCTCAATAGTAGATGAGTGGGGAAATTGCTTACATAATTCTTCTATAGGAGGTAGATTCTTCACATCTTCAGCTCTAATACCTTTCTCCTTTAGACACTTCTTAGCTTCCTTCATCACTTCATCATTTAATGCAATAACTCCCCTCTTCTTTATTGTTGGTGCTGGAATTGGTTCAGGAACAACTAGTTCAGGAGTAATAGGCTCAGGTGTATTTAGCTTAGTTGAAGTCCAATCATCATAATTCTTGCTTATGTTGGTCATTAATTCTTTAGCATATGTAGGAGTCATTTTCCTGAAAACACAATCAGCAAAGCTATCTAGGTAGGTCCTAGAATCATCAGTTAGTCCATTATAATAAATATCAAGAAGCTCACTCTTAGGTAATGGATATCCAGGATGTGCATGAATCAAGGCACAGAATCTTTTCCATGACTCAGGCAATTTCTCTTCTTCTCCCTGTTTAAAATCAAAAAGTCTCTACAAAGCATCATGTCTAGCACTAGAAGGAAAATATTTATGGAAGAAAGAAGCAATCAAGCAATCAGGGCTATCAATGGAACCAGGAGGTAATCTATTAAACCAAGCCCTAGCTTCTCCTTTTAGTGAAAAAGGAAAGATCATAGCACCAAAGTACTTGTGCATCTTAAAATCACCAGAGAACAAAGCACTCATAGTAGAAAGCTCATTCATATGAGCCACAACAATCTCATTTTCAGTACCACAAAAAGGTTCTTTCTAAACAATATCTAAATAAGATAAATCAAGAGAGAAATCATAATCTTCATGTTTAATATCTATGGGAGAAGTGGAAAACTTAGGATCAGAGGACATCTTAGGCATAATAGTACGTCTAGCAAGGAGACTCTTCATAGCACTAGTACCATGTGTGTTTCGGCACTCTTCAACAAAATCATCAGTGAACTCAATGTAACCATCATTAATATCATAACTCTCACTAGCCTCAGGTGAGCTAACAGGTGTAATAGTGTATTCACTAGGAGTTTTGGTATTTCCGAGACTAGCCATAGTAGAATCTAGAAAAGGACCTAATGAACCACTCACATCAAGCATAGTAGAAGTAACATCATGAGCATCAAAAGCAGTTTCAGATTTAGCAGTAATAGCAGTGTGTGTAGCATGTGTATGTGGTGGTGGTGTAAAAAGCTTACTTATAACAGACGGTGAATCAAGAGAAGCAGAGGTGTTTAGGACTGTACCTCTTCTTGTAGTGGATGGTAAAATAGGGAACTTTCCATCACGAGACTTCCCCATGATGAAAGGAGTAGCAGTGAACAATAATAGATCCAAGTGAACTTACAAATAAAGCTATGCTCCCCGGCAACGGCGCTAGAAAATAGTCTTGATGACCCACAAGTATAGGGGATCGCAACAGTCTTCACAGGTAGTATTACCCAATTTACTGATTCGACACAAGGGGAGCCAAAGAATACTTGCAAGCCTTAACAACTGAGTTGTCAGTTCAGCTGCACCTGGAAATAGTTCTTGATCACAGAAGTTTATCAGTAGCAATAGCAACAGTGATAGTAAAACATGAGCAATAGTAATAGTAATAGTAATGGTAAAGTAGGATTCGAGTGCGGTAGGCATAGGGATGGATGGACGGGTGTTGCATGGACGAGTCTAAACATGTAACTTCAAGATCTAGGGCATTGCAGATAAATAATAACATGCATACAAGTACTAAACAATCCTAGGCATGTGCTCCAAATATAGTCATACGTGCTCGCAATGATAACTTGCACAACATCTTTTGTCCAGCCAGCCCGTGGCAGCGGGCCTCTAGGGAACTACTGGCAATTAAGGTGCTCCTTTTAATAGAGCACCGGAGCAAAGCATTAACACTCCGTAAACACATGTGATCCTCACACCTCAGCCATCCCCTCCGGTTGTCCCAATTATTGTCACTTTGGGGCCTTTGGATCCGGACAATGATATGTGTACACAACTTGCAGATAAGATCATAAACAATACTATCATAATGATTCAATAATAAATTCAGATCTGAGATCATGGCACTCGGGCCCTAGTGACAAGCATTAAGCACAAAAAGTTGCAAAAAATTCAAATAGCACTAATAGAGATACTAGGCACTATGGCCTAGAAGATCTTATTCGATTACATGATAGAACTCATCCAATCCCTACCATCCCCAAGCCTACAGCGGGGGATTACTCACTCATGGATGAGGGAAACATCGGTGGTTAATTGAGATGCGTTGGTGATGACGATAGCGATGATCCTCTCCAAATTCCCCGTCTCGGCAGGGTGCCAGAATGGAGTTTCTCGATCCGAATCTTGGTTTCTGGTGGCGGCAGCGGAGCAGAACTCTTTCTAGAAAACTATCGAACCCCCCCTGAGTTTTTAGGTCAGAAGGCAACTTATAGGCGCGGAGGGAGGCCGAGGAGCTGGCTGGGGTGGCCAAACCCCCTCCAGGCACGGGGTCATGTGGGCCTATGCCTGGGGTGGGTCTGGGTCCCCCAGGCCTCCTCTCTGTCTCCCCTTCTGGCTCCGTGGATCTTCTGGTGAGAAATAGTTTTTGGCATATTTTCCGGGATTTTCCTGATAGTTCATTTTCTGCACAAAAACAAGACACCAAGGTAATTCTACTAAAAACAGCGCCAGTCTGTGTTAGTTGTATCCAAGTCACACAAGTTTAGAGGAGAAACAATAGCAAAGTGTTCGAGAAAGTAGATATGTTTTGGACGTATCACAGACCTTGTTGGTTCCTTCAGTTTCATAGGCTCCCCTTTGCTGGACTGCATATTCATATTCTTATCCATTTCAACTGAATCAAGATACCCCTTGAAAGTCCCTGGACTACATTGTACACCACCATCGATCCATTCCAAACTTTTGTCGTGTGAGTCACCTGATTTTTTCACCTCTTCTTGCAAAATAGAATTCAACTCACTTTGTGAATTCATTTCAAATATGGAAGGTTCTTCGATGAGTGGAATTTCTGGCAACTTATTCCCAATGTGCATCTTGCACAAATCCAACAAAGACGTTTTCGCATAGTCTTGTTCCTGGCTGCTCCCAGCATCATAGTGTTGTCCAGGAGTAACTTGATGGCTAGACTGAGAAACTTACTCCCTATCATGAGCAAATTTCTTAGTGTTCTGTTCAATATCTTCTCTGTACTGTGCATCAGGACTAGTTTTCGAAGTATCCAAAACTGTGGTGCCAACAAAAACTATTGGGATGCCAGCGGCAAGAGACAATTTTCCATCGCGAGCCACCAATTTGGCCTTCTTGATATATGTGATGCAGTCGGTTGGTATTTGTGGCTGGGCAGGTTGGTTATCTTTCTCCATGGTATCAGTAACTTGTTCCCTGGTCTCAGGAACTTTACCCCTAGTCTCATTAACTTTGCTACTAGTCTCATCAACTTTCCCCCTGGTCTCAGCAACTTTACCTCTGGTCACTATAAGAAAAATGTCCTTTTACAACGGAAAATTTTCATGGTTGAAGGTACATTTTTCATGGCTAAAAATCTTTCTACGACGGATGACCATCGTGGTAGAAGCTCCATCACAAATGATTTTACCATGGTTTTTTTTCGACCGTGGTAGATCTCACCCTTTAGCCACGAAAAGTCGTTCCGTTGTAGATCTGTTCGCCAGCCGAGTTGACTGCTGACGTCATGCAAACTTTCACGTGGCAAGTGTCGTTAACATCCCATTAACGTCATTAACTGTCAATGAAATAGTGGTAGAATCCAGGCCCAGCCAAGGCCTGGTAATTATTAATTGGCCCGGCCCATTAAGGAAGCCCAACAGGATCATGGCCCATTACTGTTTCATCATGCACTGTTACAAATGGGCTCACTAGTGCAGCCGTAGGCAATCCGTAAACTTTCTGTGCGTTACTGTTTCCACATGCAATGTTTGAAATTGGCCCATTTGTGCGGCCCATAAGAGATCGGGCTCGTTATTGTTCCGTCCTACACTGTCCTAATTGGGCCCCCTTTGGACAGCCTGCTTTTTGGCCAGTTACTGTACATTCTACACTGTTTGAAGTGGGCCCATTTATGTACCCAGTGGTGGCCTATAGACTTTCGGGCCCGTTACTGTTTTGGTCTACAAAAGGCCAGTCTATGCACACTAGCAGGTCGTTGCATTTTGGGCTTTCACTCTTCTGGCCTTTTACTCTTCTAGCCTTTTACTGTTTTGGCCATTTACTGTTCTGGCCATTTACTATGTTGGCCTTTTATTGTTTTGTCCTTTTACTGTTTTTGTCTTTTATTGTTTTGGTCTTTTACTGTTCTGGCCTTTTATTGTTCTAGCCTTTTACTGTTTTAGCCTTTTACTGTTTAGTGCATACACGTTAAACGACCCGCTACCACATGGCGGCACGGAAAGCCTGACACTGTTGAATGGCGGCCCATCAAGGGCTGGTACAAAACTAAGCAAACTGGGGGCATATTCCCAGTAATAGATTATCTATAGTACTAAAAGAATTCTGGAACTATGGAAGAAAAACTTATAACTGTAAAATATTAAATTATTATAGGCCAGAAAAAATCCCTAGCTGAAACAGCATTATCATAATACAACACAACTCATAAACACACAGAATCTCAATTTAAAAAATGTTCCTTTTAGGAAGATCACATTGCCTCACATGTAACGACGGGCTTACCACAAGACTTGCTGAGGAGATTATTGAGTAGTTTCTCCGTCAAAGCTTATATGTTCTTCAACTCAGATAACTCATTCCAAGCTATGGAGACTACTACATCTGTTCTGTTGGCTTCCTGGCCAACTAAAGCAAGTGCATCTCGGAGTGCAGCTCCAAAAATCTTTCTTCTAGAATGTATGGAACAGTCAACATCATGTACCTACTTGAGCAATACGCACTGTCAGTGCTGCTCTGTGCAAAGAGATCTGCACTAAAAGTAGTTATTTTATGTTCTTCCTTCATATTTATATTTGCAACCTAAAACAAAAATAAATGTCCTATATCATCATTACCAATGAAGAGAAAAACCAAAGAATTTCAAATCAGTCAACTAGTAGCAGCAAGGACTCATAGATCTCCATATTTTGGAATAATTGGAACAGTCAACTTCATAGAGGGATGAGATCGTGTGCAACTGTCACTTCTGCTCTGTGAAATGACTTCTCTACTTTATGAAGGCTAAAACTAAGATAAAAAAGTTACAACATCATACGAAGGAACAAAACTACATGTTCATTCTCAAAATATTATTTTGGTCTGATATAGCAATGTAAGCACTCAACCCAAGCACCTAAAGCAAACTGATCAAAGTAGAATGCGTGATTTACGAATGTAATTAATCCATCGACTGAGATCTCCTTAAACTGATAGAGAAGCATTTACCAAAGAACAAAATAAACATTTAACCATTGTGGCTGGTATTAACTAGCCTACTCAATGTGCAGTTGGATCTGAATCTTAGGTAGGTGAAATTGTTGTATCATCGATAAAGTACTATAGTAACTCAGTTAAATTAAAAATAGAATAATATTGTGCCTCTAATAGACTAGCCAGATCATTTCAGAGAAATGGTGAAACAATCTATCAAATAGTTTGATACATAAACATTTAGATTTAAATTTTTTGATTGTCTACCCAAAGACCAATTGAACTATCGTGTGCCTCGTATTAAAATAGCCAGACAAGTGGCAGATACCAGAGTGAGATTTGAAGTGAATGGTTGATTATGATCCTTCTCTTTCTGTTATATTGGATTACGTTGCAAATCTGGCCTTGTTCTAATTATCCTAGTGCCTTCGACAAAAATAAAACTGAACTAGACTAAATGACCTGAAACGAGGGGACTTAAACCTTAAAAATTGTGAGTGGGGGGAGGGGTGCATACAGTAGCTCTATATAGAGTCTCACGGTTTCTTATCTGGTTAAAGGTATGTTCTTTGACGATGTCTGCTGCATCATGTAATTGGACTGGTGATCTCCATACTTCCGTGTTGGGCCTCTACATAAAGGTACAGCAGATAGTAAACATAAAAAAGGTTCCAATCTGATAGATTTTAGGATGAAGTGGTAAGAAAGGAATAGATACTAACTAGATTATAGGTGCCCTTCATTCTACGATTTCTAGTGTAAACTGCACCTGTTCATTGTGTAACAATAGCAAACTGTTAGGAATCATGGGGTAAGCAGAATCAAATAAACCCAACCTATTACTGGAAGCAGTATAAATAATGTAAATGTGTATTGCACAGATAAGAGAACAACATCAAGTAGTAAATAACAGTTAGCCCCATAGCCTTTGCTAACACATAGAGAAATTACAATGGGATCACTTATGGGTGGGTTAATAAAGGAGATAATGTAAACAAATGTGTTCACTTTTTGCTGGCTCATATTTCTCCATGACAACCAAAATCGCAGTTCAACTTGTTATAGTTAGACATGACTACAAAGAGTTTATTTGGGAAGATAAGGATAACAAGTATATCACTTGTAAGTTACTACGAAAGTAGGTTCAATACAAAATACAGTTAACTGCTCCATATTTATCATACGAAAATCGAAGGAGATCTAGTTACCTGGGTCAGGACAGCGTCTAGGCATCATGTGCATGTTGCTCCGAGCGTTGGACGACAGCGGCGAAGAAGCAGATTCCTGGTGGTGCTTGTGGAAGCAAAACAGGGTTGCTCCGAGCGCTGGACAACAACGGTGAAGAAGCAAATTTAGGGTAAGATGGTGAAGGTTAGATCTAGGGTTTTCCATAGAGCTTGCCCAGCTACGGGTGAGGATTGTGTGTGGGTGTATGGGGGGTGGGGGGTGGGTGGGGGTAGAGGTGGTGAACCGGGAAATTACAATTGAAGCCCTGACGAACCGCCTTAACTAGGGGTGGAAAGGGAATAGCAGTATGTTTGAAACTCTAGAGCGCGAAATATTTTTGGGATAGCGGGAGATTTTCCCGCTCGACTAAATCTAGGCCGTACTCCCTGGAATCAAAGGCAGTCACGGGCCCATGTTCAGAAATTAAGGCCCATTAGGCATTGATCATCCATGGCTCATATTGGAAGTTTGGATGTCCCGAGCTGGCCCTTTTAAGCGGCCATCAATAACGACCAACTCTCCACATCGAGGCACGACACACACACCTAAGAACTTTCTTTGTCTCTCCCTTGCCTCCCCCTCCCTCTAGGCTGGCCAAGCCACCACACACACACACACAAAAAATGCCGCGTAGCTACTCCGATCAGTGCACCTCCATTGATGAGTCTATGGCATTAGCCAACAGGGATAACAGTCCCTACCATGGTGATAGCGGGGAGTCCGTTGACGGGCCATACTTTTCTGACACTCCGGAAGGTAATTTTTCCGATGAGGACCCTATTTACCATCATCTGATGGAGGGGACACCGCCAGAGAGCATAGAGGAGGAGGAGGAGGAGGGGAGGAGGGGAGAAGGAGGACGATGAGTTATCTTTCATCTATGACGGACATGTCGTCTTCAAGAAGAGTTCACTCGATCCACCCTTCTTCGGCAAGAAGAATAGGAAGTAGGAGGATGAGGGGTCAGAAATCGTCTACAAGAAGAGTGCACTCGATCCCTTCTTCACTGGCAATGAGAAGGAGGCAGGAGTCTTGAAGAAGAAGAAGGTGAGAGATGTGGGATGCCACGGGAAGCAGAATGACAACGCCAACAGGAAGGTCACAGCGGAAGGATCTAGGTACTAGAAGAAGAAGTCTTATGATTAATTTAACCTCTAGTACTACCTATCTGTAATAAGGTTTGGAGATTGAAGATCATCAAGTGCAAGTTGGAATGGTGTTGGGATCTAGCACAAGTACTACGTTTGTCATTTCATCTCCCCAACTGCGACACAATAAAACCTCTTGTACTTTGTATTACTTCCTCCCCTTAATTTCTGCATGCATTCTAGGAAAGAGGGGTGCCAATATAGAGAAAGCAATGTCAATTAGTACTCACGTGATTTCAGGTAATTAATACTCCTACTAAAAGGAAGAAACCTAGGAAACCACATGTATTCATAGTGATTAAGTGCAATACAGAGTAATACTATGAAAGTCCCTGGATAAAAAATAACCTCTGTACAGCGGACTTAAACATAAATCATCTCCTTGCTCGGTATTGAACTAAATTATTTAATGTCACATTGATATGAAAACTCTACTGTGCCCAACGTGCTAACCCTAGCCGACATCACGACACGTCAAAAGAGGCTACATCGCCTGAAAAATCAAGCAAGCACGCAACCTTCTATACACGAGAAATAGAGAGGAGCGAAATGAATTGCCTTGGCTACTAGGATGTGCATCTCAGCACCTGTGTCTTTGGCGTGCCCCTAGGAACCGTGTGATGACAGCTGCATCTAAGTAGTACAGTATTGTTCTGTAGTCTCACTTCATGAATTCACGAGATCACTCGAGTACTACCTAGTAAAAAGCCGTAAATAGCGCTACCGCCGCCCGCCCACCGCAAATGCCTATATCTACCGGGTACTGTAGTAAAGCGATGTACTACTCGAGTATAAAAAGACATGTATTACCGGGGTATTTGTACAACTGTACAACTACTGCTGCTACAGTTCTCCGGTTACTACTCCGTGGAGTTTACAAAATCCGGAAATATTTTTTTCTAAATTAATCCTAGTACCTGTATCTAGACAATCTTAAAAGGAAATAAATGGAACTCTGCTAAGGTTTTGTGTAGGGGGCGTCGATCCTAACGTTTTCCCTGTGGACCAGAATGCTATAAACTTGGTTTCAACCGAGGCAGGTGCCCTTTCTCTCTAAAAAAAGAGAGAGAAACGAAAGAGCAACCTAAGACATGCAGATAGAATAAAATGCAGATCATGTTGAAGACATGCATGTAGTCCTCGATCTCTCCCCTACAGTACTGTGCACTTTGCGCCAGACCCCAAGCTTCTCTATCTCTCTCTAGGAGTAGACCTTTACGTGGGTAGGATCTATTACTGTACAACATGACACCTGCTTTACTCTCACCTATCAACAACCTGCAGCCTTGTTTTGACCGACCAGTGTGAAGCATGGTGTTGAAGTAGCGATACCTACTCCATTTTTATGCAGGAGCCTGGCTCTAGGATGGATCAAGGGACCCCATATTAAATGTTGCATAAAAATTTAGGGAACCACTCCAACGCCGCGCATATAGGCGGATTCCACCAAGAGCTCACCGGAGATGGACAAATACGAGCTAGCACTGATAACTATTCCATGCCCGCCATGATGCATGTCTCACCATGGTCGTCTACCACAAGCTCGACGAGTTAGCGCCGATAACTGTTCCATGCCCCCACAACCGCTGTCTCACCATGGTTTCCTACCACGAGCTCGATGAGCACACGACCATGTGCCCATACAGCCTGTGTGGCTACACGGAGGTGGGATGCATTTTCACCGCCTCGTCGGTCGAGCTCCTTATGCACCTCGACGGCTACCAAGGTACGAGGGTATAGGATATCGTACGAACAGCCCATAGAGTTTACAACAATGATGTTGTTACCGTCCTTTCCGCCATCCATGGTCATCGTCTACTGTGATTACACTAGCGTGTTCAGCCTCATTATCGGCGATCTCGGCCAGGCCGCCACCGTTTCCTTGGTGTGCGTTAGGGCGACAACGTTCTCGTGGCCCCGGTACAGGGTGAAGCTATGCGCGACTGGGCCGCAGTCGCCGGAAAACTTCTCGATGGACACCATTAATGGGGTAATAGAGCCGACGAGCTGCGTGTCGCCCCGCAGTGTCGTCCTTGACTATCTGACGTTCCTCACGGTGTTGCCGAGGTACATAACCGCGGCTGTGGGATAGTACCAGAAGGTGGTCTCTTTCTGCGTTTGCATCAACAAGAATAATTGATCTTCAAATTCTGCTAATGATCCCAACGCGATGGGAATGATGTATTACTAGTTAATATAGTTCTAGAGTTCCACTTGTTTACTTGTTATTGTAGTAGTACTTGGAGACAGGGTCTATTTTGGCACTAGGAAGGGTGTATTTTGGCTGTAAACTAAGTTTGCTGATAATATTTATATTTAGGATTTAAGTGTTCTTTGAAATGATATGTCAAAATTCTATATATTACGTCACACGCACGTGCAAAGCACGTGCAACTTACTCATCCTACTACCTCTTCCTTGCTTGATTTCAGGGTCCTTTGTGCTAAATGTTTAGACTTGGATGTAATTTTCTCTTTTGTGAGGTCCTTGGTGTAACATATATGTACACATCCTATGACCGTGTTAATTGAAACATCTCGCTCCCTCGGGACATACCCCGGTCAGAAAAATAATGTGCCACCATCTGGTTTTCAAAAAAAGTAGACGATGACCTTGGTCATTTGGCCTAAAACCCAAGAAAGTACACACAAAGTACGTGGTATAGTAGGCCATACCGTCAAACGAGTTTTTCAAGTATTTTTACTACTCCCCCCGACCCATAGTAGTTGACTTCGAGTTGTCAAAATTTGAATGAACCTATATACTAAATGGTGTCTAGATTCATCCAAATTTAGAAAAATTTGAGTCAACTAATACGGGTTGGAGGTACTAGTAGAATAAATTAAAGAACAAAGAATGACCCCAACAAATTTTTGTAGAAAGTGGACAACTCTTTCTTACGGTTTCCCAAAGTTTAAGGATTTTTCCATTTTCGAATCCAAACATGGACCATTGGATCAAGACTGGAAAATCCAAACATTGCTAACAGTTGGATCTTCTTTTCCATTCTTTGCATCTAGAAGATTCTATTGATAGTCTTTAGCACAATGAACGCTTTTGTGCGCAAACCTCAAAACGCACTTCATTACTTAGTTTCAGGGACCTTGTGCTAAATGCATGGACTTGGATGTGATTTTCATTTTTTACGAGGTCCTTGATATAACTTGTACTTCCACCGACCATGTTAACTGAAGCACCTCGCTCCGGGGGGACCTACCAGAGTTAGAATAAAATGCAACCCTCCTAGTCATCACACAAAGTGGACCACGGTTTCTTATATAATTTCATTTTTCAAGCTTCCTAGCCAAATTCGCACACTTCACTTACTTCTTTATCAATTCAACGAAATTAGGTCAAACTTGAGCTACAAGTTAGAGCGGTAGATTAATTTCTCTTGAATTAAACGTAATTTCAGAGGTAGATGGGTGCGTCTTCTTGTAGAAAACAATGTTGTCGGTGTGAGTTTCTAACTATCTGGAAAGAACATTCTCAATTTCCCGAGTGATGCCGAGATTGTTCTTTTTTGTAAAGAAATAAAGTCCAAAGAATATGGATCTGAATGCCACAATCCAGCAAGCTTCTAGAAATATTAGGGACCAACATGTTGTTGATAATTAAGATTTTCATGTTTTATGAGTTTTTATGTCGACTTATCGAAATTAGGTCAAATTTGAACAACGAGTAAATTTTATGCTGCTTTGATAGTTTTGCGAAAAATATTTTCTAGGTACCCATCGGTGGGTCAATTAATATATCTGAAACCACCGAGAGTTTTGACAACAGGTTCAACTTCTTGCGAAGATTATTCATCTTGACAACTTAACAAAATTAGGTCTTAAACTTGAGCTGAAAGCAGGCGCGATAGATTGCTCTGGAATTAAATGTAATTTCACGCTCGGTAGATGGGTTCATCTTCTTGTAGTAAACAATAACGTCAGTGTGAGTTTCCAACTATCAGGAAATAACATTCTAATTTTTTGAGTGATGATGATCGAGATTGTTCATTTCCAAAAAGAAAGTCTGAAGAATATGGATCTGGATGCCACAAGCCAAGCTTTCGACATATATAGTGGACCGACATGTTTGTACTTATGATTAATTCTCATGTTTTAGGAGTTTTCAACATTCGGCCTAGCTAACTCTGTCCACTGGAATGAATTTATGACTATTTACCGAGATTAGGTGAAAATTTTGAACTTCAAGTAAATTGTGGGTTGCTTTGAAAGTTTACGAAAAATATTTTGGAAGGTACCCACTAGGGAGTCACAACTAATATATTAGACACCACCGAGATTTTAGACGACAAATCCAACTTCTTGCTAAGATTTTTATTCTTGATAATTTAACAAAAAATTGTCAAAATTGAGCTGCACAAGTAAGCGCGATAGATTTCTATTGAATTAAATGTATTTTGAGAGGTAAATGGGTGCATCTTCTTGAAGTAAACAATGTCATCAGTGTGAGTTTCAAACTATGAGGAAAGAACATTCAATTCTCAATTTTTTCGAGTGATGAGAACATAGTTCTTTTCCATAAAGAAAAGTTTGAAGAATATTGGATCTGGATGCCACAAGCCAAGTTTACATACATATATATTGGACCAACATGCTGTACTTACGATTCCCATGTTTTATTACTTTTCAAACTTCCTAGCTAATTGAGACCGCTTGAATGAATTTATGTCGATTTATCGAAATTAGGGCAAATTTGAAACTACAAGTAAATTGTAGGTTGCTTCAAAAGTTTACGAAAAATCTTTTGGGGGTACTCACCATCGGGGGCATAATTAATATACCAAACCACCAAGAGTTTTGACTATGGCTTCAACTTCTTGCTAATATTTTGCATCTTGACAATTTAACGAAATAAGGTCAAATTTGAGCTACCAGTAAGAGTGATAGATTTCTCTTGAATTAAATGTCTTTTAGGAGGTTGTTGGGTGCACATCTTATATATTGTATTAAACAATGCAGTGGGTGTGGGTTTCCAACTATGAGGAAAGAACATTCTCAATTTTCCGAGTGATGACGATATTGTTCTTTCCCGTAAAGAAAGTTCGAAGAACATGGATCTGAATACCACAAGCCAAGTTTTCAGACATACACATTGGACCAACATGTTGTACTTACGATTTCCCATGTTTAATGAGTTCTCAAACTTGCTAGCTAACTCCACCCACTTGAATGAATTTATGCCGACTTATCGAAATTAGGTCAAATTTTACTACTGCTAGTAAATCGTAGGCTGCTCCGTCAGTTTTATGAAATGGCATTTGGAGGTACCCACATCAGGAGGTCAGTTAATATATCTGAAACCACTGGGAGTTTTGACGACTGTTTTGACTTCTTGCTAAGGTTTTGCATCTTGGAAATTTTGCACCCCTCTTGAAAACTACCACATGAAATAAAGAAAAAAGAAATTAAAAGATTTACGCATGACACATCCTATCATGCATGTCGTGTGCGCTACATGCCATGACAACGTTAACCATGTGATTTGATGAGTTTTGGAAAAAAATAGCTTCGCAGTATTGTTCTACCATGTATAGACACTATAGGGTTTCAAACGGAACAACCAAGGTTTATACATGTGCAAAGAACCAAATATACACCCATATTTTATATCTAGGAGTAAATGTTTTGAGATTTACCTATTATAATTAAATATATTGATGATATGCCATACTTATGTATATTATGCATGTCTCATGTGCAAGGCACATGCAACTTACTGGTAGTATTAGGAAGAACATGGCTCAGCCACCGGATTGTAAAACTGAGTATATTACAGGCGGCAGTGTTAGTACTAGAGGGCAAAACTGAGTACAACCAAATTTACAGTGTTACTCTCGAGTGTAGAACCGAGTAGTACACCTACCTCACCATAGTTTTAGACACGAGGAAAAAACGTGACCACGGTACGCGTGTCGCGGTGCACAGGGCGTTATTAGCGGACGCGCATGGCCGTGCACAGTGCAGTAGTGTTTGCAGGTTACGCGGTGCACGGTGGTGCAACGAAACGTACCTTCCCTTCACCTTTATTATAAACTTCCTCTCCCTCTCCGCCTCCCTACTCTCACTAACTCAGTAACCGTCTCCACTGTCCCATCACCTTCTACAAAGCCCCAGGATAACCCCAACCGTGCCGGCGATGGAGAAGAAAGGAACGTTGGCATCGTCGCCTCCAAGTACATCGGCGAGGACATCGTCGTCCTTGTCCAGGCCTCCATCGAGGCATCGCCTCAGCCGCCATCCCTGTCCAGGCCCCCATCTTATTCTCTGGACCATTCCGGATCTCCTCTAGATTTCCTGGATACAATCTGAGACTCTGAACAACATTCGATCTCCAACTCATATTCCATATCTACTTAAACAACATTGATTCCTTAAGTGCGTCTCCCTATGATTCGAAAACTATGCAGACATGATCGAGACACCTCTCCGATCAATAACCAATAGAGAGATCTGGAAATCCATATGGCTCCCACATATTTCAATGATGACTTCGAGATTGAATGAACCATTTACATATGACACTAATTCCCTTTGTCGCATGATACTTTACTTATCCGAGGTTTAATCGTCGGTATCTCTATACCTAGTTCAACCTCGTTACTGATAAGTACTCTTTACTCGTTCTGTGATATGACATCTCTTGTGACCTAGTCACATGCTTGCAAACCAATTGGATGAAATTCCACCTAGAGGGCCCAGAGTATATCTATCTGTCATATGGATGGAAAAATCTCACTCTTGATCCATGCGCTTCAACACATACTTTTAGAATACCCAATGCCACCTTTATAACCACCCAGTTATGGAAGTGGCATTTGATGACATCACAGTAATCATCCGGTGATGGTGATTAACATGATCTCATGGTCGAAGAATTAGGTTACTATGTATCTAAAAGCTTGTTGTTGGGGATATACTTTCCGGGTATACCCACAGGACTCACTGACCAGGGTGGCCCACCAATTGGTTAGAGCTTTGCTTCATGGGAAGCCCAGTCAGAGAATGAGGAAGAGCCACTTCCGACTACGACAAGGATCTGAAGAGTTACCGACTTAGGCCTGTAGTATTAATTGTAGTCCAAGCTGTATCTAGTTACCGACTCTGTTAATGTAGTCGGATAGGTCTCTCCTATAACGCTAGGTCACGGTGACTATATAAATCGGACCTATGGGAGCCTTTAGGGAACAATATCACAACCTACTCACACAGGAGAACCACTTCTGTAATCCATTGTAACATCCGGCTCTCGCCGATATATTACTAGGTTCCTAGCAGGAGTAGGATCCGATAACCGCAGTCGAATCTGAGCCTGGGTAAACTTGTGCTCACCATTCCTGGAACATACGATGTCTCACACCCCATCTTCTCAACGCCTTCAGGACCCCCTATGGCATACTTGTCGACAATCCAACGATAGTTGGTGCCCACCGTGGGGCGGGTGACTTTTGGAGCTTCGTTCCAGGCGGAATCTGCGTGTGCAGGAATTGGCAGAAACAATTGCTATGGGTTGCGTGGTCTATGCTAGTGATGTCTCTCTCGTTCTTCTCAACAAGACTTGGATTCCGGCTAGCAATCCCATGACAACCTACACGATCATGCCTATCGGCGAGATCGATATCTATCTCGGTTTCGCAGAACCCGCACAACCCACCCTTGAGGTGATGACCATGGCGGAAGAAAAATCAGGATCTGCTCTGTCTGCAGAGGCGGAAGAGTTCAAGATCCTAGAAAAACCTGAACCCACCCAGCCTACTCCTGTAGTGGAAGAAGTGGTGGAAGAAAAATCCAGATATGATCTCCCCGTTGAGATCGGATAAACGGATGAGGAATATATCTGCTTCAGATCCGGTCCTACCGATGCTATAGGAGAAAAAACATTCTTGAGGCATAGGATAAAGAAGATGACAAAATGCCCCTACATCGATTATGAAGAAATCGCTGACATAAAGGAGAGCTTTGAGATGGCAGAGGCAGAAACCCAGCTATGCCACTACCTTCAGAACATGAACAAGAAGAAGCACTGTTTCATATACCACGTGAGCTCTGGATCCGACTCTGTCGATGCTGGATCCGGAAACGATTCAGTTCTTGACGCAATCAAAGAAAACGCCGACTTACCTGGTTCCTCTCAAGAGTCAATAACATCGTAGGAACTTCGAGACTTCGAGAAGGAGATGGAGGCATACAAAGAAGAATACGCCTCCAAACCAGCGCAAGGTGAACCGGAGACCCCTCTAAGTCCGTACGATAGCATGGATGAAGACTGGACCTCGCATGATAACATGGACACCAGAGACTCATCCGAGGTCTACAAGCCAACTACTACGGAAAGTGTCAATGGAAGTTTATCTTCTGGTATCGGGCCAAAAGCCGTCTTTGCCACCGGTACGTATGTTAAGGCTACTGGGCGGTCAAATAATAAGAAGAAGAAGAACAAGAATCTGACACTGGCAAAGCCGGACATCGAGGAAACCAACGAATAAAAAATTGATGAAGAGATCGAGATGGAGAATCAGGATGGAGATCCAATTAACCCCACACCGATCGACTCTCCTGTGGATGGACACGTTGTCACCAAGGATGCACGTGAAATTTATTGATATGCTCTCACGATACCAATCCCAACGGCTTTGGATCTTACTCCGGATGCGCTAGAGAAAAGGGCTGAGGACCTGAAAAACACCGCTTGTTTTTACTCGACGAGGCTGTGCGCATCGTGGAGATCAAACAGTAGTTAGACAGCGATCCAGCCAAATATCAGTCAGAATTCAAGCGAATACCAAACAAGACAAGGGGAGGTCCGGTTCTTGCTAATAGGAACCCAGATATCCACATAGACTTATTCGACAGAAAATTAGGGGAGAAGATCCGAGTCTACAGCATGCCGCTAGAAAATTCCGCGGCTGCTCGAGCTATCCTCACCAATAATAATCCGTCTCTAGAGCAAGTCCGGCAATGTGTCGCGTTTCTAGACAAAGGATTGAAATAGCAGAATACAGCCGCGTCATTCAGTGGAAAGCTGGCCTTAAAGTTGGAATTTTTCCACACTGGAGCCGACCAAAGCGCTGATGAAATACCCCGCAGGGATACGGATCAACACTATCGTCTCCGAGGAGAAGAAGAAAATCCAAGGACCGGATCAAATGGTCATCATCACATGCCCGCACGTGACTAGGCAAGAGTTATTCTGGCTGTGTATGAAGATGCCATTAGGGAAATGGTGCCTCGTCAGGGCCATCGTCGATAGATTAACCGCCACAGAGAAGACCTGGAAGTGCGTCGCCAGCGAGAACAGGATCAGCTAAGAATGCCACCACCAAGCCATCCGGCTGGTAATGCCGGACGAAGAGATGATCTGGATCGTACTGAATCAAGTAGGGACGGAGCCCGAAGAAACCAACCTCAGAGTCAGGATAATGAGGCTCCACCACCACCGCATAACCTAGCCGAAAACAATCCACCAGGGCCACCATCACCTCCAGACAGCGACCATGAGGGATCTCATCGCAGCCATGGAAGCCGCAGGGGCGGAGGCAGCAATAGTGAGACTAGAAGCAGAAATCCGACTCCACCGCACAGAAGCCGTGAACCTCCAAGGCGCAGATCTCTCTCACCAAACAACACTCGTGTCACGACCCGGGATCAGGGCTAGACAAATATCATATCTTCGTCTGACATAAAAATTCTGGAACACATAGGGAATAATCGGTAACATTACAGAACATACAAACCATACATTAATAAGGTAAACTCTTAAGAGAGTTACAAACCAGTCATACAAGCCAGGGGTCAGAGACCCAACATTACATCAAACAACGGAAGCAAACAAGTTGTTCTAAACAACAAACTGAGCAAAAGGCCTAAGAGTCCTTAAACAGAAGTAGCGACCCTTCCATAGATCCTAGGCTGCTGCCCGGGAACCCCAACTACTCGTCGACATCAACGTAGAAACCACCTTCAGTTGGCACATCTTCATCTGTAGAAAACATCAATGAGGCAAGGCTGAGTACATGGTGTACTCCGCAAGACTTATGGCTAGTGGAGTTTTTTTGCATAAAGCCATCTTTTAATTTCAAAACAAGAAGGAGAAGAAGCTCGTCTAGTCAGATCATTTTAAAAAGAGATAAGAAGACTACAACTCTAGCTCTTAGAATCATCCTCGATATCCACCAAGAACCATCATCAGCTAAACCTCTCTACCGGACTACCCCCTCAAATAACCCGAGGAAGTATTTCGGATCTCACATTAGTTGGCCAAGTTTTATCATTCGGTTATAGTTTTCTATGATCATCACGTCCGTTCCCAAGTTGTCCATAACCGTGGACACGGCTTTTCAAAAAGATTATAACCCTGTAGGGGTGCACAGCTTTACCCACACGTACCAACCGATTCTTAATGCCAAATTATTAGCCCTCTTCCTTGGAAGGCTGACAGAGAGTGGTTGACCACGACATTTACCTTGCTTTCGCTGAGACCATGAGTCACGCACTAAGGAGATGCCACCGTAACGGGTCGAGTCCCGAAGTCGGTCCCTAGAGATGTGTGCAGGGTTCAAGATTACGGATGTCGTGCATCTCTTGTTCCCGGCCACGCTTACCTACCTGTTATGAATGCTCCTCCTCCACCTCCATTCAAGAACAACCAAGATGCGTATGTCGAATGGAAATCCTGAACTATGTGACTCATGGAATCTACTAGCCAAGTTCGTGAGTCGAGGGGGTTTCTAGGCCCCCGTGTGGTTCTACGCTCATCTTGGTTCAAGAGGCAAGAACTTTGGGTCCTAAGGGTGGCAAGTATGGGACTGCAAAAACCACAACCCACGTGGCCTCACATACAATCCTTAGCATGTTTATTATCCATCTCTGATCATATCACAACATCCTACCATACTAGGTTCATTCGCATCTCTAGTGCATCATCTGGATGATCGGTATTGTATCACTAAGCATGTCTAAGCTCGACTAAAATGTGGCACTAGCGATGCTCATAAGCCAAACCGTAGTTATGTTAGGAGCAATGGATCAGGTATTATTGTTCACAAAGGGGAACATGCATCAGATAGGATTGCTCTATCTACTGATAAAAGATCGTTGAATCGCATGCATATGACGAGAATGAAATACTTTGTAAACATAGGATTCATATATACGAGTGGGGCTTCGCTTGCCTTGTACGTTGTTGAACTGGTACTACTCTTCGGTGGTGTTGACTTCATCCTCGGGTTCGGTTCCTATTCGTGGAGAACCAATCACCAGAAAAGGAAAAGCAACATTCAACACATGGCATGTGCAATTCTCATACAATATGGATGATATGAAGGATTATATGCAATAGAGTAGCCCTAGATGCATCATCGATTTAAATGAATTCCGGAATGCCCTAAATAGGCAAACCATCGAACCCATGGTAGTTAGGGGATGTCGGTGTTCCTCTAAATATGTTAGGGTTCAAAGTTGTATAAATGTGGATGCTTACATATTTAAATGATATAGCTCATTTTTCTAAACATTTTGATAAATTATTTGTATTTTCTGATTTAAAATGAATTAGTTATGAATTTATCCATTTTTAATTCATTTTAAATATTTTTTTTTTGGAATATTTCAATTATTTTCCAACTTGGGCACACATCTCATATATTTAAAAATTTCAGAAAACACATATGAAAAAAATAAATATTTTATAGGTAGGGCCCACAGAGGTTAATATTAGGGTTGTCAAAAAAGTTCGGGCTTGATAAACTGTGCGAGTTCGGCGCGTTAACAGCTCGGCTCGAGCTTGATTCGTCTCTCTAACAAACCAAGCTCGAGCCTGTTTTCGAGCTCGCGAGCTTAGTCGAGCCAAACTCAAATAGTTCGATAAAGCTTGTAATTTTTGTACAGCCGTAAAATTGAGACTACTATTATTATTCCATCTGTTATAAGACCGCTAAAATAACTATGCTGGCATATTGGCACTGTATTACTATTATATGAAACTCTAAGTCATTTCTGCTATTCCGTTTTCAAGCTTTACTATTTTCTTAATATGTAGCTGCATGTTGATGTACTAAAATTTTCTTACCGAGCTTCAACGAACCGAGCTCAAGCCTACTCGAGCTTTGGTCGAACCGAACTCGAGCTTAAATGTAGGCTCGAAGGTCCATCTAGGCTTGCTCGAGCTCGGCTCGAGCTTCTACTGAGCTCGAGCCGAGCCTAACAATGTTCGCTCGAGTTTGGCTCGTTGACAGCCCTAGTTAATATTATTTCTAGAAAATAATTACTGAAAGCATTTTAAATAAAAGAAAAAGGATATTACTTCAGCATGCTAACGCCAGCATGACGTCAGCAATGGCAGAGCTCTCACATCGAGAGCGGGGCTAGCGCTAGGGAGCTCGCCGGGCTGCATGGCTGGGGGCGTTGGAAAGAGGGGATCACGGCGAGCAACTTAGGGGTGGCGTCGTCCGGTTTTGGTCATTGTAGCGTTAGCATCAATGACGAACAACGACTTCGGGTGGTGGTGCTCATCGGGGAAGAGCTAGAGAGCGAGAGGGAGAGTGCAGAGGGGTTCCTTAGAACCATGAGCTCACCAGGAGCACGATAAATAGGTCGGGGAGGCGAGGCGACCATGGACTACGCCAAAATCGGTGATGAACGCGGCTGCCGAAGCTCGGGTAGGCGAGGTCGTCGGTAGTGATAGAGGGTGTATCGGCCTGATTCCTTCGACAGGGAGACACAACCCAGCATGGTGGACCTCCTAGGCACCATGGCTTGGCTCGGGGTGGCTCGGAACGACGGTGACGAAAATCTCTAGCCCGGGTAGGGTTCGGTCATGCAGAGGAACCATGAAGAGGGAGAGGAAGAAGAGAAGTGGGGCACGGCTAGGGTTCATCCACGGCATCTAGGCGGTCTTGTAGGAGCTCGGGGGCGGTGGCGTGCATCGCAACAGCGAGCGTTGATCAACGACGGCGCGCTGGACACACAGCTGCTCGCCGTCGTCTGTGAAGACGACGAATAGAGCGTCAAAGAGGTATGAGCCAGTCGTGGGTTGCGCTTGGGCCCCGGGTGGGCCGGCTCTGGCTACGGCTGCGCGCGCGAGCGACGGGGAGACATAGGAGAGAAGCTAGGTGGCGGCCCAGTAAGGTTAGGGTAGGTTTTTATTTTCTAAAAACCTTTTCTTTTTCTGTTTTTATCTTTTTCTGTTTGAAATTTTCATTTGTAATATGTTTTGAATATTTTCAAAATTACCAGAGACTTTTATAAAACTATAAAGTTATTGTGGGACCCTTTTATTCAATTTGGGCTCCAGTCATTTGGTATTTTTCAAAACACAAAAACCATTTGAATGTTTTGAGAGGGAGAAATTTAGGGTTTTATTTGTATTTATTTGATTGAATCAAGGTGCAAGTGTAATGCATGCATGCAATGCTCAAACATTTCTTTATTAATATTACACAGAAGGTGATATGTTACAACTCTACCCCACTTACAAGAATCTCGACCCAAGATTCCTAGGTTTTAGAAAAGAAAGCAGGGTACTCAGATCGAAGACGATCTTCGTGTTCCCAGGTTGCTTCTGACTCAGAGTGATGAGACCATTGAACTTTCAGAAACTTGATGGTTTGATGATGAGTCTTGTGCTCGATTTCATCCAGAATATGAACAGGGTATTCTCGGTAGGTTAGATCATCTTGGAGATCCAAAGTTTCATGGTCGACACCACGAATGGGATCTTTGAAGCAACGCTTGAGTTGAGACACACGAAAGACATCATGAACCTCTGGAAAAGTTGAAGGTAGATCCAATTGGTAGGCAAGCTCACCCCGCTTGGAGAGAATGCGAAAGGGACCAACATAGCGAGGAGCCAATTTGCCTTTGATACCGAAACGATGGACACCCTTCAGAGGAGTGACCCAGAGGTAAACTTGATCACCAACTTCATAATGAACATCAAGATGATGACGATCATAGTTGGTCTTCTGATGAGATTGAGCGGCCCTCAGACGCTCTCAAATTATGCAAACTTGATCTTATGCTTCTTGGATCATGTCCAAACCAAAGAATTGTCTTTTGCCGGTTTCTGTCCAGTTCAATGGTGTTCGACATGTTCTGTCGTACATGAATTGAAATGGTGCCATACCCAGACTAGATTGAAAACTGTTATTGTAAGATAACTCCACAAAAGGAAGACATTTCTCCCAGTTCTTTCCAAAGGATATGAAACACGCTTTGATCATGTCTTCAAGAATTGATTCACCCTTTCGGTTTGACCACCGGATTTAGGATGATAAGTTGTGCTGAAGGAGACATGAGTTCCCATTGCTTCTTGCAAACTTTGCTAGAATTTGGAAGTGAACAAACTTCCACGATCAGAGATGATCTTCTTGGGAACACCATGAAGAACCGAGAGATGTATAAGTCAGCCATTTGACTAGCACAGATATTTTCTCGAACCAAAGAAAATGAGCAACTTTGGATAACCGATTAATTATTACCCATATGGCATCATTTCCTGCTTGTGTTCTTGGGAGCCCAGTGATAAAATCCATAACAATTTCATCCCATTTCCACTCAGGAATTTTCAATAGCTGCAGAAATCCAGTAGGTCTTTGGTGTTCAGCCTTCATGCGACGACAAACGTCGCACTCTTCAACAAAGAGAGCGATTTCTAGTTTCATTCCACTCTACCAGAATCTTTGTCGGAGATCTCAGTACATCTTGGTACCACCAGGATGAATGGATAGAGGGGATTCATGAGCTTCTAGTAGAATTAGATCTTTGATTTTTCGACTGTTTGGGACCACTAGCCGGTTACCGAAATAGAGGGTACATTGATCATTGATGGAGAAACATTTAGCTTCACGACTTGCAACTCGTTTCTTGATCTCGGTGACCTCACCGTCTTATTTTTGAGCTTCCTTGATTTGGTCCTCGAGAGAAGATTATATTTAGATGTTAGCAAGGAATCCACAAGGAACCACTTCAAGGTTAAGACGCTTGATTTCCTCATAGAGAGCAGGTTGGGCTTGTGAAATCATCAGATTATTGCAATAAGACTTCTGACTTAGCGCATCATCAACAACATTGGATTTGTCGGGTTGATAGTTGAGACCCAAATCATAATCTTTGATGAGTTCCAACCATCGTCATTGCCTGAGATTTAGATCTGGCTAGGTAAAGAGATACTTCAGGCTTTGATGATCCAAATACAGTTCGCAACGGTTACCAATGAGGTAATTTTGCCATTGCTTGAGAGCATGAACAACAGCAGCGAGTTCGATATCATGGGTTGGATAATTGTTCTCATGTGGCTTCAACTACCGAGAAGCATAGACCACTACATGACCATCTTGCATCAACACACAACCGAGACCTTGAAGAGAAGCATCACAATAGATGACGAAATCCTTGCTTGTATCCTGAAGGACAAGCATAGGAGCGGTGGTTAGCTTAGTTTTCAATGTTTGGAAGCTTTATTCTGCCTTTTCCGACCATTGAAACTTCTTATCTTTCTTAAGCAGATCAGTCATAGGCTTGGCTATCTTGGAGAAGTTCTCAATGAATCAGCGGTAATATCCAGCCATTCCAAGAAAACTTCAGAGTTCCTTGACTGAAGTAGGTGACTTCCATTCCAGAATGGTCTGAACCTTATCCGGTATGACAGCAACACCACTTGTAGACACAACATGACCAAGGAAGATGGGATCTTGTAACCAGAACTCACATTTGGAGAACTTGGCGTAGAGACGATGCTCTCGAAGTTTAGTCAACACCAAACATAGATGTTCGGCATGCTCTTCTTCAGTCTTGGAGTAGATTAGGATGTCATCAATGTATACCACGACAAACTTGTCGAGATACTCCATGAAGACAGAATTCATGAGCCTCATAAATGTGGCAGGGGCATTGGTTAACCCGAAGGACATCACTGTACACTCGTAAAGTCCAAAACGAGTTGTGAATGATGTCTTTGCGATATCCTCCTTTCTGATCTTGATTTGATGATACCCTGATCTTTAGTCCATTTTGGAGAAGACAGTGGCACCACTTAATTGATCAAAGAGGTCATTTATCTGGGAAGTGGGTACTTATTCTTGATTGTCACCGCATTGAGTGGACGGTAATCAACAACCAATCTTGGAATATTTGTATCCCGCTTCTTGACAAAGATGGTAGGAAACCCCAAGAGGATCTGCTAGGTTGGATGTAGCCTAAGACTTCTAGCTCTTCCAGTTGCTTCTTCAACTCCACCAACTCATGAGGAGGCATGTGGTAGGGTCTTTTGGAGATAGGAGCAGTTCCAGGAACTAGCTCTGTGACAAACTCCACACTTCGATCAGGTGGCATGCCAGGCAACTCTTCAGGAAATACATACGGAAAATCATAGACTACATGGACATCTTGGACCTCGAGAGTAGGTAGGACATCCATGGCGTACAACTCGGAGAAAGTGTAAAAACTGTAGATGGAGACTCTGAACCATTAGTCTAGTACTTAACAGTTATGCCAGCAGGAGATGTCACAGTAACTGTTCTAAGTGCATAGTCAATGACGGCTTGATACTTGGTTAACCAGTCCATGCCCATAATGAAATCAATGTCAGTTGACTTGAGTGCAATGAGGGAAGTGGGGAACTTCTGATATGCTATATCTATCTCAACCCCATGAGTAACCGAGATGGTCTGCCAACGAGACCCAGGAGTTCTAATCTCTAGAGGAGAGGCCATAGCTTCAAAGGTGATATCATGCATTTGCGCAAAATCTTGTGATATGAATGTATGCAATGCTCCAGAATCAAACAAGACTGTTGCTAGAATTGAATTGACACGGATGTACCCAGAATGACGCGTGGATCTTCCTGAGCTTCTTCAATAGTGACATGGGTTAGACGACCATGACCAGCACCTTGAGCTTTATCATTCTTCTTTGCTAGTTGATCATTGCGACCGACAACCCTTTGGGAACACCCTTGAGTAGTGACCAGCCTGACCATAGGAGTAGCAGGTAAATCCAGTGTAATAACCAGCAGGAGGACGCTAATTTGCTCCACCAGTATTTGACTGTGGCTGACGAGAAGCATTGCCAAAATACTTGGGTGCATAGGGAGCTCGAGGCACATCATTGTATGGAACAAAGAAACGGCGCTTCTTGTTACAAGAGGGAGAAGCACGAGAATTTCCTTCTTCACGCTTCTGAGAGACCTCCATATCCTTCCTTCCATGATCCAAAGTAATAGCCTGATTGTGCAGTTCCTGGAAAGACTGGAACTTGAAGGGCGGCATCTCATAGAGAAGTGCAGGGTTAAGTCCCTTACGGAATAGCTCTTGCTTATCTTCATCATTGGTCACATCCATGTTTGCATAACGAGCCAGGCGAGTAAACTCACACCCATATGTTTCAATATCCCTGCGCCCCTGAGTCAGATCCAGAAACTCCCTCCTTTTGAGATCCATGATGGGCTTAGGGATATAAGAGGCACGGAATGCTGCAACAAACTCTTCCCAAGTAACAACATGTCCCTGAGCTTGCAGATTCAGAAAACCTTCCCACCAAACACCAGCCTCACCTTCCAGTTGATAGGTGGCAAAGTTGACGCGGTCATCTGGACGGACATGAAGAGCACTAAAATTGCGCTCTATGGTGCGAAGCCAATCATCAGCATCAAGGGGATCCTTGGGGTGGGTGAAGATTGGAGGAAAAGAGCAGATGAAATCTCCAAGTGTGACACAGTCGTCAGGACGACATTCAGTGTTCTTCGCCACACGCTCAAGAAGGCGTTCATTCCTCGGACGGTTGGTCTCAATGTTGTTGAGAACCTCGGCCATTGTGGGAGGTGGCGGAAGTTCCTGTTGAGCATTGTTGTTCCCTCGATGGCCAAAAGAACCACGAGTACCAGACGACATCCTGAGGAGAAAACAGAAACCATGAGAATGGAATCACCAAAAAGGGTACATCAAAGGATGACATAAACCATGTAGAAAGATCATGGTAGAGGTGAACATGTGGATGAAAATTTTATCAATGCATTAAGTATGGCAGTAGATCAAGCATACAAAATGTATACGCTACCAACTTAGATACAAACCATAACAATGGAATGCAGGCATGATATAATACCAACAAGTCACGAAAGAATAGAGAGTAGGATTATAAGCATCCTTAGCAAAGTTGAAAAAAAATGCTTATGATGCACAGATGTATCTTGGAAACTCTGATCCTTGCATCCAAGTACGGAGTACTAGGAAAAACAACCCAAACCCAAATATCCTAAAATTTTGAAATGATAGACTAGAAGTGAAAAATTTGCAAAGCAAACGAGGTAAGATAACTCAACAATAGAACAACCTTGGACAAGGAGTAAAAAGAGTCCTATTCGGAGTTTTGCAAATAGTTTTTAATTTTCAAATAGTTTTCTCAAACTCTAGACTCAACATTGACCAGCTAGAAGGGTTTCCTACAGGCAGTACGACTCTGATACCAAAATCTGTCATGACCCGGGATCAGGTCTAGACAAATATCAGATCTTTGTCTGACATAAGCCTAACCTAAATTCCGGAACACGCAGGGAATGATCGGTAACATTACTAAACATACAAACCATACATTAATAAGGAAAACTCGTAAGAGAGTTACAAACCAGTCATACAAGCCAGGGGTCAGAGACCCAACATTACAACAAACAACGGAAGCAAACAAGTTGTTCTAAGCAACAAACTAAGAAAATGGCCTAAGAGGCCTTAAATATAAGTAGATACCCTTCCATAGATCCTAGGCTACTGCCCGGGAACCCCAACTACTCGTCGACATCAATGTAGAAACCACCTTCAGTTGGCACAACTTCATCTGTAGAAAAACATCAACGAGGAAAGGCTGAGTATAGGGTGTACTCTGCAAGACTTATGGCTAGTGGAGTTGTTTTGCATAAAGCCATCTTTTGTTTTCAAAAAAAGGAGAAGAAGCTCGTCTAGTCAGATCATTTTCAAAAAAGATAAGAAGACTACAACTCTAGCTCTTAGAATCATCCTCGATATCCACCAAAAACCATCATCAGCTAAACCTCTCTTCCGGACTGCCCCCTCAAACAACCCGAGGAAGTATTTCGGATCTCACATTAGTTGGCCAAGTTTTATCATTCGTTTATAGTTCTCTATGATCATCACGTCCATTCCCAAGGTGTCCATAACCATGGACACAGCTTTTTGAAAAGATTATAACCCTGCAGGGGTGCACAACTTTACCCACATGTACCAACTGATTCTTAATGCCAAATTATTAGCCCTCTTCCTTGGAAGGCCGGCAGAGAGTGGTTGACCATGACCTTTACCTTGCTTTCGCCGAGACAATGAGTCACGCACTAAGGAGATGCCGCCGTAACGGGTCGAGTCCCAAAGTCGGACCCTATAGATGTGTGTGAGGTTCAAGATTACGAATGTCGTGCATCTCTTGTTCCTGGCCACGCTTACCTACCTGTTATGAATGCACCTCCATTCAAGAACAACCAAGATGCGTATGTCGAATGGAAATCCCGAACTATGTGACTCATGGAATCTATTAGGCAAGTTAGTAAGTCTAGGGGGTTTCCAGGCCCCTGTGTGGTTGAACGCTCGTCTTGGTTCAAGAGGCAAGAACTTTGGGTACTAAGGGTGGCAAGTATGGGACTACAAAACCCACAACCCACATGGCCTCCCATACAAGCCTTAGCATGTTTATTATCCATCTCTGATAATATCACAACATCCTACCATACGAGGTTCATTCGCATCTCTAGTGCATCATCTAGATGATCGGTATTGTATCACTAAGCATGGCTAAGCTCGACTAAAATGTGGCGCTACAGATGCTCATAAGCCAAACCCTAGTTATGCTAGGATCAGTAGATCAGGTATTATCATTCACAAAGGGGAACATGCATCAGATAGGATTACCCTATCTACTGATAAAAGACTATTGAATCGCATGCATATGACGAGAATGAAATACTTTGTAAACATATGATTCATATGTATGAGTGGGGCTTCACTTGCCTTGTCCGTTGTTGAACTGGTACTGCTCTTCAGTGGTGTTGACTTCAGCCTCGGGTTCGGTTCCTATTCACGGAGAACCAATCACTGGAAAAGGAAAAGCAACATTCAACACATGGCATGTGCAATGCTCATACACTATGGATGATATGAAGTATTATATGCAATAGAGTAGCCCTAGATGCATTATCGATTTAAATGAATTCCGGAATGCCCTAAATAGGAAAACCATCGAACCCATGGTACGTAGGGGGTGTCGGTGTTGTTCTAAATAAGTTAGGGCTCAAAGTTGTATAAATGTGGATGCTTATAATTTTAAATGGTAGAGCTCATTTTACTGAACATTTTGATATATCATTTGTATTTTTCTTATTTAAAATGAATTAGTTATGAATTTATCCATTTTTAATTCATTTTAATTTTTTTTTGGAATATTTAAATTATTTTCCAACTTGCGCCCACATGTCATATATTTAAAAATTTCAGAAAACATTTATGAAAAAGATTAAATATCTTATAGGTAGGGCCCACAAGGGTTAATATTATTTTCTAGAAAATAATTACTGAAAATATTTTAAATAAAAGAAAAAGGATATTACTGCATCATGTTGACACCAGCATGACGTCAGGAATGGCAGAGCTCTCATATTGAGAGCGGGGCTGGCGCTAGGGAGCTCGCGGGGCTGCTTGTCTGGGGGCATTGGAAAGACGGGATCACGGCGAGCAGCTTAGGGGTGGCGCCGACCGGTTTTGGTCACTGGAGCATCGGCATCGACGACGAACATCGGCAGCGGGTGGTGGAGCTCGTCTGGGAAGAGCTAGAGAGCGAGAGGGAGAGTGCAGAGGGGTTCCTTAGAACCGTGAGCTCACCAGGAGCGCGATAAATAGGTCGGGGAGGTGAGGTGACCACGGACTACGCCGGAATTGGTGATGAACGTGGTGGCCGAAGATCGGGTAGGCGAGGTCGTCCGCGGCGATAGAGGGTGTCTCTGCCTGATTACTTAGACGTGGAGACATAGCCCAGCATGGCGGACCTCCTAGGCACCACGGCTTGGCTCGGGGTGGCTCGGAACAACGGCAACAAAAAGCTCTGGTCGGGCTAGGGTTCGGTCATGGAGAGGAACCAGGAAGAGGGAGAGGAAGAAGAGAAGTGGGGCATGGCTAGGGTTCATCCCCAGTGGCTAGGGGATCTTGTAGGCGCTCGGGGGCGGCGGCGTCCATCGCAGTGACGAGCGACGATCGATGGTGGCGCACTGGACACGCAGCTGCTCGTCGTCGTCTGTGAAGACGACGAACAGAGCGTCGAAGAGGTACGGGCCGGTCATGGGCTGCGCTTGGGCCCCCAGGTGGGCCGGCTCTGGCTGCGGCTGTGCGCGTGAGCGACGGGGAGAGAGAGGATAGAAGTTGGGTTGCGGCCTAGTAAGGTTAGGGTAGTTTTTATTTTCTAAAAACCTTTTCTTTTTCTGTTTGTATTTTTCATTTGTAATCTATTTTGAATATTTTCAAAACTACCAGATACTTTTATAAATCTATAAAGATATTGTGGGACCCTTTTATTCAATTTGGGATCCACTCGTTTTGTAGTTTTCAAAATACAAAAACCATTTGAATAGTTTTGAGAGGAAGAAATTGAAGGTTTTATTTGTTTTTATTTGATTGAATCAAGGTGCAAGTGTAATGCATGCATGCAATGCTCAAACATGTCTTTATTAATATTACACAAAAGGTGGTATGTTACAACTCGCCACCACATTGAGTCAAACATAGAAGCACGGCGGTACAAGGAAGAAGACGTGTACGTGGGACCCAAGTGCTTTGGCCCACGCATTCGCCAAACCAAATTTCCGGTTGACTTTGGTATTGCCAAACACATCCAATCCTAAGACAGCGCAGCTCGGCCAGATACTTGGCTTCAAGATTTTTTTCTAGGCTTGCTGCATCGCCAAAGGAGGAAACATCTTGGTCACAATCTGTTATCTCCCGCTTATGCTAAGGAAAATGGATCAAGGAACTGCCAGAGAATTCAATTCATAACTGGTATGAAATGCAAAGTGCGTTCTTTTCAAACTTCGAGGGAACATACAAGAGTACCTACACAGTCGAAGACTTGCAGCGTTGCACTCAAGGACCCAGAGAAACCTGCCGGGAATACCTCGGACGCTGGATCGACACGAAAAACTCCTGCGAAGGAGTAAACGAGCAAACTGCGATTGAAGCTTTCATTGCAGGACTCCTAGTCGAAGTTTTACATCACAGGCTAAAGCGTGACCACGTCATGGATTTTGGATAGATGATAGAAACGGCGAGCAAATATGCCGACGCTAATGACGATTTAGAAGGACTGTTGAATATTCTGGCCAACCCAAATGCGGCCAAGCAACAGAAGCAAACTCAGAAGTGCAAGAACACCTCGGAAGATAAACCAGTTGCGGACAACATAGCAGTTAATGCAACATTCGGATCCGGAGGACGAGGACGGCGCGGAGGCAGCCGGGGACGAGGCTGTGGAACTTACCGAATCTAGGGCAAAGGATACCAACAACCCAGAAGAACCTATACCTGGGCCAACATTGACAACAATCCCTGTGTCCGCCACCTGGATAGTAACGGAGGATCTACCCACACAAATCTCGAGTGTCATTTCAATGACGACATAAAAATACGAATCCACTGGTATAGGGCCAAGCGACGAAATGGAAAGAAAAATTCCGAGAAAGGCAAGGAGCCCAAGGAAGATACCGACATGGAGGAAGCGGACGCCGCATAGCCCAAGTTGAACGGAAAGAAGGATTATCCCACCAAGCAAGACACATACGTCTGCTTCCTTGGGACTCAGCCGGCTAAGGTCAAGAAGGTGGTTCTCCGTGAGCTCAATGCCATGGTTCTGGTTGTCCCCCAATTCCTGGATTGGTCGGATGTAACCATCACCTTTGACTGCTCAGATCACCCAAGGAAAACACATCATCGAGGAAAGTACCCTCTAGTCGTCAATCCTCTTATTGATGGCTCTGAGTTCTCTAAAACTCTCATGGACGGTGGTAGCAGCATTAACATCCTTTACATTAAAATGCTCCACCGCATGAAGATCCACAAGTGCTAGATGAGTTACAGCAGTGTAACTTTTCTTGGCATTGTACCAGGGAGACATGCGGATTCTCTGGGTGATATCACACTGGACGTGAAATTTGGAACCCGAGATAATTATCGGACCGAGCCACTCTCTTTCTAGGTGGTACCATTCAAAAGTGCTTACCACGCCATCTTTGGGTGTCCGGCTTACTGGGCGTTCATGGATCTCCCCTGTTACATTTACAACATGATAAAACTTCCAGGTCCAAAGGGTGTCATCACCATCCAGGGAAATCCGAATAAAGCACGAGAGTGCGACGAAGGATCTACTGCCTTTGCCGAAGCTGTGCTACACGCCCAGGAGTACCAGGAGATCAAGAAGACCATCGATCCGTTCAAGATGCCTGCTATGAAGAACGAGGTGCTGAAGCCAAGAATGCAATTCAAGGCATCGGAAGAGACGAAGAAACATAGCTAAAGGAAGATGAGCCCTCCAAGACAAAGAACATAGGGGTAGGATTAGACCGTGCATAGGAAAGCGTGCTCGTCGAGTTCCTCAAAGCTAATAGTGATATCTTTGCATGGCAGCCTTCTAACATGACTAGAGTACCTAGGGAACTTGATGAGCACTCTCTTAATGTGTACCCTGACACTAAACCCATCAAATAATCCCTACGACGGTTTGGTGATGAAAAGCGCAAAGCAATAGCTAAGGAATTAGCCTGACTAGAATTAGCCGGATTCATAATAGAGGTCATCCACAAAGATTGGGTGGCAAATCCTGTACTCGTCCCTAAAAAGGACACTAATGAATTAAGGATGTGAGTTGATTATACCGCTTTGAACAAAGCCTGTACAAAAGACCCGTTCCCTTTGCCAAGAATCGATCAAGTTATCGACTCAACAGCAACGACGGAATTACTCTGTTTTCTCAATGCATATTCCGGATATCACCATATATCAATGAAATATTCGGATCAAATCAAGACGTCTTTTGTCACTCCTTTCGGAACCTTCTGCTACAAAACTATGCCTTTTGGCTTAAAGAACGCAGGAGCAACATATCGACGTACTATGTGTAACACTCCATTTTTAGTAAAATATTATTTTGGGTTTGTTTGTGCATCATGAGCATCACATCTTAAAATGTGCTTTGAAGGAAATAAAGCAAAACCATAAAACCTAATTTTTCCCCTCTCTTTGTAACTATTTCAAAAGGTTTCAAATATTTTGAAAATGGTCAAAACTTGTGGAGCCCAAAATGTTACAAGGGCCTCACATTATTTCAAAGGTTTTACAAAAATCTATGGCATTTTTTAAATGCCCAAAATAGTTTTGTATATGAAATTACGAAGAGAAAACAAATTTCAGAAAAAGAAAAAGATTTGCTAAAAAAACAAGCAGCAGCCGCAGCCCCTCTCTCTTCTCTCTCTTTGTCACCCGCACGTGGCACCCAGCAGCCCAGCACTAGCTCATAGTCGTCCCAACTAGGCCCAGTACCCCTTCGGCGTGTCTCTCCTTTCTTCCTCCTCACTCACGGACAAGCAAGCAGTTGTATGCTCGCCCGCCAGTCGTCGATGGAACTGCGCCAAGATGTGCCCCGCCGCCCCTGGGGAGCTCAGGATAAGAACGCCCACGATGCCCTGCCTCTCCCTTATCTTCTCCCTTCCTCTCTGGAGCTCTCTCTCTCTTGTTCCCCATTCGAGCCAAAACCCTAGCCGGCGAGCCTCGCTGTTCTTGACCCCGCCATGCCAAGCCGTCCAGCCCCGGTGAACCGTTGTGCCATGTTGGCCATCATCCTAGAAGGACTCGATGCTGGGCATCAGGAATCGAGCCCGTGAACCCTATCTTCCTCTCCTCTGTCCGAGCTCTGCCGCCGCCATTGACGTTGCTGCCGACCCTCTCTGGCCTGTCCGACCCCTCCACTTCCTTCATGGTGAGCTCCTGTGCCTCCCTGTCCCTTCCTTGCTTCCTGGCATGGCCCAAAGCACCCTCGCGTCACCCTCCACTGCTCGTCGTCATCGGAAACCATCGAAGCCAAAGCTCTGGTGACCAATCCAGGGTGGCGCCGCCGTAGATAGATTGTCTCGCTGCCCCGAATCGAACACGCACGTGCACGCAACCTCGCTCGTTGTCTCTCGCCGCCCCTGTCGTCGGCCTGAGAGCCACCTCTGGCATGATGTCATGTCGACATCATGCCGACATTAGCAGTGCGCAGTCAGCCCGGTCAAACCGGCCTCTAGACCCACCTGCCTGCATGGCAGCTGAGATGGCCTAGGGCCCCTCCGTCAGTTGCTCTGGGTATCTTCTGCATCGGTGTAAAAAGGTTTAATACCGTGCTGAAGTCATAGTGACACAGTAAATCATTTTAAATGGTTTAAATAAATCCAAAAAATGAATAAAACTTTTAAATTCAATATCTAATTATTTATAAGTCAGAAAAATACAAATAATATATAGAAAAGTTAAGAAAAATGAGATCTATCTATTTAAGATATAATCATGCATTGATCAATAACTTTCAAGACAAGTTTAAATAGAAGAACATAGCAACCCCTCACAGGTGATTCCGGAGTTTCCTCGAGTTAGGGTTTTTACCCCTCGGAACACCGATTAAATGGTCGAGCATGCCTTAGGGTTACATTTCAATTCAATTTAACTTGTCATATCATCATCCTTGCCTGAGCATTGCATCGATGCTATGTGTTGATTGTTTCCCTCACTTTCCGATGTTTGATTCTTCCGGTAGAATACGATATCGAGATCGAGATCAAGATCGAAGACTGAGATCAAGACCATCGAAGATCGATGATCAATACTTGAGCAAATATAATCAAGTCAAGACCAAGGCTTCTGAAGATATACATATTGGTTATCAACTGGCAAAGGCAAGCATAGCCCCACCATTATACAATCCTATGATTTCAAAAGCATTTCAATTCCCGCCATGATGCATACGATTCTACTGTGGACTTTTATCGATAGATAGAGTACCCTATCTATTGCATTACTCCCTTTGAGCTTATATTACCTGATCCACTACTCCTAGCATAACTAGTTTTGGCATGTGTGCACTGCTAGAGATTATATCTGTGTCCTGCTAAGCCATGCATAGCTTTTGAGTCTGGTCCATATAGATGATGTATCAGATGCAGAGAATCTAGTATGACAGGAGAACATGATGAGATGATATCAGAGGTGATATGAGATTAAACATGCTAAGTCTTGTATGGGAGGCCACGATGGGATGTGGTTTTTCTAGTCCCATGCTCGCCACCACTAGGAACCGAGTTCTTGCCTTCGAAACTAAGACGAGCGTACAACCACACGGGGCCTAGACAAACCCACGAGCAACTAACTTGCCTAGTAGATTACATGAGTCACATAGTTCGGGCGTTCCATTCGACATACGCATTGAAAATGTTTTGAAAGATTTGGGCGGGTGAAGAGGCATCATAACAGGTAGGTAAGCATGGCCGGGGTAGCTTGGGGTGGATGGATCCCCTGGTAAACCAACCTCGCCTCACATCTCTAGGGACCGGCTTTAGGATTTGACCCGTTACGGCGGAACCATCCTTAGTGCGTGACTCATGGTCTCGGTGAAAGAAAGGTAAAGGTCATGTCTAACCACCCTCTGCCGGCCTTCCAAGGAAGAGGGCTAATCATGTGGCATTAAGAGAAGGTTAGTACGTGTGGGTAAAGTTGTACACCCCTACAAGGTTAAATCTTTTCGAAAAGCCGTGTTCACGGTTATGAACGCTTGGTGACCGAATTCTAAGATCATAGATAACTTTAACCTAATCGTAAAACTTGGCAGATCAACGTGTGATTAAGGATGCTTCCTCATGGGTACGAGGGGGTGATCCTAGTTAGGGTTCAAATGATAATGACTTGGTGGACATCAAAGATGATGATCAATACTTTGGAGATCTCACTCTCTTATCCCCTTTAAAAATACTCTGACTAGACAAGATTCTTCTCTCTCTTGTTTTATAAACAAAGATAAATTTATGCAAAACAACTCCACCAGCCATAAGTCTTGAAGAGTACACCATGTACTCACCCTTGCTTTATTGATACTTTTGGCAGAGTAAGTGTTCCCTGAAGATCAGTTTGGTACTACATCGACACCGACAAGTAGCTTGGGGTTCCCGGCCGGCAGCCTGGAATCTATGGGCTCGGACGTCATCATTATGCTTCAGGCCTCTTAGGCCATTTGTTAAGTTTGCTATACTTAATAGCATAATTTGCCTTCCATTGTTTGACGTTTGTGGTCAGTGATCTCTGCTTGTAATATTTTGGTTCTCTGCTCAGTTATGAGCTTGCTATAATAACTTTGTGTTGTAGGGTCACTGTTGTGTTACCGATTCTTCACTAGATATCCTCGAGCTCAAGGTTAAGCTTATGTTAGACGGAGGTTTGGGATTTCTTTAGCCATGGTCCCGGGGGTGTCACAGGTTTTGGTATCAGAGCAGTATCGACCGTAGGAAAACCTTGCTCTTGGTCAATGTTGACTCTAGTGCTTATGAAAACTATTTTAAAAGATGAAATGTATTTGCAAAAATTCCAGTATGCTTATTTTTCTCCTTATCTGGTATCGTTCTAACTCTGGGTCATCTTATCTTGTGTTGATTTTGGAAAAGTTTTTTATATCTCTTATAGTCTTTCAAATCTTAGGTGCCTTCTGGCATGTCGTTTGTAAGCCAGTTGACCTAGTGTTGAGTTATCTAGAGTTGTGTTTTGTGAATTCCTTGTTCCCTTTGCTCTTGTTAAGCTAAGATATTCCTCTCTATCATGATCTCTCTATCTTTTGGGCCGACAATATTATATTGTTGGTTCCATAGTGTTCTGCTCTAGGCTTTGAGGTCTCCTTTCGCCTCGTTTGCCTCCTTTTTACTTGTTTGGGTACTTCAAAAGTTGTTTCTTTTTTTGGAAGATACCTTGTGATTATTACCTTGTAGAGTATGCTAAGTCACTCAAGTAGTAGTTACTTCTTTTCTCGGGTTTTAACCCTTGGACTTGAACCGAAGATTCCCGATTGTGTTGGATTCTGGTGTTGCGAATCTTGTACATGAAGCTGAACTTTAACCCAAGATCCATTACTTTGACCCCTGTCGTTAATGTTCACACATTACCTCAGGGTGGATGGTACTACAATTCTAGCCTTCAATCTTGTGGTCTTTGTCGCGATTGAGTTGTGACAACTAAGGACTTCCCCTACCACTAGCTATGGCAGATGTTCTTTAATAGAACCAAATGGATCACGACAAGAGTACTCCTTGTGAGACTTGTATCTATGTCCGTGACTCTGCCACACCTTACCCCTTCTCTGCATTGGTTTTCAGAAGATTGATAATCTATGCATATACATCTCGGGATTCTAACCTGAGCGTGTTCTTTTTCCCTTGTTGTTTTCCGACCTTTGTCTACCAGTTGGTAGCCAAGTAGTAAATATGCATTGGTGTCTTCCTATGCAAGATACTCTTGTGGTCCGTCATGACAAACCATTTCGGAATGTCAGGAGAAACAAACTCCAGTACCTCGTCATATCTAGGACTAGGTCAAAGTGTTGTAATCTGCAGATTAAGAGGCATTGAGTGTCTTTAATCTATTCTACCTTAAAGTATCACACTCTTTTATACTAAGAGGTCGTGCCGAGTTCCAGGACCCCTTAATAAAGTAATGCTTCTACACATCTTTATCCACCCTTCCTATGAGATTCCATGCTCGTGAGTGATGCGTGTGCGTAATAATGTGGCCATCTAAGATTCTAGCAATTTTCATTGCTTGGAACCCAAAGGACATTTGTGTCATATTAGTGTGATGGTTAACCTATCACCAAGCAAAGGATAATTGTGCTACCAAGTCCATTATTCTGGTACACTCTCTTCGGTCAAAGAGTTAGGCTTGTGCCAAAGCTCTAAGACTATGTCTTCTTGCCTTACAAAGCAACTTCCCTCTCGAACTAAGTGACATATATGTGGTTCGTAATATTCTAGATGTATACTAGAAGAATCGCCATGTTGCCACATGACCGTGTTATCAAGTTCTTGAGCAAGCAAGTTCTCTGAACTACCCTTTTCTCCAAGGATCCGTACTGATACCCTTGAACTAGTTGGTTGAGCTTAAACAACAACTTGGAGAGTTGTAAGACAAAAGTTCTATCCGACTCAGTTCCTTCATAAAGGGATGTCTGATAATATTTCCTTTATGGATATGTTATCTTTCCCCATCTTTGATTTGATTGGGTTATCATCAAATCAAACTCAGTTCCAAGGACTATCTTGATAATGTTTCTTCTTGTGATGTTTCACTTGAGTACAACTTCATGTTCTTAGGTTTGACCAATATTCTCGCATTGTTCATATGACATATGAGTACATCTTCTCAGAGTGTTTTGGTAAGCTTGTTGTTGAGCCCATCCATAACATCCTCCATGTTAGATTAGAATCATATGGAACAATTGGCATTACTGTTGGAAAGTTTTGAGAATCATCCTCGAGTCATCTCAAAGTATGTGTTCTAGATGATAGAAGTGACCTTATCTGGTTCATGTGCAAATGTTGAAAGATGTCGCCGTGGATTCGAGAAGAGTTATCTCTCTTTCCTTAAGGATACATGTGTGTTTTATTGCTAGTACTTTATATGTGTGCAGTTGTATTTTGACAAGTTGCTAAATACATGGGTCTACCAATCTAGCTTAGTCTCTTGGAGCTTTACACTGTAGTCCATATCTTGAGAATCTAGTAACTTTACCTTGTGGTAAATGTTGCACCCTTTCTATTTGGACACGCTGAGTCTGAAGTTTCATCTCACCTAACCAAAGTTGAATCTCAAGCAGCAATGATGGTTGGTGTTCCTCAAGGTTTAACATAGGTCTCTCTGTAAATCCTGCAAGATTGATGTAATGGTTGACATACTTAGCCAGAAAGACCTTTGCTATATTCCCTTGAGACTTCTTCTATAACCTAATATAGGAGTTGTTTTTATGGTTTCCTTTGTATCCAATGTCTGACCTTTACTTGATGTCTGATTTCTCGAACATCAACGAGAACATTTAAAGTAGTGCTTCTACATGTCTCTCGATCAATCCTCCAGACCCTTTTATGTTGGCAAGAACTTTGTTGTGCCAACTAATTAAAGTCTGAGGATGAAGTTTGTTTCTTCTTGTGTCATCAAGAATCTTCTTACTTATTCATCTAGTGGTGTAAAGGGATACCATAATCTTTGGCAAAGATTTTGGTATACCTAGATTAATAAAGAGTTTCCTTCGTTCTCTCGGCCATGTCTTAAGAGTGACTATGATTTTGGTAATCAGAAGTTCCTCTTGATACATGTTCCTTGTGACTCTTATGAGTCCTCTCCACCAAAACAACCTTTTTTCTTGGCCTTCTGTTAAATGAAAGAGTGACCATTATGTGTCAAAAGTAGTTCAACAGCTTTGTTTTGTTGATCCATATCTCTGCAACATGAAACCTCCACTTAAGCCGTTTAGTAGAGGTTCTCTATTGAAGACCGTGGTTATGTTCTTTCGTTTGGAAGCCTTCTTTCTCAGAAGCTTCAAAACTCTTCTGAAGCTCCATGGTCTCAATCCTTACGAAGACCATCTATCTAACATTTGAAACCATCTCCTATTGTTTTCTTCGTTACCTTGACGTGTTTCATGTCGTCATATCAGAGTTCTTTCTGAACACTCCATCCATGAGTTGACCATGAGATACTATGTGTGTTGTTTACTGTGTTTCCCTCTTATCCTTAGAGTGACCCTGTTTCTTTCTCTCTTTGTCTCTTTCCTACCGTTGGAATCTTGGGTCGAGATTATCGTAAGGGGGATAGAGCTATAACACCCCATTTTTAGTTAAATAGTATTTAGGGTTTGTTTGTGCATCATAAGCATCACATCTTAAAATGTGCTTTGAAGGAAATAAAGCAAAACCCTAAACACTATTTTTTCCCCTCTCTTTCTAACTATTTCAAACGGTTTCAAATATTTTGAAAATGGTCAAAAACTTGTGAAGCCCAAAATTTTACAAGGGCCTCACATTATTTCAAAGGTTTTACAAAAATCTATGGCATTTTTGAAATGCCCAAAACAGTTTTGTATATGAAATTACAAAGAGAAAACAAATTGTAGAAAAAGAAAAAAGATTTGCTAAAAAAATAGGCAGCAGCCGCAGCCCAGCAGCCCCTCTCTCTTCTCTCTCTTTCTGTCGCCCGCACGTGACACCCAGCAGCCCAGCACCAGCCCGTAGCCGGCCCAACTAGGCCCAGTACCCCTTCGGCGTGTCTCTCCTTTCTTCCTCCTCGCTCACTACCGCCCAACTAGCTGCGTGCCCGCCCGCCGGCCGTTGATGGAATTGCGCCAAGATGTGCCCTGACGCCCCTAGGGAGCTGAGGATAAGAACGCCCATGATACCCTGCCTCTCCCTTATATTCTACCTTCCTCTCTAGAGCACTCTCTTGTTCCCCATTCGATCTGAAACCCTAGCCGGCGAGCCTCGTCTTTCTTGACCCCGCCATGCCAAGCCATTAATCCCTAGTGAACCGTTGTGCCGTGTTGGCCATCATCCTGGAAGGAATCAATGCTAGGCGTCAGGAATCGAGCCTGTGAACCCTGTCTTCCTCGCCTCTGTCCGAGCTCCTCCGCCGCCATTGACGTCGCTGCCGACCCTCTCCGGCCTCTCCGACCCCTCCACTGCCTTCACGGTGATCTCCTGCGTCTCCCTGTCCTTGCCTTGCTTCCTGGCATGACCCGAAGCACCCTCACATTGTGCTCCGCCGCTCGTCGGTGTCGGGCACTGTCAAAGCTGAAGCTCTGGTGACCAATCCAGGGTGGCGCCGCCATAGATAGGTTTGTCTCGCTACCCCGAGTCGAACACGCCCATGCACGCAGCCTCGCTCGCTGTCTCTCGCCGCCCCTGTCGCTAACCTGAGAGCCACCTCCGTCATGACGTCATGCTGACATTAGCAGCGCAGTCGGCCCGGTCAAACCGGCCTCTAGACCTACCTGCCTGCGTGGCAGCTGAGGTGGCCTAGGGCCCCTCCGTCAGTTGCTATAGGTATCTTTTGCATCGGTGTTAAAAGGTTTAATATCGTGCTAAAGTCATAGGGAAGTAGTAAATCATTTTAAATGGTTTAAATAAATCCAGAAAATGAATAAAACTTGTAAATTCAATATCTAATTATTTATAAGTCAGAAAAATACAAATATAAATCAAAAAGTTCAAAAAAGTGAGATCTATCTATTTAATCTATAATCATGCATTGATCAATAACTTTCAAGACAATTTTAAATAGAAGAACATAGTAACCCCTCATAGGTGATTTCGGAGTTTCCCCGAGTTAGGGTTTTCATCCCTCGGAACCCCGATTAAATGGCCAAGCATGCCTTAGGGTTACATTTCAATGCAATTTAACTTGTCATATCATCATCCTTGCCTGAGCATTGCATCGATGCCATGTGTTGATTGTTTCCCTCTCTTTCCGGTGTTTGGTTCTTCCCAGTAGAATACGATATCGAGATCGAGATCAAAGACTGAGATCAATACCATTAAAGATCAACGATCAATACTTGACCAAATATAATCAAGTCAAGACCAAGGCTTCCGAAGATCTACATATTGGTTATCAACTGGAAAAGGCAAGCATAGACCCACCATTATACAATCCTATGATTTCGAAAGCATTTCAATTCCTACCATGATGCATACAATTCTAATGTGGTCTTTTATCGATAGATAGAGTACCCTATATATTGCATTACTCCCTTTGAGCTTATATTACCTAATCCACTAATTCTAGCATAACTAGGTTTGGTCTGTGTGCACTGCTAGAGCTTATATCTGTGTCCTGCTTAGCCATGCATAGCTTTTTATTTTGGTCATCCCAAATGATGTATCATATGCAGAGAATGTAGTATGACAGGAGATCGTGATGAGATAATATCAGAGGTGATATGAGATTAAACATGCTAAGGCTTGTATGGGAGGCCACGATGGGATGTGGTTTTTCTTGTCCCATGCTCGCCACCACTAGGAACCGAGTTCTTGCCTTTGGAACCGAGACGAGCATACAACCACACGGGTCCTGGACAACCTCATGAGAAACTAACTTGCCTAGTAGATTCCAAGAGTCACATAGTTCGAGCGTTCCATTCGACATACACATTGAAACATTTTAAAAGATTTGGCGGGTGAAGGTGCATCATAACAGGTTGGTAAGCGTGGCCGGGGTTGCTTGGGGTGGATGGAGCCCCTGGTAAACCAACCTCGCCTCACATCTCTGGGGACCGGCTTTGGGATTTGACCCGTTACGGCGAAACCATCCTTAGGGAATGACTCATGGTCTTGGCAAAAGCAAGGTAAAGGTCATGTCTAACCACCCTCTGCTGGCCTTCCAAGGAAGAGGGCTAATCATGTGGCATTAAGAGAAGGTTAGTACGTGTTGGTAAAGTTGTACACCCCTTCAAGGTTAAATCTTTTCGAAAGCCGTGTTCATGGTTATGAATGCTTGGTGACCGAATTCTAAGATCATAGATAACTTTAACCTAATCGTACAAATTGGCAAATCAACGTGTGTTTAAGGATGCTTCCTCATGGGTACGAGGGGGTGATCCTAGTTAGGGTTCAGATGATGATGACTTGGTGGATATCAAAGATGATGATCAATACTTTGGAGATCTCGCTCTCTTATCCCCTTTAAAAATACTCTGACTAGACGAGATTCTTCTATCTCTTGTTTAATAAACAAAGATGGATTTATGCAAAACAACTCCACCAGCCATAAGTCTTGCGGAGTACACCCTGTACTCACCCTTGATTTGTTGATACTTTTGGCAGAGTAAGTGTTCCCTGAAGATCAGTTTGGTACTACATCAACACCAACGAGTAGCTTGGGGTTCCCGGTCGGCAGCCTGGAATCTATGGGCTCGGACGTCATCATTATGCTTCAGGCCTCTTAGGCCATTTTTTAAGTTTGATATACTTAATAGCATAATTTGCCTTCCATTATTTGATATTTTTGGTCAGTGACCTCTTCTTGTAATATTTGGTTCTCTGCTCAGTTATGAGCTTGCTGTAATAATTTTGTGTTGTAGGGTCGCTGTTGTGTTACCGATTCTTCACTAGATGTCCTTGAGCTCAAGGTTAAGCTTTTGTCAAACGGATGTATGGGATTTGTTTAGCCCTGGTCCCAGGGGTGTCACACTATGCAACATTGTCTTAACGATCACATCGTACGCAACATCCATGTATACGTAGATGACATAGTAGTTATGTCCAAAAAGAAGGAAACTTTAATGTTCGACTTGGAGGAAACATTTGCTAGCCAACAAAAATTCAATATGATGTTAAATCCCAAGAAGTGTTTCTTTGGAAATCAAGCCGGAATTTTTTTATGTTTCATCATGTCTAAAAGAGGCATAGAGGTGAACCGGGACAAAATTAAGGCTATAGTCAATATTACCGGGCCGACTCGCCTGAAGGACGTGCAATGTCTCACTGGTTGCATCGCAGTAGTGAGTCGGTTCTTCAGCCGGCTCGGAGAAAGAGCCGCACCTTTATACAAACTCTTGAAGAAAACTGACAAATTTGTCTGGACCTAGGAAGCCAATACTGCCCTACAAAGTTTGAAAGACCAACTTTCAAATCCACCGGTTCTCGCAGCGCCAGAACCTCAGGAGCCTATGTTACTTTACATTGCAACAACTAACAAAGTCATAAGTGTGGTAACAGTAGTGGAGCGCGAGCAAGAAGGCCATGAGCATAAGGTGCAGCATCCAACTTACTACCTAAGTGAGGTTCTGACAGAGTCGAAACAACAGTATCCACACCATCAAAAGCTAGCCTATGGAGTGTTCTTCGCATCTAGAAAGCTACGACACTACTTTCAAGAGCACAAGATCACAGTGGTGAGTACTGCTCCCCTGCGGGATATAATCAACAATCGCGATGCCACAGGACGTGTCGCAAAGTGGGGAATAGAGCTTATAGCTTTTGACATTGAGTACAATCCACGTACAACAATCAAGTCCCAAATACTGGCCGATTTCGTCGTTGATTGGATAGAGATGACAGAAAATACAAGTCCTATAGACTCGGAATTTTGGACCATTCACTTTGATAGATCAAAAGCACGAGGAGGCTCGGGGGATGGTGTGGTGCTCAAGTCATCCCAAGGAGACAAGTTGTTCTATGTGTTAAAAATATACTTCACGGCAACCAATAATATTGCCGAGTATGAAGAATTGTTACATGGAATACGCATGGCCAAAAACATTGGCGTAACAAGAATCATGTGTTACGGAGACTCGGATTTAGTTTCTTAGCAAGTATCTGATATCTGCAATACAAACAAACACATGGCAGCCTACAAAGCTGTCGTGGATGAATTGTCTAAATTGTTCGAGGGTTTTGAGGTTCAACACATCCCTCGAGCAGAAAATGAGGAAGCAGATGCTTTATCAAGGATAGGCTCTATGCGGAAACAAGTCCCGGATGGCGCTTGTTTAGAGCATTTAAAGGTACCCTCTATCACTAGAGTTGATGAGGACTATCCGACGAAATCTGACTCACCTTTCATAGCAGTTCTAGATATAATTTCCAGCTGGACAAAACCCTATCTGGATTTCCTGATAGACGGAAAATTACCCGAAGACGAAGTCCTGAGCCGGCAGATCGTCCGACGAGCAAAAGCCTATACTAAATGGTGAGCTATATAAGTGCAGTGTTTCTGGGGGTTTTCAGCGATGTATTTCTCTGGAAAAAGGAGTGGAAATCTTGCGAGAAATCCACAAAGGTGAGTGTGGTCACCACGATGCAGCCAAATCTTTAGTGGCAAAAGCTTTTAGATATGGATTCTTTTGGCTTATAGCTAAGGCGGATGCCGATAAACTAGTCAAATCATGCAAAGGCTTCCAAAAGTACGCCCGTCAGGCACATGTTCTGGCTGATCAGATGTGAACAATCCCTATCACATGGCAATTTGCGGTCTGGGTCTTGATATGGTAGGTCCGTTTCGCACGGCAAAGTGTGGATTTACTCACCTACTAGTGATGGTGGATAAGTTTACAAAGTGGATTGAGGCTAAACCCATAACAACTTGCGATGGAGCCATAGCCACAAAAATTCATTGAAGACGTGATCATCTGATTCGGATATACGTACAGTATAATTACTGATAACGGGAGCAAATTTTCCATGGGGTAACTTGCCGAATTCTGAGACGAGCAAGGGATCCGACTCGATATTGCATCAGTCGCGCATTCACAGGCTAATGGACAAGTCAAAATAACTAACGGTCTTATTTTACAAGGACTCCGACCTTGTCTCGAGGCACCACTTAATCGTGCGGCGGGGGCTTGGGCAGAAGAATTACCGTCTATTATATGGAGCTTGCGAACAACTCCTAACAGGTCATACCGGATACACTCCTTTCTACTTGGTATACTGTAACAACCCTAGTTTTATTAAATGGTAAATAGGATTTGTTTGTGCATTCATGAGCATCATCATTTAAAATGCATGAAATAAAAAGGTTCTCAAAAACCCTCAACCCTAACTCCCCTCTCTATTTGAAACCATTCAAATGGATCGAAATATTTTGAAAACCCAAAAATATTTGGATCCCAAATTGTTATAAGGGCCCCTACAATATTTTGAAATGTTTACAAAAGTTCTGGTATTTTGAAATTATTCAAAAATAGAATTACAATTAAAAATACAAAGAGAAATTGAAAAGAAAAAAGAAAAAGGGTTTAAACAAAAAAAATAGAACCTAGCTACCTAGGCCGAGCCCAACTCTTCCTATACTCTCCCCGTCGCGCAGAGCGCGCAGCCGCAGCCCACAGCCGGCCCATCTGCAGCCCGACGCGGCCCATTACCGCTTCACCCCGCCCCTGTTGTCTTCCTTGTGCTGTTGAAGCATCTCGGTGGCTCGTCGCCGGCCACCCGATGCTCTTCCGTGCGCTATGATGAATGTCGCCACCCCCGAGCGTCTATAAGATCTCTAGCGCTGCCGCCGAAGAACCCTAGCTGCCCAGTTCCCCTCTCTCCTCTTCTTCCGCACGCAAACCCTAACCCTAGGGCTTGTAGTTGCCGCCCCGCCCTGCCGTTTCCGAGCTCCCCTCGACCAGCCAAGGCCGCCATTGGACTCGCCTCTACCTACTATTCCTCCTTGCCGAAGGAATCGACGCGTCTCGCCCGGAATCAACGACGCCATCAACCTCTTCTCTGCCTCTACCGTAGCTCGCCATCGACCGTTTCATCGCTCCTGACCTCCCCTAGCCTCGCCAACCCCTCCATCGGCTTCCTGGTGAGCCGCTGGTGCTCAGGCATCCCTCCATCTTCTCCCTGTTGCCCTCTAGCCTCTTCCCCACGAGCATCTGTGGATGTTGCTGTTGCCCACCGTCGGAACCTCTGCTCTGGTGGTCATCTTTGGGCAGCGCCGCCACTTCCTGGTTGCCCACATCGCCCTCTCTCCAATGCGCCTATCCGTGCTTCTAGGCGAGCTCAGGATCGACAGATCCGTGCACCACCTAGGAGATCCTCTCCATTGATGACGTCAGCATTGCACCATGTTGATGTAGTATTCCTTTTCTTTTCTTTTAATGTTTTCTGAAATAATTTCTGTAATTATTATGTAAATGATAAATGCTGACAGGTGGGTCCACCCTGTAAGTGCTATAATTAATATCAGAAATGTTTTCTATTTAATAAAATGTTAAAAGTAATTCCAAAATGTAGATTGTTTTATAATATTCTAAAAATGATTTAAAATGTATTAAAATTGGGAAAATTCATAACTAATTCATTTTAAATCAGAAAAGTACAAATAATATATCAAAATGTTTAGAAAAATGAGATCTATCTCTTTAAGCCATCATCATGAATTGTTAAACAACTTCAATGACAATTTTAATTAGAAGAATCAATAGAACCCCGTAGGTGATTTCGAGGATCCCCCTGTTCTAGGGTTTGCACCCCTCGGAACCCTGATTAAAATACCGAGCATGCCTATCATCATTCTTAATTGAGAATTGCATCGATGCCATGTTTTGATTGCTTCCTTTCTTTTCGGTATTTGGTTCTTCTTCGGTAGAATAAGATATCGGAATCGAGATCGAGATCGAAGCCCGAGATCAACATCGTCGAAGCTCTAAGACCAATAATTGACCAACTATAATCAAGTCAAGTACCAGATGTCCGAAGCTCTGCTTTTTGGATATCAACTAGCAAAGGAAAGCATAGCCCTACCATGATACAATCCTATGCTTTCAAAATTATTTCAATTCTTGCCATGTCAATACCATTCCAAAGTCATTTATCGATACATAGAGTAATTCTATCTAATGCATGTTCCCTTTGTAGCCAATATTCCCTGATCCACTGCTCCTATCATAACTAGGGTTTGGCTTGTGAGGCGTTGCTAGAGCTATTACATCTGTTGCCCTTAGCCATGCTTAGCTCTTGCCGCTGGTCCATCCGGTTGATGAATCAGAGTTACGAATGAACCTAGTTTGACAGGATGACGTGGTATGATTAGAGATGAAAGTTAAACATGCTAAGTCTTGTATGGGAGGCCACGTTGGGTTGTTGTTTTTGCAGTCCCATACCTGCCACTACTAGGACCTGAGTTCTTGCCTCTTGAACCAAGACGAGCATACAGCCAGACCAGGGCCTGGAAACCCCCTCAACCAACTAACTTGCCTAGTAGATTCCATGAGTCACATAGTTCAGGCATTCCATTTGACATACGCATCTTGGTTGTTCTCGAAGGAGGTGAAGGAGGTGCAGTCATACAGGTAGGTAAGTGTGGTTGGGAACAAGAGATGCACGACATCCTAATCTTGAACCCTGCACACATCGCTAGGGACCGGCTTTGGGACTCGACCCATTACGGCGGCATCTCCTTGGCGTGTGACTCATGGTCTCGGCGAAAGCAAGGTAAAGGTCGTTTCTAACCACCCTATGCCGGCCTTCCAAGGAAGAGGGATATTACTAGTGGCATTAAGAGAAGGTTAGTACGTGTGGGTAAAGTTGTACACCCCTGCAGGGTATTAATATTTTCAAAAGGCCGCGTCCGCGGTTATGGACGACTTGGGAACGGACATGATGATCATAGAGAAGTTGAACCTAATCATAAAACTTGGCAAGTTAAGTAATGTGTGCTTAAGGATGCTTCCTCAGGGATCGAGGGGGTGATCCTAGGTAGGTTCAGCTGATGATGATTTGGTGGATGTCAAAAGATGATCAAAGCTAGAGATACCACTTTCTTATCCCCTTTTAAAATATTGTGATTAGTCGAGATTCTTCTCCCTCTTGTCTTACAAATAAAGACATCTTTATGCAAAATAACTCCACCAACCATAAGTCTTGCGGAGTGCACCTTGTACTCACCCTTGCTTCGTTGATACTTTTGCAGCAGAGTAAGTGTTACCATAGATGACGAGTTCTTTATGACATCGACATCGACAAGTAGCTTGGTGTTCCCGGTCGGCAACCTGGAATTTATGGATTGGACGCCATCGATATGCTTCAGGCCTCTTAGGCCATTTGTTAAGTTTTTTATACTTAATAGCATAATCTGCCTTTCGTTGCTTGATGTTTGTGGTCGGTGACCTCTGCTTGTAATATTTTGGTTCTTTGCTCAGTTATGAGCTCACTGTAATAAATTTTGTGTCATAGGGTCACTATTGTGTTACCGATTTTCTCTTTGTACGCTTTCGAGATTAGGTTAGGCTTATGTTTAGACGAAGGTCTGGGATTTGTCTATCCTTAATCCCGGGGGTGTCATAGGTTTTGGTATCAGAGAAGTACCGACTGTAGGAAACCCTTTCTATTGGTCGATGTTGAGTCTAGTGCTTGTGAAAACTATTTTCAAAGATTAAAATTATGAGTGAAAACTCTAGTATGCTTATTTTTACTCCTTATCCAGTTCCGCTCTAATTTCGGGTCACCTTATCTTGTGTTGATTTGGAAAAGTTTTGCTATCTCGTCTTATCTTTCAAAGATTAGGTGCCTTTCCAGGCATGTCATTTGTCAACCAGTTGACCTAGTGTAGAGTTCTCTAGAGTTTGGTGTGTGTGTGTGTTCCTTGTTTATTTTGTTCGTGTTCAACTGAGAGATTCATTTCTATCATGATCTCTTTATCTCTTGGACCCACAATATTATATTGTAGGATCCACAATGTTATGTTCTAGGCTTCAAGGTCTCATTTAGCCTCGTGTACCTCCTTTTTATTTGTTCGGGTACTTCAGAAGTCGTTTCTTCTCTTGGAAGCTACCTCGTGATTGCTAGCTTGTAGTGTACGCTTTGTCACTCAAGTAGTAGTTACTCCTTTCTTTGGGTTTGAACCCTCTGACTTGAGCCTAAGATCCCTGATTGTGCTAGATTCTGGTGTTGCGAATCTTGTACATGACGCTGACCTTTAACCCAAGATCCATTTTATTGACCCATGTCATTAATATTCACACATTACCTCAAGATGGCTAGTACCTTCTAGTATATCCTTCAAGCTTGTGGATATTGTCGCTATTGAACATTATAAAGGACTTCCCCTACCACATGATATGGCAGATGTTATTTAATGGAACCAAATAGATCACGACAATAGCTCCTCGTGAGTCCTGTGTCTGTATTCGTGACTCTACCACATCTCCCTTTTCTGAATAGGTCTTCGGAAGATTGTTGACTTATGCATCCACATCTCTGGATTCTATTCGGAGCATGTTCTTTTCCCTTGTTGTTTTCTGACCTTTGTCTACCAGTTGGTAGCCAAGTAGTAAATGTGCATTGGTGTCTTCCGATGCAAGTTACTCATGTGGTTTGTCATGACATACCATTTCAGGTTGTCAGGAGAAACAAACTCCAGTACCTCGTCATTTCTAAGACCATGTCAAATTGTTGTACTCTGCAGATTAATAAGCATTGACTAGATTCTGATCTGTTCTACCTTAAAGTATCACACCCTTTCTATATTAAGAGGTCATTCTAAGATTCATGACCCTCTTAATGAAGTGATGCTCTTACACATATTTACCCACCCTTCCTCTAGGTTGTTCATGACCATGAATGTTGCATGTGCGTAATGATGTGGCCATCTAAGATTCTTAGCATTTCTTATTGTTTTGAATTTCAAGGACATTTTTATCATTCCTAGCGTGATTAGTTATCTTCTCACTAAGCAAAGGATGATTGTGCTGCTAAGTCCGTTATTCTAGTGCACTCTCTTTGATCAAAGAGTCAGGCTCATGCCGAAGCTCAGAGAGTGTGTCTTCTTGCCTTACCAAGTAAGTTCCCTCTTGAGCTCCATGACATATCGGTGGTCCGTGATATTCTGGATGTCTTCTAGAAGTATCTCCATGTTGCCACATGACCGTGTTCTCAGGTTCTTGACTAATTTGTTTATTTAAACCACTTGTTTCTCCAAGGATCCGTACTGGATACCCCTGAACTAGTTGGTTGATCTTAAAAATAACTTGGAGAGTTTAAAGCAGAAGTTCTATCCAACTATGCTCCTCCTTGAAGGGATGTCTAGTTTTGTTCGTTTTGAAGTAAGATAGTATGTCCTTTGTGGATATGTTATCTTTCCACGCCTTTGATTTGATTTGGGCAATCATCAAATCAAACCCAGTTCCAAGGAATATATGATGGTGTATCTACTGGTGACGTCTCACTTAAGTACATCTTCATGTCCTCTGGTCTGACCAATGTATATGCCTTGTTTATAAAACATATGAGTCCATCTTCTCAGTGTCTCGGTAAGTTTGTTATTGAGCCCATCGATTAGATCCTTATTTGTAACATCCCAGCATTTAGGAACTAACGAAGGGTAGATTTAGGAATTTGGAATGTTGCATGCATTCATCTGTAAAAATGTGGGAAAAAATTTCCCCAAATAAAAACCTTAAGTGATCAAGTTTCTTTCATACTTTGAGATTAGGTTTAGTCTTAAAGGATGATTGCTATAGACTTCGATATGATCTTTGAGGAATTATGTGTTTGGAAAGTGAATTTGAATTTCAAACTTGAGTGTTTGAATAATAATTCAAATGAATTAGGAATAAGGTTTGAATCTTAATTTAATTAAGAGTCAACTATTATAACTTAAACTTTATCCAAAGAAAACAATTAAGAATATGAAAACTTATTTCATATTTTCAATACATAAACAAGTTACAAAAAAATGTAACTTATTGAAATCATCTCCAAAATTCACAATAACAAATGAATAAAGAATAAGAATATTTCTTTATTGAAAATTATATAATCCTTACTACAAAATAATAAAATGAAAATTACAAAATTAATAAAATAAAAAATTACAAAAGAATAAAGAAAATTACATTAACTATCCTATAAAGAAAAACCTAAACTAGAATCTTCATCTCAAATCTGTACCTGCAAGACAAACACTAACAAAACAATAATAAAAGTTAGGGTTAGAGTGGTTTTACTCTCAGACATGGCAGTGAGGTGCAATGGACAAGTTTCATCATTGAGAAATTTATAAAAAGGGGCAAGTTTCACCAATATGAAAGAATCTATCTTTCATAAATTTAAAGCCAAAGGGTCAAATTGACAGCAAGGAGGGGTAAGTTTCACCAGCCAGGTAAAAGTAATCAGATCAAAGTAACTCTCAAGTCCAAAGCATATCCACAAGTGCACAACAAGCAGACAAGCAGGACACACACCTAATTGCATGTGATGTGCTGTCAGCTTCACAGCACAGCCCCAACACACAAAATCATCAGCACAGCCGTGGAGAGGCACTAGTGCATCACTTCACTGCTCACACACAAGAACAGCCAGTAGCTAAACCAAGCACAATAGCCAGCAACCAAACCAACCCAAAGCCAAGATCTCATCACCAGGATGGTGACATAAGGAGGGGGAAGGATCAGGTGGACAGCAAGATCAAGTCTAGGAGCTAGGAGGAGCAGGCTAGCTCTAGGTCAAGCAAAGGAGCTCAACAAAACAAGATCAACATCATCACACAACATCTTAATCATCAGTTTCTGTGGTGAGTATCATAAAACCTTCACATGATCTAATCATATTATCTAGACAAAAGCATGTGTTGTTTTATGAAACAAACTCTCAGAAAACACCCAAGTGGGGTGAATCCATCATTGAGAGTTTAAAATTTAAAAGCAAACAGCAAAGTACAAGGATCCAACCAAGACTTAGAACAACATCATTGATTTGGTTGTCAAGCTATATATTTCAATCCAAGCACAAATATAGCTAAGATTTAAATTCTAGGCACATCCCTAAGATAAGGGTAGCACCTTAGAATCTAATCTTTTGGATCCATACAATGATCAAGCCTACTATCATTTTTCTCCAAGCTTTGATTCAAGAAACAATAGCTGGTACCACTACCAGATCTATCTATATGAATCCACTAGATAAGGCCTAAACCCCTAAGCCTCAGACCAACATCATTGGTCTTAGGGATTTCAGAAAAGAACATTTCCATTTATCTTCTAAAGTTAAGCTTGTCTTACACTTAAACTAACCCAATCGATGGATTAGAATCAATCTTGTGCATACCAAGATGGTGTCACAAGAACAATTCTACATGAATCAGGATAAACATTTAATCATCACAGATTCAATCAATTAGCTTACTAATCATTTTCCTGTTAATACATGAATCATAATTAGGATATTCCTATGTTAATCTTCACTGTTTGAGATATCTCAAACCACACATTAATTCTCAAACCAACAGCACTAAGACAGTGGTTTCATCACACCATTACCATGATCATAAACCAAGGAATGGCAGTGGAAAGTTATCAAGACACTGACTTTAACAAGCATTGGTTCCAAAGAAACTATACCATCTGAATCAGATGCAAACCAAGCATAAAATCATCTAATAAGCCACCAGAACCATTATAGTTCATCTCAAGCAACAAGCCTCAGGCTAATAACCATTTAGCATGCTTACAGACCATCCAGACATGATCTAATTCATCCAGTATATGATCAACCACGGGATAAGAACCCTAAATTTAATAAATCATCTTAATCAGGACAAGACAGTAACCAGAGAGGTCACTGCCAACATCTAGCATAGGATGAGAGAGCACAAAGAGCACTAGGGGAGAGGAACATAACTCACCAAAGGTCCTCGCTGAAGACTAGAAGAGGAAGCGGAGGTGGCCGACATCCATGGCGGCACGGGGAGCACCCCAGGAGGGGCGCTGCAACCCATACGGCGCCACGGCGGCGACCATGAACACACATAGAGGCGAGAAGCATCACCACGACGCACGACAGCAGCGGAAGCACCAGGATCCACACCAACCCCCAAACCCTAGGGTTCGGGACGGCATCGATCCGTCGCAGGAGAGCCCCATACTCAAATCCAATTGGATAGAAATGATGGGCGTAGTCGACAACCTCCTACCGCACCACGGCGGCGACATCACCGACCACGGGGTCGAGGTCAGAGGAGGAGAGGAATGAGTTTGAGGGAGAGAGGCAGCAGAGGAGTGGGCTGAGTTAGGCCAGACCCTTTCGAGGTGGTTATTTGGACTATGTCTAATGGGCCACTAGGGCCCAATAAGATTAAGCCAGCCCAGAAATCTTTTAAGGCCTATTCTAATAAATAGGAAAAGACCAAAATACCCCTGAACTTAATTAAATCTTAGAAAATAAAATAAAAGCCCAAAAATTATAAATAAAATATTTTTGGATTCACAATAATCCACACTATCCAAATAAATTAAGATGTAACATTTTAGACATTTAAATTTTAATAAGAATTTTGTAATTTATATATTCCTTATGGAATTTTACAAAATTATTGAAAGATGATAAAAATAAATAAAAATCACTTTCATTATATATTAATATTGTAGTATTTTTGAAAAATACTAAATAAATATTTAATAATAATTTTTAATGTTTAATTAATAATTCCTAAAAGAATTATTAAATCAATAAAAGTCAAATAAAAGGAAAATAAAATAAAATAATTCAATATATGTTATAAATATTAAAAAGTAATATTTATAAATCATGTATTATTAAAAAGAACTTTATATAGTAATAGGGTGAATGCATATCAAGTTAAATGATGCATTACATTATTGCATAATCATTTGCTTCTTTAAATATTGTCCTTACCGAGCAATAATGATGTTTTTGTAGACATAGAAGCTCAAGGTCCAGTGCAAGCATCAGACTTCACTACCTTGCCATCACAAGGCAAGTTCATCACTTGCTCATGTCCTTTGAAGAGTCTTTATCAAAGTATTTGCAAATTGTGTGTTATCATATATATTATAAAAGAAAGAAAATATTATTTTCACAAATAAAGAAATCATAGATATCATCTTAAGTGATGATATAATGGAGCAATAGAACTTAGGGTTCTATTTGCAACAATGATGATCAAGTAGTGACTTAATAACCCCTGACATCAGTGATTCTAGCGCCGTATATTACGCGTTAGCCATGAGATTTGGAATGGGACAGAGAAGTCAGCTGTATCTTCTTCCTCTCGCATGAAGCCGGATGTGCAGGTCATGGTTGTTATCCTCGTAGCGTGCATATTAATTGGTAATCCGTAGAGGATATGCAGCATATGGGTGGGAACCCTCATCGTCCCATGATAGTTCTGGCATCTAACAGTTTGTACAAACCATTGCCGTAATTCGTTATGTGGGCATGGTGTACACCAAGGAGGCATGCGAGGTCGCGAAGGGGGCAGTGATTGGCTTGGACCAACTACTAGGCCCCACATCATGGAATTATGGATGGGAAAGTACGCCCAGTTGTGCAACAAGGAGTTGTTCTCTCATGGGTAAAGTACCGCACCTTTGCATAGTGTAAAAATTGTAACTTGTTACTCCCTATTCCGGGAAGGAGCTGGGAACGCGGCAGGAAAGGAACTCCATGAAAGTTCTGGTCAACCTATAAAGGCTGATTGTCATAGTTTTTCATAATAAAATCAATCTTTGAAGAAAGATTTACAAAAATTGCATAGTGCCAAGGATTTATAATCCGAGGTGGTAGTTAGAGCATCAAACTTCCCACCTTGCATATAATGAACTTGTTGGGTAACGCTGTTACTCATTCTTTCCTTTCATCCCTTGCTTAGACTCTGAGGATCCCGAAGACGTGCCGATGTATGCAGCCGAATGTCAAGAAGATGTGTTCTACGAGGAACCCGATCTGTCCGGAGGTGTTGAAGGAGTGGATTACGAAATCCGCTACGGTGTCGATGATAATGAGTCCAACTAAGTATTCCTAGTTAGTAGTAACCAACGGAGTCGAGCAACATGAACTCTATAGAATAAGCTGCTGAGCTCAACTCCTAGTCGGAGTTGCTACTTTTAAATTATGCCGAAACACTTTATATTTTGGTTTGTAAGTTGAATCTTTTGGAAGTCTTGAACTTCCGGTATTGTAATAATAATAATAATAATGTGTGTATTTTTGTAATAGGGACCCACAATGTTTTTGTTGTACCACTCTGAGGGATGTGATATTTACGGAACGGTGTCCTGTGGATGTCATGTCAACGACTATAGTGTACTGCACATGCAGTGGTATGCTGGGTCACCGCAGTTGGTATCAAAGCAAATTGCTTTGACCTTAGGTTGGAAACCTAGTAAAGGGTATTACCTGTAGGAAAATTAGCAATGATAAAGAATTCTCTAAAAGTAATATAATGGATATTCAAATGAGAATATTCCGTTATATATTTTAGTGCGATAATTCTTTGTTATGATGCAATATATCATTGGATACTAATCAAAATTATTTTTTTGATATACAGAGATATGGCACCAAAGTTTCCAAAACAGACTTTGGTAAGGAAAGAGGAGACTCTTGATGATTATCAAGGATCATTCACAGACCAACTTCGTCAACTTTTAAAGATCTTTAGTTGTCCAACTAGAATTCCACTGAACACTATCACTTACCTTGATGGCCGGATGTTATCCAAGTATCATGTGAGTATCCAACTTCTAGAAAAGCTTGGATTATATCACGATCTACCTATAGGAGAAGGTAGGAGTCATTAAGCAGCATATCATGTTGTTGTTGTGGAGGCGATAGCTAATATCCGGGAGCAGAAAACCAAGGAGTTAGAAGGTAGCACATTCTCTGTGATACCTCATGATTCTAAAGACTCAGAGCCTATACCGGATCATCTTACTTTGGTTAAGAAGCATCCTAAGTTAGCTTCCAAGTTTATGGATAGATATAGAACACTCGTTGTGTCTTTTTATAAGACACATCAAGTGATTGTTGAAGACAAAAATGATATGTTAGAGGATCTAACTGATCCGGAAAGGAGGAAGCAGTTAGCATTCCAGTTAGAGAAGGAAGCAAGTGGTAGTGCAACACCTATCTTTAAGGATATACCTATAGATCCTGAATTTTTATACCATATCCTTATTCACCAAGACCTGAACCTATACATGATCCTACTATGGATATGAGGTATGCAGTACCACTGGGCTCAGAGGATGGTTCTGACTTAGAACTTCCTATTGAGAATTCGGATGGTTGGAGAATGGGATCATATAATGGATCTCATGAACACCAGATGTCCACAGATGGTTTTGGCAGAAATGTTGGACAATCTAGTTGGATGGGTGCAAGGATGAACCCTAATAATAGTAGTAGAAATACCATGTCAATAGATAATCAGGATGAAGAAGAAGATCCTGAGGAGAGAGTGTTTGAATCATCAACATCTTCTCAAAACCCAGGGAATATACATTATCCAGTGTTTAATTATCTTGCCCAAGGGAGCACCTGGGAAGCAGCAGGATCTGCATATCCCGTTGACAACTCTAGAAATGAAGCTCAGGAGATGCAGGCTGGAGATAATGTTGAATATGTTTCTGAAGACTTTTGAGCTAAGCTGGAGGGAGTCAATGCGCTCAGGTTGAGTAATGACTCAAGTCCTGACACTTCAAATACAGAGTATGTTCCTTCTTGAAGGCCATATGTTCCACATACTGTGTGACGAACAACACGTCATCACGGTTGGACATCAGGCATGTCCAATGAGCGTAGTTACTACTAGAAGGAGGCAATTAGTTAGTGATATCAAGTACCGTGTATTGTACTCCAAGAAATAAGTAAGTGATATGAATAAGGTAGTTTTGTGATTATACCTATATGGTATATGTTGTAACGACTTTGTATTATTATGATAGTATGTATCATATATGAAATGCACATTTGGATTTTCTTTGGATCTTCATTGTGTGACTAGTTCTGTGCGTAAAGTCGAGCTCAGAACACATGTGCATGATGTAATTATGAGTATTCGCTTTATGTTGCAGGACTAGAGGGTTAAGGATACTGGTGTAGAAATGGAAACTGAGAAGCAGCAGATGGAGCGAGAGGCCAAGGAGAAGGCCGATGCAGATGCAGCAAATCAAGGAGCATTACCACCACCACCAATGAGGCCATTAATGGAGCAGAACTTTATGCAATGCATGCAAATGATGCAAGAGACTCAGAACAAGTTTATGGAAGAGTTGCTGGGGCGAGCAAATCAGAGGGCACCTGAAGGTGGAGGAGTGAGTCTATCTGATTTCCAGAATGCAAGACCGTTACCTTTTGCATCAGCTCCTGAACCAATGGATGCAGAAGATTGGCTAGTAGATACTGAAAGGAAGCTGGAAACTGTAGGTTGCAATGATGAGGAGAAATTGAGGTATGCAACTCATCTTCTGACTGGACCTGCAGCATCATGGTGGGAGAATCAGTTAGCCATGCAACAACCAGGAAGGGAGTTTACTTGGGAAGAGTTCAAGCAGAGATTCCGTGAATATCATGTTCCGGAAAGTGTTATGGAGTTGAAGCGGAGAGAATTTGAGGAGCTACATCAAGGATATACTAGTGTTATGAAGTACATCCGGGAGTTTATTCAACTGTCTCGCTATGCTGAGGAGGATGTCAACACTGAAGAGAAGCGGAAGAAGCGTTTCCTGCGTGGATTAAATCCATTTGTGAAGATGCAGCTAAGGTTAGCCAATAAGCAAACTTATCAGCAGTTGTTGGATGCAGCCATTACTTTTGAAGATGATTATAAGAATGTCCAAGAGGACCGAAGGAAGAGAGCCAAGAAGGAAACCAAGAGAATTTAGGCAAGCAAACCTAAACCCAACCTGGAGTTCAAACCTCGGAATAGGAATTATGGCAACAATAACAATAACAATAACAAGGGCAGTGGTGGAAATCAATCCAATCCGAGAAGGAATGTTATTTTTCACAATTGTGGGATTCCAGGGCATTTCTAGAGGGAATGCAAAATGCCTGTAGTGATTTGTTATGGTTGTGGTCAGAAGGGGCATATCAAGCCCGATTGTCCGAGCAAACCACCAGGAGGTTGGCCTACCAAGGGAGGAGGACAAGCCAGTGGAGGAAATGGATAGCCCAATAAAGGAGGAAATAATGGCAAAAACAACAATGGCAAGAGGAACTGACCTACCGGGATACTGAACTGTGCAACCCTCGAGGAGGTGGATAATTCAGAGCATGCAGTGATAGGTATGCTCAATATCCTTACCAATCCCGGCAAAGTTCTATTTGATACTGGTGCAACTACTTCATTCATTTCTGAAGAATTTTGTGATAAGTTCGGGATTAGAAGGGCAACATTAGAAAGTCCTATGACCGTAGTTACGGCAGGAGGGAATGTGATTGTATGCCAAATAAAACAAGATGAGGTTATCTCGATCTGTGGCTGTATATATTTCACATACCTTTATGTGATTCCTTTGAAGGGAATTGCAGTAGTGTTGGGAATGGATTGGATGATGGAACACGGAGCTCAGATAAATTGTGAGGAGAAAACTGTCTCAATCAAAACTCCAAGTGGACCAAGGATAGTTTACCAAGAAGATAAGCACAGTCATATCATGGTGGATCTGCAGTTGAACTCAATGAAAGAGGTCAAATTGGAAGAGATTCCTATAGTAAATGAATTTCAAGATGTTTTTCCAACAGAGCTACCAGGAATGCCACCAGACCGGGAGATAGAGTTTACTATTGACCTAATTCCTGGTACAACACCAATAGCTCAAGAATCATATAAAATGGGACCCAAAGAGTTGAAAGAACTCAAGGAGCAAATTGATGAGTTAGCCAGAAAAGGATTTATTCAGGAAAGTGTATCTCCATGGGGAACACCAGTAATCTTTGTGAATAAGAGAGATGGTGGAGTACGGATGTGTGGTCATTATAGAAAACTAAACAATGTTACTATCAAGAATAAGTATCATTTACCAGGAATTCAAGATTTGTTTAATCAAGTGAAAGGAGCTGGGGTATTTTCAAATATTGATTTAAGATATGGATACCATCAAATAAAAATCAAACCGGAAGATGTTCCAAAGATAGCATTTGTCTCAAGATATGGACACCATGAGTATCTGGTAGTACCATTTGGTTGACCAATGCACCGACAATATTCATGAATCTGATGAACAAGATCTTCATGCCATATTTGGACAAGTTCGTCATAGTATTTATTGATGATATTCTGATATATTCCAAGGATAAGGAGGTGCATGCCGATCATTTGAGAATAGCATTGCAGACTTTAAGAGAACACAAACTTTATGCTAAGTTTAGTAAGTGTAAATTTTGGCTTGATGAGGTAGAATTCCTCGGTCATGTGATCAGTAAGGATGGAATTGCTGTGAATCCATCTAAAGTTCAGTCAGTACTAGAGTGGACTGCATCGACCAATGTGAAGCAAATTCGAGGTTTCTTAGGAATGGATAGTTATTATCGGAGATTCATTGAAGGTTTCTCCAAAATAGCCGGACCAATGACCAAATTATTAAGGAAGAACACACCATTCAAGTGGAATGAGAAATGTGAAGCAAGTTTTCAAGAGTTGAAGACCAGATTAACCACAGCTCCAATCTTAGTAGTTCCTGAGACAGGGAAGGACTTCACCGTATACTGTGATGCATCTAAAGAAGGTTTGGGTTGTGTATTAATGCAAGATCGGAAAGTGATTGCTTATGGTTCAAGACAGCTGAAACTACATGAGGTCAACTATCCAACTCATGATTTAGAGTTAGCAGCAGTAGTTTTTGCGCTGAAAGGATGGATGCATTTCCTATATGGAGCCAGATGTGACATATACACTGACCATAAAAGTTTCAAATACTTCTTCACTCAAAAGGAATTGAATATGAGACAAAAGCGTTGGTTGGAACTAATCAAGGATTATGATTTAACAATCAAATATACTCCAGGAAAAGCTAATGTTGTAGCTGATGCTTTAAGCAGAAAGAGTGCAGATATTCAGCCTAGTAATCGGGAGTTACCAAAAGAGTTACAAATGGACTTGGAAAGATTAGAGATTAGATTCATTAGAATAGAGGTTCTTGGAGGATTAGCTACTATGCAGGTAGTTGCAGAGCAGAACAGTGATCTTAAACAAGAAATTTTTAGACATCAAGCAGAAGATCCTTTTATTGCTGAAGAAATTCGGAGGATATCTCAAGGGCAAAAATCAGTTTTTCGCCTTGGGTATTATGAGTCTTTATGGTTTCAAGCCCGTCTATGTGTCCCAGATGTGACAAAGATTAGAGATGTTATACTCAGAGAAGCACATGAAACACCATATTCTATACATCCAGGGAGTACTAAGATGTATATGGACTTAAAAGAACTATTCTGGTGGAACAACATGAAAAGAGATATTGCTAAATATGTATCTGAATGCCATACTTGCCAATGGGTGAAAGCTGAACATCAAAGTCCAGCAGGACCATTACAACCCTTGGAAATTCCTGAATGGAAGTGGGAGGAAATAGGTATGGACTTCATCACAGGATTGCCCATGACACCAAAAAGGAAGGATATGATATGGGTAATTGTGGAAAGACTCACTAAGAGTGCACATTTTATTCCAGTGAATCAAAAAGATAATGCCGAGAAGTTAGTTGAAGTATATGTCAAAGAGATAGTAAGTAAGCATGGAGTACCCAAAAAGATCGTAACTGATAGGGGATCAGTGTTTACTTCAGCATTTTGGAAGCAATTGCATGAAGCACTTGGTTCAAAGTTAGACTTCAGCATAGCATATCATCCTGAGACAGGAGGTCAAACTGAAAGAACAAATAAAATACTAGAAGACATGTTAAGAGCTTGTGCACTAGATTTTGGAGGAACATGGGAAGATCATCTACCATTGGCAGAATTTTCTTATAACAATAGCTATCAGAGTAGTCTGAAGGCAGCCCCATACCAAGTTTTGAATGGAAGGAAGTGTAGATCACCAATATGTTGGTATGAGGCTGGAAGCAGCAAAGAATTTGTGCCAGATTATATCAAGGAAAGACAAGATATCATTGATAAGATCAGGGATAGACTGAAAATAGCCTAGCGTAGGCAGAAAAGTTATGCAGATCAAAGTCGAAGATCATGGAATCCAGAAGTGGGAGATATGGTCTATTTGAAAGTAAGTCCAATGAAAGTGGTGAAAAGATTCGGAGTTAAAGGGAAATTGAGTCCAAGATACATCGGACCATTCAATATATTGAGTCAAAACAGAACTATAGCTTATGCTTTAGAGTTACCATCAAGATTGGCTCAAGTGCATAATGTTTTCCATGTGTCACAACTTCGTAAATGTTTGAAAGTTCCGGATGATGCAATCACACACCAGGAGATAGAACTACAAGCTAACTTAACCTATATTGAAAAGCCTTGTAAGATTCTGGAAGAAAACTGAAAAAGATTAAGGAACGGAGCAATCAAATATTGCAAGGTACAGTGGGAACATCACCCTGAAAGGGAAGCCACATGGGAGAAAGAAGAGGATTTAAGGAAGGCCTATCCAGAACTGTTCGGGTACATCTCCAAAAACTTCGGGACGAAGTTTAATTTATGGGGGGAAGTCTGTAACATCCCAGCATTTAGGAACTAACGAAGGGTAGATTTAGGAATTTGGAATGTTGCATGCATTCATCTGTGAAAATGTGGGAAAAAATTTCGCCAAATAAAAACCTTAAGTTATCAAGGTTTCTTTCATACTTTGAGATTAGGGTTAGTCTTAAAGGATGATTGCTATAGACTTTGATATGATCTTTGAGGAATTATGTGTTTGGAAAGTGAATTTGAATTTTAAACTTGAGTGTTTGAATTATAATTCAAATGAATTAGGAATAAGGTTTGAATCTTAATTTAATTAAGATTCAACTATTATAACTTAAACTTTATCCAAAGAAAACAATTAAGAATATGAAAACTTATTTCATATTTTCAATACATAAACAAGTTACAAAAAATGTAACTTATTGAAATCATCTCCAAACTTCACAATAACAAATGAATAAAGAATAAGAATATTTCTTTATTGAAAATTATATAATCCTTACTACAAAAGAATAAAATGAAAATTACAAAATTAATAAAATAAAAAATTACAAAAGAATAAAGAAAATTACATTAACTATCCTATAAAGAAAAACCTAAACTAAAATCTTCATATCAAATCTGTACCTGCAAGACAAACACTAACAAAACAATAATAAAAGTTAGGGTTAGAGTGGTTTTACTCTCAGACATGTCATTGAGGTGCACTGGACAAGTTTCATCATTGAGAAATTTATAAAAAGGGGCAGGTTTCACCAATATGAAAGAATCTATCTTTCATAAATTTTAAGCCAAAGGGTCAAATTGACAGCAAGGAGGGGTAAGTTTCACCAGCCAGGTAAAAGTAATCAGATCAAGGTAACTCTCAAGTCCAAAGCATATCCACAAGTGCACAACAAGCACACAAGTAGGACACACACCTAATTGCATGTGATGTGCTGTCAGCTTCACAGCACAGCCCCAACACACAAAATCATCAGCACAGCATGGGAGAGGCACTAGTGCATCACTTCACTACTCACACACAAGAACAGCCAGCAGCTAAATGAAGCACAACAGCCAGCAACCAAACCAACCCAAAGCCAAGATCTCATCACCAGGATGGTGACATAAGGAGGGGGAAGGATCAGGTGGACAGCAAGATCAAGTCTAGGAGCTAGGAGGAGCAGGCTAGCTCCAGGTCAAGCAAAGGAGCTCAACAAAACAAGATCAACATCATCACACAACATCTTAATCATCAGTTTCTGTGGTGAGTATCATAAAACCTTCACATGATCTAATCATATTATCTTGACAGAAGCATGTGTTGTTTTATGAAACAAACTCTCAGAAAACACCCAAGTGGGGTGAATCCATCATTGAGATTTTAAACTTTAAAAGCAAACAGCAAAGTACAAGGATCCAACCAAGACTTAGAACAACATCATTGATTTGGTTGTCAAGCTATATATTTCAATCCAAGCACAAATATAGCTAAGATTTAAATTCTAGGCACATCCCTAAGATAAGGGTAGCACCATAGAATCTAATCTTTTGGATCCATACAATGATCAAGCCTACTATCATTTTTCTCCAAGCTTTGATTCAAGAAACAATAGCTGGTACCACTACCAGATCTATATATATGAATCCATTAGATAAGGCTTAAACCCCTAAGCCTCAGACCAACATCATTGGTCTTAGGGATTTCAGAAAATAACATTTCCATTTGTCTTCTAAAGTTAAGCTTGTCTTAAGCTTAAACCAACCCAATTAATGCATTAGAATCAATCTTGTGCATACCAAGATGGTGTCACAAGAACAATTCTACATGAATCAAGATAAACATTTAATCATCACAGATTCAATCAATTAACTTACTAATCATTTTCCTGTTAATACAGGAATCATATTTAGGATATTCCTATGTTAATCTTCACTGTTTGAGATCATGATCTCAAACCACACATTAATTCTCAAACCAACAGCACTAAGACAGTGGTTTCATAACACCATAATCATGATCATAAACCAAGAAATGGCAGTGGAAAGTTATCAAGCCACTGACTTTACCAAGCATTGGTTCCAAAGCAACTATACCATCTGAATCAGATGCGAACCAAGCATAAAATCATCTAATAAGCTACCAGAACCATTACAGTTCATATCAAGCAACAAGCCTCAGGATAATAACCATTTAGCATGCTTGCAGACCATCCAGACATGATCTAATTCATCTAGTATATGATCAACCACAGGATAAGAACCCTAAATTGAATAAATCATCTTAATCAGGACAAGACAGTAACCAGAAAGGTCACTGCCAACATCTATCATAGGATGAGCGAGCACAAAGAGCACTAGGGGAGAGGAACATAACTCACCAAAGGTCCTCGCTGAAGACTAGAAGAGGAAGCAGAGGTGGCCGACGTCCATGGCGGCACGGGGAGCACCCCAGTAGGGGCGCTGCAACCCATACGGCGCCACGGCGGCGACCATGAACACGCATAGAGGCGAGAAGCATCACCATGACGCACGACGGAAGCGGCAGCACCAGGATCCACGCCAACCCCCAAACCCTAGGGTTCGGGACGACATCGATCCGCCGCAGGAGAGCCCCATACTCAAATCCAATTGGATAGGAAGTATGGGCGTAGTCGACAACCTCCTACCGCACCACGGCGGCAACCAGAACGGTCCACGATGGCGGGAATCGCCGGCGGCGATATCACCGACCACGGGGTCAAGGTCGGAGGAGGAGAGGAATGAGCTCGAGGGAGAGAGGCAGGAGAGGAGTGGGCTGAGTTGGGCCAGACCCTCTCGGTGTGGTTATTTGGACTATGTCTAATGGGCCACTAGGGCCCAATAAGATTAAGCCAGCCCAAAAATCTTTGAAGGCCTATCTAATAAATAGGAACAGACCAAAATACCCCTGAACTTAATTAAATCTTAGAAAATAAAATAAAAGACCAAAAAATATAAATAAAATACTTTTGGATTCACAATAATCCACACTATCCAAATAAATTAAGATGTAACATTTTAGACATTTAAATTTTAATAAGAATTTTGTAATTTATATATTCCTCATGGAATTTTACAAAATTATTGAAAGATGATAAAAATAAATAAAAATCACTTTCATTATATATTAATATTGTAGTATTTTTGAAAAATACTAAATAAATATTTAATAATAATTTTTAATGTTTAATTAATAATTCCTAAAAGAATTATTAAATCAATAAAAGGAAAATAAAAGGAAAATAAAATAAAATAATTCAATATATGTTATAAATATTAAAAAGTAATATTTATAAATCCTTTATTATTAAAAATAACTTTGTATAATAATAGGGTGAATGCATATCAAGTTAAATGATGCATTACATTATTGCATAATCATTTGCTTCTTTAAATATTGTCCTTACCGGGCAATAATGATGTTTTGTAGACATAGAAACTCAAGGTCCAGTGCAAGCATCAGACTTCACTACCATGCCATCACAAGGCAAGTTCATCACTTGCTCATGTCCTTTGAAGAGTCTTTATCAAAGTATTTGCAAATTGTGTGTTATCATATATATTATAAAAGAAAGAAAATATTATTTTCACAAATAAAGAAATCATAGATATCATCTTAAGTGATGATATAATGGAGCAATAGAACTTAGGCTTCTATTTGCAACAATAATGATCAAGTAGGGACTTAATAACCCCTAACATCAGTGATTCTAGCGTCGTATATTACGGGTTAGCCATGAGATTTGGAATGGGACAGAGAAGTCAGCTGTATCTTCTTCCTCTCGCATGAATCCAGATGTGCAGGTCGTGGCTGTTATCCTCGTAGCGTGCATATTAATTGGTAATTAGTAGAGGATATGCAGCATATGGGTGGGAACCCTCATCGTCCCACGATAGTTCTGGCATCTAACGGTTTGTACAAACCATTGCCGTAATTCGTTATGTGGGCATGGTGTACACCAAGGAGGCATGCGAGGTTGCGAAGGGGGCAGTGGTTGGCTTGGACCAACTACTGGGCCGCACATCATGGAATTGTGGACGGGAAAGTACGCCCAGTTGTGCAACAAGGAGTTGTTCTCTCATGGGTAAAGTAACGGACCTTTGCATAGTGTAAAAATTGTAACTTGTTACTCCCTATTCCGGGATGGAGCTGCAAACGCGGTAGTAAAGGAACTCCATGAAAGTTTTGGTCAACCTGTGAAGGCTGATTGTCATAGTTTTTCAGAATAAAATCAATCTTTGAAGAAAGATTTACAAAAATTGCATAGTGCCAAGGATTTATAATCCGAGGTGGTAGTTAGAGCATCAAACTTCCCACCTTGCATATAATGAACTTCTTGGGTAACGTTGTTACTCATTCTTTCCTTTGATCTCTTGCTTAGACTCAGAGGATCCCGAAAACGTGCCAATGTATGCAGCCGAATGTCAAGAAGATGTGTTCTACAAGGAACCCGATCTGTCCGGAGGTGTTGTAGGAGTGTATTACGAAATCCGCTATGGTGTCGATGATAACGAGTCCAACTAAGTATTCCTAGTTAGTAGTAACCAACGGAGCCGAGCAACATGAACTCTATAGAATAAGCTGCTAAGCTCAACTCCTAGTCGGAGTTGCTACTTTTAAATTCCGTTGAAACACTTATATTTTGGTTTGTAAGTTGAATCTTTTGGAAGTCTTGAACTTCCGATATTGTAATAATAATAATGTGTGTATTTTTGTAATATGGACCCGCAATGTTTCTGTTGTACCACTCTGAGGGATGTGATATTTACGGAACGGTGTTCTGTGGATGTCATGTCAACAAATATAGTGTACTACACATGCAGTGGTATGCTGGGTCACCGCATTATATTCTCCATGTTATATGAGATTCATATGCAACATTTGGCATTAATGTTGGAAACTTTTGAGAACCATCCTCGAGTCATCTCGAAGAATGTGTTCTAGATGTTCGAAGTGACCTTCTCTAGTTCATGAGCAAATGTTGAAAGATGTCGCCGTGGATTTGAGTAGAGTTGTCTTGCTTCCCCGGGAATCATTTCAAGTTAGTCAAGCATGTGCAGAGAAGTCTTGATATGGTAGGTTGATACCTTAACATCTCGAGAAGATTCTCCAAGAATCTTAAGCCACTTACTGATTTATCATGGAAGAAAAGAAGTCCAACAAAACTTTGATATCCTCTTAAATGTTTCCTAATAAGGATTCAGTTGTAATTGTTGTAAACAATTCATGTAGGTGCAATTGCCTTTGATAACTTGCTAACACATGTGTTTCGCAATCTAGCTCATCTTTTGGAGCTTGACACTGAAGTCCATGTCTTGAGAATCTAGTAAATATACCTTTGCGGTAAATGTTGCACACTTTCTATTCAGACATGCTGAGTCTGAAGCATCTCTCCACCTAACCAAAGATGAATCTCAAACAACAATGATGGTTAGTGTTCCTCAAGGTTATGACGTAGGTCTATTGTAACTCTAGCAAGATTTATGTAGTGGTTAACACACTTAGCCAGAAGACCTAATGCCATAACATCTTGATTCAGCAATAACAACCATTCCTCTTGAGGCATCTTCTATGATTTTTTATAGGAGCTGTGCTTATGGTTTCTTTTGTATCCAAAGTCCCACCTTTACTTGATGACTAGTTAAAGGCTTGTTAATAGCCTTCTATCGGTGTTTCAAACATCAAGGAGAACATTTAAAGTAGAGTTGCTAAATGTCTCTCGGTCGATCTTGTAGACCCTTTTATGATGGAAAGCATATTGATATGCCAAGTACTTGGAGTCTGAGAATGAAGTTTATTTCTTCTCGTGTCATCAGGAATCTTCTCAACTATTCATCTAGTGGTGTAAAGTGATATCATGATCTTGGCAAAGATTTTGATAAAACCAGATGAATAAAGAGTTTCCTCCTCGCTTTCTTAAACATGTTCGAAGAGCGACCATGATTTTGGTAATCAATAGTTTCTCTTGTTACATGTTTCCTATGACTCCTATGAGTCCTCTCCACCAGAATAACCTTCTGTCTTGGCCTTCTATTGAACCAAAGGATGACCCTTCTGTGTCACAAGTAGTTCAACATAATGGTTTTGTTGGTATCTATCTCTTTCACATGTGAAGCTCTACTTAAGCTGTCTAAGTAGAGGTTCAATTCCCGAAGTCTGTGGTCGTGTTTCATTCTGTTGGAAGTCTCCTTTTCTCAGAAGTCAAAACTCTTCTGCAAGCTCCATGGTCACAATCCTTATGAAGACCAGTTATTTGTCACCTTGAAACCTTCACCTTTTGTTTCCTCCTTTACCTTGGCGTGTTTCATGTTTGTTGGCTTTAGAGATGTTTGCGAAACATCTACCCATGAGTTGACCATGAGATACTCAGTTTCTGGTTCTGTGTCATACCCTCTCTTCCTTAGTGTGGTTAACCACCTCGAAGATTATGAAGCGCTTCGTCCATTGTCATGGAGGCATGGATCAACCTCTTCGAGAAGATCGTCAAAGATTTGTGTAACCTTGTTCCTTCTATCTTTCTACCTAGGAATCTCGGGACGAGATTCTTTTAAGGGGGATAGAATTGTAACAAACCTAGTTTTATTAAATGGTAAAGAGGATTTGTTTGTGCATTCATGAGCATCATCATTTAAAATGCATGACATAAAAAGGTTCTCAAAAACCCTCAACCCTAACTCCCCTCTCTATTTGAAACCTTTCAAATGGTTTGAAATATTTTGAAAACCCAAAAATATATGGAGCCCGTTACAAGGGCCCCTGAAAATATTTTGAAATGTTTACAAAAGTTCTGGTATTTTTAAATTATTCAAAAACAGAATTACAATTAAAAATACAAAGAGAAATGAAAACAGAAAAAAGGGTTTAAACAGAAAAAAATAGAATCTAGCTACCTGGGCCGAGCCTAACTATTTCTCTCCTCTCCACGACGCGTAGAGCGCGTAGCCGCAGCCCACAGCTGGCCCATCTGTAGCCCGACACGGCCCGGTACCACTTCACCCCGCCCCTGTCGTATTCCTCGTGCTGCCAAAGCAGCTCGGTGGCTCGCCACCGGCCACCCGATGCTCTGCCGTGCTCTACGATGAAAGCAGCCGCCCCGGAGCGTCTATAAGAGCTCTAGTGCCGCCGCCGGAGAACCCTAGCTGCCCAGTTCCCCTCTCTCCTCTTCTTCCGCATGCAAACCCTAACCCTAGGGCTTGTAGTTGCTGAACCGCCTCACCATTTTCGAGCTCCCCTCGAACAGCCAAGGCCGCCGTTGGACTCGCCTCGACCCACTCTTCCTCCTCGCTAAAGGAATCGATGTGTCTCGCCCGGAATCGACGATGCCATCAACCTCTTCTCTGCCTCTGCCGCAGCTTGCCAGTGATCGTGTCGTTTCTCCCTACCTCCCATGGCCTCGTCGGCCCCTCCATCGGCTTCCTAGTGAGCCGCTGGTGCTGAGGCACCCCTCCGTCTTCTCCCTCTCGAACTCCAGCCTCTTCGCCACGAGAATCTATCGACGCTGCTGCTACCCGCCATCGGAACCTCCACTCCGGTGGTCATCTTTGGGCGGTGCCGCCACTTCCTGGTTGCCCGTGTCGCCCTCTCTCCAACGCGCCTATTCACGCTTCCAGGCGAGCTCAGGATTGACGGATCTGTGCACCACCTGGGAGATCCCCTCCATTGATGACGTCAGCATTGCATCATGCTGATGCAGTATTCCTTTTCTTTTCTTTTAATGTTTTCTAAAATAATTTATGTAATTATTTTGTAAATGATAAATGCTGACAGGTGGGTCCACCTTGTAAGTGATATAATTAATATCAGAAATGTTTTTGTTTAATAAAATGTTAAAAGTAATTCCAAAATTTAGATTGTTTTATAATATTCTAAAAATGATTTAAAATGAATTAAATTTGGGAAAATTCATAACTAATTCATTTTAAATCAAAAAAATACAAATAATATATCAAAATGTTTAGAAAAATGAGATCTATCTCTTTAAGCCATAATCATGCATTTTAAACAACTTCAATGACAAGTTTAATTAGAATAATCAATTGAACCCCGCAGGTGATTCTGAGGATCCCCCTGTTCTAGGGTTTGCACCCCTCGAAACCCTAATTAAACTGTCGAGCATGCCTTAGGGTTTATATCAATGCAATTTAACTTGTCATATCATCATTCTTGATTGAGCATTGCATCGATGCCATGTGCTGATTGTTTCCTTTCTTTCCGGTATTTGGTTCTTCTCCAGCAGAATACGATATCGGAATCGAGAACGAGATCTAAGCCCGAGATAACCACCGTCGAAGATCGAAGACCAATACTTGACCAACTATAATAAAGTCAAGTACCAGATGTCCGAAGCTCTGCTTTGTTGATATCAACTGGCAAAGGCAAGCATAGCCCCACCATGATACAATCCTATGCCTTCGAAAGTATTTCAATGCTTGCATATGATTCCAAAGTGTTTTATTGATACATAGTGTAATCCTATCTGATGCATGTTCCCTTTGTAGTCTATATTCCTTGATCCACTGCTCCTAGCATAACTAGGGTTTGGCTTGTGAAGCGTTGCTAGAGCTGTTATATCTATTGCGCTTAGCCATGCTTAGCTGTTACTGCTGGTTCATCCAGTTGATGAATCAGAGTTACAAATGAACCTAGTTTGGCAGGATGATGTGGTATGATCAGAGATGAAAGTTAAACATGCTAAGGCTTGTATGGGAGGCCACATTGGATTGTGGTTTTTCAGTCCCATACTTGCCACTACTAGGACCTGAGTTCTTGCCTCTTGAACCAAGACGAGCGTACAGCCACACGGGGGCCTAGAAACCCCCTCCACCAACTAACTTGCCTAGTAGATTCCATGAGTCACATAGTTCGGGCGTTCCATTCGACATACGCATCTTGGTTGTTCTCGAAGGATGTGAAGGAGGTGCATTCATACAGGTAGGTAAGCATGGACGGGAACAAGAGATGCACGGCATCCGTAATCTTGAACCCTACGCACATCGCTAGGGACCAGCTTCAGGACTCAAACCGTTATGGTGGCATCTCCTTAGTGCATGACTCATGGTCTCGGCGAAAGCAAGGTAAATGCGGTGAGCCAGCATACCACTGCATGATGTAGTATACTATAGTCGTTGACATAACACCAATGAAACACCGTTCACTAGTATTACATCCCTTAGAGTGGTACAACAGAAACACAGCAGGTCCAAGACATGACTATAGGTTACAACTCGACTCTTTACATAAGATACAGAGAACACTCTAGGTTAAAGAGAGAGAAAGAAACTTGTTACAAAGAAGAATCAGAAATAATCAAATCATAACTAACATACTAATAGACTAGCATCTGAACTATTGGGGCTTGCATAGCTGCTATTGCAATACTCTACAGAAGTAGGTTTTATGGCTAGATATTATATTCATATCTAATCAGTAACTTCATCTTCACTTGAGTAGATATATATGTTGATTTTCTTGACTTCATTGAAGAGCTTGAGATTTTGATGATGATTCCTGGAGCATAACTTGATGTAGACATCGTCTTAATGGCTTCAGAATCTAGCAAGGGTTAAGAAGATACGTTGAGTACGAGCATACTCAGCAAGTTCACTAAAAAGGAGTGTTTGATGCACTATATCTACAGCCACAGACCAGAGGTCATAGGCAATGCAGGATTTTGTAAACATTTCTTCAAAGGTTGCTTTTATTCTGAAAAGCTATGTCCGTCAGCCTTCACGGGTTTACCAGAACTTTCATGGAGTTCCTTTCCCGCCGCGTTCGCAGCTCCTTCCCGGAATAGGGAGTAACAAGTTACAGTTCTTACACTCTGTAGAGGTGCGTTACTTTACCCATGAGAGATCAAATCCTTGTTGCACAACTGTGCGATATTTCCTGTCCACAATTCCGTGATGTGGGGCCTAGTAGATGATCCAAGCCAATCATTGTCCTTCCCCGTGACCCCGCATACACGACGTATTGCACATCAGGCCTAGGATAAAACTTGTTTCCATTATAAGCCTAAGGTGTACAACCCTCATAGATACCAGAAGCCGTGGGACATTGAGGGATCCCACCCATAACCTGCCAACCCTCTACAGGAGGAGTTGCAACAATGGCCCGGTTATCCGTTGACATGCGAAAGGGAGCCGATCCAGCTGACTTCTTCATCCCATTCCAAATCTCATGGTTAACGCGTAATATACGACGCAAGAATCACTGGCGACATTGGTTGTTAAGTCCTATGTATTATATTCCTTTACCACCAGAACTTTCATAGTAGGTTATTACCTCTTGGTAAATAACCTATAATCATATTATTATGAAAATAGTGTTTTTTGATCTTTTTGAAATGCAGGTGATGATAACCCTGGAGTTGCAAATATTTAATAGAAAATAACCAAAGGACATGAGCAAGTGTGAACTTGCCTTTTGTGATTGCAAGATTATGCACTCACGGTCTTCAAGACAATAGAAGATCCAATATCTGAAAACAGCATTATTGGTCCGATAAGGACTAATGTTTAAAGAAGCTATATGGTATTATGCATAAGTAATGCTATGGATTTTATATAAAAAATCCCAAAGCGAGCCCCAATATTTTAGTATGATTTTGAGCTTTAGTGATTTTGTTTAAAGATGAGTTCTACACATATACACTTCATTGGTTCCAAGACATTAAGGTTTACATCATAGAGTTCAGAAGTCATAAAGTGTTCTAAGCTATATCTTCTACTTGGTTGGAAAATGTGTAGAGGTTCATATGGTTATCACGTAGGTATTTGCATAACTCTATGGACCTTGAATATCTATGATATGTCTATCATGCAGAGTAAGTAGCACATGTGTTGGGGATATGCTATATGGGTATCCCTATAGCATGTCACTTATCCGGCTAACCCGGGTGTCCCACAGTTGGTAGCATGGCATATAGCCTGCTGGGCGGCCCAGTTAGATGGATCCAGAAGGGAGGCCCATGCCGGATAAAGGAAGGCTACGGTGGAGTCACCAGTGTACCTGGAGCCTTGGAATGCAATATACACAAGACTAGTAATAGACGGTGTAGAACTCTGTAACCTGTCCGGCTAGGACTTTTTCCCTGTAACCCTAGGACCTGGCGACTATATAAGTCGGGCATATGGGAGCCTTTAGGGCACAATCTAGAACGATCATAGACAAACTTCACACAACCTCGCACAACGAACCAATCCATGTGACTTGGCGTATTGCCCTTATAGTGATTTATAGCAGGAGTATGATTCCGCCACAGTCGTGGGAGCTGAACCTGGGTAAGCTGTGTTACCTCGTACTCGTCAACCATCCGCCTTCCCCCACGTCTCTAAACACGCACTGTGAGGACCCCTCCATGGCGTACTCGTCGGCAATACCACGACAGTTGGCGCCCACCGTGGGGCAAGAGGCGTTTCAGGCTCTTCAGCGGGCGAGGACCAAGATCTTCACGGGAATCGGCGAAACCGTAGCCATCGGTCGTGTTCTCTTCTCCGGCAACGTTCCGATCGTCCCTCCCGACGAGTTCTGGATCCCGGCGAAGACGAACCCTATGCGGTGTTCGGTCGTTCCTATCGGATACATCCACCTCTTCATCGGCAAAATCGACTTAGGCACTAGTTCCCTGGGAGTCGGAGGAGCATCAAGGCCCGCACGGACCGCCTACGGGCAGGATACATTCACAGAAGGATCGATGTCGGATCTCTCTTCGGAGTTTGCCAGCAAAGATCGGAAAAATTCAAGGCCCACCCAAACCGCCCATGTGCAGGATATAAAGGTGGAACATCACTGCAAATCCGCCGGCTTCTCCCGTGCGTCTGGAAAGCAGAGATCCAAGTTCGCCGGCGTGGTCACCATCTTCGATCTGGCACGCTGTGTTCAGAGAGAAGGCGAAAACCCCCGCGATTACCTAGCCAGGTGGCTCCGTATACGAGCCGATCTGGCCCACTACCCTGATGATAACGCTTTGTATCACTTCGTGGAACGGCTGGACCGTGGCACGCTCCTCCGGCATTCTCTAAGACGGCAGCAGGCAACAGGACGCCTTACCCTCGAACAGATGGTGAGCACCGTCAACAACTAATCGGAGGCTGACGCGGAAGCCCAGAAAGCACTCGCACTCACCGACAGAGAACCTCCAATTCATCCACCGCTACCACCGCCTCCGGCCGCCATCGCCGTAGCGGCACCACCACCTCCAGTCATCATCGCTGCCATTGCACCTCCACCGCCCATCATCGAGGAAGTCCTGGCACCCTCCGACTCTGTCATTGACGCACTTTATGCTGACTTCAGTGCAGATTCTGTGGAGATAGACTTCAGTCCAGAAGAGCTAGACTCCGCTATGCAGGAGATGGAGGAGGAGTACTCGCGCGACGAGCAAGCCAACAACGCCGTCACGTCTCGAGGGGTGTTCGTCACCATTGGGACGGCGATGGATGAAGATCAACCTGGACAAGCTCCGCCTACAGCACTGGAAAAGGGGAAGGGCCCACTTATTGCTGCTGACGATGATCACGCAAAGGTCATGCCTCCTCCGCCTAACCCAGTGCAGCAGCCGCAGGAACTCGGTACCGGCCCGAGCAACAACAACACCGCAAACTTGCCGCCCCCAGCATCCACGTCTGCAGCAGCCCAAGTTACTCCAGCTGATAGAGTGATGTACGGCAATCTCCTCGTCGAGCCACTGACCGTTGCTCATATCCGGAACGTGACCCAGCTTGACGAGAAACGCCAGCAGCTGCTGGAGGAAGCGCAGGCCATCGCGGAGCAAGGCGCCAAGCTAGATCGAGATCTGGTCAATGCGCATAAATCTATAGAGAAGGCTAGAGCAATGGAGGCCGAGTACAAGACTTTGCTGCAGCAGCAGAAGGCTAAGAAAGCTCAGGCTCGCATCATCAACGATCCTGGTGTACGGCGCAACCTAGGATGGGCTCCCTCGAAGCCGGCACAAGCCAAGCCATACATTGACAGTGAAGGCAAGCAGGTGATGCCCACCCCACTCCTTAACCTCGCTGTCGCCAAGACCCTTCTAGAGCAGGATAGATCGCCCGAGGCAGTGGAACAGGTCTATGACCTAGTGGCCAAGGCGGTGAAGCAGCAGGAAAAGGCCACCTCTCAGAGGCTCGAGTCCCAACGCTTTGCTAGTCTAGTCAGTACAAACCGCCAAGGGACAGATCTCCTCTTGATGTCGGGTCCCAGACGGGTTCATCATAACGAAGACGGAGGGACGCGCGCAACAGGAAGGATGCCATCCCCATATCCTCCGACCACGGAGAAAAGGCCGACCTTGTCGCCCGTCGCCACCGCCCCAATCTCCCCGATATCGCGATGATTACAAGTCTCACCATCAAACGGATATGCCCCCGCCAAAGCAGTGTGGCATCGTCATCCGCGACAACGCGGAGCAGATCCGTCATGACGGAAAGCGCAACCAAGGGCACAAGAGCAGGTTGCACCATGACCCTCCGTGTTCGACAAGCAACCGTAGCAGGCGTGAGGAGTCACAGGAGGGTAACAGCAAGAAGGCTAACCCACCGCCACCTCTGCCTCCATCACCACCAAGCAGTCACCATGGTGGAGGGGGCCCGCGTCGTTCATGCAGCCCGTCCCCTGTTGACAAGAAGAAGAAGAACCCGGAGCCATACGATGCACGTTCGCGGATCGATAAGATCCACGAGGCCTGGGAAGGACCATACCTGGGACCATGTTGCTTTGGACCTGCCATACGGTCCGCAACTTACCCCAAAGGTTTCCGGATTGACAAGACCATCAAGCCCTATGACGGCACCGCCAAGCCAGCCACATGGTTGCAGGACTACGGCAACGCGGTGGAGATTGCTGGTGGCAACCCCAATGTCGCCGTCAAGTACCTCCCGTTAATGTTGGCGGGCACGGCCCGTCAATGGATCGACGACCCAGAGAAATCTATCTACTACTGGTTGGACATGCAAGAAGAGTTCACCAAGAACTTTGAGGGTACATACAAGCATCCCTGCACTGTTGACGATCTACAACGGTGCGTGCAAGAGAAAGACGAGACATCTCGCGCTTACCTCTCTCGCTGGCTGGACATGAAGAATTCCTACGCAGGAGTGCACGCTCAGACCGCCATGGCCGCCTTCATCAACGGATTGGAAAGAGGCACGTTGCTCTGGCATAATCTGAAGCGCTTGCAGGACAATCACTAGCTAGACTTGAACCAGATGATTCAGTTGGCTAGTGAGTTCGCAACTGCCGACGACGATGCTCGCGGCTCCTTGCCGGCAACAACCGTTCCAACTCAAGCTCGGAGGAACAACAGCACAAAGTGGAAAAACTCTCCAGAATAAAAGCAATCTACCGACATGGTCGCTATGACTTTTGCAGGACGAGGCGAAGGCGGACAACATGGCCGAGGAAGAGGAGTTGGTCGCGGGCAGCAACAAGGAAATGAAACCACCTCGGTGCCGCTCCGCATTCCTCAAACCTACGAGGAGTACCGCGATATGCCCTGCCTCGTACACCTCGATGCCAACGGTAAAGCCACCCATACCAATCGACACTGCAAGTTCGTCAACGACCTCAAGGAATACCCGGAGTCCGGCTACAAACAAAGTCGGAAGAACAGACCGCGAGGCAAGGGCAAGGGGAAGAAGAAGGAGGAGTAGTCCAAGGATTAAAGTGACATGGACGAAGACATTGACCCCAAGCACGCCGCCAAGAGCGACGACAAGGGCAAGAACCCCTTTGCAAAAAAGGCTCCAGTCTACCACACTTTCCTTGGCACCCCCACCGTCCAACAACAGAAGACCTCTCTGAGGATCCTGCTGGCCACTCTCCCCCCAGTTCCCCAGTACCTGCGCTGGTCGGAGGTTCCAATAACTTGGGATAGGACGGACCACCCATACCTTATACCTATGGAGAACCAGTACGCCATGGTCATCAACCCTTTGATTGACGGCGTGGAGTTCACTAAGTGTATGGTGGATAGTGGAAGCAGCATCAACATCATGTACCTGGATACACTGCAGAAGTTGAACTTGACGGAGGCAAACCTAAGGCGGACCAACACCATCTTCCGCGGCGTAGTCCCTGGTCGGGAGGCTCGGTCCCTTGGGTGCATTACACTTCAAGTTGCCTTTCTCGATGTTAACAATTACCGCCAAGAGCGCATGACCTTCGAGGTGGTCCCCTTCAAGAGCGTGTACCACGTCATATTCGGCCGCGACATATTCCACACGTTCATGGCCAAGCCATGCTTCGTCTACAACAAACTCAAGATACCCGGACCAAACAGTGTCATCACCGTATCCGGAAGCTTTACCAAGGCAAGGGACTACGAGATTAATGAAGCAACCGTTGTAGAAGCTGTCCTCTACAACGAAGAATTCAAGGAGATCCAGAGCAAAGTCGATGACTCAGAGATGCCCGCGTCGAAGAAGCAGATCTCCGACCTCGCTCCTGTGTTCAAGGCCGCCATCGAGACCAAGCCGGTGGAACTTGTGGTAGGCGATGCCTCCAAGACCATCGCCATTGGAACGAACCTGGATCCCGAATAGTAAAGCACGCTCGTCGAGTTCCTCCGTGAGAATAGGGACATCTTTGCCTGGCAACCTGCCGACATGAAAGGTGTACCTAGGGAACTTGCCGAGCACAGCTTAAACATCGATCCAAAATGCAAACCAGTGAAACAACCTCCATGACGCTTCGGAGATGAGAAGAGACACGCCATTGTCAAAGAGATAGCTAGGTTACTTAAAGCTGGATTTATCCGAGAAGTCCTTCACACCCGATGGGTGGCCAATCCTGTACTTGTCCCCAAAAAGGGAACCAATGAATTAAGAATGTGTGTTGATTACACCGGCCTGAACAAAGCATGTCCCAAAGATCCGTTTGCTTTGCCTCGCATTGACCAAGTCATTGACTCGACGGCTGGCTCGGAGCTTTTGTGTTTTCTCGATGCATACTCAGGATACCACCAGATCAAGATGAGGAAGTCGGACCAATTAGCCACTTCGTTCACTACACCATACGACACGTTTTGCTATGTTACGATGCCCTTTGGGCTGAAAAACGCGGGTGCTACGTACCAGCGGACAATGCAACGCTGCCTCCACAACCAAATTGGTCGGAACATTCACGCTTATGTGGACGATATTGCGGTGATGTCGAAAAAATCAAACGACATAATCTCCGACTTAAAACAAACCTTTGATAATCTCCGGAAATACAACATGATGCTTAACCCTAAGAAGTGCATCTTCGGGGTGCCAGCAGGCAAACTGTTGGGTTTCATCGTTTCCCAACGCGGAATCGAGGTCAACCCGGAGAAAATCAAGGCCATCTTAAACATAAACCGTCCGACATGCCTAAAGGACATTCAACGACTAACAGGTTGTGTTGCAGCAGTTAGTCGGTTCGTCAGCCGACTTGGAGAGAAGGCTCTGCCGCTATACAAGTTGCTGAAGAAGGCGGACAAATTCACATGGACAAACGAAGCAGATGCAGCATTGAAGCAACTCAAGGAGATTCTTTCCTCAGCGCCCATCCTTGCAGCACCCGAGCCTGGAGAGCCCCAGTTAATCTACCTGGCGGCAACCAACCGGGTAATCAGCATCATCGTCATGGTAGAGCGGAAGGAACCAGGCTATGAGCACGGAGTTCAACGACCAGTCTACTATGTAAGCGAGGTCTTGACGGAGTCCAAGCAGCGTTACCCACACTACCAGAAGATAGCTTATGGAGTATTCCTTGCTTCTCGGAAACTGAGGCATTATTTTCAGGAGCACCCAATCACAGTGGTGAGCAAGACTCCACTGTCCGACATTATCAACAACAGCGATGCTATGAGAAGGTTCGCGAAGTGGGTCATTGAACTTGCCGCCTTCGAGATCACCTACAAGAGGCGCGACGCTATGAAGTCACAAGCCTTGGCGGATTTTGTTGCAGATTGGACGGAGACGCCAGATACTACTCCATTGCCGGAACCAGAATACTGGGTGATGCACTTTGACGGATCAAAGCTGCTCAACGGCTCGGGGGCTGGTGTATTGCTACAGTCACCAACAGGAGACAAGCTACACTACGTTCTGCAAATCCACTTCGAGGCTACAAACAACATGGCGGAGTATGAAGCACTCATTCACGGACTACGTGTAGCCAAGGATATTGGCATCAAGCGCATAGTTTGCTGTGGAGATTCCGACTTGGTTGCCCAGTAGGTGGCTGGCACCTAGAATGCACGGAACCCTATGATGGCGGCATATCGAGACGAAGTGGGCGAGATAGCCAAGAGCTTCTTGGGCTACGAAGTCAAGTATGTACCTAGGGAGCAAAACAAGGCGGCTGATCTGCTGTCTAAGCTTGGATCAGGACGCAAGCAAAATCTGCCAGGAGTTTTCCTAGAGCATCTGTGCACACCATCTGTGAAGGGAGCCGACATCGACAACCCGGATAGAGCTGACTCTTTCGTCAACATGGTGGCTAAGGTCCCTCCGGCATGGACAAAACCATTCATGGAATATCTCGAAAACGGAACACTGCCCGACGACGAAGTCGAAAGACGGCAAATAGTATGACGAGCAAAGGGTTATACCATAATCAATGGGCAACTCTACAAAAGGAGCACTACTGGTGTATACCTAAAGTGTGTTTCCCAGCTAGAAGGTATGGAAATCCTACGCGAAATCCATCTCGGAGATTGCGGGCATCACGCCGCTCCTCGATCGTTGGTCGCGAAAGCCTTTCGGCAAGGATTCTACTGGCTGACCGCGAAGGCGGACTCCGACAAGCTGGTGGATACATGCATGGGATGCCAGTATTATGCCCGACAACCACATGTTCCTGCTGAAGAATAGCGAACAATACCAATTACTTGGCCGTTTGCAGTATGGGGGCTAGACATGGTGGGACCGTTACAGACGACACCTTGTGGGTTTACACATCTGCTTGTAGCAGTGGATAAATTCACTAAATAGATAGAAGCTAAACCCATTAGAAAGCTTGATGGGGCAACTGCCCTCAGGTTTGTCCGGGATCTAGTGGTGAGATTTGGTCTCCCACACAGCATTATCACCGACAACGGCAGCAATTTATCACTCGGAGAAGTGGAGGCTTATTGTTGGGAGAAAGGCGTCCGACTTGATATTGCATTTGTGGCACACCCACAATCCAATGGTCAGGTTGAGCGAGCCAATGGATTAATTCTACAGGGAATCAAGCCACGCCTTGAGGCACCGCTACATAGAGCAGCTGGAGCCTGGGCAGAAGAATTGCCATCTGTGCTGTGGAGTTTACGAACTACACCCAACAGATCCACCGGCTACACCCCTTACTTCATGGTATATGGAGCAGAAGCCATCCTACCTTCCAACATACTTCACAATGCGCCAAGAGTTGCCGCCTACGACGAAGATGACGCTGAAGAATCCAGACGCCTAGATGTGGACCTTCTCGAGGAGGAGCGTGTTTTGGCATGCCAAAGATCTGCCATCTACCAGCAGAAGCTACGCAGCTACCATAGTCCCCGCGTTTGACATCGCTCATTTAAAGAGGGGGATTTGGTGCTCCGACTTAAGCAGAAGAAGTCACACAAGTTATCCCCGCCATGGGAAGGACCGTTCATCATAAGCAAGGCGCTACTCAATGGGTCTTACTACCTTGTTGACAATCGTGAACTGAAGGATAGACCCAACGAGGATCATAAGCGTAAGCGACGTGACCCGGATGATGACTACCCGGAGCTTGATCGGCCATGGAACATAGCACAACTACGTCCTTTTTACACTTAGCATTTTTTATCTAATTGTGTACCTCTTATATGATCAATGAAGTAAAGCTCTCTGGTTCACTCATATTTCTGAGTCTATTACCTCCTTTAGTGTTCATTTTTTGGATCATATAAAACCTCTATGCACAAGTTTTACGATTGCACTTGTGAAAATTCCGCCTACGGGCGTTAGCTTAAGTTTTCCGGTCTACACGTTCTTTGTCGTTTTTGTGTGGATTCTGGAGTAGTGACTTTTGGCACTTATTGTCGGCGATTTTGTGCTCAGGTTATTGACGGTGCCATTGGGCATCATCACCTAAGTGCATGGTTCCGACAATGAGTCTTCCGACTCACGAAAGGTCAAGCATAAGAACCAAAGTAATGGATAAGCCAGCACTTGCTTAAAAAATATATACACGCTGGAAACTAGTCCTTGAGTAGCAGGAAATAGCAACCATTGTTTTCCGCCTTAAGTTAAATACATAGTTTTTTCCGCATACGCACCAAAGGTGAAACAAATATTACAAGTTTTTTTCATTCCTTTGGTGTAGGCGACTTGGAAGCAGCTTCATCAGCAGCAGGAGAACCACCCTCGAAGTCGGTAGTGTGAAGAGACTCAGAGGAGCTTTGGTCGCCGTCATCAATGACATTCCTTGGCACGAAGACGTTGACGTTGACTAACTCGGCAACTCTGGTGTCATAGCCCGCGAGTGACGACAAGATGGATTCATGATTAATCGCCTTGCCATTGTCATCCACGTCGGGAATGCCAGAGGTTACCGTATCGATGTCGGCATCTTCATAGTGTGCCTTCACCATTGACAGCGCCATCCTTGCACCGGCCCGTGCACATGAAGCTTTCCAGCTTGTGATACGCTCGGGGCTCAGCGCAAGATCTCCGAGTACTTCATCATAGAGTCCGATGCCTTGATGTTTATCTAGAGGGGCTTGGCAATCTCCTTGGCTTGCGTGATGGCGATGTTGATAAAGTTGCCGGCAAGAACCATGCATTCCTTGGCCGGAGGAGGTGAACGGGTCAAACCCATAGGAGCTCCTCCTTCAAGCGATTGATTTCCATAGTGGCGGAGTCCTGCAGGGCCTTCATTGAATCCTCATGCATTTTCAGCATGTCTTTCCTCTCCTCCTAAAGGATCTTGTTCTCGCTGTCCAGCTGCTGGATGTGCTTGGACTGCTCGACAATTTCCTTGGCCTTGGCAACATGTTCTGCAAAGTCGGAGAAAGCAAAGTACAGAGTGAGTACTTGGAGAATGTAGGCACAAAATCAAGACGGAATGCACAAAAAGAAAACAGACTCTTGTTTTTGATGATCTGTTCCTTCAAGAAGGCAGTTTTACCCTTTTCGGCTTCAAGATCTGCACGCATATTCTGGTACTTATCATTGGCCATGCCCCTCCGAGCATTCTCGTTCTATGGAAAAAAAGGATAAAGTTCAAACGTTGCTTAGTCTGCTTGGAGCATCTAGCTGGAAATCCTCCACCTAGACGCTCGGGGGCTACAGCGAGAGTTTTTAACCTAGCAACATGCTTAGCTTTTCTTTGAGCATCTAGTCGGAACTAATTCAGTTTTCGATTAGAGGCTTGGGGGATATAGTATAATTTTTTTAACTCAGCTATATGCTTAGCTTTCTTTAAGCATCTAGTCGGAACTATTCAGTTACAACTAGAAGCTTGGGGGCTACAGTAATGAAATTTATAAACACTGCGTATGCTACTCTTAAAGCATCTAGTCGGGACATTTCATTCCATCTAAATGCTTGGGGGCTATAGTGAGAAGTTTTCTAGCTTAGTCACTCTTAGAGCATCTAGACGCAAAAGCCTATGGTTTTCCGTCTACATCCTCGGGGGCTACAGTGGGATACACATATGAAATGCAAAAAGGCAAATAGAACTTACAAGTGCAATAATCTTGAGATTGGTAGTGCTCTCGGCCAGCAGCTTGCCAAAGGAAATACTATTTCCTCGCAAGATGTCTGCTTGTCGGAGGAGCTCCTCAAGACCGCACGTCGGAGATGTCGGTACTCCTTCAGGAACCAAAGTTGTGCTACTCGGCGTAAGCGTCGGGTAGACTATCTTTGGAAACTCGAAAGGTTTCTAGGGAGCAAGGGCGCCGCCTTCGGCAGAAGTACCAGCTTCCACCACCCCCTTGCTGCCACCGATGGCATCCTTAGCCAGAGCTTCAGCCATTTGATGGGTGGTACTTTCCTGCGTCGCCTGCTCGCCGACAACAGCAAGCTCAGTAGAGGCGCCAGAGTCCACTTCCATGGCAGAAGGGCCTGATGCCTCCTTAGCCTGAGAGCTTGTCGGGGCAGACGAGGGCTTGACGGTAGGAGTGGCAGGGGCGATGGCAGGAGAGGCGTCGCGATGCATCATGTCCTTGATATTCCGAGAAGCCCCCGATGTTTTGGAGATATTCTTGAGGCTGGTCATGGCTTTCTTCCTGAAACGTGCAAAATGCATAAGTACAGGATCAAGACAGAAAAATAGACAATGTCGGAAGAAAAGAAGCTTACACAAGTGGGGGTGCTTTAGCAAAAGGGATCCCGATGGCTTTTCTTTTCTCCGCCTCCAGGGCGGCGGTAGTATTTTTGGAGGCTCCACCCTCTGTCTTCTTCTTCTTGCCTCCGTCGGCAGCGTCAGAGGTGGAGCTCTTCCGCTTTCGTGCCACCGGAGCTTCGTCGTCGGACACGACCGTGACTTCCTTCATCTTTGGATCATAGATTTGGGCAGCCAGGTTGCCCTCCTCTAGATCGCTAAGCTATTAAGTGAGAAATCACCGTGTTAGATACAAAGACATTTGCAAGATGGAAGAACTGGAGTATATGTCATACACGGAAAATAAATACCTACCTTTGGGCACTTGCCGTCTACGCACATGTCATAGGTGATGGTGAAGCCACGCTTCTTATCCTTCACCTTGACGATATCCTTAAGGCGGAGCTTGACAGAGTCGCTCGAGAAGTTGTCCACGGAGATGTGGAGACTATCCCTTATGTCGCTGGTATAATCATGCATGAAATTCACGTGGTGCTGCAGAGGTTGGATTCGCCTGATGAACCAGCACATGGCTAGGTCCAAGCCGGTCAAACCCGTCTCTACGAACCATTCGATCCGACTTATGGCGTGAGAAGCATTGAGGTCGGAGGGAAGGGAGGCTTGGGATCTCCATGTGGAAACTTCCGCGGTGGCTCCGTCCACGAAGTCCGGATACGTTACTTCTCGGCCAACCAGAGGAATGTCTGGGCCGTAAAAGTACGTCCGCTGCCAATTTTTGCAGGACTCATGGCCGATGATGTCGGGGAACCGCTGGCCAGGTCGAATCTTGAAGCTTATGGTGCCGCAGTTTCTAAGTTCTTCCTTGCTATGTACGGCTTCACGTTTGACGGTGAAGAAGTACACAAATAGGTCTAACCTAGGCCTTATCCCTAAGTATCCCTCACAAAGCGCCGCGTAGTTGCTAATCACTAAGATACTATTGGGGGAAAGGTTCTGGGGCTGGACCCTATAGTGATTCAAGACAGAGAGGAAGAAGTTGGAGATAGGCAGAGAGACGCCGCGTACCACCTGAGCTTTGAGGTACACCTTTTCTCCGGCTTGAGGAGAAGGTGTCACCTTGCCGGCCGGCGTCGCCCGCCAGGCGAGCCCCTCCGTCGCGGGAAGGTATCCTTTGGCGATCATCTCTTGGATATCACGGTCTGTGATATCCGAGCCGCGCCAGTCGCCCTTGTGCGAGTCTGGTTCCTCCTCCAACGGCTCCAGCACCGCCAGATTAAGGTCACCGCCGGTGGACACGATAACTGCCGATGCGGGGATGACTAGACCCTCTGGAGGCACGACAGTGGAGCTCGCCGGCTTTGCCGTGGCTTCGCTCGACGCCGCCATGGAAGGAGAGGTGCTGCTGCTAGCCATGGAGTGAGAGTGGAGGTGCATGGTGCAGATTGGCGCTAGGGTTTTTCGAGAAGTTCTCGTGGAAAGCTCGAGGAGGCACGCGACTGGAGGAAGAAGATGATGCAAGGAGAATGAGGTAAAAAGTGGAAATTCCCCCACGGTTACTATTTATCACCTCCAGCGTCAAGATTCGTGCAGCTTGATCGGACGGTTGCCGCGTAAACGACGTGTTCGCGAACGTGCACGGAAATTTCGCCACGTCTCTCACCATCGCCGCCAACGGTTCGTATTGCTCACGCGGGAAAATCGGACATGATTGCGTTCTCTGCATGTGTGAGTTACGAGGCGTCGCTAACCTAATCCTACGTCGTCCTAGCTGACATGGGCAGATGAGCCATCACATCGAAGATTCCGATATGGACGGATCCAATCTGACTAAGGAAGAGTACAATGGGAGATTCAACATTCCTCCAGCTAACGAGTTGAAGACGGAGAAAGCTTTGCAGGGTTCTTTGGGAGGACTACAAGATATTGCTTGACGATTTGCCGGCATCCATCTAGACGGAGCATTCCACGTGAAAAGGCAAGACCGCGCAAGATCTCGGAGTTCTCCGGGGGCTACTATTGGGGATATGCTATATGGGTATCCCTATAGCATGTCTCTTATCCGGCTAACCCGGGTGACCCATAGTTGGTAGCATGGCATATAGCCTGCTGGGCGGCCCAGTTAGATAGATCCAGAAGGGAGGCCATGCCGGATAAAGGAAGGATACGGTGGAGTCACCAGCGTACCCAGAGCCTTGGAGTGCAAGATACACAAGACTAGTAATAGACGGTGTAGAACTCTGTAACCTGTCCGGCTAGGACTTTTTCCCTGTAACCCTAGGACCTAGCGACTATATAAGTCGGGCCTATGGGAGCCTTTAGGGCACAATCTAGAACGATCATAGACAAACTTCACACAACCTCGCACAGCGAACCAATCCCTGTAACTCGGTGTATTGCCCTTATAGTGATTTATAGCAGGAGTAAGATTCCGCCACCGTCGTGGGATCTGAACCTGGGTAAGCTGTGTTACCTCGTATCCGTCAACCGTCCGCCTTCCCCCACGTCTCTAAACACGCACTGTGAGGACCCCTAGTAAGGTCCTATGCTTAAGTTTTTTTATGCAAATGACACACAATGCATATGAAGTCAAACAAGTTGATTTGATTTGGAGTTTGTGTGAACATATGACTTATAGTGTTGTTGGAGTTCTACATGTTTTCAAAGGTGAGTGCAAACTAATTATTATTATTATTTTTTGGAAATTGATTTATAGCAATTTCTATTCAATTGGATTTATGGGGTTTAGGTTAAGGGTTTAGGAATTTCCCTTGAAGTTGAGTTGTCTTTGGATTTGTCTCACATTAGAAGTATTTCTTAGAGTTTAGTTTTAATTCATAAGCTCTTTAGGAGTTAGAGAATAATAGCTCAACATACTTTATGATTTTTTAATGCTTTCAGTATTTTTTTTATATAAAGTAATATTTACTAAGCTTTAGGATATAAAAGAAATGGTTTTATTATTATGAATTTAAAATATTTTTTTTATTTCTTAGAGGATTAATATATGATTAGAAATCAAATACTAAGTTTTATTTATCAAGTCATGTTTGAATCATGATTTTATTAAGTAATATTTATTTCAAAAAAAATTAGGAATCCAAGTTAAAGAATTATAAGAATGATTAATATATTTTTCTAATAATTTTAGAAACAATGGTAATTGATTATATAAAGTTTAAATTTGGTTGTTATTTCTATTTAGTGAGTATAATATACCAATGTATATACTACTAGTGTGCATATCCGGACACACCGGCCTTTAATAATCTAATTATTTTCTAGAATACACACATTGTATACACTAATTGTTTGGGCTAATATATTAACTAGAGCTATCTGGACTAAGTAGAAAATACGTATACTAATTGGGCATAGTCCTAAGAGCATATCCACTCGTTGGGCGAACCCAAGAAGAAATCCGGACCAAACTTTGGTCAGACGGCGCAAGTTTTTGGCCTGGGTACACCCGGTTCCCCATTCGCGTACCCAGGCCGAGTTCCTAGGACGCCCGCATCCGCTGAAATTCGGATCAAATTCGGCTCAAGTTCGTCTAGATTTCGGCATAGTTCGTCATACAATGAATACAGTACATTTTAAGACCAAAGTTCGGCGAAATTTTGAACATAGTTCGTTGTAAATCTAAACATATTTCGGCCAAAAGTGAAAATACAACATATTTCGGCCAAGTTTGGCCTAGTTCACACTGGGCATCTACGACGTGTTGCCCCTGCGTATCCATAGGTGCTCAACAAGATCATCCTGCAGCTGTTGATGCATCGCCGAATCTCGGATCTCCTGACGCATTGCGATGAATGCAGCCCAGGTTGGAGGCACCTGATGATCAGGCTCGGCAAGAGGACCCTGTCTGTAGTATGGCTCGTCCTCCTCGAGCAAACTCACTGGATCCTTCCTCTCATCCTCAATGATCATATTGTGCAAGGTCACACAACAGTTTATCACTTTCCACATCTGATCTTTCGACCAGGTCATAGCAGAGAACCGGACAACTACAAACCTCTGCCGGAGCACACCAAATGTTCGCTCCACGTCCTTCCTGGAAGCTTCATGTTCCTTGGCAAAGTGAGAATGCTTGGGGATCATTGGGCTTGAGATAGTCTTCATAAATGTTGGCCATCTTGGATAGATGCCATCTGCTAGATAGTATCCCTTGTTGTAGTGGTGTCCACTGATCTCAAATTCCACGGGGGGAGCATGACCCTCAACAATCTTGGAAAAGACAGTTGAGGAGTTGAGGACGTTGATGTCGTTGTTCGATCCTGCCATGCCAAGGAAGGAGTGTCAGATCCAAAGATCATGTGTAGCAACTGCCTCAAGTATGACAGTGCAACCTCCTTTGTGGCCTTTGTACATTCCTTGCCATTCAAATGGACAGTTCTTCCACTCTCAATGCATGCAATCTATGCTTCCAAGTATACCAGGAAATCCTCTACTTTCATTGACTGCGAGGATCCGAGCAGTGTATTCAGCAGTGGGTGATCTCAAGTACTCTTCCCCGAACACTACAATCACTGCCCTACAGAACATGTACAAGAAATCAATGGTGGTGGACTCGGCGATGCGAAGATAGTCATCGGCACTGTCAGCCAGCGCTCCATATGCAAGCAACATCATTGCCACGGTGCACTTCTGAAGCGTGGAAAACCCAACCAAGCCGGTGCAATCCTTCTTGCAAAGTAAATAGGGGTCAAACTCCCAGATGGCATGCACGATCTTGAGGATGAGCTTCTAGCTCATCCCGAAACGGCGGTGAAACACATCCTCTCCATGGAGTGGCTGGTCGGCGAAGTAGTCGGCGTACAACATGAAGTAGCCCTCTATCCTTTGTCTCGCCTTGCACTTCTGACAACCTGGCGCCGAACCACCGTGCTTCAGCTTCGCCATCTGCATGTATAGCTAGGCGAGCGATGCGAGGATCTGCAAGTGCTCTTCACCTTCGGCGACCTCTGCACTCTCCTCCTCCAGGAGTACGGCGAGCATCTCCTCGTCGTCGGAGTCCATGGAGAGTATCTCGTCCTCGTCGGAGTCAACGACGAGTATCTCGTTGTTGTCGAAGTCCATGGCCGAATCCGGCCAAATGCCAAACACTTGGCGGGCGTGGTGGTGGGAGCACACAGCGAAGCAGAGCTACGGCGAAAATCGATCGGCGAAAGTGGGGACCAAGAGGGCGTGAAGACGGGTAACTACGACGAGCGTATCTAGAGGCGTGGGCATGTGGCGCGGTGGAGCTCCGTCGGCGAAGTCATAGAGACAGGGGGCGCTGGGAGCTCTTCGCGACAGTCTGGGCGAGTGGAGTGGGTGGGAATAGGACTGTCTCGCCGACAGAGCTGGCTGTAAGGTTCCCAACCTTTAATAAGGTAGGGTCCCCTGTGTTTACAATGCTAGTCCCTGGACCAATAGCTAGCATCCACAGTTAAGATGTAATAGCAAGAAACAAAGGTCATAATACAACTTTATAACCAGGAATAAAATAATTTATTACATCTTTCATAGCTCATTTGGCTATTACATTACATTGCAGCAGAATATCTATAAGCATGGGGTCCTTCATCTTCAAAGTGCCACAGGCAGACATGTTGGTTGTAGACTTGTAATCCTAATCATTAAACTTCACTAATATAAATCAAACCTGCAACATAACAAGTTACAGCCACAAGGGTCAATACGTTTGAGTTGTATTGGCAAGTGATACTATGGTAGTATAGTGGAGTCTATCATCTATATGCATTTGGCAAAGTGGAGTTGAGGCTTGCATTGCTCAAAAATAGATTTTTCCTTATCATTTGAAAACACTAAGTTTTTGCTTGACAAAAAATCACCCAAGGCATCTACCAATCAAAGATTGAAGATCCTTTAACCCTTGTTCAACCACAAGTTTTTAACTTAGAAATTTGGATGATGAGATTCTTGATAGCTTCCATGTCTTGATGCTCAAATTGTCCTTTTCCAGGGACATGGCTAAGTACTTAGATTTTACACTCTGTAGAGGTGGTGCACTTTCCCCACAAGACTTGGTTTCACCAAGACAAGATCTTTCAGAAGCCTTTCCTTAGACCAAATGGACGCATTCCAACCTAGCATCCCACTACCACCAACTGTCCAAATGGCTAAGTTCTAGCAACCTATGTGATCCAGGCAGAGCCCATAATGCCAAGTGGCTGCACTTGAAGCTTCTCAACATTTGACATCTCAAATCTCTTTGTTCCTGGGTGGCCATCCACAAGTGAGATGCACAAGGTAAACCATAAAAATGGGCCTTGTGAACCACTCAACACAAACCATTCCTTCCATTCCACCCAGGTGATTCATTCACTTAGTTGTTTTATTAAACAAATCACAAGTCCTCAGACTTAGAAATTTTCCATAGTGTGAATATATATTCCACCCTTGTTTTCTATTAGCTAAGCTAAGCATGATAGTAGTAGGAATCTTAACTTAGGAAATTTTACTAAGGTTTCATCTACTAGGTTTTCCCATAGCATGGTTTATACTTAGCAAAAATTCCATGCAAGTTTTACTTAGAAAAATCACTAATGCATAGTGAAAGTAATGGGACAAAAGTATGAAGCATCACTTGCCTTTTTTGTAGAGGGTATAAGTTCACTCCTTGATCTTTTGCAATGTTCACACACTTCAAGTCACTACATTTCAATCAAGCAAACAATATTTCAATCTACCATTCAAGCATTTCATCACATAAAATAATAAACAAAACAATACATGCAAGCATGCAAAAGGGTTGTTTTATTTGTAAAAGTGGTTTCTAATGGGTCATAAACATTTGGATATACCTAATGGTCATTTTATAAAGTGGCAAAGTCATTTGCAAAAGGTTTCACTTTATAAACCATTTTTAAAACAAGGTATCATTTTATGTGGTGTAAAAATGTTTTCAATAAGACATTAATCTATAGGATTCACAAAATGTGTTTTCAAACCATAAAACTTTGTGTTTAGGGTCAGAGAGTTTAAAACAAAACATTTCCCAAAGGTTTTCCTTCAAAATCATTTTTAATAAATAAACCATATTTTTATTTGACTAGAATTGGTTTTAAATCAAAGAATCATTCTTTTTCTTCACCAAATACATTTTTGAAACCACAATTTGTTTCCTAGGGTCATTAGGTTCAAAACAAACCATTTGCCAAAGATTTTATCCTCAAATTCATTTTGGAATAATTTTTATATCCTAAACAAGCATACACAAGTTTCTGCAAAAACAAACATTTTACCAGAAGCTTTTTGCTAAACAAAGTGCATGGTTGGCTAGGGCTTGTCTTCCTGATTCCATTGATATAAAACTTGCAAAATTTGGACGTGTGGTTTGAAAGTTATGGATTTTACAAAATTGAACTTTTAATAGGAAAGTTTCTGTTTTTAAATCGAAGTCTAAGCCACGTGGCGCGATTCTATTGGGCAAAAATGGTTCGTGTGGATCAACAGATACAGGACGTTGGATTAAAAGAGATCTGTGCGGCTCTGATCATCGCATACCCCTTCGTTAAGTGAAACTATCCTATCGCTCCGATCTGGATCTGACGGCTCCCAGTGCCTCGACCAGAAACTGGCGGCGCTGCGGTGGCTACTGGCGGCGGAGCGGCCTGGCAGTGGCGTTGCCGGCGATGCAGGAAGCGGGAGAGGAAAAGGGAATGCTCACCGAGTTCGTGGAGTGACGCTGAAGCTCAACTCGCTTACGGTTTGTCAGGGGGCGCACTGGATCAGTCGTGATTCCTCGTCGGAGTCAGGGGCGGTGTCGGTCTCGCTCAGACGTCGACGGGGGCGACGCTACGGTGCACAAGAAGACAAGGCAAGAATGGAATTATTATAGCAAGAGGTTGGCGATCAAGCGTGCATCATCGAGAGGAAGAAGGGCGGTCAGCACTCACCGGAAAAGACTGACGGAGTGGAGGCAGACGGTGACGACGGTGGTCGTCGTCTTGCCGAAGTTCTAGGGCGTGCAGGGACGAGCTGGCGTTACTGGGAGGTGCGCCTAGGTCTGGGGAACTTGCCCGTGTGCTCGGGGAGGTAAGGGGTGGCGCGGGGTTGCCAGAATCCCTGCCGGAGAGCGTCGGAACACAGGGTGGTGCAGGAGAAAATTTGGCAGCCTGGGGGCGCGCTAAGGTGGGGCGGCAGAGGGGAACGAGAGAGGAGATGCTGGCGCTTATGTGGGCATCGTCGCAGGGCCGTTACATGGCGTGGTTAACGCGTATTCACGCCGGCATTTCATCGGCAGTAATGGCCAGAGGAGGGGGTGCGCGGTCAGCGGCGGGTGGGGAAGACAGCTAGGGGGTGGGGCCGTTTCGTCAGTGAAGTGAGAGAGGGGAGTTGGGGTCCACATGTCTGTCGCTAAGCGGGTAGGATGTTTGGTCTGAAACGTTTTTCTGCGGGAGAGGGGCAGTGGGCTGGCTGGGTTTAGTTGGGCCAGGCTAGTTGGGCTGGGTCCTTTTCATATATTTTTTTGCTGTTCTGTTTGTCTTTTTCTTTTTCTAATTTGATTTTCTGTTTTGAAATTCAATCAAAAAATTCAAACAACAATTCAATTCAAAACTCCTCCAAACTTTGCATTGAGTTTTGGTTCTGTTTAACAACACAAACCAAAGTCCAAAATAAAATAATATTTTTATTCTTTTAGGATCTATTTAATAATTAAATAAATAGACCTTAGTTATTAAATCAAATAGGATTTGATTTATTTAAAAATCTATTTGAAAACTAAAATAGTACCCAAAATCATTTCAGTAGGTTTTATTTGAAAATATAAAATACTTGGAAAACTTGTTTTAAAATAAATTAACAAGTTTTAGTGTTTATTTAAAATGGGAAAACCTTTACTTCAATAAAATTGGTTTATTAATAAACTGTCATTATTTTATTTAAATAAACCTTTTCTCTTTTAATCAAAGAAAAACATTTTATTTCAAAAGCTTGGCCAAGTTTTAATTTGGCTCTATAAAATAATCCTTATTTATACTTCTACCTTTTCATTTGAAAACCAAATCTTTTTATTAAAGATCCAAAAATAGTAATTCTACTTATTAAAATCTTTCTTTATGAATTGTTTATACTTATAAATCCCTTTAGGATTTATTTGATCAAAATAGGTTTGAAAGCTTCTAATTGGAATCAAAAAGTTTCTTCTCACCCTGAAAATCAACAAAGTTTTATTTTATTCATTTACTTTCACATAACAAGATTTGGAAAATCTTGGGATGTGACAGGCTACCACCCTTAAAATAAATCTCGATCCGAGATTTGGGGAGGCTAGGGTTACAAGTTGGTTCAAAACAACTATGGTACTACCACCCTTGAAAATTTCCAACTAAATTACATCTTGTCTTACTTGGGATCTTGATGTAACTTTCCTGGAAAGAAGTTTGCATAGTGGCCTAGTTCCTTGCATTTGAAACATGTGATAAGGTTGAGGTCTTGAGGTGGCTTCTCTGGACAATATGATGCATAATGTCCTAACTCTTTGCAGTGGTTGCACATCACTTGGCTAATATCCTTCCTCATCTTGGGTTTCACTAGCTTTTGTTTGTCTTCTTGGCTCTTCTTGTTTTCTGGACAGTCACTGGCATAGTGTCCCATCTCTTTGCAATTGTAACATTGCAACTGGCTTTTATCCTTCTTCTTCTTTTTGGGTCTCTCCAAAGCTAGGAGTTCTTCTAGTTCATGCTCTTCATACCTCACCTCAAAGGTGGGAAATCTTTCTCTCTTCTTGGGGCAGTTACTAGAGATATGACCTTCTTCTTCACAATTAGGGCATTGATCTTCATGCTCCTTGGATATATGATCCTTGTATCCACAAATATTGCAAGCTTTGGTTCCTTCTAAAATAACATCTTTGTCATCCTTGTTGTCATTTGCTATTTGGGGAAAGTTTTCTCCCATGTTGATCATTTGAGTAACCAATCCTTGCAACAATTGGGATTGAAGTTTCAAAATCCTTTGTATGGCTGGGTCTAGTCCATTGTTGTTGGTTAAAAGCTGACTTGTCTCTTGGCTCAACTGGGTTTGGGTTACTATGAGTTCTCTCATGTTGTCCTCTTGGTTGTTGTTGTTGTCACCATCCTTGATGTTGGAGTTTCTTGGAGAAGTCATCTGTGTAGGTTGGATTGGGATTAGAATAGGCAAAAATATTTCTAAGGAAATAATTCTAATCACACACATCATAATTCACTCAAGCAATGTGCAAGCAATCACAAGCCAAACATTTCACTCAAACAACAAAGTTCAAGCACATTTTTAGGCGACAAAATATTTTTGTTACACCACATAAGTTGGTGTGTTTGACTTAACTAAATATGGTGGTCCATCTATATGGTTCACTTGAGATCTTTCCATCTTTCTTGGTTGATTCTTCTTGCATGAGATCATGGTTTCCTTGGGAAAACTCTTGGTCACAAATACTTCAAAGGTGTTGATGGCTCTTTCTAAGTTGTGTTTCCTTAGTTTCCAAATCTTGAGCAAGATTTCTTGTCTCACTTGTAGTCCTTAGTGATATCCAAGGTTGAAGTCCTTGGTGAAAATGTTGAAGATGTTGAAGTCATTAGAGTTGAAGATGTTGAAGTCATTAGAATTGAAGATGTTGAAGTCATTAGAGTTGAAGATGTTGAAGTCATTAGTGTTGAAGAAGTCCTTTGCACATGGTGAAGTCTTTGGCCATGGGGTAGGCTTTTCCATCAAGTTTGAAATAGAAGAGATGTAGAGTCAAAATCAAAATGGTTGAGGAAAGAGTTTACAAGATTGTTTGTAAATAAGTTTGGAACAAATACAACTCTTATTTTTCTAAGGGTTTTTTGTCCAATCCTAGGGTTACAAATCCTACAGGCAACACAATGCTCTGATACCATCTGTAAGCTTCCCAACCTTTAATAAGGTAGGGTCCCCTATGTTTACAATGCTAGTCCCTGGACCAATAGCTAGCATCCACAGTTAAGATGTAATATCAAGAAACAAAGGTCATAATACAACTTTATAACTAGGAATAAAATAATTTATTACATCTTTCATAGCTCATTTGGCTATTACATTACATTGCAGCAGAATATCTATAAGCATGGGGTCCTTCATCTTCAAAGTGCCACAGGCAGACATGTTGGTTGTAGACTTGTAATCCTAATCATTAAACTTCACTAATATCAATCAAACCTGCAACATAACAAGTTACAGCCACAAGGGTCAATACGTTTGAGTTGTATTGGCAAGTGATACTATGGTAGTATAGTGGAGTCTATCATCTATATGCATTTGGCAAAGTGGAGTTGAGGCTTGCATTGCTCAAAAATAGATTTTTCCTTATCATTTGAAAACACTAAGTTTTTGCTTGACAAAAAATCACCCAAGGCATCTACCAATCAAAGATTGAAGATCCTTTAACCCTTGTTCAACCACAAGTTTTTAACTTAGAAATTTGGATGATGAGATTCTTGATAGCTTCCATGTCTTGATGCTCAAATTGTCCTTTTCCAGGGACATGGCTAAGTACTTAGATTTTACACTCTGTAGAGGTGGTGCACTTTCCCCACAAGACTTGGTTTCACCAAGACAAGATCTTTCAGAAGCCTTTCCTTAGACCAAATGGACGCATTCCAACCTATCATCCCACTACCACCAACTGTCCAAATGGCTAAGTTCTAGCAACCTATGTGATCCAGGCAGAGCCCATAATGCCAAGTGGCTGCACTTGAAGCTTCTCAACATTTGACATCTCAAATCTCTTTGTTCCTGGGTGGCCATCCACAAGTGAGATGCACAAGGTAAACCATAAAAATGGGCCTTGTGAACCACTCAACACAAACCATTCCTTCCATTCCACCCAGGTGATTCATTCACTTAGTTGTTTTATTAAACAAATCAGAAGTCCTCAGACTTAGAAATTTTCCATAGTGTGAATATATATTCCACCCTTGTTTTCTATTAGCTAGGCTAAGCATGATAGTAGTAGGAATCTTAACTTAGGAAATTTTACTAAGGTTTCATCTACTAGGTTTTCCCATAGCATGGTTTATACTTAGCAAAAATTCCATGCAAGTTTTACTTAGAAAAATCACTAATGCATAGTGAAAGTAATGGGACAAAAGTATGAAGCATCACTTGCCTTTTTGGTAGAGGGTATAAGTTCACTCCTTGATATTTTGCATTGTTCACACACTTCAAGTCACTACATTTCAATCAAGCAAACAATATTTCAATCTACCATTCAAGCATTTCATCACATAAAATAATAAACAAAGCAATACATGCAAGCATGCAAAAGGGTTGTTTTATTTGTAAAAGTGGTTTCTAATGGGTCATAAACATTTGGATATACCTAATGGTCATTTTATAAAGTGGCAAAGTCATTTGCAAAAGGTTTCACTTTATAAACCATTTTTAAAACAAGGTATCATTTTATGTGGTGTAAAAATGTTTTCAATAAGGCATTAATCTATAGGATTCACAAAATGTGTTTTCAAACCATAAAACTTTGTGTTTAGGGTCAGCGAGTTTAAAACAAAACATTTCCCAAAGGTTTTCCTTCAAAATCATTTTTAATAAATAAACCATATTTTTATTTGACTAGAATTGGTTTTAAATCAAAGAATCATTCTTTTTCTTCACCAAATACATTTTTGAAATCACAATTTGTTTCCTAGGGTCATTAGGTTCAAAACAAACCATTTGCCAAAGATTTTATCCTCAAATTCATTTTGGAATAATTTTTATATCCTAAACAAGCGTACACAAGTTTCTGCAAAAACAAACATTTTACCAGAAGCTTTTTGCTAAACAAAGTGCATGGTTGGCTAGGGCTTGTCTTCCTGATTCCATTGATATAAAATTTGCAAAATTTGAACGTGTGGTTTGAAAGTTATGGATTTTACAAAATTGAACTTCTAATAGGAAAGTTTCTATTTTTAAATCGAAGTCTAAACCACGTGGCGTGATTCTATTGGGCAAAAACGGTTCGCGTGGATCAACAGATACAGGCCGTTGGACTAAAAGAGATCTGTGTGGCTCTGATCATCGCATACCCCTTCGTTAAGTGAAACTATCCTATCGCTCCGATCTGGATCTGACGGCTCCCAGTGCCTCGACCAGAAACTGGCGGCGCTGCGGTGGCTACTGGCGGCGGAGCGGCCTGGCGGTGGCGTTGCCGGCGATGCAGGAAGCGGGAGAGGAAAAGGGAATGCTCACCGAGTTCGTGGAGTGACGCTGAAGCTCAACTCGCTTGCGGTTTGTCAGGGGGCGCACTGGATCAGTTGTGATTCCTCGCCGGAGTCAGGGGCAGCGTCGGTCTCGCTCAGACGTCGACGGGGGCGACGCTACGGTGCAAAAGAAGACAAGGCAAGAACAGAATTAGCTGCGCAAGAGGTTGGCGATCAAGCGTGCATCATCGAGAGGAAGAAGGGCGGTCAGCACTCACCGGAAAAGATTGACGGAGTGGAGGCAGACGGTGGCGGCGGTGGTCGTCGTCGTTGCCGAAGTTCTAGGGCGCGCGGGGACGAGCTGGCATTACGGGGAGGTGCGCCTGGGTCTGGGGAACTTGCCCGTGTGCTCGGGGAGGTAAGGGGTGGCGCGGGGTTGCCGGAATTGCTGCCGGAGAGCGTCGGAATAGAGGGTGGTGCAGGAGAAAATTTGGCAGCCTGGGGGCGCGCTAAGGTGGGGCGACAGAGGGGAACGAGAGAGGAGATGCTGGCGCTTATGTGGGCGTCCTCGCAGGGCCGTTACATGGCGTGGTTAACGCGTATTCACGCCGGCATTTCATCGGCAGTAATGGCCAGAGGAGGGGGTGCGCGGTCAGCGGCGGGTGGGGAAGAAAGCTAGGGGGTGGGGCCGTTTCGTCAGTGAAGTGAGAGAGGGGAGTTGGGGTCCACATGTCTGTCGCTGAGCGGGTAGGATGTTTGGTCTGAAACGTTTTTCTGCGGGAGAGGGGCAGTGGGCTGGCTGGGTTTAGTTGGGCCAGGCTAGTTGGGCTGGGTCCTTTTCATATTTTTTTCTGTTCTGTTTGTCTTTTTCTTTTTCTAATTTGATTTTCTGTTTTGAAATTCAATCAAACAATTCAAACAACAATTCAATTCAAAACTCCTCCAAACTTTGCATTGAGTTTTGGTTCTGTTTAACAACACAAACCAAAGTCCAAAATAAAATAATATTTTTATTCTTTTAGGATCTATTTAATAATTAAATAAATAGACCTTAGTTATTAAATCAAGTAGGATTTGATTTATTTAAAAATCTATTTGAAAACTAAAATAGTACCCAAAATCATTTCAGTAGGTTTTATTTGAAAATATAAAATATTTGGAAAACTTGTTTTAAAATAAATTAACAAGTTTTAGTGTTTATTTAAAATGGGAAAACCTTTACTTCAATAAAATTGGTTTATTAATAAACTCTCATTATTTTATTTAAATAAACCTTTTCTCTTTTAATCAAAGCAAAACATTTTATTTCAAAAGCTTGGCCAAGTTTTAATTTGGCTCTATAAAATAATCCTTATTTATACTTTTACCTTTTCATTTGAAAACCAAATCTTTTTATTAAAGATCCAAAAATAGTAATTCTACTTATTAAAATCTTTCTTTATTAATTGTTTATCCTTATAAATCCCTTTAGGATTTATTTGATCAAAATAGGTTTGAAAGCTTCTAATTGGAATCAAAAAGTTTCTTCTCATCCTGAAAATCAACAAAGTTTTATTTTATTCATTTATTTTCATATAACAAGATTTGGAAATCTTGGGATGTCACACTGGCCCACGCCTTTTTTTGCGGCGTCCGGCGTCCCCAGGGCGTACAAGGGAACCTGGGTTCAGCCTGGTTAGGCCGGACCAAAACACGCCAAAATCCATACGAAAGTAGGTCCCTGGTACACGACTGGGTCGATTTTCGGTGTCCGGACATAATTTCAGCGTCCGATCGGTGTCCTGGGTACACGAGTGGTGATGCTCTAAGCCACCACGTACACACACGTATGAGTCTGATTTCTGAAATCACTAACAGGCAGGTACATGTCTAAACTCTGAAGCCTAAACTGGAGTAGTACACGGCACGGGCACGCACGCTGGTTTCCTTCAGAAACTATGCAGACACGCATCATATACACGCACAGACGCACAACACGGCTCGCTTCTCTCTTGATTCCTCTTCCTCTCGCGATGCCGCCGCCGCCGCCAGCAGCTGCTCCAACCACCGCCAGTCGCCTCAAGGGCCTCCGCGTGCAGGCGCCGCTTCGACGCCATCACCTCCACTAATTTACTAAGCCATGCTGCTACTCTACACCTACATGCTTGATTCCGGCGGAAGCCGACCTGCGGCCGCCGCTGTCGGTCGGCAAAGCTCCGCCTTTTCTCCGGCCTACAACCTGGACCTCGTCGATTCGACCGCCGCCTCTTCTTTTGGCCGCGCTGACCCCCTCCCTGGAGCTAGGGTTTCGCCGCCTCGACTCCGTCGTGCGCCGGTGATGCTCCCATCTCCTCCTGGCGCTGATGATGGATCTACGATGCGCTGCTCGAGCCGATGCGACTTGGCGCGGGTAGCATCGCTGCGGCGCTCCTCGTGCTGCCATGCCGCCTTGGCTCGCCGTCGATGTCGTGCTCGGGCATGGGCCATTGTGGCCATGCGGGTACTGCCTCGCCACGGTTCATGTTTCTGCTGGTGTAGTGATGTTGTGTTGGGGTCTGGATGTGCCCGTGCTGGCGTGGCTCGGCGCGGGTGGTGCTGTGGCGCCCTCCTGCCGCCGCGCCGCCATACCGTGGTGGTCGCTGCCATGGTCATCTAAGGGCCGCCTCTTTATCACCACCACTCAGACCTCCAGGTGCTCAACCTTCTATTCCCCTTTTCCTTACTTTCTTATTTTTCCTTGTACCTAACATTTGGTTCCTCATATGAAGTATGTGCAGCTCATAGTTATGGCTCAATGTAGTTGTTTAATGTTTGAGTGCTAATCTAGTTAATCTGGATGATGAATTGATACTATGTGCTGCCTTTGATCAAATTTAGTGACTTCTTTAATTAAATTCAATGGATTATAAAGGATGTGCTTGACCGAACCATTTGGTTCAGTATGTGTTGGTTGATAGTTGGAGAATATGATGCTCGCCAAACTAAAATTTTGTAATGCTCTATGACCCATATTGTGTTTCTTTTTCTAAACAAGTCCCATACTAGTTGTTGAAATAATCTAATAGTAGTCTAAAGGTTCTAGTTAGATAATCTTTGTGTGATATTGTACATAGTGTGCTCCAAGAATACTAACAAGAGCATGGTCTTGTTCAATTAAATATTCAAGCATGTCTAAAATATACTTGTGCTACTTCCTAGCACCTCTATTTTGAAAATAGAGAATACGTGTTGTGTTCCTAGGAAAAGATGTGTTTAATGTGTAGGAGTGTGTATATGGTTGTTCTTTGGTCAGGTTAGTATGTTGAAACTAAATTTGCTAGCATCCTAATTATTTGAGAGATCAATTTCTTGATCTATTGCAAGAAAGAAAGTGACATATTATTGCTATACTTGCTGTTCTAAATGTCACTGGTACTGTTTTGCGAATTCTTGAGGAATGAAAACATACTTCTTGTGATATACCTGATGTCTAGCATGTTACCTCGATGTGATTAATGTCTAGATGTGTCTACTTCTTTTGGGTAATCCGAGAATCATATAGATGTTTTTGGCATGATGTAATTCAAGTTTATATAAGTGTATGATCCATTGCTGATATACTTGGTGGTGATTTACTTCTGTTTATATTTACTTGTTCTTGGCATCATTTGATTACCCAAATGCATGACATATCTTCATCTATCATGTATATGATATGTATCAGTGGGCAGAATGGACGAAAATAACCTAAAAAAATAACAATTTCACGAAATGAACTCTGGCCAGAAGAAATTCACGAAACTAACCCTTTTTGCAACGCCATACAACGTGGCGCCGCACCCTGAAGAGCGGCGCCGTTACGCCTGGCGTCGCGCACCTGCCAGCGTGGCGCCTCGCGAGCCCCGGTCCCGCTAGTGCGGCGCCTTGTAGCATGGCGCCGCACTGTGTAGTGCAGCGCCGTTGCGCCTAGCGCCGCACTTTAGGTCTTGTACCAGCGCGGCGCCAGCCCTCCCCAGACCTAGCCCATTTCCTCTCGCAGACAGAACCGCATGGCGGCTAGGGTTTGTCGCCGCTGGTGATTCTCCTCTCAAGAAATCGACAGATCTGAGCAATTTGGCCAAGGATCTTCCTCCTAATCCCTCCCCCAAGTATCTCCTCTCATTCCCATCCGAAAATCCCTTGCTATTTGTCTCCTTTTAGTCAAATTTCGGTGGAACACTAGTTTCAATTGGATTTGGAGGTTGATTTGAAGCATCGATATGTCTATTTGATGTTTAGGTTTAGAAATACTTGTAAGATGGATAGTGGTCTCCTAGGTTGCAATTTCTCTTTATATTATGAAGCATTGCCAATATATATTACCAATTGTATGGTTACATATATGTTTGTTGATATTTGTTCATGTAGGATGAAATGAAACTATAGTTAGAACTATTGCCAATATATATTACCAACTTTAGATGCTAGAACTATAGTTAGAGTAGGATAAAATGCTAGATTAAGATGTAAAACTATTTTTGTTCATGTTACAATTATAGGTAGAGTAGGGTAGGATTTTTGTCATGTTACAATTATAGCTAGAGTAAGATGGAGTATATGTGACAACTATAGTTGGAATAAGATGGACATTTTGTAATTGTTCTTATTCTCTCTATTGTTTTGAATATGTAGGATGTCTCTAAACCCCCTTCTAAACAATGCTCACTATGATGTTCAACACCGTGCCTACAAGATGTCGGAGAAGAGACAGGTACTAAAAACTTTCATGCAAGTCGAACAAGATGCCATGTTTGTTTAGATGGAAATCTAACATTTGCCATTGTATGTTTGCAGGAGCTTTAACCCCTTCGACTTAGGTACCACGAGGTCTCGTTCGGCAAGATGCCTTATGATGCACGGTACACTCCGTACATCCAGCAGCTAGGACTCCTCCCCTTTATCCATATGGTCACTCGGTCCACATCGGCCTTCAACCCTGCTACGATCACCGCGCTTGTGAACCCCTCCTCGTCAACTTCTTCGGGACCATCATCATCCGAGTCTGATGCATAGTCTCGAGAATACGGGAGGTCATGGTCCATGTCATCTTGTGTGATATATTTTTCTAAATCTCCAATATTGTTGTCGTGGAGTTCAACATCATCATTGTCATCTTCATCTTCACCCCCACAATCATCATCTTGGTGTCTTGAAATCGAGCTCAATGTTTGGGTCAAGGGAGGTTCACGCCTTAGCTCTTGGTCTACGGGTGAAGGACTCATAGTACGCAATGGGGATGCCATACGGTTTAAGTCCAAAGACAATGAACTACCAACTTTTTTGATGGTAAATAGCTCAAGAGCCTTGTCTAGTGATTCGGCCACCACCTTCTTGTATGCAAGCCAACGGGCCTCGGAAAAGATACGCATGGTCTTCCAATGGACATGCATTCCCAAGCCAACATTATGTCTTCCCTCCAACTCAATATCATCCTTTGGGTCCATCCATTTCAATTCAATCCTCAATTGCTTCAAGACCTCGGCATATGTTGGAGTACGCTCAAACACCAAATCGAGCTCATCTGGTTCTGGTTCTATGTTACCTCTCAAAAAAGCATCCTTGTCTACATGGTGAACATGAACAATTCTTGCCATGCCTAACATAATCACAACAATAATACCATGGTCAACACACTCAATAGATACCCATGCTAACATTAACACAATACAAACCCATATGCCAATACAACAATATTCTACCATGCATCTTACAAAACAAACTAGGGTTTGCAAGATATGAACCAAAACTAGAAATTAATGGGTCAAATCAAAGATGAAGGGGAAGAATACCTCAAGGCACTTGGGGGGATCGAACTCCACGGAGAGAGGCTTCCGATTTGGACACTAGGAGGGAGGAGATGGAGGAGGGAGAAGAGCCGCCACCGCTGCAGCTCGTGTGTGGATGAGAAAGAATGGGCTGGGTCTGGGGAGGGCTGGCGCCGCGCTGGTACAAGACCTAAAGTGCGGCGCCAGGCGCAACGGCGCTGCACTACACAGTGCGGCGCCATGCTACAAGGCGCCGCACTAGCGGGACCGGGGCCCGCGAGGCGCCACGCTGGCAGGTGCGTGGCGCCAGGCGTAACGACGCCGCTCTTCGGGGTGCGGCGCCACGTTGTATGGCGTTGCGAAAAGGGTTAGTTCCATGAATTTCTTCTGGCCAGAGTTCATTTCGTGAAATTGTTATTTTTTTAGGTTATTTTCGTCCATTCTGCCGTATCAGTGCTACTCTCCATACTTAACCTTGATGCTCTCTCTTTATGCAGTTGAGGTGTGAACTCCTGGTTATACCAAGGATCACCAGCTCAATTGGTTGATCAGGTTCCCCTCTCTACTTATCTCTCTTTCTAAACTGATAAGAATAGATCTTGAGTTTGATTTCTTGTGGCTATGGTTGCGGTGTCTGCCACTGTGGTGCCTTCCTCAGAAGTGTGCATAGTGGTGAACACCACATCTATTGACATGCTACCTGATTGACTAACTAGAGATCCATAGTTGGCTGCCGATGATGCATAGGCTGAGGCCAAACACTATATAAGAACAAATGCTAAATTGTGGCTACCAAATTCTCTATGATGCCTCAATATAGCATTTCTATGTGGATCTGAGAGAAGTACTTTTACCAATCTCCTGTTTTTCTTTTGTACTTTATATGTTGATAAAAACAGATACTATATGATGATCTTAGTGTTGGGTAGCAACCTGATGCTGAACTTGATGTTGTTATGCTAGCTGGTGCTGGTACTTGATTAGCTAGCCATCTTTGTCCTTGTGATGTTGTTGTTGCCTGCTCCCAAGATGTCGTTGGAAGCTTCTAATGCTCCTAGACTTCTCCTTGTGCTCCTGGTCTTCTCCTTATGCTCCTGGTGATTGTGATGAGATGGGGTGATGTCCTTAGCTGTGTGGTGGAACTGGATATGATATGGATCAGGGACAAAATAGTGGTGTTTCTTGGCTGCTAAAGTATAGAGGAGTCGATGGGATTTTGAGAAGAACTTCTAGGTTTTCTCTTGTTGTGGAAGTGTGGATATGGTGTCAAAGATCTGGTGTCAAGCCGATGCTACTCTTGGTGATGTAGAGAATTGTGATTAACTAGCAGCTGAGCTGCTATGGCTGCTCCCCTTCTTATCTGGTTTCCTGGTTGTTGTGGTGTTGACAGCATACTATGCTGCATGTGTGTGTAAGCAGCTTGTGAGCTTCCTGTGTGCATGCCTCACCGAAATGGATTAGATCAAGTGAAAGCTTGATATTTATTGATGTTCTACCTTTTTACCTTTTTATTAGGCTTTGGTGAAACTTGCCCTAGGCCAACGATGTTGTGTTGAGGCTAAGTTACTGTGATAAGGACAGATACTATAATGTGGCCCCTATTTGATTAAATTTTTGATGATGAACTCAGGAGCTAGCATGTGTCCTATCTATTTCTAGGTGCTAATCCTGGGATGTTACAGTAAAGGTCATGTCTAACCACCCTCTGTTGGCCTTCCAAGGAAGAGGGCTATTACTAGTGGCATTAAGAGAAGGTTAGTACATGTGGGTAAAGTTGTACACCCCTGCAGGGTATTAATCTTTTCGAAAAGCCGCGTCCGCGGGTATAGACGACTTGGGAACGGACATGATGATCATAGAGAACTTGAACATAATCGTAAAACTTGGCAAGTTAAGTAATGTGTGCTTAAGGATGCTTCCTCAGGGATCGAGGGGGCGATCCTAGATAGGTTCATCTGATGATGATTTGGTGTATATCAAAAGATGATCAAAGCTAGAGATACCGTTCTCTTACCTCCTTTTAAAATATTCTAATTAGTCGAGATTATTCTCCCTCTTGTCTTATAAACAAAGACATCTTTATGCAAAATAACTCCAGCAGCCATAAGTCTGGCGGAGTACACCCTGTACTCACCCTTGCTTTGCTGATACTTTTGCAGCAGAGTAAGTGTTACCATAGAAGATGAGTTCTTTACGACATCGACATCGACGAGTAGCTTGGGGTTCCTGGTCGGCAACCTGGAATCTATGGATTGAACGCCATTGTTATGCTTCAGGCCTCTTAGGCCATTTGTTAAGTTTGTTATACTTAATAGCATAATCTACCTTCCGTTGCTTGATGTTTGTGGTCAGTGACCTCTGCTTGAAATATTTTGGTTCTTTGCTCAGTTATGAGCTCGCTGTAATAAATTTTGTGTCATAGGGTCACTATTGTGTTATCGATTTTCTCTCTGTATGCTTTCGAGATTAGGTCAGGCTTATGTTCAAACGAAGGTCTTGGATTTGTTTAGCCTTAATCCCGGAGGTGTCACATATACGGTACAGAAGCAGTTCTTCCAAGTGATTTAATTCACCAGTCTCCTCAAGTCAAAGCGTATATCGAAGAAGATGCAGAAGTTTCTCGACAGTATGATCTCGATATAATCGAAGAAGTTCGCGTCGTTGCTGAGCAGAGATGTACATCCTATCAGCAGAACTTACGCAAGTATCATAGTCAGGGAGTACAAATCCGATCTTTTAGGAAAGGCGATTTGGTTCTCCGACTTGTGCAAAAAAGAAAGCACAAATTTTCCCTAATTTGAGAAGGACCTTTTATGATCAGCAGAGTTCTGCATAACGGGTCATATTATTTAACCGATATGAGACCAATCAAGGAAAGACCGGACACTCGGAAGAGAAAGAGAGATGGCGGTAGTACAGACCCGGATGAGATAGACCGTCCATGGAATATTGCACAGCTATGTCCCTTCTATTCTTAGTTATATTTCCTTGTAATCAGATATGTACATGTTCAAAGTGAAATAAAGTATTGGTTTCCTTATATGTTATTTTTGAGAAGTTTTTTACCATTTTGTTTCGAGCATGTCATTTTCAAAAATCCTAGAATGCTTGAAAGTACCTTATGCTCATGTTCGTTCTAGTTATGATTTTTGAATATCTTACCTTAGGGTAAAAAATTCAATTTGTCGTTTATACTTTGGTTTTATATCTGATTGCTTAGATGCGGGTATCTTCCGAGTAATGAATTGTTGGTACTAGAAGCCGACTTTGTTTCCGAGTTTAAATTGGTTTAGCAATTGAGCTCCATTGCTCGGCAAAGTTTCCGTGCTAAAGGTTGTCCGACTCATGAAAGGGATGAGGTAGAGAGCCAGATAAAATGACAAGTGTAAACGCAAAAGAGTGCTTAAGAGAATTTCAGGCACACGCATAAAAATATATACAAACAAGTTCTAAGATAGTAAAGCATTAGTTCTTACAAACCAGCACATGTTCGAAAGCAAAAATATTGTCCCCATCATTACATGCCACATGAAAAGTTCAGAATAATGCATCAGAAATGTTTATGCTGCAGATTCAGGCAGTGCTGAAGGAGACCATGGAGCGCTGGAGTGGCCATCGTTGCCTTGCTCCTGAGACTCGGAAGCTCCTTCTACGAGGCTATATTCCGGCTCTTGGGGCGAGGAAGGCACAGCGACGGATTCAAAGAATGGCGTCGTATAGCTCGTCATATCTGCCACACGACAAGCATAACCTGCGCAGGATTCTTCGATAGCCTTGGCGTTCTGCGGGTTACCCTCATCGTCCTGGTCGGCGATGCCCTTGGTGACGTGCCAGATCTCCATATCGCTATGTTGGCTCATCACCATGGTAAGTGCAGTCTGTGCAACGGTCCGAGCGTAGGATATCTTCCTGTCTTCGATGAGCTTCGGAATCTCCTTGGCTCTGTCCCTCACCTCGAGCACTGGCATCTTGTGCAAGTCGGAAAGTCTGACCGACTCGCCAGCCTCTCCAAGAGTCTGGCGGAAGTCGAAAAGAATATCTCCGATGAGCTTTATGCGCTCGAGGCGAGGTTTAGAGGAAGGAGAGTCGAAAAGATGAAGAGGATCTGGGAAAGAACCAAAAATCAAAACTGATTAAAATAAAGTAAAAAATCTAAGTATGAGTGAAAGTTGGAAATCTTACCTAGCACACAGTGGTTCCACTGAGAATGCTCCTCTCGGAGACTCTTCAGTTCCACTTTTGTGGCCTGGGCTAGATCCTTCTGGCTCTCGAAGTCCTTCTTGACATCATCAATTTGCTTATCTCGGAGGGCTAGCAGCATCTCGGTCTCCATGTTGCTTGACTCTAGGACGGCGTTTACGGATTTCTCCGATTCAGCCTTTAGCTTCTCGAGCTCGTCCCGGAGTTCAACATTTTCCAGGTCCAAGACCTTGAAGTTCTCGGCTTGCTCCACCATCTTGCTGGATTCACCAAGCAATTCTGCAAAGGGAAATTATCAGTCGAACATAACAGTTTGACTATGACAATGACTAATGAAAAAGAGGGAGTCAGAAAAGTTTACCTTCTACTTCATCTTTCTCAACTTTCAACTTTGAATTCTCAAGGCATAGAGCCTTAATCTCCTTGCACTTAATACATATATTCTTGAGGAATTCCTGGTTGGAAGATGCAATTTTCTGTAAGTTTAAAGACGGAATACCGTCAGACGGCTACTAAGACTCGGGCTACAAATTTAACTAAGTAAAAATACAGCACGAGCCTTGGGGGCTACACTATATCGTTCTTTTGCATCCTATAAGAATCAACTAATCCAATGCTACCATGTTTATCTGACTTTATGCTTGGGGCTAGAGGATATGATAATAAACACTACAAACAAGATTCGAAAAACTTACAATATGTTCCAGATGGATCTTCTCAAATCCGAGTTTAGTGTTGTGAAACACTTTCTCAGCGAGGGAGAGGGAGGGAACATCCGTCGCTAGGAGCTTGCCAGACTCGATTTTGCATCCCGGACCAAAATTTGGTCCAGGAGGTTAACCAGCTTCATGTACTCCATCTCCTGGCTTGCTGCCTCCGGAGTGAGGGTTTGTTTCTCGAAACTGGACTGAGCCAGCTTGAGAATCTCCTCCATTTTCTTCCGCTTCAGGCCAAAGGCAGCAGAGTCGGCCAGTTTATCCATCTCCCATATTGATATTACCATGGGATCATTACCCTTGACGGGTTCACCCTTCTTAGTTGCCTGGCTACCAATGTTAACCAGGACTTTCAAGGTAGAGCTGACGTTGGGGATGGCAGAGACGGCATCAGGAGAGGAGGAAACCTATGGTGCTGACGTCGGGGCACTGCTTGGAGTTGGAGGTGGCATGACTAGGGAAATGACAAGCTTCTGCTGGCGCAGCTGCTTCCCCGGCTTGCTATCTGGCTTCGACCCGCCCTTCAAAACTGTTTTTGCTCTGAAACACGTAAATCCAAACATCAGGTGTGCTTCGGAAAGAAAGAAATTTACAAAGTACTTCAATATTGACAAGGTGCTTACCTTTTAACTATTGGTAACACTTGGCTGCCAGTAGTGACAACAACCTCCTTGGCCTTCCGCTTCTTGGAAGCAGAGGCAGGAATTTATTGCACCTCATCATCCTTCGTTGCCTCCGGATCGTCTGAAAGATAGCCCTCTAGTGGAGCTAACTCAGACTCGGGGAGCTTCTCGGTCTGATAAAATCAAAAGGCGTCGGTAAAAATAGAGTCGGAGGAAAAGACAGAAAAGAATGACAAAACGCAAATGCAGAGTCGAAATATTTACTAGAGTCAGAGAATGGTCAATCATAAACATCTTCGGGTAGACATCTGGAACTTTTCTTTCCACTCTCTCCTTGATAAAAAACTACATGCGGGTCTTGTAATCCTTCATCGGAATATGATGTGGGCTGACCCTCAGGCTGTCCTTCTTGTCTCCGGTGACCATGTGCATGAGGCGATATCCTTGATACTGCAGAGGCTGGATCTGGCAATCCAGACAGATCCAGCTAGCAGTGGATCAAGTCGGATCCACGGAGGCCCTTGTGCTTCTTCAGAAACTCAATCCGCCTTTTGGCGAGGATCAAGACATCTGAAAGTTCCGGCACCTCCGCGTCCCATGATTCCTGATGGGGAGCGGCACCGTCGACGAAGGCCGGAAGACCTTCTGCCTTTTTAGGAGTCAGAATAACCTTATTGTAAAAGAAGGTTCCGACCCAACGTTTAACTGACTCGCTAGCATTAATCCTAGGATAGACTCGGTTTCTCTTGAGGACTAGGCTAAGAGTACCGGTGGTGTAAGGAACACCGGCACTAATTGAGTTCTTATGGGTACCGTAGTAGTACCGGAAAAGGGTGAGACTTGGCCTAATGCCAAGAAACCGCTCACTCAAAGTTCCATGATCAGTAAGCTCTAGGAGGGAGTTGGGAGGAAGATTGTGAAGTTGCACACCGTAATATTGGAGGACCTTGATGAAGAAGTCCGACAATGCGAGACTGAGGCCGCGGTCGACGTGCGTGCCGAATAGCATTCGCTCGCCGTCACGTGGTGTAGGAGTGGTGTATCCCGCTGCACTCTGCCATGTGCCGGCGACGAGGTAGCCCTCGTCCTCCATGACCTGGAGCTCGGTGTTGTCCATGACGCTTGGGACCCAGAGGCCCCGCATCTTCTTTTCGTCTGCCGCCGCTGTGCCCGCCGCCGCCCCAGAGCTGGATGGTGTTGCCATCTCGCTGGGGGTGGATGAAAGAATGGTGGTGATTGGGGTTTTTTCTCGTGGTGCATAGATGAGAATGGTTGCGGAGGGCTCAAGGAGTACGAGGAGGCAATGAATGAAATGGTGGAGAGATGAATCTGGGATAAAACGGTTTCCTCTCTCTCTCTTATTTACCTTTGCGGCAAGATTCGCGTTCAAACCACGCGATTTGCACCACGCGTTTAGGAGAGAGGGACGTGGCTTCCTCGCGACTCCTCCGCCCCCTCGATTCTCGCGTGAGCATAACGGTGCTCTGTTCCATACGAAGTAGACCCACCAACGATCGTTGTAAGACCTCACCTTTTAAGGTAAAAGCCCCTGTGATTGCAATGCTAGTTCCTGGATCAAAAAGCTAGCATCCACAATTTAAGATGAAGTACACAGATACAAAGGTCATTATTACATCGTAATATCCAGATATACATAGTTCTTACAACTCATTAGCACAAGGCTAATACATAGAGTTCACAATACTTAACAAAATAAATAACGTCTTCATCTTCATGTGCCACGGGCAAACATGTTGAGTGCAGACTCATAACCCTAGTCATCATCAGAGTAACCTGCAACATAATAAGTTACAGCCACAAAGGATCAATACATTTAGAATTATATTGGCAAGTGATACCATAGTAGTATAGTAACATCTAATAACTATATGAATTTGGCTAAGTGTAGTTTAGGTTGGCTTTGCTCAAAATAAGATTTGTCTTATTAGTTTGAAAACACTAAGTTTTTGTTTGACAAAAACACCCAAGGAACCACCAATAGACATTGGTGAACCTTTACCCTTGTTCAACCACAAGTTTTAACTTAGATAAATTGGAATGAGGAGATCCTTGATTGTTTCAATGTCTTTGATGCTCAAAATGTCCGTTACCGGGGACACGACTAAGTACTTAGGTTTTACCCTCTCGAGAGATGGTGCACTTTCCCCACAAGACTCAACATGCATCGAGACAGACTTTTCAGAAGCATTCCTTCAGACCACCATGTACGCGTTCCAAACAACCCTACCACCAACTGTCCATCTGGCTGAATTCTTGCAACCTAGTTGGTCAAGGCAGATCCCATATGCCATGTTGTTGCACTAGAAGCTTCTCAACACTGAACATCTCAAATCTCTTTGTTCCTGGGTGGCCATCCACAAGTGTGATATACAAGGTAAACCATAGACATGGGCCTTGTGTAATGACTCAACACAAACCAATATTTCCATTCCACCCAGATGATTCATTAACATGTTGTTTTATTAATCAATAACATAGGCATAAACTTTGCATAGTATCATAACATGAATATTCCACCCTTGCATTCTACTAGCTAGGCTAAGCATACTAGCATAACATGTCTCTTAACAAGATAAATTCTACTAAGATATCATTTATAGGATTCTACCATAGTATAGCATATACTTAGAAAATCACCATGCAAATCCCACTCAAAATATCACTAGTACATAGATAAAATAATAGGACAAAAATATGAAGAATCACTTGCCTTGGTAGTTAGGGGAATAGGCACAATCCTCACAATCACACTCTCCAAATTCCACAAAATCTACACCACAAATTCATACAAAAATATTCAATTCAATATACAAACAAAAATAATTATGAATGCATGCAAAATGCAATATGATGATTTGCCACACTTTTCAAATCAAACTTTTTAGTACTGAACACAAAGTATACTTTCTAAAGTCTAAAAAACCAAAATTTACTTTAAAACAATTTTGTAAATAATTTTTATAGCCAAAATAGGCCTACAAATTCTTCTGCATAAATTCCCAATTTTATAGAATCAAATGGCCAAACCAAGACCATAGATGCAAAGAGCTCATTTTTCTGAATCCATTGATATAAAATTTGTAATTTTTGGATAAACAGAACAAAAGTTATTGAATTTACAAGTTTGAATAACTAATAGATCAAAATTCAGATTTGAAATCAAAACCAGGGACACGCGGCACGTTCTGATTGGCACGTACCGCTTCATGCTGGATCACGCTTCCGCACCATTAGATCTAAAGGAAATGCAGCGGCTCAGATCTACTCATACTGTTTTGTTAAGTGATCTAATCGCAGCCCTCAGATGTAGATCCAATGGATCTGACACGCTCGACCATAACCTAGCGGCGGCAATGGCTCTGGCGGCGACGCCACTGGAGGTGACACGCTGGCGAGGCTAGAGGAGTAGGGGTGAGTGCTGGTGCTTACCACGGTCACGAGGAGGCAAGGAAGCTCAAAGTAGACGCGGCTTGGACAGGGGCGCACGGACACGACATGAAAACCTCGTCGGAGCTCATACTGGCGTCGGGTGTTCACGAACGGAGATGGAGACGACAACCTAGGGCACAAAAAGGCAAACTGCAGGAATTAGGAGGTGTGCAAGGTCACGGCGAACATAGTCATGTGAACTAGAGGTCAAGGGGAGCACGGGGTTTACCGGAATTACTCGCCGGAGTTGCACTGCGCCTCGGTTGCTTGCAGACGTCAACGGAGGCCATGACCTGGGGCATGATTGGACAAAAAATGCATGAGTAGGTGCACAAGAGCAAGGGGAACATGCTCGCATGAATGAGAGGTAGAGGGGCGAGCTAGACTCACCAGAATAGCTCATCGGAGCGTCTCGGTACTGCGGCGGTGCAACTTGAAATTCGAGGAGCCTGGCGGCGCTTGGGGCTTGCAGTGTAAGGGGAAATGGTCGCGAGGAGGTGGGGGTTAAGTAGCCGGGGTGGGGGAGGGAATTACACATGGAATCAATGGCAATCAACGCGCGAATTCATCAGCAGTGACAACGGGGGGAGAAACGATAGAGGAGCTGGTCGCGGGCGCGGGATTGACGATAATTGTCGACGTGGCGGTGGGGCCTGGCTGTCAGTGGGTGGGGTGCGCGCGCAGGTGAGAATCGGCGGGGAGAGAGGGGGAGGTTCCTGGGTAGGCCGTGGGCTGCCAGGGGAAATGGGCCAGAAGGGTGTCGCCTGTTTTATTTTTTCTTTGCTCTTTTCTTTTTCTGTTTTGATTTTCTAAATAGCATTTGAATGGCCTTTTCAAATCCATTTGAATTCAAACTTCCACCAAACTTTTGTGTGGTGACCCCAGTGTCCAAAAGTGTGTCAAACACAACTAGTCACTCAAAAATCATTTTGAGGTCACGAAATAAAATAAAACCATGCCCCATATATATAATAAGAAGGGGTTTAAATATGGTTCTATTAGGGTTTTTGTTTTGAAAAAAAATTGTGCAAGATGAATATGCCATGATGATATGAATACAACAACATGGTTTTGAATTTGATGAAATTTGCGATGTTACAAATCTAACCCCCTTAAGATGCATCTCGTCCTCGAGATTCGGATTGGCTAGCAAATAGGTGAGGGTGATCTTTCTGGAGATCATATTATCTTTCCCAAGTTTCTTCTTCCTCGGTATGATGATTCCACTGTACTTTGCAGAATTTGATTGTCTTAGTACAGGTAACTCTTTCTGTTGTCTCGAGAATCTTGATAGGTTTATCTTCGTAAGTGAGATCACTCTCCAACTGTACCTCTTCCAATGGTGAGTTTCTTCCATTTCCGGATGGCAGTTCTTCAACTGACTCACATGAAACACATTGTGAACTGCATACAGTGATTCAGGCAATTCTATCTCATAAGCCACTTCTCCTTTGCAGCTCAAAATTTTGAACGGTCCAACAAATCGAGGTGCCAATTTTCCTTTGACTCCAAATCTTTTCACACCACGAAGCGGTGAGACTCTAAGATAAGCTCTATCACCTACCTCATAGGTAACTTCTCTATGCTTTGGGTCCGCATAACTCTTTTGTCAGGATTGGGCTATTTTCAATCTGTCCTTCATCATTCTGACTTTCTCTTCAGCTTCCTTGATTAGTTCTGGTCCGAATAAATTTCTTTCTTCTAGTCCATTCCATAGTAATGGCGTAGTACATTTCCTTCCATAAAGGAATTCGAACAGAGCCATCTCTATTATGGATTGATAGCTGTTATTGTAAAAGAATTCTGCGTTAGGGCTGTCAACGAGCCAAGCTCGAGCGAATACTACTCAGCTCGGCTCAAGTTCGAGCTGTACTTCAAGCTTATAAATGAGTTTGAGCTCGGCCCGCGAGCTTAACATTTTATTCGAGCTCGGCTCGTCTGGCTTGTTACAGGCTCGTGAGCTAAAGCTTATTTTAGCACCACAATTACGTAATAACTAGGCGGAGGTTACCACAACGCCTTGGGTGAACCTGTGACACAAGCTCTATATATAGCTAGTGCACTAGGAAATTTTCCTCTAGCAAAGCGATGTGGTACTAAAGAAGGTAATCGATGTTACAGACTACCACGCAAACAATTAAGGATGGGCATTTTCAGTTGTCTTTGGGCTTGAACTTCCACCGCACTTGTTATAAAATAGGCTTTTACGTATTTTCATATGTATGAATTAGAGATCAGGACAACGTGAGTAGCCCAGATTATAAGATTATACGATATGTCTAGACAAATGTCCTCGTCTTAACTTTTATCAAACACTTGAAGTTCGAGCTCGTTAAGGTCGCGAGCCTCAAGTGAAGTTTGAGTTCGGCTTGTTTAGATGTCGAGTTGAGTTCGAGCCGAGCCAATAACGAGTCGAGTTCAAACAGTTTGTCTAGCCTGAATATTTTTAACAGCCTTATTCTGTGTATGGCAGACTTTCATCCCAACTAGATTCATAGTCTAGTGCATATGCTCTCAACATATCTTCCAAAATCTGATTGGTACTTTCTGTCTGTCCATCAGTCTGAGGGTGAAAAATTATGCTGAATTCTAGCCTTGTTCCCAATGATTCATGCAGTTGTCGCCAAAAATGTGAAGTGAATTGAGTTCCTCTATCAGAAAAAATACTCTTAGGTACTCCATGTAGACATACAATCCTATTCATATAGATCTTAGCCAATTTAGCACTAGTACAGGTAGTCTTGACGGGTATGAAATGAGCGACTTCAGTTTGGCGATCCACAACAACCCATATAGAATCGTATCCAGATCTGGTCCATGGTAGTTTGGTGATAAAATCCATACCAATCTTATGCCACTTCCAATCAGGTATAGGTAGTGGTTGTAATAACCCTGCCGGTTTCTGATGTTCCGCCTTCACTCTATTACACATGTCACACAAAGCAATGTGTTCCGCGATATCTTTCTTAAGATTGTTCCACCAAAATCTTTCCTTCACATCCATGTACATCTTGGTGTTACCCGGATGAATAGAATATGGTGAACTGTGTGCTTCTTGCAGAATCAATTTCCAAAGTTCCAGATCTTGTGGAATGCATATACGCTTTCCGTACCATAAAGTTCCTTGTTCATCTTCATGGAATCCTTTCACCTTTCCTTTACTAATTTTACTCTTAATCTCCTCTATTTCCTTGTCCAACTTTTGGGCTTCTTTGATATTATCCAATAGTGTTGGTTGAACTTCCAATGACATGAGATATCCTTCAGGCACTATCTCCAATATTAGCTCTTTGAATTGGGCACACAAATCATTTGGCAATTCTCCTTTGATGAGGCCATTCACATAAACTTTGCGGCTTAATGCATCCGCTATGACATTCGCTTTACCGGGATGGTATTGCAAACTCAAGTCATAATCCTTGATAAGTTCTAGCCACCTTGTCTGTCTCATGTTGAGCTATTTCTGGGTGAAAATATATTTCAAGCTCTTGTGATCTGTGAATACTTCAAATCGCTTTCCCAAAAGATAATGTCTCCATGTTTTGAGTGCATGGACAACAGAGGCCAACTCTAAGTCATGTGTAGGATAATTTACTTCATGAGTCTTGAGTTGTCTCGAGGCATAAGCCACAACGTTTCCTTCTTGCATCAATACTCCACCCAATCCTTGGTGAGATGCATCACAATAAACTTGGAAGTCTTTCTCTAGATCTGGCAGACATAAAACTGGTGCTGACACAAATCTTTTCTTCAATTCTTGAAAACTGCTTTCACATCCTTCAGTCCAATCAAAATTCTTCTCTTTATTAAGTAACTCCGTCACTGGCTTAGCTACTTTTGATAAATTCTCGATGAACCTTCTATAGTATCCTGCCAAGACTAGGAAACTACGAACTTCTTTAACTGACTTGGGAGATTCCCACTCAGTGACGGCTGACACCTTCGCGGGATCGACAACTATACCATCTCCAGACACAATATGTCCAAGAAATCCAACTTCATTCAACCAAAATTCACACTTACTGAACTTGGCATACAACTTGTGCTCCTTGAGTTTCTCAAGAATCAAACGCAAATGTTCTTCATGCTCTTCATTGCTCTTGGAATAGATCAAAATGTCATCAATGAATACGACAAAAAACTTGTCAAGAAACTCCATGAACACCTTGTTCATCATGTTCATGAAATAAGCTGGTGCATTTGTTAATCCAAATGGCATCACAGTATACTCATACAATCCATACCTAGTGGTAAAAGCAGTCTTAGGTATGTCTTGCTCTCTAATCTTTAGCTAAAAGTAGCCTGATCGGAGATCAATTTTTGAGAACACACGAGCTCCTTCTAGCCGATCAAAGAGATCGTTGATTCTAGGTAAAGGGTACTTGTTATTTATAGTCACCTCATTGAGTGATCGATAATCTATGCATAGCCTTTGACTTCTGTCCTTCTTCTCAACAAACAGAACTGGTGCACCCCAAGACGAAGAACTTGGTTGGATAAATCCTTTCTACAGTTGTTCTCCAAGCTGTTTCTTGAGCTCTTTTAACTCATAAACTGACATCCTATAGGGTCTCTTTGCTATTGGTTCAGATCCGGGCAGTAAGTCAATCAAAAACTCCGCATCCCTATCTGGTGGCATTCTTGGTAATTCCTTTAGAAAGACATCCAGGTACTCTTTCACCACTGGTACACTGTCTATGCTAACCCCCTTAAGAGAATTTAGCGTACTCCCTTTGGATTCAAAGTTAGACTTGAACCTAATCCGTTTCTTATCCGGGGTTGTGAGTGTAACAGTACGATTGGCACAATCTATTACTCCCTCATACTTAGTCACCCAATCCATGCCCAAAATTACATCCAATCCTTGGGACTCTAGGATTATCAGACTAGCTGGAAATTTATACTTTCCAAACTCTATTACTAGATCATGACATCCAAAATTCACTATCACCTCTCCACCTAGGGAGCTTACTTTAATAGGACATCCAATTGTTTCAGTTGGGAGTCTATTTTTGTCTACAAATGCTCTTGAAATGAATGAATGTGATGCACCGATATCAAAAAGGACAAGTGATGAAAAGAAATTAATCTTGAACTTACCCGCCATAGCATCAGACTCCTCATGGATTTCTTCCACATTGATGTGGTTCACATGACCCTTCTGAAAAGGGTTTGGCTTGTTGGCTCCATCAGTCTTCTTTTCTGGGTATTCATTTGCATAGTGCCCAATTTTCTTGCACTTGAAACATTCAACCTGACTGATGTCCCTCTTAGCTGGCTGATTCCCCTTGCCATTTCCATCATGGTGAATCTTGTGTCCACTCTTGTGGTTCTTATATCCACCATTGTCATGACTACGATGATTCTTGTTATCATGGTGGTGGCTATTGTTGTGATGGTTGTTATGACTCCCTTGCTTGTGGAATCCAGAACTTCCATCTCCTTCACCATAGGAACGCTTGTGTGACTATCCTGAAATATGCTTATCAAAGTGATGCTTCCTCTTTCTGTTCTCAACCTGCTTCATCTTACTTTCCAAGATGGTAGCCTTATCACACAGAGATTGATAGGTTGGAACATATACAACAGATAGTTGCATGCACATCTCATCATTCAGTCCCTCAAGGAACTTCTCCTTCCTTTTTGCATCAGTGTCAACCTCATCTGGTGCATAGCACGCCAGATTATTGAACTCCTCAATATATTCTACAACACTGCGGTGGCGTTGCTTAAGGTTGTGAAATTCCTTCTTCTTCAAACTCATCACTCCTGAAGAGATATGAGCAGTGCGGAATCCATCCTCAAACATTGCCCAAGTCACTTCTTCAATAGGAGTAGTGATTTGGAAATTATCCCACCAGGTAGCTGCTGGTCCTTCTAGCAGATGTGCTGCAAACCTGACTTTTTTCTCATCAGTCCAACCAACTGTGACTAAGTCCTTGTTCACAGAACGTAGCCAATCATTTTCTACCATAGGATTAGTGGTTCCAGAAAACTTTGCAGGCCTCAATCTCAAAAACCTTGTAAGCATATCAAAAGCTGGTGGGTTGTTTTGATTGTTGTTGTTATTGTTGTTGTCGTTTTGGTTCTGATTCTGATTCGCCATATATGGGTCATCATTTGCATCAAATGAGTCTCAGCTGTCATCAACTGCTGCATCTTAATTCCATTGTTGTTATTGTTGGGATTTGTATGACGGGGAGGCATCTGTGGTTTCAATAAGGATAAGAAAGGATAAATACCCCATAGATACTAACATGCACAATACAATACATAACAACAATCACAATATGCAAGCACAATAAACTTAGAGTTTAAACAACACGAACAACAAGTTTTGTAAAGCAAACACACTTGCATAGTCATCCACATGTTGGATGTTCAATGCGACTCGATGAATAAAAATATGATAAATGCATAGATAGCCAAGTGGTTAACACTACTCCTCCATATTTACTTCCTCGTCCACTAGAGTAAGTCCTGCTGCTTCGATTCCTGCCTTGTACTCCTCCACGCTGGTGGTCAAAGCATCGACCTTCGCCTGAAGCTCTATTTTCTGTGAATGCAGCCTCTCAATCACCTCCTGCTGTGTCTCTAGCTCAAGATCCTTGAGTTCCATCTTGGCCTTCATCTCATTGATCTTCTTGTTCCTATCCTGCACTCTCTTCTCTTGGTTCTTGAACCTCTTGTCTTGCTTCTCGAATCTAGCCTCCATTTCCTTGATGCTCTCCTCCTGCTCCTTGAAGGCCTTGTCCTTCTCCCTCAACTGGACGCGTAGCTCGTCATTGCTAAGCATGACGTTGGTCCTATCAGTGTCAAGGTGCCTAAGAAGACTCTCTAGGTTCTAAAGATAGAGGTGTACTGGCTCAATAGTCTCCCTAGTGGCCTCGTCAAACACTATAGCCTCTCCCTCCTCGCCACGTCTCCCAAATGGGTGGAAGTAGAGGCCCCTGAGCTCGGTGGAGTGACGTCCATAGAGGCATCCAAGCAGCTCTTGCATGGCGACGCCGAGTCCCTTCTTCTTATCGTCATGGAGTATCTTGAAGGCGATGTCCTCGGTGGGAGGCTCTGACTGGTGTCCTGGCTGCGAGACTCTAAATCCCCATAGATCCTTCCTCTCGAACTTCCTAAGCTGAAGTCCCTTAATGTTGGGGAGGGGAAGATTGAGCACACTAACAAGCTCCACGATACGGGATCCAAAACGAGTTCCCTTGAACTCCTCGGTGGTGTTGAGAAAAAAAGCTTGGCATCTATTGCATAGGATAGAGAAAATTAGATACAACACAAGTAAAGAGTAAAACACAAGATAGTAGAAACAAAAGCTTGCAACAAACATAATTTATTTCAAACACACAAGTCATAGCATACAATAATTAATCACAAGCACCAAGGTTCAAACATAGCTTAGAATTTTTTTGCCATACCACATAGATTGGTATGATCAAAATTATTAATGCGAGAAAACGATAAGTGTGGTGGTCCTACTATTGGAGTATGTCACAACTCTCACTCATATGGTAAGTCTATGATATCCTCCCTTAGACATTTTGTGGCGGTCTCTAAGTCTTGGGTATGCTTCTTATCCTCTCTAAGGTCATTTTGAGTGTTGAGCATTCTACACTTATGTCTTTCTCCAAGCTCCTTGATAGCATTCCAAGCTACATTCCTTGTAGAGTCAAAGAATGACATATGCATTTCAGAGTTGGTAACCATGCAGAATCCCGACTCATTGTGGTTATCCTCCTTGTTTTTATACAAGTGGAGTTGTACCCACCAATATTCTTCTCCTTCGTCCATCACTAGAAATCCTTTGTACACGGATTCACCATGTATCCCAAGCTAATCATGAGGTTTTTGAGTGCCTTGGGAAACTCCGTCTCACATTCTAAGGTCATGGTCATGAGTGGTCCCTTCCTGATGGCTTCGTTGATGGCGGCCATCTACAAATAGAGATGAGAAATAATATTAGGAGAGGTTTACAAGATGAAAAGGGTTGCATTTTTCCTAGTGGTTTCCTTAGTCTAATCCATCTTAGGGTCATAATCCTACAGGCAACACAATGCTCTGATACCATATGTAAGAACTCACCTTTTAAGGTAAAGGCCCCTATGATTGCAATGCTAGTCCCTGGATCAAAAAGCTAGCATCCACAATTGAAGATGAAGTACACAGATACAAAGGTCATTATTACATCGTAATATCCAGAGATACATAGTTCTTAAAACTCATTAGCCCAAGGCTAATACATAGAGTTCACAATATTTAACAAAATAAATAAAGTCTTCATCTTCATGTGCCACATGCAAACATGTTGAGTGTAGACTCATAACCCTAGTCATCATCAGAGTAACGTGAAACATAATAAGTTACAGCCACAGAGGGTCAATAAATTTGGAATTGTATTGGCAAGTGATACCATAGTAGTATAGTAACATCTAATAACTATATGAATTTGGCTAAGTGTAGTTCAGGCTGGCTTTGCACAAAATAAGATTTGTCTTATTAGTTTAAAAAAACACTAAGTTTTTGTTTGACAAAAACACCCAAGGAACCACCAATAGACATTGGTGAACCTTTATCCTTATTAAACCACAAGTGTTAACATAGAGAAATTGGGATGAGTAGATCCTTGATCGTTACAATGTCTTTGATGCTCAAAATGTCCGTTACCGGGGACACGGCTAAGTACTTAGGTTTTACCCTCTCGAGAGGTGGTGCACTTTCCCCACAAGACTCGACATGCATCGAGACGAGTCTTTTCAGAAGCATTCCTTCAGACCACCATGGACGCGTTCCATCCTAACAACCCTACCACCAACTGTCCATCTGGCTGAATTCTTGCAACCTAGTTGGTCAAGGCAGAGCCCATATGCCATGTTGTTGCACTAGAAGCTTCTCAACACTAAACATCTCAAATCTCTTTGTTCCTGGGTGGCCATCCACAAGTGTGATACACAAGTTAAACCATAGACATGGGCTTGTGTAACCACTCAACACAAACCAATATTTCCATTCCACCCAGGTGATTCATTAACATGTTGTTTTATTAATCAATAACATAGGCATAAACTTTGCATAGTATCATAACATGAATATTCCACCCTTGCATTCTACTAGCTAGGCTAAGTATACTAGCATAACATGTCTCTTAACAAGAGAAATTCTACTAAGATATGATTTATAGGATTCTACCATAGTATAGCATATACTTAGAAAATCACCATGCAAATCCTACTCAAAATATCACTAGTGCATAGATAAAATAATAGGAAAAAATATGAAGCATCACTTGCCTTGGTAGTTAGGGGAATAGGCACAATCCTCAGAATCACACTCTCCAAACTCCACAAAATCTACACCACAAATTCATACAACAATATTCAATTCAATATACAAACAAAAATAATTATGAATGCATGCAAAATGCAATATGATGATTTGCCACACTTTTCAAATCAAACTTTTCAGTACTGAACACAAAGTATACTTTCTAAAGTCTAAATAAACAATAATTTACTTTAAAACAATTTTCTAAATAATATTTTTTATAGCCAAAATAGGCCTACAAATTCTTCTGCGTAAATTCCCAATTTTACAGAAGCAAATGGCCAAACCAAGGCCATAGATACAAAGAGCTCATTTTTCTGAATCCATTGATATAAAATTTGTAATTTTTGGATAAACAGAACAAACGTTATTGAATTTACAAGTTTGAATAACTAATAGATCAAAATTCAGATTTTAAATCAAAACGAGGGACACGCGGCACGTTCTGATTGGCGCGTACCGCTTCGTGCTGGATCACGCTTCTGCACCGTTAGATCTAAAGGAAATCCAATGACTCAGATCTACTCATACTGTTTTGTTAAGTGATCTAATCGCAGCCCTCAGATGCAGATCCAATGGATCTAACACGCTCAACCATAACCTAGCAGCGACAATGGCTCTGGCGGCGGAAACGCCACTGGTGGTGACACGCCGGCGAGGCTAGAGGGGTAGGGGTGAGTTCTGGTGCTTACCACGGTCGCGAGGAGGCGAGGAAGCTCAACGTGGACGCGACTTGGACAGGGGCGCACGGACATGGCAGGAAAACCTCGCCAGAGCTCGTACTGGTGTCGGGTGTTCATGAACGAAAACGGAGACGAAAACCTAGGGCGCAAAAAGGCAAACATCAGGCATTGGAAGGTGCGCAAGGTCACGGCGAACGCAGTCGTGTGAATTAGAGGTCAAAGAGAGCACGGGGTTTACCGAAATTACTCATCGGAGTTACACTACGCCTCGGTTGCTTGCAAACGTCGACGGGGGCGACAACCTGAGGCATGATTGGACAAACAAAAGTCATGAGTAGGTGCAAGAGCAAGGGGAACACGCTCGCGTGAACGAGAGGTAGAGGGGCGCACTGGACTCACCAGAATAGCTCGTTGGAGCGGCTCGGTACTGTGGCGGTGCAAAGTGAAATTCGAGGAGCCTGACGGCGCTTGGGGCTAGCCGTGTGAGGGGAAATGGTCACGAGGAGGTGGGGGTTAAGTAGCCGAGGCGGGGCGGGTAATTACGCACTAAATCAATGGCAATCAACACGCGAATTCATCGGTAGTGACAGCGAGGGGAGAAAATGTAGGGGAGCTGATTGCGGGCATGGGATTGACGACAATGGTCAACGTGGAGGTGGGGTCTGGCTGTCAGTGGGTGGGGTGCACGCGCATGTGAGAATCTGCGGGGAGAGAGGGACAGGTTCCCGGGTGTGACCACCCCCGGGACCAGGGCTAAACAAATCCCAGACCTCCGTCTAAGATAAGCTTAACCTTGAGCTCGAGAATATCCAGTGAAGAATCGGTAACACAACAGTGACCCTACGACACAAAAATTATTACAGAAAGCTCATAACTTGAGCAAAGAACCATAATATTACATGCAGAGGTCACTGACCACAAACATCAAGCAACGTAGGGCAAATTATGCTATTAAGTATAACAAACTTAACAAATGGCCTAAGAGGCCTGAAGCATAACGATGACGTCCCAGCCCATAGATTCCAGGCTGCCGGCCGGGAACCCCAAGCTACTCGTCGATGTCGATGTAGTATGGAACTCATCTTCAAGGAACACTTTCTCTGCCAAAAGTATCAACAAAGCAAGGGTGAGTACAGGGTGTACTCCGCAAGACTTATGGCTGGTGGAGTTCTTTTGCATAAAGCCATCTTTGTTTATAAAACAAGGGAGAGAAGAATCTCGTCTAATCAGAGTATTTTAAAAGGGGACAAGAGAGCGACATCTCCAAAGTATTGATCATCATCTTTTGATATCCACCAAATCATCATCATCTCCTGAACTAGGATCACCCCCTCGTACCCATGAGGAAGCATCCTTAAGCACATGTTGATCTACCAAGTTTTACGATTAGGTTCAAGTTCTCTATGATCTTAGAATCTGGTCACCAAGCGTTCATAACCGTGAACACGGCTTTTAGAAAATATTTAACCCTGCAGGGGTGTACAAATTTACCCACACGTACCAACCGACTCTTAATGCCAACATTTTAGCCCTCTTCCTTGGAAGGCCGGCAGAGGGTGGTTGGCCACGACCTTTACCTTTCTTTCATCGAGACCATGAGTCACACAATAAGGATGGTTCCATCGTAACATTTCAAATTCCGAAGCCGATCCTTAAAGATGTGAGGCGAGGTTGGTTTACCAGGGGCGCTATCAACCCCAAGCAACCGCGGCCACACTTACCTACCTGTTATGAATGCACCTTCACCCGCCAAATCTTTCGAAAGGTTTCCTATGCATATTTTGAATGGAACGCCGAACTATGTGACTCATGGAATCTACTAGGCAAGTTAATCAGGCGAGGGGTTCCCAAGCCCCGTGTGGCTGTACGCTCATCTCGGTTCCAAAGGCAAGAACTCGGTTCCTAGTAGTGGCGAGCATGGGACTAGAAAAACCACATCCCACCGTGGCCTCCCATACAAGCCTTAGCATGTTTAATCTCATATCACCTCTGATCTCATCTCATCACGTTCTCCTATCATACTAGATTCTCTACATCTGATACATCATCTAGATGAACCAACACTAACAGCTATGCATGGCTAAGCAGACACAGATATAAGCTCTAGCAGTGCACACAAGCCAAACCTAGTTATGCTAGGAGCAGTGGATCAGGTAATATAAGCTCAAAAGGAGTAATGCAATAGATAGGATACTCTATCTATCGATAAAAGACCACATTAGAATCGTATGCATCATGGCAGGAATTGAAATACTTTCAAAATCATAGGATTATATCAGGGTGGGGCTATGCTTGCCTTTGCCAGTTGATCACAGATAAATAGATATTCAGAGGCCTTGTACTTGACTTGGTTATAGTTGGTCAAGTATTTGTCTTCAAGCTTCGACGGTCTTGATCTCTGACTTTGATCTCGATCTTGATATCGTACTCTATCGGGAAGAACCAAACACCGGAAAAGAGGGAAATAATCACCACATGGCATCGATGCAATGCTCAAGCAAGTATGATGATATGACAAGTTGATTAGTACTAAAATGTAACCCTAATACATGCTCGGCAATTTAATTGAGGTTTCGAGGGGCATAAACCCTAACTCGGGGAAACTCTGGATGTATATGAGAGGGGTTGGTTTTTTCTTCCAATTAAACTTGTCATGAAAGTTGTTGAACAATGCATGATTATAGTGTAATTAGATAGATCTCATTTTTCTGAACATTTTGATATATTATTTGTATTTTCTAACTTATAATTAATTCGTTATTGAATTTTCAAGTTTAAAACAATTTTCTGGAATTATTTAAAAAGGTTTATTGCATCCTATGACGTCAGCTAAGGGGTTGGGGTTGTTTTACACCGAGGCAGAGGCTACCCACGGTGTCTAAGAGAGGGGCCCGAGGCCACCTCAGCTGCCACGCAGGCGGTCAACAGTCAGCGGGGTCCGCCGCAGCATTAGCGTGACATCACGGTGACGTCAACACGACGGCCACTGCCAGGTGATCACCGGCGACGGCGGAGGAGGGTGCGCGGGACGACGAGGCTAAGCGCGTTTGAAACAGCAAAGAGAGGCGAGCACGATAGAGGCGGCGCCGCCTATATTTGTTCACCGTAGCGACGTCTGCGATGAGCGGCGGCGGTGGTGCTCATGGGTCGACCGCGAGCGAAGGCTAGAGAGCGAGAGAGGGAATAAGGGGAGGTCTAGCAGGACCACTGGCTCACCACGGTGCTCGAGGGCGTGACGGTGAGGCCGGACGAGGTCGAGAGCGCCGGTAATGGTGACGCCAAGCGGCGTCGGGATCGGGAAGGACGGCTTCGATGCGGCCGATTAAGAGCACCCCTGGTCGATTCCTTTGGCGAGGTTGATCAAGACGGTGAGGCGGAGCTCGTGGGCTGCTCGGCGAGGCTCGGGGTGGCCGAAGATGACGGCAACGAAAAGTACCTGTGACGGCTAGGGTTCGTCCAGAGGAGAAATCGAGAGAGGGAGGTCTCTAGGGAGAGGGAGGAAGGATAAGGACGGAAGATAGGGTCACGGGGCTTCTTATCCACCTCCTGGAGCTCGGCGGACGGAGGGAAGCGAACGGCAGGATCGACGGCGGCAACACGGGCACGCAGCAGCTTGTCGTCGACGCGTCGTTGACGAAGACGACGAAGAAAGAAGGGCTGGAGCGGTACAGGCCGGGGATGGGCCGTGCTGGGACGGCTGCGGCTGCTGGCTGCGCACGCTGGGCGGCAGGGAGAGGAGAGAAGGGAGCTGGGCTGGCTGGGCTGGGATTGGGAGGGGTTCTGGCCTGTTTTTATTTTGCAGAAACTTTTTCCTTTTTCTGTTTTCACTTCCCCTTTTGTAATTTCAATTTCAAACTGTTTTGGATCATTTGAAAATACCAGAGAGGTTTGTAAATTATTTAAATTACCATGGAGCCCTTTTAGTCCATTTCGCTTCAATAATTTTGGGTTTTCAAAATATTCAAACTATTTTGAATAAGTTTCAAAGAGAGGGGGAAGATTAGAGTTTTATCTTTGATCTTGTTTGCTGCATGCATTTTGAAATATATGATGCTCATGATAATGCACAAACAAACCCTAATTCTAGATTAGCTAAAACTGGGGTGTTACAGCTCTATCCCCCTTACGAGAATCTCGACCCGAGATTCCAAAGGTAGGAAAAGAGACAGAGAGAGAAAGAAATAGGGTCACTCTAAAGATAATAGGTAACACACTAAACAACACAGAGTGTCTCATGGTCAACTCATGGATGGAGTGTTTAGAAACAACTCTGAGATGGCAAACATGAAACACATCAAGGTAACAGAGGAAACAAGAGTAGAATGTTTCAAATTGTTAGATACATGGTCTTCATAAGGATTGAGACCATGGAACTCATAGAAGAGTTTAAGCTTCTGAAAAGGAAAGATTACAATAGAAAGAACATAACCACAGACTTCAGTTTGGAACCTCTGCTAAATGACTTAAGTAGAGATTTTAGGTTCAGAGATATGGATCAACAAAACCAAGCTGTTGAACTACTTTTGAAACAGAAGGGTCACTTTTTCATTCAACAGAAGGCCAAGACAGAAATGTGTTTTAGTGGAGATGACTCATAAGAGTCACAAAGAACATGTATCAAGAGAAACTTTTGGTTACCAAAATCATAGTCGCTCTTGAACATGGTAGAGGTATGATGGAAACCCTTTATTCATCTAGGATTATCAAAATCTTTTGCCAAAGATCATGATATCACTTTACACCACTAGACGAATTGGTAAAAAGATTCCTGATGACATAAGAAAAAAAACTTCATTCCCAGACTTCAATTACTTGGCACAACAAAAGGATTGCCAACATAAAAGGGTCTAGAGGATCGACCGAGAGACATTTAACAACTCTACTTTAAATGTTCTCCTTGATGTTCGAGAAATCAATCATCAAGTAAAGGTCGGACTTCGGATACAAAGAAAACCATAAGAACAACTCCTATAACAACTTATAGAAGGAGCCTCATGAAGAGTGGTTGTCATTACTGAATCAAGAGAATATGACAGAGGGTCTTTGCGGCTAAGTGTGTCAACCCTTACATCAATCTTGCCAGACTTCAAATAGACCTATGTCAAAACCTTCAGGAACGCCAACCATCATATCTGCTTGAGATTCAGATTTGGTTAGGTGAAATGATATTTCAGACTTAGCATGTCTAAATAGAAGGTTTGCAACGTTCACCGCAAAGGTAAAGTTACTAGATTCTCAAGATATGGACTATAGTGTAAAGCTCCAGAAGATGAGCTAGATTGCTATACCCATGTATTTAGCAACTTGTCGATAGACAACTGCCTACATATGAAGTACTAACAATAAAATACACGTGTGTCCTTAGAGAAAGGGAGATAACTCTTCTCGAGTCCATGACGACATATTTCAACAATTGCACATGAACCAGAGAAGGTTACTTCTAACATCCAGAACACATACTTTGAGATGACTCGAAGATGGTTCTCGAAAAGTTTCCAACATTAATGTCAATTATTCCATATGAATCTTGTCTAGCATGGAAAACATAAGGATGTCATTGATGAGCTCAACAACAAACTTATCGGGACACTCCAAGGAGATGGACTCATATGTCTCATGAACAGAGCATAACTGTTGGTCAGACCAAAGACATGAAGATGTACTCAAGTGAATCATCACAAGTAGATACACCATCAGATAGTCCTTGGAACTGAGTTTGATTTGACGATAGCCCAAATCAAATCAAAGGCAGGAAAGATAACATACCCACCAAGGAGATACTATCTTGCTTCAACACGAACACAACTAGACATCCCTTTAAGAAGGAACTGAGTTGGATGGAACTTTTGTCTAACAACTCTCCAAGTTGTTGTTTAAGCCCAACCAACTTGTTTAGGGTTATCTAGTATGGATCCTTGGAGAAAGGAGCAGTTCAAAGAACTAGCTTGCTCAAGAACTTGACTACACGGTCATGTGGCAACATGGAGATACTTCTAGAGGACATCCAGAATATCACGGATCACCGATATGTCACTTAGTTCGAGAGGGAAACTTGCTTGGTAAGGCAAGAAGACATAGTCTCAGAGCTTTGGCATGAGCCTAACTCTTTGACTGAAGAGAGTGCACCAGAATAGCGGACTTGGTAGCACAGTAAAACTTCGCTTAGTGATAGGGTTAACCATCACGCTAAGAATGATACAAATGTCCTTTGACTTCAAAACAGTAATAATTGCTAAGAATCTCAGATGGCCACATTATTACGCACACACATCACTCACGAGAGCGAAAGCTTGAGGGAGGTTGGGTAAATATGTGTAAAAGCATCATTTCGTTAAGGGGTCATGGAACTCAGCACGACCTCTTAGTATAAAAGAGTGTGATACGTTAAGGTAGAACAGATGAAAGATACTCAATGCCTCTTGATCTGCGGATTACAACACTTTGACTTGGTCCTAGATATGACGAGGTACTGGAGTTTGTTTCTCCTGACATCCCGAAATGGTTTGTCATGAAGGACCACAAGAGTATCTTGCATTGGAAGACACCAATGCACATTTACTACTTGGTTACCAACCGGTAAATAAAGGTCAGAAAACAACAAGGGAAAAATAACATGCTCAGGATGGAATCCCGAGATGTGTATACATAAGTCAACAATCTTTCGAAAACCAATGCAGAGAAGGGGTAAGGTGTGGCAGAGTCACGAGTATAGATGCGAGACTCTCGAGGAGTACTCTTGTCGTGATCTATTTGGTTCCATTAAAGAACATCTGCCACAACTAGTGGTAGGGGAAGTCCTTAGTTGTCACAACTCAATCGCAACAAAGACCACAAGCTTGAAGGATAGAATTGTAGTACCAGCCATCCTGAGGTAATGTGTGAACATTAACAACATGGGTCAATGGAAGGATCTTGGGTTAAAGGTTAGCTTCATGTACAAGATTCGCAACACCAGAATCCAGCACAATCAAGGATCCTAGGTTCAAGTCCAAGGGTTAAAACCCAAATAAAGGAGTAACTACTATTTGAGTGACATAGCGTACACTATAAGATAGTAATCACAAGGTATCTTCCAAAAGAAGTAACAACTTATGAAGTACACAACAAATAAAAAGGAGGCACACGAGGCGAAAGGAAACCTTGAAGCCTAGAATAGAACATTATGGAGCCAACAATATAATATTGTAGGTTCAAAAGGTAGAGAGATCATGATAGAAAGGAATCTCTTAGATGAATAGGAGCAAAGGGAACAAGGGATACACAACACACACAACTCTAGAGAACTCAAAACTAGGTCAACTGGCTTAGAAACGGCATGCTAGAAGGCACCTAAGCTTTGAAAGACTAGAAGATATATCAAAACTTTTCAAAGTCAACACCAAATAAGATAACCCAGAGTTAGAGCGAAACTGGATAAGGAGAAAAACGAGCATACTAGAGTTTTCGCAAATACTTTTCAGCTTATAAAATAGTTTTCACAAACACTAGACTCAACATCGACAAATAGCAAGGTTTTCCTATGGTCGGTATGGCTCTGATACCAAACCTGTGACCACCCCCGGGACCAGGGCTAAACAAATCCTAGACCTCCATCTGACATAAGCTTAACCTTGAGCTCGAGAATATCCAGTGAATAATCGGTAACACAACAGTGACCCTACGACACAAAAATTATTACAGCAAGCTCATAACTTGAGAAAAGAACCAAAATATTACATGCAGAGGTCACTGACCACAAACATCAAGCAACGGAAGGAAAATTATGCTATTAAGTATAGCAAACTTAACAAATGGCCTAAGAGGCCTGAAGCATAACGATGACGTCCCAGCCCATAGATTTCAGGCTGCCGGCCGGAACCCCAAGCTACTCATCGATGTCGATGTAGTATGGAACTCATCTTCAGGGAACACTTACTCTGCCAAAAGTATCAACAAAGAAAGAGTGAGTACAGGGTGTACTCCGCAAGACTTATGGCTGGTGGAGTTGTTTTGCATAAAGCCATCTTTGTTTATAAAACAAGGGAGAGAAGAATCTCGTCTAATTAGAGTATTTTAAAATGGGGCAAGAGAGCGACATCTCCAAAGTATTGATCATCATCTTTTGATATCCACCAAATCATCATCATCTCCCGAACTAAGATCACCCCCTCGTACCCATGAGGAAGCATCCTTAAGCACACATTGATCTACCAAGTTTTACGATTAGGTTTAAGTTCTCTATGATCTTAGAATCTGTTCACCAAGCGTTCATAACCGTGAACACGGATTTTCGAAAAGATTTAACCCTGCAGGGGTGTACAACTTTACCCACACATACCAACCGACTCTTAATGCCAACGTTTTAGCCCTCTTCCTTGGAAGGCCGGCAGAGGGTGGTTGGCCACGATCTTTACCTTGCTTTCGCCGAGACCATGAGTCACGCAATAAGGATGGTTCCGTCATAACGGGTCAAATCCCGAAGCCGGTCCTTAAAGATGTGAGGTGAGGTTGGTTTACCAGGGGCGCTATCAACCCCAAGCAACTGCGGCCACGCTTCCCTACCTGTTATGAATGCACCTTCACCCGCCAAATCTTTCAAAAGGTTTTCTATGCATATGTCGAATGGAACGCCGAACTATGTGACTCATGGAATCTACTAGGCAAGTTAATTAGGCGAGGGGTTCCCAAGCCCCGTGTGGCTGTACGCTCATCTCGGTTCCAAAGGAAAGAAATCAGTTCCTAGTAGTGGCGAGCACGGGACTAGAAAAACCACATCCCACCGTGGCCTCCCATAGAAGCCTTAGCATGTTTAATCTCGTATCACCTCTGATCTCATCTCATCACGTTCTCCTATCATACTAGATTCTCTGCATCTGATACATCATCTGGATGAACCAACACTAACAGCTATGCATGGCTAAGCAGACACAGATATAAGCTCTAGCAGTGCACACAAGCCAAACCTAGTTATGCTAGGAATAGTGGATCAGGTAATATAAGCTCAAAGGGAGTAATGCAATAGATAGGATACTCTATCTATCGATAAAATACCACAGTAGAATCGTATGCATCATGGCAGGAATTGAAATACTTTCGAAATCATAGGATTATAACATGGTGGGGCTATGCTTGCCTTTGCCAGTTGATCACAAATAAATAGATCTTCGGAGGCCTTGTACTTAACTTGGTTACAATTTGTCAAGTATTTGTCTCCGAGCTTCGACGGTATTGATCTCTGACTTCGATATCGATATCGATCTCGATATCGTATTCTATCGGGAAGAACCAAACACCGGAAAAAGAGGGAAACAATCAACACATGGCATCGATGCAATGCTCAAGCAAGTATGATGATATGAAAAGTTTATTAGTACTAAAATGTAACCCTAATACATGCTCGGCAATTTAATCGGGGTTCCGAAGGGCATAAACCCTAACTTGGGGAAACTCCGGATGTATATGAGAGGGGTTGGTTTGTTCTTCTAATTAAACTTGTCATGAAATTTGTTAAACAATGCATGATTATAGTGTAATTAGATAGATCTCATTTTTCTGAACATTTTGATATATTATTTGTATTTTCTAACTTATAATTAATTAGTTATTGAATTTTCAAGTTTAAAACAATTTCTGGAATTATTTAAAAAGGTTTATTGCATCCTTATGACGTCAGCTAGGGGGTTGGGGTTGTTTTACACCAAGGCAGAGGCTACCCACGGTGGCTGACAAAGGGGCCCGAGGCCACCTCAGCTGGCACGCGGGCGGTCAACAGTAAGCGGGTTCCGTCGCAGCATCAGTGTGACATCATGTAACATCCCTAAAATCATGTTTCAAAACTCATGCATATCATCCATGCATCCATGAATCATTTAGGGTTTCATCTCAAAATCTTTTCAAAACAGGAGCATATGTTGCTCATTATTTTATGTATGAATACTCTAGCCTTTGTGCTACTTGCTAATGAGAAAGGTACTAATATCCATTCAGTAATGTTTTGAGTTCAAACTTGAGTGATTTCAAAAGCTTGAGCCAAGTTTCAAAACAAAATATGAAATAAAACCAAGTTTATGCCTATTATTATATCTTCTAAAGGCTTATTTTTATTTTATTTTTCAAATGACCCAAGTAGGTTTGAGTGAACAGAAGTGTGACACATATTTGAGTACAAAGTACACTGTACAAAAAGCTAGAGAAGGTTTGAATTCAAACTGAATTGAAATGGAGTTTGAAAACCAATTCTAGAAAACCAAACAGAAAAAGAAAAGGAGTAAAGAGGGAAAAAAGCAAACAACCAATCTGGCCCAACCTAGCCCACTCGACCCAGCTAGCCCAGCAACCCCTCTCCCGCGAATCGTTTTCTTTCATTCGCACCCGCACCCATTGAGTCGCTGACTGTCTGGACCCACCCCCACTCCTTATCTCTCGCTGACAACCACGGCCCACACGACTATCGTCGTCTCCACCCAGCGACCAGTTCATCCCCAAATTACGCCGAGGTGTTTCCTGTTTAATTCGCGGCGTCAATTCCCGTTGAATGCCTGAGTAAATCACGCCCGCGTCCTTGCTACTTAAACCCCCTCTACCCCCTCTCCATTTTCCCCCAAACCCCGAGCACAAAGCGCCCCTAGGCTGCGAGAATTCCTCGCCGCAATCTCGCTGCTCTGACGAGTTCATCGTCGAATTCCGGTGAGCACCGCACTCCCCTCTGTATATGGTTCATACTGGCTTGTTCTACATCTCCGTGCGCACCTACTGACACTCTCCGTTTGCTCGCGCATGGTCTGTAGCCTCGGCAACGTCAACGACTGAGCTCCACCACCCTCTGCTCGAACTCCGGCGACCATTTCCCGTAAGTCCCAGCTTCCCCTCTTTCCCTGTTTAATACGCGTGAGATCCCCAGTGTCCTGCGCATCTAACGACACCCTTCTCTCGTCTTAGCGCGGCCCAGAGCGTCGCCAACATCGACGAACAGAAGCATCCGTCGCCAGGGACTACTCCGACGAGCAATCCGCGACGACTCCGAGCGCCCCTTCGCCAACCAAGCACACGTAGAGCTTCTCCTCGTCACGGCGATTCTGGTGAGCATCCTCACACCTCCCCGCGCGACCTAGTTCGCCGGCTCCGCCGCTGACAGAGCGCGCCGCCGCCTGTCGCCGCCGCTAGCGCCGCCACTTGATGGTCAGATGCTTAGGGCCGTTAGATTTAGATCTAGTGGATGCAATAGATCATAGACGAAAGGGTAAGTTTAGATCTGTGCCGCACGTTTTAGTTAGATCCAACGGTTCATAGACGCGATCCAGCGCGAAGCGGTACCAACCAATCAGACGCTGCCGCATGGCCAGTTCTTTGATTTAAAATCAGATTTTATATCTATTAGATGTTTAAACTTGTTTAATTCATAACTTTTGATTTCCACGTCCAAATTTGATGAATTTTATATCAATGGAATCAGGAGAGAAAACCCTTCCCATTTATGCAATGTGTTTAATGTTTTGCTTCTGTTAAAATGGTTATTTTTACAGAAACATGTGTAGGCTTATTTTGTGTATAATAATTAATTGAAAAATGTTTTAATGTTCAAATAAAGTTTGTTTGGCAAGTTTTGAACTTGTTTATGTATCAGTACTGTGAACTTGTCTTGTTTGGTGTAGAAAATCATCACATGGCATTATGCATGCATCCATATATTTTTGCTTGTATTTGTTATGTATGTGACTTTGGTGTTATTATTTTATGTGTAGATTTTGGTGCAAATAGTGATTGTGATTGTGATGATTGTAGCTACTCTCCAAACTACCAAGGCAAGTGGTGCTTCATGAATTATTCCTATGTTTCCAAATATGCATTAGAAATATTTTGCTAGTCTTGCATGGTTATTTTTTATCTATATGCTATGCTTGGGAAATCCTAGTAGTTGTAGAATTGCTAGAATTATTTCTAAGTCTTAATAATACCATGCTTAGCCTAGCTAGTAGCAACCAAGGGTGGTTATATATTCATGCTATGAATAAATATTTCTAAGTCTTTGGACTTGTGTTTTGCTTAATAAAACAACTAAGTGAATGAAACACCTGGTGGAATGGAAGGAATGGTTTATGTTGAGTGGTTACACAAGGCCCATTTCTATGGTTTACCTTGTGTATCTCACTTGTGGAAAGCCACCCAGGAACAAAGGGATTTGAGAGGCCAAATGTTAAGAAGCTTCTAGTGCAGCCACTTGGCAATATGGGCTCTGCCTGGATCACGTAGGTTGCAATAACTTAGCCATTTGGACAGTTGGTGATAGTGGGATGATAGGTTGGAACGCGTCCATTTGGTCTAAGGAAAGGCTTCTGAAAGTTCCGGTCTTGGTGAAAATCAAGTCTTGTGGGGAAAGTGCACAACCTCTGCAGATGGAAGAATCTAAGTACTTAGCCATGTCCCTGGTATTGGATAACTTGAGCATCAAGACATGGAAGCTATCAAGAATCTCCTCATCCCAATTTCTAAGTAAAAACTTGTGGTTGAACAAGGGTGAAGGTTCACCAATGTCTATTGGTGGTTCCTTGGGAAAGATTTTGACAAAGAAAAACTTAGTGTTTTCAACTGATAGGTAAAACCTATTTTGAGCAAAGCAAGCCTAAGCTACACTTAGCCAAAAATGCATATAGTACTAGTCCACCAATATTCTACTAAGGTATCACTTGCCAATACTATTCCAATGTATTGACCCACTGTGGCTATAACTTGTGATGTTGCAGGTTATTCTGATGATGATTAGGAGTCATGAGTCTACACTCAACATGCTTGCTTGTGGCACATGAAGATGAAGACTTATTTATCTTATTACATATTTAAACTCTTGTACTAGGCCTGTGGCCATGGAGTTGTAAAGACTATGTTGTCTCTGGAATGACTTGTAATAATGACCTTTGTTTCTGTGTACTTCATCTTAAACTGTGGATGCTAGCATTGATCCAGGGACTAGCATTGCAATCACAGGGATCCTTTCCTTTACAAAGGAGGGATCTTACACATCACGATGATGTCAACACGACGGCCACCGTCAGGTGGTCACCGGCGACGGAGGAGGAGGGCGCGCGGGACGACGAGGCTAAGCGCGTTTGAAACAACAAAGCGAGGCAAGCATGATAGAGGCGGCGCCGCCCAGATTATGTCACCGGAGCGACGTCTGCGATGAGCGGCGGCGGTGGTGCTCACGGGTCGATAGCGAGCGAAGGCTAGAGAGCGAGAGAGGGAAGAAGGGGAGGTCTAGCAGGACCACTGGCTCACCACACTGCTCGAGGGCGTGACTGTGAGGCCGGACGAGGACGAGAGCGCTGGTAATGGTGATGACAAGCGGCGTCGGGATCAGGAAGGAAGGCTTCGATGCGGCCGATTAAGAGCACCCCTGGTCGATTCCTTTGGCGAGGTTTATCAAGACAGCAAGGCGAAGCTCGTGGGTTGCTCGGCGAGGCTCGGGGTGGCCGGAGATGATGGCTACGAAAAGCACCTGTGACGGCTAGGGTTTGTCCAGAGGACAAATCGAGAGAAGGAGGTCTCTAGGGAGAGGGAGGAAGGATAAGGATATAAGATAGGGTCGCGGGGCTTCTTATCCACCTCCTGGAGCTTGGCAGGCGGTGGGGAGTGAGCGGCGGGATCGACGGCGGCAATGCGGGCACGCAGCAGCTTGTTGTCGGCGCGTCGTTGATGAAGATGACGAAGAAAGAAGGGCTGAAGCGGTACGGTCCGGGATGGGCCATGCTGGGCCGGCTGCGGCTGCTGGCTGCGCGCGCTCGGCCGTAGGGAGAGGAGAGAAGGGAGCTGGGCTGGCTGGGCTGGGCCTGGGAGGGGTTATCGCTTGTTTTTATTTTGTAGAAACTTTTTCCTTTTTCTGTTTTCACTTTCCCTTTTGTAATATCAGTTTCAAACTGTTTTGGATCATTTGAAAATACCAGAGAGGTTTGTAAATTATTTAAAGTACCATGGAGCCCTTTTAGTCCATTTGGGCTTCAATAATTTTGGGTTTTCAAAATATTCAAACTATTTTGAATAAGTTTCAAAGAGAGGGGGAAGATTAGGGTTTTATCTTTGATCTTGTTTGTTGCATGCATTTTGAAATAGATGATGCTCATGATAATGCACAAACAACCCCTAATTCTAGATTAGCTGAAACTGGGGTGTTACACCGGGTGGGCCGTGGGCTACCAGGGGGAAATGGGCCAGAAGGGTGCTGCCTGTTTTATTTTTTTCTTTGCTCTTTTCTTTTTCTGTTTTGATTTTTGAAATAGGATTTGAATGGCCTTTTCTAATCCATTTGAATTTAAACTTCCACCAAACTTTTGTGTGGTGACCCTAGTGTCCAAAAGTGTGCCAAACACAACTAGTCACTCAAAAATCATTTTGAGGTCACAAAATAAAATAAAATCATGCCCCATATATATATATAATAAGAAGGGGTTTAAATATGGTTCTATTAGGGTTTTTGTTTTGCAAAAAAAATTGCAAGATGAATATGCCATGATGATATGAATGCAACAACATGGTTTTGAATTTGATGAAATTTGGGATGTTATAGTTGTGTTGATGGGACTCTTGTCAGTGACAAGACCTGGTCTGAAAAGTTGTTAGACAGCATGCCGCTGTTTAAAATCCGGCTCATGTTTCAATCTGAGCAAGGAGAGTACTAAGGTTAGAACAAAACATATCCGACTTAGATAACTCGGAATCCTACACTATTGTAAGAAGTTTTCGGGAACCCTTCAAGATTCTCAAGATGAAGAAACCATCAAGCTAGACGATTTATCCGACTTTGGATCTTGGAGACTTCCGGGGGATACTGGGGATATACTTTCCGGGTATACCCACATGACTCACTGACCAGGGTGGCCCACCAATAGGTTAGAGCTTTTCTTCACGGGCGGCCCAGTCAGAGAAAGAGGAGGAGCCACTTCCGGCTACGACAAGGCCCGGAAGAGTTACCGACTTACGCATGTAGTATTACTTGTAGTCCAAGCTGTATCTAGTTACCGACTCTGTAATGTAGCCGGATAGGTCTCTCCTGTAACCCTAGGTCTTGGTGACTATATAAACCAGCCCTGTTAGAGCCTTTAGGGCACAATACCACAACCTACTTGCATAAGCGAACCTCTCTTGTAATCCATTGTAACATCCGGCTCTCGCCGATATATTACTGGGTTGCTAGCAGGAGTAGGATCCGATCACCACAGTCGGATCTGAACCTGGGTAAACTTGTGCTCACTGTTCCCAAAACATCCGACGTCTCACACCCCATCTTCTCAACGCCGTCAGGACCCCCTATGGAGTACTTGTCGACAATCCGACGACACTTGTAGCAAAAAGAACTTTAATGACTTGATCTAAATCTATGCTTACTATGGGTGTGTGTCCATTACATCATTCTGCTAATTATATTACATTATTATTAATAACATCCAATGTCTATGATCAAGACACGGTGATCATCTATTAATCAACAAGCTAGTTTAACAAGATGCTTACTAGGGACTCTTTTATGTTTACAAAACACACAAGTATTAATGTTTCCTGTTAATACAATTATAGCATGAGATGTAAACATTTATTATAAACACAAAGATATAATAATAACCTTATTATTATTGCCTCTTGGGCATATCCCTAACAAGATTTACCTCTGATCAAAGTCCATGGCCACCACTCTAAGGCATCAACTATATTTTTTGTCTCATACAGAGTTCAAGAGTGGCATCACAAACTAAAGCACAATTTTAGATTGAATCTCATATGACTGGAAAGAGCTATGTTCCCTCACCCAATGATCTGCGTCGTGATTCCTACGGTGGCGTTGCCTTCTCGAGCAACCCGGCGTGGTCCTATCGAAATCGTAGTGGTCATAGTACTCGTTGTTGCTGGCCATGGCAAGCTGCTGGCGGCATGACCTCCTCGAGCAGCCCTCCTCATCCTTGTCTGGTTCCAGTCCCTCCTTGTCCTTGTCTTCATCTTGGTGGTCATAAGACTCGTTGTGTTTGGCATGATGAGCCACGGGGAGGCAAGGCAGCGAAGCGAATCGATGAATTGGCGAGGCGAAGAGTTCAATGTGGTTTCAGGCCACGCGCTTATGTGCGAGAGATTGTTTGTTAGCGATAGTTATTTCAAGATAGCCTCGATCGGGTTCGAACAAGACACTGCTTTGCGTATGATGGATAGTTGCCTCGACTGGGTTCAAGCAAGATATTTCTTTGTGTATGATGGTTAGTTATCTGAGATAGGCTCGATCGTGTTCGAGCCGGATGCTCCTGCGCGTGGCTCCTGAGATAGGCTCGATCATGTTCGAGCTTTGCCTACGATGGTTAGTTATTGCTGCTAGCAACGCTGATAGGAATCCCCTCGGCGTAGGTCCTGCCAGGTATGCTATCCCGCTAGCTTGCTAATAGCAATGCCGAGGTGATTACCCTTGGTGTAGGTATCGCAATGCTGAGCGGATTCCTCTCGGCTTTGCTATGTGTCGTTAACTTTTCACTGTGCAGAACTATATATGCCAACGGTAAGCCTCTCAGCACTGCCATATACCATGAACTATTCGTCCGCAAAGCGGGAAGGAGACCAGTGCTCAGCTTGCGCCGATGGTGCCCCTCGGCATTGCTACATCTATGTTGAGGGTATAGCTACGCCGAGGGTCCCTCTCGGCATTGCTTGTCTGTGCCGACGGTTTTGCTATACCGATAGCATTTTTCTGGCCCACAGCACTGCGCGAGCTATGCCGAGCGGCCCGACCATTTTCCCTCGGCGTTGATATCCCGCTCAGCATCTGCGTTCGTTCCCATAGTGACCATACCAGATAGAGGAAGCATACGATGGACAAAAGGACCATCACGAACAAAAACCACCTCAAAAAATTATAGAGTAGTAGAGATAGAAATAGAAATAGAGACTATATAGTTTTGCTTAAGGTGGCGCATCGGCGTGTGGTACATATGTCGTCCGTTTAGTCCGTCTCTTGTCAACCCGTGCTTCCAAACTCGCTCGGGTTAGTCAAGGTGGGACAAAAATTGTCTACTGCGTGTATTTCCCTGATTGATTTCTGTTCTCAAATTTCTTGTATCTGTCCAGAGCTTAGCCCATGCACCTGGGCCAGCCTAGCTTTTTTTTTTCAAGTGTTGGGCCGGCCTAGCTAAGAAGTACCTTAGATGATTCTTCCTGTCCATTGAAAGAGGTGGGGCGTGAGCTTTGGCCTAGGTCTTGGTATGTCCACTACGGCACATAGGCTCTTTGCCATGTGGGAAAAAGACACGGCAAAGGCCCCTCGGAACACGGCAAAGCCTTTGCCGTGTGTATGCACACGGAAAAAGCCACACGGCAACGATAGCCACGACAAAGGCTCTTTGCCGTGTGTCTTTGCGCCCGGAACACGGCAGAGCCTTTGCTGTGTGTTTACTGCATCGACACGGCAAAGTAAAGTACTTGACGGTTCCGTCCGTCTGACGGAGCCGACACATCTTTGCCGTGTTCATCGTTTGTCGTGTGTGATGACTCTTTACCGTGTATTCGTTCTTTGTCGTGTGCCTTCTCTTTGCCGTGTCTTTTTTCTTTGCCGTGTGGCTCAACCTTTGCCATGTTGATCATCGTTGCCGTGTGCATTCTTGTTGCCGTGTGTGTGCTCTTTGCCGTGTGCCCGTGTGGGGGGACACACGGCAAAGTTTACTCCTTTGCCGTGTGTCTGCTACGCACTGCACACGGCAAAGGCCCTGTGACATTGCCCAGCAGCGCACAGGTGGCTCACACGTGTCTCCTTTGCCGTGTGTATACACACGGCAAAGTGACCATTTGGCACTTTGCCATGTGTATACACATGGCAAAGGAGCTGTCATTTTTCAAAAAAAAATCTGTTTCCAGTCATTTCCTGCAATTCAAAACATAATATACATATATGATCTACAGATCATCAACAACAATAATATACTCATGAACAACAATAATATACTCATCAACAACAACAATATAATCATCACCAACACCAAAATGCATCACCAACACTAGCAAACATCATCACCACGAAAGCAAGAGATTTCACAAATATTACAAGTGTCAAATGCTAGTGTTTATTCTTGCCACAAGGTCACGCCACGAGTGTCAAATACTACCAAGTGCATAACCAACAAGTTATAAGACCTAAACTAGACAAATATTACAAGATCATCAACTCCGAGTGCTCCACAAGCTCATGCTCCATCGTGGGATCCTACAAGTTCAAGACAAGTACATAAATATGACAAGTAAAATCATCAATATGTACAAGTTTCTAGGCAAGTTGATGGAAATGGCAATAACATGGGATTTTGACAAGTCTCATGGCAAATTACATCAATATGACAAGTAAAATCATGAATATCTACAAGTCCCATGGCAAGGCTAGAATTTCTATAAGTGTCATGGCAAGGCTAAAATTTCTACAAGTGTCATAGCATGGCTAAAATTTTGACAATGGCATAGAATTATCTACAAGTGTCATGGAATTGGTAAATTTGCTATAAGTATCATGGCAAGGCTAAATTTCCTACAAGTGTCATGGAATTGCTAAATTTTCTATAAGTATCATGCCAAGGCTAAAATTTCTACAAGTGTCATAGCATGGCTAAAATTTCTACAAATGCGATGGCATGGCTAAATTTGACAAGTATAAGAAAACAAACCTGGAGGACTCTGATTCAGCCTCCGGACGACTGACAGATTGTTGACGGTGAAAGACGGTGGCGCCTGGTTGTTCGATCCACCCACAGACCCACCAGGCGGCGTCATTGCATTGTCCATCTGCAGCATTAGAAATTGTGAGCATTAGACAATAAGGCAAGATTGAAAATTGCGAGCATTGGAAAATAAGACACTTGATCACTTACCCATGAGAAGGCAAAAGGAGGAGTGGGAAGAGTCCCTGGTTGAGAATTGATGAGCATTTGCTGTGTCATCCACCGCATCATCTGCCCCTGTTGCTCCAGCAACCCCTGCTGATGGGCCATCTGCTGCTCGGCCGCCTCTCCGCGTGCCCTATCAGCGGCCATCTCCTCCTACGTCGTGTCGCCACGATTAGATGAACATTGCAACACAAAACATGTAGTAAAACATAGATGACCGAGGAAGAACATACCCGTAACTGCTCGAGAGCTACAACCGAAGGCCGTGGGCGGGTCTCTATAGCAGGCTGGTCGCTCGTCCTACCACGCCGGACCTGGCGCATAGATGGAATGGTCTTAGGGTCGACGGACCTGTGATCGATCCATAGGCGACCATTCTTCTGGCCTTCTCCCGCCAGCACGGCGACCTCGGGGTCGAGGGGGGCGATCTCAGGGTTAGAATCTTCTCCATGCACCTCCTTGAACTTCTCAGGGTACTTCTCACCCCAGAGCCTGCCTCCCTCGTTCATCCATAGGCTCCCGTTCCTAGGCTCGTCCAACGTGCATTTCTTCTTCCAAACGGCAAACACGGACGGCTCTTGACCTGTCTTTATTTTCTGCACAAAAGAGCATGAAGTTAAGTGAAGGAGGACTCCAAAGGGCGAAGTAAAGAATAACATTACAAGCAAGAACAAATAAAGCATTTTCTCACCTCTTTTTGCCTAAGAAGGGCGAGGGGGATGCTGCCTTGGCGGTGTGATCCACCCCCATCTCCTCTCGCCACTTCTTTGCATCGGCGTGTTTCTGGAGGTAATTGGGGTGTGTCCACCACGCTACCATTGCTATGAATCACCGCTCGTCATTACCCATGAACTAAGGAGGGTTCTACATCCACAAGACACACATATTAGTACAATAGAAAATAGAATAAGGTCAAGAAATCAATAAAAAATGCAACTACCTGCAGTTACTGCCATGGCTCGAAGAGCATCTCCCGGGCTTGGCTCTTGTTCATCCAAATCTTGCGATCGCCGAACTAGTTGCGGACGCAGTTCATGCATGCCTCGTAGTGCATGTCTTGCACCTTCCTCTTGGCAAGCTCGTGAACAATCATCAAACACTCCCTTTTGCGCGCCCTATCCATGTCGAAGAACTTCTACAAGTATGCACATGGGAAAAAAAGGGGGGTCAAAACCACGAGTTCGAGTATATTTCATCCTCAAGGCGATTGAATTATGACAAGCGAAACAAACTTACCCAGAACAAAACCTGAACCTTCTCCGCGATGGTGGTGTACTTTTTTTCGGGATCTTCGGCATAGTGGTAATGCTTCCAAGTCCAAGCCACATCCTTTGAACCATTTGGGAGAGTGACAATCCCAGTAAAATACTTTCTAACCAAGGCTCCAAGGATGCTTGAGTAGCCACGATATGGCTTGATCCCATCCTGATATAGAAAGGCACTGCAAAATGAAAAGACAAGGTCAGTATGTGATAAAAATTACAATGTATGGTTTAGGGTCAAATCATGTACTCGACCCAGCGGGCACGAGTACCTTGTCCGCATAGGGATAAGGTAGGTCGGGGAGTCTCGAAACCCCACGGCGATATGGAGCCTTCTCCCGCGGCACCAGGCTCGGGTCCATGAGAGCGTACTCCTCAAGGTACTGCGTCTCATCCTCCGGAGGCGCCCACCTCAAGGACGTGTCAAGCTCATAGGGTAAAGACCCCAACCCCTCATCCTCCTCCTCCTGCTGCTGCTCCTGCTCCTCCTCGTCAGAATCCGAGTGCGTCCCCTCATCCTCCTGACGGCGAACTGGCTTCTCGTCCTCCCCCTCCTGCTCCTGCTCGTCCTCCTTGAAGACCGGAGGGGGACTAGGAGTCCTCGCACGCCTCCCACGCCCCCGCCGCTGTGAAGTGCACGGTGGAGCACTAGCACTAGCACTAGTAGGCTGCTTCCCCCTGGCATCTTTTGAACCACCAGTCACAAGTTTTGCCAAGCTTTTCAGCTTTCTTGTAACTCCCTTTCCCCCCGGCATCTTTCAATCACCTGCAAAACAGAGTGAAAAGAGTAGTTTATTAGTACACATCAGTGACACAAGATTCATAACAGTACAATAATAATCAAGTTTTAAACACACACTATATTCGTATTAGCCATGACGAAAAAAGAGAAATACTTCCATGATCCATATAGCATGGGTATGAGACGCGGCAAGCCAAGGAAAGGATTCGGTCTCCACGGCAACGACTCCTCGAAAGGAATCGTTGTCGTGGATCGAGAATCCTTTCCTGGGCTTGCCACCGTCACATCCCCATGCTATATGAATCTCGAAAATACTTGTCCTCTCTCGACTTTGGGGCTACGAGATGAAGCCTTCCTTTTGTTTCTCCAAAGACGAAAGGAAAGAAACCATTTCACGATTCATATAAAAATGTCGCCCACGCTATACGAATAGTGAAGTAATGTCTTTCCTTTCGACTTTAGGGCTATCTAATCTATTCCATTTAAGTCACGCTAGCTAATATATTCGTATCGGCAAAGACGAAAGAAGAGAAATACTTCCATGATCCATATAGCATGGGTATGAGACGCGGCAAGCCAAGGAAAGGATTCGGTCTCCACGGCAACGACTCCTCGAAAGGAATCATTGTCGTGGATCGGGAATCCTTTCCTGAGCTTGCCACCGTCACATGCCCATGCTATATGAATCTCGAAAATACTTGTCCTCTCTCAACTTTGGGGCTACGAGTTCTTACAAATACAAAGACAAAAGGAAAGAAATTTTATTACATAGAATAGAGTTCTTACAAATACATAGAATGTGGGTCCACTGGTGCGTATCCCCGTATCCCACGAAACCATTCCCATCGGAGTTTGGCTGGAGAGCTTCTAACTCAGCCTTGATTTCCTTTCCGGTCTTTAGACGTGGCTTTGGATCATGGACAACATGGCCTTTCTTGAACCTCTTTTTGTCACTCCTGTATTGATGATTCAGCTCAAGACACTGTCGATGTTCATCAAAGCAGGAATACTTGCCTCCCTTCGACAACCAGAAGAAAGTCAGAGCTTGCATGCACACTGGGCAAGGCCACTTCCCATGTGTATACCAGCCACAGAACAACGCACGTGCTGGTAGGTCATGCAGAGAGGTATGGTACCAGACATACATATCGAAGTGCTCGTTGTTTGAAGCTTCAAATGTTCGGATCCCCCGACCTTCCCAGCCATGAAGCAAGTCATCCACCAGCGGTTCTAGATACACATTCATGTTCTTACCCGGGTATTTCGGCCCTGGGATTATCATCGAGACAAACATGTTCTCTGATCTCATGCAGATGCCAGGGGGGAGGTTCAGGGGAATAACAAACACTGGCCAGCAACTGTATACTGAAGCTGACATGCCATATGGATTGAACCCATCGGTTGATATGGCAACTGCTACGCTCCTCTTGTCACCGGATTTCTCAGGATATTTCTTGACAAAGTTCTTCCATGCACTACCATCCGACGGATGTATCATCTTGTCGAGGTATCTCCCTTCTACTGCCCACTGCATCTGCTGGGCAGTATCCTCGGTCATGAAGAGTCGCTGGAGCCTCGGTATGATTGGAAGATACCGAAGGATGTTTTGGGCAACCCGGTCTGCCTCTTCTGACCATCACCATTGGGATCGACCTCAAAGTACCTAGAGGATTTGCAGCAGATACAATAATTTGTCTTAGCATGCTCCTTTGTGAATAGCATGCATCCCTTCGGACAAGCGTGTATCTGCTCATATGACATCTTAAGGTCACGGAGGAGTTTGGTCGAATAGTAGAAGTTCTCCGGCAAGAGGTGCACTTTCGGAAGAATGCTGCCAACAATGGCAAGCATATCATCAAAGTCCTCTCTGGTCAAGTTCCTGTGGCTCTTGAAGGCCAAAAGGCGAGCTATGGCATCCAGTTGGGTAACATCTGTATGTGCATGAAGGGGTCTCTGTGAGGCAAACAAAGTCTCGTAGTACTTTGCCGTGTTTTCCTCCGGCTCCTCACTTGTCTCCACCTCCTGAGGTGTCTCCGACTCTACATGAGGGCTTTCAGGCGCATTAGCATTCACAAAGTTGTCTATGCACCTATCAAAACCAGCATCAAATTCTCCCCCTGGCCGACTCTGCAGCTGACTCTGCCGTGATTCCCTCCTAGCACATTTCGCTAACTTTTCACCATGGAATATCCAAGTCTTGTAGGATGGTGTGAACCCGTAATTAAGCAGGTGAGTACTCACATCATCCTTCGAATGTGTATTCAGGTTCTTGCATCTTGCACAGAGACAGAAAATCCTTCTGGGTCTGCTGGGGACGGCAAATGCCCGGTTCACAAAGTCCTCGGCCTTTTCTTGCCATTGTGAGGTAAAGTCCCACTTAATGACATAGCCATCATACATCCAGTCACGATTCTCCATCCTCTAATCAGTACCAAAAACGACATATATAATGCTTTTAATTAATCATGCCATATAAATAAATCCGGTATTAGTTCGGTTAATTTTAGGAAAAAATATATTTTACGCCATACATATATCAACCTATCTCTCTAATAGGTAAATAGGGTCCTATCAACCGTCGGATCCGTAGATTGAGTATGTTCTCCCTGCTCTACCCCGATCCGAGATAGAATTTCGGCAACACCTCCCCACTGCTCTCCCGATACACGTCTCGGCAAAAAGCCAAGAGGGATGTGCATCCGGAGAACAACAGGGAGACGATGCTGAAATTCTATCTCGGACCAGAGTAGAACAAGGAAAACATACCCAACTACGCATCCGCCGGCTGTCCCGATAAATGCCGTAAGAGTTACGCTTCATAATATGCGAGACCACTAATGCATATTTGTCCGCGTAACCCTTACGGCCGGGAAGAGACGCCTAGGTAACGCGACAGACTTGGTGATCTACACACAAAAATAACCCTAGGTACTTGCAAGATAGGAGAATAGATTTTTACCCTTGAAGCGTGATCGAGAGCTGAAGAAGATCAGCGACCCTCCCGCAAAATGACCTACGCCGTCGACAACCCCACCCTCAGACTCGACACATATCCTACATGAAGAAAAATTAGTAATATACACATGTATTTATATATGCCAAAATACAAGCCAAAATTTTACACATATAATTCCTAAATTACTACTATACACATGCATATATAAAACAACATACTAGAAAATACTACCACTAAATCCAACATATTAGTAACTTGTCATTTTGCTAAATCTACCACTAAAACTACCCTAATGTAATATATGACAATAAAACTATCACTAAATACAATTTACTAATAACTTAGTACAACACTAGAACTAGCACTACATACATCATACATCATACTAGTAACTTGTCCATTTTGCTAAATACATGCTTAATTACTAATATACACATACACATATATCTAACAATATTACTACTATACTACACTACACTACACTACACTACACATACATATATCTAACAATCTATATACAACAAAAAATAGTAGGCACATACCGATGGTGGATGCGGCTGTCAGTGGGGGAGCGGGAATGAGGGTCGGGCGGGCGCCAGAGTCGGGCAGCAGAGGCAGGCTGGCGGCCCAGCTCCTACCAGTGGAGGCGCGGGCAAGCTCCCATGGCCGGGGGCAGGGGCTTGGGCAGAGGCGGAGGCGGCCGGATTGGGCGGGGGCAGATGGGGCCGGGGTCGGTGGAGGCGGGGACTGGGACTGGGCCGGGTGGAGGAAGAGGTGCCGGCGGTGGCGTCCAGAGAAGGAGGCGGGGGCAGGTGGACAGCGGCGCCCGCGCGGGATCGTGGCGGCGGCGCAGGAGCGTGCGGGCTGGGAGAGGCGAGCTCGGGCAGGGGAGGGGATAAGGCAGGCACGGGCCCGCGTGGGCCAATAATTAGGGGCATCCCTTTGCCGTGTGCCAAACCATGCGGAACACGGCAAAGATCATTGCCATGTACCTGGTTGAAAAAACACACGGCAAAGAACCTTTGCCGTGTGCCTTGCACAGACACACGACAAAGGACCTCTTTGCCGTGTGTTTTATCCTTTGCCGTGTGCCTTTAGGTATTTTCTAATTTTCTTTTTATTTTTTCTTTCAATTGTATTTATTTAAAGTTTTTAGTTAACTTTTTGTTGGCTATTTGTTAGTATTCAGACCATGGAAACACTATCTTTGCAATAGACCATAAGGTTCTAGAGGATGCTAAACTTTATTTCCATTTGGTAGACGATCCGAGACCCGCAGATCATCAGGGTTCTGCCGGAGGAAGACCACGAGAACGTCGAAATCATCTGAAAACTTGCATGTGTCCCTAGCATATGTGCGTGAGTGTGGTGCAAGGTTGTTATATATGCTTGAATGTGTCCCCTCTCGCATGCATGCGCTCTAACCTAGAAGCGAAGGTTCTGGACCTGTATAAGGAGGAATCTCCCTGTTCCGGTGAAACCGGACCGTATAGTGCCCCAAATTGTGAACCAACATGGTTTCACATCATCCCATGACATAATCAAACACAAAACAAGAGAGAGCTACCCCGGGCTACCCCCATCAAAAGAATATCTAGGGGGTAGATGATCCGAGGACCGTAGATCAGGGTTTCGCCGGAGGAAGACCACGAGAACGTCGGAATCATCTGAAAACTTGCATGTGTCCCTAGCATATGTGTGTGAGTGTGGTGCAAGGTTGGTAGGTCCCATGTGTAAGTACCAAGTGTGACCCCCTTTGTAGACATGCGTCAATACTTAGTAAAATCCTGGATATATACGTGGAAACTCCTGCCACTGGTTCTGTGAACGCTCTTGAGGAGCGGACGATAGTTTCTCTTGTAGATATAGCATGAACCAGCTCTTTATAAGGATTGAGACCATGGAAATATGAACTTTGCACTAGACCATAAGCTTCTGGAGGATGCTGAACTTCATTTCCATTAGGTGGGTGCCTAGTCACAAACTTTGAGAAACAATCCTCAACCAATCGTCAAGAGTAGAATTTCCCCTCACGGTAGAGCTGACCAACAAAACCAAGCAAGCTATTGGACTAATTTTGAATATTTCAAGGTCACTCTTTGGGTCAATCAAAAGACCAAGATGAGAGGATTTCACGACAAAGTCTGAAATTTGTTGTTTGACATCCTTTATAGATTGTTCTCAATTTTGAGTACCTCAAGGACATGCATGAATGTGCCCTAGCACATGAATGAAAAGTGTGGTGCTATGTTGGAACATACAAAAATTAACTACTGGTCTCCGGGTGCTTGCATGTGTCCCCCTCGCATGCATGCGCTCTAACCTAGAAGCGAAGGTTCTCGACCTGTATAAGGTGGGATCTCCCCGTTCCGGTGAAACCGGTTAGTATAGTGCCCCAACTTGTGAATCAACATGTTTTCACATCATCCCATGACATAATCAAACACAAAACAAGAGAGAGCTACCCCCATCAGAAGAATGTCTAGGGGGTAGACGATCCGAGGCCCGCAGATCAGGGTTTCGCCGGAGGAAGACCACGAGAACGTCGGAATCATCTGAAAACTTGCATGTGTCCCTAGCATATGTGTGTGAGTGTGGTGCAAGGTTGGTATATGTGCTTGCATGTGTCCCCCCTCACATGCATGCGCTCTAACCTAGAAGCGAAGGTTCTGGACCTGTATAAGTGGGAATCTCCCTGTTCCGGTGAAACCGGGCCGTATAGTGCCCCAACTTGTGAACCAACATGGTTTCACATCAGCCCATGACATAATCAAACACAAAACAAGAGAGAGCTATGCCGGGCTGCCCCCATCAGAAGAATGTCTAGGGGGGTAGACGATCTGAGGCCCACAGATCAGGGTTTTGTCGGAGGAAGACCACGAGAACGTCGGAATCATCTGAAAACTTGCATGTGTCCCTAGCATATGTGTGAGTGTGGTGCAAGGTTGGTATATGTGCTTGCATGTGTCCCCCCTCGCATGCATGAGCTCTAACCTAGAAGCGAAGGTTCTGGGCCTGTATAAGGGGGAATCTCCCTGTTCCGGTGAAACTGGACCGTATAGTGCCCCAACTTGTGAACCAACATGGTTTCACATCATCCCATGACATAATCAAACACAAAACAAGAGAGAGCTACGCCGGGCTACCCCCATCAGAAGAATGTCTAGGGGGGTAGACGATCCGAGGCTCGCAGATCAGGGTTTCGCCGGAAGAAGACCGCGAGAACGGCGGAATCATCTGAAAACTTGCATGTGTCACTAGCATATGTGTGTGAGTGTGGTGCAAGGTTGGTATATGTGCTTGCATGTGTCCCCTCGCATGCATGCGCTCTAACCTAGAAGCGAAGGTTCTGGACCTGTATATGGGGGAATCTCCCTGTTCCGGTGTAACCGGACCGTATAGTGCCCCAACTTGTGAACCAACAAGGTTTCACATCACCCCATGACATAATTAAACACAAAACAAGAGAGAGCTACACCGGGCTACCCCCATGTGAAGAATGTCTAGAGGGGTAGACGATCCGAGGCCCGCAGATCAGGGTTTCGCCGGAGGAAGACCACGAGAACGGCGGAATCATCTAAAAACTTGCATGTGTCCCTAGCATATGTGTGTGGGTGTGTTGCAAGGTTGGTATATGTGCTTGCATGTGTCCCCCTCCCATGCATGCGCTCTAACCTAGAAGTGAAGGTTCTGGACCTGTATAAGGGGGAATCTCCCCGTTTCAGTGAAACCGGGCCGTATAGTGCCCCAATTTGTGAACCAACATGGTTTCACATCATCCCATGACATAATCAAACACAAAACAAGAGAGAGCTACGCCGGGCTACCCCCATCAGAAGAATGTCTAGGGCGTAGACGATCCGAGGCTCGCAGATCAGGGTTTCGCAGGAGGAATACCACGAGAACGTCGGAATCATCTGAAAACTTGCATTGTCCCTAGCATATGTGTGTGAGTGTGGTGCAAGGTTGGTAGGTCCCTTGTGTAAGTCACAAGTGTGACCCCCTTTGTAGACATGCGTTAGTACTTAGTAAAATCCTGGATATATACGTGGAAACTCCCGCCACTGGTTCTGTCAACCCTCTTGAGGAGCGGACGATAGTTTCTCTTGTAGATATAACATGTACCAGCTCATGATTAGGATTGAGACCATCGAAATATGAACTTTGCACTAGACCACAAGCTTCTGGAGGATGCTGAACTTCATTTCCATTAGGTGGGTGCCTAGTCACAAACTTTGAGAAACAATCCTAAACCAATCGTCAAGAGTAGAATTTCCCCTCACGGTAGAGCTGACCAACAAAACCAAGCAAGCTGTTGGAATACTTTTGAATCTTTCAAGGTCACTCTTTGGGTCAATCAAAAGACCAAGATGAGAGGATTTCACGACAAAGTCTGAAATTTGTTTTTTGATATTCTTTATAGATTGTTCTCAATTTTGAGTACCTCAAGGACATGCATGCATATGCCCTAGCACATGCATGAAAAATGTGGTGCTATGTTGGAACATACAAAAATTAACTACTAGTCTCCAGGTGCTTGCATGTGTCCCCCCTCGCATGCATGCGCTCTAACCTAGAAGGGAAGGTTCTGGACCTGTATAAGGGGAATCTCCCCGTTCTGTTGAAGCCGGACCATATAGTGCCCCAACTTGTGAACCAACATGGTTTCACATCATCCCATGACATAATCAAACACAAAACAAGAGAGAGCTATGCCGGGCTAACCCCATCAGAAGAATGTCTAGGGGGGTAGACGATCTGAGGCCCGCAGATCAGGGTTTTGTCAGAGGAAGACCACGAGAACGTCGGAATCATCTGAAAACTTGCATGTGTCTCTAGCATATGTGTGTGAGTGTGGTGCAAGGTTGGTATATGTGCTTGCATGTGTCCCCCCTCTCATGCATGCGCTCTAACCTAGAAGCGAAGGTTCTGGACCTGTATAAGGGGGAATCTCCCCGTTCCGGTGAAATCGGACCGTATAGTGCCCCAACTTGTGAACCAATATGGTTTCACACCATCCCATGAAATAGTCAAACACAAAACAAGAGAGAGCTACGCCGGGCTACCCCCATCAGAAGAATGTCTAGGGGGTAGAAGATCCGAGGCCCGCAGATCAGGGTTTCGCCGGAGGAAGACCACGAGAACGTCGGAATCATCTGAAAACTTGCATGTGTCCCTAGCATATGTGTGTGAGTGTGGTGCAAGGTTGGTAGGTCCCATGTGTAAGTCCCAAGTGTGACCCCTTTGTAGACATGCGTTAATACTTAGTAAAATCCTGGATATATACGTGGAAACTCCCGCCACTGGTTTTGTCAACCCTCTTGAGGAGCGGACGAAAGTTTCTCTTGTAGATATAGCATCTACCAGCTCTTCATACGGATTGAGACCATGGAAATACGAACTTTGCACTAGACCATAAGCTTTTCGAGGATGCTGAACTTCATTTCCATTAGGTGGGTGCCTAGTCACAAACTTTGAGAAACAATCCTCAACCAATCGTCAAGAGTAGAATTTTCCCTCACGGTAGAGCTGACTAACAAAACCAAGCAAGCTATTGGACTACTTTTGAATCTTTCAAGGTCACACTTTGGGTTAATCAAAAGACCAAGATGAGAGGATTTCACGACAAAGTCTGATATTTGTTGTTTGACATCCTTTATAGATTGTTCTCAATTTTGAGTACCTCAAGGACATGCATGCATGTGCCCTAGCACATGCATGAAAAATGTGGTGCTATGTTGGAACATACAAAAATTAACTACTAGTCTCCGGGTGCTTGCATGTGTCCCCCCTCGCATGCATGCGCTCTAACCTAGAAGGGAAGGTTCTGGACCTGTATAAGGGGGAATCTCCCTGTTCCGGTGAAACCGGACCGTATAGTGCCCCAACTTGTGAACCAACATGGTTTCACATCATCCCATGACACAATCAAACAAAAAACAAGAGAGAGCTACGCCGGGCTACCCCCATCAGAAGAATGTCTAGGGAGTAGACGATCCGAGGCCCGCAGATCAGGGTTTCGTCGGATGAAGACCACGAGAACGTCGGAATCATCTGAAAACTTGCATGTGTCCCTAGCATATGTGTGTGAGTGTGGTGCAAGGTTGGTATATGTGCTTGCATGTGTCCCCCCTCTCATGCATGCGCTCTAACCTAGAAGCGAAGGTTCTGGACCTGTATAAGGGGGAATCTCCCTGTTCCGGTGAAACCGGACCGTATAGTGCCCCAACTTGTGAACCAACATGGTTTCACATCATCCCATGACATAATCAAACACAAAACAAGAGAGAGCTACGCCGGGCTACCCCCATCAGAAGAATGTCTAGGGGGGTAGACGATCCTAGGCCCGTAGATCAGGGTTTCGCTGGAGGAAGACCACGAGAACGTCGGAATCATCTGAAAACTTGCATGTGTCTCTAGCATATGTGTGTGAGTGTGGTGCAAGGTTGGTAGGTCCCATGTGTAAGTCCCAAGTGTGACCCCCTTTGTAGACATGCATTAATACTTAGTAAAATCCTGGATATATGCGTGGAAACTCCCGCCACTGGTTTTGTCAACCCTCTTGAGGAGCGGACGGAAGTTTCTCTTGTAGATATAGCATGTACCAGCTCTTCATAAGGATTGAGACCATGGAAATACGAACTTTGCACTAGACCATAAGCTTCTGGAGGATGCAGAACTTCATTTCCATTAGGTGGGTGCTTAGTCACAAACTTTGAGAAACAATCCTCAACCAATCGTCAAGAGTAGAATTTCCCCTCACGGTAGAGCTGACCAACAAAACCAAGCAAGCTGTCGGACTACTTTTGAATCTTTCAAGGTCACTCTTTGGGTCAATCAAAAGACCAAGATGAGAGGATTTCACGACAAAGTCTGATATTTGTTGTTTGACATCCTTTGTAGATTGTTCTCAATTTTGAGTACCTCAAGGACATGCATGCATGTGCCCTAGCACATGCATGAAAAATGTGGTTCTATGTTGGAACATACAAAAATTAACTACTAGTCTCTGGGTGCTTACATGTGTCCCCCCTCGCATGCATGCGCTCTAACCTAGAAGGGAAGGTTCTGGACCTGTATATGGGGGAATCTCCCTCTTCCGGTGAAACCGGACCGTATAGTGCCCCAACTTGTGAACCAACATGGTTCACATCATCCCATGACATAATCAAAGACAAAACAATAGAGAGCTACGCCGGGCTACCCCCATCAGAAGAATGTCTAGGGGGTAGACGATCCGAGGCCCGCAAATCAGGGTTTCGTCGGAGGAAGACCACGAGAATGTCGGAATCATCTGAAAACATGCATGTGTCCCTAGAATATGTGTGTGAGTGTGGTGCAAGGTTGGTATATGTGCTTGCATGTGTCCCCCCTCTCATGCATGCGCTCTAACCTAGAAGCGAAGGTTCTGGACCTGTATAAGGGGGAATGTCCCTGTTCAGGTGAAACCGGACCGTATAGTGCCCCAACTTGTGAACCAACATGGTTTCACATCATCCCATGACATAATCAAACACAAAACAAGAGAGAGCTACGCCGGGCTACCCCCATCAGAAGAATGTCTAGGGGGGTAGATGATCCTAGGCCCGCAGATCAGGGTTTCGCCGGAGGAAGACCACGAGAACGGCGGAATCATCTGAAAACTTGCATGTGTCCCTAGCATATGTGTGGGAGTGTGGTGCAAGGTTGGTATATGTGCTTGCATGTGTCCCCCCTCGAATGCATGCGCTTTAACCTAGAAGCGAAGGTTCTGGACCTGTATAAGGGGGAATCTCCCTGTTCCGGTGTAACCGGACCGTAGAGTGCCCCAACTTGTGAACCAACATGGTTTCACATCATCCCATGACATAATCAAACACAAAACAAGAGAGAGCTACGCCGGGCTACCCCCATCAGAAGAATGTCTAGGGGGGTAGACGATCCTAGGCCCGTAGATCAGGGTTTCGCTGGAGGAAGACCACGAGAACGTCGGAATCATCTGAAAACTTGCATGTGTCTCTAGCATATGTGTGTGAGTGTGGTGCAAGGTTGGTAGGTCCCATGTGTAAGTCCCAAGTGTGACCCCCTTTGTAGACATGCATTAATACTTAGTAAAATCCTGGATATATACGTGGAAACTCCCGCCACTGGTTTTGTCAACCCTCTTGAGGAGCGGACGGAAGTTTCTCTTGTAGATATAGCATGTACCAGCTCTTCATAAGGATTGAGACCATGGAAATACGAACTTTGCACTAGACCATAAGCTTCTGGAGGATGCTGAACTTCATTTCCATTAGGTGGGTGCTTAGTCACAAACTTTGAGAAACAATCCTCAACCAATCGTCAAGAGTAGAATTTCCCCTCACGGTAGAGCTGACCAACAAAACCAAGCAAGCTGTCGGACTACTTTTGAATCTTTCAAGGTCACTCTTTGGGTCAATCAAAAGACCAAGATGAGAGGATTTCACGACAAAGTCTGATATTTGTTGTTTGACATCCTTTGTAGATTGTTCTCAATTTTGAGTACCTCAAGGACATGCATGCATGTGCCCTAGCACATGCATGAAAAATGTGGTGATATGTTGGAACATACAAAAATTAACTACTAGTCTCTGGGTGCTTGCATGTGTCCCCCCTCGCATGCATGCGCTCTAACCTAGAAGGGAAGGTTCTGGACCTGTATATGGGGGAATCTCCCTCTTCCGGTGAAACCGGACCGTATAGTGCCCCAACTTGTGAACCAACATGGTTCACATCATCCCATGACATAATCAAAGACAAAACAATAGAGAGCTACGCCGGGATACCCCCATCAGAAGAATGTCTAGGGGGTAGACGATCCGAGGCCCGCAAATCAGGGTTTCGTCGGAGGAAGACCACGAGAATGTCGGAATCATCTGAAAACTTGCATGTGTCCCTAGAATATGTGTGTGAGTGTGGTGCAAGGTTGGTATATGTGCTTGCATGTGTCCCCCCTCTCATGCATGCGCTCTAACTTAGAAGCGAAGGTTCTGGACCTGTATAAGGGGGAATGTCCCTGTTCAGGTGAAACCGGACCGTATAGTGCCCCAACTTGTGAACCAACATGGTTTCACATCATCCCATGACATAATCAAACACAAAACAAGAGAGAGCTACACCGGGCTACCCCCATCAGAAGAATGTCTAGGGGGTAGACGATCCTAGGCCCGCAGATCAGGGTTTCGCCGGAGGAAGACCACGAGAACGGCGGAATCATCTGAAAACTTGCATGTGTCCCTAGCATATGTGTGGGAGTGTGGTGCAAGGTTGGTATATGTGCTTGCATGTGTCCCCCCTCGAATGCATGCGCTTTAACCTAGAAGCGAAGGTTCTGGACCTGTATAAGGGGGAATCTCCCTGTTCCGGTGTAACCGGACCGTATAGTGCCCCAACTTGTGAACCAACATGGTTTCACATCATCCCATGACATAATCAAACACAATACAAGAGAGATCTATGTCGGGCTACCCCCATCAGAAGAATGTCTAGGGGGGTAGACGATCCTAGGCCCGCAGATCAGGGTTTCGCCGGAGGAAGACCACGAGAACGTCGGAATCATCTGAAAACTTGCATGTGTCCCTAGCATATGTGTGTGAGTGTGGTGCAAGGTTGGTATATATGCTTGAATGTGTCCCCCTCTCATGCATGCGCTCTAACCTAGAAGCGAAGGTTCTGGACCTGTATAAGGGGGAATCTCCCCGTTCCGGTGAAACCGGACCGTATAGTGCCCTAACTTGTGAACCAACATGGTTTCACATCATCCCATGACATAATAAAACACAAAACAAGAGAGAGCTATGCCGGGCCACCCCCATCAGAAGAATGTCTAGGGGGGTAGACGATCCGAGGCCCCCAGATCAGGGTTTCGCCGGAGGAAGACCACGAGAACGTCGGAATCATCTGAAAACTTGCATGTGTCCCTAGCATATGTGTGTGAGTGTGGTGCAAGGTTGGTAGGTCCCATGTGTAAGTACCAAGTGTGAACCCCTTTGTAGACATGCGTTAATACTTTGTAAAATCCTGGATATATACGTGGAAACTCCCGCCACTTGTTCTGTCAACCATCTTGAGGAGCGGACGATAGTTTCTCTTGTAGATATAGCATGTACCAGCTCTTCATAAGGATTGAGACCATGGAAATACGAACGTTGCACTAGACCATAAGCTTCTGGAGGATGCTGAACTTCATTTCCATTAGGTGGGTGCCTAGTCACAAACTTTGAGAAACAATCCTCAACCAATCGTCAAGAGTAGAATTTCCCCTCACGGTAGAGCTGACAAACAAAACCAAGCAAGTTGTTGGACTACTTTTGAATCTTTCAAGGTCACTCTTTGGGTCAATCAAAAGACCAAGATGAGAGGATTTCACGACAAAGTCTGAAATTTGTTATTTGATATCCATTAAAGATTGTTCTCAATTTTGAGTACCTCAAGGACATGCATGCATGTGCCCTAGCATATGCATGAAAAATGTGGTGCTATGTTGGAACATACAAAAATTAACTACTAGTCTCCGGGTGCTTGCATGTGTCCCCCTCGCATGCATGCGCTCTAACCTAGAAGGGAAGGTTCTGGACCTGTATAAGGGGGAATCTCCCTGTTCCGGTGAAACCGGACCGTATAGGGCCCAAACTTGTGACCCAACATGGTTTCACATCATCCCATGACATAATCAAACACAAAACAAGAGAGAGCTACGCCGTGCTACCCCCATCAGAAGAATGTCTAGGGGAGTAGACGATCCGAGGCCCACAGATCATGGTTTCGTCGGAGGAAGACCACAAGAACGTCGGAATCATCTGAAAACTTGCATGTGTCCCTAGCATATGTGTGTGAGTGTGGTGCAAGGTTGGTATATATGCTTGCATGTGTCCCCCCTCTCATGCATGCGCTCTAACCTAGAAGCAAAGGTTCTGGACCTGTATAAGGGGGAATCTCCCCGTTCCGGTGAAACCGGACCGTATAGTGCCCTAACTTGTGAACCAACATGGTTTCACATCATCCCATGACATAATCAAACACAAAACAAGAGAGAGCTATGCCAGGCTACCCCCATCAGAAGAATGTCTAGGGGGGTAGACGATCCGAGGCCCGCAGATCAGGGTTTCGCCGGAGGAAGACCACGAGAACGTCGGAATCATCTGAAAACTTGCATGTGTCCCTAGCATATGTGTGTGAGTGTGGTGCAAGGTTGGTAGGTCCCATGTGTAAGTCCCAAGTGTGAACCCCTTTGTAGAGATGCGTTAATACTTTGTAAAATCCTGGATATATACGTGGAAACTCCCGCCACTGGTTCTGCCAACCATCTTGAGGAGCGGACGATAGTTTATCTTGTAGATATAGCATGTACCAGCTCTTCATAAGGATTGAGACCATGGAAATATGAACGTTGCACTAGACCATAAGCTTCAGGAGGATGCTGAACTTCATTTCCATTAGGTGGGTTCCTAGTCACAAACTTTGAGAAACAATCCTCAACCAATCGTCAAGAGTAGAATTTCCCCTCACGGTAGAGCTGACCAACAAAACCAAGCAAGCTGTTGGACTACTTTTGAATCTTTCAAGGTCACTCTTTGGGTCAATCAAAAGACCAAGATGAGAGGATTTCATGACAAAGTCTGAAATTTGTTTTTTGATATCCTTTATAGATTGTTCTCAATTTTGAGTACCTCAAGGACATGCATGCATGTGCCCGAGCACATGCATGAAAATGTGGTGCTATGTTGGAACATACAAAAATTAACTACTAGTCTCCTGGTGCTTGCATGTGTCCCCCCTCGCATGCATGCGCTCTAACCTAGAAGGGAAGGTTCTGGACCTGTATAAGGGGGAATCTCCCCGTTCCGGTGAAACCGGACCATATAGTGCCCCAACTTGTGAACCAACATGGTTTCACATCATCCCATGACAGAATAAAACACAAAACAAGAGAGAGCTATGCCGGGCTACCCCATCAAAAGAATGTCTAGGGGGGTAGACGATCCGAGGCCCGCAGATCAGGGTTTCGCCGGAGGAAGACCACGAGAACGTCGGAATCATCTAAAAACTTGTATGTGTCCCTAGCATATGTGTGTGTGTGTGGTGCAAGGTTGGTATATGTGCTTGCATGTGTCCCCCCTCTCATGCATGCGCTCTAACCTAGAAGCGAAGGTTCTGGACCTGTATAAGGGGGAATCTCCCCGTTCGGTGAAACCGGACCGTATAGTGCCCCAACTTGTGAACCAACATTGTTTCACACCATCCCATGACATAATCAAACACAAAACAAGAGAGAGATACGCCGGGCTACCCCCATCAGAAGAATGTCTAGGGGGTAGACGATCCGAGGCCCGCAGATCAGGGTTTCGCCGGAGGAAGACCACGAGAACGTCGGAATCATCTGAAAACTTGCATGTGTCCCTAGCATATGTGTGTGAGTGTGGTGCAAGGTTGGTAGGTCCCATGTGTAAGTCCCAAGTGTGACCCCCTTTGTAGACATGCGTTAATACTTAGTAAAATCCTGGATATATAGGTGGAAACTCCCGCCACTGGTTTTGTCAACCCTCTTGAGGAGCGGACGAAAGTTTCTCTTGTAGATATAGCATGTACCAGCTCTTCATAAGGATTGAGACCATGGAAATACGAACTTTGCACTAGACCATAAGCTTTTGGAGGATGCTGAACTTCATTTCCATTAGGTGGGTGCCTAGTCACAAACTTTGAGAAACAATCCTCAACCAATCGTCAAGAGTAGAATTTTCCCTCACGGTAGAGCTGACCAACAAAACCAAGCAAGCTGTTGGACTACTTTTGAATCTTTCAAGGTCACTCTTTGGGTTAATCAAAAGACCAAGATGAGAGGATTTCACGACAAAGTCTGATATTTGTTGTTTGACATCCTTTATAGATTGTTCTCAGTTTTTAGTACCTCAAGGACATGCATGCATGTGCCCTAGCACATGCATGAAAAATGTGGTGCTATGTTGGAACATACAAAAATTAACTACTAGTCTCCGGGTGCTTGCATGTGTCCCCCCTCGCATGCATGTGCTCTAACCTAGAAGGGAAGGTTCTGGACCTGTATAAGGGGGAATCTCCCTGTTCCGGTGAAAGCGGACCGTATAGTTCCCCAACTTGTGAACCAACATGGTTTCATATCATCCCATGACATAATCAAACACAAAACAAGAGAGAGCTACGCCGGGCTACCCCCATCAGAAGAATGTCTAGGGGGTAGACGATCCTAGGCCCGCAGATCAGGGTTTCGCCGGAGGAAGACCACGAGAACGCCGGAATCATCTGAAAACTTGCATGTGTCCCTAGCATATGTGTGTGACTGTGGTGCAAGGTTGGTATATGTGCTTGCATGTGTCCCCCTCTCATGCATGCGCTCTAACCTAGAAGCGAAGGTTCTGGACCTGTATAAGGGGGAATCTCCCTGTTCCGGTGAAACCGGACCGTATAGTGCCCCAACTTGTGAACCAACATGGTTTCACATCATCCCACGACATAATCAAACACAAAACAAGAGAGAGCTACGTCGGGCTACCCCCATCAGAAGAATGTCTAGGGGGGTAGACGATCCTAGGCCCGTAGATCAGGGTTTCGCTGGAGGAAGACCACGAGAACGTCGGAATCATCTGAAAACTTGCATGTGTCTCTAGCATATGTGTGTGAGTGTGGTGCAAGGTTGGTAGTCCCATGTGTAAGTCCCAAGTGTGACCCCCTTTGTAGACATGCGTTAATACTTAGTAAAATCCTGGATATATACGTGGAAACTCCCGCCACTGGTTTTGTCAACCCTCTTGAGGAGCGGACGAAAGTTTCTCTTGTAGATATAGCATGTACCAGCTCTTCATAAGGATTTGAGAACATGGAAATACGAACTTTGCACTAGACCATAAGCTTCTGGAGGATGCTGAACTTCATTTCCATTAGGTGGATGCCTAGTCACAAACTTTGAGAAACAATCCTCAACCAATCGTCAAGAGTAGAATTCCCCCTCACGGTAGAGCTGACCAACAAAACCAAGCAAGCTGTTGGACTACTTTTGAATCTTTCAAGGTCACTCTTTGGGTCAATCAAAAGACCAAGATGAGAGGATTTCACGACAAAGTCTGATATTTGTTGTTTGACATCCTTTATAGATTGTTCTCAATTTTGAGTACCTCAAGGACATGCATGCATGTGCCCTAGCACATGCATGAAAAATGTGGTGCTATGTTGGAACATACAAAAATTAACTACTAGTCTCCGGGTGCTTGCATGTGTCCCCCCCTCGCATGCATGCGCTCTACCCTAGAAGGGAAGGTTCTGGACCTGTATAAGGGGGAATCTCCCCGTTCCTGTGAAACCGGACCGTATAGTGCCCCAACTTGTGAACCAACATGGTTTCACATCATCCCATGACATAATCAAACACAAAACAAGAGAGAGCTACGCCGGGCTACCCCCATCAGAAGAATGTCTAGGGGGGTAGACGATCCGAGGCCCGCAGGTCAGGGTTTCGTCTGAGGAAGACCACGAGAACGTCGGAATCATCTGAAAACTTGCATGTGTCCCTAGCATATGTGTGTTAGTGTGGTGCAAGGTTGGTATATGTGCTTGCATGTGTCCCCCCTCTCATGCATGCGCTCTAACCTAGAAGCGAAGGTTCTGGACCTGTATAAGGGGGAATCTCCCTGTTCCGGTGAAACCGGACCGTATAGTGCCCCAACTTGTGAACCAACATGGTTTCACATCATCCCATGACATAATCAAACACAAAAAAAGAGAGAGCTACGCCGGGCTACCCCTATCAGAAGAATGTCTTGGGGGGTAGACGATCCTAGGCCCGCAGATCAGGGTTTCGCCGGAGGAAGACCACGAGAACGGCGGAATCATCTGAAAACTTGCATGTGTCCCTAGCATATGTGTGGGAGTGTGGTGCAAGGTTGGTATATGTGCTTGCATGTGTCCCCCCTCGAATGCATGCGCTCTAACCTAGAAGCGAAGGTTCTGGACCTGTATAAGGGGGAATCTTCCCGTTCCGGTGTAACCGGACCGTATAGTGCCCCAACTTGTGAACCAACATGGTTTCACATCATCCCATGACATAATCAAACACAAAACAAGAGAGAGGTAAGCCGGCTACCCCCATCAGAAGAATGTCTAGGGGGGTAGACGATCCGAGGCCAGCAGATCAGGGTTTCGCCGGAGGAAGACCACGAGAACGTCGGAATCATCTGAAAACTTGCATGTGTCCCTAGCATATGTGTGTGAGTGTGGTGCAAGGTTGGTATATATGCTTGCATGTGTCCCCCCTCTCATGCATGCGCTCTAACCTAGAAGCGAAGGTTCTGGACCTGTATAAGGGGGAATCTCCCCGTTCCGGTGAAACCGGACCGTATAGGGCCCCAACTTGTGACCCAACATGGTTTCACATCATCCCATGCCATAATCAAACTCAAAACAAGAGAGAGCTACGCCGGGCTACCCCCATCAGAAGAATGTCTAGGGGGGTAGACGATCCGAGGCCCGCAGATCAGGGTTTTGTCGGAGGAAGACCACGAGAACATCGGAATCATCCGAAAACTTGCATGTGTCCCTAGCATATGTGTGTGAGTGTGGTGCAAGGTTGGTATATGTGCTTGCATGTGTCCCCCTCTCATGCATGCGCTCTAAGCTAGAAGCGAAGGTTTTGGACCTGTATAAGGGGGAATCTCCCTGTTACGGTGAAACCGGACCGTATAGTGCCCCAACTTGTGAACCAACATGGTTTCACATCATCCCATGACATAATCAAACACAAAACAAGAGAGAGCTACGCCGGGCTACCCCCATCAGAAGAATGTCTAGGGGGTAGACGATCCTAGGCCCGCAGATCAGGGTTTCGCTGGAGGAAGACCACGAGAACATCGGAATCATCTGAAAACTTGCATGTGTCCCTAGCATATGTGTGTGAGTGTGGTGCAAGGTTGGTATGTCCCTTGTGTAAGTCCCAAGTGTGACCCCCTTTGTAGACATGCGTTAATACATAGTAAAATCCTGGATATATACGTGGAAACTCCCGCCACTGGTTTTGTCAACCCTCTTGAGGAGCGGACGAAAGTTTCTCTTGTAGATATAGCATGTACCAGCTCTTCATAAGGATTGAGACCATGTAAATACGAACTTTCAACTAGACCATAAGCTTCTGGAGGATGCTGAACTTCATTTCCATTAGGTGGATGCCTAGTCACAAACTTTGAGAAACAATCCTCAACCAATCGTCAAGAGTAGAATTCCCCCTCACGGTAGAGATGACCAACAAAACCAAGCAAGCTGTTGGACTACTTTTGAATCTTTCAAGGTCACTCTTTGGGTCAATCAAAAGACCAAGATGAGAGGATTTCACGACAAAGTCTGATATTTGTTGTTTGACATCCTTTATAGATTGTTCTCAATTTTGAGTACCTCAAGGACATGCATGCATGTGCCCTAGCACATGCATGAAAAATGTGGTGCTATGTTGGAACATACAAAAATTAACTACTAGTCTCCGGGTGCTTGCATGTGTCCCCCCCTCGCATGCATGCGCTCTAACCTAGAAGCGAAGGTTCTGGACCTGTATAAGGGGGAATCTCCCCGTTCTGGTGAAACCGGACCGTATAGGGCCCCAACTTGTGACCCAACATGGTTTCACATCATCCCATGACATAATCAAACACAAAACAAGAGAGAGCTACGCCGGGCTACCCCCATCAGAAGAATGTCTAGGGGGGTAGACGATCCGAGGCCCGCAGATCAGGGTTTCGTCGGAGGAAGACCACGAGAACATCGGAATCATCCGAAAACTTGCATGTGTCCCTAGCATATGTGTGTGAGTGTGGTGCAAGGTTGGTATATGTGCTTGCATGTGTCCCCCCTCTCATGCATGCGCTCTAACCTAGAAGCGAAGGTTTTGGACCTGTATAAGGGGGAATCTCCCTGTTCCGGTGAAACCGGACCGTATAGTGCCCCAACTTGTGAACCAACATGGTTTCACACCATCCCATGACATAATCAAACACAAAACAAGAGAGAGCTACGTCGGGCTACCCCCATCAGAAGAATGTCTAGGGGGTAGACGATCCGAGGCCCGCAGATCAGGGTTTCGCCGGAGGAAGACCACGAGAACGTCGGAATCATCTGAAAACTTGCATGTGTCCCTAGCATATGTGTGTGAGTGTGGTGCAAGGTTGGTAGGTACCATGTGTAAGTCCCAAGTGTGAACCCCTTTGTAGAGATGCGTTAATACTTTGTAAAATCCTGGATATATACGTGGAAACTCCCGCCACTGGTTCTGTCAACCATCTTGAGGAGCGGACGATAGTTTCTCTTGTAGATATAGCATGTACCAGCTCTTCATAAGGATTGAGACCATGGAAATACGAACGTTGCACTAGACAATAAGCTTCTGGAGGATGTTGAACTTCATTTCCATTAGGTGGGTGCCTAGTCACAAACTTTGAGAAACAATCCTCAACCAATCGTCAAGAGTAGAATTTCCCCTCACGGTAGAGCTGACCAACAAAACCAAGCAAGTTGTTGGACTACTTTTGAATCTTTCAAGGTCACTCTTTGGGTCAATCAAAAGACCAAGATGAGAGGATTTCACGACAAAGTCTAAAATTTGTTTTTTGATATCCTTTATAGATTGTTCTCAATTTTGAGTACCTCAAGGACATGCATGCATGTGCCCTAGCACATGCATGAAAAATGTGGTGCTATGTTGGAACATACAAAAATTAACTACTAGTCTCCGGGTGCTTGCATGTGTCCCCGCTCGCATGCATGCGCTCTAACCTAGAAGGGAAGGTTCTGGACCTGTATAAGGGGGAATCTCCCTGTTCCGGTGAAACCGGACCATATAGTGCCCCAACTTGTGAACCAACATGGTTTCACATCATCCCATGACAGAATAAAACACAAAACAAGAGAGAGCTATGCCGGGCTACCCCATCAAAAGAATGTCTAGGGGGGTAGACGATCCGAGGCCCGCAGATCAGGGTTTCGCCGGAGGAAGACCACGAGAACGTCGGAATCATCCGAAAACTTGCATGTGTCCCTAGAATATGTGTGTGAGTGTGGTGCAAGGTTGGTATATGTGCTTGCATGTGTCCCCCCTCTCATGCATGCGCTCTAACCTAGAAGCGAAGGTTTTGGACCTGTATAAGGGGGAATCTCCCTGTTCCGGTGAAACCGGACCGTATAGTGCCCCAACTTGTGAACCAACATGGTTTCACACCATCCCATGACATAATCAAACACAAAACAAGAGAGAGCTACGTCGGGCTACCCCCATCAGAAGAATGTCTAGGGGGTAGACGATCCGAGGCCCGCAGATCAGGGTTTCGCTGGAGGAAGACCACGAGAACGTCGGAATCATCTGAAAACTTGCATGTGTCCCTAGCATATGTGTGTGAGTGTGGTGCAAGGTTGGTAGGTACCATGTGTAAGTCCCAAGTGTGACCCCCTTTGTAGACATGCGTTAATAGTTAGTAAAATCGTGGATATATAGGTGGAAACTCCCGCCACTGGTTTTGTCAACCCTCTTGAGGAGCAGACGAAAGTTTCTCTTGTATATATAGCATGTACCAGCTCTTCATAAGGATTGAGACCATGGAAATACGAACTTTGCACTATACCATAAGCTTTTGGAGGATGCTGAACTTCATTTCCATTAGGTGGGTGCCTAGTCACAAACTTTGAGAAACAATCCTCAACCAATCGTCAAGAGTAGAATTTTCCCTCACGGTAGAGCTGACCTACAAAACCAAGCAAGCTGTTGGACTACTTTTGAATCTTTCAAGGTCACTCTTTGGGTTAATCAAAAGACCAAGATGAGAGGATTTCACGACAAAGTCTGATATTTGTTGTTTGACATCCTTTATAGATTGTTCTCAATTTTTAGTACCTCAAGGACATGCATGCATGTGCCCTAGCACATGCATGAAAAATGTGGTGCTATGTTGGAACATACAAAAATTAACTACTAGTCTCCGGGTGCTTGCATGTGTCCCCCCTCGCATGCATGCTCTCTAACCTAGAAGGAAGGTTCTGGAACTGTATAAGGGGGAATCTCCCTATTCCGGTGAAAGCGAACCGTATAGTGCCCCAACTTGTGAACCAACATGGTTTCACATCATCCCATGACAAAATCAAACACAAAACAAGAGAGAGATACGCCGGTCTACCCCCATCAGAAGAATGTCTAGGGGGGTAGACGATCCGAGGCCCGCAGATCAGGGTTTCGTCGGAGGAAGACCACGAGAACGTCGGAATCATCTGAAAACTTGCATGTGTCCCTAGCATATGTGTGTGAGTGTGGTGCAAGGTTGGTATATGTGCTTGCATGTGTCCCCCCTCTCATGCATGCGCTCTAACCTAGAACCGAAGGTTCTGGACCTGTATAAGGGGGAATCTCCCTATTCCGGTGAAACCGGACCGTATAGTGCCCCAACTTGTGAACCAACATGGTTTCACATCATCCCATGACATAATCAAACACAATACAAGAGAGATCTATGTCGGGCTACCCCCATCAGAAGAATGTCTAGGGGGGTAGACGATCCTAGGCCCGCAGATCAGGGTTTCGCCGGAGGAAGACCACGAGAACGTCGGAATCATCTGAAAACTTGCATGTGTCCCTAGCATATGTGTGTGAGTGTGGTGCAAGGTTGGTAGGTCCCATGTGTAAGTCCCAAGTGTGACCCCCTTTGTAGACATGCGTTAATACTTAGTAAAATCATGGATATATACGTGGAAACTCCCGCCACTGGTTTTGTCAACCCTCTTGAGGAGCGGACGAAAGTTTCTCTTGTAGATATAGCATGTACCAGCTCTTCATAAGGATTGAGACCATGGAAATACGAACTTTGCACTAGACCATAAGCTTCTGGAGGATGCTGAACTTCATTTCCATTAGGTGGGTGCCTAGTCACAAACTTTGAGAAACAATCCTCAACCAATCGTCAAGAGTAGAATTTCCCCTCTAAGTAGAGCTGACCAACAAAACCAAGAAAGTTGTTGGAGTACTTTTGAATCTTTCAAGGTCACTCTTTGGGTCAATCAAAAGACCAAGATGAGAGTATTTCACGACAAAGTCTGATATTTGTTGTTTGACATCCTTTATAGATTGTTCTCAATTTTTAGTACCTCAAGGACATGCATAGCACATGCATGAAAAATGTGGTGCTATGTTAGAACATACAAAAATTAACTACTAGTCTCCAGGTGCTTGCATGTGTCCCCCCTCGCATGCATGCGCTCTAACCTAGAAGGGAAGGTTCTGGACCTGTATAAGGGGGAATCTCCCTGCTCCGGTGAAACCGGACCGTATAGTGCCTCAACTTGTGAACCAACATGGTTTCACATCATCCCATGACATAATCAAACACAAAACAAGAAAGAGCTACGCCGGACTACCCCCATCAGAAGAATGTCTAGGGGGGTAGACGATCCGAGGCCCACAGATCAGGGTTTCGTCGGAGGAAGATCACGAGAACATCGGAATCATCCGAAAACTTGCATGTGTCCCTAGCATATGTGTGTGAGTGTCGTGCAAGGTTGGTATATGTGCTTGCATCTGTCCCCCTCTCATGCATGCGCTCTAACCTAGAAGCGAAGGTTTTGGACCTGTATAAGGCGGAATCTCCCTGTTCCGGTGAAACCGGACCGTATAGTGCCCCAACTTGTGAACCAACATGGTTTCACATCATCCCATGACATAATAAAACACAAAACAAGATAGAGCTACGCCGGGCTACCCCCATCAGAAGAATGTCTTGGGGGGTAGACGATCCTAGGCCCGCAGATCAGGGTTTTGCTGGAGGAAGACCACGAGAACGTCGGAATCATCTGAAAACTTGCATGTGTCCCTAGCATATGTGTGTGAGTGTGGTGCAAGGTTGGTAGGTCCCATGTGTAAGTCCCAAGTGTGACCCCCTTTGTAGACATGCGTTAATACATAGTAAAATCCTGGCTATATACGTGGAAACTCCCGCCACTGGTTTTGTCAACCCTCTTGAGGAGCGGACGAAAGTTTCTCTTGTAGATATAGCATGTACCAGCTCTTCATAAGGATTGAGACCATGGAAATACGAACTTTGCACTAGACCATAAGCTTCTGGAGGATGCTGAACTTCATTTCCATTAGGTGGATGCCTAGTCACAAACTTTGAGAAACAATCCTCAACCAATCGTCAAGAGTAGAATTCCCCCTCACGGTAGAGCTGACCAACAAAACCAAGCAAGCTGTTGGAATACTTTTGAATCTTTCAAGGTCACTCTTTGGGTCAATCAAAAGACCAAGATGAGAGGATTTCACGACAAAGTCTGATATTTGTTGTTTGACATCCTTTATATATTGTTCTCAATTTTGAGTACCTCAAGGACATGCATGCATGTGCCCTAGCACATGCATGAAAAATGTGGTGTTATGTTGGAACATACAAAAATTAACTACTAGTCTCCGGGTGCTTGCATGTGTCCCCCTCGCATGCATGCGCTCTAACCTAGAAGGGAAGGTTCTGGACCTGTATAAGGGGGAATCTCCCCGTTCCGGTGAAACCGGACCGTACAGTGCCCCAACTTGTGAACCAACATGGTTTCACATCATCCCATGACATAATCAAACACAAAACAAGAGAGAGCTACGCCGGGCTACCCCCATCAGAAGAATGTCTAGGGGGGTAGACGATCCAAGGCCCGCAGATCAGGGTTTCGTCGGAGGAAGACCACGAGAACATCGGAATCATCTGAAAACTTGCATGTGTCCCTAGCATATGTGTGTGAGTGTGGTGCAAGGTTGGTATATGTGCTTGCATGTGTCCCCCCTCACATGCATGCGCTCTAACCTAGAAGCGAAGGTTCTGGACCTGTATAAGGGCGAATCTCCCTGTTTCGGTGAAACCGGACCGTATAGTGCCCCAACTTGTGAACCAACATGGTTTCACATCATCCCATGACATAATAAAACACAAAACAAGAGAGAGCTACGCCGGGCTACCCCCATCAGAAGAATGTCTAGGGGGTAGACAATCCTAGGCCCGCAGATCAGGGTTTCGCCGGAGGAAGACCACGAGAACGTCGGAATCATCTGAAAACTTGCATGTGTCCCTAGCATATGTGTGTGAGTGTGGTGCAAGGTTGGTAGGTACCATGTGTAAGTCCCAAGTGTGAACCCCTTTGTAGAGATGCGTTAATACTTTGTAAAATTCTGGATATATACGTGGAAACTCCCGCCACTGGTTTTGTCAACCCTCTTGAGGAGAGGACGAAAGTTTCTCTTGTAGATATAGCATGTACCAGCTCTTCATCAGGATTGAGACCATGGAAATACGAACTTTGCACTAGACCATAAGCTTCTGGAGGATGCTGAACTTCATTTCCATTAGGTGGGTGCCTAGTCACAAACTTTGAGAAACAATCCTCAACCAATCGTCAAGAGTAGAATTTCCCCTCACGGTAGAGCTGACCAACAAAACCAAGCAAGCTGTTGGACTACTTTTGAATCTTTCAAGGTCACACTTTGGGTCAATCAAAAGTCCAAGATGAGAGGATTCCACGAAAAAGTCTGAAATTTGTTGTTTGACATCCTTTATAGATTGTTCTCAATTTTGAGTACCTCAAGGACATGCATGCATGTGCCCTAGCACATGCATGAAAAGTGTGGTGCTATGTTGGAACATACAAAAATTAACTACTAGTCTCCGGGTGCTTGCATGTGTCCCCCCTCGCATGCATGCGCTCTAACCTAGAAGCGAAGGTTCTCGACCTGTATAAGGGGGAATCTCCCCGTTCCGGTGAAACCGGGTAGTATAGTGCCCCAACTTGTGAACCAACATGGTTTCACATCATGCCATGACAGAATAAAACACAAAACAAGAGAGAGCTATGCCGGGCTACCCCATCAAAAGAAGGTCCAGGGGGGTAGACGATCCGAGCCCCGCAGATCAGGGTTTCACCGGAGGAAGACCACGAGAACGTCGGAATCATCTGAAAACTTGCATGTGTCCCTAGCATATGTGTGTGAGTGTGGTGCAAGGTTGGTATTTGTGCTTGCATTTGTCCCCCCTCGCATGCATGCGGTCTAACCTAGAAGCGAAGGTTCTGGACCTGTATAAGGGGGAATCTCCCTGTTCCGGTGAAACCGGACCGTATAGTGCCCCAACTTGTGAACCAACATGGTTTCACATCATCCCATGACATAATCAAACACAAAACAAGAGAGAGATACGCCGGGCTACCCCCATCAGAAGAATGTCTAGGGGGTAGACGATCCTAGGCCCGCAGATCAGGGTTTCGCCGGAGGAAGACCACGAGAACGTCGGAATCATCTGAAAACTTGCATGTGTCCCTAGCATATGTGTGTGAGTGTGGTGCAAGGTTGGTATATGTGCTTGCATGTGTCCCCCTCTCATGCATGCGCTCTAACCTAGAAGCGAAGGTTCTGGACCTGTATAAGGGGGAATCTCCCTGTTCCGGTGAAACCGGACCGTATAGTGCCCCAACTTGTGAACCAACATGGTTTCACATCATCCCACGACATAATCAAACACAAAACAAGAGAGAGCTACGCCGGGCTACCCCCATCAGAAGAATATCTAGGCGGTTAAACGATCCGAGGCCCGCAGATCAGGGTTTCGCCGGAGGAAGACCACGAGAACGTCGGAATCATCTGAAAACTTGCATGTGTCCCTAGCATATGTGTGGGAGTGTGGTGCAAGGTTGGTATATGTGCTTGCATGTGTCCCCCCTCGCATGCATTCGCTCTAACCTAGAAGCGAAGGTTCTGGACCTGTATAAGGGGGAATCTCCCCGTTCCTGTAAAACCGGACCGTATAGTGCCCAACCTTGTGAACCAACATGGTTTCACATCATCCCATGACATAATCAAACACAAAACATGAGAGAGCTACGCCGGGCTACCCCCATCAGAAGAATGTCTAGGGGGGTAGACGATCCGAGGTCCACAGATCAGGGTTTCGCCGGAGGAAGACCACGAGAACGTCGGAATCATATGAAAACTTGTATGTGTCCCTAGGATATGTGTGAGTGTGGTGCAAGGTTGGTATATGTGCTTGCATGTGTCCCCCTCGCATGCATGCGCTCTAACCTAGAAGCGAAGGTTCTGGACCTGTATAAGGGGGAATCTCCCTGTTCCGGTGAAACCGGACCGTATAGTGCCCCAACTTGTGAACCAACTTGGTTTCACATCATCCCATGACATAATCAAACGAAAAACAAGAGAGAGCTACACCGGGATACCCCCATCAGAAGAATGTCTAGGGGGGTAGACGATTCGAGGCCCGCAGATCAGGGTTTCGTTGGAGGAAGACCACGAGAACGTCGGAATCATCTGAAAACTTGCATGTGTCCGTAGCATATGTGTGTGAGTGTGGTGCAAGGTTGGTAGGTCCCATTTGTAAGTCCCAAGTGTGACCCCCTTTGTAGACATGCGTTAATACTTAGTAAAATCCTGGATATATACGTGAAAACTCCCGCCACTGGTTCTGTCAACCCTCTTGAGGAGCGGATGATAGTTTCTCTTGTAGATATAGCATGTACCAGCTCTTCATAAGGATTGAGACCATGGAAATATGAACTTTGCACTAGACCATAAGCTTCTGGAGTTTGCTGAACGTCACTTCCATTAGGTGGGTGCCTAGTCACAAACTTTGAGAAACAATCCTCAACCAATCGTCAAGAGTAGAATTTCCCCTCACGGTAGAGCTGACCAACAAAACCAAGCAAGTTGTTGGAATACTTTTGAATCTTTCAAGGTCACTCTTTGGGGCAATCAAAAGACCAAGATGAGAGGATTTCACGACAAAGTCTGAAATTTGTTTTTTGACATCCTTTATAGATTGTTCTCAATTTTGAGTACCTCAAGGACATGCATGCATGTGCCCTAGCACATGCATGAAAAGTGTGGTGCTATGTTGGAACATACAAAAATTAACTACTAGTCTCCGGGTGCTTGCATGTGTCCCCCCTCGCATGCATGCGCTCTAATCTAGAAGGGAAGGTTCTGGACCTTTATAAGGGGGAATCTCCCTGATCCGGTGAAACCAGACCGTATAGTGCCCCAACTTGTGAACCAACATGGTTTCACATCATCCCATGACATAATAAAACACAAAACAAGAGAGGGCTACGCCGGGCTACCCCCATCAGAAGAATGTATAGGGGGGTAGACGATCCGAGGCCCGCAGATCAGGGTTTCACCGGAGGAAGACCACGAGAATGTCGGAATCATCTGAAAACTTGCATGTGTCCCTAGAATATGTGTGTGAGTGTGGTGCAAGTTTGGTATATGTGCTTGCATGTGTCCCCCCTCGCATGCATGCGCTCTAACCTAGAAGCGAAGGTTCTGGACCTGTATAAGGGGGAATCTCCCTGTTACGGTGAAACCGGGTAGTATAGTGCCCCAACTGGTGAACCAACATGGTTTCACATCATCCCATGACATAATCAAACACAAAACAAGAGAGAGCTACGCCGGGCTACCCCATCAGAAGAATGTCTAGGGGGGTAGACGATCCGAGGCCCGTAGATCAGGGTTTCGCCGGAGGAAGACCACGAGAACGTCGGAATCATCTGAAAACTTGCATGTGGCCCTAGCATATGTGTGAGTGTGGTGCAAGGTTGGTATATGTGCTTGCATGTGTCCCCCCTCGCATGCATGCGCTCTAACCTAGAAGCGAAGGTTCTGGACCTGTATAAGGGGGAATCTCCCCATTATGGTGAAACCGGACCGTATAGTGCCCCAACTTGTGAACCAACATGGTTTCACATCATCCTATGACATAATCAAACACAAAACAAGAGAGAGCTACGCCGGGATACCCCCATCAGAAGAATGTCTAGGGGGGTAGATGATCCGAGGCCCGCAGATCATCAGGGTTTCGCCGGAGGAAGACCACGAGAATGTCGGAATCAGGGGGTGCATGTATATAGTGATCAAGACCACAATAACCTATGATCATATGTGTGTTCTCATGATCCTATGAAATAATATCACCTAACATATATGTAATAAAATCCTTGCTAATTAAAGAAAAGAAAAAGGTGAAAAAAAATGCTTTGCCGTGTATACAGAAGAATACACACGGCAAAGATTATCTTTGCCAATCTTTGCCGTGTACCTGACAGCGAGGGCACACGGCAAAGATTCTGCCGGCAGCCCCTGCCGGCGGGTGACCCTGCGAGGCCACGGGGCCCACTTCTTTGCCGTGAATATATCTTTGTCGTGTCTTCAATGACTTTGCCGTGATTCTTTTGTTTGCCGTGTGTCCTCGTCAGTCCATTGCCGTGTTTATTTCTTTGCCGTGTTCTTTTTCTGCAGTTTGTCGTGCACTGTGCTTTGTCATGTTCTTCTTGGTTTACACACGGCAAAGATACTCGTTGCCGTGTTCCGGGCCTTTTGGCACACGGCAAAGGAGAGGGGCGACGGCAGCGACATTTTTTCCCGTAGTGGTCAAAGGGGCAGGGTGCCATGCAATCTTTTTTTTAATCAATTTGCCGTTCAGGCATTTATTCCATCAACGACAAAAGGTCTGATTGAACAGGCTCAATCAGAAATTCAGGGATAAGTTCAAACACCATACATGATGAAACAATAGAGAGAGCAGCGCGAGCATGTGCCGCTTTATTCGCCTCCCTCCTAGCAAAACGAAAACTAAAACCCTGGAAATTGGAGACAGTAGCTATCATCTCCCTAACAATCTGGTTTGAGGATCGGACGTCCTGTGCGCCTCATTCTTCAACCACTCTGTAACGATCAGCTGGCAGTTTGTTTCCACCTCAACATAAGTCCATCCCCTCTCCTTGGCAAACAGTAGGGCATCACGGCATGCAAGCAGTTCCACCATTCCTAGATCAGAGATATGGTCATATTGTCGGCACTCGGCAGCCACAAAAACACTCGTCTCATCTCGTACCACAACTCCTACTCCTGCCTTCCCAGCATTGATGTCTAGAGCCCATCACAATTCAATTTCATCCAACCCTGAGCGGGTTTGGACCATCTCTGAACTTCCCCACAGGCCAGATCATCATCGCTTGATGAAGGGATATCTAGAGATTTTATTAGCTTATCCACTAGGTCCATAGACTTCAGGGGTTTCTCCCCATGATTGTACTTATTTCGGCTTCCCCAGATAGTCCACATCACCGAAACTGCAATCGCCACTTCTCGCTTTGATTGGAAGGCACAGTCCAATACACCCCTGGCCGGGGTGGAGGCCATGGTTTTGGTTACCGGTCGGGAAATCCGGTTACCGACCGGTTTTGGTTACCGGTCGGGAAATCCGGTTACCGGTCGGTAACCGGATATCCCGACCACCCTCGGGAAATCGGTTTACCGGACAAAAAATCCCGAATTTATTTGAATTGTATGAAATTTTTAAATTTTAACAAAAAAACGATGTAAATAGCCATACCGAGGACTGTAAATTCGAATTTTGAAATTTAAATTCGTCCGGTAACCGGTCGGGATTTCTCGGTAACCACGGTAACCGGAAATCCCGACCACCCTCGGGATTTTTTTCGTACCGGGAACCAAAACCTTGTTGGAGGCGCGGCAGCTGTTTCAGGTCAAAAAAATCTTGTGCAGCTCGCCAAAAGGTTCTTGGGTGCTCGCACTCCATCAAAGCATGTAATAACGTCGACGTCTCATTATCATGTCCACACAGGGGACAATATCTAACCTTCTTGATATGCCTTCTCTTCAATTCGGAAGTACATGGTAGTAGGCTCTTGATAACCCTCCATGGCTCCACCAGAACACTCGTAGTTTCCACAAGGCTTTCCATGTCTGTTCATCATCATTTGAGGAGCTTCCCGAAGACTCCGGCAAGCCCTCTCTCTGGACTATTTCTCTATATGCAGACTTCCCATGCCCACGCCAAAAAGTCAGGTTGTTCTGTGCGTGGTCTAGGCATCTTTAAGATAGCAGCAGCGTCAAAAGGTAGAAATACGCTCTGCACCTTCTCTGAATCCCACTAGTTTGAGCCCTCCTCTAGTAGATCAGATACAAACAACACTGGCTCATCCGAGACTCTACCCATTGGCTTCATGGTAGTAGTTCCCTCTATCCATTGATCATGCCAAATTTCTGTAGTACCACCATCTCCTATCCTTCGGATTAGGCCCTTCCTTAGCACTTCACGCCCTTTGATGATCGCTTTCCAAGTCGCTGAAGCTCCTTGGGGGCATGAAGCAGACAAGATACTCCCTCTCTTGTTATATCTACCAAGCAAAACTCTTGCACATAGGCTAGGTTTGTGCATGGATCAATTGGATCTTGCTCAGCTAGCTAGCTGAATCTTGCACGCGCATGCTAATAAGAAAATAGAACGTACAATTCCGGCATGCGCATGTCTATAAGACGGAAAAAAACCCAATCCTTCGAGTGTGTTTCCAAAACACCACAACACGATAGAGTATCTCTGGATCGGTTTATACGCATATGTGTGCACGCGAGCAGCATCGCCAGATGGTTGTGGTCACCGCGGCGCGTGCTTCGGTGCCATCGACACCACACGCGCGTCTTGGCTCAAACGGCGGTGACGAAGCCGCGCTGTAACTGTCGATACGATGGTAGGGCAGCTCCAGCCTTTGTAGTTTGTACGTAAAAGACAGACCTGAGAGGCCTAAGTCGTACCCTCAGACTTCGGAGAAGCCTCAAAAATATCTAGACAAACATGGAACGGATGGAACCTAAGCGACGTGCATTTGAGTGCAATAGCGTCACATAAACTGAACCTAAAACTGATTCAAATTAAACTTGACACTTCATTTCTACAACTGTGCCTGACACATATCGTTTTGATTACCTGTTACTGCCTGTCCGAAAATAATACCCTGTAGTGAATGACCGAGATTTAAAGGACTAGACAGATAAGCGCGCTTCACCGCGCCACCTACCCAACGCTTGTTGCATGCAGCGGTAGTGGAGATACACTCTTAGCAGATTTGATCTAGATTGCGGCCAGGTTTAACTCACAGTAAATACGCAATGGATAATAGTGGTCTAGGATAATTCTTTTTGAGGACAACAAAAAAGAACCTAGGGCTATATTATCAGATACGATTTACATTAACTCAAGAAACTTAAATGTGATGTCAGAGATATGATTGTCAGTTATCCAGCCAACATTGATAATCAAGTTAAATTACAATCATAGTAAAAACAGAGAATACACAAAAGAAATGTCAATAAAGAGTTTAATCTTTTTTATCTCTGGTAAGGATCCGAGGAGGTTCAATATTTATACTTTTGCTCAAACTAAACTAAGATAATGGTAACTAAAAATTATGTAGCATCTCCCTGTTAGTGCTCTACTTTTTACTTGTCACTGAATTATAATGCTAGACCTTACTGGTTTCATGTTATCATGTCATCGGTCATAATCAATTTCCTTTGGCACAAAGGGTGATGACTCAAATGGTTCTGAATCTATATCCTGCCAAAAGGAAAAGGAGTAAGGATGAACTGCATGAAGACATCAAGACATGAATCAATATAAAGTAGAAAATGCCATTAACTCATGAATGTTAACTAAGAAAACAAATTACCAGATCGCAGATAAGTTTTGGAGGGAGTACAGTGTAATCGATAGCATGGAGATCCAGAAGATCAGCGCCAACTTCATCTAATTGAGTTCTTGTAAGCACAAACCATCAACACCCACTGCCAAAATTCTAAGCAGTTGGTGTGCAGGGCTCAAAGACTGATACAGACGAAGACTATCCGTTAATATGCAAGCTTCTCAACATATATAGCCTCCATTTATCTCAAATTTACTATTGTCCATAGCCCTACCAAATAAGACAATGTAAGGTATATAGCCAGACATGTTGATAGCATGGGCATTAGTGAACACTATAGATATGAAAGCTGCAACTACTCAAGTCCTCGTGGACTGCAATTATTTAAGCTTCTTTTAGTATGAAAAAGAATATTTATGTCTAGAATCATAGTCAAACAAAGGATACACATAAGAGCCATCAATAAAAAGTTCAATTTTTATCCTTGGTAAGGATCTGAGGAGGATCAACTTTTTATACTGTCATTCAAACTGAACTAAGAGAATGTATATATGTTGAATCCACTACTAATCTGAGACACAATATGACTTATTTAGCACTTGCTAGTGCACCAAGGATGTATATCCTACTCCCACTTGAAGAATCATGGTGATAATACCAGAAAATAAAGCTCATGATCAATTAAATTAGCTCACATATGTTCGGGAGCAGTATGAACATTCTGATTTGGCCATCTCCTCTTGTTCTTTTTCTATTGTCTCTTCCTGACTCGCAAGAGAAGCAACATCACAAGGGTAATATAAGAAGGGTTAGATCGAGGCCATGCCTATCATGTAGTTGGAGCTGGATGGTTGGATATTTCGAGATATTTCTGCATTGTAGTTCTTAGTTCAAACTTCCATTATCTTGTTTATAGTTGAAATATCACATAGGTGGTAATATAACAAGGGTCATATGAAGACAAGTGCATCTACCACTTAATGGTACTTCCATTGCACCTCCTAGATCAATTTTCTAGTGACAGGTAAGTGTATACAAGGTGCAATCAGTACGATCAACAATTTCAGTTGTCTCTGGTGATTATTACTTATCAAATCTGATATCAAACTGAGAGCAGAGAAGTGCATAGTAGTACTAAATGTATAGCGCCGCTTAAGTTTCAACAAAAGTAGCTATGCAAATGCTCATTTTTTGAATGTGGTATTTATAGACTTATACTTGTGGTACCAAAAGATTAGAGCAAGATCGTAACGAATCTCAAGCTGGACATGAACAAAATCACAGAAAGAATAAAATGCATAACCGTGCCAGGAAATAGTCAGCTGGAACAAGTGAGCATAATGCTACTGGCAAGACAATCAAGAGCCCTGACGGCAAGCCTTTTAGTTATCTGTTAATAGTTGGGAATAGGATACATTAAAAAACAAATTATAGACTTTTCTAATTAACTCAATTGTATAATGTGCGTGTTGTATCACGAACAAACCTGGGCTCGCATTTGTGAATAATTTCTAGGAAAGTATCACAAGCCTGTCCTGCAATGAGCAATACGCTCCATAAATTACATATGGAAGGAAATGTAAAATTTTGAAGAAAGCACTAAAACCTTTGCGCAAATTTAGAGCAAAGTACAACTATGCAAAGTGTAAATTATATTTTTCTTTCCCATGATAGATGCAAAGAAAATCAAATCGAATGGATGATGGTGCTGGTACCTGACCTTTGACTATGTGGTGGTCCAGGGTGGTGGTAACAGACATAAGAAAAGGAATAGACCATGCAAAAGATTAATCCCAGTGTACATCACGCTATTTAGGCCAGCTTCCTGTTGTGCTGCAATAAGCTCCATTTCACTCATGCCTTCTGATTGATTGCCAAGAGGAGAGACGATTGATTGTATCAATATTAGATATAATCAGTCTTCTAAATCTAATTCTAGAAATAACAAAAGATAAATAAACACCAGATCTTTTTTTGCAATAGGCTTACATGATTATTCTATGATGGCTAGGTGCACTAATCCCTTGATCCGAGTTGTGTTGTTCTTTGACTACTGATTATATATACGTGTCTTCATACCTCACTACAAAATTCAATCTATAGTTCAATGGATTAAAATGGGTCTGGACATTAAATAAGAGATGCATTTGTAATCTAACTGAAAACAACACAATATACGGAGTACAATAAATCATGATAAAGTGCTAGAAGCATAAGAACATGCGACATAGAAAAAACTCGGAATCACCTTTGTCGACCCCGACACGGATACAGAGTTAGCTCCTCCTCCTTCCAATGATGCAGACCCACTTAATACATAGGAGGCACTGAAAATAAATCTTTCAGAGTCTCTTGTAGTCAAAACAACAGAAAGGGTGATGAGATCAGTAAAATTGGTAAATTATAATTGCAATGTGGAGAGAAAACCTGAAAAAGTATCAGCTTTGGCGCAGTTCCATAATTTGACTCCCACACCAATCTGACAATGTAGAAGGTTGAAGCTTGTGTATGTACAATAAACAGAGTAAGATTTTATTATAAAGATAAGTAATGCAAGCTCAGTATATGTATAATTGAGAGAATCCTTACAGCGAAATTAAGAGCTGATGCAAGACATACTATTCATCTTTCCTCAAGACCATAGCTTGAGATGTCAATAAGACTAAGCTTTTGTAAATTTTCATGAATCCCAATCAATTGACCAAGCGGACAAATTAATAAGCTAAAGGAGATGCCCTTCTGCACATCTGACCTGACGAACACATCAGGATGAGCCAGTATTGAGGTTCACGCATCTCGAGTTCCCCTTTCTAAGTAGTTGTCTGCAAACTCTCTTTCTCTTGCTACAAAGCCAATAACACGACACCTAGCTACAACAACGCACGTGGTTCCGGTGTAGATTCTAGTGTTTATGAGCACTGTCCCCATCACCTCATCCAATGAGGAACCTACCTGGAGTAGAAGCGGCGGCTTGAGCCTATGCGCAGTGGCCGGTGTCGAACACCTTGACCACGGCGGCGGCAGGGGCAGGAGGGGGCGACGAAGTGGTCAATGTGTGGGCCGGCCACCGCTCGGCCATGGACGCCTGGGTCGGGCGCATGGCGGCCTCGAGCGCCAGCAGTGCCTCCTGGATCGGGCACATGGCAGCCTTGAGCGCCCGTAGCGCCTCCTGGATCTCCTCAAGTTGGGGCCACCCACGCTCGTCGATATCCTGATCCATGGCGCCAAGGTATGGGAAAGAGATGAGGGAAGGGCTCTTGCATGACCCTCTCCCTCTCCTCCATAGACCAACCAAGTGAGAACGGAAACAAGCCCACGACCCGAGGGCCTTGGGCGTCGCTCCAGCCTCGCCACCGCTCCATCCTCGAGAAGCACGTGGAGGTGATAATAGGGGGCGGCGCTGCCATGGGGAGAAGAGAGAGAATATGGGGGTTGGGCTTTGACCAAAGAAGGAACGGGAAGAAACGCATGTCAAAGTCTACCCTCCTCTCCAGCAATAGACGACACAACAACGAAAGATCGCGTCCTCGGTCCCACATTCAGCGACAGCACGTACCGCCGCGCTCGCTAGTGCCCTGAAAAGTCTTCCTGCTGCTCATGCTTAAGCAATTAGATAATATGATCTCACTAAAGAAAACTACTATTCCTACAAGAAAAAATACTACTACTTGACTCATACCCAATGCAACCTCGTAAGCCTATATATAGTCAGTAGTCTGTGTCGGTATGGATAATGTATTCGAGGTTCCCTACTTCCCTCAGATTTTGGCACTTGTGGAAAAAAGACTTTTGGTTCGGTGCCGAATCTTGCACCAGTCCCGGTTTGTTACGGGTCGGGACTAGTGCGATCACTAGTCTCGGTTCGTACCGTCTCCAACGGCTATGAACCCGAGGAAGCTCTAGTACCGGGCTATTCCGGACCTCTTGTCCTGGTCCGTAATACGAAGTGACCTACAGCCGGCCAGGCGGCCAGCTGCACTATGCGGAAATAATTAGTTCCGGCCCGCATCATAACCCGTAACTAGCTGTTATTTCTAGTACCGGTCTATAATACGGCCCGAGACTGTTTATTCCTCTATATAATGCGGCTTTGTCTATGCTCGAGCCATGGCCATTTTTTCTCCTAAGCAAGCCAAATTCATGTATTTTTTCTTAAGATTGTCAAGTGGTTGCAACCCCTAAATCCAAGGTTTTAAAAGGTTAGAAACTTCATCATCATTTCATCTCTCATTCTTAGTTTAGCTCAATGCGATAGAAGTAGAGATGAAATGCATGCTCTAGAAGTAGAGAGATTTTTAGATGTGTAATTTTAGACAAATTTTTATTAGGCAAAATGTTACTAAAAATTGAAATATGTAATTTTAGAATTTCAAATCTCAGAATGTAATGAGTTTTTCACTGCTAGAACAATAATTAAAAACTCCACATTTTTCATGTTAATTTTTTGCTCCAATTCAAAAATTAGTGCATGTAAATTTTTCAAAATTCAAATTTAATGCTCTAGAAGCTCACAATATAACTTGTATTAAATTAGTCACTAATCTATATTCTTGATGCTGTGTAATGGTTTTTGATATACTATTATAATAATGCAGATGGTCCGGAAATGGATGTATGGTACTGACCGACGCTCTGACGAGTTCATTAATGGCGTCCATGAATTCATCTGTGCGGCTAATGCGAACAAGAGGAATGGTTTTGTATTCTTTCCATGTAATAGATGTAGGAATTAGAAGGATTACTCTGATTCAAAAACCCTTCACAGCCACCTGTTGAAGTCCGGTTTCATGTCTAGTTATAATTGTTGAACCAAGCACGAAGAGAGGGAAGTTATAATGGAAGACAATGAATAAGAGGAAGATGATGACAACTATCATGGTTTCCCTGAATATGGTGATACTTTCATGGGGGCAGCTGAAGGGGAGGCTGAAGAAGAGGCACATGATGGGCGCGCTGATGATCTTGGTCGGACCATTGCCGATGCACGGAGAGACTACAACAATGAAAAGGAGAGGGAGAAGTTCAATCACATGTTAGAGGATCACAAAAAGTTATTGTATCCAAATCATAAAAATGTTCTGAAAAAGCTGGATAGCACACTGGAATTTCTACGATAGAAGGAAGAGTATGGTATAGCTGACTCCTCAATTGAAAAATTGATGAAAATGATGATGAATATGCTTCCAAAGGATAACGTATTACCCGCCAATACGCACGAAGCAAAGAAGGTTGTTTGCCCTCTAGGTTTAGAGGTTCAGAAGATACATGCATGCCCTAATGACTGCATCCTCTACCGTGGTGAGGAGTATGAGAATTTGGATGCATGCCCGATATGCACTACATGGCGGTATAAGATCAGACGAGATGACCCTGGTGGTGTTGAGGGCGAGCCCCCCTGAAAGAGGGTTCCTGCCAATGTGATGTGGTATGCTCTTATAATACCACGGTTGAAACATTTGTTCAGAAACAAATAGCACGCCAAGTTGTTGCGATAGCACAAAGAGGAATGTAAGTCAGACGGGATGTTGATACACCCCGTTGATGGATCGCAGTGGAGAAAAATCGATAGAAAGTACCCGGACTTTGTAGATGACACAGGGAGTTTAAGGTTTAGTCTAAGTACAGATGGCATGAATACTTTTAGGGAGCAGAGCTCCAGTCACATCACCTGGCCATGACACTATGTATCTATAACCTTCTCCTTGGTTGTGCATGAAGCGAAAGTTCGTTATGATGCCAGTGCTGATCCAAGGCCCAAAGTAACCCGATAACAATATTGATGTGTACCTAAGGCCATTAGTTGAAGAACTTTTACAGTTGTGGCATGAAACCGACGCACGTGTGTGGGATGAGCACAAGTAGGAGGAATTTTACCTCCGAGCGTTGCTTTTCGTTACAATCAGTGATTGGCCTGCTCTTAGTAACCTTTCAGGACATACAAAAAAGGGATACAATGCATGCACACACTATTTAGATAAGGCTAAAAGTATATTTGGAACATTGTAAGAAGAATGTGCACATGGGGCATCGTCGATTTTGTTTTGCCAAGCATGCCTTAAGAAAGAAAGGCAAGCATTTCAATGACCAGGCATGTCACTAGACGAAGCCTAAGGAACGTACTGGTGCTAATGTATTTGATATGATTAAAGATTTGGATCAAATAGTAACCTTTGAAAAGGATCCTGGCGGAAAATCTATTCCGAAGGACGTTGACAGATACACACCCATGTAGAAGAATAAATCTATTTTTTTGGGAGCTATCCTATTGGAATTTCCTAGAGATCCCCTCTGCAATCAACATGATTCATGTGACGAAGAATCTTTGCGTGAACCTACTAGGCTTCTTGGGCATGTATGGGAAGACAAAAGATACACCGAAAGCACGAAAGGACCAGCAAAGTATGAAAGACCAAGAATGCCTGCATCCATAATGGTTCAAAGGTCATGCCATCTACGCTCTTACCAAACAAGATAAGGGAATATTTTCTGAATGCCTGAGCAGTATCAAGGTCCCGTCTGGCTTCTCGTTGAATATAAAGAGAATAATAAATATGGCAGAGAAAAAGTTCCAAAACCTAAAGTCTCATGACTGCCACATTATTATGACGCAAATGCTTCCGATTGCATTGAGGGGGCTTCTACCAGATTATGTTCGAGTGCCCATTGTGAATCTATATGCATTCCTCAATGCAATCTCTCAAAAGATAATCAGTCCTGAAGATCTACCACGGTTATAGAATGATGTGGTCCAATATCTTGTTAGTTTCAAGTTGGTGTTCCCACCATCCATCTTCAATATTATGACGCACCTCCTAGTTCACCTAGTCGAAGAGATTTCCATTCTCAGTCCTGTATTTCTACACAATATGTTCCTCTTTGAGAGGCTCATGGGAGTCTTAACGAAATATGTCCATAGTCCTGCTAGGCCATAAGGAAGCATCTCCAAGTACTATGGAATAGAGGAGGTCATTGAGTTTTGTGTTGACTTTGTTCCTGACCTCAAGGAAATTGTTCTTCCTCAATCGTGGCATGAGGGGAGACTGAGTGGAAAAGACACTCTAGGAAGGAAATCAATAATATGTAGGGACATGCATTATTACACTGAAGCACATTACACAGTTCTACAGAATTCCACCTTGGCGGCTCCGTATATCGAGGAACACAAAAAAATTACTCTCCAACAACCCTGGGAAGCATGACTCCTGGATTAGAGATGAACACATGAAGACTTTCAGCGGTTGGTTGCAACATCTCATCAAAAACAACACTCTTGGAGATCAGCTATACTTGTTGTCCAGGTCACCATCTTTGACTATATCGACTTTCCAAGGGTACGAGATAAATGGGTATATATTTTACACGATCGCCCAAGATAAAAAGAGCACCAACCAAAATAGTAGTGTTTGCTTTGATGCAACAAACAACAATGGGTCAAAGACCACATATTATGGTTACATAGAGGAGATATGGGAACTTGACTATGGACCTACTTTTAAGGTCCCCTTGTTTCGGTGCAAATGGGTCAAGCTGACAGGAGGAGGGGTTGAGGTACACAAGAACTACGGAAAGACAACAGTGGATCTCAACAATCTTGGATACTTAGATGAACCATTCGTCCTAGCCAATAATGTGACTCAGGTTTTCTATGTGAAGGACATGTGAAAGGATACGGATGTCGCCTAGAGAGGGGGGGATGAATAGGCGATTAAAACTTTTCCTAGAGTGGCTCAACAAAGGCGGAATAAAACTAGTGTTTACTTTGTTAAGCACAACCTAGAACAACTAAGGTTCACCTATGTACACCAACAACTTATGCTAAGCAATACAAGCAACAAAGTGATAGCAAGATATATAATACTTCAAGCACGAAGGCTATCACAATGTAAAGTGCATAAGTAAAGAGCTCGGGTATAGAGATAACCGAGGCACGCGGGGACACCGATATTTTACCGAGTTCCTCCCAACATGGAGTACGTCTCGTTTGGAGAGGGGGTGGTATCAAACCACCAACACCACAAAAGGCCTCCCTTATTCTTCGGTAAATCTCACCCCAACGGGATCGATCCACGCTTCCACTATCGGTGCACTTGTCGGTGGCAACCGGAACCTCTCACAAGGTTGGGGCACTTCTCCACAACTTAATTGGAGGCTACCAACAAACGCCACAAAAGGCCTCAACAAATGCCACCAAGGCCACAAAACCATCTAGGGTTCCAAGAACCCAAGAGGGACAAGCTCCAATGAGCAACTCAAACCAAATCCTCCGAGGAGAACTCAAACCGATGCACCAAATGCAAATGGCAAGAACACCACAAAGATGCTCAAATCCCTCACTCTCAAGTTCCAATAAAGCTACTAAAGCTACTGGGGAAACAAGAGAGGAGGAATCAAAGAGAGACACAAAATCCCCCAAAATCTAGATCCCCAAAGATGCACTCATAAAGAGATGAATCGGTTAGGTCAAAACGTGGGTCTAGATCTCCTATCTTTTCCACTCAAATATGGGCAAAAATCATCGGAGAAAAAAGATTAGGCAAGCTTCAAGATCTAAAGCAAGTGTGGACAAAGTTTAGCCTAATAGATAAGAGAGGAGCTCACTAAACTGAAAACAGGCAAAGCTTAAATAGAGGGCTCAGAAAATCTGGCCATTACGGCGTTTTTTGTTTTGGACCGATAGTACCGGACAAAACCGATACTACCGCACGTGTCTAGGAAAAAACGAAGCAGCAGATAGGGCTAAGGAGCAGTGCACCAGGCGAGCTAGAGAAGCTGCAGCAGCGCGCGGCAAACAGCTGGGTCAACGCATGCAGGCGTGCAGCGAAGCAGCAGCCGCAACAGCGCAGCGGCAGTAGCAGCTAGCGCGCGGGTGGGGCAGGGCAGCAGCAGCAGCGCGTGGGCCAGCGCATGCGCGCGATGCATGCAGCAGCAGCCGGCCAAGCAGGCGAGCGAGCCGCAGCGAGCGCGCGCGCAGCAGCGCGGGCCCAGGCAGCGGCGTCGGTCAACGCGGGGCCGCGCGGCATCGCGAGCGACCGCGTGAGAGCGGCAGCATGACCCAGCGCGCGAGAAACGGAGCGGCGGCGCGCGGGACAGATAGACGCAAGGCTGGGCTAGATCTAGATCTGGGGAAAAATAAACTGGGCCGGCCGGTAGTACCGGCCCACCCGGGCGGTACTACCGGGACGGTTCAGTAGAACCGAAAAATAGTACCAGGCTAAATAGAAAATGGGCTGCGCACGCCAGACGCGTCCGGTACTGGACCGATAGTACCGGACGGCCCACGAAATACCTTTTTTCTTTTTCTTTTTAAATCGAATAACATCCAATATTCAAACGTTAATAACTTTTGATTGGAGACTCCGATTGACCCGATTCCAATTGCGTTGGATAGAGGACAACAAGGGTTTTCCAATAAAAAGTAAAAATATTGATTATCACCAAGTGAGAGTGTATCAACTAATATAATGTGAGATACCTCACTTGGTGAGACACCGGAAAACCGCATAGATCCAAATCGCAACAAGATATAAAAGAGAGATCCGATTTTGATGAACAAGAGTTTGTTATGGAGATTACCACAAGCTCTATATCCTCACATGGATAAGAACAAATAACAACCAAATATTATAATGCAAGTATGCAAAGGTTTTAGCTCTCTCCGAACGATGTGACCGAATTACTCATTCGAGAGCCCCTCTTGATAGTACGGTTATCTATCCTAAACCCGGTCTCCTACACACAACAAGAGATCGGCAAAAGGCAAAACCTATCAAGATTATACCTTTGCCTTGAACATTCCACTTGAGCTCGATGTAGACGATCTTGCCCTTCTCAAGATGGAACACCTTTCTTAATTCCTCATCAACGACCTCGCATATTGAGCTTGCACAACATATCTTCTTTGCATTTTATCGACCTTGAAGCCAACACATGCTCCAAGCGATGCCAATGGACAAATCCTACAAGTATAACTTAATACACATATTAGTCCATAAAGATTATCATTAATTACCAAAACCACACATGGGAGCCCAACATGTTCTTTCAACATGTCTACAAAACCGAGAAAAAGAAAAAATAAGCAAAAGAATACATCAGACGCTGAGCCAAAGCACCACATAGTTCTTTCAGGAAAAAAAACATCATGAGAGTGGAGTACAATACAGACATGTCAAAATATTGTGATAAGTTTCATGAAATTTTAGCCTTCGCAGTGAACACTGATCTAACAACCCTGTTAATTAATGAAGATGCTGCATGGTTACGGCACAATCAGCAAGGGACACACGTGAAGAAATGATGTGTAATAATGTAGGGGTTTCTATTTTTGTGCCCCTGGTTCGTTAGGTGTACTTAGGTGTACTCACTTTTCCCCAGCCGCTTAGTTTTTCCTCACTTTTGTCCATCTCCTATTATGGAACTCACACATATGTCTGAAACTCGCTCTCGTTCGGGTCCTGTTAGTGGACCCTCGCCGTTACATGCTGACAAGTAGGACCCCCGTTACGTGATGACAGGTGGGGCCACGTTCAGTCGGGTCCCATAGTAGGATCCCCTATGGTGTGGGTCCGGCTTGTTGGGAACGGGTTTTGGGGGATGTGGTGTGGGACCATGTGGGGTGCGTATGGTAGTTATGTGCGCCCTGTCGCCTAAATTGGAAGATTTCTTTTTTGTTATTTTTATGATTGGCCTTTTTAAGAGCGCATTTCCCCTTTATTCGCTAACAGTTGTTATTTTTGCCCAAAAAGGCAGCGAATCTAGAGCAGCTTCTCTCTTCATTCATGGTTCCTTTTGGACCTCGTATTTTCCCAATCTGGCAGCAAATTGATACATCTATTTTGTATCACTATTCTATATCATAATTTGTTGTTATTCATTGATTTATTTCGTATTAAGTGGTGATACTTATGTTGTTTCATATATTTTTGCCTGTTCGATGATTCTTGGAGGATGAACTGCCGGAGTCAGTATTCCGATGGAAAAAAGCGGTGTTTAGATGCAATTTTCGCGAAGATTGTAAAATACCAGAAAATACATGGAAAATCCTATTTTTCCAGAAGACGAAGGAAGCCAGAAGGGGAGGCTGAGATGGGCCACAGGGGGCCCACACCCCCATGCGCGGGCCACCATGGGTCGCGCCACCAGGGGGTGTGGCCACCCTAGCCCACCTCTTGATCCACCTTTCGCCTATATCTTCTCCTTGAAACCCTAATACACGGGGAGCGACCACAAAAAGATTTTGCCGCCTCTGTGGGGCGGAAACTACAGAGAGATAAAGAGCTCTCCGGCAGACAGATTTCTGCCGGGAAAATTCCTTCCTAGAGAGGGGAGATCATCGCCATCAACACCGTCATCAAGCTAGACTTCATCGGGATCATCATCATCCACACCACCATCTCCACCAGCACCATCATCACCACTCCATCCTGCTGTAACAATTGAGTTGAATCTTGCATAGTTCTTAGGGGAAACTTTCTCGGTGTTGATTACTTTTGTAGTTGATGCTTGTTAGTGGAACCATTGAATTATTGATTATGTTTAGATTGTTATTCATCATCATATTATCTTTGATCTTGATTAATATGATGTCTCATGAGTAGTTCGTTTAGTTCTTGAGGATATGGGAGAAGTCATGTTGTTAGTAGTGGAATTGTGTTGAGGTATTATTCAATGGCTTGATATTTAAGTTGAGGTGCTATTCTTCTAGTGGTGTCATGTGAATGTCGACTACATGATACTTCACCATTTATGGCCCTACGGGAATGCATTGTGTATCTGGCTACTAATTGTGGTGTTGCCGGAGTGACAGAAACCTGAACCCCCGTTAAGAAACCTTTGCACAAGGGAGTGTAGGATCTCAGAGTTTAATGTTGTGGTTAGGTTTTTATCTTAATTACTTTCTTGTAGTTGCAGATGCTTGCAAGAGGTTTAATCACAAGTATGTATTAGTCCTAGTAAGGTTGGTACATTAGCACGGGTTCCCCACACAGCACTTATCAAAACAAAGAAGATTAATCAACTATATGAAACAAAAGCACTTGACAGTATTCCCATGTGTCCTCGAGAACCTTTGGTCCTCATAAGTATTACAACTGGCTTGTCCTTTGCTAAGAAAGGATTGGGCCACTTGCTGCATTTATTTGTTGTCTTTATTTACTTGCACTTTATTTCTTTGCTTTATCGAAAAACCCTAAAAATCCATTTTCTAAGTATTTATAGAGATTTCCAGCTCCAAACCACTAGTCAACACCTTCTGCTCCTCGTTGGGATCGACACTCCTATTTATCAAAAGTACTACGATACACCCCCTATACTTGTGGGTCATTAAGACTATTTTCTGGCACCGTTGCCGGGGAGTGAAGCGCTATTGAAAGAGAGGAAATGGTAAAGGAAACTTCTACTATGTTATTGCTTTTTATTTCTGTTTGTTACTTTGTTTCCAATATGGATAACCCACTTGGTTTCCTATTTGGTAAAGATACTACCACTGCTAGGGTAGTAGATGAACCACCACTTGCTGAGATAGATCCTTTTAAGATACCTACAAGAATTGTTGATCGTGTTATGGATAATTATTATTTTGGGGATGGAACTGTCATCCTGGTGATCACTTGATTTTTATCCATGAATTATGCGGGTTGTTTAAGTGTGAAGGTATCACAACGGAGCAAGTTAAGAAAAAGTTACTCTCTATATCATTGAAAGGAAGAGCTGAAGAATGGTATAAGCTGCTGAAGAATGGAAAATCTATGGAATGGGAGGAAATAGTACCTCTCTTTTATTCTAAATTCTATCCTCCTAGTGAGATTCATAAGGATAGGAATCAAATATATAACTTTTGGGCTCGTGATGGAGAGAGTACATCCCAAGCTTGGGGAGATTGAAGTTACTAATGCTTAAATGTCCTATTCATGAACTCCCTAATAATAATATTATTAATAACTTTTATGCAAGGCTTTCTCTTCATGATAAAGATTTATTAGATGCTTCTTGTGCAGGATCATTCACACATATGAAGGAAAAAGCTAAATCGCATCTTCTAGACCATATTCAAGAGAATACTGAAGCATGGGAGAATGACAAAGGAAGAAAGTCGGGTATAAATTATGATTATGAATGCATTAAATATTTTATGGGAACTAATGACTTTCATGATATTAGTACTGAGTATGGTCTTGATTCTCAAAGTATTGCGAATTGTTTTAAGGCCTTTGCCTCTTATATTGAAATTCCTAAAAGGAAGTGGGACAAGTACCATGCACCTTATAAAGATGTTGTTAATTGATACGTCGGAAACGTATCTATAATTTTTGATGTTCCATGCTTGTTTAGTATCTACTTTGCTTTGCTTTGTCTACACTTTGAGGTGTTTTTATATGATTTCTGGTACTAACCTATTAACAAGATGCCACAGTGCCAGTTGCATGTTTTCTTCTGTTTTTAGTTCCAGAAAGGCTGAAAACCAATATTCTCGGAATTGGATGCGACAAAAGCCAAAGTCAATATTTTATCATGGGGAACATGGAGCCAGAAGACGAGACAGAGGAGGGCCTCGAGGGGGCCACACCACCTGGCCGCGTGGGTGGGCCCACCCCGCGCCTAGGGGGTGCATCCGCCTCGGGCACCCCCCCGGCCTCCCTCTTCGCCTATAAGAAGCCCCATATACCTAAACGCTAAGTACCAGATCAATATTCCACGAAACCGTCTGTAGCCACCGCCACCATCGTCCCTAGATCGGGGGTATCTGAAGCTCTTCCTGGCACCCTGCCAGAGGGGAGATCATCCTGAAGGCCTTCTTCTTCATCATGCCAGCCTCCGGTATCAAGTGTGAGTAGTTCCACCTTGGACTACGGGTCCATGTAGTAGATAGATGGTTGTATCTCCTCCTTTGTGCTTTCATGTCTAGATCCTGTGAGCTCCGTTCATGATCAATATCTCATATATTTGTAATCATGCATGTTGTGTTTGCAGGGATCCGATGGATATTGAGATTACTATGTCATATTGATTAATGATTTTGTCTTATTGATTCTATCATGTTTGTGTTGTTTGTGATCTTGCATGCTCTCTGTTGTTAGTACCTATCTTGGCCAAGTAGTTTTTAGTGACTCCAAGAGGGGGTATTTATGCTCGATAGTGGGTTCATGCCTCTATTTAATCTAAGGGAAGTGATAGAAATCTCTAAGGTTGTAGATGTGATGTTACCACTAGGGAGAAAACAATGGTCTCTTGTTCATGGAACAAGTGGATTGTTTACCTTACACACTTTGCTTAAAGCAGTTGTTTGTTGCTTGCAACTTAATACTGGAGGGGGTTCGGATGATAACCCAAAGGTGGACTTCTAGTCATAGATGCAGTTGGATGGCGGTCTATGTATCTTGTTGTATTGCCCAATCGAATCTCATAGGATCATGATGTCTAGTATTGCATTGTTATGCCTTGCTCAGTCCTGTCAATTGCCATGTTGTAATATGTTTACCCAGCATGCCATGTTTGTTTATCTAAGGAGAACACCTCTAGTGAACTATGGACCCCGGTCCAATCTTTACCATTTATACATCTTCCATTGTTACTTGTTGCAAACCACCATTATCTTCCACACCATACAGTTAATCCTTTGTTACAGTAAACCAATGAGATTGACAACCTCGCTGTTCGTTGGGGCAAAGTCTTGAGTTTGTGTTGTGAAGGTCTCCAAGTTGCTAGCAACACCTTTGAGTTGTTTCCTTCCTCCTACTGGTTCAATAACCTCGGTTTCTTACTAAGGGAAAACTTGTTGTTGTGCTCATCACACCTTGATCTTGGGGTCTACCAACGAGGCGTTGACAACACGCCATCAAGCCATTTATGGCACCGTTGCCGGGGAGGCTAAGTGTAAGACCCCACCATTTAACTTAAAGGCCCCTGTGATTGCAATGCTAGTCCCTGGATTGAATTGCTAGCATCCACAGTTTAAGATGCAGTACACAGATACAAAGGTCATTATTACATCGTCATTCCAGAGATAACATAGTCTTTACAACTCATTAGCCCAAGGCTAATACATAGAGTTCATACATAAGTAGATAAATAAAAGTCTTCATCTTCATGTGCCATAGGCAAACATGTTGAGTGTAGATTCACAACCCTATTCACCATCAGAGTAACCTGCAACATCATAAGTTACAGCCATAGAGGGTCAATACATTTGGAATTGTATTGGCAAGTGATACCATAGTAGAATAGAAGTATTTAATAACTATATGAATTTGTCTAAGTGTAGCTCAGGATTGCTTTGCTCAAAATAAGATTTTCCTTAACAGTTGAAAACACTAAGTTTTTGTTTGTCAAGACACCCAAGGAACCACCAATAGACATTGGTGAACCTTAACCCTTGTTCAACCTCAAGTTTTAACTTAGAGAAATTGGGATGAGGAGATTCGTGATCAATTCAATGTCTTTGATGCTCAAATTGTCCGTTGTCGGGGACACGGCTAAGTACTTAGGTTTTACCCTCTCGAGAGGTGGTGCACTTTCCCCACAAGACTCGACATGCATCGAGACGAGACTTTTCAGAAGCATTCCCTTAGACCACCATGGACACGTTCCATCATATAAACCTGTGACACCCCCGGGATCAAGGCTAAAAAAATCCCAGACCTCCGTCTGACATAAGCTTAACCTTGAGCTCGAGGATATCCAGTGAAGAATCGATAACACAACAGTGACCACAAAATTATTATAGCAAGCTCATAACTGAGCAAAGAGCCAAATTATTACAAGCAGAGGTCACTAACCACAAACATCAAACAATGGAAGGAAAATTATGCTATTAAGTATAGCAAACTTAACAAATGGCCTAAGAGGCCTGAAGCATGATGATGACGTCCCAGCCCATAGATTCCAGGCTGCCGGCCGGGAACCCCAAGCTACTCGTCGATGTCGATGTAGTACCAAACTGATCTTCAGGGACCACTTACTCTACCAAAAGCATCAACAAAGCAAGGGTGAGTACAGGGTGTACTCCGCAAGACTTATGGCTAGTGGAGCTATTTTGCATAAAGCCACTTTTGTTTATAAAACAAGAGGGAGAAGAAGCTCGTCTAGTCAGAGTATTTTTTTAAAGGGATAAGAGAGCGACATCTCCGAAGTATTGATCATCATATTTTGATATCCACCAAATCATCACCATCACTTGAACTAGGATCACCCCCTCGTACCCATGAGGAAGCATCCTTAAGCACACGTTCATCTACCAAGTTTTACGATTAGGTTATAGTTCTCTATGATCTTGAGTCCGGTCGCCAAGTCATTCATAACCGTGAACACGGCTTTTTGAAAAGATTATTATCCTGCAGGGGTGTACAACTTTACCCACACATACTAACCTTCTCTTAATGCCACAATGATTAGCCCTCTTCCTTGGAAGGCCGGCAGAGGGTGGTTAGACACGACCTTTACCTTGCTTTCGCCGCGATCATGAGTCACGCAATAAGTATGGTTCCGCCGTAATGGGTCAAATCCCGAAGCCAGTACTTAAAGATGTGAGGCGAGGTTGGTTTACTAGGGGCGCTATCAACCCCAGGCAACCCGGTCCATGCTTCCCTACCTGTTATGAATGCACCTTCGCCCGTCAAATCTTTCAAAAGGTTTTCTATGCATATGTTGTATGGAACGCCCGAACTATGTGACTCATGGAATCTACTAGTCAAGTTAGTTGCTCGTGAGGTTTTCCAGGCCTCGTGTGGTTGTACGCTCGTCTTGGTTCCAAAGGCAAGAACTCAGGTCCTCGTGGTGGCGAGCATGGGACTAGAAAAACCACATCCCACCGTGGCCTCCCATACAAGCCTTAGCATGTTTAACTCATATCACCTCTGATCTCGTCTCATCACGTTCTCCTGTAATACTAGATTATATGCATCTGATACATCATCTGGATGGACCAGACTCAACAGCTATGCATGGCTAAGCAGGACACGGATATAAAGCAGTTATTTTTTAGGGTTTGAGGGTTTAGGGGTACTACTAGTGATGCTGTAAGCTCTAGTAGTGCACACAAGCCAAACCTAGTTATGCTAGGAGTAGTGTATCAGGTAATATAAGCTCAAAGGAAGTAATGCAATAGATAGGATACTCTATCTATCGATAAAAGACCATAGTAGAATCGTATGCGTCATGGCAGAATTGAAATTCTTTCGAAAACATAGGATTATATCATGGTGGCTCTATGCTTGCCTTTGCCAGTTGATAGCCGATAAATAGATCTTCCGAATCCTTGTACTTGGCTTGGTTACGGTTGGTCAAGTATTGTTCTTCAATCCTCGATCTTTGATAGTGTTGATCTCGGTCTTCAATCTTGATCTTGATCACGATATCGTATTCTACCGGGAAGAACCAAACACCGGAAAGAGAGAGGAACAATCAAGACATGGCATTGATGCAATGTTCAAGCAAGAATTATGATATGGAAAGTTGAATTGTATTGAATTGAAACCCTAGAACATGATCGGCAATTTAATCGGGGTTCCGAGGGGTGCAAACCCTAACTCGGGAAACTCCGGATGTATATGAGAGGGGTTGGTTCGTTCTTCTAATTAAACTTGTCTTGTAAGTTGCTTAACAATGCATGATTATAGCTATAATAGATAGTTCTCATTTTTTGAACATTTTGATATATTATACATAATTTTCTGACTTAAAATGAATTAGTTATGATTTTTCTCAATTTAAATCCATTTTAAATTACTTTAGGAAATTGTAAAACATTTTTGGATTATATTAAATATTTAATCACTTGGGCCCACATGTCATATATTTAATCATTTCAAAAATTAATTTCCAAAAAGAATAAAATCCTGACAGACTGGGCCCACAGGGGTTATTTATATATTTCAGAAAACAATTATAAAATTTTAATAAAATGGAAAGGGGATTATGGCGTCATGCTGATGTCAGCATGACATCAGCAATGGAGCACCTCCCAGATGGTGCTCGCATCGAGCGTCTAGGGCCATGCGGGCTTGCGGAAAAGGGGGTGTTGGATGCGCGGGAGCGCGCAGAGCCATAAACCAGCGGCGCTGCGACCTATTGTTCACCGGAGGGACTCCGGTGACAAGCTTCTGCAGCGGCAAGCGGCGGTGCACGACGGGAGCGAGCTACAAAGAGAGAGGGAGACAGTGGGGAGGCTCCAGAGAACCGCTATCTCACCACAGTGCTCGTAGTGGGGTTGTAGAAGTCAGGGGAGGCACAGGAAGGCGGCAATCGATGATGATGGTGGCGACCGGAGCTCGGGAAGACGAGGACATTGCGATGGATTCCGGTAGCGTGAGTCTGATTCCTTTGACGAGGGAGGTCATGGTGACGAGGAAGAGCTCTTGGGCATCACGGCATGGCTCGGGGAGGCCAGAGGCGTCGGGAACACCGGAGAATCTGAAGCTTGGATTCGGTATGGCGCAAGGAAGCGAGGGAGAAAGGGATAGAGGCGTGCTAGGGATTCTCCGCAGCGGCGTCGAGGTGCTTGTAGGTTTCCAAGGGCGGCGGCGGGAATCTTGGCGCATGCCGGCGAGGCGGCGCTCGACACCGAGCAGCTTCGTCGATCGGTCGGCGAGGAAGAAGATGAGGCAGAGAAGGTCTAACCGGTATGGGCTGGCGGCGGGCTGTGAACGGGCCAGGGTGGGCCGCGGGAGAGGGAGAGAGGAGAGGGAGGTTGCTGGGCTGCGGCCAGGCTTGCTCTGGCTCTATTTTTTTAAACAAAACCTTTTCCTTTTCTGTTTTCTATTTCCTGTTTGTATTTTCATTTCAAATCTGTTTTGGATGTTTCAAAAATACTAGTGGGTTTGTAAAATGTCTAAAATACTCAAGATCCCTTTTATTCAATTTGGGCCCCATTATTTTGGTGGTTTTCAAAATATTTCAAAACCATTAGAATTTATTTGAGAGGATAAGGAGGAAACTAGGGTTTAAGATTTGGCATTATTTTCCTTCAATGCACAATTTAAAGGATGATGCTCATGAATGCACAATCAAAACTCTAATTAGACATTAGGTAAAACTGGGGTGTTACAGCTCTATCCCCCTTACGAGAATCTCGACTCGAGATTCCAAAGGTAGGAAGAAAGACAGAGAAACAAGGAAACAAGGTACTCTAAGGATAAGAGGGAAACACACTAAACAACACACGGAGTATCTCATGGTCTACTCATGAATGAGTGTTTAAGAACAACTCTGAGATGACAGTCATGAAACATGTCAAGGTAACGGAGGAAACAAGAGGATAAGTTTTCAAGTTGTTAGACATATGGTCTTCATAAGGATTGAGACCATGGAACTTATAGGAGATTTTGAAACTTCTGAAGAAGAAAGCTTCCAACAGAAAGAACATGACCACAGACTTTGATAGGGGACCTCTACTAAACGACTTAAGTAGAGATTTCAGGTTGCAGGGATATGGATCAACAAAACCAAGTTGTTGAACTACTTTTGAAACAGAAGGATCACTCTTTCATTCAATAGAAGGCCAAGACAGAAAGGTGTTTTGGTGTAGAGGACTCATAAGAGTCACAAGAAACATGTAGCAAGAGAAACTATTGATTACCAAAATCATAGTCACTCTTGAAGCATGAACAAGAAAACGGAGGAAAATCTTTATTCATCCAGGACTATCAAAATCTTTTCCAAAGATCATGATATCACTTTACACCACAAAGATGAATAGTTAAGAAGATTCTCAATGATACGAGAAGAAAGAAATTTCATTCTCAGACTTCAATTACTTGGCACAACAAAGTGCTTGCCAACATAAAAGGGTCTAGAGGATCGACCGAGTGACATTTAGCAACACTACTTTAAATGTTCTCCTTGATGTTCGAGAAATCAGACATCAAGTAAAGGTCGGACTTCGGATACAAAGGAAACTATAAGCACAACTCCTATAATAACTTATAGAAGAAGTCTCATGAAGAGTGGTTATTACTGCTGAATCAGGGAATATGGCAAAAGGTCTTTCCGGCTAAGTGTGTCAACCGTTACATCAATCTTGCCAGATTTACAAAGAGACCTATGTCAAAACCTTGAGGAACCCCAACCATCATTGCTGCTTGAGATTCAGCTTTGGTCAGGTGAGATGATACTTCAGACTCAGCATGTCCGAATAGAAAGTTTGTAACATTTATCACATAGGTAAAGTTACTAGATTCTCAAGATAGGGACTATAGTGTTAGTCTCCAAAAGATGATCTAGATTGCTATACCCATGTATTAACATCTTGTCGAAAGACAACTGCATACAAATAAAGTACTAGCAATAAAACACATATGTGTCCTTAAGGAACGGAGTTAACACTACTCGAATCCACGTGACATCTTTCAACAATTGCACGTGAACTAAAGAAGGTTACTTCTAGCATCCAGAATTCATACTTCGAAATGACTCAAAGACGGTTCTCAAAAATTTCCAACATTAATGCCAATTGTTCCATATGAACACAATCTAACATGGAGAAAATAAGAATTTCATTGATGGGCTCAACAACAAACTTATCGAGACACTCCAAGAAGATGTACTCATATGTTGTATGAACAAGGCAAACGATTGGTCAGACCAAATACATGAAGATGTACTCAAATGAAACATCACAAGTAGAAACACCATCAAGATAGTCCTTGAAACTGAGTTTGATTTGACAATAACCCAAATCATATCAAATATGGGGTAAGATAACATATCCACAAAGGAAATATTATCTTTCTTCAATACAAACAAAACTAGACATCCCTTTACCAAGGAACTAGGTCACTTAGAACTTTTGTCTTACAATTCTCCAAGTTGTTGTTTAAGCGCAACCAACTAGTTCAGGGGTATCCAGTACGGATCCTTGGAGAAAGGAGTGGTTCAGAGAACTGACTTTCTCAAGAACTTGACACACGGTCATGTGTCAACATGGCGATACTTCTAGTAGACATCTAGAATATCACGAACCACCGATATGTCACTTAGTTCGAGAGGAAACTTACTTTGTAAGGAAAGAAGACATAGTCTTAGAGCTTTGGCATGAGCCTAACTCTTTGACGGAAGAGATGTACCAGAATAGTGGACTTGGTAGCACAATCATCCTTTGCTTAGTGACAGGATTAACCAATCACTCTAAGAATGACACAACTGTCATTTGAGTTCTAAACAATGAAAATTGCTAGAATCTCAGACGGCCACATTATTACGCACACGCATCACCCACGAGCGCGAAAGTTCGAGGAAGGGTGGTAAAGATGTGTGAGAGTATCACTTCATTAAGGGTCATAGAACTCGGCACAACCTCTTAGTATAAAAGAGTGTGATACATTAAGGTGGAATAGATAGAAGCTTATCAATGCCTCTTGATCTGCAGATTACAACACTTTGACCTGGTCCTAGATACGACGAGGTAATGGAGTTTATTTCTCCTGACATCCCAAAATGGTTTGTATTGATGGACCATAAGAGTATCTTACATCGGAAGACACCGATGCACATTTACTACTTGGCTACCAACTGGTAGACAAAGGTCGGAAAACAACAAGGGGAAAGGAACATGCTCATGATAGAATCCCGAGATGTGGATGCATAAGTCAACAATTTTCCGAAAACCGATGCATAGAAGAGGTAAGGTGTGGCGGAGTCACGAATATAGATGCGAGACTCACGAGGAGTACTCTTGTCGTGATCTATTTAGATCCATTTAAAGAACATCTGCCACAGCTAGTATTAGGGGAAGTCCTTAGTTGTCACAACTCAATCGCAACAAAGACCACAAGCTTGAAGGCTAGAATTGTAGTACCAGCCATCCTGAGGTAATCTGTGAACATTAGCAGCAGGGGTCAAAAGAAGGATCTTGGGTTAAAGATCAACTTCATGTACAAGATTCACAACACTAGAATCCAGCACAATCCGGGATCTTAGGTTCAAGTCCAAGGGTTAAAACCCAAAGAAAGGAGTAACTACTACTTGAGTGATATAGCATACACTGCAAGATAGCAATCACGAGGTAACTTCCAAGAGAACAAATGACTTCTGAAGTACCCAAACAAATGAAAAGGAGGCACACAAGGCGAAAGGAAACCTCAAAGCCTAGAACAGAACACTGTGGATCCATAAAACAGAGAGATCATGATAGAAAGGAATCTCTCAGCTGGACAAGAGCAAGGGGAACAAAGAATTCACAACATCACAACTCTAGAGAACTCAACACTAGGTCAACTGGTTGATAGACGGCATGCCAAAAAGGCACCTAAGTTTTGAAAGACTAGAAAAGATATCGAAACTTTTCCAAAATCAACACAAGATAAGACAATCCAGAGTTAGAGCAAAACTGGATAAGAAGTAAAAGAAGCATACTAGAGTTTTCGCAAATACTTTTCATCTTTAAAATATTTTTCACAAACACTAGACTCAACATCGACCAATAGCAAGGTTTTCCTACGGTCGGTACTGCTCTGATACCAAAACCTGTGACACCCCTGGGATCAGGGCTAAACAAATCCAGACCTCTGTCTGACATAATCTTAACCTTGAGCTCGAGGATATCCAGTGAAGAATCGATAACACAGCAGTGACCAAAAAATTATTACAGCAAGCTCATAACTGAGCAAAGAGCCAAATTATTACAAGCAGAGGTCACTGACCACAAACATCAAACAACGGAAGGAAAATTATGCTATTAATTAGCAAACTTAACAAATGGCCTAAGAGGCCTAAAGCATAACGATGACGTCCCAACCCATAGATTCCAGGCTGTCGGCCGGGAACCCCAAGCTACTCGTCGATGTCGATGTAGTACCAAACTGATCTTCAGGGAACACTTACTCTGCCAAAAGAATCAAAAAAGCAAGGGTGAGTACAGGGTGTACTCCGCAAGACTTATGGCTGGTGGAGCTGTTTTGCATAAATCCACTTTTGTTTATAAAACAAGAGAGAGAAGAAGCTCGTCTAGTCAGAGTATTTTTTAAAGGGATAAGAGAGCGACATCTCTGAAGTATTGATCATCATCTTTTGATATCCACCAAATCATCACCATCACCTGAACTAGGATCACCCCCTCGTACCCATGAGGAAGCATCCTTAAGCACACGTTCATCTACCAAGTTTTACGATTAGGTTATAGTTCTCTATGATCTTGAGTCCGGTTGCCAAGTCGTTCATAACCGTGAACACGGATTTTCAAAAAGATTATTACCCAGCAGGGGTGTACAACTTTACCCACACGTACTAACCTTCTCTTAATGCCACAATGATTAACCCTCTTTCTTGGAAGGTCGGCAGAGGGTGGTTAGACACGACCTTTCCCATGCTTTCGCCGAGACCATGAGTCATGCAATAAGTATGGTTCTGCCGAAACGGGTCAAATCCTAAAGCCGGTACTTAAAGATCTGAGGCAAGGTTGGTTTACCAGGGGCGCTCTCAACCCCAAGCAACCCGGTCCATGCCACCCTACCTATTATGAACGCACCTTCACCCGACAAATCTTTCAAAAGCTTTTCTATGCATATGTCGAATGGAACACCCGAACTATGTGAATCATGGAATCTACTAGGCAAGTTAGTTGCTCGTGAGGTTTTCCAGGCCCCGTGTGGTTATACGCTCATCTCGGTTCCAAAGGAAAGAACTCAGGTCCTAGTGGTGGCGAGCATGGGACTAGAAAACCACATCCCATCGTGGCCTCCCATACAAGCCATAGCATGTTTAACACATATCACCTCTGATCTCGTGTCATCATGTTCTCCTGTCATACTAGATTATCTGCATATGATACATCATTTGGATGGACCATACTCAACAGCTATGCATGGCTAAGTAGGACATAGATATAAGCTCTAGTAGTGCACACAAGCCAAACCTAGTTATGCTAGGAGAAGTGGATCAGGTAATATAAGCTCAAAGGAAGTAATGCAATAGATAGTATACTCTATCTATCGATAAAAGACCACAATAGCATCGTATGCGTCATGGAAGAATTGATATGCTTTCGAAAACATAGGATTATATCATGGTGGGGCTATGCTTGCCTTTTCCAGTTGATAGCCGATAAATAGATCTTCAGAATCCTTGTACTTGGCTTGGTTACAGTTGGTCAAGTATTGTTCTTCAATCCTTGATCTTCGACGGTGTTGATCTCGGTCTTCAATCTTGATCTTGATCTTGATCGCGATATCGTATTCTACCGGGAAGAACCAAACACCGGAAAGAGAGAGAAACAATCAACACATGGCATCGATGCAATGCTCAAGCAAGAATGATGATATGGCAAGTTGAATTGTATTGAATTGAAACCCTAGAACATGCTCGGAAATTTATTTCGGGTTCCGAGGGTGCAAAACCTAACTCGAGAAACTCCAGATGTATATGAGAGGGGTTGGTTTGTTCTTCTAATTAAACTTTTCTTAGAAGTTGCTTAATAATGCATGATTATAGCTCTAATATATAGTTCTCATTTTTCTGAACATTTTGATATATTATACATAATTTTCTGACTTAAAATGAATTAGTTATGATTTTTCTCAATTTAAATCCATTTTAAATTATTTTAGGAAATTGTAAAACATTTTTGGATTATATTAAATATTTATTCACTTGGGCCCACATGTCATATATGTAATCATTTCAGAAATTAATTTCCAAAAAGAATAGAATCCTGACAGACTGGGCCCATAGGGGTTATTTATATATTTCAGAAAACAATTATAAAACTTTTAATAAAATGAAAAGGGGATTATGGCGTCATGCTGATGTTAGCATGACATCAGCAATGGAGCACCTCCTAGATGGTGCTCGCATCGAGCGTCTGGGGTCACGCGGGCTTGCGGGAAAGGGGGCGTTGGATGCGCGGGACCGCACGGAGCCATAAACCAGTGGCGTTGCGACCTATTGGTCACCGGAGGGAGTCCGGTGACAAGCTTCTGCGGCGGCAAGCAGCGGTGCACGGCGGGAGCGAGCTACATAGAGAGAGGGAGACAGTGGGGAGGCTCCAGAGAACCGCTATCTCACCACGGTGCTCGTAGTGGGGTTGTAGAAGCCGAGGGAGGCACATGACGGCGACAATCAACAACAATGGTGGCGACCGGAGCTTCGGAAGACGAGGACATTGCGATCGATTCCGGTCACGTGAGTCTGATTCCTTTGACGAGGGAGGTCATGGCAACGAGGCAGAGCTCCTGGGCGTCACGGCATGCCTCGGGGAGGCTGGAGGCGTTAGGGACACCGGAGAATCTGAAGCTAGGGTTCGGTATGGCGCAAGGAAGCGAGGGGGAAAGGGATAGAGGTGTGCTAGGGCTTCTCCACGGCGGCTTCGAGGTACTTGTAGGCGGACAAGGGCGTCAGCGGGAATCTTGGCGCACGCCGGCGCGGCGGCGCTCGACACCGAGCAACTTCGTCGATCGGTCGGCGAGGAAGAAGACGAGGCAGAGAAGGTCGAACCGGTACGGGCCGGTAGCGGGCTGCGAAGGGGCCAAGGTGGGCCGCGGGAGAGGGAGAGAGGGGATGGAGGTTGCTGGGTTGCGGCCTGGCTTGCTCTGGCTCTATTTTTTTTTAAACAAAACCTTTTCCTTTTCTATTATCTATTTCCTGTTTGTATTTTCATTTCAAATCTGTTTTAGATGTTTCAAAAATACTAGAGGGTTTGTAAAATGTCTAAAATACTCAAGAGCCCTTTAATTCAATTTGGGCCCCATTATTTTGGTGGTTTTCAAAATATTTCAAAACCATTAGAATTTATTTGAGAGGATAAGGAGGAAACTAGGGTTTAAGATTTGGCATTATTTTTATTCAATGCACAGTTTAAAGGATGATGCTCATGAATGCACAATAAAACCCCTAATTAGACATTAGGTAAAACTAGGGTGTTACACAACCCTACCACCAATTGTCCATCTTGCTAAGTTCTTGCAACCTATTTGGTCAAGGCAGAGCCCATATGCCATGTGGTTGCACTAGAAGCTTCTCAACACTAAATATCTCAAATACCTTTGTTCCTGGGTGTCCATCCACAAGTGTGATACACAAGGTAAACCATAGACATGGGCCTTGTGTAACCACTCAACATAAACCAATCATTCCATTCCACCTAGGTGATTCATTCACATGTTGTTTTATTAATCAAAACATAGTCATATATTTTGCATAATATCATAGCATGAATATTCCACCCTTGTATTCTACTAGCTAGTCTAAGAATATTAGTATATAAATTTTCTTAACTTAGGGAAAATCTTCTAAGACAACATCTACTAGGTTTTACCATAGCATAGCTTTACTTAGAAAAAATTCGCAATGCAAGTCCTACTCAAAATATCACTAGTGCATAGGTAAAATAGTAGGACAAAGGAATAAAGCATCACTTGCCTTGGTAGCTAGGAGAATAGCAACAGTCCTCACAATCACAATCACCACAATCACCAAAATCTACACATAAAATCATAACACCAAATTCACATTCAACATTCAAACAAAAATACATATGAATGCATGCAAATGCAATGGAATGATTTTCTACACTAAAAAAGTCAAATAAAAAGTACTGAACTCAAAGTTAACATTCCAAAGTTTAAATAAACCAAAAATTACTCTAAAACAATTTTCCAAATAAATTTTATATGCAAAATAGGCCTACAAATGCTTCTGCAATATATCCTATTTTTTCTGAATCAAATGACTAATTCAAGGCCAAATTTGCAAAGAGATCATTTTCCTTAATCCATTAATATATTATTTGTAATTTTTGGACAAACTGATCAAAAGTTATTGAATTTACAAGTTTGAATATCTAATAGATCTAATTTCTGATTTTAAATCAAATCCAGTGACACGCGGCGCTTCCTGATTGGTGCGTACCGGTTCGCTCAGGATCGCTCTTCCGTGTCATTAGATTAAGTTGGATCTAGTGCTCCAGAACTAATCGTACCTGTTCAGTAAGTGATCTAATCTAAACCGCAAGATACAGATCTAAAGGCCTAGATCTACTCGACCAAAGATAGGTGACGCGCATGGCACTGGCGGCGGCGACGGCTCTGCCGGTGACACGCCGATGAGTCTAGGAGGACAGGGGGAGGTGCCGAGGCTTACTAGAGTCACGTGGTCGTGGTGAAGCTCAACGTGCACTTGGTTTTGACAGGGGCGCACGGACACGGACGTAGGAGCTCGTCGGAGATCTCACTGGCGTCGGGTCGTGCTGGCGGAGACGAAGGCGACGACCTAGGTCACAAAAAGGCAAACGCCGGGCATTAGCAGGTGCACACGGTCACGGCGAACACGAGGGCTTGAAGTAGAGGGCAAGGGGCACTCAGGAATTACCTAGATTGCTCATCAAAGTCGAGCGGTGCATCTGGTGCTTGCAAGGCCGATGACCTAGGGCGATTTGGGACAAACAAAGACATGGTTAGACGCGCAAGTGCCAGACGAACAAGTTTGTAAGAACGAGGGGCATAGGGGAGCATGGAGCTCACCAGAATGTGTCGCTGGAGCTGCTCGGGTCTGCGGCGGTGCGAGCGAAAATTGCAAGAGCCTGGCAGCGCTTAGTGTGGGCTAGGTGAGGGGAAATGTCCATAGAGAGGTGGGGGTTAAGTAGCCGGAGCAGGGGCGGGCATTACGCGAGCAATCAACGCAATTTAATCGAAATCAAACTGCGGCAGTGAAGGGGGAAGAAACGGTGGAGGGCCTGGTCATGGGAGGGGTTTGGGGACGACGACCTGACGTGGCGAAGGGCCCAGTGGTAGTGGGAGAGGGGGTGCGCGCGGGTGAGAGAGAGAGAGAGGGGGAGGGTGAACTTGGGTGGGCTTGCTGGGCCACAGTTAGGGTTGGGCCAGATAGGTAGCGCCAGTTTATTTTTTCTTCCTTTTCTCTTTTTCTTTTCTGTTTTGATTTTCTAGAATGAAATTGAAATGCTATTTCAAATCTGTTTGAATTCAAATTTTCACCATACTTTTGTATGGTGACATAAATCCACTCAACAAAATAATTTGAGGTTAAAAATAAAATAGAAACCATGCCCCATACATATATAATAAAATGGGTATAAATTTTGTTCTATTTGGTTTCAAACTTTGAAAAAATTTATGCAAGATCAAAATGCCATGATAATATGAATGCAATGACATGAATTTTCATTTGATGAAATTTGTGATGTTACACTAAGGACTTCTTCACAAGGGGAGTCCTTATAAACCTTTCTCTTTACTTTGTTTTTGTTTTTCTTAGTTTCTTTTGCTTGGTTTTGATTGACTCTTTTATCAAAAACTCCAAAAAATTTAGTTTAGTTTGGTTTGCTTTCCCTTATCAAAAACACAAAAAAAATTAGTTCCTACTCTAGTTGTCACCTTGCTATAGCTCACCATGTTGATTCCCAAGTTCACCCTGAAAGACTTTTCAATAGGTAGTGGCTCCATAATTGGGAAGGGAAATATTGAAGAATTCTTTAATCATGTTAACAAACATGAGGATATTGAGGATAGATGTATATCAGAACTTTCTCCTAATTATGAAATTTCTGCAGCTTCTTTAGTTCATATGTTGGAGGCTAGGTTTGTTAACCTTAACCCCATGATGCAAATTGTGTTTCTCAAACTAAAAGAAGAAAAGGATCCTAAAAAGAGAGATTTTATCCTAGAAACTTTGCTAAAAGAGTTCAATGATGTTGCTAAGGAATCCAAAAAAGTCTTTGAGCGTTTTAATATGTTAGGCTCTTGTGTAGATGTTGTGGGTACTTTAGATAAAACTAAACCTAGAGAGGAAATTAAGATACCCATACCTTTTAAACTTGTAGGAATGCATGAAGCCTTAGAAAATAATTTTGATTGGATTGTGCCTGAAAATCCTTTTGATGAAAGTAGTGAACTAAGGAGAGATGAGAAGGGGTCCTCCAAAACTCATTTGTATGAGATACCTTTCCTAGTTGAAAATATTGCAAGTATTGATCTTAATTTATCATTTGAAAACACTTGATTCTTCTTGCTTCTTGTGCCTAACTTAAAGGCGTTAAATAAAAGTACTTGTTGGGAGATAACCCAAGAGTTTTCTTGAGTCTTGGAAGTTATTAATTCAGTAATGACCTCTCCTTATCCGTTTTGTTTGCTTTTTTGTGCCAAGAATGATCTCTAATGAGAGGGAAGTTAGATTTGGGGAGTTGTTGTCCCGAAACAGATTTTTGTGCTCCACCGTAAACATCCGTGAGGAATATCTGTAAGTCAGATTGAGCTCATATTTTATGGATAAATGCCCCAGTATGTTAGCTAACTTTAATTAGTTCAACACTTTTTTATTTGAGCAACATAAGGTCTTCGCAAAATCGGTTTCCACCTGATGGTCTGTTTTGACAGATTTCTGCCATTATTTGCATTTGCTTCTTATTGATTCCTTTTTGGGTTCGTTTTGGGAAATTGAGCTTTTTGAGGGAATTGCTACAGTAGCTAGTGTCTTTAGTGAAATTTTTTCTGTTCTAAAGCTAAACCTAAAGGTCTATTATCTTTTGAATACACTAATGTTGCTAATGAAGATTGTGTAAAGTTTTGTATGAAGGAAAAAAATTTAGGTGTAGAGAAAGAATGATGTAATGAGATGAAGAATGGACAAAAGCTCAAGATTGGGGATGCCACCCCATTTTACCCCAAGAAATATTCAAGAGGTACAAGCGTCAAAGATTGGGGATGCCCAAGGCATCCCCTTCTTCATCAATAAAAAGCTCAGGTCTTTCTAGACACTTCGTTTTTATTATTTCATGCACTGTTGTGTTGTTCTTGGAGCGTCTAAGTTTTCGTTTGCTTTGCTTAGTTTTCTTGAATAAAGTAGTTCGGACCCCCGTTCTCGGTGTGTTGTTTCAATTAAGTTGATTGGTGTTGGAAAGGAGTATAAAGTTCTTGCTTGAGTAGTGCAAGAGGAGCTTGCTTTGACCGTGACTTAGATTTTAGCATGTCATGCTAGGTGTTGTTTTAACCTTATACTTAGTTATTATTGTTGTAGCATGACTTGTTCCAAACAATTGGGATTGCTTAGTGTGCCTTGAAAGAATCATGTTAGCATGCAAAAGCATAGTATTGTGGTATTCTCCTTTGATGCTTTGTTTGGTTTGACTTGGCACATGCTCACACCATGTTATGACTATGAACAAGTCATATCATAGCCTCTATGATCATTTAGTCCTTGACTTGTAGTACCACTCTATGCTTTGATTAGTAATGTTTTGCCACTCTGCATGATTATGGCCATTATTGCTCTCTTAGTTGGTCGCTCCTAGTCTTTTGCTAGCCTCCACTTGTATGAGTAAGCTATACTCATGCATCCAACTCCAAAGAAACCAAGTTATTCCAAAGTGTCCACTATAAATTCCTATGCATGGTGTGTTACACCATTCCAAGTACATTCTTGTTTTCATCTATCTTCCAATTAAAAAATATTTTGTTATGTGAACACTTAGTCATTAAAGCTCTCACAAACTTGATGGCACACTTTATTTATCTTGCCCCTAATAAATTTGAACCATTGTGTCATCTATGTTGTATATGCTTACACTTATACGTTGGATATAGCAGAACCGTGCTATCCCGGGAACGCTTTCAACATTGCACTTGTACTTTGTACAAAGTTGATATCATGTTCTTTTATCTATGGATGTCGTCGGTGTGAAATAAAATGGGAGCTTGTAAGTCCATGGAGTTATGTATGTGTGTTAGAGAAACGCCTAGGCCGCTAGCCTAAGCCATGCCTAATCATGGTGGAAACTTGCAGCATCACCATAGTGACATCTATGAAGCATTCTTCTTATAAAAAAGAGAGACATATTGAGAAAAGAGAAAAGAGAGAAAAGGCACCATATTCCCATGGTAAATAAGAAGATTGCTGAGATGCTCATTGTCTGCTTGCATTGTCACTTTGGTTATGGGATAGCTCCTGTACCATGTGCAAGGGGTACCCCATTGGCAGTTCTCTATGATACACATGTACTTACTATGACAAGAACTTACATGTGACTAAATATGAGTAGAATGAGGAGCGGCCCTCGTATTCAAGGGACATGAGATTGCTAACTTATACTTTGTCAAGCATATACTCCATAGTTTGTTCACTTTAACCTTAATCACTTCAAGATGCTTATGATAGGGGCAATGAGAGCTGAAAGCTAACAAGTACCATAATTTTTGGAAGCTCTTTTTGAAACTTGAAATCCCTGCTTCCCTATATGAAGGGCCTTTCTTCCACCATTACATTGACTCTACACCTTCTACCTTTAGGAACCAATTAAGAGTGCATAGTTGCCATTCTTAGTTCTATGTGCATTGTCCCAAAATTTATTGATTGATGCATATTGTTGATATTGCTTGTTCTTGTGCTATTTGTATCTAGTCACTCTTATGAACTTTGAAGGTGTCCTATGCATTTATTTGCTACTCCATGAGGGACAAGCGGATTGCCACTATGCCATGTTTTATGTATGTGAAACAAACAAACGTTTTTCAATGCATGTTATTCATGATCTTTGTTTGTAGCCTTTCATGTTGCATGCATAGTTACTTTGTCTTACTGTTAGAACTCCATCTTTAATGCTTATGTTTAGAGTTCTTTGATCCCAACATTCAATGCTTGCAATTTGTTTGATCTTGATTTTGATGGTGCATGTCACCTCAAAAAAAATTCTTTTTATCACTTACCTACTCGAGGACGAGAAGGAGTTAAGCTTGGGGATGTTTGAAACGTCGGAAACGTATCTATAATTTTTTATGTTCCATGCTTGTTTAGTATCTACTTTGCTATGCTTTCTATACAATTTGAGGTTTTTTTATATGTTTTCTGGTACTAACCTATTAACAAGATGCCACAGTGCTAGTTGCCAGTTTTATTCTGTTTTTGGTTCCTAAAAGGCAGAAAATCAATATCCTCGGAATTGGACTAGACAAAATCCAAAGTCAATATTTTACCATGGGGAACACGGAGCTAGAAGACTAGACGGAGGAGGGCCTCGAGGGGGCCACATCCCCTGGCCGCGCGGGTGGGCCCACCCCGCCCCTGGGGGTGCATCCGCCTCGGGCACCCCCTCGGCCTCCTTCTTCGCCTATAAGAAGCCCCCGATACCTAAACCCTAAGTACCCGAGCAATATTCCACGAAACCGTCTGTAGTCGCTGCCACCATCGTCCCTAGATCGAGGGATCTGAAGCTCTTCTCGGCACCCTGCCGGAGGGGAGATCATCTCGGAGGCCTTCTTCTTCATCATGCCAGCCTCCGGTATAAATCATGAGTAGTTCCACCTTAGACTATGAGTCCATGTAGTAGCTAGATGGTTGTATCTCCTCCTTTGTGCTTTCATGTCTAGATCTTGTGAGCTTCGTTCATGATCAAGATCTCATCTATTTGTAATCATGCATGTTGTGTTTGTAGGTATCCGATGGATATTGAGATTACTATGTCAGGTTGATTAATGGTTTTGTCTTATTGATTCTATCATGTCTGTGTTGTTTGTGATCTTGCATGCTCTCTGTTGTTAGTAGCTATCTTGGCCAAGTAGTTGCTAGTGACTCCAAGAGGGGGTATTTATGCTCGATAGTGGGTTCATGCCTCTATTTAATCTAAGGGAAGTGACATAAATATCTAAGGTTGTAGATGTGTTGTTGCCACTAGGGAGAAAAACTATCTCTTGTTCATGGAACAAGTGGATTATTTAACTTACACACTTTGCTTCAAGTAGTTGTCTGTTGCTTGCAACTTAATACTGGAGGGGGTTCGGATGATAACCTAAAGGTGGACTTCTAGTCATAGATGCAGTTGGATGGTGGTCTATGTATCTTGTTGTATTGCCTAATCGAATCTCATAGGATCATGATATCTAGTATTTCATTATTATGCCTTGCTCAGTCCTATCAATTTCCCTGCTATAATTTGTTTACCCAGCATGCCATGTTTGTTTATCTAAGGATAACACCTCTAGTGAACTATGGACCCCGGTCCAATATTTACCATTTATACATCTTCCACTATTACTTGTCGCAAACCACCATTACCTTCCACACCATACAGTTAATCCTTTGTTACACCAAACTAGTGAGATTGACAACCTCGCTATTCGTTGGGGAAAAGTCTTGAGTTTGTGTTGTGCAGGTCTCCAAGTTGCTAGCAACACCTTTGAGTCATTTCCTTCCTCCTACTAATTCGATAACCTCGGTTTCTTACTGAGGGAAAACTTGCTGCTGTGCTCATCACACCTTTCTCTTGGGGTCTCCCAACGGAGCGTTGACAACATGCCATCATTAATCATGTTCCTATTAGAAACATTGAAGTTTGTATTGTTGATCCTATTTTTCCTGAACCCTATATTGAGAAAATACCTTTTCCTTCTAAGGTAAAGGAACATTCTATTATAGCTAATGTGGTTAGAAAAAGTACATAGAAAGCTGTTGAACCTGATGAACAAATAAATATTGAACCTGTAGTAGCCATTGTGAAAGATCTTGTCACTAAAAATATAGAAGATGGGGAAATTATATTTTGTGAAGATGCTTCTAATATTGTCTCTCATCCTAGTAAAGCTAGTGTCCATGTGCTTTCTGTTAGAATTGGTGATCATTGCTATTATGGTTTATGTGACATTGGTGCTAGTTCTAGTGTTATTCCTTATGAGCTTTACAGAGAAATTATGCATGAAATTGGTCCTTGTGAACTTGAGGACATGGATGTGGTTATTCACCTTGCTAATAAGGAAACCATTTGCCTTATTGGTATTGTAAGAGATGTGGAAGTCCTTTGTAGTAAGATCAAATATCCTGCAGATTTTCTAGTGCTTGGTTCAGCTGCTAGTAAAACTTGTCCTCTCATTTTTGGTAGACCCTTTCTGAACACTTGTGGAGCTATTATAGATTGTAAGAAGGAGAAAGTTTTAACTAAGTTTGATGGAGAATGTTATGAGTTTAATTTTTCCAAATTTGCTAAAGCTCCTTATGAAAAAGATATGCCTAATGAGGATTTTAGAGTTGAACAACTTGCTTCAATTGATCCAATGTTTGACCTTAGACCTCTTTTTGATAATTGTAAGTATGCTCATTTTGATGATAAAGTTGTTCCTTGTGACAGTTATATTGACAACTTTATTCAAAGTGCTACTGAAAGTTATTATGAGAGACGGAAACATGGTTTTATGCATCTCAATAATATTAAGTTTCCCTGCTTTATGTTGAAAGCTTTGAGTTGCATTTGTTTTTTCTTCTTATGCTAGTAGCCTTTTGTTTCAATAATTTGTTTTCTTAAGAAACTCCCTTTCATAGGAAGTGGGTTAGACTTAAATTTGTTGGATATTTGCTTCTTGATGCTCCCTTTTACTTCAAATTCATATCTCCTATGTGAGCATCTTTGAAATTATCATGCCCATCTTAATGGCTATAAAGAAAGAGCTTTTGGGAGACAACCCATTTCAGTTTGTTTTTGGTCTTTGTTTCTTTGAGTCTTGGAAGTTATTACCCCTGTAATAACCGATCCTTATCCTTTTTGTTTTTTTTGTGTCAACATCAACCTCTTTTGAGAAGTAGGTGAGTTGTGAGAAGTTGTTGTTCTGGGACAGATTTTTGTGCTGCATTATAAAAATTCGTGAAAAATATCAGTATGTTGGATGGAGTTGTAATTTTGTGTGCTTGTGCCCCAAGTTGTTATCCAACTTTCGTTAGTTTTGCAATTTTTGATTTGAGCAACATAAGATTTAAGAAAAAAATCAATATTTACCGGCTATTCTGTTTTGACAGATTTGCCATTATTTGCATTTGCCTCTTAAATCAACTTCCTTTTAAATTCTTTCTGGGCTTTTGAAAGGAGTTGCTACAGTAGCTTTTGTTTTGATGGATTTCAGTTGAAGTTTGAACCCAAAGGTTTATTTTTTTTGCATACACTAATGTTGCTAATGAAGATTGTGTGATGCTTTGTATGAAAGGAACTTTCAAGTGTTGGAGAGAAGGAATTTGCAGAGTCCGTTCCCGAATAGGTAAAAGTGATGAAAATAGAAGGTTCGCGAAAAAAATTCTTTTTATATTTTTGCAGTTTTTATTACATAAGGAAGGTAATGAGTCGAAACAGGGGAGGAAACGGAGCCCGGTGGGCCACACCTCCTAGTTGCGCGGGCCCTCCCTGGCCGCACCACCAGGGGGTGTGATCACCCTGGAGTCCTTATCCGTCCCATTTACGCACAGTACCTTCCTTATGTCATAAAACTTCGTAATATATAACCCCCCGGATCCCCCGAGGTTCATATAACGTGTTCTCGTCATGTTTTCGTTTCAATTTGTTTCCGTCAGGAAATATTCTCAAGTTTAGAGGCATCATGGTCTCCGCCAACAACAAGGGAAAGAAGACCGTGGAAGAAGAAAGGATTGCAGCTAGGCGCGAAGACATGGATTAGAGCGTCGAGGAGGAAGTAAAGAACATGTCACCGGGCATGAAGGGACAAACTGCCACGGGATCAAGGGGAAAAACCTACTTTTGTAGGGGAAATAAACACTAGGCATGCCTTTTCTCATAATATGCAGGGGATGATGACCTCCATTCCAGACTTCAGTTCCTGCCCTAAGGCAGTGGAAGCCCTTCGAACCACTGATGAGTTTTGTGATAAGTACCGAGCTCTAAGGAGGAAGGTGGATATACTTCAAGAGGATAATAACAGGCTTCGTAAGATGCTGGAGGGTTTACTCACCCTGAACAAAACACCACTACCACCGAAGGAGTAATTCGTCATCAGGTGTTGGCATCCCCTTGGTTTGTTCCAATCTTGGGGGAGTGTTGTGGTATCACATCATTATCTTTCATCTTTTTACCTTTTTAGTAGAGTCATATCTTGAATAGATAAGTTATCATATAGGATGGTTTGTATTGTGGAAGTATCTCTCCTTTAGTTGGTTATCTATGTATCCCTTGGTGTGTTTGCATTGTGGAAGTTTCATCTTTTATTTTTGGCACATCTTATTTTGATTTGCAATCTCTATTAATGGTTGATCTTGTTGATTAGTATTGGTATCACTTTGGTAGCATCTAGTAAATCTAAATTGGATTTGGAAAACCAATCTCTGGTCAGTAGCAACACTTTTTGAGGTTTGAAAGGGAAAAGAGAAAAGCACTTATAGGTATTTTATATTATTTTCTTTATTTCTTGATTGGCTCATAAGCTTAGTATTCTTTATTTAAGATCTTTTGTATTTTCAAGAAATATCGCATGTTTGACTTTATCACCTGTATGTTTGTTTGTTTCCTTCAACTCTTTTGCTTGCTACCCAGCCTTGCTAGCCAAAAATCTGTACTGAGAGGGAATACTTCTCGTGCATCCAATCCTTGAAACAAAAACTTATGCCATATGTGTCCACCATATCTACCTATTAGCATTATTGCTATTCCAAGTAAATTCCTGTTGGATATATGCCCTAGAGGCAATAATAAAAGTGGTTATTATTATATCTTTGTGTTTATGATAAATGTTTACATTCATGCTATAATAGTATTAACCGGAAACATTAATACTTGTGTGATTTTTAAACTAAATTAGAGTCCCTGGTAAAGCCTCTTTATAATACTAGCTTGTTGGTTAATAGATGATCGTGGTTTATCGATCATGAACATTGAGATGTTATTAACAACAAGATCATATCATTAGGAGAATGGTGTGATGGACATACTCCTATAGATAAGCGTTGCATAAAGATCAAGTCATTTCAATAGTTTATTTGCTATAAGCTTTCTGATACATAGTAACCTAATTCCTTCGACCATGAGATCATGCTAATAACCATCACCGGAAGGACGCTTTGATGACATCAAACACCACACCGTAACTGGGTGGCTATAAAGGTGGCATTGAGTGTTCGGAAATAATGTGTTGAGGCACATGGATCAAGAGTGGGATTTGTCCATCCATATGACAGAGAGATATACTCTAGGCCCTCTCGGTGTAATGTCATCCAATTAGCTTGCAAGCATGTGACTGGCTCACAAGGGATCACATATCATGGGAACGAGAAAAGAGTACTTATCGGTAACGAGGTTGAACTAGGTATGCAGAGATACCAACGATCAAACCTCGGATAAGTAAACTATCGCGAGACAAAGGGAAATTGATATCATATGTAAGTGGTTCATTCGATCACAAAGTAATCGTAGAAATATGTGGGATCCATATGAATTTCCAGATTCCTCTATTGGTTATTGATCAGAGAAGTGTCTCGGTCATGTCCGTATAATTCACGAACCGTAGGGAGACACACTTAAGGATTCAATGTTGTTTAGTAGATATGGAATGTAAGTAGGGAAACCGAATGTTGTTCGGAGTCTCGGATGGGATCCGGGATATCACGAGGAGATCCGGAATGGTCCGGAGAATAAGATTCATATAAGGAAAGTCCGATTCCGGAGTTCGGGAATGATTTTGATGTTTTCATTGGAGAGGTTCTAGAAGGGTCTAGAAGGATCACCGGACCGAAAGGGGAATGGTTCATGATTGTGTCATGGTTAAGTGGAATGATTGGATCATGTTCTTGGTCACTTGGTTGGGCATTTGAGAGAGAGAAATAAAGATCTAAATTGAAAGTCAAAAGGGAGGTTTGAAAAGTCAAACTGGAACAATAGTTTCCTAGTAGAAGAAGGAAAGAGTCCTTCCTTCTATCCAACTTGGGTTTGAGTATGGATTCAAACTCCCCTCTCCCAAGCTGCCCTCCCTCTCATAAATAGAGGGGGAGGGCTGCCCCAAAGAGGACACAACAAGCCCTCCCCACCCGTGCGCCGCCATCGCCGCCCAAGCCGCCGCCGCCAGCCGCCGCCGGCCCGTCGCCGTCGCCCTAGCCGCTGCCGACACCTCGTCCTCCTCTCTGGCCTTCTAAACCTAGATCGCCATAAACCCTATAGATCCACCATAGCCCGCACCGGCTTAGGCGAAGCCCTGCGGGATCTTCCCTCTACTTCCGACACCATGCCGTTGTGCTGCCGGAATCACGAGGGGAGAACTACAACCTTCGCTGCCTGCTGGAACAAGGGAGAGGAAGGTCTTCATCGAGTTCCGAACGTGTGACCAACTACGGAAGCGCTGTCGCAGCGTCGGAAGGATCATCTACGCGATCTTGAGATCGGCAAGTATACGACTACATCACCCACGAGAATCTTCTCTCATTAACCGCTTTAGAATCTTCGAGGGTGAGTACTCAAATCGACTCGTTTATACAATCTAGTAGATAGATCTTGGCTTGTTTGTGTGCATGCGGTAAATTTTTTTTGTTTTCCATGCTACGAACCCCTACAGTGGTATCAGAGCCGTGTCTATATGTAGATCTGTGGCACGAGTAGAACACAATGGTCATTGTGGGCGTTGATGATTTTGTTCTCGATTGCTTCTTGTATACTTTGCATCTTGCGGGATGGTGGGAGGAAGCGGCCCGGGCTTAACCTTACATGACATCGTTCATGAGACTTGCTCCTTGCTTGACATGCAACTTGTATTGCATAAGTGGCTTTGCGGGTGCCTGTTTCTCCCAACATAGTGAAGTTTCAATTTACAACGGGAAATTGACAATACTAGTATCAACGTTGTGGTTCTTGTTCGTAAGTTAGAACGACACTTATTGAAAGCCCCAAACCATGTAAAACATGCAAAGAAAATTAGAGGCGTCTAACTTTGTTTTGCAGGGGTGTGCTGTGATGTGATATGGCCATGATTGTGATTATATATGATGTATGCAATGTTCCTTATTGTAAGTCGGCAACCGGCAGGATCCATATGGTTGTATTTTTAATTCCGTTAAGACCTGCGTGTATATTATTCAAAGTAGTTGTAATAGTTGATGCTGGTGGACAACAACCATGAAGCGGCGCCATTGACCTTGACGCCATGCCGGTGATCATGGAGATCATGTTCGTGCTTGAAGATGGAGATCAGAAGCACAAGAAGAAAGGCCATATCATATCACATATTTTGAATTGCATGTGATGTTAATCCTTTTATGCATCTTATATTGCTTAGTTCGTGACGGTAGCATTATAAGATGATCCCTCGCACAAAATTTCAAGTTATAAAGTGTTCATCCTTAGTAAGCACCGTAGCTAAAGCTCGTTGTTTCGAAGCACCACGTGATGATCAGGTGTGTTAGATTCTGCGAGTGCATACAACAGGAGCAAGCCAGATTTGCTCATGCGGAAGCTAAGGTTTGATCTTGATGAGCCTAGCATATACAGACATGGTCTCGGAACATGGATCACCGAAAGGTAAAGCATGAGTCATATAGTAGATATGATGAACATGCTGATTGTTCACCATTGAAGCTACATCAACTCTCGTGATGATCGGTTTTGATGTGGTGGATTTGGTTCGTGTGATCACTAAAACAATGTGAGGGATATTGTTTTGAGTGGGAGTTCACCTAGATTAATTTAACTATTAATTAGAACTCAATTTGTCATAAACTTAGTCTAAACTATTGCAAATATGTTGTAGATGAATGGCGGCCCCTACCATCAATTTTAATGCTTTCCTAGAGAAAGAAAAGTTGAAAAACAATGGAAGCAACTTCGCGGATTGGTTCCGCAACTTTTGGATTGTCCTCAATGCTGGTAATTTGACCTATGTGCTAGATGCACCGCTGGGTGACCCACATGCAGCTGATGCTACCGATGAGGTGAAGAATGTTTTCCTCACTCGAAAGAATCAGTACTCCACAGTTCAGTGTTCTATCTTGTATGTTTTGGAATCGGAGCTTCAAAAAAGGTTTGAGAACCATGACCCACATGATATTGTCCGTGAACTCAAAATGATATTTGAGGCTCACGCGGCAGTTGAGAGTTATGAGGCTTCTGAAAAATTCTTTAACTACAAGATGGAAGAGGGCAGCTCCGTTAGTGAGCACGTGCTTAAGATGTCTGGGCACGCAAGCAAACTTCAAAGCTTAGGTATAGTGATTCCTAATGCTTTGGGGATTCACCGTGTCCTCCAATCACTACCACCAAGTTACAAGAACTTTGTGATGAACTACAATATGCAAAACATGGACAAGTCGTTGCCCGAACTCTTCTGCATGTTGAAATCTGCGGAAGTGGAGATCAAGAAAGAGCACCAAGTTTTGATGGTCAATAAGACCACCAAATTCAAGAAGCAAGGCAAGTCTAAGAAAAAGGAAAACTTCAAGAAGGGCGGTAATAAAGTTACCGCACTAGCGAAGAAGACCAAGGCTAGGCCTAAGCCTGATACTGAGTGCTTCTACTGCAAGGGAGAAGGTCACTGGAAGCAGAATTTCCCTAAGTACTTGGCGGATTTGAAGAACGGCAACATCAAGAAGAAAGGTATATACGATATACATGTTATTGATGTGCATCTCACTAGTACTCGTAGTAGTGTCTGGGTATTTGATACTGGTTCGGTTGCTCATATTTGTAACTCAAAATAGGTGCTGCAGAATAGACGGAAACTAGCAAAGAACGAGGTGACGACGCGCGTTGGAAATGGATCAAAGGTTGATGTGATCGCGGTCGGCATGCTACCTCTTCATCTACCATCGGGATTAGTTTTATACTTAAATAATTGTTATTTGGTGCCTGCGTTGAGCATGAACATTATATCCGGATCATGTTTATTGTGAGACGGTTACTTGTTTAAGTCCGAGAATAATGGTTGTTCAATTTATATGAGTAATATGTTTTATGCACATGCACCTTTGATAGATGGTCTATTCTTATTGAATCTCGATTGCAGAAATACACACATTAATAACATTGAAGCTAAGCGTTTGAAACTAAGCGATAACTCGACCTATATGTGGCACTGCCATCTTGGTCATATTGGAGTGAAGCGTATGAAGAAACTCCATTCCGATGGACTTCTTGAATCACTTGATTTCGAATCACTTGAAAGATGAAGCATGTCTGATGGGTAAAATGACTAAGACTCCATTTTCTGGTATGATGGAGCGAGCTACAGACTTATTGGAAATCATACATACCGATGTGTGTGGCCCAATGAGTGTAGCATCGCGCGGTGGTTATTTTTATGTTCTTACCTTCACGGATGACTTGAGTAGATATGGGTATATCTATTTCATGAAACATAAGTCCGAAACTTTCGAGAAGTTTAAGGAATTTCAAAGTGAAGTAGAGAATCAACGTAACAAGATTAAATTTCTATGATCTGATCATGGAGGTGAATATCTAATTGGCGAGCATTTGAAGAAATGCGGAATACTTTCACAATTGACACCGCCGGGAACACCAAAACGTAATGGTGTGTCCGAACGTCGTAATCGAACTCTCTTAGATATGGTTCGTTCTATGATGTCACTTATAGGTTTACCGCTATCGTTTTGGGGTTATGCATTAGAAACAGCCGCATTCACTTTAAATAGGGCACCATCTAAATCCGTTGAAACGACACCATATGAATTATGGTTTGGGAAGAAACCTAAATTGTCGTTCCTTAAAGTTTGGGGATGCGAAGCTTATGTGTAGCACCCTGGGTAAAGCCACTACTAGAAAATCGCCTGTTGTTCATATTTTGTGCATCATCATAACATCATGCATATATTTTGTATAAAAACTATTTTCATAAAAGCCTAAGTTGTTTTCTAATTAGCCCTCTCCTTTAATCTCAAACTAAAACCTCGGTCTGTTCAGATCTTTTATTTGTCTAAAAAGTATTTACAAAATGTTTTAAAAATAAAATTAATAATAAAAAGTTTTGTTCGGGGAGGCAGTCCGATCGGTCAGGCCAGAGGCCCAACTGGACCAGACTACCTACTACCCGGCCTAGTAAAATCCTACCTAGCAAACCCTAATCTAACCTACCCCAAACCCTAGCTTCTCTACCCACCTGCCCTTCCTTTCTTTCCCTCATCCGCTGCCGCACCCCTTGCCCCTTGGCAGCACGCAACACACACACAACACGCGACCCACCCTGGATCCCGACGCGTCCCCGTGCGTAGACCCACACCCCGCAACCCCTGGCTCGCTCGGCCACCTACTGCTCGATCGTGATCGAGTCCACCCCACCTTCCTCCTCAAGACCTCCTCCTTGATTCTGCTCCGCCGGGTGGTTCTCCCGTCGCCGCCCAGGTGCCGCCAGCAAGACGCCCCCCTCAAGCTCCTCAGGCCGGAGCCCGGCCGCCGCCATGTCCCCGTCGCTGTGGCAGGCTCCACCTCCCGAGAGCGGCCCCCACCATGGTCTCCACCAACCTCCGCGGGTCCCTCTCCTCGTCCGCCTCGGCCGGCCGTGATGCCCGAGCACGCACCGCTTGGTCCTCGTCAGCCACCTTCCTCTGTTGACCTCTCGACCTCCTCGTCGATCCCCCTGCCGCCCGCGAGCTTCTCTGCCTCACCGTCCAAGCCCCGAGCGCTGCCGATTCTCCCTCCCTCTGCAGCACCGGCTCGCCGGCGACCCCAGCCACTGCCTATTCGCCTGTCGCCTCCCCGGCCGCCGCACCTCTGGCCACCACCGCGGATGCTCTGCTGCCGCCTCGGCGTCCCTTCCCCGCGCCTCTACGTGCATCGCCAGGATCCGTACTCGTGGTGCCTCGAGCTCATCCACGACCGACGGCATGCATCCGAGCTCCCTCCATCGTCTCCCTCCCATCTGTCGCCTCACCACCGCGGTACAGGCGCCCTCTGCAGGATCCTTCGCTCTGCCCTGCGAAGTTGTTGGTTTTTAGTGCTATCTCTTAGCACGACTCATGTTCAAGTTCCAATCGGCTCAAGTCATGTGCCGACGTGTGTTCACTGTTTGCAGTATTTTGTTGTCTTTGTTAGTACCCCGTGATCTGATGGGTGTTGGACAACTGACCAAAGAACTTACAAGACCGAGCTGATGAAGATGCTACGGGAATCTTCTCAACGCAAGATCTTCCGAAGCCCCCGTAGACAGATCTCGTCGACCCCCAAACCCCCAAGATCGTCGGACCCATGTGTGACCCCGATCCTATAGCCCTATTTTATAAAATGTTGTATATCTACTTGTTGCATGTAAATTGTTCATACTCGCATACATATCATGTGGTTTGGGGGCCTTATGTCGATTCACCTCATAATTAAATATGAAGGCTATATGCGGGCTAATCTAGTATTATACTGGCCCCATTTAAATTTGTGTAGCGAACCGATGATATAATTTTGCCTTGTTAATACAACATTAAATTGGGGGCATCTAAACAACATGAACTTAATAATTAATTGTTGGGACCCCGGTTCTGCTTAATATTGCCTAATTGCATCGCATCTTTGCCATGCCATACATCATACATGCATCATGCTCGATCTTTTGCCGTAGTATTAAATGGTGCATCCGGTATTTCTTCTAGCGCTTTGCTTCTTCACAGATTAGGCCGATGAGTTGATGCGAGAGTCGACCCGATCTTCGGATGAGCCTTCGGCAATGTTTTCAGGCGAGCAATCTCCCCTTTCTACCTATCTTACTTTTATAGTTTTTATTCCCCTATTGATCTATTGCTATCTATGTTGTGATGCTCTAGTTTTCATACCCGTGATATCCCTTGCAGCCTTATATTGCCTTGGACACATCCTATTACCTGTTTTTTGGTAGATAGTTGGACTTGCGCGTCGTAGTCACTTGCTCAAGTGCTGTTGTGTGTCGTCCAGTACCACAGTTGTTGGAAGACTGTCATATGCTTTATGTTGGAGATGATCATGGCTTTAATTATTGTTTAATAACTAAAATTGAAGTAGGTAAATAATGCAGAGGCACCGGTGGGTAATAGACAATATTTGGTTTTTAACCGCTCACTGGTGTCCCGTAGGACCCCGAGTTCTTGACACCTGTTCCGAGATCGAGCGCGCTAACCACATGTGGGGTGTGTGGGCACCCCATCGATTAGTACCTGATTTCAAAGTACTGTACCAGGGGCCACAAAGTAGTTTGGGGCTTTATTACTATCCTGTACTTATGTCATGCTTTACTACTTTATTTATGATTGCGCGTGGAGCGCCTGTACTGTTTTGGAACCAATGTGGAATGTTTTCGCGGTATCGACAAGCCCAATCACACTTTTGGGTTCCCAGTCGTTTACAGCCATTGTCACAAACCTCTGGGTCCGTCTCGGAGACCGGCCGACTTCGTTGCAGGTAGCTTAGCGGGTTGGCCCCCATGTGCTTGCTTTGGGTATGGGAAACGTCGTGTCCGAAACCCCGTCGACATACCGTTGGGTGTATGTTTTGTGATCTTGTACCTACCTGATCTGACAACAAGGGTGTAGGTGCGTGTGAAAACTTTGGTGCACCCCTGCAGGGTTTAATCTTTTCGAGAAGCCGTGTCCGCGGTTATGGACGACTTGGAGCACAGTTCTCGATCATAGACAACTATAACTAAAGTTTACTGTTATAATTTGACTTGTATCCGATATGACTAGTAATCAGCTTCACTACAACGGAATGGCTAAATAAAAGTGCTAACAACTGCTGGGTTTGGGATATCTCATGCTAATTGTATCTGACTAGTAAGTGTTGCAACTATAACGGAATGGTTAACTAAAAGGGCCCACTGCTTATTATATCAGGATGACTACCTATACCTGACTAGTAATTGCTGCAACGATAACTGAATAAATAAAACTGCCAACTGTGTGAGTTCCTTGGTTGACTTCCTCGTTTGGTCTCGAGGGGGAAATACCAGGATGGGTATGTTTGGTGGTACTATCAGGTTGGTTCCGAATAGGTCTTTATTACCCCTCTCTGATAGCCGCTAGTTGTATCGAGTCTCTATAGGTTGTTTAGTGCATGCTGCGCTGCCGCTCAGTCCACCATACCTATGTAGGCGAGGACTGCCGAATTCTAGTCTCGCCGTGTACTGGCCTCAGTACTGACCGCTCTCTTTTTCCTTTGCCCTTTGTCGGCACCCCTTTTGTTTAAGCAGGGTTACCCTTCCGGCTTGGCCTGGGCAGGGTTATGGACGCCATTGGTTATTCTTCAGGGCTCTTAGCCCCATTTGCATCTTGTCCATAGTCGGACGTTGTATCGTTTTCAAGGTGATTTGGATCTTTGTATTGTATACCTGTATTCTTGACTCTTTGAGTCAATGTTGTATATATCTGTTCTGTGGGTTCCATCGTGGACTATTGTGTAATGGTATTACTTCGTTTTCCACCCGCACGAAAGTGCCTGGTGGGCACCTTTGAATCGTTTCTATGCGGGTTTGGCGGGGATCGCTGAAACTTGCATAGGGCCGATTCTGAGGGTGTTACATTATGTAAAGAAGTTACAGCCCGACAAGCTTGAACCCAAAGCAGAAAAATGCATCTTCATAGGATACCCGAAGGAAACTATTGGGTATACCTTCTATCATAGATCTGAGGGCAAAATCTTTGTTGCCAAGAATGGATCCTTTCTAGAGAAGGAGTTTCTCTCGAAAGAAGTGACTGGAAGGAAAGTAGAACTCGACGAGGTTGTTGAACCTTCTCTCGAACTTGAGAGTAGCGCAACACCGGAAGTGGTTCCTGTGGCGCCTACACAAATAAGAGAGGAAGCTAATGATGTTGATCATGAAACTTTGGTTAAAGTAACTACGGAACCTCGCAGGTCAACGAGAAATCGTACCACTCCTGATTGGTATGATCCCGTTATGAGTGTCATGTTGGTGGACAACACCGATGACCCTGCGACATATGAGGAAGCGATGATGAGCCCATATTCCAATAAATGGCAAGAAGCCATGAAATCCAAGATTGGATCCATGTACGAAAACCAAGTATGGACTTTGGTGGACTTACCGGATGGCCGGAAGGCTGTCGAGAACAAATGGATTTTCAAGAAGAAAACATATGCTGATGGTAATGTTACTGTCTATAAAGATCGACTTGTCGCAAAAGGGTTTCGACAAATTCAAGGAGTTGACTTCGATGAGACTTTCTCACCGGTAGCGAAGATAAAGTCTATGAGGATTTTATTAGCAATCGTTGCATATTATGATTATGAGATATGGCAGATGGATGTCAAAATGGCGTTCCTCAATGGAGACATTGATGAAGAGTTGTATATGGTACAACCCAAAGGTTTTGTCGATTCTAAAGATTCTAACAAGGTATGCAAACTTCAACGGTCCATTTATGGATTGAAGCAAGCATCCCAAAGTTGGAATGAATGTTTTGATAAGGTAATCAAATTTTTTGGTTTTATACAAACTTATAGAGAAGCTTGTATTTACAAGAAAGTGAGTGGGAGATATGTAGCATTCTTAATACTATATGTAGATGACATATTGTTGATTGGGAATGATGTAGACCTTCTTAATAGTGTCAAGGATTATTTGAATAATAGTTTTTCGATGAAAGATCTTGGCGAAGCAGCTTACATATTAGACAGAAAGATTTATAGAGATAGATCGAGACGCCTAATATCATTGTCATAGAATACATATTTGGACAAAGTTCTAAAGAGGTTTGGAATGGAAGATAGCAAGAAAGGATTCTTGCCCATGTTTCCTAATACGACCTTGAGTAAAACTCAAAGTCCTACAACGACAGAAGATAGAGAAAGGATGAGTAAAACTCCCTATGCCTCAGCCATAGGATCTCTTATGTATGACATGCTATGTACTAGACCCGACATTGCATATGTTGTTAGTTTGACTAGCAGATATCAAAGTGATTTAGGAGTGGATCATTGGACAGCGGTCAAAAACATCCTTAAGTACTTGAGAAGAACTAAGGATATGGTTCTTTCTTATGGAGGTGATGAACAACTCGTTGTTAATGGTTACACCGATGCTAGTTTGAACACCGATAAGGATGATTCTAAATCTCAATCTGAATACGTATTTACTTTAAATGGTGCATCAGTTAGCTGGAGGAGTGCAAAGCAAAGCGTTGTGGCGAGATCTTCAACTGAATCGAAATACATAGGTGCTTCGGAGGCTTCACAAGAGGTGATATGGATGAAGGAGTTCATTACAGAGCTCGGTGTGGTTCCAAGTGCGTTGGACCCAATGTTTATCTATTGTGATAACATGGGTGCCATAGCCAATGCGCAAGAACCAAGGTCACACAAGAAGCTGAAGCACATCAAGCTACATTTTCACGCTATTCGAGAGCATGTCCAAGATGGTGACATAAAGATTTGCAAAGTACACACAGATCTGAATGTGGCAGATCCGTTGACTAAACCTCTCTCAAGGGCAAAACATGACCAGCACCAAACTGACATGGGTGTTCAGTATATTACCATGTAATCTAGATTAGTTGACTCTAGTGCAAGTGGGAGACTATAGGAGATATGCCCTAGAGGCAATAATAAAAGTGGTTATTATTATATCTTTGTGTATATGATAAATGTTTACATTCATGCTATAATAGTATTAATCGGAAACATTAATACTTGTGTGATTTGTAAACTAAATTAGAGTCCCTGGTAAAGCCTCTTTATAATACTAGCTTGTTGGTTAATAGATGATCGTGGTTTCTCGATCATGAACATAGAGATGTTATTAACAACAAGATCATATCATTAGGAGAATGGTGTGACGGACATACTCCTATAGATAAGCGTAGCATAAAGATCAAGTCATTTCAATAGTTCGTTTGCTATAAGCTATCTGATACATAGTAACCTAATTCCTTCGACCATGAGATCATGCTAATCACCATCACCAGAAGGATGCTTTGATGACATGAAACACCACACCGTAACTGGGTGGCTATAAAGGTGGCATTGAGTGTTCGAAAAGAATGTGTTGAGGCACATTGATCAAGAGTGGGATTTGTCCATCCATATGACGGATAGATATACTCTGGGCCCTCTCGGTGGAATGTCATCCAACTAGCTTGCAAGCATGTGGCTCGCTCACAAGGGATCACATATCACGGGAACGAGAAAAGAGTACATATCGGTAACGATGTTGAACTAGGTATTCAGAGATACCAACGATCAAACCTCGTATAAGTAAACTATCGCGAGACAAAGGGAAATTGGTATCGTATGTAAGTGGTTCATTTGATCATAAATTAATCGTAAAAATATGTGGGAGCCATATGAATTTCCATATTCCTCTATTGGTTATTGATCGGAGAAGTGTCTTGGTCATGTCCGCATAATTCACGAACCGTAGGGAGACACACTTAAGGATTCGACGTTGTTTAGTAGATATGGAATGTAAGTAGGGAAACCGAATGTTGTTCGGAGTCTCGGATGGGATCCAGGATATCACGAGGAGATCCGGAATGGTCCGGACAATAAGTTTCATATAAGGAAAGTCTGATTCCGAAGTTCGGGAATGATTTCGATGTTTTCATCGGAGAGGTTCTAGAAGGGTCTAGAAGGATCACCGAACCGGAAGGGGAATGGTTCATGAATGTGTCATGGTTAAGTGGAATGATTAGATCATGTCCTTGGTCACTTGGTTGGGCATTTGCGAGAGAGAAATAAAGCTCTAAATTGAAAGTCAAAAGGGAGGTTTGAAAAGTCAAACTGGAACAATAGTTTCCTAGTTGAAGAAGGAAAGAGTCCTTCCTTCTATCCAACTTGGGTTTGGGTATGGATTCAAACTCCCCTCTCCCGAGCTTCCCTCCCTCTCATAAATAGAGGAGGAGGGCTGCCCCAAAGAGGACACAACCAGCCCTCCCCACCCTTGCGCCGCCACCGCCGGCCCGTCGTCGTCGCCCTAGACGCCGCCGACACCTCCTCCTCCTCTCCAGCCTTATAAACCTAGATCGCCGGAAACCCTAGATCCACCATAACCCGCACCAGCTTAGGCGAAGCCCTACAGGATCTTCCCTCTGCTTCTGACACCACGTCGTCGTGCTGCCAGAATCGCGAGGGGAGAACTACAACCTCCATTACCTGCTGGAACAAGGGAGAGGAAGGTCTTCATCGAGTACCAAACATGTGACCAACTGCGGAAGCGCTGCCGCAGTGCCGGAAGGATCGTCTACGCGATCTTGAGATCGGCAAGTGTACGACTACATCACCCACGAGAATCTGCTCTCGTTAACCGCTTTGGAATCTTCGAGGGTGAGTACTCTAATCGACTCGTTGCTACAATCTAGTAGATAGATCTTGGCTTGTTTGTGTGCATGCAGTAGAATTTTTTGTTTTCCATGCTACAAACCCCTACAATTCCCAAGCTTCATCTACCTTTCAAATTAAAATGTCTTTTGTTATGTGAAAACTAGTTAGTAAAGCTCTCACGAACTTGATGGCACACTTTATTTTCTTACCCCTAATAAACTCAAACCATTGTGTCATCTATGTTGTATATGCTTGCACCTATAAGTTGGGAATTAGCAAAACCGTGTTGTCACGGGGAATGCTTTCAACACCTGTAAATATCTACCCCATTGATATCATGCTCTTTTGTTTATGGATGTCGGCGGTGTGAAATAAAAGGGGGGCTTGTAAGTCCATGGAGTTATGTATATGTGTTAGAGAAACACCCGGGCCGCTATCCTAAGGCATGCCTAATCATGGTGGAAACTTGCAGCATCACCATAGTGAGCAATCTATGAAGCATTCTTCTTATAAAAAAAGAGAAAAATAAAGAAAGAGGAAAGAAGAGAAAAAAGCACCATTTTCCCATGGTAAATAAGAAGATTGCTGAGATGCCCACTGTCTGTTGCCTTGTCATTTTGATATGGGATAGCTCCTGTATCATTTTGCCCACTTACTGTAACTAAAGTTGAGTAGCGTGAGGAACGACCCTCGTACTCAAGGGACATGAGATTGCCAACTTATATTTCGTCAAGCATATAATTCATCTTTGTTCACTTTAACCTTAATCACCTCAAGATGCTTATGATAGGGGCAATGAGATCTCAAAGCTAGTAAGTACCATAATCTTTTGAAAGCTCTTTATGAAACTTGAAATCCCTGCTTACCTCTGCGAAGGGCCTTTCTTTTACTTCTTAGTTGAGTCAGTAAACCTATTCCTTTCTATCTCCAGCAAGCATTTGAGTTGTTGTGTTTCAATCATTCATATGATGATTTATTCAATCATGTTTCTTATCTTCCTTGTTTTTCACAAAACTCTTATCTGAATGAGTATTATTTCAAAATCCATCATTGTGAAAAGCCTTTTATGTTTGAGAAAAAAGGACTCCTGTTATAAACTTCATTACAAAAGCTTTGCTTGAAATCCAAGTATGATTTGTCATTTGTTCTCTAACCAAGAACAAAGTTTGCCATTACCAATTATGATTTGTCTTTATGCATCTTTATTGTGATTCCCATACTCGTTGCAAGTTAAGTTATATAATGGTGAGTTGCTTTCTATTATGATTTGTGTATTCATAAGTGTGATGCTTCTTGTCCGTATTCTTTTTATCAACACTTTACTCCATAAACCTGTGGGTATGTTTACTGAGCTTAGTTTTCGCTTGGGGACAAGCGAGGTCTAAGTTTGGGGGAGTTGATACGTCCATTTTGCATCACTATTCTATATCATAATTTGCTATTATTCATTGATATATTTTGTATTAAGAGGTGATAATTATGTTTTTTCATCTATTTTTGCATGTTGGGTGATTCTTGGAGGATGAACTGCCGGAGTCAGGATTCTGATGGAAAATGCGGTGTTTAGATGCAATTTTCATGAAGATCAGAAAATACCAGAAAATACATGGAAATCCTATTTTTCTAGAAGACGAAGGAAGACAGTAGGGGAGGCTGAGATGGGCCATAGGGGGCCCACACCCCCACCCCCATGCGTGTGCCACCCTGGGCCGCGCCACTAGGGGGTGTGGACACCCTGGCCCACCTCTTGCTCCGCCCTTTCGCCTATATCTTCTCCTCGAAACCCTAATACACAGGGAGCAACCACAGACAGATTCCTCCGCCTCTGCGGGGCAGAAACTACAGAGAGAGAAAGAGCTCTCTGGCAGACAGATTTCTGCCGGGGAAATTCCTTCCCGGAGAGGGGGGATCGTTGCCAGCAACACCGTCATCAAGCTAGACTTCATCAGGATCATAATCATCATTCACACCACCATCTCCACCAGCACCATCATCACCACTCCATCCCGCTGTAACAATTGTGTTGAATCTTGCATAGTTCTTAGGGGAAACTTTCCCGGTGTTGATTACTTTTGTAGTTGATGCTTGTGAGTGGAACCATTGAATTATTGTTTATGTTTAGATTGTTATTCATCATCATATCATATTTGATCTTGATCAATATGATGTATCGTGAGTAGTTCGTTTAGTTCTTGAGGATATGGGAGAAGTCATGTTGTTAGTAGTGCAATTGTGTTGAGGTATTATTCAATGGCTTGATATTTAAGTTGTGGTGCTATTCTTCTAGTGGTGTCATGTGAACGTCGACTACATCATACTTCACCATTTATGGGCCTACCGGAATGCATTGTGCATTTGGCTACTAATTGTGGGGTTGCCGGAGTGAAAGAAACCTGAACCCCCGTTAGGAAACCTTTGCACAAGGGAGTGTAGGATCTTAGAGTTTAATGTTGTGGTTAGGTTTTTATATTAATTACTTTCTTGTAGTTGCGGATGCTTGCAAGGGGTTTAATCACAAGTATGTATTAGTCCTAGTAAGGTTGGTACATTAGCACAGGTTCACCCACATAACACTTATCAAACCAAAGAAGATTAATCAACTATATGAAACGAAAGCACTTGACAGTATTCTTATGTGTCCTCGAGAACGGTTGGTCCTCATAAGTATTACAACCGGCTTGTCCTTTGCTAAGAAAGGATTGGGCCACTTGCTGCATTTATTTGTTGTCTTTATTCACTTGCACTTTATTTCTTTGCTTTATCAAGAACCCCTAAAAATCTGTTTCCTAAGTATTTACAGAGATTTCCTGCACCAAACCACTAGTCAACACCTTCTGCTCCTCATTGGGATCGACACTCCTATTTATCAAAAGTACTATGATACACCCTCTATACTTGTGGGTCATCACAAATCTAACCAGCACCATAAATATGTAGATGAACAGAGCAGATATAGATAAAGCAGCTAATAAAGGATTATATAGTATGATACTTAAACCAGGTTCGGCAATTAGGCTGCTCAGCAGCAGCATCTTACAAGTTCAACATAGACAACAAAACAAAAGAAGCTGCTTTACAGCAGCAGCATCATCACAAGATCAGTGGCCCCTTATGTCCTTCGTTAGGAGGGCCTCCGCCTCCTCCCTATGGCGCTTCCTCCACTTCCTGCTGCCCAGTCCCTTGACCTTGGGCGCCTTGGGCTTGATCGGGGAGCATGCGACCCTCCTCGATGGCCACCTTCTGGAGGTTGCGGAGGTGAAAACTTAGCGCCTTGTGCTAGGCTCTGAAGGCATTGGCGTTCTTTGACATGCCGCATGTCTTCACATCCTCGGTATGCATCACGAGAGAGTTGAAGTCAGTGGCGAGGCTCCTGGTGCAGAAGGGGCACCTATAGACGTCGCCGGCGAAGAAGTCGTTGAACTGTCCGGACTTCAGCTTCCTCAGCACCTGATGAGGCTTAGTGTCCATGGACTCGCCGTCGCTCTAGACATCGCTACTATCCACCTATTACAAAAAATAGTAGCGTGCAATAAGGACATGACTGATATACCATGATTATCAGGATTGATTACTTGCATAAATTAACCGATTGAGATCCTCTGATTATTCCCCCAATCCCCAAATCTCATACCAAATCGAATACTGATCCCAACTACAGATCAGTGCTAGTACTGATCCCAACTACAGATCGGTGCTAGTACTGATCCCAACTAGGGACATTCATCGAAATACGAGATCTAACAAAAGAGGATTAGCTACTGTAAAAATACCTAGCATCCACCAATTTAAAATACGAACAGCCGAGCCCTAATAACACACGATCTAGCATCCAATGATGGGAATGGGGGAAGAAAAAAGGAAGGGGAGAAAACCCTAGTTACCTCCGACCATGGGTCGGCTAAGCTGGTGTCGAAGGAGTTCTTCGGCCTGATGTAATCGTTGTCCCCTAGGGGTCCCAGCCATGCGGGATCTGCAGGAAGCGGGGGCCTATACGGGGACGAGGGCCTCCTTGCCGACGGCTACGGCGGAAGCAGGGACGAGGGTCTGGACGGGGATGGCGGCTGCCTTCAATGCCTCGACGGGGGTCTATACGGGGACGGGAGCCTCCTCGTCGGCCGCCTTGGAGGCGACAATGGCCACCGTGCTGTTCTTCTCCATCGCTAGCGTGGTTGGGATTTTCTTGGGGATTTGCAGAAGGTGATGGGACAGTGGAGATGGTTGCATGAGTGATGAGTGAGAGTGAGTAGGCCTCTATAAAGGTGAAGGGAGGAGATGTTTCACCATCGTGTACCGTGTAACTGCGTGCGCTACTGCACCGTGCACGACCACACGCGTTCGCTACTGCCCCGTGCACCACGACACGCGTATTGTGCATCACATTTCCCCCCTCGTGTCTAACCTTGTCCACTTAGTTGTGCTCAGTTATACCCTCGAGTGTAGCACTGGCACTTTGGTTGTACTCAGTTTTTCCCTCCAGTACTAACACTGCCGTGTGCAATATACTCACTTTTACCCTCCGGTGGCTGGTTAACAGAGAATCAACGAATGGGTTTTAGCTAGTTAATTGAGTCATTTTATGCACAACAAATTCAAAAAGAACAAAACACAGTGGCATCTACCCAGGGATTTCTATTATGTGACCTGCCACCATAAGAAATGTATATAAATCAAGTTTTAACCTAAATCACTGAAGGGTTTCGCAGCATAGTAAATCAAAATTTTCTACGGAAGCGAACAGAGGGAAATCCAAGATCTAATCTAGGAGATGCAAACAACGAGAGAGATTGGATTAGATCTTCATACCCTTGAAGATTCGCACAGCGGAACGTTCGTCGGAACGTGGGTGATGTAGTCGTACTCGCTTCTCCTCCTTGCGATCCGATCCGATCTAGCACCACAAGTGGCGGTGCCTCCGTGAGATGCACACGTGCAGCACCTCGACGTCTCCTCCTTCCTCGGACCAGCAAGTAGGGTGGAGAGATAGATTGGATCTACAACACGACGGCGTGGTGTATATGGTGGAGAATTTCTGCAGCAGGGCTTCGCCTACAAACAGTCGGGAGGGAGAGAGGAAGGCAGCAGGGCTACTAGGGCTTGGAGGGAGGTGTGTGTGTGGGGGGAAGGGGGCGCACCAGCCCTCTATATATAGAGGGGGGAGGGTGCGGCCAGCCCTTGCCCATCCTCCAAGCCTATCTCTAGTTTAAACGATTTAAACTCTCCCTTCTAGAAACCCTATCTTATCTCTAGTTTAAACGATTTAAACTTATCTAGGATCGGCTGGTCCCTATGGGGCCTTGTGCACCTGGCCCAATGCGGCCAGGACACTCCCTCATAGGCCCATGCCCCCTCCCGGAAGGTGGGGCCACGTTGGTCCCCTTCCGGAAGGTTCTAGAAGCTTCCGGTACAATACCGATTAACCCGGAACTATTCCGAACTCCAAAAACTGCACTGCCTTATATGAATCTTATTCTCCGGACCATTCCGGAACCTCTCGTGATATCCCGGATCCCATACGAGACTCCGAACAAAAATTCATAAACCAATTATCCAATCTATCCTAGCGTCGAGACACGTTAAGTGTGTGACCCTGCGGGTTCGAGAATATGCAGACATGATCTTCTATCAATAATCAACAACGGGGTCTGGGCACCCTTATTGACTCCCACACATTCATCGATGATCATATCGGATGAACCACGATGCCAGGATTCAATCAATCCCATATATATATATTCCCTTCGTCTCGCGATATTTTACTTGCCCGAGATTCGATCGTCGGTATCGTCATACCTAGTTCAATCTCGTTCACAGCAAGTACTTTACTCGTTCCGTAATCCGATATCACTTTGTGATTAACTCCTTAACCACATGCTTGCAAGCGGTGTTGATATCGATTACCGAGTGGGCCCAAAGCATATCTCTCTGACTTGGGAGGGACAAATCCCATCTCGATACATACAACCCAACAGATACTTTCCGATCACCTGAGAGACACCTTTATGATCACCCTCTCATAGGATGACGTTTGATGACCTCAAAGCTTTCTTCCGATACCAGGGAGTTGTATTATCTCATGGTCTAAGGAATACAATATTTGACATGAGAAAAGCTTCGCAAAAACGAACACGATGAAACGATCTAATAGTTTTGCTTAGTTTGGGTCTGTCCACCATATCATTCTCCCAATGATATGATCTCATTATCAATTGACAACTCATGTCTATGATTAGGAAACCTTAACCATCATTGATCAATGAGCTAGTCCATAGAGGCGTACTAGGGACACGGTGTTGTTCACAAACCACACAAGTATTAAAGTTTCCGCTTAATACAATTCTAGCATGGAATATAAACTTTATCATGAACAAGAATTATAATAATAACATCTTTATTATTGCCTCTAGGGCATAATTCCAACAACCACCACTTCTCAAATCACCTACTATCTATGAAGGTTCATGGCTTTCTACTCAAGCCTCTCCCCAAAACATCCCGCCCCAAAACATAATTTGTCTGAATGAGGCAATAATTGTCAAACTCATATATATTTGAATTGCAAATAGTTTGAGATATGCCAATATGTATTTTATTGTATAAAAGAAGCATTTTCCATTTTTCAAATCTCTTTTTGTTTTCTATTTGAACCCCCTTGTCAGTTTTGCCCTTGGTTTTAAAGTTCTACTTAGTTTTGCCCTTGGTTTTTAAGTTCTACTCAGTTTTCCCCTCCCTCTTAGTGAAAAACTATCACACATGTGCTCATCTGGCTACTACGCTCTGATTAGCCGAGACAGTTGTCACGCGGATCGTACCCACCAACCGTTGATCCTCTGATTGATCCTCTGAAGGGAAAGTGTTCAAAGGTGTATACTTTTTGCATTATATTTCACTCCATGTCCTAAGTGCGATTTCAAAGAGTTCAAAAGGTGTATAATTTTTGCCATATGCAAGTTTATGCATTACATTCTATGAAAATGATAATCTCTCAATATTTTATTAGCATATCATTATCACGTATTAAGTGCGATTTCACAGTGTTCAAAGGTTTATAATTTTCATATACGTAAGTTTAGGGATCACTTTTAATACTATAAAAATGGTAAACACCCTTTTCCTTTACATTAAGAGTTGTATATTTTTTCAATTTGAAAGTGTTCAAGAGTAGTGTCAATTATAAACACTCTTTTACATTAAGAGTTGTATAATTTTTCAATTTGAAAGTGTTCAAGAGTAGTGTCAATTATAAACACTCTTTTACATTAAGAGTTTTATATTTTTTAATTTGAAAGTGTTCAAGATTAGTGTCAATTATAAACACTCTTTTACATTAAGAGTTGTATATATTTTTAATTTGAAAGTGTTCAAGAGTTGTGTAAATTATAAACACTCTTTTACATTAAGAGTTGTATGATTTTTTCAATTTGAAAGTGTTCAACAGTTGTGTCAATTATGAACACTCTTTTACATTAAGAGTTGTATGATTTTTTAAAATTTGAAAGTGTTCAAGAGTTGTGTCAATTATAAACACTCTTCTACATTAAGATGTATAATTTTTTAAAATTTGAAAGTGTTCAAGAGTTATGTCAATTATAAACACTCTTTTACATTAAGAGTTGTATAATTTTTTTAATTTGAAAGTGTTAAAGAGTTGTGTCAATTATAAAAACTCTTGTACATTAAGAGTTGTATAAATTTTTTTAATTTGAAAGTGAATCGCTAGCCATGTGAGAGTTGTGTCAATTATAGTTTGAGACCGTGCAAGAGTTTCATAATTATTAATACTCTTGCAAACCAACTGAATCGCCACTGCTCCAGGAGAATTTACAATAGATTTTATCTATCTCTAAGAGTTATGGAGGTTGGAACCACCGCTAGGAAGTAAAATCTAGAGAGATATTGTTCACAACCATGAATTACGCCAGCACTGGATCAATCCTATTTGAAAAGCAAGGCAGTTAGTTGAGCACCAGCGATTCGTGTTCAAATACTACCAATAATCAACCCACAAAAGGGAAACAATGCTTACCCAGATGGAAGTCATGCGTTAGATCCCTACGATTCCACCCAATCTTCTCCCTGCTCGATGGGGATGGACGGTGCACCAGGCGGTGTTGCAAACTTTTTCACGAATGGGGTAGATCTAGCAGGGGCGGGAGCAGAGCCAGAGGTGCAGTAGGATCCACGTCTAGGGGGAGGGGCGGTTCTAGGGCCGAGGACGATATAAGGTAGGAGGACACGACGGCGGGGTAGCGGAGGGGCGGTGTGGGAGCTGTTCCAGGCTCGGGGGAAGCGAATGCTTTGGGTGAGCGAGAATGGATGGTTCGACGTGTCTCCATGCGGCCCCACTCTTCACCACGTATGCAAGACCCGTCCCAACGTGGCCCCACCCTTAACCACATATGCAGGACCCGTCCCAACGCAGCCCCACCGATCAGGCATATAACGGTCGAGGCCTCGTAACGTAATACTCAATGCCCGACCCGTCCCAACACGGTCCCACCAGTCAACATGTAATAGTCAAGCCTTTGACCTGACGGCATCCCTCCATTCGAGCGCCCGCGAGCGCCCGTGAGGGTTTCTTAACATGGCGAGGGGAAAAGTGAGGAAAAGTTAAGCGAGTGGGGAAAAATGAGTACAACTAACGAACCAAGGGCACGGAAATATAAATCCCAATAATGTATTAAAAAAATTATGTAACCATGTTCTGAAAACTCAGATGAAAAAATTTATGTAATATATTGTTCCTGAGCATTCTGAATAGTTCCCAAGACAATCTTTTCATTTAACTAAACTGTTAATTGGATATGATAACTAATACATCTTTCTCAATAGGGGTTGTGGCAGGCTAGGGCCAGCACGAGCATGTTTAGTCCCGGATGGTGTCTCCAATCGGGACTAAAGATGAACCTTTAGTCCTGGTTGGAGACACCAATCGGGACTAAACATAAGTAGAAACACTATGCCAGTGAGTGGCGACACTATTTCGTGAGTGTCTACACTATTGTTGGAGATATGCCCAAGAGGCAATAATAAATTGGTTATTATCATATCTTTATGTTTATGATAAATCTTTACATACCATGCTATAATTGTATTAATCGGAAACATTAATGCTTGTGTGATTTGTAAACATAAATGAGTCCCTAGTAAAGCCTCTTGTTAACCTAGCTTGTTGATTGATTGATGATCATGGTTTCCTGATCATGAACATTGGATGTTATTGATAACAAGGTCATATCATTAGGAGAATGATGTGATGGACATACTCCTATAGTTAAGTGTAGCATAAGATCAAGTCATCTAAATAGTTCACTTGCTGTAAGCTTTCAAATACATAGTAACCTAAATCCTTTGACCATGAGATCATGTTAATCACCATCACCGGATGGATGCTTTGATGACATCTAATGCCACTTCATAACTGGGTGTTATAAAGGTGGTATTCAGTATTCTAAAAGTATGTGTTGATGCACATGGATCAAGAGTGGGATTTGTCCATCCATATGACGGATAGATATACTCTGGTCCCTCTCAGTGGAATGGCATCCAATTAGCTTGCAAGCATGTGACTGGCTCACAAGGGATCACATATCACAGGAACGAGTAAAGAGTACTTATCGGTAACGAGGTTGAACTAGGTATGAAGAGATACCGATGATCAAACCTCGGATAAGTAAAGTATCGCGGGACAAAGGGAAATTGGTATCGTATGTAAATGGATCAGTCGGTCATGAAGTCATCATAGAAATATGTGGGATCCACATGAATTTCTAGATTCCTCTATTGCTTATTAATCGGAGAAGAGTCTCGATCATGTCTGCATAATTCAAGAACTGTAGGGAGACACACTTAAGGATTCGATGTTGTTTAGTAGATATGGAATATGAGTAAATAGACCGAATGTTGTTAGGATTCTCATATTGGATCCGGGATATCATGAGGATATCCGGAATGGTCCGGAGAATAGGATTCATATAAGGAAAGTCCAATTCTAGAGTTTGGGAATGGTTTCGATGTTTTCACCGGAATGTTCTAGAAGGGTCTAGAAGGTCCACCGATCCGGAGTGGGAAGGGTACATGGATGTGTCATGCCAATGTGGAATGGTTGCATCATGTACTAGGTCACTTGGCTGGGCAATGGGAAGAGAGAAATCAAACTCTAGCTTGAAAGTAAAATGCCAAATTTGAAAAATTCAAATCCCAACATGTTGCCTAGTGGAGGGAGGAAGGGAATCCCACTTAGGTAAGGATTCCCTCCTCCCCTTGCCGTCGGCCCATGGCGTGGATTTGGGGAAGGATTACCCTTCCCCAACCGCCTCTCCCCATCTATAAAAGAAGGGGGTGGGGAGCCCCAAGCCACCACCCCAAAAACCCTAGCCACCGGCCCTTGGCCCCCGAAGTCACCACCGTCTAGACCCTCCTCTAAACAGTCACCGCCTAGCTAAACCCTAGCAGTCGGCCACCTCTAAACCTCAGCCCTCTAAACCCTAGATCACCGGGCTCCCTCTACTCCATCATACTCGCACCGTCTTAGGCAAAGCCCTACGGGATCTCCCCTCTACTTCTGGCACCATGCCGTCGTGCTGCCAGAATCTTGAGGAGAGAGCTAAAACCTCCACTGCCTGTTGGAACAAGGGAGAGGAAGGTCTTCATAGTGTACCGAACATGTGACCGATTGTGGGAGCGCTTCTAGAACGCGGTGCTGGAAGGATCAACAAGTGAACGACTACATCACCTACGAGAATCCGATCTCGTTAACCGCTTTGGAATCTTCGAGGGTTAGTACTCTATCGACTCGTTTCTACAATCTAGTAGATAGATCTTGGCTTGTGTATGTTCATGCGATAGAAAGTTTTTGTTTTCCATGCTACGAACCCCTACAGTGTTATTAGAGCCGTGTCTATGTGTAGATCTGTTGCACGAGTAGAACACAATGGTTGTTGTGGGCATTGATGCTTTTGTTGTCGATTGTTTTTTGTGTACTTTGCATCTTGTGGGATGGTGGGATGAAGTGGCCCGAGCTAACCTTACATGACATTGCTCATGAGACTTGCTCCATGCTCAACATGCAACTTCTATTGCATAAGTGCCTTTGCAGGTGTCTGTCTCTCCCACCATAGTGAAGATTCAATTTACAATGGGTGATTGACAATACTAGTATCAACATTGTTGTTTATGTTCGTAGGATAGAACGGTTCTTATGCGAAAGCCCCAGCCACGTAAAACATGCAAAGAAAGATTAGAGGTGTCTAACTTGTTTTTGCAGGGCTTGTGTTGTGATGTGATATGGTCATGATTGTGATTATATATGATGTATGCAATGATCCTTATTGTAAGTTGGCAACCGATAGTTGTAATAGTTGATGCTGGTGAACGACAACCATGGAGCGACGCCATTAACCTTGACGCCACGCCGTTGATGATGGAGATCATGTTCGTGCTTGGAGATGGAGATCGAAGGCACAAGAAGAAAGGCCATATCATATCACATATTATGAATTGCATGTGATGTTAATCCTTTTTATGCATCTTGTATTGCTTAGATCGCGACGGTAGAATTATAAGATGATCCCTCTCACAAAATATCAAGTAATAAAGTGTTCGTCCTTAGTAAGCACCGTTGATAAGACTCGTTGTTTCGAAGCACCACGTGATGATCGGGTGTGATAGATTTTGCGTGTGCATACAACGGGAGCAAGCCAAATTTTCTCATGCGGAAACTAAGGTTAACCTTGACGAGCCTAGCATGTACAGACATGGTATCGGAACACAGAATACCTAAAGGTAAAACATGAGTCATATAGATGATATGATGAACATGTTGATTGTTCACCATTGAAGCTACATCAACTCTCGTGATGATCGGTTTTGATGTGGTGGATTTGGTTCGTGTGATCACTAAAACAATGTGAGGGATATTGTTTTGAGTGGGAGTTCAATAGTAATATGATTAAAAGTTGAATACTATTTATCATAAATTAAATCAAAGTGATTTGCATAGTTGTTGTAGTCATTGGCATCCATTTACCACCTTACACTTAGTTATAATTGAGATAATAGAACTATAGAATTCTGGTTAGTAACTTTATGAACTGGTATCGTATTGTTTTGAAGTGTTAATCTAAAGTTTAAAAGTCCTACTACAAACTTTCAGCAAGTTCCGTTTACTCCGTGAAGTTTAATAATTGGTATTAAATCAAGAGTAACAATTCCCGTGTTAGTACATAAGTATCATGTTTGTCTCCATGATTCTTGATATACAAAAGATTGTTTTAATATCAAGGTTATCTAGGAGTTGAAAGAATTGTTTCAGAAACCATCATGTGTGGAAGATATTGAGATATCTGAAACGATGTTTTGGTTGCAACATGATAGAGTATAATGTGGCAAAATATATGTTCTCATATTTGATGAGAATTTGCAAAATGTTGAAGACGCTAGTCGTCCTAATCCTCCAAAATGTTTTGGAGAGCAAAATTATATCCGCGATTCATCATTATAAGCTAAAGTAGCTTGATTATGAAAATTTCTATGATAAGCATGAATATAAGATGTAGGTAAAATGTTTACTACACTAAAAGATTACTAAAGAATATAATTTGAAAGAATTCCAAACATTTGATGATGGTGATCTACTTCAAAGTGCAAGTCCAAAGATATTAGTATTTGACTATACACGCTTTGGAAAATGTTTCATGTGTATGGCGCCAATGTTGATGATAGATTCTTTTGAAAGGAAAAAAGGAAATGCTGAAAGAGAAATCTCAGAAATATATGGTAGAAGAGAAAAGACTAGAATTGTTCAACTTAGGTATATAGATGATATACATGTTATGGCTATATTCTTTGCTTGTTAAACAATGTGGTTCTTAAGTATTGGATACTGAATTTTTTGGTGTGAATCGTCATATGAAACAACACAATTCATAAACTACAATGGCCTAAGTAACTAGCAAGAAAATATGTGATGATGTTCATCAAAAACAAACAAAGTATTGTTGTGTTTCTCGTTGACATCAAAGATTACCTACAAGATTTGTTTCAATAATTTTTATTTTGATCAGGTATTATGAGAACAAAAGGGTTGTTCAAATAATTTTTGTAATCCATAAAATATGGATGATTTACAAATCTAGTTGGATAAATCACATCCATGAAACTATTACTAAAAATGTCTAAAGACAATTGATTGAAAGATCACTTAAAGAAGTGACATCATTGTTTAAATTATATTGAAAAGAAAACATGAAGGAACTCCATGATTGATGGAATTTTGGAGTCTTTTGATTTTGATCAAATGACGCTTGTGAAACTTTTCTAGAGATAATTAAAACTTTGTTCATAGACCAAAAGGGAACGCATGACTAGATTATTGGAACTTGTACATATTGTTGTATGAAGCCCATTATGTGTAGTCGAGAGCGATGGATTTCAACTTCATATGCTTTCTCTGAAAATTTGAGTGAATATACGTATATTTACTTAATAAGGATTAAGTATGAAACATTTGAAAAAGTTCACAGACTTTCAAGATGAAGTGGAAAATCATTGTAACAAGAAAATAAAGAGTTTATGATTCGATCATAAAGGAAGATATTTAGTTACAAAGTTTAGCAAAACACCTAAGATTCTAGGAATCGATCCATGGATTTGCATTTCCCAAAACACCATAAGTGTATGGAGCATTCGAGATATGTAATGAAACCTTGTTTGACATGGTAAGATCAAAGGTGTAATTTATAAAACTCTAATTATAAAGATTAAAATCTTTAGAGACTACCGCTTTTACACTGAAAAGAGCTCCATCGTGATCCCTTCAAATGACACCATATAAAGTTATGGTTTGGGGTAAAACCCAAGTTGTCCTTTCTTAAACATTGGTATGCTATGCATAAGTAAGATGTTTGCAACCAAAGTTGGATGTGCATGTCTTTGTAGGTTATTTCGAATAACCGTTGAGTATTCCTCCATAAAACCGAAGACAAAAGTGTTTGTCGCTTAAAACGTCAAGTTTATTTAGAAGGAATTTTTCGTGAAAAGTTAAGTGGGAGGAAAATAGAACTTTGATAAGGTTAAAAGAACCTTAGATATATGTGTTGAGTTGCGCAGCGCCGAAAAGTGTTCTGGGGCAGCAACAATGCTCATGGCTCACGTACCTCAAAGGTTGTGGTCACGGTGGTCTAAGTTCTTATTGAACCAAGTAGGTCGGGTAAAAAATCAAATACCAAGATTTAAGAGTTAAATCATTATTTGACAATGATGAACTGACTACATGCAAAGAATCTATGATGGGCCCTGACTCCACCAAAATAGCTTAAAGCCATAAAATTTGTGATAGTTCCATACACAAGAAATCAAGCTTTGAACTTGAAAGACCCTCTAGAAAGGTGTAAGACCTTACATGCATGTTTGGATCTATAAAGAAATAGACATGGATGTTTCGTATCTATGAAATAGTCGACATGTCAAGAAAGAGTTCACGACAATGTTCAAGCAGTTGACTATGACAAGATTTGATCTTTCATAGCGATATTTAGTCTATATGGATTAATGTAGAAACCACTACATATAATTTTGTTATGTGGTAGTTTAATAAACAAAACAAGTTCTTCTAATAGAATGGTTACCTAGGACCTGTACATGACATGGTCCAAAGGGTTTCTGTTAAATCAAATGATGCTAAAAGCATATGCAAACCCCAATGGTTGAAGTAAGCATCGAGGAGTTGGAATATTCACCGTGATGAAATTGTTAAAGGGTTTAATTTCATCAGAGACAATGAAGATACATGCATTTGCAAGAAATTAAGTGGGAGCGCTAAGACATATTTCTAATACATTATGTGGAGGACATCTTGTTGATTGGAAATGATGTATATTTTATTAACACAAGTTAAGAATTTCATTTTGATGAAAGACTTAGGAAAAACCCAAATATTTGGTATCAATATCTATATGGATAGATTGAAACACTAATATGCTTGTGCCAAATGTACATAGATGAGATATTGAAAGAGTTCAATATGGAAATGACAAGAAAGGTTCTTGCCACACAGAAAGGATTAAATCGAAATTCAAGTGTATCGACACTTGGTAATTGAAACAAAGATTCAAGTATTTTTGATACTTGATGAATGAAATCACAATGAGTGTTTTTAATCATACTATGATATGTACACATCTAGATATGTCCTATACTCTAAATGTTATGAGCATATGCCAGAATGATTCATAAGATTATCATTGGACGATAGTAAGGATATTCTTATGATATTTTGTAAGAACTAAGAATATATTATTTTTGTAGAGGTGACAAATAGATGGTTAATTCATTGTAAAGTATTACATTGATACTAGTTTTGTCATAAAGTACAAATTAAGTTTATCTCAATTTAAACTATGGATGGCACAATGTAATGGAAAGGAAGTTCCATAATGGATTTGGATGAGTTCCAAAGTTAAATATATTGTGATAGATACTACAACAAAAGGCTAAGTATATGTCTTTTATTGTAGCAACAAAAGAGGGCATTTGTGTCAAGTAGTTTGTTATCAAACTAGGTGTGGTTCACAGCAGGCTAGCACTATGAAGATATATTGTACAACAATTGTATCGACATGGTTTGACCCCAAGGGAACTACAGGTCTCACCAAAGGACCAAATTTATACAAAGCCATCTCATTAGAGAATGAGTGATGCGTAGAGACGCAAAGACATGAAATTACACACAGACCTGAAAGTGTCGGATCCGAAGATTAGTTAACCATTAGCAATCGTGTATATACAACACCGAAAAGCCATAGGTGTTGAATGCACGAAGGTTTGAAACTAGATTATTGTCTCTAGTACAAGTGGGAGACTGTTGGAGATATGCCCAAGAGGCAATAATAAAGTGGTTATTATCATATCTTTATGTTTATGATAAATGTTTACATACCATGCTATAATTGTATTAATCAGAAACATTAATGCTTGTGTGATTTGTAAACATAAAAGAGTTCCTAGTAAAGCCTCTTGTTAACCTAGCTTGTTGATTGATTAATGATCAAGGTTTCCTGATCATGAACATTGGATGTTATTGATAACAAGGTCATATCATTGTGAGAATGATGTGATGGACATACTCCTATAGTTAAGCGTAGCATAAGATCAAGTCATTTAAATAGTTCACTTGTTGTAAGCTTTCAAATACATAGTAACCTAAATCCTTTGACCATGAGATCATGTTAATCACCATCACCGGATGGATGCTTTGATGACATCTAATGCCACTTAATAACTGGGTGGTTATAAAGGTGGAATTGAGTATTCTGAAAGTATGTGTTGAGGCACATGGATCAAGAGTGATATTTGTCCATCCATATGATGGATAGATATACTTTGGACCCTCTCGGTGGAATGTCATCCAATTAGATTGCAAGCATGTGACTGGATCACAAGGGATCACATATCACAGGAACGAGTAAAGAGTACTTATAGGTAACGAGGTTGAACTAGGTATGCAGAGATACCGACGATGAAACCTCGGATAAGTACAGTATCGCGAGACAAAGGGAAATTGGTATCGTATGTAAATGGTTCATTAGATCAGGAAGTCATCGTAGAAATATGTGGGATCCATATGAATTTCCAGATTCCTCTATTGGTTATTTATTGGAGAAGAGTCTCGATCATGTCTGGATAATTCACGAACCGTAGGGAGACACACTTAAGGATTCGATGTTGTTTTGTAGATATGGAATGTGAGTAAAGAGACCGAATGTTGTTTGGAGTCTCGGATTGGATCCGGGATATCACGAGGAGATCCGGAATGGTTCGTACAATAACATTCCTATAAGGAAAGTCCAATTCCGGAGTTCGGGAATGGTTTCGGTGTTTGCGCTGGAATGTTCTAGAAGGGTCTAGAAGGTCCACCGATCCAGAGTGGGAAGGGTACATGGATGTGTCATGCCAATGTGGAATGGTTGCATCATGTACTAGGTATCTTGGCTGGGCAATGGGAAGAGATAAATCAAACTCTAGTTTGAAAGTAAAACGACAAATTTGAAAAGTCAAATCCCAACATGGTTGCCTAGTGGAGGGAGGAAGGGAATCCCACTTAGGGAAGGATTCCCTCCTACCCTTGCCGTCGGCCCATGGCGTGGATTTGGGGAAGGATTACCCTTCCCCAACCGCCTCTCCACATCTATAAAAGAAGGGGTGGGGCGCTCCAAGCCACCACCCCGAAAACCCTAGATGCCGACCCTTGCCCCCCCAAGTCTCCACCGTCTAGACCCTCCTCTAAACATCCGTTGCCTAGCTAAACCCTAGAAGCCGACCACCTCTAAACCTTGGCCCTCTAAACCCTAGATCACCGGGGCTCCCTCTATTCCATCATACTCGCACTGGCTTAGGAGAAGCCCTGCGGGATCTCCCCTCTACTTCCAACACCATGCTGTCATGCTTCCGAAATCGTGAGGAGAGAGCTACAACCTCCGCTGCCTGCTGGAACAAGGGAGAGGAAGGTCTTCATCGAGTACCGAACGTGTGACCGACTGCGGGAGCGCTGCCAGAACGCGGCGCCGGAAGGATCATCTACGCAATCTTGAGATCGGCAAGTGAACGACTACATCACCTACGAGAATCCGATCTCATTAAATGCTTTGGAATCTTCGAGGGTTAGTACTCTATCGACTCGTTTCTACAATCTAGTAGATAGACCTTGGCTTGTGTGTGTTCATGCGATAGAAATTTTTTGTTTTCCATTCTACGAACCCCTAAAACTATTTCGGTGGGTGGCGGCACTATGGCAGGGGTGAGTGTTGACATTATGTTATGAGTTTCGACACTATGTAGGCATCCTTATGAAGTTATCAACTGCAAACAAGTGATGGTGTGTGAGGAACAGGGACAACACTACGGCCAGCTTTATGGAGATTCCTAAGGATCCAGTCCTCAAGCATCTCCACATAGATGGTCATAGATACACTCCATAATATGTGAAGTTATCAACTGCAAACAAGATATGGTGTGCGAGAGCAGGGAAAACACTACGGCCAGCACTGTGGAGATGCCTAAGGATCCAGTCCTCAGGCATCTCCACATAGCTGGTCATAGAGGCACTCCCTAATATGTGAAGTTATCAACTGCAAACAAGATATGGTGTGCGAGAGTAGGAGAAAACACTCTGGCCATCTCTATGGATTTGCCTAAGGATACAGTCCTCAGGCATCTCCACATAGATGGTCACGGAGGCACTCCCTAATATGTGAAGGCTCCCTTTAGAACATCTTCATAGTTCGAGAAAGTTGTAGTAGGAAACGGTCCATTAGTCCCGGTTTCCTAACTGGGACTAAGGAATCAGGACTAAAGCCCACCTTAGTCCTGGTCCATCCACAAACCGAGACTAACACTCAATTTTTTTATTAATATTAAAAAACTAGGACTGCAGAATCTGGACTAAAGGCCCCCTTTAGTCCTGCTCATATCGATCCCTATAGTACACAGCTTCAGGGTTGTCTTCGTCATCGTCGTCGTTGCTAGGTGCACGCGACTGGATCCTCAGCCCAGCCATAGCATATTCCGGAGGCACCTTCCACTCTGTTCTCAGATTCACGACGCATGAGGGAGAGGGCTCCCGGATGACGATGCCGCTACGCCCGCGGCCTTCACCACTGCCACCCTTCTTATGGCTCTACGACTGCTACAGGGACTGCAGGCGAGGATGATCTCCCTGCGTGATGTAGCGCATCACGCTGATGATAGTCCAGTTCGCCCACCACAGGCGATGGCCGGCTTCATTGTGGTTCACCGGGGAAGGGTCGTCACCATAGTATTTGGAAAGATCCCTTTCCTATTGGTTAGCGAAGAAGGCATTCCAGGTGCCGTAGTTGTCGTGATCCCAATGGGGATCCATCCGCTGCTCTGTCGTGATATCGAGGTAGAAGTGGTTCGTGTTGGCCGCCTGGCGTGCGGAACCTTGAGGCACAGGAGGGACAGGAACCCATCCTATGCTCAGCATCTAGTCGGCAGGCAGCCCGTCGGGCATGGGTTGGAGGCGCACAGCACCTCGGTCTCCTCGAGGGTCAGAATTGCCTAATATGTGTTGTCCATTGTTGTGAGAGGGGAAGGTGTGGATGTGTGTGGATGGCCATGGAGGTCGGCCTAGATATAGAGGTAAAGGGCGGGAAAGAATGGCGGGAAGCAGAGATAAATGGAGGGAAAGCATGGTGCATGCCTTGACGGCTCTGAGAATGGCGGGAAATATCTTTAGTCCCAGTTATTGCCTCCAACCAGGACAAAAGGCCCCTGAAATAGTTATTCAAATAGAAAATATGGATACATGATGCAAACAGATGTATGGATGATATATTCAAATTCCTTATATTTTTCTGATAATAATAGACATATTATTTGGATTTATACAATAGGAGATATGAATTTCCAAAGTTTTATAATTGATTTAAATATTAAAACTAAAAAATAAGTAAATTACAAAAAAAACTCTATTTTAGAAAACAGAAAATATTTTTGTATTATTTATTCAAATTCAAACACTTTTTATTTTGAAAGTTTTGTCAAATTCAAAAAATATGAAAAAATAGTTGATTTGAAAGTGGCATAATTGATGCATGATGCAAACAGATGTATGGATAATTTATTCAGATTCCTTATATTTTTTGATAATAATAGACATATTATTTGTATTATTTGGATTTATACAATAGGAGATATGAATTTACAAAGTTTTCTAATAGATTTAAATTATAAAAACTATAAAATAAGAAAATTTATAAAAAAAAACTCTAGTCTCGGGTCGTGACTACACCCGAGATTAGAGGGTTGCTCCGCGCGCAAAAACTGAAGCGACTGAAAAACCCTCTAGTCGCAGGTTCGTGCTGGACCCGGGACTAAAGGGGGTCTTTTGTCCCAGGTTGTGGCTTAACCCGTGACTAGAGGGGGTCCAATAAATGCGCGCGCGCCCAACCCCGCCCCGCACTTAGCACTGACGAAGACGACGAAGAAGAATCGACTGCGCGCAGGGGAGGTGCTGCCAAAATTTTTCGGAGCCGCTCCATCGACCTTGCCTCCGCCCTTGTCGCCGGCCCTGCCTCGCTACACCCGCCTCGCCGCCCACCTAGCCTCCTCCAGCCAGCCGATCGGAGTAAATGTTTGTAGTAATTAATTTTTAGTATTAATTTTATTAAACTAAATATAGTATTAATGTTTATTATTAATGTTTAGGGTTTATTGATATTATGTAGTAATGTTTTGTATTAATATTTTTTTAGTATTAATATTTTGTAGTAATGTTTTGTATTAATATTTGTTTACTATTAATGTTTAGGGTTTAGTATTAATATTTGTTTAGTATTAATATTTGTTCAGTATTAATATTTTGTAATGTTTTAGTAGTAGAATTGTTTATTATTAATGTATATTGCTAGTGTTGTAATATTTATTTGTTTAGCAAAATTTGCTAGAGTAGAAATTTTATAGTAGTAATATTTGTTAAAGTAAAATTTATTTTCTACAATGTTATTCAACCAATATAGCAATGCACTTATATTACAGTGTAGTAAAAAAGGTCACCTTTTTAGTAAAACTAGCACAGTGGCCCGCGCACATGCGCAGGCGACCTCTTGATGATCTTTTATATTTTATTAATTATTAACTAAAGATAGTAAATTGTAGATATTGTAATAAAAATTGGTTTATAAATTGTATGAGGAGATTTTGTTATTTCAATAGCTTATATTTAATATGATTTTGTATGATGATAAATAATAATTTTTTCATTACTTGTTTTTAGAAAAATGTGATACATAGTATTGGGGATATATGTTGGAACAAAATTTTATGCAAGTTAACTACAATTTTAGTTTGAAATTTACTTCTAGTTTTGTTTTGTTCATCTTGATATGTTGGTTAAATGGAGGTCGAAACTGAAACCTCTAATGTGGGTTCCATACAAATAGGGGCAAAGAAAGTAGGGTATCTAATTTGATACATGCTTAGAAGTTCTTGGATAGATTGGCCTCTTTAATACAACACCCAACATTTGCTTGGAGCGAAGGACTATGTGGTTCTACATCATTAATTAACTATCAGATAGCTAATAAATCTAGATATCCAACACCTCAATGCCAAAAATATGTTATCATTATGTAGAAGATGCATACCGTCACAAAAAACTTTCTACATAGTGTCATATGATTCCTAACAGAAGGTCAATATATTCTTAGTTCCCCTAAGAACCATGCTGTCATATGCTTAGCGGACCCTAAAATTGGGTAAGTATTACATTAATACTTTGAAATGGTAATTTTGATAAAATAAAATGCATGATGGCCCGGATATTTTACACAGAAATTTACAAGTAGTAGGCATTGTACACACGGTAGGTTTCAAAACTTGTCATGCATGTTCTTAAGTTCCCAAACATAAACATCCTACGTGATTCAGGTAAGAGTCTTGTAACCTATGTCAAATTGTCATGTTTATACACAGTGGAGCCACATATAAACCCACCGCAAAACTGAGTCAACTTTAAAACTTAAACATTAGCACTCTTATTTTTTTGGTAAAAAACTTAGAGAATGGTAATATTAGTTGAGTAAATTTAACTTCCGACTTAGTATCTAGGTGCTGAATTATTTCAAGATTTACAAATCTAATTTTTTGCAAAGATCTAGAAAATGCATGCATTGAAGCCTTACAAAAATAATTAGAATTTAGCACACCAGGGACCATTAGCTAGCTAGTCTTCGTCATAAATATGTACATAAAAATTAATTCATGTCTTCCGTGGTTCTTGAGCTGAAGGATCCAAGGGTGCTATGGTAGGCTCCATTAGAAAATAGTTGGCACTATAAAACTTAGGAGGGAAAAGGGCAACTTTTTGTTTGTTTAAATGATAAATCTAATTTATACTAAACTTCCAAAGAAATTTAACTATGGAAGAATAAGGTTGTAGCTACCAGGGTAAATTCTTTAGTCAAGTGAGTTGCTTTGCATCATGGCAAATGTCATGGATGCATGGAAAATATCTATGTGAAAAAGATACACCTATATTGAAACAAAAATAACTAAGTAATATCATACAGACGATTTTGTAATGAATGACAAAGAAAACCATAAAGTTTGAGACCAATTTTGGTCGTGATTATTTAAATAGAAATAATTATATCTGAAACTACACTACATTTTTCTATCATGTTTTATCTTCCATGTAAAAAATTAGCTATTGTGTAAAAGAAATTGGGGTTTTTTTTTTTGAAAATGCATGTAGTATCGTAACACCAAAGTCACTAATCTAAGTGAAGGTGCAGTCCCTAGTCTAAGTGTTTCCATGTAAAGAGATCATAACTGATGAAGAAATATGACATTTAGAAAATAAATATCTATATGTAAGAAAATAACTATTAAAGATTTTTTCTCCAGAACATATATCACTGATCTGCTCTTGTTCAGGAAAAAACCACTGACCAAATCCAACCTATTTATGGCATGAGGTATTCAATAAGCAATAAAATATAATTGACAAAACTATCTCTTAAATAAAATATGGGGAGATGATGAATATGATAACTGATTGAAAGCGATTATGCCCAGAAACAAAAAATATCTAGAAGATGCAGTGAAGAGTGTCTTCATGGAGATATATATCATGGTATCATGCAAATGTCAAATAATATATATACAAATTATGAAAAATTTGATCAGCAGTTGCAGACACTACATATACTATAGAACCATCGAAATGACTGCAATATTTTACGGAGTGATCAAAATATTATTAGTTGATACCATTAGAACCTATGAAATATACGATATTTCCAAACTATAGAATGCAGAATGATAGTTCATATATATATATATAGTTATCTTGATATGGAATGAATGTAACTCCTTCTGCATGTATAATAGTGGTTTGTAAAGATTGTTGTAAAAATCTTAATCCTAGTATCATATCATCACTTATTACCGACAGATATCTAATTGTAATTTCATCTATTATATACTTTGTACCATTTATGTAACTTTCAATATTATATGACAATTGATTATGAATTTTCTTTATGCCTGACATATCTGTGGTGCGAAAGCCAAGAAAATATTTACAAAATATAGAAATATCCAATTTAGATGATGAATATAGTGCAGAGCCACCTGAAGACTGTAAAAATGAGGAACCAAGTGATACCATAGAAGAATATCATATAGAAAATACATGCACCGAGTGTATAGGATTACAATCATTCTCACCAAATTGGTATAGAGATATAAAATCCAAGAGTGATATAGACAAGATTGTGCAAAGATTAGAAGATATTCAAATCATTGGGGAAATACCAATGAAACATTGGGATAAGAATTCCATAGTATGCAAGATAAATATTATAAACCCTGATTATATAATCAAGTCAGGACCAATAGAAGCTACGCCCAAAGATATAGAAGAATTTAAAATGCATATCGAAGAATTATTAAAATTAAAGGCAATTAGAGAAAGTAGAAGTCCTCATCGTTCAGCTGCTTTTATTGTTAGAAATCATGCTGAAGAAGTTAGAGGCAAGTCTAGAATGGTTATAAACTACAAAAGACTTAATGATAATACCATAGATGATGCATACAATATACCGAATAAGCAAGAATGGATTAACAGAATACAAGGAAGAAAATATTTCTCCAAGTTTGATCTAAAGGTCGGGTTTTGGCAAATAAAAATGTCCGAAGAGTCAATCCCATGGACAGCCTTTACCTGTCCTCAAGGTCATTATGAATGGTTAGTTATGCCATTAGGATTAAAGAATGCGCCTGCACTGTTTCAAAGAAAGATGCAAAATATATTTAATGAGAATCAAGCATTTATATTAGTATATGTATATGACTTACTAGTTTTCTCTAAAAAGCATTTATATTAGTATATTCATATAAAGAGCATATTTCTCACCTTGAAGTTTTCTTTAGAAAGGTAGAACATAATGGGTTAATATTATCTAAAAAGAAAATGGAAATTTGCAAAGAGAAAATAAATTTTCTTGGACATGAAATAGGAGAAGGAAAAATATATTTGCAAGAACATATTGCTAAGAAAATATTACAGTTCCCTGATATCATGAATGATAAAAAGGTTTTACAACAATTTTTAGGGATTGTAAATTATGCAAGAAATTACATAGACAACCTAGAAAAGCTTGCTGGACCTTAATATTTTAATTCAGAAGACATAAAATTAGTCAAGGCCATAAAATAAAAAGTGAAAAATTTGAAACCCTTAGAGTTACCATTAGAAGATAACTATTTTATTATCGAAACAGATGCATCCAAAGTAGGATGGGGTGCTATATTAAAGCAAAAACCTAATAAATATTCCCCAAAAGCAGAAGAAAAAAAATGTAGGTATGCCTCTGGAAGTTATAAATTAAAAACAGTGAATAATATCGATAGAGAAATCCTTGCAGTAGTCTATGCAATAAATGCATTTAGATTATATTTAGGGTTTAAAGAATTTACAGTACGAACAGATTATGAAGAAATATGTAGATATTATAACCAAATCAATAGTAAGAAAAGTTCTACTAGAAGATGGGTTTTATTTGAAGATATTATAACAGGGAATGGATATAAAGTTGTTTTTGAGGATATTAAAGGGAAAGATAATAGTTTACCTGATATATTCTCTCGTGCATCAATATTGCAGGAATGAAGCGTGGGTTACGTCCCAATGGGGCCGAAGTGTTTACTTTTGGCTCAGAAAATTCATTAAAAATATTCCCCCCAAATACATTCAAGATTAAGCCTAAAGGTCATATTTCTATTGACGAAATTCAACAATGCATATTAGACAATTTCTGGTTCCAGTATAATGTTAAAAGAGATGAAACAGGTTATATGCTATCTATCCTGAATAGTCTCGCAGAATATTTCAATATGATGAACAAAAAAGTACCAAAATCAGCAAATATTAAGACAGAAGAATTAATACCATTATATGTCCTATATGATGGAAACAAGCCAGGAATATATTTCACCTTTGAAGAAATAATAAAGCATAAGCTGGAAGCAAGGAAAATAAATAAGGATTTAACATGGAGAAAATACTATGATATCAATAAAGATTTAAGTTTAGCAAGAGAGATGATAGGAGAGAATTATTATATAGAACCAAAAGCGAAAGAACATATCCAGAAGTCCAGAGGAGTAGGTACCTCTGTTCCAACAAGTCCAAATTATACAAAAGGAGAAGCATCTATTCATCAAAGGTAAAAGAAGAATTATTATTTTTAAAAGAAGAAGAATCCCCAAAGCACCAAACATACAAATCATTCCTTTTAAAAGGTTTGGATCCTTTGGATTCTGAACATATAGATATGAAAATAGATGAAAAATTCCAAGAAGTCACGAAATTAATAAAAGAAGAGTTGAAAGAAGAAATTTTAAAAGAATTACGAGAAGAATTTAATGCAAAATTTGACGAAATGAAGAAAGAATATGAGATAAAGTATGATTTCAATTTGTCAGAAGAAGATCATATGGATATAGCAGGACATGGGCAGAAGCCTGAAAAAAGCATTGATATAATCTACAGATAATGTTGAATATGAATTTATATTGCTATCAACTATTCAGGCACGGAGGACCCAAGCATAAAATTGAAGAATTATAAAAATTAAATTGATATGACTATCAATTATTTGGCATGGAGGAGCACCCAAATTCAAATAAAAAAAATAATAATATATACTACCAATAATAGTAAAAATATGTAACCATCATCAGTATGCATCTGCAGCCTAATGTATCAAGTTGTGACACGCATGGTATGCATGCAAGAAGAAAGCCACTTCGAAGATCATAATCATGAAGTAAAATAAGATAGCTAAAAGTGAAGATAAGGATGAAGAAAAGTTATATCCAGCCAAGAGAACGTGGAGGCTGCACAAAACCCTCCATCTCTTTCAATCAGATTCCTATGCAATGCATAGGAAACCTACAAGATAGGTGCATTATGTGTCCAAGAAGAATAGAGAAGCTATGAGATAGGTGCATGATGTGCTTACAAAGAATAGTAAAGACAATAATGGAGGAGAAGGCTCTAGGAGGCTGATCTCTCGCCTATAAAAAGGGGCACTTGCAGCAAAGAAGAAGCACACACCAGCACGAGCAAACCAGCAACCAGCAGAGCAGAGAGCCAGTGCGACTCAGCCATCAAACACTCCGCTCACTAGTAGTAGTAACCACTCCCCCTAAAGCTTGGGGAGGTTGTAAGTTAATTTATTCTATCTTCGTGTAAGCTTGGAGAGGACATATAATGGTATTAATTCTTCTGTCTTAATATTTGCTGATTTTGTACTTTTTTGTTCATCATATTGAAATATTCTGAGAGACTATTCAGGATAGATAGCATATAACCTGTGTCATCTCTTTTAACATTATACTGGAACCAGAAATTGTCTAATATGCATTGTTGAATTTCGTCAATAGAAATATGACCTTTAGGCTTAAACTTGAATGTATTTGGGGGGGGGGAATATTTTTAATAAATTTTCTGAGCCAAAAGTAAACACTTCGGCCCCATTGGGAAGTAACCCACGCTTCATTCCTGCAATATTGATGCACGAGAGAATATATCAGGTAAACTATTATCTTTCCCTTTAATATGCTCAAAAACAATTTTATATCCATTCCCTGTTATAATATCTTTAAATAAAACCCATCTTCTAGTAGAACTTTTCTTACTATTGATTTGGTTATAATATCTACATATTGCTTCACAATCTTTTCGTACTATAAATTCTTTAAACCCTAAATATAATCTAAATGCATTTATTGCATGGACTACTGCAAGGATTTCTCTATCGATATTGTTCACTGTTTTTAATTTATAACTTTCAGAGGCATACCTACATATTTTCTTTTCTGCTTTTGGGAAATATTTATTATGGTTTTTTCTTTAATATAGCACCCCATCCTACTTTGGATGCATCTGTTTCGATAATAAAATAGTTATCTTCTAATGGTAACTCTAAGGGTTTCAAAATTTTCACTTTTTCTTTTACTATTTTCTACTTCCATGGCTTCCATCGCATTTTCTAAATTATGTAAACCTACGTCATCTAAGGAGTTTATAAAATCATTGTATTCTTCAGCCTTATCATACCTTTCGTTTTCTATCCACATTTCTTTCATCAAATCTTCTTCCTCCTCATAACTTTCAGTTAATAATTCATTGTTTATATCCCATTGATCATCTTCACTTATAATTTTATCCTTGTGACTTTGGTCAGTATTATTGTTTTTATTCCTCTTATCTTTTTCTTCCGATGCTATCTTATTATTTAGCACGATTGAACTCCTAGAGGATGAATTCTTCTAATTTTTTAATTTCTTTAGTCTTGCAATTTCTCTAATGAAAAACAATTCCTTTTCTCTAATTTTAGGCTAGTCTTTCGTCATTGAGTTATTATACTCCCAATTTATGTGTTTTAATTTTTCTTCACAATGTTTTATTTCATCATCTACACATGTCTTCTCCATGCATTCTGTTGAGGTATTATTCCTATTATCACTAAATTCTGAGTCTGACATGAGCGATTCTGTGTCATCTAAGGATGCGGCTTTATAATTTGTGAACCTGATGCTACTACTTCCTTCACAATTTTGATAACTGATATAGGTTTCAGGTTGCTTTAATTCTTTATTTTCTATTAAATCACCTATATTCCATTCTTCTCCTGCTCTTTCTTCAGAACTTACTTTAGGATGACTCATAAATTTAATACCTTTAGACTGCATGCTTTCAATTACATCATCTACATTTACTCTATATCTGGAACTACTTTTATTAGTAAGTCTTCCTATAAATTATATGCTTACTAGCAAATTTGTTCCTTTAAAATCTTCATATCCCTTAGTCTGAAATCCAAAACTCATTTTATCAATAAATTCTTTCACAGGCATCATTAGGTCTGGAGATATGTAGGTTATTAATCTGTTTTCATTCATATCTCCTTCCATAAAACCTAACGCTGCTTTATCTACAGATCCCCATCTTTTGTCTAATAAGGTTATTAAAACCTTTGCTCCTAACTTCTTTCTCGTCATTCCTTTGACTCCTATGATATACATACCTTGATGGATGTATTTATAACCACAATATTTGAGTTCATTTTCAATATTCCTACTTACATTTTTTAGATCTACTGGATGTGTTAATACACTTAGTTCAATTTCTCTAGATATCCTATATAAACCACTCCTACTTTCAAACATTCCCATGTGATAAACCTGCTGTGGTTTTATTTTTCTTAGCGTATCCTTCTGATACCTTTCTAGGTCTCTTTGCAAGTCTATAACTTCTTCTAAATTAATGTCATCGGCATTGCTGCATGACATTCTATGCCTTAATGCTAAGGGTTTTGAATCTTGTCTTACTAATTGGATATTTTTGTCTCTTCTAGTGAGGCTTTTAGATATGTCCATTTTCAGAATTTATACTTCTTGCTGATGCTATTATTCCAGACGAGGCTAACACAATATCTTTGTTACTTTGTTTGCTATTTATTTTTCCTAAAATCTGAATTAATAACTGAATGATTGTGTTATTTTGCCTTATTATTATCTTGGAGTCTTCCTTTGGTGAATCGTGATCTGAAAACCCGATGGGAGGTGTCAAATATTTGGCTACTTCATTTAGTGCTTGATTATATTCGGACATACAAATTATGAGAGAATTAAGGTTTTTACCTCTTGCACTAACCTTTTAATTTCAGATATGTCTTTTCTTGTGTCTGTGCCAGATAACAAGTCTTTATTTTTATTTAGACAACTTCCTATACTTTTCCCAATGGACTGCACTTCTTCTTTAATATAATCGTTATTCTTACTAACTATGTTTTGTCTTGCTTTTCCTTATTCTAGCTTATGTAAAGCTATATCAATTTTATTATTCAACCCAGTATATCTTTCAGCAAGCTTCTGATTTTATTTAAATAAACTTTCAAATTTTTGGTCTAGACTGTCTTGTCTTTTTCCCCAAGATATGAAGAAGTTATATATCAGATCAACCACTATATTTAACTGGCTGTGAGAAGTATGCCAACTATGCTCCTCAGAGGGATTTATTCTACACTTTATATCAATATTTTCTTTAGTTTCTATTATCTTACCTGCGCTAACTTCTAAATTTAGATACTTTAACCTTTCAATGATTAAACACTAGCTCTGATACCAATAATACACAAAATAAAAATATTCTAAATAATATAAAATACGAGATTATAAAATTTTATATTTAGTGATTTATTAGCGTTGATTTTGATATATTAAAATTAATATTAAACTGTACGTATATATTGCAGGATCTTCTATAGGCTGGCGAGGCCGACAGACAAGCGAGGGTGTGCGCAGTGGTGTAAAAGTCCTACTTGGTACTCACCGTATTTTTCAATATGTTGCTTCAGGAGTAGCTAAGTTTCTTTCCCTTGTTATTTTTAAGCATGTTTATATGGGATGGGTTCTTATGCTAGGGATTCTATAGGAGAAACCTCTACGTATAGTTCTCTGTTAAAGCCTTATGTGTGGCGTTCGAACGAGAACCTGTGTAACATCCCAAAAATACTAAATTTGGATCATCAATTTCTAATCATCAAAATTAGGGTTAACAAAAAATTTTCTAAATAAAATTATGAATGCATGCATATGAGTATGCATTGAATTTGAAATTCTTTTGAACCATCTTGTTTGTGTGTTTCCTTGCTTGTAAAATATTTCTTAGGTGAAATAAACATCATCTAAAACATTTCCCACACTTTTCCTAAAGACAAGTAAATCAAAACAAATAAAATAAAGGAATGGTCATTTTGACCAATTTAACTCCCATGCCTACTTTGGCTACCTCAAACTTTCAGAACCTAACAGAAACCTTTCTGGATCTTTGCATCCCTTGAATATACTCATAACAAAGTATCAAGGCCCACTTTGTGATCATCCAGAAACTTTCAAATGCATAGTTTAAATGACAATTCAAAATTAAATCTTTATCATATGAGAAGATCCCACTTTTTCAAAAACCACTCAAACAAGCTCAACTTTCAAAACCCAAGCATCTGCAGACTCACCAGCACCAATCTAGCAAACCCACCAAAAATCTTTTCAAAATTCAAAACTTGATTTCATGCGGCCATTTCATCAAACAGGTTGCAGACACAAATCATATAAAATCTAAACACTATTGTGAGCAATGATTCTTGCCTAACTGGTTCCCTCTCTAGCTCACAACCAGCTCAATAGATCATCTAGCAAGATTAACTAAACACTAGCACCACTGTGAGCTTGGCATTACCATCAATGGTGAATAGCTGAAGCCAACCTTGTCACCCCTAGGAGGAGAAGCAAGCCTAGCCAGCATGTCTGGGAGGCAGCCCACCGTCCATCGCCACTCCCTGTCCACCGCTCGAACCTTGCCAACCACTGGACCACACGCACGGACCGCTCCCAGACCGCCAGCGACCATGCCGAGCGTGCGCCAGAGCGCCACCCTCGATCGAAGCCCACAGACCGCGCGCCGCCCTTGCCGCGTGCATACACAATCCCCACCGACCCAGGAGACCGCCAGACATCCCCGTTCGCCGCCCCGTGACACACAGCCACCGCTCGCCGTCGAAGACGCCGCTTCTGCCGCGTAGAGCGTCGCATGTTCCAGACCAAGCCACACCGCCCCATGCCTCGAAACCATGTCGTTGAGCATCGCTAGGGAACACCGCATCGTCCCCTACCTTCGCCCATGCCAATAGCCGCCTGTACCATCGCCCCCGACGAGCTCACCGTGCGCCCCGACGGTCCCCTCGCTCGACTATAAATAGAGGACTCCCCCGCTCGAATTCTTCACACCATTCTACTCCTCTCTCCTCACTAATCGTGCCACACCGTTCCCGGAGCAAGGCGAGCACCACCCCGTCAGAATTTCACCGGAGCCCGCCGCCTCTGGAGAAGAAGGGCGCCATCGATTTCGTCCACCCCAGGAGCTGCCGCGACCACCCATGAGTTCGCCGTCGTCAACTTCGTCGTTCGCCCGCCTCGCCGACCCTCGCCAGCACCCCGGTGAGCCCCCAGCAACCCCCACTGGCCGCGCTAGGTTTCTTTCTCGCCGGCGTTGCCCAACGTCGATGATGACTCTCGGCCGTTGGATTAGAATCAGATCGAACGACCCACGTTGCCCCGTACCGCTTCGCACACCCCCTGTCTCACTGACGAGTGGGGACACCCACTTAAGCAGCCCGCGGAGGCACTGCGCTTAGCAGGCCGGTCCGTTAACCTTTCCCGCGCAGCCCAGTTATTTGAATTAAACCTTTTCTATTTTATTTCAAACTCACTTCTGTATCCAACTTCAAAAATCAACCCAGATCGATTCAGTGCACCAAATTGAATGAAACCATTTTTGTTAGAAAGGTCTGGAAATGCTGAATCCAAGCCCGTTGGATTCAAGTCATTTGGATCTATAGATCACCCATGGTAAAAATAACAAGGCAGAAGCTTTTCTGCATTCAAACATTTTTCAAATTTAAACCAGAATAGCTTTTGAGTTGATTCCAACTCTCAAAAATCACATTTAACCATACCTTTCAGAATATATAAAAATATATAGGTTTACTTGCAGAAATAATGTTCAAGTAATAAAATAATGCCCCTAGTCATTTCTAGTCACTTTATTTAATTAAAGTAAAAAGGTAAAACCTTATTAAATTGTGACACCACTTTAAATCATATTCCCATGGACTAAAATATGTGGTGATGACATGTGTCAACATGATCCCCCATGTTTGGTTTGGAGAATATTAAATCTTAAGTAGTTTTTCCATGAGTAGAAATTACTTTTCTAAAAATAAAAAGAAATAAACCAAGCCTTAATCTTGTAATATTAGAGATGATGTTAGATCATCTATAGGACCCTTGTGTGTGATGATTGCAAGTAGCTAAGTATTGTTTGGTGATTGTGTACCTTGTATTTATTCATAGACGCTAGTACCGACCAAGGATACGAGGAGGAAGGAGGATACTACGAGGAAGAAGCCGAGGAGAACTTCAACCACTGCTCTGCACAAGGCAAGCTTATACTGATATTGATGCAAGCTAACTCTTTCAAGATACCCTACTGATGCCACAAACCACTACTTGTTACTATGCCCACTATATGCCTTAAGCATATGTGATCATACCCACTTGATTAAACCAATCCTAGTTTTACTTGCAAGCTTCTTACTTTATTTCTTTATCAAAGCTCTTACTTAGAGTTTACTTAAGAGATTGGTAGATACTAGAAAGATATGTGAAGGTTGCATAAAGAGCATAAAATTTGGCCTAAGTTGGAAACCTTGATATCATCCTAAGATATAAGGTGTACTTAGTTGAAACTCCCCTAGTTTACTACCCCTCATTATTGTTCACCCCCACCTGTAGATGCTAGTGCTAAGCATAAAACTTGATCAACTTTAGATGGGAATACTTGATGGAAAACTGGTTATGAAAACCTTGGAATGATGGATCATTCTATTGAAATGTTTTGGACATGTGTTTCCAAACACCTGATGATTTTAGTGATGAAAATTTTGAGGCATGAGCCTTAGCCCTTTATAAAACTGATGGTTGTGTGGATGCGATACCATTCCAATTTTATTATACAACCACAATACCCGAAGATTGGGTAGGGCTTGACTGGAAACTTATATACCTTAGTATTAGTTCCCTCATGGCCAAGGTCTGAGCCGAGGCTACCTTGTGAAGATTGTCCACCTGTGCAGTACCCAAGATGACAGTTGGTCATGGTTGGGAGGACAAACTCACAGGAGAGGTGCTTATACTAGGGTGTGTAATTGAAAGGTTAGGATTGATTATCCGCATACTGAGTATGGTGAATTTAGGAATTGTTCCTAACAGATGTATCGAATGTTGTGGTGAAAGTGTACAATCTCTGCAGAGTGTCAAACTATTCGAATAGCCGCGTCCACGGTTATGGACAGTTGGAGTGGCCATACTGTTCCCCCGTCAGACTTTTCAAAAATGACTTGTGAAATGAATTGAGACTTTGACTTGACCACAACAGGGTTGTGACATGAGTTACAAGATCCCACTTAGGAGTTATAAAATTGTGACTAGCTTTGGAACTTAGTAGATATAAACCTGGCTTTTGCAAAACAACCCTAGAGCCTAGTGTCCTATTATTCAAAAACCCTTTACTTGTTAGTATTAGTTTGTGAGTACTTAAAGAGTACTCATGGCTTTGTCCCTGGCTATTCCCATGGCCAGACTATGAAGAAGAGTACCTGGAAGATGGACCCCAGGAAGGTTACTACAACTAGGATCATCTCCCATCGTCAGCATTGCCTGTGACCCTGAAGATGGAGCTTCGCCCACGCTACCATTTTTATTACGTATTCCGCTGCCTGATGTTGTATTAAGAACTGGATCATGAGATCCCTATTTGTGTAAGAACTTATGTACCATTTGTAATGGATGATGTACCATGGTATCCAATTCTGTTATGTCTCGCAAAAATGGTAATCTGGGATTGCGATGTATGGCATAACAGGCATCTGGGATTAAAAATCCGGGTGTTGACAAGTTGGTATCAGAGCCATCCTGACCATAGGAGACCCTAGTTAGACTGGACGTTTGAATCAAAAACTTAGTTTCAAAACCAAAGAAAACAAATATTTACAAAATTTATTCTCATTCTTATCCCTTTGATTCTTTCATAAAAATTCATGTTCCTCAAAAACCCTTGCAAAAAACCTAAAATTTTGACACACTTGATCACTCTACTAACCTACTCATCCTCTATTCTTATAGATGGACGTGAAGTACAGCAAGTTTTATCAGTTGGGGAATGGAGGAGACCTTATCTTTGAGAGGGATTTGGACCAGCTTTCGGAACTTCTGGAGTGCCCGCACCCCGAGTTCTTCGGAGCTCAGCTCAATGATCAAGGAGGAGAAGATCTGCAGTGGCTAATTGTTGCAAGTCTCAGAGGAAAGATTGAACCTCCCACTGCGGAAGGAATTCAGTTTACCTTAAGAGAGAACAACTGGCTCGATGGACTTGCCAGAGCAATGCAGGAAGCTCTTTCCCGTCTGTGTGGGCAGAGCATCAATCAGATCAAGGGTACTCTCTTTGAGTTTTGCCCAAGGCGTGATGCTAATGGATAACCCCTAGAAGCCCCTTACCACCCCGAACTGAAGACTCAATTGTACCACCTTAGCTTCATGATGTACGATCGTCAGCAAGAGTTGGACAACTGCCGTGACTACTGCAACCACAAGTCTGCCATCATCAAGACGAAGGATCAGACCATCGCCATGCTAGCAAAGGATCGCAAGTCTCGCCGCCGTCAGCTCGACAAGAAGGAGCGCATCATTGCCCGTCTTCGCCACCGCATCTCATCTCTGGAAGAGACCATCCACGAGAGAGACATGCAGTTGGAGGAAAGGGAGAATGCCGGAGAGGATCTTCGTGGAGACCCCTACTCCTATCTCAGCGATGACGATGATTTTCTGGAGGATCAAGATATGGACTTCTTCACCGATGAGGACGATTTCGCCTTCATCGATGATGATGAGGATGATGAGGCCACAGATTCTGAGTAGTAGTAGCACTTGAGCACTAGCGTAGTGAGTAGTATTCGGTCCCACTGTATCGTAGTTCTTGGAATGGTTCTTAAAACCATCTGTTTTTCTTGTTTTGGGTGTGTGTTGTATCGGGTGCTATGAATGAATGAATGAATGAAAAAGCAAGTTGCTAGAAAATCTGAGTCAAACTTTAAAATTTTTTCAAAGACCCAAAACCTTAGAAATTTCCCTCTTTTCTCATGATCTATCTCAATCTTCAGATGCCACACGGAGGAAGTGGTTCAACCCCGGACCCGATGTTGCAGATTCTGCAAATGTTGACTTCTGACCGCGAAGCTGAAAGAGACGAACGTCAAGCCAACCTAGGCCACACTGCAGCAGATAGCCCAACTTGCCCACAAAAAACAAGGCCATGGAAATCAGGACCACCATGGATCTAAGCTCAAGAATTTCCAGAATACCAACCCACCTGTTTTCACTAAGTCAGAAGAGCCCCTAGACGCTGATGATTGGCTGCAGACCATGGAAAATAACTTAGAAGTCGCTGGAGTGGAAGCCAACGAGAAAGTCATGTTCGCCACCCACTATCTGGCCGGAGATGCCAGGGCATGGTGGAACAGTGTTCGCGCAATGACCGGAGGCCAGATGATGACCTGGGAGGAATTCAAGGTCAAGTTTAGCAGAACCCATGTGCCACCAAGTTTGATCAAGAGAATGAGAGACGAGTTCAGAGAGCTGAAGCAAGGACGGATGACTTTAGTGGAATACCGTGACAAATTCTTGTCATTAGCTAGGTATGCCCCGGACGAGATCGACACCGAAGCCAAGAAGAAAGAAAGATTCCTGAATGGTATGCATGATGAGATGCAGACTGTGTTAGTCAATATCCCCTTTACGGATATTGAAGCCCTTGTCGAATCTGCTATCCAGATGGAAGAAAAGATCAACCTAGCCAATGAGAACCGCAAGCGTCGCATGATGCATCAGCCAGGAACCCATCAGACCCCAAAGTATCGCCCCAACCCATCTCCAGGATTTGCCCCAAGAACCAACAGACCCCCGATGAACCGTCCGACCTATCCCAACCGTGGAAACCTTAGGCCCGAAGGAAATCACAACAACCCCGGCAACGCTAGCAATTTCAATCGTGCTCCACCCAAGTTTAACCCCAACAATGCTACCGCCAACACCAACACTGCCCCTAGGACTGGAAGCAATGATGTGCCTGTCGCAGCCAAGGACAAGTTGCAAGTGACCTGTTATGACTGTGGAAATAAAGGTCACTATTCCAACGAGTACCCCAACAACAAGAATGCTACAACCCCCAATGCCAATGTCCCAGCTCAGCAGCAGCATCGTGTTCAGCCAGGGAGAAGATTTGCCCCAGGGAATTCGCTCAACCGCAACGGCCGTCTTTTTCTCTTGCATGCTGAAGAAGCTCACGAAGCGCCAGACGTCATGTTGGGTATGTTTTCTGTTAATTCATTACTTGCAAGAGTGTTGTTTGATTCTGGTGCATCGCATTCATTTGTCACCGAAGAATTTGCATGAACTAGTAAAATTCAACCAACCAAACTGAAGCATGTCATGATTGTTCAAATTCCCGAATAAACCACCAAGGCTAGGCAAATTTGCAAAGCCGTCCCTATCCGAATCCATGGCATAGATTTTTATGCAAATCTGATAGTACTCGGAGCTAAAGGTTTGGAAGTAGTACTAGGAATGGATTGGATGTCCAAACATAAAGGATTGATTGACTGTGCCAAGAAAGCCATAACCATGACCAGTACAGCTGGAATATCAGTCGAGCATATATCTGAAACCTTACCTCGTCAATTCAAATGCAACAAGATTATAGCCCAACCTACCGTTGACCAAGTCCGGATAGTCTGTGAATACCCCGATGTATTTCCAGATGTTTTGCCCGGTATGCCCCCAGATCAGGATATCGAGTTTATCATCGAACTAATCCCCGGACCCGAACCCATAGCCCAGAGACCCTATAGTATGAACCCGTCTGAGCTAGCAGAACTGAAGAAGGAACTGGATGCCATGCTGGAAATTGGATTGATTCAACCCAGTGCGTCACCTTGGAGATCACCTGTCTTGTTTGTGGACAAGAAGGATGGAGGTAGCCGTTTGTGTACGGATTATTGGAAGTTGAATGATGTCACCATCAAGAACAAGTACCCCTTGCCCAAGATAGAAGATTTGTTTGATCAGTTGACCGGTGCCAAAGTGTTTTCTAAGATTGATCTTAGAACTGGCTATCATCAACTCAAAATTCGTGCAGAGGATATTCCAAAGACTGCCTTTACCACCAGATATGGATTGTACGAGTATACAGTCATGTCTTTTGGATTAACCAATGCCCCCGCTTATTTCATGAACCTCATGAATAAGATTTTTATGGACCTCCTGGATAAGTTTGTCGTCATTTTCATCGATGACATTCTAATTTACTCCAAATCGGAAGAAGAACATGAGCTACACCTAAGGACCATTCTTGGAACCCTTAGAGAGCATCAGTTGTATGCCAAGTTTAGCAAGTGTGAATTCTGGTTACAGGAGGTAGGATTCCTCGGTCACATTGTATCAGCCGGAGGAATTGCCGTTGACCCTGCCAAAGTGAAAGATGTAGAAGATTGGCAAGCCCCAACCACTCAAACCCAAGTTCGTGCATTTCTCGGATTGGCGGGATACTACCACAAATTCATAGAAGGATTCTCTAGTATCGCCAGACCCATGACCCAATTTCTGAAGAAGGACAAGAAGTTTGAATGGACCGACAAATGTGAAGCGAGTTTTCAAGAACTCAAGAGGAGATTGATTTCAGCCCCAATCTTGATCATGCCAGATATCACGAAGCCCTTTGATGTGTATTGTGACGCATCCAAGATCGGTCTCGGATGTGTGCTAATGCAAGAAGGCAAAGTTATATCTTATTTATCCCGACAACTGAAGCAACATGAGCAAAACTACCCAACCCATGACCTCGAACTCGCGGCCGTAGTTCTAGCCCTGAAAACATGGAGACATTACCTAATGGGAAACTGTTGTGAAATTTATTCGGATCACAAGAGCCTAAAGTATATATTCACTCAGAAGGAGCTGAATATGAGGCAGAGAAGATGGATTGAGCTAATCAAGGATTATGATCTGGACATTCACTATCACCCTGGTAAAGCCAACGTAGTAGCAGATGCCCTTAGCAGATTGTTGTGCCGCTTGAACTCCATGATTTTGAAGGAGCAACCAAGTTTGCACAAAGAAATGGAAGCTTTTCGAATGGAATTAGTAAGTGAAGGATTTTTGGCTAGTATAGAACTTCATCCCACTTTGATCAGTCAGATTAAAGAGGCACAGAAGGGAAATGCTAGTATTGACGGAATCAAGCGTCGTATCGGTACAGGCAAAGTACCTGGATTCACCGAGGACGAAGAAGGAGTGTTGTGGTACAAAGGACGCCTTTGTGTACCAGTAGATTCTGAGTTGAAAGAAGTTATCTTGAAGGAGGCTCATGATACTCTTTATTCTATCCATCCCGGAGGAACTAAGATGTATCAAGATTGGAAAGAGCAATTTTGGTGGCATAAGATGAAGAGAGAAATTGGAAGCTATATAGCCAAGTGTGATATATGTCAGCGAGTCAAAGCAGGACATCAAAGACCCGCTGGATTGTTGCAACCCTTGCAGATTCCGGAATGGAAATGGGATTCCGTTGGAATGGACTTTATCACTAGACTGCCTACTTCTAGTAGGGGAAATGACTCTATCTGGGTCATAGTGGACAGATTGTCCAAAGTCGCCCATTTCTTGCCCGTCAAGACCACATATCAGAGTTCGAAACTAGCAGAGTTGTACATCGCTAGAATCGTTAGTTTGCACGGAGTCCCCAAGAACATCGTATCGGATCGAGGAGCTCAGTTTACCTCGAGATTCTGGAAGAAAGTTCAAGAAGGTTTAGGAACCCGCTTAGATTTCAGTACCGCGTATCACCCTCAGACCGATGGACAAACGGAGCGAGTAAACCAAGTACTCGAAGATATACTTAGAGCATGTGTGTTAGAATATGGATCCAAGTGGGAAGACTGTCTGCCGTTTGCAGAATTTTCATACAACAACAGTTATCAAGCCAGTTTGCAAATGGCCCCATTTGAATTTATGTACGGAAGAAAGTGTCGCACCCCTTTGAACTGGTCGGAAGTAGGAGAGAGTCAGATTTTTGGACCCGACATCCTACGAGAAGCAGAAGAGAAGGTTCACAAGATTCGTGAGCACCTCAAGACCGCCCAATCCAGACAGAAGAGTTACACCGACAAGATATGTCGAGACCTCGCCTTCAACATAGGAGATTTTGTTTATCTGAAAGTGTCGCCATTGAAGGGAATGCAGTGTTTCCAACTCAAAGGAAAGTTAGCCCCGAGATATATCGGACCTTTCAATATTCTGAACCGTCGAGGAGAAGTGTCGTACCAATTGGAACTACCCGAAGAGATGTCAGCCGTGCACAATGTGTTCCATATCTCATTACTTCGCAAGTGTCTCGAAGTCCCCAAGAAGACCAAAGTATTCAAAAATATCGATCACCGGACCATAGAGATCAACGATGACCTGACCTATCCCGAAGTACCCATCCGTATTTTGTAATAAGCGTTTCGAACTACCCGAACCCGGAGCATCAAGTTTCTCAAGATTCAGTGGAGCAACCACACAGAAGAGGAAGCTACCTGGGAGCGCGAAGATCACATCAGGACAGAGTTTCCCGATCTCTTCAACTCCTAGGTAATATTTTCGTCCTTTTTCAAATCTCGGGACGAGATTTTGTTTAAGGGGGGAAGGTTTGTAACATCCCAAAAATACTAAACTTGGATCATCAATTTCTAATCATCAAAATTAGGGTTAACAAAAACTTTTCTAAATAAAATTATGAATGCATGCATATGAGTATGCATTGAATTTGAAATTCTTTTGGACCACCTTGTTTGTGTGTTTCCTTGCTTGTAAAATGTTTATTAGGTGAAATAAACATCATCTAAAACATTTCCCACACTTTTCCTAAAGACAAGTAAATCAAAACAAATAAAATAAAAGAATGGTCATTTTGACCAATTTAACTCCCATGCCTACTTTGGCTGCCTCAAACTTTCAGAACCTAACAGAAACCTTTCTGGATCTTTGCACCCCTTGAATGTACTCATAACAAAGTATCAAGGACCACTTTGTGATCATCCAGAAACTTTCAAATGCATAGTTTAAATGACAATTCAAAATTGAATCTTTATCATATGAGAAGATCCTACTTTTTCAAAAACCACTCAAACAAGCTCAACTTTCAAAACCCAAGCATCTGCAGACTCACCAGTACCAATCTAGCAAACCCACCAAAAATCTTTTCAAAATTCAAAACTTGATTTCATGCAGCCATTTCATCAAACAGGTTGCAAACACAAATCATACAAAATCTAAACACTATTGTGAGCAGTGATTCTTGCCTAACTGGTTCCCTCTCTAGCTCACAACCAGCTCAGTAGATCATCTAGCAAGATTAACTAAACACTAGCACCACTGTGAGCTTGGCATTACCATCAATGGTGAACAGCTGAAGCCAACCTTGTCACCCCATTGTCGACAGCACGCTAGGAGGAGAAGCAAGCCTAGCCAGCATGTCTGGGAGGCAGCCCACCGTCCACCACCACTCCCTGTCCACCGCTCGAACCTTGCCAACCACTGGACCACACGCACGGACCGCGCCCAGACCACCAGCGACCATGCCGAGCGTGCGCCAGAGCGCCACCCTCGACCGAAGCCCACAGACCGCGCGCCGCCCTCGCCGCATGCATACACAATCCCCACCGACCCAGGAGACCGCCAGACATCCCCGTTCGCCGCCCCGTGACACACAGCCACCACTCGCCGTCGAAGACGTCGCCTCTGCCGCGTAGAGCGTCGCATGTTCCAGACCAAGCCACACCGCCCCATGCCTCGAAACCATGTCGTTGAGCATCGCCAGGGAACACCGCATCGTCCCCTACCTTTTCCCATGCTAATAGCCACCTGTACCATCGCCCCCGACGAGCTCACCATGCGCCCCGACGGTCCCCTCGCTCGACTATAAATAGAGGACTCCCCCGCTCGAATTCTTCACACCATTCTACTCCTCTCTCCTCACTAATAGTGCCACACCGTTCCCGGAGCAAGGCGAGCACCACCCCGTCGGAATTTCACCGGAGCCCGCCGCCTCTGGAGAAGAAGGGCGACATCGATTTCGTCCACCCCAGGAGCTGCCGCGACCACCCCTGAGTTCGCCGTCGTCGACTTCGTCGTTCGCCTGCCTCGCCGACCCTCGCCAGCACCCCGATGAGCCCCCAGCAACCCCCACTGGCCGCGCTAGGTTTCTTTCTCGCTGGCGTTGCCCAACGTCGACGATGAATCTCAGTCGTTGGACTAGAATCAGATCGAACAACCCACGTTGCCCCGTACCGCTGTCTCACTGACGAGTGGGGACACCCACTTAAGCAGCCCCTAGTCATTTCTAGTCACTTTATTTAATTAAAGTAAAAAGGTAAAACCTTATTAAATTGTGACACCACTTTAAATCATATTCCCATGGACTAAAATATGTGGTGATGACATGTGTCAACATGATCCCATGTTTGGTTTGGAGAATATTAAATTTTAAGTAGTTTTTCCATGAGTAGAAATTACTTTTCTAAAAATAAAAAGAAATAAACCAAGCCTTAATCTTGTAATATTAGAGATGATGTTAGATCATCTATATGACCCTTGTGTGTGATGATTGCAAGTAGCTAAGTATTGTTTGGTGATTGTGTACCTTGTATTTATTCATAGACGCTAGTACCGACCAAGGATACAAGGAGGAAGGAGGATACTACGAGGAAGAAGCCGAGGAGAACTTCTACCACTGCTCTGCACAAGGCAAGCTTATACTGATATTGATGCAAGCTAACTCTTGCAAGATACCCTACTGATGCCACAAACCACTACTTGTTACTATGCCCACTATATGCCTTAAGCATATGTGACCATACCCACTTGATTAAACCAATCCTAGTTTTACTTGCAAGCTTCTTACTTTATTTCTTTATCAAAGCTCTTACTTAGAGTTTACTTAAGAGATTGGTAGATACTAGAAAGATATGTGAAGGTTGCATAAAGAGCATAAAATTTGGCCTAAGTTGGAAACCTTGATATCATCCTAAGATATAATGTGTACTTAGTTGAAACTCCCCTAGTTTACTACCCCTCATTATTGTTCACCCCACCTGTAGATGCTAGTGATAAGCATAAAACTTGATCAACTTTCGATGGGAATACTTGATGGAAAACTGGTTATGAAAACCTTGGAATGATGGATCATTCTATTGAAATGTTTTGGACATGTGTTTCCAAACACCTGATGATTTTGGTGATGAAAATGTTGAGGCATGAGCCTTAGCCCTTTATAAAACTGATGGTTTTCTGGATGCGATACCATTACAATTTTATCGTACAACCACAATACCCGAAGATTGGGTAGGGCTTGATTGGAAACTTATATACCTTAGTATTAGTTCCCTCACGGCCAAGGTCTGAGCTGAGGCTACCTTGTGAAGATTGTCCACCTGTGCAGTACCCAAGATGACAGTTGGTCATGGTTGGGAGGCCAAACTCACAGGAGAGGTGCTTATACTAGGGCGTGTAATTGAAAGGTTAGGATTGATTATCCGCATACTGAGTATGGTGAATTCAGGATTTGTTCCTGACGGATGTATCGAATGTTGTGGTGATAGTGTACAATCTCTGCAGAGTGTCAAACTATTCGAATAGACGCGTCCGCGGTTATGGACAGTTGGAGTGGCCATACTGTTCCCCCGTCAGACTTTTCAAAAATGACTTGTGAAATGAATTGAGACTTTGACTTGGCCACAACAGGGTTATGACATGAGTTACAAGATCCCACTTAGGAGTTATAAAATTGTGACTAGCTTTGGAACTTAGTAGAGATAAACCTGGCTTTTGCAAAACAACCCTAGAGCCTAGTGTCCTATTATTCAAAAACCCCTTTACTTGTTAGTACTAGTTTGTGTTGGAGATATGCCCTAGAGGCAATAAATGTAGTTATTATTATATCTTTGTGTTTATGATAAATGTTTACATTCATGCTATAATAGTATTAACAAGGAAACATTAATACTTGTGTGATTTGTAAACTTAATTTGAAGTCCCTAGTAAAGCCTCTATATAATACTAGCTTGTTGGTTAATAGATGATTGTGGTTTCCCTATCATGAACATTGAGATGTTATTAACAACAAGATCATATCGTTAGGAGAATGATATGGTGGACATACTCCTATAGATAAGAGTAGCATAAAGATCAAGTCATTTTAATAGTTCAATTGCTATATGCTTTCTGATACATAGTAACCTAATTCCTTCGACCATGAGATCATGCATATCACCTTTACCGGATGGATGCTTTGATGACATCAAACACCACACCGTAACTGGGTGGCTATAAAGGTGGCATTGAGTGTTCGGAAAGTATTGGTTGAAACACATGGATCAAGAGTGGGATTTGTCCATCCATATGACGGATAGATATACTCTGGGCCCTCTCGGTGAAATGTCATCCAATTAGCTTGCAAGCATGTGACTGGCTCACAAGGGATCACATATCACGGGAACAAGAAAAGAGTACTTATCGGTAACGAGGTTGAACTAGGTATGCAGAGATACCGACGATCATAACCTCGGATAAGTAAACTATCGTGAGACAAAGGGAAATTGGTATCATATGTAAGTGGTTCATTCGATCGCAAAGTAATCGTAGAAATATGTGGGAGCCATATGAATTTCCAGATTCCTCTATTCGTTATTGTTCGGAGAAGTGTCTCGATCATGTCCGCATAATTCACGAACCGTAGGGAGACACACTTAAGGATTCGACGTTGTTTGAGTAGTTATGGAATGATGAGAAAGAGTCCGAATGTCGTTCGGAGTCTCGAATGGGATTCGGGATATCACGAGGAGATCCGGAATGGTCCAGAGAATAAGATTCATATAAGGAAAGTCCCGTTTCGGAGTTGGAGAATGGTTCCGGTGTTTTCATCGAGAATGTTCTAGAAGGTTCCGGAATGTCCGGCACTCCGGAAGGGAAGGGTACATGAATGTGTTATATCAAGTTGGTATGATTGCATCATGTACTCGGTGTCATCGCTGAACAAAATAGAGGGTTTATTCAAATCCTAGTTTGAAAAGTCAAACGCCAAGTTTGAAAGTCAACCGGCTATTTTGGGAAGTGGAAAAGGAGGAGGAAACCGAGTTGGGGAGGAGTCCCTCCTCCGCACCGCCGGCGCACCACCAAGCCGAGTAGGGGAGGGACTCCCCTCCCCTTGGCCGGCCGGCCCCTCCACCTATAAAAGGAGGGGCAGGGCTCCCCTCCTAGACACACAAGTTCCTACCTCTAAACCCTAGTACCAAGCCGCCGCCGCCTCCATAGCCGCCGCCGGCTAGGTGTAACCCTAGCCGTCGGCCTAGCCCCCTCCTCGGCGTGTCTAAACCCTAGATCGTCGAGGGACTCTCTCATACTCCACCATACTCGCTCCGGCTTAAGGCGAAGCCCTGCGAGATCTCCCCTCTACTTCCGGTACCACGCCGTTGTGCTGCCGGAATCGCGAGGAGAGTGCTACAACCTCCGCTGCCTGCTGGAACAAGGGAGAGAAAGGTCTTCGTCGAGTACCGAACGTGTGACCGACTGCGGGAGCGCTGCCGGAACGCAACGCCGGAAGGATCGTCTACGCGATCTTGAGATCGGGAAGAGTACGACTACATCACCCACGAGAATCCGCTCTCGTTAAACACTTTGGAATCTTCGAGGGTGAGTTATTCTATCGACTCGTTGCTACAATCTAGTAGATAGATCTTGGCTTATTTGTTTGTATGCGGTAGAAATTTTTTGTTTTCCATGCTACGAAACCCTACAGTTTGCGAGTACTTAAAGAGTACTCATGGCTTTGTCCCTGGCTATTCCCATGGCCAGACTATGAAGAAGAGTACCTGGAAGATGGACCCCAGGAAGATTACTACAACTAGGATCATCTTCCATCGTCAGCATTTCCTGTGACCCCGAAGATGGAGCTTCAACCACGCTACCGTTATTATTATGTATTCCGCTGTCTGATGTTGTATTAAGAACTGGATCATGAGATCCCTATTTGTGTAAGAACTTATGTATCGTTTGTAATGGATGATGTACCATGGTATCCAATTCTGTTATGTCTCGCAAAAATGGTAATCCTGGGATTGCGATGTATGGCATAACAGGCATCTGGGATTAAAAATCCGGGTGTTGACAACCTGGTAGTATCACATATCTAAGGTATATGTATCTAAGTTGCATATATAAACACGTATCCTGGATACGTACACCTTACGTATGCAACATCTTAGGTATGTGATACCTAGATATGTGTAACTTAGGTATATGATACCTAGGTATGTGTAACTACGGTACGTATACCCTCAGGTATGTGTGGTTTAAAGCAAAACATTTCTGTATTGTGTGCGGTGCCTGGGCACCAAGGTGTGCACCTTGGTGCCCAGGCACCGCACATAATACAAGAATGTTTATATATAATATAGAGCTACCGAATAGTGCAAGCTCTTACCATGACTCAATTTCATTCACCTTTATCTAATAATTAAACATGGACAAACAAAATGCATGTCTTAGTAGGCAATAGCACCAATGTAGTAGACTGTGAACTTTGAATAATGTTGAGCATATGTACACATGATCCTGGATCAATGCATGCAACACTACAGAAAGAAATGCATATATATCTTCTTATTATGCATATATTGAGACTTGAGAGTTAAGAAGAGCATTACCATGAATCATGACAGTAACCCACATAAAACTTGTTTTTATTCATCATACTTGTCGGGTGACTAATTGAACTATAGAGATTCCACATCGAGAGTATAGATAAGTAGGTCAACAAACACGACATAATAATTTAGTCTCGTCCCGTGCAATATTATAGCTTTTGAATGTGTAAATATTTCTTGGTAGCAATCGAGACTGGTAGGAAAGGAGGGCTCGTCGTATGGTATAATAGTGGCATGTCTGGACATTTTTGCATAGTACACGCGGTAGTAATAGGCAGATGGCACCTAGAACTCATCCATTGCGAGCAGTTGATCACCTATTCTAGCCCTTCCGACCCGGCATCCACAGCAGTATTAGAACTCTCTAACTCCATCCTGTGATTCCCATTAGAGTGCAACATACAAGATTAGAGATGTATAAAACATCAGTTTATAGAAGCTAGCGCTCATGCCTGTATTTCTGCTCATTTGTGCTAACTATGGAAATGGGTTGCATCTGAATGTAGGTTTTAGATCGTACTGTAGTTAATGGACATGCCCATGAATGAAGATTACCAGCGAGTAAACCCTAGCTGGAGCGCTACAACATCATCAATCTGGATACGCGACGTCAAGGTCAGGGGATCAGGGACAAATTAAAATCTTGCCCGCTTCTATACTTTCATATCCATGAGCTTGCAAGTCACCCTAAGTAGTAGAAAATGGGGTCATTATAAGAATCAGATTTTGTAGAAGCAAGAGAAGGAAGAAACGGGATTACCTTAACAACCATAATATGTACACTGGGAAAAAAGATATACGACGAATTGGCCTTGGGTTGGAAACTCCAAAAGGGGGCATAACCAATCCACCTTCAATCTTGTGACCTGCCCTAGTGAGAGAAGCTATCGGCGATCTTCCGGCGAGCTGAATTTCTGGTGATGGTGCAACACGGAGGGGGAAGATTTTATAGCATAAAACCATCACTTTTGTGCAAAGATTTTGAAAAACCACCGGTTTACGTTCTAATCGCATAAAACCACCACTCTACTGCTGAATTTTTGCAGTGTGCGGATTCAGGACGATTGACGCTGGATCTGATAGATGTGACCTACTCGTCAGGCACGGCCGTTAACGACCGTTAATGGCTTGTCTGTGTAGGGGGTAAAGGGCGGTAGGTCTTAGTTACGGTCTCGCACGTACTTCCCCTCGTCCTGACGCCTCACCCCCCGATGGCGGCGAGTACTCCTGGTGACGGCGGCCCTCTCGGCGGTGGCGACCCTGTCTATCGAGGACATGGATTGGAGGAGCGGCGGGTACGAATCTGGGTGTGCGCAAACCACTGGAGATGGCACGCGGTCGCCGGCACATGGTGCGGCAGCGACTCTGGCGCGTGCGGTCCTAGCATCACCGGCGAAGAGCAGCGACCGGTGGGGATCTTCCTTTGGAGGCGTTGAGTGAGTTCCCTTCCCTCTCTCTGCTCCTTCCTCTCCCTGTTATTTCTTAATCAGTGTTATGCATAGCAAAATAGGGTTGACTAGATTTTAGGTCCATGAAATTAGTATTGTTAGCACATCCATGTAATCTTAATTATTGGAAATCACCACTGTAGTGAATATATTATCCTCTGTTTTTTTAATTTCTCATATTTCCATATTAACTGAACAAATGAAGGGAATGTGCTTATATGTGTCTTGGTAACCGAATGTATTTTTTTAATTTTCTATATTCAGTTTGGATGATGACATCTGGGACATCAGGTTTAATATCCTTGATGAAGACAATTTGGAGAGGACCTTGAGCTTATCTGATATCACTGTAATGAATCTGAGAGCACTGATTGAAGGACATGGGTATGATTACAAATATACAATCTACTATGTTAGAGAGAAAGGAAAAGGAATAGAGGGAATGGAAGCACTCGACAGCATGTCAAAGGTTGAGCAGATGATAGAAATGTATGACAGTAGCAAAGTGTTGAACTTGACAGTCATAAAGCACAACTCTGAGATTCCTGCTGGTCTGAACCAGAATCAATTGGAAGCTGATATGGCAGTAAATGAGGAAGCCTTTCTCTCTGTTGACAAGGATGGAGTAACACACATTAGTGATGATGAAGAAGATGTGTTCTATCCTATTGCTATTGACATTTCAGATGCACTCTTTTTTGACACTCAACAGAGCTGTAATATGGACAAGGGAAAGAAGCCAGTGCCATATGATTCTGTTGAGGTAGATGTGCTTGATGATTCAGATGATGACATGATCTGGAAACCATGTCAGTTTAACCCTGAAGATCATAACAGAGCAGTTTCAGAGGAGCTTGAACTGATGAATAAATTGAGGAGGCAAAGGACAGAAGAAGATCCCAAAAATGTGCTGATTAAGGACCTACTTAGACAACAGAAGAGGAAGAGAGAAAACCCAGATCACATTGAAGGAGAAACTGATGTAGAAGAGATTTATGAAGAAGAAGAAGAAGAATCAGAAGAAGATGAAGTTGATTTTTTGCCAAAAAAGGTAGTGCCAAAGAGAGCATGCCCTACTGGTAGATCACATTATGAACCAGACCAAGTAGAGGCAGATTTCTTTGTGCCATCAGGTGATGAGGAGGTCAGTCCTGATCAATTAGCTGACAGTGATGATGATGGATTTGTAAAAAAAAATTCTTTGCCAAGTGGGAACAAGAGGAGGCTGAAGAAGCTTAAGAAGAGGATTTGGTGTGACGAGATGAGGGCAGATGCACATGAGCAGTTTGCTTTGAAAGTTTGATTCAAGGATGTCTATTAGTTTAGAACTGCTCTTAGGAATTTCCATGTAGCTCAACTAAGAAAATTTGCATATCACAGAAACAATCCAGACAGAATCATTGCATGGTGCAGTGAGAGAGCAGCTTGTAAAGTAAAGGGGAAATGTGCAGTTGACAACACGGGGAAATGTGCTGCTGAATACAAGGGTTGTCCCTTCTTCATTTCAGCTTCTACAATTTCCCATGAGAAAACTTTTTCTATTAGAAAGTTAAATAGTGTGCACACATGTATTCCACATGGAGAGAACACCAGGGTATCAATTGATTGGTTGGATTTGCACTCTGAGCAAGCAGTGAGAACTGATCCTAACACTTGTGTGGACACACTCATTGACAATGCAAAGCAAAAGTTTGGAGTTGAGGTGCCAAGGAGCAAGGCCTACATGGCAAGGATTAAAGCATTCAGATTTGGCATGGGTGATCAAAAGAAGTAGTACACAAGGTTGAGAGACTATCTACAAGAAATCTTAGACACTAATCCAGTAGTAGATGTGTTGTCACCACCAAGGAACTGGTGGAGCACCCCTAGTACCAATCCCAGATTTCATGGTCTTTTCATATGTGCTTGTCATTTGAATTAGGTTTGGATGGTTGTTTTGTGAAATTAACCACTGGATAACAAATCCTTGCTGCCACTGGGAGAGATGGAAATAATAATATTTTCCCAATTGCATATGGTGTTGTTGACAAAGAGGACACTGCTAGCTGGATGTGGTTTCTCACCCAGCTGAGATATTGCATAGGAGAGGCAGGGAAGTTTGGCAGCTTCACTTTCATCTCTGATAGGCAAAAGGTAAGGGAATTTTCTGTATTTTCTTCACTTTCATTGTGTACACATATTCTTTGTATTTGCCTGTACATGTTCCTTACACATATTTCTGTTTGTTAGGGTCTGCTTAAAGCAATTGGTAAAATATTCCCAGATTCCCCACAAAGGTTCTATTTGAGGCATATCTATGCCAACTTTCAGTCAGCTGGGTTTAAAGGGGAAGAATTGAAAAAACATATATTTGATGCTAGTTACTCATATACCAAATCAGGGTTTCAGAAAGCAATGGAGCTCTTGAGAAGAGATTGCGAGGAAGCTCACAACTGGATGATGCAAATCCCTGTGGAAGCATGGTGCAGACATGCTTTTTACACAAATTGCAAGACTGATCTTGTTGTAAACAATCTTAGTGAAGTGTTTAATAAAATGATACTGGATGTGAGGGGTAAGTCTATAAGGACAATGCTTGATGGAGTCAAAGACAAGCTCATGGTTAAGTATAGTAAGATTAGGCAGAAAACAAAAACAACAAGGTGGGAAATTACTCATTTCTATGCTAAGAAGTTAGAGGAGGCAAAGAAATGTTCCACGGAATTCAAAGCAAAAAATGCTGACATAGGTCTGTGGCAAGTTAGCACAAAAGGGGACAGATGTAAATGCAGTTGATTTGAGAGCCAGTACTTATGGATGCAAAGCATGTGACCTCACTGGCATCCCATGCAACCATGCCATCTCTATTATCTCCAAACTCAAGAAACACCCAGAAGATTATGTACATGACTTCTTCAAAAAGTACATGTACAGAGAAGCATTCAAGCATGTAATATACCCTGTCCCTGGACCTGATGAGTGGCCTAAGACAGATACTAGGGACATTGATCCACCTGTTTTTAGGGAGAAGCCAGGAAGGAAGCAAACATTTAGAAGGAAAGGTGTCCATGTGGTGCCTACACCTAGGGATAGCTCAAGGATGGGGAGTATCACATGTAGCAACTGCAAATTAGTTGGCCATAGGTTTACTTCATGTCCTATGCAGTTAAGCCAGAACTGCAACTTAGAAAAATCAGCACCAAGTAAGTATGCTCCATATGGTGCAACATTATGTGTGTACATCATGTATACTAAAATATTTTTGTAAATCTTGTACACTAAAATATTTCCTGTAGTCAAACAGGGAAAACATCACTCCAGCAGTGTCTCCTCCAGCAGCATCATCTTCTACAGCAGTGCCTCCTCTAGCACCAAGGGCAACACCAACAGCAAGGCCTCCTCCAGCAAGGGCAACACAAGCATCATCTTCAACTGCACCACCACCTGCTAGGGCAAACCCAGCTGGAAGGCCTTTCTTTGCACCAAGGACTAGTGGCAAAGATCCCAAACTAACACATAGGATGCAGGGATACCTCAATGCAGGGAAGCACGACAGCTACAAAGGCTCTAGAATATCAAAGAAGTGATGGCCTATGTTGTTTGTGCCTTTTAAACTATCCATGTTTCAGCAATGTGTGTAAGATTCTGTTGTTAGTGCCTTTGAAACTATGCATGTTTCAGCAATGTGTGTAAGACTATGTTGTTTAATACTATCTGGTGGATCCATATTTGTGTAAGACTAAGTTGGTTTAAGACTATGTTGTTTAAAACTATCTGGTGGATCCATATTTGTGTAATACTATGTTGTTCTAAAACTATGTTGTGTACGACTATGTTGGTTTAAGACTATGTTGTTCTAAGACTGTGATATACACTGGAATATAGTATCTATAGTACCTATAGCATGCCAGGTTCAAAGACAAGTATCATACATGATTCAGCATGAAAACAACACAAGCACTTGGAATTCAACAGAACATTACACAGGTACTTAGAATTCAACACATATAGTTCACACACTGCACAGAACTCAACATAGGTACTTAGAATTCAACAGAACATTACACAGACCAGGAAGTTAAATAGATAAAGTTTGCTTTAGAATATTACATTCCTAGAATAGATATCACTCATCACACAGTTCCTTTATCTTCTTCACCTTCTTCTTCTTCAGACCATCAGTGAAATTGAACAGATTATATAGTACATGCTCCAGCTTGTTCTTCTCTGCCTTCAATGCCACATTTTCCTCATTCCATTTTTCCTGCTTCACCTTCATAATTTTTGCTTGATATTTCTACACTTGCTTTAGCATAGTAACTTCTTTCTTCAAATATTCTAGTTCAACCTTTAGCTCATCTCTTTCCTTCACCACAAGCCAAACATCCTCCTCACCAGACTGAATTATTTTATAATTCTCCATCACCACCTTGTTCTCTGTTTGTTCCATGAACTTGCACACATCATGTAATAGGGTGTTGTGCTTCTTCTCTATCTTTGTTTTCTCATCAGATAGTTGTTGTACCAGTTTAGTATTGTCAATCCTTTCTTCAATCCTAACCATGTTGGCTTCAAAGTACATGTGCCACAACCTATCTAAAGAATTATTCATTGTGTGGCCACTCTTCTTCATCAACCCATGACACAAAACCACAGTTCATAACTTTCTATAAAAAATATAACTGCAATCAGGGAATAAAATTGGACTGCTATATCCAACAATACAGAAGCAAGCTAAATATATATCCAAGGGAGATAATTTATATCCAACGGTATAATAAATCCAAGCAAGCTAAATATACATCCAAGAAAGCTACTACAATATATATCCAGATTTTATATACTAGTATATCCATATCCAGCTAACAAATCGAGCATCTATATCTACTTTTCTGGTCTGCTAACCCTATCTAATTTTCAGATATGAAAAAATTGAGAGAAGAAAAATGTGTTGAGTTCAGTACAACTCACATTCCCTATCTGACACATGTAAAACCTTCCTTTCAAAGGTGACATACTGCTGTGGCACCAATCCATGCCCACGACATGTCACTGAGCAGTCCACTGCAATCCCATGAAACCGGGGGTCGTCGCAGGTGTCTGGTGCATAGTCCAGAGCTACGAAGTGCTAAACGAACAGAAATTGCAAAGAAATGGGTTCAAATCCAAAAAAAAATCCAAGCCAATTCGGAAACCCCAACCCTAGATTTGGGGAACTTACCCCTAGCAGAGAAGGGCTCGACGACTCGCCGTCGTTCCAACTGGGCATGGCGAAGACGGCTAACGGAGTTCGCGGACGGTCCGCCGACGGCGATGGCGATGCGGCGGCAGGTGTGGAGCTCAACCACGCGGTCGGGGTCGGGTTCAATCGGCCTTGAAACTGCCCAGGTCGGGGTTGGGATCGCGTTCTATGGAAAGAAGGGTGGGCCCCACTCTTGCCATGAACGGTCGTTAACGGCCATGCTTGACGAGTGGGTCCCATTTGTCAGATCCAGCGTCAATCGTCCTGAATCCGCCGGGATTAGCGCACATTGCAAAAAATCAGCAGTAGAGTGGTGGTTTTATGCGATTAGAAAGTAAACTGATGGTTTTTCGAAAAATTTGCACAAAAGTGGTGGTTTTATGCTATAAACTCAAGGGGGAATGATGATTGGAATAAGCCAATAAGGTCAGCAGAGCTATGAAAAATATATGTATCACGTTAGAGTATGCATACGTACCTAGCTCTTGATTGTCTCCGTGAAAAAAGTCTTTGATCGTACCTAGCTATCTGTTATCTCCAGGCTAAATGTTTTATCCATCTTATGGGAATTTGTTTCCGCTGCTAGTCGTCTGTTCCATGCATGAGGAAAGATATATTGATATAGGATGCGCTGATGTGCATGTACTCAGGTGGAGGCTGGTCGGACGGCCGGCCAACGGCACTAAGAAAAATACGCATAGATGCTGCTATACATTCATGAGGCAAGTTAGATCGATTCAGCCGCTGTTGTGCATATATATGGTGGCGATCGGTCGCTAATGGCCAACGACACCGAGGAGTATACGCATAGATGCTGCTATACATGAATGAGACATGAGACAAGCTAGACCAATTTAGCCGCTGCATCGCATATACACGCTGGAGATAGGTCGCCCGGCCGGCTGAGGACACCGTGGCGAATAGGGTAGGAGTAGGTATGTTTTTTTATGATGGCTAAACGTTAGTATTGAAGGGGTATGTGTCAAAAAAAATTATGAGGGGCATTAGTGGGTAATTTTTCTTAACCTTGATGTCAACAGATTATTATGAAGATCCATCAGTTGCCATAGACAACATAGTTAAATTGATGGACAGATGTTTCTGTTTATTGTGGGAATTTTTAGACTATTTCTCTTTTTTCTGGTTGTCCATCATGTACTTTTAATATATAATAGATAGAAAAGCTCATTTCTTATTATTTTATTCTAACTTGTTTACCTTTCTTTCTGAAATAGTTAAGTTATGGATAATCACATCGGTGAAGATCTTCTTCAGGGCATGATAAGAGGTGAAATTCCTCTTATTACTAGAGGTGAAGAGATCGAGCTCAAGGAAAAGATATCCTCATATATGAATCCATCCGGTGATGGACTAGAGAAAGACCTGATGTACGAAGGGCAAAGACCAGATGGACGAAGGGAAAATAAACAACAATGATGGCCCCTCCACAACATCCGGTGAGGTATATATATATTAAGCCTTGTGTGACCTCTATGCATTAATTGATCTATATATATATATATATATTAATCACTCTCTCTTCTTATTTTAGACCACCGGATCAAAGCAATCGACATCTAAAACGAAACGAGGCCCAAATAAAAAGTTGGATGGTAATCAAAGGTTCACCATCGATGAAATAGATGATAATGGAGAACAGATTGCTTCAGAAAAGCACTGAAGGATGTTTATAAATCAATGCGGGGTAATTGTTAGGGACAACCTCCCGAACACCATTCAAGAATGGAATAAGTCAAAGAAAGAAGGTGAAGAATCAACCAGTTATGTCATCGATGATGCCAAAGATGACCTTTGGTAGAAGCTCATAGCACATTTCATAATGCCTCCAAAGTATGAAGAATTTGAGGCAGATGGTACTACCCCAAGGTCGGGTGGGCTTGAAAATAGAACGAAATTCAAGGAGTAGGCTCTAATGAAGATGGGTGAACTGTTCCAGAACCACAAGAAAAGTTTATATGTCAAGTATGTCGCGAAAAAGAAAACTCCAGAGTTCAAAGGATCATACGAGAAGTTGAGAGAATAGTGGTCCGATTTTGTAACGTATAAGCTATCTTTTGTAGCCAAGGAAAAGTCAGAAAAGAATGCGGTAAATGCTGCCAAAAAGAAATACCACCATAAATTGGGGACAGGTGGCTACAAGGGTGTCGTGCCTAAGTGAGAAACTATGGGGGCCAACATGAGGACTAGAGGGATCATTCTTGGTACAGATGGATGGCCCAAGAGTTCAAAGCACTGGTGGTACGGGCACAGGGGAACGTTGGACCCAAAAATAGGGGCGACAATTTTTCAAGAAAAAATTCTAATACCATCCAATGCACTTGTTAAAGCAATGGCCGATGCTCAATTGGGATTGTACCGGCCTGAGAGAGAGAACGACGAGCTGACACGCTGATGACCCACAAGTATAGGGGGGGTATCGCAGTACTTTCGATAAATAGGAGTGTCGATCCCCAACGAGGAGCAGAAGGTGTTGACTAGTGGTATGGAGAAGGAATTCTCTATAAATACTTAGCAAACGTATTTTTAGTGGTTTTTTGATAAAGCAACAAAACAAAGTGAAAGTAACAAATACAACAAGCAAACGCAGCAAGTGGCCCAATCCTTTCTTAGCAAAGTACAAGCCGGTGGAAATACTTATAAGGACCAAACGTTCTCGAGGACACATGGGAATTCTGCCAAGTGCTTTCGCTTCAAATAGCTGAGTACTCTTCTTTGGTGTTGTAAGTGTTGTGTGGGTGAACTTGTGCTAACATACCGACCTTACTTGGACTAATACATACTTGTGATTAAACCCCCTGCAAGCGTCCGCAACTACATGAAAGTAATTAAGATATAAATCTAACCACAGCCTTAAACTCTGAGATCCTACGCTCCCTTGTGCAAAGGTGTCCTAACAGGGGTTCAGGTTTCTGTCACTCCGGCAACCCCACAATTAGTAGCCAAATACACAATGCATTCCCCTAGGCCCATAAATGGTGAAGTATCATGTATCGATGTTCACATGACACCACTAGAAGAATAGCACCAGAACTTAAATACTAAACCATTGAATAATAACTCAACACAAATCCACTACTAACAACATGACTTCTCCCATGTCCTCAAGAACTAAATGAACTACTCACAAGACATCATATGTATCAAGATCAAAGATGATATGGTACTGGATAACAATCTGAACATAAACAATAATCCAATGGTTCCACTCACAAGCATCAAGTACAATAGTAATCAACACCGAGAAAGTTTCCCCTAATGAACTAAGAAAGTATTCAACACGATTGTTACAGCGGGATGGAGTAATGATGATGGTGCTGGTGGAGATGATGGTGTGGATGATGATGGTCCCAATGAAGCCTAGCTTAATGAAGGTGTTGATAGCGACATAAAGGATTGTATGGGCACCTAGAGGGGGGTGAATAGGTTCTACTTCAAATTTTCTTCTCTTTCAAATTAAGGTTTGACAAGAAAGGTAAATTATCTCGATAATGCAACTAAGGTGAATTTACCTATATGACAAACAAGCACTAGCTAAGACAACACTAAGCAAGAACAAGTAAGTAAAGTGCAGTAAAGTATAGAAGTAACCAAAGTGGTGGACGCGGAGACACAAGGATTTGTTTCCCGTAGTTCCTTCCTTTTGAGGGGAAGTACGTCTACGTTTGGAGAGGGGGTGGTTTCAAACCACCAATGCCACGAGAGGACTCCCTTGTTCTTCGATGAATCTCACCCCAACGGGATCGATCCACCTTCCACTATATCGGCAACCTTCGAGGTGGAAGTCGTCACCTTTACCCCAACATGCTGTCAAAACAATCAAAGACAAGCTTGTAAGAACCAAATCTAGAACTAGGGTTTCCAAAGAAAACACTAGAGCAATGGGGCCCTCAAATGAATGAGGGGATCTCTTTTGGTGAAGTAGTAGATCAAGGGCTCCTCCTTCAATTCTCCAAAGATCAAAGACTTTGGATGGTTGAGTGAAGAGATCTTGGCGATTTTGTGGCTCAAATGGAGGTGGTAGTCTTCAATGCAACGAGCACTTTGTCCCAAGGTAGGTGGAGGGGTATTTATAGCCTTCTGAGTAGATCTGACCGTTGTGCATTTATTGCAGCGGTAGTACCGGATTCTCAAGCGGTAGTACCGGAAAACACCGGTACTATCGGCCTAGTATCGGAAATGCGTCATCAAGGCACACAGGCCCCAACCTCCAACGGTACCAAATTGTGGTGCTACCGCAAAGCGGTAGTACCGCCCCTGGGGCACGGTACTACCAGACACATGTGGTAGTGTCGCATATTGGTACCGGGGAGGGCAGTGCCATTTGCCAACTTGCCAAAAACCCTCTGTCGCGCTAGGTACTAAAATGCGGTACTACCGCATTTTGGTACCTAGGCAGGCAGTAGCTTTTGGCAACTTTCCAAAACCTTCTGTCGCGCTAGGTACTAAAATGCCGTACTACCGCTTTTTGGTACCTAGGCGGGCAGTAGCTTTTGGCAACTTGCAAAAACCTTCTGCCACGCTAGGTACTAAAATGCGGTACTACCGCTTTTTGGTACCTAGGAGGGCAGAGGCTTTTGGCAACTTGCCAAAACCTTTTGTCCCGCTAGGTAGTAAAATGCGGTACTACCGCTTTTTGGTACCTAGCCTGGCAGAAGGTTTTGGGCAGTTTGCCCAAACTCTCTGCCATGCCTAGTAGAAAATTCCGGTACAGCCAGTTCTCTGCAAACCCCTTTTTTGGGAGGAATGAGCCAAGGATTTCTTGATACAACCTGTAGTACACTTGGCAAATAATTAGTCCGATATGTGTGTTGTTATAAACACCAAAATCACTTGGGATAGGAAATGCTCTTTCAATCTCCCCCTTTTTGGTGTTTGATGACAACACACATTTTGCATGATAATATTGTGATGATAAACAAGGTTTGGAAAAATAGAGATGGGGCTCCCCCTAGATAAGTAGAATCTATCCCCCCTTCTATTTTACAAGCTACCTGAGAGTGTAAAGTCGCATTTAGAGCACATACCTTTGCATAATAAAGTGTGATGAGAAATATTGATAAAGAATAGATAATGCCATCACGCACACCACATAAGATGGATCCATATAAGAATATGCATACCACACGAATGATGGATCCGTACGATAACCACATAGTCTCAACATACATAGCACAAATAGTTAGTTCACAAGATTCACACATAATAAGAGGCAAGCAAATAAAGTTCACAAGCGATTAAACATCAATGGCAAGAAAAAGCTTGTGACTTTCCCCCACGCAAATACCGCATGCCTAATGTGACTTTTCCCCCACGGAAATCCCGCATTCCTAATGTGCAACTTCTCCCCCTTTGGCATCAAGACGCCAAAAAGGGGCAAGAGCAACACTAACGTCCTAGATATCACGCGTCATCATCATCATCCCAGGCATCCTCATGAGTCGGCGGGTCACGAAAGAGGAGGTGGCATCATCATCCCAGTGGTTGCTTGGAGATTCATTGGTTTTCAGGGGTGATGTTGTTCTCGGAGCCCTCGGATACGGTCAACCCTTGATCCTCCATCAATTCCTTCTGACGAGCATGGGATTTCTTTGCATAGACATGAGCCTCATACATGCGCTTCTGATTGTCAACTTGGAAGCAAAATACTTTCTTGAGCTTAGCCTCAATCCTCTTGGCCCAAGATGGTTGGGCATGCGTGCGTCGTGAGACCAAAAAAATCTGTATCCTGGACATCATCTTCATCACTAGATCCCTCCTCAAGTGGGTTCTCATCCTCATCAACAAGTTGACCATCCGCATTGCGAGGTTTAGGATGGGTCTTGATCAACAGATTCTTGTGCCGGTAGGTAACAAGGCGCTGAGAAGAAATGTCACGGGAAATTGATGGACACTTGCTAAGAATGAGGGCCACGAGGTAAGGAGCAAAGGGAGGCACCCTCCGAGTATAGGTAGCACAAACCATCTCATTCCAAATAACATCCATCACATCCATTGGTTGGCCAGAATCACGGTGGTGGAAAGTGGTGATCATGAGATCCACCATGAACCCATGCATCTCATCAACATTTCCAGCTCGGGGGGTAATGGTCTCACTGAATATACAGTGAAAGATGTCATATGTGGGGAGAAGCCCCTTGATCTTCCCAGGAATACCGTGTCCCTGGATGTATAGTGGAGCAAGAACATCCTTCTTCATGGGATGATCATTGTTGTGACAACGGAAGCCAACAGGAGTGTTCTTGCCACGGTCCTCGTGCCCAAGGATTGCCGCAAACTCAGCCAAGGTTGCTTGCTTAACAATGCCCTGGATCATCCAGGTGATAGTCCGAGACTGATTCTTGGAAAAGTGAACGGTGGCATAAAACTTAGTAATGAGCATTGGGTCATAGTTGCACCAGAACTGCATAGTGGGAAGCAAGCCAATGTTTGTGCAAATCTCAAGGGATTCACCGAAGTACTTCAGGTTCTTCTTCACATGATTCATCTCAACCCACTTCTGAGGGACCACAAGATTTTCATCCTTCATGAGCATCTCATGGTATACACGCTCTTGGAAATCCGTATAAAAGAGGCTATTTTCCCGAGCATGAGAGCGAGCAGCAGCATATGGATTGGCAGACCTCAATGCATGAAACTCAACCTCAGACAATAACTTTGGCCCAGAACTTTGACTCTTACGATGACTCGAGGGGGGAGGAGGAGGAGGAGCCCTACCACGGCCAGCACTTTGCTTAACTCCCCCTCCACGTCGGCCACGAGTGGTTTTCAGCTTCAGACGGGTGCTAGGTTGAGGCATGATCTCTTCTTCTGTCTCTGTCTCGGGCTCGGACTCTGACTCTAACTCTGACCCATAGTACTCGATCTCATGATGAGCTTTGGAGCGTTTGCATGAACCCCGGGAACCCCCTGCACCTGTGAAAGAATGAGGGAGATAGCAGTGGGGTAAGGGCACAAGAACCCGAAACAAACAGACGACGAAATTCAAGTTTTAGAGGAAATTTTGCTGTCAGTAGTGGGAAGTAGTACCAGATCTCACGGGCGGTAGTACCACACAGCGGTAGTACCAGAAAATATTTCCGATACTACCGGTCATGCAACCACAGTGCAGATCTGGTAGTATCGATCCATGGACGGGCAGCAAAATATATACAAAACAAGAATGCCATTGGATAAGGAGTAATATTAGGTAACGTGCACACGGTACAACCTCAAAAACACTCGTTTTGACCAAGAATCAAAGTCGCCCTAGATTCAATGGAGAAAACATGTGAGAATAAGACGAGGGCGGTAGTACCAGTGTCCATGGTGGTGGAGAATGAGGAGGAGCCCGCGAGGAGGCCGGATCCGGGGAAAGGAGGGGGCTCTGGCGGTGATCTCTGCTCCGGCGGAGGCGGTGGTTAGGAGTGGAGATGGGGGAACAATGAGGCACTCAGAGGTGCCCCCCCCCCCCCCCCCCCGCGTCTCCATCCTTAACCAAGACGTCGAGCGGTAGTACCGGGCGTACGAACGGTAGTACCGCTGGGCGGTACTGCCGCGCATACACACGGTAGTTCCGCGAGCCGGTAGTACCGCAGAAAACGACCGGTAGTAGCGCACCTGGGAAGTTTCCAGAAAACGACCTGGAAACTGACCCCTAAGTGGTAGTGCCGCTAGTTTTTCACGGTAGTACCATGTAATTAGACCGGTAGTACCGTACCTGGGACGCATCCAGGGGTTGACCTGGAGACATACCAGGGCCGGTAGTACCGCTCCCTTACCTGGTAGTACCGTGTCCACTAGAACAGAGAGTCAGGTATATAAGTGGAAGGTTCTTGTGCAGAGTAGATGAGTTATGTCGAAGGATAAGAAAGGCTTGGGTTAAGAGAGTCACACTGATATGGACATATGCACTCTAAAAATGGGGAAAAACATATGAAGAGCCAAACGAGAGTGCATGACCGTAAGAACAAACCCAGCGCGAGAATGACAAACATGAGTAAGCACCAACCTCTCGAATGAGAGAGGACGGTGGCCTAGGCCACCATATTTGAGTATACTCAGCTTGGCACCACGAAGATATATCTTGGGTCCATTACCGAAACTCATCATTTAAGCTCACATATCACAAAATGATATTAAGAGGAATTATTTTGATTGCTTTGGGCATAATGGGGGGAGGGATAGTCCAATCAATTAGGACCGCACTCCCCCTATATCCATGCCTACACCTAAACCAAATAAGAGTCAAGACATAGGTGAGAATGCAAGGTGATCAAGTCAAGCTCCTTGAATCTATGATATTTAGTTCATTCCTCAAATAGCAAAACCTTGCTTCATCAAGTGGCTTTGTGAAAATGTTGGCAAGTTGATCTTTGGTTGACACATATAATAGATCAATATCACCTTGAGAAACATGATCCCTAATGAAGTGATGACGAATCTCAATATGCTTTGTCCTTGTGTGATCCACCGGATTGTATGCAATCTTGATGGCACTTTCATTGTAACATAGAAGAGGCACTTTGTCACAAAGGACGCCGTATTCCTTTAAAGTTTGCCTCATCCATAGAAATTGGGTGCAAGCACTAGCAGCTGCCACATACTCGGCTTTGGTGGTGGAGATAGATATACAATTTTGCTTCTTAGAAGACCAACATACCAAGGACCTACCAAGGAATTGGCAAGCCCCGGATGTTGATTTTCTATCATCCTTATCACCCGCCCAATCCAAATCCGTGTATCCACAAAGAGCAAATGTTGACCCTCGAGGATATCAAAGACCATAATATGGGGTATGAACTAAATATAGAAAGATTCTCTTGACCGCCATTAAATGGCTTTCTTTAGGAGCCGCTTGATATCTTGCACACACACCTACACTCAACACAATATCGGGTCTAGATGCACAAAGGTAAAGCAAAGAACCAATCATAGACCGGTATACCTTTTGATCCACATCTTTACCATTTGGATTTTGTTCTAGATGAGTCTTTGTAGCCATGGGAGTAGGAGCTCCATTTAAATCTTGCATATTGAATCTCTTGAGCATATCTTGAGTATACTTGGCTTGGTTGAAGAATGTCCCTCTTCTAACTTGCTTGATCTCAAACCCAAGAAATACTCTCAACTCCCCCATCATAGACATCCGGAACCTACTAGTCATAAGCTTTAATAATTCATCATTAAAAGCTTTTTTAGATGAGCCAAAGATAATATCATCAACATATATTTGACACAAAAAGCTCCCCATTGACATTCTTAGTAAAAAGAGTGGGATCAATTTTCCCAACCTCAAATCCACGGTCAAAAAACAACTCTCTAAGGTGCTCATACCACGTGCGTGGGGCTTGTTTGAGCCCATAGAGCGCCTTATCAAGTTTGTACACATGGTTAGGGAAGTTGGGATCCTCAAATCCCGGGGGTTGCTTTACATATACCAACTCATTTAATGGACCATTAAGAAATGCACTTTCTACATCCATTTGTTCCATCTTGAAGTTATGATGTGTCGCATAAGCAAGAAGGATACGGATGGACTCAAGACCAGCCACGGGTGCATATGTCTCTCATTAATCAATACCTTCAATTTGAGAGAACCCTTGTGCAACCAATCTTGCCTTGTTCCTTACTATAATTCCATGCTCATCTTGCTTGTTCTTGAATATCCACTTGGTGCCTATAACATTGCGGCAATCCTTTGGCTTCTCAACTAACTTCCATACTTTGTTTCTCTCAAAGTTGTTGAGCTCTTTGTGCATAGCTTCCAACCAATCTTCAAGAGCTTCCCACACTTTCTTTGGTTCAATCATGGAGATGTGTGCTTGGTGCTCACTGAACCTCTTCAATTTTGCTCTTGTGGAAATGCCTTTCCTTAGGTCACCAACCACATTTTGTAGAGAGTGGTCTCTTAATTACAACATTCTCTTCTTTCTAGCTTCACGACGAGCGTGGATCTCCTCGTTGTTTCTTGGAGGACCATATTCATCATTTTGGTCCTCGTCTTGACCATCAACTTGACCTTGATAATCATCTGAATCATTCTCTTCATTGAGAGGCACGGATTGACCTTGGTCTTGATTAGACATTCTTCTAGCATCGATTTGAGCTTGTCTGAAGGTAGTTTGTATGGATCTTCCTTGAGTAATTGACTTGGCACCAATTGACATCCTGGAGACTGAATCAAGCTCCTCTTCACTAGAGTTGTCACCTTGATCAACATGTTGAGGGTCCACAGTTTGTCTTTGGCTTGGGTCATTGCCCTCCTTGGTGGATGGATCTTGTTGATGTTGTGAAGATGAGGGCTCCACTTGAGTATAGCATAGTTCTTCTCGATCCGCCATAAGGGGTTCCTCAATGGGGCGAATATATCCCACACCCATTCTTCCTATGGCATCCTGAGGCATTTCATCATCTACATCACAAGCATCAACATGCCCCCCTTGGGGACCATCATATTATTCGAAGGTCACACTACAAGATTCTATGACGGCTCCGGAGAGCTTATCATAGATTCTATAAGTGTGATATTCGAGACCATAGCCAACAAAAATACCCTATAATGCTTTAGACTCGAATTTGGACAAACGAACAACTTTTATGAGATAGAAACACTTACAACCGAACACCCGGAAGTAAGATATGTTGGGCTTGTTGCCGGTAAGTATTTCATATGGAGTCTTGTTGATTTGTTTGTGGAGGTAGAGCCAGTTTTATGCATGGCAAGTGGTGGAGATGGCTTCGGCCCAAAAGTTGTATGGAGATTTAAACTCCAACATGGTCCTAGCCATCTCAATGAGAGTCCGGTTCTTCCTCTCGGCCACACCATTTTGTTGAGAGGTATATGCAGTGGAATATTGGTGTTTTATCCCCTCATCAATAAGGAAATCATTCAAGGTGTAGTTCTTGAACTCGGTGCCGTTGTCACTTCTTATAATCAACACGGGAAGATTGTATTGACGTTGAACCATGTTGATGAAGTCGATGAAGGTCTTTTAGGTCTCACTCTTTAACTTGAAGAAATATACCCAGGAGTATCTTGAAAAGTCATCAACAATCACCAAACAATATTTCTTCCCACCAAGACTTGCATGAGATGGAGGACCAAAAAGATCCACATGAAGGAGCTCCAAGATCTTGGTTGACTTGATGTGGTTCTTTGGCTTGTGGGGAGCATCATGCATCTTTCCTAGAACACAAGCCCTGCAAACACGATCTTTGGCAAAGGAAACATTTTCTTTTAGTCCAACAATATGGCCCTCCTTGTGGAGACTTTGCAAAGTTCTCATATTAACATGGGCTAGTCGGAGATGCCATAACCAACCCACATCGGCCTTTATGAATAAGCACATCGCACTTGTAGTGGTTTGCCCCGAAAATTCCACCACATACAAGTCATGTTCGACGTACCCAACGAAAGCGACCTTGAGATACTTGCTCCACATGAGGACCACAATATCATCATCAACAAAGATGGCAAAGCCCATCTTTCCAAGAGCACGGACTAAAAGTAAATTGTATCCAAGGGTCTCAACAAGCATGACATTAACGAGTGTAATGTCGTGAGCAACCACTACCTTGCCGAAACCCATTACCTTAGACTTTGACTTGTCGGCATATGTCACGGTTATTTCATCATCATTTGGCTTTAAGTCCTTGACAATAGACGAGCTTCCGATCATATGACTTGTGCAACCACTATCAAGCACCCACTTTGACCCTCCGGAAGCATATGTCTACAAAAGATCAAGCTAATTTTTAGGTACCCATTTTTTAATGGGTCCTCTTTTGTTAGCAACAAGGGTCTTGGGGACCCAAATAGACCAAGCAATATAACCATCATATGGGCCAACATATTGTGCATGCACATCACCATAATAATCACGCATTAGAACATAGTGAGGGTTAGCACTTCCCGCAAAGCATCATGAGACATAGTTTTACCACTTGTGGTCTTACTATCCACAATGGCCTTATTTTTTTCTTGTGCGGGCTTGGCCTTATTCTTGTTGTTCTTCTTCTTGGTCTTGGAGACAAAACCAATACCCCCTTTCTCACCACTAGGCTTTTGCTTACTCAAAAGATCATCAATGGACCTTGTGGAAATGTGGCCTTGGCTAGCTCCCCCTTCAACCTAGCATTTTATTCAAGATTAGTTGTACTACTAGATGGAATTAAGTTACTAGGTGAAGGAATATTGGCCAATTGAGTTTGAAGCATTTCATGGGACTTTGTGAATGACAAGAGTTCACTTTCCAAAGCCTTGTGAGCCTTGTCAAGCAAACTAAAGTCCTCGGCAAGTTTTTCATGAACCACACCAAACTCAATCTTGTCCTTTTTAGCCCTTTTGCATTTAGCAATAGCATGATCACGTTCTTTGATGAGTCTATTAACAATAATGTCATTGGCCTCATCAAGCCCTTCAAGTTTTAGTTCAAGAGACATCCTAGACTCTTGTTCTTCTAGAGCATTGTTTAAGGCCTCTAGATCAATCATGTGTTCATGCCCAAGTTTACACCTTACATATAGAAGCTCTTGTGTGTGGGAAAGTTGATCTAAGATGTTCCCAAAATGTATCTTATCATCCCCTTGTAAGTTAGTCATAAACTCATCGAAGGAAATTAATTCCCTTTTTACATCAAGAGACATCTCATCATCAATTTCATCATTAGCTAAGGGAGTGGAGTGAGATGATGAGGATACCTCCGTTCCTCTTGCTATAAGGCAAGTGACGTTCTTGATGGGATTGTTCTCATTTGGAGAATCGAAGAGTGAGAATGTCGGAGTAGAAGTAGTGGCTAGAGCAGCCACACCATTAGATGTTTCTTCTTCCTCATCTTCATTGTCGGAGGAGAATTCTTCATGAGTGATCAAAAGAATTTCTCCTGACTTCTTGTTGGTGGGATTCTTCTTGACGAAGGGTTTCTTGTAAGGAGCTTTGGGAGTTTTCTTCAACACAAGCTTACCCCCCATGATCTTCTCTCTTCTCATAGGGGAAACTCGCCACAAAGTGATAGCGGTTACCACAATTGAAACAAGTTCTCAATCTAGTGGTATTTTCTCTTTTCCCATTTGGGTTGCTTTTTCGTTTCATTTCCATCTTGGCCTTGGCGGGGTTCTTCCAAAAGTTCTTTGCATAGAAGGCCATATATTGACTATGAGCAATCTTGACCTCATCGGGGTGGTCCATGGAGAGGCCTTCATCACTATCATCTTCATCCCCATGTTCCACAACTTTGGCCTTCAAAGCAACATTGACAACATTGCTCATACCAAGGGCTTGAGCACGGTCATCTTTGGAATTCTTGGCGGCAACCTTGAAAGAGACCATCTCTTGCATAACTTCATTGGAGGTCATGAGATGGTAGTTTTGTCTTCCTTGTAGGCCCTTCAAGTCGGTAGGCTCAAAGGGAATGAGTGCACTCACATATTTCCTTTTTATCCAAGCATCATCCACATGTGAGGCACCCACATTTCTTAAAGCGGTGGCGGTGGTCTTGAGCCTAAAGTACATGTATTCATGATTTTCACCTTCCATCATGTAGAAGCCTTTGGCTTCATTGCTTAGTGCATCATATCGGTTCCTCCTCATGCTCTCATTCCCAACAAACAACACCGTGAGAGCATCCCAAGCTTCCTTGGCGATGCTGAGGTGCTCAATGTGTGGGTAATCCTTTGTACCCAGTCCTTGTTGAATCATGTGCAAGGCAGTGGCATTGAGTTGACTATTGACAACTTCTCTTCTTGTCAAGTTGTTTGGATCCCCAATATAGAGTCCTTGTTCGATGATGTTCCATAGTTCAATGCAAGAGCTGCGCACATGAGTTTTCATTAGAGATTGACATTGAGCAAAAGTAGTAGATGCTTCAAGCTTAGGTGGGTCACCTCTATTGTTTACATGAGGGTGAGGAATTGGAGGGTCGGGAGAGAACCACGCATGAGAGTCATGATGCTCTCCCTTCTCACCAACCCTTTTTGTGGAGGAGTTAATGTTGCCTTGATTATCCCCCACCACCTTATCCGTGGGAGATGCCGGGGCATTCTCTTTGGATGAAGGTGGTAGTTCCTCTTGAGGAGGAGGGTATGACGAACCTACCTTATCTTTAACAAGTTGCTCAATTAACTTTTGCAATTGTTTGATCTCGTTGGCCACAGTGGAGCTCAATCTTGTTTCCAAGTTATTGAGATTATCCATGTTCACTGTGGTATGCTCTCCACCACCTTCCCCTTCATTGCTACCCATATAATTTTAGGCGGTAAGCCCGAATAAAGAGGCGAGGCTCTGATACCAATTGAAAGGATCGTATGGGCACCTAGAGGGGGGTGAATGCGGTGACCCAGCATACCACTGCATGTGTAGTACACTATAGTCGTTGACATGACATCCACAAAACACCGTTCCATAAATATCACATCCCTCAGAGTGGTACAACAGAAACATTGCGGGTCCATATTACAAACATACACACGTTATTATTATTACAATACCGTAAGTTTAAGACTTCCAGAAGATTCAACTTACAAACCAAAATATAAGTGTTTCAGTAGAAGTTTCAAATTTAAAACTTAAACCCCAAATTGAGCTCAATAACTTATTGCTATATATTGTTCATGTTGATCGGCTCAAGTGGATACTCGAACTATAGTAATTATTCGGACTCTTGGAACTCTCCTCCGTAGAAGATGTCATAGTCCTCCCCTTCTACGGCTCCATACAGGTTGGGCTCTTCATATAAGACCTCCTCTTGACTCTTAGATGCATACATTGGAGTATCTTCGAGATTCTTAGAGTCTAAGCAAGGATTCAAAGGAAAGGATGAGTAATAGCGTTACCCAGAAAATTCATTATATCCGAGGTAGGAAGTTTGATGCTCTATCTACCACCTCAGACTATCAGTCTTTGGCACTATGCAATTTTCATAAATCTTTCTTCAAAGGTTGATTTTATTATAAAAATCTATGACCATCAGCCTTCATAGGTTGACCAGAAATTTCATGGAGTTCCTTTCCTACCGCGTTCGTAGCTCCTTCCCGAAATAGGGAGTAACAAGTTACAATTCTTAGACTCTGCAGAGGTGCGTTACTTTTCCCATGAGAGGTCAACTCCTTGTTGCACAACCGGGCGTACTTTCCCGTCCACAATTCCATGATGTGGGGCCTAGTAGTTGGTCCAAGCCAATCACTGCCCTCTCCGCGACCTCATATGTCTGCATGATCCTTCGGGGCTGGCTCACCTTCGTTAATCCCCCTTTCGGGCAGGCTAAAACCCTGATGAGTTCCCGAAGACTCTATGACCTAGTGATGCCCAGAATAGTACCATTTACATGGACTATATCCCTAAACACCATTCATAGATAATCTAGACACCAAAAGTGTGGGGCGTAAGGGTGTCCACCCATATGTTGGATCCGCACAAGGAATCACAATGTCACGTTAAGGTCGTCTTGCCTCCATACAAGAGAAAAAGGATATAGCTGACTTCTCCGTCCCATTCCAAATCTCATGGTTAACGCGTAATATACGGCGCTAGAATCACTGATGTCATGGGTTATTAATCCCTAATTGTTCATCATTATTGCAATTTGAACCCTAAGTTCTATTGCTTCATCATATCAACACTTAGGATGATATCTAAGATTTAGTATCTTGAGAAAATAATGTTTTCTTTTTCTATAATGTAAATGATAACACACAATTTGCAAATACTTTGATAAAGACTCTTAAAAGGACATGAGCAAGTGATGAACCTGCCTTGTGATGGCAAGTTAGTGAAGTCTGATGCTTGCACTGGACCTTGAGCTTCTATGTCTACAAAAACATCATTATTGCCTAGTAAGGAGAATATTTAAAGAAGCAAAATGATTATGCAAAGTAATGTAATGCATTATTTAACTGTATATGTACTCTACCCATTATTTAAATTATAGAAAAATCCTTTTTAAATAATTAAGGATTTATGAATATTAATTTTTAATATTTATTGAATATTGTATTCTTTTATTTTATTTCCTTTTATATGAATTTTATTTATTTAATAATTCCTTTAAGAATTATCATTTAAATAACAAAAATTATTATTAAATATTTGTTTAGTATTTTTATAAAATGCTACAATATTAATATAGAATGAAAGTGATTTTTATTTATTTTTATCATCTTTCAATAATTTTGTAAAAATCCATAAGGAATATATATTACAAAATTCTTAATAAAATTTATATGTCTAAAATTTTATTTCTTAATTTATTTGGATAGTTTGGATTATTGTGAACCCAAAAATATTTTATTTATAATTTTTGGATTTTTATTTTATTTTATAGAATTTATTTAAGTTCAAGGGCATTTTGGTCTTTTCCATTTATTAAAACAGGCTCTAAATGATTTGGGCTGACTGTTTGGGTTTATTGGGCCCTTGTGGCCCAATAGGACAAAGTCAAAACAACACCCTAAAGGGTTTTTGGCCCAGTCCAGCCCACACTCTCTATCTCTCGTTCGACCTTATCCTTCTCTCCCCCTCCTCGACCCCATGGTCGATGGCGCCGCCGCCATGCTCTGCTCGCCGCCGTGGTCCTCCCTGGCCACTGCCGTGATGCAGGGCGAGGTTGTCGACCACGCGCTTTCTCGTGGCCAGTCTAGCCTCATCCTGAACCCTAGGGTTTGGGTGATGCGGTTGTTGTCGTTGCCGTTGCTGTCGTGTGCTGTGGTGGTGCTCCTCGCCTCCAGGCGAGACTATGGTCACTGCCGCGGCATTGTGTGGGTCGCAGCGCCCCCTTGGGGGTGCTCCCCATGCCGCCGTGTTCGTCGTCGACCCTCTGCTTCCTCTTCTAATCTACAGCGAGGACCTTCGGTAAGTTGTTCCTCTCCCTCTCATGCTCTCTGTGCTATGCCATCCCATGCTAGATGTTGGTAGTGGCATTTCCTTGTTAGTGTCCTGTCCTGATTAAGATGGTTTGTTCTACTTAGGGTTCATACCCCTCTGTGGAGTAGATATCTGATGAGTTGGATCAAGTTTTGATGGTCCCTAAGCATGCTAAGTGGTTGTTAGCTATGGCTTGCTGCTTATGATTAGCTGTGGTGATGCTAGTGGTTTACCAGATGATGCTATGGATTAATTTTTATATGATTCAGATGTTAAAGTTGCTCTTGAAGTAATACTTGGGAAATCTAGTGGTTTTAATAGCTTACGGCTGTCATTACTTGGTTAATGACAGTGGGTGTTATGTGATGAAGTCATTGTGTTAGTACTGTTGGCTTAAGAATTCATATATAGCTTGAGATCAAATGGTCTCTTACAGTGAAGATATGTATACAGATTTTCCTGATTATGATTCCTGTAATGTCAGGAAAATGATTTATAGTGGATTGGTTGTATCTGTGAAGATTGGATGCTTAACCTGCTTAGTTTAGAACTGTTCTTGTGACACCATCCTTGTATGGCACACAAGATTAGATTCTATTACTTGGTTTGGTTTTGTTCAAGCGTAAAATTAGCTTGTCATTATAGATAAGTGGAATTCTCTTTCCTTGCATCCCTAGTTAGGGATTGAGCCTTTGTCTTGTTGTTTCTCATGGATTGGTTCTAGTAGTGATACCAACTATTGTTTCTTGAATCAAAGTTGGGAAAAATTGATTGTAGGCTTGATAAATTATATAGATCCATGAGATTAAATTCTAAGGTGCTACTCCTATTTAAGAGATGTGCCTAGAAGTTTAAATCCTGGCTATATTCATTCTTGAATTGAAATATAGCTTGATAGCTTAGATAAATGATGTTGTCCTGAGATCTTAGTTGGATATTTATAGTTTTCAGATTTCTTTTAGTGTTTAAAAGTTCAGTGATGGATTCACCCCACTTGGGTGTTTTCTAAGAATTTGAGTAAGAGACAAATCATGAATACTTGTCTAATCTTAGACAGATAGATCATGTGATGGTCTATTTTACTCACCACACTCACTTGATGTTGAGGTTTCAAGTGGTTGATCTTGTGGTAACTTGATCTGGTGCTCTCCTGGTATTTCCAGCTCCTAGCTTGTCCTTGATCTCGCCCTTCACCTCCTGGTCCTGATGGCTTGATCTTGGTCTTGCTATCCACCTGATCCACCCCCTCCTTATGTCACCATTTTGGTGATGTGATCCAGGGTTTTGATGGGTGTGATCTTGCTTGCCTTTGGCTTGGTTTAGCTGCTGGGATGTTGCCCTTGGTGTGTAACAACAATAAACTGGTGTGGGGTTTGCTTCCCACGGCTGTGTTGAGGAGTTTTGTGTGATTGAGCTGGTTCTGTGGTGGTCACAGCACACACCATGCAGTTTGGTGTGTGTGCTGCATGTGTGCCTGCTGCATAGCTTGTGGATATGTTCTGAATTTGAGAGTTACTTTTATCAGGTTACCTTTTACTTGGCTGGTGAAAATTGCCCCTCCTTGCTGTTTATTTGACTTATGGCTTAAAATTATGAAAGATATATTCTTTCATATTGGTGAAACTTGCCCCTTTGAAAGATTACTCAATGATGAACCTTGATCAGTGCACTTCACTATCAAGTCTGAGAGTAAAATAATTCTAATCCTTAACTTTTGTTTCTTTTTAGTTTATGTTTATTTTGCAGGTACCAGACTTGAAGATCAAGACTTTAGTTTAGGTTTTTCTTTTACTTTATAGGATAGTCACTTGTAATATCCTCTTATTCAATTGTAATCCTTTTTTTATTCTTTTGTACTTGTTATTTTTATTCTTTTGTAATACAGATTGTACTATTATTTAATAAAGAAATATTATTCTTCTATTTAATTACTATTGTAAAGATTATTGCTCATTTCCATAAGTTTCATTTTTGTAACTTATTTATTTATGGAATAAATATTCATTTTATTTATTATGTTATTTATTTAAGGTTTGAGCTATTAATCATCATCTCTTGACTAATTCAAAATACTCAAACATAATCCTAAATTATTTTGAATTATAATTCAAACACTTAAGTTTTAAATTCAAATTTCATTTCCCAAAACACTCTAATCCACAAATATCATATCAAAGTCTATAACAATCATCCTTCAAGACTATACCTAATCTCAAAGCATGAAACAAACTTTGATCACTTTAGGTTTTTATTTGGCGAAAAATTTACCCATATTTTCACAGATGAATACATGCAACATCACAAATTCCTAAATCTACCCTTCATTGGTTCCTAATGCTAGGATGTTACAGACTTCCCCCCTTAAATTAAACTTCGTCCTGAAGTTTGCTGAGATGTACCTGAATAGTTTTGGATAGGCTTTTCTTAAATCCTCTTCTTTCTCCCATGTGGCTTCTCTTTCGGGGTGATGTTCCCACTTTACCTTGCAATATTTGATTTCCCTATTCCTCAACCTTTTCCAGTTTTCTTCCAAAATTTTACAGGTCTTTTCAACATAGGTCAAGTCTGCTTGTAGTTCTATCTCCTGATGTCTGATTGCATCATCCGGAACTTTCAAACATTTAGAAGTTGTGATACATGGAAAACATTATGCACTTCAGCCAATCTTGATGGTAACTCTAAAGCATAAGCTACGGTTATGTTCTAACTTAGTATCTTGAATGGTCCGATGTATCGTGGACTCAATTTCCCTTTAACTCTGAACCTTTTCACCCCTTTCATTGGACTTACTTTCAAATATACCATGTCTCCCACTTCTGGATGCCAAGATCTTCGACTTTGATCAGCATAACTTTTATGCCTACTCTGAGCTATTTTCAGTCTATCAATGATATCTTGTTTTTCTTTGACATAGTCTAGCGCAAATTCCTTGTTGCTTCCAGGCTCATAACAACATATTGGTGATCTACACTTCCTTCCATACAGAACCTGATATGGAGCTGCCTTCAGACTACTCTGATAGCTGTTATTGTAGGAAAATTCTGCCAATGGTAGATGATCTTCCCATGTACCTCCAAAATCTAATGCACAAGCTCTTAACATGTCTTGTAGTATCTGGTTTGTTCTTTCTATTTGACCTCCTGTCTCCGGATGATAAGTTGTGCTGAAATATAATTTGGAACCAAGTGCTTCATGTAGTTGCTTCCAAAATGCTGAAGTAAACACTGATCCCCTATCAGTTATGATCTTTTTGGGTACTCCATGCTTACTTACTATCTCTTTGATGTAAACTTCTACTAACTTCTCGGCATTATCTTTCTGATTTACCGGAATAAAATGTGCACTTTTAGTGAGTCTATCCACAATTACCCATATCATATGCTTCTGTTTAGGTGTCATGGGCAATCCTGTGATGAAATCCATACCTATTTCCTCCCACTTCCATTCGGGAATTTCCAAAGGTTGTAACGGTCCTGCTGGACTTTGATGTTCATCCTTCACCCTTTGGCAAGTATGGCATTCTGATACATATTTAGCAATGTCCCTTTTCATGTTATTCCACCAGAATAGTTCTTTAAATCCATATACATCTTAGTACTTCCTGGATGTATAGAATATGGTGTTTCATGTGCTTCCCTGAGTATGACATCACGAATCTCAGTCACATCTGGAACACAAAGACGATCTTGGAACCACAAAGACTCATAATCTCCAAGGCGAAAAACTGATTTTTTCCCTTGAGATATCCTCCGAATTTCCTCAGCTATGAAAGGATCTTCTGCTTGATGTCTAAAAATTCCGTGCTTAAGATCACTGTCCTGCTCTGCAACTACCTACATAGTATCTAATCCTCCAAGAACCTCTGTTCTAATGAATTGAAGCTCTAATATTTCCAAGTCCATTTGTAACTCTTTTGGTAGCTCCCGATTGCTAGGATGAATGTCTGCACTCTTTCTGCTTAAAGCATCAGCTACAACATTTGCTTTCCCTGGAGTATAGTTGATTGTTAAATCATAATCTTTGATTAGTTCCAACCAACGCTTCTGCCTCATATTCAACTCCTTTTGAGTGAATAAATATTTAAGACTTTTATGGTCAGTGTATAACTCACATCTGGCTCCATAAAGAAAATGCCTCCATCCTTTCAGCGCTAACTCTAAATCATGAGTTTTGGGAAGTTTGCCCAAACTCTTTGCCATGCCTAGTAGCAAATTCTGGTACAGCCGGTTCTCCGCAAACCCCTTTTTGGGAGGAACGAGCCAAGGGTTTCTTGATACAACCTGTAGTATACTTGGAAAATAATTAGTACGATATGTGTGTTGTTATAAACACCAAAATCACTTCCGATAGGAAATGCTATTTCAGCGACGATCTCCCCTCTCCGGGAAGGAATTTCCCCGACAAAAATCTGTCTGCCGGAGAGATCTTTCTCTCTCGGTGTGTTCCGCCCCGTAGAGGCGGCGGAAATCTATCTATGGTCGCTCCCCTGGTGTTAGGGTTCCGTAGGGAAGATATAGGCGAGAGGGCAGAGTCGGGGGCCGAGCAGGTGGGCCACACCTTCCCTAGGCGCGGCCCAAGGGGTGGGCCCCCTGTGGCCCTTCTACGCCTCCCCTTCTAGCTTCCTTCGTCTTTTGGGAAAATATAATTTTCCAATATTTTTTGGTATTTTTCTGATCTTCGCGAAATTGCATCAAAACACCTCCTTTTCCATCAGAATCCAGACTCCGTAGTTCATCCTCCAACAATCATCCAACATGCATAAACAGATGAAAAGACATAAGTAATACCTCATAATAAGACATATATCCATGAATAGAGGCAAATTATGATATAGAATGGTGATGCAAATTGGACGTATCAACTCCCCCCAAGCTTAGACCTTCGCTTGTCCCCAAGCGAAAACTGAGCTCAGTAAACATGTCCACAGGTTTATGGAGTGAAGTGTCGATAAAAGAATACGGACAAGAAGCATCACACTTACCAATGCACAACTCATAGAAGAAAGCAACTCACCATTATATAACTTAGCTTGCAACAAGTACAGGAGTCACAATAGAGATGCATAAAGATAAATCATAATTGGAATTGGAAAACTTCATTCTTGGTCAAAGAACAACTGACAAACAGTTACTCAAAAAGCTTTTGTAGAAGTTTTCAAAACAGGAGCACTCTTTGCTCAAAAAGGTTTTTCACAATGAAGGATTTCAAAGTAATACTCAATAGATAAGAGTTTTGTGCAAACAAGGAAGATAAAGAACATGATTGAATAAATCACCATATGAATGCTTGAAACACAACAACTCAAATGCTTGCTGGAGATAGAGAGGAAATAGGTTTACTGACTCAACTTGGAAGTAGGAGAAAGGTCCCTTTATAGAGGGAAACAGGGATTACAAGTCATAAAGAGCTTCCAAAATATTATGGTACTTACTAGCTTTGAGCCCTCATTGCCCCTATCATAGGCATCTTGAGATGATTAAGGTTAAAGTGAACAAGGATGGAGTATATGCTTGATGAAATATAAGTTGGTAATCTCATGTCCCTTAAATATGAGGGCCACTCCTCATGCTACTCAACTTCAGTTACCGGTAAGTTCTTGTCATTGTAAGTACATGCGTATCATAGAGAACCGCCAACGGGGTACCCCTTGCACATGGTACAGGAGCTATCCCATAACCAAAATGACAAGGCAAGCAGACAATGAGCATCTCAGCAATCTTTTTATTTACTATGTGCATAGCTTTTTATTGAGGATGCTTCATAGATAGCTCACTATGGTGATGCTGCAAGTTTCCGCCATGATTAGGCATGGCTTAGGCTAGCGGCCCAGGCGTTTCTCTTACATAGAATACAAACTCCATGGACTTACAAGTTCCCTCTTTATTTCACACCGGTGACATCCACAGACAAAAGAGCATGATATCAACTGAGTACAAACTACGAGTGCAATGTTGAAAGCGTTCCCCGTGACAGCATGGTTCTGCTAATTCCAACGTATAAGTGCAAGCATATACAACTTCGATGACACAATGGTTCACTCTATTAGGGGCAAGGAAATAAGGTGTGCCATCAAGTTCACGAGAGCTTTACTAACTAGTTTTCACATAGCAAAATACTTTTTAATTCGAAAGATATATGAAGCTTGAGAATTTGCTTGGAATAGCAATAATGCTAATAGGTAGATATGGTGGACACAAATGGCATAGGTTTTGGTTCAAAGAGATTGAAAACGTGAGAAGTATGCCTTCTCAAAACAGGTTTTTGGCTAGCAAAGCTGGGTAGCAAGCAAGAGAGTTGAAAGAAACAAGCAAACCTACAAGTGATAAAGCCAAACATGCAATCTTCCTTGAAGACACAAAAAGTTCTTAAATAAAGAATACTAAGATTATGAGCCAACAAGAAAGAAAACAAATGATACAAAATACCTGTATGCTTTTTCTCTTTTCCTTTCAAAACTCAAAAAGTGTTGTTACTGACCAGAGATTGGTTTGCCAAAACCAATTTAGATTTACTTGATGATCCCAAAGTGATGCCAATACTGATCAACAAGATCCATCATATAATAGAGATTGCAAACTAAATTAAGAAGTGCAAAAAAGTAAAAGATGAGACTTCTCATTAATATTCCATAAAGGCACTCACACCAAGGGATACATTGATAATCAACTAAAGGAGATATACTTCCACATGCAAACCAAACTATAAGATAACCTCTCTACCAAAGATATGAATCCACTAAAAAGGTAAAAGATAAAAGATGATGATGGTGATACCGCGGCACTCCCCCAAGCTTGGAACAAGCCAAGGGGATGCCAAACCTAATGACGAATTACTCCTTCGGTGGTGGTGGTGTTCTCTTGATAAGATCTTCAATAAGTTTCTTCAAATCCTCAATCTCAAAGGTCAGAGTACGAATCAAATCTGAATTCTCCTCAATGCGGTTCATGATCATGTCGGGACTAGAATTCCAGTCCTTGTTATTCTTTCCCCACTCTTCCTCTTTAGAGTGTTCCTTCCCTGCATTGTTAGAACGAGGAATATCCCAAACCGAGGGCAAGTTCCTTTTGGGTACATGTTGATATTGACGCTCATGTATAAGGGTATGGAAGGGTCTCTTGGTACGTGGCGGTGATGACTGTGGATTGTAGATAAGACGTGGAGGTTTCCCTCCTGTAGCATCCGTGATGTCCTCCTAAGCTTGGTAGATTTTGCCACCACTCCAATGCTTGAAACGGTAGCGCGGGTGTCCGGATGCTTGTCCTCCTCCATGTCTCTTTCATACCCTACCAAAATCTCCTCCTCCTTGGGGTTTTGAGGATCATCTTCCTCGGGCTTATTGCCTTTGTCGTTGGCGGAGACCATGGTGCTCTAAACTTGAGAAGATTTCCTGACAGAAACAGATCGAAACGAAAACATGACGAGAACACGATGCACGAACCTCGGGCGATCTGGGGGGTTATGTATTATGAAGTTTCAATGCATAAGGAAAGTTTTGATATGAAAACGAGGCGGAGACGGAGCTCGGGGTGGTCTCACCCCCTCCAGGCGCGGCCAGCTAGGGCTCATGCCTGGGGTGGGTTTGGCCACCCCAGCCTCCGGTTCCTCCTCTTTTCCATCTCATAACTTCCCTTATGTATTAAAAACATGAAAAATATAAAAATATTGAGGTTCACGAACCTTCTGTTTTCACCACTTTTACCTATTCAAAGACTAACTCTGCAAACTCCTTTTCTCCTTCTCCTGGAATTTCCTTTCCTACAGGGTCTCACACAAACCTCAATGGCAACATTAGTGTAAGCAAAAACAATAAACCTTTGGGTACACACTTCAACTGAAAACCCATCAAAACAAAAGCTTCTGTAAGAGGCAAATGCAAATGATAGCAGAAATATGTCAAAACAGACCAGCAGGTAAAGATTGATATTTTCGAAAACCTTCTGTTGCTCAAATAAAAAAGTGAAAATCTAATTAAAATTGGGTAACAACTTGGAGAACAAGCTCAGAAAAATACATCTCCATCTGAACTACCGAGCTTCCTCACAAATATTTACAATGCAGCACAAAAATCTATCCTAGGACAGCCACTTTTCACAACTCCTCTACTTCACAAAAGTAGTTGAACTTGAAACAAAAACCAAAACAAAAGGATAAGGAGCGGTTATTAATGAAGTAATAACTTCCAAGACTCGGCAAAACTCTTGGGTTATCTCCCAACAAGTACTTTTCTTTAATGCCTTTAAGTTAGGCTTGAAACTTTCAAAGATGCTCACAAAGGAGATAAATATTTGAAGTGAAAGAGAGCATCAAGAAGCAAATAACCAACACATTTGAGTATAATCCACTTCCTATGCATGGGGGTATCATGAGAAAACAAATTGTTGAAACAAAAAGCCATTAGCATAGGAAGACAAAACAGATGCAACTTCAAAGCTTTCAACATAAAACGGGGAAACTTAACATTATTGAGATGCATAAAACCATGTTTCCCTCTCTCATAATAACTTTCAGTAGCACTTTGAATAAAGTTGACAATATAACTGTCACTGACAACAACTTTATCTTCAGAATAAGCATACTTACAGTCACCAAAAAGAGGTCCAAGGTCATAAAATGGATCAATAGAAGCAAGTTGTTCCATCCTGAAATCTTTGTTAGGCAAACTATTTTCACAAGGAGATTTAGCAAATTTGGAAAAGTTAAACTCATAAGAATCTTGCAGTGACCCAGCATACCACTGCATGTGTAGTACACTATAGTCGTTGACATGACATCCACAGAACACCATTCCGTAAATATCACATCCCTCAGAGTGGTACAACAGAAACATTGCGGGTCCATATTACAAAAGTATACACATTATTATTATTACAATACCGGAAGTTCAAGACTTCCAAAAGATCCAAGTTACACCAAAATATAAAGTGTTCAGCGGAAATTTAAAAGTAGTAACTCCGACTAGGAGTTGATCTCAACAGCTTATTCTATAGAGTTCATGCTGCTCGGCTCCGCTAGTTACTACTAACTAGGTACTTAGTTGGAGTCGTTCTCATCGACACCGTAGCGGATCTCATAATCCACGCCTTCAACTCCTCCGGACAGATCAGGTTCCTTGTAGAACACATCTTCTTGGCATTCAGCTGCATACATTGGCACGTCTTCGGGATCCTCAGAGTCTAAGCAAGGGATGAAAGGAAAGAATGAGTACCAGCGTTACCCAACAAGTTCATTATATGCAAGGTGTGAAGTTTGATGCTCTAACTACCACCTCGGATTATAAATCCTTGGCACTATGCAATTTTTGTAATTATTTCTTCAAAGATTGATTTTATTCCGAAAAACTATGAGAATCAGCCTTCACAGGTTGACCAGAACTTTCATGTTGTTCCTTTCCTGCCGCGTTCGTAGCTCCTTCCCGGAACAGGGAGTAACAAGTTACAGTTCTTACACTCTGGAGAGGTGCGTTACTTTACCCATGAGAGATCAACTCCTTGTTGCACAACCGGGCGTACTTTCTCGTCCACAATTCCATGATGTGGGTCCTAGTAGTTGGTCCAAGCCAATCACTGCCCCCTTCGCGACCCCTCATGCCTCCTTGGTGTACACCATGCCCACATAATGAATTACGGCAATGATTTGTACAAACCGTTAGATGCCAGAACTATCGTGTGACGATGAGGGTTCCCACCCATATGCTGCATATCCTCTACGAATTACCAATTAATATGCACGCTACAAGGATAACAGACACGACCTGCACATCCGGCTTCATGCGAGAGGAAGAAGATATAGCTGACTTCTCTGTCCCATTCCAAATCTCATGGCTAACGCGTAATATACGGCGCTAGAATCACTGATGTCAGGGGTTATTAAGTCCCTACTTGATCATCATTGTTGCAAATAGAACTCTAAGTTCTATTGCTCCATTATATCATCACTTAGGATGATATCTATGATTTATTTATTTATGAAAATATTATTTTCTTTCTTTTGTAGCATATATGATAACACACAATTTGCAAATACTTTGATAAAGACTCTTCAAACGACATGAGCAAGTGATGGACTTGCCTTGTGATGGCAAGGTAGTGAAGTCTGATGCTTGCACTGGACCTTGAGCTTCTAGTTCTAAAAAAACATCATTATTGCCCGGTAAGGACAATACTTAAAGAAGCAAAATGATTATACAAGTAATGTAATGCATCTTTTTAATTCTATATGCATTTTCTCTATATAAGGTGCCTTTTAATCAAGCATTTATAAATATTATCTTTTTATATTTATTGCATATAGAATTATTTTATTTTATTTCCCTTTTATTTGATTTTTATTGATTTAATAATTCTTTTAGGAATTATTAATTATACATTAAAATTTATTATTAAATATTTGTCTAGTATTTTTAAAAAATACTATAATATTAATGTATAATGAAAGTGATTTTTATTTATTTTTATCACCTTTCAATAATTTTGTAAAATTCCATAAAGAATATATAAATTACAAAATTCTTATAAAAATTTAAATGTCCAAAATTTTATATTTTAGTTTATTTATAATTTTTGGACTTTTATTTTATTTTCTAGAATTTTATTGAGGTCAGGGGCATTTTGGTCTTTTCCAATTGATTAAAACAGTTTTTAAAACAACTTGGGCTGGCCTTTTGGGCTTATTGGGCCAGTGTTGCCCAATATGGCAGGGTCAAAATACAACCCCAAAGGATTTTGGACCACCCAGCCCAGTCTCTTTGCCTCCCTCTCTCCCTCGACCTTATCCTCTCCTCCTCTGACCCGACCCTGTGGCCGGCGATGCCGCCACCGTCGGCCGTTCTAGTCGCCGTCGTGGTGCGATTTGGGGTTGTCGACGATGCTCGATCGTTCTATCCAATTGGATTTGACTCCGGGGCTTCCCCGTGGCCAGGTCCACCCCGTTCCTGAACCCTAGGGTTAATGAAAGGTGTTGTCACCGCCACCGCGGTCCCGCCTGCGGTGGTGTGCTGGGTTTGTGTGTTGTTGTGGCCGCCGCCGTGGACGGTGCAGGTTGCAGCGCCCTATGGGGTGCTCCCTGTGCCGTCGCGGTGCGTCGGCCAATCTGCTTCCTCTTCGATTCGTCAGCGAGGACCTCGGGTAAGTTGTTTATGTGGTTCTTGTTCATGCTACTGCCATGAATCTCTCTGTGCGTATCTAGTGGCCTCTCATGCCTAGTGACTATGTGCTGATTGGGTTTATCTCTGGATTAGGGTTCTTGCTCTGATTAGGGTTCATAACCCTATGTTGATCATATCCTTGATGCTTTAGATTTAGTGGTGATCATACTTGAGCATGAAGGATGATTGTTTGCTGTGGTTAATGATTTGTAGTGGCTTTGATGATGCTAGTTGCCTGTCAGATTATTCTAGTGATGATTCACTAAGATCCTATGCTAGTGTTTCTATGGAATCCCTAATTGGATTGTGTTGTTGATCTAAGAATTTACTCTACTGTCAGAATGCTTGTACTGACAGTGGTTTCTCCTAGTGGTTGCTTACTGTAATTATAATGGTAGGCTTGCATGAGATTATACATACTAAATCAAATCATTATATGTAATGATTTGCTTTGGATGTATGGATGAATATGATATTGATTCCTGGCACTTGGCTTCAGGAAAATGATATTTATTGGTTTGTCCCTTTTATCTGTTGAAACTAAGCAAAGATTGGGTTTAGTTCATTTAGAACCTTTCCTTGTGATACCATTATAATCTAGCACACAAGTGACTGAGTTTTATTTTTGGGCTTAGCTTTATAATGCTTGTGATTAATACTGGCAAGATGAAATGAAAGCTTTTCTTAACTTTCCTTCCTATAATGTTGGTATGAGGCTCTAAGATTTAGTTCCTAGTTAGTTGAGCAAATAGTTTATTTGAAACTTGTAAGATTCGAGGTGCTACTCTCTCTGAGAGATGTGTCCTGATCTGATAAGATCAAATGAAAAATGATCTAAGTTGCAAAAATAACACTAAACTCAGTGATGCTGGTCTGAGGGTTTAGTGCTTTTGGCTGAGTTTGATTTCTTATCTTTATACTTGGAATCTCTAGGATAGATTCACCTCTCTTGGGTGATTATTGAGAGATCATTTCATAAAGCAACACATGCTTTTGTTTAGGTAATATGATGAAATCATGTGATGGTTTTATGAGGCTCACCACAAAATATGATGTTGGTGTAGTAGATTGATGATGATCTTGATATTGATCTTGATCTTGATATGCTTTTGTTGGGCTCCTGAGCTTGCTCTTGAACTTTCCTGCTCCTCCTAGCTTCTGGGCTTGACCTTGCTGTCCACCAGATTCATCCCCCTCCTTATGTCACCATCCTGGTGATGTTTGGGTTGATCTGGGTGGTTTGGTTTGGCTGATGTTCTTGGTTTAGCTGTTGTTTACCCTAGTTGTGTCGGTGTGCTGTGTAGTGGAGAGATGCACTAGTGCTCCCCCACGGCTGTGCTGTGGTTTTGTGTGATTTGGTTGTGCTTGTGAGGTCGACAGCACACCATTTGCATGCTGGTGTGTGTCCAGCTTGTGTGCCTACTATGCACATGTGGATAGGTTCAGAAATTTTGAACTTACTATTACCAGCTTACTTTCACCTGGCTGGTGAATTGATCCCTCTTGGCTGTCATTTGCATTCTGGCTTTGAATTTATGAAAGATGAAATATTTCATATTGGTGAAACTTGCCCCTTTTATAACCTTTCTCAATGATGAGTTTGTCAAGTGCACTTCACTGACATATCTAAGAGAAATATACTAACACTAATCTTATTTTGTTTCTTATTTAGTCTTTGTTTTGCAGGTACAAAGATAAAGATGAATATTTAGTGTAGATTTAGATATAGGATAGTTAATAGATTTTCAAATGTAATTTTCTTATTCTTTTGTAATTTTTCTTTTATTATCCTTGTAATCTTTATTTTATTTAGTTGTAATAAAGATTATATTATTGTTAATAAAGAATATTCTTATTCTTTATTTCTTTTGTAAATTGTGAAGTTTGGAATGACCTCAGTAGTTATATTCTTTGTAACTTGTTTAGGTGCAAATCATATGAAATGAATTTCATATTCAATATTGTTATTGGATAAGATTTAAGTGATAATACTTATTTCTTAATTAATTTAGGTTCAAAATTTATATCTAAATCACTTAAATTATTATTCAAACACTTAAGTTTTAAAATTCGAACTTATTTCAAAACACACATAATTCATTTAAGATCATATCAAAGTTTATAGCAATCCTCCTTTAAGACTAAACCTAATCTCAAAGTAAGAAAGAAACATTGATCACTCAAGGTTTTATTTCACATTTTTCACAAATGAATGCATGCAACAATACATATTCCTAAATCTACCCTTCGTTAGGTCCTAAATACTAGGATGTTACAAATCTCCATCAAACTTAGTTAAAACTTTTTCCTTCTTACAATCTATAATAGCTCCACAAGTGTTCAAGAAAGGTCTAGCAAAAATGATAGGACAAGTTTTACTAGTTGTTGAATTAAGCACTAGAAAATCAGCAGGATACTTAATCTTACCGCAGAGAACCTCTAAAAGAACAATTCATAATTCCTAGTGTTTTGTGTGTTAGATAACAATATCAAGGATTATTTAACGTGTGTTAAAGTGCTGCAGATCTCTATCTTGAAAAAGGGAAAGGAAACTACTCTTGGGGGTGGATAATCTGCCCCTGCCAAGGGCAGAGAATCCGCCCCACCCCATTCCCAGAAGGGTGCAACCCCTAGAGAGGGGCGGAGTATCGGCTGGATTTTCCGTCCCTGCCGGATAATCCGCCCCTCAGGGTCGGCTTCATATTTGCCAAGGCGCAACCCCCAGAGAGTGGGCGGAGTTTCCCCCGGACTTTCCGGCTCCGGGGCGGATTTTCGCCCCGGGCCGGATAGTCCGCCCCTTAGGGGGCGGATAATCCGCCACCTCAAGGAATTTCACCAAGTCAAGACCGGCGCGGCTCTCTGTATGGGGGGCGGATCTTCCCCCGGAGTTTCCGTCCTAGGGGCAGAGTTTTCCCCTAGGGCGGATAGTCCGCCCCTAGTGGGGGCGGATAATCCGCCCCCAAACTTCTTCAACAGCCAGATCTGGTCAGGGGTATTTAAGCCAGCCTTCTCCCTCCTGCCAGAACTCTTGGTTCATTCAAAAAAGTCAAGATCTATTCTTCAACCTTCATCTAAGATAGCTCCACCTTGATCCACCCAAAGGTCCCGTCCCTTGGGGAATCGAAGGAGGAGGACTCGATCTTCAACAACTGCAATCAAGCGCTTCATCTCCTCTCCATTCATTTGGAGAATCTCCGATCTAGTATTTCTTGCAAATATCTAGATCCTTGATTTTGATTATATGGATAATCCTTGTTCTTGTGATAGCTTGTTGTCATTATGGGAGCCCCCAATTCAGTTGTGGGTGTGTGCCCTGGTAGAGTTGTAAAGGCACTGGTTCCCACCTCGAAGGGTACCAATAGTGGAGAAGGTGGATCAGGCCTTTCGTGGCGAGATCCATCGGAGAATAGGGTGAGGCCTATTGTGGCGTGGTGGTCTTAGAACCGCCCACCCCTCCAACGCAGATGTACTTCCCTTAACAAGGAAGGAACTGCGGTAAAACAAATCCCTGTGTCTCTGCGTGCTCCACTACGGTTTCCTCGCTCCTCTCTTTACGTGCTTAGTAGCTAGGCTTGCATATAGGGAAATTCTTGTAGTTGCATATCTAGAGAATTTACTTTATGCCAAGCCTAAAATTGAAAAAGAACTAAAAATTTAGTAGCACCACCCTCCCCCCCTAGGTGCCCATACGATCCATTTCAATTGGTATCAGATCCACGGCTCTTAATTCGGGCTTAACCGCCTCAGAGAAGTATAGGTTCAAAGGGAGATGGGAGTGATGCTCCGGAGGTAGTAACCATGAACGATCTCAAGACGTTGGAAAGAACCTTGGTTAGTTCAATGGAGGCTAAGATGGAAGAGATGCGTCAATTGATAATGCATCTCTCCACATCCGCAGCATCACCTCCATCTTCCTCTGAGGCTACCACTCCGCAATCCTAGGAAACGGGTAAAACCGATTCCAAAGATAACGAAGTGGTTGGTGATGGCACTAGCAAGAGCTCCTCCTCGAAAAAGGATAGTGGTAAGGAAGGATACAATGAGGTTTCCCATGTGTATTCTCCTGATCCACCTATCCCACACCCACATATATATAATAGGGGTGATCCACCCAAACTTTCAGCATCTACTTTTAATCAATGGCAATTTTTTATGAAGTCTCATGTGTGCAGCTCCTCCATTGAGTTGTGGAAAATCATAGAGAATGGTCTTCATGTTGGAGACCCCCACAACCTAACAAAAAGAGAGGTTGTTGATAGTCAACTCAACGCTACGGCTCTACACATGATCTAGCTTGGTGTGGGTGACAAAGACATGCCACACATTCAGCATCTTAGTACAGCTAAGGAAGCTTGGGATGCACTCACCGAGCTCTTCATTGGAAATGAAAGTATGAGAAGGAATAGATATGATGCTTTGAGAAATGAAGATGAAGGATTTTATATGTTGGATGGAGAAGACCACGAGGACATGTATAGGAGGCTCAAGTCAATAGCCACCACTTTCAGGAATCATGGTGCCTCTCATGTTGACGATGCGTGGATCAAGCGCAAGTATGTAAGTGCTCTTATGCCATTTGAGCCCACAGATTTGAAGAGTCTCCAAGGAAGGCATAATTACCACCTTATGACATCCAATGAGGTAATGCAAGAAATGGCAGCTTTCAAAGTGGCTGCCAAGAATGCCGAAGATGCTCGTGCACGAGCTATGGGAATGCAAAAGGGGGTCAACGTGGCCTTGAAGACAATTGTGGATGATCATGATGAAGATGACATAGAAGGTATGGACTGTCCCGAGGATGTAAAAAGAATTCATGGAAAATACATGGCCTTCTATGCTAGAAACTTTTGGAAGGATCCAGCCAAGGCCAAATCTGAACTAGAACGCAAGAGTGGAGCATATGGAAGAAAGGAAAACGGTCCCAAGCTGAGAACATGTTTCAACTATGGAGACCGGCTGCACTTTGTAGCCAAGTGCCCGTATAAAAGTAGGGAAGATAATGGAGGAAGACTTATTATCAAAGAAAAGGCAAAGGCTCCACGCAAGAAACAATTTGTAAAGAAGAATGCTCCTTTCAAGAAGCAGCCAAAGATTAGTGGCTCAAGAAGAATATTCTTCGGGAAGTGAAGATGAAGACGAGGATGATAGCTCTCGAGAGGTGGCTTCTATAGCCACCACATCTACAACAACATCTCTATTCGACTCTCCGAATGAAAACGTCATCAACAAGAACGCTACTTGTCTCATGGCAAGAGGTTTCGAGGTATCAACTGCTAACACTTCTTTTCCCAAGGCTATGATTGACATGGATGATCCTACTAGTCTTAAGGTTAAAGAAGAGATTATTTCTTTGGACTATTTCTTCACTAACTTTCAAGGTGAGCACAAAATACATTTTGAGGATCTTATGGACCAGCTGGCCCAAAATGAAGTGCTCCTTGAAGAAAATGGCAGAATTGAAAGGGAGGATGCAATGGAAATTGTGTCCTTAAAAATTCTCTAGAAGAAGAAGAAGAGGCTCGGGCGTCTCTTGAAGATAGGCTTGAGTATATTGAGGAGTCACATGAAGAAATGGTGGCAAAGCTTGTTAAGGAACGTGACAATGCATTTGCCAAAGCAAAGAAGTTAAAGAAAGAAAAGATTGACTTTGGGGCTGCTCATGCTAGACTCTCCGAGGAATTGGAGAAACTTGACATCGCTCACAAGGCGTTGAAAAGTGAATTATCCATTCTCAATGAGTCACATGATCATCTCCAAATTTGATTGACCAAGTATGATGTTACTAGCACATCTAAATCAACATATATTCACAAAGAAAATGCTAGTGTGGAAGAAGGGCTTGTCTATGACACCACTCCCAAAGATAAGGGTGTACTTGATGAGGTTCTTGGCAAGCAAAGGTCAAATCTTGGTAAAGAGGGACTTGGATATGTCACCAAGTCCAAGAAGAAGAAGAACAACAAGAAGAAGACCAAGGGTGAACAATCAAAGACAAGCACCGCTGAGAAGAATTTCACAAAAGACAAAACTAACAATATTGGTTTTGCAGGGTCTCATAATCCAAATTATGAACGCTTTTGTGATTATTAGGGCGATGTTTATGCTTATTATGTTGGTCCTTTTGATGAATATGTTGCTTGGTCTATTTGGGTTCCAAAGACCCTTGTTACTAACATGAGAGGACCCATTGAAAAATGGGTACCTAAAACCAAGAAGTAATTCTCTTGCAGGGCTATGCTTTCGGTGGGTCTAAATGGGTGCTGGACAGTGGATGCACTAGTCATATGACCGGAAGCAAGGAGATCTTCATGAAGATCTGACCCAATCATGACAATATTACATTCTCCTATGGTCCTATGGTGATAAGTCTAAATCTCAGGTATTGGGTCTTGGCAAGGTTGTTGTCGCCCACGATATCACTCTCGTGGACGTCATGCTTGTTGAGACCCTCGGTTACAACTTACTTTTTGTTCGTGCCCTTGGTAAGATGGGTTTTGCTGTTTTCATTGATGATGATTTGGTGGTACTCTTGTGGAGCAAGTCTCTAAAGGTCGCTTTCATTGGGTACGTCGAAAATGACCTGTATGTGGTGGACTTTTCGGGGAAAACCACTTCGGGTCCGATGTGTCTATTCGGAAAGGCCGACGTGGGCTGGCTATGGCATCACCGTTTAGCCCATGTCAACATGAGAACTTTGCAAAGTCTTCACAAGGGTGGCCACATCCTTGGACTAAAAGACAATGTTTCCTTTGCCAAAGATCGTGTTTGCAGGGCTTGTGTTGAAGGCAAAATGCATGACTCTCCCCACAAGAGGAATACTATTGTTTCTTCAAAGAGAATATTGGAATTACTTCATGTGGACTTATTTGGCCCTCCATCTCATGACAGTCTCGGTGGGAAAAAATATTGCCTGGTCATAGTCGATGATTACTCAAGATATACATGGGTCTATTTCTTCAAGCTAAAGAGTGAGACTCAACAAACGGTCATTGACTTCGCCAATGAGGTACAATGTCAACACAATGTTCCAATCTTGGCAATAAGAAGTGACAACGGCTCCGAGTTCAAGAACTACACATTGAATGAATTTCTAAGTAAAGAGGGGATAAGACATCAATATTCCGCTGCGTATACCCCTCAACAAAATGGTGTAGCCGATAGGAAGAATCGCACTTTGATGGATATGGAAAGATCGATGTTGGATGAATTCAAGTCTCCTTACAACTAGGCTAAAGACATATCCACTGCTTGTCACTCATCAAACCAACTCTACCTCCGCAAGATCTTGGACAAGACTCTGTACGAAATACATATCGGTAACAAGACCAACATTTCATAGTTCAGGGTATTCAGTTGTAAGTGTTTCTTTCTCATCAATGGTGTCCGCTTGTCTAAATTTGAGTATAAGGCTTTATAAGGTATTTTTGTTGGTTACGGTGCCGAATCCCACACTTATAGAGTCTATAACAAGCTCATCGGGACTGTTGTAGAATCTTGTACTGTGGAATTCAATGAAAATGATGGCTCCCATGTGGGGCAAGTTGATGTTTGTGATGCAGATGCTGAAATACCCCAGGATGCCATAAGAAGAATGGGCGTCGGATTTTTCTACCCCATTGAGGAACCCCTTGTAGCGGATCGGGAAGGACAATGCTCCACTCAAGTGGAGCCCTCATCTACACGAGATCAACAAGCCTCTACTACTGGAGAAACCTCTGCACCAACACCGCAACCTGCTGAAGATCATTAGTCTTCTGGGAAAAATGATAGTCACAGGCCAGACTATCCGCCCCCTCCAAGGGGCGGACTGTCTGCCCCTGGCACTCCAACTAGCTCAAGTGGACTTCAAGAAGAACAAAACAGCCAAGAAAATTCCAGGCCGGATTCTCTGGCCCCAAGGGGCGGATTATCCGGTCCTGGAACTCCCAGTTCTGCCAGGCACTCTCAGGAAGAAGAAGTTGCAGCCACAACTCACAGGCCAGATAGTCCGGCCCCACCCAGGGGCGGATTGTCCGGCCTTGAAGAACCTGTTCAGCAACAAGCTCCTGTTATCAGCTCAGATCAAGATCATGGGCAAGGTAGTGGACAAGACAAGGATCCAAATGTTGAATCAACTCCTTATAGAAACAATAAGGAAATTGAGGCTCGACGCAAGGCTCGTGATGATCGGAACCTTGAGTTAAGGGGTCACACTCTTGACAAGGTTGTCGGTGATCTCAGAAGAAGGGTGTCTACTAGAAGAGAACTTGCAAGCTTCTGTGCTCATCAAGCTCGCATTTTAATGGTTGAACCAAAGAAGGTATTTGATGCTCTTGAAGATCCCGATTGGGTGGTTGCAATGCATGAATAATTAAATAACTTCGAGCGCAACAAGGTTTGGAAGCTCGTAGACAAACCCAAAGAGTGCCGCAATGTTATCGGCACCAAGTGGATTTTAAAGAACAAACAAGATGAAAATGGCATTGTTGTGAGGAATAAAGCAAGGCTAGTGGCTCAAGGATTCTCTCTAGTGGAAGGAATTGATTTTGGCGAGACTTATGCTCATGTGGCTCGTCTTGAGTCCATATGTATCCTTCTTGCCTATGCCGCTCATCATAATTTTAAATTACAGCAAATGGATGTTAAGAGTGTGTTTCTTAATGGTCCACTACATGAGTTGGTATACATCAAGAAACCCCCGGGTTTTGAGGATCCCAAATTTCCGAACCATGTCTACAAACTCAATAAGGCGCTCTATGGCCTTAAACAAGCCCCACGTGCGTGGTATGAGCACCTTAAAGAGCTTTTGTTAGACCGTGGATTCAAAGTTGGGCAAATCGATCCCACTCTTTTTACTAAGAAGGTTAATGGGGAGCTTTTTGTATGCCAACTATATGTAGACGACATTATTTTTGGCTCTACTAACCAAGCTTTTAATGATGAATTTTCAAAGCTTATGACTGACAGGTTTGAGATGTCTATGATGGGATAATTGAGGTTCTTTCTTGGATTCGAGATCAAACAACTTGGAGATGGAACTTTCATTAATCAAGCTAAGTACATCCAAGACATGCTCAAGAGGTTCAATATGATGGATCTCAATGGCGTTGCCACTCCTATGCAAATAAAGTGTCATCTTGAGCTTAATCCAAAGGGTAAAGACGTGGACCAAAAGGTATACTGATCCATGATCGGCTCTCTCCTTTACCTTTGTGCATCTAGGCCCGATATCGTGTTGAGTGTAGGAGTGTGTGCAAGGTACCAAGCCGCTCCTAAAGAAAGCCACTTAGTGGCGGTCAAGAGAATCTTCAGATATTTGGTTCATTCCCAAAATTTTGGTTTATGGTATCCCAAAGGCTCTAGTTTCTCTCTATGTGGTTACACTGATTCAGATTGGGTTGGTGACAAAGATGATCGCAAATCAACTTCTGGTGCATGTCAATTCTTGGGTAGGTCTCTAGTGTGTTGGTCTTCAAAGAAACAAAATTGCATATCACTCTCAATCGCCGAACCTGAATATGTTGCTGCTGCAAGTGCTTGTACACAATTATTATGGATGAGGCAAACTTTAAAGGAATATGGTGTCAATTGTGACAAAGTGCCTCTTTTATGTGACAATGAAAGTGCTATCAAAATTTCTTAGAATCCGGTGCAGCATACAAGAACAAAACATATTGAGATTTGCAACCATTTCATTCGGGATCATGTTGCTCGTGGAGATATTGCTCTATCTTTTGTGAGAAAAAAACCAACTTGCTGATATCTTCACGAAGCCTCTTGATGAAGCAAGATTTTGTTATTTGAGGAATGAGCTAGATATCATAGATTCAAGGAGCTTGGCTTGACTATCCTTGCACACTCACTTACGCTTCTTCATGTATTTGGTTTAAATGCGGGCATAGACATAGGGGGAGTGTGGTCCTAATTGATTGGGCTAACGCTCCCCCCATCATGCTGAAAGCAAGAAAAATCATTTCCCTTAATATCATTTTGTGATATGTGGGTCTTCGATGAGCATTGGTTTTGAACTCAAGATACATCTTCGTGGTGTCAGGCCATGCGCTCCAACATGGTGGCTTTAGCCACCGCCCTCTTCCTTGAGAAGAGTTGGTTTCTAGTGGCTCTCTTTGGTTTTTCTTGCATATCTTTTGTTCTTATGGAAAACACACCCAATTTTGGCTTTTGTTTGGTTTGTTCTTGCAACTTTGGGTGTGAAGTACCATCACAGTTTGTTGCTCTAAACCCAAGCTTTTCCCTCCTTGAACCATCTATTCTTGCACACAAGTCCTCTATACACTTTCGAGGGGTTTTGCAAGGACTGCTCCGGCCTGAATCTGTGTTGATAGAATTTCAGAGGGGGCGGACTATCCGCCCCAAGTGGGGGGCGGATTATCTGCCCCGGGCGAATTCTACTCCACGATTTTCCTCCAATGAGTGAGGGTAACTCCCTCATCTATCTCCTTTGCATGGGATTCATTGTTTTTGGTGGAAATCTCGTTGTAGAAGATACTATGTGTTTCCCATGTTTGTGTGAATCAGTAGTATTGCAACCCTAGTGCCCGATCTGTTTTGCCTTGGTAAATCTGGGCCAATCCAGAAAATTTCTGCGGGGGGCGGATTATGCGCCCTTGCCAGGGCCGGATAATCTGGCCTGGAGACTCAAAATATTTTCTGGTTTGGCTCTGATTTCCGAAATGCACTTCTCTGGCTCAGGGATTGTTTTCCTACTATTTCTAATATTCCTCCTGGACTTGTGTGTGTGCTTATCCCCATGCTACCTCTCCCATGCTTTTCACAGGTGGTTCCAAGGCTCCTAAGAGCATCCCCACTCGTTGGGCGAACCCAGGCCGAAATCTGGACCTTTTTTTGGCCGGACGAAACGCGTTTTCAGCCTGGGTACACCAATATTCCCACTCGCGTAACCAGGCCGAGTTCCCAGGTTCGGCGAAATTCAGTTAAACTCGGTGAAATATGGGCGAATATAGGCGGATTTCATTAACTAGGGCAAGGACGCACATACTACATCGAATTTAATAACTAGGAAAAGGCTACCGCCACCGTGGTCGACGCCGGATGCCGCATCTATAGGCCGAGGCGGGGGTGGTTGCCGGCCTGGATGTGCTCCATGACGCCAGCGAGAGTTCGCCCCGGAACGCTCCACCAGCGGCGGCAAAAATCCACATTGTGACGCGGCGACGACGATCCCGGCGGTCCGTCGTGTCGGACGAGTTCCTCAAGGTGCCTGTCGGCGAAGAACTGCCTCTAGAAGACCAGGTTGCTAGGATCCTCGGCGAAATCCGGGTCTTGCATGGCGGCTATTGCCTCCTGGATCTCTCCGGCGAGTTCCTCGTCGGTCGGCACCGGCGGAACAGCGATCCCGTCGGCGCTGAGTTGCCAGGAGAAAGGGAGACGAGTCTCCGGCGGCGTCGTATAGCCCGCCTCGTGGAGCAGACGGGCTTCCCACGGCTGCATCGTGCATCGGTCGGCCATGGCTTTTTGGCGTGCATCCGGAGTTCAACGGAGTTGGGAGCGGTGTGAGAGGATGTGAAGGGAGACGGCGAGATGTACGCCTTTTATAGACCGAGTTTGGCGGCAAGGGTGGGAGGGGTGTAGCAGCGAGGGCGGGAAAAGGGAAACGACGCGAAGGATGACGACGACTCGGCTTCTGTCGCTGACAGGCTGGTACACTCGGCCAATTCGCTGCGTCCGGCGTTCCCAGGGCGTACCCGAGAACCTGGGTTCGGTCTGGGTAGTACGGACCAAAGTTGGCCCAAATCCGGCCGAGAACAGGTCCCTGGGTACGTGACTAGGCCGATTTTTGGCGTCCGGATCGGTGTCCTGGGTAGCCGAGTGCAGATGCCCTAAGACTTTAACTCATCGTCCCCGTGCCCGTTATCTCAGGCCCCTGCAGAGGGTAAGTTTGTTGACGAAACTGAGGTCCGCCGGTTGGAAAGAGAGGCTGAACGGATGGCTGAGGCAGCAAAGAAATCCAAGAGGGTTGCATCTCGCAAGGGCAAGCAGTCCCGGCCCAACTACAAGGCCATGGACAGCGTTCAGTATTCCGCCATTCGCCAAACTGATTATTATGCCGAGGCCGACAGTGATGGTCCTCCGGAGGACAACATGTTTTGGTGTGCACACTTTAGGGACATTCATGATGATGTGTATGTTCCTCTCAAGATTCACCCCATGCATCCTATGAATATGACTGAGGCCCAAACCAAGGCAAGACTCCGTGAAGCCTTGGATGTGACTAACAAGATGGGGCTTCATCACCTTATGACTCTTTAGTGTCACTATGATTCCTCGGTGGTGAAGCAGTTCTTCTCAACACTTGTGATCTGTGGAGATGAACTTCGCACAATGAAGTGGATGACCGGGACAACAATGATTCAGACTGATTTCCGCACCTTTGGTCAGGTACTTGGGTATGCTTTCCATGGGCATGACACACCTTCCGGCCACCGCATCATTTCTCCACTCAGGCCATGCAAGGACACTGTGCTTGCTCCATGTCTATCACCTGATGGCATTGCTGGTACCTTCTTTGGCCTCTCTCCTTTGTATGCCACCCTTGTTGGCATGTTTAGGGACAGCATCACTCCAAGTGGGGGAAATAATGATAAGATCTGCGGTCACCTGGTTCCCCTGCTTGCCTTTGCTCACGAGTGTGCCACCAATGCTGGTTCGTATACAGGGTATAAGCTGGATGTTATGGACTTTATCTATCATGAGATGGCTGATGCGATGCTCAACTGGCTCTCCATCCCATATGCTCCTTTTATTATGATGCTCATCAAGCATATGCTGCCTCATGAGGACTTTGGCACTGGTTTGGATGGTGTTCACAAGGCCAAGAAGATCTACAACAAGGCTCAGAAGACCTCTCACCCCTCCACTGCCCCTGAGTCCTTCATGCGTGATGCCAGGGCTAGTGGACGTCGTCCCGCAGTGTCCCCAATGGCATGTGAGGTCAAGAAGCTCAATTGGTTCCAGCGGAACATTCTTTGCATGGGCATTAATACTCACAAGGGCCAGTATGAGGAGTACAGGAGGAGCCATGAGATGGCTCACACTCAGCAGCTTATTCTTCACCATGTGTCAGGTGCCACTGGCAATCCACCACCTCCTACTGCTCCGGAGCCATATGCTTAGTGGAACACTTCAGGGCTCAACTATGGAGATCTCGAGAGTCACCTCTTTCCTCCACCTCCGAGGGCACCCACTCCTCCAGCTGATGATGACGATGATGAGTATGATGAAGAGGAAGGGGAAGGGGATTACTACGACGAGGATGAGGAGTATTGATCTTTTGGGACGTTAGTATCGCTCTTCTTACTTTTTGGCATTTCGATGCCAAAGGGGGAGAAGTAGTTCTATTAGGTCTCGGATTTGCATGGGTCGGGCGCAAGCACTTGCCTCTTTTTCATTCGTTTTATTTGCTTGCTTGTGCCCTTTTAGCGCGAACTTATTTGTTATTCGTGCTTGGTTTGTATAAGACTCTATCGTGTGATACTCTGTATGGATCTCTGGAATTCTGGATTTATCGTGTGGATCTACTCATATGGAATTCTGGATTTATCTATGAAGTATGGTATTCTATTGATGGCATATGGAATTATGGTATTATCTATTGCTTACATCAATATTGTTGGATGTGCTTGGAGCCTAATAATTTCATTATTCACTTTGGCTATTTTCACATCCCGGTGGTATGACTTTATTTCCTAACTCACCTTGTTTTATTTGTCTTTGTTATGAAAGTGGCTTGCTCTTTAGTGTGTGCATTTGTATTCAAACGCAAATTATAAATATGCACACATTTAGGGGGAGCCGCTTTCATTTTCTTAAGGTGCTGTTAGTAGGTTTTATTGCAAATCCTAGTATTTTCATCTAACACCATAAAGGGGGAGATTGAAAGAACATTTCATAATCCCTAGTGTTTTGTGTGTTAGATATAAATATCAAGGATTATTTAATGTGTGTTGAAGTGTTGCAGATCTCTATCTTGAAAAAGGGAAAGGAAACTGCTCTTGGGGGGCAGATAATCCGCCCCGCCCCATTCCCGGAAGGGCGCAACCCCTAGAGAGGGGGCGGAGTATCGGCCGGATTTTCTGGCCCTACCGGATAATCCACCCCCCGCACCCCAGGATCGGCTTCAGATTTGCCAAGGCGCAACCCCAGAGAGGGGCGGACTTTCCCCCGGAATTTCCGGCTCCAGTGTGGATTTTCTCCCTAGGCCGGATAGTCCGCCCCCTCGAGGAATTTCACCAAGTCAAGATCGGCGCGGCTCTCTATATGGGGGAGGATTTTCCCTCGGAGTTTCCGTCCCGGGGGCGGAGTTTTCCCCCAGGGCGGATAGACCGCCACTAATGGGGGCGGATAATCCGCGCCCAAACCTCTTCAACAGCCAGATCTAGGCAGGGGTATTTAAGCCAGCCTTCCCCCTCCTGCCAGAACTCTTGGTTGATTAGAAAAAGTCAAGATCAATTCTTCAACCTTCATCCAAGAGATCTCCACCTTGATCCACCCAAAGGTCCCGTCCCTTGGGGAATCGAAGGAGGAGGACTCGATCTTCAACAACTACAATCAAGCGCTTCATCTCCTCTCCATTCATTTGGAGAATCTCTGATCTAGTATTTCTTGCAAATCTCTAGATCCTTGCTTTTGATTATATTGATAATCCTTGTTCTTGTGACAGCTTGTTTTCATTACGGGAGCCCCCAATTCAGTTGTGGGTGTGTGCCCTAGTAGAGTTGTAAAGGCACCGGTTCCCGCTCGAAGGGTACCAATAGTGGAGAAGGTGGATCGGGCCTTTCATGGCAAGATCCATTGGAGAATGGGGTGAGGCCTATTGTGGCGTGGTGGTCTTAGAACCGTCCACCCCAACATTGCAGATGTACTTCCCTTAACAAGGAAGGAACTGCGGTAAAACAAATCCCTGTGTCTCCGCGTGCTCCACTACGGTTTCCTCGCTCCTCTCTTTACGTTCTTAGTAGCTAGGTTTGCATATAGGAAAATTCTCGTAGTTGCATATCTAGAGAATTTACTTTATGCCAAGCCTAAAATTGAAAAAGAACTAAAAATTGAGTAGCACCTATTCACCCCCCCTCTAGGTGCCCATACGATCCATTTCAATCTCCACATCTCTTACAATGCCAATGGGGCAAATGATCTCCTTATTAGGAAGGTGAATAACCACATCAATGTCCTCAAGATCACAAGGACCAATTTCATGCATAATTTCCCTGTAAAGCTCATAATGAATAGCACTAGAACTAGCACCAATATCACATAAACAATAGTAGCAGTGATCACCAATTTTAACAGAAAGCACAGGAACACTAGCTTTTCTAGTGTAACATCCCAACATTTAGGAATCAACGAAGGGTAGATTTAGGAATTAATGATGTTCCATGCATTCATCTGTGAAAATGTGGGTAAATGTTTCGCCAAATAAAAACCTAAAGTCATCAAACTTTCTTTCATGCTTTGAGATTAGGTATGGTCTTGAAGGATGATTGTTATAGACTTTGATATGATCTTTGTGGATTTATGTGTTTTGGGAAATGAAATTTGAATTTAAACTTGAGTGTTGAATTTATAGTTTAAAAGAATTCCAAGTTATATTTGAGTATTATACTTTAATCAAGAGAAGATAATTAGTACTCAAACTTTAAATAAATAACATAATCAATTAAATGAACATTTATTTATTCCATAAATAAGTTACACCAAGGTAACATATGTAAATGAGCAGCAATTTGTACAATAGTAATTGAATAGAAAAATAATATTTCTTTATTGAATAAAATGGTACAATCTTTATTACAAAAGAATAAAAATAAAAAGTACAAAAGAATAAATTAAAGATTACAATTGAATTAGAGAGATATTACAAGTGACTATTCTACAAAGAAAAGAAAACCTAAACTAAAGTCTTGATCTTCAAGTCTGGAACCTGCAAAATAAACACAAACAAAAAAGAAAGAAAGTTAAGGTTCAAATTATATTACTCTCAGAATTGACAGTGAAATGCACTGTTCAAGATTTCATCATTGAGTAATCTTTTAAAGGGGCAAGTTTCACCAATATGAAAGAATATATCTTTCATAATTTTAAGTCATAAGTCAAATAAACAGCAAGGAGGGAAAATTTCACCAGCCAAGTAAAAGGTAACTTGATTAAAGTAACTCTCAAATCCAGAACATATCCACAAGTTGTGCAGCAGGCACACAGGCAACACACACACCAAACTGCATGGTGTGTGCTGTCAGCACCACAGCAACAGCCAAATCATACAAAACTGCTCAACATAGCCGTGGAAAGCAAACTCCACACCAGTTTCTTGTTCATACACACCAAGAACAGCAGCCAGCAGCTAAACCAAGCCAAAGCTTAGCTAGATCACACCAATCAAAACCTTAGATCACATCACCAAAATGGTGACATAAGGAGGGGGTGGATCAGGTGGATAGTAAGACCAAGATCAAGGCATCAGGACAAGGAGGTGAAGGGCTAGATCAAGGACAAGCCAGGAGATGGAAATACCAAGAGAGCATCAGATCAAGTTAGCACAAGGTCAACCACTAGCAACCCCAACATCAAATGACAGTGGTGAGTAAAATAGACCATCACATGATCTATATGTCTAAGATTAGACAAATATTCATAATTTTTCTCTTACTCAAATTCTCAGAAAACACCCAAGTGGGGTGAATCCATCACTGAAGTTTTAAACACTAAAAGCAACCAGAACACTATAAAGATCCAACTTAGATCTCAGGATAACATCATTGATCTAAGCTATAAAGCTATATTTCAATTCAAGAATGAATATAGCCAAGAACTAAACCTCTAGGCACATCTCTTCAATAGGAGTAGCACCTTAGAATTTAATCTTATGGATCTATATAAGTTATCAAGCCTACAATCAATTTTCCCAACTTTGATTCAAGAAACAGTAGCTGGTATCACTACCAGAACCAATCCATGAGAAACAACAAGACAAAGGCTCAATCCCTAAACCTCAGACCAACATCATGGGTTCTAGGGATGCAAGGAAAGAGAATTCCACTTATCTATAATGACAAGCTAATATTAATCTTGAACAAGACCAAACCAGGTTATAGAATCTAATCGTGTGTGCCATACAAGGATGGTGTCACAAGAATAGTTCTAAACTAAGCAGGTTAAGCATCCAATCTTCACAGATACAACCAACCAACTATAAATCATTTTCATGTTCTTAAACACAGGAATCATAACCACGATATTCATATATATATATATATATCTTCATGTAACATCCCAGTATTTAGGACCTAACAAAGGGTAGATTTAGGAATATGAATTGTTGCATGCAATCGTTTGTGAAAATGTGGGAAAAAATTTCGCCAAATAAAAAAACTTAAGTGATCAATGTTTCTTTCTTACTTTGAGAATAGGTTTAGTCCTAAAGAAGGATTGCTATAAACTTTGATATGAACTTAAAGGAGTTATGTGTGTTTTGAAATGAGTTTGGATTCTAAAACTTAAGTGTGTTATAATTCAAATGATTTGGAAATTAGATGTGAATCTTAAATTAATTAATAGAAAAGTATTATAACTTAAATCTTATCTAAAGACAATGTGGTATGTGAAATTTATTTTACATACTTAATCAACTCACAAAGAATAACTTACAGAAGTTATTCCAAACTTCACAATCCACACAAGAGCCAAAGAATAACTTAAATATTCTTTATTAATAAATATATATAATCTTTATTACAAATGAACCAAATAAAGATTACATAAATTACAAAAGAAAAATTACAAAAGAATAAGAAAACTACATTTGCATATCCACTAATTATCCTATATCTAAAACTACACTAAATCTTCATCTTTATCCTTTATACCTGCAAAACAAAGATTAAATAGAAAACAAGCTAGGATCAGTGTTAGAATATTTCTCTCAGATATGTCAGTGAGGTGCACTAGACAATCTCATCATTGAGAAATGTTATAAAGGGGCAAGTTTCACCAATATTAAAGATTTCATCTTCCACAAACTCAAAGCCACAAGGTAAATGACAGCTAAGAGGGACCAAATCACCAGCCAAGGTAAAAGTAGATTGGTAATAATAAGTTCAAACTTTCTGAGCTTATCCTCATGTGCATAGCAGGCACACAAGCTGCACACACACAAGCATGCAGAGGGGTGTGCTATCGACCTCACAAGCATAGCCATTATCACAAAACCACAGCCAGCCATGGAGGAGCACCTTAGTGCATCTCTCCACTACACAATACACCAGCACATCTAGGATGAACAATAGTTAAACCAAGAACAGCAACCAAACCAACCACCCAGATCAACCCAAACATCACCAGGATGGTGACATAAGGAGGGGAATAGATCTAGTGGACAGCAAGGTCAAGTCCAGGAACTAGGAGGAGCAGGCAAGCTCAAGAGCAAGCTCAGGAGCCAGCAAAAGCAGAACAAGATCAAGACCAAGAACAAGATCAGGATCATCATCAATATACCACACCAACATCAACTCTTGTGGTGAGTCTCATAAAACCATCACATGCTTTCATCAGAATGTCTAAACAAAGGAATGTGTTGCTTTATGCAATAATCTCTCAATAAGCACCCAAAAGGGGTGAATCTATCCTAGAGATTTTAAGTATAAGGATAAGAAATCTAGCTCAACCACAAACACTAAACCCTCAGACCAGCATCACTGGGTTCAATGTTACTTTGCAACTTAGATCATTTTCATTTGATCTTATCAAGATCAGGGCACATCTTAGAGAAAGTAGCACCTCTACTCTTGCAAGATTCAAACAATCTAATAATCAACTAACTAGGAATTAAAACCAAAAGCCTCAGACCAACATCATAGGCAGGAAAGCTAATACAAGTTTTCATGTCAACTTGTCAGTATTAATCACCGGCATAATCAAGCTAAGTCCAGAAATAAAAACCCAACCACTTGTGCGCCAGAATACAATGGTACCACAAGGACAAGTTCTTAATGAGCTAAAATCATCTTTGCTTAGTTCCCACAGGAAAAGGGACAAATCATTACATATCATTTTTCTGAAGCTAAGTGCTAGGAATCAGCATTAAAATGAATCTATACATCCACAGAAAATCATTACAAACAATGATTTGATTTAGAGTGTATCATCTTAAACAAGCCCATCTTATAATTGCAATAAGCAACTACTGAGAGAAATCCGTTGTCAGCACAAGTATTCTGACAGTAGGGAAACTTCTGAGATTAACAACATAAGCCAATCAAGGATTCCATTGAAACATTAGCATAAATCGTGGTAGATTACCACTAGGGCAGATCTGACAGGCAACTAGTATCATCAAAGCTACTAACAATCCTTAACAGGTAATCATTTCCCATGATCAAATATGATCAACATTAAATCGAAAGCATGAAAGATATGATCCACAGGGGTTATGAACCCTAATCCAGAGATGAACCCAATCAGCACATAATAACTCAACATGAGGAGCCACTAGCTACACACCAAAAAGAATCAAGGCAGTAGCATGGACAAAAACCACAGAGACCACTTACCCGAGGTCCTCGCTGATGAATCGAAGAGGAAGCAGAGGGGCCGACGAACCGCGGTGGCACAGGGATCACCCAGAGGGGCGCTGCAAACTGCACCTGCCACGGCAGCGGCCGCAGCAAGCACAGGACCAGCACACCACCGTAGGCGGGATCGCGGCGGCGACGACAACATATTTTCCGAACCCTAGGGTTCGGGAATGGGGTGGAACTGACCACAGGGAAGCCCCAGAGTCAAATCCAACTAGATAGAACGAACGTGCATAGTCGACAACCCCAACTCGCACCACGGCGGCGGACAGAACGGCCGACGACGGCGAGAATCGACGATGGCGGCATCGCCGGCCACGGGGGCGAGTCAGAGGAGGAGGAGATAAGGTTGAGGGAGAGAAAAGAGGCAGAGTGGGCTGGGTGGGCCAAAACCCTTCGAGGTAGCCATTTGACCCTGCCCTATTGGGCCTACCCGACCCAATAAGCCCAAGGGGCCAGCCCAGGTTAGTTAATAAAATCTTTTGATCAATTATAAAAGACCAAAATACCCTTGACCACAATAAAATCATAAAAAAATAAATTAATAGTCCAAAAATTATAAATAAAATATTTTTGGATTCACAATAATACACTCTATCCAAATAAAATAAGATATCAAATTGTGGACATTCAAATTTCTATAAGAATTTTATAATTTAAATATTCCTTTTGGAATTCTACAAAAATTATTGAAAGGTAATAAAAATAAATAAAAATCACTTTCATTATTTATTAATATTATAGTATTTTTGAAAAATACCAAATAAATATTGGTAATAAAAATAATTCATATTTCTATAAGAATAAATGTTTATAATATAAGTAAAATACAAAAATCTTGGAAAATAAGAATTATAATTTAAAATATAATCATATATTATTATTTCACTTAATTTAATATTTATTATTTATTAAATAATTAAGAGGTAATAAGCATTATAAATCATATTTTATTATTTATTAATCACAAAAATAAATATACAAAATGATCATAAAAATAATATATACAGGATAAAAATCTCATACTATACTTTTAAATTAAACAAAAATTCAAATATTTTAATAACTCAAATCTAAACCTAGTCACTTCATTAATAATTCATAAAAGTATAAATAAAAGTTATTAATATCCTTTAAATAATTAAAATAAGTTTAGTATATAGTATAAATCCTAAATATTAATAAAATGAAACTCTAATGGTTCAAAAACATTATAAATATCTTTAGATCAAACTAACTTCAACTCTAAGTAAATATTATATTCTGAAAGGATTCCAACTCATGATAAAAACCTTAAAGAATATCTTGTGAATAAATCAGATCCTTTCCATTTACTTTAAATTATCAAATTTCAACAATTACCACAACACGATAAAAAGTTTAAGGATAGTTAAATAAAAATTATAGCTAGAATTATAAACCCTACTCACTTATCTATAAAAGGTAAATGATACTACTCTATCATAGAATTAAGAAGCTATTATCTCAAGTAATAGAACAAACATTCTTAAAGTAACTTAAAGAACACCTTTCATATATACAAAATACCAGGGTATAAGTATCATACTTTCAAAACTATCTACATTTTAAAGTTAACTTTAGTCTCCAAAAGTCTAAATATAATACCATACACATTACTACATGTTTTATAGTTAATTTTGGTCTGAAGTAATTAATCTATAAAGCCGCTTAAGCTCAAACCATTTGATTAAAACAAATAACATCAACCATCACTAACTAACCACAAGGTTATGTAGACCTTAGAAGAGAAATCATTTCTTCGAAGGTTATCCTTTTTGTCACTTTAAATCAGAAATCTTGTATAAGTAGTCCTAACTAGTATGTCATAAAGATGTATATTTTATTCCTACATATGTGTTGACTCCAACCACTCATAAACTCTAATAAGAATACAACTACGAAAATTATCCAAAAGAACCACACATTCCAAAGTAACCACTTTCGAAATCCAAAGCCTAGAACAACATTATTTCCGGGATTTACGCTTAAAACGTACATCACACTACTTATGCATAAAAGCATATTGCTTCTTTAAACATTAGTCCTTACCGGACCAATGTTGCTGATTTCAGACTTTGGATCTTATACACTGACTCGAAGACCGTGAGTGCATAATCTTGCAATCACAAAAGGCAAGTTTACACTTGCTCATGTCCTTTGTTTATTTTCTGTAAAGTATTTTACAAATCCAGTGTTGTCTTCACCTGCATTTGAAAAAGGTCAGAAAACACTATTTTCAATAATAATGAGCACTATTGATTACTGATCCAGGGTGACCAGCTAATCTATCAAATCTGACAGTTGGGATACCACTGTTCAGAACTATATCACCTAGGACTTAACAACGAATGTCGCCAGTAATTCTTTTGTTGTATATTACGCGTTGACCATGAGATTTGGAATGGGACGGAGAAGTCAGCTGTATCTTCTTCCTCTCGCATGAAGCCGGATGTGCAGGTTGTGGCTGTTATCCTCGTAGCATGCATATTAATTGGTAATTCGTAGAGGATATGTAGCATATGGGTGGGAACCCTCATCGTCCCACGATAGTTCTGACATCTAACGGTTTGTACAAACCATTATCGTAATTCTTTAAGTGGGCATGGTGTACACCAAGGAGGCATGCGGGGTCGCGAAGGGGGCAGTGATTGGCTTGGATCATCTTCTGGGCCCCACATCATGGAATTGTGGACGGGAATAAGCTTCCTGGTTGTGCAACAAAGAGTTGATCTCTCATGGGTAAAGTAACGCACCTCTGCAGAGCGTAAGAACTGTAACTTGTTACTCCCTGTTCCGGGAAGGAGCTGCGAACGCGGCGGGAAAGGAACCCCATGAAGGTTCTAGTAAACCAGTGAAGGCTGACAGACATAGCTTTTCAGAATAAAAGTAACATTTAAATAAATGTTTACGAAAACTTGCATTGACTACGACCTATGGTCTGTGGTTGTAGATATAGTGCATCAAACACTCCTTTTCTTGTGAATTTGCTGAGTACGCTCGTACTCAAAGTATCTTCTTAACCCTTGCTAGATTCTGAAGCCTTAAAATGAAGACTACATCGAGATATGCTCCAGGACTTATCAAAAGCAGCCAAAGCTCTTCAATGAAGACAAGAAAGCCAACATATACCTCAACTCAAGTGAAGACAAGGTTACTGATTAGATAGAGATACAATCTCTAACCAAAGAACATATCTCTGTAGTGCGTTGCAATGACAGCAAATGCCAAATTCCTTAGTTAAGTACTAGTTTAAAATAGTATAATAACTTTGCGTTATTTATCTTTGGTTCTTCTTCGTAAGAAGTTATTTCTCTCTCTTATGTCTAGAATGTTCTCTGTGTCTTATGTAAATATTGAGTTATAACCTTTAAGCCATGTATTGGACCCGCTGTGTTTCTGTTGTGCCATTCTGAGGGATGTAATACTCGTGAACGGTGTTTCATTGGTGTTATGTCAACGACTATAGTATACTACATCATGCAGTGGTATGCTGGGTCACCGCACTTCACTATAAGAGACCATTTTGATTTCAAGCTATATATGAATCCTTAAGTCAACAGTACTAAGACAGGGACTTCATCACACAACACTCACTATCATTAACCAAGTAATGACAGTGGTGAGCTATTAAACCACTAGATTTCCCAAGTATTGCTTCTAAAGAAACTTTACCATTTGAATCATATCAAAATTAATCCATAGAATCATCTGATAAACCACTAGCATCACCACAGCTAACCATCAGCAGTAAGCCACAGCAAGTCATCACCCCACAGGTTCAGGGATCATCAATACATGATCCAATTCATCAAATAATTAATCAAAAGAGGGATTTGAACCCTAAGCAGAACCAAGAATCCTAATCAGGATATGACCCTAGCCAGGAATGGCCAGTACCAACATCTAGCATGGGATAGCCTAGCATAGAGAGCACGACAGGGAGAGGAACAACTTACCAAAGGTCCTCGCTGAAGAATAGAAGAGGAAGCAGAGAAGGCCGACGAACATGGCGGCATGGGGAGCACCCCAAGGGGGCGCTGCAACCCACACAATGCCACGGCGGTGACCATAGCCACGCCTGGGGGCGAGGAGCATCACCACGGCACATGATAGCAGTGGTGGCGTCAGCACCAACGCCAAACCCTAGGGTTCAGAACGGCATCGATCTGGCTGTAGGAGGGCTCCTAGTCCAAATCGAATTGGATAGGAGGGAAGAGCGGGGCCGACAACCTCATCCTGCACCACGGCGGCGGCCAGGGAGGTCCACGGCGGCGTGAATCGCCGGCGGTGACACAATTGACCACGGGGTCGGGGGAAGAAGGAGAAGAGAGGTGAGCTCGAGAGAGAGACAGAGAGTGATGGGCCGGGTTGGGCAAAGGACCCTTCGGGGTGATTGTTTTGACTTTGCCTACTGGGCCACAAGGGCCCAATAAACCCAAACAGTCAGCCCAAATCCTTTAAAGCCTGTTTTAATAATTGGAAAAAGACCAAAATGCCCTTGAAGTTAAATAAATTTTAGAAAATAAAATAAAAATCCAAAAATTATAAATAAAATATTTCTGGATTCACAATAATCCAAACTATTCAAATAAATTAAGAAATGAAATTTTAGAAATATAAATTTTATTAAGAATTTTGTAATATATAAATTCCTTATGGAACTTTACAAAATTATTGAAAGATGATAAAAATAAATAAAAATCACTTTCATTATATATTAATATTGTAGTATTTTAGAAAAATACTAAACAAATATTTAATAACAATTTTTGGTATTTAAATGATAATTCTTAAAGGAATTATTAAATCATTAAATTCAAATAAAAGGAAATAAAATAAACGAATACAATATTCTATAAATATTAAAAATTAATATTTATAAATCCTTAATTAATTAAAAAGGATTTTTCTATAATTTAAATAATGGGGTAGAATACATAAAGTTAAATAATGCATTATATTACTTCTGCATAATCATTTTGCTTCTTTAAATATTGTCCTTACTGGGCAATAATGATGTTTTTGTAGACATAGAATCTCAAGGTCCAGTGCAAGCATTAGACTTCACTACCTTGCAATCACAAGGCAAGTTCATCACTTGCTCATGTCCTTTGAGGAGTCTTTATGAAAGTATTTGCAAATTGTGTGTTATCATCTATATTATAGAAAAAGAAAACGTTATTTTCTCAAGATACTAAATCTTAGATATCATCCTAAGTGATGATATGATGAAGCAATAGAACTTAGGGCTCTAATTGCAATAATGATGAACAATTAGGGATTAATAACCCATGACATCAGTGATTCTAGCGCCGTATATTACGCGTTAACCATGAGATTTGGAATGGGACGGAGAAGTCAGTTGTATCCTTTTCCTCTTGTATGGAGGCAAGACGACCTTAACGTGACGTTGTGATTCCTTGTGCGGATCCAACATATGGGTGGGAACCCTTACGCCCCACATTTTTGGAATCTAGATTATCTATGAATGGTGTTTAGGGATATAGTCCATGTAAATGGTACTATTCTGGGCATCACTAGGTCATAGAGTCTTCGGGAACTCATTAGGGTTTTAGCCTGCCCGAAAGGGGGCTTAACGAAGGTGAGCCAGCCCGAAGGATCGTGCATACATATGAGGTTGCGGAGAGGGCAGTGATTGGCTTGGACCAACTACTGGGCCCCACATCATGGAATTGTGGACGGGAAAGTACGCCCGGTTGTGCAACAAGGAGTTGATCTCTCATGGGAAAAGTAACGCACCTCTGCAGAGTGTAAGAATTGTAACTTGTTACTCCCTGTTCCGGGAAGGAGCTACGAACGCGGCAGGAAAGGAACTCCATGAAAGTTCTAGTCAACCTGTGAAGGCTGATGGTCATAGATTTTTATAATAGAATCAACCTTTAAAGAAAGATTTATGAAAATTGCATAGTGCCTGTCACATCCCAAGATTTTCCAAATCTTGTAATGTGAAAAATAAATGAATAAAATAAAACTTTGTTTGATTTTTAGAGTGAGAAGAAACTTTTTGAATCCAATTGGAAATCTTCAAACCAATTTGGATCAAATAAAATCCTAAAGAGATTTAAAAAGGTAAACATTTGATAAAGGAAAACAAAATATTTTGGAATTACTATTTTGGATCTTTTAAATAAAGGATTTGGTTTTCAAAAGAAATAGAAGTTTTATAAATAAGGATTATTTTATAGAGCCAAATTAAACCTTGGCCAAGCCTTTGAAATAAAATATTTCTATTTGATAAAAATAGTAAAGGTTTATTAAAATAAATTAATAAGGATTTAATATCCAAGTTTTATAAATAAAGGTTTTACTATTTTAATAAACCATCAAAACTTATTTATTTGTTTCAAATAAGTTTTCCAAGTATTTATATTTCAAATAAAACCTACTGATTTGGTTTTGAAAATAATTAGATTTCAAAAGGAGTATTTAAATAAAACAAATCCTATTTGATTTAATAACAATGGTCTATTTATTTAATTAATAATGGACCCTAAAATAAAATTATTATTTTGGTTTATGTTACTGAACAGAACCAAATTCAAAAGTTGTTTAGTGTGGTGATTGTTTGAATTGTTTTGAGTTTTTTTTTGGTTGTTTGAATTTCAAAAGAGAAATTAGAAATAGAAAAAGAAAAAGGTTTTAGGAAGAAAAAAAAATAGGATCTGGACCAGCCCAGCCGGCCAAGCCCAACAAGGCCCAGTACCAGCCCCTCTCTCCCTCCAGAAAGAAAACGATTCACACTCATTATCGAACCCGTGCAGTGAATGACTGGTGGACCCTTCCCCTCACTTCTTTTCTCACTGACCAGCCGACCCCACCCCTCTAGCTAACCTTCTTCCTCGTGACGACCACGCCGGCCGTTTCCTGCCGTTGATGTCGCGACTTCAATTCGCCTTAATGCTGCCACCATTACTCGCTGCGACCACACACGATAAAGCGCCCACTCCTCCTCTCCATTTCCCCTCACGCGCCTCCCTCTCTCTGCCCCCAGGTTGCCCTGAATCGAGCTCGCCCTCCCACTGCTCCGACGAGCTTCCTCCTCCAATTCTGGCCGAGCCTCGCCACCTCCTACCTCCCCGAGCACACAAGCACCTTCCCCACTTCCAGGAGCATCCCCCAGTACCCTCCGTTCAACCGCGGGCACCCTAGAAAGCCGTCTAAGACAAAGCTCTGAGCGCCGCCGCGTCTGCAACTTCTCCGGTGAAGTTTCCAGGTAAACACAGACCACCCCGCGCCTTCTCAGTCACGCACGCAACTTCGCCTTGATCTGGCGCATCTAACTGTGTCTTCCTTTTTCCTCGGGGCGAACCACAGCACCATCCTCGACGAGCCCCAGGACCATCTGACGCCGACCACGTCTCCGGCGAGCAATCCACCGCAACCTTGCGCGCCCCTCGTCAAACCAACGATACCTTGAGCTTCCCCAGGCCTCTGCGATCACGGTGAGCCTCTCCTCCTCTTCTCTCGCTTCCTAGACCGCCGGCACCGTCCACGCCAGACCGCGCCGCCAGTCGCCGCCGTGTCAGCGCCGCCCGAGTATGGTCGACTAGCCTTACACCGTTAGATTTCAATCCTACGGCTAGGAATAGAACCAGAGCGAAAGGGTAATAGTGAATCTGTGCCGTGCGATCAAGTTGGATCCTGCGGTCTGCGTCTGTCGATCCGAACGAAGCGGTACCGACGAATGGGAATAGGACGCGTGTCACCAGTTTCTGTTTAAAACAAATTTGAATCTGATTTAGATGCAGATTTGAAAACCCTATAACTTTTGATCCACACGTCCAAAAATTACAAACTTTATATCGTTGGAATCAGTAGAGCAAGCCCTAGCCAACCATGGAATTTGTTTAGTAAATAGTATCTGTTAGATTGTTTGTTTTTGCAGAAACATTTGTATGCTTGTTTAGATTAGAAAAATGATTCAAAAATGTTTTTAGGGTTAAAACCTTTGCAAATTAGTTTGTGGTGAACTTACTGACCCTAGGAACCAACCCATGGTTTTGAAAATGAATTTGGTGAAATTTAGGATGGATTAATTGGTTTAGTCCATTTCTAGCCAAATAAAAATAATGATTTGGTTATGAAAATGTTTTTGGGAGTAAAAGCTTTGGGAAAATGATTTGGATCAAACCTACTGACCCTAAACACCAAGTTTTGAGAAACAACAACTTATTTGGTGAACAACATAAAGTTTTTGCTTTGATAAAAATATTTTCCACCACATAAAATAATGATTGGATTTAAAAATGGTTTATGAGCAAAACCCTCTTGCAAATGACTTTGCCACTTTGGAAAATGACCACCTTGAACTTTACAAAGTTTAGAAACCTAGTGGAGACCATCTTTGCAATTAAAACTATCTCTTGCATGCTTACATGCATGACTTAGATCCCATTGTTTTATGTGTGTGAATTGTTTGATTGATTATTTGTTTGGAATGCTTGTTGATATTGTGTTTGCTTGATTGATTGTAGTGAGGTTAGAAAAGTGTGAGACTAGCAAGATCAAGGAGTGAACCAACATTCCCTACCAAAAAGGCAAGTGACACTCTCATCTAAAGTCCTACTATTTTCATTATACTTAGTGGATTTTGAAACATGCATGAAAAGAATTTCTATACTTATGCTATGCTAAATCCTAATAGGATTCCCTATACATTCCTTAGTAAAAACAATGTAGTTGTTACATGCTTAGCCATGCCAAATTTTGAAAAGAGATACATGTTGAGATTTTTATGAAGTTTAGAAAAGGACTTGTGATTTTATATAATAAAACAAGGACTCAATGAACCACCTGGGTGGCCAAGGATACTTTGAGTTTTGGAGAAGGTGGCAACAAAAGGAACCATGTCTATGGCAATCTCTTTGTGTTGTGCTCCAAAGGAAACCACCCAGGAAACTTAGAGATTGAACATGTTTCTCCAATTGTGGCTTTCGTGTGCAACCACATGCTATTATGGCTCTGGCTTAGTCAACTACATTGGGAAGACCCATGCATTGTCTTCAGGCTACTGGACATGAGGACCTGGAATCCTACATGGGTACTTGAAGACAAGCAAGCAATGGTGTATGGGAGGACCCTCTGGAAAGACTTCGTCACATTCTCAATCTGCCAGTACTCCATCTTGGTGAGCACTAATCCAGTGGCCACTGGTGGCAACAAGATGGGATTGTGACATGTGGGTAAAGTGTACAACTTCTGCAGAAGATAATAAAATCTAAGTACTTAGCCGTGTCCCCGGTTATGGACAATACTGAGCAACTAAAGTTTGAAGCTATGGGAAATCTCGACATTCTAATTTCTAAAAGAAAACTTTTAAAGACTTGATGCACTTGGGGGTACCAAGGATCTCAAGAGATTTTGATAAAACTTGATGCACTTGGGGGTACCAAGGGGCTCAAGAGATTTTGATAAAACTTGATGCACTTGGGGTTACCAAGGAGCTCAAGGGATTTTTGACAAGGACTTGAACACTTGGGAATTTACCAAGGAGTTCAAGGAATTTTGAAAAGGAGATTTGACAAAGGACCAAAACCATTTTTGAAAAGATAGGATAAATTTTGCTTCTGCAAATGAGCCTTAAACTCTACTTAGCCAAAAATGCATGTAGTGATAGAATCCACTTATATTCCACATAGTAGTGAAACTTGCCAATACAATTCAAATGTATTGACCCTTGTGGCTGTAACTTGTAATGTTGCAGGCTTGATTGATTTTAGTGAAGGTTGAGTGATTAGGATTACAAAGTCTACAACCAACATCTGCCTGTGGCACATTGAAGATGAAGGACCCGTGCTTATAGTTATTCCGCTGCAATGTATTGTAATAGCCAAATGAGCTATGTAAGATGTAATAAAATTATGTTATTCCTGGTTATAAAGTTATATTATGACCTTTGTTTCTTGATATTACATCTTAACTATGGATGCTAGCTATTGATCCAGGGACTAGCATTGTAAACACAGGGGACTCCACCTTATATTAAATGCAAGGTTGGGACACTCCTTCTACAGATGGTATCAGAGCATTGTGTTGCCTGTAGGATTTGTAAACCTAGGATTGGACAAAAACCCTTAGAAAATAGGAGTTGTTATTGTTCCAAAACTTATTTACAAAACAAACTTGTAAACTCTTTCCTCAAGCACTTTGATTTTGATTCTACATCTCATCTATCTTCAACTTGATGGAAAAACCTACCCCATGGCCAAAGACTTCACCATGTGCAAAGGACTTCTTCAACTTCTTAAACTCTAATGACTTCAACTTCTTCAACTCTAATGACTTCAACATCTTCAGCATATTCACCAAGGACTTCCAACTTGGATACCACTAAGTACTACAAGTGAAACAAGGAAATCTTGCTCAAGATTGAGAGACTGAGGGAATGCAAAAGTTAGAAGGAGCCTACATCATTTGAAGTATTGTAACCAAGAGTTTTTCTCAAGGAAACCATGATCTCATGTAAAGAAGAAGCAACCAAGAAGGATGGAAAGTTCACAAGTGAACCATATAGATGGACCACCATATTATAGTTAGGTCAAACCCACCAACTTATGTGGTGTAACAAAAGTATTTTTGTTGCCTAAGTATGTGCTTGAACTTTGTTGTTTGAGTGAAAAGTTGTTTGTGAATGCTTGCACATTGCTTGTGTGAATTGTGATGTGTGTGATTAGAAATAATTCCTTAGAAATATCTTGCCAATTCTAATCTCCATTCAACCCAAACAGATGACTACTCCAAGAGACTCCAACATCAAGGTTGATGACACCAACACCAACCAAGAGGACAGCATGAAAGAGCTCATAGCAACCCAGAATCAGTTGAACCAAGTGACAGCTCAATTCATAGCCAATACTAGTGGAGAAGATCCAACCCTGCAAGGATTTTTGGAAACTCAAGGCCAACTGATGCTTAAGGTGACTGATCAAATGATCAAAATGGAAGAAGGCTATTCCAAAGGAGTCTTTGACAACAAGGATGACAGAAATGTTATTCTAGATGGAGCCCCAGCTTGCACTATTTGTGGAGACAAGGATCATACTTCCAAGGAGCATGGAGATCAATGCCCCAACTGTGAAGAGAAACATCCTGTTGGACAATGTCCCACCTCTCAAGCTACTTGCTACCTATGTGAAGGAAACAACCATGTCCCTATCCAATGCCCCATTTATTCCATTGTTGAACAAAGGAAACAAGGTGGAGTGCAACAAATGATTTCAAACCATCAAGAAGGATCCAAGTCTACCAAGAAGGTTGATGACAAAGGAAAAGGTCCACTTATACCTCCAAACAAAACAACCCAATTCAAAGGACCAAAGAAACCCAAGAAGCAAAAGAAAGACAAAAGACATGTGCAATGTCATAAGTGTAAGGGAATGGGACACTATTCCAGTGAATGCCCAGAGAACCAGAAGAATAAGGAGATTGTCCAAGTGGTGTGCAACAACTGCAAAGAACTAGGCCACTATGTAGCAACTTGTCCACAAGAGCTACGTAAAGAACTCAAAGACATCAATTGTTTCAATTGCAAGAACCCAGGACATTATGCAAGCAACTGTCCAGAAAAGATGAAGAACAAGTTGAACAAGCCTATGGAGAAACTCAACCTTGGCCCATGAGTCAAGCATGGAAACAAAGGACACAATGCAAATGTTTGCTTAGAGAAGTTTCCCCAGGATCCCAAGAAGGCCAATATGTAATTTTGTTTGAAATTTATTTTAAGGGTGGTAGTACCCTAGTTGTTTTGAGCCTACTTGTAACCCTATCCTCCCCAAATCTCGGGACGAGATTTATTTTAAGGGTGGTAGCCTGTCACATCCCAAGATTTTCCAAATCTTGTAATGTGAAAAATAAATGAATAAAATAAAACTTTGTTTGATTTTCAGAGTGAGAAGAAACTTTTTGAATCCAATTGGAAATCTTCAAACCAATTTGGATCAAATAAAATCCTAAAGAGATTTAAAAAGGTAAACATTTGATAAAGGAAAATAAAATATTTTGGAATTACTATTTTGGATCTTTTAAATAAAAGGATTTGGTTTTCAAAAGAAATAGAAGTTTTATAAATAAGGATTCTTTTATAGAGCCAAATTAAACCTTGGCCAAGCCTTTGAAATAAAATATTTCTATTTGATAAAAATAGTAAAGGTTTATTAAAATAAATTAATAAGGATTTAATATCCAAGTTTTATAAATAAAGGTTTTACTTTTTAATAAACCATCAAAACTTATTTATTTGTTTCAAATAAGTTTTCCAAGTATTTATATTTCAAATAAAACCTACTGATTTGGTTTTGAAAATAATTAGATTTCAAAAGGAGTATTTAAATAAAACAAATCCTATTTGATTTAATAACAATGGTCTATTTATTTAATTAATAATGGACCCTAAAATAAAATTATTATTTTGGTTTTGGAATTTTGGTTTATGTTACTGAACAGAACCAAATTCAAAAGTTGTTACGGTGGTGATTGTTTGAATTGTTTTGAGTTTTGTTTGGTTGTTTGAATTTCAAAACAGGAATTAGAAATAGAAAAAGAAAAAGGTTTTAGGAAGAAAAAAAATAGGATCTGGACCAGCCCAGCCGGCCAAGCCCAACAAGGCCCAGTACCAGCCCCTCTCTCCCTCCAGAAAGAAAATGATTCACACTCATTATCAAACCCGTGCAGTGAATGACTGGTGGACCCTCCCCCTCACTTCTTTCCTCACTGACCAGCCGACCCCACCCCTCCAGCTCACCTTCTTCCTCGCGACGACCACGCCGGCCGTTTCCTGCCGTTGATGCCGCGGATTCAATTCGCCTTAATGCTGCCACCATTACTCGCTGCGACCACGCACGATAAAGCGCCCACTCCTCCTCTCCATTTCCCCTCACGCGCCTCCCTCTCTGTCCCCAAGCTGCCCTGAATCGAGCTCGCCCTCCCACTGCTCCGACAAGCTTCCTCCTCCAATTCCGGCCGAGCCTCGCCACCTCCTACCTCCCCGAGCACACAAGCACCTTCCCCACTTCCAGGAGCATCCCCCGGTACCCTCCGTTCAACCGCAGGCACCCCAGAAAGCCGTCTTCGACAAAGCTCTGAGCGCCGCCGCGTCTGCAACTTCTCCGGCGAAGTTTCCAGGTAAACACAGACCACCCCGCGCCTTCTCAGTCACGCACGCAACTTCGCCTTGATCTGGCGCATCTAACTGCGTCTTCCTTTTTCCTCGGGGCGAACCACAGCACCATCCTCGACGAGCCCCAGGACCATCTGACGCCGACCACGTCTCCGGCGAGCAATCCACCGCAACCTTGCGCGCCCCTCGTCAAACCAACGATACCTTGAGCTTCCCCAGGACTCTGCGATCACGGTGAGCCTCTCCTCCTCTTCTCTCGCTTCCTAGACCGCCGGCACCGTCCACGCCTGACCGTGCCGCCAGTCGCCGCCGTGTCAGCGCCGCCCGAGTATGGTCGACTAGCCTTACACCGTTAGATTTCAATCCTACGGCTAGGAATAGAACCAGAGCGAAAGGGTAATAGTGAATCTATGCCGTGCGATCAAGTTGGATCCTGCGGTCTGCGTCTGTCGATCCGAACGAAGCAGTACCGACGAATGGGAATAGGACGCGTGTCACCAGTTTCTGTTTAAAACAAATTTGAATCTGATTTAGATGCAGATTTGAAAACCCTATAACTTTTGATCCACACGTCCAAAAATTACAAACTTTATATCGTTGGAATCAGTAGAGCAAGCCCTAGCCAACCATGGAATTTGTTTAGTAAATAGTATCTGTTAGATTGTTTGTTTTTGCAGAAACATTTGTATGCTTGTTTAGATTAGAAAAATGATTCAAAAATGTTTTTAGGGTTAAAACCTTTGCAAATTAGTTTGTGGTGAACTTACTGACCCTAGGAACCAACCCATGGTTTTGAAAATGAATTTGGTGAAATTTAGGATGGATTAATTGGTTTAGTCCATTTCTAGCCAAATAAAAATAATGATTTGGTTATGAAAATGTTTTTGGGAGTAAAAGCTTTGGGAAAATGATTTGGATCAAACCTACTGACCCTAAACACCAAGTTTTGAGAAACAACAACTTATTTGGTGAACAACATAATAATTTTGCTTTGATAAAAATATTTTCCACCACATAAAATAATGATTGGATTTAAAAATGGTTTATGAGCAAAACCCTCTTGCAAATGACTTTGCCACTTTGGAAAATGACCACCTTGAACTTTACAAAGTTTAGAAACCTAGTGGAGACCATCTTTGCAATTAAAACTATCTCTTGCATGCTTACATGCATGACTTAGATCCCATTGTTTTATGTGTGTGAATTGTTTGATTGATTATTTGTTTGGAATGCTTGTTGATATTGTGTTTGCTTGATTGATTGTAGTGAGGTTAGAAAAGTGTGAGACTAGCAAGATCAAGGAGTGAACCAACATTCCCTACCAAAAAGGCAAGTGACACTCTCATCTAAAGTCCTACTATTTTCATTATACTTAGTGGATTTTGAAACATGCATGAAAAGAATTTCTATACTTATGCTATGCTAAATCCTAATAGGATTCCCTATACATTCCTTAGTAAAAACAATGTAGTTGTTACATGCTTAGCCATGCCAAATTTTGAAAAGAGATACATGTTGAGATTTTTATGAAGTTTAGAAAAGGACTTGTGATTTTATATAATAAAACAAGGACTCAATGAACCACCTGGGTGGCCAAGGATACTTTGAGTTTTGGAGAAGGTGGCAACAAAAGGAACCATGTCTATGGCAATCTCTTTGTGTTGTGCTCCAAAGGAAACCACCCAGGAAACTTAGAGATTGAACATGTTTCTCCAATTGTGGCTTTCGTGTGCAACCACATGCTATTATGGCTCTGGCTTAGTCAACTACATTGGGAAGACCCATGCATTGTCTTCAGGCTACTGGACATGAGGACCTGGAATCCTACATGGGTACTTGAAGACAAGCAAGCAATGGTGTATGGGAGGACCCTCTGGAAAGACTTCGTCACATTCTCAATCTGCCAGTACTCCATCTTGGTGAGCACTAATCCAGTGGCCACTGGTGGCAACAAGATGGGATTGTGACATGTGGGTAAAGTGTACAACTTCTGCAGAAGATAATAAAATCTAAGTACTTAGCCGTGTCCCCGGTTATGGACAATACTGAGCAACTAAAGTTTGAAGCTATGGGAAATCTCGACATTCTAATTTCTAAAAGAAAACTTTTAAAGACTTGATGCACTTGGGGGTACCAAGGAGCTCAAGAGATTTTGATAAAACTTGATGCACTTGGGGGTACCAAGGGGCTCAAGAGATTTTGATAAAACTTGATGCACTTGGGGTTACCAAGGAGCTCAAGGGATTTTTGACAAGGACTTGAACACTTGGGAATTTACCAAGGAGTTCAAGGAATTTTGAAAAGGAGATTTGACAAAGGACCAAAACCATTTTTGAAAAGATAGGATAAATTTTGCTTCTGCAAATGAGCCTTAAACTCTACTTAGCCAAAAATGCATGTAGTGATAGAATCCACTTATATTCCACATAGTAGTGAAACTTGCCAATACAATTCAAATGTATTGACCCTTGTGGCTGTAACTTGTAATGTTGCAGGCTTGATTGATTTTAGTGAAGGTTGAGTGATTAGGATTACAAAGTCTACAACCAACATCTGCCTGTGGCACATTGAAGATGAAGGACCCATGCTTATAGTTATTCCGCTGCAATGTATTGTAATAGCCAAATGAGCTATGTAAGATGTAATAAAATTATGTTATTCCTGGTTATAAAGTTATATTATGACCTTTGTTTCTTGATATTACATCTTAACTGTGGATGCTAGCTATTGATCTAGGGACTAGCATTGTAAACACAGGGGACTCCACCTTATATTAAATGCAAGGTTGGGACACTCCCTCTACAGTGCCAAAGGCTGATAGTCTGAGGTGGTAGATAGAGCATCAAACTTACTACCTTGCATATAATGAATTTGCTGGGTAACGTGTTACTCATCCTTTCCTTTGAATCCTTGCTTAGACTCTGAGAATCCCGAAGATACTCCAATGTATGCATCTGAGAGTCAATAGGAGGTCTTCTATGAAGAGCCCACCCTGTATGGAGCCGTAGATGGGGAGGACTATGACAACGTCTACCGAGGAGAGTTCCAAGAGTCCGAATAAATACTATAGTTCTAGTAGCCACTTGAGCCGAGCAACATGAACAATATATAGCAATAAGATGTTGAGCTCATTTTGGAGTTTAAGTTATAAATTTGAAACTTCCGCTGAAACACTTATATTTTGGTTTGTAAGTTGAATCTTTTGGAAATCTTGTACTTCCGGTATTGTAATAATAATAACGTGTGTATGTTTGTAATAAGGACCCGCAATGTTTCTGTTGTACCACTCTGAGGGATGTGATATTTACGGAACGATGTTATGTGGATGTCATGTTAACGACTATAGTGTACTACACATGCAGTGGTATGCTGGGTCACCGCAGTTGGTATCAGAGCAAATTGCTTTGAGCTTAGGTTGGAAACCTAGTATGGGTATTACCTATAGGAGAGTGTAGCAATGATAAATAATTCTCTAAAAGAAATATAATGGGTATTCGAACGAGAATATTCTGTTATATGTTTTAGTGTTATAATTCTTTGTTATGATGCAATATATTATTGGTTACTAATAAAAAATTATTTTCCTGATATACAGAGCTATGGCACCAAAGTTTCCAAAATAGACTTTGGTAAGGAAAGAGGAGACTCTTGATGATTATCAAGGATCATTCACAGACGAACTTCGTCAACTTCTAAAGATTTTTAGTTGTCCAACTAGAATTCCAGTAAACACTATAACCTACCATGATGGTCGGATGTTATCCAAGTATCATGTGAGTATCCAACTTCTAGAGGAGCTTGGATTATATCATGATATACCTATAGGTGAAGGTAGGAGTCACTTAGCAGAATATCATGTTGCCGTTGTGGAGGCGATAGCTAATATCCGAGAGCATAAAGCAAAGAGTTAGAAGGTAGCACATTTTCTGTGATACCCCAATAGACTCGGAGCCCGTATCGGATCATCTTACTTTGGTTAAGAAGCATCCTAAGTTAGCTTCCAAGTTTATGGATAGATACCGAACACTCTTTGTGTCTTTTTATAAGACACATCAAGTGATTGTCAAAGATTTAAATGACATGTTAGAGGATCTAACTGATCCGAAAAGGAGGAAGCAGTTAGCATTCCAATTAGATAAGGAAGCAAGTAGTAGTGCAACACCTATCTTTAAGGATATACCTATAGATCCTGAATCTTCTGTACCATATCCTTATTCACCAAGTCCCGAACCTATACATGATCCTACTATGGATATGAGGTATGCAGTACCACAGGGTTTAGAGGATGGTTCTGATTCAGAACTTCCTATTGAGAATTTTGATGGTTGGAGAAGGGGATCATACGAAGGATCTCATGAACACCAAATGTCCACAGATGGTTCTGACAAAAATGTTGGACAATCTAGCTAGATGGGTGCAAGAATTAATCTTAGTAATAGTAGTAGAAATGCCATGTCGATAGATAATCAGGATGAAGAAGAAGATCATGAGGAGAGAGTGTTTGAATCATCAACATCTTCTCAAAACCCAGGGAATATACATTATCCAGTGTTTAACTATCTTGCCCAAAGGAGCACCTGGGGATCAGTAGGATCTGCGTATCCTGTTGACAACTCATGGAATGAAGCTCAGGAGATGCAGGCGGGAGATAATGTTGAATATGTTTCTGAAGACTTTTCAACTGAGCTGGAGGGAGTCAATGCGCTCAGGTTGAGTAATGACTCAAGTCCTGACACTTCAGATACTGAGTATGTTCCTTCTGGAAGGCCATTTGTTCCACAAACTGTGCGACGAACGACACGTCATCACGGTTGGACATCAGGCATGTATGATGAGCGTAGTTACTACTATAAGTAGGCAACGATTTAGAGGTATCAAGTACCATGTATTGTACTCCAAGAAATAAGATAGTTAGAAAAATAAGGTAGTTTTGTGTTTATACATATATGGTATATGTTGTAATGACTTTGTATTATTATGATATTATGTATAATATGTGAAATGCATATTTTGATTTTCTTTGGATCTTCATTGTGTGACTAGTTCTGTGCGTAAAGTCGAGCTCAGAACACATGTGCATGGTGTAATTATGAGTATTCGCTTTATGTGCAGGACTAGACGGTCATGGATACGGGTGTAGAAACCGAAGCTGAACAGCAGCGGATGGAACGTGAGGCCAAGGAGAAGGACGATGCCGATGTAGCAAATCAGGGAGCATTACCACCACCACCAATGAGGCCGTTAATGGAACAGAACTTTATGCAGTGCATGCAAATGATGCAAGAGACCCAGAACAAGTTCATGGAGGAGTTGCTGGGACGAGCAAATCAGAGGGCACCTGAAGGTGGAGGAGTGATTCTATCTGATTTCCAGAATGCAAGGCCGTTACCTTTTGCATCAGCTCCTGAACCAATGGATGCAGAAGATTGGCTAGCAGATACAGAAAGAAAGTTGAAGACTATAGGTTGCAATGAGTAGGAGAAATTGAGGTACGCAACTCATCTTCTGACTGGACCTGCAGCATCTTGGTGGGAGAATCGGTTGGCCATGCAACAACCAGGAAGGGAGTACACTTGGGAAGAGTTTAAACAGAGATTCCATGAATATCATGTTCCGGAGAGTGTTATGGAGTTGAAGCAGAGAGAATTTGAGGAGCTGTAGCAGGGATATACTAGTGTTATGAAGTATATCCGGGAGTTTAGTCAACTGTCTCGTTATGCTGAGGAAGAAGTTAATACGGAGGAAAAGAGGAAGAAGCATTTCCTGCGTGGATTAAATCCATTTGTGAGGATGCAGTTGAGGTTGGCTAATAAGCAAACTTATCAGCAGTTGCTAGATGTAGCTATTACCTTCGAAGATGACTACAAGAATGTCCAGGAGGATAGAAGGAAGAGAGCTAAGAAGGAAACCAAGAGGATACAAGCAAGCAAGCCCAATCCCAATCTGGAATTCAAACCAAGGAATAGGCCCTATAACAACAACAATCCCCATCGGAGTGCAAATCCAAATGTAAAGAATATTGTATGCTACAATTGCAAACTTCCAGGGCATATGAGCAGGGAGTGCACGAAACCAGTTATTGTATGCCATGCTTGTGGTCAGAGAGGTCACATGAAGCCCAATTGTCCAAGCAAACCACAAGGAGGTTGGCTGGTTCGAGATGGAAGGCAAGCCAATGAAGGAAATGGACAGCCCAATAAGGGAGGAAATAATGGCAAGAACAACAATGGCAAGAGGAACAGACCTGCAGGGAAGCTGAACTGTGCAACCCTCGAGGAGGTGGATAATTCAGAGCAGGTAGTGATATGTACGCTCAATATCCTTACCAATCCCGGCAAAGTTCTATTTGATACTGGTGCAACTACTTCATTCATTTCTGAAGAATTCTGTGATAATTTTGGGATTAGAAGGGCAACATTAGAAAGTCCTATGACCGTGGTTACGGCAGGGGGAATGTGATTGTACACCACATTAAACAAGATCAGGTTATCTCGATCTGTGGTTGTACATACTTTGCAGACCTTTATGTGATTCCTTTGAAGGGAATTGTAGTAGTGATGGGGATGGACTGGATGATGGAACATGGAGCTCAGATAAATTGTGAGGAGAAAACTATCTCAATCAAAACTCTAAGTGGAGCAAGGATAGTTTACCAAGCAGATAAGCACAGTCATATCATGGTGGATCTGTAGTTGAACTCGATGAAAGAGGTCAAATTGGAAGATATTCCTATAGTAAATGAATTTCAAGATGTTTTTCTAGCAGAGCTACCGGGAATGCCACCAGATCGGTAGATAGAGTTCACTATTGATCTAATTCCTGGTACAGCACCAATAGCTCAAGCACCATATAAGATGGGACCAAAAGAATTAAAAGAACTCAAAGAGAAAATTGATGAGTTAGCCAGAAAAGGGTTTATCCAGGAAAGTGTATCCCCATGGGGAACACCAGTAATTTTTGTGGATAAGAGGGATGGTGGTAGAAGGATGTGTGGAGATTATAGAAATCTGAACAACGTTACTATCAAAAATAAGTATGCTTTACCAAGAATTCAAGATTTTTTTGATCAAGTGAAAGGAGCTGGAGTATTTTCAAAGATCGACTTAAGATCTGGATACCATCAAATAAAAATCAAGCCTGAAGATGTTCCCAAGACAACATTTGTCTCAAGATATGGACACCATGAGTATCTAGTAGTACCATTTGGTTTGACCAATTCACCAGCAATATTCATGAATCTAATGAACAAAATCTTCATGCCATATTTGGATAAGTTCGCCATCGTCTTTATTAATGATATTCTGATATATTCCAAATATAAAGAAGAGCATGTTGATCATTTGAGAATAGCATTGCAGACTCTAAGAGAACACAAACTTTATGCTAAGTTTAGTAAGTGTGACTTTTGGCTAGATAAGGTAGAATTCCTCGGCCTTGTGATCAGTAAAGATGGAATTGTTGTAAATCCATCCAAGGTTCAGTCAGTACTAGAGTGGACTACACCAACCAATGTGAAGCAAATTCGAGGTTTCTTAGGGATGGTTGGTTATTATCAGAGATTCATTGAAGGTTTCTCCAAAATAGCTGGACCAATGACCAAATTGTTAAGAAATAATACACCATTCAATTTCGATGAAAAATGTGAAGCAGGTTTTCAGGAGTTGAAGACTAGGTTAACCACAGCTCCAATCTTAGCAGTTCCTGAAACAGGGAAGGACTTCACAGTATACTGTGATGCATCTAAAGAAGGTCTGGGTTGTGTGTTAATGAAATATCGGAAAGTGATTGCTTATGGTTCAAGACAACTGAAACCACATGAAGTCAACTATCCAACTCATGATTTAGAGTTAGCATCAGTAGTCTTTGCGCTGAAAGGATGGAGGCATTTTATTTATGGATCTAGATGTGAGTTATACACTGACCATAAAAGTCTTAAATATTTCTTCACCCAAAAAGGGGTAAATATGAGGCAGAAGCGTTGGTTGGAGCTAATCAAAGATTATGATTTAACAATCAACTATACTCTAGGAAAGGCAAATGTTGTAGCTGATGCTTTAAGCAGAAAGAGTGCAGACATTCAGCCTAGCAATCGGGAGATACCAAAAGAGTTACAAATGGACTTGGAAAGATTAGAGCTTTAATTCATTAGAACATAGGTTCTTGGAGGATTAGCTACTATGCAGGTAGTTGCAGAGCAGGATAGTGGTCTTAAGCACGAAATTTTTAGACATCAAGAAGAAGATCCTTTCATTGATGAGGAAATTCAGAGGATATCTCAAGGGCAAAAATCTGTTTTTTGACTAGGAGATTATGAGTCTTTATGGTTCCAAGATCGTCTTTGTGTTCCAGATGTGACTGAGATTCGGGATGTCATACTCAGAGAAGCACATGAAACACCATATTCTATACATCCAAGAAGTACTAAGATGTATATGGACTTGAAAGAACTGTTCTGGTGGAATAACATGAAAAGGGACATTGCTAAATATGTATCAGAATGCCATACTTGCCAAAGGGTGAAGGATGAACATCAAAGTCCAACAGGACCATTACAACCTTTGGAAATTCCCGAATGGAAGTGGGAGGAAATAGGTATGGACTTCATCACAGGATTTCCCATGACACCTAAACGGAAGGATATGATATGGGTAATCATGGACAGACTCACTAAAAGTGCACATTTTATTCCGGTAAATCATAAAGATAATGCCGAGAAGTTAGTAGAAGTCTACATCAAAGAGATAGTAAGTAAGCATGGAGTGCCCAAAAAGATCATAACTGATAGGGGATCAGTGTTTACTTCAACATTTTGGAAGCAATTGCATGAAGCACTTGGTTCAAAGTTAGATTTAGCACAGCTTATCATCCAAAGACAGGGGGTCAAACAGAAAGAACAAATAAGATACTAGAAGACATGTTAAGAGCTTGTGCATTAGATTTTGGAGGTACATGGGAAGATCATCTACCATTGGCAGAATTTTCCTACAATAATAGCTATCAGAGTAGTCTAAAGGCAGCTCCATATCAAGTTCTGTATGGAAGAAAGTGTAGATCACCAATATGTTGGTATGAGCCTGGAAGCAGCAAGGAATTTGTGCCAGACTATATCAAGGAAAAACAAGATGTCATTGATAAGATCAAGGATAGACTGAAAATAGCTCAGAGTAGGCAGAAAAGTTCGCTGAACAAAGTCGAAGATCTTGGCATCCAGAAGTGGGAGACATGGTATATTTGAAAGTAAGTCCAATTAAAGGGGTGAAAAGATTCGTAGTTAAAGGAAAATTGAGTCCAAGATACATCGGACCATTCAGGATATTGAGTCAAAAGAGAACTATAGCTTATGCTTTAGAGTTACCATCAAGATTGGCTCAAGTGCATAATGTTTTCCATGTGTCACAACTTCATAAATGTTTGAAAGTTACAGATGATGCAATCACACATCAGGAGATAGAACTACAAGCAGACTTGACTTATGTTGAAAAGCCCTGTAAAATTTTGGAAGAAAACTAGAAAAGGTTGAGGAATAGGGCAATCAAGTACTACAAAGTACAGTGGGAGCATCATCCTGAAAGGGAAGCCACTTGGGAGAAAGAAGAGGATTTAAGAAAAGCCTATCCAGAACTATTTAGGTACATCTCAACAAACTTCGGGACGAAGTTTAATTTAAGGGGGGAAGTCTGTAACATCCCAGCATTTAGGAACCAACGAAGGGTAGATTTAGGAATTTATGATGTTGCATGCATTCATCTGTGAAAATGTGGGTAAATTTTTCGCCAAATAAAAACCTAAAGTCATCAAACTTTCTTTCATGCTTTGAGATTAGGTATAGTCTTGAAGGATGATTGTTACAGACTTTGATATGATATTTGTGGATTTATGTGTTTTGGGAAATGAAATTTGAATTTAAACTTGAGTGTTGAATTTATAGTTTAAAAGAATTCCAAGTTATATTTGAGTATTATACTTTAATCAAGAGAAGATAATTAGTACTCAAACTTTAAATAAATAACATAATCAATTAAATGAATATTTATTTATTCCATAAATAAGTTACACCAAGGTAACTTATGTAAATGAGCAACAATTTGTACAATAGTAATTGAATAGAAAACTAATATTTCTTTATTGAATAAAATGGTACAATCTTTATTACAAAAGAATAAAAATAAAAAGTACAAAAGAATAAATTAAAGATTACAATTGAATCAGAGAGATATTACAAGTGAATATTCTACAAAGAAAAGAAAACCTAAACTAAAGTCTTGATCTTCAAGTCTGGAACCTGCAAAATAAACACAAACAAAAAAGAAAGAAAGTTAAGGTTAAAATTATATTACTCTCAGAATTGACAGTGAAGTGCACTGTTCAAGATTTCATCATTGAGTAATCTTTTAAAGGGGCAAGTTTCACCAATATGAAAGAATATATCTTTCATAATTTTAAGCCATAAGTCAAATAAACAGCAAGGAGGGGCAAATTTCACCAGCCAAGTAAAAGGTAACTTGATCAAAGTAACTCTCAAATTCAGAACATATCCACAAGTTGTGCATCAGGCACACATGCAGCACACACACACCAAACTGCATGGTGTGTGCTATTAGCACCACAGCAACAGCCCAATCATACAAAACTGCTCAACACGGCCGTGGGAAGCAAACCCCACACCAGTTTCTTGTTCATACACACCAAGAAAACCAGCCAGCAGCTAAGCCAATCCAAAGCTTAGCTAGATCACACCAATCAAAACCTTAGATCACATCACCAAAATGGTGACATAAGGAGGGGGTGGATCAGGTGGATAGCAAGACAAAGATCAAGCTATCAGGACAAGGAGGTGAAGGGCTAGATCAAGGACAAGCCAGGAGCTGGAAATACCAGGAGAGCATCAGATCAAGTTAGCACAAGATCAACCACTAGCAACCCCAACATCAAATGACAGTGGTGAGTAAAATAGACCATCACATGATCTATCTGTCTAAGATTAGACAAATATTCATAATTTTTCTCTTACTCAAATTCTCAGAAAACACCCAAGTGGGGTGAATCCATCACTGAAGTTTTAAACACTAAAAGCAACCAAAAAACTATAAAGATCCAACTTAGATCTCAGGACAACATCATTGATCTAAGCTATAAAGTTATATTTCAATTCAAGAATGAATATAGCCAAGAACTAAACCTCTAGGCACATATCTTCAATAGGAGTAGCACCTTAGAATTTAATCTTATGGATCTATATAATTTATCAAGCCTACAATCAATTTTTCCCAACTTTGATTCAAGAAACAGTAGTTGGTATCACTACCAGAACCAATCCATGAGAAACAACAAGACAAAGGCTTAATCCCTAAACCTCAGACCAACATCATGGGTTCTAGGGATGCAAGGAAAGAGAATTCAACTTATCTATAATGACAAGCTAATATTAAGCTTGAACAAGACCAAACCAAGTTATAGAATCTAATCTTGTGTGCCATACAAGGATGGTGTCACAAGAACAGTTTTAAACTAAGCAGGTTAATCATCCAATCTTCACAGATACAACCAACCAACTATAAATCATTTTCATGTTCTTAAACACAGGAATCATAACCAGTATATTCATATATATATATATATATATATATATATATATATATCTTCACTATAAGATACCATTTTGATTTCAAGCTATATATGAATCCTTAAGTCAATAGTACTAAGATAGGGACTTCATCACACAACACTCACTGTCATTAACCAAGTAATGACAGCGGTGAGCTATTAAACCACTAGATTTCCTAAGTATTGCTTCTAAAGCAACTTTACCATTTGAACCATATCAAAATTAATCCATAGAATCATCTCATAACCCACTAGCATCACCACATCTAACCATCAGCAGTAAGCCACAGCAAGTCATCACTCCAAAGGTTCAGGGATCATCAATACATGATCCAATTCATCAAATAATTAATCAATAGAGGGATTTGAACCCTAAGCAGAACCAAGAATCCTAATCAGGATATGACCCTAGCCAAGAATGGCCAGTACCAACATCTAGTATGGGATAGCCTAGCACAGAGAGCACGATAGGGAGAGGAACAACTTACCAAAGGTCGTCGCTGAAGAATAGAAGAGGAAGCAGAGAAGGCCGAAGAACATGGCGGCATGGGGAGCACCCCAAGGGGGTGCTGCTGTAGGGGTTCGTAGCATGGAAAACAAAAAAATTCTACCGCATGCACACAAACAAGCCAAGATCTATCTAGTAGATTGTAGCAACGAGTCTATAGAGGAACTCACCCTCGAAGATTCCAAAGCGGTTAACGAGAGCAGATTCTCGTAGGTGATGTAGTCGTACACTTGCCGATCTCAAGATCGTGTAGACGATCCTTCCGGCGCTGCATTCCGGCAGCGCTTCCGCAGTCGGTCACACGTTCGGTAGTCGATGAAGACCTTCCTCTCCCCTGTTCCAGCAGGCAGCGAAGGTTGTAGAACTCTCCTCGCGATTCCGGCAGCACGACGGCGTGGTGTCGGAAGTAGAGGGGAGATCTCGCAGGGCTTAGGCCTTAAGCCGGAGCGAGTATGGTGGAGTATGAGAGAGGCCTTGGTGATCTAGGGTTTAGATGGCACCAAGGGGAGGGTGTGGCCGGCGGCTAGGGTTTGGGTAAACCCTAACTCGGCGAGTTGGGAGATCCCTAGGTGGAGGCTGCACTTGTGGTGGAGGCGCTAGGAGCTAGGGTTTAGGTGTGAGGGGTAGGGGGTGCCCTACCCCTCCTTATATAGGTAGGAGGGGCGGTTTGGGAGGAGGGATTCCTCCTCCAACTCCTCCTCATGTACGGCGGGTGGAGGGAGTGGGACTTCCTCCCCAAGTAGGTTTCCTACTCTCCCTCCACCAAGCAAACTTCAGATTTGACTTTTTCAAATTGGCGTTTGACTTTCAAACTTGGATTTGATTTCTCTCTCCATATTGCCCAGCCAAGTGACCTAGTACATGATGCCACCATTCCACATTGTCATGACACATCCATGTAACCTTCCCCTCCGGAGTGCCGGACCTTCCAGACCCTTCTAGAACATTCCTGGTGAAAACACCGGAATCATTCCCGAACTCCGAAATAGGACTTTCCTTATATGAATCTTATTCTCCGGACCATTCCGGATCTCCTTGTGATATCCCGGATCCCATCCGAGACTCCGAACAACATTCGGTCTCTTACTCATCATTCCATAACTACACAACAACATCGAATCCTTAAGTGTGTCTCCCTACGGTTCGTGAATTATGCGGACATGACCGAGACACTTCTCCGATCAATAACGAATAGAGGAATTTGGAAATTCATATGGCTCCCACATATTTCTAAGATTACTTTGCGATCGAATGAACCACTTAAATACGATACCAATTTCCCTTTGTCTCACGAGAGATTACTTATCCGAGGTTTTGATCGTCGGTATCTCTGCATACCTAGTTCAACCTTGTTACCGATAAGTACTCTTTTCTCGTTCCCGTGGTATGTGATCCCTTGTGAGCCAGTCACATGCTTGCAAGCTAATTGGATGACATTCCACCGAGAGGGCCTAGAGTATATCTATCTGTCATATGGATGGACAAATCCCACTCTTGATCCATGTGCCTCAACCCATACTTTCCTAACACTCAATGCCACATTTATAGCCACCCAGTTACGGTGTGGTGTTTGATGTCATCAAAGCATCCTTCCGGTGATGGTGATTACCATCATCTCATGGTTGAAGGAATTCGGTTACTATGTATCAGAAAGCTTATAGCAATTGAACTATTAAAATGACTTGATCTTTATGCTATGCTTATCTATAGGAGTATGTCCATCATATCATTCTCCTAATGATATGAAGGGTTTTGCAGCATAGTAAATCAAAAAAATTCTACGAATGCGAACAAGAAAGCCAAGATCTAATCTAGGAGATGCAATCAACAAGAGGGATAGATGAGATCTTCATACCCTTGAAGAAATCGCACAGCAGAAACGTTCAACAGAACGTGGTTGGTGTAGTCGTACTCGTCGTCTCCTCCTCGCGATTCGATCCGTTCCTACACCGCAAGTGGCGGCGCCTCCAAGAGATGCACATGTATGGTGCCGCGACGTCTCCTCCTTCCTCGGTCCAGCAAGTGGGGTGGAGAGATATATTGGATCTGCAGCACGACGGCTTGGTGCTATGGTGGGGAGTTTCTGCGGCAGGGCTTCGCCTACGCGCAGTCGGGAGAGAGAGAGAGGTGGAGGGCAGCAGGATGGCAGCTAGGGTTTAAGGAGTGGGGGAGGAGGGTGCGCCCCTGCCCTCTTTATATAGGGGGCTGGCCGGCCCCCTTGGCCCCTCCTCCAAGCCCTAGGGCGGCGGCCCCAAGGGATGGAGTGGGGGGCAAGTTTCCCCCTCCTTCTAGAAGGGTTCCCTAGGGTTTCCCCTAGGGTTTGGCCGGCTGGGCCTATTGGGCCTTGTGCCCCTGGCCCAAAGCGGCCAGGGCACTCCCCCTTAGGCCCACGCAGCCCTCCGACAAGTGGGGCCACGTTGGTCCCACTCCGGAAGCTTCTAGAACCTTCTGATACAATACCGAATACTCCGAAACGATTCCGAAATCCAAAAACTGCTTTCCTTTATATGAATCTTATTCTCCGGACCATTCTGGAACCTCTAGTGACATCCTGGATCTCATCCGAGACTCCGAACAAAAACTCATAAACCAATTATCCATTCTATCCTAGCATCGATGCACGTTAAGTGTGTGACCCTACGGGTTCGAGAATAGGCAGACATGATCTTCTATCAATAATCAACAGCGGGATCTGGAAACCCATATTGACTCCCACATATTCATCGATGATCATATCGGATGAACCATGATGCCAGGATTCAATTAATCACATATATATATATATTCCCTTCGTCACACGATATTTTACTTGCCCGAGATTCGATCGTTGGTATCGCCATACCTAGTTCAATCTCGTTCACAGCAAGTACTTTACTCGTTCCATAATCCGATATCACTTTGTGATTAACTCCTTAACCACGTGCTTGCAAGCGGTGTTGATATCGATTACCGAGTGGGCCCGAAGTATATCTCTCCAACTTGGGAGGGACAAATTCCATCTCGATACATACAACCCAGCAGGTACTTTCCGATCACCTGAGAGACACCTTTATGATCACCCTCACATAGGATGACGTTTGATGACCTCAAAGCTTTCTTCCGATACCAGGGAGTTGCATTATCTCATGGTCTAAGGAATACAATATTTGACATAGGAAAAAGCTTCGCAAAGATGAACACGATGACACGATCTAATTGCTCTGCTTGATTTGGGTATGTCCATCATATCATTCTCCTAATGACATGATCTCATTATCAATCGACAACTCATGTCTATGGTTAGGAAATCTTAACCATCATTAATCAATGAGCTAGTCCATAGAGGCGTACTAGGGACACGGTGTTGTTCATAAACCACACAAGTATCAAAGTTTCCGCATAATACAATTCTAGCCTGGAATATAAACTTTATCATGAACAAGAATTATAACAATAACATATTTATTATTGCCTGTAGGGCATAATTCCAATAGTCTCCCACTTGCACTAGAGTCAATAATCTAGTTTACATCTGGCAACAATCTAACACCCATGGCATTAAGGTGTTGATCATGTTTTGCTCGTGGAAGAGGTTTAGTCAACGGATCTGCGACATTCAGATCCGTATGTACTTTGCTAATCTTAAGATCTCCATCTGTTATATAATCTCGAATTATATGAAAACGGCGGTTGATGTGCTTGTTCTTTGGATGATATCTTGGTTCCTTAGCCAGTGCTATGGCGCCAGTGTTGTCGCACAATATCTCCAGTGGTTCCAAGGAACTTGGAACCACACCAAGCTCAGTGATGAAGTTCCTGATCCAAACTCCTTCACTTGACGCTTCTGAAGCAGCCATGTATTCCGATTCCACTGTAGATTCCACGATCATGCTTTGCTTGCAGCTTCTCCAGCTCACAGCTCCTCCATTCAAAATATAAACGTATCCTGTCTGAGATTTAGAATCATCTGGGTCGGTGTCAAAACTAGCGTCGACGTAACCTTTTACGACGAGCTGCTCATCACCTCCATAGACCAAGAACATTTCTTTAGTCCTATTTAAATACTTTAGGATGTTCTTTACGGCTGTCCAGTGTTCCACTCCTGGATCACTTTGGTATCTGCTCGTCAAACTAAGAGCATTGGACACATCCGGTCTAGTACACAGCATGGCATACATGATAGAACCTATGGCTGAGGCATATGGCACTTTGCTCATAGTTTCTCTATCGTTTACCTTAGCTGGACACTGAGCCTTGCTCAATATCTTACCTGACAACATGGGCAATGAACCTTCCTTTGCTTTATCCATTCTGAACCTTTTCAGAACTTTGTCTAGGTATGTACTTTGGCTTAAAGCTATTAGGCATCTTTGTCTATCTCTATAGATTTTGATGCCTAATATATAAGCAGCTTCTCCTAGGTATTTCATTGAAAAACATTTATTCAAATAACTCTTCACATCGTTAAGCATACCAATGTCATTTCTAATAATCAATATGTCATCCACATATAGTACTAAAAATGTCACCGAGCTCCCACTCACTTTCTTGTAGATACAAGCTTCGTAGCAATTTGGAACAAATCCAAAGCTCTTGATCACTTGATCAAAACGAAGGTTCCAACTCCAAGATGCTTGCTTCATTCCATAAATGGAACGCTGAAGTTTGCACACCTTATCAGCATCCTTAGGATCGACAAAACCTTCAGGTTGAATCATATACAACTCTTCATCAATGTTGCCATTGAGGAAAGCAGTCTTGACATCCATCTGCCATATTTCATAATCATGAAACGCAGCAATTGCTAATAAAATCCGAATGGACTTAAACATCGCTACAGGAGAGAAAGTCTCATCGTAGTCAACACCTTGAACTTGTCGAAACCCTTTTGCGACAAGGCGAGCTTTATAGACAGTAACATTACCATCCGCGTCCGTTTTTCTTTTTGAAAATCCATTTGCACTCAACGGCCTTACGGTCGCTAGGAGGGTCCACCAAAGTCCATACTTGGTTTTCGCTCATGGATCCCAATTCGGATTTCATGGCCTCTAGCCATTTCTCAGAGTCTGGGCTCATCATTGCTTCCTCATAGTTCACAGGTTCACTGTTGTCTACCAACAAGACGGATAAGACAGGGTTGCCGTACCATTCAGGAGTGGCACCCGACCTTGTCGACCTGCGAAGTTCAGTAGTAGCATCATTCGAAGTTTCATGATCCTTGTCATTAGCTTCCTCTCTTGTTGGTGCAGATGGCACTGGAACAATTTCAGGTGCTGCGCTACTCTCCAACTCAAGAGAAGGTTCAATAATCTCGTCTAGCTCTACCTTCCTCCCACTCACTTCTTTCGAGAGAAACTCCTTCTCAAGAAAGGATCCGTTCTTTGCAACAAACACTTTGCCTTCGGATCTGTGGTAGAAGGTATACCCAATTGTTTCCTTAGGGTATCCTATGAAGACGCATTTATCCGCTTTGGGTTCGATCTTGTCCGGCATCAACTTCTTGACGTAAGCTTCGCATCCCCAAACTTTAAGAAACGACAACTTAGGTTTAGCACCAAACCACAGTTCATACGGTGTCGTCTCAACGGATTTAGATGGTGCCCTATTTAAAGTGAATGCAGAGGTTTCTAATGCATAACCCCAAAATGATAACGGCAAATCTGTAAGAGACATCATTGATCGCACCATATCTAATAGAGTTCGATTCCGGCGTTTAGACACACCATTGCGCTGTGGTGTTCCGGGTGGCGTGAGTTGCGAAACGATTCCGCTTGCTTTAAGATGCGTGAGAAAATCATAACTCAAATATTCACCTCCACGATCGGATCGTAGAAATTTAATTTTCCTATTACGATGGTTTTCCACTTTGTTCTGAAATTCTTTGAACTTTTCAAACATTTCAGATTTATGTTTCATTAAATAGATATACCCATATCTACTTAAGTCATCAGTAAAAGTGAGAAAATAGCGATATCCACCGCGCGTCGAAACACTCATTGGTCCGCATACATCGGTATGTATGATTTCCAATAAGTCCGTTGCTCGCTCCATTATTCCGAAGAACGGGGTTTTGATCATATTTCCCATGAGGCATGGCTCGCACGTGTCAAATGATTCAAAATCAAGAGACTCCAAAAGTCCATCAGAATGGAGTTTCTTCATGCGTTTTACACCAATATGACCTAGACGGTAGTGCCACAAATAAGTTGAATTATCACTATCTACTTTGCATCTCTTAGCCTCAATGTTATGGATGTGTGTTTCATTGCTTTCGAGATTCAGAAGAAATAAACCATTCACAGCAGGTGCATGACCATAAAAGATGTTATTCATATAAATAGAACAACCATTATTCTCTGATTTAAATGAATAACCGTCTTGCAATAATCACGATCCAGATATAATGTTCATGCTCAACGTAGGCACATAATAACACTTATTAAGGTTTAAAACTAATCCCGAAGGTAAAACTAAGGAGAGCGTGCCGATGGACATCACATCAACTCTTGATCCATTGCCAACACGCATCGTCACCTCATCCCTTGCTAGCCGTCGTTTATTTCGTAGCTCCTGTTTCGAGTTACAAATATTAGCATCTGAACCAGTATCAAATACCCAGGCACTACAACGAGCGCTAGTAAGGTAAACATCAATAATATGTATATCAAATATACCTTTAATGGTGCTAGCCTTCTTGTCCTCTAAGTACTTCGGACAGTTGCGCTTCCAGTGACCCTTGTCCTTGCAATAGAAGCACTCAGTGTCCGGCTTAGGTCTAGACTTGAGCTTCTTCTCAGCAGGGGCAACGCGCTTGCCGCTGCCTTTCTTGAAGGATTTCTTTGCACCCTTACCTTTCTTAAAGCTAGGGGTCTTGTTGACCATCAACACATGATTATCTTTCTTGATGTCCACCTCCGCAGCTTTCAGCTTAGCGAAGAGCTCAGTGATCGTATCAGTGGAACCAATTTGATTGTGAGTAACTACAAAACCTTTGTAGCTAGGAGGGAATGATTGCAGAACTCTGTCAATCTTGAGCTCTTCTGGAATCTTATAGTCCAGTTGCTCAAGACATTGAGTGTAGCCCGACATCTTAATGGCGTGCTCACTAACGGAACTCCCTTCCTCCATCTTGCAGTTAAAGAACTTCTCAGAGATCTCATATCTCTCAGAACGGGCCTGAGTCTGAAACATGGTTTTTAGTTCCACAAGAATCTCAAAGGGCCCGGCGAACTCCTCAAAATGATTTTGAAGGTCCGATTCCATGGCAAACAACATGGTACTCTTAATCACTCCATAATCATCTTTGCACGACTGATAAACAGCCTTTTCATCAGCCGGCGCATCAATGGCAGGGGCGTCACCTAGCGCTTTCTCTAGTACATAGTCCTTTTGTCCGCCAGTGAGAATGATTCTCAGATTGCGGAACCAGTTGGTGAAGTTAGACCCATTGTTCTTAAGCTTTTCTTTCTCAGCAAAAACGTTGAAGTTGAAGTTGGACTTAGCCATTTGATCTACAAAATTTGCAAATACAATTTTAGACTATGTTCATGATAACTAGTTCAACTTAATCAAATTACTAGATGAACTCCCACTAAATTCAACATCCCTCAAGTTGTTTAGTGAACACGATCCAAATTCACCACACCTAATCGGATCTTCACGAGAAGAGATGTGGTTTCAATGGTGGACAACAAAGTGTCGATCATATCATTCATATGACTCATGCTTAACCTTTCGGTTCGTGTGTTCTGAGGCCATATCTGTACATGCTAGGCTCGTCAAGTCAAACCCAAGTATTTCTGCGTGTGCAAAACTGGCTTGCACCCGTTGTATGTGAACGTAGAGTTTATAGCACCCGATCATCACGAGGTGCTTGAACACGATGAACTTTCGCAATGGTGCATACATGGGGAGAACACACTTTTATCTTGATCTTTAAGTGAGGAATCATCTTATAATGTTATCATCGCGATCTAAGCATAATAAGATACATAAAAGGATAAACATCACATGTATATGATTTTATGTGACATGGTATAGCCAATCTCCGCGCAATGATATCCATCTTGTGTGTGCCAGCATGATCTCCATCACTCCACCATGATTGCCTCCACCACGAATAGCAACTACAACTATTTCTAACTACTTAGCGATAAAGTCAAGCTATTACATGGCGTATAAGAAGTTGACACACAGGTCATACACAATTATAAAGACAACTATATGGCTCCTGCCGGTTGTGTACTCATCGACATGCAAGTCGTGAAATATTACAAAACATGATCATTGCATACAACATACACATCACGTCTTGGGCCATACCATATCACAAAACACTCCCTGCAAAAACAAGTTAGACGTCTCTACTTTGTTGTTGTATGTTTTACGTGGCTTATGGGAGTAACAAGCTAAGAACGATTCTTACCTACGGAAATCCACAACGGTGATATTATGGTTGCTAACATCCGGTGTAAATCCCATGACTACTATAGTGAGAGAAAATGGCATCCACCAGCCTCATGTGTGGAACAAGCCACACGTCAAGTGCGGAGCCGGTCTCACGAACGAGGTCGCGTAAAGTTGGCCTGGACCGCTTCGATCTCACTATGCCGCGCCATAAGAAATACACAACAAGAGGCTTGCAACAGAAAAATATCAACGCCCGCAACAAGCATGTTGCATTCTACTCGTGAAACACGTCTACGCATAGATCTAGCTCTGATACCACTGAAGGGTTTTGCAGCATAGTAAATCAAAAAAATTCTACGGATGCGAACAAGAAAGACAAGATCTAATCTAGGAGATGCAATCAACAAGAGGGATAGATGAGATCTTCATACCCTTGAAGAAATCGCACAGCGGAAACGTTCAATAGAACGTGGTTGGTGTAGTCGTACTCGCCGTCTCCTCCTCGCGATCCGATCCGATCCTACGCCGCAAGTGGCGGCGCCTCCAAGAGATGCACACGTATGGTGCCGCGACATCTCCTCCTTCCTCGGTCCAGCAAGTGGGGTGGAGAGATAGATTGGATCTGCAGCACGACGGCGTGGTGCTATGGTGGAGAGTTTCTGCGGCAGGGCTTCGCCTACGCGCAGTCGGGAGAGAGAGAGAGAGGTGGAGGGCAGCAGGATGGCGGCTAGGGTTTAAGGAGTGGGGGAGGAGGGTGCGCCCCTGCCCTCTTTATATAGGAGGCTGGCCGGCCCCCTTGGCCCCTCCTCCAAGCCCTAGGGCAGCGGCCCCAAGGGTTGGAGTGGGGGGCAAGTTTCCCCCCTCCTTCTAGAAGGTTTCCCTAGGGTTTCCCCTAGGGTTTGGCCGGCTGGGCCTATGGGGCCTTGTGCCCCTGGCCCAAAGCGGCCAGGGCACTCCCTCTTAAGCCCACGCAGCCCTCCGACAAGTGGGGCCACGTTGATCCTACTCCGGAAGCTTCTAGAACCTTCCGGTACAATACCGAATACTCTGAAACGATTCTGAAATCCAAAAACTGCTTTCCTTTATATGAATCTTATTCTCCAGACCATTCCGGAACCTCTCGTGATGTCCTGGATCTCATCCGAGACTCCGAACAAAAACTCATAAACCAATTATCCATTCTATCCTAGCATCGATGCACGTTAAGTGTGTGACCCTACGGGTTCGAGAATATGCAGACATGATCTTCTATCAATAATCAACAGCGCGATCTGGAAACCCATATTGACTCCCACATATTCATCGATGATCATATCAGATGAACCACGATGGCAGGATTCAATTAATCCCATATATATTCCCTTCGTCACGCGATATTTTACTTGCCCGAGATTCGATCGTAGGTATCGGCATACCTAGTTAAATCTTGTTCATAGCAAGTACTTTACTCGCTCCATAATCCGATATCACTTTGTGATTAACTCCTTAACCACGTGCTTGCAAGGGTGTTGATATCGATTACCGAGTGGGCCCGAAGTATATCTCTCCAACTCGAGAGGGACAAATTCCATCTTGATACATACAACCCAACAGGTACTTTCTGATCACTTGAGAGACACCTTTATGATCACCCTCACATAGGATGATGTTTGATGACCTCAAAGCTTTCTTCCGATACCAGGGAGTTGCATTATCTCATGGTCTAAAGAATACAATATTTGACATAGGAAAAAGCTTCGCAAAGATGAACACGATGACATGATCTAATTGCTCTGCTTGATTTGGGTCTATCCATCATATCATTCTCCTAATGACATGATCTCATTATTAATCGACAACTCATGTCTATGGTTAGGAAACCTTAACCATCATTAATCAATGAGCTAGTCCATAGAGGCGTACTAGGGACACGGTGTTTGTTCATAAACCACACAAGTATCAAAGTTTCCACTAAATACAATTCTAGCATGGAATATAAATTTTATCATGAACAAGAATTATAACAATAACATCTTTATTATTGCCTCTAGGGCATAATTCCAACAGTTGTTAATAACATCTCAATGTTCATGATCGAGAAACCACGATCATCTATTAACCAACAAGCTAGGATTATTAAAGAGGCTTTACTAGGGACTCTAATTTAGTTTACAAATCACACAAGTATTAATGTTTCTGGTTAATATTGTTATAGCATGAATGTAAACATTTATCATAAACACAAAGATATAATAATAACTACATTTATTATTGCCTCTAGGGCATATATCCAATAGTCTCCCACTTGCACTAGAGTCAACTAATCTAGATTACATGGTAATATACTGAACACCCATGGCAGTTTGGTGTTGGTCATGTTTTGCCCTCGGGAGAGGTTTAGTCAACGGATCCGCCACATTCAGATCTGTGTGTACTTTGCAAATCTTTATGTCACCATCTTGGACAAGTTCTCGAATAGCGTGAAAACGTAGCTTGATATGCTTCAGCTTCTTGTGTGACCTTGGTTCTTGCGCATTGCCTAAGGCGCCCATGTTATCACAGTAGATAGACATTGGGTCAGGCGCACTTGGAACCACACCAAGCTCTGTAATGAACTCCTTCATCCATATCGCTTCTTGTGAAGCCTCCGAAGCAGCTATGTATTCCGATTCAGTTGAAGATCTCGCCATAATGCTTTGCTTTGCACTCCTCTAGCTAACTGCTGGACCATTCAAAGTAAATACGTATCCATATTGTGATTTAGAATCATCCGGATTGGTGTTCCAACTAGCATCGGTGTAACCATTAACAACGAGTTGTTCATCACCTCCATAAGAAAGAACCATATCCTTAGTTCTTCTCAAGTACTTAAGGATGTTTTTGACCGCTGTCCAATGATCCACTCCTGGATCACTTTGATATCTGGTAGTCAAACTAACAGCATATGCAATATCGGGTCTAGTACATAGCATGGCATACATTAGAGATCCTATGGCTGAGGCATAGGGAGTCTTACTCATCCTTTCTCTATCTTCTGCCGTTGCTGGACTTTGAGTTTTACTCAAGGTCGTATTGGGCAACATGGGCAAGAACCCTTTCTTGCTATCTTCTTTTCCAAACCTCTTTAGAACTTTGTCCAAATATGTACTTTGTGACAATGATATTAGGCGTCTCGATCTATCTCTATAAATCTTTATGCCTAATATGTAAGCTGCTTCGCCAAGATTTTTCATTGAAAACTATTATTCAAATAATCCTTGACACTATTAAGAAGGTCTACATCATTCCCAATCAACAATATGTCATCTATATATAGTATTAAGAATGCTACAGAGCTCCCACTCACTTTCTTGTAAATACAAGCTTCTCCATAAGTTTGTATAAAACCAAAACTTTTGATTACCTTATCAAAATGTTGATTCCAACTTCGGGATGCTTGCTTCAATCCATATATGGACCGTTGAAGTTTACATACCTTGTTAGCATCTTTAGGATCGACAAAACCTTTGGGTTTCATCATATACAACTCTTCATCAATGTCTCCATTGAGGAACACCGTTTTGACATCCATCTGCCATATCTCATAATCATAATATGCAGCGATTGCTAACATAATCCTCACAGACTTAAGCTTCACTACTGGTGACAAAGTCTCATCGTAGTCAACTCCTTGAATTTGTCGAAACCCTTTTGCAAAAAGTCAAGCTTTATAGACAGTAACATTACCATCAGCATCTGTTTTCTTCATCAAATCCATTTGTTCTCGACAGCCTTCGGGCCATCCGGTAAGTCCACCAAAGTCCATACTTGGTTTTCGTACATGGATCCAATTTCGGATTTCATAGCTTCTTGCCATTTATTGGAATCTAGGCTCATCATCGCTTCCTCATATGTCGCAGGGTCATCGGTGTTATCCACCAACATGACACTCATAACGGGATCATACCAATCAGGAGTGGTACGAGTTCTCGTTGACCTGCGAGGTTCCGTAGTTACTTCAACCGAAGTTTCATGATCAACATCATTAGCTTCCACTCTTATTGGTGTAGGCGCCACAGGAACTACTTTCGGTGTTGCGCTATTCGCAAGTTCGAGAGAAGGTTCAACAACCTCGTCGAGTTATACTTTCCTTCCAGTCACTTCTTTCGAGAGAAATTCCTTCTCTAGAAAGGATCCATTCTTGGCAACGAAGATTTTGCCCTCGGATCTATGATAGAAGGTATACCCAATAGTTTCCTTCGGGTATCCTATGAAGACGCATTTTTCCGCTTTGGGTTCAAGCTTGTCCGGCTATAACTTATTTACATAGGCTTCGCAACCCCAAACTTTAAGGAACGACAATTTAGGTTTCTTCCCAAACCATAATTCATACGGTGTCGTTTCAACGGATTTAGATGGTGCCCTATTTAAAGTGAATGCGGCTGTTTCTAATGCATAAACCCAAAATTATAGCGGTAAATCTGTAAGTGACATCATAGAACGAACCATATCTAAGAGAGTTCGATTACGACGTTCGGACACACCATTACGCTGTGGTGTTCCCGGCGGTGTCAATTGTGAAAGTATTCCGCATTTCTTCAAATGATCGCTAAACTCGTAACTTAGATATTCACCTCCACGATCAGATCGTAGAAATTTAATCTTCTTGTTATGTTGATTCTCTACCTCACTTTGAAATTCCTTAAACTTCTCGAAAGTTTTGGACTTATGTTTCATGAAATAGATATACCCATATCTACTCAAGTCATTCGTGAATGTGAGAACATAACGATAACCACCACGCAATGCTACACTCATTGGGACACACACATCGGTATGTATGATTTCCAATAAGTCCGTAGCTTGCTCCATCATACCAGAAAATGGAGTCTTAGTCATTTTAACCATCAAACATGCTTCGCATCTTTCAAGTGATTCAAGAAGTCCATCGGAATGGAGTTTCATCATATGCTTCACTCCAATGTGACCAAGACGACAGTGCCACATATATGTCATGTTATCGCTCAATTTCAAACGTTTAGCTTCAATGTTATTAATGTGTGTATCTCCACAATCGAGATTTAATAAGAATAGACCATCTATCAAAGGTGCATGTGCATAAAACATATTACTCATATAAATCGAACAACCATTATTCTCAGACTTAAACAAGTAACCGTCTCGCAATAAACATGATCTAGGTATAATGTTCATGCTCAACGCAGGCACCAAATAACAATTATTTAAGTATAAAACTAATCCCGATGGTAGATGAAGAGGTAGCGTGCCGACCGCGATCACATCAACCTTTGATCCATTTCCAACGCGCATCGTCACCTCGTTCTTCGCTAGCTTTCGTTTATTCTACAGCACCTGTTTCGAGTTACAAATATGAGCAACCGAACCAGTATCAAATACCCAGGCACTACTACGAGTACTAGTGAGATACACATCAATAACATGTATATCGGATATACCTTTCTTCCTGATGTTGCCGTTCCTCAAATCCGCCATGTACTTTGGGCAATTCCGCTTCCAGTGACCTTCTCCCTTGCAAAAAAGCACTCAGTATCAGGCTTAGGCCTAGCCTTGGTCTTCTTCACCGGCGCGGCAACTTTCTTACCGCCCTTCTTGAAGTTTCCCTTTTGCTTAGACTTTCCTTGCTTATTGAATTTGGTGGTCTTATTGACCAACAACACTTGGTGCTCTTTCTTGATCTCCACTTCTGCAGATTTCAACATGGAGAAGAGTTCTGGAAACGTCTTGTCCATGTTTTGCATATTGTAGTTCATCACAAAGTTCTTGTAACTTTGTGGCAGTGATTGCAGGACACGGTGAATCCTCAAAGAATTAGGAATCACTATACCCAAACTTTGGAGTTTGTTTGCGTGCCCAGACATCTTAAGCACGTGCTCACTGACGAAGCTGCCCTCTTCCATCTTGCAGTTAAAGAACTTTTCAGAAGCCTTATAACTCTCAACTGCCGGGTGAGCCTCAAATATCATTTTGAGTTCACGGACAATATCATGTGGGTCATGGTTCTCAAACCTTTTCTGAAGCTCCGATTCCAAACCATACAAGATAGCACACTGAACTGTGGAGTAATGATTCTTCCGAGTGAGGTAAACATTCTTTACTTCATCGGTAGCAGTAGCTGCAGGTGGGTCACCCAACGGTGTGTCCAGCACATAGGTCAAATTACCAGCATTGAGGACAATCCTCAAATTGCGGAACCAATCCGCGAAGTTGCTTTCATTGATTTTCAACTTTTCTTTCTCTAGGAACGCATTAAAATTGATGGTAGGGGCCGCCATTGATCTACAACATATTTGCAATAGTTTAAAATAAGTTTATGAAAAATTGAGTTCTAATTAATAGTAAAATTAATCTAGGTGAACTCTCACTCAAAACAATATCCCTCACATTGTTTTAGTGATCACACGAACCAAATCCACCACATCAAAACCGATCATCACGAGAGTTGATGTAGCTTCAATGGCGAACAATCAACATGTTCATCATATCTACTATATGACTCATGCTTTACCTTTCGGTGATCCGTGTTCCGAGACCATGTCTGTACATGCTAGGCTCGTCAAGATCAAACCTTAGCTTCCGCATGAGCAAATATGGCTTGCTCACGTTGTATACACTCGCAGAATCTAGCACACCCGATCATCACATGGTGCTTCGAAACAACGAGCTTTAGCAACGGTGCTTACTAAGGATGAACACTTTAAAACTTGAAATTGTGTGCATCAGGGATCATCTTATAATGCTACCGTCGTGAACTAAGAAATACAAGATGCATAAAAGGATTAACATCACATGCAATTCATAATACGTGATATGATATGGCCTTTCTTCTTGTGCTTCCGATCTCCATCTTCAAGCACGAACATGATCTCCATCATCACCGGTATGGTGTCAAGGTCAATGGCGCCGTTTCATGGTTGTCGTCCACCAGCTTCAACTATTACAACTACTTTGAATAGACACGCAGGTCTTAACGGAATTAAAAAAAAGCCATATGGCTCCTGCCGGTTGCCAACTTACAATAAGGAACATTACATACATCATATATAATCACAATCATGGCCATATCACATCATAGCACACCCCTGCAAAACAAAGTTAGACGCCTCTAATTTTCTTTGCATATTTTACGTGGTTTGGGGCTTTCAATAAGTGTCGTTCTAACTTACGAACAAGAACCACAACGTTGATGCTTGAACTATCAAGTGCCCATTGTAAATTGAATCTATACTATGATGGGAGAGGCAGACACCCGCAAAGCCACTTATGCAATACAAGTTGCATGTTGAGCGTGGAGCAAGTCTCTTGAACGATGTCATGTAAGGTTAGCCCAGGCCGCTTCATCCCATCATACCGCAAGATGCAAAGTACACAAAAAGCAATTGATAATAAAAGCACCACCGCCCACAATGACCATTGTGTTCTACTCGTGCAACAGATCTACATATAGACATGGCTCTGATACCACTGTAGGAGTTCGTAGCATGGAAAACAAAAAAATTCTACCGCATGCACACAAACAAGCCAAGATCTATCTACTAGATTGTAGCAACGAGTCGATAGAGGAACTCACCCTCGAAGATTCCAAAGCGGTTAACGAGAGCAGATTCTCGTGGGTGATGTAGTCGTACACTTGCTGATCTCAAGATCGCGTAGACGATCCTTCCGGCGCTGCATTCCGGTAGCGCTTCCGCAGTCGATCACACGTTCGGTACTCGATGAAGACCTTCCTCTCCCTTGTTCCAGCAGGCAGCGGAGGTTGTAGCACTCTCCTCGCGATTCCGGCAGCACGACGGCGTGGTGTCAGAAGTAGAGGGGAGATCTCGCAGGGCTTCGCCTTAAGTTGGAGCGAGTATGGTGGAGTATGAGAGAGGCCTTGGTGATCTAGGATTTAGAGGGAACCAAGGGGAGGGTGTGGCCGGCGGCTAGGGTTTGGGGAAACCCTAACTCGGCAAGTTGGGAGATCCCTAGGCGACGGCTGCACTTGTGGTGGAGGCGCCAGGAGCTAGGGTTTAGGTGTGAGGGGTAGGGGCGCCCTACCCCTCCTTATATAGGTGGGAGGGGGAGTTTTGGGAGGAGGGAGTCATCCTCCAACTCCTCCTCATGTCCAGCGGGTGGAGAGAGTGGGACTTCCTCCCCAAGTAGGTTTCCTACTCTCCCTCCACCAAGCAAACTTCATATTTGACTTTTTCAAATTGGCGTTTGACTTTCAAACTTGGATTTGATTTCTCTCTCCATATTTCCCAGCCAAGTGACCTAGTACATGATGCAACCATTCCAAATTGTCATGACACATCCATGTACCCTTCCCCTCCGGAGTGCCGGACCTTCCAGACCCTTCTAGAACATTCCTGGTGAAAACACCGGAATCATTCCTGAACTCCGAAACAAGACTTTCCTTATATGAATGTTATTCTCCGGACCATTCCGAATCTCCTCGTGATATCCCAGATCCCATCCGAGACTCCGAACAACATTCGGTCTCTTACTCATCATTCCATAACTACACAACAACATCGAATCCTTAAGTGTGTCTCCCTACGCTTCGTGAATTATGCGGACATGACTGAGACACTTCTCCGATCAATAACCAATAGAGGAATTTGGAAATTCATATGGCTCCAACATATTTCTACGATTACTTTGCGATCGAATGAACCACTTACATACGATACCAATTTCCCTTTGTCTCATGATAGTTTACTTATCTAAGGTTTTGATCGTCGGTATCTCTGCATACCTAGTTCAACTTTGTTACCGATAAGTACTCTTTTCTCGTTCCCGTGGTATGTGATCCCTTGTGAGCCAGTCAAATGCTTGCAAGCTAATTATATGACATTCCACCGAGAGGGCCCAGAGTATATCTATCCGTCATATGGATGGACAAATCCCACTCTTGATCCATGTGCCTCAACCCATACTTTTCGAACACTCAATGCCACCTTTATAGCCACCCAGTTACGGTGTGGTGTTTGATATCATCAAAGCATCCTTCCGGTGATGGTGATTAGCATGATCTCATGGTCGAAGGAATTAGGTTACTATGTATCACAAAGCTTATAGCAATTGAACTATTAAAATGACTTTGATCTTTATGCTACGCTTATCTATAGGAGTATGTCCATCATACCATTATCCTAATGATATGATCTCGTTGTTAATAACATCTCAATTTTCATGATCGAGAAACCATGATCATCTATTAACCAACAAGCTAGTATTATTAAAGAGGCTCACAGAAGTATTAATGTTTTAGGTTAATACTGTTATAGCATGAATGTAAACATTTATCATAAACACAAAGATATAATAATAACTGCATTTATTATTGCCTCTAGGGCATATCTACAACAGTTGCAACCCACACAACGCCACGGCGGCGACCATAGCCATGCCTGGGGGCGAGGAGCATCACCATGGCACACGACAGCAGCGGCGGCGTCAGCACGAACGCCAACCCTAAACTCTAGGGTTTGGAATGGCATTGATCTGGCCGCAGGAGGGCTCCTGGTCCAAATCGAATTGGACAGGAGGGAAGAGCGGGGCCGACAACCTCATCCTGCACCATGGCGGCGGCCAGGGAGGTCGACGGCAGCGTGAATCGCCGGCGGTGACACCACTGACCATGGGGTCGGGGAAGAAGGAGAAGAGAGGTGAGCTCGAGAGAGAGATAGAGAGTGATGGGCTATGTTGGGCCAGGTACCCTTTGGGGTGATTTTTTTGACTTTGCCTATTGGGCCACAAGGGCCCAATAAACCCAAACAGTCAGCCCAAATCCTTTAAAGCTTGTTTTAATAATTGGAAAAAGACCAAAATGCCCCTGACTTTAAATAAATTCTAGAAAATAAAATAAAAGTTCAAAAATTATAAATAAAATATTTCTGGATTCACAATAATACAAACTATTCAAATAAATTAAGAAATAAAATTTTAGACATATAAATTTTATTAAGAATTTTGTAATATATAAATTCCTTATGGAATTTTACAAAATTATTGGAAGATGATAAAAATAAATAAAAATCACTTTCATTATATATTAATATTGTAGTATTTTAGATAAATAGTAAACAACTATTTAATAACAATTTTTGTTATTTAAATGATAATTCTTAAAGGAATTATTAAATCATTAAAATTCAAATAAAAGGAAATAAAATAAATGAATACAATATTCTATAAATATTAAAAAAAATTATAAATCCTTAATTAATTAAAAAGAATTTTTCTATAATTTAAATAATGGGGGAGAATACATAAAGTTAAATAATGCATTACATTACTTCTGCATAATCATTTTGCTTCTTTAAATATTGTCCTTACCGGGCAATAATGATGTTTTTGTAGACATAGAAGCCCAAGGTCCAATGCAAGCATCAGACTTCACTACCTTGCAAACACAAGGCAAGTTCATCACTTGCTCATGTCCTTTGAGGAGTCTTTATCAAAGTATTTGCAAATTGTGTGTTATCATCTATATTATAGAAAAAGAAAACATTATTTTCTCAAGATACTAAATCTTAGATATCATCCTAAGTGATGATATGATGAAGCAATAGAACTTAGGGTTCTAATTGCAATAATGATGAATAATTAGGGATTAATAACACATGACATCAGTGATTCTAGCACCTTATATTACGCGTTAACCATGAGTTTTCGAATGGGACGGAGAAGTCAGATGTATCCTTTTCCTCTTGTATGGAGGCAAGACGACCTTAACGTGACATCGTGATTCCTTGTGCGGATCCAACATATGGGTGGGCACCCTTACGCCCCACACTTTTTGTTCCTAGATTATCTATGAATGGTGTTTAGGGATATAGTCCATGTAAATGGTACTATTCCGGACATCACTAGGTCATAGAGTCTTCGAGAACTCATTAGGGTTTTAGCCTGCCCGAAAGGGAGCTTAACGAAGGTGAGCCGACCCCGAAGGATCGTGCAGACATATGAGGTCGCGGAGAGGGCAGTGATTGGCTTGGACCAACTACTAGGCCCCACATCATGGAATTGTGGACGGGAAAGTACGCCCGGTTGTGCAAGAAGGAGTTGATCTCTCATGGGAAAAGTAACGCACATCTGTAGAGTGTAAGAATTGTAAATTGTTACTCCCTGTTCCGGGAAGGAGCTATGAATGCGGCAGGAAAGGAACTCCATGAAAGTTCTGGTCAACCTGTGAAGGCTGATGGTCATAGATTTTTATAATAAAATCAACCTTTAAAGAAAGATTTATGAAAATTGCATAGTGCCAAAGGCTGATAGTCTGAGGTGGTAGATACAGCATCAAACTTCCTACCTTGCATATAATGAATTTGTTGGGTAACACTGTTACTCATCCTTTCCTTTGAATCCTTGCTTAGACTCTGAGAATCCCGAAGATACTCCAATGTATGCATCTGAGAGTCAAGAGGAGGTCTTCTATGAAGAGCCCAACCTGTATGGAGCCGTAGAAGGGGAGGACTACGACATCGTCTACGGAGGAGAGTTCCAAGAGTCCGAATAAATACTATAGTTCTAGTAGCCACTTGAGCCAAGCAACATGAATAATATATAGCAATAAGTTGTTGAGCTCAATTTGGAGTTTAAGTTTTAAATTTGAAACTTCCGCTAAAACACTTATATTTTGGTTTGTAAGTTGAATCTTTTGGAATCTTGTACTTCCGGTATTGTAATAATAATAACGTGTGTATGTTTGTAATAAGGACCTGCAATGTTTCTGTTGTACCACTCTGAGGGATGTGATATTTACGGAACGATGTTCTGTGGATGTCATGTCAACGACCTTAGTGTACTACACATGCAGTGGTATGCTGGGTCACCGCATCTAGATTTACTAGGATGAGAGATAATATTAGAAGCGTCTTCACAGAAGACAATGTGCGCATCCTCTATATTTGTAGTGACAGTGTCTTTCATAATAGCTACCACAGGCTCAACATTCAATTGCTCATTAGGCTCCTCAGTTTTCATTGTACCTTTATTATTTGCACTAATAATCATAGAATACTCCTTTACCTTAGCTGGTAAAGGAACTTTCTCAACATGAGGTTCAGGCACAATATGATTAGTAGTACAGATTTCAGTACTTCTAACAGGAACATGACTAACAACATCTTTATACGGAGCATGGTACTTATTCCACTTCTTCTTGGGAATTTCTATGTAAGAGGCAAAGGCCTTAAAATAGTTGGCAATACTTTGGGAATCAAGATCAAACTCATTACTAATATCACGGAAGTCATCATTTCCCATAAAAGATTTAATGCATTCATAATCATAGTTTATACCTGACTTTCTTCCTTTGTCATTCTCCCAAGCTTCAGTGTTTTCTTGAATACGGTCTAGGAGATCCCATTTAGCTTCTTCCTTCATACGTGTAAATGATCCAGCACAAGAAGCATCTAGTAAATCTTTATCATGAAGAGAAAGCCTAGCATAAAAGTTATTGATAATAATATTGTTAGGGAGTTCATGAATAGGACATTTAAGCATTAGTAACTTCAATCTCCCCCAAGCTTGAGTTGTACTCTCTCCATCACGAGGCCAAAAGTTATATATCAGATTTCTATCCTTATGAATCTCACTGGGAGGATAAAATTTAGAATAAAAGAGAGATGCAACTTCATCCCATTCCATGGAGTGTCCATTCTTTAGCAGCTTATACCATTATTTAGCTCTTCCTTTCAATAATATAGAGAGTAACTTCTTCTTCACCTGTTCAGTTGTGATACGTGCACACTTAAAGAACCCGCATAATTCATGGATAAAAAGCAAATGATGACCGGGATTGACAGTTCCATCCCATAAATAAAATTATCCATAACACGATCAACAATACTTGTAGGTATCTTAAAAGGATCTATCTCAACAGGAGGTGGTTCATCTCCTACCCTAACAGTGGTAGTAGTTTTCCCAAATAGAAAACCAAGTGGGTTATCCATATTGGAAACAAAGCAACAAACAGAAACAAAAGCAATACTCATAGTAGAAGTTTCCTTTACCAGTTCCACTCTTCAATAGCGCTTCACTCCCTGGCAACGGCGCCAGAAAATAGTCTTGATGACCCACAAGTATAGGGGGTGTATCGCAGTACTTTCGATAAATAGGAGAGTCGATCCCAACGAGGAGCAGAAGGTATTGACTAGTGGTATGGAGCAGGAATTCTCTGTAAATACTTAGCAAACGGATTTTTAGTGGTTTTCTGATAAAGAAATAAAACAAAGTTCAAGTAACAAAGACAACAAGCAAACGCAGCAAGTGGCCCAATCCTTTATTAGCAAAGGACAAGCCGGTGGAAATACTTATAAGGACCAAACATTCTCGAGGACACATGGGAATTCTGTCAAGTGCTTTCGCTTCAAATAGCTGAGTACTCTTCTTTGGTGTTGTAAGTGTTGTGTGGGTGAACCTATGCTAACATACCGACCTTACTTGAACTAATACATACTTGTGATTAAACCCCCTGCAAGCATCCGCAACGACAGGAAAGTAATTAAGATATAAATCTAACCACAACCTTAAACTCTGAGATCCTACGCTCCCTTGTGCAAAGTGTTGGAATTATGCCCTAGAGGCAATAATAAAGATGTTATTGTTATAATTCTTGTTCATGATAAAGTTTATATTTCATGCTAGAATTGTATTAAGCGGAAACTTTGATACTTGTGTGGTTTATGAACAACACCATGTCCCTAGTACGCCTCAATGGACTAGCTCATTGATTAATGATGGTTAAGATTTCTTAACCATAGACATGAGTTGTCGATTGATAATGAGATCATGTCATTAGGAGAATGATATGATGGACAGACCCAAATCAAGCAGAGCAATTAGATCGTGTCATCGTGTTCATCTTTGCGAAGCTTTTTCCTATGTCAAATATTGTATTCCTTAGACCATGAGATAATGCAACTCCCTGGTATCGGAAGAAAGCTTTGAGGTCATCAAACGTCATCCTATGTGAGGGTGATCATAAAGGTGTCTCTCAGGTGATCGGAAAGTACTTGTTGGGTTGTATGTATCGAGATGGAATTTGTCCCTCCCGAGTCGGAGAGATATACTTCGAGCCCACTCGGTAATCGATATCAACACCGCTTGCAAGCACGTGGTTAAGGAGTTAATCACAAAGTGATATCGGATTACGGAACGAGTAAAGTACTTGCTGTGAACGAGATTGAACTAGGTATGCCGATACCAACGATCGAATCTCGGGCAAGTAAAATATCGCGTGACGAAGGGAATATATATATGGGATTAATTGAATCCTGGCATCGTGGTTCATCCGATATGATCATAAATGAATATGTGGGAGTCAATATGGGTTTCCAGATCCCGTTGTTGATTATTGATAGAAGATCATGTTTGCATATTCTCGAACACGTAGGGTCACACACTTAACGTGCCTCGACGCTAGGATAGAATGGATAATTGGTTTATGAGTTTTTGTTCGGAGTCTCGAATGAGATCTAGGACGTCACGAGAGGTTCCAGAATGGTCTGAAGAATAAGATTCATATAAAGGAAAGCAGTTTTTGGATTTCGGAATAGTTTCGGAGTATTCGGTATTGTACCGGAAGGTTCTAGAAGCTTCCGGAGTGGGACCAACGTGGCCCCACTTGTCGGAGGCCTGCGTGGGACTAAGGGGAGTGCCCTGGCCGCATTGGGCCAGGGGCACAAGGCCCCATAAGCCCAGCCGGACAAACCCTAGGGGAAACCCTAGGGAACCCTTCTAGAAGGAGGGGGAAACTTGCCCCCCACTCCAACTCTTGGGGCCGCCGCTGTAGGGCTTGGAGGAGGGGCCAAGGGGGCCGGCCAGCCCCCTATATAAGGTGGGAAGGGAAACACCCCTCCCCCCCACACTCCTTCAACCCTAGACTCCAACTGCTACCCTCCTCCTCTCTCTCCCGACTGCGTGTAGGCGAAGCCCTGCTGCAGAAATTCTCCACCATTAGCACCACGCCGTCGTGCTGCAGATCCAATCTATCTCTTCACCCCACTTGATGGACCAAGGAAGGAGGATACGTCGCGGCACCGTACGTGTGCATCTCTCGGAGGCGCCGCCACTTGTGGCGTAGGATCGGATCGGATAGCGAGGAGGAGACGGCGAGTACGACTACACCAACCACGTTATGTTGAACGTTTCCGCTGTGCGATTTCTTCAAGGGTATGAATATATCATCTACCTCTCTCATTGATTGCATCTCCTAGATTAGATCTTGGATTTCTTGTTCGCATCCATAAAAAAATTTGATTTACTATGCTGCGAAACAATTCAGTGGTATCAGAGCTAGATCTATGCGTAGATGTGTTTCACAAGTAGAACGCAACATGATTGTTACGGGCGTTGATGTTTTCTGTTGCAAGCCTCTTGTTGTGTACTTCTTATGATGCGGGATAGTGAGATCGAAGCGGCCCAGGCCAACTTTACGCGACCTCGTTCGCGAGACCGGCTCCGCACTTGACGTGTGGCTTGTTCCACACATGCGGCTGGTGGATGCCAGTTTCTCTCACTATAGTAGTTATGGGATTTACACCGGATGTTAGCAACCATAATATCACCGTTCTGACTTTCCGTAGGTAAGAATAGTTCTTAGCTTGTTACTCCCATAAGCCATGTAAAACATGCAACAACAAAGTAGAGGCGTCTAACTTGTTTTTGCAGGGAGTGTTTTGTGATATGGTATGGCCCAAGATATGATGTGTATGTTGTATGCAATGATCATTTTTTGTAATATTTCACGACTTGCATGTCGATGAGTACACAACCGGCAGGAGCCATATGGTTGTCTTTATAATTGTGTATGACCTGTGTGTCAACTTCCTATACGCCATGTAATAGCTTTACTTTGTCGCTAAGTAGTTAGCAATAGTTGTAGTTGCTATTTGTGGTGGAGGCAATCATGCTAGAGTGATGGAGATCATGTTGGCGCGCACAAGATGGAGATCATTGCGCGGAGATCGGCTATACCATGTCACATAAAATTATATGCATGTGATGTTTATCCTTTTATGTATCTTATTATGCTTAGATCACGACGGTAGCATTATAAGATGATTCCTCACTTAAAGATCAAGATAAAATTGTGTTCTCCCCATGTATGCACCGTTGCGAAAGTTCGTCGTGTTCAAGCACCACGTGATGATCGGGTGCTATAAACTCTACATTCACATACAACGGGTGCAAACCAGTTTTGCACACGCAGAAATACTTGGGTTTGACTTGACAAGCCTAGCATGTACAGACATGGCTTCGGAACACACGAACTGAAAGGTTAAGCATGAGTCATATGAATGATATGATCGACACTTTGTTGTCCACCATTGAAACCACATCTCTTCTCGTGAAGATCGGATTAGGTGTGGTGAATTTGGATCGTGTTCACTAAACAACTTGAGGGATGCTGAATTTAGTGGGAGTTCATCTAGTAATTTGATTAAGTTGAACTAGTTATCATGAACATAGTCTAAATTGTACTTGCAAATTTTGTAGATCAAATGGCTAAGTCCAACTTCAACTTCAACGTTTTTGCTGAGAAAGAAAAGCTTAAGAACAATGGGTCTAACTTCACCAACTGGTTCCGCAATCTGAGAATCAATCTCGCTGGCGGACAAAAGGACTAGATGCATCGGCTGATGAAAAAGTTGTTTATCAGTCGCGCAAAGATGATTATGGTGTGATTAAGAGCACCATGTTGTTTGCTATGGAATCGGACCTTCAAAATCGTTTTGAGGAGTTCGGCGAGCCCTTTGAGATTCTTGAGGAACTGAAAACCATGTTTCAGACTCAGGCCCGTTCTGAGAGATATGAGATCTCTGAGAAATTCTTTAACTGCAAGATGGAGGAAGGGAGTTCCGTTAGTGAGCACGCCATTAAGATGTCGGGCTACACTCAACGTCTTGAGCAACTGGACTGCAAGATTCCAGAAGAGCTCAAGATTGACAGAGTTCTGGAATCACTCCCTCATAGCTACAAAGGTTTTGTAGTTACTCACAATCAGATTGATTCCACTTATACGATCACTGAGCTCTTCGCTAAGCTGAAAGCTGCGGAGGTGGACATCAATAAAGATAATCATGTGTTGATGGTCAACAATCCCCCTAGCTTTAAGAAAGGTAAGGGTGCAAAGAAGTCCTTCAAGAAAGGCAGCGGCAAGCGCGTTGCCCCTGCTGAGAAGAAGCTCAAGTCTAGACCTAAGCCGGACACTAAGTGCTTCTATTGCAAGGACAAGGGTCACTGGAAGCGCAAATGTCTGAAGTACTTAGCGGACAAGAAGGCTGGCACAATTAAAGGTATATTTGATATACATGTTATTGATGTTTACCTTACTAGCGCTCGTTGTAGTGCCTGGGTATTTGATACTGGTTTAGTTGCTAATATTTGTAACTCGAAATAGGATCTACGGAATAGACGATGGCTAGCAAGGGATGAGGTGACGATGCGCGTTGGCAACGGATCAAGAGTTGATGTGATGGCCGTCGGCACGCTCTCCTTAGTTTTACCTTCGGGATTAGTTTTAAACCTTAATAAATGTTATTCTGTGCCTGCGTTGAGCATGAACATTATATCTAGATCGTGTTTATTACAAGAAAATTATTCATTTAAATCGGAGAATAATGATTGTTCTATTTATATGAATAACATCTTTTATGGTCATGCACCTGTTGTGAATGGTTTATTTCTTCTGAATCTCGAAAGCAATGAAACACACATCCATAACATTGAGGCTAAGAGATGCAAAGTAGATAGTGATAATTCAACTTATTTGTGGCACTGCCGTCTAGGTCATATTGGTGTAAAACGCATGAAGAAACTCCATTCTGATGGACTTTTGGAGTCTCTTGATTTTGAATCATTTGACACGTGCGAGCCGTGCCTCATGGGCAAGATGATCAAAACCCCGTTCTCCGGAATGATGGAGCGAGCAACGGACTTGTTGGAAATCATACATACCGATGTATGCGGACCAATGAGTGTATCGACGCGCGGTGGATATCGCTATTTTCTCACTTTTACTGATGACTTAAGTAGATATGGGTATATCTATTTAATGAAACAAAAATCTGAAATGTTTGAAAAGTTCAAAGAATTTCAAAACGAAGTGGAAAACCATCGTTACAAGAAAATTAAATTTCTACGATCCGATCGTGGAGGTGAATATTTGAGTTATGATTTTCTCACACATCTTAAAGCAAGCGGAATCGTTTCGCAACTCACGCCACCCGGAACACCACAGCGCAATGGTGTGTCTGAACGCCGGAATCGAACTCTATTAGATATGGTGCGATCAATGATGTCTATTATAGATTTGCCGTTATAATTTTGGGTTTATGCATTAGAAACCGCTGCATTCGCTTTAAATAGGGCACCATCTAAATCTATTGAGACGACACCGTATGAACTATCGTTTGGTGCTAAACCTAAGTTGTCGTTTCTTAAAGTTTGGGGATGCAAAGCTTACGTCAAGAAGTTGATGCCAGACAAGCTCGAACCCAAAGCGGAGAAATGCGTCTTCATAGGATGCCCTAAGGAAACGATTGGGTATACCTTCTACCACAGATCCGAAGGCAAAGTGTTTGTTGCAAAGAACGGATCCTTTCTTGAGAAGGAGTTTCTCTCGAAAGAAGTGAGTGGGAGGAAGGTAGAGCTAGACGAGGTTATTGAACCTTCTCTCGAGTTGGAGAGTAGCGCAGCACCTGAAATTGTTCCAGTGCCGTCTGCACCAACAAGAGAGGAAGCTAATGATGAGGATCATGAAACTTCGAACGATGCTACTACTGAACGTCGCAGGTCGACAAGGTCACGTGCCACTCCTGAATGGTACGGCAACCTTGTCTTAACCGTCTTGTTGGTAGACAACAGTGAACCTGCGAACTATGAGGAAGCAATGATGAGCCCAGACTCTGAGAAATGGCTATAGGCAATGAAATCCGAATTGCGATCCATTAGCGAAAACCAAGTATGGACTTTGGTGGACCCTCCTAGCGACCGTAATGAACGGTTTCGCAGCATAGTAAATCAAAAAAATTCTACGGATGCGAACGGGAAAGCCAATATCTAATCTAGGAGATGCAATTAACGAGAGGGATAGATGAGATCTTCATACCCTTGAAGAAATCGCACAGCGGAAACGTTCAATAGAACATGGGTGACGTAGTCGAACTAGCCTTCTCCTCCTCGTGATCCGATCTAATCCAACGCCGCAAGTGGCAGCGCCTCCGAGAGATGCACACGTACGGTGCCGCGGCGTCTCCTCCTTCCTTGGTCCAGCAAGTGGGGTGGAGAGATAGATTGGATCTATAGCACGACGGCGTCGTGCAATGGTGGAGAGTTTCTGCGGCAGGGCTTCGCCTACGCGCAGTCGAGAGAGAGAGAGAGAGAGAGAGAGAGAGAGAGAGAGAGAGAGAGAGAGAGGAGAGAGAGAGAGAGAGAGAGAGAGAGAGAGAGAGAGAGAGAGAGAGGAGAGAGAGAGAGAGAGAGAGAGAGAGAGAGAGGAGAGAGAGAGAGAGAGAGAGGTGGAGGGCAGCAGTTCGGCGGCTAGGGTTGAAGGAGTGGGGGGAGGAGGGTGCGCTCCTGCCCTCTTTATATAGGGGGCTGGCCGGCCCCCTTGGCCCCTCCTCCAAGCCCTAGGGCGGCGGCCCCATGGGTTGGAGTGGGGGGCAAGTCTCCCCTTCCTTCGAAGGGTTCCTAGGGTTTCCCCTAGGGTTTTGGCCGGTTGGGCCTATGGGGCCTTGTGCCCCTGGCCCAAAGCGGCCAGGGCACTCCCTCGTAGGCCCACGCACCCATCCGACAAGTGGGGCCACGTTGGTCCCACTCCGGAAGCTTCTAGAACCTTCCGGTACAATACCGAATACTCCAAAACGATTCCGAAATCCAAAAACTGCTTTCCTTTATATGAATCTTATTCTCCGGAACCTCTCGTGATGTCCTGGATCTCATCCGAGACTCCGAACAAAAACTCATAAACCAATTATCCATTCTATCTTAGCGTCGAGGCACGTTAAGTGTGTGACCCTACGGGTTCGAGAATATGCAGACATGATCTTCTATCAATAATCAACAGCGGGATCTGGAAACCCATATTGACTCCACATATTCATAGATGATCATATCGGATGAACCACGATGCCAGGATTCAATTAATCCCATATTTATATTCCCTTCGTCACGCGATATTTTACTTGCGCGAGATTCGATCGTTGGTATCTGCATACCTAGTTCAATCTCGTCCACAACAAGTACTTTACTCGTTCCGTAATCCGATATCACGTTGTTATTAACTCCTTAACCACGTGCTTGCAAGCGGTGTTGATATCAATTACTGAGTGGGCCCGAAGTATATCTCTCCGACTCGGGAGGGACAAATCCCATCTCGATACATACAACCCAACAAATACTTTCCGATCACCTGAGAGACACCTTTATGATCACCCTCTCATAGGATGATGTTTGATGACCTCAAAGCTTTCTTCCGATACTAGGGAGTTGCATTATCTCATGGTCTAAGGAATACAATATTTGACATAGAAAAGCTTCGCAAAGATGAACACGATGACACGATCTAATTGCTCTGCTTGTTTTGGGTCTGTCCATCATATCATTCTCCCAATGACATGATCTCATTATTAATCGACAACTCATGTCTATGGTTAGGAAACCTTAACCATCATTAATCAATGAGCTAGTCCATAGAGGCGTACTAGGGACACGGTGTTGTTCATAAACCACACAAGTATCAAAGTTTCCTCTTAATACAATTCTAGCATGGAATATAAACTTTATCATGAACAAGAATTATAACAATAACATCTTTATTATTGCCTCTAGGGCATAATTCCAACAGTCTCCCACTTGCAGTAGAGTCAATAATCTAGTTTACATCTGGCAACAATCTAACACCCATGGCACTAAGGTGTTGATCATGTTTTGCTCGTGGAAGAGGTTTAGTCAACGGATCTGCGACATTCAGATCCGTATGTACTTTGCTAATCTTCAGATCTCCATCTGTTATATAATCTCGAATTATATGAAACTTGTGGTTGATATGCTTGGTCTTTGGATGATATCTTGGTTCCTTAGCCAGTACTATGGCGCCAGTGTTGTCACACAATATCTCCAGTGGGTACAAGGCACTTGGAACCACACCAAGCTCAGTGATGAAGTTCCTGATCCAAACTCCTTCACTTGATGCTTCTGCAGTAGCCATGTATTCCGCTTCTATTGTAGATCCCACGATCACACTTTGCTTGCAGCTTCTCCAGCTCACGGCTCCTCCATTCAAAATATATACGTATCCTATCTGATATTTAGAATCATCCTTGTCAATGTCGAAACTAGCGTCGACGTAACCTTTTACGACGAGCTGCTCATCACCTCCATAGACCAATAACATTTCTTTAGTTCTATTTAAATACTTTAGGATGTTCTTCACAGCTGTCCAGTGTTCCACTCCTGGATCACTTTGGTATCTGCTCGTCAAACTAAGAGCATTGGACACATCCGGTCTAGTACACAGCATGGCATACATGATAGAACCTATGGCCGAGGCATATGACACTTTGCTCATAGTTTCTCTATTGTTTACCATAGCCGGACACTAAGCCTTGCTCAATATCTTACCTGACAACATGGGCAATGAACCTTTCTTTGCTTTATCCATTCTGAACCTTTTCAGAACTTTCTCTAGGTATGTACTTTGGCTTAAAGCTATTAGGCGTCTTTGTCTATCTCTATAGATTTTGATGCCTAATATATAAGCAGCTTGTCCTAGGTCTTTCATTGAAAAACATTTGTTCAAATAACTCTTCACATCGTTAAGCATATCAATGTCATTTCCAATAATCAATATGTCATCCACGTATAGTACTAAAAATGTCACTAAGCTCCCACTCACTTTCTTGTAGATACAAGCTTCGCAGCAATTTGGAACAAATCCAAAGCTCTTGATCACTTGATCAAAACGAAGGTTCCAACTCCGAGATGCTTGCTTCATTCCATAAATGGAACGCTGAAGTTTCCACACCTTATTAGCATCCTTAGGATCGACAAAACCTTCGGGTTGCATCATATACAACTCTTCATAAATGTTGCCATTGAGGAACGCAGTCTTGACATCCATCTGCCATATTTCATAATCATGAAATGCAGCAATTTCTAATAAAATCCGAATGGACTTAAACATCGCTATGGGAGAGAAAGTCTCATCATAGTCAAAACCTTGAACTTGTCGAAAACCTTTCGCGACAAGTTGAACTTTATAGACAGTAACATTACTATCCACGTCCATTTTCTTCTTGAAAATCCATTTGCACTCAACGGCCTTTCGGTCGCTAGGAGGATCCACCAAAGTCCATACTTGGTTTTTGCTCATGGATCCCAATTCGGATTTCATGGCCTCTAGCCATTTCTCAGAGTCTAGGCTCATCATTGCTTCCTCGTAGTTCGCAGGTTCACTGTTGTCTACCAACAAGACAGTTAAGACAGGGTTGCCATACCACTCAGGAGGGGCACGTGACCTTGTCGACCTGCGACGTTCAGCAGTAGCATCGTCCGAAGTTTCATGATCCTCATCATTATCTTCATCTCTTGTTGGTGCAGGCGGCACTGGAACAATTTCAGGTGTTGCGCTACTCTCCAACTCAACAGAAGGTTCAATAACCTCGTCTAGCTCTACTTTCCTCCCACTCACTTCTTTCGAGAGAAACTCCTTCTCAAGAAAGGATTCGTTCTTTGCAACAAACACTTTGCCTTCGGATCTGTGATAGAAGGTATACCCAATAGTTTCCTTAGGGTATCCTATGAAGACGCATTTCTCCGCTTTGGGTTCGAGCTTGTCCGGCATCAACTTCTTGACGTAAGCTTCGCATCCACAAACTTTAAGAAATGACAACTTAGGTTTAGCACCAAACCACAGTTCATACGGTGTCGTCTCAACGGATTTAGATGGTGCCCTATTTAAAGTGAATGCAGCGGTTTCTAATGCATAACCCCAAAATGATAACGGAAAATCTGTAAGAGACATCATTGATCGCACCATATCTAATAGAGTTCGATCCGGTGTTCAGACACACCATTGCGATGTGGTGTTCCGGGTGGCGTGAGTTGCGAAACGATTCCTCTTGCTTTAAGATGCGTGAGAAAATCATAACTCAAATATTCACCTCCACAATCGGATCGTAGAAATTTAATGTTTCTGTTACGATGGTTTTCCACTTCGTTCTGAAATTCTTTGAACTTTTCAAATGTTTCAGATTTATGTTTCATTAAATAGATATACCCATATCTACTTAAGTCATCAGTAAAAGTGAGAAAATAGCGATATCCACCGCGCGTCGAAACACTCATTGGTCCGCATACATTGGTATGTATGATTTCCAATAAGTCCGTTGCTCGCTCCATCATTCCGGAGAACGGGGTTTTGATCATCTTGCCCATGAGGCACGGCTCGCACGTGTCAAATGATTCAAAATCAAGAGACTCCAAAAGTCCATCAGAATGGAGTTTCTTCATGCATTTTACACCGATATGACCTAGATGGCAGTGCCACAAATAAGTTGAATTATCACTATCTACTTTGCATCTCTTAGCCTCAATGTTATGGATGTGTGTTTCATTGCTTTCGAGATTCAGAAGAAATAAACCATTCACAACAGGTGCATGACCATAAAAGATGTTATTCATATAAATAGAACAACCATTATTCTATGATTTAAATGAATAATCTTCTTGCAATAAACACGATCCAGATATAATGTTCATGCTCAACGCAGGCACAGAATAATATTTATTAAGGTTTAAAACTAATCTAAGGTAAAACTAAGGAGAGCGTGCCGACGGCCATCACATCAACTCTTGATCCGTTGCCAACGCGCATCGTCACCTTATCCCTTGCTAGTCGTCGTCTATTCCGTAGCTCCTGTTTCGAGTTACAAATACTACCTCCATTTCAGGGCTTAAGGCGCACATGCTTTCCAAAGCAAAGTTTGGCCAAAAGAATTGAACAACAAAATCTTGATTATATTGTACATAATTAGTACTGTTAGATTCGTATTGAAAAATACTTTTCAATTATAATAGTTTTATACCACAACTCTTTACGTATTAAGAGTAATTCTTGGTCAAAGAAAAAACACGCAAAACGAGGACGCCTTAAGCCCTGAAACGGAGGGAGTATTAGCAACTGAATCAGTATCAAATACCCAGGCACTACAACGAGCGCTAGTAAGGTAAACGTCAATAACATGTATATCAAATATACCTTTAATGGTGCCAGCCTTCTTGTCCGCTAAGTACTTCGGACAGTTGCGCTTATAGTGACCCTTGTCCTTGCAATATAAGCACTCAGTGTCCGGCTTAGGTCCAGACTTGACCTTCTTCTCAGCAGGGGCAACGCGCTTGCCGCTGCCTTTCTTGAAGGGCTTCTTTTTACCCTTACCTTTCCTAAAGCTAGGGGGCTTGTTGACCATCACATGATTATCTTTATTGATGTCCACCTCCGCAGCTTTTAGCTTAGCGAAGAGCTCAGTGATCGTATCAGTGGAACCAATCTGATTGTGAGTAACTACAAAACCTTTGTAGCTAGGAGGGAGTGATTGCAGAACTCTGTCAATCTTGAGCTCTTCTGGAATCTTGCAGTTCAGTTGCTCAAGACGTTGAGTGTAGCCCGACATCTTAATGGCGTGCTCACTAACGGAACTCCCTTCCTCCATGCTGCAGTTAAAGAATTTCTCAGAGATCTCATATCTCTCAGAACGGGCCTGAGTCTGAAACATGGTTTTCAGTTCCTCAAGAATTTCAAAGGGCCCGGCGAACTCCTCAAAACGATTTTGAAGGTCCGATTCCATAGCAAACAACATGGTGCTCTTAATCACACCATAATCATCTTTGCGTGACTGATAAACAGATTTTTCATCAGCCGGCGCATCTATAGTAGGGGCGTCACCTAGCGCTTTCTCAAGGACATAGTCCTTTTGTCCGCCAGCGATAATGATTCTCAGATTGCGGAACCAGTTGGTGAAGTTAGACCCATTGTTCTTAAGCTTTTCTTTCTCAGCAAAAACGTTGAAGTTGAAGTTGGACTTAGCCATTTGATCTACAAAATTTGCAAGTACAATTTAGACTATGTTCATGATAACTAGTTCAACTTAATCAAATTACTAGATAAACTCCCACTAAATTCAGCATCCCTCAAGTTGTTTAGTGAACACGATCCAAATTCACCACAACTAATCCGATCTTCACGAGAAGAGATGTGGTTTCAATGGTGGACAACAAAGTGTCGATCATATCATTCATATGACTCATGCTTAACCTTTCGGTTCGTGTGTTCCGAAGCCATGTCTGTACATGCTAGGCTTGTCAAGTCAAACCCAAGTATTTCTGCGTGTGCAAAACTAGTTTGCACCTGTTGTATGTGAATGTACAGTTTATAGCACCCGATCATCACGTGGTGCTTGAACACGACGAACTTTCGCAACGGTGCATACATGGGGAGAACACAATTTTATCTTGATATTTAAGTGAGGAATCATCTTATAATGCTACCGTCGCGATCTAAGCATAATAAGATACATAAAAGGATAAACATCACATGCATATAATTTTATGTGACATGGTATAGCCGATCTCCGCGCAATGATCTCCATCTTGTGCGCGCCAACATGATCTCCATCACTCCACCATGATTGCCTCCACCACAAATAGCAACTACAACTATTGCTAACTACTTAGCGACAAAGTAAAGCTATTACATGGCGTATAGGAAGTTGACACACAGGTCATACACAATTATAAAGACAACCATATGGCTCCTGCCGGTTGTGTACTCATTGACATGCAAGTCGTGAAATATTACAAAACATGATCATTGCATACAACATACACATCATATCTTGGGCCATACCATATCACAAAACACTCCCACGCCTCTAACAAGTTAGACGCCTCTAACAATTATGGCCCAAGATATGATGTGTATGTTGTATGCAATGATCATGTTTTGTAATATTTCACGACTTGCATGTCGATGAGTACACAACCGGCAGGAGCCATATGGTTGTCTTTATAATAGTGTATGACATGTGTGTCAACTTCCTATACGCCATGTAATAGCTTTACTTTATCGCTAAGTAGTTAGCAATAGTTGTAGTTGCTATTCGTGGTGGAGGCAATCATGGTGGAGTGATGGAGATCATGCTGGCGCGCACAAGATGGAGATCATTGCGCGGAGATTGGCTATACCATGTCACATAAAATTATATGCATGTGATGTTTATCCTTTTATGTATCTTATTATGCTTAGATCGCGACGGTAGCATTATAAGATGATTCCTCACTTAAAGATCAAGATAAAATTGTGTTCTCCCCATGTATGCACCGTTGCGAAAGTTCGTCGTGTTCAAGCACCTCGTGATGATCGGGTGCTATAAACTCTACGTCCACATACAACGGGTGCAAGCCAGTTTTGCACACGCAGAAATACTTGGGTTTGACTTGACAAGCCTAGCATGTACAGACATGGCTTCGGAACACACGAATCGAAAGGTTAAGCATGAGTCATATGAATGATATGATCGACACTTTTTTGTCCACCATTGAAACCACATCTCTTCTCGTGAAGATCGGATTAGGTGTGGTTAATTTGGATCGTGTTCACTAAATAACTTGAGGGATGTTGAATTTAGTGGGAGTTCATATAGTAATTTGATTAAGTTGAACTAGTTATCATGAACATAGTCTAAATTGTACTTGCAATTTTTTTTAGATCAAATGGCTAAGTCCAACTTCAACTTCAACGTTTTTGCTGAGAAAGAAAAGCTTAAGAATAATGGGTCTAACTTCAGTGTTTTCCGCCCGCAGAGGCGGCGGAAATCTATCTGTGGTCGATCCCCCGGTGTTAGGGTTCCGTAGGGAAGATATAGGCGAGAGGGCGGAGTCGGGGGCCGAGCAGGTAGGCCACACCTTCCCTAGGCGCGACCTAGGGGGACCCACTCCTAGGGGGGTGTGGGGCCCGTGTGGCCCTTCTACGCCTCCCCTTATGGCTTCCTTCGTCTTCTGAGAAAATATTATTTTCCAATATTTTTCTAGTATTTTTCTGATCTTCGCGAAATTGCATCAAAACACCTCATTTTCCATCAGAATCCAGACTCCGGCAGTTCATCCTCCAACAGTCATCCAACATGCATAAACAGATGAAAAGACATAAGTAATACCTCATAATAAGACATATATATCAATAAATAGAGGCAAATTATGATATAGAATGGTGATGCAAATTGGACGTATCACACGCGCACTCGGGAATCCTGAAAAAAGTGGATAAACACGAGGCAAAGGCATCGGTGTTACATGGAAGAAAGGGTTTCCCGAGTACGATGACAGTTACAGAAGCTATAAAAGAAAGGATCGGGAGGCAGACCGGATCGGGAAGATAGAAGAGGACCTAGCTGGGATGAAGAAGCTGATGGAAGCACTTAGCCAAAGGTCGTCGTCTCAGCAACAGGCTGATGATCCTGCATTGGATCTTAGCTAGCGGAGTAGCAACGTGGCTTCTGTGGAGGTCCAAGATGATGATCAAGCACTGCTGGATGATGCACCGGCTCCTCGCTACCCCATGGATGATGTCAGAGAGATGACACAATGTGAGCTACATCATCCAATGAACAACCTGTCCTTCAAGGTGGCGATCGACACTACTTTAACGTGTCTACCTGGAGCACTCCACCATTCACTTCCAATTCTACCTGGCTATGCTCGTGTCACGGTGGATGACCTAGTGGAGGATTTTGCGGACCTAGAAATTGACATCGCTACGCCTAAAGGCCTCAGGAAACTGGAAGATTTCAAGCGCCACATCATTCTATGGAAGAAGAAGTACATCAAGTTTCTAGGCTTGGCGCCAAGGCCACCGACTCCGAGGAATCCAAGTCCACCCCAAACTGATGATCGTCAACCTCCAAGTCCACCCCACCCCGATGATCGTCAACCTCCAAGTCCACCCCACCTCAATGTCGATCGCCGCAGCGCGAGTACATCGGTATCAACTCGATCTCCGCCTCCGCGCAATACTTGATCTCCGCCTCCGTGCAATACTTGATCTTCGCCTCCGCCTCCATGCAATACTACCTTGTTGAAAAACGGAAGGTCGCCGCTCCCCCGCGCCCCACTCAGAAGAAAGGTAAAACGGCGAAGATAGTCAACATCCCGCCGCCTCTTCCCAAGAGACCTTATGACAAGACTGGCGAGGAAAACGCCGGGGATGTGGATGCCCATGTTAAGGCTCTTTTTGCACCCAAAAAGCCCGAGTCAAAGATGGTATTTGATGAAAAAATCAAAAAGTGGGCTAAGTCCTTTCTTGAGCAACCATCCCAAATATCGATGAATCTGGAATCAGACTATGACCATGGAATTATTAAGCAAGCAAAGCAGAAAAAAATAACAAGTGCAAAAAGCGGGAAACGAATTGCCTAACTCGGACAACTGAAGATTCAATATGTCCCTCGCTCATAGTGATTTCAGATACCGACAAGGCCTTCAGAGACGATATGGATAAGGACATGAAACTAATGGACCCCAGATCCAAGGCTGCTACTGGAGTAATTGGCATCACTGTAGCGAGGGCCAAAGAACTTGCTATCGACTATGTCTCTTGATTAATATTTAGGCTTTGAAGATTTGCCAACGGGTGAGATAGCATGGAGTTATATCAAAGGGGAGCCTCTAGTTAGTTATAAGGAGCTCGAGCATCTATCAACACATATGCAAAATCTGCACGATTGGTACACTGTGCAAACAAAAAAACACTAGAAAAAATGGTTTTTGGTGGACATTAGAAAGGAGCATCACTTCAAAGAACACTCGATACAGATTCAAATGACCGAACTGTTTCAGTTATACAATCAGCACGTCCTCGACAGATCTATCATCGGTTGCTATTGTCTGTAAGTGATTTATTTCTATAATTAAGTCTCTAGCTTAGCTCGTTCATTGCATGTAATATGTTATCCTGACTATATATCCTTTTGTACGGTATTATATTCTGCAGAATGAAGATGCTTGAATGCAAAAGAGTTAGAAGATATGACGTTGGGTTTATTGACACATATATCGTTAATAAATGTACGTTACACAATCACCCCAAGTATGTGGATGAAGACCTGTGCATGTTTTTAATCGAGCATATTTTTTTTAAGAAAATACTATTTCTTTATAACTTTAAGTGAGTGTTTCTGTCTTATACACATTCTTTTTTAAGTGTAATTGATGAGTTATGCATGTATGCTCATGTAATCGTCCGCAGGCTTTACTGTATCCTGCTAAACATTTAAGTTGACAAGTCCCTAGTTGAAGTCCACGACTCATTAAGTTGGAATCAAGAGAAGTGGAGCAACATGAAAGCAATGCTCTATAAATAATTTCAATTATTATCGCATTATATCGGCATCTTTCGTTCATTTTCTGATATCAAGTAACTAATATCTCCTTTGTTCATTTTCTTTGTCGAGCAGGTGTTGGACACAGTTTAAACAGAAAATAACAGGTCCATTCTAAGATAAGCTAACTTATAAAATAGTGAATGGTTTACAGCAGCCATCGGGGACTCATTTATGTGAATTTTATGTTTATGAGTATATTCGCGAGTTGGCAAGTGAGCGGAAAGTTGAAAGAATCTCGAGCCAGGACAACACGTACCTGCAATCCAAAAGAAATTGACGGGATATTTGATAAAGGAGGTTCTCAAGGAAAGAATATTATATAGATCTCCATGTAATTGGTATGATATATTATCAATGACCATGTAATTTCAAAACATTTTTTTTCTTTTTTGGTATAATCGAATATTATATATACACCTATATATTAAATATTAAAGCGCTTGGCCTTCCAGGCTCCTTAGCGCTGCCCGCACTGTTCACATGAACAGTGTCGCGGCATGAACAATGCTTTATCTTGCACCGTTGGATTTACATCAAGTGGCTAAAATAGCATGCTCATTTCTCGGCATTTCATCTTTGATCCGGTGGCCGCGTGTGTACTATTCGTCGCCTAATTTTGCCCCATCATGTATGCTATGTCACGTAGAAAATTTAGATTTATCTTTTCTAACTATTCGGCTTAAATTTTCTAGTCTATCTTTTCCAGCCTTAATTTTTCTACTTAATTTACATACACAACTTCTCGGCTATATTTAGTATTTTTTGGTTCCATCTTTTACAATTCGAAGGTACTTTTTCAGAATATCTTTCTGGCCGAATTCCCGTCGGTAATTGTCGCCAACAATATTTTTTTAGGTTTATTTCATATACTTTGACAAAGGTGTTTCTTTTAGGTTATTTCATAATCTTTAGCAGTAATTTTTTCTTACACTTTCACCGTAATTTTTCTACTTAATTCACGGACATAACTTTTCGGCTACATTTTTGTAGCGGTAGTTATTCTATGTCTACGATAATATTTTTTGGTTCTATCTTTTATTATTCGAAGGTACATTTCCAAAATATCTTTCTGGCTATCATTCTCGTTGGTAGTTAACCCATGGTAACTTATTGCCAATGCATATTGTATAACGTAATATCTTTCTGGCCGTAATTTTTCTACTTAATTCATGGACATAACTTCTCGGCTACATTTTTACAGCGGTAGTTATTCTATGTCTACGATAATATTTTTTGGTTCTATCTTTTATTATTAGAAGGTACCTTTCCAAAATATCTTTCTGGCCATCATTCTCGTTGGTAGTTAACCCATGGTAACTTATTGCTGATGCATAATTGTATAACGTAATATCTTTCTGGCCATAATTCCCGTCGGTAGTTAATCCATGGTAACTTATTGCCTATGCATAATTGTATAACGTTACAATATTTCTTTTAGGTTTATTTCATATTCTTTGGCATAGGTATTTTTTAGTTTATTTTATGTTCTTCAGCAGTAATTTTTCCTTGCACTTTCGTATCTGTAATTTTCACACCGTAGTTACCATTCAGTACTTTTCAAAGGAATTTTCATGCCCTAACCGAATTTTTTACGTTTATCTTTTCTAACTATTCGGCTTAAATTTTTTGGCCCACCTTTTTCGGCCCTAATTTTCCTACTCAATTTACGGACACCACTTCTCGGCTACATTTTTGCAGCGGTAGTTATTCTATGTCTACGACAATATTTTTTGGTTCCATATTTTATTATTTGAAGGTACTTTTTCAAAATAACATTCTAGTCGTAATTTCCCGTCGATTGTTAATTCATGATAACTTCTTGCTGGTGCATAATTGTATAACGTTAGTTCGCCATCAATATTTCTTTTGGGTTATTTTATATTTTGGCATAGGTGTTTCTTTTAGGTTATTTCATATTCTTTAGCAGTAATTTTTTCTTGCACTTTCGCATCTGTAATTTCCACACAGTAGTTACCATCCGGTACTTTTGAAAGGATGAATAATTTTCTAGCTATAGTTAACAAGCAGTGATTCAATTTTGTTATACTTTTTTATTCTTTCACACTAATTGTGGCATCCGTCGCCTTTTTTACCTGCGAATAGTACTATTGTTTTCTTCTGTCGTAACTTCTGACAACAATAATCCACTGCATCAGGCGTAATCTCCGGCAATAATTTTAATCAATTATTTTACAACATTGTCCCTTGCGAACGCGGGGTTTAATTTTAATCAATTATTTTACAACATTGTCCCTTGCGAACGCGGGGTTACGCCATGCCAAGTTCCCTAGTACCTATAATTAAAGGTGTGTGGGATTGCCGGCCTCTGGCACGCCAAGGTCTCACCAATTGTTTAGTAAAGCGTGCATCAACAGTGCTGCATAGTGTACCTATCGTTAGATTTAGATCCAGCGGTAAAAACAAATAAACTATCAGCTACAAAGCATACCGCAGTATTTTTTGCCACCAGATGGTAATTCTTCGGTGCACTTACCCGCCACCATTTTTCGACAGTAGTTAGCCTATGTCTATGGCAATTTTTTAACTCTTTTTTAACTTCATGTCATTTTCATCTTTTTACTTCTCCATTTTCCGACGTAATAACAACTTGCATACGGTAATTCTTCGTCGCACTTCCCCGCCATCGTTATTCACAGTAGTTAGCCTATGTCTTTGATAATATTTTTTAAGCTTTTCTTAACTTCGGTTCATTCTTGTTTTTAAATTTCCCCTTTCCCGACATCGACGCGCCTTCTCAATCGCAGTTTTTGGATGGTGGTTCCGACACAACTTTTAGGTAAAAGTTATGTAATTCTTCGATGCACTTGTCCGCCGTTATTTTCCGATAGTGGTTAGCCTATGTCTATTTTCCGACGTAATTACAACGCGTCTTCTTAACAGTTATTTTTTTACGGTATTTAGCCTACGGGTCTATGGTAATATGTTTTTAGCTCTTTTTTAACTTCAGGTTTTTTTATTTCTCCGTACGTTGACGTGTCTTCTCAGCCGCAGTTTTCCGATGGTGGTTCCGATACAACATTTCAGACGTATCTTTTCGGTAAAAGTTATCCTACGGTAATTCTTCGACGCACTTCCTCTCTGTTATTTTCCAACAGTGGTTAGCCTACATCTATGGTAGTAATATTTTTCCAGCTCATTTTTCAACTACCGATAGTAACATTTAGACACACCTTTTTGATCATGATTTTCTGACGATAGTAGCCTACTTCGAGAGCTTCATCTCATTTTTTACTTCCCAACAGTGATTTTCTGGCAAGAGTTGCCTACTTCTAGGGTAGTATTTATTTAGCTCATTTTTCTTAATTTCCCACCATATTTTCTAGCTGTGTTCCCGATGGTATATTCGATGTGTAGACTTCCTTGCCGGTAATTTCTAGGCGCGGGTTTTCAACTTGACAGTGGTAATTCGAGAATGATCCTTCATTAGCGCGCTCTGATGATAATTGCTCGGTGTGTCTCTTTGGTCTCAACCGTAATTTCTCGATGGTAATTGTTTCTAAAAAAAATATTTTGCAAGTTTTACCTTGATATATTTTATCTATATTTTTCCACGGTACATGAGTGATCGTTACCAAATGAGTTGACATGGGCGCGGTGTGTCACCGCCGCCGAGTTGCCTAGTATATATGAATGCTCACAAGGGGTCAAATATTAATTATATACTAGATTTAGGGGTGCGCCTTGGCGCACGATCCCGTTAATTTCGAACCAATTTGGCGATTATAAATGGCTAGAAATATTTACCAAATGAGTGTCAAGGCTCAAGATTGATAGATGATTTCAAATGAAATTTTGAAGAAGGTTTAGGGTTTAGCCCAAATACGGTCTCAACTTAGAGATTATAGATGAACAAAAAATAATATGTTCTTTAGTTTTGTCAAGACTTAAATTTGGTAGACAATTTCAAATGAGATTTATTAGCTTATTCTATGAACTTTGTCATTTGCACTATAGTACATAATATTCTTCCTTGACGGCATGGCTAGAACATAGTCACAACAGTCACAACATTGATATCATACATCTGGAAAAAAGCATGCGCTAAAACTGTGAAAAAAATGCAAGCTAAATTTAGGTGAGAAATAGAGAGATAATATTGAAAATTACAACCTACGATAATAAGAAAGTGTATAAAAAACAAAATAATGTTGATCGTCTCATGTCGATCGCTTAAAGCCATTGATCGAATAATAAATGCATATCTCCAACTCCCTATGCATGGAACTGCATAAATTTCAGAAATGTAAGTATCAATAAACATATATCACATAGTTCGATGTAATACTTAAATATATATTGCTACCATTGTGCAGTACAAAGCTATGGAATCATAGAACCAGTCACCAAAGAAATAAGGTGAAATTCAGTATCATGCTGGTTGATTCCCCCTTTTAGTTTTCAGAACCGAGGTCAAGACTCAAGACAAAACGTACATGATAATACTCATGTGCATAGAGATGACTTCTCCTCTTTGACAGTTCAAGTCTATGTCATAACAGTCAGAAATATTGTTGTAATACAAGTGAAAAATGCTAGCACATATAAATATAGTGTACTCTTTAATAGACCCTATGATAGCCAACGGGTTTTGAGCGTGCAATAAATGAACCAGTGTGTAGAGGAAACAAATAGAAGCATGGACAATTTACCAAGACAGGATAAAAATCAATGGTAGTTTATTTTCTGATAGCAAATGACACAAGAACCTATAAGAGCTTAGAAAGGTCATGTAAAGCAATGTTCATGAGGTAACTACACTGCATTTCTAACTCGTAGTATGTCAAGATTTATTCAGTGCAATGAAACCTTTCCATGATAAAAAAATGGCTGAAGAGAGCGAATTTGGTTATATCATTGATTAGCCTAAGAATCAAAATATATAATACTAACTATATATGAGGTGTGTCTAGCACCTGATAATTGTCACATAGATTTTCACTACTGTACTGGAGAATGCAGAAAACTGGGCATAGATATTTATCTTCGAACTCTTTGGCCAAAAAAAAAATATTATAGTCCATATGGCATACATAGTTGAATCAACACACTGTTAAGTTACATAAGAAACTTGTATCCATCTAGCTCCTGGTACATATTTGCTCAAAGCCTCAAACCCCCAAAGACAAACCAAAGGCAGTATCATTTGGCTCCCTTCTAGAAAGAGCTAATTCAGAACTATAAAATATGTTTCTTACCACAGTAATGTGCAGGATAAATGAAGTTCCAGAAGAACTGAAGCCTACTACAAACTTAATGTCAAATTTCTACAAAAATATGGTAGCTACTCAGATTTTACAAATAGCATATTGACCAACAAACGTTTTCTAAATCGCAAGGAGCGCAAATTCTCAGTATGGTGTTCGGTCACCCCCAAAATCTCACATTACGTCCCACCATAACCATGCAAAGCTGGTATACCTGAACATTGAAGTGTCCCATACCGAGTGTTCTCATTGCGTCTTCATTCACCACACATAATGCCTAAAAGACACATGCTTAATATGCGCAGTATATCGTAAAAATTTATAGTCCCACCTGAAAGACATATATAAAGACATAAGTATTTAGTAATCTACGGCCAGGCAATACCTAGTATCAACAACTCTTCAATCATGCTTATCATCTTATGACCTAATTAAGAACTATAATTTCTAGCTATAAATAGAGATTTATAAGTTTGTAGCACATGTAAAAGGTCACTCGGTCCATACTAAAATATTCCCTAATTCTAGTGCGTGTAAACATGGAAGAGTTGTTCTAGCAAGAGTAAACTAAAGATAATTATTAGTGCAGTAGGCCAAGCTTTGTAGAGTGATTCATTGCTTAGGAATTGGTCAAAAGTATTAAAAAAATAACCATTCTTTTTCACTGTCCCATCAAATATCTGAAGAAGAATAATTTAGTATTCACTGCATTGAAGATTGAACACCGTTTGCCCAAGTGCTAAAAAATATTCATGTCCTTAAAGGGAACAGAGATTTCCAATCATTTCCAGTAACATCTAGGAATGAACACAGAGAATGCACCACAATATCATGCAAGCATTTATGATTGTGTAAGAACCAATAGCTGGTAAAAAAGTATAAGGTATAGAAAGCTTGTTATTTCAAAATCATTCGTGCAGGAGATATTTCAACAAAAATAATTGAAATTATAGAAGCTAAATGGATGCCAATTTAAAATTGTACAATATAATTTGTTTAGAGTGGTCTATGTAATCATTGAGAAGTCGAGGGATGACCTTTTTTATCTTATTTAGTAAAATTTATTCACTAAGAATCAAACTCCATCTTTAAAACCAGTTGGAACGGTAGGCCCCTCTCCACTTTTTCAAAATCAAACAAAAAGATCGACCAATGCTTGACTAATACATACGACACTTTCTAGAAAAATTCCGAGTCATTAATGTTTGATTCTTTTCTTTGAAGAAAAAAATAGTATCATGGAATTTATATTTAGACAGATATGCCTACCTCCTCGGTTGTTGATTGATCATCAAGATAAAATGTAGACAGGTGCGCCATGGAGCCTCGACAAATCATCAATGCGAGAAGTTTCACACTTAGTTTTATCATTGTGCCCTGATTTTCCAAAACTCTCCATAGCTTCTTTCTGCCCAAAAATATCCACAGTATTACTGAGCAGCACAGACACATACATACTTTACACCCAGTTTTGCATGAAAGCAAATAGTATAGTTAGGCTTGGCATTTCTACTGACAAAGACGGTTACACCGATTACAGGAAATAAATTCATGAAGGTTGGACCGAGACCTAAATTAATAGCACAGACAGATACAAATTTTACCTCATATGAAGATTTTATCCACACCTGATCATTACGATAATACCACATTATCCCAAAGAGCAGTAGCAATATTTATGGTAGCAAATAAATCATGACACCTCCCACGGCAAAGTTATATTTCGCCATGGTAAACACAAACAAAACTGTAGAGATACAATTACCAAAATATAAGGAGCACAAATATTATTGAAAAAAAGGAGCACAAATGGTGTAGAGATACAATTACCAAAATGTGAAGATATTTGACATGCAAACCATATGTATCATAAGTTAACAAAAATCATCAATATAAGGAGTGCTGGAAATACTGATTAGGGTTTAAAATCAGTTCCCAACAAAGAGAAATTTGAAGGGAAGCTCAAAAACATGGAAGGACTTCAAGAGTACTTGTCTTTGAAAAAAGAGGAAGATTCCTATCTAGCACTATGGTTCAAAAATAAAAAAAGTTCTAACCATTACCTGCAAGATCTAGGCATAATCTTCTGTAAAAAATCATCATTTTCTTGTTCCATCACACCACTAAACCAAATAAATAGAGATAAATTATAACCCCACACAATAGATCAGTAGGTGTAAGAACATACCATATTCACACCATCGAGGTACTACAGGAACTACTAATGAGAATTTGAAGACATCACATAATAAAGATAATTTGGAAGAAAAACTCAGAAACATGAAGAGAAAGTTCCCTAGACTGCACTACGGCTCAGATCAGAAACAAATCTAACCATTATCTGCTAGGTTTGGGTCCAATCTTCTGTAGAACTTCATATTCTACTTACATAACATAGATGAACCATAAAAATAGAGAGAAATGTAACCATGTACTAATAGATTAATATGTATGAGAACTTATACCTGATTTCACAGAAAATACCGTAGGTAATTTACCCTTATTGTTAATTCTTAGCACACTAAATTATAGCTAATAGCTTGCTATTTCAGATTCAAACATACAAAGCATAATGGAGATAGAAGAGCACATACTCGCCTTGCTTTTTACGAGGAGGAAGAGAAGGAGAGGTTGGAGGTTCCATGCAAGAGGATGCACGCCAGATGACCTTCAAGACACAGTCTAGGACACACGGGCAGCAAGATGCCACCGCTTCCGGTGGCCGTGGAGTCGGGGATGCACCTGCGGAGGTCGTCCTCCTTGTACGCAGCCTCCCAGTTGTCGCCGCTAGTGGCTATGAGAGGGTGAGAGAGGGAGAGCCTCCTTAACTTACATTTCTTCATACTGAACTGATCTATGAAATTAGAAGTGTAAGCTTCTTAAATAAGTCTATTCAGATAAAAAAGACAGACTCTTGGACTCCTCCTGTTTTATCACTTACCATGTTTAGACTCAAGAGCAAGTGCTATGTCGTAGAAACCTGGCATATGCGACTTCTAGAAAACCTTTAGCAATGAGCACATCCAGTAAGATTTAACCAAACCGACAAATCTGGTGCAAACCAATCAGACTGTTTTCTAACAAAGATGAGGGCGTTTTTTCTTATATAAATGAGGACACTACACAAGTAAGCAAAAATCATTCCAAGGCACTGTAAAGGTCCAAGGCAGTGTATCTTTAACATGACAATACTAAATTAAGAAGAAAGCATTTAGCAAATACTAGCATAATACCCGTGCGTTGCAACGGAGAATAAAATAAATATGTGTTGATCAAAACTATCCTGTTTTCTTGACTTGTCCTTCTGGCTTAGCTTTTGATAAGTTAAACAAATATTAACATGCTCCATCTTATCACCCCACCGGGTGGCAGTTTAAGTGAAACAGTAGCAGAAATTTAGAAATATAACACCATAGACGCTGAATCATCGCTTGCGACATCAAGTTTGACCAGAGATTAACATGATTTACAGTGCAGAGCATCTATAGCCCTCTATAATTGGACTTCAGCTTTAAGCCAGTAGCTTATTTATATTAACCCAAGTTAGCATCTATAATACGGTATAAACTTTTGTAATCTGCATTCAACCAAATCATACACACGTGCAATCTGCATAGAAAATTTCCAGTGAATCTCTCTACTCTATGTACTTTTCGCATCTGGAATTCAAGAATAGAACTAAGCCTCTCCAAAGAAGGTTTCACGGGTTTAGCCGGTTTGGGCTAGTTTAAATTTTTGTACTAACTTTAAAGTTTAAAATTTATTTGTGAAGAAAATAAACTAAGCTATAACTGGCCAGTTTAGCTGGTTTAGCCGGTTCCATATTTTGCACACCCTTAAATAGAGCTTGCACAAGTGCTCTGGTCTTGCTGCTGCGCCGGTTGTACTGGTGAGTGGTGACTGCCTAAACTATCATGCTAACCAGCCCCACAGCCCAGCTGGTCGCCTTCCATTATGCAGGCTGCAATGTTCGCTTCCTCTTCCTGGTGAGCTTCTTGTCTCCAGCTGCAGCCAACGACCTACATATATATCCGAATAGTCAAAATGTAGTGGACTCCACGAATTGTCAACTCTGGAATATCTTTGCATCTTATATAATTCACAACATATCAACAACAAAATCAATTACCAAAACCTTAACAAAGTGTCATATTGTATAGAAAACAAGGCAAGGCTATATATTGAAATGTTAAACAAAAGAATCGGACCATGTCTGAAGCAGTGATGCTTTAATGTGTCAATGATCGTTCCATGTAGGTCATGTCCAGAAACTCTGTAATCTAATATTTCATCGGTGTAAATGAAAGTATGAAAGAATATAATAGCATAGTTTCTATAGGTTATACATATATGTCATCCAAAATATTCTACATGCGCAGTTTCTTCAAAAAGAGTAGGAGTTTGAAAACATTCAGCAACCTCTGTTGCTTACCTGCCACCTTCCTCTTTGTAGAGTAGGCCAATATTAAACCATGGTTTATGATTTGTTCAATCATGTTGCAGTGCATCAGCCACAAAGCGCATATGGAGAAGCAATGGCTTGTCCCCAAGTTGTGCAGAATAGTAGCAGTAGATATAAGGCTTGGAACATACTTAAAATGAAGAAAAGTATCTTAGGACAAAAACGAAAGAACTCTTTGCAAATATTTTATGAACAGGGATAAACCCAAGACTTACCTCAACATCATCTTGGTTAGCCCTACTCCTTTTAATCTAAGGAAATAAAATCTCAATAATAGATGATATTTCATAAAAACAAACCCAAATCATCCAGGAAAAAGTTGAGAATACTTTTTTCAGGAGAAACATGCGTGCTCTCCTGAAATGCAAACTAATGGTTTTACATGTTTGTTTACACCACACACATGCCGATGTATCTAACAAGGTAGATATTTTTAGAAATCAGTTGGTGAATTTAGGCTGAGTGTTTCTCAACTTGCTCAATAGTGCAAACTTAACTACAGGGAACAAGAAACAACTTGATGATGAGGAAACCCAAACTTACTGTCAGTTCAGAAAAGAGTATGCTAGACAGAAATAGACTTGTCATATGGATTGTGTAGTGTGACAAAAAAACAAGCAGCTTAATCACTGTAAAATAGATTATTCAATTACAAAGTAAAGGATCAAGTAGCAACATCCAATACAAATTGAAGGCGGAGACTGGAAATTGAATTCTTACAGTTGTGCAACTGAAGTGTGAACCAAGAAAGTTGTACATGGAAGGTAGATGTGTTAGTGCGAGGAGAACTGCAGCCCAGATTACTTCCTAGTATTACTATAGAAATACTTCAAAGTCAAAACTCATGCAGAACAACCATCGGTTTAAATCTTCCTCTAAGCTAATTCGGAGAAAAGCTAAGATGTTCAACGTTGGCATGCATTTTCACCATATAAATACAATGTAAGTTCATTTAGGAACAGATCAATAGAGACAGAGAAGTTCAATAGGCCAAGTATTTGTCCAGGCACAATAGACTCCAGCTCATTATCGAAGTAATAGTGCTCCGCAAAATTTTCTTGACTCTGATAGTACCAGAGTAAGGGCAACCCTATTTACATTTGGCTAACAAAGTTAAATTTTTTCTAGCAGTCTATCCAAAAAAAAACTTACATCGTTTTTAAAAGTTGCACGACATTAACAGTTTGATACAATAAACTTTGTTAATTAAACAAATTACATAGGGAACCTCTCCTATAAGAATTGAAGTCTTTGCACGTGAACAATCCATCAAACACTTTGAGTGCATTTCCTAATAGCAAAAGAATGGATCAGACCTGATGAAAGAAAATTGGTTGGACAGGTCTGGAGCTGTCTGCCGCCATCCCTCACCTCCCGCACGTTGACACCGCATTCACCTGCTGCCGGGACGGGACTCCGCACACCGCCACGGTCCCCTGCCGTCTCCTGGGCTCCAGATCGCGCCGCCACAGCTGACCAAAACGGGGCAGTGCGGTAGCTTGCGAGCTGCGGCCACGGATGCAAATGGGATAGGATGGTGCCGGGTGAAGGATCGTAACAAGGGATGGTGCAGGCTGCGGGCGACGTGGGAGGATGGCTCTGATTCCTTGGGCTCTGGGTGGCCGACCATGGTGGTCACGGTCTTCTTCAACCTCGTGTGTGCCAGCAGTCGTCGACCGAGAAGCGAGGAAGGGCGGGGATGCGGCCTGGAGACGCCGCTGCCATCCACCAGAAGGAACATGTTATTCTGGGGCGGCACGCGGTTACTTGGCACGTGGGTGTCCGGGTGCTCGGCGGGAGGGCGCGCCGCACGCGGCCTCGCATGGGGGAAGATGGCATGGAACTGCAAGGGGATTTTTTTGAGCTAGGATTGCGGGTTGATTTGCAGATGGCATCCACCCCTCCCCCTTCGGCTCTTCTCTACCACGGTCACGCCTGAACTGTCGCCCTCCTCCTCCATCCCGGCTCAGCCACAATCTCCCCCACCACCAGCCTCCACCCTCCCCCAGACCTAAGCGGCTCCGTAGGAAGCCGACCATCTCCTTGCCGCCGCCGATCCGTGGAACTTGGTCATCGCTGCTGCTGTCCCCGGAGGTCCGGACACGACCCAGGCGGTGCCTCTCCTCTGTGCCAGTCACCCGCGAGGATCGACTGGATAGGGTTGAGGTGGTATGCCAGTCAGCGGAGAACGAACCGCCTAGTCTTTCCCTTTGCGGTGGCAACTCCTCGCCAGGCCATGATAGCCATCACCGGCCTCTTCCGTCCCACGCGATGACCGCAAGTAGGGGCCGCTGGAGGCGGAGCAGCGATCTCGGATCACATCCGGCTAGTGGCGACGGGAGGACGGCTGGGGTGCGCGGGGCAAGATGGGAGGGGCAGCTGGGGCAGGGGCCGAGATGGGAGGTGTGACGGCGACGGACATGTGCTACGGTTCCATGTTAGGAGGTCGTTTTCCTTTTCTCGTCTGGGCGTTCGGTAATCGGTACCGTCATTTTCCACTAATCGGTGGCATATAAGTGTAATTAACTAAGTCGGTATTGAAACGACTTACTATACCGTCAGATGCAGATTAGATGGTGGCGATGCTTCCAATGTTTGATGTTAAAGTGTGAAAGTGCAACCTACCAACACCAACTTCTTTTTAATAGTAAAGATAAATCTTGGGCATGTTGTTCTTGTAAGAGCAATGTGAAACCAACCTACAACAAGATAAAAACATATGGTCAGGATAACTTAGGAAATACAATATGCATTAAACAGAGCAAGGGGACGACCAAGATGGGCTGGGACTCGACGAACAGCGAGCATGGCGCTGCCTGCACTGCCCGATTGTAGGCTGCAACGGGAAAGAATACTACCGACAGCCTCTCACATTTCTGAATCTCAACTGCTCTGTTTTTTGAAACTGAAAACTGCTCTCTGTTTCAAAGCATTTGGGCAACCAAACGAGCTTAGAATAATTTGAGATTTTTACACAAGAAAGATATATCTACCATTAACATATTGTAAAAATTTCAGCTCAATCAGGTTTGATTTGAAATGTGTAAAAAATCAAGAACAGTGCAGCCAAAATTTTGATAAAACCTAAAAACTGAACCAAACCTTGTATTTGAATTGAATTCTAGAGCTATAAAAAACATTCTGAACCAATTCTTGTATATCCAGAATTCTAGAGCTATAAGAATCATGACATGTGCTTCCTCGCTCTTCCTCTACCTCGAAGTCCTCTGTCCCAGGCTCTCCTCACCATCCTCATCCTCCTAACAATAAGAAAACACTATTTGAAAATTCACACTGTCAAATTTTCCAAATATGTAAAATGATATATGCAGAAATGATACGAGAAAGCAATGGAACAATACCAGTCCAACTGTAAACTGAGAACACCTAACAAAGAGTGGCACAAATAGGAAAAGTAACTTATAATAGAAAGATGGAAACAAACATGACCACAAGAATCATTTCTCATTGAACCCATGGTTGCAAATTTATTTACAGGACCTAAAAAATTCCAGTCTAAAAAACATAAGCAAAACACCTTCTGCAGCGGCTCACCTCAGAACAATATATTCTTATGTCTTGCCTCCTTTCGCACCGATGGGGGGTACGGCTGGAGGAGGCGGAACTGGGCGGCCATCATGTACCACATCTCTCCAGATGCCAATATGGAAGGCCGAGGAGATCGAATCCACGTCTCTCCAGAACCTCTGGTGTTTCCCTCGCACCTGCGTTCAAAATTTCATGCTATTGATGAAGGCTCATGAGAAACTATTCCGTTGTGATGTAGAGAGAGGGGAGAAATTGGGAAATAATCTAAGAGAATAATTAGAGCAATGAGAAATCATGTAACCCTTACCTTCTAGCTATAATAATCCATCACTAACATGAAAGGAACAAACCTGAAGAATTCATAGCACTAAACCACATTGAAACGAACTATATTTTCGAGAGGGACAGCTGAAACCAAAGCACAACCTTAATCATCTACCAAATATAGGTAATATCAATTAATCTCTGAAAAGAGAAAAAACTTAAGTTCCAATGCAAATGAACAGTCTACTTAGGTTATTCAGTAACCTATATAATTCCCAGGTTTTTTCTTAGGAGAAAGATATTTTGGCTATCACCGTAATCTGCAGATATGTTAAGAAAGAAACTTGTTTATTCAATTATATCATGATTTAAGGATTAGCAAAACTAAGTAGTACTTTACTTGAATCAAGAGTAGTACTAAAACATGCAGAAGAGCTTTCCATTCTCACATGTGCGAGCTGCTGCTACTGCCCATCATTTCTGCTAGGGAATGACATGCCGCTGTGGTACTCATGGAGCGCTTGCATAACGATCTGGGACTACATGTGCCGTGGTGCTCTGTCCGAGACCTAATTTTATTCGGTAACATTCACCTTCCTTGCTATAAATGCAATATTAGTAAATGAGAATTGTGACGATGGCAAAACATGATAGCTCCCCTTGCATGTACCCGTTCACCAAACTCCATTCAATCACCATGATGACTAAGCATAAAAGGATATGGAGAAAGAGAAATAAAGATCATCCTTATCACCTTCATTTCATCAAATAGGCCATGTGCATCAAAATCATCCATTTGTTCATGGTCGTCTTTATCCTATAAAACCCCTTCTTGTGACTTTTATCACATAGATCCATGTTCAAACTGCAAAATTTTGCAGCAAGCCAGACAATATATCAACCATCTATATAAACTCTCTTTTCTGCTGGAGCCTAGAGAGGAAAACCTAGACCCCAAAAACCCGAACCAAACAGGTTGAGCTCTCAACACAAAATTAGGAAGATAATAGGTTGTTCTAGGAGTTGAGATGAAGTCACAACTCAGTTGGAGAATCACCTGGGTTGCATCAACCTGGAACCACTTCAAGATGAGGTCAGATCCATACCGGCGACCAGCCGCCGTTCGCCATGGAGTCAAGGACGCGTCGACGAGGGTCAAGCACCTCGTGCACACCCTCCTCCGTCTCTGTAGCTTCTCCTAGATTCTCTCCGCGTCAACCCCGCCCCCATGGCGTGTTGTTGCCGCTCGCCAGGCAAGGTGGCCGCAGGTAGTGGAGCGACCCAGGAGTCGGGGGCAGAGAGGACCGCCTCCTTCTCTATCTCTCTCATCCTCGTCGGGCAGGGAGGAATTGGAGGAGGCGATACGTGCGGGGATAGGGGAGTGCAGCGGCTGGGCAGGAAGGAGGTGAGCCATGTGGGGATTGGGGATAGGTTTTTTCATCATGGAGGATTGGTTGTAGGTTTCACATGGGGTGTTTTTTTTTTCCATGTGAACACATGTTCGCGTGAGCATCCCAAAAACCACCTCATGTTACTGACAAAGCGGACCAGCCGAACGGTGGACCCACGTGCAGCTACAGCGGGTACATCAGTGCTGTTACATAACTTGGACTAGCACGAACGAACGGCCAAGATGCTCCCAAGATTCCATCCAATGGCCTAGAGGCTCAAAACGTTGTGAGCAGCCCATGGGGGTGCACCGTTTATACTTTTAGATATGTAATCAATGTATATTGTGTATGTAGTAGCCTAAAATAAATGTACGAAAACTCGTCTTCGAATCTACTGTGGTTGGAGTTCAAAAAAGGAATAAAAATAAAGTAAATTCAAGGAAGAGCTTTATTTTTTTTAAGATTGGAAAAGGAACAAAATAGAAAAAACAAAATGAAAACACACGAATCTCTGTCACGGCAGGAACCCGTTTAGTCTCGGGTGTTATTACGACCCGAGACTAGAGGTCCTCCAGCCCCGTCGCGCTGAAGCTGCCTCGTGTGGACTCTAGTCCGGAGCCGTAGCAAACCGGGCCTAGAGATAGGGGCCTCTAATCCTAATTTGACAGTCTTAGTTCCAGAACCGAGCCCGTTACGGTTCGGGACTAGAGGCCCGTTTTCCATCAGTGTAGAGCACTAAACTAAATACCTATAATTGAATTCATGCCTAACAAATAGAGTAGAATTCGTGTCCTGAGCTTTGGCTGTTAATTTTTTTTCTCTAAATATTTATAGTTGGGACAAGTAATCTACCTGATAACTACTACATGTGAATGCATCATGCTAAAATAATAATAACCCGTAGCATACATGCTACTCCATTATTTATTATTTGTTGATCTGTTGCAATGTAAAGGTTCAATTTAACACTATTTAATAAGAAATAACGTTCACAATGACATAGGCCATACTTTTGAGGATTTGATTTTATTTGATTTTCAAGGATTTTATAATTATCCTATAGCTTACGCGTAAGGAAAGATCAGCGCGCTGACCACCGGCTCACGCGCTTAGCTGCAGGAAATAGTCCCAGATAAAACCAGCGAACCGGCCACTAGAGGCAGCGAGGAAAATCTGGCTGTCGCGGTCGTCCTCCCGACTTCGTCCCAAACTCCCGCTAGAAAAAATCCCCCCATACTCAACCCTAGGCTGTCGCCGCTATGCATCCCTACACCGCCGGCCGTTGCGCCGCCGCCACCTCTCCTGCCGCACCGGGTGATGCGCCTCCTCTCCGACTCAGCCCCCCACGACCGCGACCCCGCATCTCTGACTCCGAGCACGAGCTGCAGGGAGCCCGGAACTGTCGCCGCCCGTCGCCGTGCATTCCGCCACGCCAGTCGCTGCGCCTCATCTCTAGCTGAGCCTCCCACGACCCCACGTATCCGACTCTGAGCAGGGATCCCGAGACTAAACGAAACTACCGCCGTCGACATGCACTGATGGAAGAAGAGGAGGAGGCGAGTTGGATTTTAGCCCAGGAAGACGAAGAAGAGGAGGAGGCGAGTTGGATTTTAGCCCAGGAAGACGAAGAAGAGGAGGCAGCGTTGGGCCAGGTAGAAGAAGATGAGGAGGCAGCAAGGTCCTCAAGAAATCAGAAGAGGGCACTACGCCTTCAACAGGTCAATTTTTACCCTCTGATTTCAGCTTTGTTGTCTTCTTGTATAGTGAGTAGTGATTAGTATTTTGTTGTGTAGGCAGCAGAGATCTCACGATTTGTTTTTGTTTTCAATATTGTAGGAAAATATTGTTGAAATCTTTGATCCTGGAGTTCGAATACCAATTGAAGATACTATCTTGGCAACATGGATTCAACTTAATGGTATGATACTATCCTATCAAAATGTATCGCTATTGTGTATGTACTTCGCTTGATCTTTCTAGCATGACTCTTGTGACAGGTAATTTGATAGTAGGTGCAACCAGTTTAGAACAATGGATTGTGCGTGCACTACTTTCAATCTGTTTGGATTAAGACCCTTAATTACCTCTGTGACACGTGCTTTTGGGCAAAGTGTTTCTGTAGTAATTAATAGAAATTCTGTATGCTATCTGTTTTTTTGGATTTCACAGGATGGTGAAATCTAGACATTCAGTGTTTAGATCATTTGAGGCACCTCTCCCAAAACTAACTGTTCATGTGAACCACGAAGACTTTGCTGAAGGTTGTTATGCCACTTTATTTACCTTATTTATAGTTTTTTCACTTCCTTAATGTATTTCCAATTCCTACACATATGTGAGAGTTGGTGGTGATCTTCTTGTCGATGGTGTAACGACTCGGTTTGAAGTCGTTGAGGATTTGATGTTAAGTGTCGTAGCACAGATCCTGGTTTGCTATTGCAATGTGCCAATCTTACATTTTAGCGGGATGACACTGTTGTCTGTGTGAAGGATGCTACCTCGCTGCGGCCCTACTTCTCATCGCAGCTATCGTGTTAACCCATAGAAGAACGTTTGAAGTCCGTGGTGCTACTGACCAGAGAAGGAGGGAAAAGCGACGCAACTGTTGTCGTGCTCTAGGTCGTCATCCCTGCCAGCATTCACCGCGCCTCCACCGGCCGTGCATGGCAGGCCTCGCCGACCAAATTGATGGTTCAGTTTACTGGTGAGTTCATTTATTTTCATTGCTTCATCCTATTTTGCCTCCTACGTCTGCTCCCCCCCCCCTATCCTCATGGTCCCCGATCCCCGTATGCAATCGCCACGCGTATTCAGCTGTGGATGATTATGTTCTTGTGTGTTTGTGTACGGTCCAGTGGAATTTGTACCTAATCATTTTAGCATGTTTTGTTAACTGACATGTGGTTTGTAAACTGTTGAAGTTGGACGTTAATCACTTCATGTTGGGCTTGCAGTGAGAAACTGCAGCAGCTGAAGGCACCAACTAACCTTCACTATGATGTATCCATATCTGTATATAACTTTGTTCTTTTGACTTTCATGTTATAACAACTTTTCCTTTGTTATGCAAAATAGCATCGATGATCTTGATACCGTAGGGATAGAGAACTAGACAAAGACTGCTGGTTTGGCTATTGGTTTATTGTTCAGCAAACAAGTAATCGCTATAACATGCGAAAACAAGGTGTTCTCTGGTTGTCTAATTGCAATGCATTTCCCCAATGATTAAGAGTTTTAATCTTCATGTTCATGCCTTTGATATAGTTATGCACCTTTCGTGTGTTGTGCATGTCGATGGTGGTGTTTAAACAGTTAATGCCTCGTGTCTGCTTCATTTGCCTCTGGAAATATATGTGTCATGTTACTATCTTTTATCTTCTCATTTGGTGAGGAAGCCTTCCTACCCACGCCCTCTGATTCATATGCATTGTTTCTTTTGCAGTTGTAGTAGTGCAAGCTATGCCCTGGATTGGAGGGTGGTGTTTTGATACCGTTGGATGGCATTGTTTACTGAGGCGAGCAGAAGGCTTGTTCATGAGATACGGCAACACACCTTGCTTGATTGGTAAGCTCACAAGCCAGCGTGAAAATGTGGTTTGAGGTGCTTTTCCTAATTAATGATATATTTATCTAACTTCTATTTCCATGCCAATCCATTGTTGTTAGTGTAGTTTAGCAGATAATTGTTTAGGATCCCGAGTGTTTCATAAAGATTCTTCTAATAATGTTTGTAGTTTATGATTCACTTGTTTCTGTGTGATTTTTTCATGCTGCAACTTGTTACAGATGTTAATTGGCCATCTCAGTGCAAGCTACTCAAGCAATAGGGAACCTAGCTAAAGGTTTAAGAACTCATTTTTCGGGAAATTCACGGAATCTGCTTCCTGTTTTACTTGTATGTCAAAATTCCTTTTTCTGTACAATCATAAACTACTGATAATTTTGTTTTGTTGTTTATGATATATGTTAGCTTAAACCTTAAGATATCTGGTCTGCTTTATACTCATAGACCACCATTACACAGTTCTTAAATCTTCACCTCTGAGAACATATTTCACTTCACCAAGCATTATTACCAGCTCTGCTGCCCTGGAATGTGTTGTGATAATGAGATGGCGGTCTACCTGGCATTTGCTGCAATTGCACAACACTTTGGCTATGTGTTCAGATCGCTGCTCAGCTGACTCACATATTCACATGTCATCTTCTTCTCTGATCATGTAGACTACAAATGGAAAGCGCTGGCTGGGGATCTGTGTGCGGCGTCCTTTGACTGAAACTGCTCTAACATCTGCAAAACCGGTGGTGAGAATAAAACAGGTGCACTGATGACGCTACAATATGGACTAGGCTTTCTGATTTTTTTCTTGACATATATTTCTTTACTGAAGCTACTCCTCTCCTCGGTCAGAGTGAAACAGAGTGCCTCGCACCGAGCCTGAGCAAGTGTAGTTGTTGATATCCATATAGCCTCATGTAAACATTTGTTGCGAGTTATCGAACTTCAGTACATCTTTCATGCTGATATCCATAGAGCCTGAACAATTGTTGGAGCCAAAGACTGTACCCAGGTTGTGTGTCAAACGGACAGCAATGCTAAGGAACTTCCTATGAGGTTCTGTAACCCAGCAAGTTGCAACTAACAAATTTGTAGTAGTGGGGTCTTCCTAAGTTAGATGGTTTGACTCATTAGTTCTTTACATTTATCATGTAACATGCCAATTGCTCGTGGAAGTAAAAAACCTGATGTATTGCTCTCTGTACTTATTGTTCGAAATTTGCATGATGTGCCTTCTTAGTTACCTAAGAACACTGATACCTATGTTGCTTATTCTGAGCTTCCAAACAAAAATATGGGAAATGCTTTGTGAGTCTAAGAAGGAAAAGTTCCTGATTACACTTAGCAGCTTCAAACATGTCGATAGTAAATGGCAGTAAGTGGCACACTGATCACCAATTAAAATGATGACACTAGAAAGTCCCAAGAGCCATCGATACTGGAGGTGCATGCTCACAAGTTATTCCACGGACATCACTTAAACTGAAAACCAAACTTATTGCAATCTTTAAACCCCACAACGCTTATCACATAGAGTGCCAAACAGATTGTAGGCAACGCAGCGATGCGTGCATAACTATCTAGTATCATAAGGTTTTGGAAGAGGTGGAGACTCCAGCATAATCCACCGACATAGGCTATAAGGTGTGCAAAATTTAAAAACATTTATGTTCATTATGTTTGCAGCTACATGAGTAACCAAGCTCAAAGTACCGTGGCAACGCGCGAGCATTCAGCTAGTTAGGTATAGATTAAAAGAAGCCGTTCAGAAGACGGAAGAGTACCAAGATCAAGCAAGCCCAAAGGGAAGAAAAGAGTAGAACTGTACACGACCAGCACGCGCTGGCCGGGGTCCTAACCATCGGAATTCGGACGGGCAAGCATGGAGCGGCAAGCAACACATTGCTTTGGCGATAGTAAGCAACCACAATCGTGCCTCATCTAGTATGGAGTTAACTAGCTCTAGGAGGGTGGGTGTGGCACCACTGAAGACAGTCGTTGTAGAGTTTCCGCAGTCAGCAGATGGTGAGGATGATGATCGGTCTAGCTCTCTTTTGCAACGCTGGCGCACTGTATGCTCTCAATCAAGCAGCGGTCAGCCATGGCCAGCCAGGTGAACACTTTGCAAGTAAGGCTGGCCGAGCACTCCCGGATGGCTTCCAATGTGCCGATCTGATCGTGCCTTCAAACAGAGTTGCATAGGCAGACTGGGTGGAGTACGAACCAGAGGCTGAAAAATTCCAGGCGAACACTTTGCACTTCAGGATGGCCAAGCACTGTCGGATGGACTTCCAATGTGGCGATCTGATCGTGCCTTCAAACAGAGTTACATAGGCAGACTGGGTGGAGTACGAGCCAGAGGCTGAAAAATTCCAGGAGATATCATCCTCGACACGGTGTTTGGGCATCCGCAATTTCGACTTGGTGCAGAAATTCCACAATGCCCTGAACGTAAAGAGTCCCAGAGATGTCAGAGATCCATGCGTTCCGGATCAGGGCTTCAGCGACCATCCGCTTGTTGGCAGTTCTGGGACATACAACGGCCAGGACCGTGGGTGCCAGATCAGCAATGTACTGGCCGGCGATACACCAATCAGTAAGAGCACCTTGGATCCGTCCCCCAGCCCAATTTTGGTTGCAGCATGGACCAGCGCTTTGATGTATCTATTGACCTTGATGGGAAAATTTGCCCAGGGTTTGTTTGGATCGGTTCGACGAAGCCAATCCCGTCACGCATGAGCTCTTCCTGATGTCCTTGACACCCAGGCTGCCAAGCTCAACTGGGCAGCATACATCTCGCCAAACGATTGCACAATTGCCGCCGCCGTGGCTATCACAACGCGACGTCCAAAAGAACGACCTTTGACACTTGATGATAGCCTCACGGATATATTTGGGCATACCAATAGCCAGCATGATATGGATTGGAATAGCAGCCAGCACAGATTTGATCAAAACCAGCTGATCCCCATAGAAAGCAGCCCAGTGTGCCATCCTGAGAATTTGTGATGCAGGCTGTCAAGTAGGGGCCGCAGATCTTTGCATTTGAGCTGCCAAATAGATAGCGTGACACCCATGTATGTGATGGGGAATTCTTTGATGGGGCCATTGCAAGTGTTGAGTGATGATAGCACGCTCCGGTTCACCAGAGCGAATAGGCGTAGCTGAGCTCTTTGCGATGTTCGTGTGGAGCCCCATAGCCTCACCAAAGACAAGTGGCAGATCTCGGATGGTGCAGCAGCTCCGTGATGAATTGCTTGGATACTGTATCAAACGCATGGGCGATGTGGAATAATTTGTCAAGTCATTTCCAAAAGTAAATAGAAGGGCAGCCTAGTAAAAGTTCAGTCATGGTAGCAATTGATACCACCCTCTTGTGAGCCCACCAGCATTAGTACCTTCTTTTCCTTGGAAATGAACAACGAGTCTACCCTTTTAAGTTCTGGGGCAAGCACACCCTAAGCTGATTGTAGATGGCCTTCATAATGTATGCACGGCAGACAAAAATTCTAACAGGACTATGATGATGATCATTGATGCTTAATTTCAGGCAAGGGATCTTCAACACCACAGAGGACTTATTCAGCAACCCAGGATTTTGGTGATTAACACATTCAGTAATCTCCAGAACTTCCAGATATCATTGTGATTCGCATAAGACTGGCCTGGCTTGCAGATGATTTCTGCCCACCACTAGATGTTGAGGCATCCTCCATATCAGACGTTGAAGCTCTTGGACAGCATCAAGTTATCCTGGACATAACTTTTCATATGTCACAAAAAAAGATTCTATGTATGGCAATATTTTCTGGGTTCCAGCTAGCAATGGAGTAGGTACTCCTGTCATCAACGTAGCCGCATTTGCAGAAGCAGGACTTATATTTGATGCATATTCTGAAGAGCTCTCTATTCTGCTTATGCAGTTGGTCACAACCACAAAGCGTCGAGGGGCATGTTAATTTCAGAAATCTGGGACAGCGTATCTGATTGGTCCTTTTGAGCAGGAACCTGATCTGGATCCTGGTTATCTTGCAGAACAGTGACAAGAGAACTCAAGCCTGCACAATTATAGAATAGCATTGTCTGACAACCTGGAAAGACAGAAGGACCACCCTCACCAATGTTAGTTATAATAATAAGAAATACTCCTACAAGACAAGAAGAATAATTGATAAATCCAGCACATCAGAATTTAAAAGAGTTTGACAACTAAACTGCTAATGTCTAAGAACAAATATTGCCACAAGAAAATGAAAACAATTGAAGCTACTATAGTTGCTAAAGAGCACAACTCTTGTAAAAGAAGACTGGATAGCAGCAAATAGAAAAAGCAAATTTGTATAAATTAATAAAGCAAACCATAGAAGTTAGAGCTTAAGGAGCTTATACCCCTCGTGTGCTAGCAACAAACATACATCAAAACTCAGCTTGGGGAAGACTATGCAAAACTTCTTGCAGGCTACTTCCATTTTCTGCAGGCATTTTGCCACTACATATCCTCAGCATTGTACTTTGCTCCAGATGATCCTGCAACAGTGGCATCATCTTGGGCATCTTCTGTTGCATTCTCAGGCCCAGATGATTTCTCAGATGAAGCATCCAGCTTAGCTTGATTAATTTCATTAGCGGCATTATTACATGGATTCAAATAATTAAATAAAACGGAACACAGAATCAAAAATCAATGATGGAAAAAATGAAGTACCTGTTCAAGATGAGCTATACTTCTCATAAGAAGTGACTGATTCAACAGAGTTAAAAGTAGAACATGAGCAAATGCTTTTTGTGTGGCAGATTGGTGGGCGAGGGAACTTAAGAAACAGCAACAGCTTAGCCCCATTTGGATGGTTTTGTGGCAAGTATATAAGAATTTTAAGCAAATGACTCGACAGGAAACCAATGGAGGCACACCTGTTTATAAAAAAAACAAATCACTCTTAATACAAACCAGGAGCACCACTCAACTGTCTAACGAACTTAAACATAATCAAAATTAATTACCATCTGAGGATTGAAAGCGTGAATATGTGACATGTTCTTATATTTTACTCCTCTATCAGCTGAATAAAGTTCTAAAGTACAAGCTGTTGATGTCCAATCTGCAAGGAATTTATTTTACAATATACCAACAGTTACTTCAGCAGGAACAGAGTGGCCTTACAGTCCAATCATATGTAAATTCCAAAAGAGGCTACACTGCTGTTCCAAATAACAGAATTTACAAGATCTCGTGGTGATGCATGAGGTCAAGAGGAGATAGTATATACCTCACTTGTTGGTCTCAAAAGGGAAGTCGGTGCAATTTTGTTTCTTGAAACTGATACCAAGTCTTGACCCCAAACAGAAAAGTTAAAGATGCCATCTGAATGGCTTCTGAAAATGTTTCACTGGGTTGATAGCTTCCTGTCACATATCCCATAAAAAACATTTAAGAAACTAAGAAAGTCCAAATTGGGAATGAGACATAAGCAATATGATATACACGTGTTGTGTATCCTCAAAGTTAAATAGCACACTACTGTTTCTGCGAAATTGTGAATTCAGTGTGGTAATATGATCTCATCAATATCACTATGGTCCAAACAAGATAGTTATTGCTCGAGAACAATTTCTGAATGAAAATAGTATAAGAAAATATTGTACATCCCTTTCCGTATACAATATTTCACTAATACAAGATCCGGTTAAAAAGTACCACAGGGGAATAAAGAACATGTCATACTAAAATAGTGAATAGAATCAATGAATTGTTGCATGCAAAGCACAATACCTTCTTAGATCCCAAATTCAAAGAGTCATGTCAAGGGTGCTTGATACAGTCAAATGATCCTCTCGTGATGCCAACTTTGTGCGCAAACAGAAAATGAATATCAGATAGTAGAATAACAGGAGTAGTGTCAATACACAAGGTGATTGTCAAATTACGAAGGTATGTCAATGCCCCCACTCAAATTTCAGTTTTTCTTGGAGTAGTCTCAGATTCCTCCACCAGTGTCCATTCAGCTTAGCTGTCCTTTAGTGGTACTACCCTGTAATCATCTAAGGATTCATCACAACAGACATAACTACTAAGCAACCAAAGCACCATAATTCAGAAATAAGCTAAACATCAGTACAACATGTGTGCAGACAACATTTAGCTCAGAATTCAGAACCATCAAGCAATAATAGCAAAGAATAAAGCCATATGCAGAGAGTGAGACAGGCTGACCTCTTACATGCTCAAGCCTAGATACATGCTTGGAAACTGCGACATTCCAGCCAGTTTTAGCGAGTTCAGATTGTGACCAGACCACACTGCCCCATTAAAAAGAAGTTTTGTTGAACCAAACTCAGATGAAGTGTAGTTGCCAGGGATGATAGGAGCCAAAGCATCCTTAATATACCTTCCAAGCATACAAACTTTGAAGTGATTACTCCAAGAGGACCCATGTAGAGCAGCATTCACGGAGCTTCTCCATTCCAGCCAGTGATGCCAATAAAGGATATAGCAAAAACCTACAATAATTAACTTTACTGAGTAAATATACTGAAGCGTTAGCATTACTTATATCAAACATTGAAATCACAGTGAAAAATACATGTTCTACTTACACGAGATCAAGTCTAGATTCCATTTTAACAGGTTCACTTTTGTTTCCTTCAGAGAATTTTAACCGTTTCGTAGGAAGGCTAACAGCAGAAGAGTGGTGAGAAAGGAATCGTCAGAACGAAGCCCATTATATGAAAGGAACTACAATAGAATGTTTGCCCACTGATGTCTTAACCGGCCTGTAAGATCTTCTGAATGATGGGCAGTATAAGTTCCTTTGTTGCTTGGACACTCAAGCACTTCAAAAACTCTTTAAGCAGAGATAAGCCAGCTCGGTGTCAACATCCCACAGAGATGATGAAACAAAAGGAAGGCAGTAAGGTGGCTAAATGCTCCTTACTTGCAAGCTCAACAACATACTTCAGGCGATCTCCAGGTGTACATACAAGTTGAAGTGGAGTGAGAAACTGTATGCTGATCGAACTGATGGAGGAAAATATGGTGACTCAGGAAGTTGCTCTGATGATGGCCTCCTGCAAGAGATCATAAAAAATTGAAGAAAAACAGTTCTTGTCAATTTAAGAAAAAGTATCACCAACTTGATGAAGGTTAAAAGTGCAAATATTAACAGCATATATAATTATTTAAGTTACCTTTTCCATTCCCTTTCGATGCATGACTCAACAAGCACAGCGACATGAATAGGAAATTTATGGAGTGCTCCTCGCAGCATGCATGACTCAAAATTGAGGTGCTCCAGCACAACTGAAGCAATATTGCAGCAACAGAAACCACAGACAGGGACAAATTTACAGGACTATTCTCTCAATGAGTTGTAAACAGCATTGCTTTCCCAAGCTCAATGAAAATAAGATTGATGTGGTAAGAGAGTGACCTCATCATTTCTTGGCAAGACTGAATGCTCAAATCTTTTTTGTCCTCTTCTGACTTGCACCGGCAGGGGTCATGTTATATTCTGCAGTCCCTCTACCATTCTTCCAATAATGAAAGGAAATCCTCTCCAACATTTGTTCCTTCCACTTCATCAGGAGGAGACTCCCGTGGGTATGGTGGAGCAACATCATTTTCATCTCGAAACTTCCCTTCAGCATAAGCACTACGGAGCAATATTCTGATCTCTTTGAGAATCTCTTCTGCTGACTCTTTATTGCCCTCACCGCGGTTAACTATTTCATATTGTTTCCCCTTTAGTAATCTATCGACTTGATGCATTGCTTCACGAGAGTAATGCGCCCAATTTTTAATCCAAAAAGAGTTATCTGTTACACTATCTACCCAGACCTCCTCATCGTCCATGAAGAACTCGCAGATCGTATTTAGCACCCTTGAAGTCGAGCAGCCTCTGATAGATGCACTATAATTATTGTGACTGCCTGTTTTAATTTCCTGGAATTGCCTCCTTTCCACCTATAGATCTCCTCAAAAGACTTTCTGAGTGCAGAAAGTCCAACTTCCGTCTCTCCAATGCATCTAGTAAGGCAGACATCTGAATAGTGGGCAGAAAATGGGAGTACTTTGCGGCCCTTTTCATCCATATAGTATCCATTTGCTTGTTTATCAGGCTTCAGTTCAAATTTATGGCACTTGTCCACTCTCCACCCTTTCACATAAAGATCTCTTCCTGATATTGAGAATGTAATACTGCGTTCACCATACTTGATAGTGGCATGGAAAGAACCACCTGGAGGTGTCGTATAAATTTCACGGCCACAACCATATAAGCGGGATACATCCAAATTCTTTCCATAGGATCGACACCATCCTCGAATCTTAGCTATTAACAATCTGTAGCTTGCCAACTGCTCATCATCTTCTCCGTCCAAAGAAAAGGTAGCAGTGTTCGTAGGCCCAGGAACTTCAACATCTTTGCTCTGCAGACAAAATACAAATCATAAATGCAGTTAATAAAGATAAACCATTATATACTGGAAGAAATTAACATCCTCAAGATAGCAATGATAAAAAATATGAAAAAAAAAGTAAAGAAAGCATAAGAATTATATAATAACAATTTTTAAGTGGCATAGCATCATTACAACATGGTTTTCTAGGATGAACCCCTGAAACAAAAATTAACATCCTCAAGATAGCAATGATAAAAAATATGAAAAAAAAAGTAAAGTAAGCATAAGAATTATATAATAACAATTTTTAAGCGGCATAGCATCATTACAACATGGTTTTCTAGGATGAACCCCTGAAACAAAACATAGGTTATAGTTGTGCTCTATGGGAGGTCAAGGTTTGAAGCCGTGCCCCTTCAAAGCGACAAGAAGAGGACAGCAAGGGGACGGGGACTTAAATTATTTAGGTTTATTTCATTTCATTTCTTCCTTGCATACTATAGCAAGGCCTTAAATAGCCTGCGTACACCAAATCTAATATCCACTCTGCTTATGCCAGACTAACAATCTTGGAAACTAATCAATATTTAAGTAAGAAACCTAATTTAGAGAAATGGCGTATCTCCAGCGTGTGAGGCCTTCCCCTTGGTGCTAGCTCGTATTTCTGGTACCACGTAACATCTCTTGATATTCCTCAGCTGTGCCCATGCAGCAGAGCGAGATGAGCTTGCCAAACTTGTTGATCCATGGGGCGGGCCGAAGCAGGTGTTGAGGTTGTTGACGATGTCAGACCACACTGGCCAGACGTGCTTGTGCGTCAAGTGTGACGGTACCACATGCTTCCACATCGCTGAGGTACATCGCTGCCATTCAAGTATTGTCTGTATCAGGGGTGTAACACCCCACAATAATTTTTATCACACTGTGGGGAGCCTCAGGGTGTAGCAGGGCATCCTTTCCGTCTTAGGTGGACAGATTGATCTTGGGGAGCCTTAGCTTCCGCTCTCGGAAGTACACCGTGGTAAAGCGCCCATTATCAAAAAAAAAACCATGGTATCTCTACTATCAGGATACTAATTCGATACCATATGATCCCACAATTCAGCTAAAATGTAAGTCATGTTGGCACACAGCAACGTGGCAAGCACAGGAGTAATGTTGGCTTGGAGTCGTGAGGTGAACTCAGTATTTAAAAGCATGTCCTTCCATTAGTTGGTTAGATGAGACTAAAAGAAAGTGTTCGTATGTGAAAGGAATTAGTCAAATAGTCATTCATGTGTGTGGGATTTGAAGTATGTATGGGTCTATACCATGCATGCATTAGACATCGGCCTATATTCAAAATAGGCATAGCATCTACACATTTGGCCTTTTGCAGATGATATAGAATTGTCTCAATTTAAATTTATAACTAAAATTTAAATGCATTTGAGTAATTCTTTAATATGTAAATAGATCATATTAAAACAAAATTCTCACAGTATCATGATTGTACGATACGATTCTACAACCTGATACAATTTAGTATCCCAATGCTAAAAATCTTGAATACTACAATACAAGATTGTAATTCGTACCTTTTTCTTTTTTATTGAAAAGAACCTGCGCACAGGTTCCAGCAAGCGTCTTGCTAGGTGTTCCTTGGGATTAGTGAAGAAGGAGGCCTCAAACTCGGCATTTCCTGCTATCTCCATTCTTCCAATTCTATAGGCATAGTTACAGATGTTCTCGGGAAATTTGTACTTGATCAGATGAGCAGATTTCGTGGCATCCAAACTCCATGAATTTACACCAGCCCCGACTTTAATAGCCTTTAAAGAGTTTGATGCATAACATACATATATAAATCACCAAGTCAGTATTTCCCTTGAAAATAATTACTAAGTCAGTACATAGTTAGAAGCGTAAATAAAATGTTTTAGGGTCTACTCTCTAAACTGATTAAATCATTTTGAAAATGACAAATACTAATAGTGTAGTTCAGATATATCTAGTTACCTCATGTGTTCTATCCACATGGATTGATATTGCAGCAAAACCACCATTGTATAACCAAAAGCACAATTGATCAGCCAAAATGAACGCCAATGGTGGCCTTCCAACAATGATATTCATGTGTTTTGACAAAATGTCAACAATCAGTCTCTGGAAACAACATAAGCAAGGGAAGTTGGATATTAGTCATACGCCATAATCAAGTCTAAACATACCATAGTAAATAGGGCATAGAAAGAACTGGTCCACTTAAGAGGTATAATAAATCAAAAGGTTGCATGTTTGTGCAGTACAAAATTCAATTGCTATCCACTTGCTAGCATTATTAGAGCATTATATGTCAGAGGAAGCGCTGCTATGGTAATAAAAATGAAGTCATTCTGTTGATCCATTCCTAACCAATCTTATATGATACAAACACAATAAATGATGTTATAGAGTTAGCAAAGAGTTGTATAATAACCTATTAAAGTTAACTAGGAACCAGATTGCATTCTATTATGTTTAACCATGTGTAACCCTTGGGACTACAAACATACAGCGTTATGGCCTGTCAGGATCCAACTACACGTAGAAAAACTCTCTGATTTCCACATACAAACATTACCTGTATTTCAGGGGTGGAGGTTGCATTGAAATGCATAATTTGTCTCATAGACTTTTGTCTATTCATTCCATCAATTATATTTCTTAACTGAGAATCGAACGCCATATCCAACATTTCATCGGCTTCGTCCATTAGAAGGTCCTTGGTTGCCTCAGAAGAGACTCTTGATGTTTCAATCATGTTAACAAGGCATACAGGTATATCAACAAAAATACCGAAGCCTTTTTCATGATTAAGGAACTGCACAAAAAAGTAAGTATGAAGATTAAAACAGGTAAGCCAGATGGAAAATGCATAATACACTTATGCAGACAGAATTGGAATTGCATTTGTGTTGAACCGTTAGTAAGCATGGAGCAGAATAGATAATAAACCACAAAGGTGCAGCAAGTGAACTCTTCAAGAAATTGGTGTACAAATGAATTAGCCATCAGAAAATTGGATTATGGTGTAAAAAGAATTAGCCATTTAATTTCATTTGTAGTCAGCACAAGAACTAATGTCACAGCAACTCGGTAAGGATACGGAACCATTAAAGCAAAATTTTATAGAATAAATTTAAAGGTATATCACTATACTTGCATTTGCAGCGATACTTTGGGAATCCCCATGTCTATACAATCACAAAATTACTAAAATCTACAACGTTACTATGGCCCATGGGCATCCCCATGTCTCTACAAGGCATCTCAATGTCTCAATAAACACAACCATTTGCACTTGTGGCCTTACCATGGGCTTCCCCATGTCGCTACAATCACAAATTACGTATGCGCAGCGTTGCCATGGGCGTCCCCGTGTTTTTACCATAAAAAATTACCTACATTTACAGTTTACCGTATCCATATCTCTACAATCACAAACAACATGCAAACAGAACAAACAAAACAGAACTGAAACGCGGACTGCAATTGCAAGCACAGAGAGGGACGGCAAGCAAGCTTTTTACCTCCCGGGTGGGCGCGAGCAAGAGAGCGCGTTGCATCGCGGCGCGGTCGTACAGCGGCGCCATGTCTCCGCGAACACCTGCTGAATCCGCCGCGGACGCCACCAGCGCGCTCGCCACATGGAGGCAGAGCGCAGGCACCATCTCGAACCTCATCTGGGCGCGCGCCATCAGGCCCCTCCCCGCCAGCGCGATCCGAATCGCGTTCGCGTAGCGCGGGGTTGGGCTCGCGTACCTAGACACGTTCCGGAGAAGTCCCACCTCCCCCGAATCGCCCTCCGGCGCGGGCGCCTCCTCGCGGCGCATGGACACCGGAATCTCCGGCCTCCTCCGCGCGACATCCAGGGACGCTAGTACCTCTGCGACCTCGCTCAGAGCCGGAAAAGTGCTACGGCGGGGAAGCGCAGGCGCGTTGTAGGTGGCGCGGCCCAGCCGAATGAAGGCATTCCAGGCACCGCGCCACCCGGCCATGTCGTACCGAAGACTAACCTAAACGGCGCGGGGAACGAGGGGGTGAGGGGGCGCCGGCGAAGGCGAGGAGGAGGCCATGGGGTTGGCGTGGGGTTTTTTTGAGAGAGAGAGAGAGAAGGTTTGGCGTGGGTTTGGGGTTTGCGTCTCTCGTGGTATTGAGGAGCGCCGGCGAAGGCGAAGGCGAAGGCGAGGAGCAGGTAGAATTTTCGGTGACCCCGGTTTATGGACTGTGTACGGAGTGCGTGAGATTGTGGACCGGTGCGTGAACGGAGGATTTCCCGCCCGGGAGTCTAGCACTATTTTCTGACACCTTGGACCATGCCCACGCGTCCTTTCACCGATGGGAGACCGAGACTGGGAGGCCGTGAGTAGCTTTTTTTTTTTTTTTGAGGTAGGGAGGCCGTGAGTAGCTTTTTTTTTTTTTTTTGAGGTAGGGAGGCCGTGAGTAGCTTTGTCCGGCGCTATTTCTAGGATGCGTTTGTTTGCCCTGTTGAAAAGCCAGTGTGATATAGTAAGCAACAAACGGAGATTTGGTGTTTGGCAATTTTGATGATTGTGATTGTTGGTTTAAGGATTGAAATGTTTGAATTTTCCTAAGTGCAGACAATATTGTATAAGTGTTGATTTGAAATGAATTAGCTCTTTATGACGGCTTTTACATAAGTATCATACTTATGAGCTAAATTACCTCAATTTACCTTTTTTGATAATAAATTTTTTACTAGCTGAACCATAAACTGGCTTTATTTTGGCTTCTAGCTTTATTTATACCTTTTTCTAATTATGTACACCTTTTTATTGGGATAATTTTATTTGTGTACACATTAAACTTGTTGTATAATGGCCCTGGTCCAATTTTAGCACCACCTGTTGGACATGCACGAACACCACCACAAGATCAAGCCCCGAGGATGGCGACATTGGTTCCCGACGGCAAGGAGGAAGCAGGCGAGTCCGGTGGTTGCGGGGAACAGGGAACGGCGGCGGTGGTTGCGGGGAACGACGGCGGCGGCGGTTGTTGCGGGGAACGGGGAATGACAACGAGCCTAGGGAAGGGTGGTGCTACAGCTGGTAGCGCGGAGGAAAGGATGGCGTCAGAGGGTGGTGCTGCAGCCGGTAGCACGGAGGCGAGGATGGCATCGGGAGGGTGGTGCTGCAGCGGGTAACTACGGAGGCGAGGATGACGTCGGGGAGGGGTGGTGTTGCGGAAGGGACGGCGACCGATAGAGGGGAAAGGAGACGGCGGGAAGGATAGCGCCGGCGGGAAGGACGGTTGCAGAGAACCCTACTCCTCTGCCTCCATGGTGACGGGAGGGGACAAATCGATGGGTCAGGGACGAAGGTTGTGGTCAGGAGTCAAGTTTGGTCTCGGTAGCAGTTACATTGTCATTATTCTAAACTATAGAGGAAAATTTTGGTTGTTACAACCTGGGAAGCGGGCGAGAAGCCCAGGAAGCGGGCGAGAAGCCCGGGAAGCGGCACTCACCCCGCTTTTGGCCAGCCGCGCTTGGTAGTGTGATTTCTAGGTTCTAGCCCTGCTTATGGCTATCGCAGTTAAAAAATTACATGTTTGTTTCTTGTATAGATTTTAGATCCCAAAATCCCCAAAATCTAAAGCTAAAGGAGAAACAAATGGGCCTTAGAGCGTGTGCACCAATAATGCTACACCGGCATGATTTTAGTCTAGTCATAGTATAAAATACTACTCTTTGACTTATATTAGTTGACTCGTATTTGTTTAGATTCGTATGTATAGCACTAAATATGTCTAGATATATCTAAATCTAGACAAATTCAAGTCAAATAATATGGGTGAGAGGAAGTAGTAACATGCATATTATTAATCTAGATTACTATTTTCATAATGAGAAATAACTTAGGATGGCACCGTGCGGGGTTAACGGACTCGTTTTTTGTAGGACGTGAGAAGCAATCCTAGCCCATGGAATGCAATATAAATCTACCGCAGTTCGGTCCGATGATTTAATTCCCATCAAACCACGATAGATAGTATTTACCCTTTTTTTCCTGAGCCATACCAAGATTATGAAAGAATTTAGTATTCTAATCACCTCTTGACGTAGCCAATTTGCTCGACCGAACCCAATATATCTCCTCTTGGCTACAATGTTAAGCACAACTAGTGTCAGTCCCTGAATTCTCGAGCAACCGTTGGTTTATCATCTATAATAGTATCTCAAGTCACGTCTCCCAAACCGTCCATCAACGGCTTTGGGACACGCCGAGCAAAAAAATACGCTCAGCCAGCCTGTTATCACCTGCTAGAGTTGTTTTCTCCCACCGTCGTCAAAATCGCCTCTTTTCTGATGCGCTTCCCACCCATCTCCCATAAATCATTGCGGCTCGCAGACCGTTTCAACATTGGCATTCGTCTGCGCCTCTATCCCATCACTTTTCCCTCGTCTCTTGGCCATCTCGTCACTGGCTGCGTAGGCTCGAATGCATCGGCTACTCCGTGTGCCCACCTTACATGCAAGGTGTTCAGCTGGTTGCCTGGGTAGACCATGGATAACGAGGACAAGATGATGATCCACCAGTTAATGGCGGAGGACGATGCTGTTGACGCTGACATCCAGGAGCACCTGTCGATCCTTGCTTGTTTTGATGAATGCAAATCGCTAGGAAGGAGAAGGCGGGTCCAAAACATGGTGGTTCCAGGTTTGGGATAAGGAAATGCAAGTCGCGACAGAGGATGGAAGGGTATATGATGCTCTACACCTACTACTTCATGATGCAACATATATCCTAAAGGATTTTTGAAGACAATTTAGGATGAGTAAGGAGTTGTTCATAGAGATTCTTCATGACGTGAGAGAGTACGATGACTACTTTGTGCTGAGGCATGACGTCGTCGACATGGCTGGTTTCTCATCAATTCATAAATACACCGCCACCATGAGGTTGCTTCCATATGGAGAGTCGACATATTCAAAAGATGAATACATGCGCATGAGTGAGTTCACGACTGTTGATTGTATGTACAAATTCTATAGAGCAATTGTGGGAAAGTTTGGCGATGAATATTTGAGAGGGCCAATAAAACAAAGACTTCTAGGATCATGAAAAAAAATGCAACGAGAGGATTTTCTAGAATACTTGAAAGCATCAATTGTCAGGTATCCTGCTCTTACCTGATCTCAAGATCAAATATGAGATAGTAAATACTTGTGAGGTATCATGCACAGTCATTGAAAACGAGCGCAAGAATCTAGTGATGGATGTACGATTGTGAGTGTCATCTTGCCCATGTTGATCACTAGGTATCCGTGAATTTTACTGATTATCTCGGACATGCATGAAGAAATCTGTGATGCCATTGCTCATGAGCAACCATAAGATGATCTCATCGAGCATCTGTGGAGACCATGGGACATCAGTCAATGCGGCCGAGCTTGAATTACAATTTATTTGTATTATTTAAAAAAATTAGATTGTATTAATTTATTTAAATTGTGTGTGCATAAATAAATAAAATCATATCCACTCAGTGTTCCCAAAATGACATCCGGCGAAAGCATCACATCGCTCGATTGGGACATGCCGTCGATACGTGCTGAAGGCACGCCTGTTCCTAGTCACGTCTCACGTGTCACAAACGGTTGTCGATCTTCTCTAATTTTTGGATCCAGCAATGGTCATATAACACATTCGGCGCGGTTGGCCAGGTTCCACGAGTATGCGTGTACGCTCCTGCCTGCGCTCGGTGCACACGCACGCGTAAATAGCGCGGCGTGGACCAGTCTACAGTGAAGCCGAGGGGGACCCAGACGGCAGAGTCTCATTAGCTATTACTTGTGGAAGTAGCAGGTCTTTTTCTTTTTGCGAATCGAGTAGCAGGTCTTTCGTTTTGCGCTCAGTGGACAGTGGGCATTGGCTGTACTGGGCAAAAAACTCTGTGGGCGTACCGCAGAGGCGTGGCTGACCCGTGAGACCAAAGCATGAGCGCTGGAAGCACAGTGCACAGACAAGACACCCTTCTTGTCGACGGTCCGATCAAGCAACAAGATCGGACGCCCGCGCCGCCCTTCTGTCTAGCTTGGATGGTCAAACGGGAAGCACTACGGGTCTACGGCTGGGGGGCGCCATCGCGTTCACACGACGCGTCGGGTGCGCCGTGCGCTTGTTCGTTGCAATGCCTGGGGCGGGTCAGGCGCTCTGCGTCCCGAGGAGTCGATTTTTTTTACGTAAGTGAAAATTAACAGTTTAACGAAAGTTCTCGTTTCTCTTTCTAGACCAGAAATACTCTTTCAAGTTGATTTTTCTGATGGAAAATAACATCATAGCCTATATTATAAAATCTTTTAATAATTTTGTTGAACACATATTTTCTGTACCTGTTGCTGTCACGTTATGTAACGTCTATAGGCCTAGTCTACCGCGGATCTCATGCACATCATGCACTCCTTATACTCCTTAGAGCATGTATAATGCAAAGTGCTTAGGATGGTGTTTATAAAAATAAATCGGTTTTTCTTTAAGCACCAGTGCTTATTTATACTAGGTAGATGTCTAACTAGACACCTCCTCTATAGAAATAAGCACCAATGCTTAGCAAAATGGTCGGTTTATTTTTGTAAGCACTTCTCTAAGCACCTCCCATTATACATGCTCTTATGTACTGATCCCTGAGATAATGCAACATCTGTTCGACTCTTTTTGTTCTGCTTGGTATCAGAGCAACTGCTCCCTCCTTCGATTTCTCCCATGGCTGAAGGCAGTTCAGCCGGAGCTTCAGCCGCCGTGCCCACCTCCGCTACTCAACCTATTCCAATCCCATCTTCAAGCCTCTAGACAGCGATCCCCAAACTCCTCTCCTAACAAGATCCCAAATGCCCCGAGCACAACTCACCCCACCAGCGTCCGATTCTCTTTCTTTCTCGACGTTCTCTGACACCCTTCCCGTCGTAGCCACCACCAGTGCACAGCCCAGCCTCGTCTTTCCCTCCCAGATCCCCAACCCCTCTTCTTCTCCATCAATTCTTGGAGTTCATCTTACCACATACGTCAAATTTCAAGTCAATTCCGCCGGGGCCAATTTCACAAAGTGGAAGCAAATTGTTCTCTTTCTCTTGACCATGTATAAAGCCTTGGATCACATCACCGAGGGTGCTGCTCCCCGGGTTCCCAACGACGGCTGGATGGCGATTGAGATATCTTTGTGTTTTATGTCGACACTCTCTGACGAGCTCTACCGCCTTGTTCGGGGCAACGATGGCAGAGCGTGCACCACCTGGACTCGCCTGAATTGGTTCTTCTGCTAGCGTCCACTTGGCTAGCCCAGTACTCGGCCCATGTTCTGGATGTTCATGCGCTCACAACCCAACAATAAGAAGAGAGCCCACTCCATCCCAAAAGCCCGGACTGAAAGGAGGGAAGGATCTCTCCCTTATAAGCCGAGTGTGGCCTCCTCCCGTAGACGAGGTGGGACTAAACCAAGCAGCCTTCACCGGTCAACAGAGGGATCCTTACATCCCATCCCCCTAAGAAGCCCCTCAGGAAGGCATGGCGATGCTGGCTCTGATACCAGATGTTAGCGTCCACTTGGCTAGCCCAATACTCGGCCCATGTTCTGGACGTTCATGCGCTCACAGCCCAACAATAAGAAGAGAGCCCACTCCATCCCAAAAGCCCAGACTGAAAGGAGGAAGGAATCTCTCTCTTATAAGCTGAGTGTGGCCTCCTCCCGTAGACGAGGTGGGACTAAACCAAGCAGCCTTCACCGGTCAACAGAGGGGTCCTCACATCTTCCTCGACCACCAAGCCTCTCGCTACGACTATCTGAGCAAGGCGCTCCGCTTCACTCCCCCCGTCGACCTCTTCATCTTCGCCTATGCGAGCAAGCTACAAGTAATCATGGACGACCTCGCCGCCATCGGTCGCCCGGTCGATGACGCCGACCTCACCCTCTAGTTCCTGGATGGGCTCGGAGGCAAGTTCGTGTTGCAAAGCGAAATCATCAAAAACATCGTCCCTTTGCCCTCCTTCGCCCTCCTTCGCCGATACCTTCTCGCGCATCTAATGCAGCGCTGAGTTGATGTAGGAGCGCTTCGTTGGGAACCCCAAGAGCAAGGTGTGAAGCAGCACAGCAGCAAGTTTTCCCTTAGTAAGAAACCGAGGTTATCGAACCAGTAGGAGGAAGGAAACGTCACACAGGTGTTGCAAGCAACGCGGAGACCTGCACAACACAAACTCAAGACTTTGCCCTAACGAATCAGTGAGGTTGTTAAGCTCACCAGTTTGATGTAACAAAGGATTAAACGTATTGTGTGAAAGGTAATGGTGGTTTGCAGCAAGTAAACAAGTAACAGTGGAAGATGTATCAATGGTAAAGATTGGACCGGGGTCCATAGTTCACTAGAGGTGCTCTCCTTAGATAAACAACATGGCATGAAGGGTAAACAAATTACAGCAGGGCAATTGACAGGAACTGAGCAAAGCATAACAATGCAATTACTAGTCAGAAATATCCTATGAGATTCGATTGGGTAATACAACAAGATACATAGACCGCCATCCAACTACATCTATGACTAGAAGTCCACCTTCAGTTTATCATCCGAACCCCCTCCAGTATTAAGTTGCAAGCAGCAGACAACTGCTTTAAGCAAAGTGTGTAAGGTAAACAGTCCACATGTTCCATGAACAAGAGACCTTTGTTTTCTCCCTAGTAGCAACAACACATCTACAACCGAAGAGATTTTTGTCACTTCTCTTGAAAACTAGAGGCATGAACCCACTATCGAGCATAATTACCCCCTCTCGGAGTCACTAGCAACTACTTGGCCAAGATAGCTACTAACAACGGAGAGCATGCAAGATCACAAACAACACAGACATGATAGAATCATAAAGACAAAACCATTAATCAAACCAACATAATAATCTTAATATCCATCGGATCCCCGCAAACACAACATGCATGATTACAAATAGATTAGATCTTGATCATGAACGGAGCTCACAAGATCTATATATGAAAGCACAAGGAGGAGATACAACCATCTAGCTACTACATGGCCATAGTACAAGGTGGAACTACTCACGCATCATACCGGAGAGAAGGCCTCCGGGATGATCTCCCCTCCGGCAGGGTGCCGGGAAGAACTTCAGATCCTCCCCGATCTAGGGACGATGGTGGCGGCGGCTATAGAATGTTTTGTGGAATATTGATCGGGTACTTAGGGTTTTTGCATCGGGGGCTTCTTATAGGCAAAGGGGGAGGCCGAGGCGGAGGCTAGGGGCCCCACACCCTGCCTAGGCGCGGGGCAGGGCCCACCCGTGCCTAGGGGGTGTGGTTGCCCTGGCATGCCTCTCCGTCTCCCCTCTGGACTTCTTGTTCCCCACGGAAAGTTATTGACTTTTGTCCCGTCCAATTCCGAGAATATTTCTTTACTAGCTTTTCTGGAACCAAAAACAGCAGAAAACAGGCAACTGGCACTGTGGCAACTTGTTAATAGGTTAGTACCAGAAAACATGTAAAAAGCACCTCAAAGTGTAGACAAAGCAAAGTAGATACTAAACAAGCATGGAGCATAAAAAATTATAGATACCTTTCCGACGTATCAAGCATCCCCAAGCTTAACTCCTGCTCGTCCTCGAGTAGGTAAGTGATAAAAATAATAATTTTTGAAGTGACATGCACCCTCATAATAAAGATCTAACCATTTGCAAGCATTGAAAGCCGGGATCAAAGAACTCTAAACATGTGCATGAAAGATGGAGTTCTAACAATAAGACATAGTAACTATGTATGCATAATGAAAGGCTACAAACAAAGATCATGAATAACATGCATTGAAAAACGTTTCTTTGTTTCACATACAGAAAACATAGCATAGTGGCATTCAGCTCTCCCTCATAGAGTAGCAAATAGATGCATAGGACACCTTCGAAGTTCACAAGGGTGACTAGAAACAAATAGCACAAGAACAAGTAATATCGCAATATGCATCAATCAATAAGTTTTGGAACACTGCACACAGAATGACAACTATGCTCTCTTAATGGTGCCTAAAGGTAGAAGGTGGAGACTCATTAGTGGTGGAAGAAAGGCCTTTTATAAAGGAAGCGGGGATTTCAAGTTTCAAAAAGAGCTTCCAAAAATTATGGTACTTGTTAGCTTTCAGCCCTCATTGTCACTATCATAAGCATCTTGAAGTGACCAAGGTTAAAGTGAACAAAGATGGAGTATATGCTTGACGAAGTATAAGTTGGCAATCTCAAGTCCCTTGAATACGAGGGCCACGCCTCATGCTACTCAACTTCAGTCACCTGTAAGTTCTTGTCATTGTAAGTATATGCATATCATTGAGAACCGCCAACGGGGTACCCCTTGCACATGGTATAGGAGCTTTCCCATAACCAAAATGACAAGGCAAGCAGACAATGAGCATCTCAGCAATCTTTTTATTTACCATATGCATAGCATTTTATTGAGGATGCTTCATAGATAGCTCATTGTGGTGATGCTGCAAGTTTCCACCATGATTAGGCTAGCGATCCAGGAGTTTCTCTAATACAGAATACAAACTTCATGGACTTACAAGTTCTCTCTTTATTTTACACCGGTGACATCCGTAGAAAAAAGAGCATGATATCAACTGAGTACAAAGTACAAGTGCAATGTTGAAAACGTTTCCCGTGATAGCACGGTTCTGCTAATTCCAACGTATAAGTGCAAGCATATACAACATAGACGACACAATGGTTCAAGTTTATTAGGGGCAAAGAATATAAAGTGTGCCATCAAGTTTGTGAGGGCTTTAATCACTAAGTTTTCACATAACAAAATAGTTTTTAATTGGAAGATAGTTGAAAACAATAATATACTTGGAATGGTGTAACACACCATGCATAGGAGTTTATAGTGGACACTTTAGAATAACTTGGTTTCTTGGGAGTTGGAAGCATGAGTAGAGCTTACTCATACAAGTGGAAGCTAGCAAAAGACTGGGAGCAACCAAATAAGAGAGCAATAGTGGCCATAATCATGCAGAGCGATAAAATATTACTAACCAAAGCATAGAGTGGTACTACAAGTCAAGGACTAAATGATCATAGAGGCTATGGTGACTTGTTCATAGTCATAACATGGTGTGAGCATGTGCCACGTCAACCCAAACAAACCTCAAAGGAGAATACCACAATACTATGCTTTTGCATGCTAAAACAACACATAAATTCTTCAAGGCACACTAAGCAATCCCAATTGTTTGGAACAAGACATGCTACAGAAATAATCACTAATCATAAGGTCAAAACAACACCTAGCATGCCATGCTAAAGTCTAAGTCACAGTCAATGCAAGCTCGTCTTGCACTTACAAGTAAGAACTTACTACTCATTTCCAACACCAAGCAAATTATTTGCAACAACACAACGAGAATGGGGGTCCAAACTACTCAAACAAACTGAACAAACTAAGCAAAGCAAACAAAAACTAAGACGCTCCAAGAATAACACAACTGTGCATGAAACAATAAAAACGAAGTGTCTAGACAGACCTTAGCTTTTTATTGATGAAGAAGGGGATGCCTTGGGCATCCCCAAGCTTTGACGCTTGTACCTCTTGAATATTTCTTGGGGTGACACCGAGGTGGAATCCCCAAACTTGAGCTTTTGTCCATTCTTCATCTCATTACATCATTCTCTATCTACACCTGAAATTTTTCCTTCATATAAAACTTCACACAATCTTCATTAGCAACATTAGTGTATTCAAAAGATATTAGACCTCTGGAAAAGCTTTGGAACAGCAAAACTTTTCATTAAAAACACAAGCTACCGTAGTAACTACTTCAAAAAGCTCAATTCACCTAAAGAGAACTTAAAAAAGAATCAATAAGAAGCAAATGCAAATAATGACAGAAATCTGTCAAAACAGACCAGCAGGTAGAAACTAATTTTTTCGAACATCTTCTGTTGCTCAAATCAAAAAGTATTGAACTAACGAAAGTTATCTAACATACGTTTGTCCCGTTCAATTCTGAGAATATTTCTTTACTAGCTTTTTTGGAACTAAAAATAGCAGAAAACAGGCAACTAGCACTATGGCAACTTGTTAATATGTTAGTACCAGAAAACATGTAAAAAGCACCTCAAAGTGTAGACAAAGCAAAGCAAAGTAGATAGTAAACAAACATGGAGCATCAAAATTATAGATACGTTTCCGACGTATCAGCATCCAACTCGCGGAGCTCTCGGCATAGTAGCAGAGTACGGGCGGCTCGCAGGTGCTGGCTGTCCATGGTGACCACGGGGGTGTCTCGCGGTGGCGGTGGGGGTGCCCCGCGCATCCCTGGCGTCAGCCCCAACTACAGGGGTAAGAACCCCATTCCCGGGTATGTCCCGGGCGTCGGTGGACGGCAGTAGCAGCACCCGCTGGACATCAGCAGCAAGGCGGCGGTAGCGGGCGCGGTGGCGGCCTGCCCAGCGGACCAGGCTACGGCTCTCAGACCCCCTGGCTGGTGTACTTTGCGCCGGTTGGTGTTCCTTTCCCACCTGTGTGTGCGCCGTGGGTGCCACCGAACGCGGCCGACGTCTTGGGGCCTCACCCAGGTGCAGCACACCACGCCTACCCTGTGGCTTACGCAGGTGGGCTGCCTCCAGCACACCCTGGCTTCGCTGCACCTCCCCCTCCCTCGCCACCCACCTTTTAAATATACGCCCCTCTCCTGCCATCTCTTACCACACGCCACATTATTCTTCTTATGACCACTTACGCGTTTTTGGTTGGTTGTGTTACCCTAACCTCTATGCTACAGCTGATCATAAACTTGCACCTCGCTCCACTAAATGCTTCTTCGTAGGCTATCCTCACGAACACAAAGGTTATCGTTGTTTTGATTTACATTTACGACGTGTCATCATTTCTAGACATGTGGTATTTAATGAAACACAATTTCCTTACTTTTTGGTGATCACAACACTCCGGCCACAGATGATCCGTCTCCAGATCGCTTCCCTGACGCCACCATTTCCATCGGGATCGTTGCAGCAGCACCTGGTCCAGCGAACACCTCGTACTCACCAAACCATCCCGCTCCAGCCAACCCCACACTGCCACCTCACCCTCCTGGCCCACCACCTACCTGCCTGCCTTCCACCACCGAACGCGCGTTGCCCCCTCTCCCGTCAGGCCCGTCACAGCATCTCCGTTAGGCCCCACCCACTCACCAGCACGCGTAGCACCCTGGCCCCCCATCCTATCCATGTCACCTCCCGCTTCCCCTGGTCCCCCAACACACCACCATCGGCCGCTGCCTCTGGCACACCTACCCAGCCGCAATCCCCCAACCCCCCTGCGCCACCTCACCTCCTGCCACCCAAAGCAATTGCGGTACATCCACCCAACAATCCACACACTATGGTCACTCGAGGGAAATCAGGGTATTTTATGCCAAAACAACATTTTTCTCTTACCACTTCCACCACACCTATTTCTCCCATCCCTTCCACATATAAATCTGCTTTAAAGGACCCTAACTGGCATAATGCTATGCTTGATGAATTTAATGCCCTAATGCGGAATGACACTTGGTCTTTAGTTGCTCGTCCTGCAGGTGTCAATGTGGTGATCGGCAAGTGGATTTTTCGCCACAAGTTCAATGCGGATGGCTCTCTGGCGTGCTACAAGGCTTGTTGGGTGGTTCGTGGATTCACTCAAAAACATGGTGTGAACTATGATGAGACTTTCAGCCCCGTTGTGAAGCCGGCGACTATTCTTGTTGTCCTGAGCATCGCCACCACTCACTCATGGTCCATTCATTAGATGGATGTTAAAAATGCCTTTCTCCATGGGGATCTTCAAGAAACGGTATATTGTGAGCAACCCTCCGGCTTTATTGATTCTTTTCGTCCTAGCCATGTTTGCCACTTGCATAAATATCTCTATGGAATCAAACAAGCTCCTCGCACTTGGTTTCACCGTTTCACCACTTTCATTGTCTCCATTGGTTTTTGTGTATCCAAAAGTGATTCTTCTTTATTCATCCTCCACACTGGTTCCTCTATTGCATATTTACTTTGTATGTGGACGATATCATTCTCACGGCCAACACCTCCACCCTCCTAAACTCCATCATACACTCCCTCAACGATGAGTTTTCCATGAGTGATCTCGGTGACATACATCATTTCCTTGGCATTAATGTGCATCGCACTAATGATGGTATTTTTTGTCCCAACAACAATACTTGGAGATACTTGAGCGAGCCAAAATGGTAAATTGTAACCCCATTCCCACTCCCATTGACACGAGCTCCAATTCCACCCATGATGGGGCTCGGGTTGGTGAACCGACCCTCTATCAAAGCCTTGCCGGTGCTCTTCAGTATCTCACACTCACTCACTGGATATATCCTATGTTGTTCAGCAAGTATGTCTATTTATGCATGATCCACAAGAGTCTCATCTACAGCTTGTCAAGCGCATCTTGAGGTACATTAAGGGGACATCGCATTTTGGCTTGAGGCTTCATAGGTCTTCTTCACTTGACCTTATTGCATATTCGGATGCTGATTGGGCAGGGTGTCCTGACACACGCAAATCCACTTCCGGGTTCTATGTGTTCCTTGGTGACAACTTGGTCTCATGGTCCTCCCGGCAGCAACAAATGGTGTCAAGGTCAAGCGTCGAGGCTGAGTATCGGGAGGTGGTGAATTGCATCGCCGAGTCATGTTGGTTACGGCAGCTCCTACAGGAACTTCATCATCCTCCTTCTCGCACTACTATGGTTTATTGTGATAATGCCAGCGCTATGTATATGTCCTCCAACCTAGTTCAGCATCAAAGGACCAAACACGTGGAGATTGACCTTCATTCTGTTCAAGACCGCATCACACTTGGAGAGGCTCATGTGGTGCATGTTTCCACAAGCTCACAGTTTGCGGACATCTTCATAAAAGGCCTGCCGACTAGTGTGTTCTAGGATTTCCGTTCCAGCCTAAACGTCGCGTCCAGTGTCGTTCTGACTATGGGGGAGGGAGGGGGTGTTGAACACATATTTTCTGCTATAGGCCTAGTCTACCGATCCCTTGGTGATTGGGTTCATGCACATCGTGCACTCCTTGTACTCCTTATGTACTGATCCCTGGGATAATGCAACATCTGTTCGACTCTTCCTGTTTGCTAATTTTCCATGACCATTTCCATAGGTTGGGAACAACCAAACCTACTTAACACCCAGGATAAAACATGCTAAAAAGAATGGAAGCTTATGAACATATTCCATAGCACAGGGCGTGATGCCATCTATCAGAGCAACTCTAGCAGATTTCTTAAAAATCCATTCCTCGTAGGAGTTTTAAGAAAGATTCTTGTAATATTTCTGGGTGCACAAGGAAGGCCGCTTCGATAAATTCCTTATAATTCTTTCTTTTTTTACCTTCTCTTTGTAAATATAAACATCATTCCGAATCTCCATATAAATTCCCTAATAATTCAAATTTATATGTTCTTACCACACAAAATTCAAAAACATTTCAAATTTTTGAATTGAATGAAGTTCACAAAAATAAAAAAATGGTCCATCTCCCGAGTCAAAGCAGCCACATCAGAGCTCTCCATAGCCGGCCTCCGGTCAGGCATAGCGGGTTGTCCTTGGACCACATGGAGGGCGGTCCCGGTGGAGCGTACCATGAGACACAAAGGACCTCCCAGAGGCAGCAAGGGAGTAACAAGCCCATGGTGGCCTCTTCGGGCGGTGAGGGACCACACCTCAGTAATGGATCAAGGAGGAGACTAGGAGGTGGCCGGAGGGCCGACGGAGAGGGGGGACAGTGGTGGCGTCAGCAAGATGGCACTAGGAGGAGGACCCACAAGCAGGAGATGGGCATCGTTCCTCTTCTTTTAATGGGAGCTCAGTCGGTTTTCCTTAAATTTAAGAAATGGAGGGGTACTTTTAGGGAAGATCCTTAAAAAATTAAGGAATGGGGTGTTTTAAGGAATCTGCTAGAGTAATTTTTTCTGTTATATTTGTAGTTCGTAAAGAATGGAAGGAATATAATGATTTTGCTAAAGTTGCTCACCACACAAATTTCCAACACAGAAGTGATGAGAAACCAAAAGGATAAGTATACTTATGGAATGTGTTAAAAAAGTACTCCCTCCATTTCAAAATAGATGTTGGGTATTTTTCTAGATTCATATGTATCTATACACTAAAATGCGTCTAGATATATGTGTTTTACATAAATCTCCGATATCTATTTTGAGACAGAGGGAGTATCATTATTGAATATGTTAAAACCATTCTAATTAAAGTAAAAATTGTACAGACCACCAATCTTTCAGGGAAGTGTTGCAAATATTGCACAGAGCTGGTTGGTATGCGCTAAAAGTATCAAAAGTGGTAGTTTTGTGCAACAAGTGCCTCAAAGTTTAGTGGCTTGTGCAATTTCTTATAATAAAAAAAACTTGCAAAGGGAAGAGGTAAATGTGAACTAAATTACTGAAGACAGTTATCTGGACAATCAAAAAAATCAGGGGAGGTATGATGTCCAATCAATCACGAGCTAAAGCATTGTTATCTTTTTTCCTCTCCTACTTTTGCAAAACCAAACAAATGTAACCTTTGAGTACCATTTGACAAGATTTCGTTTTTATCTCTGGCAATGCAAAGACATTTAAATTGTAAAAGTAAAGAAATGAAAGATAAATTGGCCTCAAGATTTCAACAGAGAATATATGAGTTGATCCTATAGCTTGAAAAATGTGCTCATAACAAAACAAAAATAGAAAAAAAGATATAGACCACTTACTCTCATTACGGTCCTCAACGTGATAGTTTCTTTTCCATATATTATATATAGAACCATTACGGTGTGTGCTTTCTGGAAAAATTCCCAAAATGGTTACATCTTCATCATCACTGAGTACCGCTGCCCTCTTGTGCTCATTGGTTGAACTTTCTCTAACCTCCAAGGTTGTGCTCCTCGTCTCAACCCTTTCATGCCTTGGTCGATGGCATAGTGATCTTTGGTAGAAGAGACAGGCGAAAACTTATCTGGTTTACGAGACTTATAACCTTTTACTCTACCACGGGTGCTGGCCATGTTCCGATATCCATGTGGAAATTTATCACCAAAGAGCATAAAAAAAGGCAACCTCAGCTTCCAACACAAATTTTACTCCTTTTCAATCTTTTATTTTTTTGCTACTAAATCAACACAAACAGGGTAAATAGAAACAAAGTTTCTCAGAGTACAGTTACAAAACTACACCGACCGATTAAAAGTTTACCATCGTATCAAGAGAACATACCCAGAAACACGATGTACAGCCGGAACGGGAGCCGCCGTGAGTGGGAGGACTCGTAGTGCAAGCGCTGCTGGCGACCGGTGTGGCTGAGCGGAGGCCATGAAAGCGAGGAGAGGTCGCGAGGTAGAGGATAGGCGGTGCATTGGGGCAGCAGTGGTGGCGACGCCAGGTCTTCAGAAGAATCGAGTGAAGGAGTGTAAGATCCTGAAGATTCTCACAAAATTAACAACAGGAAATTTGGTAGGAAAAGAGAGGAATTGGAGATCGATCTAGGGCTTATGTTGATAGTTCGTACTGGACGGAAGCGGCGTCGCCGTCTCAACCTTTCCTCCGCGCTCGCACACGCACGTACCTCTCTACACCAATGCCGGTGAGCTGGGGATCAGGGACACGCCGCCAGTCCATACAGTGGCAGATGTGAGCTGAACAGATCGGCCGGCAAAATTCCTTGTGTTCATGACTTTACACTATTCCGAGCGCTTGGCGAATTTGCACTATTCCTAGCACTAGGCGACCATGTGCGGCGGCCTAGGGTTCACGTCTAGAAGGGGCCCATCTTTAATATATCCCGTCCACATGTTTTTTAGTTTGGACTGACGTTTTTGAGAGAAGGCATATATGAGCCTATCAGGATGAGGATTTTTTTTCGAGAGCACGACAAAAACGTGTCTTATCTTTATAGAAGACGGAAAGCTTAAATACAAGAAACCAAAGCACCAACCGCAGATAGTTGGCTTGGCTAAACACCAGCACGCACACACCCCCTATAACACCTAGAGCCTACTCTCACAATCTATTTTGTCTCCCTCCGACAAACGCCACCTCCCAAATGAGAAACTCAACTCTAATCCTCTCTGTTAACGGCATGACATTACACTGATCCCGAGTGTTGCCAAAAATACGTGTATTGCGTTGCTTCCAAAGCATCCAAGACACTAGTATGACTAGTATCAAATGTCCTCGTATGCTCCGTGGGCCACACCCTCCCTGGCTTGAAGCCACCAAGATACCAACGTGTTGTCCGCTTGTGGTTTCTCCATCTGGGCGCTCGTAAGGGTTGGGGTAATCCTCACCCTTACTAGTATCAGGGTGAGGATTAAAGGTAGGGAATCGGTAAGACACGCAGCTATCACAACAACATTGCGATTGATCTCTACCTATGCGATCTCTGATCGATCTTCTTCTAGTCGTCATCTTTAGGAACTTCATCTTCCTCCATGTGACCATGCCTAGTCCGCGTGGACCCTGGAGAAGTGGAGATCCCCTACCCCTGCCGCTCAGTCCCTCTTCGGCAGTTCGACTCTCGCTAGGTCAAGGCCCTGCTCTTCCATGTCCCTAGCATTTGAATCAATCCCATGCTCCTTTGAGGCTTTGACTCATTATCCAAACATGAAAGCACCGGGCATGTTACATTTTAGTTTAGGGTTGTAAATTGAAACTGCTAAAAATTGTTTGAGATCAACTATATTACAAGATTCATTAAATGGCTTGGCTATATGTTGTACTATTAAGAAAGATATCTTGGATAACATTGATCTTGAGATCGTCCTCAATAATTTTGCATCTAGAAATGTCAAAGAAGCTTTTTTTTCTAAAACATTAAAGCATTATTATTGATGGACTTATTGGAATTTGGTTCTTGTTTGAGGTAATCAAACTAGCAGGAAATACTACTTGTTATATTATTTTTACTCTTTTAGTCTTTGTCGTAATAGAACATTATTTAAGTGTTTAAAAATTATTTATAAACATGTCAGAGTAAGAATGCGTTGTTGGCCGTTAAGTTTTAATATTTTGCAGGTAAATGTAGACACATATGTATCTATATATCTAAATGCAAAATAGTGGCCTACTATGACGGCTACCTCCGCACATGTATCCGGCCATTAGATTATCAATAGAAAGCACAAGATGTAGACTCGAGAGCACAAAATCCCAACCATTCTCCTAACGTCGGGAGCACCATCCCACAACTGTCAACCATAAAAAATTTCTATCCATAAAAAGCAACTGCCAGTTTCATTCAGCACACAGTTTATCCACAAAGAACCACCATGGAGTCACCGTGCTAGCACACCAAAAAAATAATACCCTTAGGGGCGCATTCTTGGTTAGAGCATCTCCACTCGTTGGACGAATTCATGCGAAAAACCAGACCAATTTTCGGCCGGATGAATCGCGTTTTCGGCCTGAATACGCCCAGTTTCCCACTCGCGTACCCAGGCCGAGTACCCAAGTTTGGCTAAATTCAGTTAAACTCGACGAAATATGGGCGAATATAGGCGAAATTTCATTAAAGTAGGTAAGGGGTATATAGTACGCCGGAATTCATAACTAGAAAAGGCCGCCGCCGTGGTCGACGCCGGACGCCGCAACTACAGGCCGAGGCGGGGGTTGTTGCCGGCCTCGATGTGCGCCATGACTCCGGCGAGAGTCCGCCCTGGAACGCTCCACCAGCGGCGGCGGTAAGCCGTATTGTTATGCGGCGGCGGCAGCGAGCCCGGCGGTTCGTTGTGTCGGGCGAGTTCCTCGTGGCGCCTGTCGGCGAAAAACTGCCTCCACAAGACAAGGTTGCCCTGATCCTCGGCGAGATCCGGGTCTTGCACGGCGGCGATAGCGGCCTGGATCTCTCCGGCCAGTTCTGGGTCTTCCATGGCGGCGATAGCCGCCTGGATCTCTCCGGCGAGGTCGTCTCCGTCCGGCACCGGCGGAACGGGGATCCCGCCGGCGCTGAGTTTCTAGCCTACGGGGAGACGAGTGTCCGACGGCGCCGTATATTGCGCCTCGTGGAGCAGCCGGGCTTCCCACGGCGACAGCGTGCGTCGTCCTTCGGCCATGGCTTCTCGGCGGAGTTGAGGAGGAAGAAAGGTGCGAACGTCCGAAGTTCGCCGGAGTTGTGGTGGTGTGAGGAACTGTGAAGAGAGACGACGAGATGTACGGCTTTTATAGGCTGAAAGAATGGGGGGAGGGGTGTAGCGGCGAGGGCGGGAAAAGGAAAACGACGGGAAGGATGGCGGCGAGTCGGCTTCTGTCGGTGATAGGCTGGTCCACTCGTCGAATTCGCTTCGTCAGGCGTCCCCAGGGCGTACCCGGGATCCTGGGTTCGGCCAGGGTAGTCCGAACCAAAGTTGGCCTAAATCCGGCCGACAAGAAGTCTCTAAATACGCGACTGGACCGATTTTCGTGTCCGGACGTAATTTCAATGTCCGGATCAGCCTCTGGGTAGACAAGTGGACGAGTGGAGATGCTCTTAGCTGGATCAAGCGAGAGGAGGGGCGAAAGAACTGGACTCTAATCTGATGCACGACCGGGCTGCATGAGTTTATTCTGTTTGATCATACGTTTGCCGCGGACAAAACCGTGGTCTGTCCATTACATCCACGGAGCTTGTATTTGTGGAGTTTGCTTTATGTCCGCCACATCTTTCAACCACACCTGCACTGCGCCACGTGAGGGGTGTATCTGTAGTTATGCTTTTCAACGGCAGCCCAAGAGGATCGTTTTATTGGCGACAAATGATGGACATGTATCCACCTATTCCAGTCTAGAAGGTCCTAAAAAAGGATTTGATACTCCCTTCGATCCATATTATTTGTCACTAAAATAGATGTATTTAGATATATTTTAGTGCTAGATATATCTATTTGAATAACAAGTAATATGAATCGGAGGGAGTACGTATTTAAAATGTTGGAGCCGTGCCATCTGAGCGGGGTAAATTGTACGCGCGGGCATTTTAGCTATACACACATCTTTAATTTGTCATCTTAAAAAACGTACAGTATGTATATGACCCTTTAAAAAATGATTTGTTGGACCTCGTGGAAAAAAGCTCCTCCCGCGTCGCTTCCGCGAGCGACCGGGGGGAACCCTAACCCCGACGCCGGCGAGCCCCCCCTTCGCTCGTCCCTCCCCTCGCCGCCGCCAAGGCCCGCTGACGGGCAAATCCCGTCCAGCGTAGGCGGCGGTGGGGCGCTCTTCTCCTCTCCGCGCGATGGGGGCGGCGCGGACCGTCGTTCTCGGGCGGAGCTCTGGCGCGGGCGTGGGGCGGCGGGTCCTAGCGGCGTGGCCGGGGCCTGGTGGGCGGCAGGGAGGGCTGCGTGTGAGGGCGGTCTCTGGCGGCGGCGGCTACCGGTGCTTGCCCCAAATCTGGCGGCGCCGAGCCGGCAGCCCTGGTGGCGGCGCGGCGGGCCGGGGGGGGGGGGGGGCTCGACTGGCGGTGGAGGGGCGACGGCGGTCTCGCCCTCGTCATCTCCTGGACAGCGCGATGTAGCTCCATCTCGGGTGGTGCCCTAGGGCCGGCTCGGGGACGGCCTGCGGCGGCGGTGTCCTTTCCGGCGGCGGCGGAACACGATGAAGGACGGCTCGGCGGTGGTGGTGCTAGGAGGGCGCTTCTTCGGGGCTCGGTCGGCGGCGAGCCCAAGACGCAGCAACACGGCAGCGAGGCTGATCTCGGCCAGATCTGGGCCTGCGGGCTGATCGGGGCCTAAGTCCGGTTTATCGGCCTTGCCGCTGCGTCCGGTCGGCGGTCACTTCGGGTGGTGGTGGGTAGTACCCCACGCTTGGGGGCCGCGCGGACTAACAACCACTGGCGATAGCGCCCGATCACCATACCCAGTTCGGCGACCTTTTGAGTGTGATGCGGCCGGTGGTTAGGACTCGAGATCGTGGACGCCGGGGCGGCGGCCCCAGAAGGTGGACGGCGACGACATCCCTCTGGCGGAGGCGGCTCCGGGAGGTGACGTGGGATCCCCAGACCGGCGGCGGTCCGGTAGGCCCGGGGGGAGCTCGGTGGCGATGGTGTTATTACTTGACAGCCGGGATTTGCCGGTGCGGCGGATCTCTTGGTGGGAGGTTGAGTTGGGTCTAGGGCGGCGGTTGGCATGTTCGGTGGCACCCTTGCTGCAGTGCGGCGGCGGGACTTCACGAGCCTCCGCGGGCTCAGCCGGTCCTAAGGGCCTGGTTTGTCCTACTGCTGCATCCGGTCGACTACCACCTGCTGGTGGTGGAGGTCGCTCCCTCCCGCGTACTATTGGCATGATGGCCATCGCCGAAGTCTCCGCTCTCTCGGCCCACCGGCTTCGCTCCCTGGTTCCCGGTGTGACGGCGGTGGCGACTTCAAGACCAGGGTGGCACGTGTTCGTGGGTGACGTGTTTGGTGGAGCTTTACAAAGTGCTCGGGCGGGTGGGTCTGGCGGGGTCGGGAGAAATCCTTGTCTGTTGGCACTGGCACGGTGACGCCCGCGGGTATCACCTTCCTTCTTGAAGGGTGTCGGTGGCCTTCCTTCCCCACCCCCGCTGCGTACCGGGGGAAACCCTAGGCCCCCGGCCAGACAGCAGTGTCGTCGTCGTCACTCCCCTTCTTGGAGGTGCTGTGTTGGTATGCAGGCGCTTTGGACTGCGGGATGTGTGGTGGTACTTCTCCGGGGGCGCTCCGGTCGCGAGTTGTTTCCGTTTTCGGCACACCGCCGTTCTCGGCTTTTTTTTCTTTTTTTTCTTCTTGCGTTTCGTGTAGGGCTTGGGTTCTCCCCAGCGCCTTGTATCCTGTGGTGTTTGTTCCTTTGGGCGATGTGCTGTCTGGCCCAACAGCGGTCTCACCTGTGTGCTTTATTTATAAAACGGGACGAAAGGCTATTTCGAGAAAAATGATTTATTGGACCACCAAAAGAAATGGTAAGCAATAAGGCAAAGTGGATGACATATCGTGGTGACGGTGTGAGATGGTGTAGGACATAAAAAACAGTTTGCTACCTTTAATCACCACACATTTTATAAAAGAATCAGTTAGCCACTTTTAATCACCACATCGTCCATCCACAAAAGCACTTTGCCGCTTTTAATCACCACACATTTCATCCATACAACAGTTTGCCACTTTCAGTCACCACACATTCCATTCATAAAATAGTTTGCCACTTTCAGTCACCACACATTCCATTCACAAAAATTAGTCTTAGACCGTGATCGTGGAGGAGCGGTGTGGACGGATGCTTTCGCTAAGATCAAAAGAGAAACATTAGGGAAACCAGTCATTGTTCAGGATCGTGGACGAGCATCCTGGACGGATGCTTTAGCTACCGTGCTGGGTTTTCTGCCATGGTTCAAAAGAGAAACAGCAGGAGCATCAACCATTGTTTACGATCATGGTCAAACGTCATGGACTAATGCTTTTTGCAAACTCACACGGCTGGAAAAAACACGCCAAGGGAAATGAGACGGCTGTTATTAGGACACAAACAATCCATACCGTTTCATCATGATCCTGTTCGTAGCTGTGATCTCTATATCCAATGGCAGTGACCCGTGCATAGGTAGCCGTCACGTTATAAAATTCGCGTCCATATCTAAATATGCGTACATATAGTTTAGCCTTAGGGGTCATATTGTCGACTTTGCACTAGGGACCCGCAAAATATAGAGTCGGCCTTGCCTAGCACCTCAATTGTTTGTCCCCCTGATATGTGACCTCCGCTTACATCCTCATTCATGCACTCTTCTAGCATTCTAGTAGGTAAAACTAGGAAAACCACCACCTAGATCTTCCTTCTACTTGGTGGACTAAAAACTTAGTTATAGATGTTGTACCTTTTACTTTCTTCTTATACATACAACATACCTTTAGGTCTGATGGCAAGAAAATCGATCAATTAGCAATGTTTCTATGTGACTAATTGGTATCCAAGGCTAAGGATTTATGGAAAGTCTTAAGCGAGAAATGCTAGGGTGACAAACTGACAAGATGAGTTTTATTATGAATTTTGCTTGGAATATTAAAGTTTTGTTAGGAATCGTGTGACAAACATAAATTTGCATTTATTAAAATGAACATGACATGTTATTTCTTACACAACCTATAGTGTTGAAATAGGCATATAAATGGTAGGAGCAGTGTCATGGAGTTGATCGCATCACATGGACATTCAGATGTTTTTTAGCATTCTTAAGGTCTTTGGCTTAAAGAATGTTGGTCCAAATTTTAATATATGATGTGTTTGTTATAGATTAATTTATTTTGTATTGTTGTTGTCATCATTATGTAGTCAAGCTTATAAACTAAAAAGAATATTAGGAGAGGAGAGGAGAAGTTCAGCAGCTGCTCAGTTTCACCTTAGGTGGGTGGGGATAGGGAATGGATTGTTGCTATGAGTTCAGGCGGAGGACAGATAAGGTACAACAATGACGTGATCTCCATTATGCCATTGTCTCTTCTATCCTTGGTTGTTTATAAATGATAAATCAAGAACAGCTAGCTACGAAAGGATCACACATCATCATTATTTTAATTTTAATTATAAATTTGTAGAGTTTAATTAGTTTAGATATTGGCAATACAATATCAGACGCTTCAATACTAGGGCTTCATCTTTTGAATAGTTGAATGAAACAATTCCATGCCGAGATGAACGGACTCACCTACACATCGATGGAGTGGAAGAGCACCAGTCCAGCAGGAGGAGACTGCTTGTTGCCGAGCTTTATTACCAACGAAATCCCTTCGAACCTCTTTGTGGAGATATCCGAGTTGAAACTGTGGGATGATTCATGTGTGCAACCGATATTAGGGGCCTAGCTGAGCCAATCTATATGATGAGACATTTGATCATTCAGATTGAGTTTGATCGTAGCTACATATCCATCCCGCCACCGCGGCTGTCCCCGTCCGCTCGCCGCAGTGCTGCTGTAGCAGCGCCTCCTACCGGCCGCCACCATGGTCGCCCTGTCCGGCTCCCCATCCCGCCACCACTGTAGTCCTTGTCTGCTCGTCGCAGTGCTGCTGCAGCGCCTCCCGCCACCGTGGTCGCCCCGTCCGGATCTCCTCCATCTCGCCACCGCGACTATCCCCATCCGCTAGCCGCAGTGCTGCTGCAGCGCCTCCTACCGGCCGCCACCGTGGTCGCCCTGTGCGGCTCCATCTGCTCGCCACTCGAGAAGGCGCCCGTGGAATGGAGCAGAGGAGAGATGGGGAGAGGCGGCTGGGATGGGAGGGGAAGAATGAGGCCAGGAACCCTAGCGGTTTGGTTTGGTCGTCTCTGTCCACGAGGCGAGAAGAGAGCACAACAACATCTCGGGAAGGCAGAAACGCAATGCAAAAAACCTGCCTTTGTTGTCACTGACCTACGGCCCCGCACGCATATGGTCCTAGGATGTCATGAAGTCACTCAGAGAAACAGGAAGTAAGAAAAGAACACAACACATCCAACGGCTGCAAACCAAAAGAGGCGTCGGAAGCTTTTATTCATAACCGATCCAACGACGGACGACCACACGCGCGTTGAGGAGCTCTGAGGAGGCGGGCTGAGGAGCTCTGAGGAGGCGGGTTGCCTAGCAGCCATTATAGGTAAGAATGGGTGAAAATCAAGTACTTGTAACATTATACCAATGGGGCGTGATGCATATACAGATTTAGTCTGTTTTTGTTTATGTGGTCTGTGAACAACATGCATGTCTAGAAATACTAGATAGTCGGGTTCAATTTCATATATGTTCCCAACTACTCTCTCCGTTTCAAAATATAAGATGTTTTAGGTTTGTAAAGAAGATATATTTAGACTTGTTTTAGTGTGTAGATTTATAAGTGAACCTACATACTAAAAGTAGTCTAGATACGTTTGCTTTACAAAGATAAAACATCTTATATTTTGAAATGGAGGGAGTGACGTGTTTTGATTGAAGCAACGGTGAGCTACTTGAACTCAAACTTCAGCCATGGGAGCTTTGGTTAAGCCATTGAGCTAAATTATTTGATCAGACTCATGCCTTTGCTAGTATAAACCCGTAGCCACTTTTCCACTCTAATCTTGTTTGTACTGCTACTTGTATTAGTAATCGTATAATGTCGAGGTAAGTACATGGAAATTAGAGAAGGCTTATGCATATAATAAAAAATGTAGTACTCCCCATGAATAAGTGACTTAGATTGTCTATATTCTTGTCTACATTCGCATGTATCTAGACGCATTTTAGTATATAAATACATGCAAATCTAGACACATTTAAATCAGTTATTTCTAGACGAAGGGAGTACTATTTCATATTGTATTCTAGCATTATCTTCAGCAGTGCATTATTCACATTCACTTGCATTCCAACAAGCCCATGATATTGAGCATCCATGAATGATGCATGCAAATATTTCTCCTGGGCATTATTCTATCTTGATACACAATTTTGTTGGTATGTGAATAATTTGTCCATCCTTATCTTTCCTACATATGTGGTAACCCCCCCCCCCCCCTGAATGATATGGTATGGATACGTACAACGGCATACGGGATCCCCGTGGCAAGCATAAAGGAAGGGAGGAGGAAGCATTATTGGAGTTGGAGCACATACGAGGCGAGGCCGAGGGGACAAGTCGAAGTGCGGGTATATCATCCAATCTAAAAAGAGAGACACATTTGATACACATTTTTCATACATTTTAAGCAAAGAATAATCTTACTATTCTTGAGATATTATGTGTATTACATTTTAAGCAAAGTGATAATTGTTCTATACATGCAATATTTCATGTGTGTTATGTTTATACGATTGGCAAGAAATAATTGAGTAGCTTGTCGCAACGCACGGAAGTTCAGCTTGTGTTAGTAATACATAGGGGTGCGCACTTGCCCAACATGGCCTCTAGGATTCGACTAATTTCTGGTGGAACCCAGGACGGTTTTTTTTGGCACGTGGTTGATGCTAATGTAATTCGTATTTGATTTCAATGAAAATCTTACAATCCTCATTTAAGTCTTCAGATTCTAGGATTTGTTTTTTCAAGCTACACAAATGACTTCTCTGAAACCTTTGAAGAAAATGTCCATGTTTTCTCCTGCTTTTCCGTGTAGGTGTGAGATGTCATATTATATACTAGAACATGAATGCGCGCCCATTCATTGTGAAAATAATGTATTTAGAAAATAAATATGGCAGAGGTATATGATAAATTTGAATGGTTTAAGATTACAGTGTGAAACCATCGGTAATGGCATTATTTTTTCGGAATCACATCATCAACTAGAGAATTGATGTTGACATTACACTTCACCCAACTACGACGACAGTACTATCTATTAGGCCGGAGAGGGGGAGGCCGCCTTTGGCCTCGCCTAGACAATTGGTCGGTGGTGGTGGTGTGCTGTCGTGGCCACAAAGCTAAAACATCTTATATTATAAAACGGGGGAAATATTGTACTTGTTTCACAGAAGTGAACTCTTGGGGAAAATAAAAACCGGGCACACCACATTTGCTCTCTTTTCAACTCGCCCCGTTGGCTTATTCCAGTAGCAACAAAGACAAATGAGCAGCAATGACGGGAGAACATAGATATGTTCACGGGGTTTAGGGCTAGAGACGCCTGGAGTGGGCTGGTCAAGGCCAACCAAGGTTTTAACTTTTAAGCTGTATATAGTGCCTCCTACTCCACCAGGCAGGAGGGAGCACTGCTTTTGCATTTAAAAAGAGAAATCGTGTACTGTATGTACAAACATGAAGGCATGTTTTATGACGGAACATGACCAAAAAAAAAAAACAAGCTGACTACTCCGAGTACACTGTAAATTGACAAGGAACATCAGTGAAATGCCGTAAGTCCACGACTCAACTTTTTGACACAACTTAAAATCCTGGTCCAACTCCTCACAGTCACAGCTTCTTTTTTTATATAAGGTTCAGATATACGGAAATGAACCTAGCACCCCTCAACCAAAGTTGACCAAGTCACCTTCACTGAGATCAACCCGAAACGAGTCTTTATCTGTCGAGTAGCATGTCCATGCGTGTCCGCCTCGAAGGAACAAGAATATTCAGCTGAACGGGATGACTGCGCGCCAACCCTGAACTTCAAATCCATTGTGGAACCCATCACTAGAGCAATGACTGACCTCTTTAAGCCACGTGACTCACCAATGGCGCCATCAAAGAGCCGGATTTCTTCTTCATCAAAGCAATCGATGAAACAACCAAGACACAGATTGAAACCGCTTTGCACTTGTGATATGGCAACTTCTACGGTCGCCTCAACTGCATAATCAACACGTGACACAGTCAAGTCGATCTCACCAAGATCGCCAGGGATGCGTGTGGTGAATGCACAATTCCACATGCCCCCCACGTCGCGTATGCCTGATATACCATCGATCAGCTGTGGATCATCTTCTTCTTGTTCCCCTGTCTTGATCTTCATGTCATATTCGATTAGAATACTGCTATACAAATCTATCCCTCGCTTAGGGCCAGTCATCTCGATGAGAGAACCCTACAAAATTGCTAGTATTTAGTAGCTCTTTGTATGATAGTAAAAACAGCTCAAGCTAAATACTTCTCTTAAGTTGTGTTATGTGTACCAATATTTACTAAAGTGATACTTTGCAACTGATGACTAAGATATTGTCACCTATCAAACTGAATGGTTGCAGAGTGCACAATGGTGTTACAGAGAGAAAATTTTGGCTCCCGATATTTATTTAATTTTGTTTGAATCCCAAATCTGTAATTGCATATACCGGTTGAAATGGAAAGAGAAAATAAAGTAACTTTTTTATTGATGTGTTCATTCATGCTATATGCCCATAAACAGAAGATGTGTGGTGTACTATGTAGCAACCAAGAGTCCAAATTTATTCTGTTTGATTATATTTGGAATCCATGATCTCACTTAGTTTCAGAGCTTACAATTTGTCACAGTAAAATCATCATTTCACAATATAAACATGGTCCCCCTTATACAATCCAAACTACAATTATGCTACTTTTGGTTTTGGACAGATTAATCACATGGAGGTATCTTTAATGATGCAAAATAAATTAACAGGTTCATGTATGCCATTGAGAGTATCTTTATCAAAAAAATGCCATTGAGAGTATGTATGATCCAATCTCATATGTTCTATGCATGTGCTACGTTTAGCCTTGTAATGTCAAATGAATAAAGTAATTTGGAATCAGGAATAAGTCTACTTAACCCCCTCGAGTATCAAGCTTCGTCTACTTAGTCCCCTCAAGCATAAAATCTTGTTTGACCCCCAAAGTATCTCATACCATCTAAATCATTACCTGGAACACGTATTTCCCACTTGGCAGAGTCCACCTAATATGAAGACTGCCCCAGGGGGGTTGACTTGGACAATATAAAAGCCGAACAACTGGTTTTAACTCGAGGGGCTTATGTACACGAACCTCAATTCAATGGGCGTTAGGTAGACTTATTCCATGAAATAATTGCAGATAAGTATGGATGTGCACCTGCTCCACGATGATGGGATCATCCCTGCTTAAAGTGACAACATAATTAAGCAATGGATCCAGACCATCCCGCACTGCTATGTATCCATACAACTTTACTGGGCCACTATCCACAAAAAGTTTAGCCAACTTTATTTGAAAAAACTGCAACATAAGACGAGGTGTATGCTCCGTGCATTTTCCATTACGGATGACACAATCTGTGGGATTTGGTAACATCATAGCTTCCAGACGAGCTTCATAAAAAAATACAAGTTATATTGTAATTGTAAATTCATACAGGAAAGAAATATTAGCTATATGAAAAGTAAATGTGGCGCTTGAAGATTCCATGGCCTACTGGAAGTTCTTGTTTTCATCTAAGTGAAAATTAACAGTTTACATGTAATTTCACTCTCTCAAAAGGTTTTTGTTTTAGGAAAACCCAAAGAAAAGAAGATTAGCATTAACCTCAGAAAGGAAAAGTATCAGTATTGAATGTGTAAAAAAAGTACTCCCTACGACCCATATTAGTTGACTTAGATTCATCTAGATACATAGACAAATTTGAGTCAGCTAATATGGGTCGGAGGGAGTATCATTATGGAATATGTTAAAACCCTTTCTAATAAAAGTAGAAATTGCTCAGACCACCAATCTCACCAATCTTTCAGGCAAGTGTTGCAAATATTGCACAGAGCTGGTTGGTATGTGCTAAAAATATCAAAAGTGTTACTTTTGTGCAACAAGTGCCTCAAAGTTTAGTGGCTTGTGTAATTTCTTCCAATAAAAAAGTAACTTGCAGAGGGAAGGGGTAAAGGTGAACTAAATTAGTGAAGACAGTTATCTGGACAACCAAAAAATTCAGGAGATATGATGTCCAGTGAATCACGACCTAAAGTATAGTTATCTTTTCTTTCTTCTACTTTTCACAAAACTAACAAATGCAACCCTTGAGTAGCATTTGAAGAGATTTATTTTATCTTTGGCAGTGCAAAGACATTTAAATGGTAAAAGTAAAGAAACAGAAGATAAATTGGCCTCAAGATTTCAACAGAGAATATATGAGTTGCTCCCATAGCTTGAAAAACGTGGTCATAATAACAAATAAAAATAGGAAAAGAGATATTGACCACTTACTCTCATTACGGTCCGCAACGTGATAGTTTCTTTTCCATTTATGAGTTCCCATGTTATATATAGAACCATCACGGTGTGTGCTTTCTGGAAAAATTCCCAGAGTGGTTACATCTTCTTCATCATCACTGAGTACCACTGCCCTCTTGCGCTCCTTGGTTGAGCTCCTCCTAACCTCCAAGGTTGCGCCCCTCGTTTCTACCTTTTTCATGCCTTGGCCGATGGCATAGTGATCTTTGGTAGAAGAGATGCGAGATCGCTTGTCTGGTTTACCTGACTTATAACCTTTTACTCTACCACGGGTGCTGGCCATGTTCCGATATCCATGTGGAAATCTATCACCAAAGAGCATTAAAAAGGGCAACCTCAGCTTCCAACACAAATTTTACTCTATATCAGTCCTTTATTTTTTTGCTACTCCCTCCGACCCATATTAGTTGACTTCAATTTGTCTAAATTTGGATGAATCTAGACACTATTTAGTATATGGGTTCATCCAATTTTTGACAAATCCAAGTCAAATAATATGGGTCGGAGGGAGTACTAAATCGACACAAACAGGGTAAATAGAAACCTAAAGTTTCTCAGAATACAGTTACAAAACTACACCGAACGATTAAAGGTTTAACATCGTATAAAGAAAACATACCCAGAAACACGATGTACGGCCGGAACGGTAGCCGCCGTGAGTGGGAGGACTCGTAGTGCAAGCGCTGCTGGCGACCAGTGAGGCGGAGCTGAGGCCATGAAAGCGAGGAGAGGTCGTGAGGTAGAGGATAGGCGGTGCATTGGGGCAGGAGTGGTGGCGACGCCAGGTCTTCAGAAGAATCGAGTGGATGAGTGTAAGATCCTGATGATTCTCACAAAATTAGCAACAGGAAAATGGCTGTAAGAAAATAGAGGAATTTGAGATCGATCTAGGGTTTATGTTGATAGTTCGGAAGAACTCCCCAAATGCGATAAGATCAAATCCCTATTCTTCCTCCCTACGCGTCTCATCGCCGAGCTGCTCGAGGCCTGCGTCGACGGCGTACTCTCCTACAGCCAGATGGCCGGAAGCAGCGGCACACGGCTGGCGGGCTGCGGAGGGCATAGGCCAGGCGGCGACGGGCCCAGGTGGCCGGGGACAAGCCTCTAACCCATCCCCTTATTTAGATAGAGGACTATAAAAGTCCATACAAGACTTTTCTTTAAGAAACCACGGCAATTTTATTAATTACTTTTTGATATGTACTCTCTTCGGTTCATAGTAGAAGATGTTTTAAAAACGAATATATCTAGACGATCTTTTAGTGTGTGGTTTTTAAACCTGCACACTAAGAGATGTCTAGATATATTTGTTTTACAAAAGCTAAACTATAGTAGATTTTAAAAAGGGGGAGTAATAGATAAGTTGCATCAGACCTGGCCACTTAGATACAAGATCGTGCAATTATGTTCTAAGTTACATAAAAAATAGCATACTTAATGAAGAACTTAGATTCTTTCTCTAAAGAGGTCTTCAAGTTTTCTTAGCAAGAAACCTTCAAGTTTATGTAAAAGTACTTATGCTATATACAACAATGGAATTTTGACACCATATTTACCATTTATATTAAAGAGAATCTACATGACTACAATCAGGATAGCTTGTAAGTGCCACAAAACACTAACTTTCACACTTCTTTACAAAAATAAGAAGTCAAGAAACATAAAGGTGTAGAGAACAATGTAGGAAAACAATAGAAACTTAACAACATGCAAAAAAACACCACCAACAACGCATCATTTAAATTTGGTAGTCTCGCCGTTAAGCACAAGTAATAAACAGATACACAAAGAAACAATTGCTCGAAAACTGATGGCATGGCAAATATTTTTCATAAAGCAACTGATAATTAAAAGTGGTCATGTGAATGTATTTGGAAACACACATTTAGAACTGGCCACATGGTAAATAAAATGCAGAACCAACTCAATATACATAAATTAGTGAAATGGTTTAGAATACTACACCAGCCAAGGTTACTTCGATCCAAAGTGGATTGCAACCGGGCAAGTAAGTCAGACATAGTTGAAAGGATCGTATGGACACCTAGAGGGGGTGACTAGGTGCTACTTCAAATTTTACTCTTTTTCAATCTAGGGTTTGACACAAAAGGTAAATTCTCTAGATTATGCAACTAAGGTGAATTTATCTAATGCCAAACTACTACAATTAACCAAGCAAGAACAATATAAGCAAGGTGTGGTAAAGGATAGAAGTAACCAAAGTGGAGCACGCGGAGACACAAGGATTATTTCCTGCAGTTCCTTCCTTTTGAGGGGAAATACGTCTGTGTTTGGAGAGGGGGTGGTTTCAAACCACCAACGCCACGAGAGGTCTCCCTTGTTCTCTGGTGAACCTCACCCCAAAGTATTCGATTCACCTCTTCCACTATATCGGCAACCTTCGAGGTGGAATTCGTCACTTTTACAACAAGTTCAAGGCACACATCCACAACTGAATTGGAGGCTCCCGAATGCAAGCAATCTGTCACACAATCAAAGACAAGCTTGTAAGAACCAAATCAAGAACTAGAGTTTCCAATGAAACACTAGAGCAAGGGGCCCTCAAGTGAATGAGGGGAAATGAAGATCTATCTTTGTGAAGCTTTAGATCAAGACCTCCTCCTTCTATTCTCCAAAGATCAAGGCCTTTGGATGGTTGGATGGGGTGATCTTGTTGATTTGGTGGCACTAGGGTTAGGGTTCTTCTTTTCTGAAAACGAGCCGCTGGAGGAAGGGGATGAGGCCCCTATTTATAGACCCGTTGCAATCCAACCATTTTCTAACCGCTGGAGAAATTTCCACACCGGAGATTTCGGTCTTGAGACCGAAGACTCCGGTCTTGAGACCGAAGACTCCGGTCTGACCTTGTTCCACGCTGGAGACTCTGGCCAATCTCCGATCAATCTTCGGACCACCATAGAGAATGTCCTAGCCTTGGTGTAGATGCACCCTTCGGGGACTTTTCAGATTTTTCGCCCTGAGGTACACCAAAGACTCCGGTGTTTACACACCGGAGACTCCAGTCTGATCGTGATCACCGGATAATCATCTCTATTTCTGGCCCATCTCCGGACCCCTATACAGACTGTCCTAGGCACCCTTCAGGAAGTTCCTCTGGAGACTTGGGGGAAACTCCGTTTCATACCGGAGACTCCGGTGTATGCACATCGGAGACTCTGGTCTGAAACCCCCCTGAAATTGCAGTTTCTTCCCAGAACTTTTCCACAGGGCTATGGACTTTTATATTTTCAGTTTATCAACCTGGAAACATCAGCACACAATAAAATGATCTACAAGTTGTTAACGAACACCAAAACTGATTAAGACAATAAATGTCCTTTCAATCTCCCCCTTTTTGTTGTTTGATGACAACTAGAGATTTTGCGTGGAAATCTTTAATATGAGATATAACAAGAGACATAACAATGCTCCCCCAGACAATGTGCAGCAAGATAATCAAGAAATGTATGCAAGTCAGGTAACAGAAACTAAACATACAAAGTTCTGACTATTACAATAACATAGGGGCATTGCATGTCCACACACATAGATGGTTTCACACAAACCAAATAGAAGTAAAGAAAATGTTCAAATTTTAAAAGATAATGAAAATCAAAATGCCCATCCCATGCAAATCCTGGTGATCTATAGAAATCTTCTCCCCCTTTGGCATCAAGACGCCAAAAAGGGAAAAGACCAGAGCTAGCGCCCCAAGGGATCACTTGTAGTCATCGTCATCCTCATCCATATCCTCATGCCCGTCCTCATCTTCCTCATAATCATCATCATCACCTGAAGCATAAGTCCCTTTGACATGAGGGCGAGAAGATGAAATACCTTGAGAGCCAAACCCAGAAGTGACCTCTCAAAAGGTCTTCCAATCCACCAGGTTGTCCTGATGGGCATTCCATGCCCCAAACAAGAGGGTGTGGTCAGACTCTGTAGATGGTTGAGCTCCATGCTCATCTGTGTACTCTCCCTCATCATCCTATTCTTCCTCCTGACCCTGAGCCTTAATTCATTTGAGGAGTTTCTCAATCCTGTGGTTGCTCTTGTAAGATGCATGTTGTTCCTTACGGATGTCGACATTCATGCAGCAGAGAGTCCTCTCCCAAAATGAGGCTTTCTTGACCTTTTCCTGAACATAATCACGGGAGACGGGTGGCATGAGAGCATTTGAGGCATTCTTCCTCCAAGAGCCTCTTGGAGGAGTGGGGGCTCGCTCAGTCTTAGAGATCTCATCCTCATCATTAGCATATGACCGCCTAGGAGTTGGCCCCATCTTCCCTTTCTTTTGGAGGGACACAAGGGCATGCTCCACAAGGTTAGGAGGCATGGAAAGAGGTGAACCGTGAGCCTGGGTGTTGATGAGTCTCATCACAAGTGGTGCATATGGGGGAGACTTCTTGTAGAGAATGGCATGATACATCTCTTCAAAGATGAAATCCATGATGTCTATACCATAACCTTCAGCATCAGGGCTAGCATAGTAAACCTTGTGAGCATGGTGAAGTAAGTTGACCAAACCACACCTAATGGCATCATCATTTCCAGAAACGGGGGAAATGGTTTGGCGAAAAATCCTCAACAATAGGTTGTAAAGAGGCCTGAGGCCCTTGGACTCACCAACAATTCCCTTACTTCCATAGAGTGGTGCCAGCTTGTTCTTGTTCTCACTAAGAGCTGCAAAATGCATACGGTGCCCAACATGAGTAGACACCCTGAAAAGTCTCATGAATGACCATGGCAAACTCAAATAAGGTCGCAGTGCAATGTAAGTTTCATGTCATCCAAGTCATGGTTCTTGCTTGATCAGATGCAAACACAACAATGGCATAGAACTGTTGCACAAGAGTGATATTGTAGTTCTCACGGAGCTCCATCAGCCCATGTAGCCCAAGTTTCTCAGTGATCCACATTGCATCAGCAAAGTATGAGTTGGCACACATATGCTCAAGATCCATATATTTTTAGGACACACGGGGGACTTGGTGGATCCTCGCTGGTCCTAGGCATGTCATAGAACTGCATTTTGTGCAGCTCTCTCTATTCTTTATTGGACATACGGGCCAAGTACTGCAGATTGTCATACTTTGCCCTATCGGCACGGTTTTATTCTTCGATGTGCTCATGTTCTCTTTGCATATATGCAGCATCTCTAGCCTGTTGCTTCCGGTTAGACGGAGGGATCACATATTGTCCAACATCTTCATCGTAGCAAGGGGTTCCTCTTTTGGACTTGGCCTTGGTGTGAGGTGGACAACGAGAACCGGAGCCACCTGTGAAAATAGAAGGAGGGGGGTAGCATGGAGGTAAGCATATATGTCCAGGAGATAAGAACAAGACCCTCAAACCTTTGTTCGATATGTTAGAGATAATCCACACCCGAGTCTCCGGTGTGCAACCTCGGAATCTCTGATCTGGACCGGAGTCTCTGGCCTGGAGAACCGGAATCTCTGGCCTAGAGATTCGGGTTTGCACAAGGAGGACGCGGGTGGCATTATATCTAACAGATCGGGCAAGGATTCAAGACTAATGGATAGTGTGCACGCATACAAGTGTTTCCAATGGGAAAAATCAGTACAAAACTCCAAAATACATGAAGGGGATGAACCCTAAGTTCATGAGGATAGAAGAGGTACCAGATCTGTCCATTGGAGTGATTCTACCGGTGGGAAGGGCCCAAAGGTGGAGAGGGTGGAGTTGGCCGGTGGCACTACGGATCCCGGGGGCTTCAAGACCTTTGAGGCGGAGATTTGGAGGAGGAGGCTACGAGTGAGTAGAGGTGAGGTCGGGGGTAGAAGAAGGAAACTGTTTGTTTCACTTCACCCCGGCCTTCCTTAATCCAGGGCCCGAAAACCGTCCAGACGGGAGACTTCGGTCCACTGAACCAAAAACTCTGGACTGGCCGGAGACTCTGGTGTGGATACACCGGAGAATCCGGTCCTCTTTGACCAAAATGCCAGATACAAGTGCTATGGGAACATATATGATAGAGAGCATGGTTTTAGGAAGGGAATAAGGCTTGGGATTAGATGATGTACTGTGAAAAACCAAGAAACCGAAAAGCCCAAAAGGATGTCAAATAAAGCTCTAAATAAATCGAACCAAGAACTAACTCTTCATAAAGAAGAGGGCGGTGGCCAAGGCCACCATGTAAGAGTTTGAGGCATGACACCGCGAAGAATTATACTTGGGTTCATAGCCCCTACTCATCAATGAAGCTCACATATCACAACATGATATTAAGAGAATTGATTTTCTTAATGTTGGCATTATGGGGGAGGGATAACCCAATGTATTAGGACCGCACTCCCCCTATTTCCATGCCTGCATCTAAACCAAATAAGGGTCAAGACATAGGTGAGTATGCAAGGTAATCAAGTCAAGCTCCTTGAATCGACGATATTTAGTTCATTCCTCAAATAACAAAATCTTGCTTCAACAAGTGGCTTTGTGAATATATCGACAAGTTGGTCTTTGGTTGAAACATATGATAGCTCAATATCTCCTCGAGAAACATGATCTCTAATGAAGTGATGACGGATCTTAATATGTTTTATCCTTGTATGATCCACCGGGTTGTAGGAAATATTGATAGCACTTTCATTGTCACATAGAAGGGGCACTTTGTCACAATGGACACCGTATTCCTTTAAAGTTTGCCTCATCCATAGAAATTGCGTGCAAGCACTAGCAGCTGCCACATATTCGGCTTTGGCGTTGGAGACATATATACAATTTTGCTTTTTAGAATACCAACACACCAAGGACCTACCAAGAAATTGGCAATCCCCGGAGGTTGATTTCCTATCATCCTTATCACCAGCCCAATCTGAATCCGTGTACCTACAAAGAGAGAATGTTGAGCCCCTAGGATACCAGATACCATAGTTTGGGGTATGAACCAAATATCTAAAGATTCTCTTGACAACAATCAAGTGGCTCTCTTTAGGAGCCGCATGATATCTTGCACACGCTCCTACACTTAACACAATATCGGGTCTAGATGCACAAAGTTAAAGCAAAGAACCAATCATAGATCCACATCTTTACCATTTGGATTTAGTTCAAGATGAGTCTTGGTTGCCATAGGAGTAGGAGATTCGTTTAGATCTTTCATGTTGAACCTCTTGAGCATGTATTGGGTATACTTGGCTTGATTGAAGAAGGTTCCTCCTCTTACTTGCTTGATCTCAAATCCAAGGAATACCCTTAACTATCCCATCATAGATATCCTGAACCTATTAGTCATAAGCTTTGAGAATTCATTATTAAAATCCTTGTTAGATGAGCCAAAGATAATATCATCAACATATATTTGTCAAAAGAAAAGCTCCCCATTAACCTTCTTAGTAAAAAGAGCGGGATCAATTTTCCCAACCTCAAACCCACGGTCTAACAACAACTCTCTAAGGTGCTCATACCACGTGCGTGGAGCTTGTTTAAGCCCATAGAGCGCCTTATCAAGTTTGTAGACATGGTTTGGGAAGTTGGGATCCTCGAACCTCGTGGGTTGCTTTACATAAACCAATTCATGCAATGGATCATGTAGAAAAGCACTTTCCACATCCAGTTGTTGCAATTTATAGTTATGATGTGCCGCATAAGCAAGAAGTATATGGATGGACTCAAGTCGAGCCACGGGAGCATATGTCTCTCCATAATCAATGCCTTCAATCTGAGAGAACCCTTGAGCTACCAATCTTGCCTTGTTCCTTACAACAATTCCATGTTCATCTTGCTTGTTCTTGAGTATCCACTTGGTACCAATGACATTGCGGCAATCTTTAGGCTTTTCAACTAACTTCTACACTTTGTTTCTCTCAAAGTTGTTGAGCTCTTTATGCATGGCTTCCAACCAATCTGAATCTTTAAGATCTTCACGTACTTTCTTTGGTTCCACCATGGATATGTGTGCTTGATGCTCACCAAAATGCTTCAATTGAGCTAGAGTGGACATTCCACTTTGTAGATCACCAAGTACATTCTCAAGAGTGTGGTCTCTTATTTCCAACATTCTATCCACTCTTGCTTTGCGACGAGTTTTGATCTCCTTGTTGTTTCTTGTGGGGATCTCTTCATCATTTTGGTCCTCGTATTGACGATCATATTGACCTAGATCTTCAATGGGATCTTTCTCATGATCATGAGGCATAGATTGACTTTGGTCTTGATCAGGCAAAATCCTAGACAGGCATTGGGATGATCTTGTGGCTGATTGTATAAATCTGCCTTGTGCAATTGATTGAGCAGCGCTGGACAATACGGTAAGTGGAGAAGCCGGTTCATCTTGGCTAGAGATTTCTGCCTGATCAACTTGTTGAGGGTTCTCAGCTTGTCCTTGGCTTGGGTCATCATTTGCCTCAATAACAGGAGCTTGTTGATGTTGTGAAGATGAGGGCTCCACTTGACTAGAGCATAGTTCTTCTAGATCTGCCACATGGGGTTCCTCAACGAGGCCGATGAATCCCGCACCCATTCTTCTTATGGCATCTTGAGGCATTTCATCATCTACATCACAAACATGAACACGCCCCCTTGGGAACCATCATATTCTTCGAAAACCACACTAAAAGATTCTATGACAACTCCGGAGAGTTTATCATAGATTCTATAAGTGTGGGACTCGAGACCATAGCCAACAAAAATACCCTCTAAAGCTTTGGAATCAAATTTGGACAAATGGACACCTTTTATGCGATAGAAACACTTACAACCGAACATCCAGAAGTATGAAACATTGGTCTTGTTACCGGTAAGCATTTCATATGGAGTCTTGATCAATTCTTTGTGAAGGTAGAGCCGGTTTGATGCATGGCCCGCGGTGGAGATTGCTTCAGCCCAAAATTTGTACGGAGACTTAAACTCCGCTAACATGGTGATACGTCGTAAACGTATCTATAATTTTTGATGCTCCATGCTTGTTTAGTATCAACTTTGTTATGTTTTGTCTACATTTTGAGGTACTTTTATACATTTTATGGGACTAACCTATTAACAAGATGCCGTAGTGCCATTTGCCTATTTTCTGCTGTTTTTGGTTTCAGAAAAACCAGAAAAGAAATATTCTCGGAATTGGACGGGACAAAAGCCAAAGTCAATATTTTACCGGAGCAGACACGAAGTCCAGAGGAGAGACGAGGGGGCGCAATGAGGCGGCCACACCTAGGGGTGGCGCGGGTCCCTCCTAGCCGCGCCAGCCTCTGGTGTGGGCCCCTCGGGCCTCCAGCGATCTTGCCCTTCCGCCTATATATACGTATCCTCGGGACGTAAACCCTAACGCGGCAGAAATCCACGAAAAGGTCCACAGTGCCGCCGCCACCAAAGGGGAGATTCGAGGGACACAAGTCTCTGCTCTGGCACCCTGCCGGGACGGGGAATTTCCCCCGGAGCCATCTCCATCGACTCCACCGCCATCTCCATCGCTGTTGTTGACTCCCATGATGAGGAGGGAGTAGTTCTCTCTTGAGACTAAGGGCTCTACCGGTAGCGATGTGTTCATCCCTCTCTATCCATGATCTTATTGTGGTCATGAGCTTTGTAATAAAGTAGATCTACTCTGCTACTCAAGTGCTTTAATAGATCTCTACTTTTCCCCACATGTGTGAAGGTGACAGTTTCACAACGTGTGGCACTTAGGCTAAATATTATAGAAATACTTATCATGAGTTATATTTGGAGTTGGATGTCTCTATGAAATTGTGGTGTTTGTGGAACCATCTAGCGCTCAAGGTGACAGTGTGGGGTTATCTAGATGGGGAATGTGAACTTTAAGGAGTGCTTTTGTAGCCCTATCGTGGATTAGAGTTGTCCAACCGGAGAGTAGTTCAGAGTAGCATAATGAAGAGAATATATTTATATTAGAGTGTCAACTAGTGAAAGTATGATCCCTAGGCATTTTCTAAGCTTTGAAACATTGTTTACAACTAGACCTGTTACATGTTTGCTTGCTTACATCTTTATTGCAGATTGCCTTTAGTCTCTTCCTCCCCGTCAAGCTCTTTTTTGGCATCATTGTCTTATAATCATCCATACTACTTGTATTTTACTATCTCTTCGCCGAACTAGTGCACCTATACACCTGACAAGTGTATTGGGTGTATTGGGGACACAAGAGACTTCTTGTATCTTGATTGCAGGGTTGCTTGAGAGGGATACCTTTGACCACTTCCTCCCTGAGTTTGATAAACCTTGGGTAATCCACTTAAGGGAAACTTGATGTTGTTCTACAAACCTCTGCACTTCGAGGACCAACAACTGTTTACAAGAATAGAAGTGCGTAGACATCAAGCTCTTTTCTAGCATCGTTGTCGGGGAGGTAAGGTAAAAGGTACTCACATCCTCCGGTGTGAGTGATCGAAGTTATTTCCTTTAGATTCTGCAATTTTGTCTTTTTGTTTCTTGTTTTCACTAGTTAGGCTTAATGGAAAACAAAAAAAATAGAGAGCTTTATAGTATTTATCTTGAGTTAGGACATGAAGTGTTTGAAGAGAAAATTAAAAAACCTATGGAACTTTATTTGCATGCTAATAGCAATGTTATTAGTATGAATTTTTTGAACACCATTGTTACTAATGCTATGGAAATGTCTAAGCTTGGGGAAGCTAGTTTTTATGAAAATGGTATTTTTTGTTGAGTAGCTCTTGTTGTCCTCTTTCCAACAAAATTGGTTTTGGGTCCATCAGATTTTCCAAACTCTAGATATCGCCATTTGAAGTTTGTCTCTTATTTGGTCAAGACCAGAGTCTCCGGTCTGCGTGGACTGGAGTCTTCGGTGTGGTCCGGAGTTTCCCAGGAGTCCCCGGAGGGGGGCTCCAGAATTCCTCCTAGGATAGTTTGATGGGTGTTCCGGAGGAAGGTCTGGAGATTGACCGGAGTCTCCGGTCCATGCCTCAGACCGGAGTCTCCGGTGTGGCTGGACCGGAGTCTCTGGTCCACTTGGTTCCCAAAGGCAATGGGACAGTCTGATAGGTGGTCTGGAGCTGGTCCAGAGGTTGGCCAGAATCTCCGGTGTAGTCCGGAGTCTCCAGTCTGCACACCGGAGTCTCGGGTCTGCACACCGGAGTCTCCGGTCTGACAGGTCCCCAACGGGCAGAAAACGTCCAGAAATCTGTGGGCCTATAAAAAGGGCCCTTCTTCCCCAATGGACACCGCTCGAGTTTTACAAGCCTTCTCCTTCATTCTTGACCCTCTTGATCTTGTTCCCCTTCAATACCTCCCTTGATTCTTGCATATACTTTAGGGATTTGAAAGAGGATATCTAGATCTACAATCCCACCAATCAATCTCTCCTCTAAGTGAGGGGAACATCTTGGGATCTAGATCTTGGAGTATTTTGTGGATTTCCTCCATTGTTCTTCCTCTCTTATTCCCCCACAAGCTTTTGTAGCTTTGGTGAATTTGGGAGAGAAGGAGTTGAGCACTACTTGTGTTCTTGCCATTGCATTTGGTGCATAGGTTTGTGTTCTTAGTGAGGATTCGATTGAGTGAAAGGTGTGAAGCTTTTTACTCTTGGGTTCTTGTAAACCTAGACGGCTTGGTGGTTTTGCAGGTTCTTGGATTACTTGGGGCCTCCAATTAAGTTGTGGAGCTTTCCCCAAGCTTGTTTGATCAAATAAATCCTAAAAGGATTTAAAAAGATAAACAAATAATAAAGAAAGTTTTAAATATTTGGGAATTACTATTCTTTGGACCTTTTAATAAAACGATATGGTTTTCAAATAAAAAGGTAGGAATTAATAATAAGGATTATTTTATAGAGCCAAATGAAATCTTGGTCAAGCTTTTGAAAATAAAATATTTTGTTTTGATTAAAATAATAAAGGTCTACTTAAATAAAATAATGAGGATCTATTAATATCCAATTTTATTAAAGAAAAGGCTTTACCATTTTAATTAAACACTAAAACTGGTTAAATTATTTTAAACAAGTTTTCCAAGTGTTATGTTTATTCAAATAAAACCTACTGAATTGGTTTTGGTATTATTTAGATTTCAAATGGAGTTTTAAAATAAAACAAATCCTATTTGAATTAATGACTAAGGACTATTTTATTTAATTATTAAATAGATCCTAAAAGAATAAAAGAATTATTTTATTTTGGACTTTGGATTGTGTTGATAAATAGAATTAAAATATACCCATAGTTTGGTGGTGGTTTGAATTGATTTGGAGTTTGAATTGTTTGAATGAAAATCAAATCAGGAAATTCAAAATAGAAAAGGAAAAACATTCAGTATAAAAAAATGATGAAACAGACTCAACCCAACTAAGCAGGCCCAGCAGCCCAGCTCCAGCCCAACTTTCCCCCCCCCCCCACACGCGAAGCGTTTTTCACCCACACACGCACCCGCGCAGTCCCAGACAGGCAGGCCCCACTTTTCCCCCTTCACCTCGCTGACAGACAGGTCCCACCGCCACCTCATCGTCGTCTTCAACCCCAAACAACGCCCCTGCCGTTGCTGCCGCGTTATTGCCGGCGTCAATACGCTTAATTGCCTGCGTTAACTCCCCCGGCGACCACGCGTGCATAAACGCCCCTCTCCGCTCTATCTTTCCCCCCAGATAGCTCCTCCCCTCTGCCCATAGGCTGCCCCAATTCGCCCCCACACCAACACTGCTCCGACGACAGTCTCCGTGCGATTCCGGCCACACCCTGCCACCCCTCACCTCCCTTTGCACGCTAGCATATTCCCCATCACCAGGCGCACCTGCCCATAGCCCCAGCTTGCTCCCGCGCGCTCTGGAAGCTCAGCTTCGTCATCAACTAAGCACCGCCGTGTCTGTTTCTTTTCCGGCGACCTCCCCCTGGTAAGCCAGACCACCCCGAGGCCTCTCAATCATGCTCACGTGAACGCCACACTCGCCCGCGTCCAACCGTGCACTTATTTTGCTTCGGCACGATCTGCAGCCCCGTCCCCGACGACGAACAGAACCGCCTGACGCCACCACCGACTCTGGCGAGCGATTACTTCCGTCCCTGTGCGCCCCTCGCCAAACCATCAACACCTTGAGCTTCACCAGTACCCTGCGAGCACGGTGAGCACCCCCGTTACCTTCCTTGCTTCCTGTATCGCCGGAACCGCCGTTAGCTGAGCGTCGCTGCCGCGCACTGCCGTCGAGCGTCGCCCATTCCTGGTCAACCACACAGCAACCGTTAGATTCTGATCCGTTGGCTGAGAATAGAGCTAAGCGAAGAGGTATAAGTGAACCAGAACCGCACGATCTCATTTAGATCCAACAGCCCATAGAGGCTAATCCGCACGAAGCGGTACCGTCCAATATAATTGCGCCGCGTGGCACTAGTTTAGTTTAAAAACAGAAATAGAATCTGATTGAGTTGCAAATTTGAAAAATTCATAACTTTAGTTCTACACGTCCAAATTTTGCAAACTTTATATGAACAAGTACTTTGCAAGCATGCAATTTGTTTAGTGTTTTGCTTCTGGAAAATTGGTTGAATTTGCAGAAACTTGTGTAGGCTTGTTATGAATATAAAAATTGTTCTAGTTATGTTTTTTCGATGAAATCTTTGCAAAATGGTTTGTTGTGAACTTACTGACACTAGGAACCAACTCATGGATTTAAAAAAATGAATTTTGTGAAGTTTAGGAGTAAATACTTGAATTAACTCATTTCTAGTCAAATAAAAATATTGATTTTGATATGGAAATGATTTTTGAGTAAAACCTTTGGAAAATGTTTTGATTCAAACCTACTGACCCTAAACACCAAGTTTTGTGAATTAACAACTTATTTGGTGAGCAATATAAAATTGTTGCTTTGATAAAAGCATTTTCAACCACATAAAATAATGATTTGATTTAAAAATGAATTATAGACAAAACCCTTTTGCAAATGGTTTTACCCCTTTAGGAATTGACCACTTTGAACCTTGAAATGTCTAGAACCTAGTAGAAACCACCTTTGCAAAGAAAACTATCTTTTGCATGCTTGCATGCATGACCTTGCTTCTATTATTTTATGTGTGATGAATTGTTTGAATATTGGTTGGAATGCTAGTTGAATCTATGTTTGCTTGATTGATTTGTAGTGGAATTAGAGGAGTGTGATATTGGCAAGATCAAGAAGTGAGCCAACATTCTTTACCAAAAAGGCAAGTGACACTATCATCCAAGTCCTACTATTTTCATTACACTTAGTGGATTTTGAAACATGCATGATAAGGACTACTATATTTTGCTATGATAAATCCTAATAGGATACCCTTATATATTCCTTAGTGAAAACAATGTAGTTGTAAAATGCTTAGCCCTGCTATATATATTGAGAAGGGATACATGTTGAGATTATATGAAGTATTGCAAAGACTTATGTTTTATATAATAAAACAAGTACTCAATGAACCACCTGGGTGGACAAGGATACTCAAGTTTTGGACAAGGTGGCAACAAAAGGAACCATGTTTATATGGCAATCTCTTTTTGTATGTGCACTAGAAGAAAACCACCCAGGGACTTAGAGATTGAACATGTTTCTCGTACAGTGGCTTCCGTGTATAGCCACATGCTAAATGGGCACTGGCTTAGTCAACTACATAGTAGAAGACCCATGCATTGGCCTCTTCAGGTTAACTAGAATGAGGGAACTCGAAACCCTACATTGGTGCCTGGTAGACAAGCTAGCATTGTGTATTGGGAGGACTCCTATGGAAAGACTTTGTCACATTCTCAATCTGCCAGTACTCCATCTTGGTGAGTACTTATCCAGCGGCCACTGGTGGCAACAATATGATATTGTGTCATGTGGGTAAAGTGTACAACTTCTGCAGAAGATAAAAATCTAAGTACTTAGCCGTGTCCCCGGTTATGGACAATACTGAGCAACTAAGGCCTGAAGCTATGGAAGATCTCGACATTCCAATTTCTAAAAGTAAAACTTGAAAGTGACAACAAGGGATTTGAAGCACTTGGAGTTTTCCAAGGAGTTCAGAAAGATTTGACAAGAGATCAAAACTAATTTGAAAAGATAGGATAAATTATATTGCTTTCTGCAAATGATCCTAAACCCTACTTAGCCAAATATGCATGTAATGATAGGATCCACTTATTTCTACATAGTAGTGAAACTTGCCAATACAATTCAAATGCATTAACCCTTGTGGCTGTAACTTGTTATGTTGCAGGTTTGTTTGATTTTAGTGAAGTGTAATGATTAGGATTACAAGTCTACAACCAACATGTCTGCCTGTGGCACTTTGAAGATGAAGGACCCCATGCTTATAGATATTCCGTTGCAATGTATTGTAATAGCCAAATGAGCTATGTAAGATGTAATGAATTATTTTATTCCTGGTTATAAAGTTGTATTATGACCTTTGTTTCTTGATATTACATCTTAACTGTGGATGCTAGCTATTGATCCAGGGACTAGCATTGCAATCACAGGGATCCTTTTCCTTTATAAAGGAGGGATCTTACAGATGGTATCAGAGCAATGTGTTGCCTGTAGGATTGTAACCCTAGGATTGGACAAAACCCCTTAGAAAAATAGGAGTTGTATTGTTCCAAAACTTATTTACAAACAATCTTGTAAACTCTTTCCTCAACCTTTTTGGTTTTGATTCTACATCTCTTCTATTTCAAACTTGATGGAAAAACCTACCCCATGGCCAAAGACTTCACCATGAGCCAAGGACTTCTTCAACTCTAATGACTTCAACATCTTCAACTCTAATGACTTCAACATTATCACCAAGGACTTCAACCTTGGATATCACTAAGGACTTCAACCTTGGATATCACTAAGGACAAGTGAGACAAGAAATCTTGCTCAAGATTTGAAGACTAAGGAAACACAACTTAGAAGGAGCCATCATCACCTTTGAAGTTTTGTGACCAAGAGTTTTCCCAAGGAAACCATGATCTCATGCAAGAAGAATCAACCAAGAAAGATGGAAAGATCTCAAGTGAACCATATAGATGGACCACCATATTAAGTATAGATCAAACACACCAACTTATGGGGTGTAACAAAAATATTTTTGGTTGCCTAAAAATATGCTTGGAAACTTGTTGTTTGAAAGGAGTGTTTGTTTGTGATTGCTTGCACCTTGCTTATGTGAATTGTGATGTGTGTGATTAGAATTACTTCCCTGGAAATAACTTACTTATTCTAAATCTCAATTCAACCCAAACAGATGACTACTCCAAGAGACTCCAACATCAAGGTTGATGACAACAACAACAACAACCAAGAGGACAACATGAGAGAACTCATAGCAACCCAAAACTAGTTGAACCAAATGACAGCTCAATTCATAGCCAACACTAGTGGGGAAGATCCAACCATGCAAGGGTTTTTGGAAACCCAAGCCCAAATGTTGCATAAGGTGACAGATCAAATGATCAACATGGAAGGCAACTCTTCCAAAGGAGTTTGTGACAACAAGGATGACAAAGATGTTATTCTAGAAGGAACCCATGCTTGCAATATTTGTGGAGACCAGGATCACACTTCCAAAGAGCATGGAGATCAATGCCCCAATTGTGAAGAGAAACATCCAGCTGACCAATGCCCCACATGTCAAGCCACTTGTTTCCTATGTGAAGGAAATAATCATGTCCCTATCCAATGCCCCATCTATTCCATAGTTGAACAAAGGAAACAAGGTGGAGTGCAACAACTGATTGGAGACTATCATGAGGGAGCCAAGTCTACCAAGAAGGATGAGGACAAGGGAAAATCTCCACTTGTACCTCCATGCAATACGACCCAATTTAAAGGACCAAAGAGGAGACATATGAATTATCCAAGGAGCAATAGAAGGTCAAAGAAACCAGTAGACATTCCTACCTATGAGATAACATATGAAGAACATGAACTAGAAGCACTCCTAGCTTTGGAGAAACCCAAGAAAAAGAAGGACAAAAGCCATGTGCAATGTAATCATTGTAAAGAAATGGGACACTATGCCAGTGAATATCCAGAGAAGAATAAGTATAAGGAGATTGGCCAAGTATGGTGCAACAACTGCAAAAAGCTAGGCCATTATGTAGCAACTTGTCCACTGAAGATACGTGATGAACTCAATCTTATCACATGTTACAACTGTGGTAACCAAGGACATTATGCAAGCAACTGTCCAGAAAAGATGAAGCACAAGATAAACAAGCCTATGAAGGATCTCAGCCTTGTCACATGTTTCAAGTGTGGAAACAAGGGACATTATGCAGATGTTTGCCCAGAGAAGTTTCCCCAAGATCCCAAGCAAGCCAAGATGTAATCTAGTTGGAAATTATTTTTTTAGGGGTGGTAATACCCTAGATGCTTTGAGCCAACTTGTAACCCTAGCCTCCCCAAATCTCGGGACGAGATTTATTTTAATGGTGGTAGCCTGTCACATCCCAAGATTTTCCAAAATCTTGTTATGTGAAAAATAATTAAATAAAATAAAACTTTGTTGATTTTCAAGGTGAGAAGAAACTTTTTGATTCCAATTGGAAACCTTCAAACCTATTTTGATCAAATAAATCCTAAAAGGATTTAAAAAGATAAACAAATAATAAAGAAAGTTTTAAATATTTGGGAATTACTATTCTTTGGACCTTTTAATAAAACGATATGGTTTTCAAATAAAAAGGTAGGAATTAATAATAAGGATTATTTTATAGAGCCAAATGAAATCTTGGTCAAGCTTTTGAAAATAAAATATTTTGTTTTGATTAAAATAATAAAGGTCTACTTAAATAAAATAATGAGGATCTATTAATATCCAATTTTATTAAAGAAAAGGCTTTACCATTTTAATTAAACACTAAAACTGGTTAAATTATTTTAAACAAGTTTTCCAAGTGTTATGTTTATTCAAATAAAACCTACTGAATTGGTTTTGGTATTATTTAGATTTCAAATGGAGTTTTAAAATAAAAGAAATCCTATTTGAATTAATGACTAAGGACTATTTTATTTAATTATTAAATAGATCCTAAAAGAATAAAAGAATTATTTTATTTTGGACTTTGGATTGTGTTGATAAATAGAATTAAAATATACCCATAGTTTGGTGGTGGTTTGAATTGATTTGGAGTTTGAATTGTTTGAATGAAAATCAAATCAGGAAATTCAAAATAGAAAAGGAAAAACATTCAGTATAAAAAAATGATGAAACAAACTCAACCCAACTAAGCAGGCCCAGCAGCCCAGCTCCAGCCCAACTTTCCCCCCCCCCACACGCGAAGCGTTTTTCACCCACACACGCACCCGCGCAGTCCCAGACAGGCAGGCCCCACTTTTCCCCCTTCACCTCGCTGACAGACAGGTCCCACCGCCACCTCATCGTCGTCTTCAACCCCAAACCACTCCCCTGCCATTGCTGCCGCGTTATTGCCGGCGTCAATACGCTTAATTGCCTGCGTTAACTCCCCCGGCGACCACGCGTGCATAAACGCCCTTCTCCGCTCTATCTTTCCCCCCAGATAGCTCCTCCCCTCTGCCCATAGGCTGCCCCAATTCGTCCCACACCAACACTGCTCCGACGACAGTCTCCGTGCGATTCCGGCCACACCCTGCCACCCCTCACCTCCCTCTGCACGCTAGCATATTCCCCATCACCAGGCGCACCTGCCCATAGCCCCAGCTTGCTCCCGCGTGCTCTAGAAGCTCGGCTTCGTCATCAACTGAGCGCCGCTGTGTCTGTTTCTTTTCCGGCGACCTCCTCCTGGTAAGCCAGACCACCCAGAGCCCTCTCAATCATGCTCACGTGAACGCCACACTCGCCCACGTCTAACCGTGAAATTATTTTGCTTCGGCACGATCTGCAGCCCCGTCCCCGACGACGAACAGAACCGCCTGACGCCACCACCGACTCCGGCGAGCGATTACTTCCGTCCCTGTGCGCCCCTCGCCAAACCATCAACGCCTTGAGCTTCACGACTACCCTGCGAGCACGGTGAGCACCCCCGTTACCTTCCTTGCTTCCTGTATCGCCGGAACCGCCCTTAGCTGAGCGTCGCCGCCGCGCGCTGCCGTCGAGCGCCGCCCATTCCTGGTCAACCACACAGCAACCGTTAGATTCTGATCCGTTGGCTGGGAATAGAGCTAAGCGAAGAGGTATAAGTGAACCAGAACCGCACGATCTCATTTAGATCCAACAACCCACAGAGGCTGATCCGCACGAAGCGGTACCGTCCAATAGAATTACGCCGCGTGGCACTAGTTTAGTTTAAAAACAGAAATAGAATCTGATTGAGTTGCAAATTTGAAAAATTCATAACTTTAGTTCTACACGTCCAAATTTTGCAAACTTTATATCAATGGAATCAGTAGAACAATTACTTTGCAAGCATGCAATTTGTTTAGTGTTTTGCTTCTGGAAAATTGGTTGAATTTGCAGAAACTTGTGTAGGCTTGTTATGAATATAAAAATTGTTCTAGTTATGTTTTTGAGATGAAATCTTTGCAAAATCGTTTGTTGTGAACTTACTAACACTAGGAACCAACTCATGGATTTAAAAAAATGAATTTTGTGAAGTTTAGGAGTAAATACTTGAATTAACTCATTTCTAGTCAAATAAAAATATTGATTTTGATATGGAAATGATTTTTGAGTAAAACCTTTGGAAAATGTTTTGATTCAAACCTACTGACCCTAAACACCAAGTTTTGTGAATTAACAACTTATTTGGTGAGCAATATAAAATTGTTGCTTTGCTAAAAGCATTTTCAACCACATAAAATAATGATTTGATTTAAAAATGAATTACAGACAAAACCCTTTTGCAAATGGTTTTACCCCTTTTGGAATTGACCACTTTGAACCTTGCAATGTCTAGAACCTAGTAGAAACCACCTTTGCAAAGAAAACTATCTTTTGCATGCTTGCATGCCTGACCTTGCTTCTATTATTTTATGTGTGATGAATTGTTTGAATATTGGTTGGAATGCTAGTTGAATCTATGTTTGCTTGATTGATTTGTAGTGGAATTAGAGGAGTGTGATATTGGCAAGATCAAGAAGTGAGCCAACATTCTTTACCAAAAAGGCAAGTGACACTATCATCCAAGTCCTACTATTTTCATTACACTTAGTGGATTTTGAAACATGCATGATAAGGATTACTATATTTTGCTATGCTAAATCCTAATAGGATACCCTTATATATTCCTTAGTGAAAACAATGTAGTTGTAATATGCTTAGACCTGCTATATATATTGAGAAGGGATACATGTTGAGATTATATGAAGTATTAAAAAGACTTATGTTTTATATAATAAAACAAGTACTCAATGAACCACCTGGGTGGACAAGGATACTCAAGTTTTGGACAAGGTGGCAACAAAAGGAACCATGTTTATATGGCAATCTCTTTTTGTATGTGCACTAGAAGAAAACCACCCAGGGACTTAGAGATTGAACATGTTTCTCATACAGTGGCTTCCGTGTACAGCCACATGCTAAATGGGCACTGGCTTAGTCAACTACATAGTGGAAGACCCATGCATTGGCCTCTTCAGGTTAACTAGAATGAGGGAACTCGAAACCCTACATTGGTGCCTGGTAGACAAGCTAGCATTGTGTATTGGGAGGACTCCTATGGAAAGACTTTGTCACATTCTCAATCTGCCAGTACTCCATCTTGGTGAGTACTTATCCAGCGGCCACTGGTGGCAACAAGATGAGATTGTGTCATGTGGGTAAAGTGTACAACTTCTGTAGAAGATAAAAATCTAAGTACTTAGCCGTGTCCCCGGTTATGGACAATACTGAGCAACTAAGGCCTGGAGCTATGGAAGATCTCGACATTCCAATTTCTAAAAGTAAAACTTGAAAGTGACAACAAGGGATTTGAAGCACTTGGAGTTTTCCAAGGAGTTCAGAAAGATTTGACAAGAGATCAAAACTAATTTGAAAATATAGGATAAATTATATTGCTTTCTGCAAATGAGCCTAAACCCTACGTAGCCAAATATGCATGTAATGATAGGATCCACTTATTTCTACATAGTAGTGAAACTTGCCAATACAATTCAAATCTATTGACCCTTGTGGCTGTAACTTGTTATGTTGCAGGTTTGTTTGATTTTAGTGAAGTGTAATGATTAGGATTACAAGTCTACAACCAACATGTCTGCCTGTGGCACTTTGAAGATGAAGGACCCCATGCTTATAGATATTCTGCTGCAATGTATTGTAATAGCCAAATGGGCTATGTAAGATGTAATGAATTATTTTATTCCTGGTTATAAAGTTGTATTATGACCTTTGTTTCTTGATATTACATCTTAACTGTGGATGCTAGCTATTGATCCAGGGACTAGCATTGCAATCACAGGGATCCTTTTCCTTTATAAAGGAGGGATCTTACATTTCGGATTGCCACCGACAAGTGCGCCGATAGTGGAAGCGTGGATCGATCCCGTTGGGGTGATATTCACATGAGAATAAGGGAGGCCTTTTGTGGCATTGGTGGTTTGATACCACCCCCTCTTCAAACGAGATGTACTCCATGTTGGGAGGAACTCGGTAAAATATCGCCGTCCCCGCGTGCCTCGGTTATCTCTATACCCGAGATCTTTACTTATGCACTTTACATTGTGATAGCCTTTGTGCTTGAAGTAATCTATATCTTGCTATCACATTGTTGCGTGTATTGCTTAGCATAAGTCGTTGGTGCACATAGGTGAACCCTAGTTGCTCTAGGTTTTGTGCTTGATAAAGTAAACGCTATTTTAATTCCGCCTTTGTTGAGCAACTCTCGGAAAAGTTTTGAAGCGCCTATTCACCCCCCTCTAGGCGGCATGTGTATCCTTTCATCTAGGCCTTGGTTCTAAGCTTTGAAACACCGTTTACAACTAGACCTATTACTATTTTCTTGCTTACATCTTTATTTCAGATTGCCTTTAGTCTCTTCCTCCCTGTCAAGCTCTTTTCTGGCACCGTTGTCTTATAATCATCCATACCACTTGTATTTTACTATCTCTTCGCCGAACTAGTGCACCTATACACCTAACAAGTCTATTGGGTGTGTTGGGGACACAAGAGACTTCTTGTATCTTGATTGGAGGGTTGCTTGAGAGGGATACCTTTGAACACTTCCTCCCAGAGTTCGATAAACCTTGGGTAATCCACTTAAGGGAAACTTGTTGCTGTTCTACAAACCTCTGCACTTGGAGGCCCAACAACTATCTACAAAAAATAGAAGTGCGTAGACATCACATGGACCTATCCATATCCATTAGAGTTCGGTTCTTCCTTTCAGCTACACCATTTTGTTGAGGGGTATATGCAGCATAATATTGGTGTTTTATCCCCTCATCACTAATAAATCCATTCAAGGTGTAGTTCTTGAACTCGGTGCCGTTGGCACTCCTTATCACCAACACAGGGACATTGTATTGACGTTGAACCATGTTGATGAATTCGATGAAGTTTTCTTGGGTCTCACTTTTCAACTTGAATAAGTACACTGAAAGAATACATATGTCGCCTAGAGGGGGGTGAATAGGCGATTAAAACCTTTCCGAGAGTGGCCCAACAAAGGCGGAATTAAACTAGCGTTTACTTTGTTAAGCACAAAACCTAGAACAATCTAGGGTTCACCTATGTGCACCAACAACTTATGCTAAGCAAGACAAACAACTATGTGATAGCAAGATATATACTTCAATCACGAAGGCTATCACAAAGTGAAGTGCATAAGTAAGAGATCAGGTATAGAGATAACCGAGGCACGCGGGGATGACGATATTTTACCGAGTTCCTCCCAACATGGAGTATGTCTCGTTTGGAGAGGGGGTGGTATCACACCACCAACGCCACAAAAGTCCTCCCTTATTCTCCGGTGAATCTCACCTCAACGGGATCGATCCACACTTCCACTATCGATGCACTTGTCGGTGGCAAACCGGAACCTCTCACAAGGTTGGGGCACTCCTCCACAACTTAATTGGAGGCTCTCAACAAATGCCACCAAGGCCACAAAACCGTCTAGGGTTCCAAGAACCCAAGAGGGATAAGCTTATATGAGTAACACGAACCAAATCCTCCGAGGAGAACTCAAACCGATGCACCGAATGCAAATGGCAAGAACACCACAAAGATGCTCCAATCCCTAACTTTCAAGTTCCAACAAAGCTACTAAAGCTATTGGGGGAACAAGAGAGGAGGAATCAAAAGGGGAACACAAAATCCCCCAAAATCTAGATCCTCAAAGATACACTCACAAAGAGATGTTTTGGTTTGGTCAAAAGGTGGATCTAGATCTCCTCTCTCTCTCACTCAAATATGGGCAAGAATCATTGGAGGGGAAGATATTAATCAAGCTTTTAGAAGTAGGGCAAATGGGGGCAAAGCTAAGATAATTAGAGGAGAAAGAAGCAACTTGCCAAAATAGAGAAAGGGGATATTTAAAGGGCCCAAGATTTTCTGCCCGTTGAAGCCAGAAAATGGTCCGGTCCGGTAGTACCGGAAAGCCCCAGTACTACCGCACCTTCCAGTACTAGGCAGCGCACAGGCCAAACATGGGAGGCAGTGCAGGCGAGCAAGAGCGCATGGTGCGAGGCCTAGCTAGCAACCACCAAGCTGGCCCGGCCCAAGCCATCGAGGCAAGCAAGCGAAGCTGGGGAACAGGGTGACAGCGCTGGTCAACACGCGCACGAGCGGAGCGAGGGAACCTGGTGGGGCGGTGCACACGGGAGGGACAGAGCGCGCGATGGGGCCAGCAGGGTGGCAGGCGCGCGAGCAGCGACCGTGGCTGGGCCCAGCGAGGCGGCATGTGCGGGAGTAGCGAGGCAGCGCGGGATCGAGGCCACAAGCGGATGCTTGCGCGCAGGATGGAGCAGGCGCAGTGCAAGGCAAGTTGGGTCGGCCTGGGGTGTTCCTAGGCCGGCCGATACTATCGGCCCGCCCGGGTGGTAGTACCGGGCCGGTCTAGTAGAACCGAACCCAGGTGTCGGGCAAGGCAGAGGATAGTGGGGGCGCACAGGGGCAGGCAGTAGTACCGGCCCACCCGGGTGGTACTACCGCTCGGTCCAGAAAGCTGATTCCTTTTCTTTTTAATTAAAAATGGGGCAAATTCAAACCGCGATAACTTTTGATTGGTAGCTCCGTTTGACCTGATTCCAATTGCATTGGAAAGAGGACGACATGAGATACCCTATAAAAGGTGAAAATATTGTTTATCACCAAGTGAGAATGTACCAAGTATAATAATGTGAGATACCTCACTTGGTGAGAAACCGGAAAACCGCATAGATCAAAATCGCAACAAGATATAAAAGAGAGATCTGATTTTTATGAACAAGAGCTTGTTATGGAGATTACCACAAGCTCTAAATCCTCACATGGATAATACCAAATAACAACCAAATATGGTTATGCAAGTATGCAAAGGTTTGAGCTCTCCCCTAACGATGTGATCGAGTTACTCATTTGAGAGCCCCTCTTGATAGTACGGTTATATATCCTAAATCCGGTCTCCCACACACAACATGAGACCGGCAAAAGGGAAAACCTATCAAGATTATACCTTTGACTGGAGCATTCCACTTGAGCTTGATGTAGATGAACTTGACCTTATCAAGATGGAACACCTTTCTTGATTCCTCATCATCAAACCATGATCACCGAGGATGGCAAGCATCAAACATGATATCTTCTCTAGATGGCGCATTTTGAGCTTGCACAACATATCTTCTTCTTATTTCATCGACCTTGAAGCCAACACATGCTCCAAGAAATGCCAATGGACAATTCCTATAAGTGAAACTTAACACACACATTAGTCTATAAAGATTGTCATAATTACCAAAACCACACATGGAGGTGATGAACAGCTCGTTGTTAATGGTTACACCGATGCTAGTTGGAACACCGATCCGGATGATTCTAAATCACAATCTGGATACGTATTTACTTTGAATGGTGCAGCAGTTAGCTGGAGGAGTGCAAAGAAAAGCGTTGTGGCGAGATCTTCAACTAAATCAGAATACATGGCTGCTTCGGAGGCTTCACAAGAAGCAATATGGATGAAAGAGTTCATTACAGAGCTCGGTGTGGTTCCTAGTGCGCTGGAACCAATGTCAATCTACTGTGATAACATGGGCGCCATAGCCAATGCGCAAGAACCAAGGTCACACAAGAAGCTAAAGCACATCAAGCTATGTTTTCATGCTATTCGAGAACATGTCCAAGATGGGGACATAAAGATTTGCAAAGTACACACAGATCTGAATATGGCAAATCCATTGACTAAACCTCTCCCGAGGGCAAAACATGACCAGCACCAAACTGCCATGGGTGTTCGGTATATTACCATGTAATCTAGATTAGATGACTCCAGTGCAAGTGGGAGACTGTTGGAGATATGCCCTAGAGGCAATAATAAATATAGTTATTATTATATCTTTGTGTTTATGATAAATGTTTACATTCATGCTATAAATAGTATTAACAAGGAAACATTAATACTTGTGTGATTTGTAAACTAAAATAGAGTCCCTAGTAAAGCCTCTTCATAATACTAGCTCGTTGGTTAATAAATGATTGTGGTTTCCCTATCATGAACATTGAGATGTTATTAACAACAAGATCATATCGTTAGGAGAATGATATGGTGGACATACTCCTATAGATAAGCGTAGCATAAAGATCAAGTCATTTTAATAGTTCAATTGCTATATGCTTTCTGATACATAGTAACCTAATTCCTTCGACCATGAGATCATGCATATCACCTTCACCGGAAGGATGCTTTGATGACATCAAACACCACAACGTAACTGGGTGGCTATAAAGGTGGCATTAAGTGTTCAGAAAGTATTGGTTGAGACACATGGATCAAGAGTGGGATTTGTCCATCCATATGACGGATAGATATACTCTGGGCCCTCTCGGTGGAATGTCATCCAATTAGCTTGCAAGCATGTGACTGGCTCACAAGGGATCACATATCACGGGAACGAGAAAAAAGAGTACTTATCAGTAACGAGGTTGAACTAGGTATGCAGAGATACCGACGATCATAACCTCGGATAAGTAAACTATCGTGAGACAAAGGGAAATTGGTATCGTATGTAAGTGGTTCATTCGATCGCAAAGTAATCGTAGAAATATGTGGGAGCCATATGAATTTCCAGATTCCTCTATTGGTTATTGATCGGATAAGTGTCTCGATCATGTCCGCATAATTCACGAACCTTAGGGAGACACACTTAAGGATTCGACGTTGTTTGAGTAGTTATGGAATGATGAGTAAGAGACCGAATGTTGTTCGGAGTCTCGGATGGGATCCGGGATATCACGAGGATATCCGGAATGGTCCGGAGAATAAGATTCATATAAGGAAAGTCCTGTTTCGGGGTTGGAGAATGGTTCCGCTGTTTTCATCGGGAATGTTCTAGAAGATTCTGGAATGTCCGTCACTCCGGAAGGGGAAGGGTACATGAATGTGTTATATCAAGTTGGTATGATTGCATCATGTACTAGGTGTCATCGCTGAACAAAATAAAGGGTTTAATCAAATCCTAGTTTGAAAAGTCAAACGCCAATTTGAAAAGTCAAACGGCTATTTTGGGAAGTGGAGGGGAAGGTGGAAACCGAGTTGGGGAGGAGTTCCTCCCCTCCACCGCCGGACCCCTTGGGAAACCGAGTTGGGGAGGGACTCCCCTCCCCTGGCGCGCCCCCTCCACCTATATAAGGAGGGGCAGGGCTGCCCCTCCTAGCACCCAACACCTCCACCCGCAAACCCTAGCCCTAGCCGCCGGCCCCTCCTGCAGCCGCCGCCGCCCTAGGGCAAGCCGCCGCCACCTAGCTAACCCTAGCCGCTGGCCAATCCTCCTCCTTGGTGCGTCTAAACCCTAGATCGCCAAGGAGCTCTCTCACAGTCCACCATACTCGCTCCGGCTTAAGGCGAAGCCGTGCGAGATCTCTCCTCTACTTCCGGTACCACGCCGTTGTGCTGCTAGAATCGTGAGGAGAGTGCTACAACCTCCACTGCCTGCTGGAACAAGGGATAGGAAGGTCTTCGTCGAGTACCGAACGTGTGACCGACTGCGGGAGCGCTACCGTAACGCAGCGCCGGAAGGATCGTCTACGCGATCTTGAGATCGGGAAGAGTACGACTACATCACCCACGAGAATCCGCTCTCGTTAAACACTTTGGAATCTTCGAGGGTGAGTTATTCCATCGACTCGTTGCTACAATCTAGTAGATAGATCTTGGCTTGTTTGTTTGTATGCGATAGAAATTTTTTGTTTTCCATGCTACGAAACCTTACATGTTGGTCCCCAGCCAAGTTGGGTCCTAAGAGGTTAGTCACACTAGGCTTGGCAACCCAAATGGTTCTTTTCTTGAACCCACATTGAGCACCAACAAATTTGGCAAACACATTGCCAACCTCATCCTTACAAAGAGAATAAGCATCATCAATAATGATAGGGTTGGATGAGGAGATACCAATAGTGCATGAGGAAGAAATGTGCCCCTTCTCACGGCATATGTACCAAGTTCTTCTCTTGCCATCTTTCTTCTTAGGCGAAGCCACAATTCGAGGAAGAGCTCGAGTAACCCTCTTAGGAAGAGACCCATCTCTAACTTGAGGTAGATCTTGAGGCCGCTTCCCTTGTTGCTTCACACTAATAGGATTCTTCTTCAATGGGCAAGATCTAACATGGTGATCTTCTTCCTTGCACTTGAAGCAAACAATGTTGGCCGGATTCTTGACTTGATCTTCGCCATTCTTCTTGTTGTCCTTGTGCTTCAACTTGATAGTGGACTTGTTCTTCACATTTGAGTTGAATCCAAGCCTACTTTTGTCATTGGGGGATTTTTGCACACTCAAGATGTGGTTGAGTGTGGCCTTCCCTTTATGACCCTTTTCAAGTCATTCTTCAATGAAGTGACTTGAGCCTTGAGCTATTTAATTTCCTCTACATGGTTAGCATGAACAACAACACTAGAGGAGGCAGATGCTACATTATTAGATTAACAAGGCACGAAATATAATTCATCATGAGATATAGCATGGTTGTGAGAGGAGGAATTACAAGGACTAGCACATGGCAATATAACATTTGGAGTAGATATAGTGCTAATGTACACATGAGGCCCACTAGATGTTACCTTTGACACGATGGCCTCATGAGCTAACTTTAGCCTACCATGGGAGACTAGAAGATCCTCTTGCGAGCTTGAGAGTTTAACATGACTTTCTTCTAATTTCCCATAGTTGCTAGTTAGCAAAGCAAGTTGAGCCTTTAGCTCAACATTCTCCTTCAAAGTAGATGCTTCACAATAAATAGATTTATTAGCACAAGCATCATCACTATTAGCAAGAGGTGAGGGCAACTTGGAAGGATCTTTTGGATATGAAGCTTTAAGTTGCTCATGTGACTCGGTGAGTTTGATGAGCTCACCCTTTATGACCCTAGAGCCATTTTTGAGGTGCTCAAATCCTCAAGGAGTTTAGCATAAGCAACTTGAGTCTCATCATTTTTACTTTTGAGATCACTTGCCACCTCAAAGATCTATATCATGAGATTCCTTTACTCTAGACAACTCTAAAGCAAAGGTCTCCTCAAGAGATTCCTTAGTGGTTTGTTCCTCTTCAAGAGCTTTATTTAGGTTTGCAATTATATTAGCATACTCATGCTCAAGACTACACATTTTATCAAAGTTGTTATCATGCACCTCAATTTGTGTTTCTAACTTATCAATATGTTCTTTGCTCTTAATAGCAAAGTCCAAGATTTCAACAAAGTTAGAGAAAGCAATATCATTTTTAACAAGGGAACGATAAACAATCTCACCCTTTTCATATAAATCATCAATATCAAGCTCTTCTTCCACATTATCCACATCCTCCTCATCACAAGAGGTAATGGGTTCCAAAGTAGGAGTTACCTTTGAATCCCTAGCCATAAGGCATAGGTGGGTACCGGAAGAAGGTGAAGATGAGATTGCATTTGTGGCTTCATTCAAAACCTTGTCTTGGACCATATAAACTTCAGTTTCCTCTACATGGTTAGCAACACAAGCACTAGATGAAATAGAAGCATTTTTATCATGGCAACAAGACAACACAAGCATATCATCATGAGATTTATTCAAGTCATTTATACATGATATTCAAGGACTATTAACACAAGCATGTAAGAAGTTTGTAGTGCTAGAAGTGTTAAAGTCCAAAGATAGATCATTGCAACTAGATAGAGATAAGGGATTATAAATAGTAAGCACACTATCCAAATTGCAATTTCTGTCACCACTCACCATATCATTACCTTGTGAAAAATCACATGTTGGTGAAGTGGTAGAAGATGAGTGTCAACACCCGGATTTTTCAATCCTAGATGCCTGTTATGCCATACATCGCAATCCCAGGATTACCATTTTTGCGAGACATAACAGAATTGGATACCATAGTACTTCATCCATTACAATGATACATAAGTTCTTACACAAATAGGGATCTCATGATCCAGTTCTTAATACAACATCAAGCAGCGGAATACGTAGTAATAACGGTAGCGTAGGCGAAGCTCCATCTTCAGGGTCACAGGCAATGCTGACGATGGGAGATGATCCTAGTTGTCGTAACCTTCCTGGGGTCCATCTTTGAGGTACTCCTCTTCATAGTCTGGCCATGGGAATAGCCAGGGACAAAGCCATGAGTACTCTTTAAGTACTCGCAAACTAATACTAACAGGTAAGGGGTTTTTGGATAATAGGACACTAGGCTCTAGGGTTGTTTTGCAAAAGCCAGGTTTATCTCTACTAAGTTCCAAAACTAGTTATAATTTTATAACTCCTAAGTGGGATCTTGTAATTCAGGTCACAACTCCGTTGTGGTCAAGTCAAAGTCTCACTTCATTTCACAAGTCATTTTGAAAAGTCTAACGGGGGAACAGTATGGCCACTCCAACTGTCCATAACCGCGGACGCGGCTATTCGAATAGTTTGACACTCTGCAGAGATTGTACACTTTCACCACAACATTCGATACATCCGTCAGGAACAAATCCTGAATTCACCATACTCAGTATGCGGATAATCAATCCTAACCTTTCAATTATACTCCCTAGTATAAGCACCTCTCCTGTGAGTTTGGCCTCCCAACCATGACCACTGTCATCTTGGGTACTGCACAGGTGGACAATCTTCACCAGGTAGCCTCAGCTCAGACCTTGGCCGTGAGGGAACTAATACTAAGGTATATAAGTTTCCAGTCAAGCCCTACCCAATATTCGGGTATTGTGGTTGTACGATAAAATTGGAATGGTATCGCATCCAGACAACCATCATTTTTATAAAGGGCTAAGGCTCATGCCTCAACATTTTCATCACCAAAATCATCAAGTGTTTGGAAACACATGTCCAAAACATTTCAATAGAATGATCCATCATTCCAAGGTTTTCATAACCATTTTTCCACCAAGTATTCCCATCTAAAAGTTGATCAAGTTTTATGCTTAGCACTAGCATCTACAGGTGGGGGTAATACTAATGAGGGGTGGTAACTAGTGGAGTTTCACTAAGTCCAACCTTATATCTTAGGCTGATATCAAGGTTTCTAGCTTAGGCCAAATTTTATGCTCTTTATGCAACCTTCAGCACAACTGTCTAGTATCTACCAAACTCTTAGGTAGACTCTAAGTAGCTTTGATAAGGAAACAAAGTAAGAAGCTTGCCATAAAACTAGGATTGGTTTATCAAGTGGGTATGATCACATATGCTTAAGGTATAGAGTATTCATATCACAAGTATGGGTTTGTGGCATTAGTAGGGTATCTGGCAAGGGTTGGCTTGCATCAATATGAGTATAAGCTTGCATAGGTCAACTTGATTGGTAAAGCTTGCTAAGGTAGAGTATTTTGCAAGTTTTAGCTTGCACATTTACTAGTAGTATTAGGCTTGCCTTGTGCAGAGCAGTGGTTGAAGTTCTCCTTGGCTTCTTCTTCGTAGTATCCTCCTTCCTCCTCGTATCCTTGGTCGGTACTAGCGTCTATGAATAAATACGAGGTACACAATCACCAAACAATACTTAACTACTTGCAATCATCACACACAAGGGTCCTATAGATGATCTAGCATCATCTCTAATATTACAAGGTTAAGGTTTTGTTTAAATCTTTTTATTTTAGAAAAGTAATTTCTACTCATTGAAAAACTACTTAAGATTTAATATTCTCCAAACTAAACATGGGATCATGTTGACACATGTCGTCACCACATATTGTAGTCCATGGGAATGTGATTTAAAGTGGTGTCACAATTTAATGAGGTTTTACCCTTTTATTTTAATTAATTAAAGTGGCTAGAAATGCTTATGAAGCATTCTTTTATTCCTTGAACATTATTTCTGCAAGTAAACCTATATATTTTTATATATTCTGAAAGGTATGGTTAAATGTGATTTTTGAGAGTTGGAATCAACTCAAAAAAAATTATGGTTTAAATTTGAAAAATGTTTGAATGCAGAAAAGCTTCTGCCTTGTTATTTTTACTATGGGTGATCTACTGATCCAAATGACTTGAATCCAACGTGCTTGGATTAAGCATTCACAGACCTTTCCAACAAAATTGGTTTCATCCAATTTGGTGCACTGAATCGATCTGGGTTGATTTTTGAAGATGGGTACAGAAGTGTGTTTGAATTTAAAAAGAAAAGGTTTAATTTGAATTGCTGGGCTGCGCGGGAAATTCTAACGGGCTGGCCTGCTAAGCGCAGTGCTCCCGCGGGCTGCTTAAGTGGGTGTCCCCACTAGTCAGTGACACGGGGCTAGGCGAAGCGGTATGGGGCAATGTGGATCGTTCAATCTAGTTCTAATCTAACGGCTGGGGGTCATCGTCGACGCGAGACAACTCCGGCGAGAACGAAACCTAGCGCGGCCAGTGGGGGGTGCTGGGGGCTCACCGGGGTACGGGCGAGGGTCGGCGAGGCGGGCGAACGACGAAGTCGACGACGGCGAACCTCCTGGTACCGGTGGCTTCTCCTGGGGCGGCTCCAATCGCTGGCTCCCTTCTTCTCCGGCAGCGGCAGGCTCCAGTGAAATTCCGGCGAGGTGGTGCTCGCCTTGCTCTGAGACTGGTGTGGCACGATCAGTGAGGAGAGGGGAGTGAGATGGTGTGAAGAAATCGTGCGGGGGTGGCCTCTATTTATAGTCGAGCGAGGGGACCATCGGGGCGCACGGTGAGCTTGTCGGGGGCGACGTTACAGGCGGCTAATGGCATGGGCAAGGGTAGGGGACGGTGATGTGTCTCCTGGCGAAGCTCAACGACATGGTCGCGAGGCATGGGGCGGTGTGGTTTGGTCTGGAACGGCCGGTGCTCTGCGCGGCAGAGGCGGCGTCTTCGACGGCGGGCGGTGGTTGTATGGCACGGGGTGGCAAACGGGGATGTCTGGCGGTCTCCTGGGTCGGTGGTGATCGTGTGTGCACGCGGTGAGGGCGGCGCGCTGTCTGTGGACGTTGGTCGCGGGTGGCGCTCTGGCGCACGCTCGGCATGGTCTGGGCGTGGCTTGTGCGCGTGGTCCAGGGCTTGGCAACGCTCGCGGCTGAGATAGTGAGTGGCGGTGGACGGTGGGCTGCCTCCCAGACATGCTGGCTAGGCTTGCTGCTGCTCCTAGCTTGCTGTCCACAATAGGGTGACATGGGTGTGCTCGGCTGTTCACCATTAATGGCAATGGCAAGCTCACAGGGGTGCTAGTGTTGGGCTAATCTTTCTAGATGATCTACTGAGTTGTGTGTGAGCTAACTAGGGAACAAGTTAGGCAAGAATCACTGCACACTATAGTGTTTGATGTTTTGTTTGATTTGTGTCTGCAACCTGTTTGATAAAATGGCCGTAAGAAATCAAGTTTTCAATTTTGAAATGATTTTTGGTGGGTTTTCTAGATTGGTTCTGGTGAGTCTGCAGATGCTTGGGTTTTGAAAGTTGAGCTTGTTTGAGTGGTTTTTGAAAAATGGGATCTTCCCATATGAAGAAGATTCAATTTTGAATTGTCATTTAAACTATGCATTTGAAAGTTTCTGGATGATCACAAAGTGGGACTTGATACTCTGTTATGAGTACATTCAAGGGGTGCAAAAATCCAGAAAAGTTTCTGTTAGGTTTTGAAAGTTTGAGGCAGCCAAAGTAGGCATGGGAGTTAAATTGGTCAAAATGACCATTCACTTAATATATTTGTTTTGATTTACTTGTCTTAAGGAAAAGTGTGGGAAATGTTTTAGATGATGTTTATTTCACCTAAGAAACATTTTACAAGCAATGGATCTCACAAACAAAGTGGTTTTAAAGAAATTCAAAATCCATGCATACACATATGCATGCATTCATGGGTTTACTTAGAAATGTTTTTGTTGACCCTAATCTTGGTGATTAGTTTTTGATGATCTAAGTTTAGTATTTTTGGGATGTTACAAACCTTCCCCCCTTAAACAAAATCTCGTCCCGAGATTTAAAAAGGACGAAAAGATTACCTAGTATTTGAAGAGATCGGGAAACTCCGTCCTGATGTGATCTTCGCGTTCCCAGGTAGCTTCCTCTTCTGTGTGGTTGCTCCACTGAATCTTGAGAAACTTGATGCTTCGGGTTCTGGTAGTTCTAAAAGCTTCTTCCAATATACGGATGGGTACTTCGGGATAGGTTAGGTCATCGTTGATCTCTATGGTCCGGTGATCGATATTCTTGAATACTTCGGTCTTCTCGGGGACTTCGAGACACTTGCGAAGTAACGAGATATGGAACACATTGTGCACAACTGACATCTCTTCTGGTAGCTCCAGTTGATACGATACTTCTCCTCGACGATTTAGAATTTTGAAAGGTCTGATATATCTGGGGGCTAACTTTATCTTGAGTTGGAAACACTGCATTCCCTTCAATGGCGACACTTTCAGATAAACAAAATCTCCTAGGTTGAAGGCGAGGTCTCGACGTCTCTTGTCGGCGTAACTCTTCTGTCGGGATTGGGCTATCTTGAGGTGCTCACGAATCTTGTGAACCTTCTCTTCTGCTTCTCGTAGGATGTCGGGTCCGAAAATCTGACTCTCTCCTACTTCCGACCAGTTCAAAGGGGTGCGACACTTCCTTTCGTACATGAATTCAAATGGGGCCATTTGCAAACTGGCTTGGTAACTATTGTTGTAGGAAAATTCTGTAAACGGCAGACAGTCTTCCCACTTGGATCCATATTCTAGTACACACGCTCTAAGCATATCTTCGAGTATTTGGTTTACTCGCTCCGTTTGTCTATCGGTCTGAGGGTAATACGCAATACTGAAATCTAGGCGGGTTCCTAAACCTTCTTGGACTTTCTTCCAGAATCTCGAGGTAAACTGAGTTCCTCGATCCGATACTATGTTCTTGGGGACTCCGTGCAAACTAACTATTCTAGCGATGTATAACTCCGCTAGCTTCGAACTCTGATAGGTGGTTTTGATGGGCAAGAAATGGGCGACTTTGGACAATCTGTCCACTATGACCCAAATAGAGTCATTTCCCCTACTAGAAGTAGGTAGTCTAGTGATAAAGTCCATTCCTACAGAATCCCATTTCCATTCCGGAATCTGCAAAGGTTGCAACAATCCAGCGGGTCTTTGATGTCCTGCCTTGACTCACTGACATATATCACACTTGGCGATATAGCTTCCGATTTCTCTCTTCATCTTATGCCACCAAAATTGATCTTTCAAGTCTTGATACATCTTAGTTCCTCTGAGATGGATAGAATAAAGAGTATCATGAGCCTCCTTCAAGATAACTTCTTTTAACTCAGAATCTGATGGTACACAAAGGCGTCCTTTGTACCACAAAACTCCTTCTTCGTCCTCGGTGAATCCGGGTACTTTGCCTGTACCGATACGATGCTTGATTCCGTCGATACTAGCATTTCCTTCCTACGCCTCTTTAATCTGACTGATCAAAGTGGGCTAAAGTTCTATGCTAGCCAAAAATCCTTCACTTACTAATTCCACTCGAAAATCTTCCATCTCTTTGTGCAAACTTGGTTGCTCCTTCAAAATCATGGAGTTCAAGCGGCACGACAATCTGCTAAGGGCATCGGCTACCACATTGGCTTTTCCAGGGTGATAGTGAATGTCCAGGTCTTAATCCTTGATTAGCTCAATCCATCTTCTCTGCCTCATATTCAGCTCCTTCTGAGTGAATATATACTTTAGGCTCTTGTGATCCGAATAAATCTCACAACGGTTTCCCATAAGGTAATGTCTCCATGTCTTCAGGGCTAGAACTATGGCTGCGAGTTCGAGGTCATGGGTTGGGTAATTTTGTTCATGTTGCTTCAATTGTCGCGATAGATAAGATATAACTTTGCCTTCTTGCATTAGCACACATCCGAGACCAATCTTGGATGCGTCACAATACACATCGAAGGGCTTCGTGATATCCGACATGATCAAGATTGGGGCTGAAATCAATCTCCTCTTGAGTTCTTGAAAACTCGCTTCACATTTGTCGGTCCATTCAAACTTCTTGTCCTTCTTCAGCAATTGGGTCATGGGTCGGGCGATACTCGAGAATCCTTCTACGAATTTGCGGTAATATCCCGCCAATCCGAGAAAAGCACGAACTTGGGTTTGAGTGGTTAGGGCTTGCCAATCTTCTACATCTTTCACTTTGGCAGGGTCAATGGCAATTCCTCCGGCTGATACAATGTGACCGAGGAATCCTACTTCCTGTAACCAGAATTCACATTTGCTAAACTTTGCATACAGCTGATGCTCTCTAAGGGTTCCAAGAATGGTCCTTAGGTGTAGCTCATGTTCTTCTTCTGATTTGGAATAAATCAGAATGTCATCGATGAAAACAACGACAAACTTATCCAGGAAGTCCATAAAAATCTTATTCATGAGGTTCATGAAATAAGCGGGGGCATTGGTTAATCCAAAATACATGACTGTATACTCATACAATCCATATCTGGTGGTAAAGGCAGTCTTTGGGATATCCTCTGCACGAATTTTGAGTTGATGATAGCCAGTCCTAAGATCAATCTTAGAAAACACTTGGGCACCGGTCAACTGATCAAACAAATCTTCTATCTTAGGCAAGGGGTACTTGTTCTTGATGGTGACGTCATTCAACTTCCGATAATCCGTACACAAACGGTTACCTCCATCCTTCTTGTCCACAAACAAGACAGGTGATCTCCATGGGGACGCACTTGGTTGAATCAATCCGATTTCCAACATGGAATCCAGTTGCTTCTTCAGTTCTTCCAGTTCTGACGGGTTCATACTATAGGGTCTCTGGGCTATGGGTCCTGTTCCGGGGATTAGTTCGATGATAAACTCGATATCCCGATCTGGGGGCATACCGGGCAAAACATCTGGAAATACATCGGGGTATTCGCAGACTATCCGAACTTGGTCAATGGTAGTTTGGGCTATACTCTTGTTACACTTGAATTGGCGAGGTAAGGTTTCAGATATATGCTCGACTGATATTTCGGTGGTACTGGTCATGGTGATGGCTTTCTTAGCACAGTCAATCAATCCTTTATGTTTGGACATCCAATCCATTCCTAGTACTACTTCCAAACCTTTAGTTCTGAGTACTATTAGATTAGCATAAAAATCTATGCCATGGATTCAGATGGGGACGGCCTTGCAAATTTGCCTAGCCTTGGTGGTTGATCCGGGAATTTGTACAATCATCACATGCTTCAATTTTGTTGGTTGAATTTTACTAGTGCAGGCAAATTCTTCGGTGACAAATGAATGCGATGCACCAGAATCAAACAACACTCTTGCAAGTACTGAATTAACAGAAAACATACCCAGCACGACGTCTGGCGCTTCCTGAGCTTCTTCAGCATGCATGAGAAAAAGACGACCATTGCGGTTGAGTGAATTCCCTGGGGCAAATCTTCTCCCTGGCTGGACATGACGCTGCTGCTGAGCTGGGACATTGGTATTAGGGGCTGTAGCGTTCTTCTTGTTGGGGCACTCATTGGAATAGTGGCCTTTATTTCCACAGTCATAACAGGTCACTTGTGACTTGTCCTTGGCTGCGACAGGCACAACATTGCTTCCAGTCCTCGGGGCAGTGTTGGGGCTGGCGGTAACATTGTTGGTGTTGAACTTGGGTGGGGCACGGGTGAAATTGCTAGAGTTGCCGGGGTTGTTGTGATTTCCTCCGGGTCTAGGGTTTCCACGGTTGGGATAGGTCGGACGGGTCATAGGGGGTCTATTGGTTCTTGGGGCAAATCCTAGAGATGGGTTGGGGCGATACTTTGGGGTCTAATGGGTTCCTGGTTGATGCATCATGCGACGCTTGCGGTTCTCATTGGCCTGGTTGATCTTTCCTTCCATCTAGATGGCTGAATCGACAAGGGCTTCAATATCAACAAAGGGGATATTGACTAAGACTGTCTGCATCTCGTCATGCAGACCATTCAGGAATCTTTCTTTCTTCTTGGCTTTGGTGTCTATCTCGTCCGGGGCATACCTAGCTAATGACAAAAATTTGTCATGGTATTCCACTACAGTCATCCTTCCTTGCTTCAATTCTCTGAACTCGTCTCTCATTCTCTCGATCAAACCTGGTGGCACATGGGTTCTGCTAAACTTGACCTTGAATTCCTCCCAGGTCATCATCTGGCCTCCGGTCATTGCGCGAACACTGTTCCACCATGCCCTGGCATCTCTGGCTAGATAATGGGTGGCGAACAGGACTTTCTCGTTGGCTTCGACTCCTGCTACTTCTAAGTTGTTTTCCATGGTTTGCAGCCAATCATCGGCGTCTAGGGGTTCTTCTGACTTGGTGAAAACGGGTGGGTTGGTATTCTGGAAATTCTTGAGCTTAGATCCGTGGTTGTCCTGGTTTCCGTGGCCTTGGTTGTTATGGGCTAGCTGGGCTATCTGTTGCAGAGTGGCTAGGTTGGCTTGACGTTCCGCTCTTTCAGCTTCGCGGTCAGAAGTCAACATTTGCAGGATCTGCAACATCGGGTCCGGGGCTGAACCACTTCCTCCACGTGGCATCTGAAGATGGGTATAGATCATGAGAAAAGAGGGAAATTTCTAAGGTTTTGGTTTTTTAAAAAAAATATTAAATGTTTGACTCGGATTTTCCTAGCAACTTGCTTTTTCATTCAATCATAGCACACAGTACAACACACACCACAACAAGGAAAAACAGATGGTTTTAAGAACCATTCTAGAAACTACGATACAGTGGGACCGACTACTACTCACTACGCTAGTGCTTAGTGCTACTACTCTTCGGAGTCTGTGGCTTCATCATCTTCAGCATCATCGATGAAGGCGAAATCATCCTCATCGGTGAAGAAGTCCATGGCCTGATCCTCCAAGAAATCATCGTCATCGCTGAGATAGGAGAAGGGTCTCCACGAAGATCCTCTCCGGCATTCTCCCTTTCCTCTAACTGCATGTCCCTCTCATGGATGGTCTCTTCCAGAGATGAGATGCAGTGGCGAAGACGGGCAATAATGCGCTCCTTCTTGTCAAGCTAACGGCGGCGAGACTTGCGATCCTTTTCTAGCATGGCTATGGTCTGATCCTTTGTCTTGATGATGGCAGACTTGTGGTTGCAATAGTCACGGCAGTTGTCCAACTCCTGCTGACGATCATACATCATGAAGCTAAGGTGGTCCAATTGAGTCTTTAGCTCGGGGTGGTATGGGGCTTCCAGTGGTTGTCCATTTGCATCACGTGTTGGGAAAAACTCAAAGCGGGTACCCTTGGTCTGATTGATGCTCTGCCCACACAGACGGGAAAGAGATTCCTGCATTGCTCTGGCAAGTCCATCGAGCCAGTTGTTCTCTCTTAAGGTAAACTGAATTCCTTCCGCAGTGGGAGGTTCAATCTTTCCTCGGAGACTTGCAACAATTAGCCACTGCAGATCTTCTCCTCCTTGATCATTGAGCTGACCTCCGAAGAACTCGGGGTGTGGACGCTCCAGAAGTTCCGAAAGCTGATCCAGATCCCTCTCAAAGATAAGGTCTCCTCCATTCCCCAACTGATAAAACTTGTTGTACTTCACGTCCATCTATAAAAATAGAGGATGAGTAGATTAGCAGAGTGATCAAGTGTGTCGAAATTTTATCTATTTTGCAAGAGTTTTTGAGGAACATGAAGTTTTATGAAAGAATTAAAGAGATAAGAATGAGAATAGGTTTTTGTAAATATTTGTTTTCTTTGGTTTTTGAAACTAAGTTTTTGGTTCAACGTCTAACCTATCTAGGGTCTCCTATGGTCAGGATGGCTCTGATACCAACTTGTCAACACCCGGATTTTTCAATCCTAGATGCCTGTTATGCCATACATCACAATCCCAGGATTACCATTTTTGCGAGACATAACAGAATTGGATACCATAGTACTTCATCCATTACAATGATACATAAGTTCTTACACAAATAGGGATCTCATGATCCAGTTCTTAATACAACATCAAGCAGCGGAATACGTAGTAATAACGGTAGCGTAGGCGAAGTTCCATCTTCAGGGTCACATGCAATGCTGACGATGGGAGATGATCCTAGTTGTCGTAACCTTCCTGGGGTCCATCTTCGAGGTACTCCTCTTCATAGTCTGGCCATGGGAGTAGCCAGGGACAAAGCCATGAGTACTCTTTAAGTACTCGCAAACTAATACTAACAGGTAAGGGGTTTTTGGATAATAGGACACTAGGCTCTAGGGTTGTTTTGCAAAAGCCAGGTTTATCTCTACTAAGTTCCAAAACTAGTTATAATTTTATAACTCCTAAGTGGGATCTTGTAATTCAGGTCACAACTCCGTTGTGGTCAAGTCAAAGTCTCACTTCATTTCACAAGTCATTTTGAAAAGTCTGACGGGGGAACAGTATGGCCACTCCAACTGTCCATAACCGCGGACGCGGCTATTCGAATAGTTTGACACTCTGCAGAGATTGTACACTTTCACCACAACATTCGATACATCCGTCAGGCACAAATCCTGAATTCACCATACTCAGTATGCGGATAATCAATCCTAACCTTTCAATTACACTTCCTAGTATAAGCACCTCTCCTGCGAGTTTGGCCTCCCAACCATGACCACTGTCATCTTGGCTACTGCACAGGTGGACAATCTTCACCAGGTAGCCCAGCTCAGACCTTGGCCGTGAGGGAACTAATACTAAGGTATATAAGTTTCCAGTCAAGCCCTACCCAATATTCGGGTATTGTGGTTGTACGATAAAATTGGAATGGTATCGCATCCAGACAACCATCATTTTTATAAAGGGCTAAGGCTCATGCCTCAACATTTTCATCACCAAAATCATCAAGTGTTTGGAAACACATGTCCAAAACATTTCAATAGAATGATCCATCATTCCAAGGTTTTCATAACCATTTTTCCACCAAGTATTCCCATCTAAAAGTTGATCAAGTTTTATGCTTAGCACTAGCATCTACAGGTGGGGGTAATACTAATGAGGGGTGGTAACTAGTGGAGTTTCACTAAGTCCAACCTTATATCTTAGGCTGATATCAAGGTTTCTAGCTTAGGCCAAATTTTATGCTCTTTATGCAACCTTCAGCACAACTGTCTAGTATCTACCAAACTCTTAGGTAGACTCTAAGTAGCTTTGATAAGGAAACAAAGTAAGAAGCTTGCCATAAAACTAGGATTGGTTTATCAAGTGGGTATGATCACATATGCTTAAGGCATAGAGTATTCATATCACAAGTATGGGTTTGTGGCATCAGTAGGGTATCTGGCAAGGGTTGGCTTGCATCAATATGAGTATAAGCTTGCATAGGTCAACTTGATTGGTAAAGCTTGCTAAGGTAGAGTATTTTGCAAGTTTTAGCTTGCACATTTACTAGTAGTATTAGGCTTGCCTTGTGCAGAGCAGTGGTTGAAGTTCTCCTTGGCTTCTTCTTCGTAGTATCCTCCTTCCTCCTCGTATCCTTGGTCGGTACTAGCGTCTATGAATAAATACGAGGTACACAATCACCAAACAATACTTAACTACTTGCAATCATCACACACAAGGGTCCTATAGATGATCTAGCATCATCTCTAATATTACAAGGTTAAGGTTTTGTTTAAATCTTTTTATTTTAGAAAAGTAATTTCTACTCATTGAAAAACTACTTAAGATTTAATATTCTCCAAACTAAACATGGGATCATGTTGACACATGTCGTCACCACATATTGTAGTCCATGGGAATGTGATTTAAAGTGGTGTCACAATTTAATGAGGTTTTACCCTTTTATTTTAATTAATTAAAGTGGCTAGAAATGCTTATGAAGCATTCTTTTATTCCTTGAACATTATTTCTGCAAGTAAACCTATATATTTTTATATATTCTGAAAGGTATGGTTAAATGTGATTTTTGAGAGTTGGAATCAACTCAAAAGCTTTTATGGTTTAAATTTGAAAAATGTTTGAATGCAGAAAAGCTTCTGCCTTGTTATTTTTACTATGGGTGATCTACTGATCCAAATGACTTGAATCCAACGGGCTTGGATTAAGCATTCACAGACCTTTCCAACAAAATTGGTTTCATCCAATTTGGTGCACTGAATCGATCTGGGTTGATTTTTGAAGATGGGTACAGAAGTGTGTTTGAACTTAAAAAGAAAAGGTTTAATTTGAATTGCTGGGCTGCGCGGGAAATTCTAACGGGCCGGCCTGCTAAGCGCAGTGCTCCCGCGGGCTGCTTAAGTGGGTGTCCCCACTAGTCAGTGACACGGGGCTGGGCGAAGCGGTATGGGGCAATGTGGATCGTTCAATCTAGTTCTAATCTAACGGCTGGGGGTCATCGTCGACGCGAGACAACTCCGGCGAGAACGAAACCTAGCGCGGCCAGTGGGGGTGCTGGGGGCTCACCAGGGTACGGGCGACGGTCGGCGAGGCGGGCGAACGACGAAGTCGACGACGGCGAACCTCCTGGTACCGGTGGCTTCTCCTGGGGCGGCTCCAATCGCTGGCTCCCTTCTTCTCCGGCAGCGGCAGGCTCCAGTGAAATTCCGGCGAGGTGGTGCTGGCCTTGCTCTGAGACTGGTGTGGCACGATAAGTGAGGAGAGGGGAGTGAGATGGTGTGAAAAAATCGTGCGGGGGTGGCCTCTATTTATAGTCGAGCGAGGGGACCATCGGGGCGCACGGTGAGCTCATCGGGGGCGATGTTACAGGCGGCTAATGGCATGGGCAAGGGTAGGGGACGGTGATGTGTCTCCTGGCGATGCTCAACGACATGGTCGCGAGGCATGGGGCGGTGTGGTTTGGTCTGGAACGGCCGGTGCTCTGCGCGGCAGAGGCGGCGTCTTCGACGGCGGGCGGTGGTTGTATGGCACGGGACGGCAAACGGGGATGTCTGGCGGTCTCCTGGGTCGGTGGTGATCGTGTGTGCGCGCGGTGAGGGCGGCGCGCGGTCTGTGGACGTTGGTCGCGGGTGGCGCTCTGGCGCACGCTCGGCATGGTCTGGGTGTGGCTTGTGCGCGTGGTCCAGGGCTTGGCAACGCTCGCGGCTGGGACAGTGAGTGGCGGTGGACGGTGGGCTGCCTCCCAGACATGCTGGATAGGCTTGCTGCTGCTCCTAGCTTGCTGTCCACAATGGGGTGACGTGGGTGTGCTCGGCTGTTCACCATTAATGGCAATGGCAAGCTCACAGGGGTGCTAGTGTTGGGCTAATCTTTCTAGATGATCTACTGAGTTGTGTGTGACCTAACTAGGGAACAAGTTAGGCAAGAATCACTGCACACTATAGTGTTTGATGTTTTGTTTGATTTGTGTCTGCAACCTGTTTGATAAAATGGCCGTAGGAAATCAAGTTTTGAATTTTGAAATGATTTTTGGTGGGTTTGCTAGATTGGTTCTGGTGAGTCTGCAGATGCTTGGGTTTTGAAAGTTGAGCTTGTTTGAGTGGTTTTTGAAAAATGGGATCTTCCCATATGAAGAAGATTCAATTTTGAATTGTCATTTAAACTATGCATTTGAAAGTTTCTGGATGATCACAAAGTGGGCCTTGATACTTTGTTATGAGTACATTCAAGGGGTGCAAAGATCCAGAAAATTTTCTGTTAGGTTTTGAAAGTTTGAGGCAGCCAAAGTAGGCATGGGAGTTAAATTGGTCAAAATGACCATTCACTTAATATATTTGTTTTGATTTACTTGTCTTAAGGAAAAGTGTGGGAAATGTTTTAGATGATGTTTATTTCACCTAAGAAACATTTTACAAGCAATGGATCTCACAAACAAAGTGGTTTTAAAGAAATTCAAAATCCATGCATACACATATGCATGCATTCTTGGGTTTACTTAGAAAAGTTTTTGTTGACCCTAATCTTGGTGATTAGTGTTTGATGATCTAAGTTTAGTATTTTTGGGATGTTACAAGGAGAACTCATCACGACCAGAAGTGGAAGCAACACAATCATCGTCAATAATGTTGGACTTGCTATATTTGTATTGAAGCTTGGTCCATATCTCATGAGCACTCGAATAAGGCATGATAGAAGAAAAAACTACATTGCTCACAACATGTAAAAGGATTTTAGTAGCTAGAGCATCTAATACAAGAGTTCAACTTCTCCTCTAAAGATTCATTTTGGGGATCCATAGGAGAAGAGAAACTCATATATAGATTTCCCTCGATAGTTGGGTGAATGTCTCGAAATAAATCAAGCATGCGAGATTTCCAAACATCATAATTTGTGCCATCGAATGTGAGCATGTCATTGTGCACTAATCCCCTAGCCGACATCTTTACTCTCAAGGCGGTGAAGCCTAAAATGAGAGACCGGGCTCTGATACCAATTGAAATGATACAGATGTCACCTAGAGGGGGGGGTGAATAGGCGATTAAAACTTTTCCGAGAGTAGATCAACAAAGGCGGAATTAAACTAGCGTTTACTTTGTTAAGCACAAAACCAAGAACAATCTAGGGTTCACCTATGTGCACCAACAACTTATGCTAAGCAAGACAAACAACTATGTGATAGCAAGATATATACTTCAAGCACGAAGGCTATCACAAAGTAAAGTGCATAAGTAAGAGCTCTGGTATAGAGATAACCGAGGCACGCGGGGATGGCGATATTTTACCGAGTTCCTCCCAACATGGAGTACGTCTCGTTTGGAGAGGGGGTGGTATCAAACCACCAATGCCACAAAAGGCCTCCCTTATTCTCTGGTGAATATCACCCCAACGGGATCGATCCACACTTCCACTATCGATGCACTTGTCGGTGTCAAACCGGAACCTCTCACAAGGTTGGGGCACTTCTCCACAACTTAATTGGAGGCTCCCAACAAATTTCACCAAGGCCACAAAACCTTCTAGGGTTCTAAGAACCAAAGAGGGATAAGCTTCTATGAGTAACACGAACCAAATCCTCCGAGGAGAACTCAAACCGATGCACCGAATGCAAATGGCAAGAACACCACAAAGATGCTCCAATCCATAACTCTCAAGTTCCAGCAAAGCTACTAAATCTATTGAGGTAACAAGAGAGGAGGAATCAAAAGGGGAACACAAAATCCCCCAAAATCTAGATCCCCAAATATACACTCACAAAGAGATGTTTTGGTTTGGTCAAAACATGGATCTAGATCTCCTCTCTCTTCCACTCAAATATGGGAAAGAATCGTTGGAGGGGAAGATATTAATCAAGAATTTAGAAGTAGAGAAAATGGGGGCAAAGCTTGGATAAATAGAGGAGAAAGAAGCAACTTGCAAAAATAGAGAAAGGGGCTATTTAAAGGGCCCTAGATTTTCTACCCGTTGAAGCCAGAAAACGGTCCGGTCCGGTAGTACCGGAAAGCGCCGGTACTACCGCACCTGCCAGTACCAGGCAGCGCACAGGTCAAACGCGGGAGGCAGCGCAGGCGAGCAAGAGCGCATGGCGCGAGGCCCAGCCAGCAAACCACCAAGTTGGCCCGGCCCAAGAAATCGAGGCAAGCAAGCAAAGCTGGGGAACAGGGTGATAGTGCGGGTCAATGCGTGCACGAGCGGAGCGAGGGAACCTGGCGAGGAGGCACGCGCGAGAGGGACAGAGCACGTGGTGGGGCTAGCAGGGCAGCAGGCGTGCGAGCACGCGGGCACGCGAGCAGCGACCGTGGCTGGGCCCAGCGAGGCGGCATGCGCGGGAGTAGCGAGGCGACGTGCGATTGAGGCTGCAAGCGGCTGCTTGCACGCAGGATGGAGCGGGCGCAGTGCAAGGCAAGTTGGGTCGGCCTGGGGGTGTTCCTGGGCCGGCCGGTACTACCGGCCCGCCTAGGCGGTAGTACCGGGCCGGTCAGGTAGTACCGGGCCAGTCCGGTAGAACCGGACCCAGGTGACGGGCAAGGCAGAGGATAGTGGGGGCGCACAGGGGCGGACGGTAGTACCGGCCCGCCCGGGCGGTACTACTGCTCGGCCCAGAAAGCCGATTCCTTTTCTTTTTAATTAAAAATGGGGCAAATTCAAACCGCGATAACTTTTGATTGGTAGCTCCGTTTGACCCGATTCCAATTGCGTTGGAAAGAGGACGACATGATCTACCCTATAAAAGGTGAAAATATTGGTTATCACTAAGTGAGAATGTATAAAGTATAATAATGTGAGATACCTCACTTGGTGAGAAACCAGAAAACCGCATAGATCAAAATCGCAACAAGATATAAAAGAGAGATCCGATTTGTATGAACAAGAGCTTGTTATGGAGATTACCACAAGATCTAAATCCTCACATGGATAATACCAAATAACAACCAAATATGGTTATGCAAGTATGCAAAGATTTGAACTCTTCCCGAACGATGTGATTGAGTTACTCATTTGAGAGCCCCTCTTGATAGTACGGTTATCTATCCTAAACCCGGTCTCCCACACACAACATGAGACCGGCAAAAGGGAAAACCTATCAAGATTATACCTTTGACTGGAGCATTCCACTTGAGCTCGATGTAGATGAACTTGACCTTATCAAGATGGAACACCTTTCTTGATTCCTCATCATCAAACCATGATCACCGAGGATGGCAAGCATCAAACATGATATCTTGTCTAGATGGCGCATTTTGAGCTTGCACAACATAACTTCTTCTTATTTCATCGACCTTGAAGCCAACACATGCTCCAAGCGATTCCAATGGACAATTCCTTTAAGTGAAACTTAACACACACATTAGTCTATAAAGATTGTCATAATTACCAAAACCACACATGGGGGCCCACATGTTATTTCATACACCCATGTATATCTTGAGTAGTCATCAACAATCACTAAAAAATATTTCTTCCCACCAATACTAGCATGAGATGGAGGACCAAAGAGATCCACATGAAGAAGCTCCAAGATACTCTTGGACTTGATGATGTTCTTAGGCTTGTGGGGAGAATCATGCATATTTCCTTCAACACATGCCCTGCACGCACGATATTTGGCAAAACAAATATTTTCTTTTAATCCAACAATATTGCCACCCTTGTGAAGGCTTTGCAAAGTCCTCATGTTGATATAGGCTAGACGGTGATGCCATAGCCAGCCCACATCAGCCTTTCTGAATAGGCACATCACACTTGTTGTGGTTTCCCCCGAAAAGTCCACCACATACATGTCATTTTCGACGTACCCAATGAAAGCAACCTTTAGAGTCTTGCTCCACAAGAGGACTGATAGCTATGAGATTCTACACATTTTTTATGGTTTCTATCGATGGTTTTCGTTTGGATTTTATGGGTTTTCTAGCTTTACCTAACGCTAATACTTTGGTAGCAAAGAAAACTTGGCTTTAATGTGTGTTTCAGGTTCTGAACATCAAGAGAGGGATTTAACAGCAAAAACATAATATTCAGGCGAAAACAAGCAAGTCTCTTTTTGGAAGAAATCGAGGGGGGTTCACTACAAGCTTAACGGCCAACTATACGGGCCACAACCATATAGTTCCCGCCGTATAGTTGCCATCTCCTTCGTCTTATTAAAAGGGGCAACTTTCATGAAGGAATCGAGTTCGAAAACAAAACACACGAGCCGAAATACCATCTAGAAGGGATCTAGAGAACAAGGGGAATACGTTCTTAATCTCGCTCCATGATCTTAGATCTGCTAGCCACCACACCTCCATAGCTACCACTTGTACTTGAGAGAGAGAGATCTCCACCTTGCAAGATTAGGGTTTGAGATTGTTCTTCCCATCTTGAATTGTGTTGGATTTATTTATATTTCTTATTGTGGATTGATACGTTGTAAACGTATCTATAATTTTTTATGTCCCATGCTTGTTTAGTATCAACTTTGCTATGCTTTGTCTGCACTTTGAGGTATTTTTATACATTTTCTGGGACTAACCTATTAACAAGATGCCGCAGTGCCAGTTGCTTGTTTTCTGCTGTTTTTTGTTTCAGAAAACCTAGTAAGGAAATATTCTCGGAATTGGATGGGATGAAAGACAAAGTTAATATTTCACCGAGGAGAACATGGAGTCCAGAGGAGAGACGGAGGGGAGCCACAGGGCGGACGCACCCCCCAGGCAAGGGCCCACCCTAGGCAACGCCTTGGCAGGGTGTAGGCCCCCTGGCCGCCCTCCTGCCTTGCCTCTTTGCCTATATAAGCCCCTGATGCCGAAACCCAAAATACCCCATCAGATCTCCACGAAACAGTCCGTAGCCGCCGCCACCATCGTCCCTAGATTAGGGGCGATCTGAAGCTCTTCTCGGCACCCTGCCGGAGGGGAGAGATCATCCCGGAGGCCTTCTTCATCACCATGCCAGCCACCGGTATGATGCGTGAGTATTTCACTCTTGGACTATGGGTCCATACAGTAGCTAGATGGTTGTTTCTCCTCCTTTGTGCTATCATGCTTAGATCTTGTGAGCTCCGTTCATGATCAAGATCATCTATTTGTAATCATACATGTTGTGTTTGCAGGGATCCGATGGATATTGAGATACTATGTCAGATTGATTATTGATTCTATCGTGTCTTATGATTATTGATTCTATCATGTCTGTGTTGTTTGTGATCTGATGACCCATAAGTATAGGGGATCGCAACAGTCTTTGCGGGTAGTATTACCCAATTTATTGATTCGACACAAGGGGAGCTAAAGAATACTTGCAAGCCTTCACAACTGAGTTGCCAGTTCAACTCCACCTGGAAATAGTTCTTGCTCACAGAAGTTTATCAGTATCAACAGTTTGTAGTAGCAACAAAAAGCAATAGAAACAGTGAAACAAGAGCAATAGTAACAATAACGGTAACAGTGGGATTCGAGTGCAGTAGGCATAGGGATGGATGGACGGGAGTTGCATGGACGAGTCTAAACATGTAACTTCAAGATCTAGGGCATTGCAGATAAATAATAACAAGCATCCAAGTAATAAACAATCCTAGGCATGTGCTCCAAATATAGTCATATGTGCTCGCAATGAGAACTTGCACAACATATTGTGTCCAGCCAGCCCGTGGCAGCGGGGCCTCTAGGTAACTACTGGCAATTAAGGTTCTCCTTTTAATAGAGCACCGGAGCAAAGTATTAACACTCCATGAACACATGTGATCCTCACACCACAACCATCCCCTCCAGTTGTCCCAATTATTGTCACTTTGGGGCCTTTGGATCCGGACAATGATATGTGTACATAACTTGCAGATAAGGTCACAAAAATACTATCATAATGATTCAATAATAAGTTCAAATCTGAGATCATGGCACTCGGGCCCTAGTGACAAGCATTAAGCACAACAAGTTGCAACAAAGTCTAATAGCACTAATAGAGATACTAGGCACTATGCCCTAACAATCTTATTCGATTACATGATAGAACTCATCCAATCCCTACCATCCCCAAGCCTACGGCGGGGGATTACTCACTCATGGATGAAGGAAACATGGATGGTTGATGGACATGCGTTGGTGATGACGATGGCGATGATCCTCTCCAAATTCCCCGTCCCGGCAGGGTGCCAGAATGGAGTTTCTGGATCCGAATCTTGGTTTCTGGTGGGGGCAGCGTAGAGGAACTCTTTCTGGAAAACTATCGAACCCCCCTCGATTTTTAGGTCGAGAGGCAACTTATAGGCGCAAAGGGAGCCCGAGGGGGTGCCTGGGGTGGCTGCACCCCTAGGCGCAGCCAGAGGTAGGCCCGCGCCTGGCAGGGGTGTGGTCCCCCCAGGCCCCTTCTCCGTCTCGTCTTCTGGCTCTGTGGATCTTCTGGTGAAATATAATTTTTGGCATATTTTCGGGATTTTTCCTGATAGTTCATTTTCTGCACAAAAACTAGACACCAAGGTAATTCTGCTGAAAACAGCGTCAGTCCGTGTTAGTTGTATCCAAATCACACAAGTTTAGAAGAGAAACAATAGCAAAAGTGTTCGAGAAAGTAGATACATTTTGGACGTATCAACTCCCCCAAGGTTAGCTTATTGCTTGTCCTCAAGCAATTCAGTTGAAAACTGAGTGCGATAAAAGAACTTTCACGAACACATTTGCTTCATATGATGTAAATATTCTCAGCACAGGAGTAGATGCTTATATAATTCATAATAAAGAGTATGCAACTAAGCCTACTCAATAGTCATTGCAAGCTATGAAGAGAAACCAACTCAATAATAATAAGTAGCATGAAACATAAACATAAGCAACATTGCAATGCTCATAATAAGGTATGATAGAGTGGTATCTCGATTGCCTTTGTTTGAAGGGCACAATATAAATGCCAATGCACCTCTGAAGTTCAAGTGAAGACTAGAGATAAAGATATCAGAGATACAAGCATCAAAGTCATGACATAATTAACCAAGTTTTGGAACAAACACAAGTATGACAACTGTGCTCTCAAGAAGGTGCTCATAGAATAAGTGGTGACTCAACAAGGTTGTGAAAACGGTTTTGTAAAGTTTGAAAGGTTTCATAATGCTGAAAGGAAGGTAATCATTAGCTTTGAGATCTCATTGTCCCTATCATAGGCATCTTCATATGGTTAAGGTGAAAGTGAGGTCCAATCTAAGTTATATGCTTGACATACCATAAACTGGAAATCCCAAGTCCCTTGAGTACGAGGGCCGCTCCGCATGCTACTCAACTTTGGTTACCTATAAGTTCTTGTCATTGTAAATACATGCATATCATAGAGAACCGCCAACGGGGTACCCCTTGCACATGATACAGGAGCTATCCCGTGATCAAAATGACAAGGCAAGCAGACAATGAGCATCTCAACGGTCTTTTTATTTACTATGTGCATAGCTTTTATTGAGGATGCTTCATAAATTCTCATTATGGTGATGCTGCAAGTTTCCACCATGATTAGGCATGGCTTAGGCTAGAAGCCCAGCCGTTTCTCTAACACAATGTATAGACTCCATGAACTCACAAGATCCCCTTTTATTTCACACCGACGACATCCGCAAACGAAAGGGCAAGGTATCAACTGGATAAAATATCCAAAAAGGTGTCGAAAACGTTCCCCTTGACAGCACGGTTCTGCTGACTCCCAGCATATAATTTGCAAGCATATAACCTTCATGGACAGGTCACAATGGTTCGAGATTATTGAGTGCAAGGAATAAAGTGTGCCATCAAGTTCGTGAGAGCTTTACTAACTAACTTTCTCAAAACAGACAAACATTTTATTTGGAAGAAAACACGGCATATAAAATATGCACTGAAGTAGCAAATGATGCTAATAGGTAGGTATGGTGGACACTGTTGGCAATATTGGTTTTGGGGAGTTGGAAGCACATGTAGAGATCATACTCAGTGTAAGTGAAGGCTAGCAATAGAGAGGGAGCCACAAACGAGAGAGCAATAATTGTCATAATCATGCTTGCAACAAAACAGGACTAACTATGGCATGAAAGTGATACAAGAACTCTGAGGCAAAATAAATCATCGAGGCTTACTAACTATTATTTAGTCATATGCATGCGTGAGCATGTACCAAGTCGATTCACATGAAACATTCAGAGGAGGATACCACAATATCATACCAAAGTATGAATAAAACAATGCAAGCAAACATTCATATGGCATGCTACAAACTATTAGCAAGATGGAGCTAATCATAAGAGAGAAATAACTACTAAGCACCCATAATAACATACACCTTACATGAACAGACTAAGCATGCTCACAATGATGAGTATATGTACAGAAATGAAACAAATAGAGTTTGTTACCAGCCTCTTACCACACCTCAAGTTGTCTGAATCTTCATTATTGCCCTTCACTTGTGTGACTTGAATAATAACATGAAACCAAAATCCACTGAGGATGGCTGAACCCTGCAAAGAACTCACAAAACCAAATAAGAACAACAAATATTTTTGGTATTTTCGATTTTTAAAGAAAGCAAACAAAGCAAAAACAATAAAACAAAAGCAAACCAAACAAGAAGCAAACAAAGAAAAATCTTTTTGTATTTTTCTTTTAAGGCAAACCAAAACCAAAAATCAAAGAAACAAACCAAGAGAAACAACAAAAATATTTTTGGTATTTTTGTGTTTTTGAGAAAGCAGCAACAAAAACCAAAAAGAAAGCGAAACAATGGATATACAAAGAACCGACCGAACATGATATATAGATGAGTGTGATGTCGGTATACCTCCCCCAAGCTTAGGCTTTTGGCCTAAGTGGGGCTCAATCCCATGGTGCCCAAGTAGGTGCACCTCCGTAGTATGATGAGGAGGCTCCCTCGTCGTGGTACGAGCTCGAGGATTCCCCTGTGTAGTGTACAACGGGGCCATATGAGGGTGCTTCCTCCTGATAGTGCCCATGGAAGTTAGGAGAGCACATCTTCTCATCCATCTCCTCCTTGGAGCATGACAAAGGTCCCTAAGAAATACTAAACAAAGTGGTTTTGGGTAGAGGGATCTCTCTCTCTTCCCCGTCAACAAACAACATTCTATAAACCAAGTTCTCAAGGGTAGAGCTAGTAGTGACAAAGTGATGCGCCTTCATGGCAGCAAGATCAAGCCTCTCAGGAGCCAAGAATTTATCATTTGGATCAACAGCAATGTCCAAGGCAGCAGCAAGACGCGCAGCAATAATTCCCCCATAAATGGGTCCCTTAGTAGTTAAGCGACGAGCAATGAGAGAGCCAAGATTGTACTTGGTTTCATTATTGAGTGCAGCAGCTAAGAAAGCCAAATGATAGCTGGAAATATTACTAGTGTTCTCCCTACCAAGAACACCAGTGGCAAGATACTAAGCGAAGTACCTGATGGCTGGAAGCTGAATGTTTCTTATCTTTCCCCGTTGAGCTCTACGGTCATCATCATTGGTTATTCCGCGATAGAGCTCCAACAAATCAGCGGGTTGAGCTGGAATCTTCTTTGCTGACCTAGCTGTACCAAGTCCCAGAGCCCCACAAAATTTCTTCAATGACATATGGTAAGACCTGCCATAAACTTTGAAAGAAACATCTGGATGGAACATGCTATTAGTAAAGGAGAAGCTCTCCACAAATGTTTTAGTGAGCATAACATATTGTGCGCTCTCATCCTGCATAAGGCTTGTTAGTCCAGCCCTCCGAACCAAGGTCATAAAATCATGAAGAATCCCAGCAGCCCGCAAGAAGGTTTGGCAAGGAAAGGTGGAGGGGTGTGCATCCCCCTCATCTCCCTCGTCGCTAAATCGTAGAGTGATGAGATCCTCATTGTATGAGGGCCTAGCACGGGAGGATGATCTCGAAGTCCTTTCCCTTCTAGGTGCATCACTCTCAAATAATTCACCAAATGTGTGGTTGTCCATGACCTCTTTATTTCTGAAATTTTTAGACAAACATCAAACCAAGTGATTTTCAAGTTGATAAATGATGAGCAACTACTATAGAAACTTGCTAGAGGGCTACACATGCATCAAAATGAAGTTTCTAAGCATAGAACAAGCATGCAATCTCAAACAACCTGACACCTATAGCAGTAAAATACTCAAGATACAATCTACCAATCACAAATCTAATTGGACAAGTGGAGGAGGCACATACCAAGGAGCAGTCCCTCCAAAAATCAGCAGCAAAGATGGGATGAGCAAGGAGATCGAAAATCGCGAGCAAGAATAGCAAGAACTCGAGCTTGAGCAAGTTTTCTGGTGTTTTTCGGGAGAGAGAAAGAAGGTGGCTGTGAGGGGGCACCTTGGAGGGGCCTAGGTGGGCCAGACCCCCCTAGGCGCCACCCATGGGTAGGCCACGCCTACCTAGGGTGTGGGCGCCTGGGGTGGCCCCCTGGTCACTCCGGGTGTCCCTCTGCCCCTTATTCGAGGAAAAATTTATTTTGAATTTTCTGGGATATTTCGGGAAACTTTATTTTGGCCAATTTTTAGGGTATGAAACTTGATTTTCTCGCAGAAACAGTTTTTTCAGAAAAAGCAAAAGAAAACAAAAACCAAACCACAACAGTTCTAAGACACTCCAACAAGCAAACAACTAGCTAACAAGAGCAAAAGCAAAGACTAGGAAGGAGAAAAAGTAAAAGAAAGCAAGTATAACCACGGTGGAAACATTATTTTGTTCATTAAAAATCCTTTTGTTAACAAGGTTGATCAAGTCTTGTTAACAAAACAATCTTATATGAAACAAAACTTTGCAATACACAAGGTGATTATGTTACCTCATACTTGATAGCAATGGTCCCAATCATAATAGTTTCAAAATTTTCTTGTGGAATGGGACAATATATTTCTCCAACCTTGATGCTCTCAATATTTTCAATGGAATTTAGGCAATAGCTCTTAGCAACCTTCTTGGGGAAATAGACAGTATGCTCTTTGTCATTAATATTGAATGTTACTTTTCCTTGATAACAATTGGTGACAGCACCTTCAGTATTAAGAAAATGTCTCCCAAGAATAATAGACATATTATCATCTTCAGGCATTTCAAGCACAACAAAATCAGTTAGAACCAAGCAATTATGAGCCACTTGAATAGGAACATCCTCACATATACCAACAGGAATAGTAGTTGACTTATCAACCATTTGCAAAGATATATCAGTTGGTATCAACTTTTCTAGCTGGAGTCTCTTGTAGAGAGAAAAAGGCATAACACTAACTCCAGCTCCCAAATCACATAAAGCAGTTCTAACATAATTATTCTTAATAGAGCAAGGAATAGTTGGTATACCTAGATCACCAAGTTTCTTTGGAACCTTACCATTGAAGGAATAATTAGCAAGCAAAGTAGAAAATCTCCTCATTAGGAATCTTCCTTTTATTAGAGACAATATCCTTCATATACTTTGAATAAGGAGGCAACTTAATAGCATCAGTCAAAGGAATTTGCAAAAATAAAGGTTTCATCCACTCACAAAACTTGTTGTAGTGTTCTTCCTCCTTTGACTTATGTTTCTTACCTGGAAAAGGCATAGGTTTCTGCACCCAAGGTTCTCTCTCTTTACCATGTTTATTAGAAATAAAATCTTCCTTTGTGTACCTAGTGTTCTTAGTGTGCTTCTCAGGTTCTTCCTCAACTTCCTCCTTATCAGGAGCATCATTTTTATCATTACCACTCTCAGTTTCAGCATCAGAGACATATATACTATTAGGATCTACAGCAGGTTCAAGTGGTTCCTCAACTATTTTGTGTTTCTTTTTCTTTCTCTTACGAGGACTACCACTACTCTCACCTTGTTGAGAATCCTGCTCAATTCTTTTGGGGTGTCCTTCAGGATATAAAGGATCTTGAGTAGCTATACCACTCCTAGTTCTAATTCCATAAGCATGTTTATCTCCTGAAGCATTAACTAGCATATCCTTTTGTACCTTAGCAGGTTGATCAAGTTGGGTTTGTACCATTTGAAAGTGTTTACAAATCATTTTAATATCATTTGAAGTTCTTTCCACAATATCTTTCAACTCATTAATAGGTCTAGAGTTTTCCAATAAATGATTATGAACTTGTTTATTAAAATTACCTTGCTTAACAATAAAAATGTCAAGTTCCTCTAAGCATTGATCAGGAGGCTTACCATAAGGAATATCACCTGCATCAAAGTGTTGGAGAGATTGTACCTCAATAGTAGATGAGTGGGGAATTGGCTTACATAATTCTTCTATAGGAGTTAGATTCTTCACATCTTCAGCTCTAACTCCTTTCTCCTTTAGACACTTCTTAGCTTCATTCATCACTTCATCATTTAATGCAATAACTCCTCTCTTTTTTGGTGTTGGTATTGGAACTGGTTTAGGGATAACTGGTTTAGGAGTAATAGGCTCGGGTGTATTTAGCTCAATTGAAGTCCAATCATCATAATTCTTGCTTATTTTAGCCATTAGTTCTCCAGCATCTGTAGGAGTTATTTTCCTGAAAACACAATCAGCAAAGCTATCTAGGTATGTCCTAGAATCATTAGTTAGTCCATTATAATAAATATCAAGAAGCTCATTCTTAGGTAATGGGCATCCAGGATGTGCATGAATCAAGGCATGGAACCTTGTCCATGACTCAGGCAATTTCTCTTCTTCTCCCTGTTTAAAATCAAAAAGTCTCTGCAAAGCAGCATGTCTAGCACTAGGAGGAAAATATTTCTGAAAGAAAGAAGCAATCAAACAATCAGGGATATAAATGGAACCAGGAGGTAATCTATTAAACCAAGCCCTAGCTTCTCCTTTTTGTGAAAAAGGGAAGATCTTAGTAACAAAGTACTTGCGCATCTTAAAATCACCAGAGAATAAAGCACTTATAGTAGAAAGCTCATTCATATGAGCCACAACACTCTCATTTTTAGTCCCACAGAAAGGTTCTTTCTCAACAAATAGGATAAATCAAGAGAAAATCATAATCTTTATCTTTAATATCTATGGGAGAAGCGGCAAACTTAGGATCAGAGGACAACTTAGGAATAATGGTGCGTCTAGCAAGGAGACTCTTAATAGCACTAGTACCATGTGTGTTTCGGCACTCTTCAACAAATTCATCAGTAAACTCAATGTAGTCATCATTAATATCATAACTCTCACTAGACTCAGGTGAGCTAACAGGTGTAACAGTGTCTTCACTAGGAGTTCTGGTATTTCCTAGACTAGCCATAGTAGCATCTAAAAAAGGACTTAATGAACCATTCGCATCAAGCACAGTAGAAGTAACATCATGAGTATCAAAAGCAGTTTCAGACTCAGCAGTAGTAGCAGTGTGTGTAGCATGTGTATGTGGTGGTGGTGTAACAAGCTTACATATAACAGACGGTGAATCAAGAGCAGCAGAGGTGTTTAGGACTGTACCTCTTCTTGTAGTGGATGGTAAAATAGGGAACTTTCCATCACGAGACTTCCCCATGATGAAAGGGGTAACAGTGAACAATAATAGATCCAAGTGAACTTACAAATAAAGCTATGCTCCCTGGCAACGGCGCCAGAAAATAGTCTTAATGACCCACAAGTATAGGGATCGCAACAGTTTTCGCGGGTAGTATTACCCAATTTATTGATTCGACACAAGGAGAGCCAAAGAATACTTGCAAGCCTTAACAACTGAGTTGTTAGTCCAGCTGCACCTAAAAATAGTTCTTGCTCACAGAAGTTTATCAGTAGCAACAGTTTGTAGTAGCAACAACAAGCAATAGGAACAGTGAAACAGGAGCAATAGTAACAATAACAGTAACAGTGGGATTCGAGTGCGGTAGACATAGGGATGGATGGACGGGCATTGCATGGACGAGTATAAACATGTAACTTCAAGATCTAGGGAATTGCAGATAAATAATAACAAGCATCCAAGTACTAAACAATCCTAGGCATGTGCTCGCAATGAGAACTTGCACAACATCTTCTGTCCAGCCAGCCCGTGGCAGCGGGGCCTCTAGGGAACTACTGGCAATTAAGGTGCTCCTTTTAATAGAGCATTGGAGCAAAGCATTAACACTCCATGAACACATGTGATCCTAACACCACAGCCATCCCCTCCGGTTGTCCAATTTATTGTCACTTTGGGGCCTTTGGATCCAGACGATGATATGTGTACACAACTTGCAGATAAGATCACAAACAATACTATCATAATGATTCAATAATAAGTTTAGATCTGAGATCCTGGCACTCGGGCCCTAGTGACAGGAATTAAGCACAAAAAGTTGCAACAAAGTCAAATAGCACTAATAGCGATACTAGGCACTATGCCCTAACAATCTTATTCGATTACATGATAGAACTCATCCAATCCCTACCATCCCCAAGCCTACAGCGGGGGATTACTCACTCATGGATGAAGGAAACATGGATGGCTGATGGACATGCGTTGGTGATGACGATGGCGATGATCCTCTCCAAATTCCCTGTCCTGGCAGGGTGCCAGAACGAAGTTTCCGAATCCGAATCTTGGTTTCTGGTGGCGGCAGCGTAGCGGAACTCTTTCTAGAAAACTATCGAACCCCCCTCGGTTTTTAGGTCGAGAGGCAACTTATAGGCGTAGAGGGAGCCCGAGGGGGTGCCTGGGGTGGCTGCACCCCCTAGGCGTGGCCAGAGGTGGGCCCGCGCCTGGCAGGGGTGTGGGCCCCCCCAGGCCCCTTCTCCGTCTCGTCTTCTAGCTCCGTGGATCTTCTGGTGAAATATAATTTTTGGCATATTTTCCGGGATATTTCTTGATAGTTCATTTTCTACACAAAAACTAGACACCAAGGTAATTCTGCTAAAAAGAACATCAGTCTGTGTTAGTTGTATCCAAATCACACAAGTTTAGAGGAGAAACAATAGCAAAAGTGTTCAAGAAAGTAGATACGTTTTGGACGTATCATGATCTTGCATTCTCTCCGTTTCTAGTAGCTATCTTGGTCAAGTAGATGATAGTGACTCTAAGAGGGAGTATTTATGCTCGATAGTGGGTTCATGCCTCTATTGAATCTGGGGAAGTGACAGAAATCTCTAAGGTTATAGATGTGATGTTGCTACTAGGGAGAAAACAACAATCTTTTGTTGATGGAACAATTGTATTGTTTACTTTACACACATTGCTTAATGCAGTTATCCATTGCTTGCAACTTAATACTAGAGGGGGTTCAGATGATAACCTGAAGGTTGATTAGTAGTCATAGATGTAGTTGGATGGTGGTATATGTATATTGTTGTAATACCCAATCAAATCTCATAGGAATCATGAATGTCTAGTATCTGCATTGTTATGCCTTGCTCAGTCATGTCAATTGCCCCGCTATAATTTGTTCACTCAGCATGTTATGTTATTTATCTTAAGGAGAACACCTCTGGTGAAATGTGTACCCCGGTCCAATCTTTATCATTGTTACATCATCTACTATTACCATTTACTTTCTGCAAGCAATCATTACCTTCCACACTATACGTTTAATCCTTTGTTTTCAGCAAACCAGTGAGATTGACAACCTCACTATAAGTTGGGGCAAAGTTTAATCCTTTGTTTTGGTTTTTGTTTTGCTTAGTTTCTTTTTCTTTGTTTTGCTTGTTTATTTTTATCAAAAATTACAAAAAAAATACTAGTTGTGGTTTTTTACTTTAGTAGCTACCATGTCTAGTGTTATTCCAATCACTATGTCACCTCTGGAAAGGATCTTTACTTTCAAACAAGGAAGTGAAGAGAGTTTCAAAGAAGCTTGGTCTAGAATTTTTGATTCACATGGAAAAACTGAGCCTAAAATGAGTCTAGGCTTAGTTATTAGCAGTTTCTACCATGGTCTTGCTCTTTGTTTTAGATATGCTTTGGATGCTATAGCAGGAAGAGATTTTTTCCAATGTAATGAGGATGAAGCTTTGAATTCCATAAATAAGTTGATTACAATTTATAATTTGCCTAGCAAATCTGATTCTTCCTTTAGAAACATATGTGCTAGGTTAAACACTCTTGAGACTAGTACAACAAGTTTAAAATATTGCTATAACATGCTTAGAGATCATCATGATTATGTTCCAATAAATTTCAAGCCTTCAAAATGGTTTCCTATAATAAAATTTGTTATAAACCATGAAACTTTTTATGCTCGTTGTGATATCATGTCTGAATTTTGCCTTATGCCTAAAGATATCTATGAATCTTTGAATCTTTGGGGACTTCCTGAAGGAGGAGAAGAAATATCTCTTACCAATAATGCAATTGTATTACCTATTGAAATAGCCAAAGGAGAGTTTACAAAGATCTTAGGGAAAGTGGTGTCTACTAATTATCTTGTTATTGAATGTGTAGGAAAAGGACAAATTACACTTGGAATATCCCTACTGAAACTCCTTGGAGCAATGATAGATGTGGGAAAAGGCATTATGCATTTTGATTCTCCAATAAGCAATCATACATTCCATAGAGATAAGAGTAAAGGTAAGAAAGGTAGGAGCAAGAAATTTGATGTCAATGCTTCTTCATTTGAAAATACTTGATTCTTGCTTCTTGTGCCTAACTTAAAGGCGTTAAAGAAAAGTACTTCTTGGGAGATAACCCAATAATTTTCTTGAGTCTTGGAAGTTATTACTTCTATAATAACCTCTCCTTATCCTTTTTATTTGATTTTTGTGCCAAGAATAACCTCTAATGAGAGAGAAGTAAGATTTTGGGGAAGTTGTTGTCCCGAAACAGATTTTTGTGCTTCACTGTAAATATTCTTGAAAAATATCTCTATGTCGGATTGAGCTGTAATTTTCTGAGTAAATCCCCTAGTTTATTATCTAATTTTATTTAGTTCAACACTTTTTTATTTGAGCACCAGAAGGTCTTTTAAAAAATCGATTTCTACATGCTGGTATGTTTTGACAGATTTCTGCCATTATTTGCATTTGCCTCTTTATTGATTTATTTTTGAGTTCTCTTTGGGAAATTGAGATTTTTGAAGGAATTGCTACAGTAGCTTGTGTTTTTAATGAAAATTTTGCTGTTTTGAAACTAAACCCAAAGGTTTATTATTTTTGAATGCACTAATGTTGCTAATGAAGATTGTGTGAAGTTTTGTATGAAGGAAATTTCCAAGTGTAGGGGAATAATGATGTAATTAGATGAAGAATGGACAAAATCTCAAGCTTGGGGATTCCATCCCGTGTCACCTCGTCCACGAGATTAGTATCGTGTGCAACCATAACCTTGCCAAGACCCATTACCTTAGACCTTGACTTATCGGCATATGTGACGGTTATTTGATCATGATTTGGTATTATCTCCGTCATTATCATCTTGTTTCTGGTCATATGACTTGTGCATCCACTATCAAGCACCCACTTTGACCCGCCGGAAGCATAGTTTTACAAGATATCAAGCTAGTTTTTTAGGTACCCATTTTCCAATGGGTCCTCTTTTGTTAGTGACAAGGGTCTTGGGAACCCAAATCAACCAAGAAATATAACCATCAAACAGGCCAACATATTGTGCATAAACATCACCATAATTATCACGCATTAAAACATAGTGAGGGTTAGCGATTCTCGCAAAGTCATCTTGTGACATAGTTTTTCCACTTGTGGTCTTACTACCCACAGTGACCTTGTCTTTTCCTTGTGCGGGCTTGGCATTATTTTTCTTGTTGTTCTTCTTCTTGGACTTGGACACAAATACAATTCCTCCTTTCTCAATATTTGACCTTTGCTTGCTTAAAAGGTCATCAATGGACTTGTTTCCTTTTGGGAAGGTAGCCTTTGCAAGCTCCCCCTTCAACCTAGCATTTTCTTCAAAGGTGTTTGTACTACTAGAGGGAGTGAAAATACTAGGTGAAGCAACATTAGTCAATTGAGTTTGAAGTTTTACACGAGACTTTGTGACAGACAATAGTTTCACTTTCCAAGGCCTTGTGAGCCTCGTCAAGCTTCCTAAAGTCCTCGACAAGTTTGTTATGAACAACACCAAACTCAATCTTATCCTTTTTAGCCTTTTATACTTATCCATGGCATGATCACGTTCCTTAATGAGTTTGTTAATAATTTGATCATTTGCCTCATAGAGGCCTTCAAGTTTTTCTTCAAGAGACATCCTAGTCTCTTGCTCTTCTTATAGGGCATTACTTAGGGTATCCATCTCAATAATATGCTCTCTCCCTAGTTTGCATCTCTCATCAAGAAGCTCTTGTGTGTGAGAGAGTTGTTTCAACAGATTCACAAAATGCTTCTTATGCCCCCTTGTAAGTTAGTCATAAACACATCAAAATAAACTAATTCCTCCTTCACCTCAAGAGTCATATCATCATCAAGTTCATCATCAACCATTGAGGTGGGGAGAGAAGAAGATGATACCTCTGATCCTCTTGCCATAAGACAAGTGACGATCCTCTTGCCATAAGACAAGAGTGAGTGTGGATGTAGAGGTGGTGGCGATTGCCGCCACACCATTTTACATTTCTTCTTCATCATCATCTTCATCATCGAAGGAGAATTCTTCATGTTCCATCAAGACAATATCACCCGACTTCTTATTGTTGGCATACTTCTTGATGAAGGGCTTCTTGAAGGGGGCTTTTGACTTTTTCTTCAAGACAAGTTGACCTCCATTATCTTCTCTCTTCTCATAGGGACATCTGACAACAAAATGGTAGAGGTCACTACAGTTAAAGCAAGTTCTCAGTTTTGAATTATTTTCTTTTCTACCACTTGGATTGCTTCTTTGTTGCATCTCCATCTAGTCCTTGGCAGGATCTTTCCAAAAGTTCCTTGCATAGAAGGCCATGTATTCACCATGAGAAACCTTGACGTCTTCGAGGGAGCTCATGGTAGGGGCTTCATCACTTCCTTCTTCTTCCTCATACTCCACCACTTTAGCCTTCAAGGCAAGGTTGACACCATTTCTCATTTCGAGGGCTCGAGCACGGGCATCTTTGACATTCTTGGCAGTAACCTTGAAAGCATCTATCTCTTTCATAACTTCATTGGAGCTCATGAGATGATAGTTGTGTCTTCCTTGGAGGCTCTTCAATTCGGTGGGCTCAAAGGGCATGGGCGCACTCACATATTTCCTTTTTATCCAAGAATCATCCACATGTGAGGCAACACATTTATAAAGGCGGTGGTAGTGGATTTGAGCCTTCGATAGATGTCTTCATGATCCTCACCATCCTTCATATAGAAGCCTTCGGCTTCATTGCTCAATGCATCATAACAATTTCTTATCATGCTCTCATTTCCAACAAATAACTCCATGAGAGCATCCCAAGCTTCCTTGGCAGTGTTGAGGTGTTCAATGTGAGGGAAATCTTCTGTTCCCAAACCTTATTGAATCATGTGCAATGCGATGGAATTGAGTTAACTATTGAGAACTTCTCCTCTTGTCAAGTTGGTTGGATCCACAATTCTGAGTCCTTTGATGGGTCGTGAGATTTGATTAATGATTGCCATTGAGAAAAGGTAGGTGCAGCTAGCTTAGATGGGTCACCTCTATTATTTATGTGTGGGTGAGGGATCGGTGGGTCGGGAGAGTACCAACCGGGCACCGTGTGGTGCTCTTCCTTCCCATCTCCATTTTCATGGATGGATTAGTGTTATCATGATCATCCCCCACCACAACAACCATGGGTGATGCCGAGGCGTTCACCTTTGGAAGTGTGGAAGGTTCCTCTAGTGGAGGAGGAGGAGGAGGTGAGGCAGTTTCCTCCTTAACAAGTTGCTCAACTAAGTCGCGCAACTGTTTGATTTTGTTGCCCAGGGAGGAGCTCAATCTTGATTCCAGTTTCTTGAGATCCTCCATGGACACTGTGTTACTAGTATCACTCCCTCCTTCTACATCTTGGCTACCCATATACTCTTAGGCGGTAAAGCCCAAATAAAGATCCGAGTATCTGATACCAATTGAAAGGATCGTATGGGCACCTAGAAGGGGGGGTGAATAGGTGCTACTTAAAATTTTACTCTTTTTCAATTTAGGGTTTGACACAAAAGGTAAATTCTCTAGATTATGCAACTAAGGTGAATTTACCTATGTGTCAAACTACTACAATTAACTAAGCAAGAACAAGATAAGCAAGGTGCAGTAAAGGATAGAAGTAACCAAAGTGGAGCACGTGGAGACACAAAGATTATTTCCCGCAGTTCCTTCCTTTTGAGGGGAAGTACGTCTGTGTTTGGAGAGGGGATGGTTTCAAACCACCAACACCACGAAAGGCCTCCCTTGTTCTCCGGTGAACCTCACCCCAAAGGATTCAATTCACCTCTTCCACTATATTGGCAACCTTCGAGGTGGAAGCCGCCACCTTTACAACAAGTTCAAGGCACACACCCACAACTGAATTGGAGGCTCCCGAATGCAAGCAAGCTGTCACACAATCAAAGACAAGCTTGTAAGAACCAAATCAAGAACTAGAGTTTCCAATGAAACACTAAAGCAAGGGGTTCTCAAGTGAATCAGGGGGAAATGAAGATCTCTCCTGGTGAAGCTTTATATCAAGGCCTCCTCCTTCGATTCTCCAAAGATCAAGGCTTTTGGATGGTTGGATGGGGATATCTTGTTGATTTGGTGGCTCTAGGGTTAGGGTTCTTATTTTCTGAAAACGAGCAGCTGGAGGAAGGGAATGAGGTCCCCTATTTATAGACCCGCTGCAATCCAACCGTTTTCTGACCGTTGGAGAAATTTCCACACTAGAGATTCCGGTCAGACCTTCTTCCACACTGGAGACTTTGGCCAGTCTCCGGTCAATATTCAGACCACCATACAGAATGTCCCAGCCGTGGTGTAGATGCCCCCTCGGGGGACTTTCCAGAGTTTCTGGCCTGAGGTACACCGGAGACTCTGGTATGATTGTGAGCACTAGAGAATCCGGTCCGTTTTTGGCCCATCTTCGGACCCCTATACAGACTATCCCAAGCACCCTTTAGGAAGTTCCTCTGGATACTTGGGGGAAAACTCCGGTTCACACCGGAGACTCCGGTGTATGCACACCAGAGAATCTGGTCTAAAACCCCCCTAAAATTGCAGTTTCTTCCAGGAACTTTTCCACAGGGCTATGGACTTTTCTATTTTTAGTTTATCAACCTGGAAACATCGTCAAACAGTAAAATGATCTACAAGTTGTTAACGAACACCAAAACTGGTTAAGACAATAAATGTCCTTTCAATAGTTTTCTAGGACATAATCAGACTATTATTAAGGTAAGAGAATTGATGACTGCAAGTGCATAGATCGGTTGTAGCTAGTTTCAAAATAAATATATCGATCCCATAGGGATCAGGAGTCTAAAGTCTAAGAATTCTTGAAATAAATATTGAAAATATAAATGCTAAATAAAGTTCCAAGTGACAAGATAAAATGCGAGTATTATGTAAAAAGGTGTTTTGGGGGTTTTGGTATAAGAGAACAATAAGTAAAGTAAATAAAACTAAATACAGAAAATAAGTATCGTGTATGTATAAGAGATTTGAAAGTTCAATGGGAAAAAGCGTTCTCAGGTATTAGCGGATACACCACTAGCATTATAAAGGGCTAAGGTAAAGTTTATTATCATGAACATTCTCAACTATGTATGTGTGGGAGGAACTCCGTATTTGGATAAAGAGGCAGCAACCACTGCTCAAATCATCCTCATAACCACAGCAGACAGCAATCAACATCAATTGAATTACTGCACTATTAAGGGACATAATCCCGCAGGACGTATCCCATGACATGGATAGTGTTTTGTGAGTTTCCTCGATTCCCAAGTTGATACGTAAGGAGTTCCAACAGCTTTATAGTCATTGTAAGTGCTAACATCCCTCCTTCTACCAACAAGTAGTTCCCTACATCAAGTCCCCACAAGAGGCAAATATTGAGAGGTTGACTTCTCCCAACATCAAGATGTAGACAATCTAACACATTGTCACAATGATGAATATCATAATAAACTTTATATTATTTCAATCTCATGCTAGGGTTTCTCCAAGAACTAATGATCTACTTAGACATGGAGGCAATCAACATCATGGCAAAAATAATGGAATCTATCATAGATGAATAGTACTTGTATAAATCCACAACGCGTATGGGAATTATAATAAGATCTAGACAAGATGTAGATGGGATGGATGGAGATGGTGGTGATGCAACAATTGATGATGAAGATTGATGCCTTAGCCTCCCTGATCTGCGTAGGGCAAAGATGGATCCCCGGTGGATGAGTTCCCCCTCCAGATGCCTTTCGGAGATTAGGTTTCGGTGATTTCTGGGTGTTCTGTATGTCGTCTCTCTGATCTAATTGCACGGGGTGAAACTATTTGAGGATGCGAAGGCGGCACCAACTATACGACGGGAACTATACAGCCGGAAAAATTCTCCCGCTGTATAGTTGGTCATTAAACCTTCTGTATGCTTCAATTGCTTCGGGTTTACTTCTAGTGTTATTAATATTTCCCAAATAAGCAATTTACGTTGTTTTTGGCTCCTTTTTACTCCAATATAACTGGTATAAGAATTGTGTCCATCAGATCCATCATTTGTCCTGATCCTGGTGAAAATAAACATAAAAAGTGCGTACGAACACCGTAAAATACCAAGATCCTACCACTACAATGCAAAATAATAATATAAAACATGATGCAATTATGCACTCATCAAGAATCAAGCAAAACAAAACCTAATCCCACCACTATTGATTAATGTGCATTCCTCTTTACCACTTCCCTTTTTTGAGGAGGAGCTTTTACTATGATCGTCACCCTCCAACTCGTTTTCCTTGGAGTTAGCGTTAGCTTTTTCATTAGAAGGAGTGGCGGCCTCGGAAGCAGATGGAGGAGGGGCTATGGGTAGAGAGAGATGCGTTATCATTTCACATATCTCTTCCATTTTGGTCTCCATGAATTTAAGCAAGGTTGTTTCCAACGTCTTGAAATCATCCATGGTGATCTTGTCCACAGCCTCACTACCATCAACACTAGTACCCATACTCTCTTAGGCGGTAAAACCCGAATAAAGAGTCGAGGCTCTGATACCAATTGAAATGGATCATATGGGAACCTAGAGGGGGTGTGAATAGGTTCTCTCCAATTTTTAATACTTTTTCAATTTTAGGCTTGATACAAAGGTAAATTATCTATGTATGCAACTACGGAGAATTTCCCTATATGCAAAACTATCTACTAAGCGAGTAAAAGCGAGGAACGAGGTAACCATAGTGGAGCACGCAAAGAAACATGATTTGTTTGACCGCAGTTCCTTCCTTGTTAAGAGAAGTACGTCTGCATTAGAGGGGTGGGTGGTACTAAGACCACCACGCCACAATAGGCCTCACCCTGTTATCCGATTGATCTTCCCACCAAAGGCCTGATCCACCTATCCACTATTGGGTACCCTTCGAGGCAGGAATTAGTGCCTTTACAACACTAGCAAGGCACACATCCACAACTGAATCGGAGGCTCCCGTGATGACAAAAAGCTGCCACAAGAACAATTTTAATCAACGACTAAAATAGAGATCTAGATATTTGCAAGAAATATAAGATCAAGAATCCTCCAAGTAAATGGAGGGGAATTGAAGAACTTGATTGGTGCCGATGAAGATCGAAGCCTCCTTCTTTGATTCCCCAAAGATCGGACCCTTCGGGTGGATGAATGTGGAGATCTCGACTTGGAACTCGATGAACAGGGTATCACTTTTTCAAATGAATCAAGAGATCTGACAGGAGGAGAAATTGGGGTATTTATACCCCTTGTCAAAACTTAACCTTTGGAGAATTTTGGGGCCAGATTATCCGGCCTAAGTGGGGGTTAGATTATCCAGTCAGGACAAATCTTCGACCCGGAATCAGATTTTTCGGGCAAAAATATGCTCCTATACTGCATGACGCGCATTGGCTGCCTTCGTAAAATTTCTTGGGGGTGGATTATCTGCCCCCTTGGTGGGGCGGATTATCCGGCCAGGGAAAAAAATCTGGCCCTGGCCAGACAACTCGAGGGAAAATTTGTCCCCATATAAGGCGACGCGCCTTGGCCTCCTTTGTCAATCGAGCCAAGGGGCGGATAATCCGTCCCTTGGCAGGGGCGAATAATCCGCCCCAAAACTCTGGTTTAGCTTCTTTTTAAGTGAACATGAATATGCAATACTAAACACACATTAAATAATCCTTAGTATTGTTATCTAATACAGAAAACACTAGGGATCATGAAATGTACTTTCATATTTGCCTAGCATAGAAATTCTATTATGAGCATCATCAATAGTTTTAATATATTTTAGTCTTTCCTCGAAGGAATCCAAGTTTCCCATAATCATTGGAATATAAATCTCAATATTAGGTATAATATCTTTACTTAAAGAGTTCCAAGTGATCTAGGTTCCTTTTATCAAGCACCTCTTAGCACAATTCTCTAGCCTAGTTTTGAAAGATTTCAAGATGGTGTTCATGTTTTCTACATCTTATTTCTTTACAATACTGGTTTCCATAAGATTTTCAATGACCAAAGCAGCTTCCAAGATTCTAACCTAAAGTAAAAGTTTACATGTAATTTATCCTCACTACATGGGTTCATATATTTATCATGTATTTCATGTAGCCTAAACCAAGCATATTTTAAACATCAACCAAAATTTTGTTTGAAGATAGAAGTGTCATTTTTATGGCATTAGGTTCTTTCTTAACATGAACTATATGACCCTTATTGTTTTTATCGAACTCTCGGTGTACTACTCCTCCCTCTTATAGCAAGCTACAAAACACGAAAGTGTTTCCTTATGTCCCAACTCCACCAAGTGGTTGTCAAGCTCAAGATTTCGTATTAGAATTGAAAACAAATATGTAATAATAACTAAAGTAAATATGTAGCAAGTAGAGTAAAGTGAACTAACTAAACTATATGTGAAAGATAAACTAGATGCAATGCAAAAGTAAATTTTGATGGTGTTGGTAGTGGTGTAAATTATATGAGATGACTAAATGCAAGTATGATAGATGTTTTTGTATTTTCGGATTAAATGAGTGTGAAAAATAAATAGGGTTGTAAATACAAGTAAATGGTGTTTCTTATGATTAAAAACAAACTGGGTTAATAGTTTCACTTTTATACTCTCTTATAAACATGGTGGACTCAAAACAACTTCAAAAAAGTCTTAATATTGATGTAACTTCATAATGTGTTTGATAAATATCCATATAGCCATCATGTACGATGGATGAGATCATGCAACATATCCCATTCATACTTTCTTAGTAAGAGAAACCTCCACAAACTAGATTAAGATAAACATATTATTGCCTTTACTTCTTTAACATGATGTTGACAGAAGGACATAGTAGCACATGCATTAATTTATCCCTAGTAAGGTAACAACGGAAAGCTAAGGAACATAGAAGGACTCAAACTTTCTATCACTGTCTAGTTCCATACTACCATGTTACTCCAAGTAATGCATACTTCCCCCCTCTCGCGCCTTGTCATACTAGTTTGATCAAAACATGTAAACAAGAATGGGGTATATAATATACATATACTAATACATCAAACACAATTTTAAAATTATAATCTCAAATACTCATCTCATAAAAACCAAGATCCACCATAAAGGGATTACAAATATATGCCACAATCATATTGGGCAGCTCATGTGGCATTGAAATGATGATTGCGTCAAAGATATAGAACAAGCTACTTCCACAAACCCATAGTAAGGGGGTGGAATACTCCCTCTTTATCATGATGATGATGGAGATGTTGTTGGAGAGGTTGGAAATGCGAGCCGACGACATTCCGATGGAGATTTCCCCTCCAATCTTCGAAGGATCTTCTCTTTCGTGTTTCTATCTCCATGGTGTGTCGTGCAATGGGATCACGATTAGGGAAATATATATAGGTGTTTTAGGTCAAAACGAGCCGAGGGGCATGAATATCGACGATAATAGAACATAGATGTGCCATGACGATAATCTCCAGGCACTAGGTTATCTAGCTGTGCCATGGGCCTCATCTTGACCCTCCTACTGGGCCAAGTGAGGTCCAGGTGCTCCAGGTCTTGTTCTTCCATAAAAAAATCTATAGAAAAAAACCACAGATCCTTTTGAGTTCGTGAAGGTCCCTGAAAGTCAAAAATACGCAAAATAGGATTTTCCTGTCTACACAGTTATAACCATAAAAAAAGATATTTTAGGAAATCCCTAAAATCATTCTAAAACATGATTATAACTATATATATGATGCAATTATAATGGAATATGGCACAATACAAATAACATAGATACATTTTACATGCATCATACAACTAAAGTTTGCAATGTGATGTATGGGATGTATTGTGTTGTAAATTTCGCATGACATCAGTGGTTGGAGCTACTATGAGTGTCATCAATTATTGTAATAGCCATAGTGTCGCATGTGGAGATGCGAACACTGAGGATGATGTGCACCCCATTTCCTTGTTCGGATTTGGGTGTGAGATCGTACCAAGCCACCTCGGGGAAACGGAGATGCAAACACACAGGAGAAGCGGGATTTACCTATGTTCAGGCCTCTAAAAAGTGTAACACCTTACTCCTGCATGCTGCAAATCAAAAAATTGTATGTGTATTTAAATTAGTGTGATATGTCGATTGATTGCAAAAAATTGTGTTGTATGATTTTTTGGTGCTTTGCGAGTTAGTGTTGTATATAGATTTTGTGAATTTGTCTGAATCTTAACTATGTGAAAAAGCTTAAGGGTGCACTATATTTTCTGTAAATAATGATAGACTGAATTTTTTGTTCTTGTCAGATCGGAGGGGGAGGTTGCCTTGGCCTAGCCTTCCCTAGTTCTTATAAACCACCTCCTGTACACAAATTTATTTGTCTTGTTAGTAGTTATTTTCATGTTTCTTTAGTCGATTGTCGTGTTGTAGACAATTGGTCGGTGCTTTGTTGCCAAATACTCAGTTATCATCTTTTTAGTAGATAGATATATAAGATACTCGTGTCATGTGGTAACGAGATGAAATTGATCCATCTGAACTTGCTCGTCTTTTTCTTGATCCCTTGTTCTTTTTTGTACATTGTGTCGGAGTCCCTCGTGCTTCATTGCTTGGAGACCTTTAGTGAACATTCAATTCAATGTCATCATGGCCCACATGGCATGGGGGACTTTGGTTGCATGGATGCCTTTACCTAAATAGAGGGACAAATGGAAGCATTGTATTTGGTACATCAATAATTCAAGAGATGATCCTACTATACCAGGGATCATTCAAAAACAATGTATGTCTACACTACCTTTGGTATAATAGGCCATTGTTTGAACTAAATTGTGGGAAATTTTTAATCTTGAGCAGATGCAAAACATCAAAGAAACAAGGAGTCTCATACAAACTAGCATAAATAATTCAAGAGATGATTCTATGGTAGGACGTCTAATGCACAAGCAATCTACTTGTAGATATGCACTTGGTAATATAGACCATCCCTTGAGCACAAGGTGGGGGTGATTAATGATCCTTAGTGTTAATAAAACAATGTCATAATAGAGCGTGCTAGTGGCTTATATGTGCATTCAGTGTAGAAAGGTCAATTATAAATGGCATGGATCTCATGCAAACCGATTGAGACTCTTCTCACACAACTTCCAAAGTAATTATCGTCCTAATCATACATGTAACCATAATATTAAACTTCTCAATCTGGAGAAGGTCAAACCCTAGACACAGTGGTGGACCCTAAGCCGCACTACTACAGAAATCCTATCCGTGGCGCACAGAATATGAGGTATGTGGTGCACGATCTGTGCGCCACTATCGTCACGCCACCGATATTTTTTATCAGTGGCGCACATGCCCGTGCGCCACGGATAAGCGTATTTATCCGTGGCTCATGGGGATATGGTGCGCCACTAATATCGATTTCAAAATTAAAAAAAAGGGATATAAAAAGTTATCTGTGGCGCATGTGGGCATGGTGCGCCACTGATAAAACTTTCAAATGTCAAAATAATAATAATCTGAATCTTGATCTAGCGCCGCCGGTGTTGCCTCTCCTTTGTCGCCTCATCGTCATCACGTCACGTATCGTCGTCGAGGCCACAACCTACCACCGCAGGTAGATGCGGGAGGTCGTGGCCGAGCTAGTTGGAGGCATGGGCCAAGGAGGAGCTCGAGGACGGAGGTGGAGGATCCATAGATGGGGGACGGGGAGGAGAAGGAGAGGAGAGGAGAAGAGAAGGACATGAGAAGAGAAGAAGAAGAAGAAGAAGAAGAAGAAGAAGAGGAGGAGGAGAAGGACAAAATAAGGAGTGGAGAAGGAGAAGGAGAGAAGAAGGGGAGGAGAAGGAGAGGATAAGTGGAAGAGAAGGAGAATAGAAGGATAAGAGAAGGAGAAGAGAAGGAGAAGGGGATAAAGAGAGGAGGAGAAGGGGAGAAGAGGGGGCCGGGTCATATTTGTAGTCTAGCTACGCTTATCCGTGGAGCATCGCAATAGCGTGCATAGATAAGTGTGCTCAATTTTTTTGGTAGGAAAAAACTTCTTTTTTCCATAATTTTTTTCTTTTCAAATATTTAGATTCTAAAAAATCGCTAAACAACCTAATGGTGCTGCGAGCAAATATAGAATTTCATGCTCGTCATTTTGATATATTAAACATTTATTCGACATCGTATACAAAAGTTATAACCTTTTTACCATGCCATGACCTTTTTTGTAAAAAAAACTCGAAATTCATGTTTGTTAATTTTGCTACAAACTAGACCATATTACCTACCTACATGTCAAATGATTTTAAAATTTGAAATGTTTTGATTTTTTTTGCAAGACTAAAAGGTCGATCCACTAAGGGGGTGCTGTGAGCAGAATTTTGAAAACTTATCTATGGTGCACCAAAACCCAATGTGCCTCTGATAGTGAGATGTCATCTATATGTGGCATTTATGGATGGTGCCTGAATTATCTGTGGCACATATGTCTCGCCGCTGATAACTGAACTATTTGTGGCGTACCGTAAAAGCATGCGCCACAGATAAGTCATGCATCATCCATGCATGCCACATTTGGATGCCCTAGGCTTATCCGTGGCGCATACCTACTAGATGTGCCACTGATAGATGGGTTATCAGTGTCGCATGCCACAACGGTGATTCACATGTATTTATCAGTGGCGCATCATCTACACCATGTGCCACTGGGTATCAAATCCATGGATAACCATTTTTTAAATAGTGCCACTATAGCCCGAACACTTTCCCGGGCTTCTGGACGGCCAACAAAACGTACTTTTATGTAAAAAAATAACTAAAATTAGTTTTAGGCCTTTAAATTTACAACTTTCTCAGGCTTTAAAATGTTCTTGGGACAGCTACTTCCTAGATGATAAAATGCCACCAAATCGAAGAACAAACAGTTAATCCTGCCATTGTGGCATGCCACATTTTTATTTGTTTCTAGTTGTGTGTCTCATTGATGTCTTGTCTAGATCTTTATGTTAATGCAGATGCAATGGTTGTAATAGGTATAATCTTCATACTAATATAGTCTCTTTATAAAAAAGAGCCTATTGGTGATACACGTAAACTGCATACATAAACTTTGTAGTTTGTTAATATGTTTATCTACATATTTACAATATATATATAATGTTATATTCATGTTTTACATTGATTTTTAGGGATTTACTAAGTTCCCTTTATTTTGGTTATAATCCTGTAGGCAGAAAAACCCTGTTTTTAGTGTTTTTGATGTTTCAGGATCTATATGGAGTCAAATGGTCCTGAGCTTTTGGGGATGTCAATATTTATCCATGAGAAACATCTGCACCGCAACAACCTCACATGGATGCCTAGGAGGCCCAAAAGAGCCCAGGTAGCACGCCTAGCCCAGGAGGCGCACCACTTGCCCTCTTTTCCTTCTCGGCTATCCGTTCGCCTTGATTCTTTCGCCTACGGAGTTCTCTTGACCTAAAAATTCCTATATAAGGATCACTCGAGGAGTCTTCGACACAGATCACACCAGAAATAAAAATACCACCAGACAGAATCAGATCCAGCGAAGATTGGAGGGGGAAACTCCTCTAGAGCCGCCTCTAGAGGGATATCCACCCTCTCCAACATCTCCAATATCATCACCATGATGAAGAGAGAGTAGTTCACCCCTGGACTATGGGTTTGTGACAGTAACTTGATCTATTTCTCTCATAGATCTAGTACCATATATAGCATCTCGGGAAAACCACTACTAGAAAATCGCCTATCTTTATCTTTGTGCATCATCATGCATATTTTTCTTTTATTTCCTAAGCACAAAATTATTTTATTAAACATCATGTTTTATTTGCTAAATTATCTAAGTTATCCATGCGGTTTATAACATATGTAAAGCCTCCATCTCTTTTCTTATTTTAAATTAAACAAATAATATTTTCCGTCCGTTAAGTGACCACCAAAGGTTTTAATATTTTGTTAAAAATAAAATTAGTAAAAATCCTGTCTAAAGTTTTGGGCCAAACTAAATCCATCTAGTCTACTTTTTTTTTGACTTTGTACGCCCATAGGCATACATTACTTGTATTTATAACCGTAACAATACAAAGAAGATACCAATACAAGCAAAAGAAAAGAAGGAGAAAACAAACGGTTGGAAAACTGCAAACCGTCCTCGCCACAACTACTAAGAACCCAAATCCTTCGCCATCGCCGGAGAAGAAGAAGATCAACAGCAGCTGGTCCACACTTTGGCACCGAAGAAACCCCTAGCCATGAGGCTTTAAAGAGCCGCAATAACCACCAGCCCCATAAGAATGGATCTAGCCTGCTGCTAAGAAACATCGGCCGGAGGAGCCCTCCAAGCATCTTCAACGCCGGATCCAGGGCCAACGCCACCCCGCCTATCAAGCGGCCGGATCCTCCACCATCCACCATAAACCAGTAGCAATCCGCACCGCCGCACTCCAAGGCCGCCAGGACCAGATCGGCGGCAAGATCAACACCACACAAAGCCGGAGCACACGCCCGGCGAAGACCAAATCCCACAGGCTTCTCGACGCCGCAAACGTCGCCGAGATGGGGTTGAAGCCGGGGTACATTTATTCGATGTAGCGCATCCACCACCATCTGAGTTGCGCCACCACGACACCACAGAAACACTAACTTTAGGGACCTTGTTGAACGCCGAGCGTAGGTCCTGGGTCCCCACCCCCTCCCGCCCGCGCGAGCGGAAGCGGAGGAGGCGAGGACCCGTCGATCACCGGCGGGGAGGAGGCGGCGGCTAGGGTTTTTTTAGGGAGGAGGAAGAGTCGCCTTGAGTAAAACGTTCCATCTAGTCTATTTTGGACTATATATATACCCCACTTCTCTTCTTTCTTCTAAAATATTCTAGCCCCAAATCTGAGACAACTCTTCTCCCAAATCATGTCCATTTGCTTTCCTTTTTCTCCGCCGCCCGTGTGTTTCCTTTCGTTCTCACAACCGGTCATATTTCTTCTCTCCAAAGCGATCAACCAAACCAAGTCTTTGTATTCCTTTGGTCCATGCGTGAGAGCAACAAGATGCTAGACACGTCCCCGCAAATCCCCTCCACGCCTTGCAATCCCATCACCAGTTCCTTGATTCCTTTTGCTCTCGTTTTGCGCCCCTGTCCTTTTTCTTCCCGTGCAGCTGCAGGAGCACATCAACGTCCCAGGCTGCGCGAGTGTTTGGCCAAGTGCTGCCGCCGACCGGTTTACCTGCTCTGCTCGATTTTTCTTCAGCAAAGCAGCCGCCCTCGATTCCCTCATGAACCTGTCGATCTGCAACCCTCCAGCCTAGGCTCCTTTCCCCTGCAGCAGAGTATCAGTATCACCGCACGCACGCACTCCACCACGCGCGCGAGCGACAGCGCCGAGCCTCCCCGTTGTCCCTGCAAGCGCACCAGGAGACGCACTGATTTCTCCAACAGGCCGTACTACCATGAGCCACTACCGGGTCAACGTCCAAGATACAACCGTTGTATACCGATCGCAGCTAGGCAAGCAGGCTCGTCAATATGAGGCTTGCTTCGGTATCCCCCATAGACAAAGAAATATAGCGCTATCGGATTTCGGGTTCATGCTCCCAGTGGAGACCGGATGGAGATGGAGACCGTACTAGCTACGTATACCACAGCGGCATACGTGATCGGACGGGATTGTAATTGATCAGTTGCTAGGAGGGCATACAAGGAGGTCGGGATCAACTGCGAGCGTACGTGACCGCCCAGATCATGTCGGCCGCCATCGCTGTACAGAGAGAAGATCGCCGCCGCACTCTCGCTCCCCGTCCTCGCGCAGTTCCTCCACCTCCCCTCGCTCCTCCTCCACATGGTCATCCACACCTATATCCACCTGGACCTACGTACCCACCATGGTGTTGTCCATTGCCCCCCACGCCTAGCACTAACACCACGCCTAGCTCCTCTTCCGCAACCTCCACGCCCAGCGTTAACACCTCTGACTGCAGCTGCTCCCAATCTGCACAACATCTGGCTCTCAATCTAAGCCCGGTCTCCACTCGGAGCACGGACCCGAAACCCAGTAGCGCTAAATTTCTTTGTCTAGGGGGGATACCCAAGCAAGAGTCCGTCAATATATGTATTGTATGAGTAAATTAGTGCTTTTGTCTTCGGTTCTGTGGTTGTAACCTGTTCGACAAAATCCATGTAGGTGTTTTGACGGTGGTTTGGCATTCAATTCGTCTACTGGAACACTAGGATGTTACCAATGTGACTGTTTTCTCGCGAACGGTGCTTCCTTTACTTCAAGTAGAATCCAAAGATTGTTACCCCCTCTTCGATCCGAGCCGTGAGCCCTTATCGTATCCCTATTTTGTATAAATAACATATATCTCATCGCATCAACATGTCACATCGCATATCATCTTTTTGGGTATTTAGTTGACTCATCTAATAATTAAATATGAAGACTACATATAGGTTATTCTAGTCTTATATTGACTATTTAAATTTGTATAGCAAACCAATAATATGTTAATACAACATTTAAATTGCGGGTATCTAGACAACATAAACCATCTAATTAATTATCGGGACCCTGATTTTACTAAATATTCCCTAATTGCATTGCATCATTGCCATGTCATGCATCGTATATGTATCATATCCGATCTTCTGTCGTAGTATTAAATAGTGCATCCGGTTTTTCTTCTAGTAATTTTCTTCTTCACGGATTACGCCGATAAGTTGATGCGAGTGTCGACCCGATCTTCGGATGAATCTTCGACAATGTTTCTCAAGCGAGCATTCTCCATTTTTCTACCTATTTTGCATTTATAGTATTTACTTCTTCATGTTGATCTATTGCTATCTATATTGCGATGTTTTAGTTATGTACCATTGATATCCCATACAGTCTATATTGCCTTGGACACCTCTTATTACCTGTTGTTTGGTAGATAGTCAGCCTTGTGAGTCGTAGTTGCTTGCTCAGGTGTTGCTTCGCATCGTCAATGTTCCACCGATGTTGAGGGTTGATACATGCTTAATGGTGGAGATAAGCATAATTCTACTTACAACTTGTTAAATTAAATGTTAAGAGTAGGTATAATTAATGAAGAGGCACAAGTGTGTAATAGTTGAGATCTGGTTATTATCCCGCCCACCTATGTCCACCTAGGATCCGAGTTTTTGACACCTGTTCTGAGACTGAACGCGTTAACCATATGTGGGGTGTATGGGCATCCCTATCGGCCTATTATCTGATTCCAAAGTACTGTTCTGGAGGCCACAAACTAGTTCGGGCTTTATACGTTACCTTATGTACTTATGACATGTATGCCATGTATGAGATGTTTATTACCTGTTGCTCGATGAGCGTTTATTACTGTTGCGTAGGTACGACACTCTATCACGGGAATATAGTGTTTATAACCTCTGCTCGCGTGACAAGTCCATGCAACCTCTGGGTTCGTACGAGGATTAGCTATACCTCGTACGGGTAGCTCTTTTGGGTGCCCCACATGTAATTGCTTTGGGTCTGGGAACACGTCGTGTCCGAGAACCCGTCAATATACCGATGAGTGTATGTTAATTAATCAGGCAACGAGGGTTAAAGTGCGTGTGGAAACTTTGGTGCACCCCTGCAGGGTTAAATCTTTTCGAAAAGCCGTGTTCGCGGGTATGAACGACTTGGAGCATAGTTTTTCGATCATAAATAACCATAACTAAAATTACTATTATAATTTAACTTGGATCTGATATGACTAGTAAGTTGAATAACCACCATGGAAAGAATGAATAAAACTTTCAACTGTGTGAGTTTCCTCGGCATGACTTCCTCGTTTGGTCTCGAGCGGGAAATAGCAAAAGGGGTGTATTTGATGTTTAGTATCAGGTTGGTTCCGAATAGGTATTTCTTATCTCTCTCTGATAGTCGATAGTTGTATCGAGTCTCTATAGATTGTTTAGTGCATGTTGCTCTGCCGCTTCAGTCCACCATACCTGTGTATACGAGAGCCGCTGAATTCTAAGACTCGTCGTGTACTGGCCTTAGTATTGACCGCTCTCTTTTTTCTTTGCCCTTTGTCGACCCCTCTTTTGTTTAGCAGGTTTTGAGATCGACGTTATTAGCAGGGTTACCTTTTCGGTTTGGCCTGGACAGGATTATGGACACCATTGGTTATTCTTCAGGGCTCTTAGCCAAATTTGCATCTTGTCCGTACTCGGACAATGTATCATTTTCAAGGTGATTTGGATCTTTGTACTATATATTTGTATTCTTGAATTGTTGATTCTTTGATGTATATGTATGTTTTGTGGGCTTCATCATGGACTATTGTGTAATGATATTACTTTGTTTTTCGCTCGCACGCAAGTGTCTGGTGGGCATCTTTGAATGGTTCCTATGCGGGTTTGGCGAAATCGCCAAAACTTGCCTAGGACGATTCAAGGGTGTTACATCATATGAGCTGTCCAACATGATTATGGTCATATATGTAATTACTATGTGGTGGATCTTTATTTTATGATTTTATATAAGAGATTAGAACCTATTTTGTGTAAGATGTATTAGTACATATATATCATGTACCCCGTTCTTAATTTCTTGTTTTGATCCAACTTGTATGCAAGAACTTGTATATGGAGTAGCATGGTGATAGTGATTGAATTGTGACAACAATATTCAAGATATACTTTGGTTTTTATCTTTCTTTTGCTGTCTAACTAGGGATAAAGTAAAATCATGTGCTATAATTATTATGTGACAATGAGATAATCTTGTTAGGTCAAGATAACATATTTGTATTTCAAACATCATGTCATATTACTTAAATCTATACTCTAATTTGTTCTTAATTTAAGATTTCATATAGTTTCCATTTCTCGAGGAGTATAAGAGAGATGCGTTTTATCTCTATGTTAGGACGTGATGCCCATATGAATGCTTATCATACACATATAGAAGTTTCATGAATATTTATCATTAATGAATTGTTTAATGATTACCATAACTTAAAAAAGAGAGTAGACAAGTGAACCCATGAACCCGTTTCTAATTTTAATCATGAGAAACACCTTTCCATTGCAATTACTACCTTTTATAATTTCTGCAATTTATTATTTCCAAAATATAAAAATACTTTTTCCTACTTGCAATCATCCATAAAAACCCCAAAACAACTTTATTATCTTCTATATCATATAGTTTGTTATTTACTTTATATTATATTTCATATTACTAATACGAAAACTTATGCTTGACAACCACTTGGGAGAGTTCGATATAAACTCTTGAGTCACCCTTGTAGGGAAAAAAACTTGCTACAACACTCTGTATTTAAAGTCCCAATAAAAAGTGGCCACTGTTGCTGCCATCAACCGGAAATTTTGTATGTCAAAGACGTGACATCCAAATCTGTAGCAGATGAAACCCTAGACGGTAAATTGCCACAGAATCTAACGAACAAATGTTGGGCCATGTTTTTTCTTTCTTTTTGATTGTGATATCTTATCTACCTCTTGGCATTATGCTTTTTTTAGGGATGTTGGCATTATGTTAATGCAGAGGCCAATTGTAATAGGTATAATCTTGATATTAATAATCCTCTAAAAAAATCTTCATATTAATATAGTCTCTTCATAAAAAAGGGTCTATCGGACATGTTGTATATCAAAGGCATTTCATTCCCTCGATTAAGATGGTAGCCTAATAAAACCACATGCTACTAAGAAACATTTGGAAACAAGAAGATGGGAGCACCGAACCGGTACGGGACTTAGAGAGCTCTCTCAAGAGGTGGCGGCAAAACCCATCTAGGGTTCCTTTCCTCCGTCGGCGGCGCCATCGGTTCGTCCCGTCTCCGGCGGCCTTAGGACCTTGGAGTCGTGGCGGACCACGGCCCCTCGCCGGCGGGAGGTCTTAGTGTTTTGTTTAAACTATTTTTAGTGTCTTTTTTAGGATGTTGAGACGGCGGCTACGTCCTGAAGTCAGAATAAGGTATTTCCCATCCTATCCTCGCTCCGGTGTGCGTTTAGCATCAACGGAGAGCGTGTGGAGTCGTGTGTCCGACAGATCCCTTGGGATCTGGTCGTTTTTCATTGATGTGTTTTGAGGTCAGTCTCTTCCGATCTACGTTGGTCATCTTTTGCGATGGTTGCTGCTCTGGTACGCTGGTCTTTTTGTGCCTTAGCATGATGACTTTCCGTCTGTCCACTACAACACGCTCTACTACGACAAGCTTTGCCCGGCTCCGGTGATGGAGGGGCGAGGACGGCGGCGCGCCTTCAGCTCGTGCCAGTGTTTGTAGTCGTCGCTAGGTGGTACATTGACCTATTTGTAATTTTTATTACTTTTAGGACTCTTTATACTGCTATTGATGATTATTAATAGATCGGCGAAATTTCGCAAAAAAAAAAAGTTGGAAACAATGAGCATTTCAATGGATCGTTTGTACACTACGATATCAACAGGATATAATGTCGGATGAATTTGTGGCCCAATTGTAATGTGGCCCTGCTGTGTGTGGCCTTCCCCTAGTCAACCCCAGCTGTTAGAAAAGCCTCAATATATTTCACTAAAAAAAAGCCTCAATTTATATATGATGGTGATTTCATGCGTACATAAGAAACCCTCGGAACCCACTTGTTAGTCACCGTTCTCGAAGGCTCCGTAGCCATGGCTGAGGTCACGAAGGACCTTGTTTGTCGCCGTTCTCGAGGGCTCCGCGCGGCCATGACTGAAGTCAGGTCGTCGGGAAGGACTTGATCTTGACGTGCACTTGGTCGTTGTCAGCAGGTTCGTCGCCGACCACGGTCTAGACCTCTCCGCCGAAGCAGGGGAGTCCACGGGATGGATTTACCTTTTATTTTGTCTTGGCTTACATGCTAAGAGCCGGTTACACAGAGAGTCGATCGCTGCATGTATAACCGGCTCTTACTCTCGCTTCGAGATAGCAGCAAAACATGGCTATGGTCAAAGGCTTGGCACTCGCGTTCGTCGTGATGAGCTTCTTGCCATGCCACCTGATCTTGGCTACTTCCCAGGCGTCCTCTGACGACTTCCTCCGATGCCTAAGGGAGAAATTACCTAGCGAGCTCGTGTACGCGCAGGGCTCGAGCAACTTCACCACCGTGCTGGTCTCGTCCATCAGGAACCCAAGGTTCCTGACCAACACCACGGTCAGGCCGCTCTGCATCGTGACGCCGACGGATGCCTCCCACGTCCAGGCCGCCGTGATCTGCGGCCGCGGGCACGGCGTGCGCCTCCGCGTGCGCAGCGGCGGGCACGACTACGAGGGCTTGTCGTACCGGTCGACACGCTGCTCCGAGGTGTTCGGGGTGGTCGACCTCGCCAACCTCCGCGCCGTGAGCGTCAACCAGTCCGACTCCACGGCCTGGGTGGACTCCGGCGCCACCATCGGGGAGCTGTACTATGCCATCGCCAAGAACAACTCCCGGATCGGGTTCCCGGCGGGCGTGTGCCCGACCGTCGGCGTGGGTGGCCACTTCAGCGGCGGCGCCATCGGCATGATGATGCGCAAGTATGGCCTCTCCATCGACCAGGTCCTCGACGCCAGGCTGGTCAACGCCAACGGCGTTGTCCTCGACAGGGCCGGCATGGGGGAGGACCTCTTCTGGGCCATCCGTGGCGGAGGCGGCGAGAGCTTCGGCATCGTGCTCTCCTGGAAAGTCCAGCTCGTTCAGGTCCCCTCGAGAGTCGCAATGTTCAACATCGTCAAGACGCTTGACCAGGGCGCCATTGACATCTTGACCAGATGGCAAGAAGTCGGGCCGTCACTGCCCAGCGACCTTACCATGAGGGCCGTCGTGCAGGGGCAGCATGCCCGGTTCCAGGCCCTGTACCTCGGCACGTGCAGCTCACTCGTGGCGACGATGTGCAACCAGTTCCCGGAGCTCAACATGACGAGCGGCGACTGCCACTCGGCGACCTGGCTCCAGTCCGTGGCTATCATCAACTTCGGCGACACCGGCACGGTGGAGGCGCTCCTGAACCGGAACACCAGCCTGGGCACATTCACCAAGAACAAGTCCGACTACGTCCGGCGCGCCATCTCCAGTGTCGCTTGGAGGGACATCTTCTCCTGGTTCACCATGGACGGAGCCGGGACGATCCTCCTGGATCCCCATGGCGGGTTCATGGGGAGCATACCAACGTCCGCCACGCCGTACCCGCACCGGCACGGCGTGCTGTACAACATCCAGTACCTCGTTTACTGGCAGGGCGACGGCGCGGCGGAGACAGCCTGGCTCGACAACTTCTACGACTTCATGGGGAAGTACGTGAGCAAGAATCCGAGGGAGGCGTACGTGAACTACCGGGACCTGGACATCGGCCAGAACGTGGTGGTGGACGACGTCAGTACGTTCGACAGCGGCAAAGTGTGGGGCGAGCGGTACTTCATGGGTAACTTCCAGAGTCTCGCGTCGGTGAAGGCCGCCGTCGACCCGACCGACTACTTCAGAAACGAGCAGAGCATCCCGCCGTTGCTCCAAGGGCGCAACTGAGGACTGCTTAATTCGATCATTTCCTCATGGCTAAAGGGCTGAGATTAACCTTTTTTTTTTTGAATAAACAATATCAACTTTTTTTAGAGAGAGATAAAAAATACCAACTTTTATTCCGCTTGATGGTAGCATTGGCATGCAAGCTTACCGAGCTATTTATCAGAAAGTGTCTTTGGCTCCTTAGCTCCAGCACTCCCTTCATTTAAAATAAAATTTTAAATTATATTTTTTAAAAATCTTTAAATGATTCTGCACATAGTTAATGTTGTGTCCTACAAGTATAAAAGTTGCAACTCAAAATTATTTATATAGTGAGTTAGGCAAATTGACAAAATCTGATATATTTTGAATTTGAAAATATACATATTCTTTTTTTTTTATTCAGATCCACAATTTTTTCATTTTTATGTAGCTCAAAATATAACATATTTGAACTTTATAATTGCACATCTATACATCATTGGCTACATCTGGAGTTTTCTTTTCAAAACGTTTTGAAACTCGCAAATATGATTTTCAATATTAAAGCAACACAGGATCACTCGATCCCGGAAAAAAAGAATCTGCCCCAAAGTGGTTGCAGGGCAACACCGTGGTTATTTGTGGGTGCTTTTTCTTCCTAGCCTTATAGCGAAGTCTGTTTCATTTTATTTTTCCTTTCTAGCTTAATTCCGCAAATCTTCTATGGGTTCTCGAACAAATGTAGCATAGACTTTCTTACGCCCAATGTCTATAGCGAGAGTCATACAGAGGGATCAATGCTAGCACCACCAACTTAGGCATAGAGAAAAAGGCCAAAATGGTATATGAACCGCGCCGTTGCTGGTCGCCGACTGCTCAACCGCGCCGCATTATTGCCGGTCGCCGGTCACCTTTGCCGCACTGCAAAATGCCGGTTGCCGGCAGCCCATGCAAACGGCTGCGCCGCATCATTGTCGGTCGCCAGCCGGCCTCCTCTGTCGCGCTGCAGCATTGCCGGTCACCGGCCAAACGCGGCGCCACCATCCACCAATCAATGGTCCCCCAATCGACGTCTGCTCCAAAGACAATGCCTCCAAGAAGGAGAATGGCGTGGAACGTCATCATTGTCTGATCTAGAAGATCTAGATCTAAGGTTTCCCCTGGAGCAAAAACATTGAGAGGGGTTAGGATCAAGCCACCACAGCAACGCCTTCAAGAAGATGATGGTATCTGTGGATGTCACCGTTGCCAGGCCGCTCCGATTAAGCACCGGAGGCAGAGTTTTCACCCGGCACTGATCAGCACTTCCCCTCCTGACCGATTGGCCTGCCAAGGCCTCCACCTGATCAGCGGTCACCGGCCAGCACTGCCCGGAGGCAAGGTCGGGGCCGAAACCCCATCAGCAGGACACCGCAGATCAACACCCGGGAGGAGAATCCCGAGCAGTAGAGGCCTGCCGTGCCGTCCAGTCAGAGCATCCACACCATGGGGTGGCAACCACGCACTCCGCCACCGTCCCACACTCCATGCTCCCCCACCGCACCTTGCTCACCCCAACCTCCACGTGCGAGGTCGTCTCCCCGCACAGCAACAGACGACACCTGATCGCCTCCGCCCGACCATGACGATGAGGCCCGACCACAGGCCCACAGAGGCCCATATCGGGCCCGCCGCGGTGACCTGTGAACGGCCGCTCTAGGCCGCGACGCTGAGCTGCTGTGTGGCCTGTCCCTACTCCACCCGACCCAAACAAAAGAATAAAGAAAGCAAACCAAACTAAACTGATTTTTTTTGGAATTTTTGAAAACAAGAGGCAAACAAAACCAAACAAAAGAAACTAAGCAAACTAAAAACAAAGTAAAGAGAAAGGAAGTCGAGGACTCACCTTGTGAAGACGTCCTTGGCCTCCCTGACAACGGCGCCAGAAAACATGTTTATAACTCAGTTGATGTGGAGCCTGTTGGGAACCCCAAGAGCAAGGTGTGAACCAGCACAGCAGCAAGTATTCCCTCGGTAAGAAACCGAGGTTATCGAATCAGTAGGAGGAAGGAAATGTCACACAGGTGTTGCAAGCAACATGGAGACCTGCACAGCACAAACTCAAGACTTTGCCCCAACTAACAGTGAGGTTGTCAATCTCACCGGTTGCTGTAACAAAGGATTAACTGTATGGTGTGGAAGGTAATGATGGTTTGTGATACGTCGGAAAACGTATCTATAATTTTTTATGTTTCATGCTTGTTAGGATCTACTTTGCTTTGCTTTGTCTACACTTTGAGGTGCTTTCTACATGTTTTCTGGTACTAACCTATTAACAAGTTGTCTTAGTGTCAGTTGCCTATTTTCTACTATTTTTGATTTTATAAAAGCTAGTAAGAAAATATTCTCGGAATTGGATGGGATAAAAGCCAAAGTCAATAACTTTTCGCGGGGAACAAGAAGTCTAGAGGGGAGACGGAGAAGCGGGCCAGGGCGCCCAGACCCCCCTAGGCGCGGGTAGGCCCTGCCCCGCGCCTAGGCAGTGTGTGGGGACCCTGGCCACCGCCTCGGCCTCCCCCTTTGCCTATAAGAATCCCCCGATGCAGAAACTCTAAGCACCCGATAAAATCTCCACGAAACCATCTGTAGCCACCGCCACCATCGTCCCTAGATGGGGGGATCTGAAGTTCTTTCCGGCACCCTGCGGGAGGGGAGATCATCTCGGAGGCTTTCTCTCCGATATGATTCATGTAGTAGCTAGAGGGTTGTATATCCTCCTTTGTGCTTTCATGTATAGATCGTGTGAGCTCCGTTCATGATCAAGATCTAATCTATTTGTAATCATGCATGTTGTATTTGCGGGGATCCGATGGATATTGAGTTTATTATGTTAGTTTGATTAATGGTTTTGTCTTTATGATTCTATCATGTCTGTGTTGTTTGTGATCTTGCATGCTCTTTGTTGTTAGTAGCTATCTTGGTCGAGTAGTTGCTAGTGACTCCAAGAGGGGTATTTATACTCGATAGTGGGTTCATGCCTCTAGTTTCCAAGGGAAGTGACAGAAATCTCTTCGGTTGTAGATGTGTTGTTGCCACTAGGGAGAAAACAACGATCTCTTGTTCATGGAACATGTGGACTGTTTACCTTACACACTTTGCTTAAAGCAGTTATCTATTGTTTGCAACTTAATACTGGAGGGGGTCCGGATGATAACCTGAAGGTGGACTTCTAGTCATAGATGTAGTTGGATGGCGGTCTATGTATCTTGCTGTATTGCCCAATCGAATCTCATATGATCTTTCTGACTAGTAATTGTTGCTATGCCTTGCTCAGTTCCTGTCAATTGTCCTGTTGTAATTTGTTTACCCTTCATGCGATGTTGTTTATCTAAGGAGAGCACCTCTAGTGAACTATGGACCCCGGTCCAATCTTTACCATTGATACATCTTCCATTGTTACTTGTTTACTTGCTGCAAACCATTACCTTCCACACCATACGTTTAATCCTTTGTTATAGCAAACGGGTGAGCTTGACAACCTCACTGATTTGTTGGGGCAAAGTCTTGAGTTTGTGTTATGCAGGTCTCTGTGTTGCTTGCAACACATGTGTGGCGTTTCCTTCCTCCTTCTGGTTCGATAACCTCGGTCTCTACTGAGGGAATACTTGTTGTTGTGCTTATCACACCTTGCTCTTGGGTTTTCCAACGAAGTGCTCCACGTCAAGCGCATCAACAAGTTTTCTAGCGCCGTTGTTCGGGAGGCTAAGGACGTCTTCACTAGGGGAGTCCTTCACTTCCTTTCTCTTTACTTTGTTTTTAGTTTGCCTTGTTTCTTTTGCTTGGTTTTGTTTGCCTCTTTTCAAAAAACCCAAAAAAATTAGTCTAGTTTGGTTTGCTTGCTTTATTCAAAAACATAAAAAAATTGTTCCTACTCTAGTTGCTACCATGTCTGGTTTTGGACCAACATTTATTTCCCCTATGGTAGAAATCTCCACTTTTAAGCAAAAAAGTGAAGAAAGTTTTAAAGAAGCTTGGTCTAGAATCTCTGCTTTATAGAGGGAAACTAAGCCTAAGGTGAGCCTTAGCTTGGTTATTGATAGTTTCTACCACGGTATTGCTCTTCGTTATAGATATGCTTTGGATGCTGTAGATGAGAAAGATTTTTTGCTATGTATTGAGGATGAAGCTTTTGATGCCATAAAGAAATTGATCATGATTTATGGTACACCTGGCAAGTCTGATTCCTCTTTCACAAATATTTTTGCTAGGTTGAACACTCTTGAGACCGGTATTGCTGCTATGAATAGTTGCTATCACACGCTTAGGGCTTACCATGATTATGTTCCCAAAACTTCCGAGCCTTCAAAGTGGTTTCCCACAATCAAAGTCTCTATAAATACTACACTTTTTGATGCTCGCTATGATATCATGTCTGAATTTTGCCTCATGCCTAAAGATATATATGATTCCTTGAGTCTTTGGGGGCTTATTGAAGGAGGAGAGGAAATCTCTCTTACTAACAATGCCACTCTTTTACCCATTGGAATAGCTGAAGGTGTGTTTACAAAAATCTCAGGGAAAATGGTGACTACTTATTATCTTGTTATTGAATGTGTAGGCAAAGGACAAATTACACTTGGAAGATCCCTACTGAAACACCTTGGAGCAGTAATAGATGTGGGAAAAGGCATTATGAATTTTGCTCCTCCAGTGAGCAACCATATTTTCCCTAAAGAGAAGAAGAAAGGAAAGAACAAGAGGGTTGCTTCTTCATTGGAAAATACTTGATTCTTCTTGCTTCTTGTGCCTAACTTAAAGGCGTTAAAGAAAAGTACTTGTTGGGAGATAACCCAAGAGTTTTCTTGAGTCTTGGAAGTTATTACTTCAGTAATGACCTCTCCTTATCCTTTTTGTTTGCTTTTTGTGCCAAGAATAACCACTAATGAGAGTTTTCTTGAGTCTTGGAAGTTATTACTTCAGTAATGACCTCCCAACAAGAAAACTTCCAAGACTCAAGAAAACTCCTCAAAAGGTGTTGAACTAACGAAAGTTATCTAACATACTAACGAAGTAAGATTTGGGGAGTTGCTGTCCCGAAACAGATTTCTGTCCTCCACCATAAAAATTCGTGAGGAGTCTCTATTACTCGGATTGAGCTCAAAATTTATGAATAAATCCCCCAGTATGTTAGATAACTTTCGTTAGTTCAACACCTTTTGATTTGAGCAACAGAAGATGTTCGAAGAAATCGGTTTCTACCTGCTAGTCTGTTTTCACAGATTTGTGCCATTATTTGCATTTGCTTCTTATTGATTCCTTTGTTATTTCTCTTTTGGGGAATTGAGCTTTTTGAAGGAGTTGATACGGTAGCTTGTGTTTTTAGTGAAAAGCCTTGTTGTTCCAAAGCTTTGCCAGAGGTCTAATATCTTTTGAATAAACTAATGTTGCTAATGAAGATTGTGTGAAGTTCTGTATGAAGGAAAATTTTCAGGTGTAGAGAGAGAATGCTGCAATGAGATGAAGAATGGACAAAAGCTCAAGATTGGGTATGCCACCATGGTGTCACCCCAAGAAATATCCAAGAGGTACAAGCGCCAAAGCTTGGGGATACCTTGGGCATCCCCTTCTTCATCAATAAAAAGCTTAGGTATGTCTAGACACTTCGTTTTTATTGTTTTATGCACAGTTGTGTTGTTCTTGGAGCGTCTTAGTTTTTGTTTGCTTTGCTTAGGTTGTTTAGTTTGCTTGAATAAAGTAGTTTTGACCCCCGTTCTCGCTGTGTTGTTTTGCAAATAAGTTGCTTGGTGTTGGAAAGGAGTAGTAAGTTCTTACTTGTAAGTGCAAGAGGATCTTGCATTGACTGTGACTTAGACTTTAGCATGACATGCTAGGTGTTGTTTTGACCTTATGCTTAGTGATTATTGTTGTAGCATGTCTTGTTCCAAACAATTAGGATTGCTTAGTGAGCCTTGAAGAAATTATGCGTTGTTTTAGCATGCAAAACCATAGTACTGTGGTATTCTCCTTTAATGCTTTGTTTGGGTTGACTTGGCACATGCTCACACCATGTTATGACTACGACAAGTCACCATTATCCTCTATGATCATTTAGTCCTTGACTTGTAGTACCACGCTATGCTTTGATTAGTAATGTTTTGTTGCTCTGCATGATTATGGCCATTATGCTCTCTTAGTTGGTTGCTCCCAGTCTTTTGCTAGCCTCCACTTGTATGAGTAAGCTCTACTCATGCTTCCAGCTCCCAAGAAACCAAGTTTTTCCAAAGTGTCCACTATAAACTCCTATGCATGGTGTGTTACACCATTCCAAGTATATTCTTGTTTTCAGCTATCTTCCAATTAAAAACTATTTTGTTATGTGAAAACTTAGTGATTAAAGCCCTCACAAACTTGATGGCACACTTTATATTCCTTGCCTCTAATAAACTTGAACCATTGTGTCATCTATGTTGTATATGCTTGCACTTATACGTTGGAATTAGCAGAACTGTGCTATCACGGGGAACGTTTTCAACATTGCACTTGTACTTTATACTCAGTTGATATCATGCTCTTTTGTCTATGGATGTCATCGGTGTGAAATAAAGAGGAAACTTGTAAGTCCATGGAGTAAGTATTTTGTGTTAGATAAATGCCTGGGCCGCTAGCCTAAGCCATGCCTAATCATGGTGGAAACTTGCAGTATCACCATAGTGGGCTATCTATGAAGCATCCTCAATATACATATAGTAAATAAAAAGATCGCTGAGATGCTCATTGTCTACTTGCCTTATCATTTTGGTTATGGGATAGCTCCTGTACCATGTGCAAGGGGTACCCCGTTGGCGGTTCTCTATGATATGCAAATACTTACAACGACGAGAACTTACATGTGACTGAAGTTGAGTAGCATGAGGTGTGGCCCTCATATTTAAGGGACTTGAGACTGCCAACTTATACTTCGTCAAGCATATACTCCATCTTTGTTCACTTTAACCTTAATCACTTCAAGATGCTTATGATAGGGGCAATGAGGGTTGAAAGCTAACAAGTACCATAATTTTTGGAAGCTCTTTTTGAAAATTGAAATCCCTTCTTCCTTTACAAAAAAGGCTTTTCTTCCACCATTACTTGAGTCTTCACCTTCTACCTTTAGGCACCATTAAGAGAGCATAGTTGTCATTCTGTGTGCATTGTTCCAAAGCTTATTGATTGATGCATATTGTGATATTACTTGTTCTTGTGCTATATGTTTCTAGTCATCCTTGTGAACTTTGAAGGGGTCATATGCATCTATATTGCTACTCTATGAGGGGCAAGCTCATTGCCACTATGCTGTGTTTTTTGTATGTGAAACAAACAAAAGTTTTTTAATCAATGTTATTCATGATCTTTGTTTGTAGCCTTTCATGTTGTATGTATAGTTACTGAAAGAACATGTGGGCCCCCATGTGTGGTTTTGGTAATTAATGACAATATTTATGGACTAATGTGTGTATTAAGTTGCACTTGTAGGATTTGTCCATTGGCATCGCTTGGAGCTTGTGTCGGCTTCAAGGTCGATGAAATGAGAAGAAGATATGTTGTGCAGGCTCAAAATGCGCCATATATAGAAGATCTCATGTTTGAGGCTTGCCATCCTCGGTGATCATGGATCGATGATGAAGAATTAAGAAAGGCATTCCATATTGAGAAGGGAAAGATCGTCTACATCAAGCTCAAGTGGAATGCTCAAGGCAAAGGTATAATCGTGATAGGTTTTCCCTTTTGCCGGTCTCACGTTGTGTGTGTGAGACCGGGTTTAGGATAGATAACCGTACTATCAAGATGGGCTCTCGTATGAGTAATTGGGTCACATCGTTTGGAGAAAGCTCAAACCTTTGCATACTTGCATCATCGTATTTGGTTATTATTTGGTATTACCCATGTGAGGATATAGAGCTTGTGTTAATCTCCATAACAAGTCCTTCATCAAAATCGGATCTTCCGTTTGTATCTTGTTGCGATTTTGATCTTGGCGGCTTTTCGGTTTCTCACCAAGTGAGGTATCTCACATTATTATACATGATACATTCTCACTTGGTGATAACCAATATTTCTACCTTTTATTGGGAAGCCCTTGTCGTCCTCTATCCAACGCAATTGGAATCGGGTCAATCGGAGCTTCCAGTCAAAAGTTATTGCCGTTTAAATATTTACACGTCAATCTGTTTTCTGGGTCGAGCGGTAGTACCGCCCGGGCGGGCCGGTACTACCGCCCGCCCCTGAGAGTGGCCCGTTTTCTTTCTGCCTCGCTAGGTACCTAAATCCGGTACTACCGGCCGGTCCGGTAGTACCGCCCGGATGGGCCGGTACTACCGGCCGGCCCAGATAATTTTCCCAGGTGCATCCTGCCAACTCGCACGCAGCCCCACTCGCGGCCTCGATCCCGCGCAGCCGCAGCTGGCCCCACGCACACGCTGCCGCCCGCATTGATTCCCACCCCACGCGCCCACGTGCTCTTCTGGTGTTGCGCTGGGTCTGCCCTGCTCGCTCGCTCACTCACGCACGCGCTCGCCACCCAGCTCGCTGCCGCAGGGCCCGCCCAGATCTACTGCCGCTGCTGCTTTTTCCCAGGACTGGTGTGCTACTACCGGTTAATTCCGGTAGTACCGGACCAGTCCGAAAAATAGCCCCAACGGCCAGATTTTGCCCGTTTCTTTAAATAGCTTCATCCCTTTGTCTTTTTGGGTTGCTTCTTCTCTCTCCATTCTTCTCAAGCTTTGCCCCATATTCTTATTCCCTCTTGAGCTTGACTCTATGATTTCTCTCCAATGATTCGTGCCAATATTTGATAGAAATATAGAGGAGATCTAGATCTACGTTTTGACCAAACCAAAACATCTCTTTGTGAGTGTATCTTTGAGGATCTAGATTTTGGGGGATTTTGTGTCTCTCTTTGATTCCTCCTCTCTTGTTCCTCCAATAGCTTTAGTAGCTTTGTTGGAACTTGAGAGTGAGGGATCTGAGCATCTTTGTGGTGTTCTTGCCATTTGCATTTGGTGCATCGGTTTGAGTTCTCCTCTGAGGATTTGGTTTGAGTTGCTCATTGGAGCTTGTCCCTCTTGGGTTCTTGGAACCCTAGACGGTTTTGTGGCCTTGGTGGCATTGTGGCCTTGGTGGCATTTGTTGAGGCCTTTTGTGGCGTTTGTTGGGAGCCTCCAATTAAGTTGTGGAGAAGTGCCCCAACCTTGTGAGAGGTTCCGGTTGCCACCGACAAGTGCACCGATAGTGGAAGCGTGGATCGATCCCGTTGGGGTGAGATTCACCGGAGAATAAGGGAGGCCTTTTGTGGCATTGGTGGTTTGATACCACCCCCTATCCAAACGAGACGTACTCCATGTTGGGAGGAACTCGGTAAAATATCGGTGTCCCCGCGTGCCTCGGTTATCTCTATACCCGAGCTCTTTACTTATGCACTTTACATTGTGATAGCCTTCGTGCTTGAAGTAATATATATCTTGCTATCACTTTGTTGCTTGTATTGCTTAGCATAAGTTGTTGGTGCACATAGGTGAACCTTAGTTGTTCTAGGTTGTGCTTAACAAAGTAAACACTAGTTTTATTCTGCCTTTGTTGAGCCACTCTAGGAAAAGTTTTAATCGCCTATTCACCCCCCCTCTAGGCGACATCCGTATCCTTTCAATTGGTATCAGAGCCCGGTCTCTCATTTTAGGCTTCACCGCCTTGAGAGTAAAGATGTCGGCTAGAGGATTAGTGCACAATGACATGTTCATATTCGATGGCACAAATTATGATATTTGGAAAACTCATATTCTTATTCATTTTCGGGACATGGACCCAAATTTGGAGCGTATTGTAGATATAGGTTTTTCTCCTCCTATGGATTTTAAAAATCTATCTAGTGAGGACGAGAAAAACTTATATCTCGATGCTCAAGCTTCTAATGTGCTTGTTAATGCTTTGAGCTATGTAGTTACCTCCTCAATCATTCCTTTTTGGAGCGCTCATGAGTTATGGACAGAACTTCAAGATAAATATGTTGTGTCCAACATTATTGAGGATGATTGTGTTGCTTCCACTTCCGGTCGAGATGAGCTCTCATACTATACCACTTCACCAACATGTGACTATTCACAAGGTAATGATATTGTGAGTGGTGATAGAAATTGCAATTTGGATAGTGTGCTTACTATTTGTAATCCCTCAAATCTATCTAGCTGCAATGATCTATCTTTGGACTTTAACACTTCTAGCACTACCAACTTCTTACATGCTTGTGTTAATAGTCCTTGCATATCATGTAGAAATGACTTGAATAAATCTCATGATGATATGCTTGTGTTGTCTTGTTGCCATGATAAAAATTCTTCCATTTACTCTAGTGCTTGTGTTGCTAACCATGTAGAGGAAACCGAAGATTCTATGGGCCAAGACATGGTTTTGAATGAAGCCACAAATGCAATCTCATCTTCACCTTCTTCCGGTACCCACCTATGCCTTATGGCTAGGGATTCTAAGGTAACTCCTACTTTGGAACCCATTACCTCTTGTGATGAGGAGGATGTGGATAATGTGGAAGAAGAGCTTGATATTGATGATTTATATGAAAAGGGTGAGATTGTGTATCGTGCCCTTGTTAAAAAGGATATTGCTTGCTCTAACTTTGTTGAAGTCTTGGACTTTGCTATTAAGAGCAAAGAACATATTGATAAGTTAGAAACACAAATTGAGGTGGCAAATGATCTCAAAAGTAAAAAATGATGAGACTCAAGTTGCTTATGCTAAACTCCTTGAGGATTTTGAGCACCTCAAAAATGTCTCTAGGGTCATAAAGGGTGAGCTCATCAAACTCACCGAGTCACATGAGCAACTTAAAGCCTCATATTCAAAAGATCTTGCAAAGTTGCCCTCACCTCTTGCTAATAATGATGATGCTTGTGCTACTAACTCTATTTCTTTTGAAGCATCTATTGTAAAGGAGAATGTTGAGCTAAATGCTCAACTTGCTTTGCTAACTAGCAACTACGGGAAATTAGAAGAAAGCCATGTTAAGCTCTCAAGCTCGCATGAGGATCTCCTAGTCTCCCATGGTAGGCTAAAGTTGGCTCATGAGGCCATCATGTCAAATGTAACATCTAGTGGGCCTCATGTGGATATTAACACTATATCTACTTCAAATGTTATATTGCCACGTGCTAGTCCTTATAATTCACCCTCTCACAACCATGCTATATCTCGTGATGAATTACATTTCGTGCCTTGTTGCTCTAACAATGTAGCATCTACTTCCTCTAGTTCTTTTATTGAAACTAACCATGTAGAGTAAATCAAAGAGCTCAAGGCTCAAGTCACTTCTTTGAAGAATGACTTGAAAAAGGGTCATCAAGGGAAGTCCGCACTCAACAAAATCTTGAGTGTGCAAAAATCCCCCAATGGCAAGAGTGGGCTTCGATTCAACTCCAATGTCAAGAACTAGTCCACTATCAAGTTGAAGCACAAGGATAACAAGAAAAATGGCCAAGATCAAGTCAAGAATCCGGCCAAAATTGTTTGCTTCAAGTACAAGGAAGAAGGGCATCATGTCAAACATTACCCATTAAAGAAGAAGTCCCTTGGCAAGAAGCAACAAGGGAAGCGGCCTCAAGCTCTACATCTTGTTAGAGATGGGCCTCCTCCCAAGAAGACTCAAGCTCTTCCTCAAGTTGTTTATTCATCCAAAAAGAAAGATGGCAAGAGTAGAACTTGCTACATATGCCGCGAGAAGGGGCACATTTCTTCCTCATGAACTATTGGTATCTCCTCATCCCATCCTATCTTGATTGATGATGCTTATTCACTTCGTAAGGATGAGGTTGGCAATGTGTTCGACAAATTTGTTGGTGCTCAATGTGGTGTCAAGAAAAGAACCATTTGGGTTGCCAAGCCTATTGTGACTAACCTCTTAGGACCCAACTTGGTTGGGGACCAACAAGCCAAAACTTGATCAATAAGTGTGTTTTGGAGGGCATTGGAGACTTTGATACATTATGAAGAATTGAGGGATCTTCATCAATTATTATTTTCAAGCCAAGCCATTTGGATTATCTTGATTATATTATATTTTCAATGTTCCTCCTTGCGGTAACATATGCTGAACTCTTTACATTGAAAGTTACTCGCCCCCTTGTGCATGTGTTGGTTTTGTATTGTTGGAATTATGCCCTAGAGGCAATAATAAAGATGTTATTATTATAATTCTTGTTCATGATAATGTTTATATTCCATGCTAGAATTGTATTAAGCGGAAACTTTAATACTTGTGTGGTTTGTGAACAACACCGTGTCCCTAGTACGCCTCTATGGACTAGCTCATTGATTAATGATGGTTAAGGTTTCCTAACCATGGACATGAGTTGTCGATTAATAATGAGATCATATTATTGGGAGAATGATATGGTGGACAGACCCAAACTAAGCGAAGCAATTAGATCGTGTCATCGTGTTCATCTTTGCGAAGCTTTTCTTATGTCAAATATTGTATTCCTTAGACCATGAGATAATACAACTCCCTGGTATCAGAAGAAAGCTCTGAGGTCATCAAACGTCATCCTATGAGAGGGTGATCATAAAGGTGTCTCTCAGGTGATCGGAAAGTATCTGTTGGGTTGTATGTATCGAGATGGGATTTGTCCCTCCCAAGTCGGAGAGATATACTTCGGGCCCACTCGGTAATCGATATCAACACTGCTTGCAAGCATGTGGTTAAAGAGTTAATCACAAAGTGATATCGGATTACGGAACGAGTAAAGTACTTGCTGTGAACAAGATTGAACTAGGTATGACGGTACCGACGATCGAATCTCGGGCAAGTAAAATATCGCGAGACGAAGGGAATATATATATGGGATTGATTGAATCCTGGCATCGTGGTTCATCCGATATGATCATCGATGAATGTGTGGGAGTCAATATGGGTTTCCAGACCCCGCTGTTGATTATTGATAGAAGATCATGTCAGCATATTCTCGAACCCGCAGGGTCACACACTTAACGTGTCTCGACGCTAGGATAGATTGGATAATTGGTTTATGAGTTTTTGTTCGGAGTCTCGGATGGGATCCGGGACATCACGAGAGGTTCCGGAGTGGTCCGGAGAATGAGATTCATATAAGGCAGTGCAGTTTTTGGAGTCCGGAATTGTTCCGGGTTAATCGGTATTGTACCGGAAGCTTCTAGAACCTTCAGGAAGGGGACCAACATGGCCCCACCTTCCGGGAGGGGGCATGGTCCTATGAGGGAGTGCCCTGGACGCATTGGGCCAGGGGCACAAGGCCCCATAGGGCCCAACCGGCCAACTAGGGTAAAACCCTAATTGGAGCTTCTAGAAGGGGGGTTTCCTTGCCCCCCACTCCTCCTCCTTTGGCCGCCGGTTTGGGCTTGGGGGAGGGGCTAGGGCAGCTGACCACCCCTCTATATAAAGAGGGCTGGGGGCGCACCCCCCCCCCCCCCCACACACACACACCTTCCCCTCAAGCCAGTCGCCCTGCTGCCCTCCTCTCTCTCTCCCTCCCGACTGCGCGTAGGCGAAGCCCTGCTGCAGAAACTCTCCACCATATACACCACGTTGTCGTGTTGTAGATCCAATCCGTCTCTCCACCATACTTGCTGGTCCGAGGAAGGAGGAGACGTCGAGGTGCTGCACGTGTGCATCTCACGGAGGCACCGCCACTTGTGGTGCTAGATCGGATCGGATCGCGAGGAGGAGAAGCGAGTACGACTACATCACCCACGTTCCGACGAACGTTCCGCTGTGCGAATCTTCAAGGGTATGAAGATCTAATCCAATCTCTCTTGTTGTTTGCATCTCCTAGATTAGATCTTGGCTTTCCCTCTGTTCGCATCCGTAGAAAATTTTGATTTACTATGCCGCGAAACCCTTCAGTGGTATCAGAGCTAGATCTATGCGTAGATGTGTTTCACGAGTAGAACGCAACATGGTTGTTGAGGGCGTTGATGTTTTCTGTTGCAAGCCTCTTGTTTGTGTTCTTCTTATGACGCAGGATAGCGAGATTGAAGCGGTCCAGGCCAACCTTACGTGACGTCGTTCGCGAGACCGGCTCCGCACTTGACGTGTGGCTTGTTCCACACATGCGGCTGGTGGATGCCAGTTTCTCTCACTATAGTTGTCATGGGATTAACACCGGAGTTTGGCAACCATAATATCACCGTTGTGGCTTTCCGTAGGTAAGAATCGTTCTTAGCATCCACTCCCATAAGCCACGTAAAACATGCAACAACAAAGTAGAGGCGTCTAACTTGTTTTTGCAGGGAGTGTTTTCTGTGATATGGTATGGCCCAAGATGTGATGTGTATAATGTATGCGATGATCATGTTTTGTAATGTTTCACGACTTGCATGTCGTTGAGTACACAACCGGCAGGAGCCATATGGTTGTCTTTATAATTGTGTATGACCTGTGTGTCAACTTCTTATACGCCATGTAATAGTTTCACTTTATCGCTAAGTAGTTAGCAATAGTTGTAGTTGCTATTCGTGGTGGAGGCAATCATGGTGGAGTGATGGAGATCATGCTGGCACGCACAAGATGGAGATGCACGAAGATTGGCTATACCATGTCACATTAAAGTTATATGCATGTGATGTTTATCCTTTTATGTATCTTATCATGCTTAGATCGCGACGATAGCATTATAAGATGATTCCTCACTTAAAGATCAAGATAAAAAATGTGTTCTCCCCAAGTATGCACCGTTGCGAAAGTTCGTCGTGTCCAAGCATCACGTGATGATCGGGTGCTATAGACTCTACGCTCACATACAACGGGTGCAAGCCAGTTTTGCACACGCGGAAATACTTTGGTCTAACTTGACGAGCCTAGCATGTACAGACATGGCCTCGAAACACATGAACCGAAAGGTTAAGCATGAGTCATATGAATGATATGATCGACACTTCGTTGTCCACCATTGAAACCACATCTCTTCTCGTGAAGATCGGATTAGGTGTGGTGAATTTGGATCGTGTTCACTAAACAACTTGAGGGATGTTGAATTTAGTGGGAGTTCATCTAGTAATTTGATTAAAAGTTGAACAATTTATCATGAACATAGTCTAATTTGTACTTGCAAATATTGTAGATCAAATGGCTAAGTCCAACTTCAACTTCAACGTTTTTGCTGATAAGGAAAAGCTTAGAAACAATGGGTATAACTTCACCAATTGGTTCCGCAATCTGAGAATCATTCTCTCTGGCGGTCAAAAGGACTATGTCCTTGAGAGTGCGTTAGGTGACGCCCCTGCTGCTACTGCGCCGGCTGATGAGAAAGCTATCTATCAGTCGCGCAGAGATGATTATGGTGTGATTAAGAGCACCATGTTGTTTGCTATGGAATCGGACCTTCAAAATCGTTTTGAAGACTATCCCAGGCCCTTTGAGATTCTCGAGGAGCTGAAAACCATGTTTCAGACTCAAGCCCGTCCTGAGAGATATGAGATCTCTGAGAAGTTCTTTAACTGCAAGATGGAGGAAGGGAGTTCCGTTAGTGGGCACGCCATTAAGATGTCGGGCTACACTCAACGCCTTGAGCAACTGGACTGCAAGATTCCAGAGGAGCTCAAGATTGACAGGGTTCTGCAATCACTCCCTTCCAGCTACAAGAGTTTTGTAGTGACTCACAATCAGATTGGTTCCACTGATACGATCACCGAGCTCTTCGCAAAGCTGAAGGCTGCAGAGGTGGACATCAAAAAGGATAATCATGTGTTGATGGTAAACAAGCCCCCCACCTTCAAGAAAGGTAAGGGTGCAAAGAAGCCCTTCAAGAAGGGCGGCGGCAAGCGCACTTCCCCTGCTGAGAAGAAGCTCAAGTCTGGTCCTAAGCCGGACACTGAGTGCTTCTATTGCAAGGACAAGGGTCACTGGAAGCGCAACTGTCCGAAGTACTTAGCGGATAAGAAGGCTGGCACCATCAAAGGTATATTTGATATACATGTTATTGATGTTTTCCTTACTAGCCCTCGTTGTAGTGCCTGGGTATTTGATACTGGTTCAGTTGCTAATATTTGTAACTCGAAACAGGAGCTACGGAATAGACGGTGGCTTGCGAGGGATGAGGTGACGATGCGCGTTGGCAACGGATCAAGAGTTGATGTGATGGCCGTCGGCACGCTCTCCTTAGTTTTACCTTCGGGATTAGTTTTAAACCTCAATAAATGTTATTATGTGCCTGCGTTGAGCATGAACATTATTTCTGGATCTTGTTTATTGCAAGACGGTTATTCATTTAAATCGGAGAATAATGGTTGTTCTATTTATATGAGTAACATCTTTTATGGTCATGCACCTATTGTGAATGGTTTATTTCTTCTAAATCTCGAAAGGGATGAAACACACATCCATAACATTGAGGCTAAGAGATGCAAAGTAGATAGTGATAATACTACTTATTTGTGGCACTGTCGTCTAGGTCATATTGGTGTAAAGCGCATGAAGAAACTCCATTCTGATGGACTTTTGGAGTCTCTTGATTTTGAATCATTTGACACATGCGAACCATGCCTCATGGGCAAGATGATCAAAACCCCGTTCTCCGGTATGATGGAGCGAGCAACGGACTTGTTGGAAATCATACATACCGATGTATGCGTACCGATGAGTGTTTCGACGCGAGGTGGATATCGCTATTTTCTCACTTTTACCGATGACTTAAGTAGATATGGGTATATCTATTTAATGAAACATAAATCTGAAACGTTTGAAAAGTTCAAAGAATTTCAGAATGAAGTGGAGAACCATCGTAACAGAAAGATTAAGTTTCTACGATCCGATCGTGGAGGTGAATATTTGAGTTATGATTTTCTCATGCATCTTAAAGCAAGTGGAATCGTTTCACAACTCACGCCACCCGGAACACCACAGCGCAATGGTGTGTCTGAACGCCGGAACCGAACCCTATTAGATATGGTCCGATCGATGATGTCTCTTACTGATTTGCCGTTATCATTTTGGGGTTATGCATTAGAAACCGTTGCATTCACTTTAAATAGGGCACCATCTAAATCCGTTGAGACGACACCATATGAACTGTGGTTTGGTGCTAAACCTAAGTTGTCGTTTCTTAAAGTTTGGGGATGCGAGGCTTACGTCAAGAAGTTGATGCCGGACAAGCTCAAACCCAAAGCGGAGAAATGCGTCTTCATAGGATACCCTAAGGAAACTATTGGGTATACCTTCTATCACAGAACCGAAGGCAAAGTGTTTGTCGCAAAGAACGGTTCCTTTCTTGAGAAGGAGTTGCTCTCGAAAGAAGTGAGTGGGAGGAAAGTAGAGCTAGACGAGGTTACTGAACCTTCTCTTGAATTGGAGAGTAGCGCAGCACCTGAAATTGTTCTAGTGCCGCCTGCACCAACAATAGAGGAAGCTAATGACAAGGATCATGAAGCTTCGGACGATGCTGCTACTGAACGTCGCAGGTCGACAAGGTCGCGTGCCCCTCCTGAGTGGTACGGCAACCCTGTCTTGACTGTCTTGTTAGTATAAGACAGTGAACCTACGAACTATGAGGAAGCGATGATGAGCCCAGACTCTGAGAAATGGCTAGAAGCCATGAAATCCGAATTGGGATCCATGAGCGAAAACCAAGTATGGACTTTGGTGGACCCTCCTAGCGACCGAAAGGCCGTTGAGTGCAAATGGATCTTCGAGAAGAAAACGGACGCGGATGGTAATGTTACCGTCTATAAAGCACGGCTTGTCGCAAAAGGTTTTCGACAAGTTCAAGGTGTTGACTACGATGAGACTTTCTCTCCCGTAGCGATGCTTAAGTCCATTCGGATTTTATTAGCAATTGCTGCGTTTCATGATTATGAAATATGGCAGATGGATGTCAAGACTGCGTTCCTCAATGGCAACATTGATGAAGAGTTGTATATGATGCAACCCGAAGGTTTTGTCGATCCTAAGGATGCTGATAAAGTATGCAAACTTCAGCGTTCTATTTATGGACTGAAGCAAGCATCTCGGAGTTGGAACCTTCGTTTTGATCAAGTGATCAAGAGCTTTGGATTTGTTCCAAATTGCTACGAAGCTTGCATCTACAAGAAAGTGAGTGGGAGCTCGGTGACGTTTCTGGTACTATATGTGGATGACATATTGATTATTGGAAATGACATCAACATGCTTAACAATGTGAAGAGTTATTTGAACAAGTGTTTTTCAATGAAAGACCTATGTGAAGCTTCTTATATATTGGGCATCAAAATCTATAGAGATAGACAGAGACGCCTAATAGCTTTAAGCCAGAATACATACCTAGACAAAGTTCTGAAAAGGTTCAGAATGGATAAGGCAAAGAAAGGTTCAGTGCCTATGTTGTCAGGTGAGATATTGAGCAAGGCTCAGTGTCCAGCTACGGTAAATTATAGGGAAGCTATGAGCAAAGTGCCTTATGCCTCGGCCATAGGTTCCATCATGTATGCCATGTTGTGTACTAGACCGGATGTGTCCAATGCTCTTAGTTTGACGAGCAGATATCAAAGTGATCCAGGAGTGGAACACTGGACAGCCGTGAAGAACATCCTAAAGTACCTAAATAGGACTAAAGAAATGTTCTTAGTCTATGGGGGTGATGAACAGCTTGTCGTAAAAGGTTACGTCGATGCTAGTTTCGACACCGACAAGGATGATTCTAAATCTCAGACAGGATACGTTTATATTTTGAATGGAGGAGCTGTGAGCTGGAGAAGCTGCAAGCAAAGCATGATCGCGGGATCTACAGTAGAAGCGGAATACATGGCTGCTGCAGAAGCGTCAAGTGAAGGAGTTTGGATCAGGATGACGGTACCGACGATCGAATCTCGGGCAAGTAAAATATCGCGAGACGAAGGGAATATATATATGGGATTGATTGAATCCTGGCATCGTGGTTCATCCGATATGATCATCGATGAATGTGTGGGAGTTAATATGGGTTTCCAGACCCCGCCGTTGATTATTGATAGAAGATCATGTCTGCATATTCTCGAACCCGCAGGGTCACACACTTAACGTGTCTCGACGCTAGGATAGATTGGATAATTGGTTTATGAGTTTTTGTTCGGAGTCTCGGATGGGATCCAGGACATCACGAGAGGTTCCGGAGTGGTCCGGAGAATGAGATTCATATAAGGCAGTGCAGTTTTTGGAGTTCGAAATTGTTCCGGGTTAATCGGTATTGTACCGGAAGCTTCTAGAACCTTCCGGAAGGGGACCAACGTGGCCCCACCTTCCGGGAGGGGGCATGGGCCTATGAGGGAGTGCCCTGGCCGCATTGGGCCAGGGGCACAAGGCCCCATAGGGCCCAACCGGCCAACTAGGGTAAAACCCTAATTGGAGCTTCTAGAAGGGGGGGTTCCTTGCCCCCCACTCCTCCTTTGGCCGCCGGTTTGGGCTTGGGGGAGGGGCTAGGGCAGCCGCCCACCCCTCTATATAAAGAGGGCTGGGGGCGCACCACCCCCCCACACACACACACCTTCCCCTCAAGCCAGTCGCCCTGCTGCCCTCCTCTCTCTCCCTCCCGACTGCGCGTAGGCGAAGCCCTGCTGCAGAAACTCTCCACCATATACACCACGCCGTCGTGTTGTAGATCCAATCCGTCTCTCCACCATACTTGCTGGTCCGAGGAAGGAGGAGACGTCGAGGTGCTGCACGTGTGCATCTCACGGAGGCACCGCCACTTGTGGTGCTAGATCGGATCGGATCGCGAGGAGGAGAAGCGAGTATGACTACATCACCCACGTTCCGACGAACGTTCCGCTGTGCGAATCTTCAAGGGTATGAAGATCTAATCCAATCTCTCTCGTTGTTTGCATCTCCTAGATTAGATCTTGGCTTTCCCTCTGTTCGCATCCGTAGAAAATTTTGATTTACTATGCCGCTAAACCCTTCATGTATCTTCCATGCTTTTGTACATGTTGTGCTATCCACTTAATTATCTTGAGATATCAAGCATATTTGTGTATGATTAGGTGGCACACCATGTATGTGTGTTTCTTATGTTTGAGCCTTGCTTGGTTATATTTGGTATCTTATTCGGCTCTTGTGATAAATTAATGGATTATCCCATTTGGGGGGAGAGTTATGCTTGGGCATTCCACAATCCTAAAATTGTGTGTACATGAGGAATACCACCTAGTATTTATATTGGATTATTGTCTACTCTCTATGCGGTATAATTATCATGGGAAATTTAAGTTCTATAATGTCCATTAATTATCTCTATTTGTATTATTTCGCCTTGCGTTGGTTTTATGGTAGTATCACATTATGGGGGAGTCATATGCTTAGTGCATATTACAATCCTAGAAAATGTGAATATTCGAGGTTGTGTCACTTAGAATTGATATTGATAATTATCTAGCGCCTATGTGACACATCTGCTCATACAAGTTCCAATTTGCTTGAATGCCTTTTTTGATCATATTTTGGATCTTGTATATGAGAGTGGTTATTGGTATCTGTTTCCTCATATTTAGATCTCTATATCATCATGGAAACCATTTACTTCAAGTTACTCTAATCACTAGCGATTGTGTGACTATTGGAAGCTACCAAGAATCTTGTTCGAAGTATCATGCTTAATTCTTATATTTTGTTATATGCTTCTTGTTGTGACTATGATCTTGGATATCCATGCAAGCTACCTTGGGAAAATTATTCCTAATATTTCTTGTCCTTGGACATTGCGTACCCAATTTATGGTAGAATTTATTGATCATATTCACTTTGGCCTTTGCTTAATATTGTCCTATCTTTGGCCATGTAAATGTTTTGTGTGCTCCCATGTATTCCTTGCTTCATGTGGATCTTCTTTTTTATTGGTATCCTCTTATGTTTTATTTAATGTAGGTAGTAGCGATGATCTCATTTGTGTGCATTTTGCATTTAAAAGCAAAATTCTATATAATTTACTACTTATGGGTGAGCTCTCCTATATTATTTAGAACACTCGTATTTATGCTTCTTTGTTTGATCCATATTAGGTTTTATGTGCTTGGAACCTCAATCTTTTCATTTTGGTATTTTGTGCCATCATGAGAAGTTTGGAGAGTTTGGTTTCTTGTTGGAACCTTGCTCTTTTTGGGAGTTGGTTTTGTCTCATTCCTTGTTTATTGATTTGACCATTTTAGAATGAGATAAACCCTTGAGCATTCTTATTTTTATCTATCTTTTGCTCTTTTGGTGTTAGCCTAGTTCATTTGTTGAACGTGTGATCGTTCATGTGTTGAATTGGTTCTTTGATACAATATGGACATCGTTTGTCATGTCACACTCTTGTGTGTGCAATCTCGATTTACTTGGTGTTTTTGTTCAAATTGTATCTCCTTTTTGGTTCTTGAAAGCTTTATGCATGCATATTTACTTTATGTTTATATTATGGCATGCTTGCTTTCTTTGATCCAATATATACGGGAAACTCCACCAAATCCCATCGGCTAAGTTGTGCATGAAATTCAATTTCATATCAATATGCACATATTTTTGTGGAGTCTCACCTATGTATTGTAGTTGCACTAACTACTTTGGACCCAATAAGTTTGGGGACCATTTTTGTACTTAAATATGTTTTAGGTACATTGGAGATATATTAGATGCTTGTCTCTCAATCTTGAAGAAGTGGTGCGTTAATGAAAATTGGAGGCAAGCTATAGTATGATCAATGAATTCATATCCTCTACATCCTACCAATTATATCTTGGTAACAAGTATCTCTTGCTCATGCATATTTATCTTGCTTCCAACCTTTTGTAGGTTGCATCTTGGCATGAATTTTTGTTATTATATTTATTGTTGTATCTCTAGCCATGGTATTAAGAGAACTCTCGATTTTAAATGTGTAGAAGTTGATATGAGTGCATATAATTGGGACTATACAAAATCATGCATATGATCCATCAATCCCAAATGTGTAAATCTAGCAATTTTATTGCCTATCCTTCCTCAACTTCTCTCATGTACAATAGTGAGTTTGTGCTAGTTGATTTTTTCTTGTGATTTTCTCCATATATTTCAACTTTCTCCTTTTCCCTTGGTGATAGTTGTAATATATGTAGTGTGTTGGTGTTTTAAGTTCATTAATGCACAATAAGATATATTTGAGCCTTTGGCCATGCTTTGAAGCAAAAAATCTTATTGATATATGTTATGAATTCATTTTAGCCTTTTATGTGATTTATTGTATGTCTTCTTTATGTGTGCATATTTCTTTGTTGGCATATGTCCTTGTGATGTTTTCCACTTAGAGACATATACACATAGCATAGATAATCTTAGTTGATTTTTAAATCCTTGGAGACCACCTGTCTATTCCTTTTGATTCTTTGGTGGATTCCAAATTTATTTGCCTACGAGTGCTCGTTCCTCTTGTTTGCATCTTCGGGCGCTCATATTTGCTCTCTCATGCCTTGTATTGTTAAATGAATGTGGATGAGTGAGGATTCCATGATTATGCACCTCGTTCCCAAATGCAATTATCATAATTGGTGCATTATATTTGGGGAGCTCATCTAATTCATTTAATAATGCTCATTTGTATTCTTTCACATTTGTTGTGTTTTAAATGCTTATGGGGGAGCGAGGATTCCATATTTCTGCAATATGTATTCTAGTGCATTTATGTTAAATAGTGCACAAATCTTGGGGAGCTTCTCTATTTGGTTATTTAAAGCACTCTCTTGCTCATATCATAATATCTTGTAGTTTCCATTTGAACTCATTTGTTGTTTTCAATTGGTTTGTGGGACCTTGTAATTGCTTGCATCATTGGACTTTATTTATTTTGGCAATCTTCAGGTCCTCGATATAGTTCTACTCCCTCCCAAGTATTCATCATTGGATATGTGCAAAGGCACACCTTTGGAGGAATTATTATTATATTTGCCTTCTAGAACTTGTCACCCATTTCGGCAATCGATGCCAATGGGGGAGAAGTTTAGAGGGTTTAAGGGAAGTTGGTTTATGCATTGAGTTTGTTCTTGTTCATTTGCCTCTCATGCTCTTGCATCTTTGTCGTTGCTTAGCATGTGGTATATATAGTGTAAACTCCACTAATGATAATGATTGGCAATAGGTTTATGCATTGAGTTTGTTCTTGTGCATTTGCCTCTCATGCTCTTGCATCTTTGTCATTGCTTAGCATGTGGTATATATAGTGGAAACTCCACCAATGATAATGATTGGCAATATATGCAATGAAATTCAAGTCATCACACATGCATAGATTGTGGGGGAGTTTGCTCTATATATGGTGGTACCAATATCACATACTTATGTAGTATTTGATATTGGTGTTACCAGTTTGTTCATTAAAATTCCTTATATAAACCCTCTTAAAGGGATTGTCATAAATTACCAAAATGGGGGAGATTGAAATAACATGTGCCCCCCCATGTGTGGTTTTGGTAATTAATGACAATCTTTATGGACTAATGTGTGTATTAAGTTGCACTTGTAGGATTTGTCCATTGGCATCGCTTGGAGCTTGTGTCGGCTTCAAGGTCGATGAAATGAGAAGAAGATATGTTGTGCAAGCTCAAAATGCGCCATATATAGAAGATCTCATGTTTGAGGCTTGCCATCCTCGGTGATCATGGATCGATGATGAAGAATTAAGAAAGGCATTCCATATTGAGAAGGGAAAGATCGTCTACATCAAGCTCAAGTGGAATGCTAAAGGCAAAGGTATAACCGTGATAGGTTTTCCCTTTTGCCGGTCTCATGTTGTGTGTGTGAGACCGGGTTTAGGATAGATAACTGTACTATCAAGATGGGCTCTCGTATGAGTAATTCGGTCACATCGTTTGGAGAAAGCTCAAACCTTTGCATACTTGCATCATCGTATTTGGTTGTTATTTGGTCTTACCCATGTGAGGATATAGAGCTTGTGTTAATCTCCATAACAAGTTCTTCATCAAAATTGGATCTTCCGTTTGTATCTTGTTGCGATTTTGATCTTGGCGGCTTTTCGGTTTCTCACCAAGTGAGGCATCTCACATTATTATACATGATACATTCTCACTTGGTGATAACCAATATTTCCACCTTTTATTGGGAAGCCCTTGTCGTCCTCTATCCAACGCAATTGGAATCGGGTCAATCGGAGCTTCGAGTCAAAAGTTATTGTCGTTTGAATATTTACCCGTCAATCTGTTTTCTGGGCCGAGCGGTAGTACCGCCCGGGCGGTCCGGTACTACCGCCCGCCCCTGAGAGCGGCCCGTTTTCTTTCTGCCTCACTAGGTACCTAAATCCGGTACTACCGGCCGACCCGGTAGTACCACCCGGGTGGGCCGGTACTACCGGTCGGCCCAGATAATTTTCCCAGGTGCATCCTGCCAAGTCGCACGCAACCCCACTCGCGGTCTCGATCCCGCGCAGCCGCAGCTGGCCCCACACACGCGCTGTCGCCCGTATTGATTCCCACCCCACGCGCCCACGTGCTCTGCTGGTGTTGCGCTGGGCCTGCCCTACTCTCTCACTCACGCACGCACTCGCCACCCAGCTCGCTGCCGCAGGGCCCACCCAGATCTGCTGCTGCTGCTTTTTCCCAGGACTAGTGCGGTACTACCGGTTAATTCCGATAGTACCAGACCGGTCCGAAAAATAGCCCCAACGGCCAGATTTTGCCCGTTTCTTTAAATAGCTTCATCCCTTTGTCTTTTTGGGTTGCTTCTTCTCTCTCCATTCTTCTCAAGCTTTGCCCCATATTCTTATTCCCTCTTGAGCTTGATTCTATGATTTCTCTCCAATGATTCGTGCCAATATTTGAGAGAAATATAGAGGAGATCTAGATCTACGTTTTGACCAAACCAAAACATCTCTTTGTGAGTGTATCTTTGGGGATCTAGATTTTGGGGGATTTTGTGTCTCTCTTTGATTCCTCCTCTCTTGTTCCCCCAATAGCTTTAGTAGCTTTGTTGGAACTTGGGAGTGAGGGATTTGAGAATCTTTGTGGTGTTCTTGCCATTTGCATTTGGTGCATCGGTTTGAGTTCTCCTCGGAGGATTTGGTTTGAGTTTCTCATTGGAGCTTGTCCCTCTTGGGTTCTTGGAACCCTAGACGGTTTTGTGGCCTTGGTGGCATTGTGGCCTTGGTGGCATTTGTTGAGGCCTTTTGTGGCGTTTGTTGGGAGCCTCCAATTAAGTTGTGGAGAAGTGCCCCAACCTTGTGAGAGGTTCCGGTTGCCACCGACAAGTGCACCGATAGTGGAGGCGTGGATCGATCCCGTTGGGGTGAGATTCACCGAAGAATAAGGGAGGCCTTTTGTGGCGTTGCTGGTTTGATACCACCCCATCTCCAAACGAGACGTACTCCATGTTGGGAGGAACTCGGTAAAATATCAGTGTCCCCGCATGCCTCGGTTATCTCTATACCCGAGCTCTTTACTTATGCACTTTACATTGTGATAGCCTTCGTGCTTGAAGTAATATATATCTTGCTATCACTTTGTTGTTTGTATTGCTTAGCATAAGTTGTTGGTGCACATAGGTGAACCTTAGTTGTTCTAGGTTGTGCTTAACAAAGTAAACACTAGTTTTATTCTGCCTTTGTTGAGCCACTCTAGGAAAAGTTTTAATCGCCTATTCACCCCCCCTCTAAGCGACATTCGCATCCTTTCAGTTACTATGTCCTATTGTTAGAACTCCATCTTTCATGCACATGTTTAGAGTTCTTTGATACCAGCTTTCAATGCTTGCAAATGGTTGGATCTTTATTGTGAGGGTGCATGTCGCCTCAAAAATTATTATTTTATCACTTACCTACTCGAGGACGAGCAGGAGTTAAGCTTGGAGATGCTTGATACGTCGGAAACGTATCTATAATTTTTGATGGTCCTTGCTTGTTAGTATCTACTTTGCTTTGCTTTGTCTACACTTTGAGGTGCTTTCTACATGTTTTCTGGTACTAACCTATTCACAAGTTGCCACAGTGTCAGTTGCCTATTTTCTGCTGTTTTTGGTTTTAGAAAAGCTAGTAAGGAAATATTATCGGAATTGGATGGGACAAAAGCCAAAGTCAATAACTTTTTGCGGGGAACAATAAGTCTAGAGGGGAGACGGAGAAGCGGGCCAGGGCGCCTAGACCCCCCTAGGCGCGGGTGGGCCCTGCCCCGCGCCTAGGCAGGTTGTGGGGCCCCTGGCCACTGCCTCGGCCTCCCCCTTCGCCTATAAGAAGCCCCCGATGCAGAAACCCTAAGCACCCGATAAAATCTCCACGAAACCGTCTGTAGCCGCCGCCACCATCGTCCCTAGATCAGGGGGGATCTGAAGTTCTTACCGGCACCCTGCCGGAGGGGAGATCATCCCGGAGGCCTTCTCTCCGGTATGATGCGTGAGTAGTTCCACCTTGGACTATGGGTCCATGTAGTAGCTAGATGGCTGTATCTCCTCCTTTGTGCTTTCATGTATAGATCTCGTGAGCTCCGTTCATGATCATGATCTAATCTATTTGTAATCATGCATGTTGTGTTTGCGGGGATACGATGGATATTGAGATTATTATGTTGGTTTGATTAATGGTTTTGTCTTTATGATTCTATCATGTCTGTGTTGTTTGTGATCTTGCATGCTCTCTGTTGTTAGTAGCTATCTTGGCCGAGTAGTTGCTAGTGACTCCAAGAGGGGTATTTATACTCGATAGTGGGTTCATGCCTCTAGTTTCCAAGGGAAGTGACAGAAATCTCTTCGGTTGTAGATGTGTTGTTGCCACTAGGGAGAAAACAACGATCTCTTGTTCATGGAACATGTGGACTGTTTACCTTACACACTTTGCTTAAAGCAGTTGTCTGTTGCTTGCAACTTAATACTGGAGGGGGTCCGGATGATAAGCTGAAGGTGGACTTCTCGTCATAGATGTAGTTGGATGGCGGTCTATGTATCTTGCTGTATTGCCCAATCGAATCTCATAGGATCTTTCTGACTAGTAATTGCATTGTTATGCCTTGCTCAGTTCCTGTCAATTGCCCTGCTATATTTTTTACCCTTCATGCCATGTTGTTTATCTAAGGAGAGCACCTTTAGTGAACTATGGACCCCGGTCCAATCTTTACCATTGATACATCTTCCATTGTTACTTGCTGCAAACCATTACCTTCCACACCATACGTTTAATCCTTTGTTACAGCAAACCGGTGAGCTTGACAACCTCACTGATTCGTTGGGCCAAAGTCTTGAGTTTGTGTTGTGCAGGTCTCCGCGTTGCTTGCAACACCTGTGTGATGTTTCCTTTCTCCTTCTGGTTCGATAACCTCGGTCTCTACTGAGGGAAGACTTGTTGCTGTGCTCATCACACCTTGCTCTTGGGGTTTCCAACGAAGTGCTCCACGTCAATCGCACCAGTTTGTAGCAAGTAAACAATAACAGTGGAGAATGTATCAATAGTAAAGATTGGACCGGGGTCCATAGTTCACTAGAGGTGCTCTCCTTAGATAAACAACATGGCGTGAAGGATAAACAAATTACAGCAGGGCAATTGACAGGAACTGAGCAAGCATAACAATGCAATTACTAGTCAGAAATATCCTATGAGATTCGATTGGGCAATACAATAAGATACATAGATCGCCATCCAACTGCATCTGTGACTAGTAGTCCACCTTTGGGTTATCATCCGAACCCCCTCCAGTATTAAGTTGCAAGCAACAGACAACTGATTTAAGCAAAGTGTGTAAGGTAAACTGTCCACATGTTCCATGAACAAGAGACTGTTGTTTTCTCCCTAGTGGCAACAACACATCTACAACCGAAGAGATTACTGTCACTTCCCTTGGAAACTAGAGTCATGAACCCACTATCGAGCATAAATACCCCCTCTTGGAGTCACTAGCAACTACTTGGCCAAGATAGCTACTAACAACGGAGAGCATGCAAGATCACAAACAATACAGACATGATAGAATCATATAGACAAAACCATTAATCAGTCTGACATAGTAATCTCAATATCCATCGGATCCCTGCAAACACAACATGCATGATTACAAATAGATGAGATCTTGATCATGAACGGAGCTCACAAGATCTATACATGAAAGCACAAGGATGAGATATAACCATCTAGCTACTACATGGACCCATAGTCCAAGGTGGAACTACTCACGCATCATACTAGAGAAGAAGGCCTCCGGGATGATCTCCCCTCCGGTAGGATGCCGGGAAGAACTTCAGATCCCCGATCTAGGGACGATGGTGGCGGCGGCTACAGACGGTTTCGTGGAGTTTTGATCGGGTGCCTAGGGTTTCTGCATTGGGGGCTTCTTATAGGCGAGGAGGCGAGGCAGGGGTGCCCGGGGGGCCACACCCTGCCCAGGCACGGACCAAGCTTGGTCGCGCCTGGGGCGTGTGGCCACCCCTTGGCGCCCCTCTGTCTCATCTTCTGGATTCGTGTCGCCCACAATAAAATATTGACTTTGGCTTTTGTCCCGTCCAATTCCGAGAATATTGATTTTCTGCCTTTCTGGAACCAAAAAACAGAAGAAAACAGGCAACTGGCACTGTGGCAACTTGTTAATAGGTTAGTTCCAGAAAAGATATAAAAACACCTCAAAGTGTAGACAAAGCAAAGCAAAGTAGATACTAAACAAGCATGGAACATCAAAAATTATAGATACGTTTCCAACGTATCAGTGGGGCTGGCGGCCTGCAGCTAGGGTTGGCGCCCAGGCCGCTCCGAGCGGCTCAGTTTCTTTGGACTCCCCACCTGGAATTAGCTCCAACTTCAGAATTTTCAGTTTTGACATGTTTTACAGGATCCGATTGTAACACCCCCGGTCACTCCGGACCGATAGCTGTCACTTCTGGCAGCTCAATAGGATCTCCAGACTAACCCCACAAACCAACACTAGTCTTTTCTGTGCACTTTGTCCTCACTCGTGCGCACCCGGTACCCACTTCCCGGTCGGTCACCCATCCTAGAATTGCTCTAGGCGAAGCACGCTGTAACATCCCAGCATTAGAGCTTAGAAATAAGCTGAACATAGTTGTGTGCATTGCATTCATGCATAAAAAATCTGAATAATTTTCGCGCTTTTAAATAAAAACTTGTCAAAGTGATTGAAGCTTCTCTTAACTTGATGGAATTGAAGTAGATTATCAAGTTGACTGCGATAAGTTTCAATATGACCTTTGCTAAAACCTTATTTTGGGTAAGGGAGATTTGATCTAAGGGTAGATCAAATGTAATAAAAGTTAAACCCTAATTCATTACTTAATGGATTATATTTGATCCTTAGGTGATCATATCCTAGTATTCATTGCACACTCATGAATACCATGTTATAAACATAACTTAAGTAATAGGAATGGAACCACTAAATCTTAATCTCATCTACTTATACCATGAGTATCATGGTAACACTTAACCTTAACTCTTTAGTGAGTTTGAGTAGGAAAGAAACCAAGTCAAGATCATTCACTATATATCTTTCTTTCCATATCAAACTTTATCATCTCTAATGAACCCTATCTTAATATATGTTGTTCATCAATGTTGAGTAATCGACTATTGATTCACCAATTCTTGACCTATCAACTCTTGTCCTTATCATAGCATTTACTTTAGTCCTTTAGATAAGAAGTAAGAAGAAGTAAATAGTAATGCTAGTTTTAGGTATCATCTATAGGATGGGAGTGTTGGAAGAGAATAAGATCAATGTGATAGTTGATGGAGTTAACTCACTCCTGAAATAATAGAAAAGTATCTGAGGTAAAGCTTACAAGGATGAATAATGAAGATAGTTAATAGGAGTAGTCCTATTGGGTCAAGTAGGTATAATCAATGAATTATACCTCTTAATCCAATAGAGCTAAACAGAAGATAATTATAATACAACTGTAATGTTGTATGGAGGGAAGCCTTGATTAGCCAACTGGAAACCTAAACCATAAATGATTAAAGGATTCTAATGATCATGCTTTTGTCACCAAGATTGAATGCTTATATCATGTATAAGTGACATTGGTAGATAGAACATGATTGAACCCTAGTATAGATATGTTATTCCAGGTAAGCCATGACAAGTCACCATGATATGATGTGAATTTTGAATATAAGACATGGGAGGTAAGTAGAGACAAGATAGTATGATTAAGATGATGTTAGAGAAACATTGGATTAAAGAAGTAGTATTTTCCTCTTTGGAAATACTAAGCAATAGAGGTGAAGTAAGATTTGATGTATACATCTAATGAAGTAATGTTAGTGATAGATGATAGAGGAAGAGTATGAATGTAGTTAAAAGTAACTACTTGTTGGATGGGAGGATATCAGCAGTAGAGTAGTTGATATAACCAAGTATAGCTATGAGAAGATTAGGAAAGGCTTCAGTGACAAGCTTCTGAGATTTTTAAGAGAGATTACAAAGTAATCTAAGAAGTAAGAAGGTGATTATTCAAGTGGAATTAGAATTAGAAGAGTACTCTAGTGATGAGAGTTATTATTATGAGAAGATCATATAGAGCTTTAGTGTCAATCTCATTAGAATTACAAATGAATTTAGGAGGAGAAATTATGGATAAGAACATTCTTGAGAAGTAAAGCTCATCATGTTAACATATGATGATGGATATGAAGGAGTAGTATATCTAGGAAAGGAATTCCTTAATTAGAAGTCCAGGATTGTGAATTGTAGAATATAGGAATTCTTGGTAAACACTCAACTTTAAATCTTAAAACAAACATAATATTCATTTCATATTATTTATCTATCATCTTATCTCCATACAACTTTATAGGAATAGTTTCCTATAGCAAATCACATAAGCATATCTTTGTCATTCCTAACTATCATAATTATATGTACTTAGGAGTTATCCTTATCAATTATTTTCCATAAGACCTTCTAGGAAATAACTTTCTTGTATAAAAGATGAAGTCATTCTTGAACACCAACATAAGGACAATCTGTCTTAACCAATAATCTTTATCCATATAAATAAAAGGATGAACAAAAATATTAAAACTCCTAAAACCCATGGTAAACAATTACAATTTAAAACCCTAACTTTTATTTCAATCATATATGCCTAGAAACTATAGTTATCAATTCTCTCTCATAATTCATTTCAAATAATAACTATTTATTTTAAAGGGGGATATTAATAAAGATCATAAACATAAAGATAATATGTTTAGCCATTGACCCTTATTCACATCAATAAAAGAAATGTGAAAATATCAAATCTTCAAAGAACTTATGGTAAGTATTTTCAATTCAAACTTTAACTCTTATGTTAGTAATAATAAAATATATACATATGTATAAGAAAATAAAGAAGTGATAACTTTATATAATAAAAGTTCACAAATAGTTCAAAATAACTTATTATTGATACTTGTATTCAGCAAAGAACTTTTATAAAGAAAGATTCCTAAAACAAATAAAAAATACAAAAGATGAAAAATAAAACAGAAAAGTAAAACAAACCGAAAAAATAAAATAAAATAGAGGAATACAGCTTCTGGCCGCAGCCCATTTTCCCTTCTCCCTATCTGCTACTCGCGAGCAGCTCGAATGCAGCCCATCTGGCCCAAGTGTGGCCCGGCACTGGCCCGTACCCCTTCGTTGTCTCTTTCCCCATCGTCTTCCTCGCCGACGGATCGAGCAAGCAGCTCGCTGTCGAGCTTCGCCGCGCCGGCGTGCGCCAGGATTCGTGTCACCGCCCGCCGTCGTCTACAAGACCCTCTGCCTCGCCAAGGACGAACCCTAGAACGTCATTTCCTCTCCTCTCTTCTCCAGCGCGCAAACCCTAACCCTAGAGCTCACAGACGCCGTCGAGCCCCACCATCTCCGGCCGCCCCGAGCCTCGCCGTGGCTCCTAGAAGCTTCGCCTCACCGCGGTGAGCAGCCTCGCAGGAGGAATCGACGCGAGGAGCCCCCAATCGTCGACAAGGACACCGCCTTTCCGAGCTCCTGCCATTGCTTCCTCCCTCGATTCCGGCGTCTGCTGTGCTCGCCTCGCCTCGCCACCACCACCGTCATGATCCTGGTGAGCCACCGGTGCTCAAGCACCTTTCCGCTTCCTCTCTCTCCCTCTGGATCTTCCTCCCCGCGAGAGCCCGACACCGTTGCCGCTCGTCGACGTTGCACCGCCGTCCCCGATGACCATTTTTGAGCGGCGCCACCATAGCTAGGTTCCTCGCATCATCCTCTATCCGATACACACAACTGCAGCCGAGCGCGCGAACGGAATCCATCGATCGACAATCGATCTGGGAGGTTCATCCTTGGATGACGTAACTCTGACATCATCATCGCATCATCCCCAGCCACGTCAGCGTGTTGGACTTAGTCCACTGCTCGCGTGGAATATGACATGGTCAATGGCCCACTGGTCAGTGACCGTGGGTAGATTTAGCTTAGGTGCACAATGTATTTTCTGTTTAGGAATTAAATAAAACCATATTAGTTCCAATATAAAAAAAATAAATATTGTTTAATTAATAACTTTTGTTTTATAATTTAGAAATATATGTTTAATATATGAAATTTTTTAGAAAAATAAAATCTACAACTTAAAACTATTATCAAATATTATTATGATGATTATTTAAATAAATATAATTTAATAAAAGTTTTATAAGTAATAAAACTTTGATAAATCATATTTTAATATTAGTAAATATTAAAAATATAAATAAAATACCAAAAATCTTAGAAAATTAAGAATTATAATTTAAAACTACAATCATGCATTATTATTCCACTTAATTAAATATTTGTTATTTATTAAGTCCTTATAAAATAATAAGTATTATAAAAATCATATCTTATTATTTTTAAATCACAAAAATAAGTGTAATATACCAAAATGATCACAAAGATAATACCTATATGTTAAAAATATAAAATTCCACTTTTGAGTTAAATAAAAAGTTAAACACTTTAATAACTTGAATTTAAACCTATTTCTTTAGTTAATAATTCATATAGAAGTAAATAAAAATCTCTAATATTTTAAAATTAACCAATTGAATCTAATAAATAGTATTAGCTTAAATACTAATTTTATGAAGTCAAAATGGTTTAACACTTTTTTTAAATATAATTTTATTAAGTTATCCTTCAACCATAAATGCAGATTCTTTTATAAAGGGATTCTTATTTAATATGAAATCTCCAAGAATAATTGTAATGAAATAAAACCATTCCTTCACTTTAATTTAATCACAAGTTTATAAAAAAAATCAAAACACTATAGTGAGTCCATAAATAGTGAATAATATTATCTAGTTATTCATAAACCTTAACCATACTCTTATAGGGAGATAAATCCCTTTATACAATTATAATGTAAAGAAACCATTACCAACTAAAAATAATGCCATTCTTAAGTAACTTTAAAGAAACATTATAAGGTGAACAAGACATAATTATAACAAGCATTACACCTAAATTCCATCTATGTTTTAAAGTTAACTTTAGTCTACCAAACTTTAAGTACAATATTAAAGACTTTATTATATGTTTTATAGTTAACTTTGGTCTATTATAATTAAGTTATAAAGTATCTTAATACCAACCCAACCAAGTTAAAAACCAAGATAGATAAGTCTCAAATACTAATGCTGTCATTATTCAAATGGAGTAATTCTTTCTTACTTAAAGACTATAACTAGAAAGAACACCTCATAAAATTAACTTAAAAGCTCAAATGCTTCTGCTTAGTTGAGTAAGATTTTCTTCAAATATTATTCTTTTTGCCACTTCAAACATCAAATGACAATTAATAATAATCACATTACATTAAGCTTTACTTATATACCTAGGATTGTTAACACTTCAGTTCCTTATAAATGTCATCACTTGCAAGGTAAAACTTGAAGATAAGATAATTCACATATAAGCAGTCCTTGAGTAGCACCTCTCGTTAATAAATCTTATTGTTGTATGCCATTACGTTTACATGTTGTTTCACACACATTCACAAGCCTTAATAAGAAGCACATGTGTGAAACTTAATCTAAAAGGGTAACACATTCCAAGAAAAACCTTTCCAGTATCCAAACCCTAGAACGACGTTACCTCGGGATTCGAGTTTACGAAATTGCATTACATTACTTATGCATAATAACATCTTGCTTATTTAAACATTAGTCCTTACCGGACCAATGATGCTGATTTCAGATATTGGATCTTATATTGTCTTGAAGACCGTGAGTGCATAATCTTGCAATCACAAAAGGCAAGTTCACACTTGCTCATGTCCTTTGACTATTTTCTGTAAAGTATTTTACAAATCTAGTGTTGTCATCACCTGCATTTGAAAAAGGTCAGAAAACACTATTTTCATCATAATGTGATTATAGGTTATTTACCATGAGGTAATAACCTACTATAAGAGTTCCGGTGGTAAATGAACATATTATGTAGGACTTAACAACCAATGTCGCCAGTGATTCTCGCGCCGTATATTACGAGTTGACCATGAGATTTGGAATGGGACGAAGAAGTCAGCTGTATCTTTTCCCTCTCGCATGGAGCTGGATGTGCGGGTCGTGGCTGTTATCACTCGTAGCGTGCATATTATATGGTAATTCGTAGAGGATATGCAGCATATGGGTGGGAACCCTCAACGTCCCACGATAGTTCCGGCATCTGAACGGTCTGTACAAACCATTGCCATAATTCAATAGGTGGGCATGGTGTACACCAAGGAGACATGCGGGGTCGCGGAGAAGGCAGTGATTGGCTTGGATCTTAGGTTGGGCCTCAAACCAAGGAAGTTTGAACGGGGACATACTCCCGTCCATGCAACAAAACCTAAGGTCTCTCATGGGTAAAGTGACGCACCTCTACAGAGTGTAAGAACTGTAACTTGTTACTCCCTGTTCCGGGAAGGAGCTGCGAACGCGGCGGGAAAGGAACTCGTGAAGGCTGACGGACATAGATTTTCAGAATAAAAGCAACCTTTGAAGAAATGTTTACGAAAACTTGCATTGCCTACGACCTATGGTCTGTGGCTGTAGATATAGTGCATCAAACACTCCTTTTCTAGTGAACTTGCTGAGTACGCTCGTACTCAAAGTATCTTCTTAACCCTTGCTAGATGTTGAAGCCAATACAGACGATGTCTACATCAAGTTATGCTCCAGGAATCATCATCAAAAGCTAAAGCTCTTCAATGAAGTCAAGAAAGTCAACATATACATCAACTCAAGTGAAGACGAAGTTGCTGATTAGATAAGAATAAAATCTCTAGCCATAGAACCTATTTCTGTAATGTATTGCAATAGCAGCAATGCCAGACCATTAGTTAAGATATTAGTCTTAATAGTATTATAATTTTGGAGTTGTTTATTTCTGATTCTTCTTTGTAAGAAGTTTCTTTCTCTCTCTTTAACCTAGAGTGTTACCTGGATCATGTGTAAAGAGTTGATTTGTAACCTATTGTCATGTCTTGGACCTGCTGTGTTTCTGTTGTACCACTCTGAGGGATGTAATACTAGTGAACGGTGTTTTATTAGTGTTATATCAACGACTATAGTGTACTACATCATGAAGTGGTATGCTGGGTCACCGCACACACTTAACCTTAGAGTTCTTTTCGAATGAGCTTTCGGAAAAGAAGTTGCAACTTGTTGGTATGGGTTTCCTATCAATACTATTGAGCCATGCGCCAGGGTCTCACATACACCCACCCTTAGAAGATCGACATCCTCGTCGATCAACCACAAGCCAGGAACGTCCCCTCTTAGCACATGTCTGTGCGTCTAGTACCGACACATTTCCATGCCGTGTCCACTTCGGGCCACACGCGCCATGCTACACATGTCCACCACTGACCCGCACACGCCCGTGTAACCGCGAGGGTCGGCTCTGATACCACTTGTAACACCCCCGGTCACTCCGGACCGACGGCTGTCACTTCTGGCAGCTCAATAGGATCTCCAGACTAACCCCACAAACCAACACTAGTCTTTTCTGCGCACTTTGTTCTCACTCGTGCGCACCCGGTACCCACTTCCCGGTCGATCACCCGTCCTAGAATTTCTCTAGGCCAAGCACGCTTAACCTTAGAGTTCTTTTTGAATGAACTTCCGGAAAAGAAGTTGCAACTTGCTGGTATGGGTTTCCTATCAATCCTATTGAGCCATGCGCCAGGGTCTCACACCGATCTTAAGAGCATCTCCACTCACATTCCTAGAACGTCGAACCCATGCGAAAATTAGGTCCGGACACCGAAATTAGGCCTAGTCACGTTCCCAAGAACCTCTTTTCGTCCGGATTTGGGCCAACTTTGGTACGGACTTCCCAGGCCATTCCCAGGATCCCGGGAATGCCCTAGGAACGCCGGATGAAGCGAATTCGCCAAGTGGACCAGCCATGTCGGCGACAGAAGCTGAGTCACGTCATCCTTCCCGCCGTTTCCCCTTTTCCTGCCCTCGCCGCTACACCCCTCCCGCCCTCGCCACCAGCCTCGGCCTACAAAATCCGTACATCTCGCCATCTCCCTTCACACTCTCTCACATCGCGCCCAACTCCGACGAACTCCAGACGCTCGCACCTTTCCACCTCCACAACTCCGTCGAAAGCCATGGCCGAGAGATTCCCTGGTGACATCGCGACGGCGAACGGGCGTCACACGCTGCAGACGTGGGAGGCCCGGCTGCTCCACGAAGCGGGATATACGGCACCTCCAGACTTTCATCTCCTCGTCAGCTGGAATCTCAGCGCCGGCGGGATCCCTATTCCGCCTGTGCCGACCAACGAGGACATCGCCGGCGAGACCCAGGCGGCTATCGCCGCCATGGAAGACCCGGATCTCGCCGAGGATCCTGACAACCTGGTCTTTTGGGAGCAGTTCTTCGCCGACATGCGCCTCCAAGAGCTTGCCCGACACGAGGGACCGTCGGGCTCGCCGCCGATGCGTCACACTGCGGCATTTTGCCGCCACTCGTGGAGCGTTCCAGGGCGAACGCTCGCCGCAGTGTTGGAGCACATCCAAGCCGGCAACCACCCCCGCCTCAGCATGTAGAAGCGGCGTTCGGCATCGGCCACGACAACGGCCTTTTCCTAGTTTTTAATGTTTTCCTAGTTTAAATTCGGCGTAATATATGCGTCCTTGCCCTAATTAATGAAACCCGCCTATATTTGCCCAAATTTCACCGTGTTTAACTAAATTTAGCCGAACGTGAAAACTCGGCCTAGGAACGCAAGGGGGAAACTCGGTGTTCTCAAGCCAAAACCAAGTTTCGTCCGACCCAAACTTGGTTCGAATTTTGGCCTGGGATCGCCAACGAGTGGGGATGCTCTAAGGTGTTACCGTGTTAGAGCATCTCGAGCAACCGCGCTAAACAGCGCCTTCGCTAAAATAACCACTGATATACAGCACACGGCGCGATTTTTGTCGCTCCAACAGCCGCTGGAAAGCAGCGCGCGTGCTATTTTTTTTGCCGCGGGCATGGAATTGCGCTATTCTGCGCCCAAAATTTGATGCATCGTCTGGAGCGCGCGGCAACGCTGGCATTCGCGCGCGCATGCCCAACTGCTACCCTGATTTCCCCCAGCTCCCGCCGCTCTAGATCTGTCGCTGGTGACTCCCCCGGCCACGCCGACGCGATAAATCGGTGCAGCGGCTGCCGCGTCCGTGATTTTACCGGTGAATCGACGTTGTGCGTCGGCGGATTTGGTTCTGCGCTCCGATGTTGCCGCGCCGCCGTCCGTCGACCATGTCTTCTTCCTCCCGCAACGCGACATGGCGCATAGTAGATGCCCGCAAGGTATGTGCCGCCGCCGATGCACGCCATTTTTTAGTAGAAGTAGCTAGAACAATTGTAGCTCAAAGTACCATCTATGTTTGTAGTTATCTTCATCCTATGATTCGTCCGACGACGAATTGGATTTTGAGAAAGATGAGAACATATCCATGCTACTGGCCCTGCGCGCTAATAAGAAACCGAAGATTGGTGGGTTGGTTTTTGGTAGACAAAAGTTGTGGAGTGAACGGATCGAAGGCCACAACAAGTTGATGCGGATGTATTTTAATGAAAATCTGACGTATCCCGAGAGCTATTTTTGTCGGCGTTTTCGAATAAGCATTGAATTGTTTACCCGCATCTCCAAGGCGGCGGAGAAGCATGATCGGTACTTTGAGCAACGGAGGAATGCCGCCGGAGAGCTTAGTCATAGCACCTATCAAAAGGTCACTGCCACCCTTCGTATGTTGGCATATGGTATACCGGCGAATCTTGTTGATGATCATTTGGCCATGGGTGAGAGCACCGCTATCAAGTGTGTGAAGCAGTTTGTCGTTGTAATTGTGCAAATTTTTTGGCGCCACATACTTGAGATCTCCCAATGAAGAAGACACTACACGACTTCTAGAGGAGAACGCTGCTCTGGGGTTTAAAGGTATGCTTTGCTCAATTGATTGTATACATTGGAGTTGGAAGAATTATCTTGCGGCATGACATGGACAATTTAAAGGGCACAAAAAAGATTCCACTATTATTCTGGAAGCAGTGGCTGATCATGAGACTTGAATTTGACATGCATTTTTTGGAATGCCAGGATCTTGCAATGACATCAATGTTCTGCAAAGATCACCATTGATGACAAAGCTTGCATTGCGTGAAGTTCCAACAGTGGAGTTCGAAGCAAATGGCCACAAGTACAACTATGACTATTTTCTTGCCGAAGACATCTACCCAAGGTGGCAAACATTTGTAAAGCCGGCTATCGATCCGAAAGGTAAAAAAGAAACTAGTTTTCATGCGGCACAAGCAGCGGCTAGAAAAGATATGGAGAGAGCATTTGAAATTTTACACGCCGAAATTGCTATTGTGAGGGGACCGACGAGATTTTGGGATCAAGATTGTCTTCGGTATATCATGACGGCATGTGTCACCATGCATAACATGATCATATAGGACGATCGTGGCAAAGATGTTGACCACACCCATTATGAATTGATGGGAATCCCAGTGCAAGTGAGGAGGACACCGCAAAGAGTGGCTCGTTTTATTGCCTCCTATCATTCCATTAGGAGTAACGATGCACATGATGAACTTGAGCAAGATCTCATGGAGGAATGATGGAAATGGAATGGAAATCAATAGGTGAAATACAATTTGTTGTAGAAACATTTGTTGTATTTGTTGTCTTTCTCATATAATATTTGGTTGTGTTGTAATAATAAACTAGACAATTTAATGTTGATTTATTTTGTGTTTTTTGATCTTCTTTGAGTTCATATGGTGGTTGTTTGTTATTTGCGCCGGTCTCGCACGCTGCATTTTGCAGCGCCTGATGAAGCGTCGTTTTTGGATCAACTTCGCGAAAGGCGATATGCAACGTCTGGTGAAGCACTCGACTGCGCGCTGCAGAGCCGGTTTACAGCGCCAAAATATAGAGCTAGTGCTGGAGCTGCTCTTAGGCCGATTTCTTTTTAGCTTATGATTTTAGAGAAGCTGGATTCTGGGAGATTGTCAGGAGAAGCTGTGGTGGGGAGAAGCTGACAGAATCTGCTGCCCTATATTCTTTTTAGCTTCTAGACATTTGGATTGCTTGATGGGTTGAGTGGTGAAATGTCTGTAACACCCCTAAATTTCATTTGTGTGCTAGTTTTTAATAATTAACTTGCACATGGTTTACTAATAACACTATCACAAAACATTAGGAAATTGTACCAACAGAATATTAGGAAAATTGACACAAAATATGACCCTAAACACTACCAGCAAAATTAAACTCATGTATTGTGACATATCTTGTATCATTTTGCACTGAAATAAAACAACACATGGTGAGATGGGCAAGAAGGAATCTATGGCTGCGGCTAGGAGGAAGCCAGGGGAGGACGAGCTCGAGGTGGCGCCTGGAGCCTCGCTCGTCGGCGTTGCAACAGGACATAGACGGCAGACACGATGGCGGCTTGGCTGGGGCGTCGGGGTGGTGGCGGCTGGGCACCTAGGGTATTGGGGCGGTGGCGGCTAGGGCGTCGGGGCGGGTGAAGCGGGGCTGCTGAGGAGTCGCTCTTCAGCCTCGCAGCGTCGAGTCGGGGCTGGTTCACCAGCGGCGGGGGCGGGTGATGGCGGCGGCGGATGCGAGGAACCCTAGCTGGGTTCTCCTGTCGCTGGGAACGGTACGCGGGGTGGAGACAGCCAGGCAGGAGCGAAGCGGTCGATTTTTTTCTATCTATTTTTCACGATGGCATTCTTTGTAAATAGAGGCAACCACGGGCCAGGTCTCGATTCAGATGGTGGAATCCCGGGAATCTGCCCAGAATCAACCCAGGACCAGATTCTCGGTTTGTAAAGGAAATGAGATTCTGGGTGAAAAAAAACTGGCCAGAATCAAATCCTTTTTTTGGGCTTCTGCGATTCTGGTCTAGAATCTGTCCCAGTGCGTGTCTCGGACACTGACCGAGGAGCAGACGCCTTGACCCCTAGGTTACGAATTCCTTAGGATACGCCTCCAGCGCTAAGAAGCACTATTTGCTGTGCCTTCTTCTCGCCCCTCTCCGTTCGTCCCCTTCGTCGCGTGCTTCGATCGGGATCGATGGCGGCGGAGGCGGAGGATCCGGCGGCGACGGCGACGCTGGAGAAGTTTCGCCTCTACGAGACGCGCGCCGTAAGCACCCCTTTATCCCCTTTTCTCACTACGAGAACTCGCGCCCGCGGCGGAATAGCATAATTGACGCGCGTCCGAATTGGCCGTGCTACGCAGAGGTTCTACGTGATCGGGAGCTCGCGGGAGAAGCGGTCGTTCCGGGTGCTCAAGATCGACCGCTCGGAGCCGTCGGAGCTTCACCTCAGCGAGGACCCCGTCTGGTACTCCCAGCAGGAGGTCAAGAGCCTGCTCCAGCGCATCGCCGAGGGCAACCGCTCCACCGGCGGGCTCACCTTCGTTACCAAGGCCTATGGCATCGCAGGTACCTTCCTTTCTCCTAACCCACGGCGTTCATTCATCCAATTACGTTGGGCTGGATTGATTTTCATTGTTAACCTGCCCTGAATTGCTCTTTGGAAAATTCACTCGTGATACATAATGTTGTATGTTAGCTCAAGCATTCTAGGAGATGGTACACAGTATTATCATATTTATTGTGTCGTCAATGATGGATATCTTCTTTACTTGATAAACTGGAAATTGCATGTGATTTCATCACCTCGAATCCCCTCTTGTTTTGTCATTGGATTGTCATAGGTAGGTATAATTGATGACGTGGTTCTTGCTTTTTGCGTGTGTCTATATTCCAAAAGAGGACAAAGAAACCCTCAATACCCCGCGTAAAAAATGTCTTTGAATGTATTGCCAAAATTTGCTTGTTGCTTACTAGATGTTCTTCTGAAGACAACTTGTGATACCAACTAGCTATCTGCCCAGGCAGATGCTGGTAATGCTACTGCATAGATATTAGATAGTATTCATGTACACTGAGAGATAGTTATTAACCCCAGATTGCTCATATTTCTTTTGTGATTTCGAATCACCTTCGCCAGAAGACTCCCATCCTTATTTCTGAACATATATGTCTTTGTTTCATTTCTGTCACTGTGTAGGTTGCATCAAGTTCCTGGAGTCATATTACCTGATTTTAGTGACTAAGCGTCGTCAAATTGGTTGCATTTGTGGCCATGCTATATATTGTATAGATGAAAGCCAGATGATCACAATCCCACACTCGACTGTACAGACAGATGTTGCAAACTCCAAGAACGAGCTGAGGTACAGGTTATCTTTCACAGCTTTTTACTTATGAGTAGTTATGCACATACATTTAGTTACTTACTAGACGCTGTTACATATGATGCCTTCGTAACAGGTACAAGAAGCTGTTGGAGAGTGTTGATCTCGCCAAGGATTTCTTTTATAGCTACACATACCCAATCATGCAGAGCTTGCAGCAGAATGTCACTTCTGCAGGGATGAAGGAAATGCCTTACGAAAATTTGTTTGTGTGGAATAGTTTCCTGACAGAGCCAATTCGATCAAGGTGCAACAATGCTCTCTGGAATGTAGCTCTGGTCCATGGGCACTTCAAGCAGGTTATGCATGACAAATAGTCTGCCACATGGATTGCTTTTGCTACCATTAGTATTTCTATAGTTTGCTTCTCCATTTTGGATATAACTTACAATTGACGTAGCTTTGCCTTATTTGTTTCTTTGGGTCTAGAGAAAAATCGGGGGTGGATGCCACAACCCGATTTTGATAAAGAGTGCATACCAAACTTCTGATCGAAATGCTGATATCTGATACATTCTTCTTATTTTGTCAGATTTGTTATCTAAGAAAAAAGTTGCTATGATTTCAATTTGAATATTCTGTTCTCATCATAGAAAAGAAGTGGAAATAGATTGTTGCAAGGGCTTTGTAGTTGCCATCTCTGTGTTCCATAGTCCTTGCTTAAAGAAATTATTATTACTTGAACTACATAGGTTTTGGGAATTACGTTTAAACAAAGGCTTCAAAAATTATGATTTGTTGCTTGCTTGATGTGCACTGCTACTGTAAATTAGTTGCTTGTTCATCTTATCTGGAAAAAATAATTCCTAACTTGCAGCTGATCTGTGTACAAGTGCTCAAATAGATGTGTTACGACTTAGAGTTATTGTTTATCAATTTTCCATATTATGACAACTAACATAATGCATTTTTCAGGTCAAGCTGTCAATTTTTGGCAGGGATTTAAATGTTATTCTCATTTCTAGAAGATCTCGACATTTTGCTGGGACACGGTAGGTTTCATGTGATTAAGAGTAGCACATTTCTGGATGTTGTTTCACTTTATACGAGTCAAGTTTATTTATTCATTCTTACATCCTATCATCCCGTGTTCATTTGATTTATCTCATGAAATTGCAAGATGTTGCTTGGGTGACTCAGTGTTTATGCCTTACTTCTCAAATCAATATTTGATAGTCATATGCTATTTACTCTACTTCGCCAACTGAGGGCAACAAAAGTGTTGTCTTATTTAATTGAGAACTTACTACCTCCCACATGGTATATGTAGGTATTTAAAAAGAGGTGTGAATGACCATGGAAAAGTTGCTAATGACGTCGAAACAGAGCAAATAGTATTTGAAGAGGAAGCTGGTTCCTGGAAGGGAAGAATGAGCGCAGTAGTACAGATGCGAGGATCGATCCCCCTTTTTTGGTCACAAGAGGCTGGCCGACTTAGTCCTAAGCCTGATATTTTTGGTAAATAAGTTTTCTAACGAATTACCCTATAACCTCTCAGCTGAAATTAATTTATATAGTTTGATTGGGGAATTTTCGTTTATGAGGCCAAATTTCTTATCTGCCCTTGCTAGTATTACGCCTGCATATATGAGAAAGATTCTCTCTTAACTCCTAGATTAGATGCTTGCCAATATCTTATCTGGCCATTCAGTTAGAAGCTTGGAATGCATATTTTTTCTATGCGTTCTCACTTTTGGATTCTGGTGCAGTGCAGAGGTACGATCCTACTTATGAAGCAACCAAGTTACATTTTGAGGATCTCGCTCAACGATATGGACAACCCATAATAATACTGAATTTAATAAAGGTATGTGCTTGCTATTTGATTCTAGCTGAGTTGTCTTCATTTGTTGTTAGTGATGATTCTGTTGCCGTCCCTTTAACTTTGAGATGGAACTAATGATTCCTGTACGCGATACATAGAATATGGAGGGAATTGTACTTCACACCACATGTTGGGGCTTTTGTTGCACAAAACCACAACTGTGTTTGTTTTTGCAGAAAACACCAACATTTGGTGTAATGACTTTCACAGAACACAAATCTATTAGTTAGCAGATTTATAACAGGATTAGGCTAGTCGGGCCCACTATCAGCACATAAATGGCGTCCATGGTGGAATTCACATGCATCACGAGATAAAAAAGAGAACCGGACCTCCTGTCCAGGCTGCCGGCGGCGCTGCACATTGGTCTCACCCTCACCGTCCATGCAACGAACCTCAACGTCAGCATGGCCACCACTCCGTGACGCATCCAACCGACAAAAGGGCTCTGCGTTCGTGCCCCAAAGACGACGAAATCGACCTCGGAAGCTATCCTGGCTGTCCGCCGTTCTCGTCGATTCTACCGACGTGTTAATCCCCTGTCCCTCTAGACCATGTGTTCATCTCGTCTCGCTCTCCTCTCCCTTCCCTCCAAAGACCAGTTCCTCTGGTGCCATGTGCTTCGGGAATGCCGTTTATGCCGCCGCCGGCATGCTCTGCGTTCCCGTAACTATTGTCCTCTCCGAGCCCCTCCACCTTGCCAACTAGCTTCGCCTCCTACTCCTGGTTCGCTTCTTCTAAGGAATCGAGCGCTCGCACCATACGCCGCCGTCCCCGTCCCTGTCCCCGTCTGCTTCTACCTTGCTTCCAGTGACCGTCTGCCGCTGCCCCGATCTCCAAAATCATGGACATCTCGCTCTGCATAGAAATAGCCCGTGAATCTCCTGGTGCCGTAGAATCCCAAATGAGTGGCTGGTCGCCCACTAGCCGTTCTTCCCACGTCATCCTGCTCCGGCCGACGCTGCTGTCAACCTTGGTGTCGCCTCTGACCTCCCCTGCCTCCTCCGACCCGTCAAACATGTTCTGGGTGAGATCCCTCCGCTTTTCCCTCCTCCCGAGCTCTATTCCCCTCCATGGCTCCCTTGCACCTAGCGTCGCCAGTGGTTACCTCATCCTCTGGGGGCTCTCTCTGAACCGGTTGGTCTGGCTAGACCTGTTTGTTTGCCACAGTGCCTGCCATGTCCCTCCTGCCAGTGGGCATAGTGCACTAATTTGTTGTCAAACTGGCTAATGACTCCATTTGTGTTCTTGCAAGTCATTACACTGAATTTTTGTTTTTTTCTGCAAAAAACGAACGCAGTTGTGGTTTTGTGCAACAAAAGCCCCAACATGTGTGAAGTGCAATTTCCTCGAGAATAGGTCGTTACCTCAATAAATGTTCAAATCTTTATCTTGCTTGGTATTTAAGGTTTGACCTCAAATTCTGTAGCTCAACTAACGGTGTTATGCATAAAATTAATTGCTAAAGTTGCACCTTCAGGATATCTTGGTTGCACTTGATTCTTTGTGCTTCCAAGTATACAAGATAATACTCCCTCCGTTCGATAATTCCTGTTGTGATTGTAATTCAGACAGGAATAATGGAACGGAGGGAGGATGTAAGATAACAAGAGTAATATGCCACTTGTTTCCTGATCAACTTTTACTTAGGCGTGTTCAATTGTGGTTCTACAGAGCTGCTAGCCCACTTTTACTTGTTTATACAGCTAACCATTATCTTTGTTTCTTAATATATGACATTATATTTTTGTTCTGTCTGTGTAGACTGTTGAAAAAAGGCCACGAGAGATGATGCTCAGGCGTGAATTTTCTAAGGCAGTTGAATATCTTAATCAAAATGTGCCAGAAGAGAGGAAACTGAGATTCATCCACTGGGATTTTCATAAATTTGCGAAAAGGTTTTACATTGATTCTTGAAAAATAGCAAGTTAAAATCTGCATGAGCCATGTCTGTTAATGTGCTAATGATTCTCTATCTGTTATGTCAGCAAGTCTGCAAATGTACTAGGTGTTTTAGGAGGTGTAGCGAGTGAAGCACTGGACCTTACTGGATTTTACTACAGTGGAAAGCCAAAAGTTCAGAAAAGAAGGTCAACCCAGCGAACTAGCACTGCAAGGTACATATATCAGTTCATCAGCAGTATACAATTTTGGGTAGAGCAACTAAACCAATATACATATATCGATCCGTCAGCAGTGAAAGACATGTGTATTGCCCCTGTAAAGTTTTAAGCATATACTTGAGTTACTTGACAAATGGAAAATAAGAAGTGCTATATTATAGTTCCCAGTTTATCTAGAAAACAAGTACTTTTACTGGCCAATTGCATTCAGATAATCAGTCAAGAACTGTTTATGGGAAAAAATACGGACAACAGCTGTATAGGTCTGTTGAGTTATGAATAAGCGCTGAGGATCTGAAGCGGAATCTCCGTTTCGAAGCGGAAACATATCCTAACTGCAAAATGATATTATTTCCCCAATTTCCTTTCACAGGGATGGCTCCATTGATATAAGAGCTAGTTCTGGAGACCTTCCAAGACTTTCTAGTAGTGCTGATGCACTTGGTTCTATAACATCTCAGGACATGAGAAAAAATGATAGCAAGCAAGAGCCTCTGGGTGATGCTCCTTGTTATCAAACTGGAGTTCTTCGTACGAATTGCATAGACTGTCTGGATCGCACAAATGTCGCACAGTATGCTTATGGCCTTGCTGCTTTGGGGAGGCAGCTTCATGCAATGGGACTGACAGATGTTCCAAAAATCCACCCAGATAGCAGCATTGCTTCAGCTTTAATGGAAATGTACCAGAGCATGGGTGATGCACTTGCTCATCAGTATGGAGGCTCTGCCGCACATAATACGGTCAGTATAGTTTCACCTCTTGCTGTCTCATCTTATGTTGAATCAAGAGGATACAAGTTATTTATAATGTCCTTAAGGCTTTCATAGGGAACCTCCTATTGTTACGTCAAAGCTGATGTACCAGATACATATCTTTGTGTTCTTTTGTGTGGATAGAAAATGGGGGGTTAATCTGGTTGTCTTCATCTGCATCTACTCCCTCCGTTCACAATTAAAAGGATATTTTAGCTTTTTTTTTGAAACGCATGTGTAGGTTCACTCATTTTGGTCGGTATAGTCCACATTGGAATATCTAAAACATCTTATAATCTTATAATTGTGAACTGAGGTAGTATTTGCCTATATTATTTTTGATGGATATTAGCATATATCATTGCTGATGTCATTGTTGTTGGTCTGCCCAGTAACTTGCCCCGCTTCCCTAATTTCGTTATGCACTTATCTCCAGCGAATATAAACTGTATACTTCTTTCTTCTCAGGTTTTCCCTGAGAGGCAAGGGAAGTGGAAGGCTACTACTCAGTCTAGGGAGTTTCTAAAATCAATTAAACGATATTACAGTAATGCCTACACTGACGGTGAGAAACAAGATGCTATAAATTTGTAAGTCTCTCATGTGGGTTTATCATCCATACAATCTTGACCAGACAAGATAGTAACTGTGCTCTTGAGCTGTTTACTGCTGGTAAGTGGAATTTTGGTACCTGCACTAATTGTTAGTTTGGTGATATTACCAGATTTCTGGGTTATTTTCAACCGCAAGAAGGAAAGCCAGCTCTCTGGGAGCTGGATACTGATTACTATCTCCACGTGACAACAGCTGGTGATGATAGCTACCATTTGAGGTAAACAGAGTTTTGGTTCTGTACTTCAGTTATGCTACTGCAGTTTTACTCCCTTAACATCACAAAGTGTGGCACTTGGTGAGGGTGTGTAGTTTTCTGCAATAAAACGTGATTTATTCATGTTAATTCACAGTTCTGCACCTGAAAATAATGTGTCCGGGGGATCTGGAGATGCCATGAGCCCTAGATCTACATTGAGCCCTGTGCCAGCATGTAAAGAGGATTTCTCAAGAATGAAGCTTACTTCATTTGACAAACTTATAGAAAGGACCTGTAGTTTGATAAGGGATGTGCGGCTTCACCGTGATGCTGATCTAAAGCCAGGTGGTGGCGTTGGAACTTCTGGAATGGCACCAGATGCAGCGTACATATTCTTTCCCTCATAGTTGTTGGCTGAATATACTTTCTTCATGTTGCACTTACAGTTTGTTTTTGGGTTTCAGTGAGATACAGCTTAAAACCCCAAACTGGTTGTTTGGTCAAAGAAAACATGCAGAGCCAGCTCCAACAACAAAAGTTACTCCATTGGAAAATGTGAACGAGGGAAACAAAGATGACACAAATGTCCCTATATGCGGGGAACTGAACTGGCTTTCCTCTTCGGCAGATTTATGCGAGGAAGACAATTTCAGAAGGTGGTGCCAGGATAATCCAGATGGATATGTTTTGGTGTCTTTCATGTCCACTATCTACCATGTAAACATCTGAAATTCTACAAACTCTTAATTGTGCAGGTATCTAGCATTCACAACAGCGGATGCAGAGAATGGCTGGTACAGTGGGACGCTGTTATATGACCAAGATGAGAACAGTGGTGCTTATAAACATTACTCCGAACTATGCCAGGTCAGCAACTCTCTGAATTTAAACACTGTTGTGACAGTCTAAAATCTCATGGCCGTGTTGCTTCCCCACACCGGCACACTTGAGCAGTTAAGCTCATCTGTTTGTTTCCTTGGCATTGCAGGGGCCAGTCATGGACCCTTTCGAGCATGACCCTGAGAAAGAACGCCATTACGCGGAGGCTCTTAGCGTGGAAATCGCGATTACAGACGATGCGCGGGTGGAAGCAGAAATGAAGGCCGCACTGGACGACTACCAGATAGTAGGTTCGGACCTGTGCATCATCCCGTCGTGCGGTGCCCTTGCCGAGGACCCAAGTCAGCTGACGAGGTGGATCATTGGAGACGAGAAGCCGCGTGTCGTCGCCGCCGTGCAGTAGCTCGGTTTCCGCCCAGAGACTGTACAGATTGCTAGAACATTCTTGCAGGAGTCAGTGAAAAGTTCGTTTCGTGTATATAAATCGCTTGCTGTACAAAAAAAAAAGGTCCATTTTTTTGGTTGGGATGAAATAAATGGTCATTCTCGGGTGTAAGGTTGGAGAACACAAACACGTGTTAAACCAAGGATCAGAATGTGTATATTCACAATCGTCTCATTGTGTTGAGGCAGATCCATTTATGATTAAATTGCACATCCAGTAGGTTCAAGCGAAGCCAATTTGTCGTTGAGCTACTTAGCAGCCTCTGTTTTTTTGTTGTTGTATGGAGTACTGATGAAAGCGACTTCCAACATCAACCCTGGTGCTGTTCTCCAATGCTTATCGCAGTGCCGAGCTCTGGTCTACTCTCCAAGAATAAACTAGGCACCACTTGCTTATTGCTTTCTTGTTAAACATTGGTCCTTCCCATTTTGTTGAGCTTTATCCTGACGAAAAACAAGTGTAGTAGTAGCAGTTGTTCAAATAACTTGGGTAGAAACAAAGAGTCGTAGTCGATCCTTCTTCTCTTTGGCTGGACGGCGTAGCAGAGATATCTAAACATGTCCAAAACAAAAAAGTCGGTGAAAAAGAGTTTGTGTTTTTATAAAACTATAAAAAATGTAAGTAGATCAGCAAGACAGCAAGGAGCTGAGTCAGTAGCACAGGGAAGACATCATCACTTGCAGATTTGCAGTTGCAGAGTTCGGCAAGCACACGCGCACACACACACACACACCATGTCCATCTCCACCGCTTCCCGCCGCGCCCTCAGCCGGATCGGCGGCGCCCTCCGCCGGTCCTTCTCGTCGTCGGCGCCGGACTCCGCCGCGGGGTACAACGTGTCGGGCGGGCCGAGCTTCATGCGCGCCGCGGTGTTCTGGGAGCCCGGCCGTCCGCTCACCATGGAGGAGTTCCGCATGCCGCGCCCCAAAGCCGGCGAGGTCCTCGTCAAGACCAAAGGTCCCGCTTCGCTTCTGTCCCACCCTTCCCAATCGATCACTTCCGTTGCACTTGCTGACCAACTCTTCGTTCGTCCCCAATTTTATTTTCTAAGTGGATGAAGCTAATGCTAGTGGGCTAGGTATGCTAATGCACAATAATCCATCAATTTATCGTAAGAACTAAGACGGGGTGGACAATAATAAAAGTCAAATGCCCAAGTTATGTGGATGCCGCAAGGTCTTGATCTGACATGGGCTCGCTCAAATTATGCAGCTTGTGGAGTTTGCCACTCTGATCTCCATGTCATGAAGGGTGAACTCCCTTTCTCGAGCCCTTGTGTTGTTGGCCATGAGATCACAGGGGAGGTCGTCGACCATGGCGCGCACACGCCGGCTGAGATCATCAGTAGGTACATACTATACTACCGGTGCATCTGAAATAGGAATTGTTCTCAGGAAGAAACACCTCTTTATTTATTATTAGGATGTCCTGGAACACTAGTACCTGTTTAGGCCGACAAGGGGAGGTGCACAAAATTTTACCGCGCAGATGGATGCTGTTTTGTTCATCATTTTACCTTTTTGAGTGCTTAAATATTTTTTCAAACCCCTATCGAAGGAGTGAGCATGGAAGCACTAGCATAGATGTGATGCCTTTAACATCCTGCTTATTCACTCTGTTGACTTTTTGATAAGGGTGTTCTGGAATTGACCAGTTATTCCTAAATTAACAGGCTCCCAGTTGGCAGTCATGTTGTTGGCGCCTTCATAATGCCCTGCGGGAATTGCTTTTACTGTGTTAAGGTACCACCCTCTCTTGATCACACACCATCCTTTACAAAAGTCCTGCTTTGTTTTCTTGATTGGATCGCTGTATATGGATCTGATGCAGGGCCAGGAAGACCTCTGTGAGTCTTTCTTTGCGTATAATCGTGCTAAAGGAACACTGTACGATGGTGAAACCCGACTATTTCTACGCAGCAATGGTAATTTGGGGTTATTCCTTTGCATAATCTTTCGCTAGGTGTTGCAATATAATTGTAGCCTTGCTTATATTATTGAAATGCTTGCAGGAAAACCAGTGTACATGTACAGCATGGGCGGGCTTGCGGAATACTGTGTTGTGCCGGCCAATGCACTGGCTGTTCTTCCTAGCTCGTTGCCTTACACAGAGTCAGCGATCCTAGGATGTGCCGTGTTCACTGCATATGGCGCTTTGAGGCATGCTGCTGAAACGCGTGCTGGTGATTCTGTAGCAGTTATTGGGGTTGGAGGGGTTGGATCAAGGTTAGCTGATATAAGAATTTTTCCATTCATCTCTGTTTGAAGAAAGGACTAAGTTCTTTATCGGTTAGTAGCTTATGTTAGTGTGTCCTCATAACTCCTGCCTTGCAGCTGCTTACAGATAGCGAAAGCCTTTGGAGCTTCTGAAATCATTGCGGTCGATGTTCTTGATGAGAAACTCCAGAATGCTAAAATTCTTGGAGCAACCCACACTGTAAACGCAGCTAAAGAAGATGCTGTTGAAAAGATCAAGGTATTAACACATTTGCTATTTAGCCAGATAAGGGATAAAATTTTAGAATACAATGCACCTTGTTGAATAGTGTTTCTCGATATCTCATCCTGATCATGAGCTGTGTCCAAATGTGCAACTTCAGTCTTAGCTACTGTTCCCATTCAGATGTGAATATCTCATTGCTCACAGGAAATTACTGGTGGGAGGGGTGTGGATGTGGCTGTGGAGGCACTTGGTAAGGCATTGACGTTTGCCCAGTGCACCCAAAGTGTACGAGATGGAGGCAAAGCTGTTATGATTGGGCTGGCTGCAACAAATGTAGTAGGCGAGGTGGATATAACTCGTCTTGTTCGCCGACAGGTACGCAATCTATCCCCACTGAAGTGCGGTTAGTTCGTTAACCCAGACCTTAAGCTAGTTCCTGCTGATATGTTAATTCACATTGTTCACACTTGTAGAAATTCTGTTCCTCAGTTTACTCGTAGTCTTGTTGCAGCCACCTTTTCTTCTTGAATCTAATGTTATCTTCGTCTTACACATTTACTGCAACATTTTGCTGTATTGATACTACCATTGCATCCATTATTGTCGCATCCTTTGTCCAAATGCTACCATGTGACTGGATTGCCCTGCTTCGTTGTGTTACATTCTTGGTTGCTAACATTATTACTTGGAACCAGGTCAAAATCATTGGCTCGTATGGTGCAAGAGCCAGGCAAGATCTTCCTCAGATAGTCAAGCTCGCTGAGAATGGCGCCTTCGATCTCAAGAATGCCATATCAAGGAAATGCACATTTGAAGAGGCAAACAGCGCCTACGAGGATCTCAACAAGGGCAAGATCATTGGCCGAGCTGTAGTTGAAATCATGTAATGCTGATCGGATGAACATGTTGTTGGATGTCTGGGTCAAACAAATAAGTGTAGGCTGTTACAACAGATTCCGTGAACTTGGTCTGTCTTGCAGCATGGTCTCACTCCCTGATTTGTGTTGGATGCCAAAAATTATTGACTAAAAGATGGTTAAAATTTACATGCAGATGTCTATCAATCTGTTCTCTCTGTCATACTTACTGTGAATGCTGGGTATTCACTTTGTAGTTCCACACTGATTTTTTTTATAGTTTTCTACAATCACATTGCTACTTTATAGTGCTAAAAAAATCATCACACACAAAATTCGCAGCTAACATCAGAAACATCTGGATATAAAACAGGCACTGCAAAGTGCAAGCTCAAGGCAACCATTCCATTTGGGCTGTATAAATCAATGAATTCCTAATAAATATATGTATGTTTGAGTGACACATTTACATCAATGTATGACAAATGGGTCTCTAACAATCATCCTACCAATGCTTTGTCACTTGCAATTGTCTTGAAAAAAATATCTTTTTTTCGAGAGTACTTGGAAAAAAATCATGCTTCAACAACATGTCAAATTCTTGCAGCTTTTCTCTGATCATGAGCTAGCCACCATTTCTGTTTTCTTAGTGAGGCTGGAAGCGAGCAGCTTATCGATCTCACCAAACACATCTTCCACCGTTGTGTCTCCTTTTACCTAAATCACACAAGATATTGAAGACAAAAGTTGAAAAGTTACAGGTAACAAGATACAACATGAATGCACGATCATTATATGATTCTGCATGTTTATTCAATAGTAGTTTTTATTTGTTACACTATCTTACATGAGTAGAAGTAGTGAATAGTGTACGAATACAAGCTTACAACAAACAAAAAGCAAAAATAATGTTTAGTTGCAGGTGCAGCAGAGCATAACCTTGACAGCAAAAGGCAGAACAAAGAATATCATGGAAAAACAAAGAAATTAATAACAAGAGTTACTCCATCTAAGTAGCAGAAAAAAAATGGGTTCATGAATTTTGATAAATATACTTTTTTTGCTGACTTAAGAGTAATCTCTGACAGGATAACTCGAAGGAATATAGACAAGATAAACTAGAATAGCACTATCAGCCTTGAGCTGACGAATAAGGCAGAGAGTTCTCAGTTTGAAAGAGATAGATTGCCTACATGGACTATAACATCTTCATATATCGAGACCAAGGACTCGATATTTTGATAATGAGTCTGCAACCTCAGCTTAACCTGTAAGAGAAAAGAAGCACACACATGAGAAAACCAGATACTGATATGATCACATTCCACAAAAACAGATAAGCGGTTAATGAGAAATGTCAGATTGGGAAAGAATAATCCAAGACAATGGCACTCTTGTAAGGTTCCATCATCATAACAAGCAGTTCAAGAAATGGTATGCTACATCAGCAACTCTACCACCTAGATTCACAATTATTTTCCATGGTCACAAGTATCACAGCACACCACCAGATAAAAGTACCCCTGGAACATCACTGCAGGGTATTGCACACTATAAACGTACAACTACCATATATTCAGCATCTGATCTCCTTATTGGACACTAATATATAACAAAAATTTACAATTTCCACACTACTATGACCATATTGTTCACAGCGGCACAATAAGTATGTCAAGCTAGTTTTAATTAGTAGCAGGCAAAAAACAACATGGTGCAGCAACACTATGTACATGATGTGTAGTAACAACTATGCACTTCCACCCTGTCCAATAAAAAATGCACAACTATGTTTGGCATTTATCTTAACTAATAATATGCAAAAACACGTACCTTTTCTTCTGTATCATCAAATCTTTGTGTAAGCCTCGATGCAATTTCTTCATTCTCTGGTGGAGAATACTTAAGGTGGTATATTTTCCCAGTTACAGGATCCAGCCGTCTCCCAACCACCCTTTCAACAAGAAGTTCATCCGGAACCTACATTGGCGACGATGATCTAATATCCTCTCAAACAAGAATGTGCTAATACCTACACTCTCCATTTCCGAATCTACTTACTAAACTGCAGTTAGTTTCAATTCGATAGAGAAAGCATGACAAACACATCAAATGTGTACTGACTTATGCTAAAGTGCACACTTGGCAAAGTAATTACTTGAAATGCTCGACTTGAAATTGCATTTTTCAATTATTCTGGAAAGTAAATTTTATTATGTACTAACTACCAAAGAATGTAAGTATATCTATCTCCATTTTTTCTAAAGGAAAAATCAAATTTGGTCACAATGGCAGTGTTTGCCCAGTTCAAACTATTAATTAGACTACGGGCAGCTACCAGCAGCGTTTCAAGATCTAGCAGCAGTATTCAAACTTCAAGGAAATATAATTGGTACTACTAGTACAATAAATTGAAGTATGTTTCATAATTTGCATTGCATGTCGATAGCTTGGTATAGTTGGGTGTGGGCACTTACATCCAATAGAATAAAAATGTCAGGCCGGATTCCAAGATTTTCTAGTGCCATTGACTGTGAATAACTTCTTGGGTAACCATCCAGAAGCCAACCCTTTTCCTGAGCATCTTCCTGAAGAAGACGTTCCTTCACCATCTGAGAATAAGCCGAAAAAATATTTCTCAGTATTACGACTGCTAACTTTAACCACATTAAACAAAATGTAAAGAAAAGGTACCCACATTAACAACAATCTCGTCAGGAACCAACTGTCCCTTTTCCATGAACTCCTTGGCCTGCTTCCCATTTGCAGTGCCAGTGGCGATTTCTGCCCTTAACAAATCTCCAGCTGAAATGTGCACCAGACCATACTGCAAATTACAGTGCCAGTTACTTGAAGGAAAAGTAGTCCATGATTCTCAGACAAATACTTGCACAACTCTTGCACGTTTTACTGCATCACTCTTAATTAATGCACAAGGCAATTGCACAATACACACGACATAATAGCACAACGTTCGATTCCGATTCACATAGTAGTACATCATGAAACATAGTGACTCATGTACAAGGCAGGATCCCGATTCCCAAATACAACTTACCTTGGCCTTGATGAGCTCGCACTGCGTGCCCTTCCCGGACGCCGGAGCCCCCGCTATCATGACATTAAGGGCATCAGCATTCTCTGCCGCCAAAGCCTGGGATTCCCAATCAAGAATCACCCAGTGAGAGGGATGCGATAGATACATAAAATCGTGCAAGTCCTTAATGCTAGGAAAACAGGGTGGACCTTGGCCGCTCTAGGCGCCGGAGGGAGCGCGTTGCGTCGTGCGCAGTTGAGCCGTAGGGGGCTGGAGCCGCCCCGGGAGCCGCGGAAGAGGAGGCGGCCGCGGGGAATTGGCCTCTCGGCAACCCCGGGCCACGGCGAGAGGTAGGAGACCGCGGAGGCGGCGGAGGCCGTGGGAGAAGCCATGAGCGGCGCCAGCGGAGCGCAGCGATGGCAGGTTAACACAGACGCGGTGATTGGAGCTGGGAGCGGCGCGCCGGTGCCGGAGGGGATCGGAGATTAGAGAGAGAGAGGGGCACCGTTTTTGCAGGAAGGAGAAACGGAAAATGAATAAAAACAAAATTGTGCGAACAAAAAGAACAATTTTTCTAACAAGCGGACTAAAAAAATAAGGGGCTCTTGTTGTCTCTCAGCGCAATCACACACTTCGATTGGTTTCTTCTTCTTGCATACATAAAAATAGTGTCAAGATAATTCATGGTCAGTGGTTGCAAAGGACCGAAAGCTGCACGAGTTCGTGACCGGTTCGAAGATTTTTTATACATTAGCGAAGTGCCGGCGCGTTGGTGTGGATGTCTCTTTCTCTTATGTTTTGATTTCAATTGCGTCTTAGTTGTAATCATTTTGGCTAAGTTCAAATAAATCATATAGCCTCTTAAATAATTCAAAGTAGGCAATATCGACCAATTTCAGTTCCAATGCATGGCTACAGCGGTCCAAAACGACATCAAAAAGTCTAGTGATTTCATATTACAAACCAAGAACTCAAATGAACGTACGGTGACCGCCGATGCGGATGCTGGATCCCATGCAGGCTATTATATCCGCGACAAGTAAATAACAAAAAACGAAAACGAAATCACAGCAAGGGGACATAGATTTAACGTGAAAAAACCTTTCAAACAAAGGAAGAAAAAAACCACGGGCGCCGGCCAGCGAAACTTCACTATATTGGAGAGTATTTATACAACGCATGGATTTTCACAGATGCAACTTATCCCAGCCGGCGGCTTATAAGAGGTTTATATAGCGGTGAAAACCTAGGTCATCCACTCAGCCCAAGCCTCCGGCAACGGGCCTCACTCTGCTCGTCGTCGAACAGCTCAGACCGCTGCTCAAAGATAGTGCTTGTTCAGAAAGGCCGTGAACCTACGCTCAGAGGTCATGGCAAGATACCTGGTCGCCTGTCCACTTTGCTCCATCAGGTGGCTCAGAGCACGGTGTATCGCGGTCACAGAGACAAACTCAACAGGAATGCGAGGACCCTAGATGATCTTTATCTGAGGATAGTTCTTAATAGGCTTGTTGATTAATTTGGTGTCTGATGGCTGAGTCTACATGAGAATCACAGTTAGTTCAACATATGTAGTTCATATGTGAGCTTTACAACTACTGATACAAGTGCAAATATATCAAACCTTGATGTGCACATAGTAATCATCATCGTCCATTATGATAGCAGATGTCTCCTCAACCCAGCGCATGTTCTCAAGCCTCTTGATCCTTAGCATCCGAACCCATCGCACTCTCCAGTGACTCATGTGGTTATACACCTGGTTCGGAGTGACTGTCCAGCCACAGAACTTGAAGATGCAATCAAGCGCATGTCCGCCTGTATGAATCCCCGAACTAGTGAACCCCCTTTCTCGATCAACTGGATGACCCGGTTCAGGATGAAGGTGGAGAGAGATGCTAGCCATGACATGGCCAAATTCCTCCTGGTCACCGCATTAGGCATCGGCACATAACGCATGGCAGCATAGAGGTTGCGGACAGATCATGGAACGCAACCATGTCCTATGGCACCAGAGATAATCAGTTCTAGGGGGGAAGAACTATACTTGTAACACTAATCCTACCTACAACATGAATACTGACTGCCAAAACGCTCAGGTCCAGATCTAGAACACCAAAGCTAGAACATGACGACAAATCTAAGCTGTGAGAGGTAGGGTTAGGTGTTTCTTACCATGATCTCAATTTCGACCGACGAGACGACATGTTAAACATAGACGAGGAAGAAGACTTGCCAGAGATGAGCTACACCCATCGGAGTAGAAGGCGCCGCTTACCTGCTTGTCGGTGAGAAAGGGGATTTGGAGGGAGAGCTCGAAATCGGGGGAAATGGTGGCGGGGATTTTGGAGCCGGAGCAGGGGCGGTGTAAACAGCCGGTACGAATCGACGAGCGGTAACCCTAATTTCTTCCATCGGATTTTGCGAGCTCCCGCTATTCCTCTCTCACACACGCGTGTGCATCTTCTTCCCCGCGAGCACAAAAAGAACTTGGTTCAGCTCCAGGGACAGGCTGAGAGACGCTTTAAAACTCGTACAGTGCAAAGATTTTTTCAGCCGCGTGGAACCAAACGTCCTTATTTTTTTCGTCCCATATGAAAAAGGGAAAACGAGCAACCAAACACGTCTAAAGGATTTGAAAAAATCCTCACATTTTGCACATACTCCGTACTCTTGGTAGTATATAGCGAATGAAATTGGCATCGCAGTTCGATCGTTCTCCTTTCATGATTTTGTTTTGCTGGTCGTCAGGCGATGCTAAGACCTGTAAACTGTCGGACATCCACATCTCGGTGGCCAAGACGGGGAAGCTGGTCGAGGGCCAGTCGGAGTACAAGGTGACCATCGACAACAGGTGCTCGTGCCCGCAGGCCGGCGTCAAGCTGCGCTGCTTGAGCTTTCCCAGCGTCGAGCCGGTGGACGAGAGGAAGATCCGCAGGGTGGGTAGCCAGCTATGCCTCGTAGCCAATGGCGGGCCCATCACCCCGGGGTCGCCGGTGACGTTCACCTACGCCTGGAAGACGCCACAGGAGTTCACCGTCGTAAGCGCCAAGCCCCGGTGCACAAGAGCATTTCAGGAGAACCAGATTTAGGGGCACGACCCCGTGGTTCTCAAACTGGTTTCTCTTTTATATATTGCTAATAAAAATAGGTGAAAAGTAATAGTGTGTTTATGTAACTTTGTTTTGTGTTGACAGAATTAAAGTAATGTCTGCCTTTGGCACTGAAAATCGGCTTGTAAAACTCTATTATGAGTAGTCGTCTGATGAGTGGATGGAAAGGAGATAGCAAAGTGTACTACGAATTATAGTGACCATCTGGTTTAATACAAATCATATTACCCCTACATACATTAGGTTTACATACAGTTTGCTTTGTGAACTTCAACCAGAACTAAACTGAACTTCCCATCGAGGTCGAACTCTCCATGAGACTATGAAGGAATTCCAGATTTTGCTAAATTTTCTTGTTCACTTTCCCAGGAGACATTCATCAGATACTACCTTCTTGAACATAGCATAGTTGTAGTCATTTGGTTTGTTTCTCTGAACAATCTAAGTGATTGCTTGGATCGCTGCCAACCACGGACTTGTTAAAACTAATGGGCTAAATCATTAGATCTATGTGTGAATTCAGATTTTTCCTAAATCTCAAGCCCATATATGTGGAAGTCCATATGTGATTTGGCCCAAGTTGGTGGCAGCTCACATGTGTGTGTGGCAAGAGCTGTGGGAGCTAAAGTTTAGTCCCATATGGAAAGTTGAAGGAGAGTTGCACCACCTTATAAGGTGGAGTGTTGCACCACTTTGTAAGTGAGTGACAATAAGAGAGCTACACGCGTGCTCCTCCTCCGACGACGCCGCCGCTCGCACGCACGCTCTCCTCGTCACGTCGCGCGCGCCGCGGGTTGCGGGTTGCGCTCGGGTCGCTCCCGGATCGTGGGCTATCTGTAACCGACCCAAACGTGCCCGACGTGGGCTTGGTCCACTTCGTGTCCTGTACGGGATTTCCGAGCCGCTCTATATAAACGACCGTGCGGCTTCCACAACGTACGACACCAAACCAATCTAGGGTTTTGCCATCCTCTCTGCTTGCCCCGCCACCGTAGTCTACTCCATCCCGCTTGCTGGCATGCACCGGTGGTCCAGAGAGCAGGTCTCCGGAACCACTCGCCTTTGCGATCCTGTACGGGAGAGGGCGAATAAGGTTTTTGGAGGTGGTGCGGGTATGTGTTTACCCTTGGAGGTGGTGCGGTTTCATGGAGATCCCGTAGACAGACCATATTGACGAGGTAAACTATGGAAGCAGAGCTTACTGCTTTAGACACAGCCACTGTTGAGTCAGAATGGCTGCGTGAGCTCTTGATGGACTTGCCTGTGGTTGAGAAATCTATGCCGGCAATCCTTTTGAATTGTGACAACCAAACTGTTATTGTCAAAGTGAACAATTCTAAGGATAACGCGAAGTCATCAAGACACGTGAAGAGACGTTTGAAGTCTGTCAGTAAATTGAGAAACTCCGGAGTAATAACCGTTACGTATATTCAAACAGACAAAAACAAAAACCTGGCAGATCCCTTTACAAAGGGACTATCACGAAATGTGATAGAAAGTGCATCGAGGGAGATGGGATTGAGACCCATGGATGTCACACCTAGTGGTAACCCAACCTATGTGATCGGAGATCCCGTAAATTAGGACCTAGGAAGAACAAGCTAGTGGGTGGACTGAGGAGAGTATTTTATAACCCTCTCTATGTGAAGATGCATAACTCTCATAATCTGTAAGGCAGGTTGGCAACACGTCTTAATGTGTTTCTGTTGGCTTTAATTAGCAAAGATGTCGTCCTAAATGGCATTCTTGAAAGAACACATCTATATGAGCTCGACTGTAAACGTCGCGGTCTATGAGATTTGGGTGATATCTAGTAAACTTATGAAGAGACCAGGGAGTATGACGCATATGCTCCAACCCGCGGAGTAGGCTACTGGCAGCCAGATACTAGTTATGATTTTGAGTGAAATCTATTGGCACCAAACTTGCAATTCAAGGTTCGTCCATTGTTCAAGTTGTTGATAGACGTAGTTCAAGATTCTAGGCGGAAGTTCAACTTAACAGTCTCTGCTGAAACACTGGTATATAAACAAGTAGCAAGGATTGACAAATCTTCAAATGGGCATTTGAAATCTGGTGAGGGATTGTTAGAAATAATGGGCTAAATCATTAGACCCATGTGTGATTTCAGATTTTTCCTAAATCTCAAAGCCCATATATGTGGAAGCCCATATGTGATTTGGCCCAAGTTGGTGGAAGCTAACATATGTGTGTGGCAAGAGCTATGGGAGCTAAAGTTTAGTCCCACATGGAAAGTTGAAGGAGAGTTGCACCACCTTATAAGGTGGAGTGTTGCACCACTTTGTAAGTGAGTGACAATAAGAGAGCTACACGCGCGCTCCTCCTCCGACGACGACGCCGCTCGCACGCACGCTCGCTCGCCTCGACGCGACGCGACGCGCGCCGCGGGTTGCGGGAATCTCGCCGAGCCGAGCTTTATTTTGCTGCTCAGGAAAATGTGTGCGGTTAGAAAGACGTGTCAACACGGACTTGGGTCGCTCCCGGATCGTGGGCTATATGTAACCGATCCGAACGTGCCCGACGTGGGCTTGGTCCACTTCGTGTCCTGTACGGGATTTCCGAGCCGCTCTATATAAACGCCTGTGCGGCTTTCACAACGTACGATACCAAACCAATCTAGGGTTTTGCCATCCTCTCTGCTTGCACCGCCACCTTAGTCTACTCCATCCCGCTTGCCGGCGTGCACCGGTGGTCGGGAGAGCAGGTCTTCGGAATCACTCGCCTTTGCGATCCTGTACGGGAGAGGGCGAATAAGGTTTTTGGGAAGCGCTCCGCGCGACTGCTCAAGTTCGTCATCACGGCGCGTCTTCCCGGTCGTCAAGCCGGACCTCATGCGCGTCGTCTTCAACGCCGACTTCTTCGTCAGTCTACTGCACCAACGGCGACTACATCGACAACCGATCAGTACGTACACCGTCAACAGATCTGTTGTTTTACTATGGATGTTAGTGCGTATAATATGCTACTGTTCATGTTGATCAATACATCTAGTATGTTAGAAGTTTACGTGATTGTAGCTATTGTTGTCATGATTTATATTCTGGAATTAATTGTGGAAATTATGCCTAATAATCCAACAATCCAAAAACCTTATTATAGGCAATTTCCTGAATTAAACATGGGACACTTGGCCGATGATATGAAGTCGGAAAAGTTTACCGGTGTTCATTTTAAGAGGTGACAGTATAAGACCACTATGTGGCTGCAAGCTCTGAAAGTATTCGAGGCTAGTGAGGGTTTATCTGAAGGAACTACATCTGACGAGGTTCAGAACAAGTTCAAGGAAACCAATCTTGCCTTTGTGGGATGCGTTCTGAGTGTTCTTGACAACAAGCTATTTGATGTGTATATGCACATCAAAGATGGAAAAGAGCTATGGGAGGCACTGAACGCTAAGTTCGGTATAGCAGATACTGGCAGTGAGCTGTACATCATGGAGAACTTTCATGATTACAGGATGGTTAATAACCGTTCTGTAGTTGAGCAAGCTCATGAGATACAGTGCTTTGCCAAAGAGCTTGAAATCCTCAAGTGTATCTTACCCGACAAGTTTGTGGCTGGATGCATTATTGCAAAGTTGCCTTCTCCGTGGAGGAACTTTGCCACAACTCAAAAACACAAGAGACAGGAGATATTAGTTGAAAACCTGATAGCGTCTCTTGATGTTGAGGAGAAGGCTCGGGCTAAGGACACTGCTGAGAGAGGAGGCGAGGGTCAGTCTAGCTCCTACATGGCGCAGAAGAAGACCTTCGACAAGAACAAGGGGAACTATAAGCCCTCGTTCAACAAGCCTGAAAAGACTACAACCTTCAAGAAGAAGAAGAGGCTGAACAAGGCCGAGCTACATTGTTATTCATGTGGAGAGCTCGACCACTTTTCCAAGGACTGCCCAAATTGTGCAGATCGCAGAGGGAAAGGTGGGAAAACTGTCAACATCGTGACCGCTAGCAACACTGATGGGTACGATAATTTATTTACTGTTCTTTCAGTATTTCAATCACCATGTTGGTGGATTGATACGGGTGCTAATGTTCATGTGTGCGCTGACATCTCTATGTTCACTTCTTATCAGGTCGCTCGGGATTCAACCGTCCTAATGGGGAATGGATCACATGCTTCCGTTGGTGGTGTTGGCACGGTGGATCTGAAGTTTACTTCCGGAAAGATAGTGCAACTGAGAAAACGTGCAGCATGTCCCTACTATGAACAAGAATCTCGTTAGTGGCTCCCTTCTATGTAGAGATGGGTTTAAGGTTGTGTTAGAGTCTAATAAAGTCATTGTTTCGAAACATGGATAATTTATTGGTAAAGGTTATGAGTTCGGAGGCTTGTTCTGGTTTTCACTTTCAGAGTTTTGTAATAAATCCGTGAATCATATTTGTGGTGATGTTAATGATGATACCAGTGTTTGGCATTCTCATTTATGTCACATTAATTTTGGTTTGATGTCTCGAATGTCCAGTATGAGTTTAATTCCGAATTTCACTATTTCCAAAGGTTCTAAGTGCCATAGTTATGTGCAATCAAAGCAACCTCGAAAGCCTCACAAGGCTACCGAGGAGAGAAACTTGGTACCTCAAAACTCATACATTCTGATCTATGCGAGATGAATGGTGTGTTGACAAAAGGTGAAAAAGAGATATTTTATGACGTTGATAGATGATGCTACTAAATTCTTCTATGTTTACTTGTTGCAAACTAAAGATGAGGCTTTAGACTACTTTAAAATCTATAAGGCCGAAGTTGAAAATCAACTAGAGAGAAAGATCAAGCGTCTTAGGTCGGATCGTGGTGGTGAGTATTTTCCCAAAATATTTGACGAATTCTGTCAGAAACACGGAATTATTCATGAGAGGACGCCTCCCTACTCGCCCCAATCTAACGGGGTTGCCAAGAGGAAAAACCGCACGCTGACTGACTTGGTGAATTCCATGTTAGCCACTGCTGGTTTATCAAAGGCATGGTGGGGGGAGGCTTTGTTGACTTCATGTCATGTCCTGAATAGAGTTCCTAACAAGAATAAAGAAAATACCCCTTATGAGGAGTGGGCTAGGAGAAAACCATCACTTTCGTATTTGCGCACTTGGGGGTGTTTGGCGAAGGTCAACATACCGATTCCCAAGAAACGCAAGCTGGGACCTAAGACAGTGGATTGTATCTTTCTAGGATATGCTCCACGGAGTGTAGGCTATAGATTTCTAGTGGTTAAATCTGAGGTACTTGATATGCGTGTTGATACTATAATGGAATCTCGTGATGCAACATTCTTTGAGAATATTTTTTCTATGAAAGATATGCATAGCATTGGTAGAATTTCTTCTGAAATACTTCCTGAATCTAGTGCATCTATTGAGAATTCTGAACAACCACATGAGGAAGTCCTTGAGAAGGATGACGATGAACCTCTCACGAGGAGTAAGAGACAGAGGATTGCAAAATCCTTTGGTAATGATTTCATCGTGTACCTTGTGGACGATACTCCTAGATCCATTGCAGAGGCATATGCATCTCCTGATGCAGATGATTGGAAAGAAGCTATCCAAAATGAGATGGACTCAATTCTTTCTAATGGAACTTGGGAATTATCAGAACGACCCTATGGTTGTAAACCTATGGACTGTAAGTGGGTGTTTAAGAAGAAGCTAAGGCCTGATGGTACTATTGAGAAGTACAAGGCGCGGCTTGTAGCTAAGGGCTACACACAGAAATAATGCGAAGATTACTTTGACACATATTCACCTGTCGCTAGAATGACCACCATTCGAGTACTAGTGTCCCTGGCTGCCTCTTATGGTCTTCTCGTTCATCAAATGGACTTGAAGACAACTTTCCTTAATGGAGAGTTGGAAGAGGAGATCTACATGGATCAGCCGGATGGGTTTGTGGTAAAAGGTGAAGAGACAAAGGTGTGCAAGTTAATAAAATCTTTATATGGCCTGAAACAAGCACCTAAGCAATGGCATGAGAAGTTTGACAGAACTCTACTTTCTGCTGGCTTTGTCATTAATGAGGTTGATAGGTGTGTTTACTATCGCCATGGTGGGGGCGATAGCGTTATATTATGTTTGTACGTTGATGATATTCTGATCTTTGGTACAAACATGAAAGTGATAAATGAAGGGTTTCACAGCATAGTAAATCAAAAAAATTCTACAGATGCGAACGGAAAAGCCAAGATCTAATCTAGGAGATGCAAACAACGAGAGAGATTAGATTGGATCTTCATACCCTTGAAGATTCGCACAGCGGAACGTTCGTCGAAACGTGGGTGATGTAGTCGTACTCGCTTCTCCTCCTCGCGATCCGATCCGATCTAGCAACACAAGTGGCGATGCCTCTGGGAGATGCACACGTGCAGCACCTCGACGTCTCCTCCTTCCTTGGTCCAGCAAGTATGGTGGAGAGAAGGATTGGATCTACAACGCGACGGCGCGGTGTAAGTGGTGGAGAGTTTCTGCAGCAGGGCTTCGCCTACACGCAGTCGGGAGGGAGAGAGAGAGGAGGGCAGCAGGGCGACTAGGCTTGAGGGGAAGGTGTGTGTGTGTGTGTGGGGGGGGGGGTGGTGCGCCCCAGCCCTAGCCCCTCCCCCAAGCCTAGGCCGGCGGCCAAAGGAGGGAGGAGTGGGGGGCAAGGAAACCCCCCCTTCTAGAAGCTCCAAACTAGGGTTTCCCCTTGTTTGGCCGGCTAGGCCCTATGGGGCCTTGTGCCCCTGGCCCAATGCAGCCAGGGCACTCCCTCATAGGCCCATGCCCCCTCCCGACAGGTGGGACCACGTTGGTCCCCCTCCGGAAGGTTCTAGAAGCTTTCGGTACAATACCGATTAACCCGAAACAATTCCGAACTCCAAAAACTGCACTGCCTTATATGAATCTTATTCTCCGGACCATTCCAGAACCTCTCGTGATGTCCCGGACCCCATCCGAGACTCCGAACAAAAACTCATAAACCAATTATCCAATCTATCCTAGCGTCGAGACACGTTAAGTGTGTGACCCTTCGGGTTCGAGAACATGCAGACATGATCTTCTATCAATAATCAACAGCGGGGTCTGGAAACCCATATTGACTCCCACACATTCATCGATGATCATATCGGATGAACCACGATGCTAGGATTCAATCAATACCATATATATATTCCCTTCGTCTCGCGATATTTTACTTGCCCGAGATTCGATCGTCGGTACCGTCATACCTAGTTCAATCTCGTTCACAGCAAGTACTTTACTCGTTCCGTAATCCGATATCACTTTGTGATTAACTCCTTAACCACATGCTTGCAAGTGGTGTTGATATCGATTACCGAGTGGGCCCGAAGTATATCTCTCCGACTTGGGAGGGACAAATCCCATCTTGATACATACAACCCAACAGGTACTTTCCGATCACCTGAGAGACACCTTTATGATCACCCTCTCATAGGATGACGTTTGATGACCTCAAAGCTTTCTTCCGATACCAGGGAGTTGTATTATCTCATGGTCTAAGGAATACAATATTTGACATAAGAAAAGCTTCGCAAAGATGAACACGATGACACGATCTAATTGCTTCGCTTAGTTTGGGTCTGTCCATCATATAATTCTCCAAATGATATGATCTCATTATTAATCGACAACTCATGTCCATGGTTAGGAAACCTTAACCATCATTAATCAATGAGCTAGTCCATAGAGGCATACTAGGGACACGGTGTTGTTCACAAACCACACAAGTATTAAAGTTTCCGCTTAATACAATTCTAGCATGGAATATAAACTTTATCATGAACAAGAATTATAATAATAACATCTTTATTATTGCCTCTAGGGCATAATTCCAACAGTCTCCCACTTGCACTAGAGTCAATAATCTAGTTTACATTTGGCAACAATCTCACACCCATGGCACTAAGGTGCTGATCATGTTTTGCACGTGGAAGAGGTTTAGTCAATGGATCTGCGACATTCAGATCTGTATGTACTTTGCTAATCTTCAGATCTCCATCTGCTATATAATCTCGGATTATATGAAACTTGCGGTTGATATGCTTGGTCTTTGGATGATATCTTGGTTCCTTAGCGAGTGCTATGGCGCCAGTGTTGTCACACAATATCTCCAGTGGGTCCAATGCACTTGGAACCACGCCAAGCTCAGTGATGAAGTTTCTGATCCAAACTCCTTCACTTGACGCTTCTGCAGCAGCCATGTATTCCGCTTCTACTGTAGATCCCGCGATCATGCTTTGCTTGCAGCTTCTCCAGCTCACAGTTCCTCCATTCAAAATATAAACGTATCCTGTCTGAGATTTAGAATCATCCTTATCGGTGTCAAAACTAGCGTCGACGTAACCTTTTACGACAAGCTGTTCATCACCTCCATAGACTAAGAACAATTCTTTAGTCCTATTTAGGTACTTTAGGATGTTCTTCACGGCTGTCCAGTGTTCCACTCCTGGATCACTTTGGTACCTGCTCGTCAAACTAAGAGCATTGGACACATCCGGTCTAGTACACAACATGGCATACATGATAGAACCTATGGCCGAGGCATAAGGCACTTTGCTCATAGCTTCTCTATCATTTACTGTAGCTAGACACTGAGCCTTGATCAATGTCTTACCTGACAACATAGGCACTGAACCTTTCTTTGCCTTATCCATTCTGAACCTTTTCAGAACTTTGTCTAGGTATGTACTCTGGCTTAAAGCTATCAGGCGTCTTTGTCTATCTCTATAGATTTTGATGCCCAATATATAAGCAGCTTCACCTAGGTCTTTCATTGAAAAACACTTGTTCAAATAACTCTTCACATCGTTAAGCATGTTTATGTCATTTCCAATAATCAATATGTCATCCACATATAGTACCAAAAATGTCACCGAGCTCCCACTCACTTTCTTGTAGATACAAGCTTCATAGCAATTTGGAACAAATCCAAAGCTCTTGATCACTTGATTAAAACGAAGGTTCCAACTCCGAGATGCTTGCTTCAGTTCATAAATGGAACGCTAAAGCTTGCACACTTTATCAGCATCCTTAGGATCGACAAAACCTTCAGGTTGCATCATATACAACTCTTCATCAATGTTGCCATTGAGGAATGCAGTCTTGACATCCATCTGCCATATTTCATAATCATGAAACGCAGCAATTGCTTATAAAATCCGAATGGACTTAAACATCGCTACGGGAGAGAAAGTCTCATCGTAGTCAACACCTTGAACTTGTCGAAAACCTTTTGCGACAAGTCGTGCCTTATAGACGGTAACATTACCATCCGCGTCCGTTTTCTTCTTGAAGATCCATTTGCACTCAATGGCCTTTCGGTCGCTAGGAGGGTCCACCAAAGTCCATACTTGGTTTTCGCTCATGGATCCCAACTCGGATTTCATGGCTTCTAGCCATTTCTCAGAGTCTGGGCTCATCATCGCTTCCTCATAGTTCGTAGGTTCACTGTCTTCTATCAACAAGACAGTCAAGACAGGGTTGCCGTACCACTCAGGAGGGGCACGCGACCTTGTCGACCTGCGACGTTCAGTAGCAGCATCGTCCGAAGCTTCATGATCCTTGTCATTAGCTTCCTCTATTGTTGGTGCAGGCGGCACTGGAACAATTTCAGGTGCTGCGCTACTCTCCAATTCAAGAGAAGGTTCAATAACCTCGTCTAGCTCTACTTTCCTCCCACTCACTTCTTTCGAGAGAAACTCCTTCTCAAGAAAGGAACCGTTCTTTGCGACAAACACTTTGCCTTCGGTTCTGTGATAGAAGGTATACCCAATAGTTTCCTTAGGGTATCCTATGAAGACGCATTTCTCCGCTTTGGGTTCGAGCTTGTCCGGCATCAACTTCTTGACGTAAGCTTCGCATCCCCAAACTTTAAGAAACGACAACTTAGGTTTAGCACCAAACCACAGTTCATACGGTGTCGTCTCAACGGATTTAGATGGTGCCCTATTTAAAGTGAATGCAGCGGTTTCTAATGCATAACCCCAAAATGATAACGGCAAATCAGTAAGAGACATCATTGATCGGACCATATCTAATAGGGTTCGATTCTGGCGTTCAGACACACCATTGCACTGTGGTGTTCCGGGTGGCGTGAGTTGCGAAACGATTCCGCTTGCTTTAAGATGCGTGAGAAAATCATAACTCAAATATTCACCTCCACGATCGGATTGTAGAAACTTAATCTTTCTGTTACGATGGTTCTCCACTTCATTCTGAAATTCCTTGAACTTTTCAAATGTTTCAGATTTATGTTTCATTAAATAGATATACCCATATCTACTTAAGTCATCGGTAAAAGTGAGAAAATAGCGATATCCACCGCGCGTCGAAACACTCATTGGTCCGCATACATCGGTATGTATGATTTCCAACAAGTCCGTTGCTCGCTCCATCATACCGGAGAACGGGGTTTTGATCATCTTGCCCATGAGGCATGGTTTGCATGTGTCAAATGATTCAAAATCAAGAGACTCCAAAAGTCCATCAGAATGGAGTTTCTTCATGCGCTTTACACCAATATGACCTAGACGACAGTGCCACAAATAAGTAGTATTATCACTATCTACTTTGCATCTCTTAGCCTCAATGTTATGGATGTGTGTTTCATCCCTTTCGAGATTTAGAAGAAATAAACCATTCACAACAGGTGCATGACCATAAAAGATGTTACTCATATAAATAGAACAACCATTATTCTCCGATTTAAATGAATAACCGTCTTGCAATAAACAAGATCTAGAAATAATGTTCATGCTCAACGCAGGCACATAATAACATTTATTGAGGTTTAAAACTAATCCCGAAGGTAAAACTAAGGAGAGCGTGCCGACGACCATCACATCAACTCTTGATCCGTTGCCAACGCGCATCGTCACCTCATCCCTCGCAAGCCGCCGTCTATTCCGTAGCTCCTGTTTCGAGTTACAAATATTAGCAATTGAACCAGTATCAAATACCCAGGCACTACAACGAGGGCTAGTAAGGAAAACATCAATAACATGTATATCAAATATACCTTTGATGGTGCCAGCCTTCTTATCCGTTAAGTACTTCGGACAGTTGCGCTTCCAGTGACCCTTGTCCTTGCAATAGAAGCACTCAGTGTCCGGCTTGGGTCCAGACTTGAGCTTCTTCTCAGCAGGGGCAACGCGCTTGCCGCTGCCTTTCTTGAAGGGCTTCTTTGCACCCTTACCTTTCTTGAAGGTGGGGGGCTTGTTGACCATCAACACATGATTATCCTTTTTGATGTCCACCTCCGCTACTTTCATCTTAGCGAAGAGCTCAGTGATCATATCAGTGGAACCAATCTGATTGTGAGCAACTACAAAACTTTTGTAGCTAGGAGGGAGTGACTGCAGAACTCTGTCAATCTTGAGCTCCTCTGGAATCTTGCAGTCCAGTTGCTCAAGGCGTTGAGTATAGCCCGACATCTTAATGGCGTGCTCACTAACGGAACTCCCTTCCTCCATCTTGCAGTTAAAGAATTTCTTAGAGATCTCATATCTCTCAGAACGGGCCTGAGTCTGAAACATAGTTTTTAGCTCCTCAAGAATCTCAAAGGGCCCGGCGAACTCCTCAAAACGATTTTGAAGATCCGATTCCATAGCAAACAACATGGCGATCTTAATCAAATCATAATCATCCTTGCACGACTGATAAACAACTTTCTCATCAGCCGACGCATCTATAGCAGGGGCGTCACCTAGCGCTTTCTCAAGGACATAGTCCTTTTGTCCGCCAGCGAGAATGATTCTCAGATTGCGGAACCATTTGGTGAAGTTAGACCCATTGTTTCTAAGCTTTTCTATCTCAGCAAAAACGTTGAAGTTGAAGTTGGACTTAGCCATTTGATCTACAGTATTTGCAAGTACAATTTAGACTATGTTCATGATAAATAGTTCAACTTAATCAAATTACTAGATGAACTCCCACTAAATTCAACATCCCTCAAGTTGTTTAGTGAACACGATCCAAATGCACCACACCTAATCCGATCATCACGAGAAGAGATGTGGCTTCAATGGTGGACAACGAAGTGTCGATCATATCATTCATATGACTCATGCTTAACCTTTCGGTTCATGTGTTCCGAGGCCATGTATGTACATGCTAGGCTCGTCAAGTCAAACCCAAGTATTTCCGCGTGTGCAAAAACTGGCTTGCACCCGTTGTATGTGAGCGTAGAGTCTATAGCACCCGATCATCACGTGATGCTTGGACACGACGAACTTTCGCAACGGTGAATACATGGGGAGAACACAATTTTTATCTTGATCTTTAAGTGAGGAATCATCTTATAATGCTACCGTCGCGATCTAAGCATAATAAGATACATAAAAGGATAAACATCACATGCATATAACTTTATGTGACATGGTATAGCCAATCTTCGCGCAATGATCTCCATCTTGTGCGTTCCGGCATGATCTCCATCACTCCACCATGATTGCCTCCACCACGAATAGCAACTACAACTATTGCCAACTACTTAGCGATAAAGTGAAACTATTACATGGCGTATAAGAAGTTGACACACAGGTCATACACAATTATAAAGACAACCATATGGCTCCTGCCGGTTGTGTACTCATCGACATGCAAGTCGTGAAACATTACAAAACATGATCATCGCATACAATACACATATCACATCTTGGATCATACCATATCACAGAAAACACTCCCTGCAAAAACAAGTTAGACGCCTCTACTTTGTTGTTGCATGTTTTACGTGGCTTATGGGAGTAGCAAGCTAAGAACGATTCTTACCTACGGAAAGACACAACGGTGATTTTATGGTTGCCAAACTCCGGTGTTAATCCCATGACAACTATAGTGAGAGAAACTGGCATCCACCAGCCGCATGTGTGGAACAAGCCACACGTCAAGTGCGGAGCCGGTCTCGCGAACGATGTCGCGTAAGGTTGGCCTGGACCGCTTCAATCTCACTATCCCGCGTCATAAGAAGAACACAAACAAGAGGCTTGCAACAGAAAACATCAACGCCCGCAACAACCATGTTGCGTTCTACTCGTGAAACACATCTACGCATAGATCTAGCTCTGATACCACTGAAGGGTTTCGCAGCATAGTAAATCAAAAAATTTCTACAGATGCGAACGGAAAAGCCAAGATCTAATCTAGGAGATGCAAACAACGAGAGAAATTAGATTGGATCTTCATACCCTTGAAGATTCGCACAGCGGAACGTTCGTCGGAACGTGGGTGATATAGTCGTACTCGCTTCTCCTCCTCGCGATCCGATCCGATCTAGCACCGCAAGTGGCGATGCCTCCGGGAGATGCACACGTGCAGCACCTCGAAGTCTCCTCCTTCCTTGGTCCAGCAAGTATGGTGGAGAGAAGGATTGGATCTACAACGCGACTACGTGGTGTAAGTGGTGGAGAGTTTCTGCAGCAGGGCTTCGCCTACACGCAGTCGGGAGGGAGAGAGAGAGGAGGGCAGCAGGGCGACTAGGCTTGAGGGGAAGGTGTGGAGGGGGGGTGGTGCGCCCCAGAACTCTATATATAGAGGGGTGGGCGCCAGCCCTAGCCCCTCCCCCAAGCCTAGGCCGGCGGCCAAAGGAGGGAGGAGTGGGGGGGCAAGGAAACCCCCCCTTCTAGAAGCTCCAAACTAGGGTTTCCCCTTGTTTGGCCGGCTGGGCCCTATGGGGCCTTGTTCCCCTGGCCCAATGCGGCCAGGGCACTCCCTCATAGGCCCATGCCCCCTCCCGACAGGTGGGACCACGTTGGTCCCCCTCCGGAAGGTTCTAGAAGCTTCCGGTACAATACCGATTAACCCGAAACAATTTCGAACTCCAAAAACTGCACTGCCTTATATGAATCTTATTCTTCGGACCATTCCGGAACCTCTCGTGATGTCCCGGATCCCATCCGAGACTCCGAACAAAAACTCATAAACCAATTATCCAATCTATCCTAGCGTTGAGACACGTTAAGTGTGTGACCCTTCGGGTTCGAGAACATGCAGACATGATCTTCTATCAATAATCAACAGCGGGGTCTGGAAACCCATATTGACTCCCACACATTCATCGATGATCATATCGGATGAACCAAGATGCCAGGATTCAATCAATCCCATATATATGTTCCCTTCGTCTCGCGATATTTTACTTGCCCGAGATTCGATCGTCGGTACCGTCATACCTAGTTCAATCTCGTTCACAGCAAGTACTTTACTCATTCCGTAATCCGATATCACTTTGTGATTAACTCCTTAACCACATGCTTGCAAGCGGTGTTGATATCGATTACCGAGTGTGCCCGAAGTATATCTCTCCGACTTGGGAGGGACAAATCCCATCTTGATACATACAACCCAACAGGTACTTTCCGATCACCTGAGAGACACCTTTATGATCACCCTCTCATAGGATGACGTTTGATGACCTCAAAGATTTCTTCCGATACCAGGGAGTTGTATTATCTCATGGTCTAAGGAATACAATATTTGACATAAGAAAAGCTTCGCAAAGATGAACACGATGACACGATCTAATTGCTTCGCTTAGTTTGGGTCTGTCCATCATATCATTCTCCCAATGATATGATCTCATTATTAATCGACAGCTCATGTCCATGGTTAGGAAACCTTAACCATCATTAATCAATGAGCTAGTCCATAGAGGCATACTAGGGACACAGTGTTGTTCACAAACCACACAAGTATTAAAGTTTCCGCTTAATACAATTCTAGCATGGAATATAAACTTTATCATGAACAAGAATTATAATAATAACATCTTTATTATTGCCTCTAGGGCATAATTCCAACAATAAATGAAGTCAAGTCTTTCCTGTCAAAGAGTTTTGATATGAAAGATCTGGGAGAGGCTGATGTGATTCTGAACATCAAGCTTATTAAGAACAAGAATGAGATTACTTTAACGCAATCTCATTATGTTGAGAAGGTCTTGAGCCGATTTGGCTTTGCTGATGGCAAGACTTCTCCAACACCTTATGATCCCAGTTTGACATTACGGAAGAATAAGAAGGAACCAACAGATCAGCTGAAATATTCACAAGTTGTTGGTTCTCTCATGTACTTAGCAAGCGCTACAAGACCTGATATCTCTTTTGCTGTGAGCAAGTTGAGTAGGTTCATGTCTAACCCGGGTATTGATCATTGGCATGCACTTGAAAGGGTCATGCGCTATCTATGTGGTACAATGAGCTATGAGATTCACTATTCAGGGCACCCTGCTGTACTTGAAAGATATAGTGATTCGAGCTGGATCTCTGACGTTGATGAACTCTACGCCACGAGCGGGTATGTGTTTACCCTTGGAGGTGGTGTGGTTTCATGGATATCCCATAGACAGACCATATTGACGAGGTCAACTATGGAAGCAGAGCTTACTGCTTTAGACACAGCCACTGTTGAGTCAGAATGGCTGCGTGAGCTCTTGATGGACTTGCCTGTGGTTGAGAAACCTGTGCCGGCAATCCTTTTGAATTATGACAACCAAACTGTTATTGTCAAAGTGAACAATTCTAAGGATAACGCGAAGTCATCAAGACACGTGAAGAGACATTTGAAGTCTGTCAGGAAATTGAGAAACTCTGGAGTAATAACTGTTACGTATATTCAAACAGACAAAAACCTGGCAGATCCCTTTACAAAGGGACTATCACGAAATGTGATAGAAAGTGCATCGAGGAAGATGGGATTGAGACCCATGGATGTCACACCTAGTGGTAACCCAACCTATGTGATCGGAGATCCCGTGAATTAGGACCTGGAAAGAACAAGCTAGTGGGTGGACTGAGGAGAGTATTTTATAACCCTCTCTATGTGAAGATGCATAACTCTCATAATCTGTAAGGCAGGTTGGCAACACGCCCTAATATGTTTCTGTTGGCTTTATTTAGCAAAGATGTCGTCCTACAGGGCATTCTTGAAAGAACACACCTATATGAGCTCGACTGTAAACGTCGCGGTCTATGAGACTTGGGTGATCTCTAGTAAACTCATGAAGAGACCAGGGAGTATGACGCATATGCTCCAACCCGCGGGGTAGGCTACTGGCAGCCAGGTACTAGTTATGATTTTGAGTGAAATCTATTGGCACCAAACTTGCAATTCAAGGTTCGTCCATTGTTCAAGTTGTTGATAGACGTAGTTCAAGATTTTAGGCGGAAGTTCAACTTAACAGTCTCTGCTGAAACACTGGTATATAAACAAGTAGCAAGGATTGACAAATCTTCAAATGGGCATTTGAGATCTGGTGGGGGATTGTTAGAAATAATGGGCTAAATCATTAGATCCATGTGTGATTTCAGATTTTCCCTAAATCTCAAAGCCCATATATGTGGAAGCCCATATGTGATTTGGCCCAAGTTGGTGGCAGCTCACATGTGTGTGTGGCAAGAGCTGTGGGAGCTAAAGTTTAGTTCCACATGGAAAGTTGAAAAAGAGTTGCACCACCTTATAAGGTGGAGTGTTGCACCACTTTGTAAGTGAGTGATAATAAGAGAGCTACACGCGCGCTCCTCCTCCAACGCCGCCGCCTCTCGCACGCACGCATGCTCGCCTCGTCACGACGGGCGCGGCCACGGGTTGCGAGAATCTCGCTGAGCCGAGCTTTATTTTGCTGCTCAGGAAAATGTGTGTGGTTAGACAGACGTGTCAACAGTTAGCGGACTCGGGTCGCTTCCGGATCGTGGGCTATCTGTAACCGACCCGAACGTGCCCGACGTGGGCTTGGTCCACTTCGTGTCCTGTACGGGATTTTCGAGCCGCTCTATATAAACGCCTGTGCGGCTTCCACAACGTACGACACCAAACCAATCTAGGGTTTTGCCATCCTCTCTGCTTGCGCCGCCACTGTAGTCTACTCCATCCCGCTTGCCGGCGTGCACCGGTGGTCGGGAGAGCAGGTCTCCGGAACCACTCGCCTTTGCGATCCTATACGGGAGAGGGCGAATAAGGTTTTTGGGCAGCGCTCCGCGCGACTGCTCAAGTTCGTCAACACGGCGCGTCTTCCCAATCGTCAAGCCAGACCTTGTGCGTGTCGTCTTCAACGCCGACTTCTTCGTCAGTCTATTGCACCAACGACGACTACATCGATAACCGATCAGTACGTACACCGTCAATAGATATGTTGTTTTACTATGGCTGTTAGTGCGTATAATATGCTACTGTTCATGTTGATCAATACATCTAGTATGTTAGAGGTTTACGTGATTGTAGCTGCTGTTGTCATGATTTATATTCTGAAATTAATTGTAAAAATTATGCCTAATAATCCAACAGGACTGGTTTACCGATAGCTAGTGAAATACATGGGTCTAAAACTTTGTTACGCTAATGAGACTACCAATCGTTGCGTTGAGCATGACGCTAAATGATTTCTAAATGAGGTCAATGGTCTACATATGAAAGAGAGGAAGGTAAATGTGAAATTTTCCAAGAAAACACATACGTGAGGTATGTGGAAATAGAACCAGCGGAGTGAATCTCAATAATTTAATTATGAATTTATTTATCTATTCACTATGTATGTCTATGAACCTCCAGTACGCCACCAAGTGGCTATCTGTGACGTGTCACATGGATTGCCATGCCACTGGTATGTGGTACCGACCAGCCCTCTGAGTATGAACATACTTATCGCGTGGCGTTTTAGTAATATTCTACTAGTTCATGGCGTGTACGGCGTGACATGCCTCTAATTAGTAGCATGCCAAAATAGCATCATCTCACTGATTTTTAAGGGACGCAAATAGTGACATGCGGCCCCATGTCACACCATCCCACCGCTTGCTAGCCACTCCACTCTCGATCCGTCGTCGCTTCCCCTCCCCTCCCCAACTCCAGTCTCTCGCCGTCGTCGGCCCCTCACTTAGCTCCTCTCGCCATCGCCGCATCCATCGCTGCCGCCATCCGTACACGGCCCGTTTGCCACCACCTGCTCATGTTCGTGCCATAGATGCCATCGCCACGTCCATGCCGTCATTGCCGGTGGTGAGCCACCACCCCATATCCAGGGACGGAGCCAGAATTTGACCATAAGGGGGGCGGAAAAAAATGGCCACTGAATGGTATAAAATATTTTTTTTCTAGGACCAAACGGGCGTATAAAATAGTAGAACATGACCAAACATGAGTATAAAATAGTAGAACATGATATATGATATCTCACATATAACATTACCATCCAAATATGACTATTTGAAACATTGACAAGTTGGGAAGGATCTCTCCCTTGGCTATATGTTGTTAGATAAAACATCTTCGATGTGTTTTTTTAGCACGAGATAACACCCTATTAAGTTCGAGAGCTTCATGCGACTCGAACCAAATATGACGATTTGACAAATCCTTTGTCTTTTTCTTTAATTTTGAAGATATCTCTTCTAAAAGTGAATTATACTTATAGTTCTTCTCTTGCCTTTTTTTCTTTAAACTATATTAAAGTATACAAATTCATATATAATTCATGTTTGATCTAATAGAAATATTGAATTGGTAATGCAGCACATACCTTATACATAGAAACATTATGTGCTAAGACGAGACAGTAATCATAAATTGCACACTATCCTAGTCACAGATGCGTTGCATGGGAAGCCGGACCAGATAGCACATAGGCAGCTAGGCCGTATTAATCCCATCATCTGTACTGATACCATCCCCTATTGTGGTGGCCGTCTAGCGGCAGGTCTAGCATGTAGCAGCTAGACGTAGTCACATGAGACTATATGGTTTGATCAATCAACAATAGATCCATGGATCTGCTAATTCTAGTTGATTGAATCTCTATCGCTACGTACGCAACAACTTTTGATCCATGAAAACAAGGCGGGCTATTGGACTTTAGTTCGCTGGATAAGATTTGATTCAATTAGGCAGTAGACTAATTAATCATCTACATATCTTTGGCAATTAGCATACACATACTGATATACGAGTACCATAAGCTACTGCAAAATATTGAGGAGCGTGACGCATTGGGGGGTGTCTAGCCCCTGCTCGCCCCCCTTGTCTCCGCCCCTGCCCATATCTATGTTAGATATGTAGATGATTTTAGTTTAGTAGATGATTTTAGTTTAGTGGATGATTTTAGGATATTCGTTTAGTACAATGTAAATAACTTAGTGTAGTATAAAGTAAATAATTTAGATTTATATGTTAGATTGCTACATATGTTGATTAAAATGGCTTGATATGTTAGAAAAAGTAGCTACATATGTTAGATAAAATATCTAGATATGTTAGATAAATTGTGTAGTCTAAAATGTTAGAACGACTAAATATGCTACATATTTTGATTCTCGTTGTTTTTAGATAGATGAATTGTTTTATAAATTGCTATATTTAATTACTCTTGCTTGATTTCTTATTATTTTCAGTTGTAAGTATGTCGCACCTGGTGCCAAAGAACCGTGTTATGCACAAAAAGAAGACTGAGATCCCCACCTGGGGGACTCAGATCACCGTCGATCGTACCAAGTATTATCATGGTACGTGGAGGCATCATGAGCCGATGGCGCCTACGACTACAAGGCGGTTGATCACTATGGGGTGAAGGCCAAGCTCATGTATAAGGCGGATTGAGCCATTCAAGAATATGAGGTACTTCACGAGGGTGTAGGAGATGGACACTGCCAGGCGGAGAGACAGTTGGAGCAGAGGCAAAACGAGTAGGAGGAGATGTAACATCCCAAAACTATTGATTATGATCATTAAACTCTAATCACTAAAATTAGGGTTAACAAAAACTTGGATTAAATAAAAACCAAATGAATGCATGTGTGTATGTGATGATTGAATGAATGTATGAATGGACTTGTATGATTAACCTAAATAGCAAGGAATGGTTTAAGGATAAAAACAACATCATCTAAAACATTTCCAAGCAGAAACAAATTAAGAGAAATTCAAAAACAAATCAAATAAGGGAAATGGTCATTTTTGCCAATCTTGCTCACCAGGTCACTTTGAGTATTCCTAGTCCAAGATTTCAAACAGAAACTTTTCCAATTATTTTCACCCCTGGCAAGACCAAGTAAAATTGAATCAAAGCCCACCTTTCAAACTTACAGAAACATTTAGCAACCACATTCAAATGACAATTCAAAATTGAATCTTTAACATATGTGAAGATCACACATTTTCAAAACCCAACCAAACCAGTGACCAATCCAACTAACCCAATACTCCCTAGTATGTGCCTAGCAAACCCACCAAGTTTGAATCCAAAATTCAAATTTGAATTTCTTTCGGCCATTTCATCAAACACCTTGTGATCAGCAAATAACATAACATTAAACACTATTTGCAGCAGTAAATTTGGTCAACCTTGTTCCTTCTCTGGTTGCAACAAGCTTTTAGTAGATCATCTAGCCTCTTTAACAATCCTTAGCACCACTATGAGCAAGCCTAGCCATCAATGGTGACCATGCCGAGAGCAAACTTGCCACCCCCATGTCGCCAACAAGCTAGAGGAAGCACTAGCCTCGCCAACCTTGTATGGAGCACTGACCACCATCCACCGCCACCCTCTGTCCTAGCCCCGAGCATTGCCAGCCCCTGGACCACCCGCCAAGCATGCGCATAGTCTCTGTACGTACGAGCCGAGAGCGCGCCAGTGCATCGCACGCGACACGAGCCCACAGACCGCGTGCCGCCCTCGCCGCTTGTGTACGTGATCACCAGCATCCCAGTAACCCGCCAGACAACCTCGTTCGCCGCCGCGCGGACCGTAGACGCTGTGCGCCATTAAAATCCCTATCGGACCCGCCCAGAGCGCCACGATGTTCCTACCGTTCAGCACCGCCCCACGCCGCGTGACCGTGCTGATGAGCTTCGCCAGGGAGCACAACATCGCCCCTACCTTTACCCTTGCCAATAGCACGCTATGCCGACGACCACGACGAGCTCCACCCGTGACCGTCGGTCCCCTTCAGCCACTATAAAAGGTGGCCACCCCCGCTCGATTTGAGCACATCATCTCACTCCCCACCTCTCACTGATCACACCCACTCACTCCCGGAGCAAGGCGAGCACCAGGTGGCCGAAATTTCACTGGAGTTCGCCGTTGTAGAGGAGGAGAGGCGCCGTCGATTGGATCCGCCCCAGGAGAAGCTGTCGGTACCAGGAGGATTGCCGTCGTCGACTTCGTCGTTCGCCCCCATCGCCGACCATCGCCGGAGCCCCGGTGAGCCCGCACTGAGCCCCACTGGCCGCGCTAGGGTTCTGTCTCGTCGGCGTTGCCCGACATAGACGATGAACCGTGGCCATTGGACTAGAGTTAGATCGTACGGCCCTAATCGCCCCATACCGCTTCTTCCCTCGTTGTCTCACTGACGAGTGGGGTCACTCACTTAACCAGCCCGCGTGCATGCTGTGCGTTGTGGGCCGGCCCAGTTAAACATCCCGCGTGACCCATTAATTCAAACTTAGGTTTATTCATTTAATTTCAAACTCAGTTCTATACCTAGATTCAAAAATCAACCCAGCTCGATTCACTGATCCAAAATGCATGAAACCAATTTTGTTAGAAAGGTACTGGAGTGCTTAATCCAAGCCCGTTGGATTCAAACCATTTAGATTTATAGATCACCCATGGTAAAAATAACAAGGCAGAAGCTTTTCTGCATTTAAACATTTTTCAAAATTTAACCATAAAAGCTTTTGAGTTGATTCCAACTCTCAAAAATCACACTTAACCATACCTTTCAGAATATATAAAAATATATAGGGTTACTTGCAGAAATAATGATCAAGTAATAAAAGAATGCCTCCTAGGCCATTCTAGTCATTTTAATTAATTAAAATAAAAAGGTTAAACCTTATTAAATTGTGACACCACTTTGAATCACATTCTCATGTATTGAAATATGTGGTGATGACATGTGTCAACATGATACCATGTTTGAGTTGGAGAATATTAAATCTTGAGTAGTTTTTCAATGAGTAGAAATTACTTTTCTAAAATAAAATAAATAAAACAAGTGCTTTAATCTTGGTGATAATAGTGATGATGCTAGATCATCTAGTGTGAACCTTTGTGTGATAAATAGAAGTAATTAAGTATTGTGTGGTGATTGTGTACCTCGTATTTATTTATAGACTCTAGTACCGACCAAGGATACAAGGAGGAAGAAGGATACTAGGAGGAAGAAGCCGAGGAGAACTTCAACCACTGCTCTGCACAAGGCAAGTCTAATACTACTAGTTGAATTAGCAAGCTAGTAACTGAGCAAGCTAACACTTGCAACTTATCAAGCTTATACTACTATCTTAGCAAGCTAAACCATGCAAGTTTTACTTGCAAGCTTACAACACTTGATACCAAATCCCAGTTTTACTTGCAAGCTTAACTCTTTTATTTCGTTATCAAAGTTTTCTATCAAAAGTTTATTTAGTGACTTGTAGATATTAGAAAGATATTGGAAGGTAGCATAAAGAGCATAAAACTTGACCTAGGTTAGATAATCTTGATGTCATCCTGAGGCATGATATTGAACTTAGCTAATTCCCACTTGTTTACCACCCCTCATTAGTATTTACCTCCACCTGTAGATGCTAGTGCTAAAGCATAAAACTTGATCAACTTTAGATGGGAACACTTGGTGAAAATGGTTATGAAAACCTTAGAATGATGATTCATTCTACTGAAATGTTTTGACATGTGTTCTCGAACACCAGATGATTTTGATGATGAAAATGTTAAGGCATGAGCCTTAGCCCTTTACAAAACTGATGGTTGTCTGGATGCGATACCATTCCAATTTTACCTTACAACCACAATACCCAAAATTTGGGTAGGGCTTTACTAGAAATTTATATACCTTAGTATGGGTTCCCTTGCAGCCAAGGTCTGAGCTGAGGCTACCTTGTGAAGATTGTCCACCTTTGCAGTACCCAAGATGACAGTTGGTCATGGTTGGGAGGCCAAACTCATAGGAGAGGTGCCTATACTAGGGCGTGTAATTGAAAGGTTAGGATTGATTATTCGCATACTGAGTATGGTGAATTCAGGATTTGTTCCTGACGGATGTATCGAATGTTGTGGTGAAAGTGTATAATCTCTGCAGAGTGTCAAACTATTCGAATAGCCGCGTCCGCGGTTATGGATAGTTGGAGTGGCCATACTGTTCCGGCGTCAGATGTTTTCAAAATGACTTATGAAATGATTTATGATTTGACTTGACCACAACAGAGTTGTGACATGAAATTCAAGTTCCCACTTAGGTGTTATAAAGCTTTCAACTAGCTCTCTTTGCTTCTGAACTTAGTAGAGGTAAATCTGGATTTTTGCAAAACAACCCTAGAGCTTAGTATATCGTACTCAAAACCACTTCACTTGTTAGTATTAGTTTGCGAGTACTTAAAGAGTACTCATGGCTTTGTCCCTGGCTATTCCCGTGGCCAGACTATGAGGTGGATTATTAGCAAGACGGACATCAAGAAGATTACGACAACTAGGATCATCTCCCATCGTTAGCATTGCCTGTGACCATGAAGATGGAGCTTTGCCCATGCTATCGTTATCTTTACGTTATTCCACTGCTTGATTTGTATTAAGAACTGGATCATGAGATCCTTATTTGTGTAAGACCTTATGTATGGTTTGTAATGGATGATGTACCGTGATATCCAATCTGTTATGTCTCACAAAAATGGTAATCCTGGGATTGCGATGTATGGCATAATAGGCATCTGTGATTAAAAATCTGGGTGTTGACAAGTTGGTATCAGAGCCATCCTGACCGTAGGAGACCCTAGTTTAGAATGGACGTTTGAATCAAAAACTTAGTTTCAAAACCAAAGGAAGTGAGTATTTACAAAAAAACTTATTCTCATTCTTATCACCTAGACTCTTTCATGAAATTCATGTTCCTCAAAAATTCTTGCAAACTTACATAAAAATTTGACACACTTGATCACTCTACTAACTTACTCATCATATATTCTTATAGATGGACGTGAAGTACAACAAGTTTTATCAGTTGGGGAATGGGGGAGACCTCATCTTTGAGCGTGACTTGGACCAGCTGGCAGGGGTGCTGGAGCGTCCGCACCCCGAGTTCTTCGGAGCTCAGCTCAATGACCAGGAAAGAGAGGATTTGCAGTGGGTAGTTGTTGCAAGTCTCCGGGGAAAGATTGAACCCCCCACTGCAGAGGGAATTCAGTTCACCTTAAGAGAGAACAACTGGCTCGATGGACTTGCCAGGGCCATGCAGAAAGCTCTTGCCCGTCTGTGTGGGCAGAGTATCAATCAGATCAAGGGTACCCATTTTGAGTTCTACCCAAGGCGTGATGTTATGGGACAACCACTGGAGGCCCCATATCACCATGAGCTGAAGACTTAATTGGACCACCTCAGCTTCATGATGTATGACTGTCAGAAGGAGTTGGACAATGCCCGCTCCTACGCCAACCACAAGTACGCCATCGCCGCCAAGAAGGATCAGACCATCGCCATGCTAGTGAAGGATCGCCAGTCTCGTCGTCGTCAGCTCTACAAGAAGGAGCGCATCATTGCCCGTCTTCGCCACCGGATCACGGGTTTGGAGGAGACCATCCACGAGAGAGATATGCAGTTGGAGGAGAGGGAGAATGCAGGGGAAGACCTTCGTGGAGACCCCTACTCCTATCTCAGTGACAATGATGACTTTCTGGAGGATAAGGCCATGGACTTCTTCACTGATGAGGATGACTTCTCCTTCATCGATGATGATGAGGACGAGGAGGACACCGACTCCAAGGAGTAGTAGCACTTGAGCACTAGCGTTAGTGAGTTTTAGTCGGTCCCACTGTATCGTAGTTTCCCAGAATGGTTCTTAAAACTGTCTGTTTTCCTTTGTTGTGGTGTGTGTTTGTATCGTGTGCTATGAATGAATGAATGAAAAGAAAGTTGCTAGAAAAATCTGAGTCAAACTTTAAAAACTTTCCAAAAACCCTGAACCTTAGAAATTTCCCTCTTTTCTCATGATCTATCTCAAATCTTCAGATGCCTCGCGGAGGAAGCAACTCAGCCCCGGACCCAATGCTTCAACTCTTGCAAATGTTGGTTTCTGACCGCGAAGCTGAAAGAGCCGAACGTCAAGCCAACTTAGCCACCCTTCAACAGATAGCTCAGGTGGCCAACAACAATCAAGGCCATGGAAATCAGGACAACCATGGATCTAAGCTCAAGAATTTCCAGAACACCAATCCACCCATTTTCACTAAGTCTGAAGAGCCCCTCGATGCAGATGATTGGATGCAAACCATGGAGAACAATCTGGAAGTTGCAGGAATAGAAGCTAACGAGAAAGTTTTGTTCGCCACCCACTACCTGGCAGGAGATGCAAGAGCATGGTGGAACAGCGTTCGTGCCATGACAGGAGGTGAGATGATGACTTGGGAAGAGTTCAAAGTCAAGTTTAGCAGAACCCATGTGCCACCGGGTTTGATCAAGAGGATGAGAGATGAATTCAGGGAATTGAAGTATGGGAGGATGACCGTAGTGGAATATTGTGACAAATTCTTGTCATTGGCTAGGTATGCACTTGATGAGATAGACACTGAAGCCAAGAAGAAGGAGAGATTCCTGAATGGTCTACACGATGAAATGCAGACAGTGTTAGTCAATATCCCCTTTGCTGATATTGAAGCCTTAGTGGACTCTGCCATTCAGATGGAACGCAAGATCAACCAAGCTAATGAGAACCACAAACGTCGCATGATGAATCAACCAGGACCCACCATACACCAAAGTATCGCCCCAACTCATCTCCAGGATTTGCCCCAAGGACCAACAGACCCCCGATGAACCGTCCGACCTATCCCAACCGTGGAAACCCAAGGCCCGGAGGAAATCACAACAATCCCGGCAACCCCAGAAATTTCAACCGTGCACCACCTAAGTTCAACAACAACAATGTCGCCACCAACACCAACACTGCCCCAAGGACTGGAAGCAATGCTATGCCTGTTGCAGCAAAGGACAAGTCGCAAGTGACTTGTTATGAATGTGGAACCAAGGGTCACTACTCCAATGAGTGCCCCAAGAAGATTGCCGCAGCCCCCAATGCAAATGCCCTAGCTCAGCAGCAACATTGTGTTCAGCCTGGAAGAAGGTTTGCCCTAGGGAATTCGCTCAACCGCAACGGTTGTCTCTTTCTCATGCATGCTGAGGAAGCCCAAGAAGCGCTAGATGTCATGCTGGGTATGTTTTCTGTTAACTCGGTACTTGCAAGAGTGTTGTTTGATTCTGGAGCATCGCACTCGTTTGTTACTAAAGAATTTGCATGCACTAGTAAGATCCAACCAACCAAATTGAAGCATGTTATGATTGTTCAAATACCTGGTTCAACCACCAAAGCTAGGAAAATTTGCAAAGCCGTCCCTATCCGAATCCATGGCATAGATTTTTATGCTAATGTAATAGTACTCAAAACTAAAGGTTTGGAAGTAGTACTAGGAATGGATTGGATGTCCATACATAAAGGATTAATTGACTGTGCCAAGAAATCCATAACCATGAACAGTACAGCCAGAATATCAGTCGAGCATGTATCTGAAACCTTGCCCCGTCAATTCAAGTGCAACAAGAGTATAGCCCCGCCAACTATTGACCAAGTCCGGATAGTCTGTGAATACCCTGATGTATTTATAGATGTTTAACCCGGTATGCCCCTAGATCGGGATATCGCATTTATCATTGAACTAATCCCTGGAACCAGACCCATAGCCTAGAGACCATTTAGTATGAACCCTTCGGAACTAGCAGAACTGAAGAAGCAACTGGATGTTATGCTGGAAATAGGATTGATCCAACCAAGTGCGTCACCATGGAGATCACCTGTCTTGTTTGTGGATAAGAAAGATGGAGGTAACCGTTTGTGTACGGATTATCGGAAGTTGAATGATGTCACCATCAAAAACAAGTACCCATTGCCCAAGATAGAAGACCTGTTTGACCAGTTGACTGGTGCCAAAGTGTTTTCTAAGATTGATCTTAGAACTGGCTATCATCAAATCAAGATTCGTGTAGAGGATATTCCAAAGACTGCCTTTACCACCAGATATGGATTATACGAGTATACTATCATGTATTTTGGATTAACCAATGCCCCAACTTATTTTATGAACCTCATGAATAAGATTTTTATGGACTTCCTGGATAAGTTTGTCATTGTTTTCATCGATGACATTCTGATTTATTCCAAATCAGAAGAAGAACATGAGCTACACCTAAGGACCATTCTTGGAACCCTTAGAGCGCATCAGTTGTATGCCAAGTTTAGCAAATGTGAATTCTGGTTACAGGAGGTAGGATTCCTCGGACACATTGTATCAGCCGGAGGTATTGCCGTTGACCCTGCAAAGGTGAAGGATGTTGAAGATTGGCAAGCCCCAACCACTCAAACCCAAGTTCGTGCATTTCTCGGATTAGCGGGATATTACCGCAAGTTCGTAGAAGGATTCTCGAGTATCGCTAGACCCATAACCCAATTGCTGAAGAAGGACAAGAAGTTAGAATGGACAGACAAATGTGAAGTGATTTTTCAGGAACTCAAGAGGAGATTGATTTCAGCCCCAATCTTGATCATGCCGGATATCATGAAGCCCTTTGATGTGTGTTAATGCAAGAAGGTAAAGTTATATCTTATCTATCCCGACAGCTGAAGCAGCATGAACAGAATTATCCTACCCATGACCTTAAACTAGCAGCCATAGTTCTAGCCCTGAAGACATGGAGGCATTATCTGATGGGAAACCGTTGTGACATTTATTCGGATCACAAGAGCTTGAAGTATATATTCACTCAGAAGGAGCTGAATATGAGGCATAGAAGATGGATTGAGCTAATCAAGGACTATGATCTGGATATTCACTATCACCCCGGTAAAGCCAATGTGGTAGCAGATGCCCTTAGCAGATTGCCGTGCCGCTTGAACTCCATGATTCTGAAGGAGCAACCAAGTTTGCACAAAGAGATGGAAGATTTCGAATGGAATTAGTAAGTGAAGAATTTTTGGCTAGCATAGAACTTCAACCCACTTTGATCAGTCAGATCAAGGAGGCCCAGAAAAGAAATGCTAGTATCGACGGAATCAAACGTCGTATCGGTATAGGCAAAGTACCCAGATTCACCGAGGATGAAGAAGGAGTTATATGGTACAAAGGACGTCTTTGTGTACTAGCAGATTCAGAGTTGAAAGAAGTTATTTTGGAAGAGGCCCATGATACCCTTTATTCTATCCACCCCGGAGGAACAAAGATGTATGAGGATTTGAAGGAGCAATTTTGGTGGCATAAGATGAAGAGAGAAATCGGAAGCTATATCGCCAAGTGTGATATTTGCCAGAGAGTCAAGGCGGGTCATCAGAGACCCGCAGGACTGTTGCAACCATTACAGATTCCAGAATGGAAGTGTGATTCAGTTGGAATGGACTTTATCACCGGATTACCTACTTCTAGTAGGGGAAATGACTCTATTTGGGTCATAGTTGACAGATTGTCCAAGGTAGCCTATTGCTTACCAGTCAAGACCACCTATCAGAGTTCGAAGCTAGCGGATTTGTACATCGCTAGAATCGTCAGTTTGCACGGAGTCCCCAAGAACATCGTATGAGATCGAGGAACTCAGTTTACCTCGAGATTCTGGAAGAAAGTCCAAGAAGGATTAGGAACCCGACTAGATTTTAGCACAACTTATCACCCTCAAACAGATGGACTCTCCGAGCGAGTAAATCAAATACTAGAAGATATGTTGACAGCGTGTGTGCTAGAGTATGGATCTAAATGGGAAGACTGTCTGCCGTTCACAGAATTTTCTTACAACAACAGTTATCAAGCTAGTTTGCAAATGGCCCCATTTGAGTTCATGTATGGAAGGAAGTGTTGCTCCCCTTTGAATTGGTCGGAAGTAGGAGAGGGTCAGATCTTCGGACCCGACATCCTATGAGAAGCAGAAGATAAAGTGCACAAGATTCGTGAGCACCTCAAGACCGCCCAGTCAAGACAGAAGAGTTACACCGACAAGAGACGTCGAGACCTCGCTTTCAATGTCGGAGATTTTGTGTATCTCAAAGTGTCGCCTTTGAAGGGAATGAAGTGTTTCCATCTCAAAGGAAAGTTAGCCCCTAGATATATCCGACCCTTCAAGATTCTGAATCATCGAGGAGAAGTATCATATCAATTGGAACTGCCAAAGGAAATGTCAGCCATGCACAATGTGTTCCATATATCGTTACTTCGCAAATGCCTTGAAGTTCCGGAGAAGACTAAAGTTTTCAAGAACATCGATCACCGGACCATAGAGATCAACGATGACCTGACATATCCCGAAGTACCCACCATATTTTGGAGGAAGCTTTTAGAACCACCAGAACCCGAAGCATCAAGTTTCTCAAGATTTAGTGGAGCAACCACACTGAAGAAGAAGTTACCTGGGAGCGAGAAGATCACATCAGGACGGAGTTTCCCGATCTCTTTAAATCCTAGGTAATATTTTTTCTTCCTTTTCAAATCTCGGGACGAGATTTTGTTTAAGGAGGGAAGGTTTGTAACATCCCAAAACTATTGATCATGATCATCAAACTCTAATCACTAAAATTAGGGTTAACAAAAACTTGGATTAAATAAAAACCAAATGAATGCATGTGTGTATGTGATGATTGAATGAATGCATGAATGGACTTGTGTGATTAACCTAAATAGCAAGGAATGGTTTAAGGATGAAAACAACATCATCTAAAGCATTTCCAAGCAGAAATAAATCAAGAGAAATTCAAAAACAAATCAAATAAGGAAAATAGTCATTTTTGCCAATCTTGCTCACTAGGTCACTTTGAGTGTTTCTAGTCCAAGATTTCAAACAGAAACTTTTCCAATTCTTTTCACCCCTAGCAAGACCAAGTAAAATTTAATCAAAGCCCACCTTTCAAACTTACAGAAACATTTAGCAACCCCATTCAAATGACAATTCAAAATTGAATCTTTAACATATGTGAAGATCACACATTTTCAAAACCCAACCAAACCAGTGACCAATCCAAGTAACCCAATACTCCCTAGTATGTGCCTAGCAAACCCACCAAGTTTGAATCCAAAATTCAAATTTGAATTTTTTTCGGCCATTTCATCAAACACCTTGTGATCAGCAAACAACATAACATTAAACACTATTTGCAGCAGTAAATTTGGCCAACTTTGTTCCCTCTCTGGTTGCAACAAGCTCTTAGTAGATCATCTAGCCTCTTTAACAATCCTTAGCACCACTATGAGCAAGCCTAGCCATCAATGGTGACCATGCCGAGAGCAAACTTGCCACCCCCATGTCGCCAACAAGCTAGAGGAAGCACTAGCCTCGCCAACCTTGTCTGGAGCACTGACCACCGTCCACCGCCACCCTTTGTCCCAGCCCCGAGCATTGCCAGCCCCTAGACCATCCGCCAAGCACGCGCCCAGTCTCTCTACGTACGAGCCGAGAGCGCGCCAGTGCGCCGCACGCGACACGAGCCCACAGACCGCGCGCCGCCCTTGCCGCTTGCGTACGTGATCGCCAGCATCCCAGTAACCCGCCAGAAAACCTCGTTCGCCACCGCGCGGACCGTAGACCCCGTGCGCCATTAAAATCCACATCGGACCCGCCCAGAGCGCCGCGACATTCCGACCGTTCAGCACCGCCCCACGCCGCATGACCGTGCTGATGAGCTTCGCCAGGGAGCACAACATCACCCCTACCTTTGCCCATGCCAATAGCACGCTGTGCCGACGACCACGGCGAGCTCCACCCGTGACTGTCGGTCCCCTTCAGCCACTATAAAAGGAGGCCACCCCCACTTGATTTGAAAACACCATCTCACTCCCCACCTCTCACTGATCACACCCACTCACTCCCGGAGCAAGGCGAGCACCAGGTGGCCGGAATTTCACCGGAGTTCGCAGCTGTAGAGGAGGAGAGGCACAGTCGATTGGAGCCGCCCCAGGAGAAGTTGCGGGTACCAGGAGGATCGCCGTCGTCGACTTCGTCGTTTGCCCCTATCGCCGACCATCACGGGAGCCCTGGTGAGCCTCCACTGACCTTCACTGGCCGCACTAGGGTTCTGTCTCGCCGGCGCTGCCCGACGTGGACGATGAATCGTAGCCGTTAGATTAGAGTTAGATCGTGCGACCCTAATCGCCCCGTATAGCTCCGCCCCTCGTTGTCTCACTAATGAGTAGGGTCGCTCACTTAACCAGCCCGCACGCGTGCTGTGCGTAGTGGGCCGTCCCAGTTAAACATCCCGCGCAACCCATTAATTCAAACTTAGGTTTATTCATCAAACTCAGTTCTGTACCTAGATTCAAAAATCAACCTAGCTCGATTCACTGAACCAAAATGCATGAAACTAATTTTGTTAGAAAGGTATTGGAGTTCTTAATCCAAGACCGTTGGATTCAAACCATTTAGATTTATAGATCACCCATGGTAAAAATAACAAGGCAAAAGCTTTTCTGTATTTAAACATTTTTCAAAATTCAACCATAAAATCTTTTGAGTTGATTCCAACTCTCAAAAATCACATTTAATCTTACCTTTCAGAATATATAAAAATATATAGGGTTACTTGCAGAAATAATGATCAAGTAATAAAAGAATGCCTCCTAGGCCATTCTAGTCATTTTAATTAATTGAAATAAAAAGCTTAAACCTTATTAAATTGTGACACCACTTTAAATCACATTCTCATGTATTGAAATATGTGGTGATGACATGTGTCAACATGATCCCATGTTTGAGTTGGAGAATATTAAATCTTGAGTAGTTTTTCAATGAGTAGAAATTACTTTTCTAAAATAAAATAAATAAGACAAGTGCTTTAATCTTGGTGATAATAGTGATGATGCTAGATCATCTAGTGTGAACCTTTGTGTCATAAATTAAGTATTGTGTCGTGATTATGTACCTCGTACTTATTTATAGACGCTAGTACCGACCAAGGATACGAGGAGGAAGGAGGATACTACGAGTAAGAAGTCGAGGAGAAATTCAATCACTGCTTTGCACAAGGCAAGCCTAATACTACTAGTTGAATTAGCAAGCTAGTAACTGAGCAAGCTAACACTTGCAACTTAGCAAGCTTATACTACTATCTTAGGAAGCTAAACCATGCAAGTTTTACTTGCAAGCCTACACCACTTGATACCAAATCCCAGTTTTACTTGCAAGCTTAACTCTTTTATTTCGTTATCAAAGTTTTCTATCAAAAGTTTATTTAGTGACTTGTAGATATTAGAAAGATATTGGAAGGTAGCATAAAGAGCATAAAACTTGACCTAGGATAGATAATCTTGATGTCATCCTAAGGCATGAGATTGAAATTAGCTAATTCCCACTTGTTTACCACCCCTCATTAGTATTTACCCCCACCTGTAGATGCTAGTGCTAAAGCATAAAACTTGACCAACTTTAGATGGGAACACTTGGTGAAAATGGTTATGAAAACCTTATAATGATGAGTCATTCTATTGAAATGTTTTGACATGTGTTCTCGAACACCAGATGATTTTGATGATGAAAATGTTAAGGAATGAGCCTTAGCCCTTTACAAAACTGATGGTTGTCTGGATGCGATACCATTCCAATTTTACCGTACAACCACAATACCCAAAATTTGGGTAGGGCTTGACTGTAAATTTATATACCTTAGTATGGGTTCCCTTGCAGCCAAGGTCTGAGCTGAGGCTACCTTGTGAAGATTGTCCACATGTGTAGTACCCAAGATGACAGTTGGTCATGGTTGGGAGGCCAAACTCACAGGAGAGGTGCCTATACTAGGGCGTGTAATTAAAAGGTTAGGATTGATTATCCGCATACTGAGTATGGCGAATTCAGGATTTGTTCCTGACGGATGTATCCAATGTTGTGGTGAAAGTGTACAATCTCTGCAGAGTGTCAAACTATTCGAATAGCCGCGTCCGCGGTTATGGACAGTTGGAGTGGCTATACTGTTCTGTCGTCAGATGTTTTCAAAATGACTTATGAAATGATTTATGATTTGACTTGACCACAACAGAGTTGTGATATGAAATTCAAGTTCCCACTTAGGTGTTATAAAACTTTCAACTAGCTCTCTTTGCTTCTGAACTTAGTAGAGGTAAATATGGCTTTTTGCAAAACAACCCTAGAGCTTAGTATATCCTACTCAAAACCACTTCACTTGTTAGTATTAGTTTGCGAGTACTTAAAGATTACCCATGGCTTTGTCCCTGGCTATTCCCGTGGCTAGACTATGAGGAGGAATATCAGGAAGACAGACAACAAGAAGGTTACGACAACTAGGATCATCTCCCATCGTTAGCATTGCCTGTGACCATGAAGATGGAGCTTCACCCACGCTATCGTTTTCTTTACGTTATTCCGCTGCTTGATTTGTATTAAGAACTGGATCATGAGATCCTTATTTGTGTAAGACCTTATGTATGGTTTGTAATGGATGATGTACTGTGATATCCAATCTGTTATGTCTCGCAAAAATGGTAATCCTAGGATTGCGATGTATGGCATAACAGGCATCTGTGATTAAAAATCCTGGTGTTGACAGGAGTCATGCCCCTTATTGAGGCAATACCTCAAGGATCCCATGGTGATGGTGCACAACTTCCAATTCTTAGGCGTGGGATCCTCCACCAGCACAACTGAGAGTTTGGCCCCTCTAGGTCATGCAGGCTCCTCCACCGTGCTCCAGGCCCCGTACTTCACACTCGTCGTACTTTGACTCCTAGAACATATGTAGATAGTTTAGGATGTGTGCTACTTATCGTGCTAGACTTTATTATGTCTTGTTTATGATGTTTCATTAGGATGTGAAGTACTATGTTTTATTAGTCTAGAGTTTATGGATGAATAGTATGTTCCCACTTTAGAATGTTGAATGTTTATTATGTATGAAACTATCATACCAGAGATTCTAAGTTAGGAAGTGAGTGTCTAAATTTGTTAAAATGACCATGCAACAAAAATGGATCAACCATGTGGCACTTGTATTTACGTGAGGTATATGTGAGGTGGAAGGATAAGAAGTTCGCACTAGTGCTCCCTGAGGACTTTGGGACGAGAACGGTATGTTTCAATATGTATTATGACATGAGTTAAAATTCTTCATAGTTTGTCATAATGTCTAGCTAATTGCTGATTAAATTTCTTATAATTTTCTCAGACCATCTGTAACATCCCTAAACATCATAAGTTTCAAAGTTTGCATATCACTCATGCATGCATATAGGTTTGAGTTCATTTTCAAACTCATTTCAGAAAAATAGAAGCATGGTGCTATGATTTCATGTGAGCAGATTTAATTCAAATGGCCATCACCATTTGAAAGATGGAAGTTTAGGAAACTTGGTTGCTTGCCTCCATTGTTGGAAAGTTTGTGTGTAAAGTTTAGACCAAAGTTTTCAACTTAGAAATAATTTCAAAACCCCTTTTCAAACATTTGCAAATCAGATGCAAAGTACCTGTTTATTCAATACTCCAAGCTTTACCAAGCCCTTGCAAAGTAACCCCATGGGTTTTGACCTATTTCTGAGACCAATTCACCACTACAAAACCTCAGAAAGATTTGAATTCAAATTGAACTTGGTTTCATTTGAAAATCTATGCAGAAAATCAAAATAGAAAAGGAAAAGGAATAAACAAAAGAAAAAGGCTGCGCGCTAGGATTCTAGCCCAGCAACGAATCGAGCCCAACTAGCCCACCCGGGGGTTTTCTTTTCCTCTCTCACGCGCGAGCACACGCACTCAGTCGCAGACAGCCAGACCCCACACCCTCTCTGTTCTACTCGCTGACAGGTAGACCCACTGCCACATCAGACTCGTCGTTAATCTCGCGCTGAAGAACTGCTCGCCGTGGCCGTTTCCTCCCCGACGCAAATGCGCTTAATTGGCGTTGATTGCTCGCGATATTCACGCCCCTGCTCCGCCTACTTAACCCCCACCTCTCTGCGACCCTTTCCCCTCACTTAGCACCACCTCTCCGCCCCCAGGCTGCCCTCAATCAACCCCACACCGCCGCAGACAGAGCTCACTCCGGCGATCGATTCCGGTGAGCCCCATGCGCCCCTTCCCCTCTGGTTCATACGAGCCGCCTCGTAACCTCCTTGTGCACCTCCTGACCCCACGGGTTTATTCTGTACTGCCCCAGGTCGCCGTTTCCGCTCGACACCGCAAGCATCTGACGACAGCCTCGACTCCGGCGACCAAATTCTGTAAGTCCTTTGCGCCCCTTCACTTCAGACTCACACGAGATTGTTCGCCACGGTCTTGCGCATCTCCTAAACCCTCTGGCTTGTGTTAGGGCGACGCGGAACCTCGGCAACGACTCCGACAACAACCACCTGACGCCGGGCACGACTCCAACGAGCTCCCTCAGCCACTACTGAGCGCCCCTTGCCGAGCTGACCACACGTTGAGCATCCCCACGTCTTTGCGGTCTCGGTGAGTACCTCCCCTACCCTTCTAGCGTCCTGTATCGCCGGCGCCGCCACCGTCTGACCGTCGCCGCCGCGCGCAGCCGTTAAGCGCCGCCAGTTAATGGCTGGATGATGGAGTCCGTTGGATCTGTATCGTAGGGCTAGGATAGATTTTAAACGAAGGGGTAAGCGCGCGTCTGAGCCGCCAGATCTCATTTAGATCCTGCGGTCCGCAGAGCTCGATCCAACCGAACCGGTACGCGCCAGTAGTTTAGCGACGCGTGGCTAGGGTTCGATCTAAAAACAGATTTCAAATCTGAATTTGGTCCAAATTTCAATTGGCTATAACTTTTGATTCCCACGTTGGATTTTTGCAAACTTTATACCGTTGGATTCAGTGAGTCAAGACCTTTCTGAATATGCAATGTGTTTAACAAATAGTAACAGTTAAAATGGCTTTGTAGGCAGAAACATGTTTAGGTCCATTTTGAGTATAGATTTAGTTTAGTAAATTGTATTAGTGCCAAATAGGTTTGATTAGCAAACTTTGTGTCATGTTATGTTTCTGTATCATGCATTTGCTTGATGGGGTTTTCAAAATCACCACTTAGTAATTTCTTGCATGCATGCATTCATATTTTTTATTGTATATAAATTGTGTGTAATTGTATGCTACAAATTTTGTGTAGATTTTGCTAGTGACTGTGATTGTGAAGAGTGTACTCTCCCCATTACCAAGGCAAGTGATATTTCATGAATATTTCATTCCTATATTTTATACTAGCATTAGATATTTTGCTAAGACATGCATGCTACTTTTGTCAAATGATATGTTGGGAAATCCTATGTAGTTTAGAATGGTAGAATTGCTAGGGATTTTTCCTAAGTTAATTTGCCATGCCATGCTTAGCCTAGATATTAGCAAACAAGGGTTGTATAATCTATTCATGCTATATTGGCTATATTTCTAAGTCATGAGACTTAAGTTTTCTTAATAAAACCACTAAGTCAATGAATCTCCTGGGTGGAATGGAAGGATTGGTTTATGTTGAGTGGTTACACAAGGCCATGGATTTGGCTTGTGTATCTCACTTGTGGTATGCCACCCAGGCACAAAGGGATTTGGAGGCCACGTGTTGAGAAAGCTTACAGTGCAACCACTTGGCAATATGGGCTCTGCCTTGATCATATAGGTAGCTAGAACTTAGTCTCTTGGACAGTTGGTGGTAGAGGGATGATAGGATGGAACGCGTCCATTTGACTAAGGAAAGGCTTCTGAAAGGTCCTGTCTTGGGAAACCAAGTCTGGTGGGGAAAGTGCACAACCTCTGCAGATGGAAAACCTAAGTACTTAGCCAAGTCCATGGCAATGGACAACTTGAGCATCAAGACATGGAAGCTACAAGAATCTCAGCACTCCAACTTCTAAGTAAAACTTGTGGGAGGGTGAAGGACCCCAATGTCTATTGGTGGTTCCTTGGGAAAGTTTTTGACAAAGAAAAACTTAGTGATTTCAACTAATAGGAAAACCTATTTTGAGCAAAGCAAGCCAAGCTACACCTAGCCAAAATGCATATAGTAATATAGTCCACTTAAAATAAACTAAGGTATCACTTGCCAATACTATTCCAAAGTATTGACCCTCTGTGGCTGTAACTTGTGATGTTGCAGGTTACTCTGATGATGAGTAGGAGTCATGAGTCTACACTCAACATGCTTGCCTGTGGCACATGAAGATGAAGACTTATGTTTATTTACTTATTCCTTAAAACTCTTGTATTAGGCCTATGGCCCTGAGTTGTAAAAGACTATGTTTTATCTCTGGAATGAATGTAATAAACGACCTTTGTATCTGTGTACTTCATCTTAAACTGTGGATGCTAGCATTGATCCAGGGACTAGCATTGCAATCACAGGGATCCTTTTCCTTTACAAAGGAGGGATTTAACATATGGTATCAGAGCATTGTGTTGCCTGTAGGATTATGACCCTAGGATTGGAAACCACTAAGGAAAATTTTTAACTACTTCTACACTTGTCTATTCTTCTCGTAAACTTTTCTAATCTTCTCATTCTCACCTCTATTTGTAGATGAACTCCATCAACGAAGCCGTGAAGAAAGGACCACTCATGACCATGACCTTGGAGTGTGAAACTGAGTTTCCCAAAATTCTCAAGGACCTCATGGTGGCAATGGAAGCACATGGTGCAGCTGTGTACAAGGGCTTTCCAGTGATGGATGAAGGAGTGGAGTATTGGTGGGTGCAACTTCACTTGTACAAAAACAAGGAAGACAACCACAAAGAAAGAGGCTTCTGGATGTACACCAACACTGTGATGCACACCACATTCTTTGAGTCAGCCAGAGATGCAGCTTGGAGGACCATCAAAGAACTAAGTGCTAGAGTCAAGTGCAGGATGCTCAACCTCCAAAAAGACTTAGAGAAAGAAAAGGAACTTACCCAAGAGTTGGAAGCCACCAACCAAGAATTAAGGGGAGATATTATAGACTTAGTGATGGAATCATGTGAACAAGATAGGTGGATTGCCTCTAGGAACATTGTGTTAGCCACCAGGTCTAGTGAGATAGGATTGTGAGCACACTTCATTAGTCGGGCCACCATCTATCACCTTATTTTTCCAAAAATGATACCTTAAATAAGTTTGGACCTTGATTGATGTAATGGAATTGTGTATGCATAACTTGTGTGATTTTTATGTTCCATGGATATGTATGAATGTTTGTCTTGTTTTAACTTAAATTGTGTTGTTCTAACTTTTTCAATCTTATAAATAGATGCCTATTACCATCAGCACTGTTGAGGAGTTCCAGGTTACCCGTTTTGGTCCTCGTATCGTAGAGCTTACTACCTTGCTCGATCTCCCTCTTCCCACCATTATGGTGCACCCACTCACCAAGTTCGAGAGGAAGGACCTCTGGGGCTTCAAGGTGAACCAGCCAGGACGCCAGACAGAACCTACTACGGAGGCCATCGTCTTTAAGCTTATGCACGATGACAGGGAGAGAGGCATGGAGGTCGTCATGCAGGACCTGATAGGACGTTTGTTAGGCTGCCACTCCCGACAGGTTAGAGGCACTCACTTCCACGCCTTCGGAAGGCGTGATGATGACGGAGAGTCCATCGACTTTGAGGACGACTCAAGGGCCGCAGCAGAGCCGATACGCCTATACCTCCAGGACTTAGAGACTCTTATTAGGCACGTGGATACTGACAGGACCAATGTCATGCTCAGTAATGACGAGCTCCAGGTGCAGCTTCGCGAGAAGGACAAGCTTTTCGCACAGCAGGACGAGATAGTCAAGGAAATGGAGGCGAAGTTCGAGACCCAGGACCGCAAGTTCAAGAGTCAGGAGAAACGCGTCCAGGATAGGAACAAGAGGATCCGGGACATGACCGAAGAACTGAAGTCCAAGGATTTCGAGCTAGAGCAGCAACAGATGGTTATTGAGAGGCTTCGCTCCCAGAAGAGGGCACTCAAGACCAAGATCGAGTCCTTGACCACCACCATTGAGGAGAACAAGACCGCGATGGAGAACGCGGGTCTTACTTTTGTCGAGGAGGAGATTGATGCTGATGAGTAGACTTGACTACTCGGTTATCTTCTATTATCGTACTTGTTATTTGTGAACTTATTATTGGACCATCCGACATGTGGATGGCTTGCCACTTGTGTGTTTTTACTTTGAGACTTTGTTATCTTGTTGTTGAACTTTGATCCTTGTGTTGCATGCTATGTGTTTGCTTATGTGATGTAATGTGCATGAATCATGTAAGGGTATCTCATTCTTATCTCTATCTGAACAAACCACAGATGCCTCCCCATCGCGCAAACCCCAACCCCAACAACATTACCCCGGAAATGCAACAGATGATGAATGCGCAAACACAGCTTATGCAAATGATGACGACATTCATCCAAAACCAGAACAACAACAACAACCCCAATAACAACAACAACAACAACAACAACAACAACAACAACAACCCTCCGGGTTTTGATATGCTCACCAGATTTCTGCGTTTGAGGCCAGCTAAGTTTTCGGGGACGACTGATCCCATGGTGGCCAATGATTGGCTACGTTCTGTGAACAAAGACTTAGTGACCGTGGGCTGCACGGATGCTGAAAAAGTCAGGTTCACAGCACATCTGTTGGAAGGACCAGCCGCCACATGGTGGGACAACTTCCAGATCACCACTCCTATTGATGAGGTGACTTGGGCTATCTTTGAAGATGGCTTTCGCACTGCTCATATCTCATCAGGAATGATGAGCCTGAAAAAGGAGTTTCACAACCTGAAGCAGCGCCACCGCAGCGTGGCTGAATATATAGAAGAGTTCAACAATCTGGCGCGCTATGCACCGGATGAGGTTGACACAGATGCCAAAAGAAAGGAAAAGTTTCTGGAAGGCTTGAATGATGAGCTGAATCTGCAGCTGTCTGTGGCATATGTTCCAACTTATCAATCTCTATGTGACAAGGCTGCTATTTTGGAGAGTAAAATGAAGCAAGTCGAGAGTAGGAAGAGGAAACACTCCGACAAGCACAACTCGGGATCGTCTCACAAGCGATCTCACTATGATGACAGTGGCAGCTCAGGATCCCACAAGCATGGGAAATTCAACAAGCACCACAACCACAACCGTCATGACAACAAGCATCATCGCATTCATGACAATGATAAGTACAAGAACCACAAGAGTGGACATAAGAGCCACTACAGTGGAAGTGGAAGTGGAAACCAGCCTAAAAAGGACATCAGTCAAGTTGAATGCTTCAAATGCAAGAAGCTGGGGCATTATGCTAATGAGTGCCCTGAGAAGAAAGTTGAAGGACCTATCAAGCCAAATCCTTTTCAGAAAGGACAGGTTAACCACATCAATGTGGAGGAGGTCTATGAGGAGCCTGATGCTGTTGCTGGTAAGTTCAGACTTAATTCAATTCCAGCATTTGTACTCTTTGATACCGGTGCATGTCATTCATTTATATCAAAAGCATTTGTCGAAAGAAATGAACTACCGGTAGAAACCATTGGGTGTCCTATAAGAGTAAGTTCTCCTGGTGGAGAAATGATAGTAAACTCAGGATGTCATGACTTAGTCATAGAGTTTGGAAAACATAAGTTTCCAGTAAACCTAATAATCCTGAATTCTCAAGGATTGGATGTGATTTTGGGAATGGATTGGATGGCTAAGTATGAGGGAGTACTAGATTGTGCAAATCGTACAGTTACACTCACAACCCCTGAAGGAAAGAGGATAAAATTCAAATCCAACTTTGAATCTAAAGGAAGTAAGCTAAATTCTCTTAAGGGGGCTAGCATGGACACTGTGCCAATTGTGTGTGAGTATCCAGACGTGTTTCCGGAAGAGTTACCGGGAATGCCACCAGATAGGGATGTGGAGTTTATAATAGATTTGATACCAGGTTCTGGACCAAGAGCAAAGAGACCTTATAAAATGTCAGTTGACGAACTTAAGGAACTCAAGAAACAACTCGGAGAACAATTGCAGAAAGGATTCATCCAGCCAAGTTCTTCATCTTGGGGAGCTCCGGTTTTATTCGTGGAAAAGAAGGATATAACACAAAGATTATGCATTGATTACCGTTCACTCAACGAGGTAACTATCAAGAACAAATATCTTTTGCCAAGAATCAATGACTTATTTGATCAGCTTGAAGGAGCATGTGTGTTCTCGAAGATTGATCTTCGGTCAGGCTATTTTCAACTCAAGATAAGAGAGCAAGATGTACCTAAAACAGCATTCACCACAAGGTATGGATTGTATGAGTACACTGTGATGCCTTTTGGTTTAACCAACGCTCCAGCATACTTCATGAATATGATGAACAAGGTGTTCATGGAATTCCTTGACAAGTTTGTGGTCGTTTTCATCGATGACATCTTAGTCTACTCCAAGAGCAAGGAAGAACATGAAAGACACTTACGCTTGATACTTGAGAAACTGAGGGAACATAAACTTTATGCCAAATTCAGCAAGTGTGAGTTCTGGTTAGAAGAAGTTGGTTTTCTTGGTCATGTTATGACAAAGGATGGTGTGGCAGTTGATCCTGCTAAAGTTTCAGCTGTGACTGAATGGGAATCTCCTAAGAACGTAAAAGAGGTTCGTAGTTTCCTTGGCTTAGCAGGTTACTACAGAAGATTTATTGAAAATTTCTCAAAGATTGCTAAGCCAATGACAGAATTATTAAAGAAGGACAAGAAGTTTGCTTGGTCTAAAGGTTGTGAACTCAGCTTTCAAGAATTGAAGAAGAGACTTGTGTCAGCACTAGTTCTGTGCCTGCCAGACTTGGAAAAAGATTTCCAAGTGTATTGTGATGCTTCGCATCAAGGATTAGGTGCCGTACTTATGCAAGGCGGAAAAGTTGTGGCTTATGCCTTGAGACAACTCAAAACTCATGAGGTAAACTATCCTACTCATGATTTAGAGTTAGCCGCTGTTGTCCATGCACTCAAAACATGGAGACACTACCTTTTGGGAAAGCGTTGTGAAGTATTCACCGATCATAAGAGTTTGAAGTATATCTTCACCCAGAAGGAAATCAATATGAGACAAAGGAGATGGATAGAACTTATCAAAGATTACGACTTAAGTTTGCAGTACCATCCCGGTAAAGCAAATGTAGTAGCAGATGCTCTAAGTCGTAAGGCGTTTGTGAATGGCCTTACCAAAGGTGAATTGCCAGATGACTTGTGTAAGCAATTCAAAGAACTCAGATTGGAGATTGTGCCAGAAGGACATCTCATGTCTTTGGATGTTCAACCCACTCTGTTGGATAAGATTAAAGAAGCCCAAAAGACGGATAAAGAAATCGAAGAGATTAAGGAAAGGATTAGCCAAGGGAAAGCTAAAAGTTTCCATATAGACGAACAAGGTACTTTATGGCACGGGAAACGTATTTGTGTTCCACAAGACCCGGAGTTGCGGAAACTGATTTTACAGGAAGCCCACAACTCTCCGTATTCTATTCACCCAGGAAACACCAAGATGTACATGGATATGAAAGAAAGATTTTGGTGGAACAATCTAAAAAGGGACATCGCCGAGCATATTGCCTTGTGTGATGTGTGTAGTAGAGTGAAAGCGGAGAAACCAGCAGGTTTGCTTCAACCACTACCTATTCCTGAATGGAAGTGGGAAAATATCGGTATGGATTTCATTACCGGATTACCAAGGACCAGGTCAGGGTATGATTCTATATGGGTAGTAGTGGATCGCCTAACTAAAGTGGCTCATTTTATACCCGTGAAGACAACTTATACAAGTGCCAAGTTAGCTAAAATCTACATGAGCAGAATTGTATGCCTTCACGGTGTGCCTAAGAGTATTGTGTCAGATAGAGGAACTCAGTTCACTTCTCACTTTTGGAGACAACTTCATGAATCCTTAGGAACGAGGTTGGAATTCAGCACTGCCTTTCATCCTCAAACTGATGGACAAACAGAAAGGACTAATCAAATTCTTGAAGACATGTTGAGAGCATGTGCCCTAGACTATGGAGCAAGTTGGGATGAAAGTCTGCCTTACGCAGAGTTTTCTTACAATAACAGCTATCAATCTAGTATTGGAATGGCACCATTTGAATTTCTCTATGGAAGGAAGTGTACCACCCCATTGCTATGGAATGGTGTGGGAGAAAGGAGTTTGTTTGGACCTGATCTTATCAAAGACGCTGAAGAGAAAGTCAAATTGGTTAAGGACAGGTTGAAAATAGCACAGTCCTGACAGAAAAGCTACGCGGATTCTAAGCGTAGAGAAGTCACCTACGAAGTTGGGGATAGAGCTTATCTTAGAGTATCACCACTTCGTGGGGTGAAAAGATTTGGAATCAAAGGAAAGTTGGCACCAAGATATGTTGGGCCATTCAAAATTCTAAGTCGCAAGGGAGAAGTTGCATATGAAGTTGAATTGCCAGAATCTCTGTCAGCTGTCCATAATGTGTTTCATGTGAGTCAGCTTAAGAAATGTCACCCAGAAATGGAAGAATCTTCTTTGAGGGATACCATACCTTTGGAAGAGGTTCAATTAGAAAGTGACCTCACCTATGAAGAAAATCATGTCAAGATTCTTGAGACCGCAGAAAGAGTCACAAGGACAAAAACTATCAAGTTTTGCAAAGTGCAATGGAATCATCATTCCGAAGAGGAAGCAAAATGGGAAAGAGAAGATGATCTTCGGAAAGACCACCCACACCTATTTGCTAGCCAATCCGAATCTCGAGGGCGAGATTCACCTTAAGGGGGTTAGATTTGTAACATCCCTAAAAATCATAAGTTTCAAAGTTTGCATATCACTCATGCATGCATATAGGTTTGAGTTCATTTTCAAACTCATTTCAGAAAAACAGAAGCATGGTGCTATGATTTCATGTGAGCAGATTTAATTCAAATGGCCATCACCATTTGAAAGATGGAAGTTTAGGAAACTTGGTTGCTTGCCTCCATTGTTGGAAAGTTTGTGTGTAAATTTTAGACCAAAGTTTTCAACTTAGAAATAATTTCAAAACCCCTTTTCAAACATTTGCAAATCAGATGCAAAGTACCTGTTTATTCAATACTCCAAGCTTGACCAAGCCCTTGCAAAGTAACCCCATGGGTTTTGACCTATTTCTGAGACCAATTCACCACTACAAAACCTCAGAAAGATTTGAATTCAAATTGAACTTGGTTTCATTTGAAAATCTATGCAGAAAATCAAAATATAAAAGGAAAAGGAATAAACAAAAGAAAAAGGCCGCGCGCTAGGATTCTAGCCCAGCAACGAATCGAGCCCAACTAGCCCACCCGGGGGTTTTCTTTTCCTCTCTCACGTGCGAGCGCACGCACTCAGTCGCAGACAGCCAGACCCCACACCCTCTCTGTTCTATTCGCTGACAGGTAGACCCACTGCCACATCAGACTCGTCGTCAATCTCGCGCTGAAGAACTGCTCGCCGTGGCCGTTTCCTCCCCGACGCAAATGCGCTTAATTGGCGTTGATTGCTCGCGAGATTCACGCCCCTGCTCCGCCTACTTAACCCCCACCTCTCTGCGACCCTTTCCCCTCACTTAGCACCACCTCTCCGCCCCTAGGCTGCCCTCAATCAACCCCACACCGCCGCAGACAGAGCTCACTCCGGCGATCGATTCCGGTGAGCCCCATGCGCCCCTTCCCCTCTGGTTCATACGAGCCACCTCGTAACCTCCTTGCGCACCTCCTGACCCCACGGGTTTATTCTGTACTGCCCCAGGTCGCTGTTTCCGCTCGACACCGCAAGCATCTGACGACAGCCTCGACTCCGGCGACCAAATTCCGTAAGTCCTTTGCGCCCCTTCACTTCAGACTCACACGAGATTGTTCGCCACGGTATTGCGCATCTCCTAAACCCTCTGGCTTGTGTTAGGGCGACACGGAACCTCGGCAACGACTCCGACAACAACCACCTGACGTCGGGCACGACTCCGACGAGCTCCCTTAGCCACTACCGAGCGCCCCTTGCCGAGCTGACCACACGTTGAGCATCCCCACGTATTTGCGGTCTCGGTGAGTACCTCCCCTACCCTTCTAGCGTCCTGTATCGCCGGCGCCGCCACCGTCTGACCGTCGCCGCCGCGTGCAGCCGTTAAGCGCCGCCAGTTAATGGCTGGATGATGGAGTCCGTTGGATCTGTATCGTAGGGGTAGGATAGATTTTAAACGAAGGGGTAAGCGCGCGTCTGAGCCGCCAGATCTCATTTAGATCCTGCGGTCCGCAGAGCTCGATCTAACCGAACCGGTACGCGCCAGTAGTTTAGCGACACGTGGCTAGGGTTCGATCTAAAAACAGATTTCAAATCTGAATTTGATCCAAATTTCAATTGGCTATAACTTTTGATTCCCACGTTGGATTTTTGCAAACTTTATACCGTTGGATTCAGTGAGTCAAGACCTTTCTGAATATGCAATGTGTTTAACAAATAGTAACAGTTAAAATGGCTTTGTAGGCAGAAACATGTTTAGGTCCATTTTGAGTATAGATTTAGTTTAGTAAATTGTATTAGTGCCAAATAGGTTTGAATAGCAAACTTTGTGTCATGTTATGTTTCTGTATCATGCATTTGCTTGATGGGGTTTTCAAAATCACCACTTAGTAATTTCTTGCATGCATGCATTCATATTTTTGGTTGTATATAAATTGTGTGTAATTGTATGCTACAAATTTTGTGTAGATTTTGCTAGTGACTGTGATTGTGAAGAGTGCTACTCTCCCCATTACCAAGGCAAGTGATATTTCATGAATATTTCATTCCTATATTTTATACTAGCATTAGATATTTTGCTAAGACATGCATGCTACTTTTGTCAAATGATATGTTGGGAAATCCTATGTAGTTTAGAATGGTAGAATTGCTAGGGATTTTTCCTAAGTTAATTTGCCATGCCATGCTTAGCCTAGATATTAGCAAACAAGGGTTGTATAATCTATTCATGCTATATTGGCTATATTTCTAAGTCATGAGACTTAAGTTTTCTTAATAAAACCACTAAGTCAATGAATCTCCTGGGTGGAATGGAAGGATTGGTTTATGTTGAGTGGTTACACAAGGCCATGGATTTGGCTTGTGTATCTCACTTGTGGTATGCCACCCAGGCACAAAGGGATTTGGAGGCCAAGTGTTGAGAAAGCTTACAGTGCAACCACTTGGCAATATGGGCTCTGTCTTGATCATATAGGTAGCTAGAACTTAGTCTCTTGGACAGTTGGTGGTAGTGGGATGATAGGATGGAACGCGTCCATTTGACTAAGGAAAGGCTTCTGAAAGGTCCTGTCTTGGGAAACCAAGTCTGGTGGGGAAAGTGCACAACCTCTGCAGATGGAAAACCTAAGTACTTAGCCAAGTCCATGGCAATGGACAACTTGAGCATCAAGACATGGAAGCTACAAGAATCTCATCACTCCAACTTCTAAGTAAAACTTGTGGGTGAACAAGGGTGAAGGACCCCAATGTCTATTGGTGGTTCCTTGGGAAAGTTTTTGACAAAGAAAAACTTAGTGATTTCAACTAATAGGAAAAACCTATTTTGAGCAAAGCAAGCCAAGCTACACCTAGCCAAAATACATATAGTAATATAGTCCACTTAAAATAAACTAAGGTATCACTTGCCAATACTATTCCAAAGTATTGACCCTCTATGGCTGTAACTTGTGATGTTGCAGGTTACTCTGATGATGAGTAGGAGTCATGAGTCTACACTCAACATGCTTGCTTGTGGCACATGAAGATGAAGACTTATGTTTATTTACTTATTCCTTAAAACTCTTGTATTAGGCCTATGGTCCTGAGTTGTAAAAGACTATGTTTTATCTCTGGAATGAATGTAATAAACGACCTTTGTATCTATGTACTTCATCTTAAACTATGGATGCTAGCATTGATCCAGGGACTAGCATTGCAATCACAGGGATCCTTTTCCTTTACAAAGGAGGGATTTAACACCATCCTCTGTCACCCAAGGCGTGACTTCCTGGATCATGTTAAGAGAGGCATCCGCCACCAGGGACCATTTCAAGTCAACTTACTTCAGATAAGCAAGCCCAAGACCTTCGCTGTTGTAGTTACCAGCGAGGCTGACCCGACCTACATCGGTAGCCCTGATTGGAGAGCGCTTGCACGGTCCTACGGGATGGAACCCGAGAGGGTGTGCTTGTTCTATCTCGACCATGTCAATATGGAGGTATGCGTGGTTTACTAGGCTTCTAACACATAATCTTTTGACTTTATTAACAATGAGAGCCAAGACCCTACAGATGATGAGTAATAGCCCAACGAGTACGTAGTTGAGAACTACACAACTTATTCCCGATGATAGCTAGTCAAAGTTAATTATTTCAACTTACGGAGAAGTGTTATATCTCTATTTACTATTTCTTATATGCTATTAATACTGTTGTGATCTATGACTAAATATTGCTGTTATTTTTTTTATAATAACAACAATTTTTTAAATTCGTAAAAAGATAGTGGTGTGTCAACTAATCTACGTGCCACAAGTATATCTAGTAACCGGTGGCGCGTTAGGGATGTGATACTGGTGGCGTGTTGCGCACACGTCACTAGGTGGTGATATGGTAAAATATGTACTAGTGGAGGGAGGCGTCACAGGAACAAACATAGAAGGGTTAACCTAATTTGGAAACATTGTAGGCATGAGGAACAACTACCCGAAGAAGTGCACGAGGATCACCGAACAACATCAAAAGATGCAACCTATCATCAATATCACAATTTGCCTATCTAAGACCTAAGCATAGTGGTCCTAGCACAACAGCCGAGGGATGATGAGATCGAGTAAGATTCCACAACGGCGTCTCCAAGAAGAAGAGTGACGCCCACAAGCGCCATCGTCACTGGACGACAAGAGTTGAGAAGGCTTCCGCACGAAGCTTCTGGACAACCATCCCCACATAATTGTTGGAGATATGCCCTAGAGGCAATAATAAATGTAGTTATTATTATATCTTTGTGTTTATTATAAATGTTTACATTCATGCTATAATAGTATTAACAAGGAAACATTAATACTTATGTGATTTTTAAACTTAAATTGAAGTCCCTAGTAAAGCCTCTTTATAATACTAGCTTGTTGGTTAATAAATGGTTGTGGTTTCCCTATCATTGAGATGTTATTAACAACAAGATCATATCGTTAGGAGAATGATATGATGGATATACTCCTATAGATAAGCATAGCATAAAGATCAAGTCATTTTAATAGTTCAATTGCTATATGCTTTCTGATACATAGTAACCTAATTCCTTCGACCATGAGATCATGCATATCACCTTCACCGGAAGGATGCTTTGATGACATCAAACACCACACCGTAACTGGGTGGCTATAAAGGTGGCATTGAGTGTTCGAAAAGTATTGGTTGAGACACATGGATAAAGAGTGGGATTTGTCCATCCATATGACGGATAGATATACTCTAGGCCCTCTGGGTGAAATGTCATCCAATTAGCTTGCAAGCATGTGACTGGCTCACAAGGGATCACATATCACGGGAACGAGAAAAAAGTACTTATCAGTAACGAGGTTGAACTAGGTATGGAGAGATACCGACGATCATAACCTCGGATAAGTAAACTATCGTGAGACAAAGGGAAATTGGTATCGTATGTAAGTGGTTCATTCGATCGCAAAGTAATCATATAAATATGTGGGAGCCATATGAATTTCCAGATTCCTCTATTGGTTATTGTTCGGAGAAGTGTCTCGATCATGTCCGCATAATTCACGAACCGTAGGGAGACACACTTAAGGATTCGACGTTGTTTGAGTAGTTATGGAATGATGAGTAAGAGAACAAATGTTGTTCGGAGTCTCGGATGGGATCCGGGATATCACGAGGAGATCCGGAATGGTCCGGAGAATAAGATTCATATAAGGAAAGTCCTGTTTCGGGGTTGGAGAATGGTTCCGGTGTTTTCATCGGGAATGTTCTAGAAGGTTCCGGAATGTCCGGCACTCCGGAGGGGAAGGGTACATGAATGTGTCATACCAAGTTGGAATGATTGCATCATGTACTAGGTGTCATCGCTGAACAAAATAAAGGGTTTAATCAAATCCTAGTTTGAAAAGTCAAACGCCAATTTGAAAAGTCAAACAACTATTTTGGAAGTGGAGGGGAAGGTGGAAACCGAGTTGGGGAGGAGTTCCTCCCCTCCACCGCCGGCCCCCTTGGGAAACCGAGTTGGGGAGGGACTCCCCTCCCCTGGCGCGCCCCCTCCACCTATATAAGGAGGGGCAGGGCTGCCCCTCCTAGCACCCAACACCTCCACCCGCAAACCCTAGCCCTAAGCCGCCGGCCCTCCTACAGCCGCCGCCCTAGGGCAAGCTGCCGCCGCCGCCTAGCTAACCCTAGCCGCCAGCCAAGCCTCCTCCTTGGTGTGTCTAAACCCTAGATCGCCGAGGAGCTCTCTCATAGTCCACCATACTCGCTCCGGCTTAAGGCGAAGCCTTGCGAGATCTCCCCTCTACTTCCGGTACCACGCCATTGTGCTGCCGGAATCGCGAGGAGAGTGCTACAACCTCCGCTGCCTGCTGGAACAAGGGAGAGGAAGGTCTTCGTCGAGTACCGAACGTGTGACCGACTGCGGGAGTGCTGCCGGAACGCAGCGCCGGAAGGATCGTCTACGCGATCTTGAGATCGGGAAGAGTACGACTACATCACCCACGAGAATCCACTCTCGTTAAACACTTTGGAATCTTCGAGGGTGAGTTATTCCATCGACTCGTTGCTACAATCTAGTAGATAGATCTTGGCTTGTTTGTTTGTATGTGGTAGAAATTTTTTGTTTTCCATGCTACGAATCCCTACAGTGGTATCAGAGCCGTGTCTATATGTAGATCTGTTGCACGAGTAGAACACAATGGTCATTGTGGGCGTTGATGCTTTTATTGTCGATTGCTTATTGTGTACTTTGCATCTTGCGGGATGTTGGGATGAAGCGGCCCGGGCTAACCTTACATGACATCGTTCATGAGACTTGCTCCACGCTTGACATGCAACTTGTATTGCATAAGTGGCTTTGCGGGTGCCTGTTTCTCCCAGCATAGTTAAGATTCAATTTACAACGGGTGATTGACAATACTAGTATCAATGTTGTGGTTCTTGTTCGTAAGTTAGACCGACACTTATTGAAAGCCCCAAACCACGTAAAACATGCAAAGAAAGTAGAGGCGTCTAACTTTGTTTTGCAGGGGTGTGCTGTGATGTGATATGGCCATGATTGTGATTATATTTGATGTATGCAATGTTCCTTATTGTAAGTTGGCAACCGGCAGGAGCCATATGGTTGTCGTTAATTTCTGTTAAGACCCGCGTGTCTATTCAAAGTAGTTGTAATAGTTGAAGCCGGTGGACGACAACCATGGAGAAGCGTCATTGACCTTGATGCATTGCCGGAGATGATGGAGATCATGTTCATGCTTGAAGATGGAGATCGGAAGCACAAAGAAGAAAGGCCATATCACATATTATGAATTGCATGTGATGTTAATCCTTTATGCATCTTGTATTGCTTAGATAACGACGGTAGCATTATAAGATGATCCCTCATGCACATGAATTTCAAGTTCTAAAGTGTTCATCCTTAGTAAGCACCGTTGCTAAAGCTTGTTGTTTCGAAGCACCACGTGATGATCGGGTGTGTTAGATTCCGCAAGTGTATACAACGTGAGCAAGCCAGATTTGCTCATGCGAAAGCTAAGGTTTGATCTTGACGAGCCTAGCATGTACAGACATGGTCTCGGAACACGTATCACCGAAAGGTAAAGCATGAATCATATAGTAGATATGATGAAAATGTCGATTGTTCACCATTGAAGCTACATCAACTCTCGTGATGATCGGTGTTGATGTGGTGGATTTGGTTCGTGTGATCACTAAAAAAATGTGAGGGATGTTGTTTTGAGTGGGAGTTCACCTAGATTAATTTAACTATTAATTAGAACTCAATTTGTCATAAACTTAGTCTAAACTATTGCAAATATGTTGTAGATCAATGGCGGCCCCTACCATCAATTTTAATGCGTTCCTAGAGAAAGAAAAGTTGAAAAACAATGGAAGCAACTTCGCGGATTGGTTCCGCAATTTGAGGATTATCCTCGCAGCTGGTAATTTGACCTATGTGCTGGATGCACCGCTGGGTGACCCACCTGCAACTACTGCTACCGATGAAGTAAAGAATGTTTACCTCGCTCGGAAGACTCAGTACTCCACAGTTCAGTGTGCTATCTTGTATGGTTTAGAATCGGAGCTTCAGAAAAGGTTTGAAAATTCAGACCCACATGATATTGTCCGTGATCTCAAATTGATTTTTGCGACTCACGCGGCGATTGAGAGCTATGAGGCTTCTGAAAAGTTCATTAACTGCAAGATGGAAGAGGGCAGCTCCGTCAGTGAGCATGTGCTTAAGATGTCTGGGCACGCAAACAAACTTCAAAGCTTGGGTATAGTGATTCCTAATGCTTTGGGGATTTACCGTGTCCTCCAATCACTACCACCAAGTTACAAGAACTTTGTGATGAACTACAATATGCAAAACATGAACAAGCAGTTGCCAGAACTCTTTGCCATGTTGAAATCTTCAGAAGTGGAGATCAAGAAAGAGCACCAAGTGTTGATGGTCAATAAGACCACCAAATTCAAGAAAGGCAAGTCTAAGCAAAAGGGACACTTCAAGAAGGGTGGTAAGAAAGTTACCGCGCCGACGAAGAAGACCAAGGCTGGACCTAAGCCTGATACTGAGTGCTTTTACTGCAAGGGAGAAGGTCACTGGAAGCGGAATTGCCCAAAGTACTTGGCGGATTTGAAGAACGGCAACATCAAGAAGAAAGGTATATCTGATATACATGTTATTGATGTGTATCTCACTAGTACTCGTAGTAGTGCCTGGGTATTTTATACTGGTTCGGTTGCTCATATTTGTAACTCGAAATAGGTGCTGCAGAATAAACGGAAGCTAGCGAAGAACGAGGTGACGATGCGCGTGGGAAACGGATCAAAGGTTGATGTGATTGCGGTCGGCACGCTACCCCTTCATCTACCATCGGGATTAGTTTTATACTTAAATAATTGTTATTTGGTGCCTGCGTTAAGCATGAACATTATATTGGGATCTTGTTTATTGCGAGACGGTTACTTGTTTAAGTCCGAGAATAATGGTTGTTCGATTTATATGAGTAATATGTTTTATGAGCATGCACCGTTGATAGATGGTCTATTCTTATTGAATCTCGATAGTGGAAATACACATATTAATAACATTGAGGCTAAACGTTTGAAATCGAGCGATAACTCGACCTATATGTGGCACTGTCGTCTTGGTCACATTGGAGTGAAGCGTATGAAGAAACCCCATTCCGATGGATTTCTTGAATCACTTGATTTCGAATCACTTGAAAGATGCGAAGCATGTCTGATGGGAAAAATGACTAAGACTCCATTTTCTGGTATGATGGAGCGAGCTACGGACTTATTGGAAATCATACATACCGATGTGTGTGGTCCAATGAGTGTAGCATCGCGCGGTGGTTATCGTTATGTTCTTACCTTCACGGATGACTTGAGTAGATATGGGTATATCTATTTCATGAAACATAAGTCCGAAATTTTGAGAAGTTTAAGGAATTTCAAAGTGAGGTAGAGAATTAACGTAACAAGAAGATTAAATTTCTACGTTCTAATCGTGGAGGTGAATATCTAAGTTACGAGTTTGGCAAGCATTTGAAGAAATGCGGAATACTTTCACAATTGACACCGCCGGGAACACCACAGCGTAATGGTGTGTCCGAACGTCGTAATCGAACTCTCTTAGATATGGTTCATTCTATGATGTCACTTACAGATTTACCGCTATCATTTTGGGGTTATGCATTAGAAACAGCCGCATTCACTTTAAATAGGGCACCATCTAAATCCGTTGAAACGACACCGTATGAATTATGGTTTGGGAAGAAACCTAAATTGTCGTTCCTTAAAGTTTGGGGTTGCGAAGCCTATGTAAAGAAGTTACAGCCGGACAAGCTTGAACCCAAAGCGGAAAAATGCGTCTTCATAGGATACCCGAAGGAAACTATTGGGTATACCTTCTATCATAGATCCGAAGGCAAAATCTTCATTGCCAAGAATGGATCCTTTCTAGAGAAGGAATTTCTCTCGAAAGAAGTTACTGGAAGGAAAGTAGAACTCGATGAGGTTGTCGAACCTTCTCTTGAAATTGCGAGTAGCGCAGCACCGGAAGAAGTTCCTGTGGTGCCTGTACCAATAAGAGAGGAAGCTAATGATGATGATCATGAAACTTAGGTTGTAGTTGCTATAGAGCCTCGCAGGTCAATCAGAACTCGTACCACTCCTGATTGGTATGATCCCGTTATGAGTGTCATGTTGGTGGACAACACCGATGACCCTGCGACATATGAGGAAGCGATGATGAGCCCAGATTCCAATAAATGGCAAGAAGCCATGAAATCCGAGATTGGATCCATGTACGAAAACCAAGTATGGACTTTGGTGGACTTACCGGATGGCCGGAAGGCTGTCGAGAACAAATGGATTTTCAAGAAGAAAACAGATGCTGATGGTAATGTTACTATCTGTAAAGCTCGACTTGTCGCAAAAGGGTTTCGACAAATTCAAGGAGTTGACTATGATGAGACTTTCTCACTAGTACCGAAGCTAAAGTCTGTGAGGATTATGTTAGCAATCGCTGCATATTATGATTATGAGATATGGCAGATGGATTTCAAAACAGCATTCCTCAATGGAGACATTGATGAAGAGTTGTATATGATGCAACCCAAAGGTTTTGTCGATCCTAAAGATGCTAACAAGGTATGCAAACTTCAACGGTCCATCTATGGATTGAAGCAAGCATCCCGAAGTTGGAATCAACGTTTTGATAAGGTGATCAAAAGTTTTGGTTTTATACAAACTTATGGAGAAGCTTGTATTTACAAGAAAGTGAGTGGGAGCTTTGTAGCATTCTTAATACTATATGTAGATGACATATTGTTGATTGGGAATGATGTAGACCTTCTTAATAGTGTCAAGGAATATTTGAATAATAGTTTTTCAATGAAGGATCTTGGCGAAGCAGCTTACATATTAGGCATAAAGATTTATAGAGATATATCGAGATGCCTAATATCATTGTCACAAAGTACATATTTGGACAAAGTTCTAAAGAGGTTTGGAATGGAAGATAGCAAGAAAGGGTTCTTGCCCATGTTGCCCAATACGACCTTGAGTAACACTCAAAGTCCGACAACGGCGGAAGATAGAGAAAGGATGAGTAAGACTCCCTATGCCTCAGCCATAGGATCTCTAATGTATGCCATGCTATGTACTAGACCCGACATTGCATATGCTGTTAGTTTAACTAGCAGATATCAAAGTGATCCAGGAGTGGATCACTGGACAGCGGTCAAAAACATCCTTAAGTACTTGAGAAGAACTAAGGATATGATTCTTTCTTATGGAGGTGATGAACAGCTCGTTGTTAATGGTTACACCGATGCTAGTTGGAACACCGATCCGGATGATTCTAAATCACAATCTGGATACGTATTTACTTTGAATGGTGCAGCAGTTAGCTGGAGGAGTGCAAAGCAAAGCGTTGTGGCAAGATCTTCAACTGAATCGGAATACATGGCTGCTTCGGAGGCTTCACAAGAAGCGATATGGATGAAAGAGTTCATTACATAGCTGGGTGTGCTTCCTAGTGCGCTGGACCCAATGTCTATCTACTGTGATAACATGGGTGCCATAGCCAATGCGCAAGAACCAAGGTCACACAAGAAGGTTAAGCACATCAAGCTACGTTTTCACGCTATTCGAGAACATGTCCAAGATGGGGACATAAAGATTTTCAAAGTACACACAGATCTGAATGTGGCGGATCCGTTGACTAAATCTCTCCCGAGGGCAAAACATGACCAGCACCAAACTGCCATGGGTGTTCGGTATATTACCATGTAATCTAGATTAGATGACTCTAGTGCAAGTGGGAGACTGTTGGAGATATGCCCTAGAGGCAATAATAAATGTAGTTATTATTATATCTTTGTGTTTATGATAAATGTTTACATTCATGCTATAATATTATTAACAAGGAAACATTAATACTTGTGTGATTTGTAAACTTAAATTGAAGTCCCTAGTAAAGCCTCTTTACAATACTAGCTTGTTGGTTAATAAATGATTGTGTTTTCCCTATCATGAACATTGAGATGTTATTAACAACAAGATCATATTGTTAGGAGAATGATATGATGGACATACTCCTATAGATAAGCGTAGCATAATCATTTTAATAGTTCAATTGCTATATGCTTTCTGATACATAGTAACCTAATTCCTTCGACCATGAGATCATGCATATCACCTTCACCGGAAGGATGCTTTGATGACATCAAAGACCACACCGTAACTGGGTGGCTATAAAGGTGGCATTGAGTGTTCGGAAAGTATTGGTTCAGACACATGGATCAAGAGTGGGATTTGTCCATCCATATGACAGATAGATATACTCTGGGCCCTCTCTGTGAAATGTCATCCAATTAGCTTGTAAGCATGTGACTGGCTCACAAGGGATCACATATCACGGGAACGAGAAAAGAGTACTTATCAGTAACGAGGTTGAACTAGGTATGCAGAGATACCGACGATCATAACCTCGGATAAGTAAACTATCGTGAGACAAAGGGAAATTGGTATCGTATGTAAGTGGTTCATTCGATCGCAAAGTAATCGTAGAAATATGTGGGAGCCATATGAATTTCCATATTCCTCTATTGGTTATTGTTCGGAGAAGTGTCTCGATCATGTCCGCATAATTCACGAACCATAGGGAGACACACTTAAGGATTCGACGTTGTTTGAGTAGTTATGGAATGATGAGTAAGAGACCGAATGTTGTTCGGAGTCTCGGATGGGATCCGGGATATCACGAGGAGATCCGGAATGGTCCGGAGAATAAGATTCATATAAGGAAAGTCCTGTTTCGGGGTTGGAGAATGGTTCCGGTGTTTTCATCGGGAATGTTCTAGAAGGTTTCGGGATGTCCGGCACTCCGGAGGGGAAGGGTACATGAATGTGTCATACCAAGTTGGAATGATTGCATCATGTACTAGGTGTCATCGCTGAACAAAATAAAGGGTTTAATCAAATCCTAGTTTGAAAAGTCAAACGCCAATTTGAAAAGTCAAACGGCTATTTTGGAAGTAGAGGGGAAGGTGGAAACCGAGTTGGGGAGGGACTCCCCTCCCCTGGCGCGCCCCCTCCACCTATATAAGGAGGGGCAGGGCTGCCCCTCCTAGCACCCAACACCTCCACCCGCAAACCCTAGCCCTAAGCCGTCGACCCTCCTGCAGCCGTCGCCGCCCTAGGGCAAGCCGCCGCCGCCTAGCTAACCCTAGCCGCCGGCCAAGCCTCCTCCTCCTTGGTGTGTCTAAACCCTAGATCACCGAGGAGCTCTCTCATAGTCCACCATACTCGCTCCGGCTTAAGGCGAAGCCCTGCGAGATCTCCCCTCTACTTCCGGTACCAGGCCATTGTGCTGCCGGAATCGCGAGGAGAGTGCTACAACCTCCGCTGCCTGCTGGAACAAGGGAGAGGAAGGTCTTCGTCGAGTACCGAACGTGTGACCGACTGCGGGAGCGCTGCCGGAACGCAGCGCCGGAAGGATCGTCTACGCGATCTTGAGATCGGGAAGAGTACGACTACATCACCCACGAGAATCCGCTCTCGTTAAACACTTTGGAATCTTCGAGGGTGAGTTATTCCATCGACTCGTTGCTACAATATAGTAGATAGATCTTGTCTTGTTTGTTTGTATGCGGTAGAAAATTTTTGTTTTCCATGCTACGAATCCCTACAATAATTGGCACGCCCACGCATCCACTGGCCGCACATACCCGGCGCGATGATCACGCCAACACCATGCTGAGCCCACCACATACCTCACCACCGACAAACACCGAGGGACTAGATCCTGCCGCTACCAACGAGCCGCCAACACCTATGCTTGGAAGGGAGTCTGCCACCTTCCCCATCTCACCAGAATTAGGAAGATGAATGAAGCTCATTGGTTGTTCCCACGGCCGCCGCAGGGCGCTAGATGCGGAGCACCCCGCCGCCTGAGTCACAAGCTGCATTGCACCAGAAGTCCAGCATGCCACCAGGAAGCCAATACTCGTTGGCGTGCCGCCAAGAGTCCAACTTCCTCTGCTGGCTTGAGCCTCCTCCCCCACCGACTTACGAGTGTGCAAGGAAACAAGATGACCCCCCACCTTCCGCCGCCTGGGCTGTCACGACCCGGGATCAGGGCTAGACAACTACCAGATCCTTATCTGATATAAGCCTAACCTAAATTCCAAAACGCGCAGGGAAAGATCGGTAACATTACAGAACATACAAACCATACATTAATAAGGTAAACTCTTAAGAGAGTTACAAACCAGTCATACAAGCCAGGGGTCACAGACCCATCATTACATCAAACAACGGAAGCAAACCAGTTGTTCTAAACAACAAACTTAGCAAAGGGCCTAAGAGGCCATAACAAAAGTAGCGACCCTTCCATACCTAGGCTGCTGCTCGGGAACCCCGACTACTCATCGACTTCAACGTAGAAACCACCTTCAGTTGGGGTAGCATCATCTGTAGAAAAACATCAACGAAGCAAGGCTGAGTACATGATGTACTCCACAAGACTTATGGCTAGTGGAGTTATTTTGCATAAAGCCATCTTTTGTTTTCAAAACAAGAGGGAGAAGAAACTCGTCTAGTTAGATCATTTTCAAAAGGGGATAAGAAGACTTCAACTCTAGCTCTTAAAATCATCTTTGATATCCACCAAGTATCATCATCAACTGAACCACTCTTCCCGGACTACCCCCTCAACAACCCCGAGGAAGTATTCCGGATCTCACTTTAGTTGGCAAGTTTTATCATTCGGTTATAGTTTTCTATGATCTTCACGTTCGTTCCCAAGTCGTCCATAACCGTGGACACGGCTTTTCGAAAAGATTAATAACCTTGTAGGGGTGCACAACTTTACCCACACGCACCAACCGATTCTTAATGCCAAATTATTAGCCCTCTTCCTTGGAAGGCCGACAGAGAGAGGTTGACCACGATCTTTACCTTGCTTTCACCGAGACCATGAGTCACGCACTAGGGAGATGCCGCCATAACGGGTCAAGTCCCGAAGCCGGTCCCTAATGATGTGCGCAGGGTTCAAGATTACGTATGTCGGGCATCTCTTGTTCCTGGCCACGCTTACCTACCTGTTATGAATGCACCTCCTTCTCCTCCATTCAAGAACAACCAAGATGTGTATGTCGAATGGAAAGCCCAAACTATGTGACTCATAGAATCTACTAGGCAAGTTAGTTGGCCGAGGGGGTTTCCAGGCCCCCGTGTGGTTGTACGCTCGTCTTGGTTCAAGAGGCAAGAACATCGGGTCCTTGGGGTGGCAAGTATGGGACTACAAAAACCACAACCCACGTGGCCTCCCATACAAGCCTTAGCATGTTTATCATTCATCTCTGGTCACATCATCACATCCCACCATACTAGATTCATTCGCATCTCCGGTGTATCACCTGAATGATCAACATTTGACCACTAAGCATGGCTAAGCTTGACCGAACTATGGCACTAGCTACGCTCATAAGCCAAACCCTAGTGATGCTAGGAGCGGTGGATCAGGTAATATAGTTCACAAAGGAAAACATGCATCAGATAGGATTACTCTATCTACTGATAAAAGACTGTTGAACCGAATGCATATGACGAGAATGAAATACTTTGCAATCATAGGATTCATATGTATGAGTGGGGCTTCACTTGCCTTGTCCATTATTGGACTGATACTGCTCTTCGGTGGCGTTGACTTCAGCTTCGGATTCGGTTCCTATTCGCGAGAACCAATCACCGGAAAAGAGAAAACAACACTCAACACATGGCATGTGCAATGCTCATACAATATGGATGATATGACAAGTTGAATAGTGTTGTATTGAACCCTAAAGCATGCTTGGTCACTTTAAAGGGGGTTCCGAAAGTCCAAACCCTAGAACATGGGGAATCATCGGAATCACCCGTGGGGTTCAATTAGTTATTCTAATTAAACTTTCTATCAAAGTTGATTAACAATGTATGAATATAGCTTAGTTAGATATGTTTCATTTTTCTGAACATTTTGGTATATTATTTGTATTTTTCTGATTTAAAATGAATTCTTTATGAATTTCCCACATTTTAATTCATTTTAAACATTTTTGGAATATTTAAAATAATTTCCAACTTGGGCCACCTGTCATAAAGTTTCTATTTAATAAACAATTACAGAAAATATTGAAAGAAATAAAAAAGAAATATGACATCATGATGATGTCATGCTGACATCATCAACGTCATTGCTCCTAGCTGAGGCTCGGGCTCGGCGCTAGGGGCGATGCGGGGCTGCGAGAGGGGGCGCGCTGGCTGCGGGCGTGTGCTGAGCCAAAAAGAGGCGGCGCCGCCCAAGGTTGGTCACCGGAGACGGCGGCGCAACGACGGCAAGTGGCGGTGGCGTCAGGCTCACGCGGGAAGGGGGATACAGAGGGAGAGGGGAGCAACGGAGGGTTGCATTAGCACCGTAGATCACCGCGAGCACAACAGGGTTGACAACGAGGATCGGGGAGGCCGGACGACGGCGGATCGATGGCAACAACGGCGGCATCCGACGGTGTTTCGATCTTGATTCCGGGGAGAGGAGAGCGTCCCAGCACGCGAGATTCAAGGATAAGGACGAGGACGACGAGGCGCATCCAACGGTGGTGTCGGCTTGAGCTGGGATGGACGGAGACGACGGGGACAGGCGGCGGCAGAGCTAGGGCTCGTCGGCCATGGCGCAGGAGAGCTAGGGAGAGGGGGAAGTTGTGAGCTAGGGTTCGTCGGCGGCAGCTCTAGGGGTCATATAGGCACTCGAGGGTGGCGGCACGAATCGCGACGCTTGACGGCGACGGAGGCGCCGCCAGCGAGTTGCTTAGCTCGATCGGGAGGTGGAAGACGGCTGACAGATGCGACGAAACGGTACGGGGCCGGGCTGGGCCGACCTAGGCCCCGGGTGGGCTGGCTGCTGGTGCTGCTGGCGGCAGGGAGAGAGGAGGAGAAGTGGGCTCGGCCCAGGGAGGGTTAGGTAGATTTTTTTTCTAGGAAATCCTTTTCTATTTCTGTTTTCTATTTCCTCTTTTGCATATTTCATTTTGTAATCTGTTTTGAATAATTTCAAATTATTGAAACTTTTGTATAATACCTGAAAACACTAAGGGCACTTATAACTATTTGAGCTCCTTGCATTTTGAGAATTTTCAAAATATGGGAACCATTTGAATTGATTCAAAGAGAGAGGGAAAACTATTAGGGTTTAGGGTTTTGTTTGTTCTTCTTTGGTTGAATCAAAGTACAAGTGTTATGCATGCATGCAATGCTCAAACATATCTTATTAATATTACACAAAAGTGTGGTATGTTACAGCTCTACCCCACTTACAAGAATCTCGACCCGAGATTCCTAGGTTTTAGAAAAGAAGGCAGGGTACTCAGATCGAAGACGATCTTCGCGTTCCCAGGTTGCTTCTGACTCCGAGTGATGAGACCATTGAACTTTAAAGAACTTGATGGTTTGGCGACGAGTCTTGCGCTCGGTTTCATCAAGAATACGAACAGGGTATTCTCGGTAGGTTAGATCATCTTGGAGATCCAAAGTTTCATGGTCCACACCACAAATGGGATCTTTGAAGCAACGCTTGAGTTGAGACACATGGAAAACATCATGTACCTCTGGAAAAGTTGAAGGTAGATCCAATTGGTAGGCAAGCTCACCCCGCTTGGAGAGAATGCGAAAGGGACCAACGTAGCGAGGTGCCAATTTGCCTTTGATACCGAATCGATGGACACCCTTCACAGGAGTGACCTGGAGATAGACTTGATCACCAACTTCATAATGGACATCAAGATGATGACGATCGTAGTTGGTCTTCTGACGAGATTGAGCAGCCTTCAAACGCTCTTGAATTATGCGAACTTGATCTTCTGCTTCTTGGATCAGGTCCGGACCAAAGAATTGTCTTTCACCGGTTTCTGTCCAGTTCAGCGGTGTTTGACATGTTCTCCCATACAAGAATTGGAAAGGTGCCATGCCCAAACTGGATTGAAAACTATTGTTATAAGAGAACTCCGCAAAAGGAAGACATTTCTCCCAGTTCTTTCCAAAGGATATGACACACGCTCTAAGCATGTCTTCAAGAATTTGATTCACTCTTTAAGTTTGACCACCGGTTTTAGGATGATAGGCTGTACTGAAGGAGACTTGAGTTCCCATTGCTTCTTGCAAACTTTGCCAGAATTTTGAAGTAAACAAACTTCCACGATCAGAGATGATCTTCTTGGGAACACCATGAAGAATGACGATGCGAGAGATGTATAGGTCAACCAATTGACTAGCACGGATAGTTTCACGAACTGGAAGGAAATGAGCAACTTTAGATAACCGATCAACTATTACCCATATGGCATCATTTCCTACTTGTGTCCTTGGGAGTCCAGTGATAAAATCCATACCAATTTCATCCCATTTCCACTCAGGAATTTTCAATGGTTGCAGAAGTCCAGCAAGCCTTTGGTGTTCGGCCTTTACACGACGGCAAACGTCGCACTCTGCAACAAAGCGAGCGATTTCTGGTTTCATTCCACTCCACCAGAATCGTTGACGGAGATCTCGGTACATCTTGGTACCACCGGGATGGACAGACAGAGGGGATTCGTGAGCTTCCGAAAGAATTAGATCTTTGATTTTCCGATTGTTTGGAACCACTAGCCGGTTACTGAAGTATAGAATACCTTGATCATTGACGGAGAAACATTTAGCTTCACCGCTTGCAACACGTTCTTTGATCTTGGTAACTTCATCATCTTGCTTTTGAGCTTCCTTGATTTGGTCCTCGAGAGAAGATTTTATTTCAAGGTTAGCAAGGAATCCACAAGGAACTACTTCAAGGTTAAAACGCTTGATTTCCTCATAGAGAGCAGGTTGGGCTTGTGAAATCATCAGGTTGTTGCAATAAGACTTCCGACTTAACGCATCAGCTACGACATTGGCTTTGCCGGGTTGATAGTTTAGACCCAAATCATAATCTTTGATGAGTTCCAACCATCGTCTTTGCCTGAGATTCAGATCTAGCTGGGTGAAGAGGTATTTCAGACTTTGATGATCCGAGTAAAGTTCGCAACGGTTACCAATGAGGTAATGTCGCCATTGCTTAAGGGAATGAACGACAGCAGCGAGTTCGAGATCATGGGTTGGATAATTGTTCTCATGTGGCTTCAACTGCCGAGAAGCATAGGCCACTACATGACCATCTTGCATCAACACACAGCCTAGCCCTTGAAGAGAAGCATCACAATAGATGACGAAGTCCTTGCTTGTATCTGGAAGGACAAGCACAAGAGCGGTGGTTAGCTTAGTTTTCAAAGCTTGGAAACTTTCTTCTGCCTTTTCCGACCATTCAAATTTCTTATCTTTCTTAAGAAGATCCGTCATAAGCTTGGCTATCTTGGAGAAGTTCTCGATGAATCGGCGGTAATATCCAGCCATTCCGAGAAAACTTCGGACTTCCTTGACTGAAGTAGGTGACTTCCATTCCAGAATGGTCTGAACCTTATCCGGTATGACAACAACACCACTTGCAGACACAACATGACCAAGGAAGACGAGCTCTTGTAGCCAGAACTCACATTTGGAAAACTTGGCGTAGAGACGATGTTCACGAAGTTTAGTCAATACCAAACGTAGATGTTCGGCATGCTCTTCTTCGGTCTTGGAATAGATTAGAATGTCATCAATGTATATCACGACGAACTTGTCGAGATACTCCATGAAGACGGAGTTCATGAGCCTCATAAATGTGGCAGGGGCATTGGTTAACCCGAAGGACATCACTGTATACTCGTAAAGACCATAACAAGTTGTGAATGCTGTCTTTGGGATATCTTCCTTTCTGATATTGATTTGATGATACCCTGATCTTAAGTCCATTTTGGAGATGACAATGGCACCACTTAATTGATCAAAGAGGTCATTTATCCGAGGAAGTGGGTACTTATTCTTCATTGTCACTGCGTTGAGTGGACGGTAGTCAACCACCAATCTTGGAATATTTGTATCCCGCTTCTTGACAAAGATGGTAGGGCAACCCCAAGAGGATGTGCTAGGTTGGATGTATCCTAGACCCTCTAACTCTTCAAGTTGCTTCTTCAACTCAACCAACTCATGAGGGGGCATGCGGTAAGGTCTTTTGGAGATAGGAGCAGTTCCAGGAACTAGCTCTATGACAAACTCCACACTTCGATCAGGTGGCATGCCAGGCAGCTCTTCAGGAAAAACATCCGGGAAATCACAGACTACATGGACATCTTGGACCTCGAGAGTAGGTAGGAAATCCATGGCATACAACTCCGAGAAAGGTTTAAGAACTGCTGACGGAGACTTTGAACCATCAGTCCAATACTTGATAGTTATGCCAGCAGGAGAGGTCACAGAAACTATTCTAAGTGCACAATCAATAACGGCTTGATACTTGGTTAACCAGTCCATGCCCAGAATGACATCTATGTCAGTTGACTTGAGTGCAATGAGAGAAGTGGGAAACTTCTGATATGCTATATCTATCTCAACCCCATGAGTAACCCAGATGGTCTGCCAATGAGACCCAGGAGTACTAATCTCTATAGGGGAAGACATTGCTTCAAAAGGTATACCATGCTCCCATGCAAACTCTTGTGATATGAATGTATGCGATGCTCCAAAATCAAACAAAATTGTTGCGAGTATTGAATTGACATGGAGCGTACCCAGAATGACGTGTGGATCTTCCTGAGCTTACTCAACAGTGACATGGGTCAGACGACCATGTCCAGCACCTTGAGATTTATCATTCTTCTTTGCCTACTGATCATTGTGTCCAGCAGCCCTTTGAGAACACTCCCTTGAGTAGTGACCAGGCTGACCACAGGAGTAACAGGTAACCCTAGTGTGAGAACCAGCAGGAGGATGATAGTTTGATCCACTAGTATTTGACTGTGGATGATGATAATTATTGCCAGAAGACTTGGGTGCATAAGGAGCACGAGGCACAACACTGTATGGAACAAAGACACTGCGCTTCTTGTTACCAGAGTAAGAAGCATGAGAATTTCCTTCTTCACGCTTCTGAGAGACTTCCATATTCTTCCTTCCATGCTCCAGAGTAAGAGCCTGATTGTGCAAGTCCTGGAAAGACTGGAACTTGAAGGGAAGCAACTCGTAGCGAAGTGCAGGGTTAAGTCCTTTACGGAACATCTCTTGCTTATCTTCATCATTGGTCACATCCCTGGTTGCATAACGATCCAGGTGAGTAAACTCACGCCCATAAGTTTCAATATCCTTGTGCCCCTGAGTCAGATCCAGAAACTCTTTCCTTTTGATATCCATGACGGGCTTAGGGATATATGAGGCACGAAATGCTGCAACAAACTCCTCCTAAGTAACGACATGTCCCTGAGCTTGCAGATTCTGAAAACCTTCCCACCAAACACCAGCCTCACCTTCCAGCTGATAGGTGGAGAAGTTAACACGATCAGCGGGACGGACACGAAGAGCACTGAACTTGCGCTCTATGGTGCGGAGCCAATCATCAGCTTCAAGGGGCTCCTTGGAATGGGTGAAGATTGGAGGAAAAGAGCGGATGAAATCTCCAAGTGTGACACAGTCGTCAGGACGACGTTCAGTGTTCTGAGCCACACGCTCCAGAAGGCGTTCATTCCACAGACGGTTGGTCTCAATGTTGTTGAGAGCCTCGGCCATTGTGGGAGGTGGCGGAAGTTCCTGATCATCATCGTTGTTTCCTCGACGGCCAATAGAACCACGAGTACCAGCCGGCATCCTGAGGAGAAAACAGAAACCATGAGAATGGATTCACCAAAAAGGGTACAACAAAGGATGGCAAAACCATATCAAAGGATCATGGTAGAGGTGAACATGTGGAAGAAAACTATATCAATGCATTAAGTATGGCAGTAGAACAAGCATACAAAACGTATATGCTACCAACTTAGATACAAACCATAACAATGGAATGCAAGCATGATATGATACCAACAAGTCACAAAACAATTGAGAGCGAGGTTAGAGGCATCCTTAGCAAAGTTGAAAAACAATACGTCGGTTGCGCAGATATATCTTGGAAACTCTGAGCCTTGCAACCAAGTACGGAGTACTTAGGGGAAAACAACCAAACCCGTATATCCTAAAAATTTGAAATGATAGACGAGAATTGAAAACTTTGCAAAGCAAACAAGGTAAGATAACTCAGCAATAGAACAACCTTGGATAAGGAGTAAAAAGAGTCCTATTCAGAGTTTTGCAAATAGTTTTAGCTTTCAAATAGTTTTCTCAAACTCTAGACTCAACATCGACCAGCTAGAAGGGTTTCCTACAGGCAGTCCTGCTCTGATACCAAAATCTGTCACGACCCGGGATCAGGTCTAGACAAATACCATATCCTTATCTGATATAAGCCTAACCTAAATTCCGAAACGCGCAGGGAAAGATCGGTAACATTACAGAACATACAAACCATACATTAATAAGGTAAACTCTCAAGAGAGTTACAAACCAGTCATACAAGCCAGGGGTCACAGACCCATCATTACATCAAACAACGGAAGCAAACAAGTTGTTCTAAACAACAAACTTAGCAAAGGGCCTAAGAGTCCATAACAAAAGTAGCGACCCTTCCATAGATCCTAGGCTGCTGCCCGGGAACCCCGACTACTCATCGACTTTGACCTAGAAACCACCTTCAGTTGGGGTAGCATCATCTGTAGAAAAACATCAACGAAGCAAGGCTGAGTACAGGGTGTACTCCATAAGACTTATGGCTAGTGAAGTTATTTTGCATAAAGCCATCTTTTGTTTTCAAAACAAGAGGGAGAAGAAACTCGTCTAGTCAGATCATTTTCAAAAGGGGATAAGAAGACTTCAACTCTAGCTCTTAAAATCATCTTTGATATCCACCAAGTATCATCATCAACTGAACCACTCTTCCCGGACTACCCCCTCAACAACCCCGAGGAAGTATTCCGGATTGGCAAGTTTTATCATTCGGTTATAGTTTTCTATGATCTTCACGTCTGTTCCCAAGTCGTCCATAACCGTGGACACGGCTTTTCAAAAAGATTAATAACCTTGTAGGGGTGCACAACTTTACCCACACGTACCAACCGATTCTTAATGCCAAATTATTAGCCCTCTTCCTTGGAAGGCCGGCAGAGAAAGGTTGACCACGATCTTTACCTTGCTTTCACCGAGACCATGAGTCACGCACTAGGGAGATGCCGCCATAACGGGTCAAGTCCTGAAGCCGGTCCCTAATGATGTGCGCAGGGTTCAAGATTACGGATGCCGGGCATCTCTTGTTCCTGGCCACGCTTACCTACCTGTTAGGAATGCACCTCCTTCTCCTCCATTCAAGAACAACCAAGATGCGTATGTCGAATGGAAAGCCCAAACTATGTGACTCATGGAATCTACTAGGCAAGTTAGTTGGTCGAGGGGGTTTCCAGGCCCCCGTGTGGTTGTACGCTCGTCTTGGTTCAAGAGGCAAGAACATTGGGTCCTAGGGGTGGCAAGTATGGGACTACAAAAACCATAACCCACGTGGCCTCCCATACAAGCCTTAGCATGTTTATCATTCATCTCTGATCACATCATCACATCCCACCATACTAGATTCATTTGCATCTTCGGTGCATCACCTGAATGATCAACATTTGACCACTAAGCATGGCTAAGCTTGACCGAACTGTGGCACTAGCGACGCTCATAAGCCAAACCCTAGTTATGCTAGGAGCGGTGGATCAGGTAATATAGTTCACAAAGGAAAACATGCATCAGATAGGATTACCCTGTCTACTGATAAAAGACTGTTGAACCGAATGCATATGACAAGAATGAAATACTTTGCAATCATAGGATTCATATGTATGAGTGGGGCTTCCCTTGCCTTGTCAGTTGTTGGACTGATACTGCTCTTCGATGGCGTTGACTTCAGCTTCGGGTTCGGTTCCTATTCGCGAGAACCAATCACCGGAAAAGAGAAAACAACACTCAACACATGGAATGTGCAATGCTCATACAATATGGATGATATGACAAGTTGAATAGTGTTGAATTGGACCCTAAAGCATGCTTGGTCACTTTAAAGGGGGTTCCGAAAGTCCAAACCCTAAAACATGGGGAATCATCGGAATCACCCGTGGGGTTCAATTAGTTCTTCTAATTAAACTTGCTATCAAAGTTGATTAACAATGTATGATTATAGCTTAGTTAGATAGGTTTCATTTTTCTGAACATTTTGGTATATTATTTGTATTTTTCTGATTTAAAATGAATTAGTTATGAATTTCCCAAATTTTAATTCATTTTAAACATTTTTGGAATATTTAAAATAATTTCCAACTTGGGCCCACCTGTCATATAGTTTCTATTTAATAAAACAATTACAGAAAATATTAAAAGAAATAAAAAGAAATATGACATCATGATGATGTCATGCCGACATCATCAACGCCATTGCTCGCAGGTGAGGCTCGGGCTCGGCGATAGGGGCGATGCGGGACTGCGAGATCGGGCGCGCTGGCTGTGGGCGCTCGTGCTGAGCCAAAAAGAGGCGGCGCCGCCCAAGGTTGGTCACCGGAGACGGCGATGCAATGACGACAAGCGGCGGTGGCGTCGGGCTCACGCGGGGAGGGGGATACAGAGGGAGAGGGGAGCAACGGAGGGGTGCGTTAGCACCGTAGGCTCAGCGCAAGCACGGCAGGGTTGACGGCAAGGACCGGGAAGGCCAGACGACGGCGGATCGATGGCAACAATGGCGGCGTCCGACGGCGTTTCGAGCTTGATTCCGGGGAGAGGAGAGTGTCCCAGCATGCGAGCTTAGAGGATAAGTACGAGGGCGGCGAGGCGCATCCAACGGTGGTGTCGGCTTGAGCTGGATGGATGGAGACGACGGGGACAGGCGGCGGCAGAGCTAGGGTTTGTCGGCCATGGCGCAGGAGAGCTAGGGAGAAGGGGAAGTTGCGAGCTAGGGTTTGTCGACGGTAGCTCTGGGGTCATATAGGCACTCGGGGGCGGTGGCACGAATCGCGGCGCTCGCCGGCGACGGAGGCGCCACCAGCGAGCTGCTTAGCTCGATCGGGAGGTGGAAGACGGCCGACAGATGCGACGAAACGGTACGGGGCCGGGCTGGGCCGACCTAGGCCCCGGGTGGGCTGGCTGCTGGTGCTGCTGGTGGCAGGGAGAGAGGAGGAGAAGTGGGCTCGGCCCAGGGAGGGTTAGGTAGATTTTTTTCTAGGAAATCCTTTTCTATTTCTGTTTTCTATTTCCTCTTTTGCATATTTCATTTTGTAATCTGTTTTGAATAATTTCAAATTATTGAAACTTTTGTATAATATCTGAAAACACTAAGGGCACTTATAACTATTTGAGCTCCTTGCATTTTGAGAATTTTCAAAATATGGGAACCATTTGAATTGATTCAAAGAGAGAGGGAAAACTATTAGGGTTTAGGGTTTTGTTTGTTCTTCTTTGGTTGAATCAAAGTACAAGTGTTATGCATGCATGCAATGCTCAAACATATCTTATTAATATTACACAAAAGGGTGGTATGTTACATGGGCTTAGCCCGACGGCCTCCTCAGACGACGGCGAGGGAGGTCTTGTATACCTTAAAGCTTCCACAACGGAGAGTAGGATATCTGGACATACGAGCTTTGGCACAACATCACTTTTATACCTTGTCTCGTTTAATTTTGCAATTTATATCTTGATATTGTTCATACTTGTGCGAGTATCTCGTGTACATATTGCTTTGAATGCTTGTCACCCTATGATTGCTTATCTTTGTATATCTCATCTTGCTAGACTATTTATGCACTTAGTTTAGGCTTGTTGAAAGGGTAATTTCCCCTATGTGTGGTTTTGGTGATTAATGACAATTCCTATGGTCTAATCATTTCACTGAGTTTTATATGAAGAAATATTCCATAGGTCATGCTTGTAGTCCATGTGTTGGATTCAAGTATGGATGCCATGAAGATAAAAATATACCTTGAGTATTGGCATCAAAATCATCTCGTTGAAGAGAAGAATTTGATATGATCAAGATCTTGAGAGTGTGATCTCAATAGAAGAATTCAAGATATGGCTCTATGTCGGTGTCATGATAGCCTCATTAGTTGAGCTATGGTTGACTAAGATTTAGAGCATGTAATCAAATGAATAGTTCTTTATGTACCTCAAGATATTGAGATGGAGCACAAGAAGATAGTTGGTTGACCAATACAAAGAGTGAAGAGTGATTTCAAGTTGGTCAACAAATGAAGCATAAAGAATGTACCACATGGTCTTGTGGGATGGTAAGCCTTGTCAATTATGCATCATGAACTAACCCATTATATATGTGCCTTTGCATGTTCTATATGGTATAGGTATCTTTCCATGGGCATGCTTCAAAAGTGAAGATCTTATATAGCCCATGAGAGGATGACATCAAGTGGTGATCGTCATCAAGGTTGAGAATGGCAAGTTAAAGATAAGCATCTCGAGAAGATCATTTGCTTGAAGCTTGTCGTCCATATTGGTGATAATGGACATGTGAAGACATGTATTAATGAAGCTATACCATAACGGTGTATGGGGAGCAAATTAGGAGTATTCACGAAGCAACAATGATCAAGTGTTGCATTCCGGATTGGGTGGATCTTGAAGCATTGTCATCAAGATCAAGCGGGATGCGCAAGGCAAAGGTATGGTCTTTCTAGGTTTTCCTTTTACTGGTATCAAGGTCGTTGTTGGGAGACCGGGTTATAGGATAGATAGCCACACTATCAAGAGGGGCTTTCGGCTGGGTAACTTGATCACATTGTCATAGGGAGCTCAATCCTTTGCATGCTTTGCATCTTCCTATTTTGTTGCTTCTTGGTGTTTCTCCATATGAGTTTCTTGATCTTGTTGCTATCTCTTCAATAATCCCGAGTTCATAAACGGAATTCGTATGCATCTTCTATGGCGTCCTCGAGTTTGAAGGTTTTATCGGTTCTTCTTTAGGGAGGCTTCTTACCTTTGTTCATTTGGTTCTATCCTCCTTTGTTGGTCTATGATGTTTATCTGCAAAATCATGTAGAGCTTGTTGTCCTCGTCAAAACAAGCCCAATATCATCGAAATCGGAGTCCGGATCCAAAAGTTATTGCGTTTTTCGTGAAGCCTGTTTCATCCCGGTTGTGGATCCGGTTCAACCGGCTCCTAGACCGGGTGGTCCGGTGCCAGCATCGGAAAACCAGATCTTAAACCGGGATTTTCTGGTCCAGGAACCGGTGACAGTACCTAATCCTGGTTTTAAGTTCGGTTTTCTGGTCCAGGAATCGGATCGTCCGGTGTGAGGGCCGGTCCAACCGAACTTTCAACCAAGTTCGCACATATTTCTCCCAACGGCCATATTTGCTTTCCTCTATAAAAGGGCTTCTTCTCTAACGCGTTTTGAGTGTTCTTGACCATGAAATTGACCTCCATTGTTGAACCTCTTGATCTTTCTTCCTCCCCTTCCCTCCTATGATTCTTGCATCTTTTTGAGGGCTTTGGAAAAGGAGATCTAGATCTACAATCCCCACCAATAAATTCCTCCTGTAAGTGAGGGGAACCCATTGGATCTAGATCTTGTAGTCATTTGTTGATTTCCACCATTGTTCTTTCTCTCTAATTCCACCCCAGCACTTGTTGCTTTGGTGGGTTTTGAGAGTGAAGGATTTGAGCACCCTTGGTGTTATTGCTTTGCATTCTTGCATATGTGTTGAGATATCCATTACAATTTGTTCGAGTGAGAGACCGTGAGCTTGTTACTCTTGGAGGGTGACCTCCTAGTTCGCTTGGCGGTTGGTGCCGTGGTGTCCTCTTTGTGGAATATTGTTAAGAGACCCAGGTTTCTCCTCTGTGGAGCTTGTGAAGTGGTTGTGGAGCTTGCCATCTCCGGAGTTGAGGAAAACCTAGCCATACCGAAAGGGCCTATTCCTTCGTGGGATAGACTCGGAGAAGAAGGTGAGCCTTTGTGGCGTTGGGAAATCCTTCGTGGAATCCCACACCTCTCCAACATGACGTACCTTACTTGTAAGGCAACATGGGAATACATCTTCGTCTCCGTGTGCCTCGGTTATCTCTATACCCGAGCTTACTTTCCTTGTGATAGCCATCGAGGTTGAAGTACTTATATATTTCTTATCACTTGTGGTATATTTATCTTGTGCTATCTTGCCTATCTTAACTTGTTATTGGTGCAATTAGTTGAGCCTAGCGTATTTAGGTTTTGTGCTTGTAAAATAAACGTTAGTTTAATTCCGCATTCTATCAAGCCAAAACCGTAATAGTATTAAAATTGCCTATTCACCTCCCCTCTAGGCGACATCTCTATCCTTTCAATTGGTATCAGAGCAGGGTCTCTCCTTGTTTAGGCTTCACCGCTGATGACTGCGGTGACCCAGCATACCACTGCATGTTGTAGTATACTATAGTCGTGGACATAACACTCACGGAGTACCATTCCGCAAATGTTACATCCTCAAAGTGGTACAACATAAACAAAGCGGGTCCACAACATACATTATTAGTATTACAACCATAAATTACATGATGACTTCGAGATCCTCCTAGGTCCATAGAGGTATCCCGATGACTCAGGGCTAAACTATAATAACTCTGCGAACAAGATAAAGAAGCAACCTAAACTTTAAGGTTTATACGAGATTTAATATAGATAGAGGATAGAGATCTATGCTACTGGACTAGATCACTATATATGACACATCTATGCTTCAGATACGTCAGTCTCCATTCCATAGGTGTTTTCGTAATTGTTCCCTTCGACGCTTCCGGATGCTTCTTGTTCTTTATAGCGGAATCCTTCTTGGTCTTCAATTGGATATAGTATTTCCTCTTCCTGATCTTCAATGTCTTCAGAGTCTAGCAAGGGTTAAGAAGATACGTTGAGTACTAGCGTACTCAACAAGTTCACTAAAAAGCTGTGTTTGATGCACTATATCTACAGCCACAGACCATAGGTCGTAGGCAATGCAGGTTTTCGTAAACATTTCTTCAAAGTTTGCTTTTATTCTAAAAAGCTATGTCCATCAGCCTTCACAGGTTTACCAGAACTTTCATGGAGTTCCTTTCCTGCAGCGTTCGCAGCTCCTTCCCGGAATAGGGAGTAACAAGTTATAGTTCTTACACTCTACAAAGGCGCGTTACTTTACCCATGAGAGATCAAATCCTTGATGCACAACCGAGCGAATCTTTCCCGTACTCACTCCCTATGGTGTCGGGCCCATTAGATGATCCAAGCCAATCATTGTCCTTCTCCGTGACCCCGCATACACCGCAATTGTTGTATGCCCACACTCAAGGTAGACCTTTCCCCGTATAAAACGGCTATACCTTAGTTGGATACACACATCAACCATTAACACTAGAAATCTGTCTTTTGTAAGCCCAGATCCACGGTAGACCTTTCCCTGTATAAAACGCCTATACCCATGATCTGCAACTGAAAAATGCCCAGAACAGTGTCCAATGCATGCGAAAGGGAGCCGATCCAGCTGACTTCCCCAGAGCCATATAGATCTCATGGTTAACGCGTAATATACGGCGCGAGAATCACTGGCGACATTGGTTGTTAAGTCCTAGATGATATATTCATGTGTAGTGGTATTCCAACTGCTAGACTTAATAGATTAGTTGATCACCCTGGATCATTAACCGATACTTCAGGTTAATTATGAAAATAGTATTTTCGACCTTTTTGAAATGCAGGTGATGACACAACAATTTGCAAATACTTTACAGAAAATAATCAAAGGACATGAGCAAGTTTGAACTTGCCTTGATATAGCGAAGTATTGTAGTGGAATGTATCGACTTGACCCTGGACCTCGGGTTCTACAAAAATATCATCATTGCCCAGTAAGGACAATGTTTAAAGAAGCAATATGCTATTATGCATAAGTAATGAGATGCATGATGTGAAACCCCGAGTAATACCATAACATTAGAAGTGAGATGGATTTAGATGATTTCTTTTAAGGTTTTATTTATCTTCATGTTTACTTCACAAAAGAGTGTGGTTGCAAATATCTTGAGATGAATATATAAGATATGAAGGCAAAGTATAATTATAATAAAATTCTAAGATTGACTAGTATTATGTAATTACTACGAAGTTTATGTTTTAATATGTTATGACTTAAAAGACATGGTATAATGTTTCTTTTGAAGTGGCAAAAAGAATAACATTTGAAGAAAATATTATTTATGTTAAGTTATTCAATTCTGAAGATTAATAGGATTGAAGCTATGGTTTTGTAATAAGGTTTAAATGATTTTGAGTCATTATATATCTAGCTTAGGATATGTCAGACCAAAGTAAACTATAAAAATGTAATTGGACTTGAGATATAGCATTTGTAGCATTATCAATTATTAGGGTTTTTCATAAGCATAATTAAAGATGAAATCTTAGAGTTTTGAAACTTTGTTTTAAAGATTTAAATTTATCATGTGTAATGTTCATGGATTATACTATAAGATTTTTCTAGATAAAGAAAAATAGTGAATTTGTTTTATACTTATTTAGTGAATACCAAGTTTGTTAAATATGATTATATATAAATTAAGACTACTAACTTTTATTATAAGCTAATGATTTGCAAGAATAACTTTGTAAATCTTTGTCTTATAATAAGTTAAAGATTTTAAAGGAATATTATTAGTTAATTGTTTACACCTGGATTGTATTCTAAATTATATTTATAGGTCTAAACTATTTAGAATTAGAGTATTGTATTTTGAATATGATCATTTCTTACTTAGGAAAGAATTTTAAATAATTAACAAAATAGCTATTTTATTTAGATAATTGAAGTTATATGATCTAGGAACTTTAAAATGTTTTTATAATAATATACTTAGGATTTTTCTAGTAAATATACTTGCTTGAAATCTTAAAAATGAATTTTATTTATTTATAGGCATTATCTTTATTTTTTTTAATAAAATTTCTTAATTATTTAATGCCCCTAAATATTTGTTTTAAATTTTATTTATAAAATTTTAAGTTAGTATTTTATGAGATAATAGATTTCTTTTTATTAATAAAATGATTTTTATTTATTTTTAGGAATTTTTCTAAATTTATTAAATTTCATTTAGAGATTTAAGGGTGTTAATATTCATTTGCATTTTATTAAACTTAAACAAATATGATTATATTTTTCTTAGGTGGATATTATTTTAATAAACATTTTGATGTAGTAAATATATTTTTAGGAATTTTCTACATTTTTCTAGAAACTGAAATGTTTAGAGGTATTTTGGTCATTTAATATTTAATTTTATTTTATTGGCGCTAGGTTCTTGGGCCAGCCCATTTGGTTGGGCTAGACCACATGGTATGGTCCATTGGGTCGGTCACCCGACCACACACTCTCTTCTCTCTCTCCCACGCCTCGGCTCCTCTTCCCCGCGATGCCGCGGTGCTGCCACCGTCGCCGCACAATCATGGCCAGCTCCGGCCTCCTTGGTCGCCGCCATTGTTCGCCCTCGACGCTCTCCCCTCTGCTACTCCTTCCTATCCAATTCGATCTGTCATTTGATCCCTCTTTCGCTTGTCCCCACAGCATTCTTGTTGCTAGGATTTCGGCTTCGACTCCGATGTGCTCTGATGACCCCTAGATGGTGACTGTGGCAAGGTGATGGTGTGGTAATGGTGATCTGATGATGGGTTGGTTGTTGGTGCCGCCTCTTCTACGCATAGGCATCCACTGGTAATGGTGATATTGTGGTAATGGTGATCTGATGATGGAGGGTTGAACCAAATTATCTTCGGCTTCCTCTCCAACATTCTCCTCTTGCTGGGAGAGCTCCGCCATGTATGTGTCAAGTTCTTCCTCCGTGAGTGACCATCCTTCCTAGGTGTCAAAATCAAACAAAGCAGGTGCAAGCAAAGGAACTACTTTCTCAGACTTACCCCCTCTCCAACCTCTCTTGAGAAAGGTTATTTCATAAGATAACTCACTCAAACTAGACCAAGAAGACACAAATTTATGATGCATGGAATTGAGGTCAAGTATATCTATAGGAAACTGCAAGTCTGAATGATGAGGCGCTAAACCATGCAAAGCTAACAAACGAGAGGCAATGAGGCCTCCACAAATTCCACCTTTCTCACGGTTAGCACCAAGACGGAAGGCTATCAAAGAACCCAAGTTATAAGTCCTATCTCGTTTCAAGGCGGCTGAGATAGAAGCTAGATCAAATGAAGATAATTTACTAGCAGTTTTCCTAGCAAGAACACACTTGGCAATAAAATAGTCAAAATATCTAATGGATGGGAGATGAATATTCCGAATTTTACCACTCTGCTTTGAGAAGATGCATCCTTGGCAAATCTCCACATATAAGTCCATGAGTGGCGCAGGCCTCTCTCAATCTTCTCACATGAACCCCACTGTGGCACTTTGATAGCTGCACAAAAATCATCAAAATAAAGATTGACAACTCTATTGTAGATTTTATAGTGAACCATGGGGTTAGGTAAAGACCAACTAAACCGAAAATCCTGCACCACAGACATAGTTAGTTTCACATATTGGTAAGGTTCTTCTCCAACAAAATGCTCCAACCCTGCATTAGAAATTAGAGTTTGGAAATCATAAAATATCCCTGCAGCTCTCATGAATTCTGGGCATGGATAAATGGAATAGAAAACTTCCTCCTCGCGGTGGACTTTCATAATCTCTGGTACCCTTAGTTCATGTTGACTCAGCTGGTATTCACTCATCTTCTTTTCTAAAAAAATTAGGCAAACATCAAACCAAGTGATTTCCAAGTTAATAAATGATGGGGAACTATTATAGGAACTTGCTAGAGGGCTAAACTGATGACCCACAAGTATAGGGGATCACAACAGTCTTCGCGAGTAGTATTACCCAATTTATTGATTCGACACAAGGTGAGCCAAAGAATACGTGCAAGCCTTAACAACTAAGTTGTTAGTTTAGCTGCACCTAGAAATAGTTCTTGCTCACAGAAGTTTATCAGTAGCAACAGTTTGGTAGTAGCAACAGTAAAGCAATAGCAACAGCAACAGTGAAACATGAGCAATAGTAACAGTAACAGTAGGATTCGAGTGCGGTAGGCATAGGGATGGATGGACGGGCATTGCATGGACGAGTCTAAACATGTAACTTCAAGATCTAGGGCATTGCAGATAAATAATAACAAGCATCCAAGTACTAAACAATCCTAGGCATGTGCTCCAAATATAGTCATACGTGCTCGCAATGAGAACTTGCACAACATCTTCTGTCCAGCCATCCCGTGGCAGTGGGGCCTCTAGGGAACTACTGGCAATTAAGGTGCTCCTTTTAATAGAGCACCTGAGCAAAGCATTAACACTCTGTGAACACATGTGATCCTCACACCACAGCCATCCCCTCCGGTTGTCCCAATTATTGTCACTTTGGGGCCTTTGGATCCGGACAATGATATGTGTACACAACTTGCAGATAATATCACAAACAATACTATCATAATGATTCAATAATAAGTTCAGATCTGAGATCATGGCACTCAGGCCCTAGTGACAAGCATTAAGCACAACAAGTTGCAACAAAGTCAAATATCACTAATAGAGATACTAGGCACTATGCCCTAACATATCTTATTCGATTACATGATAGAACTCATCCAATCCCTACCATCCCCAAGCCTACAACAGGGGATTACTCACTCATGGATGAAGGAAACATTGGTGGTTGATGGAGATGCGTTGGTGATGATGATGGCGATGATCCTCTCCAAATTCCCCGTCCCGGCAAGGTGCTAGAACGGAGTTTCTGGATCCGAATCTTGGTTTCTGGTGGTGGCGGCGGAGCGGAACTCTTTTTGGAAAACTATCGAACCCCCCTCAGTTTTTAGGTCGAAAGGAAACTTATAGGCGCAGAGGGAGGCCGAGAGGGTGCCTGGGGTGGGTGCACCCCCTCCATGCGCGGCCAGTGGTGGGCCCGCGCCTGGGGTGGGCTTGGGCCCCCCAGGCCTCCTCTCCTTCTCTTCTTCTAGCTCTGTGGATCTTCTGATGAAATATAATGTTCGGCATATTTTCCGGGACTTTTCCTGATAGTTCATTTTCTGCACAGAAACAATACACCAAGGTAATTCTGCTGAAAACAACGTCAGTCCGTGTTAGTTGTATCCAAATCACACAAGTTTAGAGAAGAAACAATAACAGAGTGTTCGAGAAAGTAGATACTTTTTGGACGTATCAACTCCCCCCAAGCTTATCTTATTGCTTGTCCTCAAGCAATTCAGTTGAAAACTCAGTGCGATAAAAGAACTTTCACGAACACTTTGCTTCATATGATGTACATATTCTCAGAACAGGATTAGATGCTTAGACAATTCATAATAAGAAGTATGCAACTAAGTCTACTCAATAGTCATTGCAAGCTATCAAGAGAAACCAACTCAATAATAATAAGTAGCATGAAACATAAACATAAGCAACATTGCAATGCTCATAATAAGGTATGATAGAGTGGTATCTCGCTTGCCTTTGTTTGAAGAGCACAATATAAATGCCAAGGCACCTCTGAAGTTCACATGAAGACTAGAGATAAAGATATCAGAGATACAAGCATCCAAGTCATGACATAATTAACCAAGTTTTGGAGCAAACACAAGAATGACAACTATGCTCTCAAGAAGGTGCTCATAGAATAAGTGGTGACTCAACAAGGTTGTAAAAACGGTTTTGTGAAGGTTTGAAAGGCTTCCCAATGCTGAAAGGAAGGTACTCATTAGCTTTTAGCTCTTATTGCCCCTACCATAGGCATCTTCATGTGGTTAAGGTGAAAGTGAGGTCCACTCTGAATCATATGATTGACAGACCATAGACTGGAAATCCCAAGTCCCTTGAGTACGAGGGTCGCTCCGCATGCTACTCAACTTTGGTCACCTGAAAGTTCTTGTCATTGTAAATACATGCATATCATCGAGAACCTCCAATGGGGTACCCCTTGCACATGGTACAGGAGCTTTCCCATAACCAAAATGACAAGGCAAGCAGACAATGAGCATCTCAGCAATCTTTTTATTTACCATATGCATAGCTTTTTATTGAGGACGCTTCATAGATGCTCATTATGGTGATGCTGCAAGTTTCCATCATGATTAAGCATGGCTTAGGCTAGCGGCCCAGGCGTTTCTCTAACACAATGTATAAACTCCATGAACTCACAACCTCCCCTTTTATTTCACATCATCGACATCGTAAACAAAAGAGCAAGGAATCAACTGGATGAGATATCCAAAAAATGTTGAAAGCTTCCCCGTGACAGCACGGTTCTGTTGTCTCCCAGTATATAATTAGCAAGCATATAACTTTCATGGACTAGTCACAATGGTTCAGAATTATTAATCACAACGGATAAAGTGTGACATCAAGTTCGTGAGAGCTTTACTAACTAACTTTCCCAAAACAGACGAACATTTTATTTTGGAATAAAACACAACATATGGAATATGCACTGAAATAGCAAATGATGCTAATAGGTAGGTATGATGGACACAGCCGGCAATATTGGTTTTGGGGAGTTGGAAGCACAGGTAGAGCACGTACTCAGTGCAAGTGAAGGCTAGCAATAGAGAGGGAGCGGCTAACGAGAGAGCAATAGCTGTCATAATCATGCTTGCAATAAAACAGGACTAACTATGGCATGAAAGTGATATAAGAACTCTGAGGCAAAATAAATCATCAAGGCTTACTGACTATTGATTAGTCATATGCATGCGTGATCATGTGCCAAGTCGATTCACATGAACAGTTAGAGGAGGATACCACAATATCATACCAAAGTATGAATAAGACAATGCAAGCAAACATTCATATGACATGCTACAAACTATTAGCAAGCTGGAGCTAATCATAGACAAGCAAGAACTACTAAGCATCCATAATGACATACACCTTACACAAATAGGCTAAGCATGCTCACAATGATGAGTATATGTACAAAAATGAAACAAATAGAGTTCGTTACCAGCCTCTTACCACACCTCGAGTTGTCTTAATCTTCATTATTTCCTGTCACATCCCAAAATTTTCCAATTTTTGTAATGTGAAAAATAAATAAACAAAATAAATAATTGTTGAAATTTAGGGTGAAAAGAAACTTTTTGATTCTAAATGGAAACTTAAAAATCCCTTCTTGAACAAACTTTGGTTAATGTTTGAATCCAACTAAAATTCAAATCAAGTGGATTTCATTCTTCATAAATGCATCTTGAAATTTAAACACTTGAGAAATAAACCAAAACCCTAAAAACCCTAATGGAATAAAATCACTTCCAAGATATCTCTAAGACTATGGATTTGATCCATATAAAATTTGTCAACAAACATTTACAAATGATCAAGAATGACAAATAGAAATATTATAAAACCATAGAAATTGGTTTCACTTAATTTGGAGCCATAAATAAAATCTTATGAATTTAATAAGATAAGGGAATTGAATTTCCAAAGCTAATAAAGCACCTATCTGGAAATCCATACCAAATGGTGAGCAAATAATCTTAAAGATATTTAAAAATATAAAAAAATATTAAATAAGATTTTACAAATTGGAATCACCAAGTTTGGATCTACAAATAAAAAGATATGGATTTTATAAGATAAAGATAGAAATATTAAATGAGGAATATTTAAAGACCAAATTAAATCTTGACCTAATCCATAAGCAAATGGAATAATTATAATCCAAATCCAAATAAAATAATGGATAAAGAATTTTCAAATTAAATGGCATTAACCAAATTCTATTTCCATTTAAATAAAGACAAAATCCCTATTAGAAATGATTAATTAAATCATGGGAAAATAATATTTGGAATTTACCCAAGTGGAATAAAAGTTATTTAATTAACTTAAATAAGATCAAAGAAATCTTCTAAATAAAAATTATGCAATTAAAACCATAATTGATTTCATTGGAATAAAGACAAATACCCAATTTAAATGATTAATAAATCATATTAAAATATTCCAAATAATTCAAAGTGAATTATTTGACACCCTAATAAATAAACAAAACCTACTGAAAAGATTTAGATTTCAAATGGAGTTTGAAAACTTTATTAAATCTTATTTGAATAAATGCAAGGGACTATTTTAAATAATTAAAAGACCCTAAAAAGGATAAAAGAAATATTCTAAATTTTACTTTAAAATGTATTAACATACAGTATTTGAATATACTCAAAGTTTGGTTGAAGTTTGAAATCAAATTGTTGTTTGAAATGATTAAACAAAAATCAAACAGATAAATAGGAAAACAAAAGGAAAAACAAACCAGTACAAAAAAATGAAACAAGCAGCCAGCCCAACTAACCTAGCCCAACAGGCCCAGCAGCCCACTCCCTCTCTCCCACGAGAAAACGTTTCACACCCGAAACTTGACCCGTGCAATTGCTGACTAGCAGGCCCCACCTCCTCTCTGTCTCTCTCACACTGACAACAACGCCCCACCGCCACATCATCATCTTTCCCACCCGCGCTAACCTCGCCGGCCGTTTCTGCCTGATTAAACTCGCATCAATACTTGTTACTGCCGCATTGATTTAGCCCAGTGACCACGCCCTCTTAATCGCCCCTCTCTTACCTCTCTTTTCCCTTAGACGCCACGCCAACGGAGCCTCTAGGCTGCGAGAATTTCTACCAACACCGTCAGTGCCTCCGATGAGCATCCGTGACGATTCCGGCGAACCCTGACCGTATCCTGCCCCCTTGTGCACGTGAGCTCACTCTCCAGACTAGTGCGCATCTACCCGTGGTGCCAGCCTGGCCGCACTTTCCCCAGAACGTCGGCACGGACGACCTCTGCACGCTGTCGTCGTCTGCTACCTCTCCGGCGAGACCCCCTGGTAACTCCTGACCACCCCATCCCCTCTGACTGATACTCCCGTATTCGCCTTTCTCGCGCGAAACTAATAGCATTGTTTGTTTGGTTTGGCGTGAACCGTAGACTCGCCTCCGACGACGAACAGACAAACCCGACGCAGACGTGAACTCCGGCGAGCAATACCCGCAATTATCGTGCGCCCCTTAGTCGACAACAACCACCTTGACCATCCCCACGCCACGGCTAACTCGGTGATCTTCTCCCCTTGCTCTCTCGCTTCCTGTAACGCTGACACCGTCATCGTCTGAGCGCGTCGCCGCCGTTCACCACCGCTAGCGCCGCCAGTATATGTCTAGTGGTTGTGAGCCGTAGGATCTTGATCAAATGGTTGCGATAGAAACTTAACCGAAGGGGTATCCTTTGATCTGTGCCGTGCATAGTCATTTAGATCTGACGGCCCAGAAAGTTTGATCCAACCGAAGCGGTACCGCCCAATAAGATTGCTCCACGTGGCTCAGACTTTGTTTTAAAAACAGAAACATTTCTATTAGATATGAGATTTTGTAAAATCTATAACTTTTGATCAACACGTTCAAATTTTGAAAATTTTATATCAATGGAATCAGCAAGACAAGTACTTTATAACCATGCACTTTGTTTAGTAAATTGCTTCTGTTAAATTGGTTCTTTTGGCAGAAACTTGTGTAGGCATATTTTGAATATAAAATTCATTCTAAAATTATTTTTGTGATAAAACCTTTGGCCAATGGATTGTTTTGAACCTACTGACCATAGAAATCAACTTGTGGATTCAAAAACATATTTTGTGAAGCAAAAGAATAAATCTTTGAATTAAAGCATTTCTAGTCAAATAAAAATAGTGTTTATATGTTAAAATGCTTTTTGGAGAAAAACCTTTGGGAAATGTTTTGATTTAAACTCTCTGACCCTAAACATAAAGTTTTATGATTTAAAATTATATTTTGTGGACCCTATAAATATTATTGCTTTGCTAAAAGTATTTTCAACCACATAAAATATTGATTTGGTTTAAAAATGGTTTATAAGTAAAATCTTTTGCAAATGATTTTTGCCACTTATATAAAATGACCCATAGATGTTTTAGAATGTTTATAACATGTTAGAAACCACTTTTCCAAATAAAACAATCTTTAGCATGCTTGCATGCATTGCTTTGTTTCTATTATTTTATGTGATGTTTTGCTTGAATGGTAGATTGAGTTTTTGCTTACTTGATTGAATTGTAATGGAATTTGAAGAGTGTGAATATTGCAAGATCAAGGAGTGAACTTATATTCTCTACCAAAAAGGCAAGTGATGCTTCATACTTTTGTCCCATTATTTTCACTATGCATTAGTGGTATTTCTAAGTAGGACTTGCATGGAATTTTTCCTAAGTATAAACTATGCCATGGGAAATCCTAGTAGATGAAACCTTAGTAGAAATTTCCTAAGTTAAGATTCCTACTACTATCATGCTTAGCTTAGCTAGTAGAAAACAAGGGTGGATTATATTCATGCTATGGAATATTTCTAAGTCAAGGACTTGTGTTTTGTTTAATAAAACAACTAAGTGAATGAATCACCTAGGTGGAATGGAAGGAATGGTTTGCGTTGAGTGGTTACACAAGGCCCATTTCTATGGTTTACCTTGTGTATCTCACTTGTGGATGGCCACCCAGGAACAAAGAGATTTGAGATGTCAAATGTTGAGAAGCTTCAAGTGCAGCCACTTGGAATTATGGGCTCTGCCTGGATCATATAGGTTGCAATAACTTAGCCAAATGGACAGTTGGTGGTAGGGGTTTGATAGGTTGGAGTGCGTCCATTCTGGTCTAAGGGAAGGCTTCTGAAAGATCTTGTCTTGGTGAAACCAAGTCTTGTGGGGAAAGTGCACCACCTCTGCAGAGTGTAAAATCTAAGTACTTAGCCATGTCCTTGGTAAAGGACAATTTGAGCATCAAGACATGGAAGCTATCAAGAATCTCCTCATCCAAATTTCTAAGTTAAAAACTTGTGGTTGAACAAGGGTTGAAGGATCACCAATTTCTATTGGGAGATGCCTTGGGTGATTTTTGACAAACAAAAACTTAGTGTTTTCAAATGATAAAGAAAATCTATTTTTGAGCAAAGCAAGCCTAAGCTCCACTTAGCCAAATGCATATAGATGATAGACTCCACTATACCACCATAGTATCACTTGCCAATACAATTCAAATGTATTGACTCTTGTGGCCGTAACTTATTATGTTGCAGGTTTGTTTGATGTTAGTGAAGTTTATTGATTAGGATTACAAGTCTACAACCAACATGACTGCCTGTGGCACTTTGAAGATGAAGGACCACATGCTATTGTTATATTCTGCTGCATTGTAATGAGATAGCCAAATGAGCTATGTAAGATGTAATAAATTATTTTATTCCTGGTTATAAAGTTGTATTATGACCTTTGTTTCTTGATATTACATCTTAACTGTGGATGCTAGCTATTGATCCAGGGACTAGCATTGTAAACACAGGGATCTCTACGTTATTAAAGGTTGGGACCTCTACATTGCCCTTTACTTGTGTGACTTGAATAATTAACATGAAACCAAAATCCACTGAGGACGGCTGAACCCTACAAAGAACTCACAAAACCAAAGAAGAAGAACAAATATTTTTGGTGTTTTCGATTTTTTAGAAACAAGCAAACAAAGAAAAAACCAAACAAAACAAAGCAATCCAAACAAAGCAAAATATTTTTGGATTTTTATTTTAAGGAAAACCAAAGCAAAGAAACAAAGAAACAAACCAAGAGAAATAACGAAAATATTTTTGGTATTTTTGGGTTTTTAGAAAGAAGCAACAAAAACCAAAAAGAAAGTGAAACAATGGATATACAAAGAACCGACCGAACATGATATATAGATGAGCATGACGTCGGTATACCTCCCCCCAAGCTTAGGCTTTTGGCCTAAGTGGGGCTCAATAACGCGGATAGTACCCCCATGCTGGTGGGTCATCATAGGAATGATCATAGTCAGGCACCTACGATGAAGAAGAAGACGCGCCCCAATCAAATGAGGGATGCTCGTATGAAGACTCTCCCAAGTTGGAGGGCTGAACCGAATTGTCTTCGGCATCCTCTTCAACATTATCCTCTTGCTGGGAGAGTCCCTCCCCCCCCCCACACACACATAAGTGTCAACCTCCTCCTCCGTAAGCGACCATCCTTGCCTATTATCAAAGTTAAACAAAGCGGGTGCAGGCAAATAAACTATTTTCTCAGTCCTACCCGACCTTGTTGGGCAAAAGATAATTCATATGGTAAAATTCTCACATTAGCCCTCAAGGAAACAAAACCATGTTGAATCATGGATTCAATATCAAGCTTCTCTACGGGGAATTGAAAATCTGAAAAGTGAGGCTCTAAACCATGGAAAGCTAGCAACCTAGAAGCAATGAGACCTCCACAAATTCCACCCTTCTCATGGTTGGTGGTTAGACGGTGAGCTATCATAGCACCCAAACTATAAGATATATTCCTATTCAGAGCAGCTGCAATAAAAGCTAGAACAAAAGAAGACAACTTTCTAGCAAGAACACACTTGGTAATGAAATAGGCAAAATACCTAATAGCTGGGAGCTGAATGTTCCGAATTTTACCACTTTCCTTTGAGAAGTCAAAACCTTGGCAAATCTCAGCATATAAATCCATAAGTGACTTGGGCCTCTCCTTGATCTTCTCACAAGATCCCCACTGAGGTACTCTAATTGCTGCACAGAAATCAGCAAAAGGCAGGTCGATAGGTATATTATATATTTTGTAATGGACCATGGGATTAGAAGTAGACCAAGTGAACCGGAAATCCTGCACAAAAGCCATGGTTAGCTTAACATATTGGAATGGTTCACCTTCAACAAAGTGTTCCAACCCTGCATTTGTAACCATAGTTTGGAAATCTTGGAGGATCCCCGCAGCTCTCATAAATTCATGGCATGGATATATGGAAGGAAAAACTGCCTCCTCACGATGAACCTTCATTGGCCCATGCACCATCAAGCCATATTGATTCAGTGGATAAGCACTCATCTTCCTTGCTAAAATTTTTAGACAACGATCAAACCAAGTGATTTCTAAGTTGATAAATGATGATAAACTACTATAGGAACTTGCTAGAGGACTACACATACATAAAAACAAAGTTTCTAAGCAAAGAACAAGCATGCAAGATCAAACAACTTGTCACCAATAGCAGCAAAATACTCAAGATATAATCTACCAATCACAAATCTAATTGGACAAGTGGAGGAGGCACATACCAAGGAGTAATCCCTCCAAAAATCAGCACTTGAGATGGGATGAACAAGGAGATCGAAAATCGCGAGCAAGAACAGCAAGAACTCGAGCTTGAGCAAGTTTTCTGGTGTTTTTCGGGAGAGAGAAAGAAGGTGGCTTTGAGGAGGCAGCCTGGAGGGGCCCAGGTGGGCCAGACCCCCCAGGCGCCGCCACCTGGTAGGCCGCGCCTACCACAGGTGTGGTGGCCTGGGGTGGCCCCTGGGTCACCTCAGGTGCCACTCTGCCCCTTTTTTCGAGGAAAAAATTATTTTGATTTTTTTGGGATTTTTTCGGAAACTTTATTTTTGGCCAATTTTCAGGGTATGAAAATTGATTTTCTCGCAGAAACGGTTTTTTCAGAAGAAGCAAAAGCAAACCAAAAGCCAAACTACAGGAGCTCTAAAAAACTCAAACAAGCAAACAACTAGCAAAACTAAGCTAAAGCAAAGACTAGGAAGTAGAAAGGAAAAAAGAAAGCAAGTATAACCACAGTGGAAACATTATTTTGTTTATTAAAATCCTTTTGTTAACAAGGTTGATCAAGTCTTGTTACCAAAACAATCTTATATGAAGTAAAACTTTGCATTCCATAAGGTGATTATATTACCTCATATTGGTAGCAATGGTCCCAATCATAATAGTTTCAAAATTTTCTTGTGGAATGGGACAATATATTTCTCCAACCTTGATGCTCTCAATATTTTCAATGGAATTCAGGCAATAGCTCTTAACAACCTTCTTGGGGAAATAGACAGTGTGCTCTTTGTTATTAATATTGAATGTTACTTTTCCTTGATTGCAATTGATGACAACACCTGCAGTATTAAGAAAAGGTCTCCCAAGAATAATAGACATATTATCATCTTCAGGCATTTCAAGCACATCAAAATCAGTTAAGACCATGCAATTATGAGCAACTTGAACAGGAACATCCTCACATATACCAACAGGAATAGTAGTTGACTTATCAGCCATTTGCAAAGATATATTAGTTGGTATCAACTTTTATAGCTGGAGTCTCTTGTAGAGAGAAAAAGGCATAACACTAACTCTAGCTCCCAAATCACATAAAGCAGTTCTAACATAATTATTCTTAATAGAGCAAGGAATAGTTGGTATACCTGGATCACCAAGTTTCTTTGGAACCTTACCGTTGAAGGAATAATTAGCAAGTAGAGTATAAATCTCCTCATTAGCAATCTTCCTTTTATTAGAGACAATATCCTTCATATACTTTGAATAAGGAGGCAACTTAATAGCATCATTCAAAGGAATTTGCAAGAATAAAGGTTTCATCCACTCACAAAACTTGTTGTAGTGTTCTCCTCCTTTGACTTGTGTTTCTTACCTGGAAAGGGCATAGGTTTTTGCACCCAAGGTTCTCTCTATTTACCATGTTTATTAGCAATAAAATCTTCCTTTGTGTACCTAGTGTTATTAGTATGCTTCTCAGGTTCTTCCTCACCTTCCTCCTTACTAGGAGACTCATTTTTATCATTACCACTCTTAGTTTCAGCATCAGAGACAAATATACTATTAGGATCTACAGCAAGTTCAAGTGGTTCCTCAACTATCTTATGTTTATTTTTCTTCCTCTTACGAGGACTATCACTATCTTCACCTTGTTGAGAATCCTGATCAATTCTTTTAGGGTGTCCTTCAGGATATAAAGGATCTTGAGTAGCTATACCACTCCTAGTTCTAATTCCATAAGCATGTTTATCTCCTGAAGCATTAACTAGCATATCCTTTTGTACCTTAGCAAGTTGATCAAGTTGAGTTTGAACCATTTGAAAGTGTTTACAAAGCATTTTAATATCATTAGAAGTTCTTTCCACAACATCTTTCAACTCATGGATGGCTCTATCGTTTTCCAACAAATGATTCTGAACTTATTTATTAAAATACCCTTGTTTAACAATTAATGTGTCAAGTTCCTCTAAACATTGACCAGGAGGCTTACCATAAGGAATATCACCTTCATCAAAGTGTTGGAGAGAGTGTACCTCAATAGTAGATGAGTGGGGAATTGGCTTACATAATTCTTCTATAGGAGGTAGATTCTTCACATCTTCATCTCTAATACCTTTCTCCTTTAGACATTTCTTAGCTTCCTTCATCACTTCATCATTTAATGCAATAACTCCCCTCTTATTTGTTGTTGGTGCTCGAATTAGTTTAGGGACAACTGGTTCAGGAGTAATAGGCTCAGGTGCATTTAGCTCAGTTGAAGTCCAATCATCATAATTCTTGCTTATCTTAGCCATTAATTCTTCAGCATCTGTAGGAGTCCTTTTCCTGAAAACACAATCAGCAAAGCTATCTAGGTAGGTCCTAGAATCATCAGTTAGTCCATTATAATAAATATCAAGAAGCTCATTCTTAGGTAATGGACATCCAGGATGTGCATGAATCAAGGCACAGAACCTTGTCCATGACTCAGGCAATTTCTCTTCTCCTCCCTGTTTAAAATCAAAAAGTCTCTACAAAGCAGCATGTCTAGCACTGGGAGGAAAATATTTCTGGAAGAAATAAGCAATCAAGCAATCAGGGCTATCAATGGAACCAGGAGGTAATCTATTAAACCAAGCCCTAGCTTCTCCTTTTAGTTAAAAAGGGAAGATCTTAGCAACAAAGTACTTGCGCATCTTAAAATCATCAGAGAATAAAGCACTCATAGTAGAAAGCTCATTCATATGAGCCACAACACTCTCATTTTCAGTACCACAAAAAGGATATTTCTCAATAATATCTAAATAAGATAAATCAAGAGAGAAATCATAATTTTCATCTTTAATATCTATGGGAGAAGTGGCAAACTTAGGATCAGAGGACAACTTAGGCATAATAGTACGTCTAGCAAGGAGACTCTTAATAGCACTAGTACCATGTGTGTTGCGGCACTCCTCAACAAAATCATCAGTGAACTCAATGTAACCATCATTAATATCATAACTCTCACTAGACTCAGGTGAGCTAACAGGTGTAACAGTGTCTTCACTAGGAGTTTTGGTATTTCCTAGACTAGCCATAGTAGCATCTAGTAAAGGACCTAATGAACAACTCGCATCAAGCACAGTAGAAGTAACATCATGAGCATCAAAAGCAGTTTCAGACTCAGCAGTAGTAGTAGTGTGTGTAGCATGTGTATGTGGTGGTGGTGTGACAAGCTTACTTATAACAGACTTCGAATCAAGAGCACTGGAGGTGTTTAGGACTGTACCTCTTCTTGTAGTGGATGGTAAAATAGGGAACTTTCCATCACGAGACTTCCCCATGATGAAAGGAGTAGCAGTGAACAATAATAGATCCAAGTGAACTTACAAATAAAGTTATGCTCCCTGGCAACGGCGCCAGAAAATAGTCTTGATGACCCACAAGTATAGGGGATCGCAACAGTCTTCGTGGGTAGTATTACCCAATTTATTGATTTGACACAAGGGGAGCCAAATAATACTTGCAAGCCTTAACAACTGAGTTATCAGTTCAGCTGCACCTAGAAATATTTCTTGCTCACAGAAGTTTATCAGTAGCAACAGTAAAGCAACAACAACGGCAACAACAACAGTGAAACATGAGCAATAGTAACAGTAACGGTAACAGTAGGATTCGAGTGCGGTAGGCATATGGATGGATGGACGAGCGTTGCATGGACGAGTCTAAACATGTAACTTCAAGATCTAGGGCATTGCAGATAAATAATACTCCCTCCATTCCATTCTATAGTTCCTATAGTTTCTGGCACGGAAATTAAGAAACACCTGTGTAGAGAAAATTAAAATAGTTTTAGGTGGGATTTCTCGTGGCTAATTGGTGTGATAAAATAGAGGAGTTTGCAGGAGGCATGAAACGCTATATACTTTATATAAAATCCCTAAAAAAGTTGTCCAAACAAGTTGTGTAACGCACTATATCTTATATTTTGAATTTTTTCTTAAAAAACTATAGGCACTATAGAAAGGAATGGAGGGAGTAACAAGCATCCAAGCACTAAACAATCCTAGGCATGTGCTCCAAATATAGTCATATGTGTTCGCCATGAGAACTTGTACAACATCTTCTGTCCAGCCAGCCCGTGGCAGCGGGGCCTCTAGGGAACTACTGGCAATTAAGGTGCTCCTTTTAATAGAGCACCGGAGCAAAGCATTAACACTCCATGAACACATGTGATCCTCACACCATAGCCATCCCCTCCGGTTGTCCCAATTATTGTCACTTTGGGGCCTTTGGATCCGGACAATGATATGTGTACACAACTTGCAGATAAAATCACAAACAATACTATCATAATGATTCAATAATAAGTTCAGATCTGAGATCATAGCACTCGGGCCCTAGTGACAAGCATTAAGCACAACAAGTTGCAACAAAGTCAAATAGCACTAATAGAGATACTAGGCACTATGCCCTAACAGATCTTATTCGATTACATGATAGAAATCATCCAATCCCTACCATCCCCAAGCCTACAGCGGGGGATTACTCACTCATGGATGAGGGAAACATCGGTGGTTGATGGAGATGCGTTGGTGATGACGATGGCGATGATCCTCTCCAAATTCCTCGTCCCGGCAGGGTGCCAGAACGGAGTTTCTGGATCCGAATCTTGGTTTCTGGTGGCGACGGCGGAGCGGAACTCTTTCTGGAAAACTATCAAACCCACATCGGTTTTTAGGTCGAAAGGCAACTTATAGGCGCAGAGGGAGGCCGAGGGGGTGCCTGGGGTGGCTGCACCCCCTCCAGGCACGACCAGTGGTGGGACCGCGCTTGGGGTGGGTGTGGGCCCCCCAGGCCTCCTCTCCGTCAATTCTTCTGGCTCTGTGGATCTTCTGGTGAAATATAATTTTTGGCATATTTTCCGGGATTTTTCCTGATAGTTCATTTTCTGCACAGAAACAATACACCAAGGTAATTCTGCTGAAAACAACGTCAGTCCGTGTTAATTGTATCCAAATCACACAAGTTTAGAGAAGAAACAATAGCAAAGTGTTCGAGAAAGTAGATACATTTTGGACGTATCATAAACATACATCCAAATGAAATCTCTAAGCATAGAACAAGCATGCAAGCTCACATAACCTGTCACCTACAGTAGCAAAATACTCAAGATACAATCCACCAACCAAAAATCTAATTGGACAAGCGGAGGAGGCACATACCAGAGAGCAATCCCTCCAAAAATCAGCAGCAAAGATGGGCTGCGCAAGGAGATCGAAAATCGGGAGCAAGAACATCAGGAACTCGAGCTAAGCAAAGTTTCCAGTGTTTTTCAGGAGAGAGAAAAAAGTGGTTGGAAGGAGTCTAAGTGGAGGGACAGGGGTGGCCCACACCTGGGCCAGGCGCGCCACCTAGGGGTGTGCCGGCCTGGTGGGTCCCCCTAGTTCACTCGAGGTGCCCCTCTGCCCCTTTTTTCATGAAAAATTTTAATATGAATTTTCTGGAAGTTTTCAGAAAACTTTATTTTTGGCCAATTTTAAGGTTATAAAAAATGATTTTCTCGCAGATTTTTTTTGAAAGACACAAAAGCAAACCAAAACTAAAACTGAAGGGTTTCGCAGCATAGTAAATCAAAATTTTCTACAGAAGCGAACAGAGGGAAAGCCAAGATCTAATCTAGGAGATGCAAACAACAAGAGAGATTGGATTAGATCTTCATACCCTTGAAGATTCGCACAGCGGAACGTTCGTCGGAACGTGGGTGATGTAGTCGTACTCGCTTCTCCTCCTCGCGATCCGATCCGATCTAGCACCACAAGTGGCGGTGCCTCCGTGAGATGCACACGTGCAGCACCTCGACGTCTCCTCCTTCCTCGGACCAGCAAGTATGGTGGAGAGATAGATTGGATCTACAACACGACGACGTGGTGTATATGGTGGAGAATTTCTGCTGCAGGGCTTCGCCTACAAACAGTCGGGAGGGAGAGAGGAAGGCAGCAGGGAGGCTAGGGTTTGGAGGAAGGTGTGGGGGGAAGGGGGCGCACCAGCCCTCTATATATAGAGGGGGAGGGGGCGGCCAGCCCTAGCCCCTCCTCCAAGCCTATCTCTAGTTTAAACGATTTAAACTCTCCCTTATCTAGAAATCCTATCTTATCTCTAGTTTAAACGATTTAAACTCTCTAGGATCGGCTGGGCCCTATGGGGCCTTGTGCCCCTGGCCCAATGCGGCCAGGACACTCCCTCATAGGCCCATGCCCCCTCCCGGAAGGTGGGACCACGTTGGCCCCTTTCCGGAAGGTTCTAGAAGCTTCCGGTACAATACCGATTAACCCGGAACAATTCCGAACTCCAAAAACTGCACTGCCTTATATGAATCTTATTCTCCGGACCATTCCGGAACCTCTCGTGATATCCCGGATCCCATCCGAGACTCCGAACAAAAATTCATAAACCAATTATCCAATCTATCCTAGCGTCGAGACACGTTAAGTGTGTGACCCTGCGGGTTCGAGAATATGCGGACATGATCTTCTATCAATAATCAACAGCGGGGTCTGGGCACCCATATTGACTCCCACACATTCATCGATGATCATATCGGATGAACCACGATGCCAGGATTCAAACAATCCCATATATATATTCCCTTCGTCTCGCGATATTTTACTTTCCCGAGATTCGATCGTCGGTACCGTCATACCTAGTTCAATCTCGTTCACAGCAAGTACTTTACTCGTTCTGTAATCCGATATCACTTTGTGATTAACTCCTTAACCACATGCTTGCAAGCGGTGTTGATATCGATTACCGAGTGGGCCCGAAGTATATCTCTCCGACTTGGGAGGGACAAATCCCATCTCGATACATACAACCCAACAGATACTTTCCGATCACCTGAGAGACACCTTTATGATCACCCTCTCATAGGATGACGTTTGATGACCTCAAAGCTTTCTTCCGATACCAGGGAGTTGTATTATCTCATGGTCTAAGGAATACAATATTTGACATAGGAAAAGCTTCGCAAAGATGAACACAATGATACGATCTAATTGCTTCGCTTAGTTTGGGTATGTCCACCATATCATTCTCCCAATGATATGATCTCATTATCAATTGACAACTCATGTCTATGGTTAGGAAACCTTAACCATCATTGATCAATGAGCTAGTCCATAGGGGCGTACTAGGGACACGGTGTTGTTCACAAACCACACAAGTATTAATGTTTCCGCTTAATACAATTCTAGCATGGAATATAAACTTTATCATGAACAAGAATTATAATAATAACATCTTTATTATTGCCTCTAGGGCATAATTCCAACGGTCTCCCACTTGCACTAGAGTCAATAATCTAGTTTACATCTGGCAACAATCTCACACCCATGGCACTGAGGTGCTGATCATGTTTTACACGTGGAAGAGGTTTAGTCAATGGATCTGCGACATTCAGATCTGTATGTACTTTGCTGATCTTCAGATCTCCATCTGCTATATAATCTCGGATTATATGAAACTTGCGGTTGATATGCTTGGTCTTTGGATGATATCTTGGTTCCTTAGCGAGTGCTATGGCGCCAGTGTTGTCACACAATATCTCCAGTGGGTCCAATGCACTTGGAACCACGCCAAGCTCAGTGATGAAGTTTCTGATCCAAACTCCTTCACTTGACGCTTCTGCAGCAGCCATGTATTCCGCTTCTACTGTAGATCTCGCGACCATGCTTTGCTTGCAGCTTCTCCAGCTCACAGCTCCTCCATTCAAAATATACACGTATCCTGTCTGACATTTAGCATCATCCTTGTCGGTGTCGAAACTAGCATCGACGTAACCTTTTACGACGAGCTGTTCATCACCCCCATAGACTAAGAACATTTCTTTAGTCCTATTTAGGTACCTTAGGATGTTCTTCACGGCTGTCCAGTGTTCCACTCCTGGATCACTTTGATATCTGCTCGTCAAACTAAGAGCATTGGACACATCCGGTCTAGTACACAGCATGGCATACATGATGGAACCTATGGCCGAGGCATAAGGCACTTTGCTCATAGCTTCCCTATCATTTACCGTAGCTGGACACTGAGTCTTGCTCAATATCTTACCTGACAACATAGGCACTGAACCTTTCAATGCCTTATCCATTCTGAACCTTTTTAGAACTTTGTCTAGGTATGTACTCTGGCTTAAAGCTATCAGGCGTCTTTGTCTATCTCTATAGATTTTGATGCCCAATATATAAGCAGCTTCACCTAGGTCTTTCATTGAAAAACACTTGTTCAAATAACTCTTCACATTGTTAAGCATGTTGATGTCATTTCCAATAATCAATATGTCATCCACATATAGTACCAGAAACGTCACCGAGCTCCCACTCACTTTCTTGTAGATGCAAGCTTCGTAGCAATTTGGAACAAATCCAAAGCTCTTGATCACTTGATCAAAACGAAGGTTCCAACTCTGAGATGCTTGCTTCAGTCCATAAATGGAACGCTGAAGTTTGCATACTTTATCAGCATCCTTAGGATCGACAAAACCTTCGGGTTGCATCATATACAACTCTTCATCAATGTTGCCATTGAGGAACACAGTCTTGACATCCATCTGCCATATTTCATAATCATGAAACGCAGCAATTGCTAATAAAATCCGAATGGACTTAAACATCGCTACGGGAGAGAAAGTCTCATCATAGTCAATACCTTGAACTTGTCGAAAACCTTTCGCAACAAGCCGTGCTTTATAGACGGTAACATTACCATCCGCGTTCATTTTCTTCTTGAATATCCATTTGCACTCAACGGCCTTTCGGTCGCTAGGTGGGTCCACCAAAGTCCATACTTGGTTTTCGCTCATGGATCCCAATTCGGATTTCATGGCTTCTAGCCATTTCTCAGAGTCTGGGCTCATCATCGCTTCCTCATAGTTCGTAGGTTCGCTGTCTTCTACTAACAAGACAGTCAAGACAGGGTTGCCGTACCACTCAGGAGGGGCACGCGACCTTGTCGACCTGCGACGTTCAGTAGCAGCATCGTCCGAAGCTTCATGATCCTTGTCATTAGCTTCCTCTATTGTTGGTGCAGGCGGCACTGGAACAATTTCAGGTGCTGCGCTACTCTCCAATTCAAGAGAAGGTTCAATAACCTCGTCTAGCTCTACTTTCCTCCCACTCACTTCTTTCGAGAGAAACTCCTTCTCAAGAAAGGAACCGTTCTTTGTGACAAACACTTTGCCTTCGGTTCTGTGATAGAAGGTATACCCAATAGTTTCCTTAGGGTATCCTATGAAGACGCATTTCTCCGCTTTGGGTTCGAGCTTGTCCGGCATCAACTTCTTGACGTAAGCTTCGCATCCCCAAACTTTAAGAAACGACAACTTAGGTTTAGCACCAAACCACAGTTCATACGGTGTCGTCTCAACGAATTTAGATGGAGCCCTATTTAAAGTGAATGCAGCGGTTTCTAATGCATAACCCCAAAATGATAACGGCAAATCAGTAAGAGACATCATCGATCGGACCATATCTAATAGGGTTCGATTCCGGCGTTCAGACACACCATTGCGCTGTGGTGTTCCGGGTGGCGTGAGTTGTGAAACGATTCCACTTGCTTTAAGATGCGTGAGAAAATCATAACTCAAATATTCACCTCCACGATCGGATCGTAGAAACTTAATCTTTCTGTTACGATGGTTCTCCACTTCATTCTGAAATTCCTTGAACTTTTCAAATGTTTCAGATTTATGTTTCATTAAATAGATATACCCATATCTACTTAAGTCATCGGTAAAAGTGAGAAAATAGCGATATCCACCGCGCGTCGAAACACTCATCGGTCCGCATACATCGGTATGTATGATTTCCAACAAGTCCCTTGCTCGCTCCATCATACCGGAGAACGGGGTTTTGATCATCTTGCCCATGAGGCATGGTTCACATGTGTCAAATGATTCAAAATCAAGAGACTCCAAAAGTCCATCAGAATGGAGTTTCTTCATGCGCTTTACACCAATATGACCTAGACGACAGTGCCACAAATAAGTAGTATTATCACTATCTACTTTGCATCTCTTAGCCTCAATGTTATGGATGTGTGTTTCATCCCTTTCGAGATTTAGAAGAAATAAACCATTCACAAGAGGTGCATGACCATAAAAGATGTTACTCATATAAATAGAACAACCATTATTCTCCGATTTAAATGAATAACCGTCTTGCAATAAACACGATCCAGAAATAATGTTCATGCTCAACGCAGGCACATAATAACATTTATTAAGGTTTAAAACTAATCCCGAAGGTAAAACTAAGGAGAGCGTGCCGACGGCCATCACATCAACTCTTGATCTGTTGCCAACGCGCATCGTCACCTCATCCCTCGCAAGCCGCCGTCTATTCCGTAGCTCCTGTTTCGAGTTACAAATATTAGCAACCGAACCAGTATCAAATACCCATGCACTACAACGAGGGCTAGTAAGGAAAACATCAATAACATGTATATCAAATATACCTTTGATGGTGCCAGCCTTCTTGTCCGCTAAGTACTTCGGACAGTTGCGCTTCCAGTGACCCTTGTCCTTGCAATAGAAGCACTCAGTTTCCGGCTTGGGTCCAGACTTGAGCTTCTTCTCAGCAGGGGCAACGCGTTTGCCGCCTCCCTTCTTGAAGGGCTTCTTTGCACCCTTACCTTTCTTAAAGGAGGGCTTGTTGACCATCAACACATGATTATCCTTTTTGATGTCCACCTCCGCAGCCTTCAGCTTTGCGAAGAGCTCGGTGATCGTATCAGTGGAACCAATCTGATTATGAGTCACTACAAAACTTTTGTAGCTGGGAGGGAGTGATTGCAGAACCCTGTCAATCTTGAGCTCCTCTGGAATCTTGCAGTCCAGTTGCTCAAGGCGTTGAGTGTAGCCCGACATCTTAATGGCGTGCTCACTAACGGAACTCCCTTCCTCCATCTTGCAGTTAAAGAACTTCTCAGAGATCTCATATCTCTCAGAACGGGCCTGAGTCTGAAACATGGTTTTCAGCTCCTCGAGAATCTCAAAGGGCCCGGGATAGTTTTCAAAACGATTTTGAAGTTTCGGTTCCATAGCAAACAACATGGTGCTCTTAATCACACCATAATCATCTTTGCGCGACTGATAGACAGCTTTCTCATCAGCCGGCGCAGTTGCAGCAGGGGGGTTACCTAACGCTTTCTCAAGGACATAGTCCTTTTGTCCGCCAGACAGAATGATTCTTAGATTGCGGAACCAGTTGGTGAAGTTAGACCCATTGTTTCTAAGCTTTTCTTTCTCAGCAAAAACGTTGAAGTTGAAGTTGGACTTGGCCATTGGATCTACAGTATTTGCAAGTACAATTTAGACTATGTTCATGATAAATAGTTCAACTTAATCAAATTACTAGATGAACTCCCACTAAATTCAACATCCCTCAAGTTGCTTAGTGAACACGATCCAAATTCACCACACCTAATCCGATCTTCACGAGAAGAGATGTGGCTTCAATGGTGGACAACAAAGTGTCGATCATATCATTCATATGACTCATGCTTAACCTTTCGGTTCATGTGTTCCGAGGCCATGTCTGTACATGCTAGGCTCGTCAAGTCAAACCCAAGTATTTCCGCGTGTGCAAAACTGGCTTGCACCCGTTGTATGTGAGCGTAGAGTCTATAGCACCCGATCATCACGTGATGCTTGGACACGACGAACTTTCGCAACGGTGCATACATGGGGAGAACACAGTTTTATCTTGATCTTTAAGTGAGGAATCATCTTATAATGCTACCGTCGCGATCTAAGCATAATAAGATACATAAAAGGATAAACATCACATGCATATAACTTTATGTGACATGGTATAGCCAATCTTCGCGCAATGATCTCCATCTTGTGCGTTCCGGCATGATCTCCATCGCTCCACCATGATTGCCTCCACCACGAATAGCAACTACAACTATTGCTAACTACTTAGCGATAAAGTAAAGCTATTACATGGCGTATAAGAAGTTGACTCGCAGGTCATACACAATTATAAAGACAACCATATGGCTCCTGCCGGTTGTGTACTCATCGACATGCAAGTCGTGAAACATTACAAAACATGATCATCGCATACAATATACACATCACATCTTGGGCCATACCATATCACAGAAAACACTCCCTGCAAAAACAAGTTAGACGCCTCTACTTTGTTGTTGCATGTTTTACGTGGCTCATGGGAGTAGATGCTAAGAACGATTCTTACCTACGGAAAGCCACAACGGTGATATTATGGTTGCCAAACTCCGGTGTTAATCCCATGACAACTATAGTGAGAGAAACTGACATCCACCAGCCGCATGTGTGGTACAAGCCACACGTCAAGTGCGGAGCCGGTCTCGCGAACGACGTTGCGTAAGGTTGGCCTGGACCGCTTCAATCTCACTATCCCGCGTCATAATAAGAACACGAACAAGAGGCTTGCAACAGAAAACATCAACGCCCGCAACAACCATGTTGCGTTCTACTCGTGAATCACATCTACGCATAGATCTAGCTCTGATACCACTGAAGGGTTTCGCAGCATAGTAAATCAAAATTTTCTACGGAAGCGAACAGAGGGAAAGCCAAGATCTAATCTAGGAGATGCAAACAACAAGAGAGATTGGATTAGATCTTCATACCCTTGAAGATTCGCACAGCGGAACGTTCGTCGGAACGTGGGTGATGTAGTCGTACTCGCTTCTCCTCCTCGCGATCCGATCCAATCTAGCACCACAAGTGGCGGTGCCTCCGTGAGATGCACACGTGCAGCACCTCGACGTCTCCTCCTTCCTCGGACCAGCAAGTATGGTGGAGAGATAGATTGGATCTACAACACGACGGCGTGGTGTATATGGTGGAGAATTTCTGCTGCAGGGCTTCGCCTACAAACAGTCGGGAGGGAGAGAGGAAGGCAGCAGGGAGGCTAGGGTTTGGAGGAAGGTGTGGGGGGAAGGGGGCGCACCAGCCCTCTATATATAGAGGGGGAGGGGGCGGCCATCCCTAGCCCCTCCTCCAAGCCTATCTCTAGTTTAAACGATTTAAACTCTCCCTTATCTAGAAATCCTATCTTATCTCTAGTTTAAACGATTTAAACTCTCTAGGATCGGCTGGGCCCTATGGGGCCTTGTGCCCCTGGCCCAATGCGGCCAGGACACTCCCTCATAGGCCCATGCCCCCTCCCGGAAGGTGGGACCACGTTGGCCCCTTTCCGGAAGGTTCTAGAAGCTTCCGGTACAATACCGATTAACCCGGAACAATTCCGAACTCCAAAAACTGCACTGCCTTATATGAATCTTATTCTCCGGACCATTCCGGAACCTCTCGTGATATCCCGGATCCCATCCAAGACTCCGAACAAAAATTCATAAACCAATTATCCAATCTATCCTAGCGTCGAGACACGTTAAGTGTGTGACCCTGCGGGTTCGAGAATATGCGGACATGATCTTCTATCAATAATCAACAGCGGGGTCTGGGCACCCATATTGACTCCCACACATTCATCGATGATCATATCGGATGAACCACGATGCCAGGATTCAAACAATCCCATATATATATTCCCTTCGTCTTGCGATATTTTACTTGCCCGAGATTCGATCGTCGGTACCGTCATACCTAGTTCAATCTCGTTCACAGCAAGTACTTTACTCGTTCCGTAATATGATATCACTTTGTGATTAACTCCTCAACCACATGCTTGCAAGCGGTGTTGATATCGATTACCGAGTGGGCCCGAAGTATATCTCTCCGACTTGGGAGGGACAAATCCCATCTCGATACATACAACCCAACAGATACTTTCCGATCACCTGAGAGACACCTTTATGATCACCCTCTCATAGGATGACGTTTGATGACCTCAAAGCTTTCTTCCGATACCAGGGAGTTGTATTATCTCATGGTCTAAGGAATACAATATTTGACATAGGAAAAGCTTCGCAAAGATGAACACAATGATACGATCTAATTGCTTCGCTTAGTTTGGGTATGTCCACCATATCATTCTCCCAATGATATGATCTCATTATCAATTGACAACTCATGTCTATGGTTAGGAAACCTTAACCATCATTGATCAATGAGCTAGTCCATAGAGGCGTACTAGGGACACGGTGTTGTTCACAAACCACACAAGTATTAATGTTTCCGCTTAATACAATTCTAGCATGGAATATAAACTTTATCATGAACAAGAATTATAATAATAACATCTTTATTATTGCCTCTAGGGCATAATTCCAACAAAAACTACAGAAGTTCTTAGACACTCTAGAAAGCAAGCAACTAGCAAAACAAAGATGAACAAAACAAAGAGCAAAGATTGGAATGGAGAAAATAAAAGGTGGGAAGGGATAATCATTGTGAAAACATTGTTTTGTTCATTAAAATCCCTTTGTTAACAAGTTTGATCAAGTCTTGTTACCAAAACAATTTTATTATGAAACAAAACTTTGTATTTCAATAAATGATTATGTTACCTCAATCTTGATAGCAATAGTCCCAATCATAATAGTTTCATAATTTTCTTGAGGTATGGGACAATATATTTCTCCAACTTTGATGCTCTCAATATTTTCAATTGAATTTAGGCAATAAGTCTTATCAATCTTCTTGGGGAAATAGACAGTATGATCCTTTTCATTAATATTAAAAGTTACTTTCCCTTGATTACAATTAATGACAGCACCTGCACTATTAAGAAAAGGTCTCCCAAGAATAATAGACATATTATCATCTTTAGGCATTTCAAGCACAACAAAATCAGTTAAAACCAAACAGTTATGAGCCACTTGAATAGGAACATCCTCACATATACCAACAGGAATAGTAGTAGACTTGTCAGCCATTTGCAAAGATATATCAGTTGGTATCAATTTTTCTAGTTGAAGTCTCTTGTAGAGAGAAAAAGGCATAACACTAACTCCTGCTCCCAAATCACACAAAGCAGTTCTAACATAATTATTTTTAATAGATCAAGGAATAGTTGGGATACCCGGATCTCCAAGCTTCTTTGGAACCTTACCATTGAAGTAATAATTAGCAATCAAAGTAGAAATTTCCTCATTAGGAATCTTCCTTTTATTAGAGACAATATCCTTCATATACTTTGAATAAGGAGGCAACTTAATAGCATCAGTCAAAGGAATTTGCAAAAATAAAAGTTTCATCCACTCACAAAACTTGTTATAGTGTTATTCTTCCTTTGACTTGTGTTTTATTAGGAAAATGCTTTGGTTTTTGCACCCAAGGTTCTCTTTCACTACCATGTTTATTAGCAACAAAATCTTCCTTAGTGTACTTAGTGTTCTTAGTGTGCCTTTCAGGTTCCTTTTCAATTTCTTCCTTATCAGGAGCATCATTTTTATCATTACTAGTTTCAGTTTCAGCATCAGAGACAGATATACTATTAGGATCTATAGGAGGTTCAGAAGATTCTACAACTGTTTTATGTTTCTCTTAGAAGAAGTGCCTATATTTTCAGCTTGTTGAGAATCTTGCTCGATTATTTTAGGATGTCCCTCGGGATATAAAGGATCTTGAGTGGAAGCACCACTCCTAGTTCTAATTTCATAAGCATGTTTATCCCCAGAAGCATTAACTAGCATATCTTTTTGTACATTAGCAAGTTGATCAATTTGAGTTTGAACCATTTGAAAATGTTTAATAAGCATTTTAACATCATTGGAGGTTCTTTCCACAATATATTTCAACTCATTAATAGCTCTAGAGTTTTCCATTAAATGATTCTGAACTTTTTTATTAAAATTCCCTTGTTTAACAATAAAAGTATCAAGTTCCTCTAAGCATTGATTAGGAGGTTTACCATAAGAAATATCACCTTCATCAAAATGTTGGAGAGAGTGTACCTCAATAGTGGATGAGTGGAAGATTGGCTTACATAATTCTTCTATATGAGGTAAATTCCTCATGTCTTCAGATTTAATACCCTTCTCCTTAAGACATTTCTTAGCTTCCTTCATCACTTTATCATTTAGTTTAAGCACTCCCCTCTTCTTTGGTGTTGGTGTTGGGGTTGGTTCAGGCACAGGTGGTTCAGGCGTAATTGGCTCAAGTGTAGCTGGCTCAGATTTAGTCCAATCATCATAATTCTTGATTATTTTAGCCATTAATTCCTTAGCATCTGCATGAGTTATTTTCCTAAAAACACAATCAACACACCTATCTAGAAATGTCCTATATTAATCAGTTATTACATTATAATATATATCAAGAAGCTCATTTTTAGGTAATGGACATCCAGGATGTGCATGAATCAAAGCATAGAACCTTGCCCATGATTCAGGCAATTTCTCTTGTCCCCCTATTTAAAATCAAAGAGTTTCTGCAAAACAGCATGTCGAGCACTAGGAGGGAAATATTTCTGAAAGAAAGTAACAATCAAGCAATCAGGGCTATCAATGGATCCAGGAAGTAAACTATTAAACCAAGCTTTAGCTTTCCCTTTTAGTGAAAAAGGGAAAATTGTAGCAACAAAGTATTTGCGAATCTTAACATCATTAGAGAATAAGCCACTCATAGTAGAAAGTTTAGTCATATGTGCCACAGAACTTTCATTCTCAGTCCCACAAAAAGGTTCTTTCTCAACAATAGTTATATAGGATAAATCGAGAGAGAAATCATAATCTTTATCTTTAATGCTTATGGGAGAAGTGGCAAACTTAGCATCAGGAAATAGTTTAGGTATAATAGTACGTTTCTCAAGAAGACTCTTAATAGCACTAGCACCACATGTGTTTCGATATTCTTCAATAAATTCATCAGTCATTTCAATATAAGAATCATTGATATCCTAACTCTGTCTAGACTCAGGTGAGCCAACAAGTGTAATAGTGTCTTCACTAGGAGTTTCAGTGTTTCCCAATATAGTTCTAGCAATTGTAGCATCTAGGAAAGGACCTAATGAACCACTCTCATCAAGCATAGTAGAAGTAACATCATGAGCATCAGAAGCAATTTCAGATTCAGCAGTAGTAGCAGTATGTGTAGCATGTGTATGTGGTGGTGGTGTAACAAGCTTACTTATAACATATGGTGAATCAAGAGCAGCAGAGGTGTTTAAAATTGTACCTCTTCTTGTAGTGGATGGTAGAATAGGAAATTTTCCATCATGAGACTTTCCCATGATGAAAAGGATAGCAGCGAACAATAATAAATCCAAGTGAACTTACAAATAAAGCTATGCTCCCCGGAAACGGCGCCAGAAAAATTCTTGATGACCCACAAGTATAGGGGATCGTAACAGTCTTCGAGGGTAGTATAACCAAATTTATTGATTCGACACAAGGGGAGCCAAAGAATACTTATAAGCCTTAACAACTAAGTTGTCAATTCAGTTTCACCTGGAAATACTATTTCTCACAGTAGTTTATCAGTAGCAACAGTTTTGAAGTAGCAATAGCAAAGTAACAGTAGCGGTAAAATAAAAGCAGTAGTAACAATAGTAGCAAACAACAGGATTTGAGTGCGGTAGGCATAGGGATGGATGGACGGGCGTTGCATGGACAATACTATTCATGTAATACCAAGATCTAGGGCATTTGCAGATAAATAAGATAAAGTATCCAAGTACTAAACAATCATAGGCATGTGTTTCATATATAGTCATACATGCTCGCAATGAGAACTTGCACAACATCTTTTTGTCCTGCTAGCCCGTTGCAGCGGGGCCTCCTTTTAATAGAGTACCGGAGCAAAGCATTAACACTCCGTGAACACGGGTTATCCTCATATCACAACCATCCCCTCCAGTTATCCCAATTTCTGTCACTTCGGGGCCTTTGGTTCCGGACAATGATATGTGTAAACAACTTGCAGATAATATCACAAACAATACTATCATCATGAATCAATAACATGTTCAGATCTGAGATCATGGCACTCGGGCCCTAGTGACAAGCATTAAGCATAACAATTTGCAACAATGTCAAAAAGCACTAACAAAGATACTAGGCACCATGCCCTAACAATCTTATTTGATTACATGATAGATCTCATCCAATCCCTACCATCCCCATAGCCTACAGCAGGGGATTACTCACTCATGGATGGGGGAAACATGTATGGTTGATGGAGAGGCGTCAGTGATGATGATGGCGATTATCTCCTTGAATTCCCTGTCCCGACAGGGCCAGAACAGAGTTTCTGGTTCCAAATCGCGGTTTCTGGTGGTTGCGGTGCAGCGGAACTTTATCTGGAAAAAGTCGACCCCCCCTCTATTTTTAGGTCAGAGGGCTTATGTAGGCGAAGGGGTAGACCGAGGGGGTGCACGAGGTGGCCTCACCTCCCCTAGGCGCGGCTTGGGATGGCCCGTGCGGCCAGGGGTGTGGGCCCCTCGTGGCCTTCCTCCGTCTCGTCTTCTGGCTCCGTGAGTCTTCTAGTAAAATAGGAATTTTGCGATATTTTCCGGGATTTTTCCTGAAAGTTGATTTTCTGCACAAAAACTAGACACCAAAACAATTCTGCTGAAAACAGTGTCAGTCCGTGTTAGTTGTATCCAAATCACACAAATTAGAGGAGAAACAATAGCAAAACTGTTCGGGAAAGTAGATACGTTTTAGACGTATCAACCGCCTAGAGTGTAAAGATGTCAGCTAGTAGTATAGTGAACAATGACACAATTATCTTTGATGGAACAAATTATGCTATGTGGAGAAATTGCTTACTTTGTAATCTTCGGACCTTGTGTCCAAATATTGAGCGATTTCTAGATGTAGGTTTTTCTCATCCAATGGATCCTCAAAATCTATCTCTAGAGGATGAGAAAAATTACATATCGAAGCTCAAGTATCTAATGAGATTATTTTCTCTTTGAGCCCCATGGTTAATTTGTTCTTGACGATTGTAAAGCGCAAGTCGTCTCATGAGAAGTGGACCAAGCTTAAATAAATATTTGGTGGTTCAATTTCTTACATTGTCGGTGGTTTCTCCGAGGAGATCTCTTCTCCTTCACATCATGAAGAGCTCCAAGTTGATTCCACCTCCGGCTGCGATGAGTTCTCATCTTCATCCACTTCACCAACGTGTGGCAAGATACAAGGTAAAGATATGGTGAGTGGTGTTGGGAATTGCAATGTTGATATTATGCGCGCTAATGATGACCCTTCATCTCTATCCCGTTGCAATGCTTCTTGTTTGGACTTAAGCACTTCTTGCAACAATGATGTTATATCCCCTTGTGTTGCTAGTCCTTGTATATCATCTAGAAATTATTGAGTACTAGTCTAGATGATATGCTTGATTTGCCTTGTTCCCATGAACAAAATGCTTCTATTTCATGTAGTTGTTTATCTAACAATGTAGAGGAAATCAAAAATTCTATGGAGCAAGACATGATCACGAATAAATATTCAAGAATATCCTAATCTTCATCCTCCCATGCTCACATGTGCCTTATGGCAAGAGGATCAAAGGTATCTCCTACTTTGGATCCCAATATATCTTCTAAAGATAATAGCAATGATAATGATGATAGTGAGGATGACATTGATGAGGATACTAGTGCTCTCTTGCTTGAGTTGAATTTTTTGTGTACCTCTATTTGTGGTAATAATAAGGTCGTTACTTGTCTCAAACAAATTATGGAAACCATAACAAAACAAACGGGAACCATAGAGGAGTTGGATTTCCAACTTGATGATGGGAGTCGGAGATTCAATCTCCTTAAGCAAGAGCTTGCCGAGGAGAAGCACACTAATTGTCTCCTCACACAAATAATTGAATCTTATGAGCTTGAAAAGGAAAATTCCATTAATGATGCTTGTGCTACTAACTCTACTTTTTGTGAAGCATCTACCCTAAAGGAGAACGTTGAGCTAAGGGCTCAACTTGAGTTGCTAACTAGCAAGTATAGGAAATTGGAAGAAAGTCATGAAAAGCTTTCGGGCTCTCATAATGATCTTCTAATCTCCCATGATGGGCTAAAGTTAGCTCGTGAGGCAAGTATTACCAAGGTAACATCTTGTGAGCCTCTTTTGTACATTAGCACAACTTCTACTCAAAATGCTATTTTGCCATGTGCTAGTCCTAGTAATCCATATAGCCATACTATTGATAAACCTTGTGTTGGATTACTTGCTTTGCCTTGTTGCTCTAACAATGAAGCTTCTACTTCCTCTAGTACTTGTATTTCTACTAACCATGTAGAGGAAATCAAAGATCTCAAGGCCCAAGTCACTTCCTTGAGGAATGACTTGGAAAAGAGTCATGAAGGGAAATCCACACTAGATAATATCTTGAGTGTGCAAAAATCCCCTAATGATAAAAGTGGACTTGGATTCAACTCCGATAACAAGAACATGTCCAATAGAAACAAGAAAGAGGGCCAACACCAAGTCAAGAATTCGGCCAAGATTATTTGCTTCAAGTGCAAGGTTGAAGGACATCATGTAAGATATTGTCCATTGAAGAAAAAGCACTTGAGTGAGAAGCAACAAGGGAAGCAGCCACAAGTTCATGTTCAAGCCCAAGTTGAAGTTAGGCCACTTACGAAGAAGAATCAAGATAATTCTCCCTAAGCCAAGAAATCAATGAAGAAGAGAAGTTGCTACATATGTCATGTGAAGGGGAACTTTGCCTCTTCATGTTCAAACGGTACCTTATCTAACACTATCATTGTTGATGATGATTATTCTCTTAGGAAGGATAAGGATGGAAATGTGTTTGCCAAGTTTGTTGGAACTCAAAGTGGTGTCAAGAAAATAACCATTTGGGTTGGCAAGCCTATTGTGACTAACATCTTAGGACCCAACTTGGTTGGGGACCAACAAGCTCAAACTTGATCAATAGGTGTTTGTGGAGGGCACTCGAGACTTGAATAAGTCATGAAGAATTAAGGGATCTTCATATATTATATTTAATCAACCAACTCATTAGGATTATCATATCCCTATCTTATATCTAATGCGCCTCTTCGCGGTAACTTATACTAAACTCGTTTATATTGTAAGTTACTTGCCCCTTTACATGTTTTGGTTTTGTACCAAGTATGTGTTTGTATTTGGTGTCCCTCATGCTTTATTATTTCCTGTATTCAAGTATGTCTAGGTGTTTTTCACATCATTTACTCGTGTTTTTTGAGCCTCTAATGCATCTTGATGATATCTTATTTGGCTCTTTTCGAGTGGTTAATGGAACATCCCATTTTGGGGGAGTGATATGCCTCGCGCATCTCTCAAACCTTAAAATGTGTGTACATGAGTACTAACACTTAGTATTGATATTGCAAGCTTATCTAGTCACTATGTGATGTGTCATACTCATGAAAAATTCAAATTATAAATGTCCCTTAATTATCTCTAGTTGAGGTTGTTTTGCCTCTTATTAAGAAATATTGAATACCACATTATGGGGGGTAATATGCTTCTTTTGCATATCACAATCCTAGGAAATGTGAACATATGAGGTAGTTCCACTTAGAGTTTATATTATTGATTCTCTTATTTCTAGGTGGCATGTTGACTTAAACAAGGTCCTATTTTTGTTAGAAGCTTTTATTGCTTATATTTTTGGTCTTTGTTTGAGCAATAAATTCTTGGTGTGGTCTTCCTCAAATACATATCTCTATATCTTATTTGGGGGACCATTTGCTTCAAGTTATTCTAATCATTTCTTTGCATGATTGTGTGACTAGCTGAAGCTATCAAGAATTTCTATCTTTGCATAGTGCTTAATCTTATTATTTCTATCCTATGCTTTTTATTGTGAAGATTTATCTTTAATATCCATGCAATATACCACCGGAAATGTATTCCAATACACTCATTGTCTTCGACAATTGATATACTTGTGTATGGTAGCATTTGTGGATCATCTTCACTTTGGAGTTCACCTCTTATTGCCTTATTTTCTTTCCAAAATTTTGGTGTGGCTCCCATTGTCTTCCTTGGCTTTTGATCATCTCTTTGATTATTATCAAATGTGTTTTAGTGGAAGACAAACCTTTTCTTCTTGGAACCTCGTGCCATTGTGAAAAGTGTTAAGGGTTTGGTTTATTTTTTGAAACCTTGCTCTTTTGGGAGTTTGTTATCTCATTCTTTCTTCTCTATTTTATTTGCTTGAATGAGATAAATATTTGAGAATTTGTTTTTTTATTTCATCTTTTATGCTCAATAGTGTTTGCTTGGTTCATTTGTGGAACTTTGTTGAACAAATCTTGTGTTGATTTGATTCTTTAATATAGTTTGGACAACAAATGTGTTTTGTCACACCTTGTATGCCTTCTTGAATATTTTGGTGATTTTTCCAAATTATATGTTCATTGGATCTAGAAAGTCTCACGCATGCATGTTTACTAAATGTATATCTTATACCATGTTTTGCTTTCTTTGATCCAATATTGTAACACCCTCGCCTGATAAGGCCGAGTTCATGTGTATAGTGCCAATCCCTGGATCGGTTCACTGGCACATACAGTACAAAATGATACCAAATATAACTGTGCATCATAAATACAACGAATATGATCCAGAATTTATATTATTTATTCAAGTACACAGCGGAAAACGAATACAAGGTAGATCTCCATCCTCCAAATGTGCCATAGGCGAACAATTGTTGAGTGGAGTCTCGCGACCTATGAACGATCACTCAGATACGATATAACCTGCAACATGAAACGTTGCAGCCAAGAATGGTCGATACATTGAATGTATGACAAGTAGGCTAAAGTGGTTAACAACATATCTATCAGCTACATGCTTATTTGGCCAAGTGGAGTTCAGGCTCATTTGCATAAAGCAACAGTTTTATCCTAACATTTGTAACAAAGTAGTTTTCCAATACGATAAATAGGACACTCTGGTTCACTCCCAGGTGCTCCTACCCAATTATGTTCACCCAACAAGTTTTAAGTAATTAAGAAATAAGGATGAGTGAGAAATATCATAGCATCAGTATCAGGTCGCTCAAATTGTCCATAACCGGGGACGGCTAAGCACTTAGTTTATACACCCTGCAGGGGTTAGTACACTTTACCGATGTGACTTGGCCAGCCCAGCTCGTACCACCACTCTCATATTGAGTGATGATAGGGAGAAGTCCAAGAAGGAACCGTTTGGGAAGTAGCTCCCCAAACCCGACACGCATCGGTCCAACCTACACTATCTACATCTCTGGATACGTGGGTTTGAGTTACCACAACCTACTGAGTCCAACCAACCGCCCATTTCATTATTGGCACATGGTTGCACATGAAAGCTACCAAACAAATAAGTCAATCCTTTCTCAGTGTCCAGGGCGGCATTCCCCACCATAATCCATACTCGATGACCCAATCAATGCCATTCCGCCCAGGTGGTTCATTAAAATCATGTTGGTTTGTCATTTAACAAAATAAAATCCTTTCAAAACAAATAACTTTTCATGGTATGATTCCCTTCCTCGTCTAAATAGCATAGCTAAGCAATCTACCAATACGATGGCTCATAAACAAGGAATTCTAGGGAATAATATGGGACATAGCATAGCATATACACATCAATTCCTACATATGCAATTCTACAAAAACATCTACAATGCATAGGAAAACATTAGGACATTTATGACCAAGATAGCACCACTTGCCTTTGTTGTAGATGTAGTCGATTAGATAATCCTCACAATCCTCATAGATATAATGGTTGCACTCGTCATAACCACAATACTTGCAATCATAGTAGTTGCAATCACACACGTTGCACTCCTCGCAATCTATCGAGCAAACAATTGCATACAATCATAAACAATAGAACATAGAGATCAAACAAATGCAACAAATACATTCATGACAATTTAATAAGTCACAATGGTTGTTACTTTAGTTCTCTAAACAATATTGAAGTATATGATGCATGCAAGAGGCCAATTAATGCAATGGAGTAGTTGTTATTAATAATTACTTGCTAATATAGGGTTTTTAATAGTTCTGTTGTAACGCCTGTTCTAACTGTCGAATTAAATTTGTTTCTTGTGTTTACTGGATAGAGGACGTTAATATGAACCAGTAGGCGTTGTATTCACCCTAATCGGAGTTATAGATCTTTTTGTATGATTTAAATAGTGTTTAATGAGTTTTAAATGATTCATATAGTTTCTGCTGCCTACAAATCAAACAAAAATTATATCTGTAATCTCCACGAAATTGTGATTCCAGGGACATATTATTTGTAATTTTCTGAGCGGTATTCGAATTACTATGATTTTAATACTCTAAATAAGCCATTAATCTATTTATTTAATTGCAGCGAAACCTTACAGTATTTGACTGAACCATTTGCATATTGATGATCTACATGGAACCAGCTTTCCATCGGTATATCATTTATATTTTTGTGACAAGCAATTAATTTACTATGAATTTAATGATTTATAAATCCATTAAAACTAATTAAATTACTACGGGGTAAATAGTCCGTAAAAGCTGTATCCAACCAAATATTATTAATCTACATTATAGTAGCTTCAATTTGATATATTGTTCATATTTTTCGGAGTTACAGATAATTTCCTATGAATTTATTAACCTAAACGACCATTAAAACTAATTAAGTTACTACAGTAAACGCATACTGTAAAGGTTGAATCTAATGCCATATTAATATTCTACACATTTTTATGAATCCATTGATATATTATTTGGTATTTTTGGATCTATGAATCTTTTTATATGATTTTTGCAAATTTACATAATTTTCTACAATTTAAATTCAATTTCAAATCTACAGGGAATATTCCCTGGTAATATTCTATGCTGACTGGGACGCGGGGCTGACCCGGCGTTGACACGTGGCGAGATCCGGTTGGCTCGTACCCCTTCGCGGAATCGATCTAATCCTGGCCGTTGGGATGAGATCCAGTGGTTAGGAGAGGAGGTTGACCCGATTTTGGCTGAGAATAGACAAGAAACAGATCTGTGTTACAGAGACAAATCTATAGGTCAAATTGAAAAACTTACAACATGTAAGTTGTGGGGAATCATTAGTCCTACCTTCTTACCAAAGGAATTTGGATTTGAACAAACGAGCGCGAGTACATCTTGGATTTATATCGTCATATCTGAAATATTGCGGTGCAAAATTCTCTGTCTATGGTGGATGAAAAGGGGTGAGGTTTGTCGAGATTGAAAGATTTTGACGAGTTCTACAACTTTAGTTTTTTGGCCGAAGGCAAACAACAAAGTCTAGATGGGTTAAAAAGCGAAATAAGATTTGGGCATGTGTAGATTCGGGATTTCGAGAAGGAAAACTCGTACAGATATGACTCCACGAGTTTATATGGATATTTAGGATGGTGTAGAGATAGGCCTTGGAGTAGGGAACAAGTAGAAACAAACGGAAGTCGACTCGGAGTTGTAGATAAAAAGATATAGCAGTTTGAATAGAGATAGGTTTGACAAAAACTGTTTTGCACGCCTTTTAAAGCAAGGCTGGGATCACGTACGCGCGTGCCTGGGCACACGGTCGGCTGGCTGGGCCGCCGGCCCGTTAGTTTTTTTCCTATTTTTTTCCTTTTTCTTTTATTTATTTATTTGTTTCTCTCATATCTTTTGCATACGAACTCCAAATAACATGATTCTTGTTTCTAAAATTTTATAAAATTGAATAGATTATTATAGGGTCATATTTGTAATATTTTTACTAGTTTACAAGTAGTGGATTTATAAATCCTTGTATATTTTATTTTATTTATATCTTTATTTGTTTGTATTTATTCCATAACTTTTTCATAATAGCTCCAAATGAGCTCAATTTTGTTTCTAAAATTTTGTAATATTCATTGGACCTTTTTAGGCTATAATTTAGCAATAAACGCTGCCTTAGCAATAGTGGGTTTTTATAAATCCAATTTAATTACTTTTAGAAACATTTGGGCGAATCAACTATAGGATTTAGATACCAGGATTTGGATTCAGTTTGTGAGAACTTTGCATGGATGTAATGAAATGCTTATGAATGCTTCACGATTTTCATTTTGAAATCTTGCACACCAATTCTACAATCCATAATCAATCCATGCCCTTTTGCCTATATGGCTACTTAGGTCATAACAAAAGAATATAAGATTTTGAATTCAAGGTTGAGAGGATTCTCTATTCAAAAAGTTTCTTCTCTTTGAGAATTTTCAACATAGTCAAACAATCAAACAAACTTATTTATTTATTTCACATTCCAAAATTAGGAGAATTTTGGGATGTGACAAATATATAGGGTATACTCCATCAAATCCTTAAACGGCTAAGATGTGCATGAAATTCAAATTTCATCTCTAAATATGCACATATTTTTATGGAGTGTATCCTATGTGTTGTGGTTATTCTAACCACTTTGGACCCAATAAGTTTGGGGACCAAGATGTACTTGAATGTTGTTTTAGGTACATTGGAGATGCAATGGATGCTTGTCTCGTCTATAAGGAAAGTGTTGTCACCACATGATAATTGGATCTAAGCTAGGATGATCTAAAAATTCTTATCTACTACATCATACCATTGCTATCTCGGTAACAAGTATATTATTCATGCATACTATTCTTCCATCTAATCTCTTGTAGGTTGCATCTTGGCATGGATTTATTTAAATGTTCGATTCTTGCAATTATCTTTGAAAGACTTCTGTATCCTTATTGCTTATGTGAGTAATTTGAGATGATGCATATAATGGGGAGTATATAAAATCATGTTCGTGATTCACCAATTCCAAATATGCCTTCTAGCAATTTATTGCATATCAACTCCTAAAGGTACTCTCATGTGCAATATTGTTGAAACTGCATTGAATCATTCCTTTTGGTACTTGTTGACTTTCTCAAAATATCCCAACTAGCATTAGTTCCCTTAGTGTTAGTTGTGATGGTTTTGATATTTTTGTTTTTCTTGGTGAAGTTCATAGATATACCATAAGATAAAATAGAGCCATGGGCTATATATGCACTTAATCAAAATATCCTTTTTGGTATATCTTATGACTTCCGCTTGGATATCATGTATTATTTTTATTAACCTCTTATGTGTGGATGTTTCTTTGTGGATTATTCTCATGTTTTTTCACTTAGAAACTTATATACACAAGAGTGTTAATCTCTCACCTTGATATGCTCGCTCTTTTCCGAGCATCACTCTTATCTTCTTGATTTTTAATGGTTTTGGTAAGGTCTTGATTTATGAGTGCTTGGTTTACTTTTATTGCATCTTAACGCACTCATATATCATATTTGGTTTCTTTTGGACTTAAGCTTGTCTTGACAAGTGTATTGATTTATATCTAATCCTTATATCTTGGTTGTGTTCTAAATAATATAGAGGGAGTGAGGATTCCATGTTTGTGCATATTGTATTCAAATGAAACAACCAATTTATGCACGAACCTTGGGAAGCTTCCTTATTTCACTTAGAGCACTATTTGTCCATTTGATTATTTGGATCTTTCGATTGCTTTCTTCATCTGTTGAAATTCCTTAACATTGTTATCCTTTTAGCAATCCTTGATCCTCAACATAGTTTTATTTCCTCCAAGTGTTCGGCATTGGATATGTGCATGTGATTTCACTCATATTACGAGTAATGCACACCTTGTGTAGGAACTCATACTATATTGTCCTTCTAACCTTGTTATCCATTTTGGCACTTGTTGTCAATGGGGGAGAAGTTTAGAGGGTTTTAAGGGAATTGGTTTTCTACTTAAGATTGGTTTGTTCTTAAGTGTTTTCCTTTCATGCATTCCATCTTTATTATGTTTTGCATGGTTGTATATATAGTGGAAACTCTCCCAAAGGTTATGCTTGACAATGTATGCAATGAAATTCAAGATCATCACACGTGCATATATTGTGGGGGAGTTTGCTCTATATCTGTTGGTTCTACTCACATCTCCTGCATTACTTGTAGTTTGTGTGAGTAGAATCGGTTTTGATATGGGCTAGTATCTTTGTGTTACTTAACCATATAAAATACAACCTCTTGTATACAACTTTTTCTCGGATAAGCTGCGTACTTGTTTCTAATATTCATTATATAAACCCTCTTGTTGTGATTGTCATCAATGACCAAAATGGGGGAGATTGAAAGGTTAATTTCCCCTATGTGTGGTTTTGGTGATTAATGACAATCCCTATGGTCTAATCTTTTTACTGAGTTTTATATGAACGAATATTCCATAGGTCATGTTTGTAGTCCATGTGTTGGATTCAAGTATGGATGCCATGAAGATAAAAATATACCTTGAGTATTGGCATCAAAATCATAGAGTTGAAGAGAAAGAATTTGATATGATCAAGATCTTGAGAGTGTGATCTCAATAGAAGAATTCAAGATATGGCTCTAAGTCGGTGTCATGATAGCCTCATTAGTTGAGTTATGGTTGACTAAGATTTAGAGCGTGTAATCAAATGAAGAGTTCTTTATGTACCTCAAGATATTGAGATGGAGCACGAGAATATACTTGGTTGACCAATACAAAGAGTGAAGAGTGATTTCAATTTGGTTAACACATGAAGCATAAAGAATGTACCACATGGTCTTGTGGTATGGTAAGCCTTGTCAATTATGCATCATGAACTAACCCATTATATATGTGCCTTTGTATTTTCTATATGGTATAGGTATCTTTCCATGGGCATGCTTCAAAAGTGAAGATCTTATATAGCCCATGAGAGGATGACATCAAGTGGTGATCGTCATCAAGGTTGAGAAGGGAAAGTTCAAGATAAGCATCTCGAGAAGATCATTTTCTTGAAGCTTGCCGTCCATATTGGTGATAATGGACATGTAAAGACATGTATTAATGACTCTATCCCATAGTGGTGTATGGCGGAGCAAATTAGGAGTCTTCACGAAGCAACAATGACCAAGTGTTGCATTCCGGCTTGGGTGGAGCTTGAAGCGTTGTCATCAAGATCAAGCGAGATGCGCAAGGCAAAGGTATGTCCTTGCTAGGTTTTCCTTTTACCGGTCTCAAGGTGGTTGTTGGGAGACCGGGTTATAGGATAGATAGCCACACTATCAAGAGGGGCTTTCGGTTGGGTAACTTGATCACATTGTCATAGGGAGCTCAATCCTTTGCATACTTTGCATCTTCCTATTTTGTTGCTTCTTGGTGTTTCTCCATGTGAGGTTCTTGAGCTTGTTGCTAGCTCTTAAACAAGCCCAAGTTCATCGAAAACGGAATTCGTATGCATCTTCTATGGCGTTTTCAAGTTTGAAGGTTTTATCGGTTCTTCTGTAGGGAGGCTTCTTACCTTTATTCATTAGGTTCTGTCCTCCTTTGTTGGTCTATGATGTTTCTCTGCACAATCTTGTAGGGCTTGTTGTCCTCGTCAAAACAATCCCAAGATCATCGAAATTGGAGTCCGGATCCAAAAGTTATTGCGTTTTTCGTGAAGCATGTTTCATCCCGGTTGTGGATCCGGTTCAACCGGCTCCCAGACCAGATGGTCTGGTGCCAGCACCAAAAAACCAGATCTTAAACCAGGATTTTTGGTTTTGCTATATCGAGTCTATCCGAGACAACGGATAGTACCTAATCCCAGTTTTAAGTTTGGTTTTCCGGTCCAGGAACCGGACCATCCGGTGTGAGGGCCGGTCCAACCGAACTTTCAACCGAGTTCGCACAGATTTCTCGCAACTGCCATATTTGCTTTCCTCTATAAAAGGGGTTCTTCCCCAACGCATTTTGAGTGTTCTTGACCACGAAATTGACCTCCATTGTTGAACCTCTTGAGCTTGCTTCCTCCCCCTTCCCTCCTATGATTCTTGCATCTTTTTGAGGGTTTTGGAAGAGGAGATAAATTCCCACCAATAAATTCCTCCTCTAAGTGAGGGGAACCCATTGGATCTAGATCTTGGAGTCATTTGTCGATTTCCACCATTGTTCTTCCTCTCTAATTTCACTCTAGCACTTATTGCTTTGGTGGGATTTGGGAGTGAAGGATTTGAGCACTCTTGGTGTTCTTGTTTTGCATTCTTGCATAAGTGTTGAGCTCTCTATTACGATTTGTTCGAGTGAGATACCGTGAGCTTGTTACTCTTGGAGGGTGACCTCCTAGTTGTCTTGGTGGTTAGTGCCGCGGTGTCCTCTTCGTGGAAGATTGTGAAGAGACCCGGATTTCTCCTCCGTGGAGCTTGTGAAGTGGTTGTAGAGCTTGCCATATCCGGAGTGGAGGAAAAACTAGCCATAAGGAAAGGGTCTATTCCTTCATGGGATAGACTCGAAGAAGAATGTGAACCTTCGTGGCATTGGGAAATCCTTCGTGGAATCCCACATCTCTCCAACGTGACGTACCTTACTTGTAAGGGAACACGAGAATACATCTTCGTCTCTGCATGCCTCGGTTATCTCTATACCCGAGCTTACTTTCCTTGTGATAGTCATCGAGCTTGAAGTACTTATATCTTGCTTATCACTTGTGGTATATTTATCTCGTGCTATCTTGCCTATCTTAACTTATTGTTGGTGCACTTAGTCGAGCCTAGTGTATTTAGGTTTTGTGCTTGTAAAATAAATGTTAGTTTAATTCCGCGTTCTATCAAACTAAAACTGTAATAGTATTGAAATTGCCTATTTAACCCCCCCCCCCCTCTAGGCGACATCTCTATCCATTCACTTGTTGATTTATATTTTGAACTTGCAAAAAGCCTCGTGTTCATTTATGCAATTAGAATTGGAGATAAATCACAATTATTTTTAAAACACACATATCCGGCTTATGGTATCCCTTCTAGACGACATCCAAGGTCCATGAATCCACACAACAACATGCACAATACTTGTGAGGTACACCTAAATTGAGATATTACCCAACATTCCTAAGAAACCAAATCCTCCAAAAATATTTTAAAATTCATGTGAGCCAAATGAGCCCTAGGTCTGTAATGTTGTGTTATGGTGTTGGAGTGGCACACATCCTGAAGCTTTACCAAATTAGTAGTTTATGTAAAAAAAAGTATGGCCAGTTTAATAAGAATACTGTCACCAATTATAGTACTCGTCTACTTGGGGACAAGACGATGGTTAATTTTTTATTTATAAAGCGGGAGCGAAAAGCTGTTTCAAATTAGTGGGTCCTAGTAGTGATTTTTCCAAGTTTATTATGCGGAGACATCCGGTATCCTTCACCTGACTCAGGGCCAGGCCCCAGTTGACAGTTCCAAGAGTCCCTGATGTTCATAGTATATCTCTGGGGGCAACATTGCTCAAGCTACAAGTCAAACCCTTGCCGTATCGTATCATATCATATCATTGTCTCTTTCATTCTGCTCCCTGTAATTCTCTGTCCCGAGTTGAAATTTGCAAAGTTATCGCCTTTCCGCAAAAAGAGGGGTTGAAAAGGGCCGGAGGATCTTGGTTAGATTTGACGGGGTCAATCCATCCATCATATCTTCTCCAGCAAACAGGTAATAACTGCCTCAGGTGTTCGATCACTTGCCTGCAACCATTAGATCCACTAGACGTTATCATCTTCGTGGTCTCGAGGAGTAGCTAGCTAGTGGCTGACAAGGGTACAGCTACAGAGACCGCAGTGCACACCAGGTGTTCGATCAAAGACCCGCACTCTTTCCCGCATTGCTGTGACGGTGTTCTGTCGATAATTTTGTTTGGGGTCCTGTAAACATGAATTCCACCTGGTAGCTATGCCTTTTATGTTTTCGCCAAAAGAAAATAATGATGCTTCTTGTGTCTGATGGTGCCAGATGAACGCCTTTGCCTTTCTTGTTCCCATCAATGAATCTGCTTTAATTTGTCCCGACAATTCCACTTCCTTATGCCTTTTTTTCTTCTCTTTCTCCCTTTATTTCTTTCTTTCTTTAATTGTTCGTGTTAATCAACAGTAATAACTGCACAAAATGCCAGAACAGTGCAAACTTGAACATGCAGTTCCCTGAATGATTCTTGATGTTCTTCGCTGAACTAGCCATTCGACACAATGCAGTTGTAGCATCAGTAGAAGAGTTTCTTCCTGCAAGACATACGGCGAGGTATCAATCCAATACACCTCTTTCCAATTACTTGGAACTTTTCACGTTCAAATGTTTTATTTTATTTTTTTGCGCTGAAAATATTTTTGTACCGTTACAGCTATGAAGATACGATAGATCAAAGTATGAGCCAGAGTGACTAGAGGATCCCTGACACGCTCATCATTATGAGCTTGAATCTTATGCGGTGTTAAGATAAGTCAACAAAAGCTTCTCATTATCGACTCCACTTACGCTCTGCAAATGGCATGGCATGTAGAGCAGACAGGACATGTTTCTGCATCGCCTATCATCTGCCTACTCCTTAAGCACTAAGGACGAAATCTGTACCAAAGGGAAATTGTTCCAGTGACTTTTGTATCGCGATGATTTTTAGATGGGACAAGATACTCTTGGGTGAACAATTAATCGCTATACTCGCTTTGCCATGCAATTAGGCAGGCCAATCATGGAGGAATGGAACTTAGTTAGGGAGCTAGCCAATAGGTTTGCACTTTGTACTGATGCATATATTAGTAGATCTTAACATCCTTGTTAAGAGATGTCCTACTAAAGAAGATGCATGCAAGTGGTAAAGCTGATAAGTGAAAAGATGACTGTCTTTCCAGTAAAGCTCCCCACATTACATGTAAAGAAGAGATACTAAATAGTATGTTAATATGGAATTTGAGGAGCTGTCGATGCATAGAGGATCAGGAACAAAGTAACAGCTGTTTTTCTAGGATATATATACAAAGATGGTACAATTTGATAGATTCTTAGGAGGCGGTGAGGATTTTGTGGCATATGTAGGCGCAGCATCGAATCGTATGCATTGCTTCCGCATTTATGTAAATAGACCTGTGAGTAAGCATAGTTAATCCAACCTGTCGGGTGTACGTACATGGTTATGAATATAATATAACTTTGGTAGGTAATGCAGAATGGAGGAGATGACCCTCTTAGTTAATTTACCAAGGTCTCATGTATGTAGCATTGGTAAGGTGTATTTGATTTAGTGAAAAATATTCGTGTTACAGAATGCAAGAAAAATCTAAAATTTTATTTGCCTCAAGTCAAACAATTATTTGTTGCAAAATAAAAGATATTCCTGAATTTATTTTACAATTAGTAAACAAGTGCAAACGAGAAGTGTGTTTCTCATTTTGCCACCACAACAAACACTTTCTGATGGTTGGAAAATGTTGCGGGTATTTTTTTTCTTTCTATGTGAATATCAATCATCACTTTGCCTAACAATTGTGCTGACTCTATATCTGAAATTTCTTGTGTTTTTTTCCCCTCTAACCCACACCAAAATAGTGGCGCAAACAGCACTATCCTGGGACATATCAACATTTGTATCAAACTTCCCGTAGGTGAAAGAGTTCCTATCTAATCTTAAGACTCGTTTTTCAAGATGAAGACATTCACTAACCTGGCATTCATCACAACAGAAGCTCACATGTGTTCCACGGATTAATATTTATAGTTTTCATAATACAATGAAGCAAAAGTAAGAAAGCATCTTCAGGAGCATGTTCAGGTTCAATGTTACTTCTATCTAAACTGCTGAATCCCTGCAGAACAAGGAGAAAACACAGCAAGGTGCAGGGAGCAAGCTCACTTTCAGGAGAAAGACTGAAGTGGACTGAGGTTTCAGCTGGAGCTCCAATATCCAATGCATCCCCCACAAGACACAAGGTCAGACAAAACCAATAAGGAGATGTACATCCACTCGACCACTTGTGTTCCATTCCAGGTCATGCACTTCTGGGAACGGGTGTATCTGCTCCATTCCCTTACACATTGGCTTGACCTTTAAATCTTGATGGACTGAATGTGATTATGATATTTATTTCCTTGTCACCAAATATCATGGATAATCCAACTTAATTGAGCACATAAGCTTTAATTTATTTACTCTACATCTCTCTGCAGTGAACAGGCATTGCTCCCGCCATCCTCTTAAGAAATACACTAGCTAATATGAGCCATACTATGGAATCAAAATCTATACTAGGAGTTATGAAATATCAGAGAATTACATCTATATGGCCATAATTATCACTTCATACTTTTTGTTAGACCCCACTAATCCACTTTAGTACTCACCAAGGTTCCCCACAAAGCCACCTGCCTTTCTCATCATCTGCCCCCTCTCTTACCTTTAATTATTCCATCTCACAGTTACCTCAACACCATAAAAACCTCTCTCACACACACTTGCAAATTGCACACACAGGTAGTAGTGAAGTACTAGAGCTACAGCTTGGGAGAAGCCATGATGAGCTCTTCAGCTGCATCAACCCTGAAACAGGAGCAAGTAGATGCTAGCAAACTGCAGGAAGGTGTCCTCAACAATCTTGAGCTTAGGCTTGGCATATCTTCAGACAATGGACTTTGTGGTGGTGGCGGCACTACTAATCCATGGCTTGGTATTGGAGTGCACCCTTGGAGCCTGTCTGCCAGGCAAGACAAGGCAGCCATGGAGCAAGCTCAGCAGAGGCCTAATGAGTGCGACGTACAAAGGTTTGGTTATCAGTTAGTACAAAGTACTAGATGTTTCTTGGCAATCTTGTTATGAAATATGATGTTATGTAGGCTGAAAGGAAGTATAGTTCTGAGTTCTAGTAATACAACCTTGATATATCTTTATGAATTTCGGAAATGCTTTAATGAAACAAGAATTCGTGTGTGAACAAGTTTATGTTTATGCCTGTTTTGATCTTATCGGAACTTATTCTGGAATAGCATCAGAAACACATGCCAACAGAACATAGAGCAGAGAACAATTAAATACTGCACTATATGTAGGGAGACAGAATTTGCATGTAAAGAGAGGAAAATGAGAAAAATAAAAGAGGCAACAAATACAAAGAAAAACAAGATCATAAGAAATAAAATAATTCCCCTGAAGAAAATAAACAAAACAAGCAGAGCATATTGTGGTAACATATTAGCATCTCTCAAGTTTATTTCTTTCTTGTTCTCATGAATTCCATGCGTAGGTGATGAATCTTGTTCGCTTGTCTGTTATCTCACCGAATTCCACTAACAATTTTCAGAGAAGATCGCCCTCAACTGGTCGGATGGCCACCAGTGTGCACATTCCGCAAGAACCTGCCCGCCACATCCACAAGGCATGCATATTCTGAAGATCTGAGCAAAGTGGAACCCTGCTCTGAAGAAGAAGACCATGAAAACACTGAAATTTCAGGACAAGAGAGGCTAGCTATGTTCGTCAAGGTGAACCTGGAAGGCTACGCGGTGGGGAGGAAGATCGACATCAATGCGCACCACGGCTACACCTCGCTGTCCGGGGCTCTGCAGAGCATGTTCCATGGCTTCCTGTCAGGTATCTTTGGTTTGCATTGCACTGAACCGTCCATGGACAATCAAAGCTCGTGCCACTGACATATATGGGTGCTTGGTTGATTTCAGATGGCCATGGGAGGATTACAACCAGAGAGGATGAAGAACAGCTGGATTATCAGAAGGGCAACGGCATGATGAAGAACTACATCCTTCTGTATGAGGATAACGAGGGCGACCGCATGCTCGTTGGCGACGTCCCATGGGAGTACGTTGAGAGCGGCATGTATGCCATTTCCTTGTGGCGCAAGTTGAAGTGGTCACTCACCGATCTTTCTTGCATATGTTTATGCAGGCTGTTCATCGCTTCAGTGAAGAGGCTTTACATTACTAAGGACCCTAGAGCTGACAAAAGGAACAAGAAGAACAACGGTGTGTTTTCTTATGCTTCACAGCATTACGTTACACACCGTTCTGTCTGACAAAGTTTACTGCATTTATTTGTCAAGTGACAGTACTATCTTGTTATTTTTGCGGTTACAGGATAATTAGATGTTGAGGCAGTTTCTGTGCTTCCAGCAGACTGCAACTGACAACAGGAGATTGCATACATCGACATGCCACGAATCTCCAGGGTCGTAGATGGTCCAGATATGGTGTTTGCCTGCAGAAAATCTGCAATCGAAGCTTTGAATTAGGTCACCTGTTAAAAACCTTTTCATTTCACCTTCTTGCCATCTATCCAGGGGTGTAGTACGATTAAAATTAATGTAGGAAAGTTTTGTTTGTGCAATCGAATACATAGTGGATTAGCTAATATTCATGTAAAATAACACTGGGTGTAAATTATGTATTGTGGAATAGGTAGTAAGGCTCTGGTACTGACCTGCTAAATCTTCTTCACCACAAAGTGTTTTGTCAATCCCCGTGCAACTTATGCTTTTTTAAGAGAAAAAGGGAAGCTTTATTACCCCCCGGTCTCTACCTTACAAATACGAGGACATCATGTTTAATGTGTTAGAAGTGATTGCTATTTATTTTTATTTGTAAAGATATCTCTTCCTTCTATTTAGCCTCTTTATTGTAAAATGCACAATCGCTTAGACATGAATACATTCATGAAGATGTGAATTTTGACCTTTACTTTGTATATTAAAAGATGCATCGAACAGGATGTATTAGGTGCTCCTTATACTTCTAACCCGAAGTGCACATGTTTGTAAAGGCAAAAACTGAACTTTTGGTCCCCAAGTTTTGAAACTAGAGATTTGGTCCTCCAACTTCTCGCCGTTATTCTAAAAATGGACAAACATTGTTGATATTGCTAGGTTTTCCCTGGCATATATTCATAACCGATCATTATATTGTTTTGATTTTTTGCTTTTGGAAATACGACTATGGGGTCTTAGTGTTACTTTGAAGACTGTAAGTTATTTTTGTTGTAAATACAGTATTATATCAGTATAATAGTAAAAGTCATATATAAGTACAACTCATTTTGGAGTTAGTTGTGTGTATACAATATACTTAGAATCGAGAGTCTGAGAAAAATCTGCAAACCTCGATGATCTTCCCACCCAAACACGATAACAATTGCTCACAAACTAACCGATGAAGAGGTGAAAATTGAAATCCCGTTTGTTCTACTAATTTTTTCAAACACAAAAACTTTGTACTAGGGCATAACACCACTGACGGACCTACCACCCCTCTAACCCAGGTGGCCGCCCAGGCTTCACGTCGACACAACACCATACATCGAGTGGTCTTTTACACTATTTAAGGGGGGGGGGGGGGGGGGGGAAAGCATCCTAAGCACTCTTAACTAGTAGTCCAGGCTTCGACTAGTTTATGTGTCAGCCATGACACTTTATCCACCTCAAGGTCAATTACCAGTAAAACAGAGAGAGAGAGATATAACTCGGTGAACTATATCACACAAGCGGTTCATCAGTAGTAATACATTGATAGGTTTGCAGAGACAATGGGTTCATCAATCACCATCCAAGGTAACTCAAAGAGTCGATAAACTGCAGACACACATTTATGCAAGGTTCCCTTTTCTCCACTTATAAAGGACATAAACATCGAATGTAACTCAAAGGACATAACATGGAGGTGACATTTGTGAACACAGCAAACTTAAAGAACATAACCACATCATATTGTCAAACAGGGGGATACAACTCCCTGAATTGTTATTATACAGGGTTCACCAGTGCCTAGCTTAGCACATATTACATGGTGGATCACAGTAACGATGCAATGGTATCTTTGGATCACAATAAGACAGAAGAACACATCACAGCTGAACTTAAAACTACGACCGCGGATGGATCATCACAGACAGAAGACAGAATAACAATGGTTCATCAATCACCATAAGTTCATAAAGAATTCCTTGAGATCCTCGTCGCCGCCGGAGAAGTCGAGGTCTTTGAATGCCTCGTCTCGTGCTTCCTCGCACCATGCTCGGACCTGGGCCCTGTCGGCCAGGAAGTCTTCATCCACCTCGACGTAGCCATGCTTGTTGTACTGGCTGCGGACCCAGGCCTGGTGTTTGAAGAACTTGTCTTCAATCTCAATGAAGACCCGTGCAGCGGCATAACTGTCAGACTCCTCCTCCCGCGAAGGCCACAGGTCACGGTCCAGGTGTCTCAGCTCCCTGACTTCAGGCCGGACGCGACGGTCATCTTCAACCTCCTGGGCGAGGATCCAAGCAACCTCCCTGTGCGGCAGCCGCGTCATCTTTTTCGCCGGAGCCTCCTCGCCTTTGGCCACCGCCGCCGCCTCCACCTGCCTTTTTTTCGTGCTGCGTGGCTCCGCCGCCTCCTCTGCCTTCCTTTTCGACTTCGGCGGATACTCCTCGCCGGCGGCCACCGATTCCAGGGCTGCAGTCTCATCCGCCGCCATGATGCGCTGATTGAACGAACCCTCCTCGCGGGCCATCGGCTGATCTGATCTTCTGCGCCTCGTCTCACTCGCCACGCCGCGAGATCTGGGAAGAATCGGGGAGGCCTAGCTCTCGAATTGGGGAAGGAAGAGACGGTGTAGGGCTGAGATTATAAATCCAGAGCCTTTTTCTCTTTCAGCGTAGGTGTGGAGTGGAAATAGAGCGGGACTCGGAGTCGGAATTGAATGCCTTTTTTTTTCTGTGGGTTGGAACTTTAGATGCTGCTACCGAACCCGTCTCGGAGTTCATCTGCAGCCCGGACTCTAAGGCCGACTTCTTTTTACTGTACAGTATGTTTTGTTTCACAGAATTAGCGCATGTGCATCTATCGATCTCAAAGGTACCATGACATCATGTGTGCGTGTGAACGGAAATACACGGAAATACAAAGAGGCATGTGTACGTACGTGGCCTTGCGGATGGCACAGTATGTGCGGGGCGGACGCACGAACGCGGGTTGGACGGTGGCATTTTTCTGTAAATACAGATTCTAGCCCTAAAATCGCATAAGCTAAAAAGAATGGTCTGATTGTCTCCAGCTTTTTTTCACCGTGAATCCCAGTTTATACGTGAACTCAGAATCAGGCTCAGACCAGCTTCTGTCCAGCTTCCCGAGATTCCTAGCGATGAAACGAACCGGTAATATAAACTACCCCCGTGCCTGAGTGTATTTACAGAAAAATGCCACCGTCCAACCCGCGTTCGTGCGTCCGCCCTGCACATACTGTGCCATCCGCAAGGCCACGTACGTACACATGCCTCTTTGTATTTCCGTGTATTCCCGTTCACACGCACACATGATGTCATGGTACCTTTGAGATCGATAGATGCACATGCGCTAATTCTGTGAAACAAAACATATTGTACAGACCATACGACCGACGAAGGATTAAAGTTACAGTTAGTAGCTAATTATGTTCAATTTCTATCGCTCAATTTTATCTAGATCCGTATATATTTAGTTAAATATTTAGACTAGATATATTCTTATTTAGACAAAATTAATAGTATTCACTTATTTGAATAACATATGAATTTTAGGGGTGTTACGGACATTTCACGACTCATCACACTAAACAAGCCAAATGTCTAGAAGCTAAAAAGAACTGAAAGAACCAGATTCTATGAGATTCTCCCCACCACGGCTTCTGTTCACAATCTTTTAAAAGCTAGCTTCTCTAGAATCACAAGCTAAAAAGAAGTCGGCCTAAATCACGATTGGGCCTAATCCCACTGAAAATAAACGGAAACAGAAAAGGGGTAACTTTTTTCTTAGAAAAAGGGGCACATGTTTAAAATGGTAAAAAATCAAAACAAACTAAACACAAAGCAAGAAAATCACACCCGCATAGTCAGTCTCACGAACTCTTCTTACACATAGCAATCGCAAACCCAGGCACTTGAACAACGGAACGGAAACCTCGACGAGAACGCATAAACAAAAGGCAGTGGGCAACACCAAAACCACGAAACGACAAGCCAAGAAACCGAAGATCATCCATCAATCAGCCGCGAACAACATAAGTTCCTATGGTGCCACTCTTCTTATCTTTGCACCCGAGTGACTTCTCCTTTCGGATGGCGGTCCGAGGAAAATCACCCACCTTCTTGCTTTTTCACTCGATTGGTGTCCCCGTTAGGAGGCAAGAATCTCATTTGCCAGATTTTGGAATAGTAGTATCCAAACTGCTAAGCAAGTCGCAAAACTCTTTTACAAATAGAGCATTGGGATTATGTGCCAGCGGGGTTGGAATAGGCACATAAGCCATATACGATCGCTCGGGCGAGCTCAGGTTCTCTGGCAAATCCACCTTCATATGCTCCACTGACATAGACAAATAAGGGCTCGTAAAAACTCATCAAGCTTGGACATGCTCAACGGTAGATGGAACAGAGTGCAAGGAAGGCAACAAACTATCCTCAACATGATGAGAGAAGTAGCCATACAACTCCGCTTCCTTGTCCTTCCCAGAGCCGACACCTACCTCGCCAGGAGGACACAACGTAGTAGTGTTTTTCAACATAGTCGACAAAAGAAAGAGCTTGCTCAAATCAGCCTCCACCCGCTCTAGAAAGCTCCCAACCTGCGCGATGCAGCCTTGCAGCTTCTCTATTGAGCAGCGAGAGTGGACTATAGCACCACATCCGACGGGGGGTGTACTGAGCTAGTAGGAGCACAAACAACCTGCGATGAAGACCCACAACAAAGCACCTTGGAGAGGCATGGGCCGCATTGGACCCCTAGATAAAGATGGTGTATGACGATGCTCAACGCCGAGGAGGGACACTAGCGGCGTAGCAAGGCATGCCAGTGAGCTAAGAGGCGGCAACCTTCCTCTACCATAACGGGACTCCCGGTCCTGATGCATACGAGTAAAACTAATTCTAGATGCAAATGAGGGCTTTCGGTTGGAATATTAGGGTTTTGGGGAGCTCTAGTAGGAGGAGGCAATTGACTAAATATGTCAAGTAGGTGATGGCATTATTGGTCTGAAAAAGACATTTAACAAGAATTATGTTTCTCTATTGAGGAACTAAACAGGTTTACTAGGAGTCTAAAATTTGAGTGGCAATGGCTTCATGTCGTGGGCCATTCAGGTGGCATTTTACTGGGTGTAAATATGGATATGTTTGAAGTTATGTGCAAGGAACATGGGGAGTTTTATGTGAGTATGATATTAAAGCATAGAAACGTTGATACCATATGGGACTGTATTGTGATTTATGGTCTAGCTAATCACATTTTTTTGAATTATTTCCCAGAGCTCTAGATGCCAAAATGTGTAGGGGTTTTCAATCTTCGATCATATTTGCAGAAGATAAAAAAACAGTGATACCTTGGATGTGAACCTGGTATCTTTTTTTTCAATGATTTTAGTGCAAACTGAGGGAATTCGCACATGTGTGTGGGTGTAGGGGGAGGGGGTACCTACACCAATAATCAAGTGATGCCTGCTATGTTTATACTGGATAGAGTGTTGGTTTCTACTAGATCATAGAATCTCTTTCCTTTGCCATATGTCGGAGTGGAAACAAGAATAGGTCATATCATACACCTTTGTTGGTGCCTTCTGGTAAAGAGGTGGAAAGGAAATCCTACATATTTTAGTTAGAGAAACAATGGTTTGAGCAACCTGGGTTTTGGTAGTTTGGTGATCTTAGGAAAGGAAAAAAATTGTCATCTTAGATTGAGGAACTTGGTAGAGATGTCTTAATGCTGATAAATAGGGTCATAGATATAAATTGGAATAAAATAAGATACATGTAATGGTTTGGACGAGATGTATATAGTTACAGAAGGGGCATATTCAAGGGTTGAAGGAAGGGAATGCAAATACGACATACCTTCATGTTAGGGCTAATGGAAGGAGGAGGAAATACTCTAGTTTTGCTCTAGAAGGGGAGAATGATCACTATGAAGTTGAAATACAAAAGCATATGTATGACTTCTAAAAAATCTCTTCATGAAAAAGGAGATACATGGAGTTTCTATTGGGTTGGTCAACAAATACAATTCTCTCTTGATTAGACATGTCCCTTCTGAAGAAACTGAGGGTGTTACTAAAACTATGAAAACTAATTCTGCTCTAGGCCCATATGATAAGGTAAACCAGACTAGAAAGATAGAAAATGAGAGGTATAAACACTACTTTAACGGGATCCCGTGAGTATGCTTCAATCAGGAATCATTTCTAGCTTTTTAGACTGCCCATAACAACGCAGAAATGTTCCAACTATTAAGGTTAATCTTGTACTAAACTATAAATATGTTTAAAATTAAAAGCACATCTAATTAATCCACAAATATATCTTGCAACAACACATTGATGACCCACAAGTATAGGGGGTGTATCGCAGTACTTTCGGTAAATAGGAGTGTCGATCCCAACGAGGAGCAGAAGGTGTTGACTAGTGGTATGGAGCAAGAAATCTCTGTAAATACTTAGCAAACGGATTTTTAGGGGTTTTCTGATAAAGCAACAAAACAAGGTGCAAGTAATAAAGACAACGAGCAAATGCCCAAGTGGCCCAATCCTTTCTTAGCAAATGACAAGCCGGTAGAAATACTTATAAGGACCAAACATTCTCGAGGACACATGGGAATTCCGTCAAGTGCTTTCGCTTCAAATAGCTGAGCACCCTTCTTTGGTGTTGTAAGTGTTGTGTGGGTGAACCTGTGCTAATGTACCTACCTTACTTGGACTAATACATACTTGTGATTAAACCCCCTGCAAGCATCCGTAACTACAGGAAAGTAATTAAGATATAAACCTAACCACAGCCTTAAACTCTGAGATCCTACACTCCCTTGTGCAAATGTGTCCTAACGGGGGTTCAGGTTTCTGTCACTCCGGCAACCCCACAATTAGTAGCCAAATACACAATGCATTCCTCAAGGCCCATAAATGGTGAAGTATCATGTAGTCGACGTTCACATGACATCACTAGAAGAATAGCACCACAACTTAAATACTAGACCATTGAATAATAACTCAACACAAATCCACTACTAACAACATGACTTCTCCCATGTCCTGAAGAACTAAACGAACTACTCACAAGACATCATATGGATCAAGATCAAAGATGATATGGTAATGGGTAACAATCTGAACATAAACAATAATCCAATGGTTCTACTCACAAGCATCAACTATGATAGTAATCAACACCGGGAAAGTTTCCCCTAATGAACTAAGCAAGTATTCAACACATTTGTTACAACGGGATGGAGTGGTGATGATGGTGCTGGTGGAGATGATGGTGTGGATGATGATGATCCCGATGAAGCCTATCTTGATGATGGTGTCGATGGCGACGATCTCCCCTCTCCGGGAAGGAATTTCCCCGGGAGAAATCTATCTGCCGGAGAGATCTTTCTCTCTCGGTGTTTTCCGCCCGCAGAGGCGGCGGAAATATTTTTGTGGTCGCCCCCTAGTATTAGGGTTCCGAGAGGATGAAATAGGCAAGAGGGCAGAGTCGGGAGCTGGCCAGGTGGGCCATGATACGTCGGAAACGTATCTATAATTTTTGATGTTCCATGCTTGTTAGTATCTACTTTGCTTTGCTTTGTCTACACTTTGAGGTGCTTTTTACATGTTTTCTGGTACTAACCTATTAAAAAGTTGCCACAGTGCCAGTTGCCTGTTTTTTTGCTGTTTTTGGTTCCAGAAAAGCTAGTAAGGAAATATTCTCGGAATTGGACGGGACAAACGTCAAAGTCAATAACTTTCTGTGGGGAACAAGAAGTCCATAGGGGAGACGGAGAAGCGGGCCAGGGCAGCCAAACCCCCCTAGGCGTGGGTGGGCCCTGCCCTGCGCCTGGGAGGAGTGTGGCCCCTCTGGCCGCCTCCTCGGCCTTCCCCTTCGCCTATAAGAAGTCCCCGATGCAGAAACCCTAAGCACCCGATCAAATCTCCACGAAACCGTCTGTAGCCGCCGCCACCATCGTCCCTAGATCGGGAGGATCTGAAGTTCTTCCCGGCACCCTGCCGGAGGGGATATCATCCCGGAGGCCTTCCCTCCGGTATGATACGTGAGTAGTTCCACCTTGGACTATGGGTCCATGTAGTAGCTAGATGGTTGTATCTCTTCCTTTATGCTTTCATGTATAGATCTTGTGAGCTCCGTTCATGATCAAGATCTAATCTATTTGTAATCATGCATGTTGTGTTTGCGGGGATCCGATGGATTTTGAGATTATTATGTTGGTTTGATTAATGGTTTTGTCTTTATGATTCTATCATGTCTATGTTGTTTGTGATCTTGCATGCTCTCCATTGTTAGTAGCTATCTTGGCCGAGTAGTTGCTAGTGACTCCAAGAGGGGGTATTTATGCTCGATAGTGGATTCATGCCTCTAGTTTCCAAGGGAAGTGATAGAAATCTCTTCGGTTGTAGATGTGTTGTTGCTACTAGGGAGAAAACAACGGTCTCTTGTTCATGGAACATGTGGACTGTTTACCTTACACACTTTGCTTAAAGCAGTTGTCTATTGCTTGCAACTTAATACTGGAGGGGGTTCGGATGATAACCTGAAGGTGGACTTCTAGTCATAGATGCAGTTGGATGGCGGTCTATGTATCTTGTTGTATTGCCCAATAGAATCTCATAGGATCTTTCTGACTAGTAATTACATTGTTATGCCTTGCTCAGATCATGTCAATTGCCCTGCTGTAATTTGTTTACCCTTCATGCCATGTTGTTTATCTAAGGAGAGCACCTCTAGTGAACTATGGACCCCGGTCCAATCTTTACCATTGATACATCTTCCACTGTTACTTGTTTACTTGCTGCAAACCATTACCTTCCACACCATATGTTTAATCCTTTGTTACAGCAAACCGGTGAGCTTGATAACCTCACTGATTCATTGGGGCAAAGTCTTGAGTTTGTGTTGTGGAGGTCTCCGTGTTGCTTGCAACACCTGTGTGACGTTTCCTTCCTCCTTTTGGTTCGATAACCTCGGTCTCTACTAAGGGAAGACTTGTTGTTGTGATCATCACACCTTGCTCTTGGGGTTTCCAACGAAGTGCTCCACACCAGCGCATCAACAAGTTTTCTGGCGCCGTTGCCGTGGAGGCTAAGGACGTCTTCACTAGGGGAGTCCTTCACTTCCTTTCTCTTTACTTTGTTTTTAGTTTGCTTTGTTTCTTTTGCTTGGTTTTGTTTGCCTCTTTTCAAAAAACCCAAAAAAATTAGTCTAGTTTGATTTGCTTGCTTTATTCAAAAACACAAAAAAAAATAGTTCCTGCTCTAGATGCTGCTGTTGTTTTTGGCTTGCCCACCTTTGCCAAAATGAACTCTGCTGAGAACACCAAGTTGTGTGACTTCACTAGCACCAACAACAATGATTTCCTTAGCACACCTATTGCTCCACCTGCTCCTGATGCTACCTTTTATGAAATTAAGCCTGCTTTGTTGAATCTTGTGATGAGAGAGCAATTTTCTGGTACTAGTTCTGATGATCCTACTTCCCATCTCAATAGCTTTGTTGAACTTTGTGAGATGCAAAAGTATAAGGATGTAGATGGAGACATTATTAAGCTCAAGCTTTTCCCTTTCTCCTTGAGAGGAAAATCTAAAGAATGGTTGTTTTCTTTGCCTAAAAATAGTATTGATTCTTGACTAAGTGCAAAGATGCTTTTATTGGAAAGTACTATCCTCCTGCTAAGATTATATCTATGAGAAGTGACATTATGAAATTTAAACAACTTGATAGTGAACATGTTGCTCCAGCTTGGGAAAGAATGAAATCTTTGGTTAAGAATTGCCCCACTCATGGCCTCACTGCTTGGATGATTATCCAGACTTTTTATGCAGGTTTGAACTTCCCCTCAAGAAATCTGTTGGATTCAGCTGCTGGAGGTACCTTCATGGGCCTCACTTTGGGTGCTGCAACAAGGCTCCTTGATAATATGATGGTTAACTAATCTGAATGGCATGTTGAGAGTGCTCCACATGGTAAGAAGGTAAATTATGTTGAGGAAGCTTCCTCTTTGAGTGATAAAATTGATGTTATTATGGCTATGCTTGTTAATGGGAAAGCTCCTCTAGATCCTAATAGTGTTCCCTTAGCCTCTTTGGTTGCTCAGGAAGAGCAAGTTGATGTGAACTTCATTAGAAACAACAATTTCAACAACAATGCTTATAGGGATAATTTTGGTAGCAACAATAATTATAGGTCTTATCCTCCTTGTGGAAATGTTTATCATGGTAGATCTGGAATGCCTAGTGAAGAAAGGATTCTAGAAGTAGAGAGATCCACTAAGAATTTTATGCAGATGCAATATGAGCAAAATAATATTTTCACTAAAACTATGGAGGAACAATCTATTATCTTGAAAAACATTAGCCATCAGCTTGAGAATCTTAATAGAGAAATTCCTAGTTTATAGTCAAAAAAATTGAGTGATGAGAAAAATATATCCTCTTTGTCTGAAGCTCAGTATTCCTTGATTAATAAAATGGCTGCTAAACCTGAAACTATGGAAAACATCTTTGCTACTGCTCATGCCATACAAGTTACTATTGATGAAAATGTTAGGCTGTTAGCTCAACTCCATGCTAAGTGGGAAAGGGAAGCTGAAATTAATAGAAATAATAGTGTATGCACCATCACCACTAAACCACAAGTAGTCCCTATTCCTCCTACTATGCCTAAGCCTACTACTAGTGATGCTAAGTTTGACTTTGATATTGATAGTTGCAATATTTTTGAAGTGATTATGTTCCTAAAAAATCTTGCTAGAAGTCCTGATGCTAGTGATATGCATGTTGCTTTCACTAAACACATTACAGATGCTCTTGTTAAGATTAAGGAAGAGAAGCTAAAACACAAAGCTTCTATTCCTAGGAAAGTAGAAGATAGTTGGGAACCCATTATTAATATGCAAGTGAATGACTTTGATCTCAAAGCTTCATGTGATCTTGGTTCTAGTGTCTGTATTATGCCTAGGAAGATTTATGAAATGCTTGATTTGCCACCATTGTAAGATTGTTATTTGGATGTCCCACTCAATGATAATGCTAAGAAGAAACTCATGGGGAGTATTAATGATGTTCTCATTATGGTTAACAATGCTTATTTCCCTGTTGATTTCTATGTTTTGGATGTTGAATACAATGCTTCTTGTCCTATTACTTTGGGAAGACCTTTTCTTAGAACAGTTGGTGCCATCATTGATATGAAAGAAGGCACCATTAAATATCATTTTCCATTCAAGAAAGGTATTGAACACTTCCCAATGAGGAGAGAGAAGTTGCTTTTTGCTCCTCCTTTGAAAGCAAGGTTTGATGTTAATGCTTCATCATTTGAAAATACTTGATTCTTCTTGCTTCTTGTGCCTAACTTAAAGGCGTTAAAGAAAAGTACTTGTTGGGAGATAACCCAAGAGTTTCCTTGAGTCTTGGAAGTTATTACTTCAGTAATGACCTCTCCTTATCCTTTTTGTTTGCTTTTTGTGCCAAGAATGACCTCTAATAAGAGGGAAGTAAGATTTGGGGAGTTGCTATCCCGAAATAGATTTCTTTCCTCCACCATAAAAATTCGTGAGGAGTCTCTATAACTCGGATTGAGCTCAAAAGTTACGAATAAATCCCCCAGTATGTTAGCTAACTTTCATTAGTTCAGCACTTTTTGATTTGAGCAACAGAAGATGTTCAAAAAAATCGGTTTCTACCTGCTGGTCTGTTTTGATAGATTTCTGTCATTATTTGTATTTGCTTCTTATTGATTCCTTTTTGAGTTATATTTTGGGGAATTGAGCTTTTTGAAGGAGTTGCTACAGTAGCTTGTGTTTTTAGTAAAAACCCTTGCCGTTCCAAAGCTTTGCTAGAGGTCTAATATCTTTTGAATAAACTAATGTTGCTAATGAAGATTGTGGGAAGTTTTGTATAAAGGAAAATTTTCAGGTGTAGAGAGAGAATGATGCAATGAGATGAGTAATGGATAAAAGCTCAAGCTTGGGGATGCCAATAGGGTGTCACCCCAAGAAATATCCAAGAGGTACAAGCGTGAAAGCTTGGGGATGCCTTCCCCTTCTTCATCAATAAAAAGCTCAGGTCTATCTAGACACTTCGTTTTTATTGTTTCATGCACAGTTGGGTTGTTCTTGGAGCGTCTTAGTTTTCGTTTGCTTTGATTAGGTTGTTTAGTTTGCTTGAATAAAGTAGTTTGTACCCCCGTTCTCGTTGTGTTGTTTTGCAAATAAGTTGCTTAGTGTTGGAAAGGAGTAGTAAGTTCTTGCTTGAAGTGCAAGAGGAGCTTGCATTGACTGTGACTTAGACTTTAGCATGACATGATAGGTATTGTTTTGGCCTTATGCTTAGTGATTATTGTTGTAGCATGTCTTGTTCCAAACAATTTGGATTGCTTAGTGTGCCTTGAAGAAATTATGCGTTGTTTTAGTATGCAAAAGCATGGTATTGTGGTATTCTCCTTTAATGCTTTGTTTGGGTTGACTTGGCACATGCTCACACCATGTTATGACTATGACAAGTCACCATAGCCTCTATGATCATTTAGTCCTTGACTTGTAGTACCACTCTATGCTTTCATTAGTAATGCTTTGTTGCTCTGCATGATTGTGGCCATTATGCTCTCTTAGTTGGTTGCTCTTAGTCTTTTGCTAGCCTCCACTTGTATGAGTCAGCTCTACTCATGCTTCCAACTCCCAAGAAACCAAGTTATTCCAAAGTGTCCACTATAAACTCCTATGCATGGTGTGTTACACCATTCTAAGTATATTCTTGTTTTCAGCTATCTTCCAATTAAAAACTATTTTGTTATGTGAAAACTTAGTGATTAAATCCCTCACAAACTTGATGGCACAGTTTATATTCTTTGCCCCTAATAAACTTGAACCATTATGTCATATATGTTGTATATGCTTGCACTTATACGTTGGAATTGGCAGAACCATGCTGTCACGAGGAACATTTTCAACATTGTGATACGCCCAATTTGCATCACCATTCTATATCATAATTTACCTCTATTCATTGATATTTGTCTTATTATGAGGTATTACTTATGGCTTTTCATCTGTTTATGCATGTTGGATGATTCTTGGAGGATGGACTGTCGGAGTCTGGATTCTGATGGAAAAGAAGGCGTTTCGGTACAATTTCACGAAGATTAGAAAAATACTAGAAAAATATGAAAACATATTATTTTACCAGAAGACAAAGGATGCCAGAAGGAGGGACGAAGTGGGGCCTTAGGGGGCCCCCACACCCCCTAGGCGCGAGCCCACCTGACCCGCGCCTAGGGCAGGTGTGGCCCACCTGCCCGTCCTCTGACTACGCCCCTTCACCTATATCTTCCCTTCAAAACCCTAAGGTTTGGGGAGCAACCACAGATAGATTTCCAACGCCTCTGGGGGCGAAAAACACCGAGAGAGAAAGATCTCTCCGGCAGACAGATTTCTGTCGGGGGAATTCCTTCCCGTAGAGGGGAGACTGTCGCCATTAACAACGTCATCAAGCTAGGCTTCATCGGGATCATCATCATCATCATCCACACCATCATCTCCACCAGCACCATCATCACCACTCCGTTCCATTGTAACAATTGTGTTGGATATTGCTTTTGTTCTTAGGGGAAACTTTCCCGGTATTAATTACTATTGTAGTTGATGCTTGTGAGTGGAACCATTGGATTATTGTTTATGTTCAGATTGTTATCCATTATCATATCATATTTGATCTTGATCCATATGATGTCTTGTGAGTAGTTTGTTTAGTTCTTGAGGACATGGGAGAAGTCATGTTGTTAGTAGTGAATCTGTGATGAGTTATTATTCAATGGTTTAGTATTTAAGTTGTGGTGTTATTCTTCTAGTGGTGTCATGTGAACGTCGAATACATGACACTTCACCATTTATGGGCCTAGGGGAATGCATTGTGTATTTGGCTACTAATTGTGGGGTTGCCGGAGTGACAGAAACCTGAACCCCCATTAGGACACCTTTGCACAAGGGAGTGTAGGATCTCAGAGTTTAAGGCTGTGGTTAGATTTATATCTTAATTACTTTCATGTAGTTACGGATGTTCGCAGGGGTTTTAATCACAAGTATGTATTAGTCCTAGGAAGGGCGGAATGTTAGCATAGGTTCACCCACACAACACTTACAAACACCGGAGAAGAGTACTCAGCTATTTGAAGCGAAAGCACTTGACAGAATTCCCATGTGTCCTCGAGAACGTTTGGTCCTTATAAGTATTTCCACCGGCTTGTCCTTTGCTAAGAAAGGATTGGGCCACTTGCTCCGTTTGTTCGTTACTGCTGTTACTTGCTCTTTGTTTTGTTGCCTTGTCATAAAACCACTAAAAATCCATTTGCTAAGTATTCATAGGGATTTCCTGCTCCATACCACTGTTCAACACCTTCTGCTCCTCGTTGGGATCGACACTCCTATTTATCGAAAGTACTACGATACACCCACTATACTTGTGGGTCATCAAGACTATTTTCTGGCGCCGTTGCTGGGGAGTGAAGCGCTATTGAAGAGTGAAACTGCTAAGGGAAACTTTCACTATGAGTATTGCTCTTGTTACTGCTTGTTACTTTGTTTCCAATATGGATAACCCACTTGGTTTTCTGTTTGGGAAAACTACTACCACTGCTAGGGTAGTAGATGAACCACCACCTGTTGAGATAGATCCTTTCAAGATACCTACAAGTATTGTTAATCGTGTTATGGATAATTATTATTTTGGGGATGGAACTGTCCATCCCGGTGATCACTTGCTTTTTATCCATGAATTATGCAAGTTGTTTAAGTGTGCAGGTATCACAACTAAACAGGTGAAGAAGAAGTTACTCTCCATATCCTTGAAAGGGAGAGCTGAAGAATGGTATAAGCTGCTGAAGAATGGACAATCCATGGAATGGGAGGAGATGTCATCTCTCTTTTACTCTAAATTTTATCCTTCCAGTGAAATTCATAAGGATAGAAATCTTATATATAACTTTTGGCCTCTTGATGGAGAGAGTACAGCTCAAGCTTGGGGGAGATTGAAGATACTAATGCTTAAATGTCCTATTCATGAACTCCCTAACAATATTATTCTCAATAAATTTTATGCTAGGCTTTCTCTTCATGATAAATATTTACTAGATGCTTCTTGTGCTAGATCACCACACGTATGAAGGAATAAGCTAAATGGGATCTACTAGACTGTATTCAAGAGAACACTGAAGCTTGGGAGAATGACAAAGGAAGAAAGTCAGGTATAAACTATGATTATGAATGCATCAAATCTTTTATGGGAACTGATAGCTTCCGTGATACTAGCAATGAGTTTGGTCTTGATCCTCAAGTTCTTGCGAAATGTTTTAATGCTTTTGCTTCTTATATTGAGATTCCCAAGAAAGAGTGGGACAAGTACCATGCTCCTTATAAAGACATTGTTACCCATGTTCCTGCCAGTGTAGAGGTTTGTACTGTTGATCCTATTTTTCCTGAACCTTATGTTGAGAAGGTCCCTTTTCCCTCCAAGGTAAGGGAACACTCTATTATTGCTAATGTGGTTAGCAAAAGTGCAAATAAAACTGTAGGGTCTGATGAGCTTATTGGTATCGAGCCTATGGTAGCTATTGTGAAAGATCTTGTCACTAGAAATATAGAGGATGAGCATATTGTCTTCTGTGACGATGGTACTAATATTGTTTCTCATCCTAATAAAGTTAGAAAAGCTAGTGTCCCTGTGCTTTCTGTTAAAATTGGTAGTCATAGCTATTATGGTTTATGTGATATTGTTGCTAGTTCCAGTGCTATTCCTTATGCGCTTTATAGGGAAATTATGCATGAGATTGGTCCTTGTGAGATTGAGGACATTGACGTGGTCATTCACCTTGCTAATAGATAGAAAGTCTGCCCCATTGGAATTGTAAGAGATGTGGAGGTTCTCTGCGTTAAGATTAAGTATCCTGCTGATTTTCTAGTACTTGGTAAAGAAGCTAGTAAAACCTATCTTATTATCTTTGGTAGACCCTTTCTGAACACTTGTGGGGCTATCATAGATTGTAGGAAGGAAAAAGTTTTGACTAAGTTTGCTGGAGAGTCTTATGAGTTTAATTTTTCCAAATTTGCCAAAACTCCTTATGAAACTGAACTGCCTAATGAGGATTTCAGGTTGAACAACTTTCTGCTATTTCTCTTGCTCCTAACAATGCCTTGCATCAGTTCATGGAAGATCATGAAAGTGATGCCTTCATGAAGGAAAGAAATGAGATTGATCAGGTTTTCCTTCGTCGGCCTGAGTTACTTAAGCATAATTTACCTATGGAGGATTTGGGTACCACACTACCACCTAAAGGGACCCTGTTTTCGAATTAAAACCTTTACCTGATGATCTTAAATATGCTTATCTTGATGACAAGAAGATATATCCTGTTATTATTAGTTCTAAACTTTCAGGAAAGGAAGAAGAAAGGTTATTGGAGATATTGAAGAAACACCGAGGAGCTATGGGCTATACTCTTGATGATTTAAAGGGGATATTTCCTACTATATGTCAGCATGCTATTAATATAGAGCCTGATGCAAAACCAGTTGTTGAGCACCAACGTCATCTAAATCCTAAGATGAAGGATGTGGTAAGAAATGAGGTATTAAAACTCCTTGATGCTGGTATTATTTATCCTATTGCTGATAGTAAATGGGTTAGCCCTGTTCATTGTGCTCCCAACAAAGGGGGAATAACGGTTGTGCCTAATGAGGATAATGAGCTTATTCCCCAAAGATTAATAGTTGGGTATAGAATGTGCATTGATTTTAGAAAGATTAATAAAGTTACTAAGAAAGATCATTATCCTTTGCCCTTTATTGATCAAATGCTTGAGAGGTTGTCCAAAAAGACTCACTTTTGCTTTCTTGATGGTTATTCTCGGTTTTCTCAAATTGCTGTGAAAGCACAGGACCAAGAGAAAACTACTTTCACTTGTCCCTATGGTACTTATGCTTGCAGGCGTATGCCTTTTGGTTTATGTAATGCTCCTGCTACCTTTCAAAGATGTATGTCTGTTATCTTTCATGGTTTTTGTGAAGAAATTGTGGAGGTTTTCATGGACGATTTTTCTGTCTATGGAACTTCTTTTGATAACTGTTTGCACAACCTTGATAAAGTTTTGCAGAGATGTGAAGAAACCAACCTTGTTCTTAATTGGGAGAAATGTCATTTCATGGTTAATGAAGGAACTGTTCTTGGACACAAGATCTCTGAAAGAGGCATTGAAGTTGACAGAGCCAAAATTGAAGCAATTGAGAAGATGCCTTGTCCTAGAGATATAAAAGGTATTCATAGTATCCTTGGTCATGCTGGTTTCTATAGGAGGTTTATTAAAGATTTCTCCAAAATTTCAAAGCCCCTTACTAATCTTCTTCAAAAAGATGTACCTTTTGTTTTTGATGATGATTGTAAGGAAGCTTTTGAAAATTCGAAGAAAGCTTTGACAACTACTCCTATAGTCCAACCACTTGATTGGAGTTTACCTTTTGAAATTATGTGTGATGCTAGTGACTTTGCTGTGGGTGTTGTCCTTGGACACCGTGTTGACAAGAAGTTGAATGTTATTCATTATGCTAGCAAGACTCTGGATGCTGCTCAAAAGAATTATGCTACTACTGAAAAGGATTTCTTAGCTGTAATCTTTGCTTGTGATAAGTTTAGGCCTTATATTGTTGATTCCAAGGTTACTATTCATACTAATCATGTAGCTATTAAATACCTTATGACGAAGAAGGACGCTAATCCTAGGCTTATAAGGTGGGTGTTTCTTTTGCAAGAGTTTGATCTGCATATTGTGGATAGGAAAGGTGCTGATAATTTATCTCGTTTGGAAAACATTTCTTTTGACCATTTGCCTATTAATGATAGTTTTCCAAATGAGTAGTTAGTTGCAATAAGGGTAAGTCCACATGAGAGTCCTTGGTATGCTGATTATGCTAACTTTATTGTCTCCAAGTACTTGCCTCCAACCTTTATAGCCCAGCAAAGAAGGAAATTCTTTTATGATCTAAGGCATTACTTTTGGGATGACCCACACTTATATAAAGAAGGAGTAGATGGTATTATGCGAAGATGTGTTCCAGAATTTGAACAACAAGAGATATTGAGAAAATGTCATGGTAGTGCTTATGGAGGACATGATGCTGGGGATAGGACTGCACAAAAAGTTTTACAATCTGGATTTTATTGGCCTACCCTTTTTAAAGATGCGAGGAAATTTGTCTTATCATGTGATGAATGCCAACGAGTAGGTAACATCTCTAGACGCAATGAAATGCCTATGAATTATTCCCTTGTTATTGAACCTTTTGATAGTTGGGGATTTGACTTTATGGGACCTTTTACTCCTTCAAAAGGGTATACTCATATTCTTGTTGTTGTTGACTATGTTACAAAGTGGGTGGAAGCCATACCTACAAGTAGTGCTGATGGTAAGACCTCTTTGAAAATGCTTAAAGATCTCATTTTTACTAGGTTTGGTGTGCCTAGATATCTCATGACTGATGGAGGCTCTCATTTTATTCATGGGGGTTTTAGAAAAACTCTCGCTAAGTATGATGTAAACCACAGAATTGCTTCAGCTTATCACCCCCAAACTAGTGGGCAAGTAGAACTTTCCAATAGGGAAATTAAGTCTATCTTGTAGAAGACTATCAATAGATCTAGAAAAAATTGGGCTAAAAAGTTGAATGACGCTTTGTGGGCTTATAGAACTGCTTATAAAAATCCTATGGGGATGTCTCCTTACAAAATGGTCTATGGGAAAGCTTGTCACTTGCCTTTAGAATTAGAACACAAAGCTTATTGGGTAGTGAAAGAGTTGAATAGAGATTTTAGACTTGCTGGTGAGAAAAGTCTGCTAGACTTGAGTAATCTAGATGAGTGGAGAGGTGAAGCTTATGAAAATGCTAGGCTCTTTAAGGAAAAGGTAAAAAGATGGCATGATAGGAGAATTCTAAAAAGGGAATTCCATGTTGGTGAGAAAGTTCTTTTGTATAGGTCTCGTCTCAGATTTTTTACAGGAAAACTACTCTCAAAATGGGAAGGACCTTTCATTATCAAGGAAGTATACCGCTCAGGTGCCATAAAAATCTCTTCTCTAAAGGATGACACAACACAGGTGGTGAATGGTCAAAGACTAAAACATTATATTTCTGGAGATTCTTATAATGAAGATGTTGATGTTATTCAAATGATAACTCCGGAAGAATTTATCAGGAGCCAAACACCAGAAACTGCAGAGTTCGTCCTTGAATAGGTAAAAGTGATGAAAACAGAAGGTTCGTGAAACCCCAAGCTTTTTATATTTTTTATGTTTTTAATACATAAGGGAAGTTACGAGATGAAACTAAAGAGGAAACGGAGCCCGGGGTGGACAAACCCACCCCAGGCGCGGGCCCGGCCTGGCCGCGCCTGAGGGGGGTGTTCCACCCCCGAGCTCCGACTCCGCCTCATTTTCGTGTAAAAACCTTCCTTATGCATTGAATCTTCATAATATATAACCCCCCGGGTTCCCTGATGTTCTTGCATTGTGTTCTCGTCATGTTTTCGTTTCGATCTATTTCTGTCAGGAAAATTCTCAGATTTGGAGCCTCAATGTCTTCCTCTAGATCACCCACGGAGGATTCCTCTGCGGATGTCCTCAACCCATACATGTATGAGTTGAGGATTCATCCCAAGGAGTTGATCCTCAAAGAGGGAAAGGTACAGATGAAAGAAGTTCTAGGCCCTAAAGGAGAAGGCAGTCTGGAAGACAAGATGGAAGCGTTGGAACAAGAAGTTTTCAGGTACAAGAAGATGGCAGAACGTGAAGTGGATGTTATTCACAAGATAAGTTCAGAACTCATCACCAAGCACGAGGGAGAAGTTGCTAAGCTCCGAGAAGAGATCTTCTCACTTTGTTAGACCACCAATCAATTGCAAGCACAACTCTATGACGTACAGAATCAAAACTATGAGTATGAGGCTAGATTTGATCGCATAAGCTCTACTGCTAGTTTTAGGATTGCAGAGACAAGGACATCCTTTTTGGATGGGGAACCATTGCCTTGGAAGTTTTATGATGACAAGAGAACACCACCACCACCGAAGGAGTAATTCGTCATCAGGTTTGGCATCCCCTTGGCTTGTTCCAAGCTTGGGGGAGTGCCGCGGTATCACCACCAGTATCTTTTATCTTTTACCTTTTTAGTGGATTCATATCTGTGGTAGAGAGGTTATCTTATAGTTTGGTTTGCATGTGGAAGTATCTCTCCTTTAGTTGGTTATCTATGTATCCCTTGGTGTGAGTGCCTTTATTGAATATTAATGAGAAGTCTCATCTTTTACTTTTTGCACTTCTTATTTTAGTTTGCAATCTCTATTATATGATGAATCATGTTGTTCAGTATTGGCACCACTTGGGGATCATCAAGTGGATCTAAATTGGTTTTGTCAAACCGAGTTCTGGTCAGTGGATTTATTTGAAATAAAAAGAAAGAGAAATAAAAAAGCTTACAGGTATTTGGTATCATTTGTTTTATTTCTTGTTGGCTCATAAGCTTAGTATTCTTTATTTAAGGTTCTTTTGTGTCTTCAAGGAAGATTGCATGTTTGGCTTTATTACTTGTATGTTTGCTTGTTTCTTTCAACTCTCTTGCTTGCTACCCAGCCTTGCTAGCCAAAAACCTGTTTTGAGAAGGCATACTTCTCATGTTTCCAAAATCCTTTGAACCCAAAACCTTTGCCACTTGTGTCCACCATATCTACCTAGTATCTCTTGCTATTCCAAGCAAATTCTCAAGCTTCATCTACCTTTTGAATTAAAAAGTATTTTGTTATGTGAAAACTAGTTAGTAAAGCTCTCACGAACTTGATGGCACACCTTATTTTCTTGCCCCTAATAGACTTGAACCATTGTGAACATCGAAGTTGTATATTCTTGCATCTATACGTTGGAATTAGCAGAACCGTGGTATCAACGGGAACGTTTTCAACATTGCACTTGTACTCTGTACACAGTTGGTATCGTGCTCTTTTGTCTATGGATGTCACCGGTGTGAAATAAAGAGGGAACTTGTAAGTCCATGGAGTTTGTATTCTGTGTTAGAGAAACGCCTGGGCCGCTAGCCTAATCCATGCTTAATCATGGTGGAAACTTGCAGCATCACCATAGTGAGTCATCTATGAAGCATCCTCAATAAAAATCTATGCACATAGTAAATAAAAAGATCGCTGAGATGATCATTGTCTGCTTGCCTTGTCATTTTGGTTATGGTAAAGCTCCTATACCATGTGCAAGGGGTACCCCATTGGAGGTTCTCAATTATATGCAAATACTTACAATGACAAGAACTTACCCGGACCCAAAGTTGAGTATGCATGAGGAGTGGCCCTCATATTCAAGGGACATGAGATTGCCAACTTATATTTCGTCAAGCATATACTCCATCCTTGTTCACTTTAACCTTAATCATCTCAAGATGCTTATGATAGGGGCAATGAGGGCTCAAAGCTAGTTAGTACCATAATCTTTTGGAAGCTCTTTATGACTTGTAATCCCTGCTACCCTCTAAGAAGGGACCTTTCTCCCACTTCCAAGTTGAGTCAGTAAAACTACTTCCTCTCTATCTCCAGCAAGCTTTTGAGTTGTTGTGTTTCAAGCATTAATATGGTGATTTATTCAATCATGTTCTTCATTTTCCTTGTTTGCACAAAACTCTTATTTATTGAGTATTACTTGAAAGCCTTCACTTGTGAAAAACCTTTTTGAGCAAAGAGTGCTCCTGTTTTGAAACTTCTACAAAAGGCTTTTGTGAAACTATTTGCCAAGTGTTCTCTGACCAAGAACAAGTTTGCCAATTCCAATTATGATTTATCTTTATGTATCTCTATTGTGACTGATGTACTTGGTTGCAAGATAAGTTATATAATGGTGAGTTGCTTTCTTCTATGAGTTATGCAATGGTAAGTGTGATGCTTTTTGTTCGTATTCTTTTATCTACACTTCACTCCATAAACCTGTGGACATGTTTACTGAGCTCAGTATTCGCTTGGGGACAAGCGAAGTCTAAGCTTGGGGGAGGTGATACGCCCATTTGCATCACCATTCTATATCATAATTTACCTCTATTCATTGATATTTGTCTTATTATGAGGTATTACTTATGGCTTTTCATCTGTTTATGCATGTCGGATGATTCTTGGAGGATGGACTGCCAGAGTCTGGATTCTGATGGAAAAGAAGGAGTTTCGGTGCAATTTCACGAAGATCAGAAAAATACCAGAAAAATATAGAAAAAAATTATTTTACCAGAGACGAAGGATGCCAGAAGGAGGGACGTGGGGCCTCAGGGGGGCCACAACCCCCTAGGCGCGGGCCCACCTGACCCCGCGCCTAGGGTAGGTGTGGCCCACCTGCCCGGCCTCCGACTCAGCCCCTTCGCCTATATATTGCCTTCGAAACCCTAAGGTTCGGGGAGCGACCACAGATAGATTTCCGCCGCCTCTGGTGGCGGAAAACACCGAGATAGAAAGATCTCTCTGGCAGACAGATTTCTGACGGGGGAATTCCTTCCTAGAGAGGAGAGACCGTCGCCATTAACACCGTCATCAAGCTAGGCTTCATCGGGATCATCATCATCATCATCCACACCATCATCTCCACCAGCACCATCATCACCACTCCATTCCGCTGTAACAATTGTGTTGGATATTGCTTTAGTTCTTAGGGGAAACTTTCCTGGTGTTAATTACTATTGTAGCTGATGCTTGTGAGTGGAACCATTGGATTATTGTTTATGTTTAAATTGTTATCCATTATCATATCATCTTTGATCTTGATCCATATGATGTCTTGTGAGTAGTTCGTTTAGTTCTTGAGGACATGGGAGAAGTCATGTTGTTAGTAGTGAATCTGTGATGAGTAACTATTCAATTGTTTAGTATTTAAGTTGTGGTGCTATTCTTCTAGTGGTGTCATGTGAACGTCGACTACATGACACTTCACCATTTATGGGCCTAGGGGAATGCATTGTGTATTTGACTACTAATTGTGGGGTTGCCGGAGTGACAAAAACCTAAACCCCCATTAGGACACCTTTGCACAAGGAAGTGTAGGATCTCAGAGTTTAAGGCCGTGGTTAGATTTATATCTTAATTACGTTCCTGTAGTTACAGATGTTTGCAGGGGGTTTAATCACAAGTATGTATTAGTCCTAGGAAGAGCGGTATGTTAGCACAGGTTCACCCACACAACACTTACAAACACCAGAGAAGAGTAATCAGCTATTTGAAGCGAAAGCACTTGACAGAATTCCCATGTGTCCTCGAGAATGTTTGGTCCTTATAAGTATTTCCACTGGCTTGTCCTTTGCCAATAAAGGATTGGGCCACTTGCTCCGTTTGTTTGTTACTGCTGTTACTTGCTCTTTGTTTTGTTCCCTTGTCAGAAAACCACTAAAAATCCGTTTGCTAAGTATTCACAGGGATTTCCTGCTCCATACCACTGTTCAGCACCTTCTTCTCCTCGTTGGGATCGACACTCCAATTTATCGAAAGTACTACGATACACCCCTATACTTGTGGGTCATCTCATTGCACTTGTACTTTGTACTCAGTTGATATCATGCTCTTTTGTCTATGGATGTCACCGGTGTGAAATAAAGAGGAAACTTGTAAGTCCATGGAGTAAGTATTCTATGTTAGAGAAACGCCTGGGCCGCTAGCCTGAGCCATGCCTAATCATGGTGGAAACTTGCAGCATCACCATAGGGAGCTATCTATGAAGCATACTTAATAAAAAGCTATGCATATAGTAAATAAAAAGATCGCTGAGATGCTCATTGTCTGCTTGCCTTGTCATTTTGGTTATGGGAAAGCTCTTGTACCATGTGCTAGGGGTACCCCGTTGGCGGTTCTCTATGATATGCAAATACTTACAATGACAAGAACTTACTTGTGACTGAAGTTGAGTAGCATGAGGTGTGGCCCTCGTATTCAAGGGACTTGAGATTGCCAACTTATACTTCGTCAAGCATATACTCCATCTTTGTTCATTTTAACCTTAATCACTTCAAGATGCTTATGATAGGGGCAATGAGGGATGAAAGATAACAAGTACCATAATTTTTGGAAGCTCTTTTTGAAACTTGAAATCCCTGCTTCCTTTACAAAAAGGCTTTTCTTCCACCATTACTTGAGTCTCCACCTTCTACCTTTAGGAACCACTAAGAGAGCATAGTTGTCATTCTGTGTGCACTGTTCCAAAGCTTATTGATTGATGCATATTGTGATATTACTTGTTCTTGTGCTATTTGTTTCTAGTCACCCTTGTGAACTTTGAAGGTGTCATATGCATCTATATTGCTACTCTATGAGGGATAAGCTGATTGCCACTATGCTATGTTTTCTGTATGTGAAACAAACAAACAAACATTTTTCAATGCATATTATTCATGATCTTTGTTTGTAGCCTTTCATGTTGCATGCGTAGTTACTTTGTCCTATTGTTAGAACTCCATCTTTCATGCACATGTTTAGAGTTCTTTGATCCTAGCTTTCAATGCTTGCAAATGGTTGGATCTTTATTGTGAGGGTGCATGTCACCTCAAAAATTATTCTTTTATCACTTACCTACTCGAGGACGAGCAGGAGTTAAGCTTGGGGATGCTTGATACGTCGGAAATGTATCTATAATTTTTGATGTTTGATGCTTGTTAGTATCTACTTTGCTTTGGTTTGTCTACACTTTGAGGTGCTTTTTACATGTTTTCTGGTACTAACCTATTAACAAGTTGCCTGTTTTCTGCTGTTTTTGGTTCCAAAAAAGCTAGTAAGGAAATATTCTCGGAATTGGACGGGACAAACGTCAAAGGCAATAAATTTCCGTGGGGAACAAGAAGTCTAAAGGGGAGACGAAGAAGCAGGACAAGGCAGCCAAACCCCCCTAGGCGCGGGTGGGCCATGCCTCGTGCCTGGGAGGGGTGTGGCCCCTCTGGCTGCCTCCTTGGCCTCCCCCTTCGCCTATAATAAGCCCCCGATGCAGAAACCCTAAGCACCCGATCAAATATCCACGAAACCATCTGTAGTCGCCGCCACCATCGTCCCTAGATCGGGGGGATCTGAAATTCTTCCTGGCACCCTGCCAGAGGGGAGATCATCCCGGAGGCCTTCTCTCCGGAATGATACGTGAGTAGTTCCACCTTGGACTATGGGTCCATGTAGTAGCTAGATGGTCCTGTCTCCTCCTTTGTGCTTTCATGTTTAGATCTTGTGAGCTCCATTCATGATCAAGATCTAATCTATTTGTAATCATGCATGTTGTGTTTGCGGGGATCCGATGGATATTGAGATTATTATGTTGGTTTGATTAATGGTTTTGTCTTTATGATTCTATCATGTCTATGTTGTTTGTGATCTTGCATGCTCTCTGTTGTTAGTAGCTATCTTGGCCGAGTAGTTGCTAGTGACTCCAAGAGGGGGTATTTATGCTCGATAGCGCGTTCATGCCTCTAGTTTACAAGGGAAGTGACAGAAATCTCTTCGGTTGTAGATGTGTTTTTGCTACTAGGGAGAAAACAACGGTCTCTTGTTCATGGAACATGTGGACTGTTTACCTTACACACTTTGCTTAAAGAAGTTGTCTGTTGCTTGCAACTTAATACTGGAGGGGGTTCGGATGATAACCTGAAGGTGGACTTCTAGTCATGGATATAGTTGGATGGCGGTCTATGTATCTTGTTGTATTGCCCAATCGAATCTTATAGGATCTTTCTGACTAATAATTTCATTGTTATGCCTTGCTCAGTTCCTGTCAATTGCCCTGATGTAATTTGTTTACCCTTCATGCCATGTTGTTTATCTAAGGAGAGCACCTCTAGTGAACTATGGACCCCGGTCCAATATTTACCATTGATACATCTTCCACTATTACTTGTTTACTTGCTGCAAACCATTACCTTCCACACCATACGTTTAATCCTTTGTTACAACAAACCGGTGAGCTTGACAACCTCACTGATTCGTTGGGGCAAAGTCTTGAGTTTGTGTCGTGCAGGTCTCCGCGTTTCTTGCAACACCTGTGTGACGTTTCCTTCCTCCTTCTAGTTCGATAACCTCGGTCTCTACTGAGGGAAGACTTGTTGTTGTGCTCATCACACCTTGCTCTTGGGGTTTCCAACGAAGTGCTCCACACTAGCGCATCAGGCCACACCTGCCCTTGGCACGGCTTAGGGGGGCCCGCACCTAGGGGGTGTGGGCCTCCTGTGGCCCAGCTACGCCTCCCCTTCTGGCTTCCTTCGTCTTCTGGGAAAATATGATTTTCCAATATTTTTCTGGTATTTTTCTGATCTTTGCGAAATTGCATCAAAATACCTCGTTTTCCATCAGAATCCAGACTCCGGCAGTCCATCCTCAAAGAATCAACCAACATGCAAAAACAGAGGAAAAGACATAAGTAATACCTCATAATAAGATATATATCAATGAATAGAGGCAAATTATGATATAGAACAGTGATGCAAATTGGACGTATCAACCCCCCCCCCCAAGCTTAGACCTTCGCTTGTCCCCAAGCGAAAACTGAGCTCGGTAAACATGTCCATAGGTTTATGGAGTGAAGTGTCGATAAAAGAATACAGACAAGAAGCATTACACTTACCATTACACAACTCATAGAAGAAATCAACTCACCTTAACTTAGCTTGCAACAAGTACAAGAGTCACAATAGAGATGCATAAAGATAAATTGGAATTGGCAAACTTTGTTCTTGGTCAGAGAACAGCTGGCAAACAGTTTCACAAAAAGCTTTTTGTAGAAGTCTTCAAAACAGGAGCATTCTTTGCTCAAAAATGTTTTTCACAATGAAGGCTTTCAAAGTAATACTTAATAGATAAGAGTCTTGTGCAAACATGGAAGATAAAGAACATGATTGAATAAATCACCATATGAATGCTTGAAACACAACAACTCGAATGCTTGTTGGACATAGAGAGGAAGTAGGTATACTGACTCAACTTAGAAAATAGGAGAAAGGTCCCTTCATAGAGGGAAGCAGGGATTACAAGTCATAAAGAGCTTCCAAAAGATTATGGTACTTACTATATTTGAGCCCTCATTGCCCCTATCATAGGCATCTTGAGATGGTTAAGGTTAAAGTGAACAAGGATGGAGTATATGCTTGATGAATATAAGTTGGCAATCTCATGTCCCTTGAGTACGAGGGCCGCTCCTCATGCTACTCAAATTTAGTCACCGGTAAGTTCTTGTCATTGTAAGTACATGTGTATCATAAAGAACCGCCAACGGGGTACCCCTTGCACATGGTACATGAGCTATCCCATAACCAAAATGACAAGGCAAGTACACAATGAGCATCTCAACGATCTTTTTATTTACTATATGCATAGCTTTTTATTGAGAATGCTTCACAGAATGCTCATTATGGTGGTGCTGCAAGTTTCCACCATGATTAGGCATGGCTTAGGCTAGTGGCCCAAGCGTTTCTCTAACACACATACATCACTCCATGGACTTACAAGTTCCCTCTTTATTTCACATCGTCGACATCCGCAAACAAAAGAGCATGATATCAACTGTGTACAACGTACATGTGCAATGTTGAAAGCGTTCCCCGTGATAGCACGGTTCTGCTAATTCCAACGTATAGGTGCAAGCATATAAAACTTCGATGACACAATGGTTCAAGTCTATTAGGGGCAAGAAAATAAGGTGTGCCATCAAGTTCGTGAGAGCTTTACTAACTAGTTTTCACATAACAAAATACTTTTTAATTCGGAAGATAGAAGAAGCTTGAGAATTTGCTTGAAATAGCAATAATGCTAATAGGTAGATATGGTGGACACAAATGGCACAGGTTTTGGTTCAAAGGGTTTGGAAACATGAGAAGTATGACTTCTCAAAACAGGTTTTTGGCTAGCAAGGCTGAGTAGCAAGCAAAAGAGTTGAAAGAAACAAACAAACCTACAAGTGATAAAGCCAAATATGCAGTCTTCCTTGAAGGCACAAAAAGATCTTAAATAAAGAATACTAAGCTTATGAGCCAACAAGAAAGAAAATAAATGATACAAAATACCTGTAAGCTTTTTCTCTTTTCCTTTCAAACCTCAAAAAGTGTTGCTACTGACCAGAGCTCGGTTTGCCAAAACCAATTTAGATTTACTTGATGCTCCCAAAGTGATGCCAATACTGATCAACAAGATCCATCATATAATAGAGATTGCAAACTAAAATAAGAAGTGCAAAAAGTAAAAGATGAGACCTTTCATTAATATTCCATAAAGGCACTCACACCAAGGGATACATAGATAATCAACTAAAGGCGAAATACTTCCACATGCAAACCAAACTATAAGATAACCTCTCTACCAAAGATATGAATCTCAAAAGGTAAAAGATATAAGATGATGGTGGTGATACCGCGACACTCCCCCCAAGCTTGGAACAAGCCAAGGGGATGCCAAACCTGATGATGAATTACTCCTTCAGTGGTGGTGGTGTTCTCTTGATAAGCTCTTCAATAAGTTTCTTCAAATCATCAATCAACTCCGAATTCTGCTCAATGCGGTTCTTGATCATGTCGGGCCGAGAATTCCAGTCATTGCTATTCTTTCCCCACTCTTCCTCCTTAGTATGTTCCTTCCCTGCATGGTAAAAGCAAGGCATATCCCAAACCGAGGGCAAGTTCCCTTTAGGCACATGTTGGTATTGATGCTCATGTATAAGAGTATGGAAGGGTCTCTTGGTACGTGGAGGAGATGACCGTGGATTGTAGATAAGATGTGGAGGTTTCCCTCCTGTAGACATCTGTGCTGTCCTCCTAAGCTTGGTAGGTTTTGCCACCACTCCAATGCTTGCGACGGTAGCGCGGGTGTCCGGATGCTTGTCCTCTTCCATGTATTCTTCATCCCCAACCAAAATCTCCTCCTCCTTGGGGTTTTGAGGATCATCTTCCTCAGGCTTCTTTCCTTTGTCGTTGGTAGAGATCATGGTGCTCTAAACTTGAGAAGATTTCCTGACAGAAACAGATCGAAACGAAAAAACAACGAGAACACGATGCAAGAACCTCGGGGGATCCGGGGGGTTATATATTACGAAGTTCAGCCAGTTGGGGCCGCGTTTAGGGTGGGTGTGGCCACCCCGGCCTCCGTTTCCTCCTCTGTTCCATCTCGTAATCTTCCATATGTAATAGAAACATCAAAAATATAAAAAAATTAGGTTTTTACGAACCTTCTGTTTTCACCACTTTTACCTATTCAAAGTCGAACTCTGTAGATTCCTTTTTCTCCTTTTCTTGGAAATTCCTTTTCTCACAAGGCAATACACAAAATTCAATGGAAAAAGTAGTGTAAGCAAAAACAATAAACCTCTAGGTGCACACTTCAACTGAAATCCATCAAAACAAAAGCTACAGTAAGAGGCAAATGCAAAAGACGGCAGGAATCTGTCAAAACATACCAGCAGGTAAAGATTGATTTTCTAGAAAACCATCTGTTGCTCAAATCAAAAAGTGCATAACTAATGAAAGTTGGGGAACAACTTAGAGAACAAGCACAAAAAAATACAGCTCCATCCGAAGTACTGAGCTCCCTCACGAATTTTTACAATGCAGCACAAAAATCTGTCCCAGGACAGCCACTTTTCACAACTCCTCTACTTCACAAAAGTAGTTGAACTTGACTCAAAAACCAAAACAAAAAGGATAAGGAGCGGTTATTACCGAGGTAATAACTTCCAAGACTCGAAAAAACTATTGGTTTATCTCCCAAGAAGTACTTTTCTTTACTGCCTTTAAGTTAGGCTTGAAACTTTCAAAGATGCTCACATAGGAGATAAATATTTGAAGTGAAAGAGAGCATCAAGAAGCAAATAACCAACAAATTTGAGTCTAACCCACTTCCTATGCATGGGAGTATCATGAGAAAATGAATTTTTGAAAGAAAAAGCCACTAGCATAGAAGACAAAATAGATGCAACTTCAAAGCTTTCAACATAAAACAGGGAAACTTAACATTATTGAGATGCATAGAACCATGTTTCCCCTCTCATAATAACGTTCAGTAGCACTTTGAATAAAGTTGACAATATAACTGTCACTGGCAACAACTTTATCATCAGAAAGAGCATACATACAATCACCAAAAAGAGGTCCAAGGTCATAAACCGGACCAATAGAAGCAAGCTGTTCCATCCTGAAATCTTTATTAGGCAAGCTATTTTCATAAGGAGCTTTAGAAAATTTGGAAAAGATAAACTCATAAGAATCTCCATCAAACTTAGTTAAAACTTTCTCCTTCTTACAATCTATAATAGCTCCATAAATGTTCAAGAAAGGTCTACCAAAAATGATAGGGAAAGTTTTACTAGCTGCAGAATTAAGCACTAGAAAATCAGCAGGATACTTAATCTTACCACATAGGACTTCCACATCTCTTACAATACCAATGAGGCAAATGGTTTCCTTATTGGCAAGGTGAATAACCACATCAATGTCTTCAAGCTCACAAGGACCAATTTCATGCATAATTTTCCTGTAAAGCTCATAAAGAATAGCACTAGAACTAGCACCAATATCACACAAACCATAGTAGCAATGATCACCAATTTTAACAGAAAGCACAGGAACACTAGCTTTTCTAGCTTTACCAGGATGAGAGATAATATTAGAAGCGTCTTCACATAAGACAATGTGCTCATCCTCTATTTTCTAGTGACATGGTCTTTCATAGTAGCTACCATAGGTTCAATATTTATTTGCTCATCAGGTTCCACAATTTTCATTGTACCTTTGTTATTTGCACTAATAATCATAGAATACTCATTTACCTTAGTTGGGAAAGGAACTTTATCAACATGAGGTTCAGGCACAATATTATTAGTAGTACAAACTTCAGTACTTCTAACGGGAACATGACTAACAACATCTTTGTAAGGTGCATGGTACTTATTCCACTTCTTCTTGGGAATTTCTATGTAAGAGGCAAAGGCCTTAAAACAGTTGGAAATACTTTGGGAATCAAGACCAAACTCGTTGCTAATATCACGGAAGTTATCAGTTCCCATAAAAGATTTAATGCATTCATAATCATAGTTTATACCTGACTTTCTTTCCTTGTCATTCTCCCAAGCTTCAGTGTTCTCTTGAATACAGTCTAGGAGATCCCATTTAGCTTCTTCCTTCATACGTGTGAATGATCCATCACAAGAAGCATCTAGTAAATCTTTATCATGAAGAGAAAGCCTAGCATAAAAGTTATTGATAATGATATTGTTAGGGAGTTCATGAATAGGACATTTAAGCATTAGTAACTTCAATCTTCCCCAAGCTTGAGATGTACTCTCTCCATCACGAGGCCAAAATTTATATATCAGATTTCTATCCTTATGAATCTCACCGGGAGGATAAAATTTAGAATAAAAGAGAGATGCCATTTCCTCCCATTCCATGGATTGTCCATTCTTCAGCAGCTTATACCATTCTTCAGCTCTCCCTTTCAAGGATATAGATAGTAACTTCTTCTTCACCTGTTCAGTTGTGATACCTGCACACTTAAACAACCCGCATAATTCATGGATAAAAAGCAAATGATCACCAGGATGTACAGTTCCATCCCCTAAATAATAATTATCCATAACACGATCAACAATACTTGTAGGTATCTTAAAAGGATCTATCTCAGCAGGTGGTGGCTCATCTACTACCCTAACAGTGGTAGTATTTTTTCCAAACAGAAAACCAAGTGGGTTATCCATATTGGAAACAAAGTAACAAACAGAAACAAAAAGCAATACTCATAGTAGAAGTTTGCTTTAACAGTTCCACTCTTTAATAGCTCTTCAATCCCCGGCAACGGCGCCAGAAAATAGTCTTGATGACCCACAAGTATAGGGGGTGTATCTCGGTACTTTCGATAAATAGGAGTGTCGATCCCAACGAGGATAAGAAGGTGTTGAATAGTGGTATGGACCAGGAAATCTCTCTAAATACTTAGCAAACGGATTTTTAGGGGTTTTCTGATAAAGTAACAAAACAAGGCGCAAGTAATAAAGACAACGACCAAACGCAACAAGTTGCCCAATCCTTTCTTAGCAAAGGACAAGCCGGTGGAAATACTTATAAGGACCAAACGTTCTCGAGGACACATGGGAATTCTGTCAAGTGCTTTCGCTTCAAATAGCTGAGCACCCTTCTTTGGTGTTGTAAGTGTTGTGTGGGTGAACCTGTGCTAATGTACCGACCTTACTTGGACTAATACATACTTGTGATAAAACCCCCCTGCAAGCATCCGTAACTATAGGAAAGTAATTAAGATATAAACCTAACCACAGCCTTAAACTCTGAGATCCTACACTCCCTTGTGCAAAGGTGTCCTAACAGGGGTTCAAGTTTCTATCACTCCGGCAACCCCACAATTAGTAGCCAAATACACAATGCATTCCCCTAGGCCCATAAATGGTGAAGTATCATGTAGTCGACGTTCACATGACACCACTAGAAGAATAGAACCACAACTTAAATACTAGACCATTGAATAATAACTCAACACAAATCCACTACTAACAACATGACTTCTCCCATGTCCTCAGTAACTAAACGAACTACCCACAAGACATCATATGGATCAAGATCAAAGATGATATGGTAATGGGTAACAATCTGAACATAAACAATAATCCAATGGTTCCACTCACAAGCATCAACTACGATAGTAATCAACATCGGGAAAGTTTCCTCTAATGAACTAAGAAAGTATTCAACACAATTGTTATAGCGGGATGGAGTGGTGATGATGGTGCTAGTGGAGATGATGGTGTGGATGATGATGATGATGATCTCGATGAAGCCTAGCTTGACGATGGTGTTGATGGCGACGATCTCCCCTCTCCGGAAAGGAATTTCCTCGACAGAAATCTGTCTGCCGGAGAGATATTTCTCTCTCAGTGTTTTCCGCCCCGTAGAGGCGGCAGAAATCTTTCTGTGGTCGCCCCCTAGTACTAGGGTTCCGAGAGGATGATATATGCGAGAGGGCGGAGTCGGGAGCTGGCCAGGTGGGCCACACCTGCCCTAGGCACGGCCCAGGGGGACCCGCGCCTAGGGGGATGAGCCCCCTGTGGCCCATCTACGCCTCCCCTTCTAGCTTCCTTCGTCTTCTGGGAAAATATGATTTTCCAATATTTTTCTGGCATTTTTCTGATCTTCGCGAAATTGCATAAAAAAACCTCCTTTTCCATCAGAATCCAAACTCTGGAAGTCCATCCTCAAAGAATCAACCAACATGCAAAAACAGAGGAAAAGACATAAGTAATACCTCATAATAAGACATATATCAATGAATAGAAGCAAATTATGATATAGAATGGTGATGCAAATTGGACATATCACTCATCTAAAGAAAAGATGATCAATAGATATGTTAATTAGCATCACAAAACAAGCACGTATACTACCTTTCAAATATCTAAGTAACAATACATCTCTAGTTAGGATATTGCCTCTAAAAGTCGGCCACATAAAAACTTCCACTATTTGAAAAGGTTCTTAACAAACAACGATTTTTGTATGGGCAAGGAATATGCTAATTCTTCAAAGCTAAATACATAGATATCACACTAAATGATCCAGATTCCAGAAGCAATAAGCAACCATCTATATTTGTGTTCCTCTTCGTTAAGTCGGAGTACAACTTTTATGGAAATTATGTTTCTAAGGGGGGAATCCTTTTAATCTAAAAAAATTTCCCTAAAATATACATTCCTAGAAGTGACTAACAAAATCGATAGATAATTAGTTAATTGGATTTCTAGTTCGCAAACCACCTCTTAGATCAGAAATGTAAAAAAAAAGTGATGTGAGGCTAACAATACTTTCTAGCCAACAAGCTAAGAATGAAAAGATTTACCAAACAAAGTTCTCAATTAACATTTATATGCATGTAATGCCGGATGCAAGGCTAACCACATAGATTCTTGGGTGCCAATAAAAAATAAGTCTACAAACGGCTATAGAAATTCATCACAAAAACACACATTGAGCCAAGTTTTCAAAAACCCAAAATTGATGGTGTGAATTATTGTTGAACTCGGGAGAGAGATATGTGGCTCTCATAAATAGTGGATCGGGTAAGATGCATCTTGCTTTCGGATTAGATGGCAACATTGGATTTGCCTGCTTGGGGCTATGGCCTCCGTTACCAATACCACATGTTGTTTAAACAGTGCATTGCCTACAAAGGCCACGAAGAAATCGCTAGGATATGCTTTTGAGAACCATTAACAGTGTATTATACACCACGTCATTTCTATTGCTAAAATATTCTTTCTTGTATGCTTAAAATTACACTAATGTGTTTGGATACAGTTTCTAAATGTAAAGCTCCGGGTAAAAAGAAACCTCTGCACATCGGTGATATGGGAGCCATACAGAGAGGCTGGTAAAGTTGGTGGGACTATCTTGTTCACATTGATCTCAAGTGTCCAGTAGAAGAGTGATGATCGCCTCTTGTTGGCAAAAAGGGGAAATGGGAGAAAGTGCTTTAGATGATGTACGAAGGTTGTCGTGAACTTGTGTTGATGATGTAGCCGTGAAGTTGTGTTGATGATGTTGCTGTGAGCTTGTTTGTATCGTTGATGATGTACTCGTGAACTATTGCTACTGTTGTTAAATTGGTTATGTGAATTGCTACTGTTGATGTTAAATTGCTACTGTAAATTGCTACTGCTGTCGTAGATTACTGTTGCTGCCATCCAATTATAACAGTTTATGTCAAAGCAACAAACCATGGTGCTATTTAGCGTGACGCTATGCTAAGGACTCAGCTGTTTATTTTCCCAAGTGGCATGGTGCCGTCTACTAGGGATCCATGCACCATATCATGACGCCTTCTACCATGGCGCCATATATAGGAGGCATGAGACCGGGTGTGGGGACAACAACCACGTTGATAGGTGCATGGAGCTATCGTTAGAGGCACCGTGATTTAGAGCATGGAATCGTTGTTGGCGACGGCGTGATGTAGATCATGGCTCCATCTGGTACGACACCATGCAAATATGTTAGTTCATGAATTTTTCATAACAAGATTATTTTATGCTTAACTTTAGTGGTTAGGTTAATTTTTTCATTTTGTCTCTTTTTCACACAGAGAAAAGAGTCCTTACATCAACCATGCTTACTTACCAAGTTAACCTTCGGTAAATCTCCATATACTATGATCCATCATGACGGACAGCTTCCGCCCAAGTATTGTACAAATAGAAAATGAATGCAAGTCTTACAAAGGGACCTCATATGTATAAGCAAAACTCATTTTTCACATTATACAGATCCGTAACTTGCTCTCACATCATTAACTAGCGATGTATCATGCTGGTCATGTAGGCAAGGATTTAACCTCTTACTCCTCAAACATCTCCAGATAACTTGAAATGTCAGAATTTGAGTAAGAATGACCACTTAACAAGAAAACACTTTTATAACCCAGTCTAAATTTCCTTATACTTTCAAGTCTATTAATTGTGAAGGTTTAAAAGTAAGTAAAGAATTTTCAGCACCGATGCCAAAGTTTGGTACTCCTGACCAAAGTCATATTAGGAGGTCGAACAAGGTACATGGCAAAGAGCCGATTGTAAGTGCTATTTTATACACCAAAACAGTCATCATGTATATGAACCAAGATGCCCATCGCAGGAAGCACTCTTATCTTGAACAATTGTCATGTAAAAAGGAACATTCAGAGCCACACACACTTTATAGATGAGATGACATTCTTGCAATATTTAGATCCTATGAGTTATCCAAGCTACATCACAAGCTTCTATGAAGAAACTAGCATCATATCCTGTCTATATAGCAACTACTTTTAGTTCTCGACTTACGCAGAGCACCATCAGCATTCATGTTAAGCAATTTTCAGAACTATTTATTCATCTCCATACAATATGTCATATGGAGTCTTTTCCACTTCCCCACCAACAACTCTGATCTCTTTATGAACTGCTTGGCAATCCTAAGGTAGCTAGACAACATCTTCCATGCCACGTTCATTTCAGACTAATGGATGCCTGAGTTTTGACATAGCTTCTTTGAACTGCAATAGTCGACTGATAAGTTTTCACATTCTTCATAAGGCCAAAGATGTGCCAGAATACAAAGTCTATGTTGCTCTGTATCACATTAAACATTGTGGCGCAATATCAAAAGGCCAACATTGAACTACATTTAATACTAAATTTGCATGTAATAATCTAAAATACTTTGATTTCTAAGAACACGACTTATATGTAACATTTCCCACTTAAGTTAGCATTGTTCATCATTGCTGGATCAAGCAGAATATGACACTAACCTAGTACTCAAGTGCCTTGCCAAATGGGAAGGACAAAAGTATTTGGAAAGCTAGTGGCATGGCGTATGCTACTATGATCAAGGCACAAGTGTAGAAATAAGACAATATTACATATAACTTCACATAAATATGATGGTACATAATTAATTACATAGAACTTCATTAAGGTCAAAGATGCATTAGACCATGTTGAGAATTCCGTGGCCCTGGATCCATTACTTGAGGACCCTCATGGTGTTGTGAGAAAACACTCTCACAATGTGAGGATAACTCAAATCTTTATTCAAATTTTCACACCTGGTGCAACTCTTTATTAGCTACCTCTCTATACCCTTCTCAGGGTCATCCTTACCTCTCTTTGTAGCCCATACAACTAACTTCTTTCTTACTTCTAGCTTGCTTAGTAACATAGGAGAGGTAGAACCCATATTTATACTTGTACATGGACCTTAGATTGTTACCATGTGGCACAATCCAAATCCTACATAATAACTCTAGAATAATCTACAAATTATAGATAATTCATACAGACTATTAAATAACTTTCTCAAATTTTGGAGCTCTCTCTAAATGGCTTCCACCTTGACAATTCTCGGAGCTTCTAGAACCTTCCCAAAGATCCTTCTTGTAGATGCTTATTGGAACTTTCTCAATGTTTCTAGAATCTTCTAGAGTGTTCTCAAGTATGTATTGCTTAGTCTCAACAGAAAATATTCCAGCTTCCCAAAGAGGCCCTAGAATTGGAGATCAATATTTGAGTCCCGAGAAAGTATTCTTTTAATATCGTGAACATTTTTTTATGAACTCTATGAACTTTTGCGAACATTGTAATTTTTCTCGCATCGTTGGACTTTTTAATCCGTGAACCTTTTTTAACTTCTGAATGTTTTTAATTCTCAAACATTTTTAATTCATGATCATTTTTAATTCTGGACATATTTAATTTGTGAACATTTTTAGTTCATGAATATTTTTAACTTACAAACATTTTTAGTTCGCGAACATTTTTAATTCACAAACATTTTTAATTCATGAACATTTTTTAAATTAGTGAAATTTTAATTTTGTGAAAGAATTTAAGTTCTTAAACATTTTATAAATCTAGCAACACATTTAAAATTTTGTGGACATTTTTGAATTTATAATTTTTTATTCAAGCTTATGAACATGTTTCTAATTCTTGGATAATTTTAAAATCCGCCAACATTTCAAAAGGAAATAAAAATCTCTTTTGAAAAAAATGAACACTTAATACTGTTTCCAAATGTAAAGCTTCTCTCACACACACGAATACACAGTTATGCACAAAACAAAGTTTTCTTTTGAGGATTGCACAAATGTTGCTATCGGCTAGAATAGAATCTTTTTTTTTTCAAGCTTTATTAGTAATCAGATAATGGATACATCGTCAATTAACAGGGGAACTATGAAACTCGGCGAATCATCCACCCAAACATTCGGGAGTGAGTTCATCTATATGGATAAACAGCCAGCAACACAATTAGCTTCCCTATTATAGAACTTGACGCTTGGACATAGATATCGTCAAACGGTGCAACTGACACAGTTGATGGAAAATTTCCCGTTTGAGTTTGTATTAATTCGCATTGCAAAGAACTTTGTCTAGACCGGAGATAAAGGCGAGCATGCGGAAAAAGGGAAAGCGTTGGTTAGTTGGACGACATTGTGCAACCGAAAGATCTAGGTGGGATTGGGATGCCTCATCTGCAACAGACAGGTCAGATTCCCAGACCGCATTGGCCTTGGCTTTAGTGGATAGACCTACGCAGAACCAAAGTGCAAAATCTTCGTGTAGGGTTCGCAGCATAGAAAATAAAAAAATTCCTACGATGGGAACAACTATGTGCCAAAATCTATCTACTAGATACAAGCAATGGGTGGATATACATCCATAGAAACATACCCTCGAAGACCGAATAGTGTTAATGAGGTTGTACTCATGGATGATGTAGACGAACGCTTGCCGATCTCAAGATTGTGATGAAGTTCATCTGGTCCAGTCGGTCCAGCACCATCAAGTCTAGCACCGCAAAACAGTGGTGCATCCGTGATCGCACACACGTCCGGATACCCCGACAACCTTCGCTCCCTCGCTCTAGCAAAGCAGCGGAAGCAACAAATCCTTCTAGAAAAAGCCACCAGGAACATGTATCTAGCTGATCTGAGACCATGGGGAAATTCTAAAGGGGGAGAGAGAGATCCTTCACAAGGAGGTGTGTTGTGAGAGAAGGAGAGGGGGGCACCCCAAGGGGCGTGGCGCCCAGCCATGGTGGCTGCCACCACCTCTTCCATATTCATGTGGGTGGAGCTCCCACTCAAAATGAAAAGCCTCCACTCCCATAAAAATGCCTCCACTAAAAAAATCCACTCACATGTATTAAATTTCCACCAAATTTAATGCAAGCTCTTATTTAAATAAAGCTCTTTTATTTATTTATTCAGAATTTTGTTAATCACTCTAATTAACAAACATTCACATAAAACCCCTTACAACATTTCAATTTCATATGCAGAACCAGTTTCAGCAATTTCAACCGAAACGATTCCGGTGTCTAGTGAAATAAATTTCTGCGCTTTTTTTTCTTTCTCTGGCATATCATTTGCTCTGTATGGTGTCGGTATCCCTTAAGTGTGTCACCCTATGGTTCGCGAATAATGTAGACATGTGATGGCGCCCAGCACTTGTCGTGGAACGCTTTGTTGGAAACCCCAAGAGCAAGGTATGAAGCAGCAAAGCAGCAAATTTCCCTTAGTAAGAAACCGAGGTTATAGAACCAGTAGGAGGAAGGAAACGTCACATAGGTGTTACAAGCAACGTGGATAACTGCACAACACAAACTCAAGACTTTGCCCCAACGAATCAGTGAGGTTCTCAAGCTCACTGGTTTGCTGTAATAAAAGATTAAACGTATGGTGCGGCAGGTAATGGTTTGCAACAAGTAAACAAATAACAGTGGAAGATGTATCAATGGTAAAGATTGGACCAGGGTCCATAGTTCACTAGAGGTGCTCTCCTCAGATAAACAACATGGCATGAAGGGTAAACAAATTACAGCAAGGCAATTGACAGGAACTGAGCAAGGCATAACAATGCAATTACAAGTCAGAAAGATCCTATGAGATTCGATTGGGCAATACAACAAGATACATAGACCGCCATCCAACTGCATATATGACTAGAAGTCCACCTTCAGGTTATCATCCGAACCCCCTCCAGTATTAAGTTGCAAGCAACAGAAAACTTCTTTAAGCAAAGTGTGTATGGTAAACAGTCCACATGTTCCATAAACAAGAGACCGTTGTTTTCTCCCTAGTAGCAACAACACATCTACAACCGAAGAGATTTCTGTCACTTCCCTTGGAAACTAGAGGCATGAACCCACTATCGAGCATAAATACCCTCTCTTGGAGTCACTAGCAACTACTTGGCCAAGATAACTACTAACAACGGAGAGCATGCAAGATCACAAACAACATAGACATGATAGAATCATAAAGAGAAAACCATTAATCAAACCAACATAATAATCTCAATATCCATCGGATCCCCGTAAACACAACATGCATGATTACAAATAGATTAGATCTTGATCATGAACGGAGCTCACAGGATCTATACATGAAAGCACAAAGGAGGATATACAACCATCTAGATACTACATGGACCCATAGTCCAAGGTGGAACTACTCACGCATCATACCGGAGAGAAGGTCTTCGGGATGATCTCCCATCCGACAGGGTGCCGGGAAGAACTTCAGATCCCCCCCGATCTAGGGACGATGGTGGCGGCGTCTACAGACGGTTTCGTGGATATTTGATCGGGTCCCAGGGTTTCTGCATCGGGGGCTTCTTATAGGCGAAGGGGAAGGCCGAGGCGGTGCCCAGGGTGGCCAAACCCTAGCCAGGCGCGGGCCCACCTGTGGCCATGCCTGGGGGAGGGGGTGTGGCCCCTCTGGCTCGCCTCCTCGGCTCCCCTATGGACTTCTTGTTCCCCACGGAAAGTAATTGACTTTGACGTTTGTCCCGTCCAATTTCGAGAATATTTCTTTACTAACTTTTCTGAAACCCAAAACAGTAGAAAACAAGCATCTGACACTGTTGCAACTTGTTAGTAGGTTAGTACCAGAAAACATGTAAAAAGCACCTCAAAGTGTGGACAAGTAAAAAAAGTAGATACTAAACAAGCATGGAGCATCAAAAATTATAGATATGTTTCCGACGTATTAACATGATCGAGACCCCTCTCCGATCAATAATCAGCAGCGGGACCTGAAGATCCGTACTGACTCCCACACATTTAACGATGACTTCTGTGATCGTGTGAACCTTATACGCATGTAACTCAATCCCTTTGTCGCGCGATATATTACATGTCCGAGATTCGATCATCGGTATCTCCATACCTAGTTTTATCTCGTTACCGACATGTGCTCTTTTCTCGTTCCCGTGATATAACATTCTAGTGATCAAATCACTTGCTTGCAAGCTAACTAATGTGATATCACCGAGAGGGCTCAGAGTATATCTCTCCGTCATCGGGATGGACAAATTCCACTCTTGATCCATGGGCCTCAACATAACACCTTCTTAGCACTGAACCCATCTTTATAGTCACCCTGTTACGGTGTGACGTTTGATGTTATCAAGATACTCTTCCAGTGTTATTGGTTGACATGATCTCATGGTCTAAGGACTAAGATTACTTCATATGATGTTATAGCAATATAAACATAACGACCTTGATCGTAATGCTATACTTTGAATAATGTTCATCACATCATTCCAATAATATTGTGACCTTGTTATTAACAACATCCAATGTCTATAATCAAGAAACCTTTGATCATCTTGTTAATCAACGCGCTAATTTATAAGAGAGACATAACTAGGAACTTTTTATTTGTTTATTAAACACACATGTATTAATATTTCCGTATTAGTATAATTATAGCATACAAAATAAATATTTATCATAAATAAGGAATACGATAATAACCACTTTATTATTGTTTCTGGGGCATATTCCCTTCACTTCAGCTAGTTGGCCATGCATGAAAAACTTCTAATGGTAGATAACTTAGCCACCAGAGGGTGGAGACCCGATCCTATATGCCTTAGCACGCTAGAGACGGCTGAACACTTATGCAAATATTGACCTTTTACTAATGCAGTTTGGAACCTCACTCAAGATTGGGACAACACTTCAAGAGGGCTCCATGGCCAAGACTTCCACTCTCTCACAGATTGGTTGGACAGTCTGATTGTCGGTATGCCAACTGAACGTGAAAAGAAGATTAAGTGGTTGTGTGCTATATGTTTTTTGGAACGCCTGAAAAGAGAGAAATCGTACAGATTTTATTAACTAGTTTCTGACTTATGTCGAGGTGGCTAAGATCGCGAGGGAGCACATCCGCCAGTGTGCTCGTGCTTTCGCGCTTTTGGACCTGACATTCCTGCGGAGCCTAATTAGACGTTTTTTTCTGTTTCGGTGCTTTTGGCATATTTTCATCTTAATTAAAACATACCTCCTATACTGTGTGGTTTGTTTTTCCTCCATTTATTTGAAGAGATATATACACTTTTGATCCCACAACTTATATGGTAGCAGCAGATTAGTCCATATTTTGCAAAGAGTGCAAATTTAGTCGTACAACTTGTACAACTTATATAGCTGGGACTAATTAGTCCAATTTCACTGAATTTCACGTTTTTGGACCAAATTTGATTGGACGAACACTTTTGCAAAGAAACCTCATACTATGGCTAACCGCGCTAAAACCAAACTTAGCACGTGGCATTTTATTTTGTACAAAAAGATCTCTATATATTTTTCACTGGCATAGAGGTGCAGACGGCATTCGAACTCTGACGTGCAAACTACATCTTCTAGGTGCATAGCAATACGTCACAGAAGGATTCTTTATATGATCAAGCACGTTAGGTTATTACACGCGCTTAGCAGGTATACGGGTCTTTTCATAAAAGTTAAAACGCCACGTGTCAGGTTTTCGTTTTAGTGTGGTTAGTCATAGTTTGAGGGATTTTCTGCAAAAGCGTCCGTCCAGTCTAAATTTGGTCAAAAAGGGTGAAATTCGATGAAATTGAACTAATTCGTCCCAGCTATACAAGTTGTAGGACTAGTTTTATACTATTTGCAAGATGTGAAACTAATCTGCTTTTATCGTACAAGTTGTGAAACCAAAAGTGCATATACCTCTTATTTGAAAAGACATAACTCCTGTCTTGCTCAAAAAATAGAAATCTGTTTTTATTTAGCGGTACAGCGAAGCAGTTATCTCAAAAGCCGAAACGTTACAGATTATTCGGCCGGCCCGTTTGAAGCTTTGCTTCCGGCGGTGCGACGCCCCTGCGCCGGAAAAGTCCATCTACAGCACCCCCAGATTTGGTAGCATCGGAAGAATCAGTCCGGCACGGCCCATATGAACTGTTTTTGAAGATGATAGCCAGAAGCCGGACACGCAGCCCATTACATAAGCCCACTAAGCGTCCCAAGATTTCCAATCCTCTTCTTCTTCCTCCTCTCGCCTACTCCGTCTCCTCTCCGATTCCTCGCACAAATTCATCCCCTTCCCGGTCTTTTTCTCCCCCCTCTCAAATTCGCGGCCACGACCACCACGGGACATAACGACTAGCAAGTCCCACTGGTGCTGGCCGGCGTGGATCGATTCTTCTTCTTCTTCCGCCGCCGCTGGTAAGGAACCCTAGCTTCTCTCTTGCTGCGGCCGCGAGCAGCTGTTCCCTCTCCCCGTTGCCTTGGATTCCTGGTACCTTAGTAATCTAACACATCCATCCATGGCTGCTTCGATTAGGTTGTTGTAATTCAGCGCAGCGCGGCGCGAGATCGATCCCCGCGGGGCTCTGTGCCCAAGGTGCGGGCGCAGCTTATTTTCGGAGAATTTTGGTTTCTGGGTTTCTAAGACAAGCATAATATGAAGCGCAAGCGTGGACGTACGTCGGGCAAGAAGAGCTCTGCGGAAACCGACAACGCCGGGACAGACGCTTCGCCGTCGTCCCCGTCCAGCCCAAGCACGGAAGAGAACATCCCATCAGAGGTTGCGCCAGTCTCCGAGTCCACCCCAGCTATGCCTCCTCCTGAGCAAGAGAAGGCGAGTGCCGCTGCACCGCCAGCTGCGGCTAATCCCGCTGCGGACATACCATACGCTAAGCCGAAAGTGGGGGTAGTATATGGTCGCGTGAAGTTGAAGTTTAAATCCTCCAAGACATTAGAGCCCAACCATAGTTCGTCTGAAGTCCAAGCACCCGCTGATGCTGGCAAATCTCAGACAGCTGCCCCTGAGGTGAGCAAGCAAGCCAATGTTGAAAAGGGTATTGCTGCCTTGTCAGATGGGAAGGCGTCGGAGTTGAGTGGTTCTGATAAGGAGAAGGTGACAAAGAAAGTAGCAAGCATCAAAATCTTGTCCGCGGGATTATCTTCTTCGGTAACAGATAACACCCAGGACAAGAAAGCTGATGAAGTAGACAACCCCCTTCCCAGTAAGCAAGAAACTGTTTTAGGAAACAAAGAAAGTGAAAGTGCGTCCGATCCGAGGAACTTGCAGGAGTTGGAGGCAGAGCAGTCTACCCTAGAAAGTCAACGCAATGAGAAAGAGTTGGCTGCTGCACTTGAGGTGAGTACTACTTGGTTCAACTTTACGGGGTGTCTTCTGGTTCTCTAAGCACCACAGGATAGAGATCTGGAATACATGAAAGGTTTACTGAACTTCTCTTCTGGTCTCAGGCTATTAAGAAGGTTATGAAGGTCGATGCAGCTGAGCCATTCAATACCCCAGTAGATCCTGTTGCTTTGGGAATACCTGTGAGTATTATCTTGGTGCTGTTTCTTTCATTTAAATCATTGGGACATTTGGTAGGCATCACACAGGACTATGTTCCTTCCAGATGATCTTAAACAATTAGTTAACTCAGTCCCCTCATATGTTTGGTGTTGTGTCGACATGTCCACCTACTGTCTTCTGTGGTGTTGTATCGATCACTTCCGTTTGAATTTGTTCAGATATCTACTTGCTATATGGATATGCAGTTTTCCATTTCCCATGCTCGTGATTTTCTCTCTCTAATTTTTCTGGGGTAACGCTATTAGTGAATGGGTTGCTGCCCTGTATTTAATTCTATGGTCGAGTAAATGAAGTTACAATCAGTATCTTTTATGTCTCCACTCTTGGATTGTTATTATAGGGCTGTTTATCTGTAGCTAAGGTGAAAGATCGACCTAATTACATGACTATTTGGCTGAATCTTGTCGGGTTTTCCTTTCTCACAAGATCAAGTTATTGAGCCCCATTATATTTTGTTTTTTCTTGAATGTAGCTAAGAGAGTAAGAAACAATTGTCACAGATGAGGATCATTTCCTCTGCAGTTTCCCATGCAGATATCTGTAGCTCCATATCTTGTGATCGTTGTGCTAACTACCTAAGAAACTAATCTGTATGAATGCTCTTATGGATAAAATATTCACTTTATCTGCATGTTGATTTTTTGTTTCCCCTCACACATTGCAAATTTTGTAGGATTATCTTGATGTTATCGACACTCCTATGGATTTTGGCACAATATGTCAAGATTTAGAACATGGTAACAAGTACATGAATTCAGAGGATGTCTACAAGGATGTGCAATTTATATGGGACAATTGTACCAAGTACAACAGTAAAGGTGATTTCATAATAGAGCTTATGAAACGGGTAAAGAAGGCCTTCATGAAAAATTGGCTAGCAGCAGGCTTGTACTCTGATGTGCAAGACAATGGTAAGTATTGGACAGTTGAAAATTCCCAACTTATTCTTAATTTCTACTTCCATCTGATATTTAACTTGCATCTGACTATTTAAAAAAATTCTCAAGTACTCCAAGGGCCCAAATGAAATACTTTGCATACGAAAATGAATATTTTATCATCAAGTCATTTATACCATCAGTATTTATGATTTTGTTTTCAAATTATTTGACATATTGCAGAGAACAAGATGAAGTTTTGTCTTCTCCTGTTATTGTACAAATTTATTACATGAGAGCAAGCAAAAAAGGAAAAAGAATGCTGTTATACTTATACCACTTCCCTTCCACATGTCATTGTGTTAGAAATTTATGAAGGATCTACACTTCATGGTCATTCTTTTGAGTTGCATATAGTTTGCTTTACCTGATCAAATGCATATGTTCATATATGTGACGAGTTTTCCAAAAAATCTTAGGTGGCAATGACAACACCGTTGATGAGGATGCCAAAGTTAGTTCAAAAAGCAAGTCTAAGCAAAAAAGGCGACGCCCAGGGTATGTAATTATTCTTGTGTGACAGTTACCTGTAAGTTTTATTTATTTATTCTGGAGGATAGACTATCATGTGATGTAAAGTATTGTGTGCTATGTGCATGCTCTTCAGGAATCATGTCAACTGGAAGTTTAGGGCACTGCACGAAGTAATGAAATAGGAATGAACTAAACAACATACTGCACTTGGAGAAGTGATTTGTCCAGCATATCATCTATAAAACTCATGTGCCATGTATACCAGGGGCTGCGCGTCTTGGAGGCCAACCTGGGTGGTGGCCCGGTCTTTCCAAACTAAAATTCATGTTTATTAAGCCATTTGACCAACCAAATCTTGTCCATCGAAAGGATTTGGCCTGATTGGCCCATACTACCTTTATGGTTGAACAATCCGGCCCATACTTATATCTCGGTCACGCTCCGCCACTAATGTATACCATGTTTTTTAAACCTTTATGAACTGCCTATGTTGACTATATTTTTTTTATTAGTATTGTTATTTGCCTTTTGGGACTAAAATGTAACATAGGTGTAAACTTTTCGAGATCATGACAGAGGTATCAATGTTTTCTTGGATTCACACAATTATACTACTTTCCTGACCTATATTCATGTTGCAATATGTTAGTTGGGGAGCATTTAACCATTGTTCCCTCAAATGAATGTGTAGTTAGCTAAATGGTGAATCACCAATAATTAACACTTCGGGCGCAAATATTTTCCTTGACAATTCCTGTTAGGATAATATTGTGTAAACTGTATCATGTTCATGAGATCGCGTAATCAGAGTGGGAACACACATATGTTACTTGATTATTTCTGTTAGATCAATATTATTTGAGGGGACCACAGAACACTCTCCAGTGGACTTTCTAATGTACAGAAAGAACATTAGCCCAATATGTCCACTTGCTGATTTTGTGGCTCTTGATGTTACGGAAATATTACTCTATATTCTTACATGACATGTTTGAATACAGGAATGATCGACACAAAGATGACTGTGCATGTGCTGTCTGTCAAGTTACACGCCGTAAGAAGGAAAGAGATGAAATTTTTTCTGTTGATAATGAAACCACTGTAATGAATAATGACATTTCTGAAGAGCAAAACATGGAGGTTAGAATCAGCATCTGAATCCTTGGTTCGAGTTCCCATCTTTGTGTCATGTATGCATGAAATTTTCCTCTTGCATTTTGGGCAGAGGCTGTTATGATGTGTAATGTACATTGAATCTATTTCTCTAGCTGGTTGTGCTCAGTAGAACTACCACCACGTCTCTGTCATCTGTGTTCGTACTCTTCACCATATTGCAGACATGCTTAAGTGTTCCTAGTGTCATTGGCAGTTCCGTAATTGTGTTTAGTTATTAACTTATTGTGCCATTCATTTAGTTGTCATAGTGGTAAGTGTGGTTTTAATTGCTAGTGTACACTTCTATTCTCAGAATGTAAGTTGGTACTTCCATCTATGCGGGTCGTCTGCACCTTGAATTCTTCAACTAACTTGTGCTTCCGCACGCCAGGTAAACTTCAGTGTTAATAATCCTGGTAGTCATGACACACCCTCTAGTCAGGAGCAACCGCAGCACACTGATGTGTATAAAGCCTCGACGGTGGAAGTTGCTGCACAGACTCAGATGGAAGATCTTGATAAATTAGTGGAAAACATATCTCCTGACTATGAAGATGAGGGCTCCAGACAATACTCTGAAGAAAAAGAAGAGGTAGGATATACAGATCAGAACAGTCAGGACGAGCATACTTCGACACGGCCTAATAACAACTCAGAAGTTGAGCATCACCAACAGAAGGTAATCTTAACCAGGCCATGTGAATGAAATTTCAACTTTTTATCTATGTTGGGGCATTATTTGACAATGTTGCTAGAACCAAAAAGGCCCATACTTTTCTTGTTCAGTGGTTGGTTTCTCTTCCTATCTTGATAGACGAACCATCAAAATATTTCCAGCGACAAGTACTCCCTCGGTCCAAACAAGGATATCGGAGATTTGTCTAGATTCGCTTGTACCTATACACTAAAACATGTCTAGATACATGTGAATCTAGACAAATCTCCGATATCTAATCCGGGACAGTGGGAGTAGTTATACGGAAATATTGCATCAGTTGATTAACATGGACTTATACTGTGATGAGCTTTTGGTCCCACTCACATGCCCTGTCGATACACGTATTAGTATGTAGTGCTACTACTGTACCCACATCAGATCTTAGGCACCATCGTGGGCTAAAGAAGTCATTTATTTATGCCTATATATTTCCGCGAAAAAAAAGATTCTAAACTCTGTTTTTGTGATCTGGCCACAGGCACGGACAGAAACCAGCCAGGAGGTTGAAACGGAAGATTTCCCCATTCAACAGGCGAACCAGTCATTCTTGCAGCTGTGCGCTCGCCTTTTCCCCAGCAAGCGGAGCTCTCCTTTCAGGGGGCGCCATTCTCTGTTCCGTCAGCACCGCCGAGTGGCAGCAAAGGACAGTCCCCTGCACGCTGCCATGACAACGATAATGAAGCGGTAGGAAATTCAGTGTTTCTTGCCAGAGAAGCTCCAGGCGGCGGCGTCATGACTCCGGGAAAGCTCTTCCCTGAAGACATGGAAGCTGGTTGGTAGTATAAAAAAAGCTGATTAGTCTTGAACGGATCCCAGGCTCTCTGGTACGTATGATGTTGGGTACGAAAATTAGTTGGAGGATACCTGTCTATTGTGCGGGAAGAATTCTCTTGTTCATTTTTGTATCAAAGCTAGTAGCTGTGACAGCCACACGTCGCCTCATTGCTTGCCGCCCTGGCGTAGGGCTGTCCCAACGGGTGACGGCTATTATTAGTTCTTAAAGGATTTGATTAGTATTTGTGCCGATTCTTCTGGCCAACTGCCCGCCTGACTCTGAGTCGCTTGCCCAAACCCAAAACAGAGGTTTGATTGGGATTGGGACGCATAATTCAGGACTGAATATTGGCTGGGAAGATTCAGACAGTACATACATTCTCGAATCAGTTGGTCCTAAACCTGTCACCTACTCCCTGGAGGTTGCCTTGAGAGTATAGTAAGAAGGATATGTGGGCAAGTGGCATTTGTTATGTGTATTGTGCTGATAAGGTCTCTTTGCTTGGTCTTGGCCAGTAAAGTGGTGTGCCATCTGGTACCATCTTAAAAGTACATTCACATATATGGTAAATCACCGAGGAAATATACTCCCTCCATTTCAAATTATAAGATGTTTTAGCCTTTTTATAGAAACGCATGATCTAGACAACTTTTAGTGTGTAGTTCGAAACAAAATGAGTGGACCTACACATAAAATGTGTCTAGAATTCTAGATACATGTGTTTTACTACTTAAAAGGATATAAAACATCTTATATTTTGAAACCGATGCACTTGCGTATAATACAAGAACGTCGGAAGCAAGCTTGGAACTTTTGCTTGTGGGAAGAAAGGTTCCAGGCAGGCCACGTAAGAAGAGAGCCTGAATCTACTGCCTTGCCTGTAACTTCGTCAAGAAGGGTAAACGTCAAGGTTCTAGTAGTAACCAGTGAACCACCCGCTACTAACTTTGTCCGACTTAGCCGCAACGCTGTAGGGACTGTACATACCTGATGTTGATTATATGGTGGGCGGGTTTAGTCCGAACTGTACGTTTCAGACTGCTCGCGGAGCAGGTGCTTAGCAAAAGGTTAACAGTTTCTGTTTGTTGCCATACATACATGAGAGAGAGAGACAAGGTTTCTATTTCGTGGAAGGACACAACTGGTCCATGAGGCAATGGAGGGCGTGGATGGCACAACGCCAGCTCTCTCTCTCTCTCTCCTCCTGTAAATACGCCCCGCTTTATAATAAAGCACAACCATCCAACTTTGATATAAATTTTGAACCAAAGAAGAGACAATAGAAAGTCCTCCCACAAAAGAAAAAAACTGCTAAAAAAGGGTGCGGCAAGATACAAACTCCCAAGAGGGAGCTCGGCGGACCGACGGCGAAAAATAGTGGCATGCCACCAGAAATGGGAGACAAACGCGTGGCTCTAAACCCATTTAGGGTTTCGTCCCCTCACCGGCGGCACAATCGGTCCTCTCCGCCTCCACTGGCCTTGGGCCAGAGGGTTCTAGTTTCTTCTTTTGGTTCTTTTCAGTGTCTTCTTGAGATGATGAGACGGCGGCTATATCCTAAAGTCAGAATAAGGTCCTTCCCGCCTATCCTCGCTCTGGTGGTGCGTCTAGTGTCGATGGAGGGCGCATGGATTCATGTGTCCGGCGGATCTCTTGGGATCCAGTCAGTTTTTGTATCCGTTTGTGTGGTTTGAGGTTAGTCTCTTCCGTCTATGATTGTCACCTTCGCTATTGTCACCTTCGCTGATGGTTGCTGCTCTAAGTGCGATGGTCCTTTGGGATCTTAACTCGATGAATTGTCGTCTATCTATTACAACAAGCTCTACTATGATAAGTTTTGCCAAGCTTCGGTGATGGAGCAGTGAGGACAGCGACGCGCCTTTGGCTCGTGCTAGTGTCTATAGTCCTCGCTAGGTGGTTCAAAGATAAATATATATGTATAATTTTTTATTATTTTTGGATCTCTTTGTGCTGTTATTGATGGTTATTAATAGATCAGTGAAATTTTGTAAAAAAAAGCCTGAAGAGAGAGCTACTCGGATATTGGAAGATTATTTCTTGCTGAATTGGAAGACCTAGAGAGAAATAAGTACTGTAAGGGCGTGTTTGCTAGGCCGTATTCTTGTTTCTCGCATCCAGCGGGAAGAATTGGCCCGTTTGTTTGCTGGGTCGCATCAGTTTTTTTGTCAACATCACGGGTTTTAAAGCAGCCTAAAAGTTGACCCGCTGGGATGCCCAAATCGTGTGTTTCCACGGGAAAGAGGCTCTGCTCGTGCAAAAAGGTGGAATCAGCGTGTCGCCCATGCAAGCTCGGTGATGGCGCGAGCATCAGCTTTTCTCTAAATGTTGGCAGAAGAAATTTTGTCACCACCCACCGATTCGCCGCGCTATATATCACCGCTTGTCTCAACGTCTATTGCCGCGCCACCATTTACCTCCTTTAGATCTCTCAAGCCCGCCAAGATCTTCACTAACGAGCAGGTAAGCGGCGACAACAACGTCGGTGCATGTTGGAGGGCTCCCGCAGGCGTTCTTCTCCGAGCTCTTCACTAGTGACAACCTCCGCTCCTGCTATATCTAAGTGTAGTTTGTGGTAGATCTATGGTAGTATGCCCAATTAATTGCATGATGTAGTCATAGATCGATGATTTTGTGACCTTATTGGATGTTTAGGTAGGTTATTTTGTCTATGTATTGTATGCTTGTGTTCATGTGTAGGTTATTTAGTCTAGGTCCTCATATGTGCGACGGTGATACATGCAGGGCATGACTCCTGATGAGTTTAGCCAGGCCCTCATGGATTCTTAGGAGACCTTTGTCGCTGATACCCAACCCAAGCTCCCGGCTTTGAGGCTCACCTATCCATAGTGCTCGGAGATCATGTCTCCGCCTCTGATGACTGCGTACATGGTGGAGCATATTGCAGAGAAGGCTACACTTATAATGGCCTAGAAGAAGGCCATTAAACCTGGAAAAGCCCATAACACAGGCCATGATAAGGGGGTGAAGGGCAGTATGATGTTGGAACCGTTCCTCTCAACGTTCATGATGAACAAGATGTGTGAGATCATCAAGAGCGGCATGAGGACGGAGAAAGGGTTCAAAGAGGTGCACCTGAACACTTGTGCCCATAAGGTGTTTGAGTTTTGTGGCATCGAGGTGTCCTCATAGTAGGTGTACAACCACCTATGTAAGTGGAGGAGCAGGTGGATCCATGTATCCAAGCTCAGAGACCTTAGCAGAGCTTGCTAGGATGAGGAGAGTTGAACCATCATCTTTGAGGACGCCCACTATAGGGGCCACATCTCGATAGTAACTAATTTCAGTTCTTGAACTAACCTCCCTTTTGTTCAAACTAGCACTAACCTCCTTGCAATTTCCTGTCTCAGGATCATTCCAAGGATGCCGAGTATCTGAAAAGGCCAATCACCAACTATGTGTAGATGCAAACCATCTTCTCCTACGGCCTTGCCACTGGCAGGCTTGCCATGGGCTCCTATGAGCCTCTTGGAACACCGAGCTCTCATCGCGTGCAGACCCAAGAGTCCAAGATAGTGGTGCTTGATGACAAGGCTGAGAACGAAGCCACCGATGGTTCTTCCGTTCCAGGCGTGGCTCCTAGCGACAACACAAATGGCTTCGGTTTTGGTGGCTCCTATCCTTCCAAGAAGAGGAAGAGGTCACTGCTGGGAGAGGAGAACGTTGTCGCCATCACCTGCATGACCGAGGCCATGAAAGCGGTGGAGTCCGCCATCACCACTTCTTCTCCTCCCGATGTGCACCCAGCTCTCTATGACGCCATAATGAGCGCCACTGGCTTCAGCCCTGAGGCTCTGATGGTGGCGCTCGGCCATCTCTTCAACAACTAGGCCCAGGGCAATGACTTTGTTTAGATGGCAGAGGACCACAAGAATCTCTAGCTCAGGGCCTTCCTGACCTGTGTAGTGCTTGCTCCCTGATCATGGATATGGTGGTGGTGGTGCATGCATGATGAAATATAAGTTGTTGGTTGTATATTTTGAAGTAGCCAGAGACTTTATGAAAACTTATTGCAAGACATGTTTATTGCTAGGTAGTATATACTAACCCTCACATGATGGAGAACTTGCGGTGGTAGGATTAAATCCCTTTTTGATGTGCTGGCAGGATGACACCATATAAGTTGGTGGGGGGCGGTAGGATCACTAGCTTGGTAGATTGAACTGGTGATGCTTTTTCCCATATGATCATGCATGCTTAACTAGTTTATGTTACCTTGTGTTTGTGAACTTTATTTGCCTGCTTTAGTTGTGATTCTTATGTTGCATATGTTATGTCTCATAGAAATACAATTGGTATGTGGTGTACTACGATAAGCAACTGAGAATCTATAAGACATGGGAGAAGTACATGCAACAAGTGACGGGTTACCGGTACAACTTCCACAAAGGGGTTTAAGACTCTAGAGTAGGCACAAGTAGCCTACTCTGAGTTCCTAAAAGAGGGTGTAGAGAGGCACACCCGTCAGAAGTTATGAACAACAATGTCGCTCCATAGCCTGCAGCTCAACAAGTTCATCCACATCATCAGCTTGCACCTCTGCAAGGTGAAAGTATGATCAAAGACATCATTATCGTCAACCTGATCATGTGGATTATGTACTACCAGGTGTTCTGATTTGTGTGATCAATCATGTAAAACCCTTGAACCCTTAAACCCTAATGAGTAGATGCTGGCAAGCTCACCATTTGTCGTGCAAGGTAACCAAAACAAAATGTGATATGTGCTTCTTATCTGGAAACCAAAACACACATGAGCTACCAAATAAAACGCTAATCCGCCCCCTTGTACAGTTTCTGCCAAACCAACTAGTAAATTCCTGTCCGAGCAATCAAAGACGCCCTAACGGAATTTTGCCTCTCCCTGAACACACGTCCCACGTTTATTTCAATTTAGTTCAAACCACGGCACATATTAAATCCAGTTTAAGTTATTCATACATCGCGAGAAGGTAGACAACGTGGAGAGCACAAGAGGATGCCGCCGGTAGCTTCTCTACTGTCAGAGATGCTCTTAATTACTTGCCTCCGATGATTAACCGATATATAGTCCAGCAGCAATGATTGTTCATTTGGAATTAAGCAGCTGCCGCCTGGCCAAAGTGAGAGGGGAAAGGTTCACAAGGTAGCATTGACACTTGAATTTCAACGGACCTAGTCAAGTCTACCAAACCAAACCTCACCTCACCTCACCTCATCATCCATCCATCGTCATATATATTCACATCTTTTTAAATTAGTATAGTAGATGAAATGGAAATATACAAAAGTAAAACCAACCAAACGCGTTGTCTTCGACTTGTTCTCCATCCTTTCACCTACAACCCCAAAAGCTAGCCAAAGAAGCAAACAAATTAACCAAAGCAAAGCCCCGACCTGCCTCCATTCCATTCCATCCATCCATCCATGTCCATGTCGTCTTCTCCTCCCTCCAAATGCTGCTAATGTCTCGCCGCCTCCACCTCCTCACCAACACTGCGCCTCTCCTCGTCTTCCTACTCCTCGCCGCCGCCTTCCTCGCGCCGTGCTCGGCGGCGCCGTCGGCGCGCCAGCTCTCCACCGTCGCCATCTCCCACACCCCCAACTCCACCCTCGTCTGCGCCCTCGTCGTCGACAGGACCGACGAGGATGGCGTCTACGCCACCGGCGGCAACTCCAAGCTCCGCTGCACCTCCTTCCCCGACGGCGAGGTCAGGACCTACCCTTCCGCCGACATCCCCTTCAACGCCATCGCCGCCGGCAAGGACTTCCTCTGCGGCCTCATGGCCCCCGCCGGCGGCCACGCCGCCATGCGCTGGTGGTCCTTCTCCGAGGAGGCCATCGCCAACCGCTCGCGCCCCGTAGGCCGCCGCCTCTACTGGGGCCCCTCGCTCCGCTCCATGTCCGCCGGCGGCGCACACGTCTGCGGCCTCTCCGACGACCACGAGCCCAACTGCTGGGAGTGGCCCAGCCTCGACCTCCCCACGGGCGTCGACTTCTCCATCATCGCGCTCGGCCAGGACTTCCTCTGCGGCGTCGACAAGGCCAACGGCACCGCCATGCGCTGCTACGGCGGCGGCATGCCGTCGCCGCCGGACATGGCGTACGGGGAGGCCCAGTTCAAGGCCGTCGCGGCAGGGCGCCGCCACGCGTGCGCGGTGGACGCGGAGGGCGGCCTCGTGTGCTGGGGCGACGGGAACCCGTCCGTCCGCCAGGAGGAGCTGCCGGCCGACCTGGCGGCCATGGCGCTGGGCCACAACACCACGTGCATCCTCGCCGGGAACGGCACCGTCAGGTGCTGGGGCGTTAAGGTGCCCAAGGAGTACGCGCGCACCACCTTCGCCTCCATCGAGGCCGACGGCGACACCGTGTGCGCCGTCATCGCCAGTAACTACTCCGTCGTCTGCTGGGGCAACGACGGCCGATTCGACGGGAATCATCTCGTCTACAACAACACCCTGCCTGGAGCATGCACCAACAGGACCAGCTGCGAATGCGACGTCGTCTCCGGATCAGGGTACCTCTGCGGCACCGGCGGTGGGGTCAGCGGCATAGAGCTCGTCGTGTGCAAGCCCTGCAATCTGCCGCTCAATGCGTCCAGGATCGTCGTAGCCAATGGCAGGACGGGGACGTCCGGCGACGACGGGAAGAAGAAGAAAGCGCTGGCGATTGGGCTCAGCGTGGCCGGCGCCGCCGTCGCGGTGCTGGCCTCGGTGGGGCTGGCGTTCTACCTCGTGGTGTTCAGGAAGGTGGACAAGAAGGCACACGTCACCGTACGGCTTGGGGAGTCGTCGTCGAGTCGTCTGTGCCGCGATGCGGACCGTATGGTGATGCCGGCGCCGGAGCGGTCGCCGCTGCAGCCGGCGCGGCCGCTCGGGTGCGAGGAGTTCACGCTCAAGGACCTGTCGCGGCTGACCAACGGGTTCGCGGAGGAGGCCAAGATCGGGAGCGGCAGCTTCGGGTCAGTCTACCGCGCCAAGCTCCCCGACGGGAGGGTGGTCGCCATCAAGCGCGCCGAGCGCGCGTCCACCGGCGCGCGGCGGCGGCGGCGGTTCGACGCAGAGCACGCGTTCCGGTCGGAGCTGCGGCTGTTGTCCCGCGTGAACCACCGCAACCTGGTCTCCCTCTTGGGCTTCTGCGAGGAGCGCGGCGAGCGCATCCTCGTGTTCGAGTTCATGCCGCACGGCGCGCTCCACGACCACCTCCACGGCGACGAGACGGACCGCAGCTCCTCCCCGCTCTTCTCGTCGTGGGAGGCTCGGCTCCGCGTGGCGCTGGACGCGGCCCGGGGCGTGGAGTACCTGCATTGCTACGCCGTGCCGCCCATCATCCACCGGGACATCAAGCCGTCCAATATCCTGCTCGACGACGACTGGACCGCGAAGGTGTCCGACTTCGGCCTCTCCCTCGTCAGCGGCTCCAAGGCGACGCCAAGCACGACCTCGTCGGCGACGGCAGGCACGGTGGGGTACATGGACCCGGAGTACTACCGTCTCCAGGAGCTGACCGAGCGGAGCGACGTGTACAGCTTCGGCGTGGTGCTCCTGGAGCTGGTCACCGGCAGGAAGGCGATCCACCGGGACAACAGCCAGGAAGGGAGCGGGTCGCCGAGGAACGTCATCGAGTTCGCCGTGCCGGCCGTGGAGGCCGGCGACGTGTCGAAGATCCTGGACGGGCGTGTGCCCGCGCCGCGGGGCCACGAGGTGGAGGCGGTGGCGCGCGTGGCCAAGATCGGCGCCGAGTGCGTCCGGGCACGCGGGCGCACGCGGCCGGTGATGTCGGAGGTGGTCGCCGAACTGGAGTGGGCCGTGACGTTGTGCGAGGAATGCGTGGTCCGGACGGCGAGCGGCGCGCGGAACAGCAGCTCACGGCACGGCGGCTCCGACATGTCTCGGTCTCGGTCGAGGTCAGAGTCGGAGGACCGGAGCCCGTTCCACACCCGCGAGTTCAGCTTCGAGTCGGGCCGGGTCGCCGGAGTCGGGCATGCCAGGTCCTTCTCAACCATGTAAAGATTGCCTTTTCTTTTTTCTTATTTACAGTGTCTGTGTAGGATGGATCGATTAGTTCTTGTCCATAAAAATTTTACAGGAAAAATACAGAGGGAAAAAGAAATTCTCATTTTACAAGAGGTGGATATCAGTGAATTTTGCTGTAAATTGTCGCGATTAATTTAACTTTGTGATTCATGGAAAAGAAGAAGAATAAGAAATCACAGAGGTTGATAACATCTACTAGTTGAATTATTGGAGTAGTAGTGGTGGGTTTGTCCTTTAAGCTGCATGTATATGTAGGTATAGATAGGTAGCTGTTCTTCCAAGTTCAACAAACGGCTGTTGATATAATAAACACATGGAGGCAACCATAAGTTATCCTGTCCCATGATTTTGATTTTCTACCATCTTGTAAAGTACTACGATAATGTCCACTTGCTAATTTGTTATGCTCGGTTCATTCTCTGCGACTGCATAATTCCCATCGAATTTATTCCTTATCAGAAACCGTAACCGAATACTAAGATCTTGCAAAGAAAAACTGCAGAAATTATGAATACATCCAAATTTTTCTTGGAATCACCTTAATATAAAACTGAGCGTCGCATTTGTACAAAAATCCACAACAAAGATAGCAGTCGTATGCAAGGCGTTTCTCTGTCTATTGAAAAGACAAATAATCTATTATTTACTGAAAGATACAGGTACATACATATATATGCCGAAGCAGTACACGTAGGTATGCACATAGGGATAATCGATGGAGCTGATTTCTTGTACTCCCTCCGTCTCAAAATAGATGTCTTAAATTTGTTAAAATTTAAATAAATCTAGACACTATTTAGTATATAGATTTATCCAAAATTTTAAAAACCTAAGACATCTATTCTTGGATGGAGGGAGTAGCTTATCGTACTGTACACTTGTAATTTAAATATGGAGGACATTTTGTGGAAGAAGCTTTGATGATATCAACAACAACAACTATTCTTTGGTTACAAGTGGTACAACCCATATGCATATCCGGCGAAGTCTCCCGTTGGTCACCGAACAATGAGGAGGAAAACATCGAAGTAAAACCCATACTTGGTAAAGATACGCATGTGTACGTACTTGTATTTGGATGATTTTTCGTTTACTTTTAAGTTGTGACGGTTTGATAAATTTTAGTTTTGACCTGTACAACATTCTGTACGTACTATGATCGCACATGGAACCAACTGGCGTGGGTTGAAGTAGCATTAATATTTTTCTGAAGATCGATGATGGACTAGGCAATAGTATATGAATATGAATATGAATATGAATATGAAAAGAGGAGGGTGGCCTGAGCCAGCACTCCCTCCACCGAGGGAGAGGGATAGGGAGAGGGAGAGGCGCCTGGATTCCATCCAGACCAGACCGTTTCCAAGAGAAGGGAACAAAAAAGATGAAGAAAGCTGTTTTGTTGGTGTATCGCAAAAGAAAGATATTGAGTAGTAAAATTTTCAAGGTCAACTCCATGAAATGGGATAGTGGCCAATCTGGCTTCTTGAGAGAAGGTCAGCTCCACACACACGTCGGACAGGCACAGCTGTTTGTGGAGTATTATTATTCTGTCCCATACCATACATATTCCCGTCCCAGTTCCGCCCCCACGCGCTTTGCTTTTTGTTCGTTTGCCCAGATACTACACGCACGACGCGATCCCATCTCCGCGGTCTGGACGCAGCCAAGAAAACTGAAACGGGGGAAAGGAAACGGAGAAGAAGGATCGTCGTTTCCAGAAGGAGGAGCCTTCTTTTTTCGGTCACAGAATACAGTTGCCGGGTGCCGGTGACGCGTAAGTATATACAGTACGTACTACGTCGCTTGGTGGGATTTGACGTGTGGGAGTGGTAGCTAGCTAGCTAGCTAGTGTGCGCGTGAAGCGAGCGACTGATCGCCAGAAGCTCGCGAGAGCTTCTTTCCATCGATCCAGCTGCTGCTTTGCTTACTACTACTTTAATCTGCTTTATTTATTATTCACTGGGGGAGATATACTGCTACAGTCCACAGGGAGTAGGAAGAGTATGGGGTATCTATCGGAAGCTTCTGACCGCGTACGCGTGATTGATCGGTACGTACGCCGGCTGAATGGCTGATCGATCCGTGCGTGTGGCTGCTTCCTGTTTCACATTTGGCCGGCCAATTACGGAACAGATGCTTCCTGTTGTTTTCAGTTTCACACACAGCTCGTCTCGTCTGAATCTGGATGTGATGCTGCTGTGTGCAGCAGCATGTACCGTAGTAGCTAGCACTAGCAACCAGGAGTTTTGAGACGATGATGCGCGGCGCGGGTCGTTTTCGGTGTGGTGGTTGCTAGCTAGCTAGCTAGATGCAGGCCTTTTCCGGCCGGCCGCTTTGCTTCTCCGTTGCTTCCTTCTTTCCCTTTCTTCCAGGTTCCTGACCGGTGCTGCTGGCTGCTACTATACGCCGTGAGTTTAAAAGCGAGCAGAGCCAAGCCAAGGCGGGCTGAGGCAGCCGACATTCAGAGTTTTCTGACCGCGTGTATTGTGACGGTTTGCACCATATATTTTAGAAATTAGAATTATGAGACGGCCAAATATGTTGGATTATTATTAACCCTCGTAGATGGATATATATATATATATATATATATATATATATATATATATATATATATATATATATATATATATATATATATATATATATGTAAAGCGATCATCTTAAGTACAGGTTGAGTAAAGGCTATATGTAAACGTATCCTATCTCTATCCTATGCTATCTTAATATAAACATGTATGCCAATACCCTAACAACCCCGCAGTAGTAGTAGTAGAGGTAGTCGCGAATGGTTAGACTAAGAGAAATCGAAGTAGAACCCAACTATGTTAAAGTGCAAGACGCGTAGAACTATGTTGTATTAGTGTAGCACTCTGTAACCTGTCTGGTTAGGTCTCTTTCCTGTAACCTTAGATTCTGAGACCTTTATAAGACGGGCCTGGGGGAGCCTTTAGTGCACAAGTTGAACACCTCAACTCGCATACAACGAAAATCACAACCCCTGCAACTCGGCATATTTTCATTATAGTGATTGACATCAGGAGTAGGATCTCGCCACCAACTGACATATGAACCTGGGTAAAGCTGTGTCATCCCGATCCTAGTAGCGACCCACCTTCATTCCCAACCTCTAAACTTTCTGTCAGGACCCCCTCATGGCGTACTCACCGACAACACCCTGATAGTTGGCGCTCATCGTGTGGCAAGAAGCGCCTGGAGTGCGGATTCATGCGGGATCCACCTTCGCAGGAATCGGCAACACCAATGCCGTCGGCCGCTTCCTCTATGCCGACAACATCCTCGTCGTTCCCAACGATTACCTCTTGATTTCGGATAGGGAGAACGCCATCGGCCACACCATCATCCCCTTTGGTGGAATTCACATCTTCATCGGTGAAGTTGGCTCGGGATCTATCTCCTAGGAAGCTTCCTTCATGCCAAGACCCACAAGGACCGCCTTCGGGCTGGCGAATTTGTGGAAGATCGATCTATTCAGGACCTCTCTCATGAATTTTCAGCTTTAGATATGGAGGAAACAAGGCCCAGCCAAACCGTCCCAGTGAAGGACATAACGTGGAAGACCAATGCATATCCGCTTGGGTTTCCCAGGTGTTAGAGAAGCAAAGGTATCACTTCTTTGGCTATGGTAGATCTAGCATGGTGCATCCAGAAGTCGGATGAAACCTTATCAAGCTTCCTCGCCAGATGGCTTGAGATAAAGGACTCCTATCAAGGAATCACATATAGATAATGAACATATTTACAAAAAAAAACATTTCTAAATATGTACAATCCAAATAATCTAATTCCCTCTTTTCCTACATATAATCCAAATATATATATATAATCGAAATAATCCATATATATATATAATCCAAATATATAATTCCCTAATATACTCCCTCTGTTTCAAATTACTCCGCACGCACACTTATCTAGGTGGGCTAGTATTCTCTTATTTTTTGTTCAAAAAATTCCCGAGATTTTTGAAATAGCTAGTACACATTTCATACTATCTAGTTCAAAAATTCTAGGATTTTTTTGGATAAAAAATGAGGGAGTACTAGCCCACCTAGATAAGAGTGCGCACGGAGTAATTTGAAACAGAGGGAGTATTTATTAATCATCTAATTCCTTAATATATAATCCAAATATGTTTTCCTCTAATTCCCTAATTAACTAAACCTAACTAATAATCCCTAACTAACCTAGCTAACTGTTCTAAAAAAAACTAGCTAATTAATTAAACCAAGAGGGAGGAGGGTGGCGCACACCCGGTGTAGTGGCGGCCGGGCACGCGCGCAGGCGACGATGGCGGCGGCGATCCAGTCTGCGAGCAATGATGGCGGGCAACGACGGCGATGGCGGTCCGGTCTGCGGTCGACACGTCGGCTACAGATGATGGCAGTGCAGTCCGGTGTGGCGACCAGGACGCGCGTGGACGAAGGAGGAGGTCCGGTGGTGGCGCGCATGGACGATGGCGGCGGTCCGGTGGGGCGCGCGCGGACGGCAAGCTCGGGCAGCCTGCCAGCGCCGTGGGGATCAGGGAGGCGCCTCTCCTCGCGTCGGGGACTTAGCAGAAAACGAGATGAGGGAAGAAGAACAGACGCGCGCTAATTAATAAATAGACCTTTAGTCCCGATTGGTGTCACCGACCGGGACGTATGTCCTTTTTAGTCTCGTCCAAAATGGCACGCACAGAGGCCATTTAGTCCCATTATTTGCATAAACCAGGAGTAAAAGTCCTTTTTTCAAATGTTTTTCAAACTTTTTAGTCCAGGTTCCCGCCTTATTTCTTATTTAGGTGTTTAAATTTGAAATGGTTTTTAAATGATAAATCATTTTAAATTTGAAAAAACTTTCAACATGAAAAGTGTTTGAAATTGAAGAACTAATCCAGAACCATTTTCTATTTTCTAAAATTGTTATTCTAACTATTCAAACTATTAACTATTTTGCAATTTTCAATTAAAAATACATTAACTAATATTTTTTTCATACTTTAGAATCTGACAAAACGTTCAACATGAAAAGTGTCTGAATTTGAATAACTAATCCAAACCATTTTATCTTTTGTAAAATAATTATTCTAAATATACAAACTATTAACCATTTTGTCATTTTCAATTAAAAATGCATTAAATAATATTTTTTGCATACTTTGAAATCTGAGAAAACTAAATATTTGGATATGTCCATTGTTGTGAGAGGGAAAGGTGTGGATGTGTGCACACCATGTGAATAATTTACATTGTTCGGACCATTTCTGAATTTTTTATGTCCGTTTTAAAATTTCCCCGTTTCAAATTATGGTCAAAACAGCGGGCATGAAGATAGGGGATGAGCCTCGTTAAAACTTGTATTGGATCTCTGAAGAAACATCATATTGTGAGTCGAAAAATGATTTTTTTTCAAAAATCACGAGCATTGGATCATGCACATGTAGTTTAAACTGGACCCACTTCCTACCGATTCGGCAAACATTTGTCTTTTTCACCCGAGAAGGACGGAAAGGTTTGAGAATCTCCTGGTTGAGAGATCATCCATGTAAGGTGGTCTAGTATTTTTTAAAAATGGGGTGGTAGTATTTTGAATTAACATGGTGTTTTCTTCATAAAACGCTCCGTTTTTTCGCTCGAAAAATGAAAATTGGCTTTTTCGTGCGACGAAAAGAAAAACTTCCTCCTACAACATTGTTTATAATACCAATATGCATAAATATGCGCAATATGGGCACACAAACTATGCCGCGATTCTGCACGTAAAATTGGTCATTTGGACCGAAAGCCCTAAAACCTCGAACATGATATGTCATTTTGTGAAGGGTTTTTTGGGACATAATCAATATACCAAGTTTAGTATTTTTCCTTGCAACTATGTCACATAATATTACACCACATGAAGGATTTACATTGTTCGGACCATTTTTGAATTTTCTTATTCCTATTTCAAAATTTTCCAGTTTCAAACTATGGTCAAAACGGCGGGCATGAAGATAGGGGATGAGCCTCATTAAAACATGCATTGGATATCTAAAGAAACATCATATTGTGAGTCTAAAAATAATTTTTTTTTCAAAAAATCACGAGCATTAGATCATGTACCTGTAGTTCAAACCGGACTCACTTCCTACCGATTCGGTAGATATTTGTCTTTTTCACCCGGGGAGGACGGAAATGTTTGAGATCTTCCGGTTGGGAGATCGTCCATGAAAGGTGGTCTAGTATTTTTTAAAAATGGGGTGGTAGTATTTTGAATTAGCATTTTTGTGGTTGCTTCACAAAACACCCTATTTTTGGCACTCAAAAAATGGAAAATGGCTTTTCCGTACGACAAAAAGGAAAACTTCCTCCCGCAACATTGTTCGCCATCCCAAGATGCACATGCATGCACAATATGGGCATAGTATCACAAATTATGCCATGATTCTGTATATAACATTGGTCATTTGGACCGAAAGCCATGAAACCTCGAACATGATAGGTCATTTTGTGAAGATTTTTTGAGACATAATCAATATACCAAGTTTGATATTTTTCTTTGCAAATATGTAAAATAATATGAGACCACATGAATGATTTACATTGTTCAGACCGTTTTTGAATTTCTTATGCCCATTTCAAAATTTCCCATCTCAAACTATGGTCAAAACGATGGGCATGAATATAGGGGATGAGCCTCGTTAAAACTTGCACTGGATCTCTAAAGAAACATCATATTATGAGTCTAAAAATTATTTTTTCAAAAAATCACGAGCATTATATCATGTACCTATAGTTCAAACCGGACCACTTCCTACCGATTCGACATACATTTGTCTTTTTCACTCGGGGAGGACGGAAAGGTCTGAGATCTCCTGGTTGGGAGATCGTCCATGTAAGGTGGTCTAGTATTTTTGAAAAATGGGGTGGTAGTATTTTGAATTAGCATTTTGGTGGTTGCTTCATAAAATGCCCCATTTTTGGCGCTCGGAAAATGGAAAATGGCTTTTCCATGCGACGAAAAGGAAAACTTCCTCCTGCAACATTGTTCGCCATCACAAGATGCACATGCATGCATAATATGGGCACAATATCACAAACCCGGATTCCTCACCAAGCGACGCATCCCGGAAGGTAGCACCTCCTAGTGCCAGCCCGGCGGAGCCTAGTCTCGGACATGCCCGGCGGAGCCCAGTACTCCGTCGTTGCCACTGAGTTGATGACGAGGATGTGGGATGGGCATCCTAAAGTAGGCGGCAAGGAATGTGTGGATATGTGGGTGGCCATGACAGTCGGCCTATATATATAGAGGGAAAGGATGGGAAGCGGAGGAAAAGGACGGGAAAACATGGCAGGAAGTAGAGAGAAAGGGCGGGAACACATGGAGGGAAATATCTTTAGTCCCGGTTGAAGAAACCAACCGGGACTTAAGGGGTTGCGGCAGGCTAGGGCCGGCACGAGCATGTTTAGTCCCGGATGGTGTCTCCAACCGGGACTAAACATGGGTGGTGACACTATTTCGGTGGGTGATGGCACTATGCCAGTGAGTGGCGACACTATTTCGGTGGGTGGCAGCACTATGACAGGGGTGAGTGTCAACATTATGTCATGACTGTTGACACTATGTTGTGCTGCTTAATCTATACATAAGAATCTGAAGTTATCAACTGCAAACAAGATGGTGTGCGAGAGTAGGGACAACACTACGATGAGCTTGAGGGAGATGCTTAATGATCCAGTCCTCAGGCATCTTCCACAAGCTCGCCATAGAGGCACTCCCTAATATGTGAAATTAGTTAGCTACCCAGCGTATTGATCTAATTAGAGAAGTTATCAACTGAAAGATGGTGTGAGAGAGCAGGGACACCACTACAATGAGCTTGAGGGAGATGCCTAAGGATCCTTAGGCATCTTCCACAAGCTCGCCATAGAGGCACTCCCTAATATGTGAAATTATTTAGCTCGCCAGCACAAGAATATAACAACATCTGCATAGTTTGGAAAAGTTGTAGAGATACCAATACTAGCTAGTAGGAAACGATCCATTAGTCCTGGTTTCCTAACTACGACTACGAAATCGGGACTAAAGTCCCCCTTTAGTTCCGGTCCAGCCACAAACCGGGACTAACACTCAAGACATTTATTATTATTAAAAAACCAGGACTAGGAATCGAGACTAAAGGCCCCCCTTTAGTCATACTCATGTCTAGCCCTATAGTACACAACTTTAGGGTCATCTTCGTCTTCGCCATCGTCGTCATCGCTAGGCGCACGCGGCTGGTTCCTAAGCCCACCCATGGCATATTGCGGGGGCACATACCACTCCAGCCTCGGATTCACAACACGCGGGGGAGGGGGATCCTAGATGATGACTCCGCTACGCCCACAACCTTCACCACCACCATCCTTATTGTGGCTCTATGGCGGGTCAAAGTGTAGGCACCGCAGGAGAGGATGATTTCCCTAGGCAATGTAGCACATCATGCTGATGATAGTCCAGTTTGTCCACCATAGGCGGTGGCCAGCTTCATTGTGGTTCATCGGTGGCGGGTCGTCACCCTCGTACCTGGAAAGCTCCCTTTCCCATCAGTTAGCAAAGAAGGCATTCTAGGTGTCGTAGTTGTCGAGATCCTAATGGGGATCCATCCGCTGCTCCGACGTGAGATCGATGTAGAAGTGGCTTGTGGTGGCCGCCTAGTGGGAGGAACCTTGAGGAACAGGAGGGACGAGAACCCCTATAGCGCTTAGCATACAGTCGGTGGGCATCCGATAGCCCGGCGGGCATGGGTAGCTGGAGGCGCACAACACCTCGGTCTCCTAGAGAGTTAGAATGGCCCAGTATGCGGTGTCCATTGTTTTGAGAGAGGAAGGTGTGGATAGCCATGGCGCTGTCGGCCTAGATATAGAGGGAAATGGTGGGAAATGGCGGGAAGCGGTGGAAAATGGCGAGAAATATCTTTAGTCCCGGTTATTGGCTCCAACCGGGACTAAAATCCTCGGTTAGAGGGAAAGGGCGGAAAACATGGCGAGAAGCGGTGGGAAATGGCGGGAAATATCTTTAGTCCCGGTTAGTGGCTCGAACCGGGACTAAAATCCCCAGTTATAGGGAAAGGGCGGGAAAACATGGTGGGAAGCGGTGGGAAATGACAGGAAATATCTTTAGTCCCGGTTAGTGGCTCCAACTGGGACTAAAAGCCCCGGTTAGAGGGTAATATCTGGGGATGACTTACGATGTGATATAGTTGTGTTATGGCTAGAATCGCGACATAGTTTGTGAAGCAACAACCAAATTAAAGTTTCACATTTATCAAAAATACTAAACCCTACCTCGCCCTATCACGCCCATTCTTGTTTGTTGCATCAAATTGGACACCACTATTTTGGTTGGTGCTCTTTTTATCTTAGGCGATCATGTAAAATGTATTCTCATTTATCTCGTACCCTTGGAAATTCAATATATTAGAAGATGGTGACCCTACCAACAAGTAGAGATGATCTCCAATAATGATGTCATTCATGGGATGCATTCACAACCAACTGCCAAAAGTCACCATTTGTTCAACTTTAATCCAGGAGTCAGGCTTTCCCGGGATTCTGGAGCGTACAATATTCGTGTGTACTGGATATAAGGAGCCACAAAGGTGGAATTTTGTAGAACTATGTAGTGTGCTTGAGTGAATGATTGCACGTCCCTACATATTTTTGCTTTCTTTCCTAGCGTGCCTTTTCCACTCAGTCTCCCCTCATGCCACGATTCAGGAACACCAATCGGCTTAAGGTCAGGAATAAAGTCAACACAGAACTCAATGACCTCCTCTGTTCCATAGCCCTTGGAGATGCTTCCTTCTGCCCTAACAGGGTTATGAAGATATTTTTAAGACTCACATGAACCTCTCTAAGGGGAACATATTGTGTAGAAATATAGAACCCATAGTGGCAATCTCTTCGACTAGGTGAACCAGAAGATGCATCATAATATTAAAGAAGGATGACGGGAACACCAACTCAAAACTAACAAGACATTGGATCACATCCTTCTGTAACCTTGGAAGAATATCTGGATTGATTACCTTATTATATATTGCATTGAGGAATTTACATAGCTTCACAATGGATATTTGAACATTTTTCGGTAGAATCCCCCTCAATGCAACCGGAAGAAACCGCGTCATAATCACGTGACAGTCATGAGACTTCAGGTTTTGGAATTTTTTCTCTGCAATATTTATTATCCCCTTTATATTAGACAAGAATCCAGACGACACCTTGATACTATAAAGAACTTTAAAAAAGATTTCATTCTCTATTTTGGTAAGAGCATAGCTGGCAGGACTTAACTGATGCCCTTTATCCGTCTTGTTCTGTGTGTACATGTTCTCTGAGTCTTTCATACGTTGCTAGTCCTCCCGTGCTTCTGGTGTATCTTTTGTCTTCCCATACACGCCCAGGAAGCCTAGCAGGTTCACGCAAAGATTCTTAGTCACGTTCATCACATCGATTGAAGAGCGTACATGCAGGACTTTCCAATAGGGTAGCTCCCAAAATATAGATTTCTTCTTCCACATGGGCGCGTGTCTGGTAGTGACGTCGTTCGGAACAGATTGACCGCCAGGATTACTTCTATGTCCCTGACCATACCAAATACATCATCACCAGTAGGGAGGTCAGGCTTCTTCCGATGATCTGCCTCACCTTTGAAATGCTTGCCTTTCTTTCTTACGGGCTGATTGGTCGTAAGAAATCGATGATTCCCCAGGTACACAACCTTCTTAAATTATGCAAATATGTACTTTCAGTCTCATCTAAACAGTGCATGCATGCCTTGTATCCATTGTTTGTCTGTCCTGAAAGGTTACTAAGAGCAGGAAAATCATTGATGGTTATGAAAAGCAACGCTCATAGGTCAAATGACTCCTGTTTGTGCCCATCCCACACACATACACCTGGTTTTCCCCACAACTGTAAGAGTTCTTCAACTAATGTCCTTAGGTACACATCAATGTCGTTGCCTGGTTTCTTCGGGCCTTTGATGAGCACTGACATCATAATGAACTTACGCTTCATGCACAACCAAGGAGGAAGGTTGTAGATACATATAGTTCATACGCCATAAATGTGTCTATAATTTTTGATGTTCCATGCTTGTTTAGTATCCAATTTGCTTTGCTCTATCTATACTTGGAGGTATTATTATACACTTTCTGGGACTAACCTATTAACAAGTTGCCACAGTTTCAGTTGCCCGTTTTCTGCTATTTTTGGTTCCAGAAAAGCCAGAAAATAAATATTCTCGGAATTGGACGGGACAAAAGCAAAAGTCAATATTTCACCAAGGAGAACACGGAGCCAGAATACGAGACGGAGGAGGGCCACGAGGGGCCCACACCCCTTGGCCACAATGCCAGGCCTGGCCCGCTCCTGGGGGGTGCAGCCACCTCGGGCACCCCCTCGGTCTCCCCCTTCGCAGAAGCCCCCGATGCCAAAACCGTAAGTACCCGATCAGATCTCCACGAAACAGTCTGTAGTCATCGCCACCATCATCCCTAGATTAGGGGGGGATCTGAAGCTCTTCCCGGCACCCTGCCGGAGGGGAGAGATCATCTCGGAGGCCTTCTTCATCACCATGCCAGCCTCCGGTATGATGCGTGAGTAGTTCCACCTTGGACTATGGGTCCATACAGTAGCTAGATGGTTGTTTCTCCTCCTTTGTGCTACCATGTTTAGATCTTGTGAGCTCCATTCATGATCAAGATCATCTATTTGTAATCATGCATGTTGTGTTTGTGGGGATCCGATGGATATTGAGATTACTATGTAAGATTGATTAATGGTTCTATATTATTGATTCTATCATGTCTGTGTTGTTTGAGATCTTGCATGCTCTCCATTTCTAGTAGCTATCTTGGCCAAGTAGATGCTAGTGACTCCAAGTGGGAGTATTTATGCTCGATAGTGGGTTCATGCCTCTATTGAATCTGGGGAAGTGACAGAAATCTCTAAGGTTGTAGATGTGCTGTTGCTACTAGGGAGAAAACAATAATCTCTTGTCATGGAACAAGTGTATTCTTTACTTTACACACATTGCTTAAAACAGTTATCTGTTGCTTGCAACTTAATACTGGAGGGGGTTCGGATGATAACCTGAAGGTGGATTACTAGTCATAGATACAGTTCGATGGCGGTCTATGTATATTGTTGTAATGCCCAATCGAATCTCATAGGATCATGAATGTCTAGTATTGCATTGTTATGTATTTGCCCTATCAATTGCCCCGCTGTAATTTGTGATCAAATAAGGTCTTCGAAAAAATCGGTTTCTACCTTCTAATCTATTTTAACAAATTTCTGCCATTATTTGCTTTGCCTCTTTATTGATTTCTTTTTGAGTTATCTTGGGCAAATTGAACTTTTTGAGGGAATTTCTATAGTAGCTTGTGTCTTCAATGAAAGTTTTGCTATTTTGAAACTAAACCCCAAAGGTTTATTATCTTTTGAATGCACTAATGTTGCTAATGAAGATTGTGTGAAGTTTTGTATGAAGGAAAAATTTTAGGTGTAAGGGAGGAATGATGTAAGAGATGAAGAATGGACAAAAGCTCAAGCTTGGGGATGACACCCCGTGTCACACCAATAAATATTCAAGAGGTACAAGCGTCAAAGCTTGGGGATGCCCAAGTCATCCCCTTCTTCATCAATAAAAATCCCAGGTCTTTCTAGAAACTTCATTTTTATTGTTTCATGCTCTGTTGTGTTTTTCTTGGAGCGTTTTAGTTTTTGTTTTTGGTTTTTGTTTTCTTAGTTTGCTTGAATAAAGTAGTTGTACCCCCGTTTTCGCTAGTGTTGTTTCAAATAAGTTGACTGGTGTTGGAAAGGAGTAGGAAGTTCTTGCTTGTAGTACAAAAAGGAGCTTGCTTTGACTTAGACTTAGACTTTATGATGTCGTGCTAGATATTGTTTTGACCTTATGCTTAGTGATTATTGTTGTAGCATCACTTGTTCCAAACAATTAGGATTGCTTAATGTGACTTGATAGAATCATGCGTTGTTTTAGCATACAAAAGCATAGTATTGTGGTATTCTCCTTTGATGCTTTGTTTGGGTTGACTTGGCACATGCTCACACCATGTTATGACTATGAACCAGTCACCTTAGCCTCTATGATCATTTAGTTTTTGACTTGTGGTACCACTTTATGCTTTGATTGATAATGTTTTGTCGCTCTGCATGATTATGGCCATTATTGCTCTCTTAGTTGGTCGCTCCCAGTCTTTTGCTAGCCTCCACTTGTATTGAGTAAGCTCTACTCATGCATCCAACTCCCAAGAAACCAAGTTATTCCAAAGTGTACACTATAAATTCCTATGCATGGTGTGTTACACCATTCCAAGTATATTCTTGTTTTATCTATCTTCCAAATTAAACTTGTTATATGAAAAATTAGTGATTAAAGCTCTCACAAACTTGATGGCACACTTTATTTTTCTTGCCCCTAATAAACTTGAACCATTGTGTCATCTATGTTGTATATGCTTGCACTTATACGTTGGAAATTAGCATAACCATGCTGTCATGGGGAACGCTTTCAACACCTATAAATATCTACCCAGTTGATATCATGATCTTTTGTTTATGGATGTCGTCGGTGTGAAATGAAAGGGGAGCTTGTAAGTCCATGGAGTTATGTATGTGTATTATAGAAACGCCTGGGCCGTTAGCCTAAGCCGTGCCTAATCATGGTGGAAACTTGCAGCATAACCATAGTGATCAATCTATGAAGTATTCTTATTATAAAAAAAGAGAGACATAAAAAGAGATTGAGAAAAAGAAAAAAAAGAGATGAGAAAAGAGGAAAGAGAGAAAAAAGCACCATTTTCCCATGGTAAATAAGAATATTGCTGAGATGCTCATTGTCTACTTGCCTTGTCATTTTGATACGAGATAGCTCCTGTATCATGGGGAAAGGGGTACCCCGTTGGCGGTTCCCTATGATACACATACACTTACTATGACAAGAACTTACCGGTGACTAAAGTTGAGTAGCATGAGGAGCGGCCCTCGTACTCAAGGGACATGAGATTGCCAACTTATACTTTGTCAAGCATATACTCCATATTTTGTTCACTTTAACCTTAAATCACTTCAAGATGATTATGATAGGGGCAATGAGAGCTGAAAGCTAACAAGTACCATAATTTTTGGAAGCTCTTTATGAAACTTGAAATCTCTGCTTCCCTTTGAAGGGCCTTTCTTCCACTTTTATATTGAGTCTCCACCTTCTACCCTTAGGCACTAATTAAGAGAGCATAGTTTCCATTCTTATTTCTATGTGCATTGTCCCAAAACTTATTGATTGATTCATATTGTTGATATTGTTTGTTCTTGAACTATTTGTATCTAGTCACCCTTATGAACTTTGAAGGTGTCCTATGCATTTATGTTTTGCTACTCCGTGAGGGACAAGCTGAATGCCACTATGCTATGTTTTCTATATGTTAAGCAAAAAACGTCTTTCAATGCATTGTTATTCATGAATCTTTGTTTGTATCTTTTCATGTTGCAGCATAGTTGCTATGTCTTATTGTTAGAACTTCATATTTCATGCTCATGTTTAGAGTACTTTGATCCCAGCTTTCAATGCTTGCAAATGGTTTGATCTTGATTGTGATGGTGCATGTCACCTAAAAAATTATTATTTTTATCACTTACCTACTCGAGGACGAGCAGGAGTTAAGCTTGGGGATGCTTGATACGTCGGAAACGTATCTATAATTTTTATGTTCCATGCTTGTTTAGTATCCACTTTGCTTTGCTTTGTCTATACTTTGAGGTATTTTTATACACTTTTGGGGACTAACCTATTAACAAGTTGCCACAGTGCCAGTTGCCTGCTTTCTGCTGTTTTTGGTTCTAGAAAAGCCAGAAAATAAATATTCTCGGAATTGGACATGACAAAAGCAAAAGTAAATATTCCACCGAGGAGAACACGGAGCCAGAAGGTGAGACGAAGGAGGGCCACAAGGGGCCCACACCCCCTGGCCGCGCGGCCAGGCCTAGCCCGCGCCTGGGGGGTGGGGTATGGCCACCTCGGGCACCCCCTCGGTATCCCCCTTCGCCTATAAGAAGCCCCAATGCCAAAACCCTAAGTACCTGATCAGATCTCCACGAAACAGTCTGTAGCCGCCGCCACCATCGTCCCTAGATCTGGGGGGATCTAAAGCTCTTCCCGGCACCCTGCCAGAGGGGAGAGATAATCCCGGAAGCCTTCTTCATCACCATGCCAGCCTCCGGTATGATGCGTGAGTAGTTCCACCTTGGACTATGGGTACATACAATAGCTAGATGGTTGTTTCTCCTCCTTTGTGCTACCATGTCTAGATCTTGTGAGCTCCGTTCATGATCAAGATCATCTATTTGTAATCATGCATGTTGTGTTTGCGGGGATCCGATGGATATTGGGATTACTATGTCAGATTGATTAATGGTTCAATCTTATTGATTCTATCATGTCTGTGTTGTTTGAGATCTTGCATGCTCTCTGTTTATAGTATCTAGCTTGGCCAAGTAGATGCTAGTGACTCCAAGAGGAAGTATTTATGCTCGATAGTGGGTTCATGCCTCTATTGAATCTGGGGAAGTGACAAAAATCTCTAAGGTTGTAGATGTGCCGTTGCTACTAGGGAGAAAACAACAATCTCTTGTTCGTGGAACAAGTGTATTGTTTACTTTACACACATTGCTTAAAGAAGTTATCCGTTGCTTGCAACTTAATACTAAAGGGGGTTCAGATGATAACCTGAAGGTGGATTACTAGTCATAGATGCTGCTGGATGGTGGTCTATGTATATTGTTGTAATGCCCAATCGAATCTCATAGGATCATGAATATCTAGTGTTGCATTGTTATGCCTTGCTCTGTCATGTCAATTTACCCGCTGTAATTTTTTTACCCATCATGTTATGTTGTTTATCTTAAGGAGAACACCTCTAGTGAACTGTGGACCCCAGTCCAATCTTTACCATTGATACATCTTCCACTGTTACTGTTTACTTTCTGCAAGCTACCATTACCTTCCACACCATACGTTTAATCCTTTGTTCGTAGCAAACCAGTGAGATTGACAACCTCACTATTCGTTGGGGCAAAGTCTTGAGTTTGTGTTGTGCAGGTTTCAAGTTGTTAGCATTACCTTGGGGTCGTTTACTTCCTCCTACTAGTTCGATAACCTTGGTTTCTTACTGAGGGAAAACTTATTGCTGTACTCATCATACCTTCCTCTTGGGGTTTCCCAACGAAGCTCTATAGTGATCTGAGACGCATCAATAGTCACAGGCCAGGTGCGATGACTGAAGCTCTTCTCCCCAAACAGATTCATACCATCTGTACTTAGACCACACCATAAGTTCCTTGCGTCACCTATAAAGTCCGGGAAGTCTCTCTCGATTTTTCTCCACTATGATCCATCAGCGGAGTGTCTCAACTTCCCGTCTTTCTTACGGTCTTCTTTGTGCCATCGTAGCAACCTGGCATGCTCTTTGTTTATGAATTCAACCATGGTATTGCAGGAGCATACCACATAACCTTAGCAGGAACCCTCTTCCTAGGGGGCTCGTCATCGCCCTCAACATCACCAAGGTCATCTCATCTAATCTTATACCGCAGTGCAGTGCATACCGGGCATTATCTAAATTCTCATACTCCTTACCGCGGTAGAGGATGCCGTCATTAATGCATGCATGTATCTTCTGCACATCTAATCCTAGAGGGCAGAGAGTCTTCTTTTGCTTCATACATACTCTCGGGAAATTCGTTATCCTTTGGAAGCTTCAGCTTTATTATTATCAGTAACTTCTCAAATCCCTTGTTAGATAAACCAGTCTCTGCCTTCCATTTCAACAATTCTAGTGTGGTACCGAGCTTTGTGCTGCCATCTACGCAATTTGAGTACAACAATTGTTTGTGATCCTCTAAAATGCCCTCCAACTTCAACTTTTTTCGGTTTCATAGTCTCGCTTTGCATCCGAAATGACCTAACCAAGATCATTAGCGGGCACATCTAATGCTTGTTATTCACCTTATTCTTCTTCATTGTCTTCCATTGCACTATCACTGTATTCAGGGAACATAGGATAGTTGTCAACATCCTCTTCTTGTTCATTGTCTTCCCTCATAACCCCTCTTTCTCCATGCTTGGTCCAGCAATTATAGTTGGGCATGAAACCACTCCAAACCAGGTGGCCGCGAAGGATTTTCGAGGAAGAGTACTCCTTGACATTCCGACATTTAACACATGGACAACGCACAAAACCATTCTCTTTGCTTTCCTTAGCCACATTGATAAATTTAGCCACTCCTTTAATGTACTCGGATTCACGTCGGTCATCGTACATCCATCCCTGCTGGTTCATCTGCATCATATAATTAAGTTTATCAAAAACCAATACATAACATCATGAATAGTGAAATGACCACTTTACATCGACACATGCATTGTATCAATGACATATGAAAGGATAAGGTTGCTAACCTTGATTGAGGAGGAAAAAACAGGAGAAAGCTCAAGTCTGGCTCGGGCACCTCGTATCATTTTTGTATTGTGTGAAATCAAGCGGCATCATTTCCTAAGGTATTTCATCAAATTCCTCAAATGCATAGGAAAAAAACTAGCACACACATCTCACACCTTCCACCAAGAAAAAACAAAGGAGAGAGGGAGAGGGCTGGCTACGTATTTATAGGCAGACTATTCATCCCGGTTTGTCACACAAATCGAGACTAAAGGTATGCGGCAGGCCACGTGTTTGATGAAACACCTTTGGTACCTGTTTGTGTCAAAAACCGGGACGAATAGTCCCTTATGAACCGGGACGAATGCCCTCGGCTCTCGTGCGATGCTCTGGCCGCTCGTACCGGGACGAATGCGAGCATTAGTCCCGGTTCATGGCGCGACCGGGACAAAAGCTCTGGGCGCTGCCGAATGAAAGGCTCCTTTTCTACTAGTGATTGCAGGATCCATCTTCGTGCTCTCTAACTTTGCATGATCCATTTATAAATCAGATCCACTTCACATCCACCATCATAGGCGTGCAACCAACATCTAGGGCTCACACTTTTCACTTCTATCCGCTTGAGCACATCAGGGCAGTGGAAAACAGCCATGAGGGATGGCACGGGAAAACGTACAATGATAAGGGTGACAAGCAGATGCCTAAGGGGAGGCCATAAAAGGTGTTGGGCGGTGCATGATGGAAGTGAGCTATGAAACGGATCATGGTGGGAACAAAATTATGGGAAATTGCACAATAATAAGGGCTCCAATCCTCGAACCTGAGGTACACACGAGCCAGCCGATCAGGACAAAGGGTTTAAGGAATTAGACAAACATACGACAAATTAGTCAGATGTTAGACGTTCAGGTGTATCCAGGAGTTACAGAGGTAACGTGTTCGCAAAGCTGCAACATTTTTCATTTGGCCGAATGGTAGTGACCCAATCATAATATTGATTAGACTTTAGGATATAGTCATAAGAAACCCATCACCGTAACATGTAAAGTAAGGAGGATGATGCAGCCCGTCCTATGGACATCCCTACATCTACACCACCAAGCCCCCCAACTGGACCAATGACTCGCGCCCGAGCCAAACTCCTGCAAGAGAAGGTTAACTCGCTCCTTTCCTCGTGTGACTTTTATACATCCTTGGATGGCTTGGTACTTCATGCCACTAATCTTTGCATACTCATGTACGAAGATCCGACACGTCATCAACCCATATTGGAGGAAGAGCGTGAAGAATCGGCTACAGGACCTGAGTCTCCGACGCGATCACCCGGAGTCGCCACCCAACACTGCGTCGCACCGGGCTGCAGGCTCCTCGAATCGATCCGGAATCTCCGACCCGAGCCCGGAGTCTCTGCCAGCCTCCCACCTGAGTCTCCGACTCGCCCAAGCCCGGTCGCAGCTGCGAGCCCCTGGAACGCATCCAGAGTATCCGGCCCCCAAACCGAAATCTCCTCCATCGCTGGAGTTTCTGGCTACACAACACCGGAGTCTCCGGCCTAAGTCGTGAGCCTGCGCACAGTCAGCTGGGCCTCCGACCCATCTACTCTCCAACTCGCCTAGAACTTACCCTTTATCCCCAAACTACCCTTGTTTATGTGGCTGGCCTATATATATCCCACCCCTCTATTGTAAACCCCAGACTTGGATAATTGTAATTGAAGAAACCCTAGAGGATCTATCTATTGCTAGTCTCATGCTCCTTCACGAGGATCACCAATTATCCCTCAACCTCTTGGATTTTGCCTAATGTGTTAAAGTTGTACAAGTCCTTGGAGTCAGTGTCTCGTCTCCAAGTAGTCAAGATCTCATCTATCCTCTCACCCCCGATGTTGGTAGTGGGAGAGTGTCTTGCCCATCACTGATCCTAGGGATTATGCCGGACCGGTTGCCGCCAGCGTGAGATATTGGTGTGTATAGTGTCTTCGCGTGTTGTGTGTGTTCATCGAGTTCTTCGCGTGTGAGTCCTTGGATTTCATCCTTCCCCCTCCTCCCTCGCCTCCTTCTCGATTTCCATGGGGATTCGTGAAATATCGGGCAACCCTAAGGGGTCACCCCTAACATATTGGTATCAGAGCCAAGTTGATCACGAATTCCCCACAAAATCTTCTACTATCCTCCATAAATTCAAAAATTCCCCCCAAAAAAGAGCCTCAATTTGCCTTTGGATCGATTTCTCATTTTGGAGTGTTATTTGTGGTTTTGATCCGACCAAATCTTGTCTAAGGTGTTGGTCCAGATTTTGCCTGTGTTTCCCAGCCCAATTTTAGCCAATTTTCGCAGATTTGAGGAAACAAGGCGTGTATGTCCGCTCAAGAACACGAGAAGTTCGAGCTGTGTCCCCATACCGTAGTCTTTGGCCTAAATACACCGGAGTCTTCGACTCAACCGGTGTTTCCGGCCTTCCACCCCGGACTCTCCGGCCCTGACGCCTGTTTTTAATTTTGCCTCTTATCTTGCATTGGCTAATTTTCTTCTTGTTTGTTTGTGTTCTGTGTGCGTGTTGTCAACTAACAGCATCTTCCACAACATCACCCGTGCTCCTCGACACCACGGAAACCGAACATTATCCCGCACCAGCGACCGCAAGGTCATCATCAACAACGAAGGTATAACTTGCGTCAGCTTGTTAACCCATATCTTCCTTTGTGTTTACCTATCCCACGAGAGTGGCTCATCTTGTGTTTGCTTGAGAATTGTGCATTTGTCCTTGGATGGTGAGTGAAAAATAAATAGCAAGAGTGACTTGGTAGCATCAAAGGGAGAGAAAAAAAACAAAGCAAAAAGAAAGAAAGAAAAATATACAAAAAAGAAAAAATAGTCTCCCATAGCAAAAGAGGGTATCAAGCTTGTAAGGAATAGAGAAAGAAGAGCGCCCAAGGAAAGTGCACAAATCCGTTTCTCATTTTTACTCTTTGCGAACGAGCCATCGTCTCTTCTTGCATTGGCATGACAACCAAGCTTAGTCTTTGTTAGGAAATTTTGTGCTCATTTTCATAGTCATGTCAATCCCATTTTTCTCCACATGTGTGTATAGTCGTAGGTTCCTGTCACCTTTTTGAGTTGTTGACCTTTATCTTGACTTGAGTTTTGTTGGATTTTACCCAATTTTGACTATCCTTTTCGTTTGGTTGGTTTTTTGGCTTTCCACCATCCAAACCTTCCACCAAAAGCTTATGATAGTTTAGTTCTTCCTTTAGTGTGCGTTTATTTGCAATTTCACTTTGAAAGCTTTTAGTCTCACGTGTGGCAACTAGTTTGATACAATCCCCAAGGTGAGGTAAAAGGCTAAACCCCACCACATATTACTTTCCATATAAAATCCTTGTTGGTTTTGCATCATGGATAGGAACGATGAGACAAACCAACCACATCAACCTCAAGAATATGAAGACCAATACATGACAAGGGCAACTTATTGAAAGATTCGAGGAGAATTGAACTACCATTGCGAATCCCTTGAGAAGCGCCAAGATGAACAATTTAGCAAAACTTAAATGGATTTCAAGAGCATCGAAAACCGCTTCGAGGAGGTCTGAGGAAAAATACATGCGCTACAACACAACCTCGGCCATCAAAATGAATCTCTTCAACGCGCCATCACCGCAAATAATGACAACATTCAATGTATCATTGATGGTTTGGCAAGGCCATGTTCTCGAGCATCAAGCTCTTCAAGGAACTCCTCGAGTGCGTCTAGCTCTTCACACCATCGTGCTTCAAGGCACAAAGAAGTACCCATACTCCACTCCATGAGCTCTTCGCAAGCGGTACCCTCTCCTTGGCATGCTGCAACATCAAGCTATGATGGTGAACTCTCTGCAAGACCTCCAAGAAGAGAAACGCAACGTCACCATGAAAGGGCACTAGTTATCCAACAAGAGCAACCATGTGAGAAACCTCAAGTGGAACCCCGTCAACGGCCACAAGACATTCACTCAGCAACCTCTGACTTGGAAGAACAAGCGCGCCTTCAACGTGAAGCACTTGAAGACCCACCAAGACGGCATCATCGTCATGAGCGTCAATGCTGACAACATGATCACCATGATGACCCTCCACCACAACATGAAAGGGAGCAACCAATTATACATGTGCCGTGATGTCCTCCTCGTCATGTGGCTCATGAATATGCTCGTCGCCATGACGGTCAAGTTCCTAACTAGCCTTGTGAGGCCCAAGCACCTCAACCTCGTCAACAACCGCGCCAAGAGCAAGCTCCCCAAGCTATTCGCGAGGACCAAGTTCCACCACCACCAAATGCGGCTCCCCAACAACCACAAGGGCAACAACACCATCACCAAGAGAGACATGATAACTCAGATGATGAAGATTGCCACCAACATCATGGCAACCGCCGATACCGGAACCGCAATGAGGAAGAAACTTTTGGCAAGCTCAAGTTCACCATGCCTAAGTTCATCGGTTCGAATGATCCCGAAGAGTATCTCTCATGGGCACTCAAGGCTGACAAGATCTTCCATATGCACAACCATAGAAACAAGAAGATGGTAGCCATGTCATCGCTCGAGTTTGACGACTACGCCAACCTTTGGTGGGAACAAATCTAACTCGCTCATGAAGCAAAAGAAGAGCCCCCAGTCACCACTTGGCAAGATATAAAGGCTCATATGAGATCACACTTTGTTCCTTGGCACTACACGCGTGAACTCTTCAACAAGCTTCAAATGCTTAGTCAGGGAACAAAGACCATGGAAGAGTACTTCAAGCAAATGGAGGTCAACATGATCCCCGCCAATATTGATGAGTGGGACGAGCAAACAATGGCACATTTCCTCAATGGCTTGAACCATCCAATCAAGCGAATCACCGAGTTCCAAAAGTACAACATGGTTGAGCTTGTGCACATTGCAACAAAAGCCGAGCGTCAAGTGCAAGAGGACATCAAGTACAACAATCCAAAGACGTACTTCACCTACAAGCAAGCACCAACCACTACACCAACCAACCTCAATGGAAGCTCCTCAAGTACCCCCAAGATTCCTTTCAAGCCAACACTTCCTCAAGGAAAATCGCCTCGAGTGGCAAATATACCTAGGATGACACACCATTCAATGGTGAATGCTACAAGTGTGGAGGCAAAGGACACAACTCATGTGGAAACAAGAAAGTTTTGTTCATCCATGACAATGTAGACGAAGAATACTTGAGTCAAGATGAGTTTGATGCACGATACAAGGAAGCATTGGCAAGGCAACATGTGGAATATTGTAACACCCCGGCCTCTCCGGACCGGCGGCTGTCACTTATGGCAGCTCAATAGGATCTCTAGACTAACCCCACAGACCAACACTAGTATTTTTTGCGCACTTTGTCCTCACTCGCGCGTACCCGGTACCCACTTCCCGGTGGGTCACGCATCCTCAAATTGCTCTATGCCAAGCACACTTAACCTTAGAGTTGTTTTCAGATGAGATTCCAGAAAAGAAGTTGCAACTTGTTGGTATGTGTATCCTATCAATCCTATTAAGTCATGTGCTTGGATCTCACGTACACCCACCCTTAGAAGATCGACGCCCTCGTCGATCAACCACAAGCTAGGAAAATCCCCTCTTGGTACACGTCTATGCGTCCAGTGCCGGCACATGTGCCATGCCGTGTCCACTCCGGGCCACACGCGCCATGCCCCACATGTCCGCCACTGACCCGCACACGCCCGTGTAACCGTGAGGATCGGTTCTGATATCACTTGTACCACCCTGGCCTCTTTGGACCAGCGGTTGTCACTCCTGGCAGCTTAATAGGATCTCTAGACTATCCCCATAGACCAACACTAGTCTTTTGGCGCACTTTGTCCTCACTCGCATGCACCTGGTACCCACTTCCCGGTCGGTCACCCATCCTAAAATTGCTCTATGCCAAGCACACTTGACCTTAGAGTTCTTTTCAGATGAGCTTGCGGAAAAGAAGTTGCAACTTGTTGGTATGGGTATCCTATCAATCCTATTAAGTCATGTGCTTGGATCTTACAAAGATGACCAAGAATTACTCATGTGTGACCATGATGCAAGTCCATCGCTTTTCATCACAAGGGTCTTGACCACTCAAGCCCACGAACATGAATATCAAAGATCCAACATCTTTCAAACTCGTGCCTGTATCAATGGGAAGTCCATTAAATTTGTCATCGATGGAGGGAGTTTCCACAATATTGCAAGCACCGAATTGTGTGAGAAGCTCAACCTCACCCTCCATCCGCACAAGCACCCCTACCATATACAATGGCTAAGTGACCAAAGGTCCGTGAAGATAAAGCATACAATTTCGGCAACATTCTCAATTGGAACATATAAGGATACGGTGGAGTGTGACATGGTCCCAATGACAGTTTGCCATATGTTGCTTGGTAGGCCGTGGCATTACGACAAAGGTTCTTTACATGATGGTCGCACAAACGCATATACCTTCAAATGGCTTGACAAGACATGTGTTTTGCAACCAATGACTCCTAGCCAAATAATTGTGGACAATGCAAAGGATTTAGCGAGGGTGAAAAACACAAAACCATATTGTGAGAAGAGCGGTGAGAGAGTGAACCACCATATAGAGAGTGAGTGCCACAAGCCAAACTCGAGTGGAAAAACTAAGAGTGTTCTTCTCGCCACCAAAAGTGAGATGATAGAAGTGCGGAACAACCCATCCATCTTGCACTATGTCCTTATTTTCAAGGGACTAGCACAAGGAACTAATGCCTTGACAAATGTTCCTCCTTCTTTGATGGATATTTTGCAGGAATTCAAGGATGTGTTTCCCGAAGAGCTCCCTCATGGACTACCTCCTTGATACGTCGTAAACTATCTATAATTTTTGATGCTCCATGCTTGTTTTGTATCAACTTTCTTATGTTTTGTCTACGCTTTGAGGTATTTTTATACATTTTATGGAACTAACCTATTAACAAGTTGCCACAGTGCTAGTTGCCTGTTTTTTGCTGTTTTTGGTTTTAGAAAATCTAGTAAGGAAATATTCTCGGAATTGGATGGAACAAAAGCCAAAGTCAATATTGTACCAGAGCAAAGACGGAGTCAAATGGACAGACAAAGTGGGGCCACGAGGTGGCCACACCTAGGGATGGCGCGGCCACCCCCTAGGGCGCGCTACCCCATGGCGTGGGCCCCTCGGGCATCCATTGACCTCGCCCCTTTGCCTATATAAGCACCCCGATGCAGAAACCCTAAACACCCGATCAGAAATGCATGAAACAGTCCATAGCCGCTGCCACCATCATCCCTAGACCGGGAGGATCCGAAGCTCTTCCCGGCACCCTGCCGGAGGGGAGACATCATCCCGGAGTCCTTCTTCATCACCATGCCAGCCTCCGGAGTTATGCATGAGTAGTTCACCCTTGGACTATGGGTCCATAAAGTAGCTAGATGGTTGTTTCTCCTCCTTTGTGCTACCATGTTTAGACCTTGTGAGCTCCATTCATGATCAAGATAATCTATTTGTAATCCTACATGTTGTGTTTGTGGGGATCCGATGGATATTGAGATACTATGTCAGATTGATTATTGATTCTATCATGTCTATGTTATTTGTGATCTTGCATGCTCTCCGTTGCTTGTAGATACTTTGGCCAAGTAGATGCTTGTAACTCCAAGAGGGAGTATTTATGCTCGATAGTTGGTTCATGCCTCTAGTAATCTAGGAGAGTGATAGAAAGTTCTAAGGTTGTAGATGTGCTGTTGCTACTAGGGAGAAAACAACAATCCTTTGTCCAAGGGCAATTATATTGTTTACTTTACACACTTTGCTTAATGCAATTATCTATTGTTTGCAACTTAATACTGGAAGGGGTTCAGATGGTAACCTGAAGGTGGATTATTAGTCATAGATATAGTTGGATTACGGTCTATGTATTATGTTGTAATGCCCAATCAAATATCATAGAGATCAAGATGTCTAGTATATGCATTGTTATGCATCTTCAATCTGTCAATTGCCCCGCTGTAATTTGTTCACCCAGCATGCTATTTATCTTATGGAGAACACCTCTAGTGAACTATGGACCCCGGTCCATTCCTTACCATTGATATACCATCTACTATTTACCGTTTACTATTTACTTACTACAAGCAATTACTATCTTCCACACTATACGTTTAATCCTTTGTTTCCAACAAACCGGTGAGATTGACAACCTCACTGTAAGTTGGGGCAAACTATTGTGGATTGTTTTGTGGAGGTTCCAAGTTGCTAGCAACACCTTGGAGTTGTTTCCTTACTCCTACTGGTTCGATAACCTTGGTTTCATAACTGAGGGAAACTTTTTGTTGTGCTCATCATACCTTCATATTGGGGTTCCCAACGAGCTCTACATATCTGAGCCATCAAACACTTTTCTGGCGCCGTTGCCGGAGAGATAAGGACAACTTCAATCTCTTCCTCCTCGTCAATCACTTTTCAGGGAGAAAAAAGATTCTTGCAAGGGGAGTCTCTCACCACCAATCTCTTTACTTTGTTTTTGTTTTGCTTAGTTTATTTTTCTTTGTTTTGCTTGTTTCTTTTTTTATCAAAAATACAAAAAAATAGTTGTACTGCTTTGTTTCTTTTTATCAAAAACACAAAAAAATTAGTTCCTACTTAAGTTTATATTTATGTTGGCTTGCTTTAGTCCTGCAAAGATGAATACTCCTAAAAACACCAAGTTGTGTGACTTCACTAGCACAAACAACAATGATTTTATGTGTACACCTATTGCTCCACATGTTCCTGAAACTACTTTCTTTGAAATTAAACCCGCTTTGCTGAATCTTGTTAAGGAAGAACAATTTTCTGGTGCTAGTTCCGATGCTGCTGCTGCTCACCTTAATAATTTTGTTGAACTTTGTGAGATGTAAAAATATAAGGATGTAGATGGATATATTATTAAGCTTAAATTGTTTCCTTTCTCTTTGAGAGGAAAAGCTAAAGAATGGTTGCTATCTTTTCCTAGAAATAGTATTGATTTTTGGATTAAATGCAAAGATGCTTTTATTGGAAAATATTACCCTCCCGCTAAGATTATATCTATGAGAAGTGAAATAATGAAATTTAAACAATTTGATAATGAACATGTTGCTCAATCTTGGGAAATAATGAAATCTTTGGTAAAGAATTGTCCCACTCATGGACTGACTGCTTGGATGATTATCCAAACTTTTTATGTAGGGTTGAATTTTTCTTCAAGAAATCTGTTGGATTCTGCTGCTGGAGGTACCTTTATGACCATTACTTTGGGTGCTGCAACAAAGCTCCTTGATAATATGATGGTTAAGTATTCTAAATGGCACACTGAGAGAGCTCCACAAGGTAAGAAGGTAAATTCTGTTGAAGAAACCTCCTCCTTGAGGGATAAGATTGATGTTATTATGGCTATGCTTGTTAATGGGAAAGCTCCTTTAGATCCAAATAATGTTCCCTTAGCCTCTTTGATTGCTCAAGAAGATCAAGTTGATGTGAACTTCATTAGAAACAACAATTTTGGCAACAATACTTATGGTAATAACTATAGGCCTTATCCACCTAATAATGGAAATACTTACCATGGTAGATCTGGAATGCCTAGTGAAGATAGGATTCTAGAAGTTGAAAGATCCACAAAAAACTTTATGCAGATGCAATATGAGCAAAACAAGATATACACTAAAACTATGGAAGAACAATTTGTTTCTAATATTGATCCAAATAATATTACTTTAGCCTCTTTGGTTGCTCAAGAAGAGCAAGTTGATGTGAACTTCATTAGAAATCACAATTTTAGCAACAATGCCTATAGGAATAATTTTGGTAATAATAATTATAGGCCATATCCTAATAATGGTAATGCTTATGGAAATTCCTACAACAACAATAGAAGTGCACCCTCTGAAATTGAAGTCATGCTTAAAGGTTTTATTAGTAAACAAACTGCCTTTAATAAAACGGTTGAGGAAAACTTTCGAATGCTGAAAAAATATTTCATCTTTGTCTGAAGCACAATCTTATTTGATTAATAAAATAGCTGCTAAACTTGAAACTATGGAAAATCCCTTTGCTGCTACCAATGCCATACAAGTTAGAATTGATGAAAATGTTAGAATATTAGCTAAATTTCATGCTAGGTGGGAAAGAGAAGATGAAATTGCTAGAAATAATAATATGACTAAAATTTGTACTATTACCACCACCAATGTTGATGCTAGCAAACCACCTAAATCCCCCATTCCTTTTTCCAATAAGAATGCTGAAATTCTTCGAAATATGGGAAACAATAATTCTACTACCTTGGATGCTAATTTTGATTTTGATCTTGATGGTTGCAATATTTCTGAAGTAATTATGTTCCTACAAAAGCTTGCTAGAAGTCCTAATGCTAGTGCTATGAATATGGCTTTTACAAAACACACTACAAATGCTCTCATGAAAATTAAAGAAGAAAAATTGAAACATAAAGCCTCTATTCCTAGGAAATTAGAAGATGGTTGAGAACCCATCATTAATATGAAAGTGAATGATTTTGATCTCAAAGCTTTATGTGACTTTGATTCTAGTGTCTCTATTATGCCTAGACAAATTTATGAAATGCTTGATTTGCCACCATTCGAAGATTGTTATTTGGATGTCCATCTTGATGATAATGCTAAAAACAAACTTATGTGGAGCATTAATGATGTTCTTATAATGGTTAACAATGCCTTTGTCCCCATTGATTTCTATGTTTTGGATGTTGAATGCAATGCTTCTTGTCCTATTATTTTGGGAAGACCTTTTCTTAGAACCGTTGGTGCCATTATTGATATGAAGGAAGGCACCATTAGATATCAATTACCACTCAATAAAGGTATAGAATACTTACCTAGAAATATAAAGAAGATACCTTTTGCTTCTCCTATTAAAACAATAGTTGATGTTAATGCTTATTCATTCGAAAATACTTGATTCTTGCTTCCTATGCCTAGCTGAAAGGCGTTAAAGAAAAGCACTATTGGGAGATAACCCAAATGTATTTTAGTAAGTTTTTATTTTGTTCAGTCTTGGAAGTTATTGCCTCTGTAATAACCTCTCCTTATCCTTTTTGTGTATTTTTTGTGCGAAGAATAACCTCTAATGAGAGAGAAGTAAGATTTGATAAAGTTGATGTCCCGAAACAGATTTTTATGCTTCACTATAAAAAATTGTGAAAAATCCTAGTACGTCGGATTGAGCTGTAATTTTCTGTGAATATGCCCCAGGTTATTATCTAACTTTTGTTAGTTTAGCACTTTTTGATTTGAGCAATATAAGGTCTTCAAAAAAAAATCGGTTTTTACCTGCTGGTCTGTTTTGACAGATTTCTGCAATTATTTGCATTTGCCTCTTAATCGGTTTCTTTTGAGTTCTATTTGATCACTTGAGCTTTTAAAAGGAATTTATACAGTAGCTTGTGTTTTAATGGAAATTTTACTTGTGTTGAAACTAAACCCAAAGGCTTATTATCTTGAATACACTAATGTTGCTAACGAAGAATTGTGTGAAGTTTTGTATAAAGGAAATTTTCAAGTGTAGGGGAAGAATGATGTCATGAGATGAAGAATGGACAAAATCTCAAGCTTGGGGATGCCACCCGTTTCACCCCAAGAAATATTCAAGAGGTACAAGCGTCAAATCTTGGGGATTCCCAAGGCACCCCCTTCTTCATCAATAAAAATCTCAGGTCTTCTTTCTAGACACTTTATTTTTATTGCTTCAGGCACTATTGTTTTGTTCTTAGAGCATCTTTGTTTTAGTTTTTAGTTTTTCTTTTTTAGTTTTTTGCAATAAATTAGTTGGACCCCTGCATTCTTATTTTGTTTCAAATAAGTTGATTGGTGTTGGAAAAGAGTAGGAAGTTTCATGCTTATAGTGGTACAAAAGGAAGCTTGTTTTGACTGTGGCCTAGACTTTATAATGTCATGTTGGATGTTGCTTTGACCATATGCTTAGTGATTATTGTTGTATCATGACTTGTTCCAAACAATTGAGATTACTTAATGTGCCTTGAAAGAATCGTGCTTTGTTTTAGCATACAAAAGCATAATATTGTGGTATTCTCCTTTGATGATTTATTTGGGTTGACTAGGCACATGCTTACACCATGTTAAGACTATGAACCAGTCATCTTAGACTCTATGATCATTTAGTTTTTGACTTGTGATATCACTTTATGCTTTGATTAATAATGTTTTGTCGCTTTGCATGATTATGGCCATTATTGCACTCTTAATTGGTCGCTCCCAGTCGTTTGCTAGCCTCCACCTGTAATGGGTAAGATATACTCATGCATCCAACTCCCAATAAATCAAGTTATTCCAAAGAGTCCACTATAAATTCCTATGCATGGTGTGTTACACCATTCCAAGTATATTCATGTGTTTATCTATCTTCCAAATTAAACTTTTATTATGTGAAAATTAGTGATTAAAGCTCTCACAAACTTGATGGCACATTTTATTTCTTGCACTTAATAAACTTGAACCATTGTGCCCATCTATGTTGCTTATATGCTTGCAAATTATAAGTTGTGAATTAGCAGAACCATGTTGTCATGGGAAATACTTTCAACATTGCACTTATTCTATTCAGTTGATATCATGTTCTTTTGTTTATGGATCCCAGCGGTGTGAAATAAAAGGGGAGCGTGTAAGCTCATGGAGTTTGTATATGTGTTCCAGAAATGCATGGGCGGCTAACCTAAGACATGCCTAATCATGGTGGAAACTTACAGCGTAACCATAATGAGCATTATGTGAAGCATCCTCAATAAAAACCTATGCAAATAACAAATAAAAAGATCGCTGAGATGCTCATTGTCTGTTGCCTTGTCATTTTGATATGGGATAGCTCCTGTGTCATGGGGCAAGGGGTACCTCGTTGGCGGTTCTCTATGATACACATATACTTACAATGACAAGAACTTGCTTGTGACCAAAGTTGAGTAGCACGAGGTTCGGTACTCGTACGCACGGGGCATGAGATTTTCAACTTATGATCTGTCAATCATATACTCATATTTTGTCACTTTTACCTTAATCACTTCAAGATGCTTATGATAGGGGCAATGAGAGCTCAAAGCTAATAAGTACCATAATTTTTGGAAGCTCTTTATGAAACTTGAAATCCCTGCTTCCCTCTGTGAAGGGCCTTTCATATTACTTTTATGTTGAGTCTCCATATTCTATCTTTATGCGACAATTAAGAGAGCATAGTTGTCATTCTTAGTTCAATGTGCATTATCCCAAAACTTATTGATTGATTCATAATCTTGGTATTGCTTGTTCTTTAATTATTTGTATCTAGTCACCCTTATGAACATTGAAGGTGTCCTATGCATTTATGTTTTGCTATTCCATGAAGGACAAGCTGAATACCACTCTTGCTATGTTTTCTATATGTGAAACAAACAAATGTCTTTCAATGCATTGTTATTCATGATATTTTGTTTGTACCTTTTCATGTTACAACTTAGTTGCTATGTCTTATTGTTAGAACTTCATATTTCATGCTCATGTTTAGAGTACTATGATCCCAACTATCAATGCTTTACAAATATTTTGATCAAGATTGTGATGGTGCATGTCACCTAAAAAATTATTCTTTTTATCACTTACCTACTCGAGGACGAGCAGGAGTTAAGCTTGGGTATGCTTGATACGTCATAAACGTATCTATAATTTTTGATGCTCCATGCTTGTTTTATATCAACTTTCTTATGTTTTGTCTACACTTTGAGGTATTTTTATACATTTTCTAGAACTAACCTATTAACAAGATGCCATAGTGCCAGTTGCCTGTTTTCTGCTGTTTTTGGTTTCATAAATGCTATTAAGGAAATATTCTCGGAATTAGACGTAACAAAAGCGAAAGTCAATATTTTATCGGAGCAAAGACGGAGTCAAAAGGGAAGACGAAGTGGGGCCACAAGGTGGCCACACATAGGGCTAACGCGGCCACCCCTAGGGCATGCCACCCCATGGTGTGGGCCCCTCGGGCGTCCACCGACCTTGCCCCTTCGCCTATATAAGCACCCTGATGTAGAAACCCTAGACACCCAATCAGAAATCCACGAAACAGTTTGTAGCCGCCGCCACCATTGTCCCTAGATCGGGGGGGGGGGGGATCTGAAGCTCTTCCCGGCACCCTGCTGGAGGGGAGAGATCATCCCGGAGGCCTTCTTCATCACCATGCCAGCCTCCGGAGTGATGTGTGAGTAGTTCACCCTTAGACTATGGGTCCATACAGTAGTTAGATGGTTGTTTCTCCTCCTTTGTGCTACCATGTTTAGATTTTGTGAGCTCCGTTCATGATCAAGATCATCTATTTGTAATCCTACATGTTGTGTTTGCGGGGATTGGATGGATATTGAGATACTATGTCAGATTGATTATTGATTCTATCATGTCTATGTTATTTGTGATCTTGCATGCTCTCCGTTGCTAGTAGATACTGTAGATGCTTGTATCTCCAAGAGGGAGTATTTGTGCTCATAGTGGGTTCATGCCTCTAGTAATCTAGGAGAGTGACAGAAAATTCTAAGGTTGTAGATGTGTTGTTGCTACGAGGGAGAAACAACAATCCTTTGTCCAAGGGCAATTGTATTGTTTACTTTACACACTTTTCTTAATGCAATTATCTGTTGTTTGCAACTTAATACTAGAAGGGGTTTGGATGATAACCTGAAGGTGGATTATTAGTCATAGATGCAATTGGATTACGGTCTATGTATTATGTTGTAATGCCCAATCAAATCTCGTAGATATCAAGATGTCTAGTATATGCATTGTTATGCATCTTCAATCTGTTAATTGCCTCGCTGTAATTTGTTGACCCAGCGTGCTATTTATCTTATGGAGAACACCTCTAGTGAACGGTGGACCCCGGTCCATTCCTTACCATTGATACACCATCTACTGTTTACTTACTACAAGCAATTACTATCTTCCACACTATACGTTTAATCCTTGTTTTCAGCAAACCAGTGAGATTGACAACCTCACTGTAAGTTGGGGAAAAGTATTGTGGATTGTGTTGTGCAGGTTCCAAGTTGCTAGAAACACCTTGGAGTTGTTTCCTTACTCCTACTGGTTCGATAATCTTGGTTTCATAACTAAGGGAAACTTGCTGCTGTGATCATCATACCTTCCTCTTGGGGTTCACAACGAGCTCTACATACCTGAGCCATCACTCCTTTTCGCGGGATCGAGCACCGCATCGACCTCATACCCGACACACCTCTCCCAAACCTCTCCGCATACCGCACAAACCCGGGGGAGACAAAGGAGATCGAACGACAAATCTACCAACTCGTATCCAAAGGTTTGATCCAAGTAAGCACTAGCCCAAGAGCGGTACCCGTGATTCTTGTCCAAAATACGGATGATACATTGAGGTTATGCATGGACTGCCGTCCAATCAATGCTATCACCGTGCGTTATCGACATCCAATACCGCGTCTTGATGACATACTCGATGAGATATGTGGAGCCACTATTTTCTCCAAAAATGATTTTCGTAGTGGCTACCATCAAATACGCATGGCTGAAGGTGATGAGTGGAAAACCGCCTTCAAGACCAAACTTGGTATCTATGAATGGTTGGTTATGCCTTTTGGCTTATCTAATGCCCCGTCCACCTTCATGCGCCTCACTAGAGCAAGTCACTAGAGGAGCGACGTTTTCTACTTTGATGATATTCTTGTCTATAGCAAGTCACTAGAGGAGCATGTTACACATGTTAAGGAGGTTTTAGAAATCCTTTGTCACGAAAAGCTATATTCTAATCTCCCGATGTGCACTTTTTCCAAAGACAAATTGATTTTCCTTGGATTTGTTGTTTCTTCAAATGGTATTGAAGTTGATGTTTCAAAAGTTAAAGATATACGAGATTGGCCTATTCCTACCAATGTAAGTGAACTTCACAGTTTTCATGGTTTGGCCGGTTTCTACCGTCGCTTTGTGAAAGTCTTTTCTACCATTGCATTATCTCTCAACGAGTTGACCAAGAAGAATGTCACATTTGTTTGGGGCAAAGCACAACAAAAGGCCTTTGATGATCTCAAAAAGAGGCTCACCGAAGAACCACTCCTTGCTTTATCGGATTTCACAAAAACTTTTGAAATAGAGTGTGACGCTAGTGGTATTTGCATTGGAGGCATCCTTATGCAAAATGGACGTCTTATTGCATACCATAGCGAGAAACTTGATGGCGCATGCCTTATGTTGGGGATATGCTAAATGGGTATCACCATTGCATGTCTCTAATCCGGATAACCCGGGTGGCCCATAGTCGGTAGCAAGGCCTATGGCCTACTGGGTGGCCCAGTTAGATGGATCCAGAAGGGAGGCCCATGCCAGATAAAGGAAGGCTACGGAGGAGTCACCAGCGTACCCGGAGCTTTGGAGTGGAAGACACGCTAGACTAGTGTACCGTGTAGGACTCTGTAACCTTTCCGGCTAGGACTTTGCATGTAACCCTAGGATCTGGCGACTATATAAGACGGACCTAGAGGAGCATTTAGGTAATGATAACCTCACCAATTTACTCATACCTCGCATAGCGAACCAATCCCTGTAACTCGGCGTATTGCCATTATAGTGATTTATAGTAGGAGTAGGATTCTGCCACTGTCATGGGATCTGAACCTGGGTAAGCTGTGTTACCTCGTACCCACCAACCTTACGCCTTACCCCACGTCTCTAAACACGCTCTATGAGGACCCCTCCATGACGTACTCGTTGGCAATACCATGATAGTTGGCGCCCACCGTGGGGCAAGAGGCGCTTCAGGCTGTACAATGGGCGAGGTCCAAGCTCTTCGCGGGAATCAGCGAAACTGTAGTCATCGGCCGTGTTCTCTTCTGCGGCAAAATTCCGATCATCCCTCCCGAAGAGTTCTAGATCCCGGCAAAGACGAACCCTACCCGCTGCTTGATCGTCCCAATCAAGGACATCCACCTCTTCATCGGCTAAACCGACTCGGGCATTAGTTCCCTGGAAGTCGGAGGAGCGTCAAGACCCGCACGGACCGCCTACGGGCAGGATACGTTCGTAGAAGGATCGAAGTCGGATCTCTCTTTGGAGTTTGCCTGCTTAGATCGGAAAAATTCAAGGCCCATCCAAACCGCTCCTGTGCACGATATAATGGTGGAAGATCGCTACAAATCCGCCGGCTTCGCCCGTGCGTCTGGAAAGAAGAGATCCCAGTTTGTCGGCATGGCAACTATCTTCGATTTGGCGCGTTGCATTCAGAGAGAGGGTGAAAAACCCCGCGATTACCTTGCCAGGTGGCTCCGTATACGGGCCGATCTGAAACATTACCCCAATGATGATGTCATCTATCACTTTGTGGAAGGACTGGACCGTGGTACACTTCTCCGTCATAGGCTAAGGCGGCAACAGGCCTCAGGATGCCTCACTTTCGAGGGCATGGTTGACACCGTTAATAACTACACGACCACTAAAGCAGAAGCTCGGGCAGTGCTCGCAGCCGTACCCGGCACCGCGCCGCCCCAGCCACCGCCACCACTGCCCCTAGTCAACGTCCCCGCGGCCTCAGCATCATCTTCCGTCAACGAGGAAGCCCCTGCACCCTCCAACTCTGTTTTGGACGCGCTCTATGTCGACATCAGCGTGGACTCGAAGGAGATGGATATCAACCCGGAGGAACTCGACTCTGCTATGAAGGAGATGGAGGAGGACATCAAGCGCGAGGAGCAGGCTGACAAGGCCATCACATCCCGAGAGGTGTTTGTCCCCATTGGAAGCGTGATGGAAGAATACAAACCCGGACAAGCTCCGCCTAAAGCGCTGGACAAAGGGAAGGGACCCGCCGATGCTGCCGACAATGGTTGCGCAAAAGCCATGTCCCCTGCGCCTAATCCAGCGCAGAACCATCAGGAACTCAACACCGGTCCGGGTAACCCCAACACCGCAAATCCGTCGCCTCCAGCATCCACGTCTGCGGCCGCCCAAATCACTCCAGATGATAGAGTGATGTACGTCAACTTGCTCGTCAAGCCCATGATGGTGGACCATATACGGAACGTAGTCCAGCTTGACCAAGAAGAGGCAGCAGCTACTGGAGGAAGTGCAGGCCATCGCAAAGCAGGGCCCAAAGCTAGATCGAGATCTGCCCAAGGCGCAAAAATCCATCGAGACAGCTAGAGCCATGGAGGCCGAGTACAAGACTCTGCTCAAACAAGAGAAGGCTAAGAAAGCTCTGACTCGCGTTATCAACGATCCTCGTGTATGACGTAACCTAGGATGGGCTCCCCCAAAGCCGCCACAAGCCAAGCCATACATTAACAGCGAGGGCAGGCAGGTCATGCCCACTCCTATCCTCAACTTAGCCGTCACCAAGACCTTATTGGAGCAGGATAGATCACCCGCAACTATGGAACATGTCTAGGTAGCAAAGGCGGTCAAACATCAGGAAAAGGACACCTCTGAGAGGCTTGAGTCTGACCCAGCATATTGCCAGTCTAGCAATCCCAAGCCACCAAGGGAAGGTAGAGATCTCCCCATGATGTCGGGTCCCAAACGGGTTCATCAGAACGAAGACGGAGGGACGCACACAACAGGAAGGACGCTATCCCTGTATCCTCTGACCATGGTGACAAGGCCCATCCTCATCGCCCATCTCCTCCACCCGGTCCCCTCGACATCGCGAAGAACCAAGGGCTCACCATCGTACGAGCATGCCTCCGCCAAGACACGCCTAGGGTGGCATCGTCATCTGCGACAACGTGGAGCAGCCCCGACACGGTGGAGAGCACAATGGCAACCAAGGACACAAGAGCAGGTCACGCCATGACCCTCCGCGTCTGACAAGCAACCGCGACAGACTCGAGGTGTCACAGGAGGGTAACAGCAAGAAGGCCAACCCACCTCCACCCCCGCCTCCATCGCCACCTAGCAGCTGCCATGGCGGAGGAGGCCCGGGTCGTTCACGCAGCCCATCCCCTGGAGGCAAGAAGAAAAAAACAAGCCCGGAACCATACGATGAACGCTCACGCCTGGACAAGATTCACGAGGCCTGGGAAGGACAATACCTAGGACCACGTTGCTTTGGACCTGTAATACAGACTACAACTTACCCCAAGGGTTTCCGGATAGACAAGACGATCAAGCCCTATGACGACACTACCCAAACCAGCTACGTGATTGCAGGACTACGACAACGCGGTGGATATTGCCGGGGGAAACCCCAACGTTGCCGTCAAGTACCTCCCACTGATGTTGACGGGCACAACCGCCAATGGATTGATGACTTGCCGGAAAAGTCCATCTGCAACTGGTTGGACATGCAAGAAGCGTTCACCAAAAACTTCGAGGGTACGTATAAGCGTCCCTGCACTGTTGGCGATCTACAGCGGTGCGTGCAAGAGAAAGACGAGACATCTCGAGCCTACCTCTCCTGCTGGCTAGATATGAAAAATTCCCGCGCAGGAGTGCACGATTAGACCGCTATGGACGCCTACATTGACGGCTTGGAAAAGGGCACATTGCTTCAACATAAGTTGAAGCGCCCGTAGGATAATCACAGGCTAGATCTCAATCAGATGATCTCGCTCGCCAGTGAGTTCGCGGCAGCCAACGATGATGCTCGCGGCTCCTTGCCAGCAATTGCCATCCCTACCCAAGCCAAGAGGAATAAAATCACTAAGCAGAAGAGTCCACTAGAAGAAAAGCAAACCTCCGACATGTTCGTGATGATGTTCGCAGGAAGAGGTGATAGCGGACAGCATGGCCGAGGACGGGGGGCTGGTCGTTGGCATTAGGAAGGTAGTGAAACTATCCCGACAGCGCCCCGTGTTCCCCAAACGTAATAAGAGTACCGTGACATGCCATGCCTTGTACACCTCGATGCCAACGACAAAGCCACTCACAAAAATCACCACTGCAAGTTCGTCAATGACCTCAAGGAGGACCTGGAGTTCGGCTACAAACCAAGCCGGAAAAATAGGCCGTGAGGCAAGGGCAAAGGAAGAAGAAGGAAGATGAGTCCAAGGATTCAAGTGACATGAACGAGGACGTTGACCACAAGCACACCGACAAGGGTGATGGCAAGGGCAAGAACCCCTTCGAGAAGAAGGCCCCTGTCAACCACACTTTCCTTGGCACCCCAACTGTCCGGGCATAGAAAACCTTGCTAAGGATACTGATGGCCACCCTACCCCCAGTTCCCTAATACATGCGCTGGTAGGAAGTTTCAATTACTTGGGATAGGAAGGATCACCCAGATCTCATCCCAACGGAGAACCAATACGCCATGGTCATCAACCCCCTGATTGAAGGGCAATGAGTTCACCAAAATGCATGGTGGATAGTGGAAGCAGCATCAACATCATGTACCTGGATACACTACACAAGATGAACTTGATGGAGACCAACCTAAGGCGGACCAGCACTGTGTTCCATGGCGTAGTTCCTGGTCGGGAGGCTCGGTCCCTTGGGTGCATCACGCTTCCGGTCGCTTTTGGCAATGTCAACAATTACCGCCAAGAACGCATGACCTTCGAAGTGGTCCCCTTCAAGAGCGTGTACCACATCATATTCGGACGCGACATATTCCACTCCTTCACGGCCAAGCCATGCTTCGTCTACAACAATCTCAAGATACCCGGACCAAATGGTGTCATCATCGTATCCGAAAGCTTTACAAAGGCAAGAGACTGCGAGATTGGAGAAGTAGCCTTTGCAGAAGCTGTCCTCTACAGTGAAGAGTTCAAGGAGATCCAGAGCAAGGTCGATGCCTCGGAGATGCCGACATCGAAGAAGCAGATTTCTGACTCTGATCCATCTTTCAAGGCCGCCATCGAAACCAAGCCGGTGGAACTTGTGGTAGGCGATGCCTCCAAGACCAACGCCATTGGGACGAACCTGGATCCCAAATAGGAAAGAGTGCTCGTCGAGTTCCTTCATGAGAATAGGGACATCTTTGCCTGGCAACCTGCCGACATGAAAGGTGTACCTAGGGAACTTGCCGAGCACCGCTTGAATATTGATCCAACATGCAAACCGGTGAAATAACCTCTACAATGCTTTGGAGACAATAAGAGACACACCATAGGCAAAGAGATAGCTAGGTTACTTAAGGCTAGTTTTATCCGAGAAGTCCTTCACAACCGATGGGTGGCCAATCCTGTACTTGTCCCCAAAAAGGGAACCAAAGAATTAAGAATGTGCGTTGATTAAACCGGCTTGAACAAAGTGTGTCCGAAGTATCCGTTTGCTTTGCCTCACATTGACCAAGTCATTGACTCGACGGCTGGCTCGGAACTTCTGTGTTTTCTAGATGCATACTCGGGATACCACCAGATAAAGATGAGGAAGTCATACCAATTGGCCACTTTGTTCACCACACCTTACGACACGTTTTGTTATGTTACGATGCCCTTTGGGCTAAAAAACATAGGTGCTACCTACCAGCGGACTATGCAGCGTTGCCTACACGATCAAATTGGTTGGAACGTTCACGCCTATGTGGACGATATAGCGGTGATGTCTAAAAAGTCAAATGACTTAATCTCCGACTTAAAAGAAATCTTTGATATTCTCCGAAAATACAACATGATGCTTAACCCAAAGAAATGCGTCTTCGGTGTTCCAGCCGGCAAATTGTTGGGCTTCATTGTTTCCTAGTGTGGAATCAAGGTTAACCCGGAGAAAATCAAGGCCATCCTAAACATAAACCGTCTGACATGCCTGAAGGACATCCAACGGCTCACAGGCTGCGTTGCAGCGGTAAGTCGGTTCGTCAGCCAGCTTGGAGAGAAGGCTCTGCCACTGTACAAGTTGCTGAAGAAGGATGACGAATTTATATGGACGGACAAAGCAGATGTTGTGCTTAAGAAGCTAAAGGAGATACTTTCCTCTGCACCAATACTCATAGCACCCGAGCCTATGGAGCCTATGTTGATTTACATGGAGGCCACTAACCGGGTAATCAACATCTTTGTCGTGGTGGAGCGGAAAGAACCAATGCATGAGTACGGAGTACAACGACCAGTTTACTATGTAAGTGAGGTCTTGATGGAGTCCAAGCAGTGTTACCCGTACTACTAGAAGCTAGCTTATGGAGTGTTCCTTTCTTGTCGAAAGCTAAGGCACTATTTCCAGGAGCACCCTATCACAGTTGTGAGCAAAGCTCCACTGTCCGACATCATCAATAACAGCGACGCTACATGAAGGGTTGCAAAGTGGGGCATTGAACTTGCCGGCTTCGATATCACCTACAAGAGACGCGATGCTATCAAATCATAGGTCTTGGTGGATTTCATCGCAGATTGGACGGAGATGCCAGATGCTACCCCTGTACCAGAGCCAGAATACTGGGTGATGCACTTTGACAGATCAAAGCTACTAAACGGCTCGGGGGATGTGTACTGCTACAGTCACCAATAGGGCAAAAGCTACACTACATTCTGCAGATCCACTTTGAGGCTACAAATAACATGGCGGAATATGAAGCACTCATTCACGGACTTCGTGTAGCCAAGGATATTGGCATCAAGCGCATAGTTTGCTGTGGAGATTTCGACTTGGTTGCCCAGTAGGTGGCTGGCACCTGGAATGCGTGGAACCCTATGATGGCGGCATATCGAGATGAAGTAGACAAGATAGCCAAGTGCTTCGAAGGCTACGAAGTCAAGTATGTCAAGAGGGAGGAAAATGAGGCGGCTGATCTACTGTCAAAGCTTGGATCAGGGCGCAAACCAATTCCACCAGGCGTTTTGCTGGAACATCTTTGGACACCATCCGTGAAGGGAGCGGACCCTGAGAACCCGGATAGAGTTGACTCTTTTGTTCACAGTGACAAATGTCCCTTCGGCTTGGACAAAACCGTTCATGGAATACCTCGTACACGAAACTTTGCCCATCGACGAGGTCGAAACTCGGAAAATAGTACGTCGAGCGAAGGGCTATACCATAATCAATGGACAACTCTATAAAATAAGCACCACTGGTGTATACCTAAAGTGTGTTTCCCAGCAATAAGGTATTGAAATCCTTCGTGAGATCCATCTCAGAGATTGCGGGCATCACGCCGCTCCTTGATCGTTCATCTCCAAAGCCTTCCGGCAAGAATTCTACTAGCTGACCACGAAGGCGGATGCCGACAAGATGGTTGAGACATGCATGGGATGCCAATATTATGCCCGACAACCACATGTACTAGATGAAGAATTGTGAACAATACCAATAACTTGGCCGTTTGCAGTCTGGGGGCTAGACATGGTTGGTCCATTACAGACAACACCTTGTGGGTTTACGCATCTGCTAGTAGCAGTTGATAAATTCACCAAATGGATAGAAGCTAAACCCATTAGGAAGCTTGATGGGGCAACTTCCCTTAGGTTTGTACGGGATCTAGTGGTGAGATTTGGTCTCCCACATAGCATTATCACCGACAATGGCAGCAATTTGTCACTCGGAGAAGTGGAAGCCTATTGTTGGGATAAAGGCATCCGACTTGACTTGGCATCTGTGGCACATCCACAGTCCAATGGGCAAGTTGAGCGAGCCAATGGATTAATTCTGCAAGGTATCAAGCCACGTCTAGAGGCACCGCTACATAGAGCAGCTGGAGCCTGGGCGGAGGAATTACCATCTTTTCTATGGAGTTTGTGAACTACACCCAGCAGATCCACCGGCTACACCCCTTACTTCATGGTATATGGAGTAGAAGCCATCCTGCCTTCTGACATCCTTCACGATTCACCAAGAGTTGCCACCTATGATGAATATGACGCTGAAGAATCCAGACGCCTAGATGTGGACCTTCTCGAGGAGGAGCGTGTTTTGGCATGCCAAAGATACGCCATCAACCAGCAGAAGCTACGCAGCTACCATAGTCGCCGCGTTGGGCATCACTCGTTTAAAGAGGGGGCTATGGTGCTCCGACTTAAGCAGAAGAAGTCACACAAATTATCCCTGCCATGGGAAGGACCGTTCATCATTATCAAGGCACTACTCAATGGGTCTTACTACCTCGTTGACAATCGTGAACTAGAGGATAGACCAAATGAGGATCATAAGCGTAAGCAACTTGACCCGGATGATGACTACCTGGAGCTTGATCGTCCATGGAACATAGCACAACTACGTCCTTTTTACACAGCATATTTTTTATCTAATGTGTACCTCTTATATGATCAATGAAATAAAGCTATTTGGTTCAGTCATATAAGTCTTTTACCTCCTTTAGTGTTCATTTTTGGATCATATAAAACCTTTATGCACAAGTTTTGCATTTGCACTTGTGAAAATTCCGCCTACGGGCGTTAGCTTAAGTTTTCTGGTCTACACGTTCTTTGTTGTTCTTATGTGGATTCTAGAGTAGTGACTTTTGGCACTTGTTGTCGGCGATTTTGTGCTTAGGTTTTTGACGGTGCCATTGGGCATCATCACCTGAGCGCATAGTTCTGACTACGAGTCTTCCGACTCACGAAAAGTCAAGCATAAAAACCAGAGTAATGGATAAGCCAGCACTTGCTTAAAAAATATATACATGCTGGAACTAGTACTTAAGTAGTAGGAAACATATAGCTATTGTTTTCCGCCTTAAGGTTAAACCCATAGTTTTTCCGCATACATACACCTAGAGGAAACAAATATTACATAAGTGTTTTTCACTCCTCTGGTGCAGGAGACTTCAAGGTAACGTCGTCGGCAGCAGGAGAGTCTTCTTGTTCATCAACGAAGTCAGTGGTCTTGAGGGAATCAGAGGAGCTGGACTGGTCGGTGTCAATGACCTCAAGAGGCACAAAGGTGTTCGCGTCAACCAACTTGGCAACCCTGGTGTCGTAGCCGACGAGTGATGACCAGATCGCTCCGTGATCGATCTTCTATTCGTCATCATCTACGCCGGGTAGACCAAAGGTCACCATGTCGATGTCGGGATTTTCATAGTGAGCTTTGACCATTGCCAACGACATCGTTGCACCAGCCGGGTACATGAAGCTTTCCAGCTTACGATACGCTCGAGGGCTCGGCGTAGGATCTCCGAGTACTTCATGGTGGAGTCCACCGCTTTGATATTGATGGCTAGGGGCTTGGTGATCTCCTTTGCTTGAGTGATGGTGGTGATGATGAAGTTGCCGGCAAGAATCATGCATTCCTTTGGCGGAGGAGGACTATTGGTTAAACCAATACGAGCTGCATTTCCAACAAAGTGATTGAGCACATGAGTTCAGTACAATAAAAAGTTTAGAGTACCTGGCTTACAGAAGTACAAGACGGAGATTGCCTACCAAAGATGTTGTTCTCAGCTTGCTGAAGAGTCTCTGCCATGGAATCCTTCTCTTGTCGAAGGATCTAAGCGTCAAGGTTGCGCGTATTCTGCTCGGCGGTAGCTTTGTTCTGCTCCTTGAGGATTGCAATTTCCTCCTTCAGGCGGTTGATCTCCGTGTTAGCAGACTCATGCACGGCCTTCATAGCATCTTCATGCATCTTCAAAGATTCAGCCCTCTCCTGCTTAAGGATTTTGTTCTCGGTAGCCAGCAGCTGTATGTGCTTGGATTGCTCGAAAATATCCTTCGCCTTGGCAATGGCTTCTGCCTGTCGGAGAAATGACAAAGAACAATTAGTAGTCAGAATTTCATGATGCAAGGCCAAGATTGAGTGCGAAATTGAAAAGAAAACAGACTCTTGCTCTTGGTGATTTGATCCTTCAAGAAGGCAGTTTTACCATTTTCAGATTCGAGATCAGCACGCATCTTGTGGAACTTGTCGTTGGTGACACCCCTCCGAGCATTCTCATTATGCAAAAAGATTAAAGTTACTTAGTCTACTTGGAACATCTAGCCGGATAACTATCCACCAAGATGCTTGGGGGCTACTGTACAAGTTTTAAAACTCGGCAATATGCTTAGTCTATCTTTAAGCATCTAGTTGGAACTGATTTTGTTTCAACTAGAGGCTTGGGGGCTACAGTATTGAAAATTACGAACACTGCGTATGCTACTCTAAAAGTATCTAGTCGGAATATTTTATTCAAACTACATACGTGAGGGCTACAGTGCGAAGTTTCTAGCTTAGTCACTCTTAGAGCATTCAGACCCAAAGACATATGGTTTTCCGTCTAAATCCTCGGGGGCTATAGTGGGATACTACATATGAAATGCAAAAATCATATAAAACTTACAAGTGCAATGATCTTGAGGTTGCTGGCGCTCTCGGCGAATATCTTGCTAAAAGCAAGACATTTACACGCAGAATCTCCACCTGCTTGAGCAGCTCCTCAAGACCACACGTAGGAGAAGTCGGCGATGCCCCAGGAGCCAGAGCTGAGCTACTCGGTGCAAGCACCGGGTAGACGATTTTTGGGAGCTCTGTTGGCGTCTTGGGTGCAATGGCTCCGCCTATGGCAGAAGTTCCACCTTCCACCATCGCCTTACCGCTTTTAGTGGCATCCTTAGCCGGAGTTTCAGCCACTTTAGATGATGTGCTCTCCTGTGTTGCCTGTTCGCCAACAACAACAGGTTATGCGGCAATGTCTGGGACCTCCTGAGAAGGAGTTGGGTCCACTTCCATGGCGAAAGGTTCAGACGTTACCTTTGCTGGAGAGCTTGTCGGTGCGGTAGCGGGCTGGACGCTTGGAGTCGGAGGGGCGATGGTAGGAGATGCTTGGTGAAACATTTCCTTGATGGTTTTAGAAGCCCCCAATGTTTTGGAGGTCTTCTTCAAACTCATACTGGCCTTCTTCCTGAAACGTGCAAAAAAATCCTTCTTCCTGAAACGTGCAAAAAAGTGTAAGTACAAGAATAAGACGAGCAAGAGACAATGTCGGATGTTAAGAAGCTTACACAATGGTTGGTGCCTTGGTAAATGGGATACCGGTAATTCTTATTTTCTCCGCCTCCAGGGAGGCGGTAGATCTCTTGGAGGCTCCACCCTCCGTCTTATTTTTCTTCCCTCCGTCGGCAGCGTCACAGGTGGAGCTCTTCCGCTTTCATGCCAATGGGACATCGTCGTCGGACACGACGGTGACTTCCTTCATTTGAGGTCGTAGACTTGGGCAGTCATGCTACCTTCGTCTAGTTCCTTCATATGTTAAGTGAATCTCGAAGTGTTAGACGCAGAAGTTAAGGCAAGACGGAAGAACCGGAGTATATGTCATACACGGAAAAAATAAGTAAGTACCTCTGGTCACTTGCCGCCCTCGAACATGTCGTAGGTGATGGTGAAGCCATGCTTCTTGTCCTTCACCTTGACTATTTACTTGAGGCGGAGCTTGATGGAGTCACTCGAAAATTTGTCCTCGGAGATGTGGAGGCTATCCTTCCTATCCTTGGAATATTCGTGCATGAGCTTCGCGCGGTGCTGCAGAGGCTGAATCCGCCTGATGAACCAGCACATGGCTACGTCCAACCCAGTCAGACCCGTCTCTATGAACCACTCGATCCTCCTAATGGCGCGTGAGGCTTCGTTGTCGGAAGGGAGGAGGGATTGGGATCTCCATGTCGGGCTTCAGCGGCGGCCCCATCGACAAAGTCTGGGTACGTTTTTTCTCGGCCAGCCAGAGGGATATATGGGCCGTAGAAATACGTCCTCTACCAGTTCCTGCAGGACTCGTGGCCTACGATGTCGGGGAACCCCTGGCTAGGCCGGATCTTGAAGCTAATGGTTCCACAATTCCTAAGCTCCTCCATGCGCACTCCGGCTTCCCACTTGACCATGAAGAAGTAGATGAACGTATCTAACCTAGGCCTGATCCCTAGGCAACCCTCACAAAACGCCACGTAGTTGCTAAGCGCGAGGATGTTGTTTGGGGAAAGGTTCTGAGGTTGAACCCGGAAGTGGCCAAGGACTTCTATGAAAAAGTCAGAGATTGGGAGGGAGACGCCACACACTAGTTGAGCTTTGATGTATACCTTTTCCTCGGCTAAGGGAGAATGGACGACCTCGCCGGCCGGTGCTGCCCGCCAGACCAGACCCTCCGTCGCAGGAAGGTACCCCTCGGCGAGCATTCTCCTTTAGATCATTCTCGGTGATGTCCGAACCATGCCATTCCCCTTGTGGGAATCAGCCTCTTCCTCCAGCAGTTCCAACCCCAGTGGAACATGGTCGCTGCCGGTGGATTATACCACCGCTATGCGTGGCACCACCACGCCCTCCGGCGGAACATGGACGGAGCTCGTCGGCTTCTCCGTAGCCTCGCCTGACGCCGCCATGGATAGAGTAGTGCTGCTGCTAGTCGTTGGTGTAGAGGAAGTGTGGCTATGATTGGAGGGGAAAAGCTAGGGTTTTCCCTCTGTGCGCGTGATGTCTATGCACTTCTATTCTTGTAGACAGTTGTTGGGCCTCCAAGTTCAGAAGTTTGTAGAACTGTAGCAAGTTTCCCTTAAGTGGATCACCCAAGGTTTATCGAACTCAGGGAGGAAGTGGTCAAAGGTATCCCTCTCAAGCAACCATGCAATCAAGATACAAGAAGTCTCTTGTGTCCCCAACACACCCAATACACTTGTCAGGTGTATAGGTGCACTAGTTCGGCAAAGAGATAGTGAAATATAAGTGGTATTGATGATTATAAGGAAACGGTGCCAGAAAAGAGCTTGACAGCATGGAAGAGACTAGAAGCAAGCAAACATGTAACAGATCTAGTTGTGAATGGTGTTTCAATGTTTAGAAACAAGGCCTAGTGATCATACTTTCACTAGTGAACTCTCTTCATATAAATATCTTCCTTTTATGATACTACTCTTAACTACTCTCGGTTGGACACTCTAATCCATGGTAGGGCTATAACAGCACACATAAAAGTCCGCCTTCCCCAATCTAGATAACCCCACACTGTCACCTTGAGCGCTGGATGGCTCCAACAAAAACCACATTTTCATAAAGACATCCAAATCCAAATATACTCATGATAAATATTTATGAACTCTAGCCTAAGTGCCACCATGGCGTGCACGCTGTCACTTTCACACACGTGGGGAGAGCAGAGATCTATTGAAGAACTTGAGTACTTATGTAGACTCTACTTGATTACAAAGCTCATGACCACAACATGATCATGCATAGAGAGAGATGAACACATAGCTACCGGTAGAGCCCTTAGCCTTGAGGAAGAACTACTCCCTCCTCATCATGGGAATCATCAAATGCGATGGAGATGGTGATGGAGATCGATGGAGATGGCTCCGGGGGCAGTTCCCCATCCCGACAGGGTGACGGAACAGAGACTTTCTGTCCCCCGAATCTCCCCTTCGGTGGCGGCGGCGCTGTGGAGGTTTTCGTGGATTTCTGCCAGATGATTTAGGGTTTTTGGGTCGAAGGCTTCTTATACGTGAAGGAAGCAAGGTCGGTTGAATGCCAGGGGCCCCACACCCCTGTGGGCGCCACCAGGGCTGGCTCGCGGTGTGGCCACCCTGGTGTCCTCCTCCATCTCTGCTTCGTGGTTCCGTGTCGTGTCGGGTAAAATAATGACTTTGGCTTTTGTCCCGTCCAATTCCGAAAATATTGATTTTCTGCCTTTTCTGGAACCAAAAACAGAAGAAAACAGGCAACTGGCACTATGGCATCTTGTTAATAGGTTAGTCTAGAAAACATATAAAAATACCTCAAAGTGTAGACAAAACATAAGACAAATGATACAAAACAAGCATGGAGCATCAAAAATTATAGATACGTTTCTGACGTATCAAGCATCCCCAAGCTTAACTCCTGCTCGTCCTCGAGTAGGTAAGTGATAAAAAGAATAATTTTTTAGGTGACATGCACCATCACAATCTTTGATCAAACATTTGCAAAGCATTGAAAGCTGGGATGAAAGTACTCTAAACATGAGCTTGAAAGATGTAGTTCTAACAATAAGACATAGTAACTATGTTGTAACATGAAAGGATACAAACAATGATCATGAATAACAATGCATTGAAAGACGTTTGTTTGTTTCACATATATAAAACATAGCATAGTGGCATTCAGCTTGTCCCACATGGAGCAAATAAATGCATAGGACACCTTCAAAGTTCATAAGAGTGATTAGATACAAATAGTTCAAGAACAAGCAATATCAACATTATGAATCAATCAATAAGTTTTGGGACAATGCGCATAAAACTAAGAATGACAACTATGCTCTATTAATTGGTGCCTAAGGATAGAAGGTGGAGACTCAATATAATAGTGGAATAAAGGCCCTTCATAAAGGGAAGCAGAGATTTCAAGTTTCATAAAGAGCTTCCAAAAATTATGGTACTTGTTAGCTTTCAGCTCTCATTGCCCCTAGCATAAGCATCTCAAAGTGATTAAGGTTAAAGTGAACAAAATATGGAGTATATGCTTGACAAAATATAAGTTGGCAATCTCATGCCCCTTGAATACGAGGGCCGCTCCTCATGATACTCAACTTTAGTCACCGGTAAGTTCTTGTCATAGTAAGTACATGTGTATCATAGAGAACCGCCAACGGGGTACCCCTTGCGCATGATACAGGAGCTATCCCATAATCAAAATGACAAGGCAAGCAGACAATGAGCATCTCAGCAATCTTCTTATTTACCATGGAAAAATGGTGCTTTTTTCTCTCTTTCCTCTTTTCAGTATGTCTGTTTTTTATAAGAAGAAAGCTTAATAGATTGCTCACTATGGTGATGCTGCAATTTTCCACCATGATTAGGCATGGCTTAGGCTAGCGGCCCAGGCGTTTCTCTAACACACATACATAACTCCATGGACTTACAAGCTCCCCTTTCATTTCACACCGACGACATCCCTAAACAAAAGAGCATGATATCAACTGGGTACAATGTACAAGTGCAATGTTGAAAGCGTTCCCCATGACATCATGGTTCTGCTAATTCCCAACGTATAAGTGCAAGCATATACAACATAGATGACACAATGGTTCAAGTTTATTAGGGGCAAAAGGTAAAGTGTGCCATCAAGTTTATGACAGCTTTAATCACTAACTTTCACATAACATGTTTAATTTGGAAGATAGACAAAATAAGAATATACTGTCACATCCCAAAATTTTCAAAATTTTGAAATGTGAAAGAAAATAAACAAAAATAAATAATTGTTGAAATTTAGGGAGAAAAGAAACTTTTTGTTTCTAAATGGAAACATTAAAACCCATCTTGAACAAACTTTGAACAAAATGGAATCCAACAAATTTCAATCAAGTGAAATGCATTCATCAATAATGTATCTTGAAATTCAAACTTGGGAAAAATAAACCAAAACCCTAATGGAATAAATCATTCCAAGATTTCTCTAATACTATGGATTTTTCCATATAAAATTTGTCAACAAACATTTATAAGTGATCAAAAATGACAAACAAAAATATTATAAGATCATAGAAATTGGTTTCACTCAATTTGGAACCATAGATAAAATCTTATGAATTTAGTAAGATAAAGAAATTAAATTTCAAAGCTAATAAAGCCCCTATCTAAAATCCATACCAAAATTGTGAGTAAAAGAATCCTAAATATATTAAAAGGATAAGCCAATATTAAATAAAGTTATACAAATTGGAATCACCAATATTGGATCTTTAAATAAAAATATATGGATTTTATAAGATAAGGAAAGGAATAAATAAATAAGGAATTTCTAAAAGCCAAATTAAATCTTGGCCAAATCCATAAGAAAATGGAATAAATATAATCCAAATCCAAACAAAATAAATGTATAAAGAATATTCAAATAAAATTATATGGCATTAACCCAATTTCTATTCCATTTAAATAAAGACAAAATCTCTAATAGAAATGATTAATTAAATCATGGGAAAATAATAATTGGAATTTACCCAAGTGGAATAAAAGTTATTTAATTAACTTAAATGGAATCAAAGAAATCATCTAAAAAATTTATGGAATTAAAACCATATTTGATTTCATGGGAATAAAGACATTTACCCAAATTAAATGATTAATAATCATGTTAAAATACTTTAAATAATTCAAGTGAATTATTTAACACCCTATTAAATAAATAAAACCTACTGAAAAGGTTTAGCGAAAATTAGAATTTAAATAAAGAGTTTGAAAATATATTTAATCTTATTTCAATAAAGGCAAATGCTTATTTTAATAAAGAATAAAACCATAAAATGAATAAAGAAATTATTCTAAAAATGGTCTTAAAAATACATATTTAAACAGAATATAAACTTACTGAAAAGTTTTGAAATGAAAAAGGGTTTGAAATCATTTGAATAAAAATCAAAACAGAAATTCTAAATAGAAAAAGAAAAAGGATTCAAAATAAAAAAAGGGAAAGGACCCAGCCCACATAACCTATCCCATTCCGGCCCATTCCGGCCCAGCAAGCCCATCTCCTCCACCCCACAGAAAACGTTTCACACCGCAGTTCGAACCCGCAAAGTCGCTGACCACTGGACCCCACCCTTTTCTTTCTCTCTCACGCTAACGAAGCGGCCCCACTCGGCAGTCGTCTTCCTCACCCGCGCGCTGACCTCGCCGGCCGTTTCTGCAATTCAATCACGACTTCAATTCACCTAAATGCCGCGGCGATTACTTACTGCGACCACGCAAGATTAAACCCCTCCCTCTCTCTCCTCTCTTTCTCCCCAAACTCCTCTGCCAGACAGCCCCCAGGCTGCCCTGAATTCCGCTTGCACCGCCGCCATCTCCGACGAGCATCCGCAACAATTCTGGACAACCCTCATCGCCCCACTGCCCCCAGAGCACATGAGAGTGATCCCCATCGCCCCCTGCATCTCCCAGTAGCTCTAGCTAGCCCGCGCGCATTCTGAAACGTCGGCAACGACGACAACCGAGAGCGCCACCGTCTGCCTCCACTCCGGCGACACCCCCAGGTAGCATCTGACCGCCCCTCTCCTCCTCTTTCACACACGCATACTCGCCACGACTTTGCTCATCTAACCGTACCCTCCTTTCTCTCTGGCGTGCACCGTAGCCTCGCCACCGTCCCCAACAGAGAGCACCTGACGCCGTCTCGATCTCCGGCGAGCGATTCAGGACGACCTCGTGCGCCCCTTGACAAACGACGACAACCTTGAGCTTCAGCACGACGAGGCAAACATGGTGAGCTATTCCTCTCTCTCTCTCACGCTTCTTGTATTCGCTGTTACACCATCGCCTGAGCGCATCCGCCGCTCGCCGTCGCGCCAGCGCTGCCAGTTCTTGGTTGGATGCTGTGAGCCATCCGATCTGGATCCAAGCGCTCTGATAGTTTCATTTAGCAAAGCAGTATGGAAGCATCTGCACCGTATGATCTAAATGATATCCTGTGGTCTGTGTTAGTCAATCCAACCAAAACGGTATCGCCCAATCAGAACATGACGCGTGGCCAACCTTCGATTTAAAAACCAGATTATGTTCTAATAGATGTTCAAACTTGCAAAATTCATAACTTTTTATCCACACGTCCAAATTTTGCAAATTTTATATCAATGGAATCAGCAAAACAAATACTTTCTAACCATGTAATTTGTTTAGTAATTTGCTTCTGTAAACTTAGTTGTTTTTGCAGAAACTTGTGTAGGCATAATTTGAATATAAAAATTATTCTAGAAATATTTTTAAGGTGAAATCTTTGGTAAATAATTTGTTTTGAACCTACTGACCATAGAAATCAACTTGTGGGTTTAAAAGTGTATTTTGTGAAGTCAAAGAATAAATCTTTGAATAAGAGCATTTCTAGTTAAATAAAAATATTGTTTGTGTTTAAAAATGCTTTTTGAGTAAAACCTTTGGAAAATGATTTGATTTAAACCCTCTGACCCTAAACACCAAGTTTTGGGATTTAAAAATATATTTGGTAAACCTTAGTAAAAATTATTACTTTGTTCAAAGGCATTTCTAACAAAATAAAATATTGCTTTAGTATAAAAATGGTTTATAGGTAAAACCTTTTGCAAATGGTTTTAATATTAAACACTTGACCATAAAACACTAACATTTGTGTTAAAAATATATTTGGTAAACGCTAGAAAATATTCCTTGGATTTAAATCATTTCTAGCAAAACAAAAATGATTTAAATGGCAATTTTCACTAACTTAATACCAAATGGTTTTACTATTTTTATAAATGACCAATAGGTGTTTTAAAATGCTTATAACCTATTAGAAACCACTTTTCCAAATAAAAAAATCTTTGGCATGCTTGCATGCATTGCTTTGTTTTTACTATTTTATGTGATGAATTGCTTGAATGGTAGATTGAATTTATACCTTGATTGAATTGTAGTGAAATTTGAAGAGTGTGACTATTGAAAGATCAAGGAGTGAACTTATATTCTCTACCAAAAAGGAAAGTGGCGCTTCATACTTTTGTCCCATTATTTTCACTATGCATTAGTGATATTTCAAAGTAGGACTTGCATGGAATTTTACTAAGTGTGCTATGCCATGGGAAATCCTAGTAGTTGATGCCTTAGTAGAATTTTCCTAAGTTAAGATTCCTACTACTATCATGCTTAGCTTAGCTAGTAGAAAACAAGGGTGTATTATATTCATGCTATGGAATATTTCTAAGTCTTTGACTTGTGTTTTGTTTAATAAAACAACTATGTAAATGAATCACCTGGGTGGAAAGGGACTTGCTTGGAAGGATTTTTGTTGAGTGGTTACCACGGCCCATTTTCATGGCTTACCCTGTGTATCTCACTTGTGGAATGCCACCTAGGAACAAAGAGATTTGAGATGTCAAATGTTGAGAAGCTTCAAGTGCAGCCACTTGGCATTATGGGCTCTGCCTGAATCATATAGGTTGCAATAACTTAGCCAAATGGACAGTTGGTGTAAGGGGATGATAGGTTGGAACGCGTCCATTCTGGTCTAAGGGAAGGCTTCTGAAAGATCTTGTCTCGATGCATGTCGAGTCTTGTGGGGAAAGTGCACCACCTCTGCAGAGTGTAAAATCTAAGTACTTAGCCGTGTCCCCGGCAATGGACAATTTGAGCATCAATACATGGAAGCTATCAAGAATCTCCTCATCCCAATTTCTAAGTTAAAAACTTGTGGGTGAACAAGGGTTGAAGGATCACCAATTTCTATTGGGAGATGCCTTGGGTGATTTTGACAAGCAAAAACTTAGTGTTTTCAAGTGATAAGGAAAATATATTTTTAGCAAAGCAAGCCTAAGCTCCACTTAGCCAAATGCATATAGATGATAGTCACCACTATACTACCATAGTATCACTTGCCAATACAATTCAAATGTATTGACCCTTATGGCTGTAACTTATTATGTTGCAGGTATGTTTGATGTTAGTAAAGTGTGTTGATTAGGATTACAAGTCTACAACCAACATGATTGCCTGTGGCACTTTGAAGATGAAGGACTCCATGCTATAGTTATTTCTGCTGCATTGTAATGAGATAGCCAAATGAGCTATGTAAGATGTAATGAATTATTTTATTCCTGGTTATAAAGTCGTATTATGACCTTTGTTTCTTGATATTACATCTTAACTGTGGATGCTAGCTATTGATCCAGGGACTAGCATTGTAAACACAGGGATCTCTACCTTATTAAAGGTTGGGACCTCTACATATACTTGAAATGGTATAACACACCATGCATAGGAATTTATAGTGGACTCTTTGGAATAACTTGGTTTCTTGGGAGTTGGATGCATGAGTAGAGCTTACTCATACAAGTGGAGTCTAGCAAAAGACTGGGAGCGACCAACCAAGACAGCAATAATGGCCATAATCATGCAGAGCGACAAAACATTACTAATCAAAGAATAAAGTGGTATCACAAGGCATAAACTAAATGATCATAGAGGCTAAGGTGACTGATTCATAGTCATAACATGGTGTGAGCATGTGCCAAGTCAACCCAAACAAAGCATCAAAGGAGAATACCACAATACTATGCTTTTGTATGCCAAAACAACGCATGATTCTTTCAAGGAACATTAAGCAATATGAATTATTTGGAACAAGTCATGCTACAACAATAATCACTAAGCATAAGGTCAAAGAAACATCTAGTATGACATGATAAACTCTAAGCCATAGTCAAAACAAGCTCCCTTTTGTACCACTAAGAATGAAGCTTCCTACTCTTTTCCAACACCAATCAACTTATTTGTAACAACTCACAAAGATAATAATCAATAAAGATCAGGGATCTTGTCTCACAAATCCACAAAGAAGAAATAAAAAGTTCTAAGAAAAAAGCAGAAGAAAACTAAAGCTAAACGCAGTGCTAGCAAAAGTGAACACTCACAGAACAATAAGAATGAAAACTACAGTGTTCTAGGCAATGAAAACAGAGTGTCTCTCTCTCCAAAATAAGTGTGTTGTGATCCAACCAACTTATTGAAGCAAATAAAGCAAAATAAAACTAAAAACGAAAACTAAGACGTTGCAAGAACAACACAACTGTGCATAAAACAATAAAAAGAAGTGTCTAGAAAGACCTAAAATTTTTATTGATGAAGAAGGGGATGCCTTGGGCATCCCCAAGATTTGACGCTTGTACCTCTTGAATATTTCTTAGGGTGACACGGGGTGGCATCCCCAAGCTTGAGCTTTTGTCCATTCTTCATCTCATTACATCATTCTTCCTCTACACCTGAAAATTTTCCTTCATACAAAACTTCACACAATCTTCATTAGCAACATTAGTGCATTCAAAAGTAATAAATCTTTGGGTTTAGTTTTAAAACAACAAAACTTTCATTAAAAACACAATGTATTGTTGCAATTCCCTTAAAAATCTCAATTTACCAAAGAGAACTCAAGAAGAAATCGATAAGAGGCAAATGCAAATAATGGCAGAAATCTGTCAAAACAGACCAGCGGGTAAAACCGATTTTTTCGAAGACCTTCTGTTGCTCAAATAAAAAAGTGTTGAGCTAACGTAAGTTAGCTAATAACCTGGGGTATTTATTCAGAAAATTACAGCTCAATCCTACATATAGAGATTTTTCAAGAATTTTTAGAGTGGAGCACAAAAATCTGTTTCAGGACAGCACTTCCCTAAATCTTACTTCCCTCTCATTAGAGCTTATTTTTGGCACAAAATCAAATAAAAAGGATAAGGAGAGGTTATTACAGAAGTAATAACTTCCAAGACTCAAGAAAACTCTTGGGTTATACTTTTCTTTAACACCTTTAAGTTAGGCTTGATAGTTTGAGAAGATGCTCACATAAGAAATATGAACTGAAGTAAAAGAGAGCATCAGGAAGCAAATTCAAAACACATTTAAGTCTAACCCACTTCCAATACATAGGAATCTTGTAAATAAACAAGTCATGAAAGCAAAAAAGCAACAAGCATACGAAAGCAAAACAAGTGCAACTTCAAGATTTTCAACATAAAGAGGGGAAACATAATATTGTTGAGATAGATAAGACCATGTTTCCCTCTCGTATAATAACTTTGAGTAGCAACATGAATAAAATTAACAATATAACTATCACATAAAACATTATTATCATGAGCCACATGTATAAAATGATTATTACTCTCCACATAAGCATAGTCATTCTTATTAATTGTAGTGGGAGCAAATTCAACAAAATAGCTATCATTATTATTCTCATCACCATATTCATTAAATATAGGTGGCAGAAATCATAATTAACATTCTCCTCAATAGTAGGTGGACTAAAAATATCATATTCATCATTGTAATCATCATATATTGGGGGTTTGGTATCATCATAAGCAATAGAATAGCTATCTTCCAAAGCTGGGGAACTAAAAAGAACATTTTTATAAAAACTAGCTTCCCCAAGCTTAGTCGTTTCCATAGCATTAGCAATAATGGTGTTCAAAAAATTCATACTAATAACATTGCTATTAACATGCAAAGAAAGTTCCATAGGTTTTTTAAATTTATCTTCAAACACTTCATGTCCTAACTCAAGATAAATACTATAAATCTCTCTAATTTTGTTGTTGTTTCCATTAAGCCTAACTAGTGAAAACAAGAAACAGAAAGACACAATTGCAGAATCTAAAGGAAATAACTTTGAGCACTCACAGCGGAGGATGTGAGTACCTTTTTACCTTACCTCCCCGGCAACAGCGCTAGAAAAGAGCTCTCTGGCTTGCTGTTGACGTGGGAGAGAGTGTGCGAGTGCATTTTACCTTACCTCCCCGGCAACGGCGCCAGAAAAGAGCTTGATATTTATGCACTTCTATTCTTGTAGACAGTTTTTGGGCCTCCAAGTGCAGAGGTTTGTAGAACAACAACAAGTTTCCCTTAAGTGGATCACCCAAGGTTTATTGAACTCAGGGAGGAAGTGGTCAAAGGTATCCCTCTCAAGCAATCCTGCAATCAAGATACAAGAAGTCTCTTGTGTCCCCAACGCACCCAACACACTTGTCAGGTGTATAGGTGCACTAGTTTGGCGAAGAGCTAGTGAAATAGAAGTGGTATTAATTATTATAAGGCAACGGTGCCATAAAAGAGCTTGGCGGCGTGGAAGAGACTGGAAGCAAGCAAACATGTAACGGATCTAGTTTTGAATGGTGTTTCAATGTTTAGAAACAAGGCCTAGGGATCATACTTTCACTAGTGAACACTCTCTCATATAAATATCTTCTCTTTATGATACTACTCTTAACTACTCTCTGGTTGGACACTCTAATCCATGGTAGGGCTATAACAGCACACCTCAAAGTCCGCCTTCCCCAATATAGATAACCCCACACTGTCACCTTGAGCGCTAGATGGTTCCAACAAACACCACAATTTCATAAAAACATCCAAATCCAAATATACTCATGATAAATATTTATGAACTCTAGCCTAAGTGCCACCATGACGTGCACGCTGTCCCTTTCACACACATGGGGAGAGCAGAGATCTATTGAAGAACTTGAGTATTTATGTAGACTCTACTTGATTACAAAGCTCATGACCACAACATGACCATGCATAGAGAGAGATGAACATATAGCTACCGGTAGAGCCCTTAGCCTCGAGGAAGAAATACTCCCTCCTCGTCATGGGAATCAGCAATGGCGATGGAGATGGCTTCGGGGGCACTTCCCCATCCCGGCAGGGTGCCGGAACAGAGACTTTCTGTCCCCTGAATATCCCCTTCGGTGGCGGCGGCGCTGTGGAGGTTTTCATGGATTTCCGCCAGATGATTTAGGGTTTTTGGGTCGGAGGCTTCTTATAGGCGAAGGAGGCAAGGTCGGTGGAGGGCCAGGGGCCCCACACCTCCTGTGGGCGCCACCAGGGCTGGCCCGCGTCCACCTAGGGTGTGGCCACCCTGGTGTCCTCCTCCATCTCTGCTTCGTGGTTCCGTGTCGTGTCGGGTAAAATAATGACTTTGGATTTTGTTCCGTCCAATTCCGAGAATATTGATTTTCTGACTTTTCTGGAACCAAAAATAGAATAAAACATGCAACTAGCACTGTGGCAAATTTTTAATAGGTTAGTCCAGAAAACATATAAAAATATCTCAATGTGTAGACAAAAGATAAGACAAATAATACAAAACAAGCATGTAGCATAAAAATTATAGATACGTTTCTGACGTATCAGCGCGGAGAGCTCGAGAAGACGTTGGCTGGAGGAAGAAGATGATGCGAGGAAGAATGAGGTGAAAAGATAAAAATCACCATGGTTACAATTTATAGTACTCGGCATCAAGATTCGTGCACATTGATCGAACGGTTTCTGCGTGAACAACGCATGCGCAGAAATTTCGCCGCGTTCCCACCGCCACCGCCAATGTTTCGTATCCTTCGCGCGAGAAAATTGGCTATGATTATGTTCCCTGCATATGTGAGTTACGAAGCGTCGCTGACCTATGGTCTACGTCACTCTACTAGCATAGGCAGGTGAACCATCCCATTTGAAGATTCTGGCAAGGACGGATCTAGTCCAGCTTCGAGAAGAATACGATGGAAGATTCAGCAGTTCTCCGACTTACATATTGAAGACGGAGAGTATTGCAGGGTTCTTGGGAGTACTACAAGATATTGCTTGGCGATTGACCGACATCCATCTAGACGGAGCATTCGATCTGAAGAGGCAAGACGATGCAAGATCTCAGAGTTCTCTGGGGGCTACTGTTGGGGATATACTAAATGGATATCACCATTGCATGTCTCTAATCCGGATAACCCGGGTGTCCCATAGTCGGTAGCAAGGCCTATGGCCTGCTGGGCGGCCCATATGGATCCAGAAGGGAGGCCCATGCCAAATAAAGAAAGGCTATGGGGAGTCACCAGTGTACCCAGAGCCTTGGAGTGCTAGACACGTTAGACTAGTTGTGTACCGTGTAGGACTCTGTAACCTGTCTGGCTAGGACTTTGCCTGTAACCCTAGGATCTGGCGACTATATAGGCCGGACCTAGAGGAGCCTTTAGGGCATTATAACCTCACCAATTTACTCATACCTCGCACAGCGAACCAATCCCTGTAACTCGGTGTATTGCCATTATAGTGATTTATAGAAGGAATAGGATTCCGCCATCGTTGTGGGAACTGAACCTAGGGAAGATGTGTTACCTCGTACCCGCCAACCTTCTGCCTTACCCCACGTATCTAAACACGCTCTGTGAGGACCCCTCCATGGCGTACTCGTCGGCAATACCACGACACCTTAACTATCCGATTTACGACAAAGAGCTTTTTGCCTTAGTCTGTGTCGTTCAAGTGTGGCAACACTATCTTTGGCCCAAAGAATTTATCATACATTCTGACCATGAGTCGTTGAAATATCTAAAGGGTCAAGCAAACCTGAGTAAAAGGCATGCTAAGTGGGTTGAATTCATGGAGTATTTTCCTTACATTGTCAAATATAAGAAGGGCAAAAAAAATGTAGTTGCGGACGCTTTGTCCCGTAAGAATAGAAGCCTTCTTACATGCCTTGAAGTAAACATATTGGATCTTGATGACATCAAATCTTTGTATGCTTCTGACCCATTCTTTGGAGCAATTTTTGCAAAGTGTTCAATAGACAAAGGAGTTGATGATTTCTATTTGCATAAGGGCTTTCTATTCAAACAAAACAAGCTTTGCATTCCGAAGTCGTCTCTCCAAATTTTGCTTCTTCAAGAGTCCCATGGTGGAGGCCTTATGGGTCACTTTGGCCGTGACAAGACATATGACATGCTCTCCACCCACTACTATTGGCAAAAGATGAAGAGCGACGTGGAACGCCACGTCCAACGATGCACTACATGTGTCCAAGCTAAGTCTAAGTCTAACCCATTTGGTCTTTATATGCCGTTGTCTATTCCTCATGCACCTTGGTCGTACATTAGCATGGACTTTGTGTTAGACTTGCCTAGGTCTAGACATGGTCATGATTCTATATTTGTCTTAGTGGATCGTTTTTCCAAAATGGCACACTTCATTCTGTGCCATAAGACCGATAATGCTTCACATATTGCAAATTTGTTTTCCAGGTAAATAATTCGCGTACATGGTATACCAAAAACGATCGTCTCCGACCATGACGTCAAATTCATGAGCTACTTTTAAAAGACACTCATGGCCAAGATCGGCATCAAGCTACTCTTCTCGTCTGCCTCGCATCCTCAAACTGATGGACAAACTGAGGTCGTCAACTGAAGCCTTGGAACACTACTCCGTGTGTTGATCAAGAAGAACCTTAAGGATTGGGAGGAATGCATCCCACACGCCAAGTTCGACTACAATCGCGTTAAGCACTCCACCACCATAAAGATACCGTTCATAATTGTCTATGGATTTGACCCCCTCACCGCGCTCGACATCCTACCTCTTCCTCTCCACGAGCGTACCAACATGTACGTCGACAAGCGTTCCCAAGCAATGAAGAAACTACACGAACACACAGGAGCCACGATTGAGCAACAAGTGCTTCGCCAAGCGTCAAGGATGAACAAGAACAAGAAAGAGATGATCTTCGAAGAAGGTGATCTTGTGTGAATATACTTGATTAAAGACCGCTTCCCCAACGATAGCGACTCCAAGCTCAAGCCAAGGGGAGATGGTCCCTTCAAGGTCCTCAAAAGAATCAACAACAATGCATACGCCATCGACATACCAACCTCCAAGTACCTAGTGAGCAATACGTTCAACGTCAAGGACCTATCACCCTACCATGGAGATGACCAAGCTAAGTCGAGGACGACTCTTTCCCAAGGGGGGGAGCTGATGCAACCCATCCTACGGACACACCTACATCTACACCACCAAGCCCCCAAGTGGACCAATGACTCGCGCCCAAGCCAAACTCCTACAAGCGAAGGTTATCTCTCTCCTTTCCTCGTGTGACTTTGATACACCCTTTGATGGCCTGCTACTTCATGCCACTACTCTTTGTATACTCAGGTACGAAGCTCTGACACGTCATCAACCCATCTTGGAGGAAGAGCGTGAAGAATCGGCTACAGGACCGGAGTCTCCGGACGTGATCACCTCGAGTCTCCGCCCCAACACAGCGTCGCACCAGGCTGCAAGCTCCTTGAATCGATCCAGAATCTCTAACCTGAGCCCGGAGTATCCGACCGGACCTGGAGTCTCCGATACCCTCCCACCAGAGTCTCCGACTCGCCCAAGCCCGGGCGCAGCTGCGAGCCCCTGGAACGCATCCGGAGTCTCTGCCCCCCAAACCGGAATCTCCGCCATCGCCGGAGTTTCTGGCTACACAACACCGGAGTCTCTGGCCTAAGTCATGGGCCTGCACACAGTTAGCTGGGCCTCCGACCCATGTACTCTCCAACTCGCCCAGAACTTACCCTTTATCCCCAAACTAACATTTTTTATGTGGCTGGCCTATATATAGCCCACCCCTCTATTGTAAACCCCAGACTTGGGTAATTGTAATAGAAGAAACCCTAGAGGATCTATCTATTTCTAGTCTCATGCTCCTTCACGAGGAGCACCAATTATCCATCAACCTCTTGGATTTTGCCTAGTGTGTTCAAGTTGTACAAGTCCTTGGAGTCGGTGTCTCGTCTCCAAGTAGTCAAGATCTCATCAAGCCTCTCACCCCCGATGTTGGTAGTGGGTGAGTGTCTTGTCCGTCACCGATCCTAGGGATTATGCCGGACCGGTTGCCGCCGGCGTGAGCTATTAGTGTGTATCGTGTCTTCGCGTGTTGTATGTGTTCATCGAGTTCTTCGCGTGTGAGTCCTTAAATTTCATCCTTCTCCCTCCTTTCTCGCCTCCATCTCGATTTCCACAGAGATTTATAAAAGATCGGACAACCCTAAGAGGTCACCCCTAACACAGAGGAGGCTGGCTGTTGGCCTCAACCAACTCCTCCAGGCTACATGTATCGTTGCTTAGATAGGCACGTGGCAATAAAGTCCGGATAGCACAGCTGGTGCTAAATGTCTTGTGGACGTCATGGTTGGTGATTAGAGATGGATTGTTGGGTCACCGACTATGTTAGCATCAGTGTTTTCCTTTTTTCGATTGTAGTAGCTCTGTTTTAAGGAACAAGGCGTACATGTATTTTAAAGCAAGTTTGACCGAATAAATAGAGCAACTAAAATTTAATTATATCGTGTAAAATTATTAATGTTGAGTTCGTATTGAATACACTTTTCAATAATGCTAATTTTGTATTAATATTTTTTATATATTTAAAATAAATCTTGGTCAAAGAAAAAACACGTAAAACAAAAACACCTTATTTCTGGACGTAGGTAGTATCATTTTAGCTTCCCCATGTTATTCCAGCCTCCGGCTGCATAGGTACCACCCGAGCATTCATGCATCTGATCAAGCTGCTGATTTCAAATTATTTTGTAGCGATCAGATGTTAACTCCTTACTTACTGTGTTGATCCACATGTGTTTCTGTAGTCAACATGGGTACGCACGATTCAGTTTGGTCGACATGCATGCATGTAAGCATGGAAATTCTCGAAGTCTATGAAGAAAGATGTGTCGACATTCTAGAGATATACTTCCTCGGTTTCAAAATATAAGGTTTTAGATTTGTAAAAAAAAACATCTAGACTTATTTTAGTGTGTAGATTCACTTTAAACCTGAGTAAAACTATATACTAAACTAGTCTAAATACATTTGCTTTACAAAACTAAAACATCTTATATTTTAAAATGGAGAAAGTACACTGTACCAGGTAAATTATTATACTCCTTTCGTCACGGAATAAGTGACTCATGAATTTATATAGTTTCACATATATCTAGATGGTTTTAGTCTGTAGATATGTAAATCTAAATGAATCCGAATCACTTGTTTCGGACGGAAGAGTTCGGACGGAAGAAGTACTAGATGGATGCATGTTCTCGTAGACTTTAATTAACTCGTCGGGGAAACGAAGAAGAAATAGTGAACGAGATGCAAGAAATGCCTGCATGGAAACTTTGCCTTTCGTTTTCTTCATTCGGTTGGTCATTGGTTAGGTACACGGTAGATCGATACTCGAACGCTTGGCATCGACCGGCCTGACAAACCAAGACTAGCACTCATCCAGAACATGCATGCATCTGTGTCGTCGATCGCATAGATTAGTTTACTTCCGCATATCATCTAGTTGGAAGCTTCATAATTAATTATCCTCAGATGTCTCTGTTCATATATATACATATATGGATCATGTCCCGATCTTTCTTTTCTTGGAAAACAATTCATGCATGGATTTATTGCATAAGCACCGTTCTCTTAAAGACTATCCATAGCGAAAGTAACAGAAATATTAACCACATGCAATAACATAACGGGCGACGCTAGGAATCGGACGCCGATTTAAACTTCCCATCGGATCAGAAGATACCCATAGGATTAAGAGCAGATAGGCCATTGATTTGTGATGGCTCCCGAGTCACGACGCGCGTGTATGCTTGCATGTTCCCTTGATTAATGCTTCCCTCAGGTACCCAAATGATGCTCATGTGATTAATGCTTCTGTGAGGGACGCATGTCCGTTTATTTCTCTCTCGTCTTCAATCTGGTGTCCATATCTGTAATTTCGAAATTTTGTTAGTAATTACTCATGATTTATTCGATTTTAGGAAACTATTTTCGGGATTTTAATGACACAGTTATTCTGTAATTTCGTATATGCATTATGCTTCCTTAGGCGAGAAATTTGCTTTCCAATTCTAACAAAGTTTGCTTCCCATGAGATCGGATGGTGTTTTGATGAGACAAAGATTTATCTTTATATCATACGAATCTGGTTCTAATGTAGTACAATAAAATTGTGCTTCCATGGTGAATGCAACACAAAAATGTTTCAAAAAAATTATAGTATCCCTTCCATCGCCAAACCTCCTTCCAACATAATATGCATATTTTTTGCAGCGATAACAAAACTATTTTTGCTATCATAGTTATATATGCTTCAAATGAACTATGACATGCTCCTAAAAAATATATATTTGCTCTATGTAATGGAAATTTGCTTCCATGGAAAAAATATATTAATTTGAATTTACATTTTTTACAATGACGAGTAATAAAAAATGTTTACGTGCTTCATCACCAGCACCATGCTTCTATGCATTACACCGCCTCAAAAAATCACGTTGTTTAGAAGACTATAGTGGCAAATATTTTCATTGATTATGCTACTTGCTTCCTACTCTCCGTGTTTGCTTCCATTACATACAACAAACGTGGCATCAAGGTCTCTCTTTTGTGCCATCTAGCCACATTTCAGACACCACCAAGATGATGGTGATAATATGCTTCCTGTTGGTTGTTGTGCTTCCTTCATACGCTGGTCATGATATTTCCCGATGTTGGTTTGCTTCCTTGATATTGTGGTTGTGCTTCTTTAGAGGCACCGGGCGATTTTGATCATACTTCCATGCTGGTCCTACTTCATTCATATTGTGTCCATGCTTCCCGCGGATGGTGGTCGTGCTTCTTGTGGATTATTTCCATGCTTCAGGTCCCAAAAATATATCTGAGCATGTAAGCATGAACATCATGGAAGCAAAATATACAGCTTTACAAAACACGAAGCAGGAACAGAAATCTGTCACATCCAGTACATAGAAGCAGAATATTTAGCTTCCAAAAAATATGAACATTTCTATTGTTTGTATACAAAGATCTAAAACCTAGAAGATGCAAACATGACCTCAAAATATGATGAATTGGCTGGTAGAATTGATTTCACCGAGCATAAGGAATAAGTGTACTTGATGCATAACAAAAGCAGAAAAAAAGCACAAATTGGGATCTAGTTTCTGTCACCTTCTTTTGTACACCGTGGGTCAGCCATGAAACTCCTGGTTCGAAGGAAGCAGCCACCAAAGCTCCTCCACCACCTATTGTCGATGGCCGTCGGTCAAATATGTCTCGCGGACGTCTCCCTGGGTCGGAGCTTCATGTGTGCCACCGCGGTAGAGGCTGAATCGTTGAGGGGAGAACCAATGCGCGACATGTGGAGCAAATTGATGCTGGTGAGGCGAGTGAAGCAGTCAGGTGCGGGGGAGGGGGGGATCTGGATTAGCGGTGCTGAGATTAGGGAGGCTTTTCCGGCCGGTATGACTCCATTAATGCAATATATTGCTGGCTTAATGGAGACACTATGGGTTAACTCGCGTATTGATTGAAAAAAAAACTGAAGCAATGTGACGCGTACGATCGAAAACAGGATCAACGGCTTTTATGAGTTCCGACGATTAGCTTCGCATCGGACTCTGATAGATAGTATTTACCATAACATATACTCCCTCCGTCCTAAAATAGATGTTTCAGATTTGCAAAATTTGGATTCAGACACTAAATACTATTTAGTATAATGGTTTATCCAAATTTTAACAAATCTAAGACATCTATTTTGGAACAGAGGAAGTACTATCTCCGTTCACTACAGGAATAGAAAGCTACGCCGACGGCCAAACGTCGGGGCCGTCGGCGTAGCCATCGGCTAGGCCAGCCCCGCCAAGCAGCCGTCGGCGTAGAATTGCCCTCGGCATATCCTATGCTACGTCTGAAGGGTTTCGCAGCATAGTAAATCAAAAAATTTCTACGGATGCGAATGGGAAGGCCAAGATCTAATCTAGGAGATGCAAACAACGAGAGAGATTAGATGATATCTTCATACCCTTGAAGATTCGCACAGCGGAACGTTCGTCGGAACGTGGGTGATGTAGTCGTACTCGCTTCTCCTCCTCGCGATCCGATCCGATCTAGCACCGCAAGTGGCGATGCCTCCGAGAGATGCACACGTGTAGCACCTCGACGTCTCCTCCTTCCTCGGTCCAGCAAGTATGGTGGAGAGACGGATTGGATCTACAACGCGACGGCGCGGTGCAAGTGGTGGAGAGTTTCTGCAACAGGGCTTCGCCTACACGCAGTCGGGAGGGAGAGAGAGAGAGGAGGGCAGCAGGGCGGCTAGGGTTTAGGAGGAGGTGTATGGGGGTGGTGCGCCCCAGCCCTCTATATATAGAGGGGTGGGCGCCAGCCCTAACCCCTCCCCCAAGCCCTAGGCCGGCGGCCAAAGGAGGGAGGAGTGGGGGGGGGGCAAGTTTCCCCCCCCCCCTTCTAGAAGCTCCATTAGGGTTTCCCCTTGGTTTGGCCGGCTGGGCCCTATGGGGCCTTGTGCCCCTGTCCCAATGCGTCCAGGGCACTCCCTCATAGGCCCATGCCCCCTCCCGGCAGGTGGGGCCACGTTGGTCCCCCTCCGGAAGGTTCTAGAAGCTTCCGGTACAATACCGATTAACCCGAAACAATTCCGAACTCCAAAAACTGCATTGCCTTATATGAATCTTATTCTCCGGACCATTCCGGAACCTATCGTGATGTCCCGGATCCCATCCGAGACTCCGAACAAAAACTCATAAAGCAATTATCCAATCTATCCTAGCGTCGAGACACGTTAAGTGTGTGAACCTTCGGGTTCGAGAACATGCAGACATGATCTGCTATCAATAATCAACAGCGGGGTCTGGAAACCCATATTGACTCTCACACATTCATTGATGATCATATCGTATGAACCACGATGCTAGGATTCAATCAATCCCATATATATATATTCCCTTCGTCTCGCGATATTTTACTTGCCCGAGATTTGATCGTCGGTACCGTCATACCTAGTTCAATCTCGTTCACAGCAAGTACTTTACTCGTTCCGTAATCCGATATCACTTTGTGATTAACTCCTTAACCACATGATTGCAAGCGGTGTTGATATCGATTACCGAGTGGGCCCGAAGTATATCTCTCCGACTTGGGAGGGACAAAACCCATGTCGATACATACAACCCAACAGGTACTTTCCGATCACCTGAGAGACACCTTTATGATCACCCTCTCATAGGATGACGTTTGATGACCTCAAAGATTTCTTCCGATACCAGGGAGTTGTATTATATCATGGTCTAAGGAATACAATATTTGACATAAGAAAAGCTTCGCAAAGATGAACACGATGACACGATCTAATTGCTCCGCTTAGTTTGGGTCTGTCCATCATATCATTCTCCCAATGATATGATCTCATTATCAATTGACAACTAATGTCTATGGTTAGGAAACCTTAACCATCATTAAGCAATGAGCTAGTCCATAGAGGCATACTAGGGACACGGTGTTATTCACAAACCACACAAGTATTAAAGTTTCCTCTTAATACAATTCTAGCATGGAATATAAACTTTATCATGAACAAGAATTATAATAATAACATCTTTATTATTGCCTCTAGGGCATAATTCCAACAGTCTCCCACTTGCACTAGAGTCAATAATCTAGTTTACATTGGGCAACAATCTCACACCCATGACACTAAGGTGCTGATCATGTTTTACACGTGGAAGAGGTTTAGTCAATGGATCTGCGACATTCAGATCTGTATGTACTTTGCTAATATTCAGATCTCCATCTGCTATATAATCTCGGATTATATGAAACTTGCGGTTGATATGCTTGGTCTTTGGATGATATCTTGGTTCCTTAGCGAGTGCTATGGCGCCAGTATTGTCACACAATATCTCCAGTGGGTCCAATGCACTTGGAACCACGCCAAGCTCAGTGATGAAGTTCCTGATTTAAACTCCTTCACTTGACGCTTCTGCAGCAGCCATGTATTCCACTTCTACTGTAGATCCCGCGATCACGCTTTGCTTGCAGCTTCTCCAGCTCACAGCTCCTCCATTCAAAATATAAATGTATCCTGTCTGAGATTTAGAATCATCCTTGTCGGTGTCGAAACTAGCGTCGACATAACCTTTTACGACGAGTTGTTCATCACCCCCATAGACTAAGAACATTTCTTTAGTCCTATTTAAGTACTTTAGGATGTTCTTCACGGCTGTCCAGTGTTCCACTCTTGGATCACTTTGATATCTGCTCGTCAAACTAAGAGCATTGGACACATCCGGTCCAGTACACAGCATGGCGTACATGATAGAACCTATGGCCGAGGCATAAGGCACTTTGCTCATAGCTTCTCTATCATTTACCGTAGCTGGACACTGAGCCTTGCTCAATATCTTACCTGACAACATAGGCACCGAACCTTTCTTTGCCTTATCCATTCTGAACCTTTTTAGAACTTTGTCTAGGTATGTACTCTAGCTTAAAGCTATCAGGCGTCTTTGTCTATCTCTATAGATTTTGATGCCCAATATATAAGCAGCTTCACCTAGGTCTTTCATTGAAAAACACTTGTTCAAATAACTCTTCACATCATTAAGCATGTTAATGTCATTTCCAATAATCAATATGTCATCCACATATAGTACCAGAAAAGTCACCGAGCTCCCACTCACTTTCTTGTAGATACAAGCTTCATAGCAATTTGGAACAAATCCAAAGCTCTTGATCACTTGATCAAAACGAAGGTTCCAACTCCGAGATGCTTGCTTCAGTCCATAAATGGAACGCTGAAGTTTGCATACTTCATCAACATCCTTAGGATCGACAAAACCTTCAGGTTGCATCATATATAACTCTTCATCAATGTTGCCATTGAGGAACGCAGTCTTGACATCCATCTGCCATATTTCATAATCATGAAACGTAGCAATTGCTAACAAAATCCGAATGGACTTAAACATCACTACGGGAGAGAAAGTCTCATCATAGTCAACACCTTGAACTTGTCGAAACCCTTTTGCGACAAGTCGTGCTTTATAGACGGTAACATTACCATCCGCGTCCGTTTTCTTCTTGAAGATCCATTTGCACTCAACGGCCTTTCGGTCGCTAGGAGGGTCCACCAAAGTCCATACTTGGTTTTCGCTCATGGATCCCAATTCGGATTTCATGGCTTCTAGCCATTTCTCAGAGTCTGGGCTCATCATCGCTTCCTCATAGTTCGTAGGTTCACTGTCTTCTACCAACAAGACAGTCAAGACAGGGTTGCCGTACCACTCAGGAGGGGCACGCGACCTTGTCGACCTGCGACGTTCAGTAGCAGCATCGTCCGAAGCTTCATGATCCTTGTCATTAGCTTCCTCTATTGTTGGTGCAGGCGGCACTGGAACAATTTCAGGTGATGCGCTACTCTCCAACTCAAGAGAAGGTTCAACAACCTCGTCTAGCTCTACTTTCCTCCCACTCACTTCTTTCGAGAGAAACTCCTTCTCAAGAAAGGAACCGTTCTTTGCGACAAACACTTTGCCTTCGGTTCTGTGATAGAAGGTATACCCAATAGTTTCCTTAGGGTATCCTATGAAGACGCATTTCTCCGCTTTGGGTTCGAGCTTGTCCGGCATCAATTTCTTGACGTAAGCTTCGCATCCCCAAACTTTAAGAAACGACAACTTAGGTTTAGCACCAAACCACAGTTCATACGGTGTCGTCTCAACGGATTTAGATGGTGCCCTATTTAAAGTGAATGCAGCGGTTTCTAATGCATAACCCCAAAATGATAACGGCAAATCAGTAAGAGACATCATCGATCGGACCATATCTAATAGGGTTCTATTCCGGCGTTCAGACACACCATTGCGCTGTGGTGTTCCGGGTGGCGTGAGTTGCGAAACGATTCCGCTTGCTTTAAGATGCGTGAGAAAATCATAACTCAAATATTCACCTCCACGATCGGATCGTAGAAACTTAATTTTTCTGTTACGATGGTTCTCCACTTCATTCTGAAATTCCTTGAACTTTTCAAATGTTTCAGATTTATGTTTCATTAAATAGATATACCCATATCTACTTAAGTCATCGGAAAAAGTGAGAAAATAGCGATATCCACCGCGCGTCGAAACACTCATTGGTCCGCATACATCGGTATGTATGATTTCCAACAAGTCTGTTGCTCGCTCCATCATACCGGAGAACGGGGTTTTGATCATCTTGCCCATGAGGAATGGTTCGCATGTGTCAAATGATTCGAAATCAAGAGACTCCAAAAGTCCATCAGAATGGAGTTTCTTCATGCGCTTTACACCAATATGACCTAGACGACAGTGCTACAAATAAGTAGTATTATCACTATCTACTTTGCATCTCTTAGCCTCAATGTTATGGATGTGTGTTTCATCTCTTTCGAGATTTAGAAGAAATAAACCATTCACAACAGGTGCATGACCATAAAAGATGTTACTCATATAAATAGAACAACCATTGTTCTCCGATTTAAATGAATAACCGTCTTGCAATAAACACGGTCCAGAAATAATGTTCATGCTCAACGCAGGCACATAATAACATTTATTAAGGTTTAAAACTAATCCCGAAGGTAAAACTAAGGAGAGCATGCCGACGACCATCACATCAACTCTTGATCCGTTGCCAACGCGCATCGTCACCTCATCCCTCGCAAGCTACCGTCTATTCCGTAGATCCTGTTTCGAGTTACAAATATTAGCAACTGAACCAGTATCAAATACCCAGGCACTACAATGAGGGCTAGTAAGGAAAACATCAATAACATGTATATCAAATATACCTTTGATGGTGCCAGCCTTCTTGTCCGCTAAGTACTTCGGACAGTTGCGCTTCCAGTGACCCTTGTCCTTGCAATAGAAGCACTCAGTGTCCGGCTTGGGTCCAGACTTGAGCTTCTTCTCAGCAGGGGCAGCGCGCTTGCCGCCGCCTTTCTTGAAGGGCTTCTTTGCACCCTTACCTTTCTTGAAGGTGGGGGGCTTATTGACCATCAACACATGATTATCCTTTTTGATGTTCACCTTCGCAGCCTTCAGCTTTGCGAAGAGCTCGGTGATCGTATCAGTGGAACCAATCTGATTATGAGTCACTACAAAACTTTTGTAGCTGGGAGGGAGTGATTGCAGAACCCTGTCAATCTTGAGCTCCTCTGGAATCTTGCAGTCCAGTTGCTCAAGGCGTTGAGTGTAGCCCGACATCTTTATGGCATGCTCACTAACGGAACTCCCTTCCTCCATCTTGCAGTTAAAGAATTTCTCAGAGCTCTCGTATCTCTCAGAACGGGCCTGAGTCTGAAACATAGTTTTCAGCTCCTCAAGAATCTCAAAGGGCCCGGGATAGTCTTCAAAATGATTTTAAAGGTCCGATTCCATAGCAAACAACATGGTGCTTTTAATCACACCATAATCATCTTTGCGCGACCGATAGACAGCTTTCTCATCAGCCGGCGCATCTACAGCAGGGGCGTCACCTAGCGCATTTTCAAGGACATAGTCCTTTTGACCGCCAGAGAGAATGATTCTCAGATCGCGGAACCAGTTGGTGAAGTTAGACCCATTGTTTCTAAGCTTTTCCTTCTCAGCAAAAACGTTGAAGTTGAAGTTGGACTTAGCCATTTGATGTACAATGTTTGCAAGTACAAATTAGACTATGTTCATGATAACTAGTTCAACTTTTAATCAAATTACTAGATGAACTCCCACTAAATTCAACATCCCTCAAGTTGTTTAGTGAACACGATCCAAATTCACCACACCTAATCTGATCTTCACGAGAAGAGATGTGGCTTCAATGGTGGACAACGAAGTGTCGATCATATCATTCATATGACTCATGCTTTACCTTTCGGTTCATGTGTTCTGAGGCCATGTCTGTACATGCTAGGCTCGTCAAGTCAAACCCAAGTATTTCCGCGTGTGCAAAACTGGCTTGCACCCGTTGTATGTGAACGTAGAGTCTATAGCACCCGATCATCACGTGATGCTTGGACACGACGAACTTTCGCAACGGTGCATACATGGGGAGAACACAGTTTTATTCTTGATCTTTAAGTGAGGAATCATCTTATAATGCTACCTTCGTGATCTAAGCATAATAAGATACATAAAAGGATAAACATCACATGCATATAACTTTATGTGACATGGTATAGCCAATCTTCGCGCAATGATCTCCATCTTGTGCGTGCCGGCATGATCTCCATCACTCCACCATGATTGCCTCCACCACGAGTAGCAACTACAACTATTGCTAACTACTTAGCGATAAAGTGAAACTATTACATGGCGTATAAGAAGTTGACACACAGGTCATACACAATTATAAAGACCACCATATGGCTCCTGCCGGTTGTGTTCTCATCGACATGCAAGTCGTGAAACATTACAAAACATGATCATCGCATACAATATACACATCACATCTTGGGCCATACCATATCACAGAAAACACTCCCTGCAAAAACAAGTTAGACGCCTCTACTTTGTTGTTGCATGTTTTATGTGGCTTATGGGAGTAGCAAGCTAAGAACTATTCTTACCTACGGAAAGACACAACGGTGATATTATGGTTGCCAAACTCCGGTGTAAATCCCATGACAACTATAGTGAGAGAAACTGGCATCCACCAGCCGCATGTGTGGAACAAGCCACACGTCAAGTGCGGAGCCGTTCTCGCGAACGACGTCGCGTAAGGTTGGCCTGGACCGCTTCAATCTCACTATCCCGCGTCATAAGAAGAACACAAACAAGAGGCTTGCAACAGAAAACATCAACGCCCGCAACAATCATGTTGCGTTCTAGTCGTGAAACACATCTACGCATAGATCTAGCTCGGATACCACTGAAGGGTTTCGCAGCATAGTAAATCAAAAAAATTCTACGGATGCGAACGGGAAGGCCAAGATCTAATCTAGGAGATGCAAGCAACAAGAGATATTAGATGAGATCTTCATACCCTTGAAGATTCGCACAGAGGAACGTTCGTCGGAACGTGGGTGATGTAGTCGTACTCGCTTCTCCTCCTCGCGATCCGATCCGATCCGATCTAGCACCGCAAGTGGCGATGCCTCCGAGAGATGCACACGTGCAGCACCTCGACGTCTCCTCCTTCCTCGGTCCAGCAAGTATGGTGGAGAGACGGATTGTATCTACAAAGCGACGGCGCGGTGCAAGTGGTGGAGAGTTTCTCCAGCAGGGCTTCGCCTACACGCAGTTAGGAGGGAGAGAGAGAGGAGGGCAGCAGGGCGGCTAGGGTTGAGGAGGAGGTGTGTGGGGTGGTGCGCCCCAGCCCTCTATATATAGAGGGGTGGGCGCCAGCCCTAACCCCTCCCCCAAGACCTAGGCCGGTGGCCAAAGGAGGGAGGAGTGGGGGGGGGCAAGTTTCCCCCCCCTTCTAGAAGCTCCCTTAGGGTTTCCCCTTGGTTTGGCCGGCTGGGCCCTATGGGGCCTTGTGCCCCTGGCCCAATGCGGCCAGGGCACTCCCTCATAGGCTCATGCCCCCTCCCGGCAGGTGGCGCCACGTTGGTCCCCTCCGGAAGGTTCTAGAAGCTTCCGGTACAATACCGATTAACCCGAAACAATTCCGAACTCCAAAAACTGCATTGCCTTATATGAATCTTATTCTCCGGACCATTCCGGAACCTCTCGTGATGTCCCGGATCCCATCCGAGACTCCGAACAAAAACTCATAAAGCAATTATCCAATCTATCCTAGCGTCGAGACACGTTAAGTGTGTGACCCTTCGGGTTCGAGAACATGCAGACATGATCTTCTATCAATAATCAACAGCGGGGTCTGGAAACCCATATTGACTCCCACCCATTCATCGATGATCATATCGGATGAACCACGATGCCAGGATTCAATCAATCCCATATATATATATATTCCCTTCGTCTCGCGATATTTTACTTGCCCGAGATTTGATCGTCGGTACCGTCATACCTAGTTCAATCTCGTTCACAGCAAGTACTTTACTCGTTCCGTAATCCAATATCACTTTGTGATTAACTCCTTAACCACATGCTTTCAAGCGGTGTTGATATCGATTACCGAGTGGGCCCGAAGTATATCTCTCCGACTTGGGAGGGACAAATCCCATCTCGATACATACAACCCAACAGGTACTTTCCGATCACCTGAGAGACACCTTTATGATCACCCTCTCATAGGATGACGTTTGATGACCTCAAAGCTTTCTTCCGATACCAGGGAGTTATATTATCTCATGGTCTAAGGAATACAATATTTGACATAAGAAAAGCTTTGCAAAGATGAACACGATGACACGATCTAATTGCTCCGCTTAGTTTGGGTCTGTCCATCATATCATTCTCCCAATGATATGATCTCATTATCAATTGACAACTAATGTCTATGGTTAGGAAACCTTAACCATCATTAATCAATGAGCTAGTCCATAGAGGCATACTAGGGACACGGTGTTGTTCACAAACCACACAAGTATTAAAGTTTTCTCTTTAATACAATTCTAGCATGGAATATAAACTTTATCATGAACAAGAATTATAATAATAACATCTTTATTATTGCCTCTAGGGCATAATTCCAACAACGCCGACGGCTGCCCTCGGCGTAGCTATTTTTTATTTTACCTCATTAAATTTGAAAAATCATAACTAAATCATTCTAATTCGAAAAAATACAAATAATATATTAAAATTTACAGAAAATAAGATCTATATATCTACACTCAAATATTACACATTTGTAAATAAAAATTAAGTGAAACATAAAACATTATATATAGTTTAAAACGGGCATAAAAAATTTAAAAACGATCGAAACAATGCGAAACCTTCGCGTGGTGTTATATTATGTGACATAGTTAGAATAAAAAATATCAAACTTGGTATATTGATTATGTATCAAAAAAACCTTCACAAAATGACCTATCTCATTCGAGGTTTCTTGGCTTTCGGGTCAAATGACCAATGTTATAGCTAGAATCAAGACATAGTTTGTGATAATGTGCTCATATTGTACATACACATGCATCATGGGATGATGAACAATGTTATAGGAGGAAGTTTTCCTTTTCGTTGAACCAAAAAGCCATTTTCCATTTTCCGAGCACAAAAGACGGACGGTTTTGTGAAGCAATCACCAAATGGCTAATTCAAAATACTACCACCACATTTTACAAAAATACTAGACCATCGTATATGGGAAATGTCCCAACAGAGAGATCTAAAACCTTTCCGTCTACCTCTGGTGAAAAAGACAAATTCCTGCCGAATCGGTAGGAAGTGGGTCAGATATGAACTACAGGTACATGATCTGATGTCCAGATTTTTTTACAAAAATCAATTTTAGGTTAACAATATGCTATTTTATCAAAGATCCAATGCAAGTTTAGCGAGGCTCGGCCCCGAGCTAAGAACCTTCATGCCCGTTGTCCGACAAAGTTTGACAATAGTTTAAAATTGGCATAAAAAATTCAAAAACGATCGAAACAATGCGAAACCTTCACGTGATGTCATATTATGTGACATAGTTAGAAGGAAAAATATCAAACTTGGTATATTGATTATGTCTCAAACAAACCTTCACAAAATGACCTATCTCATTCGAGGTTTTTTGGCTTTCGGATCAAGTGACCAATGTTATAGCTAGAATCAAGGCATAGTTTGTGTGCATACATGTGCATCATGGGATGGCGAACAATGTTGCAGAAGAAAGTTTTCCTTTTTGTCGCACCAAAAAGCCATTTTTCATTTTCCGAGCACAAAAAACGAACGGTTTTGTGAAGCAACCACCAAATGGCTAATTCAAAATACTATCACCACTTTTTACAAAAAATACTATACCACCTTATATGGACAATGTCCCAACAGGGGGATCTGAAACCTTTCCGTCCACCTCTGGTAAAAAAGACAAATTCCTACCGAATTGGTAAGAAGTGGGTCAGATATGAACTACAGGTACATGATCCGATGCCCATGTTTTTTTACAAAAATCATTTATAGGTTCATAATATGCTATTTTATCAAAGATCCAATGCAAGTTTAGTGAGGCTCGGCCCCGAGCTAAGAATCTTAATGCCCATCGTTCGACAAAGTTTGACGATAGTTTAAAATGGGCATACAAAATTCAAAAATGATAGAAACAATGCGAAACCTTCGTGTGGTGTCATATTATATGACATAGTTAGAAGGAAAAATATCAAACTTGATATATTGATTATGTCTCAAAAAACCCTTCATAAAATGATCTATCTCATTCGAGGTTTCTTGGCTGTCGGGTCAAATGACCAATGTTATAGCTAGAATCAAGACATAGTTTGTGATAATGTGCCCATATTGTGCATATATGTGCATCATGGGATGGCGAACAATGTTGTAGGAGGAAGTTTTCCTTTTCGTCGAAGCAAAAAGCCATTTTCCATTTTCAGAGCACAAAAAAGGGACGGTTTTGTGAAGCAATCACAAAATGGCTAATTCAAAATACTACCACCATATTTTACAAAAATACTAGACCACCTTATATGGGGAATGTTGCAACAGGGAGATCTGAAACCTTTCCGTCTACCTCTGGTGAAAAAGACAAATTTCTGCCGAATCGGTAGGAAGTGGGTCAGATATGAACTACAGGTACATGATCCGATGTCCATGTTTTTTTACAAAAATCATTTTTAGGTTCACAATATGCTATTTTATCAAAGATCCAATGCAATTTTAGCGAGGCTCGGCCCCGAGCTAAGAACCTTCATGCCCGTTGTTTGACAAAGTTTGACAATAGTTTAAAATGGGCATAAAAAATTCAAAAACGATCGAAACAATGCGAAACCTTCGCGTGATGTCATATTATGTGACATAGTTAGAAGGAAAAATATCAAACTTGGTATATTGATTATGTCTCAAAAAAACCTTCACAAAATAACCTATCTCATTCGAGGTTTCTTGGCTTTCGGGTCAAATGACCAATGTTATTGCTAGAATCAAGGCATAGTTTGTGATAATGTCCCCATATTATGCATACATGTGCATCATGGGATGGCGAACAATGTTGCAGGAGAAAGTTTTCCTTTTTGTCGCACCAAAAAGCCATTTTCCATTCTCCGAGTACAAAAAACGGACGGTTTTGTGAAGCAACCACCAAATGGCTAATTCAAAATACTACCACCACATTTTACAAAAATACTAGACCACCTTATATGGACAATGTCCCAACAGGGGGATCTGAAACCTTTCCGTCCACCTCTGGTGAAAAAGACAAATTCCTGCCGAATCGGTAGGAAGTGGGTCAGATATGAACTACAGATCAGGATCCGATGCCCATGTTTTTTTACAAAAATCTTTTTTAGGTTCACAATATGCTATTTTATCAAAGATCCAATGCAAGTTTTCCTTTTCATCGCACACAAAAGACAATTTTCATTTTTCGAACGCAAAAAGGGGGATTTTCTGAAGCAACCACCAAATAGCTAATTCAAAAACGGAGGGTTTGTGATTAGTTAATATGGATATCATATTTGGATTCCTCTCATTTTTCTGATCAATTTAGACATATTATTTGTCGAATTCTGATTTACGGATTTAAAGATATTAATTATTCCATATTAAATATAAAAATACAAAATGGTAAAATTATTATATTTTTATTTGAATTCAATAATATTTTTACTTATTCATTAATATTTACTTAAATAATTGTTTGTAATTTCAAAAAATACAAACATGTGACATGATGGTATAAGAGTTAATAGGATTGATATCATAGTATTGACAACAATGTATGAATTACTTTGCGAAAACAAACTGAAGGAACGAGGATGTTAAGCGTGCTCGAGCTAGAGTAGTATTATGATGGGTGACCGGCCGAAAAGTTTGACCAAGACTGCAATTTAATTTAATATTAAATGTAATTAGTGTTAAAAATGTTCAAAGTGAAAGATTAATGAGTCAAACAATTCAAAGATTCAAAAATTGAGAAAAAAATTATTTTTTTTAAAAAAAATTATTAAAAAAAAATGTTTTTTCAACCTGTCGACAAACTATGTCGACGGCCGCTACGCCGAGGGCTGCCCTCGGCGTAGCATACGCCGACGGTATTTTGATACGTCGACGGCCTCTATGTGCTCCGCCGAGGAAGACTTTTGCCGAGGAGGCTACGCCGAGGACAGCCGTCGGCATACCATACGCGAGGGCATTTTGGCCTACGCCGATGCCTTTTTGCCCTCGGCGTAGCGCGCGCGTCTTGTAGTGGTTTCAAAACTTCATACTTATATTTTTTAAAAAATCAAGCTATGGAAAATAGGACCTAACTTATAGAGAAAACTATCAAGAACTAAGAACTATAATGATATACAAATATCATGTAAAAATATGTTTTATGGTGTATCAACATGTACGAATTTCAAGTATTGATAATTTTTCTAAAATGTTATCAAACTTTACGTAATTTGATTTTTGGAAAAAATATAAGATTTAAAACGGAGGTAGTAGGCGTTTAAGGGACATGGTACCACACGTCTTGGGATTAAAAATCAGGCCTAGTTAACTTAAAATCGGGATAGGGTGTGTGTGTGCGCGTTCATAGGGATGGGTGCATGTACGTGTTATAAGCGTCTACGATTATACTGTTTTTCTAAAAAAAAAAATCGGGAAAAGAGCTCTCAAAAAGAAAATTGTACGGGGCACTCCAAAACATCACCTTGGCATCAATTGATCGAGTTCATTGACCTTTAGAACATCTTGATGGAGGTCCAGCTGCAGCCACAGCCACAGCCGGACACCATAACTCTTGGCGATGGATGACATCAGGAATCTACACGGCAACGTCGACCTACCAATGCCAGTTCGCCTGGTGTCAGTGTCCTCCCTTTGAGACCAAGAAGATCTGGAACGTGCATGCATAGCCAAGTGCAGTTTTTTTGCATGGGTGGTGGCGCACGAGAAAATTATAGTGTGAGTTTACATAAATAAGGCGTTGCTAGTGCTAGACGTGATTCATCTCATCCGCGACGATGTGATTGCGTTGCCATCTTTTGCCCACACGGATGACCCGGGGACCGGGTTTATTTTGGTAGTTTTCGGTAGCTTCGGTTTTTTGAGCCACGGCCATCCTTTTGGCCATTTGGCCTTTTGCCTCTCGGGGCACTCTTATAATAAACACTTTTGCTCTATTCTAATCGAACGGCAGAGCACCAGCCTTTAATCTTAAAAAAAGGGCAGCCCTACGCGTCCTCCGGGATCTGTGATTTTTATCCTCCGGGTCCCCAGCCAACCACGTGTCATCTTTTGCTTCAAAATCCCGCTTTTGCTACATTGTAATAAAAAAAGTTCAGTCCAGAAAATAGAAAAACAGACTGAACCTCGTCGGAGATTTCGACGGAGACCTCGCCGGCGATCGTGTAGCAAAAATGTTGTGCTAATGTAGCAAACCCGATCTAACCGGAGACCTCGCCGGAGACTTTCACCGGAAGACTTCGTCGAAGACCATGTAGCAAAAGCTTTGCGCTAATGTAGCAAAACCACAGAACGTATGTAGCAAAAAAAATACCATATTATAGCAAAACCACAGAACGTATGTAGCAAAACCACAGAACGTATGTAGCAAAAAAAATACCATATTGTAGCAAATCTTACTTTTCGGAGACCTCGTCGAAGATCTCGCCGGAGATCCCGTAGCAAAACATATATATCGCTATAGCAGAACAACAAAACTTGTGTAGCAAATAATTTATAGCAAAATCTAAAGGTGCAGGTAGCACCGCCGGATGTGCCTTAGAGTCACCGCCGACCGCATTAGCAAAGCTCAGCATGGCTTGCAGCACTTCTGTTAGGCGCATCTAGCGCCGCCACCGGCCCCATGTTGCAAGGATTGGCCATGGCCGTCGTGGTCGTCGTTGTGGCAAAGGATTTGCCATGGCGAGCGAGAGATGAGATGGCCGTCCTCCGCCGAAGCGCCTCCCGTCGTGGCCTCCATGAACGGCGGGCACCTGAGGAGCAGCGCGGTCCAAGGCGACGGCGGCGTGCGACAAAGACGACGGAGGCTAGGGCAGCGGCGGCGCGCGACCAGGACGACGACAACTAGGGCAGAGACGCGCGACCAGCAGGTGCCAGAACGGCGGCACGGGAGGGCAGCGTCGGCGGGCCGGCAGCGCGAGAAGGTGCGGTAGCCATGGATGTCTACGGGAGAGAGAAAATGAAGCTAATGTGTTGAAGAGATAAGGTAGATGGGCCCACCACGGCTCGTCCGCGCGTCTCTCACGCGGGGGGGGGGGGGGGGGGGGGGTGGGAGGGTAAAATCACCGAATCCCCCAGGGGAGAGGTATCATTTTCCTTAAAAAAAGGCTAATTAGGATTTTTCGAAGACCGAATCATATCTTAGTTAGCTAGGATTTTCCTTAGACAGAGATTTTCTTAAGTCTGAATGGATCCAGAAAACTGAAACTATAGTTTAGTTAATTTAGAGAAAATGCACGCAACTGGCACATTCCACACTTCACTAATTGAAACGAAGTTGTCTGGTTATTCAACAAAACAACAGATCGTCGACTATTAAGTAGCTAGATATATAGGTGATGAACGTACGGTCTCTTAAGCAAGCGAAGAATAATCAAAACAATGGAGATGCATGCACGGAAGCTTTCTTGGACTTGTTGAGAAGTCGTTTGGTTCGGTCGCTAGATAGGAGAAAATGATCGAGTAACTATACGTAGGTTGACATGGATCGGTCAACCTGGCAAAGTCAACACACAACAGGAACTTACACATATAAATGGATGCTAGGTACTCCGATCACACATCGACAAGGAAACTTCTTAGCTCGCGCTCGCGCCCGTGTCAATATTTGCCGCTGGATCGTAACATTACCTTTGTTTACTGATCATGCTATGCATTATACATCAAGAAAAGTGAAACGGTCCGTGCCTTCGTTCGATCGACATGTATGCATCTTGTCAACTGTTTGACATCACAATCTTGATCGCAACGTTTACCTCCTGCGAACTCATCTCCAGGTTCACATATAGTACATACTTAGTAGTATATAATACTATAGCAATAATAATCCTATACTTACGGACTAAATTGTCTACGGAAAGCTAAGTGGACGCGCACAAACAATTAATTAACCAGCAGGAGGCAACTTTTATGGAGATAGAATAAAAAATTGCCCACTTTTCTCATTTCACTTGGGAAAGCGCTAACATATGATACATTGTGGAAGGCCTAACAAAATATAACTATGTGCATCGACTGATACAATGGCAAAGTAACCCTCTTCTCAAGAAAAAATAAATTCCGTCCACATTCGAGAAAAACATTGTTGCTTTAAACAATTAACAAGTAAATTATTACAACAATGTAATTTACTCCGTCCGGTCCGGTTTATTAAGCACGCACGTAGTTTAAGAACAACTTTGATCATTAATTTTGGTTAATAAATTTTATATAATATGTCATAAAATTACACCATTAGATTCATCTTCAAAAGTAGTTTCCAATGGTATATTTTTGGGACATATATTATATATTTTGTTGGCCAAAATTGATGGTCAAAGATTTTTTTTAACTACGTGCGTGCCTAATAAACTGGACCGGAGGGAGTACCTAGGATTCACTAGTTTCATAGAGTCCGTTTATTTGTTCCGAAGTTTTACATTTAGTGACTTTCTATTATGTTTAGTTCCATTGGATTCACTAGGTCAGTGTCTTGGTCCTTGTCCTAAAGATGTGTCGGCAACGACTTCTAGAGCGCGTGTGATGGTGTGTACTAAGGGTCTCCCTGGACAGGTTCTGTGATAATATGTGTAGGTGTAAGATCAAGACACATGACCCTACATGACACCCCCTTCGTCCAGGTTGTAAGTGTTGCGACAACTATCTTTGAGGTGTCGGGTTGATCTCTGTATTTTCGATGTAGGTCTATGCTGAATATTAAATAAAGAAGGATGTAGGTCTATGCTGAATATTAAATAAAGAAGGTTGTGTGCATCATTTTGATGCAGACACCAGGTTATCGCCTCCCTTTTAAAAATATTAATATAAAAACATTTGGTTTAGTCGAAAGATCACTGTTGGATATTGATCTAACGTCCCACAAGAATGAGTAGCATGTCTAAGGATGCTGCATGCATATCCTCGTGGATGGTGTTTAATGTGTGGTACACATGCTGTAATCACGCATAACCGTCTCTTTACAGGTAAGGAACCGATTGGGTGCCGCTGGCCTTTTGATCGAGCTGGTGGCTAATTTTTGAAGGCTCAAGGTTAACTAAAAATATACCTCCTATGTTTCATAATATAAAATGTATATCTAGACGTCTTTTAGTATGTAAATTTATTCCGAACCTACATACTGAAAGGTATCTAGATACGTTCACTTCAAAAAACTAAAACATCTTATATTTTGAAACGAAGGAGTATTTTTTTGTCTTAAAAAGGATAGAAGTATCATAGATTTGTCTAGATTTATATGTATCTATACACTAAAATACGGCTAGATTAATTATCACCATCAGTTCTACTCTCTCCGACGATCCAAATTAATTATCCCAGATTTAGATGAATTGTTGCCTAAATCTGCCTAAGCGACATGCGACCACTAGATGAGAGGTATTAGTACATTTTCTTCTGATTATCGATAATTGTGCTGTTGCTGCGTCTAATTTTCCAATTTCTTTGTACCTGTTTTGAACACAAACGTAACTTTGTTATTTTGTCATGACTTGGACGCGTGTGTGTAGCATTCGTAGAGCAGGCATTCTGAGAGGGACCATGCAGCAGAGCAGAGCCATTTTCATCGATCCTGGATTGGGGACACGTTCATGGCTGCACGTTCGACTTTATCTCGGGTCGTTCTCGTCTCTAATTCCATCTCTGGAAAATTCAACCGATCCATTAATAAACATAAACAACAGTACAAAGAGCATGAAAATATAATAAAATTTATAAATAGGAAATTAGACCACATAGAGACAACTACATATATATATGCGCGAGACAAAGATGTCCCGCTGTTCTCGCCCGTCCATCATCGGAATCGAATAAAAAGTTGTCGTACTAGAGCTTGTTATAGTAGACGTATGGAAAATCGGCGTGCTAAGACTCAACGGACCAGTGCACCATAGCAACAACCATGACCAAAGATGACACTGTAGATCGGAAGAGGGTAACCTCAAATTACACCAATGATCCGCCGGACACACGATTCTACGCGTCCTCTACGGACACTAGACGCACCAACGAATTAAGGATAGGGCAGGAAGACTTATTCTGACTTTAAAATATAATCGCCGTCTCATCATCTTAAAGAAGATATGAAAAAACGACCTACAAAAAGAACGAGAAACCTCCTGCCGCCGATGAGAGGCAGTGGTATTCCATGCCTATAAGACCCCAAGGCCAATGGAAACGGAACAGAGCAGCGACATCACGCATATGTTGGTCGTATACTAATCCATGACTTTTCTTAATTATGATAAGATATGTATATATATATATAATATATATATATATATAATATATATATATATGATGTGATGTCTATATTGCGAAAGAATCATATATATGATTTAAGTTGACTGATTTTAATTCTCAGTCAAGTAATGTTATTAAATCTCAGTTGAAACCCATTTAAAACTAGAAATATCTTTGTTGCAACCTCACTTGTAACTAAAAAATTTCAGTTGTAACCCCCACTTACAACTAATTGGACTCACAAATCGCGATGCAAATTTAATGATTTGAGACGTGATTGGGCTCTAACTTTATGCCCAGTTGAATGAGAGTCAGTAAAACCGTAATTTTAATCTGCTTAGGGTACTCAAATTCTTCCAAGTTAGACGTTTCCACTGTTGCCATCCACGAGTTGAGTTCAGACATACGTATAGTAGAAGTATACTATACGTACTGCAGTAAGTTATTAGTTGACATGTGTCCACGAAACAAAGACGTCGTGTTGATGTCACATTGCAGCTGCACTCTAGATTCCTATATCAGGATCTGGATCATGATCGAGCTGTTCTCGCCGCGTGCAAACTAAACCAAAAAAAAAAAAGAAAAAAAAATCAGACATACTCTTGAGCAACCCAAGTCTGAACCCTAGAACATGGCTGCACTGCATGCGTCCTGTTAATGTGGAAGTGTTCGTAAATTAATCCATGCGACTTTGACTTGATTCTTCAGTTAATATAATTGACCATCCACGGGACACACGCGCTGGAAGGTTCACTCGGCAAACTTGTACAGTCAGTAAACGTGGCTGAGCCATATTGATGAGACTCTCCAAGTCCTAGCTAGTTGGCCACTTGATTCAGATTATATCATAGCCGGAAGTCTCCTTTCAAAAATAAATAAATGGGATCGATGAAGTAAACATTGTAGCAACCATGTTTCTGGTTATGTCAGTGATCAGTGTGTTCCGGCTCGAGGTTGCGTCGAGTCGAGACGAAATTTAATGGACTGATTTTGCAACTTCATGCATGCCATGAATAATTGATCAACTAATACTGCAGCAACAGCAGCAGACCACAAGCCACTGTCGCATTTACTTGTGCAAATTCAATTTCGGTTGAAAAAGTGCATCTGTCTATTCATGGGTGAAGATTAATTAGCACATGCTACTTAACACATGAATGGCATTCGAAGGAAGAAGAAACAATCTTACTAGTACTCTTTTCTGCTTCATCCATGAAACTGTTACAGTAGAATTTTTGCTCCAGATTGTCTAATCGATCTGCAGAAAAAAAAGCTACCCTGGAGATTACATTTTATTTTTCTATGGTGAGAAATAAACAAACAAACATCTGCACCAATCTGTTGTTTCAGATATGAACAGGGATAATGGTAAACTTGACATATGGCATAAAGGTAAGGTAAGGTAGGTGGCAACCAATGCAAGTTGCTGGTGGCACTAACACGATAGCTGCACCTGTCATGCATGAATCCATCTGCACTATGGAGAAAAAAACCTTCACCAAACTTAGACCAATCAATCCATCTAGTAGATCACAGCTTTCTTCTGCCCGTGCACAACATGCATGCAACAGTTCATGGCGACCCGATACCCAACTAGCTAGCAGATTTCATCGTCAAACCACTAACCAACAAACAATAGATCGAGACGTCTGCACCGTATATGCGCATTTCCCAACAAGCGACAACTTGATTTGTCAAGATCATGAAAAGATTTGACGGATGGGAGCACCATGACGGTAAAGTGGAATAGTTTCTGTAGGCAGGTGCTGTGTCGGTGAAGTTTCTTCGTGTCAACCCTGCAAAACACGAACATGATATGCACCCAAACCAACAGCATTTCGCAAGATTCCGAGGATATGGACATTGATCAAATTGCATGCATTGCTATGAATCTTGGATTCTTGGTATGAGTACATCGAAACAATCTCTTCTAGAAGCGTGATACATGTGTTAATAGCACATGCAGGAAGCCAACGAGCGGTTTTTTTGGCTGAAGAAACTGAAAAGAAAAGTATTCACATCTTGCTGTAAGAAATACATAGAACGCTGTCACTAGTCCTTTTCCAAACTAACAAAGTAACCTCATTCTAAAACAAGATGCACGGCCACTGCCTGCAATTAATCTACTCCCTCCGATCCAAATTACTTGTCATTAAAATGGATGTATCTAGCACTAAAATATGTCTAGGTACATTCATTTTAGTGACAAATAATATGGATGGAAGGGAGTAGAAAGTGAGGCAGAAAAAAACTGCTGCTAATAAATGGTCTGGAGAAAAGGAGCCCGAGTGGCGTAAGATGAGAAGAAAGGAAGGTTACCAGACAACTTGATTTTCCAGGTTATTAGGAGGGTCACATCTCAAGGGTAGGTAATAGGATAGCCTTACCTCATAAGAAGGGTAGGTAAAATATGCTAAATAATATTGTCTGATCGTGGAAGCAATGCACAATTAAATGATACCCTCCATACCAAAATGTATGGCGCCCTTTATTTTCGCTGGTTAACAGGTTTCAACTTTGATATGCATGATTTGTACTTATAATATGTACACAAAATTAATAGAAAGATAATGAAATTTTCTTATGCATGATTTAACATAGTAAGTACATGTACATGGCGTGCCTACTAGTGAAATGAATACCTATGGGTGTGGCTAGAAGTGTCATGAGTAGTTCTACATGGCTTCCAGTGGTTCAAGTGGACCTACATGCATGTCTAGGCTTGCGTTGATCGACAGGTGTATGCATAGTGAACCTACGTGCGCACCTACTGTTTTGTCGATCATGCATGCATGTAAGCATCATGGAAATTCTCGAAGGGGCCTCTGAAGAAAGATGTACCGGCTGACTAGAGATATACACTGTACCAGGTAAATTATTGCACTAGATGGATGCATGGGCTCTGTACGCGAAGCAGAGTTAGCTCATCGAAGAAACGAAGAAGAAATAGTGGACAATCGAGAAGCAAGAAAATCCCTGCATGGAAGCTTTGCTTTTTGTTTTCTCCAGTCGATTTGGTCATTGGTTAGGTACACGGTAGATCGATACTCCAAACGCTTTGACATCCACCGGCCTAGCAGACTACTAGTACTTATCGAGAACATGCATGCATCTGTATGCAGCATGCACGAGTGGATGTCGTCGATCGAGACAGAAGCTTCATAACTTTCCTCGTACTGTACAGTACTATCTCTGTTCACTACGTGTATGGATCATGTCCTGATCTTTCTTTTCTTGGGAAACATGCATTGCAATGCATGGATAGATTGCATGGGCACCGTGCATATCCTCCTAATTAATTAGGGATCGTGACTTAACTTCGAGGTTTGTTCAGAAAATATAAAATCGAACTGTATAGCACTACAGGAAATAAGGGATACGCCGACGGTGTTTGTATACGCCGACGGGGAAAGGTCGGGCCCGTCGACCCACATCCCCGGATTCGTCAGCCGGGCCATCAAGCCGTCGGCGTACGCTTGCCGTCGGTGTAGGGAGAGAAGCGACGACGGTAGCCGTCGGCGAAGAAAAACCATCGGCGTCAAACGGAAGCCTCCTGACGGTGACCGTCGGCCTATACGGGTCCGTCGGCGTTAAGCCCTAGTTAACGGCCCACCTAACGGGCCGTTGCACGCACAGTTACGCCGACGGCCGGACCGTCGGCCTAGTCAGTGGCACCCTATACGCCGACGGCAAAGCCGTCCGCCTAGGGTTTTTTTTCTCCAATGTCTAAAGTACTTATATTTGATTTATTTATTTATTTTCCACGCTAATTTAATGTAGATGTAATGTATAAATAAATTGGTGTTTGTAAATTAACCACACGAATCTTCGCGTATCCCACCGCACCCACAAAGAATACGACGCGAATCTTTCGGAACCCGATGCGAAAATATAAATGTAAAATAGGAACAACAAAATACACATATAATACACAACTACAACATAATTATTGAAGGAGTAGATATGTCTCATTTTGTACGAACCTCGAAGAACCGAAACCTCTCTTTTGGAGAAACCGTAGAAACCCCTCTCTTTTGGGGACCCTCGGGCATCGAACCCACTATTTGGAGAAACCCTATATCGTGTGAAGGTTATCGCATGCACGCTTTTAAAGGCCAAAAAATTACATTGGTATAACCTAAAAAAATGAAAACTACCAAAAAGTATATTGGTTAACCCACGATTGCATGCGATAACACCTATAGAAGCGTGCTGGACATGTAGGAGTAGGCTCCCGCCGCGGGTCAAACGAGGGTAGACCGGTGGAACCCTGGGCCTATCCTTGGTTTTCCATGTAGATATGACCTAAACAAACCTAAACCACCAAGAGAGTGCGTTGTTCAACCCTCGTACGGAGAATGCTACGGGGGTAGACCCGCGGGGCCCTCGGATTAGGGTTTCGTCGGAAAAGGACCGCCCGAGTGTCGGGATGCCACGGGAACATGCATGTGGCCCTAGCATACATGCAAAAGGGTGGTGGATTGCCCCTAGACGGAAAACCTAGCTCCCGGGTGTGACCGTCCACGTTGCATGCGATAACACCTATAGAAGCGTGCTGGACATGTAGGAGTAGGCTCCCGCCGCGGGTGAAACGAGGGTAGACCGGTGGAACCCTGGGCCTATCCTTGGTTTTCCATGTAGATATGACCTAAACAAACCTAAACCACCAAGAGAGTGCGTTGTTCAACCCTCGTACGGAGAATGCTACGGGGGTAGACCCGCGGGGCCCTCGGATTAGGGTTTCGTCGGAAAAGGACCGCCCGAGTGCCGGGATGCCACGGGAACATGCGTGTGGCCCTAGCATACATGCACAAGGGTGGTGGATTGCCCCTAGACGGAAAACCTAGCTCCCGGGTGTGACCGTCCACGTTGCATGCGATAACACCTATAGAAGCGTGCTGGACATGTAGGAGTAGGCTCCCGCCGCGGGTCAAACGAGGGTAGACCGGTGGAACCCTGGGCCTATCCTTGGTTTTCCATGTAGATATGACCTAAACAAACATAAACCACCAAGAGAGTGCGTTGTTCAACCCTCGTACGGATAATGCTACGGGGGTAGACCCGTGGGGCCCTCGGATTAGGGTTTCGTCGGAAAAGGACCGCCCGAGTGCCAGGATGCCACGGGAACATGCGTGTGGCCCTAGCATACATGCACAAGGGTGGTGGATTGCCCCTAGATGGAAAACCAAGATCCCGGGTGTGACCGTCCATGTTGCATGCGATAACACCTATAGAAGCGTGCTGGACATGTAGGAGTAGGCTCCCGCCGCGGGTCAAACGAGGGTAGACCGGTGGAACCCTGGGCCTATCCTTGGTTTCCCATGTAGATATGACCTAAACAAACCTAAACCACCAAGAGAGTGCGTTGTTCAACCCTCGTACGGAGAATGCTACGGGGGTAGACCCGCGGGGCCCTCGGATTAGGGTTTCGTCGGAAAAGGACCGCCCGAGTGCCGGGATGCCACGGGAACATGCGTGTGGCCCTAGCATACATGCACAAGGGTGGTGGATTGCCCCTAGACGGAAAACCTATCTCCCGGGTGTGACCGTCCACGTTGCATGCGATAACACCTATAGAAGCGTGCTGGACATGTAGGAGTAGGCTCCCGCCGCGTGTCAAACGAGGGTAGACCGGTGGAACCCTGGGCCTATCCTTGGTTTTCCATGTAGATATGACCTAAACAAGCCTAAACCACCAAGAGAGTGCGTTGTTCAACCCTCGTACGGAGAATGCTACGTGGGTAGACCCGCGGGTCCCTCGGATTAGGGTTTCGTCGGAAAAGGACCGCCCGAGTGCCGGGATGCCACGGGAACATGCGTGTGGCCCTAGAAAACATGCACAAGGGTGGTGGATTGCCCCTAGATGGAAAACCTAGCTCCCGGGTGTGACCGTCCACGTTGCATGTGATAACACCTATAGAAGCGTGCTGGACATGTAGGAGTAGGCTCCCGCCGCGGGTGAAACGAGGGTAGACCAGTGGAACCCTGGGCCTATCCTTGGTTTTCCATGTAGATATGACCTAAACAAATCTAAACCACCAAGAGAGTACGTTTTTCAACCCTCGTACGGAGAATGCTACGGGGGTAGACCCGCGGGGCCCTCGGATTAGGGTTTCGTCGGAAAAGGACCGCCCGAGTGCCGGGATACCACGGGAACATGCGTGTGGCCCTAGCATACATGCACAAGGGTGGTGGATTGCCCCTAGACGGAAAACCTAGCTCCCGGGTGTGATCATCCATGTTGCATGCGATAACACCTATAGAAGCGTGCTGGACATGTAGGAGTAGGCTCCCGCCGCGGGTCAAACGAGGGTAGACCGGTGGAACCCTGGGCCTATACTTGTTTTTCCATGTAGATATGACCTAAACAAACCTAAACCACCAAGAGAGTGTGTTGTTCAACCCTCGTACGGAGAATGCTACGGGGGTAGACCCGCAGGGCCCTCGGATTAGGGTTTCGTCGGAAAAGGACCGCCCGAGTGTCGGGGTGCCACGGGAACATGCGTGTGGCCCTATCATACATGCACAAGGGTGGTGGATTGCCCCTAGATGGAAAACCTAGCTCCTGAGTGTGACTGTCCACGTTGCATGCGATAACACCTATAGAAGCGTGCTGGACATGTAGGAGTAGGCTCCCGCCGCGGGTCAAACGAGGGTAGACCGGTGGAACCCTGGGCCTATCCTTGGTTTTCCATGTAGATATGACCTAAACAAACCTAAACCACCAAGAGAGTGCGTTGTTCAACCCTCGTACGGAGAATGCTACGGTGGTAGACCCGCGGGGCCCTCGGATTAGGGTTTCGTCGGAAAAGGACCGCCCGAGTGCCGGGATGCCACGGGAACATGCGTGTGGCCCTAGAACACATGCACAAGGGTGGTGGACTGCCCCTAGACGGAAAACCTAGCTCCCGGGTGTGACCGTCCACGTTGCATGCGATAACACCTATAGAAGTGTGTTGGACATGTAGGAGTAGGCTCCCGCCGCGGGTCAAACGTTTGAACCTTGGGCCTATCCTTGGTTTTCCATGTAGAAATGACCTAAACAAACCTAAACCACCGAGAGAGTGCGTTGTTCAACCCTCGTACGGAGAATGCTACGGGGGTAGACCCGCGGGTCCCTCGGATTAGGGTTTCATCGGAAAAGGACCGCCCGAGTGCCGGGATGCCACGGGAACATGCGTGTGGCCCTAGCACACATGCACAAGGGTGGTGGATTGCCCCTAGACGGAAAACCTAGCTCCCGGGTGTGACCGTCCACGTTGCATGCGATAACACCTATAGAAGCGTGGTGGACATGTAGGAGTAGGCTCCCGCCGCGGGTCAAACGAGGGTAGACCGGTGGAACCCTGGGCCTATCCTTGGTTTTCCATGTAGATAAGACCTAAACAAACCTAAACCACCAAGAGAGTGCATTGTTCAACCCTCGTACGGAGAATGCTACGGGGGTAGACCCGCGGGGCCCTCGGATTAGGGTTTCGTCGGAAAAGGACCGCCCGAGTGCCGGGATGCCACGGGAACATGCGTGTGGCCCTAGCATACATGCACAAGGGTGGTGGATTGCCCCTAGACGGAAAACCTAGCTCCCAGGTGTGACCGTCCACGTTGCATGCGATAACACCTATAGAAGCGTGCTGGACATGTAGGAGTAGGCTCCCGCCGCGGGTCAAACGAGGGTAGACCGGTGGAACCCTGGGCCTATCCTTGGTTTTCCATGTAGATATGACCTAAACAAACCTAAACCACCAAGAGAGTGCGTAGTTCAACCCTCGTTCGGAGAATGTTACGGGGGTAGACCCGCGGGGCCCTCGGATTAGGGTTTCGTCGGAAAAGGACCGCCCGAGTGCCAGGTGAAGGGTTTCGCAGCATAGTAAATCAAAATTTTCTACGGAAGCGAACAGAGGGAAAGCCAAGATCTAATCTAGGAGATGCAAACAACGAGAGAGATTGGATTAGATCTTCATACCCTTGAAGATTCGCACAGCGGAACGTTCGTCGGAACGTGGGTGATGTAGTCGTACTCGCTTCTCCTCCTTGCGATCCGATCCGATCTAGCACCACAAGTGGCGGTGCCTCCGTGATATGCACACGTGCAGCACCTCGACGTCTCCTCCTTCCTCGGACCAGCAAGTAGGGTGGAGAGATAGATTGGATCTACAACACGACGGCGTGGTGTATATGGTGGAGAATTTCTGCAGCAGGGCTTCGCCTACAAACAGTCGGGAGGGAGAGAGGAAGGCAGCAGGGCTACTAGGGTTTGGAGGAAGGTGTGTGTGTGGGGGGAGGGGGCGCACCAGCCCTCTTTATATAGAGGGGGGGTGCGGCCAGCCCTTTCCCATCCTCCAAGCCTATCTCTAGTTTAAACAATTTAAACTTTCCCTTATCTAGAAACCCTATCTCTAGTTTAAACGAGTTTAAACTTATCTAGGATCGGCTGGGCCCTATGGGGCCTTGTCGGTGTCGAAACTAGCATCGGCGTAACCTTTTACGACGAGCTGTTCATCACCCCCATAGACTAAGAACATTTCTTTAGTCCTATTTAGGTACCTTAGGATGTTCTTCACGGCTGTCCAGTGTTCCACTCCTGGATCACTTTGATATATGCTCGTCAAACTAAGAGCATTGGACACATCCGGTCTAGTACACAACATGGCATACATGATGGAACCTATGGCCGAGGCATAAGGCACTTTTCTCATAGCTTCCCTATCATTTACCGTAGCTGGACACTGAGCCTTGCTCAATATCTTACCTGACAACATAGGCACTGAACCTTTCAATGCCTTATCCATTCTGAACCTTTTTAGAACTTTGTCTAGGTATGTACTCTGGCTTAAAGCTATCAGGCGTCTTTGTCTATCTCTATAGATTTTGATGCCCAATATATAAGCAGCTTCACCTAGGTCTTTCATTGAAAACACTTGTTCAAATAACTCTTCACATCGTTAAGCATGTTGATGTCATTTCCAATAATCAATATGTCATCCACATATAGTACCAGAAACGTCACCGAGCTCCCACTCACTTTCTTGTAGCTGCAAGCTTCGTAGCAATTTGGAACAAATCCAAAGCTCTTGATCACTTGATCAAAACGAAGGTTCCAACTCCGAGATGCTTGCTTCAGTCCATAAATGGAACGCTGAAGTTTGCATACTTTATCAGCATCCTTAGGATCGACAAAACCTTCGGGTTGCATCATATACAACTCTTCATCAATGTTGCCATTGAGGAAAGCAGTCTTGACATCCATCTGCCATATTTCATAGTCATGAAATGCAGCAATTGCTAATAAAATCCGAATGGACTTAAACATCGCTACGGGAGAGAATGTCTCATCATAGTCAACACCTTGAACTTGTCGAAAACCTTTCGCAACAAGCCGTGCTTTATAGACGGTAACATTACCATCCGCGTCCGTTTTCTTCTTGAAGATCCATTTGCACTCAACGGCCTTTCGGTCGCTAGGAGGGTCCACCAAAGTCCATACTTGGTTTTCGCTCATGGATCCCAATTCGGATTTCTAGCCATTTCTCAGAGTCTGGGCTCATCATCGCTTCCTCGTAGTTCGTAGGTTCGCTGTCTTCTACTAATAAGACAGTCAAGACAGGGTTGCCGTACCACTCAGGAGGGGCACGCGACCTTGTCGACCTGCGACGTTCAGTAGCAGCATCGTCCGAAGCTTCATGATCCTTGTCATTAGCTTCCTCTATTGTTGGTGCAGGCGGCACTGGAACAATTTCAGGTGCTGCGCTACTCTCCAATTCAAGAGAAGGTTCAATAACCTCGTCTAGCTCTACTTTCCTCCCACTCACTTCTTTCGAGAGAAACTCCTTCTCAAGAAAGGAACCGTTCTTTGCGACAAACACTTTGCCTTCGGTTCTGTGATAGAAGGTATACCCAATAGTTTCCTTAGGGTATCCTATGAAGACGCATTTCTCCGCTTTGGGTTCGAGCTTGTTCGGCATCAACTTCTTGACGTAAGCTTCGCATCCCCAAACTTTAAGAAACGACAACTTAGGTTTAGCACCAAACCACAGTTCATATGGTGTCGTCTCAACGGATTTAGATGGAGCCCTATTTAAAGTGAATGCAGCGGTTTCTAATGCATAACCCCAAAATGATAACGGCAAATCAGTAAGAGACATCATCGATCGGACCATATCTAATAGGGTTCGATTCCGGCGTTCAGACACACCATTGCGCCGTGGTGTTCCGGGTGGCGTGAGTTGTGAAACGATTCCACTTGCTTTGAGATGCGTGAGAAAATCATAACTTAAATATTCGCCCCCACGATCAGATCGTAGAAACTTAATCTTTCTGTTACGATGGTTCTCCACTTCATTCTGAAATTCTTTGAACTTTTCAAACGTTTCAGATTTATGTTTCATTAAATAGATATACCCATATCTACTTAAGTCATCGGTAAAAGTGAGAAAATAGCGATATCCACCGCGCGTCGAAACACTCATCGGTCCGCATACATCGGTATGTATGATTTCCAACAAGTCCGTTGCTCGCTCCATCATACCGGAGAACGGGGTTTTGATCATCTTGCCCATGAGGCATGGTTCGCATGTGTCAAATGATTCAAAATCAAGAGACTCCAAAAGTCCATCAGAATGGAGTTTCTTCATGCGCTTTACACCAATATGACCTAGACGACAGTGCCACAAATAAGTAGTATTATCACTATCTACTTTGCATCTCTTAGCCTCAATGTTATGGATGTGTGTTTCATCCCTTTCGAGATTTAGAAGAAATAAACCATTCACAATAGGTGCATGACCATAAAAGATGTTACTCATATAAATAGAACAACCATTATTCTCCGATTTAAATGAATAACCGTCTTGCAATAAACACGATCCAGAAATAATGTTCATGCTCAACGCAGGCACATAATAACATTTATTAAGGTTTAAAACTAATCCCGAAGGTAAAACTAAGGAGAGCGTGCCGACGGCCATCACATCAACTCTTGATCCGTTGCCAACGCGCATCGTCACCTCATCCCTCGCAAGCCGCCGTCTATTCTGTAGCTCCTGTTTCGAGTTACAAATATTAGCAACCGAACCAGTATCAAATACCCAAGCACTACAACGAGGGCTAGTAAGGAAAACATCAATAACATGTATATCAAATATACCTTTGATGGTGCCAGCCTTCTTGTCTGCTAAGTACTTCGGACAGTTGCGCTTCCAATGACCCTTGTCCTTGCAATAGAAGCACTCAGTTTCCGGCTTGGGTCCAGACTTGAGCTTCTTCTCAGCAGGGGCAACGCGTTTGCCGCCTCCTTTCTTGAAGGGCTTCTTTGCACCCTTACCTTTCTTAAAGGAGGGCTTGTTGACCATCAACACATGATTATCCTTTTTGATGTCCACCTCCGCAGCCTTCAGCTTTGCGAAGAGCTCGGTGATCGTATCAGTGGAACCAATCTGATTATGAGTCACTACAAAACTTTTGTAGCTGGGAGGGAGTGATTGCAGAACCCTGTCAATCTTGAGCTCCTCTGGGATCTTGCAGTCCAGTTGCTCAAGGCGTTGAGTGTAGCCCGACATCTTTATGGCGTGCTCACTAACGGAACTCCCTTCCTCCATCTTGCAGTTAAAGAACTTCTCAGAGATCTCATATCTCTCAGAACGGGCCTGAGTCTGGAACATAGTTTTCAGCTCTTCGAGAATCTCAAAGGGCCCGGGATAGTTTTCAAAACGATTTTGAAGTTCCGGTTCCATAGCAAACAACATGGTGCTCTTAATCACACCATAATCATCTTGGCGTGACTGATAGACAGCTTTCTCATCAGCCGGCGCAGTTGCAGCAGGGGGGTTACCTAACGCTTTCTCAAGGACATAGTCCTTTTGTCCGCCAGACAGAATGATTCTTAGATTGCGGAACCAATTGGTGAAGTTAGACCCATTGTTCTTAAGCTTTTCTTTCTCAGCAAAAACGTTGAAGTTGAAGTTGGACTTGGCCATGTGATCTACAGTATTTGCAAGTACAATTTAGACTATGTTCATGATAAATAGTTCAACTTAATCAAATTACTAGATGAACTCCCACTAAATTCAACATCCCTCAAGTTGTTTAGTGAACACGATCCAAATTCACCACACCTAATCCGATCATTACGAGAAGAGATGTGGCTTCAATGGTGGACAACGAAGTGTCGATCATATCATTCATATGACTCATGCTTAACCTTTCGGTTCATGTGTTCCGAGGCCATGTCTGTACATGCTAGGCTCGTCAAGTTAGACCCAAGTATTTCCGCGTGTGAAAAACTGGCTTGCACCCGTTGTATGTGAGCGTAGAGTCTATAGCACCCGATCATCACGTGATGCTTGGACACGACGAACTTTCGCAACGGTGCATACTTGGGGAGAACACAGTTTTATCTTGATCTTTAAGTGAGGAATCATCTTATAATGCTACCGTCGCGATCTAAGCATAATAAGATACATAAAAGGATAAACATCACATGCATATAACTTTATGTGACATGGTATAGCCAATCTTCGCGCAATGATCTCCATCTTGTGCGTTCCGGCATGATCTCCATCACTTCACCATGATTGCCTCCACCACGAATAGCAACTACAACTATTGCTAACTACTTAGCGATAAAGTAAAGCTATTACATGGCGTATAAGAAGTTGACTCGCAGGTCATACAAAATTATAAAGACAACCATATGGCTCCTGCCGGTTGTGTACTCATCGACATGCAAGTCGTGAAACATTACAAAACATGATCATCGCATACAATATACACATCACATCTTGGGCCATACCATATCACAGAAAACACTCCCTGCAAAAACAAGTTAGACGCCTCTACTTTGTTGTTGCATGTTTTACGTGGCTTATGGGAGTAGATGCTAAGAACGATTCTTACCTACGGAAAGCCACAACGGTGATATTATGGTCGCCAAACTCCGGTGTTAATCCCATGACAACTATAGTGAGAGAAACTGACATCCACCAGCCGCATGTGTGGAACAAGCCACACGTCAAGTGCGGAGCCGGTCTCGCGAACGACGTCGCGTAAGGTTGGCCTGGACCGCTTCAATCTCACTATACCGCGTCATAAGAAGAACACAAACAAGAGGCTTGCAACAGAAAACATCAACGCCCGCAACAACCATGTTGCGTTCTACTCGTGAAACACATCTACGCATAGATCTAGCTCTGATACCACTGAAGGGTTTCGCAGCATAGTAAATCAAAATTTTCTATGGAAGCGAACAGAGGGAAAGCCAAGATCTAATCTAGGAGATGCAAACAACGAGAGAGATTGGATTAGATCTTCATACCCTTGAAGATTCGCACAGCGGAACGTTCGTCGGAACGTGGGTGATGTAGTCGTACTCGCTTCTCCTCCTTGCGATCCGATCCGATCTAGCACCACAAGTGGTGGTGCCTCCGTGAGATGCACACGTGCAGCACCTCGACGTCTCCTCCTTCCTCGGACCAGCAAGTAGGGTGGAGAGATAGATTGGATCTACAACACGACGGCGTGGTGTATATGGTGGAGAATTTCTGCAGCAGGGCTTCGCCTACAAACAGTCGGGAGGGAGAGAGGAAGGCAGCAGGGCTACTAGGGTTTGGAGGAAGGTGTGTGTGTGGGGGGGGGGGGAGGGGGCGCACCAGCCCTCTTTATATAGAGGGGGGGTGCGGCCAGCCCTTTCCCATCCTCCAAGCCTATCTCTAGTTTAAACGATTTAAACTTTCCCTTATCTAGAAACCCTATCTCTAGTTTAAACGAGTTTAAACTTATCTAGGATCGGCTTGGCCCTATGGGGCCTTGTGCCCCTGGCCCAATGCGGCCAGGACACTCCCTAATAGGCCCATGCCCCCTCCCGGAAGGTGGGGCCACGTTGGTCCCCTTCTGGAAGGTTCTAGAAGCTTCCGGTACAATACCGATTAATCCGGAACAATTCCGAACTCCAAAAACTGCACTGCCTTATATGAATCTTATTCTCCGGACCACTCCGGAACCTCTCGTGATGTCCCGGATCCCATCCGAGACTCTGAACAAAAATTCATAAACCAAGTATCCAATCTATCCTAGCGTCGAGACACGTTAAGTGTGTGACCCTGCGGGTTCGAGAATATGCAGACATGATCTTCTATCAATAATCAACAGCGGGGTCTGGGCACCCATATTGACTCCCACACATTCATCGATGATCATATCAGATGAACCACGATGCCAGGATTCAATCAATCCCATATACATATTCCCTTCGTCTCGCGATATTTTACTTGCCCGAGATTCGATCGTCGGTACCGTCATACCTAGTTCAATCTCATTCACAGCAAGTACTTTACTCGTTCCGTAATCCGATATCACTTTGTGATTAACTCCTTAACCACATGCTTGGAAGCGGTGTTGATATCGATTACCGAGTGGGCCCGAAGTATATCTCTCCGACTTGGGAGGGACAAATCCCATCTCGATACATACAACCCAACAGATACTTTCCGATCACCTGAGAGACACCTTTATGATCACCCTCTCATAGGATGACGTTTGATGACCTCAAAGCTTTCTTCCGATACCAGGGAGTTGTATTATCTCATGGTCTAAGGAATACAATATTTGACATAGGAAAAGCTTCGCAAAGATGAACACAATGACACGATCTAATTGCTTCGCTAAGTTTGGGTCTGTCCACCACATCATTCTCCCAATGATATGATCTCATTATCAATTGACAACTCATGTCTATGGTTAGGAAACCTTAACCATCATTGATCAATGAGCTAGTCCATAGAGGCGTACTAGGGACACGGTGTTGTTCACAAACCACACAAGTATTAATGTTTCCGCTTAATACAATTCTAGCATGGAATATAAACTTTATCATGAACAAGAATTATAATAATAACATCTTTATTATTGCCTCTAGGGCATAATTCCAACACCAGGATGCCACGGGAACATGAGTGTGGCCCTAGCATACATGCACAAGGGTGGTGGATTGCCCCTAGACGGAAAACCAAGCTCCCGGGTGTGACCGTCCACGTTGCATGCGATAACACCTATAGAAGCGTGCTGGACATGTAGGAGTAGGCTCCCGCCGCGGCTCAAACGAGGGTAGACCGATGGAACCCTGGGCCTATCTTTGGTTCTGCATGTAGATATGACCTAAACAAACCTAAACCACCAAGAGAGTGCGTTGTTCAACCCTCGTACGGAGAATGCTACGGGGGTAGACCCGCGGGTCCCTCGGATTAGGGTTTCGTCAGAAAAGGACCACCCGAGTGCCGGGATGCCACGGGAACATGCGTGTGGCCCTAGCACACATGCACAAGGGTGGTGGATGGCCCCTAGATGGAAAACCTAGCTCCCGGGTGTGACCGTCCACGTTGCATGCGATAACACCTATAGAAGTGTGCGGGACATGTAGGAGTAGGCTCCCGCCTCGGGTCAAACGGTGGAACCTTGGGCCTATCCTTGGTTTTTCATGTAGATATGACCTAAACAAACCTAAACCACCGAGAGAGTGCGTTGTTCAACCCTCGTACGGAGAATGCTACGGGGGTAGACCCGCGGGTACCTCGGATTAGGGTTTCGTCGGAAAAGGACCGCCCGAGTGCCGGGATGCCACGGGAACATGCGTGTGGCCCTAGCACACATGCACAAGGGTGGTGGATTTCCCCTAGACGGAAAACCTAGCTCCCGGGTGTGAGCGTCCACGTTGCATGCGATAACACCTATAGAAGTGTGCTGGACATGTAGGAGTAGGCTCCCGCCGCGGGTCAAACGAGGGTAGACCGGTGGAACCCTAGGCCTATCCTTGGTTTTCCATGTAGATATGACGTAAACAAGCCTAAACCACCAAGAGAGTGCGTTGTTCAACCCTCGTACGGAGAATGCTACGGGGGTAGACCCGCGGGGCCCTCGGAGTAGGGTTTCGTCGGAAAAGGACCGCCCGAGTGCCGGGATGCCACGGGAACATGCGTGTGGCCCTAGCATACATGCACAAGGGTGGTGGATTGCCCCTAGACGGAAAACCTAGCTCCCGGGTGTGACCGTCCATGTTTCATGCGATAACACCTATAGAAGCATTTTGGACATGTAGGAGTAGGCTCCCGCCGCGGGTCAAACGAGGGTAGACCGGTGGAACCCTGGGCCTATCCTTGGTTTTCCATGTAGATATGACCTAAACAAGCCTAAACCACCAAGAGAGTGTGTTATTCAACCCTCGTACGGAGAATGCTATGGGGGTAGACCCGCGAGTCCCTCGGATTAGGGTTTTGTCGGAAAAGGACCGCCCGAGTGCCGGGATGCCACGGGAACATGCGTGTGGCCCTAGCAAACATGCACAAGGGTGGTGGATTGCCCCTAGATGGAAAACCTAGCTCCCGGGTGTGACCGTCCACGTTGCATGCGATAAAACCTATAGAAGCGTGCTGGACATGTAGGAGTAGGCTCCGCCGCGGGTGAAACGAGGGTAGACCGGTGGAACCCTGGGCCTATCCTTGGTTTTCCATGTAGATATGACCTAAACAAACCTAAACCACCAAGAGAGTGCGTTGTTCAACCCTCGTACGGAGAATGCTACGGGGGTAGACCCGCGGGGCCCTCGGATTAGGGTTTCGTCGGAAAAGGACCGCCCGAATGCCGGGATGCCACGGGAACATGCGTGTGGCCCTAGCATACATGCACAAGGGTGGTGGATTGCCCCTAGACGGAAAACATAGCTCACGGGTGTGACCGTCCACGTTGCATGCGATAACACCTATAGAAGCGTGCTGGACATGTAGGAGTAGGCTCCCGCCGCGGGTGAAACGAGGGTAGACCGGTGGAACCCTGGGCCTATCCTTGGTTTTCCATGTAGATATGACCTAAACAAACCTAAACCACCAAGAGAGTGTGTTGTTCAACCCACGTACGGAAAATGCTACGGGGGTAGACTCGCGGGGCGCTCGGATTAGGGTTTCGTCGGAAAAGGACCGCCCGAGTGCCGGGATGCCACGGGAACATGCGTGTGGCCCTAGCATACATGAACAAGGGTGGTGGATTGCCCCTAGATGGAAAACCTAGCTCCCAGGTGTGACCGTCCACGTTGCATGCGATAACACCTATAGAAGCGTGCTGGACATGTAGGAGTAGGCTCCCGCCGCGGGTCAAACGAGGGTAGACCGGTAGAACCCTGGGCCTATACTTGGTTTTCCATGTAGATATGACCTAAACAAACCTAAACCACCAAGAGAGTGCGTTGTTCAACCCTCGTACGGAGAATGCTACGAAGGTAGACCCGCGGGGCCCTCGGATTAGGGTTTCGTCGGAAAATGACCGCCCGAGTGCCGGGATGCCACGGGAACATGCGTGTGGCCCTAGAATACATGCACAAGGGTGGTGGATTGCCCCTAGATGGAAAACCTAGCTCCCGGGTGTGACTGTCCACGTTGCATGCGATAACACCTATAGAAGCGTGCTGGACATGTAGGAGTAGGCTCCCGCCGCGGGTGAAACGAGGATAGACCGGTGGAACCCTGGGCCTATCCTTGGTTTTCCATGTAGATATGACCTAAACAAACCTAAACCACCAAGAGAGTGCGTTGTTCAACCCTCGTACGGAGAATGCTACGGGGGTAGACTCGCGGGGCCCTCGGATTAGGGTTTCGTCGGAAAAGGACCGCCCGAGTGCCGGGATGCCACGGGAACATGCGTGTGGCCCTAGCATACATGCACAAGGGTGGTGGATTTCCCCTAGATGGAAAACCTAGCTCCCAGGTGTGACCGTCCACGTTGCATGCGATAACACCTATAGAAGCGTGCTGGACATGTAGGAGTAGGCTCCCGCCGCGGGTCAAACGAGGGTAGACCGGTGGAACCCTGGGCCTATACTTGGTTTTCCATGTAGATATGACCTAAACAAACCTAAACCACCAAGAGAGTGCGTTGTTCAACCCTCGTACGGAGAATGCTACGGGGGTAGACCCGCGGGTCCCTCGGATTAGGGTTTCGTCGGAAAAGGACCGCCCGAGTGCCGGGATGCCATAGGAACATGCGTGTGGCCCTAGCACACATGCACAAGGTTGGTGGATTGCCCCTAGACGGAAAACCTAGCTCCCGGGTGTGAGCGTCCAGGTTGCATGCGATAACACCTATAGAAGTGTGCTGGACATGTAGGAGTAGGCTCCCGCCGCGGGTCAAACGAGGGTAGACCGGTGGAACCCTAGGCCTATCCTTGGTTTTCCATGTAGATATGACATAAACAAGCCTAAACCACCAAGAGAGTGCGTTGTTCAACCCTCGTACGGAGAATGCTAACGGGGTAGACCCGCGGGTCCCTCGGATTAGGGTTTCGTCGGAAAAGGACCGCCCGAGTGCCGGGATGCCACGGGAACATGCGTGTGGCCCTAGCATACATGCACAAGGGTGGTGGATTGCCCCTAGACGGAAAACCTAGCTCCCGGGTGTGACCGTCCACGTTGCATGCGATAACACCTATAGAAGCGTTTTGGACATGTAGGAGTAGGCTCGCGCCGCGGGTGAAACGAGGGTAGACCGGTGGAACCCTGGGCCTATCCTTGGTTTTCCATGTAGATATGACCTAAACAAGCCTAAACCACCAAGAGAGTGCGTTGTTCAACCCTCGTACGGAGAATGCTATGGGGGTAGACCCACGGGTCCCTCGGATTAGGGTTTCGTCGGAAAAGGACCGCCCGAGTGCCGGGATGCCACGGGAACATGCGTGTGGCCCTAGAAAACATGCACAAGGGTGGTGGATTGCCCCTAGATGGAAAACCTAGCTCCCGGGAGTGACCGTCCACGTTGCATGCGATAACACCTATAGAAGCGTGCTGGACATGTAGGAGTAGGCTCCGCCGCGGGTGAAACGAGGGTAGACCGGTGGAACCCTGGGCCTATCCTTGGTTTTCCATGTAGATATGACCTAAACAAACCTAAACCACCAAGAGAGTGCGTTGTTCAACCCTTGTACGGAGAATGCTACGGGGGTAGACCCGCGGGGCACTCGGATTAGGGTTTCGTCGGAAAAGGACCGCCCGAGTGTCGGGATGCCACGGGAACATGCGTGTGGCCCTAGCATACATGCACAAGGGTGGTGGATTGCCCCTAGACGGAAAACAAAGCTCCCGCGTGTGACCGTCCACGTTGCATGCGATAACACCTATAGAAGCGTGCTGGACATGTAGGAGTAGGCTCCCGCCGCGGGTCAAACGAGGGTAGACCGGTGGAACCCTGGGCCTATCCTTGGTTTTCCATGTAGATATGACCTAAACAAACTTAAACCACCAAGATAGTGCGTTGTTCAACCCTCGTACGGAGAATGCTACGGGGGTAGACTCGCGAGGCCCTCGGATTAGGGTTTCGTCGGAAAAGGACCGCCCGAGTGCCGGGATGCCACGGGAACATGCGTGTGGCCCTAGCATACATGCACAAGGGTGGTGAATTGCCCCTAGATGGAAAACCTAGCTCCCAGGTGTGACCGTCCACGTTGCATGCGATAACACCTATAGAAGCGTGCTGGACATGTAGGAGTAGGCTCCCGCCGCGGGTCAAACGAGGGTAGACCGGTGGAACCCTGGGCCTATCCTTGGTTTCCCATGTAGATATGACCTAAACAAACCTAAACCACCAAGAGAGTGCGTTGTTCAACCCTCGTACGGAGAATGCTACGGGGGTAGACCGGCGGGGCCCTCGGATTAGGGTTTCGTCGGAAAAGGACCGCCCGAGTGCCGGGATGCCATGGGAACATGCGTGAGGGACTAGCAAACCTGCACAAGGGTGGTGGATTTCCCCTAGACGGAAAACCTAGCTCCCGGGTGTGACCGTCCACGTTGCATGCGATAACACCTATAGAAGTGTGCTGGACATGTAGGAGTAGGCTCCCACCGCGGGTCAAACGAGGGTAGACCGGTGGAACCCTGGGCCTATCCTTGGTTTCCCATGTAGATATGACCTAAACAAACCTAAACCACCAAGAGAGTGCGTTGTTCAACCCTCGTACGGAGAATGCTACGGGGGTAGACCCGCGGGGCCCTCGGAGTAGGGTTTCGTCGGAAAAGGACCGCCCGAGTGCCGGGATGCCACGGGAACATGCGTGTGGCCCTAGCATACATGCACAAGGGTGGTGGATTGCCCCTAGACGGAAAACCTAGCTCCCGGGTGTGACCGTCCATGTTTCATGCGATAACACCTATAGAAGCATTTTGGACATGTAGGAGTAGGCTCCCGCCGCGGGTCAAACGAGGGTAGACCGGTGGAACCCTGGGCCTATCCTTGGTTTTCCATGTAGATATGACCTAAACAAGCCTAAACCACCAAGAGAGTGTGTTATTCAACCCTCGTACGGAGAATGCTATGGGGGTAGACCCGCGAGTCCCTCGGATTAGGGTTTTGTCGGAAAAGGACCGCCCGAGTGCCGGGATGCCACGGGAACATGCGTGTGGCCCTAGCAAACATGCACAAGGGTGGTGGATTGCCCCTAGATGGAAAACCTAGCTCCCGGGTGTGACCGTCCACGTTGCATGCGATAAAACCTATAGAAGCGTGCTGGACATGTAGGAGTAGGCTCCGCCGCGGGTGAAACGAGGGTAGACCGGTGGAACCCTGGGCCTATCCTTGGTTTTCCATGTAGATATGACCTAAACAAACCTAAACCACCAAGAGAGTGCGTTGTTCAACCCTCGTACGGAGAATGCTACGGGGGTAGACCCGCGGGGCCCTCGGATTAGGGTTTCGTCGGAAAAGGACCGCCCGAATGCCGGGATGCCACGGGAACATGCGTGTGGCCCTAGCATACATGCACAAGGGTGGTGGATTGCCCCTAGACGGAAAACATAGCTCACGGGTGTGACCGTCCACGTTGCATGCGATAACACCTATAGAAGCGTGCTGGACATGTAGGAGTAGGCTCCCGCCGCGGGTGAAACGAGGGTAGACCGGTGGAACCCTGGGCCTATCCTTGGTTTTCCATGTAGATATGACCTAAACAAACCTAAACCACCAAGAGAGTGTGTTGTTCAACCCACGTACGGAAAATGCTACGGGGGTAGACTCGCGGGGCGCTCGGATTAGGGTTTCGTCGGAAAAGGACCGCCCGAGTGCCGGGATGCCACGGGAACATGCGTGTGGCCCTAGCATACATGAACAAGGGTGGTGGATTGCCCCTAGATGGAAAACCTAGCTCCCAGGTGTGACCGTCCACGTTGCATGCGATAACACCTATAGAAGCGTGCTGGACATGTAGGAGTAGGCTCCCGCCGCGGGTCAAACGAGGGTAGACCGGTAGAACCCTGGGCCTATACTTGGTTTTCCATGTAGATATGACCTAAACAAACCTAAACCACCAAGAGAGTGCGTTGTTCAACCCTCGTACGGAGAATGCTACGAAGGTAGACCCGCGGGGCCCTCGGATTAGGGTTTCGTCGGAAAATGACCGCCCGAGTGCCGGGATGCCACGGGAACATGCGTGTGGCCCTAGAATACATGCACAAGGGTGGTGGATTGCCCCTAGATGGAAAACCTAGCTCCCGGGTGTGACTGTCCACGTTGCATGCGATAACACCTATAGAAGCGTGCTGGACATGTAGGAGTAGGCTCCCGCCGCGGGTGAAACGAGGGTAGACCGGTGGAACCCTGGGCCTATCCTTGGTTTTCCATGTAGATATGACCTAAACAAACCTAAACCACCAAGAGAGTGCGTTGTTCAACCCTCGTACGGAGAATGCTACGGGGGTAGACTCGCGGGGCCCTCGGATTAGGGTTTCGTCGGAAAAGGACCGCCCGAGTGCCGGGATGCCACGGGAACATGCGTGTGGCCCTAGCATACATGCACAAGGGTGGTGGATTTCCCCTAGATGGAAAACCTAGCTCCCAGGTGTGACCGTCCACGTTGCATGCGATAACACCTATAGAAGCGTGCTGGACATGTAGGAGTAGGCTCCCGCCGCGGGTCAAACGAGGGTAGACCGGTGGAACCCTGGGCCTATACTTGGTTTTCCATGTAGATATGACCTAAACAAACCTAAACCACCAAGAGAGTGCGTTGTTCAACCCTCGTACGGAGAATGCTACGGGGGTAGACCCGCGGGTCCCTCGGATTAGGGTTTCGTCGGAAAAGGACCGCCCGAGTGCCGGGATGCCATAGGAACATGCGTGTGGCCCTAGCACACATGCACAAGGTTGGTGGATTGCCCCTAGACGGAAAACCTAGCTCCCGGGTGTGAGCGTCCAGGTTGCATGCGATAACACCTATAGAAGTGTGCTGGACATGTAGGAGTAGGCTCCCGCCGCGGGTCAAACGAGGGTAGACCGGTGGAACCCTAGGCCTATCCTTGGTTTTCCATGTAGATATGACATAAACAAGCCTAAACCACCAAGAGAGTGCGTTGTTCAACCCTCGTACGGAGAATGCTAACGGGGTAGACCCGCGGGTCCCTCGGATTAGGGTTTCGTCGGAAAAGGACCGCCCGAGTGCCGGGATGCCACGGGAACATGCGTGTGGCCCTAGCATACATGCACAAGGGTGGTGGATTGCCCCTAGACGGAAAACCTAGCTCCCGGGTGTGACCGTCCACGTTGCATGCGATAACACCTATAGAAGCGTTTTGGACATGTAGGAGTAGGCTCGCGCCGCGGGTGAAACGAGGGTAGACCGGTGGAACCCTGGGCCTATCCTTGGTTTTCCATGTAGATATGACCTAAACAAGCCTAAACCACCAAGAGAGTGCGTTGTTCAACCCTCGTACGGAGAATGCTATGGGGGTAGACCCACGGGTCCCTCGGATTAGGGTTTCGTCGGAAAAGGACCGCCCGAGTGCCGGGATGCCACGGGAACATGCGTGTGGCCCTAGAAAACATGCACAAGGGTGGTGGATTGCCCCTAGATGGAAAACCTAGCTCCCGGGAGTGACCGTCCACGTTGCATGCGATAACACCTATAGAAGCGTGCTGGACATGTAGGAGTAGGCTCCGCCGCGGGTGAAACGAGGGTAGACCGGTGGAACCCTGGGCCTATCCTTGGTTTTCCATGTAGATATGACCTAAACAAACCTAAACCACCAAGAGAGTGCGTTGTTCAACCCTTGTACGGAGAATGCTACGGGGGTAGACCCGCGGGGCACTCGGATTAGGGTTTCGTCGGAAAAGGACCGCCCGAGTGTCGGGATGCCACGGGAACATGCGTGTGGCCCTAGCATACATGCACAAGGGTGGTGGATTGCCCCTAGACGGAAAACAAAGCTCCCGCGTGTGACCGTCCACGTTGCATGCGATAACACCTATAGAAGCGTGCTGGACATGTAGGAGTAGGCTCCCGCCGCGGGTCAAACGAGGGTAGACCGGTGGAACCCTGGGCCTATCCTTGGTTTTCCATGTAGATATGACCTAAACAAACTTAAACCACCAAGATAGTGCGTTGTTCAACCCTCGTACGGAGAATGCTACGGGGGTAGACTCGCGAGGCCCTCGGATTAGGGTTTCGTCGGAAAAGGACCGCCCGAGTGCCGGGATGCCACGGGAACATGCGTGTGGCCCTAGCATACATGCACAAGGGTGGTGAATTGCCCCTAGATGGAAAACCTAGCTCCCAGGTGTGACCGTCCACGTTGCATGCGATAACACCTATAGAAGCGTGCTGGACATGTAGGAGTAGGCTCCCGCCGCGGGTCAAACGAGGGTAGACCGGTGGAACCCTGGGCCTATCCTTGGTTTCCCATGTAGATATGACCTAAACAAACCTAAACCACCAAGAGAGTGCGTTGTTCAACCCTCGTACGGAGAATGCTACGGGGGTAGACCGGCGGGGCCCTCGGATTAGGGTTTCGTCGGAAAAGGACCGCCCGAGTGCCGGGATGCCACGGGAACATGCATGTGGCCCTAGCATACATGCACAAGGGTGGTGGATTGCCCCTAGACAGAAAACCTAGCTCCCGGGTGTGACCGTCCATGTTGCATGCGATAACACCTATAGAAGCGTTTTGGACATGTAGGAGTAGGCTCCCGCCGCGGGTGAAACGAGGGTAGACCGGTGGAACCCTGGGCCTATCCTTGGTTTTCCATGTAGATATGACCTAAACAAACCTAAACCACCAAGAGAGTGCGTTGTTCAACCCTCGTACGGAGAATGCTACGGGGGTAGACCCGCGGGTCTCTCGGATTAGGGTTTCGTCGGAAAAGGACCGCCCGAGTGCCGGGATGCCACGAGAACATGCGTGTGGCCCTAGCAAACATGCACAAGGGTGGTGGATTGCCCCTAGACAGAAAACCTAGCTCCCGGGAGTGACCGTCCACGTTGCATGCGATAACACCTATAGAAGCGTGCTGGACATGTAGGAGTAGGCTCCGCCTCGGGTGAAACGAGGGTAGACCGATGGAACCCTGGGCCTATCCTTGGTTTTCCATGTAGATATGACCTAAACAAACCTAAACCACCAAGAGCGTGCGTTGTTCAACCCTCGTACGGAGAATGCTATGGGGGTAGACCCGCGGGGCACTCGGATTAGGGTTTCGTCGGAAAAGGACCGCCCGAGTGCCGGGATGCCACGAGAACATGCGTGTGGCCCTAGCATACATGCACAAGGGTGGTGGATTGCCCCTAGACGGAAAACATAGCTCGCGGGTGTGACCGTCCACGTTGCATGCGATAACACCTATAGAAGCGTGCTGGACATGTAGGAGTAGGCTCCCGCCGCGGGTGAAACGAGGATAGACCGGTGGAACCCTGGGCCTATCCTTGGTTTTCCATGTAGATATGACCTAAACAAACCTAAACCACCAAGAGAGTGCGTTGTTCAACCCTCGTACGGAGAATGCTACGGGGGTAGACTCGCGGGGTCCTCGGATTAGGGTTTCATCGGAAAAGGACCGCCCGAGTGCCGGGATGCCACGGGAACATGCGTGTGGCCCTAGCATACATGCACAAGGGTGGTGGATTGCCCCTAGATGGAAAACCTAGCTCCCAGGTGTGACCGTCCACGTTGCATGTGATAACACCTATAGAAGCGTGCTGGACATGTAGGAGTAGGCTCCCGCCGCGGGTCAAACGAGGGTAGACCGGTGGAACCCTGGGCCTATACTTGGTTTTCCATGTAGATATGACCTAAACAAACCTAAACCACCAAGAGAGTGCGTTGTTCAACCCTCGTACGGAGAATGCTACGGGGGTAGACCCGCGGGGCCCTCGGATTAGGGTTTCGTCGGAAAATGACCGCCCGAGTGCCGGGATGCCACGGGAACATGCGTGTGGCCCTAGAATACATGCACAAGTGTGGTGGATTGCCCCTAGATGGAAAACCAAGCTCCCGGGTGTGACTGTCCACGTTGCATGCGATAACACCTATAGAAGCGTGCTGGACATGTAGGAGTAGGCTCCCGCCGCGGGTGAAACGAGGGTAGACCGGTGGAACCCTGGGCCTATCCTTGGTTTTCCATGTAGATATGACCTAAACAAACCTAAACAACCAAGAGAGTGCGTTGTTCAACCCTCGTACGGAGAATGCTACGGGGGTAGACTCGCGGGGCCCTCGGATTAGGGTTTTGTCGGAAAAGGACCGCCCGAGTGCCGGGATGCCACGGGAACATGCGTGTGGCCCTAGCATACATGCACAAGGGTGGTGGATTGCCCCTAGATGGAAAACCTAGCTCCCAGGTGTGACCGTCCACGTTGCATGCGATAACACCTATAGAAGCGTGCTGGACATGTAGGAGTAGGCTCCCGCCGCGGGTCAAACGAGGGTAGACCGGTGGAACCCTGGGCCTATACTTGGTTTTCCATGTATATATGACCTAAACAAACCTAAACCACCAAGAGAGTGCGTTGTTCAACCCTCGTACGGAGAATGCTACGGGGGTAGACCCGCGGGTCCCTCGGATTAGGGTTTCGTCGGAAAAGGACCGCCCGAGTGCCGGGATGCCATAGGAACATGCGTGTGGCCCTAGAACACATGCACAAGGGTGGTGGATTGCCCCTAGACGGAAAACCTAGCTCCCGGGTGTGAGCGTCCACGTTGCATGCGATAACACCTATAGAAGCGTGCTGGACATGTAGGAGTAGGCTCCCGCCGCGGGTGAAACGAGGGTAGACCGGTGGAACCCTGGGCCTATCCTTGGTTTTCCATGTAGATATGACCTAAACAAACCTAAACCACCAAGAGAGTGCGTTGTTCAACCCTCGTACGGAGAATGCTACGGGGGTAGACTCGCGGGGCCCTCGGATTAGGGTTTCGTCGGAAAAGGACCGCCCGAGTGCCGGGATGCCACGGGAACATGCGTGTGGCCCTAGCATACATGCACAAGGGTGGTGGATTGCCCCTAGATGGAAAACCTAGCTCCCAGGTGTGACCGTCCACGTTGCATGCGATAACACCTATAGAAGCGTGCTGGACATGTAGGAGTAGGCTCCCGCCGCGGGTCAAACGAGGGTAGACCGGTGGAACCCTGGGCCTATACTTGGTTTTCCATGTAGATATGACCTAAACAAACCTAAACCACCAAGAGAGTGTGTTGTTAAACCCTCGTACGGAGAATGCTACGGGGGTAGACCCGCGGGTCCCTCGGATTAGGGTTTCGTCGGAAAAGGACCGCCCGAGTGCCGGGATGCCACAGGAACATGCGTGTGGCCCTAGCACACATGCACAAGGGTGGTGGATTGCCCCTAGACGGAAAACCTAGCTCCCGGGTGTGAGCGTCCACGTTGCATGCGATAACACCTATAGAAGTGTGCTGGACATGTAGGAGTAGGCTCCCGCCGCGGGTCAAACGAGGGTAAACCGGTGGAACCCTAGGCCTATCCTTGGTTTTCCATGTAGATATGACCTAAACAAGCCTAAACCACCAAGAGAGTGCATTGTTCAACCCTCGTACGGAGAATGCTACGGGGGGTAGACCCGCGGGTCCCTCGGATTAGGGTTTCATCAGAAAAGGACCGCCCGAGTGTCGGGATGCCACGGGAACATGCGTGTGGCCCTAGCAAACATGCACAAGGGTGGTGGATTTCCCCTAGACGGAAAACCTAGCTCCCGGGTGTGACCGTCCACGTTGCATGCGATAACACCTATAGAAGTGTGCTGGACATGTAGGAGTAGGCTCCCACCGCGGGTCAAACGAGGGTAGACCGGTGGAACCCTGGGCCTATCCTTGGTTTCCCATGTAGATATGACCTAAAAACCTAAACCACCAAGAGAGTGCGTTGTTCAACCCTCGTACGGAGAATGCTACGGGGGTAGACCCGCGGGGCCCTCGGATTAGGGTTTCGTCGGAAAAGGACCGCCCGAGTGCCGGGATGCCACGGGAACATGCGTGTGGCCCTAGCATACATGCACAAGGGTGGTGGATTGCCCCTAGACGGAAAACCTAGCTCCCGGGTGTGACCGTCCACGTTGCATGCGATAACACCTATAGAAGCGTTTTGGACATGTAGGAGTAGGCTCCCGCCGCGGGTCAAACGAGGGTAGACCGGTGGAACCCTGGGCCTATCCTTGGTTTTCCATGTAGATATGACCTAAACAAGCCTAAACCACCAAGAGAGTGCGTTGTTCAAACCTCGTAGGGAGAATGCTACGGGGGTAGACCCGCAGGTCCCTCGAATTAGGGTTTCGTCGGAAAAGGACCGCCCGAATGCCGGGATGCCACGGGAACATGCGTGTGGCCCTAGCAAACATGCACAAGGGTGGTGGATTGCCCCTAGACGGAAAACCTAGCTCCCGGGTGTGACTGTCCACGTTGCATGGGATAACACCTATAGAAGCGTGCTGGACATGTAGGAGTAGGCTCCGCCGCGGGTGAAACGAGGGTAGACCGGTGGAACCCTGGGCCTATCCTTGGTTTTCCATGTAGATATGACCTAAACAAACCTAAACCACCAAGAGAGTGCGTTGTTCAACCCTCGTACGGAGAATGCTACGGGGGTAGACCCGCGGGGCCCTCGGATTAGGGTTTCGTCGGAAAAGGACCGCCCGAGTGCCGGGATGCCACGGGAACATGCGTGTGGCCCTAGCATACATGCACAAGGGTGGTGGATTGCCCCTAGACGGAAAACATAGCTCACGGGTGTGACCGTCCACGTTGCATGCGATAACACCTATAGAAGCGTGCTGGACATGTAGGAGTAGGCTCCCGCCGCGGGTCAAACGAGGGTAGACCGGTGGAACCCTGGGCCTATCCTTGGTTTTCCATGTAGATATGACCTAAACAAACCTAAACCACCAAGAGAGTGTGTTGTTCAACCCTCGTACGGAGAATGCTACGGGGGTAGACCCGCGGGTCCCTCGGATTAGGGTTTCGTCGGAAAAGGACCGCCCGAGTGCCGGGATGCCACAGGAACATGCGTGTGGCCCTAGCACACATGCACAAGGGTGGTGGATTTCCCCTAGACGGAAAACCTAGCTCCCGGGTGTGAGCGTCCACGTTGCATGCGATAACACCTATAGAAGTGTGCTGGACATGTAGGAGTAGGCTCCCGCCGCGGGTCAAACGAGGGTAGACCGGTGGAACCCTAGGCCTATCCTTGGTTTTCCATGTAGATATGACCTAAACAAGCCTAAACCACCAAGAGAGTGCGTTGTTCAACCCTCGTACGGAGAATGCTAACGGGGTAGACCCGCGGGTCCCTCGGATTAGGGTTTCGTCGGAAAAGGACCGCCCAAGTGCCGGGATGCCACGGGAACATGCGTGTGGCCCTAGCAAACATGCACAAGGGTGGTGGATTCCCCCTAGACGGAAAACCTAGCTCCCGGGTGTGACCGTCCACGTTGCATGCGATAACACCTATAGAAGTGTGCTGGACATGTAGGAGTAGGCTCCCACCGCGGGTCAAACGAGGGTAGACCAGTGGAAACCTGGGCCTATCCTTGGTTTCCCATGTAGATATGACCTAAACAAACCTAAACCACCAAGAGAGTGCGTTGTTCAACCCTCGTACGGAGAATGCTACGGGGGTAGACCCGCGGGGCCCTCGGATTAGGGTTTCGTCGGAAAAGGACCGCCCGAGTGCCGGGATGCCACGGGAACATGCGTGTGGCCCTAGCATACATGCACAAGGGTGGTGGATTGCCCCTAGACGGAAAACCTAGCTCCCGGGTGTGACCGTCCACGTTGCATGCGATAACACCTATAGAAGCGTTTTGGACATGTAGGAGTAGGCTCCCGCCGCGGGTGAAACGAGGGTAGACCGGTGGAACCCTGGGCCTATCCTTGGTTTTCCATGTAGATATGACCTAAACAAGCCTAAACCACCAAGAGAGTGCGTTGTTCAACCCTCGTACGGAGAATGCTATGGGGGTAGACCCGCGGGTCCCTCGGATTAGGGTTTCGTCGGAAAAGGACCGCCCGAGTGCCGGGATGCCACCGGAACATGCGTGTGGCCCTAGAAAACATGCACAAGGGTGGTGGATTGCCCCTAGATGGAAAACCTAGCTCCCGGGAGTGACCGTCCACGTTGCATGCGATAACACCTATAGAAGCGTGCTGGACATGTAGGAGTAGGCTCCGCCGCGGGTGAAACGAGGGTAGACCGGTGGAACCCTGGGCCTATCCTTGGTTTTCCATGGAGATATGACCTAAACAAACCTAAACCACCAAGAGAGTGCGTTGTTCAACCCTTGTACGGAGAATGCTACGGGGGTAGACCCGCGGGGCACTCGGATTAGGGTTTCGTCGGAAAAGGACCGCCCGAGTGTCGGGATGCCACGGGAACATGCGTGTGGCCCTAGCATACATGCACAAGGGTGGTGGATTGCCCCTAGACGGAAAACAAAGCTCCCGGCTATGACCGTCCACGTTGCATGCGATAACACCTATAGAAGCGTGCTGGACATGTAGGAGTAGGCTCCCGCCGCGGGTCAAACGAGGGTAGACCGGTGGAACCCTGGGCCTATCCTTGGTTTTCCATGTAGATATGACCTAAACAAACCTAAACCACCAAGATAGTGCGTTGTTCAACCCTCGTACGGAGAATGCTACGGGGGTAGACTCGCGAGGCCCTCGGATTAGGGTTTCGTCGGAAAAGGACCGCCCGAGTGCCGAGATGCCACGGGAACATGCGTGTGGCCCTAGCATACATGCACAAGGGTGGTGGATTGCCCCTAGATGGAAAACCTAGCTCCCAGGTGTGACCGTCCACGTTGCATGCGATAACACCTATAGAAGCGTGCTGGACATGTAGGAGTAGGCTCCCGCCGCGGGTCAAACGAGGGTAGACCGGTGGAACCCTGGGCCTATCCTTGGTTTCCCATGTAGATATGACCTAAACAAACCTAAACCACCAATAGAGTGCGTTGTTCAACCCTCGTACGGAGAATTCTACGGGGGTAGACCCGCGGGGCCCTCGGATTAGGGTTTCGTCGGAAAAGGACCGCCCTAGTGCCGGGATGCCACGGGAACATGCGTGTGGCCCTAGCATACATGCACAAGGGTGGTGGATTGCCCCTAGACAGAAAACCTAGCTCCCGGGTGTGACCGTCCATGTTGCATGCGATAACACCTATAGAAGCGTTTTGGACATGTAGGAGTAGGCTCCCGCCGCGGGTGAAACGAGGGTAGACCGGTGGAACCCTGGGCCTATCCTTGGTTTTCCATGTAGATATGACCTAAACAAACCTAAACCACCAAGAGAGTGCGTTGTTCAACCCTCGTACGGAGAATGCTACGGGGGTAGACCCGCGGGTCTCTCGGATTAGGGTTTCGTCGGAAAAGGACCGCCCGAGTGCCGGGATGCCACGGGAACATGCTTGTGGCCCTAGCAAACATGCACAAGGGTGGTGGATTGCCCCTAGACAGAAAACCTAGCTCCCGGGAGTGACCGTCCACGTTGCATGCGATAACACCTATAGAAGCGTGCTGGACATGTAGGAGTAGGCTCCGCCTCGGGTGAAACGAGGGTAGACCGATGGAACCCTGGGCCTATCCTTGGTTTTCCATGTAGATATGACCTAAACAAACCTAAACCACCAAGAGAGTGCGTTGTTCAACCCTCGTACGGAGAATGCTACGGGGGTAGACCCGCGGGGCACTCGGATTAGGGTTTCGTCGGAAAAGGACCGCCCGAGTGCCGGGATGCCACGAGAACATGCGTGTGGCCCTAGCATACATGCACAAGGGTGGTGGATTGCCCCTAGACGGAAAACATAGCTCGCGGGTGTGACCGTCCACGTTGCATGCGATAACACCTATAGAAGCGTGCTGGACATGTAGGAGTAGGCTCCCGCCGCGGGTGAAACGAGGATAGACCGGTGGAACCCTGGGCCTATCCTTGGGTTTCCATGTAGATATGACCTAAACAAACCTAAACCACCAAGAGAGTGCGTTGTTCAACCCTCGTACGGAGAATGCTACGGGGGTAGACTCGCGGGGCCCTCGGATTAGGGTTTCATCGGAAAAGGACCGCCCGAGTGCCGGGATGCCACGGGAACATGCGTGTGGCCCTAGCATACATGCACAAGGGTGGTGGATTGCCCCTAGATGGAAAACCTAGCTCCCAGGTGTGACCGTCCACGTTGCATGTGATAACACCTATAGAAGCGTGCTGGACATGTAGGAGTAGGCTCCCGCCGCGGGTCAAACGAGGGTAGACCGGTGGAACCCTGGGCCTATACCTTGTTTTCCATGTAGATATGACCTAAACAAACCTAAACCACCAAGAGAGTGCGTTGTTCAACCCTCGTACGGAGAATGCTACGGGGGTAGACCCGCGGGGCCCTCGGATTAGGGTTTCGTCGGAAAATGACCGCCTGAGTGCCGGGATGCCACGGGAACATGCGTGTGGCCCTAGAATACATGCACAAGGGTGGTGGATTGCCCCTAGATGGAAAACCAAGCTCCCGGGTGTGACTGTCCACGTTGCATGCGATAACACCTATAGAAGCGTGCTGGACATGTAGGAGTAGGATCCCGCCGCGGGTGAAACGAGGGTAGACCGGTGGAACCCTGGGCCTATCCTTGGTTTTCCATGTAGATATGACCTAAACAAACCTAAACCACCAAGAGAGTGCGTTGTTCAACCCTCGTACGGAGAATGCTACGGGGGTAGACTCGCGGGGCCCTCGGATTAGGGTTTCGTCGGAAAAGGACCGCCCGAGTGCCGGGATGCCACTGGAACATGCGTGTGGCCCTAGCATACATGCACAAGGGTGGTGGATTGCCCCTAGATGGAAAACCTAGATCCCAGGTGTGACCGTCCACGTTGCATGCGATAACACCTATAGAAGCGTGCTGGACATGTAGGAGTAGGCTCCCGCCGCGGGTCAAACGAGGGTAGACCGGTGGAACCCTGGGCCTATACTTGGTTTTCCATGTAGATATGACCTAAACAAACCTAAACCACCAAGAGAGTGCGTTGTTCAACCCTCGTACGGAGAATGCTAGGGGGGTAGACCCGCGGGTCCCTCGGATTAGGGTTTCATCGGAAAAGGACCGCCCGAGTGCCGGGATGCCACAGGAACATGCGTGTGGCCCTAGCACACATGCACAAGGGTGGTGGATTGCCCCTAGACGGAAAACCTAGCTCCCGGGTGTGAGCGTCCACGTTGCATGCGATAACACCTATAGAAGCGTGCTGGACATGTAGGAGTAGGCTCCCGCCGCGGGTGAAACGAGGGTAGACCGGTGGAACCCTGGGCCTATCCTTGGTTTTCCATGTAGATATGACCTAAACAAACCTAAACCACCAAGAGAGTGCGTTGTTCAACCCTCGTACGGAGAATGCTACGGGGGTAGACTCGCGGGGCCCTCGGATTAGGGTTTCGTCGGAAAAGGACCGCCCGAGTGCCGGGATGCCACGGGAACATGCGTGTGGCCCTAGCATACATGCACAAGGGTGGTGGATTGCCCCTAGATGGAAAACCTAGCTCCCAGGTGTGACCGTCCACGTTGCATGCGATAACACCTATAGAAGCGTGCTGGACATGTAGGAGTAGGCTCCCGCCGCGGGTCAAACGAGGGTAGACCGGTGGAACCCTGGGCCTATACTTGGTTTTCCATGTAGATATGACCTAAACAAACCTAAACCACCAAGAGAGTGTGTTGTTCAACCCTCGTACGGAGAATGCTACGGGGGTAGACCCGCGGGTCCCTCGGATTAGGGTTTCGTCGGAAAAGGACCGCCCGAGTGCCGGGATGCCACAGGAACATGCGTGTGGCCCTAGCACACATGCACAAGGGTGGTGGATTGCCCCTAGACGGAAAACCTAGCTCCCGGGTGTGAGCGTCCACGTTGCATGCGATAACACCTATAGAAGTGTGCTGGACATGTAGGAGTAGGCTCCCGCCGCGGGTCAAACGAGGGTAGACCGGTGGAACCCTAGGCCTATCCTTGGTTTTCCATGTAGATATGACCTAAACAAGCCTAAACCACCAAGAGAGTGCGTTGTTCAACCCTCGTACGGAGAATGCTACGGGGGTAGACCCGCGGGTCCCTCGGATTAGGGTTTCATCAGAAAAGGACCGCCCGAGTGCCGGGATGCCACGGGAACATGCGTGTGGCCCTAGCAAACATGCACAAGGGTGGTGGATTTCCCCTAGACGGAAAACCTAGCTCCCGGGTGTGACCGTCCACGTTGCATGCGATAACACCTATAGAAGTGTGCTGGACATGTAGGAGTAGGCTCCCACCGCGGGTCAAACGAGGGTAGACCGGTGGAACCCTGGGCCTATCCTTGGTTTCCCATGTAGATATGACCTAAAAACCTAAACCACCAAGAGAGTGCGTTGTTCAACCCTCGTACGGAGAATGCTACGGGGGTAGACCCGCGGGGCCCTCGGATTAGGGTTTCGTCAGAAAAGGACCGCCCGAGTGCCGGGATGCCACGGGAACATGCGTGTGGCCCTAGCATACATGCACAAGGGTGGTGGATTGCCCCTAGACGGAAAACCTAGCTCCCGGGTGTGACCGTCCACGTTGCATGCGATAACACCTATAGAAGCGTTTTGGACATGTAGGAGTAGGCTCCCGCCGCGGGTCAAACGAGGGTAGACCGGTGGAACCCTGGGCCTATCCTTGGTTTTCCATGTAGATATGACCTAAACAAGCCTAAACCACCAAGAGAGTGCGTTGTTCAAACCTCGTAGGGAGAATGCTACGGGGGTAGACCCGCGGGTCCCTCGAATTAGGGTTTCGTCGGAGAAGGACCGCCCGAATGCCAGGATGCCACGGGAACATGCGTGTGGCCCTAGCAAACATGCACAAGGGTGGTGGATTGCCCCTAGACGGAAAACCTAGCTCCCGGGTGTGACCGTCCACGTTGCATGCGATAACACCTATAGAAGCGTGCTGGACATGTAGGAGTAGGCTCCGCCGCGGGTGAAACGAGGGTAGACCGGTGGAACCCTGGGCCTATCCTTGGTTTTCCATGTAGATATGACCTAAACAAACCTAAACCACCAAGAGAGTGCGTTGTTCAACCCTCGTACGGAGAATGCTACGGGGGTAGACCCGCGGGGCCCTCGGATTAGGGTTTCGTCGGAAAAGGACCGCCCGAGTGCCGAGATGCCACGGGAACATGCGTGTGGCCCTATCATACATGCACAAGGGTGGTGGATTGCCCCTAGACGGAAAACATAGCTCGCGGGTGTGACCGTCCACGTTGCATGCGATAACACCTATAGAAGCGTGCTGGACATGTAGGAGTAGGCTCCCGCCGCGGGTGAAACGAGGGTAGACCGGTGGAACCCTGGGCCTATCCTTGGTTTTCCATGTAGATATGACCTAAACAAACCTAAACCACCAAGAGAGTGCGTTGTTCAACCCTCGTACTGAGAATGCTACGGGGGTAGACTCGCGGGGCCCTCGGATTAGGGTTTCGTCGGAAAAGGACCTCCCGAGTGCCGGGATGCCACGGGAACATGCGTGTGGCCCTAGCATACATGCACAAGGGAGGTGGATTGCCCCTAGATGTAAAACCTAGCTCCCAGGTGTGACCGTCCACGTTGCATGCGATAACACCTATAGATGCGTGCTGGACATGTAGGAGTAGGCTCCCGCCGCGGGTCAAACGAGGGTAGACCGGTGGAACCTTGGGCCTATACTTGGTTTTCCATGTAGATATGACCTAAACAAACCTAAACCACCAAGAGAGTGCGTTGTTCAACCCTCGTACGGAGAATGCTACGGGGGTAGACCCGCGGGGCCCTCGGATTAGGGTTTCGTCGGAAAATGACCGCCCGAGTGCCGGGATGCCACGGGAACATGCGTGTGGCCCTAGCAAACATGCACAAGGGTGGTGGATTTCCCCTAGACGAAAAACCTAGCTCCCGGGTGTGACCGTCCACGTTGCATGCGATAACACCTATAGAAGTGTGCTGGACATGTAGGAGTAGGCTCCTACCGCGGGTCAAACGAGGGTAGACCGGTGGAACCCTGGGCCTATCCTTGGTTTCCCATGTAGATATGACCTAAACAAACCTAAACCACCAAGAGAGTGCGTTGTTCAACCCTCGTACGGAGAATGCTACGGGGGTAGACCCGCGGGGCCCTCGGATTAGGGTTTCGTCGGAAAAGGACCGCCCGAGTGTCGGGATGCCACGGGAACATGCGTGTGGCCCTAGCATACATGCACAAGGGTGGTGGATTGCCCCTAGACGGAAAACCTCGCTCCCGGGTGTGACCGTCCACGTTGCATGCGATAACACCTATAGAAGCGTTTTGGACATGTAGGAGTAGGCTCCCGCCGCGGGTCAAACGAGGGTAGACCGGTGGAACCCTGGGCCTATACTTGGTTTTCCATGTAGATATGACCTAAACAAACCTAAACCACCAAGAGAGTGCGTTGTTCAACCCTCGTACGGAGAATGCTACGGGGGTAGACCCGCGGGTCCCTCGGATTAGGGTTTCGTCGGAAAAGGACCGCCCGAGTGCCGGGATGCCACGGGAACATGCGTGTGGCCCTAGCACACATGCACAAGGGTGGTGGATTGCCCCTAGACGTAAAACCTAGCTCCCGGGTGTGAGCGTCCACGTTGCATGCGATAACACCTATAGAAGTGTGCTGGACATGTAGGAGTAGGCTCCCGCCACGGGTCAAACGAGGGTAGACCGGTGGAACCCTAGGCCTATGCTTGGTTTTCCATGTAGATATGACCTAAACAAGCCTAAACCACAAATAGAGTGCGTTGTTCAACCCTCGTACGGAAAATTCTACGGGGGTAGACCCGCGGGTCCCTCGGATTAGGGTTTCGTCGGAAAAGGACCGCCCGAGTGCCGGGATGCCACGGGAACATGCATGTGGCCCTAGCAAACATGAACAAGGGTGGTGGATTGGCCCTAGACGAAAAACCTAACTCCCGGGTGTGACCGTCCACGTTGCATGCGATAACACCTATAGAAGTGTGCTGGACATGTAGGAGTAGGCTCCTACCACGGGTCAAACGAGGGTAGACCGGTGGAACCCTGGGCCTATCCTTGGTTTCCCATGTAGATATGACCTAAACAAACCTAAACCACCAAGAGAGTGCGTTGTTCAACCCTCGTACGGAGAATGCTACGGGGGTAGACCCGCGGGGCCCTCGGATTAGGGTTTCGTCGGAAAAGGACCGCCCGAGTGCCGAGATGCCACGGGAACATGCGTGTGGCCCTATCATACATGCACAAGGGTGGTGGATTGCCCCTAGACGGAAAACATAGCTCGCGGGTGTGACCGTCCACGTTGCATGCGATAACACCTATAGAAGCGTGCTGGACATGTAGGAGTAGGCTCCCGCCGCGGGTGAAACGAGGGTAGACCGGTGGAACCCTGGGCCTATCCTTGGTTTTCCATGTAGATATGACCTAAACAAACCTAAACCACCAAGAGAGTGCGTTGTTCAACCCTCGTACTGAGAATGCTACGGGGGTAGACTCGCGGGGCCCTCGGATTAGGGTTTCGTCGGAAAAGGACCTCCCGAGTGCCGGGATGCCACGGGAACATGCGTGTGGCCCTAGCATACATGCACAAGGGTGGTGGATTGCCCCTAGATGTAAAACCTAGCTCCCAGGTGTGACCGTCCACGTTGCATGCGATAACACCTATAGATGCGTGCTGGACATGTAGGAGTAGGCTCCCGCCGCGGGTCAAACGAGGGTAGACCGGTGGAACCTTGGGCCTATACTTGGTTTTCCATGTAGATATGACCTAAACAAACCTAAACCACCAAGAGAGTGCGTTGTTCAACCCTCGTACGGAGAATGCTACGGGGGTAGACCCGCGGGGCCCTCGGATTAGGGTTTCGTCGGAAAATGACCGCCCGAGTGCCGGGATGCCACGGGAACATGCATGTGGCCCTAGCAAACATGCACAAGGGTGGTGGATTTCCCCTAGACGAAAAACCTAGCTCCCGGGTGTGACCGTCCACGTTGCATGCGATAACACCTATAGAAGTGTGCTGGACATGTAGGAGTAGGCTCCTACCGCGGGTCAAACGAGGGTAGACCGGTGGAACCCTGGGCCTATCCTTGGTTTCCCATGTAGATATGACCTAAACAAACCTAAACCACCAAGAGAGTGCGTTGTTCAACCCTCGTACGGAGAATGCTACGGGGGTAGACCCGCGGGGCCCTCGGATTAGGGTTTCGTCGGAAAAGGACCGCCCGAGTGCCGGGATGCCACGGGAACATGCGTGTGGCCCTAGCATACATGCACAAGGGTGGTGGATTGCCCCTAGACGGAAAACCTCGCTCCCGGGTGTGACCGTCCACGTTGCATGCGATAACACCTATAGAAGCGTTTTGGACATGTAGGAGTAGGCTCCCGCCGCGGGTCAAACGAGGGTAGACCGGTGGAACCCTGGGCCTATACTTGGTTTTCCATGTAGATATGACCTAAACAAACCTAAACCACCAAGAGAGTGCGTTGTTCAACCCTCGTACGGAGAATGCTACGGGGGTAGACCCGCGGGTCCCTCGGATTAGGGTTTCGTCGGAAAAGGACCGCCCGAGTGCCGGGATGCCACGGGAACATGCGTGTGGCCCTAGCACACATGCACAAGGGTGGTGGATTGCCCCTAGACGTAAAACCTAGCTCCCGGGTGTGAGCGTCCACGTTGCATGCGATAACACCTATAGAAGTGTGCTGGACATGTAGGAGTAGGCTCCCGCCGCGGGTCAAACGAGGGTAGACCGGTGGAACCCTAGGCCTATGCTTGGTTTTCCATGTAGATATGACCTAAACAAGCCTAAACCACAAAGAGAGTGCGTTGTTCAACCCTCGTACGGAAAATTCTACGGGGGTAGACCCGCGGGTCCCTCGGATTAGGGTTTCGTCGGAAAAGGACCGCCCGAGTGCCGGGATGCCACGGGAACATGCATGTGGCCCTAGCAAACATGCACAAGGGTGGTGGATTGGCCCTAGACGAAAAACCTAGCTCCCGGGTGTGACCGTCCACGTTGCATGCGATAACACCTATAGAAGTGTGCTGGACATGTAGGAGTAGGCTCCTACCGCGGGTCAAACGAGGGTAGACCGGTGGAACCCTGGGCCTATCCTTGGTTTCCCATGTAGATATGACCTAAACAAACCTAAACCACCAAGAGAGTGCGTTGTTCAACCCTCGTACGGAGAATGCTACGGGGGTAGACCCGCGGGGCCCTCGGATTAGGGTTTCATCGGAAAAGGACCGCCCGAGTGCCGGGATGCCACAGGAACATGCGTGTGGCCCTAGCATACATGCACAAGGGTGGTGGATTGCCCCTAGACGGAAAACCTCGCTCCCGGGTGTGACCGTCCACGTTGCATGCGATAACACCTATAGAAGCGTTTTGGACATGTAGGAGTAGGTCCCGCCGCGGGTCAAACGAGGGTATACCGATGGAACCCTGGGCCTATCCTTGGTTTTCCATGTAGATATGACGTAAATAAGCCTAAACCACCAAGAGAGTGCGTTGTTCAACCCTCGTACGTAGAATGCTACGGGGGTAGACCCGCGGGTCCCTCGGATTAGGGTTTCGTCGGAAGAGGACCGCCCGAGTGCCGGGATGCCACGGTAACATGCGTGTGGCCCTAGCAAACATGCACAAGGTTGGTGGATTGCCCCTAGACGGAAAACCTAGCTCCCGGGTGTGACCGTCCACGTTGCATGCGATAACACCTATAGAAGCGTGCTGGACATGTAGGAGTAGGCTCCGCCGCGGGTGAAACGAGGGTAGACCGGTGGAACCCTGGGCCTATCCTTGGTTTTCCATGTAGATATGACCTAAACAAACCTAAACCACCAAGAGAGTGCGTTGTTCAACCCTGGTACAGAGAATGCTTCGGGGGTAGACCCGCGGGGCCCTCGGATTAGGGTTTCATCGGAAAAGGACCGCCCGAGTGCCGGGATGCCACGGGAACATGCGTGTGGCCCTAGCAAACATGCACAAGGGTGGTGGATTGCCCCTAGACGGAAAACATAGCTCGCGGGTGTGACCGTCCACGTTGCATGCGATAACACCTATAGAAGTGTGCTGGACATGTAGGAGTAGGCTCCCGCCGCGGGTGAAACGAGGGTAGACCGGTGGAACCCTGGGCCTATCCTTGGTTTTCCATGTAGATATGACCTAAAAAAACCTAAACCACCAAGAGAGTGCGTTGTTCAACCCTCGTACGGAGAATGCTACGGGGGTAGACTCGCGGGGCCCTCGGATTAGGGTTTCGTCGGAAAAGAACCGCCCGAGTGCCGGGATGCCACGGGAACATGCGTGTGGCCCTAGCATACATGCACAAGGGTGGTGGATTGCCCCTAGATGGAAAACCTAGCTCCCAGGTGTGACCGTCCACGTTGCATGCGATAACACCTATAGAAGCGTGATGGACATGTAGGAGTAGGCTCCCGCCGTGGGTCAAACGAGGGTAAGACCGGTGGAACCCTGGGCCTATACTTGGTTTTCCATGTAGATATGACCTAAACAAACCTAAACCACCAAGAGAGTGCGTTGTTCAACCCTCGTACGGAGAATGCTACGGGGGTAGACCCGCGGGGCCCTCGGATTAGGGTTTCGTCGGAAAATGACCGCCCGAGTGCCGGGATGCCACGGGAACATGCGTGTGGCCCTAGAATACATGCATAAGGGTGGTGGATTGCCCCTAGATGGAAAACCTAGCTCCCGGGTGTGACTGTCCACGTTGCATGCGATAACACCTATAGAAGCGTGCTGGACATGTAGGAGTAGGCTCCCGCCGCGGGTCAAACGAGGGTAGACCGGTGGAACCCTAGGCCTATCCTTGGTTTTCCATGTAGATATGACCTAAACAAACCTAAACCACCTAGAGAGTGCGTTGTTCAACCCTCGTACGGAGAATGCTACGGTGGTAGACCCGCGGGGCCCTCGGATTAGGGTTTCGTCGGAAAAGGACCGCCCGAGTGACGGGATGCCACGGGAACATGCGTGTGACCCTAGCATACATGCACAAGGGTGGTGGATTGCCCCTAGATGGAAAACCTAGCTCCCAGGTGTGACCGTCCATGTTGCATGCGATAACACCTATAGAAGCGTGCTGGACATGTAGGAGTAGGCTCCCGCCGCGGGTCAAACGAGGGTAGACCGGTGGAACCCTGGGCCTACCTTGGTTTTCCATGTAGATATGACCTAAATAAACCTAAACCACCAAGAGAGTGCGTTGTTCAACCCTCGTACGGAGAATGCTACGGGGGTAGACCCGCGTTCCCTCGGATTAGGGTTTCGTCGGAAAAGGACCGCCCGAGTGCCGGGATGCCACGGGAACATGCGTGTGGCCCTAGCAAACATGCACAAGGGTGGTGGATTGCCCCTAGACAGAAAACCTAGCTCCCGGGTGTGACCGTCCACGTTGCATGCGATAACACCTATAGAAGCGTGCTGGACATGTAGGAGTAGGCTCCCGCCGCGGGTCAAACGAGGGTAGACCGGTGGAACCCTGGGCCTATCCTTGGTTTCCCATGTAGATATGACCTAAACAAACCTAAACCACCAAGAGAGTGCGTTGTTCAACCCTCGTACGGAGAATGCTACGGGGGTAGACTCGCGGGTCCCTCGAATTAGGGTTTCGTCGGAAAAGGACCGCCCGAGTGCCGGGATGCCACGGGAACATGCGTGTGGCCCTAGCACACATGCACAAGGGTGGTGGATTGCCCTAGACGAAAAACCTATCTTCCGTCCACGTTGCACGCGATTAGGGTTTCGGATTAGGGTTTACGTGGGAAACTAGCACGAGAGCACGAGGATGTCTCCAAAACTTGCATAATATAACTACATAAAAAATTATAGATAGAAGTTTAATATTATATTTTTAGATTATTATATTTTTTAGAAGTTTAACAAAAAATATTTTTTATTATATTTTATTTAATCTACGCCGACGGCTTTGCCGTCGGCCTATCTGTGGGCCTCTTTTTTGGGTCTGTCTACGCCGAGGGCCTTGCCGTCGGCCTAGACTTCAAGTGGATAAGGGGCTTGCCGACCCCGAGCCCCCGCGACCACACACTTCTCACCCGCGCGACCACACACTCGATCTTCTCCTCCGCTGCCGTTGCTCCGCCGCCAGCCCGCCTCCCCGCCGGCCGCCCCCTCCCGCCCGCCCGCCTCCCCGCCGACCGCTCCCGCCCGCCCGCCTCCCCGCCGGCCGCCCGCCCGCCCGCCTCATCCTCCCGCCCGCCCGCCTCCCCGCCAGCTGCTCCCCTCCTCTGCCGGCCGCTCCCCCTCCTCCCGCCGGCAGCTCCCCCTCCTCCCTCTGCCTCCCCTCCTCCCCTCCTCCCTCTGCCTCCTCTCCTCCCTACCTCCCCACATCCCCTCCTCCCTGCCGGCAGCTCCCTCCTCCCCTCCTCCATCTGCCTCCTCTCCTCCCCACCTCCCTACCTCCCCACATCCCTGCCTCCCCTCCTTCCCTCCTCCCTCTGCCTCCCCTCCTTCCCTGCCTCCCCTCCTCTCTCTGCCTCCCTGCCTATTTAGGTTAATTACTTGTGCTATAATTAGTTGTTGTTATATAATTAGTTCTACTATATTACTTGTTGTATATTAGTTCTAGTATAATTAGTTCTAGTATAATTAGTTCTAGTATATTAGTTGTTCTAGTATATTACTTGTTGTGCTATAATTAGTTCTAGTATATTAGAGTAATCATGACTCTATTTACATTCACTAGGTCCTGTCACTGTCCCGGAGGTCGTCGTCCCGGAGGTCGCCGTCCCGGAGGTCCCCGTCCTGGAGGTCGAGGTCCCTGTCCCGGAGGTCCCCGTCCCGGAGGTCACCTTCCCGGAGGTCGCCTACTACCTCTACCGCCGAGGGTGAGCTACAACTCCGTCTCCTCCCTCGCATATTTGATGTCAGTAGATTCCATTTCCACGTCAAGTCGCGTCACCTAGGTGTCATATCCCGTCTGCGAGCATTACGCGGATAAATATGCATTAGAGGTCGCATATTATGAAGCGTAATGCTTGCGGCATTTACGGGACAGTCGGCGGATGCGTAGTTGGGTACGTTCTCCATGCTCTGTCCTGGTCCGAGTCAGGATTTCGGTAGCGCCTCCCCGTTGTTCTCCGGATGCACATCCTCTTGGCTTTTTGCCGAGACGTGTATCGGGAGAGCAGCGGGGAGGTGCTACCGAAATTCTGGCTTGGAACAGGGTAGAGCATGGAGAACCTACTCAATCTACAGATCCGGCGGCTGCTAGGACCCTCTATACCTATTAGAGATGTAGGTTATGCGTTTTTCTCGGTAGATAGATAGAAAATATGATGCATTTAGTTTCATGCTATTATTTGATATGAAATGCTATGTTTATTGTTTGGTTCCCAATAAAAACAGAGGATGGCTGATAATGGGTGGATATACAGTGGCCGTACTAGTGTTGTTGATAGAACAGATGAGTGGACATGGAAGACTGATCTGTTAGTGAAGGAGTTAGCGCGTGGTTCAAAGGCAGGCATTCGTCCAACTTGCCCTTGCGCTCATTGCAATAAGCGTCATCGTCAGTCAAAGGAGGAAATGAAAAAACACCTTTGGAGATATGGTTATATGCGGGACTTCGTCACGACGGTTGACTTTACTCAGTACGAACGTGATAGAGGTGAGGTGATGCGGCAACGGATCAATGGCAATGAGGGCGATGGGATTAGAAATTTGCTAGATGATTTCCATGATGCCGACATGCCAGATTCGCCACCTTCACATGAACCGCCAGAACTGGAGGAACCTCGTGAACCAGAGGATCCGGAGCCAAGCGCGAAGGCCTTCTATGATTTGATGGCCTCGGCTAAGAGGCCTCTGTACGAGGGTTCAAAGATTTCTCAGCTCGATGCCATCTCGCAAGCACTATCCAAAAAGCTCCAGTACGGCAACACCCGTTCATGCTTTGAAGACCATCTGCAAACATATGGTAACATGTTGCCTGAAGGGCATTGTCTGCCTAAAACCATGTACGAAGCAAAGAAAATCCTGCGAGCGCTCAGCATGGAATACCAAAAGATAGATTGTTGTCCAAAAGGTTGCCTCTTGTTCTGGAAACAGTTTGCGGATGACAATTACTGTAGCAAGTGTGGGGCCTCTAGGTATCATGAGGTGGGAGACGATGGTCAGAAGACGCAGACAAAAGTCGCCATGAAGATTCTTCGTTATCTCCCATTCATAAAAAGAATCCAGCGGCTTTACATGACCAAGGAGTCTGCCACACAGATGATGTGGCACAAGACGGGGAAGAGATATGAGGATGAGCAAGGACGGGTAAAGATGGGACATCCATCTGATGGTAAGGCATGGAAGAACTTTGATAGAGACCATCCCGATGAGGCAGGAGAGGCTTGGAACGTTATAATTGCTATAGCAATAGATGGATTCAATCCATATGGTATGTCGACCGCCTCGTATAGCTGCTGGCCTGTGTTTGTTATGCCGCTCAATCACCCTCCCGGAGCCCTAATGCAAAGGAAGACCATATTCCTGTCGCTGATCATTCCAGGGCCTGAATACCCGGGGAAGAATTTGAGTGTGTACATGCAACCGCTTGTGGAAGATCTGAACCACTCTTGGCACCACGGGACATTGACATACGGCCGTGCATCAAAGACAAACTTCTACATGAATGTTTCGTTCCACTATTCCATGCACGACATGCCCGGGTACGCCCTATTCTGCGGATGGTGTACAGCTGGTAAGTGGCCATGCCCAGTGTGCAGGCATCTACTTGAGTTCCTTTGGCTAAAGGCGGGTAAAAAGTATTCCACATTTGACACGCATCGACCATACCTCAAAGGAGACCATAGACAAGACAAAAAGAACTTCATCAAGGGCAAAGTTGTGCTTGAAGAAAAAGAGATACCAACGTTCGATGGTGTTGCTGTTGATGCCGAGTTACGTGCTCTCGTGCGTACCGAGTCTGGTTTCCCACAGTTTGAGGGATATGGAAAAACGCACAACTGGACACACGAGGCAGGCATAACGAAGCTCGAGTATTACAAGGACTGCGAACTTCCCCATAACATCGATGTGATGCACACTGAAAAGAATGTCGCAGAGTCTCTCTTTTACACAATTCTGAACATTCCTGAAAAGTCAAAGGATAATGTCAAGGCTAGAGTCGATGTTGAGGAGCTATGTGATAGGAAGAGACTATGCATGCAACCTCCTGAACGCAATCGAAAAAATTGGGTCAAGCCACATGCCTACTACTGCCTTGATAGCCTCCAAAAGAAGCAGTCATTGGGGTGGCTCAAATTCGTCGTGATGTTCCTAGATGGTTATTGTTCGAATATGAGCAAGGGAGTCAATTTGGCAACTGGAAAAGTCACTGGGCTCACGAGTCACGACTATCATATATGGATTGAGCGGCTGATGCTGGTGATGGTTCGAGGGTATCTCCCAGAGCATATCTGGCGAGTGCTTGCGGAGTTGAGTCATTTCTTCCGCACGCTCTGTGCCAAGCAGATATGTCCCTTGATGATTGAGAAGCTGCATGATCTAGTGCCAGAGTTGCTATGCAAGTTAGAGACGATCTTTCCGCCAGGCTTCTTTACTCCGATGTTACATCTCATTGTGCATCTCGCGAACGAGGCACTCTTGGGTGGACCGGTGCAGTTTCGTTGGCAGTTTTGTATTGAGAGAGAGTTTAAGTATATTCGAACCAAATGTGGAAACAAAAATAAGATTGAAGCATGCATAGCTGAGGCAACTCTCCTCCAGGAGATAACAGACGCCACGACAACATACTATGGCGATGATGTTCCCACTATGCATAACCAGGTCTGTCGATACAATGTCGACGAGCCGAATCATGGCCCCAAGCTCCTCCTCTTCCAGTGTCCCGGTGGCAAGGCCGATGGTGCAACAAGTTATACGTTGAAAAAGGAAGAGAAGGATTGCATAATGCTCTATGTGCTTATGAACATGAAGGAAGTGGTCCGCGGTGAGAATGAAGATGAGGAAGAAAATCAAGTGCCCAGTTTCCTTAGGTAAAATGGTGAACAAATTCATTTGAAACTAGTAACTCGGTTTCGATCTAATACGTATTTTCTTCTTTTAGCCAATTCACGGATGAAATGTGGTTGGGAACGACGGATCCCGATGACGCGGTGTTGGAAACCCTTCTGAAAGTGGGTGCCCCTGGAAAGAAAAATTTCACGTCTTGATTCTATGAAAAGGTAATTTATAACCTGTCCCTCTTACCTGGCAATCTGTGACTTGTCCCTCTTATTACACGTAACTAATGCACAATTTGTACGCAACTTGTAGGGAGCCGATCCCAACATTGAGATGTCGGATGAGTTGAGATGTGTCTCCCAGGGTTGTAACCGTAAAGTCGAGATGTATGAGAAGTATGATGTGAATGGTTATCGATTCCATACAGAGTCTTACCAGAACCGTCGGCCAAATGCAAAAACTGTAAATACCGGGGTCTTCACCAGAGGAGCCGATGACTTTGATTACTATGGAAGGTTACAAAACGTATACGGGATGACGTTCAATAATACGCCCCTAGAACTCAAGCTTGTTGTGTTCAAATGCCACTGGTTCGACCCACGCGGTGGATATAGAAGTACCCCTTCCATTGGGTTAGTTGAAGTTAGGCCTTCAACCACCTATAGTGGAGCCGATGTCTTTATTGTGGCCCACCAAGCCAAACAATTTTATTATTTACCCTACCCATGTCAGAAAGAGGAACTCAAGGGCTAGGAAGTCGTGTTCCAGGTATCGCCACGTGGTAAGCTACCCATGCCCTCCGACGATGATTACAACAACATTGACCCTAAAACATACGAGGGAGTTTTCTATCAAGAACAAGAGAACTTTGGGGAATTTGACTTACAAGATCTTGAGAACCTCGAGAACAATGCACATACTCGTGGTGAGGTAGTCACAAATATAAAGGACATTGATATGCTCACCAAGTTATATTCGGACAATGGCAACGATGAGCCTCCACCCTGCGATGAACCTCCAACTTACTTCTCACGTGATAGTGATGTTGATAGTGCTGATGAGAACCCAAGACATACACATGAGAGTGATGATGATGAGTGGTGAGGGTCTTTTATGCCTCGACTATGTTTAGTATCTTTATTATGCTTAGTATCTTTATTATGCTTAGTATTTATGTTTAATATCTTTATTATGCTTAGTATCTTTATTATGTTTAGTATCTTTATTATGCTTAGTATTTATGTTTAATATCTTTATTATGCTTAGTATGTTTATTATGCTTGACTAAATTGTTTACCTCTTCTCAGTGTAGGTGATTGATCAATATGAGCCAACGCAAGGAATCACCGTCCTCTATCCTTAAGTGGAGGCAGAAGAAGGTTACCAAAAGTGGAAGAGCACCCATTCCCAACTCGCGTTACAATGACGACAATGCGGGAGGAGGAGGACGAGGTGAGGGAGGAGGAGGTGGACTTCCTCGGAGGCTAGGACGAGGTGCAGGACGAGGTGAGGGAGGAGGCGGACTTCCCCCGAGGGCAGGACGAGGTGCAGGACGAGGTGAGGGAGGAGGCGGACTTCCCCTGAGGGCAGGACGAGGCGGGGGACGAGGCGCAGGACGAGGTGGAGGACGAGGACGAGTTGGAGTACGAGGTTTACGCCTTCTGAGTGACCTACCCTCCGCTTCTGGCGACGTGGCTTCCAAGTCTGCTTACTCGGAGTCTCCTGACGAGGAGGAGTCTCGAGACTTAGAGGAGGAGTCTCGATACCAGGAGGGGGGTCTCGAGACCAGGACTTTGATTCTCGAGACCAGGAGGGGGAGTCTCGAGACACGGAGGGGGAGCCCCGAGACCAGGAGTCGGGGCCGTCGACGCGGCCGAAGAAGCCAAAGATTCGTGGGGAATCGGGTGTCCCAGTGGACGAACCTGCTTATGAGGAGGAGAAACCCATCATTACGCCTAACGGCATTGAGTAAGTGGCTATACTAATTTTGAACATGTAATTTCATTTTGGTCATAAGAATTTGGCATGTACTAATGTTTTACTATTGTGCAGCAACTGGACATTTCCTCCAGGTACCCGTGCGCCTAACACCTTGGTTGGAGCTCTGATTAGGAAATTTTGGCCAGGCTTTTACACTCCTATCCCCAACGGCGAGAGGAAGCTAGCCACCAGTTGGGCGCACTATGAGGCCGCCGAAAACTCGGGCTATGCTGGGAAAGCTTCTAAAGACGTGATCACCAAGTTTTGGGTAAGGCAAAGTTTTCGAGTTTCGTTCATAGTTGATGACCCCACCATGCTAACTTATGAACCTCACAATATTTTGTATGTATGATTACAGAGATTCTATAGGGTGCTTCCGGAGGACCAGGAGAAGGCGGACAAGACTTTGCGGGGGGCTTGTCAGAGGTTGACACGGCAGCAGTTTTACAATCAGAAGCATACCACCACCAGTCTATATAGCTCCGAGAAGTTGAGAAAGAGGGCGCCGAAGCATTTGAATGTGAAGGCACAACCAAAGATGACCGAGGAAGATTATGCCGGGGTAGGTAAATTGTCAATCAGATTCTATGTTGTTGCTAATTGCATTATCTATTCTTCAAATGAGTATTGTTTTTTCAGTTTATGCCCACGTGGGCCGATGGTAAGGAGGACGCATGGCTGGCGTTGTCGGCGAGGTGGCACGGGGAAGACGCCGAGTTCAACGCCTTGAGCGAGCGGAACAAGGCAAACCGTGGCTCCGGAGGCACACTGTGTGGGAAACCGCAACCATGGTCGCTTCAAGGCCCATATGGTATACATGTATACATGGAACAATCTGTATTTATTTCCCTTCATGATCCTACTTGATACGCATAACATTTTTTGTCCATGCAGGAGACACATCTAGAGAGGCCTTGTTCTAACTATGAAGTATGGGAAATGATGAAGCAGAAGAAGCCTGATATGTCCTAGCCTCAGCCCTCGCTTCCATAGTTCTATGGCACTGCCAAGGAGGATGGTGCTAACTACCTCGAGGCGTTCACTGGTTTTCATCCGGAGGTGGAAGATCCTAGAGCAGCGGAGACCGACGAGAGAGCGGTGGTCGTGGCGGGGCGCGGCCGGGAGCACGGCCGTTTCAAGATTCTCGATAGGGTGATCCCGCGAACTCCTGCTTTGAGCCTCACGCGGATCAAGGCTACCCTCACCGCCGACGACCCCGCTATCCCGCCTCGACGGCCTTCCCGAGCGAACGACGATGTAAGTTTTTCTCATTTCCATCATATTTCCGAAAATCATTCGTGAGTGGCTAAGTTGACGAGATTCATTGTTTTTGAAATTGTAGCCTGTTTTGGACGCGGCCTACAAGGCCGCTTTTGCGGAACACTTGGTGACGCTCGAGACGTGGTCCCAGACCCGAGCGGCCTACGAGCAGTGGGCAGAGTTACGCGATGATGTAAGTTTCCACCTTTATTTTTGCAAAATATGACAAGTCTCACATTCCCTAGTTTGAATCTTTATTTCTGCAACGCCTCATATCTAAACTATCTTACAGCTTTTGGAGAGGTTTTATGGCACTGGAGAGCGAGCCACTCTACCGCCACGGCCACCTAGGCCAGGGCCGCAGCCAATCTTCCCATCAAAGGACGAATATGCTTTGACCTTCTACTCAGGGACCCCGGTAAATTTTTTGCCAAACCGGTTCTTACAACAAACCTGTGTCTTGGTGGTTGCTAATTCTGCCTCAAACATGTAGGGACCGGGATGATCCGGCAATGCACACTTTGGTCGTCCTGATGCCTCGCCGACTATCTCGCGCGCGATGACACCGGTTCATACCGGTCGTGCTTCTCCTGGTGCTTCTGGTGGTGGTGGTGGTGCTGGTGGTGGTGGTGGCGGTGGCGGTGATTCTCCTTCTTTCCATCGTGCTGAGGGTGGCAGTGCTTCTCCTTCTACCGGTGGTGGTGGTCATGACGGTACTTCTCCTTCTTCCGGTGCTGGTTCGACGGCGGCGACTCGACGTCAAGCTTCACCTTTCTTCGCGCGGGGAGACATGGGTCTCTCGAGTAGCTCTCCGGAGGTGTAGGCATGTGCATGTGTTAGGATGCACTTAGAGATGTACCTATGTGTGGATGTACTAGTTATGTTGTTTGGATGAGGATGTACCTATGTATGAATGACCTAGTTATGTTCTTTTGACGATGATGATCTTATGTTTGTGCATGTGCTGTGTCTGGAATCTGGAAATGCGGGAATATATAATTTGTAGGGAATAAGTAAAACAAAATGCAAAAAAAAAACAAAATACCAGGTCCTAAGCCGACGGCAATGCCGTCGGCGTAGACAGCACCATATGACACAGACACAGTTTGCCCGACGGCAGCACCGTCGGCGTCAGTATGCGAGGAGCCCGGCTGGCAGAGAGGGCCGACGGCTATGCCGTCGGCGTATCCAAGGACGTAGACAGCCACAGAGTGGCACGTGGCCTCTTAGGCCGACGGCTATGCCGTCGGCGTAACCGACCGCGTAGACAGCCACAGAGTGGCACGTGGCCTCTTAGACCGACGGCTATGCCGTCGGCGTATAAATTCCCGCGCTAACGGCCGTTAGCTGCTCCAGGTGGGCCCCAGGTGGGCCTAGGCCGACGGGAATGTATACGCCGACGGTTTATTGCCATACGCCTACGGGGTACTACGCCGACGGGCATACGCCGACGGCCCCCGTCGGGCCAGCATACGCCGACGGGGATCAGGGCTTACGCCGACGGGCCCCAGCCGTCGGCCTATTTATTGTTTCCTGTAGTGTAGGTGTAGTACGATCTAATAAAATGAATTAGCTAGGTTCACGTATATATATTCCGAATGTGGTTATGGGAGCTCAGTTAAGTTACACTTAGACCGCATCATCATCGTATCTTAATTAGGATTTTGCTATTGACCGAGATTTTCTTAAGACCGAACCACCACGATCCAGAAAAGTGAAACTATATAGTTTAGTTTAGAGAAAAATGCACGCACGCAACTGGCACACTCCACGCACAGTTCACTAATTGAAACGAACTTGGCTCGTTATTCTACAAATTAAACAACAGAACGAGGCAAAGTCAGCATAACAAAACTATAGATCGTCGATCGGCAAAGCAAGCGACGAAGAATCGAACCGATGGAGATGCATGCATGGAAGCTTTGCTTCGACTTCTTCTTGAGAAGTCGTCTGGGTCGATCGGTCGTCGGTAGCTAGGAGAAAATGACGGAGTAAGTATAAGTAGATAGACCCCAACCATTGACATCAATCGATACACCGGGCAAAGTCAACATGAACTTACACACATATATGGATGCTAGCTACCTGCTACTCCTCCGATAACACATCGATCGGCAAGTAAACTTTTTAACGCGTGTGTCAATATTTGCTGCTGGATCATCGTGTCATGACGTAATATATCTTTTCCTTTTATTCTACTGATCACATGTGCATCCATCAACAAAAGTGAAACGGCCGGTCCGTGCCTTTTGTACGTGTAGGTCGATCGTGCGTACGTTCGATCGACATGTATGTATTTTCTCAACTGTTTGACATTGCAGTCTTGATCGCAACGTTTAGCTGCTATTAACTCATCTCCAGGTTCACATACATACATACACGCATGGACACGCACATACAATTAATTAACCAGGAGGCAACTATAATAGAGAAAGAATCAAACTGCCCATTTTTCCCCTTCTATTGACACCACCCCGAGGCAAATATCCGAGGACAAGAGACAACAGCGCAAGACCCCAAAGACCGGTTAATGGGAAACCACAGCAACACGACCCTAAAGACCGGCGGTTAATGAGGATCAGCATGAGCATCTACACTAAACTTGACCCTTATTCAAATTTGGCATGCACATACGTACATATATTTACTACATGCATAATTTATGCCGCATTCTTTTTAATGTTTATTCAGTGTTTTTCGATTTTTTTCGTTCATAAAGGGTCTGCGGGAACCATGTTAACCAAATTTGCTTCCGAGGCTGTTGTGCCTTTTGACCGAGATGGTGGCAAATTGGCAAAGCTAATCAAAAATAAGAAATATATCGGGTGAACGTGCCCGCGCGTTCGGGCAGGATGACAGCACATCCTCATGATTTTTTCACCGATCAAATTTGATTTTTTTTCCGCCACTTGTTGGCAAAGTTGCCAGCCCCATGCACTTCTTTTTCCTTGGCAACTTCAAAAGAACACCATTTGTTCTCTCTCCGTCTTGTTTTATTAGTCCTGCATGTATAAGAAGGTCACCAATTTGTGCTAGGTTTAAATTATACTCCCTCTGTTTTAAAATATAAAATGTTTTAAGTTTATGAAGAAAATATACCTAGACTTATTTTAGTGTATAGATTCACTCTAAATCTGAGTGAACCTATATACTAAAACTACTAGATACATTTGCTTTACAAAGCTAAAACATCTTATATTTTCAATCGGAAGTTTCATTTCAAAAAACATAAAGAGTAATGGACTGATTACCATGCAAATGCAATGGTGAATGTCATTGTAGTACCATGTTTGTGGTTATGTTTGTGATTCGTGTGTGCCGACCAGAGGTTACGTAGAATTTGGTGGCCTGGTTTTGCAATTGCGTGCATGGCATGCATGATTGGTTGCTGAATTATACTACAGCAACAGCAGCTAGTAGCAACGAGCCTCTGTCACATTTATATTTCTGTTGAGGAAGTGCATCCATCTACTAGTACCATTAGTGAAGCTTAATTAGCACATGCTAGTAAGCACATGACTGTCGTTTGAAGGATCAAGAAACAATCGGAGTACTCTTTTCTTCATCCATGGAACTGATGCAGCAGAAAATTTTCTACGTCATGTTCAATCAATTTGCAGAACAAAGAAAGCTACCCTGAAATTTTCAAGCACTGAGACCGATTCTCATGTTTTCTATGGTGAAAAACAACACAAACATTCCATTCCACCAAAAAAATACAATCTTTTGCTTCAGATATGAACAAAGATGATGATAATTTTAACACATACGGGCAAAAAGGTAAGGTTAGGTAGGTGGCAACCGATGCAAGATCCTGGCGGCACACAAGATAACTGCACCTGTCATGTATTCATCTGCAGTATGGAGAAAAGAAAAAACCTCATCAAACTTAAATCCATCTAAATCACAGTATTTTCTTCTTCCCGTGCACAAAATATGCAAGAGTTCATTTACTTTTCGAAAAAAGTTGAAATCATGGGCTTCTCCATTAAAAACACAGATTTTTTAGTATACTATTTAATAAAATCATACAAAAAATACATCGAACCTGAAACCATCTTCCTGAACAACAATTGTAGCTACACATACAAGTGATGAGGGTGGGAATGATCAGAGCCACGTGTCCTAACCTCCCTCTGATCAACATCTAAATCCGGAAGCCTCACCAAGTGGCCCAACAGCGAGCAGGGGCACAAACCAGTCCAGCAGACCATTGTCACGTATCACATGCGCACTATTTAGAAGTAGCGGCCAACGTTTTCAGCAGAGCCATCTTCAGGATATGGATGAACACATTGATCTTGCCTGACTTGTCGTCGATGCCGCCACGATGCTACACACAACACCACCGTTCTGAGAGCATACATCATCCTGTGCCCCGCCGCTGATTCATCATCGTTGATATGGTAGATGCCACGCAGCTGATGTACGCCTTGAAAGATGATGCCCCCACATGGGTGAAGACGTATGAAATTTTTCATCATCCGATCCACGGGAATCCCAAATCTGAGGTTTCCTCCGGAGCATAGAGAACACGGATTGCTCCACAACGCCTCCAATGAGGTAACTGTGCCCACAGACGCCACCGTCGACAGTTCCAACCAAGGCCAAAACATGCTTTCGCTGGCATACTCGCACCGGCACCGGCTGAACCATTGGATCCTCCTCCACAGTCTTCCGCCACGCCCTACATCCCCGCCACTGGGAAATATCCGCACATGGCTGAAGCCGCAGCAGTGCCACCACCGCCAGGAACCGCTTGGGTGAGCCGTCGACAATAAAAGAGTCCACATCTTCGTGCCGTCAATGTCGGATTGGACACACCCCAAACTGGGACAAATGCGAGAGTATTCACCACATCCGTGAGCTGGCGGCAGCAAGGAGGAAGTAATATTATTGTCTGGTTAAGTGGAGACCGGGCTTTTCACATGTAGCAGTTCATGGTGACCGGCTACCCAACTAGCCAGCAAATTCATCAAACTGCAAAATAACATCCCTATTAAGTTGGTGAATCATGCATCATGCCCTTTTTATACAAGTGAAATGTGAAATGGAAGATTGAGAGATGGCCATCGTGTGCGCGCATTTCCCAACAAGCGACAACTTTAGTTTTAGATCAGCCAGATGGACTCCCTTTTTCTGATGTCAAGATCATAGAAAGATTGGACGGATGGGAGAAGCATGATGGGAAAGTGGAAAAGTTTCTTTAGCCAGGTGTTGTGTCTGTGAAGTTTCTTCTTCGTGTCAACTCTGCAAACACAAACATGATATAATGCACACCCAGACTCAGCATCTCTCATGATTCATAGAATGATATAATGGACATTGATCTAATTGCATGCATGGCTATCAAGCTTGGTCATCCAAGAGAAACAAAAGGAAATTAATAAGCAATACATCTCTTCTAGAAGTATGGCAAATATGTTAGAACAACGATTTTCTAAAGTTAACTTCATGTGAAGTAGTGCTGACGTCAGCCACGTGTTGTCCAGAAAAACTAAAACATTTGTGAAACTTTTGAAACTTATGAAACATCACTGAAACAATGAAACCTTTTTATACTGTTCACGGAGTGTTTCAATGTTTTGGTCTGTTTCAATTAGTGACATCAGGATGACATCATCCATGTACCGGCTGGAAAAAAACTAGAAAAACACACAATATCAAAGCGGAAAGGGACGGTAGATGGGACTCCTTCACATGAAATTAAATTTAGCAATGACTTTCCGAAATATGTTACTAGCACGTGCAGGGAACTAAGAAGCCCGATCTTTAAAAAAAAACTTGAAAGAAGAGTAATTCTTCTTGTCGTCAGAAATACATGAAGAAGATGCACGGCAACCGGCAGTTAATCTAGAAAGGCAGACATAAAAAAAACCTGTTGTCGAATGATCTGGAAAAAGCGGCAAGTGGCGTAAGATGAGAAGAAAATAAGGTTTCAGACAATTTCATTTTCCAGGTTATTAGGATCGAGGGTCACATCTCAAGGGTAGGTAATGAGATAGCCTTACATCATAATAAGGGTAACCTTGTTTCATCGTGGAAGCAATGCAGAATGATCTGAAGTAATGAAACAAGACAAGTATCCTCACATGAACCTTGACCACTTCAGGTTCCATCTTCAGTACATACTTGTATAATTCCTCGCTGCCGAGATAAATAAGAAAGTGATACTTATCAATATTTTGTCATGCTATCGGCATCGACCTTATCATGCTCATAATGTGATCTCATATACTCCATACTAATTCTGCCTCAGAAGTTAAAGTCAGGAACTGAAAACATTTTCTTCCTTTCTTTCCTCTCCTTTTCTTTGCAGCATATCTTGATCCACACGGCCTTGTGAATTGACATGCCAACTTCTGAAACCTTTCATGAGGATCATGTGCGCGACCATTAAACCAGGAAAAAGGGATCTTTTTTTCCTCTCACGACATCATCAAGTTTAGTTTTCTATTTTATGGGGAGAGCTGACTCAAGCTTGACAGCAGCAACGTGTGGCAGCTTTTACAATGTTCTGATTGCTAAATAATACTGATAGTAATAAGCTGCAAGTTGGGCTTGAAAAGAAAGGAAATTTGGAAAAGTAAATTTATTTTCTTTGATATGTCAGAAAAACACAGGGCCTTCCAGAGACCCGTAGAAGAGAACAAAAACGAAGATAAGTAAACAGAATAGATGACAATAGTCTCATTTCCAGATTTAAGCAGCAGCAAGGTTCCAGGACCGACGAATCATCTCCGAAAAAATGCCAAATAAAACAGCAAAAGTCATCGCATAGATAGATTGTTTTTATTTTATGTCTAGCTAGGACTTCTACAAGAAGAATAACCATGCTAGAAGAAAAATTATCTTCATCATGTCAAAATTAAGACTAGGGTAAAAAGGGTTCTACTCGGATAATTTACCGAGACCCCTATCTCATGTTTATATAGGTGCTTTGCGGCACAAGCAATACAGCTGGAGAGTCCTGATACAAAACTATCTCATGCTAATATCTCGGTAACCAACTATGTTACTAGTTCTAATACCCTCCCTTAATCACAACTTACTTAAGCTGAGATTATGATTGAACTCTTCAAAGCTGCGCACAGGAAGTGGTTTAGTAAATCCATCAGCAATTTGATCCTTTGATGATATAAACAGAATCTCCAACTGTTTGTTAAGAACTCGTTCTCTAACAAAGTGAAAATCAATCTCTATATGTTTTGCTCTAGCATGAAACACTGGATTGGCGGATAAGTATGTTGCACCCAAGTTGTCCACCACAAACAGGGAGTTTGTGTCAATTTTATACCAAGTTCTTCAAGTAAGGATTGCATCCAAATTACCTCAGTTGTAGCATTAGCTACAGACTTGTATTCTGCCTCAGTACTGGACCTAGAAACAGTAGCTTGTTTCTTTGCACTCCAAGAAATTAAGTGTCGTGGTGGTGGCACGGCAGATGCCATGGGTAGGCTTAAGTATGGGGCCAATGGATGCTAGAGGGATCCGGGGAGGGAAGATGTAGTTATTTCTACACTCAAATGACAAACATGCATATCTTTATTTCTCCTCTTTGAGACTACAAGTGCTCATTGAGCTGTTTGCATGAAGAAGAGAGCTACTACACGAGCCTTACGGCGTAAAATGAATCGATCCCTTCTCAGGAGCCCGCTTCTCTCCTTATAAAGGGGTGCCTTGGTTCCTCCTAGGGCTGACGTGGCAAGCATATTCGAGGAATATGCTTGTCCCAATATGGTAACTCGGCGACCCTCTTTCCATGTCCCCCTTCTAATGACGGCAATGTTCCAGAGAGCCCCACCTGCGCGCCTCGGGCTCCATGTCTGTCACCTCCGTGACCTTCTTCTGCCCTTCTGCTGCTCTGCTCCTTGTCCTTTGTGCTTGGCTCTATCCAGATTCCTCCTAGCCCGTGACTAGGGTTTGACTATAGGCACCTCCTTCTCCTACAAGCTCCGTGTTACTCGGCCTCGTCTCGCATAACTCGGCCTGGCCTTCACCTGCATTCAAGTTATTCAGACTCACTCGGCCGACTTAACTCGTATGTCGGCCGGGTAAGGTGTTACTCCTTCCGTGCTGTCATGGCCATGCTTATCTCGGCCGACTCTTACATGACTCAGCCGATATAAACAGTAACTCGGCATATGACAAGGGCGACTCCTTTCATCCTTTCCCTGTCTTGATCCTATCCGGGGTCACCTCCCCAACATTAGTCCCCGAATCTGGTGTGGTTCATCCATATTCCGAATTAAGCAAACTGTTTCGGCTTTTCTTATCCAGCCACTGAGATTCGAGTTAAGTTTTGTTTGATTCGGATATGTCTTAGCTTTGAATATCCAGCCACCTAGGTCCGAGTTAAGTTTTGCTTGATTCGGATCTGTCTTAGCTTTGAATATCCAGCCACCTAGATCCGAGTTAAGTTTTGCTTGATTCGGATCTGTCTTAGCTTTGAATATCCAGCCACCTAGATCCGAGTTAAGTTTTGCTTGATTCGGATCTGTCTTAGCTTTAAATATCTAGCCACCTAGATCCGAGTTAAGTTTTGCTTTATTCGGATCTGTCTTAGCTTTGAATATCCAGCCACCTAGATCCGAGTTAAGTTCTGCTTGATTCGGATTTGTCTTAGCTTTGAATATCCAGTTGTGTAATTCACTTTGGTATTTAGGTTGCCCATGATCGGCGGACAACCGAATTTCAAAGGCTGCTCTTTGCTCACAAAAAATTGGAAGAGAAATATGAGAAAGTTCTCCCCGTGGTGAAGAAGACTGGTAATTTAATAAATTTTTGTATTGTTCCTTAAGTTCTTAACATTTTCGGCTTGATGTGCTAATTCATTCTTTGCTGGTATACAGGTAATATTAATAATCTTAACATCCGCCTTTCCAAGAAGGTTAAAGCTCTGGAAGGTTAGTTATTCTTCTCGTCTATTGTTTTTCGTTCGAGACTAGTCTTGGGTTTCTTATAACCTTCTGGCTTTGGTATCGCCGAGTTTTAAACACTTGCAGCGTCTCATCAAGAATGCATACCCATGCCTGATATGATGCTGCAACTCACTCGGCGCCACTCAAAAGTTAAAGAGAAAGATGACGAGAAAGTTGATCAAGACTTCTCTGAAGAGAAGAATCGACTGAGTCTGCAACTGCAGAAAGATAAAGAACTCCTTGAGGCTGCCGAGCTAAAGAACCGGACGATGAGCGAGGAAATCACTCGCTTTGAGAAGACTAAGGCCGACTGGACCCAGGATCTCCAGAAAATGTTAAGTTATATTCATCGTAAGTTTCCGACCGTGGCCGAGTTATTTTCTTATCTTTCTTATTTTTAACTGATATGTTTGTCTTTTACGTAGATCATTTTCCGGAAGCTAAACTAGTGAGCTCTAAGGAAGTGATTTCCGCTCGTCAGCGCCGAGGTGTCTCTACAGAATCGAGCCCAGAAAACTCAATGGAAGATTTCCTGATTGCCATCGGCGCTGCCATTGGGCCAATGAAGATTATGGGCAGAGATCTGGTGCAAGCAGCCATTCGGGCTTACCATGTTCTTTGGTCGAATACCTCTAGGACTCCTGACATCGACGAGGTCAAAATACTTGTGGAGAGATTAATGGCATCTCAGACCCAGTTAAATCTCTGGAGGGAGTCTACTGGGAGGGCTGGTGCTGATATGGCACTTACGGCCGTTCTGTCTTGGTACGAGGACATTTCGCTCGACACTTTGATGAATTTACGCACTGGCTCTCGTTGGGTTGAGGATCCAGAATTCGTCGCTCGCCACCAAGCTCGTGCCTTCCAGCTTGTTGAATACGCTGACGTGCATAACTGGATTGAAGGGCCGAGTTTTCTTCCCAACCCAGCAGATGATGTCGAAATTGAAGATGCCTCTAATGATGATTTGGCCGAGCAGGATGAGGCAGAGGGTGACTCGGACAACTCCCGTGACTCCGATGCAAGATCGGATCAGGATGACGACGCGCGATCATATTCTAAAGGGACTGGGTACTCTCAAGCTCAAACTAATGTTTCTCAGCAGCCAAGGCTTTCCCCCGAGGTTACTATTGCTTCTGTTGAAGGCGAAGTAACTTCGGTCGAGGCACCGTCTACCTCGGAGCGCCTAGTTCCTGAAAACACCCCTGCACAGGAGACCGAAGTCGTCCCGCCATCATCCGAGATAGCCATCCCCGACGCCCCTGATCATGCTGCTTCCCCTTAAGGGTGCTCTGGCCCTTTTCGTTGTTTAGGTTCAAAAACCACTTAAGTTATTTTCAGTCCCCGGTATGCCGGGCGTATGATGTCTGTGGAACAATTGTCCGTCTTTTGGTATGGTGCGAACCTTTTTGCCTTTCACCGCTGAGACATGGGTGACGTTAATTATTATTACTTTGTTTAAAAAAGTCCCATTGCTTTATATCTTTGCTTTGGCGAACTTTGATTTCATAGGTTCGGATTATATTTTTCCATGTGGCTGATCTTAGTTCGGCATTTATCTTGCCTGCCCTCGATAGCGTAGTTGTTGTGTTTTTCAATTTCTATCTGAAGTACAAAGCCCGAAGCTCATAACTGGTAAAGTGATACAATATGTTGCACCCCTTATCATACTTCGGTTTGCTGGGTTTGTTATTCCTTAGAAGTCTTTGTTTGTTTTCACTTTGCTTATTCCTCTAATTTTTGGGACAAGTTCATACCATATCTTGCAAATTATGATCATCATGTTGGTGAGTCACTTAGTCTGTAGCTGAGCTATGGAGCTCTTATGTGTCTGGCGAAAAACAGTGGGTAATACAAGTTAGTCCCCGAGTTATCACTTGGGTTTTCAAGTTCTTGCGTGCGCTCAAAGAATTATCTTGGATCATGCAACAGTCCCCGAGTTACGAACTGTGCTGCCGAAATATAATTCATGGGTTAAGGCAGAGAATACTACGGGGTAGTCCCCGAGTTATCGCTCAAGGTGCCAAAGTTTAATACGTATTTTTAGAACAAGAAACAATCACGGGGTAGTCCCCGAGTCAATGCTCAGGGTATCGAGGTTGTAATGCATAATCCGAAATAAGGGATAATACGGTACAGTCCCCGAGTCACTGCTCGAGGTGCTGAAACTTAACATATAATTTAGGAATAATAAATAACACGGTATAGTCCCCGAGTCGCTGCTCAAGGTATCGAGGTTCAATACATGCTTGATACTCCAATCTGATGTGTCATATTACGATGTACCACATATAGCTCCTAAGTGTAGAACGGGCGAAGTAGAGCTATGTTCCACGGTCTTTTTGATTCGTCGCCTGCTTTGTTTGCCTTGTTCTTTTCTGGTGACTGAGCATCGATTAGGTAATATGCATCATTGTGCAATGCTTTAATCACGATAAATGGTCCTTCCCATGGGGGTGATAGTTTTTGCATGCCGGCTGTGCGCTGCACTAGCCAAAGAACCAAATCTCCTTCCTTAAAAACTCTTGGATTGACTTTCTTGCTGTGATATCGTCGAAGGTTTTGCTGATAGATAGTTGATCTTGATAATGCCAATTCCCTGACCTGCTCTAGCAAATCAACATCGTCTTGCCGAGCTACCTCATTTACCTCGGCAGTTGTGTACTGGGTCACTCGAGGCGAATCATGCATTACGTCGGCTGGAAGCATGGCTTCTGCCCCATATATCAGGAAAAATGGGGTATACCATGTCGACCTGCACAGTACTGCTGGTAGTTCCTCGATCCAGCATCCTGCCAACCTTTGCAAAGGTTCGACAAGCCGTGGTTTTATTCCGGATAATACTAGCCCATTTGATCTCTCTACTTGCCCGTTTGATGCTGGGTGAGCCACCGAGGCAACATCTAGTCTTATATGTTTCTCTTGGCAGAATCTAGCAAAAGCTCCTTCAGCAAAATTTATGCAGTTGTCTGTAATAACACTGTGTGGATAACCGTATCTTAAGATAATATCTTTGAGGAATTTTACTGCTGTTGGTCCATCACATTTTCTTATTGGTTTTACTTCGATCCACTTTGTGAATTTATCCACCATGACTAGAATGTGGGTCATACCGCCCCGTGCTGGTTTAAACGGACCTACCATATCCAAGGACCACACAGAAAATGGCTAAGTAATTGGTATTGTCTTTAATTCGGACGAGGGCATATGTATCTTGCTGGCGTATCTCTGGCAACCATTAAATTTTTCTACCAACTCTTTTGCCTCCTTCAATGCCGTCGGCCAATAAAATCCATTCCTGAATGCTTTGGCTACTAAAGCTCTGGACGATGCGTGATGCCCGCATTCTCCCTGATGTATATCCAGGAGTATTTCCTGGCCTTCTGCTGAGTCAACACATCTTTGCAGCACGCTTGTGACGCTTCTCTTATACAACTTATTGTTTATGTTTGTGTAAGCTTTTGCTCTTCTTATTGTCTGTCTAGCCAGTACCTCATTAGTCGGCAAGATTGCATCCTTGAGGAAGGAGAATATGGGTTGCACCCATGTCGGCGTGATTTTCTCTGGGACAATTTCACTGTCGATTTCCATATTTTTTGCCGACATAACAGCTTTGAATCCTTCTGTATTTATTCATGCGATGGCCAGGTTCACTTTCAGAGAGCCTGGGTTGCACTCTTTGTCAATTTCCATTGGCACACTTCCTTCTTTTAATTCTGCCGAGATATGAATTGACTCGGACTCTGGCGATGATATAATCGATGGTTTTCTCAGGTGCTCTAGGGCAATACCTGGGGGAATTGACTGCCTAGTTGATCCGAGTTTTGACAATATGTCTACAGCGTCATTTTCCGCCCGAGGTATATGATGAAACTCGCATCCATTGAAGTATCCACTGATTTTTTACACATGAAACCTATATAGGGCCATATTCGCATCTAGTGCGTCCCAATTGCCTGATATTTGCTGTACTACTAAATCTGAATCCCCGTAGCATAGGATCTAACGTATACCAATTTCCTTTGCCACCTTTAATCCATGGACGAGTGCTTCATATTCGGCTACATTGTTTGATGCGGCGAAATGTATTTGCAGCACATATTTCAGCTGATCTTTTTTCGGTGAGGTCAACACTATCCCTGCCCCCAAGCCATTTCTCAGCTTGGATCCATCGAAATGCATTATCCAATAACTCGGATCTGGTAACGGTGGTTCATATTGTACCTCGGCCCAATCCACAAAGAAGTCGTCCACTGCCTGAGATTTGATTGCATCTCGCCTATCGAATTGCGAAGCATAAGGTGATAATTTGATTGCCCATTTGGCTATTCGGCCACTTGCATCTTTGTTGCTCAATATCTCGGCTATGGGATCTTCACAAATCACTTTGATCGGATGTTCTTCGAAGTAATGTTTAAGTTCTTTCGCCGACATGTATACTCCATAGGCCATATTCTGGTAATGTGGGTAGTTCTATTTTGAGGCCGATAGTACCTCGCTTAGGTAATATACCGGCCTTTGTATTGATTTATCACCTTCATCCCGTTCCACGACAACCACCGCACTTACCACTCTATTAGTGGCAGCTACATAAAGTAACATAGGCTCTTTTGACAGTGGAGAGGCCAGGATTGGTGTTGTGACCAACATCTTTTTTAGTTCATGAAACGCATTATCTTCTTGCGGTGTCCAAATGAACTTATCAGACTTTTTCATCAGTTGATACAGAGGTAATGCCTTTTCCCCCAGCCGACATACAAATCGACTAAGCGAGGCCAGGCAACCCGTGAATTTCTATACATCATTTAGACACCTCGGCAATTCCAATTTTTCAACTGCTCGTATTTTAGTTGGATTTGCCTCTATACGTCGGCTGGATACGAGAAAACCGAGTAATTTCCCAGCTGGTACACCGAAGGTGCATTTTTCCGGGTTAAGCTTCATTCGGAACCTTCTCAGGTTTGCGAATGTCTGCCGAATATCATCCAGGAGTGTTTTGCTCTCTTTGGTTTTTATAACCACATCGTCTACATATACTTGTACATTTTTTCCTATCTGGTCAAGTAGACACTTTTGCATGCATCTCTGGTATGTTGCTCCTGCATTACGCAGGCCGAATGGCATGGTGCGATAGCAATAAGCCTCGTACGGGGTAATAAACGCAGTCTTTATTTGATCGGCCGGATTTAACGGTATCTGGTGGAAACCAGAATACGCGTCTACAAATGACAACAGCTCACAACCAGCGGTCAAATAAATGACTTGGTCTATCCTAGGTAAAGGAAAGGATCTTTGGGACACGCCTTGTTTAGGTTCGTGTAATCAATACACATTCGCCATGCGACGGCTACATTTGGGTCATCCTTTTTATTTTCTACTAATACCGGATTTGATAGCTAATCCGGATGAAGCACTTCCATGATGAACCCGGCCGCAAGGAGCCGAGCAATCTCATCCCCTATTATTTTTCTCCTGTCTTCGGCGAAGCGGCGGAGAGGTTGCTTCACCGGCCTTGCTCCTGGCCTTACATGCAAAGAGTGCTCAGCCAACTCCCTCGGCACACCTTGCAGGTCTTGAGTTGACTAGGCAAAGATATCCCGATTCTCACAGAGGAAGTTGGTGAGCTCGCCTTCCTATTTGGCATCTAGGCCGGCACCAATCATGATGGTGCGCTCTGGGAACTGCTCATCTATCTGGACCTTTTTGTCTCTTTAGTCGGCTAGAAAGAAACACTTCCATGTGGATTGGCTAATGCTGGCATATTCAGCTGTGTCGACTGAGCGAGAGCCGCTACCTCCTGAATCCTTCTTTTTTCTCTTGCAATCACCAATGACTCGGCCAGGTTTGATCCGGCCGAAGCACATTCCATCGACTTCCTGTAATCTCCTGCTACTATGATCACCCCTTGTGGTCCGGGTAACTTGATTTTCAAGTAAGTGATGTGGTAGCTGCTCATGAATTTGGCCAATGCCAGCCGTCCGAGTAAAGCATGATAGCAACTTTCTAGGTCCACCACTTCAAACTCCAAATTTTCCGCTCTGCAATTCTCCCTTGTGCCGAATAATACATCTACTCGGACCTTCCCAATGGGTTCACATGAAAGTCCCGACACTATTCCATGGAATGTGGTTCTTGTGGATTGCAGCATATTCTGCGTTATTCCTAGTTTATGCATCGTATCTTTGTACATGATATTGATACTGCTCCCATTGTCAATGAGTACTTTTGAGAATTTGACATTAATGTCAGGCCCGACGAATGTCGGATCTAGTACGAGTGCATATGACCCTGGATTCAGCATTATTTTCGGGTGATCCTTTATGCTCTAGGTTATTTCCTGATCTGACCAAGGCACATATCTTGGTACTGCCGGCATAAATGCATTCACTTCCATATGTCGGCGTTGTACACTTTGCCTGTCTTGCTGTTCTGTTGTGAACACGCAATATGATTGATGATGCTCCCTGTAATCATTACGTCCATTATTTCCGGGATTCGTCCTTCCATCCTGACCTTGATTTATCACTTGATGCACTGCATCTCTCTGGTCCCGGTTAACATACCTCGGAGGAGGTGGGGTAACATTAACTGTTGTGCATTTGCCCCAGTTAACTACGGCTGCTGCTGCTGATGCGCTTGATGAGAAGACACTTGCATGCCCGTCGGATTCCCCATTGCATTTTTCATCCAGGCGCATTGCCGAGTTGTATGATTAGCCGGCTTGGCCGGATTTGGCGTATGAAACTTACACGGTTGATCCAACATGGATTCAAACGTGTACTTCGGCCTTTCCTGCCACTGCTTCTTCTGTTCTGGTGTCCACTGTCTCTTCCATTCGTTCCTTGGTGTCCACTGCTGAGGACCATTTTTCTGCCGTTGATTGTTTCCGTGACTCGGCGGATCTTGCACTAACGCTGCCACCTGATTGGAATCGTATCTGTAGTCCGGTCTTTCCTCTCTTCTTCTACCTCTGAACTCGTTGCGCCTCGATGATCCGGCTGCATCTCTTGCATATTGATCTTGATGCTCTCGATGCTCTGCCGACATTAGTTCTGGTTGTGTCGGGTCCCCCAATGCATACGAGTCTGCTATCCTGATGGTTTCTGCCAAGGTGGTCGGCATATCTCTTTGCAACCTTTGCCACAATACACTGGCGTATCGGCAGCCTTGAGCAAACCAAGCTATCGCTTGAGATTCTATAACTCCTTCACATGAGTTTCTAAGGTTACACCACCGAGTCAAGAATTCTCTATCTGTCTCATTTGGCCTCTGCTTGCACATAGCAAGCTGCTATGGCCTGTTTGGTATTTTGTAAGTACTGGTGAAGTTGCTGACAAACACCTCTTCAAAATCTAGCCAATAGTTTATACTGCCTGCTGGCAGATTGTTCAGCCATACTCTGGCTGGTCCTTCCAGCATTTGCGGGACATATCTTACCGCCCATCGCAAGTTTCCACTAGCCATTTTTACTGCAGTAGCATAGTCAATCAACCAATCCTGTGGTTTGGTGCTCCCATTGTATGTTTTCGTGCCCCTTGCCAGCTGAAAGTTCGGCACTGGTGGCTCGCCCATGATCCGAGGTCCAAAACACGCCGGACCAGGCAGACCCTGCTCCTCTAACAACTCGGATCGGTACAACCTGTCCAGTTTTAATCTTGCATCATTTGATGGAAAGTTTCTGTAAATGATTCTCTCATGTATTCCATAATGGTTATTTCCATCATGCCCTGCATACTCCATATCTGATTAACCATCATTGTACCTCTCGTTTGCCTGATTATGGTGAGTTGGTCTCACTTCTCGCTCTTGCCGAGGTTCATACCTCGGCTGAGGATCGGGCGGTGGGTCTCTCCTTCCTTCCGCCGGGTTATTGTTCTCATGATTTCCTCTTCCGAGGTCTCCATTACCTCGGATTCCGTTGCCTTTGTTGGCACGGCCGGGGTTTCTTTCGCCACTGTTACCTCGGCTCCCATTGCCTTTGTTCTCATTGACCTTTCCGGCTACTGTCGGATCATACGGAACAATTTGCTTATTTCTTTTTCCTGAAGTTACTGCTCTATCTTTTCACGCGTTGTTTCCGGCTGAGGATGCTACTTCCACTGATAGTGCGGGCGCTGCTCCAGCCGAATCAACCATACGCGAGGCTCTCGGTCTTGCCGGGTCTGCCCTAAGCATTTCTTCATTCTGCTGGTTCGCAATGCGTACCAGCTCATTCACTCTTTCTTGCCGTTTCTGCCGGGCTTCGCCGGTCAATCCTTCCAACTCCAATGCTGCGGCATTTGCCGCCCTTAGGTTCTTTGCCGGGGTGCTATACCTCGGCAAGCCTAGATCAACTGAATCTGCCTTATGAGTCTCATGCTCTTTGTTGATATCATTCATGAAGTTTTTTCCTCTCAACCTTAATTCATCTACCCGCTCGGGGGCAACATCTAGATTATTTGCCTTAGCATACTCTCGCAGGGTCCTGTTCAAGGATTCCCACAGAGCCGACACCTTTTTTGCCTCTACCAGTACTCTCTGCCTAGTCTCTTCCAACTCAGCCTAAGCATTAGCCGGATCAAGTATCGGCGCCACAGGTGTGGTTAGATTATCTATAGTTGCCTGGGGAATATTCTCTGGCCTTTCCAGAGGTGGCCATCTTACCCTTGCTGCCTTTGGGGTTGTCTCCTGCACCTCGGCTGATTTGGTTACTGACGGACCTACCTCGGTGGGCTATGGAGCTGCTTGCTTCGTGGTCATCTTTCCTCCCGCCGCCGGTTCCTTGCTTGATCCGGCGTCTGCTGCTGCCGTCTGTGCCTCGACTGCAACCATCACCTCGACGCTGCCGACGGGGCGTGTTCCACGCGGACCGTTTGCGGCGCTGAGGGGAGGCTCTCCTGCATCAATAACTCGGTGAGGATAAACGCAGGAGGTGTCGACGCCGACGTCGATCTGGTGCGTGCCCAAGTTGATGAAGACATCGTTGCGCGGAGGAGCTTTCCTCCTGAAGCTGCCTGCGTTATCGCTGACATAGTCCCAGAGATCAAATCTCTGGACTAAGCCAGAGACAACGCGCTCGCCGGTGTGGATGAAGTTTCCCGTCCGGATCTTGTCTCCAGCTAGCACCACTGCTGGCTCCACGGTGGGCGCCAACTGTCATGGTGGTGGCACGGCAGATGCCATGGGTAGGCTTAAGTATGGGGCCGATGGATGCTAGAGGGATCCGAGGAGGGAAGATGTAGTTATTTCTACACTCAAATGGCTAACATGCAGATCTTTATTTCTCCTCTTTGGGACTACAAGTGCTCCTTGAGCTGTTTGCAGGAAGAAGAGAGCTACTACACGAGCCTTACGGCGTAAAATGAATCGATCCCTTCTGAGGAGCCCGCTTCTCCCCTTATAAAGGGGTGCCTTGGTTCCTCCTAGGGCTGACGTGGAAAGCATATTCGAGGAATATGCTTGTCCCAATATGGTAACTCGACGACCCTCTTTCCATGTCCCCTTCTAATGACGGCAATGTTCCAGAGAGCCCCACCTGCGCGCCTCGGGCTCCATGACTGTCACCTCCGTGACCTTCTTCTGCCCTTCTGCTGCTCTACTCCTTGTCCTTTGTGCTTGACTCTGTCCAGATTCCTCCTAGCCCGTGACTAGGGTTTGACTATAGTCACCTCCTTCTCCTACAAGCTTAGTGTTACTCGGCCTCGTATCGCATAACTTGGCCTGGCCTTCACCTGCATTCAAGTTATTCAGACTCACTCGGCCGACTTAACTCGTATGTCGGCCGGGTAAGGTGTTACTCCTTCCGTAGCTGTCATGGCCTTGCTTATCTCGGCCGACTCTTACATGACTCGGCCGATATAAATAGTAACTCGACATATGACAAGGGAGACTCCTTTCATCCTTCCCCTGTCTTGACCCTATCCGGGGTCACCTCTCCAACATTAAGTTTGGTCCAAAGAACACAGCAAAATTTCCAGTGGATCTTCTATCATCTACATAGCCTGCCCAGTCTGCATCTGAAAAAGCACTTACTAGAAAATATTGAGACTTTGTGAAGGTAAGTCCAATACCAACTATATGTTTCACATATCTTAGAATACGCTTGGCAGCAGTCCAATGTACAGTGGTAGGAGCACGCAAATACTGACATGCTTTGTTTACTGCATAGGATATGTCAGGCCTTGTAAGAGTCAAGCCTACCATGCTCCTGTAGCTAGTAATATCATCAGGACCCAATAAATCACCCTCGTGTGCTGTAATCTTCTCTGAAGATGACAAGGGTGTGGTCGCCCCTTTGCACTGTGTCATGCCAACACGTGCTAACACTTCTTGAGCATACTTTTTCTGAGTCAAGACCAAACCATCCTTGACTTGTTGTACCTCAATACCAAGAAAGAAGTGAAGGTCACCCAGATCCTTTAATGCAAACTCACTACTCAGGTCCTTCAAGAGAGCATCAGTAGCTGCCTGTGAAGAGCTAGCAACTATGATATCATCAACATAAATAAGCATATAAATGGTGATGTTGGACTTGTGATAAATAAACAAGGACATGTCAGACTTGGAAGCAAAGAAACCAAGGCTGATCAGTTTAGCACTCAATCGAGAGTACCATGCTCTGGGTGCTTGTTTCAGTCCATATAGAGCTTTATCCAAATTGCAGACATAATTGGGTTTGAGCATGTCCTCATAACCTGGTGGCTGCTTCATATAGACCTCCTCTTCCAGAACACCATGAAGAAGCGCATTCTTAACATCCAACTGTCGCAAACTCCATCCCCTAGAAACTGAAATGGCTAACACAAGTCGGACAATGCTGATTTTAACCACTGGACTAAAGGTGTCCTCATAATCAATGCCATATCATTGTTTGAATCCTTTGGCTACCAGTCTAGCCTTGTACATATCAATAGAGCCATCGGACTTCCTTTTAATTTTGTATATCCACCGACAATCAATAATATTGGACCCATGTTTTGGCGGTACTAGCCTCCAAGTTTTATTTTTCATCAAGGCATTGTATTCCTCCTGCATTGCATCCTTCCAATGATCATCCTGTAGAGCCATTTGCAGATTTTCAGGTTCATCTGTAACAGCAGAAAGGATCCAGCGAACCGTACCATCTTTGTATTCTTTAGGGAAACGCACACCTCAAGATGCATGTGTTGCTGGTCGTCCCACACCTGAAGCTGCACCCGCTGGAGGCACAGAAGATCCGGGCTCCCTTGTCTCCCGCCTGTCACCAGGCGGGCTGTCAGCACGCACACGTGAGGAGGCGCCAGACGCCGCACTTGATCCTGTGGCCGAAGCTGTGGCGGAAGGAGAGGTGGGAGTGGCAGGCTGAGGGCTGGATGGCATAGAGGATCCGGCTGGGGACCGCTGCACAGGACTGGGCGGGTCAAATGCGCGGGAGCGCCTGCTGCTCGACGGATCCGAGGAGGATCCACCTAATCCTGGCGCAGAGCTCGTGGATCCCGAGGCTGATAGCGGCAGGGAATCCACCTCATGTCCTGAGCTTCTGTCTTCTTCTGAAGATGCATTGGACACACTGTTTTGATTGTTTTGACCACCATTTAGCTCCAAACGTTGAGCAGATCCATATCCTGGAACCTGTACAGTAGCGGGAGCACTTGTGGAAGGATTAGTAGCAGGGAAATTTTACATGTTAAAAGCATCAATAATTGCATCCCTTGATTCAGAATTTCGAAGAGATGGATCAAGGAGTAGAATTTCATGTTGGAGACGAGCACCAACATTGGGATGAGGGTTTTTAAAGGGGAACACCGCTTCATCAAATACAACGTTGCGAGAAATATACACGCGTCCAGAGGTAACATCTAGGCACTTAACACCTTTGTGGCGGGGACTGTACCCCAAAAAGACGCATTGTTTTGAGCGAAAAGCAAGCTTTCGTTTATTGTATGGGCAAATTGGGCCAACAAGCACAGCCAAAAACGAAGGGCATTATAATCAGGTTTAGTGCCTAGAAGACGATGGACAGGAGTGTCATTATTGATGACTTTGCTGGAAAGCATGTTGATAAGGTATGTGGCGGTGAGAAAAGCTTCATCCCAAAATTTTAGTGGCATGTGTGCATTGGAAAGAAGGGCGAGTCCTACTTCAACAATGTGGCGATGCTTTATTTCAGCAGAGCCATTTTGTTGATGTGCATGTGGACATGAAACATGATGAGATATCCCATGTGTTTGAAAGAAAGAGTTTAAGTTAACATATTCGCCTCCCCAATCAGATTGAATTGTAAGAATCTTTTTGTCAAGCTGATGTTCAACAAGTTTTTGAAAGTTCACAAAGGCAGAAAAGGCATCAGATTTGTGTTTAAGCAAGTAAATCTAGGTGAACTTGCTATAATCATCAATAAAACTAATATAGTAATCATGTCTCCCAACTGAGGTGGGAGCTGGGCCCCAAACATCAGTAAAAACTAATTGTAAAGGAGCTGTAGAAACACTGGTAGACACATGATAAGGCAATTGATGACTTTTTGCTTGTTGACACGGATCACAAACGGATTCACAACTAAGGTCCTTTACAAAGGGTAGTTTATTTTTGCTAATGACTTGACTAACAACTGTAAACGAAGGATGACCAAGACGACTATGCCACTTTGCTTGAGTGGGCTTGGTGGCGAGAAAAGCGTGCTTTGTGGAGTTTGGGGATGACACCATGGATGAGATGAGAGGGTAGAGACCACCAACGCATCTCCCTATATGAATGGTTTTCCGCGTGACCTGATCCTTGATCAAAAATAGAAAGGATGAAACTCTATGAACACACGGTTATCAAGGGTGAAGAGAAAGCAGGTTTTTAGACGCATTGGGGACATGTAAGATATTGCGAAGATGAAAATTCTGAATAGGATTTCGAATTATTGAGTGAACAACATGGGAAATTTCCATACCTTGACCATTGGCAGTGTTGACCTTGTCATGTCCATGGTAAGAGTCATGGACAGTCGGGTTGTGGAGCTCGTTGGCGACATGGTTTGTGGCCCCTGAATCCGAGTACCAGTTGGTGTCCACGCCATAGGAGGCAATGTTTCCCTCCTTCGCACCATCATCATCATAGTCCTGAAACCGGTACTAGCAGTCTTTGGCAGGGTGCCCCTCTCGGTTGCAGATCTGGCACGTCACATCGACCCAAGGTGTGGTACGACGACGGCCACGGCCACGGCCTCCACCAACGGCAGGAGGGGCGTGACCACGGCCACCACCCGGGCGCTGAGGATGAGGGCGATCATCACACCAGACATCGCGGCGATCATCATGATGTTCTCCACGATCATGCCGGGCTCCACGGTTCTGATTGAATTAGGGATGGTACGGGCAACCACGCGAGGACATATTAGCAGAGGTATCGAACTCCGTGGTGACCTCGTTTTGCAGCATCTCCTGATGTTCATCATAGGCATGAATCTGAGAGTACAAAGATGCAAGAGTGATGGTGGTGGAGACAACGCCAACGGTAGCAACTAGGGAGTTGCGGCTCGGTCCAAGACCGACAAGAATGAAGGAGATATGCTCCTTGTCGGTGATGGGGGAACCCGCAGCAGCGAGTTTGTCGGCGATCTCCTGTATCTTGGTGAGGAAGGTGCCGGTAGACATGTTGAGTTTCTTCGTCTTTGCTAGAGCAATTTTCAGGTTCGTGACCTTCGCCTGATTCTGCGAGGCGAACATCTCCTCTATCGCGTGCTAGACTTGGGAGGAGTGCTCCAGACGCTGAACGTGAGGAAGCACTTCAGGCGAGAGGGATTGAAACAAATACCCGAGAACGATCTGATCACGACTGATCCAGTCGTCGTAGGCGGGATTAGGGGCGGTCTTGGCCGTGGTGTTGGTCGCCTTGTCCGCTGGCTCCAATTCCAGCGTGGGCGAGGGGGCAGCATCAGCTCCAGTAAGCAGTCCAAGAAGGCGAGCTCCTCGGATCGGTGGCAGCACTTGAGGGCGCCACATGGAGTAGTTCCGACGGGTGAGTTTGTCGGAGGGGGATTGCCGAGGTTGATCCCGGAATTGTGGCTGGTGGAAGTCATGGTGGAGGTGGAGGGTAGATTGGTGGAGGTGGGCGGCGGTGGAAGGGATGGAAATTTGTTTGTAGATGCGATCAGGTAGATGCGGCGGAAGAGCCTGCTATTGATACCATGTCAAAATTAAGACTAGGGTAAAAAGGGTTCTACTCGGATAATTTACCGAGCCCCTTAGCTCATGTTTATATAGGTGCTTTGCGGCACAAGCAATACAGCTGGAGATTCCTGATACAAAACTATCTCATGCTAATATCTCGGTAACCAACTATGTTACTAGTTCTAATACATCCTTCTCGCGTGTGTAGTGAAGACATATGATTTCTATGTTCTTGAAGTCTAGTACGATGAATGTTCAGAAGCACCATTTCATCTGAAAGAAGAGTCTGGTTCAATGTACACAACCACAACATTTATGCAACAACACTTGCTATGCAAAGAATGTTTGTATTAAGCTCCAACCACTAGTGGGAACAGCCCCATTGGTCCCGGTTGGTAAGGGGCTTTAGTCCCGGTTACCCAACCGGGACGGGGCAATCGGGACTAAAGCCCCAACCTTTAGTCCCGGTTGCCCCACCAACCGGGACAAAAGGGGGTACACGTGGCTGCAGTAGAGGGCGAGGGGGGGGGGTGGAGCAACCGTCCCGGTTCATAACACGAACCGGGACAAATAACCTTCTGCCGCGACAGAGAATTCATTTATGTTGTTTTATTGTTTATTTATTGTTTTGCACTCATCAATGAAGGAACCATTATATTAAACAAGATCATCATGACAATATTACATTCGATACACAGATCGAGTTCATGCACTACATACAAAAGTTGCTCTTTGTACAATCCGTATTGTTTATACACACCCGAATAGTATTCCCCTTTTGGATTTAGGACTTCTGCATCCAAGAATCCCGCCAATTCCTCCTGAATTGCTCGTACGCGATCCTTTGGCAGAAGACCGTCCCGTAGACGTTCGATCTGATTTAAAAATGGAGTCAGTCTATATGAATGAAACTAAACACAATTTGATGGTAATTAAAAACTATAGAAATTGTTTACGTATGTGGAGTTGCTCTAAATTTCTTCCCTTCTCACAGCACGTCTGCCGGATGAACTCGCAAACATAGTATCCACATAGATTGTTACCTAATCCCTGCGTCAGGCACTTTATGAGAACATAGTTCAATCAAAATAATAATCAAGCATGATAATAACGGTATCAAAAATAGAATCAAAGAGATGCGCGGATATAGCTAGTGGTGCTTACATCTAGTGCTTGAAATGTAAGATCCTCTTTCTAAACACCCCTAGCCTTGTTGGTGAACCGTTTCCAAGTGCTGCCCGGCGAAGAAAACGAATAAAAGAAGTTTTTAATTACTTGATATCATAAAATTCACGAACGTTGCCGATATAGTGTCGTAATGATTAGAATTACCGTTGGAGAAGCATCTGCATGTCCTTCCACTACTCAAGGGGTTTATGTTTCAAGTCCATGACTAGTACACGCCCTTTGTCAAGTTGAATGATTAACAGAATATAGTGGAAGCTACGAATGCATAACTAATCAATTATATACTTAACATCGAGTAAGCGAAATAGAAAGTGTATACTGAAGGGTTTTCGCAGCATAGTAAATCAAAAAAATTCTACGGATGCGAACGGGAAATCCAAGATCTAATCTAGGAGATGCAATCAACGAGAGGGATAGATGAGATCTTCATACCCTTGAAGAAATCGCACAGCGGAACGTTCAACAGAACGTGGTTGATGTAGTCGTACTAGCCTTCTCCTCCTCGCGATACGGTCCGATCCAACGCCACAAGTGGCGACGCCTCCGAAAGATGCACACGTACGGCACCGCGACGTCTCCTCCTTCATCGGTCCAGCAAGTGGGGTAGAGAGATAGATTGGATCTACAGCACGACGGCGTGGTGCAAAGGTGGAGAGTTTCTACGGCAGGGCTTCGCCTACTCGCAGTCGAGAGAGAGAGAGAGGAGGGCAGCAGTATGGCGGCTAGGGTTTTGGGGTGAGGGAGGAGGGTGCGCCCCTGCCCTCTTTATATAGAGGGTTGTCCAGCCCCCTTGTCCCCTCCTCCAAGCCCTAGGGCGGCGGCCCCAAGGGTTGGAGTGGGGTGCAAGTTTTCCCCCTCCTTCTAGAAGGTCCCCTAGGGTTTTGGCCGGCTGGGCCTTGTGCCCCTGTCCTAATGCGGCCAGGGCACTCCCTCGTAGGCTCACGCCCCCTCCGACAAGTGGGTCCACGTTGGTCCCACTCCGAAAGCTTCTAGAACCTTCCGATACAATACCGAACATTCCGAAACAATTCCGAAATCCAAAAACTGCTTTCCTTTATATGAATCTTATTCTCCGGACCATTCCGGAGCCTCTCGTGATGTCCTGTATCTCATCCGAGACTCCGAATAAAAACTCACAAACCAATTATCCATTCTATCCTAGCGTCGAGGCACATTAAGTGTGTGACCCTACGGGTTCGAGAATATGCAGACATGATCTTCTATCAATAATCAACAGCGGGATCTGGAAACCCATGTTGACTCCCACATATTCATCGATGATCATATCAGATGAACCACGATGCCAGGATTCAATTAATCCCATATATATATTCCCTTCGTCACGCGATATTTTACTTGCCTGAGATTTGATCGTTGGTATCGGCATACCTAGTTCAATCTCGTTCATAGCAATTACTTTACTCGTTCCGTAATCCAATATCACTTTGTGATTAACTCCTTAACCACGTGCTTGCAAGCGGTGTTGATATCGATTACCAAGTGGGCCCGAAGTATATCTCTCTGACTTGGGAGGGACAAATCCCATCTCGATACATACAACCCAACAAGTACTTTCCGATCACCTGAGAGACACCTTTATGATCACCCTCTGATAGGATGACGTTTGATGACCTCAAAGCTTTCTTCCGATACCAGGGAGTTGCATTATCTCATGGTCTAAGGAATACAATATTTGACATAAGAAAAAGCTTCGCAAAGATGAACACGATGACACGATCTAATTGCTCTATTTGATTTGGGTTTGTCCATCATATCATTCTCCCAATGATATGATCTCATTATTAATCGACAACTCATGTCTATGGTTAGGAAACCTTAACCATCATTAATCAATGAGCTAGTCCATAGAGGCGTACTAGGGACACGGTGTTGTTCATAAACCACACAAGTATCAAAGTTTCCGCTTAATACAATTCTAGCATGGAATATAAACTTTATCATGAACAATAATTATAATAATAACATCTTTATTATTGCCTCTAGGGAATAATTCCAACAGTCTCCCACTTGCACTAGAGCAATAATCTAGTTTACATCTGGTAACAATCTAACACCCATGGCATTAAGGTGATGATCATGTTTTGCTCGTGGAAGAGGTTTAGTCAACGGATCTGCGACATTCAGATCCGTATGTACTTTGCTAATCTTCAGATCTCCATCTGTTATATAATCTCGAATTATATGAAATCGGCGGTTGATGTGCTTGGTCTTTGGATGATATCTTGGTTCCTTAGCCAGTGCTATGGCGCCAGTGTTGTCGCACAATATCTCCAGTGGGTCCAAGTCACTTGGAACCACACCAAGCTCAGTGATGAAGTTCCTGATCCAAACTCCTTCACTTGACGCTTCTGCAGCAGCCATGTATTCCGATTCTACTGTGGATCCCGCGATCACGCTTTTCTTGGAGCTTCTCCAGCTCATAGCTCCTCCATTCAAAATATAAACGTATCCTGTCTGAGATTTAGAATCATCCGGGTCGGTGTATAAACTAGCGTCGACATAACCTTTTACGACGAGCTGCTCATCACCTCCATAGACCAAGAACAGTTCTTTAGTCCTATTTAAATACTTTAGGATGTTCTTTATGGCTGTCCAGTGTTCCACTCCTGGATCACATCCGGTCTAGTACACAGCATGACATACATGATAGAACCTATGGCCGAGGCATAAGGCACTTTGCTCATGGTTTCTCTATCGTTTACCGTAGCTGGACACTGAGCCTTGCTCAATATCTTACCTGACAACATGGGCACTGAACCTTTCTTTGCCTTATCCATTCTGAACCTTTTCAGAACTTTGTCAAGATATGTACTTTGGCTTAAAGCTATTAGGCTTCTTTGTCTATCTCTATAGATTTTGATGCCTAATATATAAGCAGCTTCTCCTAGGTCTTTCATTGAAAAACATTTGTTCAAATAACTCTTCACATCGTTAAGCATATCAATGTCATTTCCAATAATCAATATGTCATCCACATATAGTACTAAAAATGTCACTGAGCTCCCACTCACTTTCTTGTAGATACAAGCTTCGTAGCAATTTGGAACAAATCCAAAGCTCTTGATCACTTGATCAAAACGAAGGTTCCAACTCCGAGATGCTTGCTTCAGTCCATAAATGGAACGCTGAAGTTTGCACACCTTATCAACATCCTTAGGATCGACAAAACCTTCGGGTTGCATCATATATAACTCTTCATCAATGTTTCCATTGAGGAATGCAGTCTTGACATCCATCTGCCATATTTCATAATCATGAAACGCAGCAATTGCTAATAAAATCCGAATGGACTTAAACATCGCTACGAGAGAGAAAGTCTCATCGTAGTCAACACCTTGAACTTGTCGAAAACCTTTCGCGACAAGTCGAGATTTATAGACAGTAACATTACAATTCGCGTCCGTTTTCTTCTTGAAAATCCATTTGCACTCAACGGCCTTTCGGTCGCTAGGAGGGTCCACCAAAGTCCATACTTGGTTTTCGCTCATGGATCCCAATTAGGATTTCATGGCCTCTAGCCATTTCTCAGAGTATGGGCTCATCATTGCTTCCTCATAGTTCGTAGGTTCACTGTTGTCTACCAACAAGACAGTTAAGACAGGGTTACTGCACCACTCAGGAGGGGCACGTGACCTTGTCGACCTGCGACGTTTAGTAGTAGCATCGTCCGAAGCTTCATGATCCTCGTCATTAGCTTCCTCTATTGTTGGTGCAGATGGCACTGGAACAATTTCAGGTGCTGCGCTACTCTCCAACTCAAGATAAGGTTCAATAACCTCGTCTAGCTCTACTTTCCTCCCACTCACTTCTTTCGAGAGAAACTCCTTCTCAAGAAAGGATCCGTTCTTTGCGACAAACACTTTGCCTTCGGATCTGTGGTAGAAGGTATACCCAATCGTTTCCTTAGGGTATCCTATGAAGAAGCATTTCTCCGCTTTGGGTTCGAGCTTGTCCGGCATCAACTTCTTGACGTAAGCTTCGCATCCCCAAACTTTAAGAAACGACAACTTAGGTTTAGCACCAAACCATAGTTCATACGGTGTCGTTTCAACGGATTTAGATGGTGCCCTATTTAAAGTGAATGCAGCGGTTTCTAATGCATAACCCCAAAATGATAACGGCAAATCTGTAAGAGACATCATCGATCGCACCATATATAATAGAGTTCGATTCCGGCGTTCAGACACACCATTGCGCTATGGTGTTCCAGGTGGCGTGAGTTGCGAAACGATTCCGCTTGCTTTAAGATGCGTGAGAAAATCATAACTCAAATATTCACCTCCACGATTGGATCATAGAAATTTAATTTTCTTGTTACGATGGTTTTCCACTTCGTTCTGAAATTCTTTGAACTTTTCAAACATTTCAGATTTATGTTTCATTAAATAGATATACCCATATCTACTTAAGTCATCAGTAAAAGTAAGAAAATAGCGATATCCACCGCGCGTCGAAACACTCATTGGTCCGCATACATCGGTATGTATGATTTCCAACAAGTTCGTTGCTCGCTCCATTATTCCGGAGAACGGGGTTTTGATCATCTTGCCCATGAGGCACGGCTCGCACGTGTCAAATGATTCAAAATCAAGAGACTCCAAAAGTCCATCAGAATGGAGTTTCTTCATGCGTTTTACACCAATATGACCTAGACGACAGTGCCACAAATAAGTAGTATTATCATTATCTACCTTGCATCTCTTAGCCTCAATGTTATGGATGTGTGTTTCATCCCTTTCGAGATTCAGAAGAAAAAAACCATTCATAGCAGGTGCATGACCATAAAAGATGTTACTCATATAAATAGAACAACCATTATTCTCTGATTTAAATGAATAACCGTATTACAATAAACACGATCCAGATATGATGTTCATGCTCAACGCAGTCACATAATAACATTTATTGAGGTTTAAAACTAATCCCGAAGGTAAAACTAAGGAGAGCATGCCGACGGCCATCACATCAACTCTTGATCTGTTGCCAATGCGCATCGTCACCTCATTCCTCGCTAGCGTCCGTCTATTCTGTAGCTCCTGTTTCGAGTTACAAATATTAGCAACTGAACCAGTATCAAATACCCAGGCACTACAACGAGCGCTAGTAAGGTAAACATCAATAACATGTATATCAAATATACCTTTAATGGTGCCAGCCTTCTTGTCCGGTAAGTACTTCAAACAGTTGCGCTTCCAGTGACCCTTGTACTTGAAATAGAAGCACTCAGTGTCCGGCTTAGGTCCAGACTTGAGCTTGTTCTTAGTAGGGGCAACGCGCTTGCCGCTGCCTTTCTTGAAGGACTTCTTTGCACCCTTACCTTTCTTAAAGCTTGGGGGCTTGTTGACCATCAACACATGATTATCTTTCTTGATGTCCACCTCCGCAGCTTTCAGCTTAGCGAAGAGCTCAGTGATCGTATCAGTGGAACCAATCTGATTATGAGTAACTACAAAACCTTTGTAGCTAGGAGGGAGTGATTGTAGAACTCTGTCAATCTTGAGCTCTTCTGGAATCTTGCAGTCCAGTTGCTCAAGGCGTTGAGTGTAGCCCAACATCTTAATGGCGTGCTCACTAATGGAACTCCCTTCCTCCATCTTGCAGTTAAAGAATTTCTCAGAGATCTCATATCTCTCAGAACGGGCCTGAGTCTGAAACATGGTTTTCAGTTCCTCAAGAATCTCAAAGGGCCTGACGAACTCCTCAAAACGATTTTGAAGGTCCGATTCCATAGAAAACAACATGGTGCTCTTAATCACACCATAATCATCTTTGCGCGACTGATAAACAGCTTTTTCATCAGCCGGCGCATCTACAGCAGGGGCGTCACCTAGCGCTTTCTCAAGGACATAGTCCTTTTGTCCGCCAACGAGAATGATTCTTAGATTGCGGAACCAGTTGGTGAAGTTAGACCCATTGTTCTTAAGCTTTTCTTTCTCAGAAAAAATGTTGAAGTTGGACTTATCCATTTGATCTACAAAAATTGCAAGTACAATTTAGACTATGTTCATGATAACTAGTTCAACTTAATCAAATTACTAGATGAACTCCCACTAAATTCAACATCCCTCAAGTTGTTTAGTGAACATGATCCAAATTCACCACACCTAATCCGATCTTCACGAGAAGAGATGTGGTTTCAATGGTGGACAACAAAGTGTCGATCATATCATTCATATCACTCATGCTTAACCTTTCGGTTCGTGTGTTCCGAGGCCATGTCTGTACATGCTAGGCTCGTCAAGTCAAACCCAAGTATTTACGCGTGTGCAAAAACTGGCTTGCACCCGTTGTATGTGAACATAGAGTTTATAGCACCCGATCATCACAAGATGCTTGAACACGACGAACTTTCCACAACGGTGCATACATGGGGATAACACAATTTTATCTTGATCTTTAAGTGAGGAATCATATTATAATGCTACCGCCGCGATCTAAGCATAATAAGATACATAAAAGGATAAACATCACATGCATATAATTTTATGTGACATGGTATAGCCAATCTCCGCGCAATGATCTCCATCTTGTGCGTGCCAGCATGATCTCCATCACTCCACCATGATTGCCTCCACCACAAATAGCAACTACAACTATTGCTAACTACTTAGTGATAAAGTAAAGCTATTACATGGCGTATAAGAAGTTGACACACAGGTCATACACAATTATAAAGACAACCATATGGCTCCTGCCGGTTGTGTACTAATCGACATGCAAGTCGTGAAATATTACAAAACATGATCATTGCATACAACATACACATCATATCTTGGGCCATACCATATCACAGAAACACTCCCTGAAAAACAAGTTAGACGCCTCTACTTTGTTGTTGCATGTTTTACGTGGCTTATGGGAGTAACAAGCTAAGAACGATTCTTACCTACGGAAAGCCACAACGGTGATATTATGGTTGCCAACATCCGGTGTAAATCCCATGACAACTATACTGAGAGAAACTGGCATCCACCAGCCGCATGTGTGGAACAAGCCACACGTCAAGTGCGGAGCCGGTCTCGCGAACGAGGTCGCGTAAAGTTGGCCTGGACCGCTTCGATCTCACTATACCGCATCATAAGAAGTACACAACAAGAGGCTTGCAACAGAAAACATCAACGCCCGCAACAAGCATGTTGCGTTCTACTCGTGAAACACATCTACGCATAGATCTAGCTCTGATACCACTGAAGGGTTTTCGCAGCATAGTAAATCAAAAAAATTCTATGGATGCGAACGGGAAAGCCAAGATCTAATCTAGGAGATGCAATCAACGAGAGGGACAGATGAGATCTTCATACCCTTGAAGAAATCGCACAGCGGAACGTTCAACAGAACGTGGTTGATGTAGTCGTACTAGCCTTCTCCTCCTCGTGATCCGATCCGATCCAACGCCGCAAGTGGCGACGCCTCCGAGAGATGCACACATATGGAACCGCAACGTCTCCTCCTTCCTTGGTCCAGCAAGTGGGGTGGAGAGATAGATTGGATCTACAGCACGACGGCGTGGTGCAAAGGTGGAGAGTTTCTGCGGCAGGGCTTCGCCTACGCGCAGTCGGGAGAGAGAGAGAGGATGGCAGCAGTATGGCGGCTAGGGTTTTGGGGTGAGGGAGGAGGGTGCGCCCCTGCCCTCTTTATATAGAGGGCTGGCCGACCCCCTTGGCCCCTCCTCCATGTAGGGACACGGGTAGGCTACACTAGCGCAAAACAAAAAATTTCTACCGCGTATACCAGGATTACTGTTGTCATAGATCACGGGATTACCACTAGACGCGCAGTTGCGGAATTGATGAAGCGCGTCGAGGCAGTGCAGACGTTCCACGTCTCCTCCTTTTCCTCGTCCCACGAGCATCTCCCCTTGCGCGGCTTGTCCAAGCACTATAGATGCAGCGCCTCCGAGGTATCCACACGTACAGGGTGGAAGCGTCAGACGCCGGACTTCTAGGTCTGTGCGCACGACACATGCGTGAGGAGTGGCGGCTGGGAATGATCTGAGGTCTAAGGTCTCACCCTGGTCAGCTCGCCCCACCCTCTCTTATATAGGCGTCCCTAGTGGGATTCTACATTAGCAGCCCATTAGTACCCTAAGCCTGGTCTAATTCGGATCCAATCCTCACTAGGCTTCCAGCCCCTTAAGTGTGTGACCCTATATGTTCATATGCGTATAGACATGACACGAATACACTTATTCTGTCAATAGTTGGTAGCGGCCTCTAGCAAGACGTGCCAACTCCTAAATGCATACAAAGATCATATCGGACGAACCATCACAAGGTTTAGTACATGTCTTTCCCTTTGCCTCACGATATTTGGTCTAGCTCCAAGTTGACCTCCCTTTCTCGATACCGTGATTCGGAATCCCTTTACTAGGTTAACTCTTAACCATATGTAGCACGGCCATGCATTTCTGGATCCGATCACTCGAGGGGCCCAGAGATATCTCTGTCAAGTAGAGAGGGGCAAATCCCATCTTGATTGACCATGCCTTGAAGCATGCTTCAGGACAAACCCGAAAGCTACCTTTATAACTACCCAGTTATGGTGCAGCGTTTGATAGCCCCAAAGTAGGTCGATCCACATCTCAAGTACACGCGACAATCTCAGGTCTAAGGACAAAACGTAAACGATGTGTAGAGAGAGAGCTACAACTAATTGCCAGTCTCAGGTTGGGTCAGTCCAACCCCATGTTCATAACATGTGTCCACATCATTGGTTTGACATCTCCATGTCTATGACTTGCGAAACATAGTCATCAACCAATCGATGTGCTAGTCTAATATTCACGTGTGTCCTCACATGAACTCCGACTAGGGAAAACTCTTAAATAACCATACAAGTATAGAGTTTCACAAACAATTCACGTAATTGCCAATCAATACAAGTTGCCTGATATGGATATTCAAGGAACATTACAATAACTCATGGATACATATGAAATATAATCATCTCTATGATTGCCTCTAGGGCATATTTCCTTCAGTCTCCCACTTGCACTAGAGTCAATCTAAAATGTATCTAATACCAATTGCTCTTGTGTGCGCTTCATGCGCAGGCTGCGGGAGAGGCTTAGTCAAGGGATCAGCAACATTTGAGTCCGTATGTATTTTGCATATCATGACACTACCATCCTCAACGAACTCTCGAATCTGATGGTAACGCATGCGAATATGTTTGTCCTTCTGGTGCTGTCTAGGTTCCTTGGCTTGTGCAATAGCACCATTGTTGTCACAATAAACATCCAGGGGATTGGACGCGCCCTGAACCACACCGAGAGCGATCAGAAAATTCCTAATCCAAACAGCTTCCTTTACAGCCTCCGAGGCAGCAATATATTCAGCTTCTGTTGAAGAGGAGGTCACCGTATCTTGCTTGGAACTTTTCCAGCTCACAGCACCACCATTCATGACAAACACATAACCTGATTGCGATTTCGAATCATCTGAGTCGTTAAGGTAACTCGCATCTGTGTAACCCCTTACACTAAGTTCATCCTCACCTCCATAAACTAGGAACACATCCTTAGTCCTTTTCAAGTACTTTAGAATGTTCTTTACCGCTGTCTAGTGACCTTCACCTGGATCAGCCTGGTATCTGCTCGTAACACTTAGAGCATAGGAAACATCTGGACGAGTACATATCATTGCATACATGATGGATCCAATAGCCGAAGCATATGGAACCCTACTCATGCGCTCACGGTCATCAGTAGTCGAAGGACACTGAGTCTTGCTGAGTTTTATGCCGTGAGACATGGGCAAGAACCCCTTCTTAGCCTCTTCCATGCTGAACCGTTTCAACACTTTGGCAATGTATGTACTCTGGCTTAATCCAATTAACCTCCTTGATCTATCTCTATAGATCTTGATTCCCAGAATATATGCTGCTTCTCCCAAGTCCTTCATTGAAAAACTATTTTTCAATGAGGTCTTAACAGACTCGAGCATAGGAATGTCATTTCCAATCAGCAATATGTCATCTACATATAAGATTAGAAATACCAGCGCTCTCCCACTTTCCTTCTTGTAAACACAAGGTTCTTGTTCGTTTTTGATGAAGCCAAACTCCTTTACAACTTCATCAAATCGAATGTTCCAACTCCGAGATGCTTTCTTCAGCCCATAAATGGACTTCAGAAGTTTGCATACCTTTCTAGCATTGTTTCGATCGACAAAACCTTCGGGCTGCATCATATACACGTCCTCAGTTAGGATTCCATTTAGGAAAGCCGTCTTGACATCCATCTGCCATATTTCATAGTCGAAATGTGCAGCAATAGCTAGAATTATCCGTATAGATTTAAGCATCGCTACGGGCGAGAAAGTCTCGTCGTAGTCAACTCCTTGAACTTGTCGAAAACCTTTTGCAACAAGTCGAGCTTTATGGATGTGAACATTTCCATCCATATCAATCTTCTTCTTATAGATCCATTTGCACTCGATGGCTTTAAAACCATCAGGCAGGTCAACCAAGTTCCAAACTTGATTGTCTCCCATGGACTCTATCTCGGATCTCATGGCGATCAGCCATTTCTCAGAGTCTGGGTCCACCATCGCTTCTGCATAGGTCGCAGGCTCATCATTGTCTAACAATAATAATTCCCGCGCTTCACGGAGCCTCGCCGACCTTCGTGGTTGTGGTGCTTCTGTTGCCACGGGTTCATCAACTTGTTCTGCTACAATAGCATCACTCGTAGAAGCATCCCTAACTGACTCATCTTGAACTTCTTCAAGTCGCACCGACCTTCCACTTGTTCCCTTTGTGAGAAACTCTTTCTCTAGGAAAACACCGCTACGAGCGACAAACACTTTGCCCTCCTCTCGGTTGTAGAAGTAATATCCCAAGGTTTCCCTCGGATATCCCACGAAAATGCACTTATCCGATTTGGGTGTTAGCTTGTCCGACTGAAGTCGCTTGACAAATGCATCACAACCCCAAATCTTTAGAAAAGACAAACTGGGATTCTTTCCAGTCCACATCTTACATGGTGTCTTAACTACGGATTTAGATGGTACCCTATTAAGTGTGAAAGCTGCTGTTTCTAGAGCGTAACCCCAAAATGATAATGGTAAATCCGACTGGCTCATCATAGATCGTACCATGTCCAACAAAGTTCGATTACGCCGTTCGGAGACCCTGTTTCTTTGAGGCGTTCCGGGCGGCGTAAGTTGTGGAACAATTCCGCAACTCTTAAGATGATCGCTAAATTCGTGACTCAAATATTCACCTCCACGATCAGATCGCAAGGCCTTTATTTTTTTGCCATGTTGATTCTCTACTTCACTCTGAAACTCTTTGAACTTTTCAAAAGTTTCAGACTTATGCCTCATCAAGTAGACATAACCATATCTACTGAAATCATCAGTGAAAGTAATGAAGTAGTGATATCCTCCTCTGGTTGTCGTGCCCATTGGTCCACACATCAGTATGTATGAGTTCCAACAAGTCTATCGCTCTCTCGGGTAAACCCGAAAAAGGTGACTTGGTCATCTTTCCAAGTAAACAAGCCTGACATGTCTCGTATGATTCAAAATCAAACAAAGTTAGAAGACCATCACCATGGAGCTTCTTCATGCGCTTTTCACTTATATGCCCCAAACGACAATGCCATAAATAGGTAGGACTCAAATCATTAGGCCGAAGCCTTTTAGCACTAATATTGTAAACAGATGCATCATCAAGATTTAAAATAAATAACCCATTCACAATGGGAGCATTAGCCATAAACATATCGTTCTTAGAGATTACACAACCATCGTTTGCACTCGCGAATGAATAACCATCCCTCATCAAACATGAAGGTGATAAAATGTTTCGACCCATACTTGGAATGTAATAACAATTATTCAACTCCATAATAAATCCTGAAGGAAGGTGAAGTTGCATGACGCTGAAAAACAATGCAGCAACCCTTGCTTTATTTCCGACGCGAAAATCCACTTCACCTTTCTGCACTTCTCTAGTCCTTATTAGCCCCTGCATCGAATTGCAAATATGAGCAACCGATCCGGTATCAAATACCCAAGAGTTAACATAGGAATCAGCGAGAAGAATGTCCACAACATTTACAACAAGCGTACCTGAGTTGGAAGTACTCTTACTTCCACTCTTCTTCAAAGAAGTCTGGTACTTGCTGCAGTTTCTCTTCCAGTGGCCATGTTCATGACAAAAGAAGCACTCAGTGTCTTCTACAGGTCCAGCCTTTTTCTTGGGTGCAGACTTAGGGATCGTATCCTTAGCCTTGCCCTTCTTCTTCCAAGAAGTACCCTTTTTCTTGAAGCTAGGATTGTTCTGCACAGCCATCACATGGCCATGCCCTGCACACTTCTTCATGTCACTTTTTGCTGTTTTAAGCATCCCACATAATTCATTAAGGCCCTTCTCCACCCCATGCATATGGTAGTTCGAAATGAACTGCACATAACTGGATGGAAGAGACGCCAAAATGAAGTCAGTGGCCAACTCTTGGCCTAGTGGAAAACCAAGCTTTCCAAAGTCTGACTGTAACCAACCATTTTGATCACATGGGGGCCTACAGCTACTCCCTCTACCAGCTTGCATTCGACAAAGGACTTGGCAACATTGTACCTCTCAGTCCTTGCCTGGTCTTGGAACATGTCCTTAAGCGCAACGATCATGTCGTATGCATCCTGATCCTCAAACTTCTTTTGAAGTTCAGGTTCCATGCATGCAAGCATAAGACAGCTAACCTCAAGAGAATCATCACATGCTCTCTTGTAGGCATTCTTTAGGGCAGCAGATGCATTATCAGCAGGTTCATCGGGGATTGGGGTATCCAGAACCATTTCTTTTTTATCAGACCTGAGAACGTTTCTCAGGTTACGGACCTAGTCCGAATAGTTTGTTCCATTTAATTTATCTTTGTCAAGAATCGAACGCAAAGAGAAAGGTGATGTAGTGTTCGGTGCCATTGATCTACAATAGAAAACATGCAAAATACTAAGCCATGTAACCATGAAAGAGTAAAACATATTAAACAATTTAATAGCATATACTCCCACTTAAATCAATATCCCTCGGATGATACTAAGTGATTCAATATCCACAATTAACAAGTCGACTAGTGAGCTTTAGCATCACTACTAGAACACAAGGTAAATCGGTAAGCAACACTTGCTAATCATATCACATATGACTCTTGTTGTTGGGTGACATCTCTATGTCAAAACTAGGCGCCCAACCTTTATGCCCCAAGGTCCTTAACTGTTAAGATGACCTTGTCAAGTTCCCCAACCCTTATGCGTGTAGGTATCCGGTACAAACCCATCCAGCCAAGGAAAACCGCGGCACCCTAATTTCATAGGCCGCCAACGATTGTACAGGGCATAGGATGGTGCAATGTTTGGTTGGGAGGGCATGGTTTAACTTAAACTTTGTGAGGGATCGTTCTACTTCTATCATCTAAGCATGCATAGTAGTAAAACGCATAAGAATAACATTCACATAGATGTGACACAGTATGGCCCATTTTCTCATGGTGATCTCCATCGCCATAGAACCTGTCCACCATGATGATCTCCATATTCATGTTCCATGTGAGCCATCCTCCAACTGATGAGTCCTCCAAGAACTAATACAAGCTATTACTCCTAACAGCTAGTAATCAAAATTACATAGTATTGGGATCATCACAAGTTGGCACGCAGGACATTACAATAAATGACAACACACATGGCTCCAGCCGTGTTGCCCTGCTCATGACACGCAGGTCATGCTAATTTTCATACATGCATCACATACATATATGGGCCATACTGCACATACATCCTGCAAAAACAAGTTATGCATAGAAACGCATTCTACCGGATCATGTGACATCGCAGCACCTAGTTACCTTAACGAGATACAAAAGGGTATACGATTAAGGGGGGTCTAGGGGGTCTCCCCTTGCGGGGTTTGAAGGGGCAAAACCGTGAAAAATGAGAGATCGAATCTTCACAATTTTCTTTAAGGATTTTGATCGGCAAATCAAATTTACCATAAACCGACTCCTGTCCCGATTCAGTCAAACTCCTTTGATCACGGTACATCGATTTTAGATCTAGGTTCCGATTCGATCAATCATATTGATCTTGGTGTGATTCAACAGGATTTATGTGTCACTGTCTACCCCGATGGCGGAAGCCGACCGGTAGGGGTAAGTCGTTCGACAACCTCAGATCACGATCACGGAAAGCAAGATCAATCCTAAACCACCGCCATATAAACGATCACATCATTCATATCAATCTGCATATCACCATATGCAACCATCCCGAACCTATAACTGAATAGCATCAGCTCTGATACCACTGTAGGGACACGGGTAGGCTACACTAGCGCAAAACAAAAAATTTATACCGTGTATACCAGGATTACTGTTGTCATAGATCACAGGATTACCACTAGACGCGCAGTTGCGGAATTGATGAAGCGCGTCAAGGCAGTGCAGACGTTCCACGTCTCCTCCTTTTCCTCGTCCCATGAGCAGCTCCCCTTGCGCGGCTCGTCCAAGCGCTACAGATGCAGCGCCTTCGAGGTATCCACACGTACAGGGTGGAAGCATCAGACGCCGGACTGCTAGGTCCGCGCGCGCGACACAGGCATGAGGAGTGGCGGCTAGGAATGATCTGAGGTCTAGGGTCTCACCCTGGTCAGCTCGCCCCACCCTCTCTTATATAGGCGTCCCTAGTGGGATTCTACATTAGCAGCCCATTAGTACCCTAAGCCTGGTCTAATTCGGATCCAATCCTCATTAGGCTTCCAGCCCCTTAAGTGTGTGACCCTATATGTTCATATGCGTATAGACATGACACGAATACACTTATTCTGTCAATAGTTGGTAGCGGCCTCTAGCAAGACGTGCCAACTCCTAAACGCATACAAAGATCATATCGGACGAACGATCACAAGGTTTAGTACATGTCTTTCCCTTTGCCTCACGATATTTGGTCTAGCTCCAAGCTGACCTCCCTTTCTCGATACCGTGATTCGGAATCCCTTTACTAGGTTAACTCTTAACCATATGTAGCACGGCCATGCATTTCTGGATCCAATCACTCGAGGGGCCCAGAGATATCTCTGTCAAGTAGAGAGGGGCAAATCCCATCTTGATTGACCATGCCTTGCAGCATGCTTCAGGACAAACCTGAAAGCTACCTTTATAACTACCTAGTTACGGTGCAGCGTTTGATAGCCCCAAAGTAGGTCGATCCACATCTCAAGTACACGCGACAATCTCAGGTCTAAGGACAAAACGTACACGATGTGTAGAGAGAGAGCTACAACTAATTGCCAGTCTCAGGTTGGGTCAGTCCAACCCCATGTTCATAACATGTGTCCACATCATTGGTTTGACATCTCCATGTCTATGACTTGCGAAACATAGTCATCAACCAATCTATGTGCTAGTCTAATATTCACGTGTGTCCTCACATGAATTACGACTAGGGACTACTCTTAAATAACCATACAAGTATAGAGTTTCACAAACAATTCACGTAATTGCCAATCAATACAAGTTGCCTGATATGGATATTCAAGGAACATTACAATAACTCATGGATACATATGAAATATAATCATCTCTATGATTGCCTCTAGGGCATATTTCCTTCACTCCAAGCCCTAGGGAGGCGGCCCCAAGGGTTGGAGTGGTGGGCAAGTTTTCCCCCTCCTTCTAGAAGGTCCCCTAGGGTTTCCCCTAGGGTTTAGGCCGGCTAGGCCTATGGGGCCTTGTTCCCGCTTAATGCGGACAGGGCACTCCCTCGTAGGCCACGCCCCCTCCGACAAGTGGAGCCATGTTGGTCCCACTCCGGAAGCTTCTAGAACCTTCCGATACAATACCGAACATTCCAAAACAATTCCGAAATCCAAAAACTGCTTTCCTTTATATGAATCTTATTCTCTGGACCATTCCGGAACCTCTCGTGATGTCCTGGATCTCATCCGAGACTCCGAATAAAAACTCACAAACCAATTATCCATTCTATCCTAGCGTCGAGGCACATTAAGTGTGTGACCCTACGGGTTCGAGAATATGCAGACATGATCTTCTATCAATAATCAACAGCGGGATCTGGAAACCCATGTTGACTCCCACATATTCATCGATGATCATATCAGATGAACCACGATGCCAGGATTCAATTAATCCCATATATATATTCCCTTCGTCACGCGATATTTTACTTGCCTGAGATTTGATCGTTGGTATCGGCATACCTAGTTCAATCTCGTTCACAGCAATTACTTTACTCGTTCCGTAATCCAATATCACTTTGTGATTAACTCCTTAACCACGTGCTTGCAAGCGGTGTTGATATCGATTACCGAGTGGGCCTGAAGTATATCTCTCTGACTTGGGAGGGACAAATCCCATCTCGATACATACAACCCAACAAGTACTTTCCGATCACCTGAGAGACACCTTTATGATCACCCTCTGATAGGATGACGTTTGATGACCTCAAAGCTTTCTTCCGATACCAGGGAGTTGCATTATCTCATGGTCTAAGGAATACAATATTTGACATAAGAAAAAGCTTCGCAAAGATGAACACGATGACACGATCTAATTGCTCTGCTTGATTTGGGTATGTCCATCATATCATTCTCCCAATGATATGATCTCATTATTAATCGAAAACTCATGTCTATGGTTAGGAAACCTTAACCATCATTAATCAATGAGCTAGTCCATAGAGGCGTACTAGGGACACGGTGTTGTTCATAAACCACACAAGTATCAAAGTTTCTGCTTAATACAATTCTAGCATGGAATATAAACTTTATCATGAACAAGAATTATAATAATAACATCTTTATTATTGCCTCTAGGCATAATTCCAACATATACAAGACAATAACACTCACTCGAAGTTGTAAGGAAATAGTATTTCCCTTCTGGTTTCTTGAAACCTTAACGCGTGTACGATATTATCCTTCGTATCATGGGGGCTTGTTTTGAGATTAGCTTGATGAACCCAATATGGGTCAATGAAGCCAATGTCATAGATTTGTCCTATGCTGCATTCGAGAATCTTCGTTCTGCATATTATAGTATGATTATATAGATGCAATAAACGAGGTGAGATAGCTAGAGACTAAATTAATTACAGAATTAGTACTTACAGACAATAGGCACTGATGATCGATTTTTCCAAGGCGTCTTGATTGAATAATTGAAATAGTTCATCAAATTCAATGGATATCATGTCATCTATTTCTTTCCCATAATGCTTTTTTGTAACCCTCAGCACTATCCAGTTAGCCCCGGCCTTTGTGGCATGCATGTACCAGTTATGAAATCTTCGCATTTTTGTTGGAAGATTATTTAACTCACGGGGAAGTACTCTAATTGGGATAAGGACTGGGGAATACTCATACCTTGAGCAGCGGCAGCTTCTCCGTATTGTGCAACTACCTCTCGATCATACTGCTCTTCGACCCCATATTTGCTCGACCCCACATTGGTATGGGAAATCACCTTGAGAGGGGCGCAAGACTGTTTTGCTTGTTCTCCGAGCTAGGCAACAGATTTCTCGCTTGCATCAGTACTGCTCTTCGAGGCTTGTTGTGCCGCATGTGACTTGAGAATAGAACGCTCATAGTCTGATGACAGCTTTGCCTCGGGTTGATGAAGAGTCTTTAGCATTTTGAACACTCTGGCTTTTTCTTCTTTGGTGCTGGGGAACTCCGGCTCTTTCGGCCGCCTCAGCTTAGCAAAAAACGCTGTCGTTTCCGCATCAACGATAGCCGTAGTCTCCAGTACAGTCATAAGCTCTCTTGGGAGGAACCTTTGGTACATTTGGAAGAGACTCTTGTTTACGTTTTGGCGATCGCTTACCATGACGCAGCGTAGCGGTACGCTTACGCTTTTTATCCTGAGGCGCCGGCGATGGCTACCGCGGCGATGGCTGCGCCGGAGATTGGTGAGGCGACGGAGCCGGGTGAGGGGACGAAGACGGCTGCCGCGGCGGCGACGACCTCGCTGGAGACGGGTGAGGCAGCGGCGAAGATGGCCTTGGCGTGTGATTTCGAAGCACGGTACATTCCTTTGGACATAGAATGGTGACGTTTGTTGCGTGTCCCAGTTCAGTCACATCCCCTTGACCTGCAGGGTAGTCAAGCTTCAAAACTTCAAAGGTGTGCATGATTTCATCCACCCCGACAACAACATAGCCCTCTGGAACCGGACGATAGTGGTAAGTTGGTGTGGGTCCAATTGGTAAGGCACAGCCGACCGCCACCTTCATTGATATGTTCACAACTTTGACATGTAGCTCGTAGTGTGTCATCTGTGTGATATCATCCACTGGGTAGCCAACAGGAGCCATCGTCGGTGCACCATCGTCATCGTCATTGTCATCACCCGGGACCTCGGTGGAAGCCACACTGCTTTTTCGATTATTCGATAGGACGATAGCATCGAATGCAATGTGCTGCTGAGATGGTCCGGTAGTACTTTGCTCTTTAAGTGCGTTAATTTCATCTTGTTGTTGCTTTATTCGTTCTTCAATTATACGCATTCGCTCTTTCTGAATATCTGCTTCAACTTCCGCCTTTTCCTTTCTCCTCTGACAGCTTCTATCAGGATATTTCTTCCTCTCTTCGGGAAACCCAATCCTCCATGGTTTGGAGCCTATTGTGCCTCGTGTTCGTCCATCATGTTCCTTATTTCCAAGGGCGAGTGTGAGCTCATCATTCTCTCTATCGGGAATGAAGTCCCCATCTTTAACAGCCTTTACTGATTTTCTCATCTTCTCGATTGGCAAGGTGTCTTCTTTATGTCGTATGTTATATATACACTTCCCTTCCGAGTCCAACTTGCCCCATGCCCGTAAAACCAATTCCTTGCATGTTCGATCCAATCGTCGGTCTCTGGGATGATCTTTTTAGCACGCAGTTCCTGCTCAAGTTTCTCCCACTTAGGAATGCCAGCCCTGTAGCCACCTTGTCCCATAGTATGGTGATACTTCTTGTTAGCAACATTCAGCTTATTCGTTGCAGACATTTTCTTATCTGTTGCTGATGTCTTGTAATTCACAAACTCAGCCCAGAATGGTTTTATCTTCTCAAACTGAATCTTCTTGAAATCCGGAGTCTTCTCTTTCACGACATAGTCAAGGTGCAATCTTTTCTTCTAGTTGGTGAAACACTGGCCCATCTTCTTCAAAGCCCACTCCCTGACCTTAGCCTCCATGGCTCTCCCATGTTCTAAGGCGTCCTCAACTGGATCCTCCGCATTTGGATCCAGCTCTATCTTCGGTAGTTTGAAATTAATCATGAGCCTATTCCACAGTGAATATTTGGCCTTGTTAGGACAAATAAACATGTTCCCTCTTCTTCCGCATCAGCAGGCCTATTCCAATTTTGAATGGTGATCGGGATTAAGTCCCTAACGATTACTCCGCATTGTGCCACAAATTTGTTTGCGACAACTTCGGGAGCCATCGGTTTGCCGTCTTCAGCGGCATCTTCGATCCTGAACCTCTCATGGTCTCCCAACTTTTTGGTTGGGCCTCGGCTGCTCTTTTCAGTAGATTTCTTTGATCCGGAGGGCTAAAAGAAGAAAGATCGTTGTTACTATTTCTATATAGATAGCAGATGATTAATTAATGAATTAATTATATTACATGCACCTCGCCGGAGCGGTCATCTTCTCGATCACACAAGGCATCGCCTTCTCCCTCGCGGAAGGCATCACCTTCAACCTTAAACAAGTCGTCTCTTCCGGCAAAAAGAGGATCACCCTCACCAGAGTTGTTCAGAAACGTCGATACATCCAAATTTTCTTCCCTGCGGATCACACCTTGGATCAACTCTTCCTTTTCTTTGTCTCTGTCGTGTGGGTCCATATTTTCTTCATAGGTTGAAAAACGGATAAGTCAAAGTGGCTAAGGGAGAATGTTAGGTACGGTGTTGAGAGATATAAACCCTAATTCAGAGAAACCCTAATATATACATACACAATAATAAAAATGAATTTACAATATCAGAAACCCTAATTCGGAGAAACCCTCAGGCTTGGATCCTATCGTGAAGAACCAATAGCGGAAAGAAAGGCGGCAATCAATACATGGCATAATACAATGCGCAATCAATATGTACATCAGCATAGGGGGTAGTTTTTCATCGGGTATGGGGCTACCCACAGTGACTGACCAGTGGGGCCGAAGACTGATAATACCTAACTAATTAATAAACCTAATAATACCTTACTAATAATAAACCTAATAATCCAAACTAATAAACCTAATAAACCTAATATGCTAGGAGCAGTGGATCAGGTAATATAAGCTCAAAGGGAGTAATACTTTCGAAATCATAGGATTATATCATGGTAGGGCTATGCTTTCCTTTGCCTGTTGATAGACGAAAGCAGAGCTTCAAGATCCTTGTACTTGACTTGATTATAGTTGGTCAAGTATTTGTTTTCGATCTTCGATGGTGTTGATCTCTGGCTTCGATCTCGATCTCGATATCGTATTCTACCCGGAAGAACCAAACACCGGAAAGAAAGGGAAACAATCAACACATGGCATCGATGCAATGCTCAAGCAAGTATGATGATATGACAAGTTAATTTGCATTGTAATGTAACCCTAAGACATGGTCGACGATTTAATCGGGGTTCCGAGGGGTGAAAACTCTAACTCAGGGAAACTCTGGAACATATGAGAGGGGTGCATTTGTTATTATAATTATACTCGTCATTTAAGTTGTTGAACAATGCATGATTATAGGTTAAATAGATAGGTTTCATTTTTCTGAACAATTTGATATATTATTTGTATTTTTCTGACTTATAAACAATAAGTTATTGATTTTACAATATTAAATCATTTTCTGGAATTAAAAACAAAAAGGCAAATAGTTTTTACACTGGGGCGACCCCTAGCCAGTGAGACTGACAGAAGGGTCCCAATGCCAACTCAGCCTCCACGCAAGCAAGCAGGACCCACCGCATGTTTAACCGCGCTGACCCCGCCCGCTGATGTCACCAGGACATTAGCGTGACGTCATGCACCGGGGATCAGCCCCAGATCGTCAATGGGGAGGGCGCTAGAGCGCGGGCGTACAAGCGGGAGCGGGTGCGATGGATGCGGGCTAGCGTACCGAGCCGTTTAGTGGTGGCGCCGCTCCGGATTGGTCGCCGGAACAGGAAGCACAACGGCGGCCAACGATAGAGGCTTCAGGTACTCGGCGCGGCAGCGGTACAAAGAGGAAGAGGAAGAACGGAGAGGATTGTGATGTGGAGGGACTCACCACGGAGGCGGTGGAGGGGTCATCTCGACCAAGCGAGCTCGGACACGGCCGAAATCGCCGAGAACGACGGTGGCCGGACTTCGGGGCGGAGCTCCCGATTGGGGTGGTTACGGGCGCCCTTCGTCGATTCTGTTGGAGGGGAATACCAGCACGGGAAGGCGAAGCTCGAGGTGTCCTCGGATGAAAGAGGGGAGGCCGGAGATGGTGGGGCTACGACGAGCTTGATTCCGGTCGGCGTCGGTGACGGAGAGGACGTGCTCGATTCTGGCGGGAGAGGGCAAGACTGCAAGCGAGCTTCGGTGAGGAGGTTCCTGGCGAGGAGGCGGAGGCAGAGCAGCGGCGGCAGCCGGTAGGGCGTGCAGGCGGCGGGGCAGCCTGACGGCGTCGCTTCAGTCCCTATGCGCGAGAAGAGATTGTGAGATGGGGAAGAAGAAGAGGAGGGGCACCCAGTTATTAACCAAAGGACGTTTTGTCCCGGTTGGTGGCTCCAACCGCGACTAAAGGGTCATACGTCACGGTTGGAGCCACCAACCGGGACGTATACTCCACTTTTTTCAGCAGACCAAGGGTTGGCGCGCGCAGGGGTCTTTAGTCCCGGTTGGTGGCTCCAACCGGTACATATGATCCTGTTTTAAAAAAAATCAGGAATTTTCTCTCTGTTCCCGCCTTATTTTTTATTTTAGGGTTTAAATTTGTAATGTTTTTTAAATGATAATTACTTTGGAATTTAGAAAAACTTTAAACATAAAAAGTGTTTGAATTTGAATAACTAATTCAAAACCATTTTTTGTTTTTAAAAATAATTAATGTAACCATTTAAACTATGAACCATTTAAAATAAAAATGAATTAACTTATATTTTTTGAATATTAATTTGGAATTTAGAAAAGCTTTAAACATAAAAAGTGTTTGGATTTGAATAACTAATTCAAAACCATTTTCTGCTTTTAAAAAATAATTAATGTAACCATTTAAAATATGAACCATTTAAAATTAAAAATGAATTAACTTATATTTTTTGAATATTAATTTGGAATTTAGAAAAACTTTAAACATAAAAAGTGTTTGGATTTGAATAACTAATTCAAAATCATTTTCTATTTTTAAAAAATCATTAATGTAACCATTTAAAATATGAACCATTTAAAATTAAAAATGAATTAACTTATATTTTTTGAATATTAATTTGGAATTTAGAAGAACTTTAAACATAAAAAGTGTTTGAATTTGAATAAATAATTCAAAACCATTTTCTGTTTTAAAAAATAATTAATGTAACCATTTAAAATATGAACCATTTAAAATTAAAAATAAATTAACTTATATTTTTTGAATATTAATTTGGAGTTTAGAAAAACTTTAAACATAAAATGTGTTTGGATTTGAATAACTAATTCAAAACCATTTTCTGTTTTTAATTTGGATTTGAATTAACTTATATTTTTATATATTAATGGGGGGGGGAAAGGACGGGAAATAATGTGCGGAAAGAAAATTTTATTAGGATAGAACTGGAATTAAAGTACATAACGCAACTAACACAAAGTTACATAGAAGAACTGAAAATTAAGATACATGGCCAGATTAAGCCACAATGGGCCGAACTTGTTTTGCAATGTTGGAGTGATTCATTCATGCTCCTGCCTACACCTGTAATACTCGCCACTATAGTCGTCGTACTCGCCGCGGCCGTCGTCGCTGTCGTCATCGGGGTCGCCGTAGTTGAACCTTGACGGCTGAGTACGAGTGGGCTGGACTTGAGGGTAGCGCAGGCGGCGGCTAGAGTCGGTGGCCGTGTCATAGGCCATGACGCTTTGGAGAGTCCGACCGCGCCACCACAGCTGACGGCCGGCCTCGTTGAAGTTCGGAGGAGGTGGGCCGTCCTTCTCGTGCCTGGCGAGCGCCCTCTCACGCCGATCCACGAAGAAGGCTTCCCAAGTCGGGAAATAGTCGGGATGCCATCTGGGATTCCTCCGCTGCTTCGGCGTGAGCTCGAAGTAGTAGTGGTTCGTGATGGCCATCCGGCGCTCCACACCTAGAGGGACAGGAGGAACCGGCGCTCAGCATCCAGCCGACGGGGACACAGTAGCCCGGCGGGCAGGGGTAGTTCGAGGCGCAACGCGCCTCCGCCTCCTTGGGAGTTAGTGCTACGATGGAAGTCATGGGAAAGAGTGATGAGGTTGCAGATATGAGTCTAGAGATGTGCAATGACAATGAAGGCCAACCCTACATATATATATATAGTGAGAAATGGCAGGAAGATAACTGGAGGGAAGAACTGGCGGGAAGAAATGGCGGGAAGAACTGGCGGGAAAAAATGGCGGGAAGAAAAATGGCTCATTTAGAACTTGCATTGGATCTCTGAAGAAACCACATATTGCGAGTCTAAAAATGATTTTTCAAAAAATCACGGGCAATAGATCATGTACCTGTAGTACAAACCGGACCCACTTCCTACCGATTCGGCAGACATTTGTCCTTTTTACCCGGGATGGACGAAAGGTTTGAGATGTCCTGGTTGGGAGATAGTCCATGTAAGGTGGTCTAGTATTTTAGGAAAATGGGACGGTAGCATTCTGAAACAGCATTTTGGTGGTTACTTCACAAAACGACCCGTTTTTTACGCTCGGAAAATGGAAAAGGGCTTTTCCGTGCGACAAACATGAAAACTTCCTCCTACAACATTGTTCTCCATACCAATGTCCACATGCATGCATAATATGGGCACAGCATCACAAACTATGCCGTGATTCAGCACATAACATCGGTCATTTGGACCGAAAGCCATGAAACCTCGAACATGATAGGTCATTTTGTGAAGGTTTTTTCGAGAAATGATCAATATACCAAGTCTGGTATTTTCCTTTCAACTATGTCACATAATATGACACCACGTGAAGGATTTTCATTGTTCGGATTTTTTTGAATTTCTTATGCCCCTTTTGAATTTTTTGAATTTCTAACTATGGTCGAACCGACGTGCATGAATATAGGGGACGATCATCGTTAGAACTTGCATTGGATCTCTGAAGAAACCACATATTGCGAGTCTAAAAATGATTTTTTCAAAAAATCACGGGCGATAGATCATGTACCTGTAGTACAAACCGGACCCACTTCCTACCGATTCGGCAGACATTTGTCCTTTTTACCCGAGATGGACGAAAAGGTTTGAGATGTCCCACTTGGGAGATAGTCCATGTAAGGTGGTCTAGTATTTTAGGAAAATGGGACGGTAGCATTCTGAAACAGCATTTTGGTGGTTACTTCACAAAACGACCCGTTTTTTGCGCTCGGAAAATGGAAAAGGGCTTTTCCGTGTGACAAAAAGGAAAACTTCCTCCTGCAACATTGTTCTCCATACCAATGTCCACATGCATGCATATTATGGGCACAGCATCACAAACTATGCCGTGATTCAACACATAACATCGGTCATTTGGACCGAAAGCCATGAAACCTCGAATATGATAGGTCATTTTGTGAAGATTTTTTCGAGACATGATCAATATACCAAGTCTGGTATTTTTCCTTTCAACTATGTCACATAATATGACACCACGCGAAGGATTTTCATTGTTCGGATTTTCAATATACTAAAGGTTCATCTTTAGTCCCGGTTGGAGGGATTTCGGCAGGCTGGGCCAGGAAGCACTAATGATAGGGGTGAGTGTCGACATTATGTCGTGCGGCGTGTACCTTGTCCCGGATGGTGTCACCAATCGGGACTAAAGATGAACCTTTAGTCCTGGTTGGAGACACCAACCGGGACAAAACACGAGTCAGCACTAATAATAGGGGTGAGTGTCGACACTATGCCGAGCTGCTTGTACTATAAATAGGCATCCTTGTGAGTCCAGTCCTACAGCCATATTGAGGCATCTCCAATATTGTTTTCGAGAGCAGGGACACCACTACGACTAGTTTCAGGGAGATGCCGCCGGATCCCAGTCCTCCGGCATCTCCAAGAAACTAGTCATAGAGGCACTCCCTAATATGTGAAATTAGTTAGCTCCCAGGTGTATTGATCTAGTTAGAGAATTTACAAGCTGCAAGATGGTTTTCGAGAGTAGGGACACCACTACGACTAGTTTCAGGGAGATGTCGCCGGATCCCAGTCCTCCGGCATCTCCAAGAAACTGGTCATAGAGGCACTCCCTAATATGTGAAATTAGTTAGCTCCCGGGTGTATTGATCTAGTTAGAGAAGTTACAAGATGCAAGATGGTTTTCGAGAGAAGGGACACCACTATGACCAGTTTCAGGGAGATGCCGCCGGATCCCAGTCCTCCGGCATCTCCAAGAAACTGGTCATAGAGGCACTCCCTAATATGTGACCGCGCGTGTTTGGAGATCAGATCTTAATGGTAAGTACGAATTGGGACAACTTCTTTATAGTCCCGGTCCAGCCACAAAACGAACACTCAAGACAATTATTAATATTAAAAACTAAGACTACAAAACCGGGACTAAAGGCCCCCCTATATATAGTCCCGGTCAAGCCACAAACCGCGAAAAATATCCTTCGGTCAAGCCACAAACCGCGAAAGACATGAACTAGAGTTACATAATATGATCATGAACTTCTTGGCATATATCCTTCCTTATGATCGCTTCAGACGTAACCATGGAGCATCTTCTTTACTTAACGGAATGCTTGGGTCAGTTTTTACTGTGAAGGGCGGAATTTCATCAAACTTATTATAATCTTCTGACATGTCTGCCTTGTCCTCGGTTCCCACGATGTTTCTTTTCCCTGAAAGAACTATGTGACGCTTTGGCTCATCATATGATGTATTCGTTTGCATATTTTTTCTTTTTTTCGGTCTGGAGGACGTGTCCTTCACATAGAAAACATCAGACACATCATTGGCTATGACGAATGGTTCATCTCTATAACCAAGTTTGTTGAGATCCACTGTTGTCATTCCGTACAACTGGTCTATCTTTACCCCTTCCCCATTCAGGTTGACCCATTTGCAGCAAAACAAAGGGACCTTAAAAGAGACTCCATAGTCTAGTTCCCATATCTCCTCTATGTAACCATAGTATGTGTCCTTTTGTCCATTCTCGTCTATTGCATCAAAGCGGACACCACTATTTTGGTTGGTGCTCTTTTTATCTTGGGCGATCGTGTAGAATGTATTCTCATTTATTTTGTACCCTTGGAAATTCAATACAGTAGAAGATGGTGACGCAGCCAAACAAGTATAGATGATCTCCAACAGTGGTGTCATTCAAGAGATGTGTCCGCATCCAACCACCAAAATACTTCATGTGTTCATCTGTAATCCATGATTCGGGCTTCCCCGGGTTTTTGGAGCGTACAATATTCTTGTGTTCCTCGATATACGGAGCTGCCAAGGTGGAAATTTGTAGAACTATGTAGTGTGCTTTAGTGAAAGAATCCCCGTCCCTACATATCATTGCTTTCTTTCCCAGCGTGCCTTTTCCACTTAGTTGTCCCTCATGCCACGAGTCAGAAACACCAATTGGCTTAAGGTCAGGAATAAAGTCAACACAAAACTCAATGACCTCCTCTGTTCCATATCCCTTGGAGATGCTTCCTTCTGGTCTAGCACGGTTATGAACATATTTCTTTAAGACTCCCATGAACCTCTCAAAGGGGAACATATTGTGCAGAAATACCGGACCGAGAATGGCAATCTCTTCCACTAGGTGAACCAGGAGATGCGTCATAATATTGAAGAAGGATGGTGGGAACACCAACTCAAAACTAACAACACATTGTACCACATCCTTCTGTAACCTTGGCAGAATATCTGGATTGATTACCTTCTGAGATATTGCATTGAGGAATGCACACAACTTCACAATGGGTACTCAAACATTTTCTGGTAGAAGCCCCCTCAATGCAATCGTAAGCAACTGCATCATAATCACGTGACAGTCATGAGACTTCAGGTTTTGGAACTTTTTCTCTTCCATATTTATTATCCCCTTTATATTAGATGAGAAGCCAGATGGCACCTTGATACTGTAAAGGACTTCAAAAAAGATTTCCTTCTCTGCTTTGGTAAGAGCATAGCTGGCACGACTTAAGTGACGCCCTTTATCCGTCTTGTTCTGTGTATGCATGTTCTTTGGGTCTTTCATATTTTGTTGGTCCTCCCGTGCTTCTGGTGTATCTTTTGTCTTCCCATACATGCCTAGGAATCCTAGCAGGTTCACGCAGAGATTCTTCGTCACGTGCATCACGTCGATTGAAGAGCGGACACGCAGGACTTTCCAATATGGCAGCTCCCAAAATATAGATTTTTTCTTCCACATGGGTGCGTGTCCTGTAGCGACGTCGTTCGGAACTGATTGACCGCCGGGACCCTTTCCAAAGATTACTTCTATGTCCTTGACCATACCAAATACATCATCACCAGCAGGGAGTTCAGGCTTCTTCCGGTGATCTGCCTCACCTTTGAAATGCTTGCCTTTCTTTCTTACGGGATGATTGGTCGGAAGAAATCGTCGATTCGCCAGGTACACAACCTTCTTGCATTTATGCAAATATGTACCTTCAGTCATATCTAAACAGTGTGTGCATGCCTTATATCCCTTGTTTGTCTGTCTTGAAAGGTTACTAAGAGCAGGCCAATCATTGATGGTTACGAAAAGCAACCCTCGTAGATCAAATGGCTCTTGTTTGTTCTCATCCCACACACGTATACCTGGTTTGCCCCACAGTTGTAAGAGTTCTTTAACTAATGTCCTAAGGTACACATCAATGTCGTTGCCCGGTTGCTTCGGGCCTTGGATGAGCACTGGCATCATAATGAACTTACGCTTCATGCACAACCAAGGAGGCAGGTTGTAGATACATAGAGTCATGGGCCAGGTGTTGTGGCTGCAGCTCTGCTCCCCAAAAGGATTCATGCCATCCGTACTTAGACCCAACCATAAGTTCCTTGCGTCACCTGCAAAGTCTGGGAAGTCTCTCTCGATTTTTCTCCACTGTGACCCATCAGCAGGGTGTCTCAACTTCCCGTCTTTCTTACGGTCTTCTTTGTGCCATCGCAACAACCTGGCATGCTCTTCGTTTCTGAACATGCGTTTCAACCTTGGTATTATAGGAGCATACCACATAACCTTAGCAGGAACCCTCTTCCGGAGGGGCTCTCCCTCAACATCACCAGGGTCATCTCGTCTGATCTTATACCGCAATGCATTGCATACCGGGCATTTATCTAAATTCTCATACTCCTTACCGCGATAGAGGATGCAGTCATTAATGCATGCATGTATCTTTTGCACATCTAATCCTAGAGGACAGAGAGTCTTCTTTGCTTCGTAGGTACTCTCGGGAAGTTCGTTATGTTTTGGAAACTCCGGCTTCATTATTTTCAACATCTTTTCAAATGAGGAGTCAGTTAGACCGCACTTTGCCTTCCATCGCAACAATTTCAGTGTGGTACCGAGCTTTGTGCTGCCATCTTCACAATTTGGGTACAACAATTTCTTGTGATCTTCTAACATGCCCTCTAATTTCAACTTCTCATTTTATGTTTCACAGTCTCGCTTTGCATCAGAAATGACCCTACCAAGTTCATCAGTCGGCTCATCTGATGCCCGTTCTTCACCTCCTTCCTCTCCATTGTCTTCCATTGCAGTATCACTGTATTCAGGAAACATATGATGATAGTTGTTATCATCATATTCTTCTTCACCATCTTCCATCATAACCCCTCTTTCCCCGTGCTTGGTCCATCAATTATAGTTGGGCATGAAACCTTTCATAATCAGGTGGCCGCGAATGATTTTCGAGGAAGAGTACTCCTTGTTGTTCCGACATTGAACACATGGACAATGTATAAAGCCATTCTTTTTGTTTGACGTAGCCACATCGATAAATTTATCCATGCCTTTCATATACCCGGGTACACGCCGGTCACCGTACATCCATTCCTGACCGTTCATCTACATCATATAAGTAAGTTTATCAAAAATAGGACATCATAAATAGTGAAATGACCAATTCACATCGACACATGCATTGTATCAATGACAGAGAAAAGATAATATTGCTAACCTCGATCGAGGGAAATAAAGAGGAGAAAACTCAAGTGCGTCTCGGACACCTTCTATATTTTTGTTCTATGAGAAATTGAACGGGATCATTCACTCAAACATTTCATCAAACACCTTGAATGCATGCATAGGGGAAAAAAACTAGCACACCCCTCACACCTTCCACCAAGAAAAAACAGAGTGGAGGCAGAGGGCTGGGGCGTTGCATTTATAGAGGGCGGGAGCATACGTCCCGGTTTGTAACACAAACCGGGACTAAAGGTGTGTGCCACGCCACGTGGCTGACGCCCAACCTTTAGTCCTGTTACAAACCGGGACGTATGTTCCCCTACCAACCGGGACGCATGCCTCCCGGCCTCGTGCCCGCTCGAACCGGGACGTGTGCCAGCATTAGTCCTGGTTAGTGGCGGAACCGGGACTAATGCTGTTAGGAGGCACGAACGGATAGCCTTTTTTCTACTAGTGAACAAGGGATGACGAGACAAAGTTTAATAAAACTGTGGTATAAACTCAGGCAGTGAAAATATGATAGGAATACAACATTCATACCTACGTGAGAGCTTCAACAAGTTCAGCACACAAATTACAATTACAGAGTACAAGCTCTCGCATCGGATGCTGGGTCCCCGCGTCGCCTCCCAAGCGGCATGAGCGGAAACCCTAGCACCTCCCACCAGTGGCATCTCCAATCCTCCACTCCCTCTCTGCCGGATGATACCACTAGCCTAAGCTCGCACTATTAAGTGGCGGAGGGCTCTCGTGAGGTTTAAACAGCGGAGCAATACTCGGCCCCAACTACGTTGGCAGCGCAATGCAAACTCCTTGTTGAAGTAAGATCTAAATTTATTAAGGAGGCTAACTTCTGACGAGTGGAGTGAGGCATATCTCCGAGTAGGCTTGGACCAAAGCGGAGCAGAGTCAGAAAATGGTCGATTTGTATGGATAAAGTCTTTCGTGTACGATGAGGGCTTTAAAAGGTTCGATTTGCAGGAGTGTCTTGCATGATGTCATGGATTAGATAGCCACGACACTACTGGAAAACAGGCCTTCGGTTCAATCTGAACAACGTCACCAGTCCCGGCCCGTCACGAACCGCGACTAGTGCTAGTACTAGTCCCGGGCCGTGAGGCCTCCAACGGCTAGAAATGGCCAAAGACACTAGTCCCGGGCCGGACCAGAGCTCTAGTCCCGGTCCGTAATACGGCCCGGGACTAATAAGCTGGAGCGGGGCAACAACTCTTTTCGGGGACTATTAGTCCTGGGTCGTATCACGTCCCGGGAATAATTGTCCATCACTATATATACAGGTCCCTGGCCAGCTGCCCTAAAGCATATGGTGGCCATTTTTCTCAAAGAAGCAAGAGAGTTCATGCCATTTTTTTCTTAAGATTTGTCAAGATTTAGTTTGCAACACCTAAATCCAAAGCTTTAAAAGGTTAGAACTTCATTCTTTCATCTCTTATTGCTACTTTAGCTCTATAATGCTCTAGAAGTATAGAGATATGGATCAAATGCATGCATGCTCTAGAAGTAGCTAGAAGGATTTTGATATATATGTGTAACAATTTTTGATTAGCACATAGTTACTGAAAATTGAAATGTGTAATTTTAGAGTTTCAGAGCTTAGAATGGAATGAGGTTTTCACTGATAGAACAATAATAAAAAACTCCACATTTATCATGTTGATTGTTTTCTCCAATTCACAAATTGGTGCATGTAAATTTTTCAAAATTCAAAATTAATGCTCTAGAAGCTCTCAATATAACTTGTAATAATTTTATCATGTTGTGTAATGGTTTTTGATATACTTTTACTATAATGCAGATGGTCCGGTAATGGATGTACGGTACTGACTGACGCTCTGGCGAGTTCATTAATGGTGTGCATGAATTCATCCGTGTTGCTGATGCAAACAAGCACACTGGTTTTGTATTCTGTCCATGTAATGGATGTAGGAATCAGAAGGATTACTCTGACTCAAAAAACCTTCACAGCCACCTGTTGAAGTTCGGCTTCATGCCCAGTTATAATTGTTGGACCAAGCACGGAGAGAGAGGGGTTATAATGGAAGACAATGAAGAAGAGGAGGAAGATGACAACTATCATGGTTTCCCTGAGTACGGAGATACTTCCATGGGGGATGCTGAAGGGGAGGATGAAGAAGAGACACATGATGAACCCGCTGATGATCTTGGTCGGACCATTGCCGATGCACGAAGAGATTGTCAAACTGAAAAGGATAGGGAGAAGTTCAATCACATGCTAGAGGATCACAAAAAGTTGTTGTACCCCAATTGCGAAAATGGTCTGAAAAAGCTGGGCAGCACACTGGAATTGCTGTGATGGAAGGCTGAGTGTGCTATATATGTGACTCCTCATTTGAAAAGTTGCTGAAAATGATGAAGAATATGCTTCCAAAAGATAACGTATTGCCCGCCAGTACGTACAGAGCAAAGAAGGTTGTCTGCCCTTTAGGTTTAGAGGTTTAGAAGATACATGCATGCCCTAATGACTGCATCCTCTACCGCGGTGAGGAGTATGAGAATTAGATGCATGCCCGGTATGCACTTCACTTCGGTATAAGATTAGACGAGATGACCCTGGTGACGTTGAGGGCGAGCCCCCCCGGAAGAGGGTTCCTGCAAAGGTGATGTGGTATGCTCCTATAATACCACGGTTGAAACGCTTATTCAGAAACAAAGAGCACGCCAAGTTGTTGCGATGGCATAAAGAGGAACGTAAGTCAGATGGGATGTTGAGACACCCCGCTGATGGGTCGCAATGGAGAAAAATCGATAGAAAGTACCCGGACTTTGCAGATGACGCAAGGAGTTTAAGGTTTGGTCTAAGTACAGATGGCATGAATCGCTTTGGGGAGCAGAGCTCCAGTCAAAGCACCTGGCCCATGACTCTATGCATCTATAACCTTCCTCCTTGGTTGTGCATGAAGCGGAAGTTCATTATGATGCCAGTGTTGATCCAAGGTCCAAAGCAACCTGGAAGCGACATTGATGTGTACCTAAGGCCATTACTGGAAGAACTTTTACAGTTGTGGCACGAACCCGGGACACGCGTGTGGGATGAGCACAAGCAGGAAGAATTTAACCTTCGAGCATTGCTTTTCGTAACAATCAATGATTGGCCTGCTCTTAGTAACCTTTCAGGACAGTCAAACAAGGGATACAATGCATGCACACACTGTTTAGATGAGACTGAAAGTATATATTTGGAACATTGTAAGAAGAATGTATACAATGAGCATCGTTGATTTCTTTTGGCCAAGCATCCCTTAAGAAAGAAAGGCAAGCATTTCAACGGTTTGGCATGTCACCAGATGAAGCCTAAGGAGCATACTGGTGCTGATATATTTGATATGGTCAAAGATTTGGATCAACTGGTAACCTTTGGAAAGGGTCCTGGAGGAAAATCTGTTCCGAAAGACGCTGAAGGACACGCACCCATGTGGAAGAAGAAATCTATATTTTGGGAGCTACCATATTGGAAATTCTTAGAGGTCCGCTCTGCAATCGATGTGATGTATGTGACGAAGAATCTTTGCGTGAACCTGCTAGGCTTCTTGGGCGTGTATGGGAAGACAAAATATACACCGAAAGCACGAAAGGACCATCAACGTATGAAAGACCCAGATGGCCTGCATCCAGAATGGTTTCAAGGTCATGCCAGATACGTGCTTACCAAACAAGAGAAGGAAATATTTTTTGAATGCCTAAGCAGTATTAAGGTCCCGTTTGGCTTCTCGTCGAATATAAAGGGGATAATAATTATGGCAGAAAAAAAGTTCCAAAACCTAAAGTCTCATGAATGCCACGTGATTATGACGCAAATGCTTCCGATTGCATTGAGGGGGCTTCTACCAGATAATGTTAGAGTACCCATTGTGAAGCTATGTGCATTTCTCAATGCAATCTCTCAGAAGATAATCAATCCTGAAGATCTACCACGGTTACAGAATGATGTGGTCCAATGTCTTGTCAGTTTTGAGTTGGTGTTCCCACCATCCGTTTTCAATATTATGACGCACCTGCTGGTTCACCTAGTCGAAGAGATTTCCATTCTCGGTCCTGTATTTATACACAATATGTTTCCCTTTGAGAGGTTCATGGGAATCTTAAAGAAATATGTTCGTAACCGTGCTAGGCCAGAAGGAAGCATCTCCAAGGGCTATGGAACAGAGGAGGTCATTGAATTTTGTGTTGACTTTGTTCCTGACCTTAAGCCGATTGGTCTTCCTCAATCGCGGTATGAGGGGAGCCTGAGTGGAAAGGGTACTCTAGGAAGGAAATCAATAATATGTAGAGACGGACATTCTTACACCGAAGCACATTGCACCGTTCTACAGAATTCTATCTTGGTAGCCCCATATATCGAGGAACACAAGAAAATCTTATGCTCCAACAACCCTGGAAAGCATGACTCTTGGATTAGCGATGAACACATGAAGAGTTTCGGCGGTTGGTTGCAACATCTCATAAAAAACAACACTCTTGGAGATCAGCTATACTTGTTGTCTAGGTCACCATCTTCGACTATATCGACTTTCCAAGGGTACGAGATAAATGGGTATACATTTTACACGATAGCCCAAGATAAAAAGATCACCAACCAAAACAGTGGTGTCCGCTTTGATGCAACAGACAACAATGGGTCAAAGACCACATATTATGGTTACATAGAGGAGATATGGGAACTTGACTATGGACCTACTTTTAAGATCCCCTTGTTTCGGTGCAAATGGGTCAAGCTGACAGGAGGAGGGGTTGAGGTAGACAAGAAATACGGAATGACATCGTTGGATCTCAACAATCTTGGGTACTTAGACGAACCATTCGTCCTAGCCAATGATGTGGCTCAGGTTTTCTATGTGAAGGACATGTCTACCAAACCTAGAAAAAGAAAAAATAAGAAAAAGAATACATCAGACGATGAGCCAAAGCGCCACATAGTTCTTTCAGGAAAAAGAAACATCGTGGGAGTGGAGGACAAGACAGACATGTCAGAATATTGTGATAAGTTTCATGAAATTCCTCCCTTCGCGGTGAAGGATGACCCAAGCATCATGCTAATGAATGAAGATGCTACATGGATACGACGGGATCAGAAAGGAACACACGCAAAGAAATGATATGTAATAATTGTAACATTTTATGAGTGAAGATGCTCCATGCATGTGTCCATTTTTATAGTGTTGTCTACAAACAATCTTGAGTGTGTTAGTCCCGTTTTGTGGCTGGATCGGGACTAAAGGAGGGACTTTAGTACTGATTCATACTTACCATTAAGATCTGATCTCCAAACGCGTGATGTCACATATTAGGGAGTGCCTCTATGACCAGTTTCTCGGAGATGCCGGAGGACTGGGCTTCGTCGGCATCCCCCTGAAACTGGCCGTAGTGGTGTCCCTGCTCTCGAAAAGCATCTTGCAGCTTGTAACTTCTGTAACTAGATCAATACGCCTAGGAGCTAACTAATTTCACATATTAGGGAGTGCCTCTATGACCAGTTTCTCGGAGATGCCGAAGGACTGGGCTCCGTCGGCATCTCCCTGAAACTGGCCGTAGTGGTGTCCCTGCTCTCGAAAACCATCTTGGATATGCCTTAAACTTGCTGGAGGACTGGACTCACAAGGATGCATATTTATAGTACAATTAGCTCGGCATAATGTCGACACTCACGACATAATGTCGACACTCACCCCTATTATTAGTGCTGACTCATGTTTAGTCCCGGTTGGTGTCTCTAACCGGGACTAAAGGTTCATATTTAGTCCCGGTTGGTGACACCATCCGGGACAAGGTACAAGCCGCACGACATAATATCGACACTCACCCCTATTATTAGTATTGCCTAGCCCAGTCTGCCGCAATCCTTTCAGTCGCGGTTGGTTTCTCCAACCGGGACTAAAGATGAACCGGGACACTTCCCTCTATTTATTAGGTAACACTCAAGACATTTATTAATATTAAAAACCGGGACAAACCGGGACTAGCTAACACTCAGGACTAAAGCCGCCCCCTTTAGTCATAATCATGCCTAGTCCTATAGTACGCAGCTTCAGGGGTCTTCTTCATCATCGTCATCATCATCGTCATCGTCACCTGCCACTCCGGGGATCCTCAGCCCATCCATGGCATATACCAGGGGCCATTCCATCCTCGGATTCACGGCGGGCGGGGGAGGGGTCTCCTGGAAGACGATGCCGCTACCGTCGGGCCGGTGTGGGGACTTTTTGTGGCTTTGTGGCGGGTGGACTCGTGGGCACCGCAGGCGAGGATGGTCTCCCCCGGCGATGTAGCACATCACTCCGATGATAGTACGGTTCGGCCACCACAAACGACGGTCGGCTTCGTTGTGGTTCACCAGTGGCAGGCCATCTACCTGGCGAGCTCCCTTTCCCGCCTATTAGCGAAGAAGGCATTCCAGGTGTCGTAGTTGTCGGGATCCCACTGGGCATCCATCCGCTGCTCTGGCGTGAGCTCGTGGTAGAAGTGGTTTGTGATGGCCGCCTGGCATGCGGAACCTTGAGGGATAGGAGGGACAGGAACCCCTCCAGCGCTCAGCATCCAGCCGGTGGGCGGCCGGTAGCCCGGCGGACAAGGGTAGTTGGAGGCGCACAGCGCCTCGGTCTCCTCGAGGGTCAGAATGGACCAGTAGGCGTTGTCCATTGTTCTAAGAGAGAAGGTGTGGATGTGTGGATAACCATGGCGCGATCGCCCTAAATATAGAGGGAAAGGGCGGGAAAACTTGGCGTGAAGCTTTGGGAAATGGCGGGAAATATCTTTAGTCCCGGTTAGTGACTACATCCGGGACTAAAAGCTCTCGTAGAAAGGAAAGGGCGGGAAAACTTGGCGGGAAGCGGTGGGAAATGGCGGAAACTAAAAGATATGATTTTCCAAAGTTTTTATATTTGATTTGAATAAAAAAGAAAATTTACAAATGAAATAATTTATAAATGATGCAAACAGATAAATGGATATTATATTAAAATTCTCTATATTTTTCTGATAATAATAGACATATTATTTGTTTTATTTGGATTATTACAATAAAAGATATGATTATCCAAAGTTTTTATATTTGATTTGAATAAAAAAGATTTACAAATGAAATAATTTATAAATGATACAAACAGATAAATGGATATTATATTAAAATTCTTTATATTTTTCTGATAATAATAGACATATTATTTGTTTTATTTGGATTATTACAATAAAAGATATGATTTTCCAAAGTTTTTATATTTGATTTGAATAAAAAAAAGAAAATTTACAAATGAACTAATTTATAAATGATGCAAACAGATAAATGGATATTATATTAAAATTCTTTATATTTTTTGATAATAATAGATATATTATTTGTTTTATTTGGATTATTACAATAAAAGATATGATTTTTCAAAGTTTTTATATTAGTTTTGAATTAAAAAAAGAAAATTTACAAATGAAATAATTTATAAATGATGCAAACGGATAAATGGATATTATATTAAAATTCTTTATATTTTTCTGCTAATAATAGACATATTATTTGTTTTATTTGGATTATTACAATAAAAGATATGATTTTTCAAAGTTTTTATATTAGTTTTGAATTAAAAAAGAAAATTTACAAATGAAATAATTTATAAATGATGCAAACAGATAAATGGATATTATATTAAAATTCTTTATTTTTTCTGATAATAATAGACATATTATTTGTTTTATTTGGATTATTACAATAAAACATATGATTTTTCAAAGTTTTTATATTAGTTTTGAATTAAAAAAGAAAATTTACAAAAAAAACAATTAGTCGCGGGTCGTGGCTAGACCCGGGACTAAAGGGTGAGTGCGCGCGCGAAAACAAAGCGGCCGAAAAAACCCTTTTGTCCCGGGCCGTGGCTTAACCCGCGACTAAAGGTAGGGTCTTTAGTCGCGGGTTAAGCCACGGCCCGCGACTAAAGACCCTTTAGTCGCGGGCGGTGGCTTAGCTGGGACTAAAGGGGGGGTCGCTATATATATGCGCTCTCGCCCCTGGCGCGTCGAGCCAGCACTTAGCACGCGACGAAGACGAAGACGAAGACGAGCAGGCGCCATCGACGCAGAGAACATAGGAGAGGTGCTGCCCGCCGGCCAACCGATTCCCGCGCCGCCGCCGACCTCGTCTTCGTACCGCAGAGCCTCACCGAAGGAATCGAAGCCCCATGCCCCTAGTCGAGCTCCCCGTCCGCTCCTTCCCCGTCTCCGGCCGCCGCGTCCGTCGTCGATTCCGGCCACCCTCGACGTCCCTCGGCCTCGCTGACCTCAGGCACCCTCCTACTTTCTTCCTCTTCCTCTGGCTTGCCTCCCTGTCAAACACATGCCGCCGACGCCGTGGTCCGTCCCACGCCGCCGTCAACTGCCTCGGTGAAAATAATCAACCAGCCCCCCCCGGTCCCTCTTGCTTGCGTGGCATGCTGAGGTGGCCAGTACCCCACTAGTCAGTCATAGTGTCTAGGCTCAGTAGCGGTGCAAAAAGTTTAACCCCCTCTACTGATGTCATAATGATGAAATAACCCTTTTTAATAATTCCAGATTTTGATTAAATATTGTAAATTCAATAACTTTTAATTTATAAGTCAGAAAAATACAAATAATATATCAAAATGTTCAGAAAATTGAAACATGGCTATCTATATAATCATGCATTATTAATCAACTTTCATGACAAGTTTAATTAGAAGAACAAATGCACCCCTCTCATATGTTCCGGAGTTTTCCCTAGTTAGGGTTTTCACCCCTCGGAACCCCGATTAATTTGCCGAGCATGTTTTAGGGTTTCAATTCAATGCAATTCAACTTGTCATATCATCATACTTGCTTGAGCATTGCATCGATGCCATGTGTTGATTGTTTCCCCTTTATTTTTTTCTCGTGTTTGGTTCTTCTCGGTAGAATACGATATCGTGATCGAGATCGAAGCCCGAGGACAACACCATCGAAGATCGAAGATCGACAAACAATACTTGACCAACTCTAAAGGGTAAACAATATCGTCGTGCCGCGCCGCGCCGCACCACCTCGCCGGAGGTGGTTAATTATTTAATTTTATAGTTAGGTTTTTGTATTTAGGTTTTGATTAGTGTAGTATAAATGTTAGGAAATGTTAGGAAATGTTAGTATTTAGGTTTTGTATAAATGTTTAGGAAATGTTAGTATTTTTGTTTTATTTATTAAGATTAGAATTAGGATTAGGATTAGGGTTATTTTTTTGTTTAAGTTATTATAATTAGGATTATATTGTTTTAGTTATTAGGATTATTTTTTTTCTAACCTGTTTAACTCTCTTTTTGTTATAGATAATTAAGTCATGGATCCATCCGAAGATCCTGGTCGCATCGGTGAAGGTTTTCTTCAGGGCATGATAAGACGTGAAATTCCTCTTATTACTACCGGCGCCGAAGATATTTTGCTCGAGGAAGAGATATCCTCATATCTGAATCCATCCGGTGATGGACTAGAGGAAAACCTAATGTACCAAGGGACAAACTAGATGGACGAAGGGAAAACAAATAACAACAATAATGATGGCCCCTCGGCAGGATCCGGTGAGGTACATATATATATATATATATATATATATATATATATATATATATATATATATATATATATGTATAAAGTCTCGTGTTACCTCTATTCATTAACTGATCTAGATATATATTAATCACTCTCTCTTCTTCTTTTAGCCCACCGGATCGAAGCAATCGACAGCTCGAACGAAACGAGGGCCGAACAAAAAGTTGGATGGTAATTAGAGGTTCACCATCGAAGAAATAGATGATGATGGTGAACCGATTGCTCTAGAGAAGCACCGGAGGATGTTTATAAATCAATGTGGGGTGCTTGTTAGGGACAACCTGCCGATCACCATCCAAGAATGGAATAAGTCAAAGAAAGCCGGTGAAGAATCCAACAGCTATGTCACCGATGATGCCAAAGATGACCTTTGGCAGAAGCTCATAGCGCATTTCATACTACCTCTAGAGTACGAGGAATTTGAGGTAGATGGTATTACCCCAAGGCCGGGTGGGCTTGAAAATAGAGCGAAAGTCAAGGAGTGGGCACTAAGAAAGATGGCTGAACTGTACCGAAACCACAAGAAAAGTTTATACGCGAAATATGTCACGAAAAAGAAAACCCCAGACTTCAAAGGAGTAAACGAGAAGTTGAGAGAATAGTGGCCCGATTTTGTACAGTACAAGCAATCTGATAAAGCAAAGGCAAAGTCGGCAAAGAACGCGTTAAATGCTGCCAACAAGAAATACCATCATAAAATGGGGACAGGTGGCTACAAGAGTGCCATCCCTAAGTGGGAAACTATGGAGAAGGATACGAGGGCTAGAGGCGTCACTCCTGGTACAGATGGATGGCCCGAGAGGTCAAATCACTGGTGGTACGGGCACAGGGGATCCTTGGACCCAGAAACAGGGAAGACATTATTTCATGATAAAATTCTAAAACCCTCCCAAGAGCTTATTCAAGCAATGAACGATGCTCAATTGGGATTGTTCCGTCCCGAGAGAGAGAACGACGAGCTGACACGCGCCCTAGGGAATCCTGAAAAGGGAGGACGAACATGAGGCAAAGGCGCCGGTGTCTCGTGGAAGAAAGGGTTTCCTCAGTACGATGCCAGTTACAGAAGCCGTCAGAGAAAGAAGGACCAGGAGGCAAACCGGATCTCCAGGGTAGAGCAGGACCTAGCTGATCCGAAGAACCTCATGCATGAAATTAGCCAAAGGCCGCCGTCGTCAACTCACCCACGGTCTGATGATCCTGCATTGGATCTTAGCCAACGGAGAAGCAGCGTGGCTTCCACGGAGGTCCGTGCTGATGATCAAGCACTGCTGGATGATGCACCGGCTCCTCACTACCCCGTGGATGATGTCAGAGAGATGGCACAATGTGAGCTACATCAGCCAATGAACAACCTGTCCTTCAAGGTGGCGATCGGAACTGCTTTACCTTGTCTACCTAGAGCACTCCACCATTCACTTCCGATTCCACTAGGCTATGCTCGTGTCATGGTGGATGACATAGTGGAGGATTTTGCGGACCTAGAGATTGAAATCGCTACGCCTGAAGGCCTTACGAAACTAGGAGATGTCAAGCGCAACATCATTCTATGGAATAAGAAATACATCAAGTTTCCAGGCTCGGCGCCAAGGCCACCGACTCCAAGGAATCCAAATCCACCCTGCATCGAATATCGTCAACCTCCAAGTCCACCCCAACCCGATTATCGCCAACCTCCAAGTCCACCCCAACCCGATTATCGCCAACCTCCAAGTCCACCCTGCCCCGCTGACGATCGCCGCAGCAGGAGTACATCAACTCGATCTCCGCCTCCGCCTCCGTGCAATACTACTACCTCGTCGAAGAAACGGAAGTTCGACGGTCCCCCGCGCCCTACATCGAAGAAAGGTCAAACGCCGAAGATAGTCGATATCCCGCCGGCTCTTCCAAAGAGACCTTATGACAAGACCGATGAGGAAACTAACACGGATGTGGCTTCCCAAGTTAAGGCGCATTTTGCACCCAAAAAGCCTGAGCCAATGCCGGTATATAACAAAAAAACCAAAAAGTGGGCTAAGTCCTTTCTTGAGCAACCATCCCAGATATCGATGAATCTAGAATCAGACTATGATCGGGAGATTATTAAGCAAGCACAGAAGAAAAAAATCACAAGTGCAAAAAGCGGGAAGCAAGTTGCCCAGCTCGGAGCACAGAAGAATCAATCGGTCACCCCGCTCAAAGTCATTTCAGACCTCGACAACGCCTTCAGAGATGAAATGGATATGGACATGCAAATAATGGACCCTAGAGCCCGTAATAATGCTGCACTTATGGGAATCACTGTATCGGAGGCCAAAGCACTTGCTAAGGAAGCAAATATGTCTCTTGGTCAATATTTAGGCTATGAAGATACGACAGTGGGTCAGATAGTACGGTAGTATGTCCAAGGGCAGCATCTAGTCAGTAATGAGGAGATCGCGCGTCTATCCACACATATGCGAAATCTGCATGAATGGTACATGTCGCAAGCAGAAAAAAGCATCATAAAGATTGGTTTCCGGTGGACGTTAGAAAGGAGCATCACTTCAAACCATACTCGATACAGGTTCAAATGACCGAACTGTTTCAGTTATACAACCAGCGCGCCCTCGACAAATCTATCATTGGTTGCTACTGTCTGTAAGTTATTTATTTCTATAATTAAGTTTGTAGCTTTAGCTCGTTCATTGCATTTAATATATTATCCTAACTATATATCCTTTTGTATGATGATATTATATTCCGCAGAATGAAGATGCTTGAATGCAAAAGAGCTAGAAGATACGACGTTGGGTTCATTGACCCATATATCATTAATGAATATACGTTAAAGAATCACCCCAAAGACGTGGAGGAAGACCTGTCTAGGTTCTTAACCGAGCATAATTTTGTTAAGGAAATACTATTTTCTTACAATTTCAAGTGAGTGTTTATATCTTGTACACATTTTATTTTTGCTTACTGGATGAGCTATGCATGTATGCTTATGTAAATGTCCACAGATTCCACTGGATCTTGCTAAACATTCAAGTTGACAACTCCCTAGTTGAAGTCCACGACTCATTAAGTTGGGACCAAGATCAGTGGAGCGACATGAAAGCAATGCTCCATAAGTAATTTCAATCATTATCGCATTATATCGTCCTCTTTCATTCATTTCCTGATATCAAGTAACTAATAACTCCTTTGTTCATTTTCTTTGCCGAGCAGGTGTTGGACACGGTTCAGACAGAAAATACCATGTCCATTCAAAAAAGAGCTAACTTATAAAATGGAGAAGAGTTTACAGCAGCCACCGGGAACTCATTTATGTGGATACTACATCTGCGAGTACATCCACGAGTTGACCAGTGAGCGGAAAGTTGACTCACATTATATTTATGATTTGCGAGAGAAACTAGAGCCAGACCAACGCATAAGAGCAATTCAAGAGGAGCTGGCAGGATTTATGATGAAGGAAGTCCTTGATGTACATGGAGAGCATTATGCGGATGACGTGGAACTCGATTTGCCTTAGTCATCTCCATGTAGCTCATATGATATATATATTCATCAATGGCCATGTAATTTCAAAACATTTCTTCCTTTTGATATGATTGATTATATGTATGCTTGCAAGGGATCGATTAATTATATAAATGCATCGACGTGTAGTGTGTATGTAGTAGAGTATAATATGTATACTGAAATATATGTTTGTTATAGTAAAACACAAAACGAAAAAGGAACAAAATGGCAAAAAAAAGGAAATACACAATCTCTGCCGCGGCAGAGAAATGTGGTGTTTCTCTGCGCGGCAGGAAACCTTTTAGTCCCGGGTGGTGTTACAGCCCGGGACTAGAGGGTTTCTGCCCCCCGCAGCGCTGAAACAGCCACGTGGCTGTTATCAGTCGCGGGCCGTTGGGACTAGAGGGGGGCCTCTAGTCCCGTTTTCGCAGTCCCGGGCCCAAAACCGGGACTAGAGCCCGTTACTGCCCGGGACTAGAGGCCTGTTTTCCACCGATGCGATAACAATTTCACAAAAAAAAGGTAGCCATAATAACCCTACCCATTTAGTTTTACTGTGTTGTTACATTGTGATCCACCTGCACTATGTACCCCTCGAACATATTGAATTGATGAGATAGCTAGTTCACACAAAAATCCGAACTATTGGAGATGGGCTATTAATATATATATATATTTCAAGAGAACATGCATGCATGCATCGGATCGTCCATCCTAATTATATATGTGTTGACATGCAGGAGAGACGACTGCGCATATAAGACTGGTCAGTCGATTATGCATGCATGTAATAATGTAAGCTCTCGAAGTATCTGAAGAAACATACATACGCTGTATCAGGTTAATTAATTGCTTCGCACGTGAAGCGATTAACTCATGGAAGAAGCGAAGAAGAAATAGTGAGCGATCGAGATGTAAGAAATGCCTACATGCATGGAAGGCTTTGCTTTTCTTTTCTTCAGTCGGTCGGTCGTCATTGGTTAGGTATACATGGTAGATACTCCAAACACGTCCGCTTAACATCGACCGGCGGCCAGTATGTCAAGACTACTCATCGACAACATGCACGAGCGGATCGATATCGGCGACCGCAGATTAATTGACTTCTGTATACCATCGAGATGGAAGCTTCTTCATTTTCCCCAAACGTCCATGTTCTATATATGCATGCATGTACGAACTGACTGCATGAGCATGGTCCTCTCAATGCCCAGGGCTAGCTAATTTACAGTCATGATTTCTGCAATAGTTATAAACCGAAACTCCATCAAGAGCTTCAGCATCCCGAATTATTCGATTGTACTAAAAATCAGATATGTCAGACCGTGTAAAATTGTAAGATCTAATAACAAAAATTAGGTCTAAGTTACATTTTTAAGACCATTCCTTTTTTTTTCCGGGAAGAGGGATCCTGGTCTCTCCATACCATTGATGTGTCACGCATGCAATCATGTTTATTGTGAAGTATAAGTCTTACAAAAAAACAAAAAAATATAGCGAGAAATTAAGAGTTTAAAACTCATTATGTAATTCATTTTATGTTCTAAAATATAAGATGTTTTAGTATTTTTTCTAAAACGCATGTATCTAGTCGTTTTTTTAGTGTACAGGTTTGGAGCAAAATGACTGAACCTATATACTAAAAGATGTCTAAATATATGGTTTCACAAAAAGGTTAAAACATCGAAGGAGGGAGTAAAAAAAAATTAAATTCAGCAAGTTTGAGCATGTTGTAAATTATGCATTGCATTGCTAAATTGAATTACCTATTCAAAGAATGGTGATATTTGTCGTCTTTGTTTTAGCGCATTAGTACAAGACATATTTTTTGAAAGGAGTGTTCTTCGGTCTGGAAGAAAATTCATAATGGATCTTGGGTCTTTAAGTTGTGCCAAACAGGGAAGAAAATAATTTTCAAGGGAAAATAGGAAACCACATTTTAAGTAGTGTCAAATAAAAAATTCTCCAATCATCTATATTCTACGGTTTGTAAGGACCTTTTTTTTCACCAGATCCGACGGATCTGGGATATGTATGCGCACACCGTGACAGACACTGATGGTTTTCTTTAGCACATTTGGCAAAGGGTTTTCCTATACTTGCTATTGTACCTAGTCCTCGAAGAAATAGGATCGTACTGCAAACCAATCTGTTGTTGGGGCCTAGGAGGATTGTTGTACCCAGCCCACCAGAGTTCAAATCCCAGGTTTAGCACTGTGTGTTGTATAAAGGCGGAATATTATTTCAGTGGAAGACGATGTTCTCGTCGACAGCGATGCGCCTGTAGTGCAATCTCAAGACAATAGTGGAAAAAAGGCCTTACCAGTCCCGGTTACGGATAGTAATCGGGATAAACACTACTCCCGGGCCAGACTGGACCTCTAGTCCCGGTCCGTAATACGACTTGGGACTAGTTACCTCGAGCCGGTCAGCTGCACTTTACGGAGACTATTAGTCCCAGGTCGTATCATGGCCCAGGACTAGTTGGTCCTCTATATAGTGCAACTTTGTGTCCACAGCCCGAGCCATTATGGCCATTTTACTCAAAGAAGCAAACCAAGTTCATGCCCTTTTTTCTCAAGATTTCTCAAGATTTAATTTGCAACCCCTAAATCCAAGGTTTTAAAAGGTTAGGAGCTCCATCCTTTCATCTTTTATTGTTACTTTAGCTCAATACGATAGAAGTAGAGATGGATTTGCATGCATGCTCTAGAAGTAGAGGATTTTTAAATGTGTAACAAATTTTGATTAGGAACAAAGTTACTAAAAATTGAAATGTGTAATTTTAGAGTTTCAGAGCTTAGAATGGAATGAGGTTTTCACTGATAGAACAATAATCAAAAACTCCACATTTATCATGTTAATTGTTTTCTCCAATTCACAAATTGGTGCATATGTAAATTTTTCAAAATTCGAAATTAATGCTCTAGAAGCTCTTATTATAACTTGTATTAAATTGGTCACCGATCTCTATTCCTGATGTTGTGCAATGGTTTTTGATATACTTTTACTATAATACAGATGGTCTGGGAATGGATGTACGGTACTGCCCGACGCTCTTGCAAGTTCATTAGTTCATCTGTGTGGCTGATGCAAACAAGCGGACTGGTTTTGTATTCTGTCCATGTAATGGATGTAGGAATCAGAAGGATTACTCTGACTCAAAAACCCTTCACAGCCACCTATTGAAGTCCGGTTTCATGCCTAGTTATAATTGTTGGACCAAGCACAGAGAGAGAGGGGTTATAATGGAAGACAATAAAGAAGAGGAGGATGATGACAACTATCATGGTTTCCCTGAGTACGGAGATACTTCCATGGGGGAAGTTGAAGGGGAGGCTGAAGAAGAGGCACATGATGAGCCCGATGATGATCTTGGTCAAACCATTGCCGATGCAAGAAGATACTATGAAAATGAAAAGGAGAGGGAGAAGTTCAATCACATGTTAGAGGATCACAAAAAGTTGTTGTACCCAAATTGCGAAAATGGTCTGAGAAAGTTGGGCGGCACACTAGAATTGCTGCGATGGAAGGCATAGTGTGCTATACCTGACTCCTCATTTAAAAAGTTGCTGAAAATGATGAAGAATATGCTTCCAAAGGTTGCCCGCCAGTATGTACGAAGCAAACAAGGTTTTCATCCCTCTAGGTTTAGAAGTTCAGAAGATACATGCATGCCCTAATGACTGCATCATCTACCACGGTGAGGAGTTCAGAAGATACATGCATTCCCTAATGCCCTAATGCATGCATGCACGGTATGTACTACACTACGGTATAAGATCAGACGAGATGACCCTGGTGATATTGAGGGCGAGCCCCCCGGAAGAGGGTTCCTGCCAAGGTGATGTGGTATGCTCCTATAATACTACGGTTGAAACGTTTATTCAGAAACAAAGAGCACACCAAGTTGTTGCGATGGCACATAGAGGAACGTAAGTCAGACGGGATGTTGAGACACCCCGCTGATGGAGCACAGTGGAGAAAAATCGATAGAAAGTACCCTGATTTTGCAGATGACGCAAGGAGTTTAAGGTTTGGTCTAAGTATAGATGGCATAAATCCTTTTGGGGAGCAGAGATCCAGTCACAACACCTGGCCCGTGACTCTATGTATTTATAACCTTCCTCCTTGGTTGTGCATGAAGCAGAAGTTCATTATGATGCCAGTGCTGATCCAAGGTCCGAAGCAACCCGACAACAACATTGATGTGTACCTAAGGCCATTAGTTGAAGGACTTATACAGTGATGGTCCAAGGTCCGAAGTTGATTATCGAGCCTGAGGAAGAGATATCCTCATATCTGAATTCATCCGGTGATGGACTAGAGCAAGACATGATGTACGAAGGGCAAGACCGGATGGACGAAGGGCAAAAAAATAACAACAATGATGGCCCCTCGACAGGATCCGACGAGGTATATATATTAAGCCTCGTGTGACCTCTATTCATTAATTGATCTGGATATATATATATATTAATTAATCACTCTCTCTTCTTCTTTTATCCCACCGGATCGAAGCAATCGACAACTAGAACGAAACGAGGCCCGAACAGAAAGTTGGATGGTAATCAAAGGTTCACCATCGAGAAAATAGATAATAATGGAGAACCGATTGCTCTAGAAAAGTACCAAAGGATGTTTATAAATCAATGCGAGGTGATTGTTAGGGACAACCTCCCGATCACCATTCAAGAATGGAATAAGTCAAAGAAACCAGGTGAAGAATCCAACAGTTATGTCATCCATGATGCCAAAGATGACCGTTGGCAGAAGCTCATAGTGCATTTCATACTACCTCCTGTGTATGAAGAATTCGAGGTAGATGGCATTAGGCCAAGGCCGGGTGGGCTTGAAAGAAGAGCGAAAGTCAAGGAGTAGGCTCTAATGAAGATGGCCGAATTGTACAGGAATCACAAGAAAAGTTTATACGCGAAGTATGTCACGAAAAATAAAACTCCAGACTTCAAAAGAGCAAACGAGAAGTTGAGAGAATAGTGGCACGATTTTGTATCGTACAATCAGTCTTTTGTAGCCCAGGCAAAGTCGGAAAAGAATGCGTTAAATCCTGCCAAAAAGAAATACCATCATAAAATGGGGACAAGTGGCTATAAGAGTGTCGTGCATAAGTGGGAAACTATGGAGCGGAACATGAGAGCTAGAGGCATCACTCCCGGTACATACGGATGGCCCGAGAGGTCAAAACACTGGTGGTACATGTTGGAGATATGCCCTAGAGGCAATAATAAAAGTAGTTATTATTCTACAGTACGGGCATGGGGGATCGTTGAACCCAGAAATAGGGAAGACATTATTTCATGAAAAAATTCTAAAACCCTCCAAGGAACTTGTTAAAGCAATGAACGAAGCTCAATTGGGATTGTTCCGGCCAGAGAGAGAGAGATAGAGGGAGAGAGAGAGAGAGAGAGAGAGAGAGAGAGAGAGAGAGAGAGAGAGACAGAGAGAGAACGACGAGCTAACACACGCCCTCGGGAATCCTGAAAACTTGGACGAACACGAGGCAAAGGAGACGGCGTTACGTGGAAGAAAGGGTTTCGACAGTTACAGAAGCCGTCAGAGAAAAATGGACCGGGAGTTAGACCAGATAGGAAAGATACAAGAGGACCTAGCTGAGACGAAGAAGCTCATGGAAGCAATTAGCCAAAGGTCATCAACTCAGTCGCATGGTGATGCTCCTGCATTGGATCTTATCCAGTGGACAAGCAGCGTGGCTTCCACGGAGGTCCATGCTGATGATCAAGCACTGCTGGATGATGCACCGGCTCCCCGCTACTCCATGGATGATGTCAGAGAGATGACATAATGTGAGCTACATCAGCCAATGAACAACCTGTCCTTCAAGATGGCGATCGGTACTGCTTTACCTTGTCTACCTGGAGCACTTCACCATTCACTTCTGATTGCACCTAACTATGCTTGTGTCACAGTGGATGGCATAGTGGAGGATTTTGCGGACCTAGAGATTGACATCGCTACGCCCGAAGGCCTTAGGAAACTGGGAGATTTCAAGCGCAACATTATTCTATGGAAGAAGAAGTACATCAAGTTTTCAGGCTCGGCGACAAGGCCACCACCGACTCCAAGGAATCCAAGTCCCCCCACCCCGATAATTTTCAACCTCCAAGTCCACCCCGCCCCGATTATCATCAACCTGCAAGTCCACCCCGCCCCGATGATCTTCAACCTCCAAGTCCACCCCACCTCCGTCGCACGAGTACATCAACTCAATATCCTCCTCCACGCAATACTCGATCTCCGCTCCACCTCCGTCTCCGTGCAATACTACCTCGTCGAAAAAACAGAAGGTCGCCGCTCCCCCGCCCCCCATATCAAAGAAAGGTAAAACGGCGAAGATAGTCGACATCCCGCTGGCTCTTCCAAAGAGACCTTATGACAATACCTATGAAGAAAATGCCACGGATGTGGATGCCCAAGTTAGGGCGCATTTTGCACCGAAAAAACCTAAGCCAAAGCCGGTATTTGATGAAAAAACTAAAAAGTGAGCTAGGTCCTTTATTGAGCAACCATCCCAAATATCGATGAATTTGAAATCAGACTATGACCGGGAAATTATTAAGCAAGCAAAGCAGAAAAAATAAACAAGTGCAAAAGGCGGGAAACAAGTTGCCCAGCTCGGAAAACAGAAGATTCAATCGGTCCCCCCGCTCAAAGTGATTTCAGATCTTGGCAAGGCCTTCAGAGCCGAAATGGATAAGGACATGCAAATAATGGACCCCAGAGCCAGTACTGCTGCTGCACTAATGGGCATCACTGTATCGGAGGCCAAAGCATTTGCTACCGACACAAATATGTCTCTTGGTCAATTTTTAGGCTTTGAAAATACGCCAGTGGGTCAGATAGTACGGCGGTATGTCAAAGGGGAGCCTCTAATTAGTCATGAGGAGCTCACACGTCTATCAACACATATGCGGAATTTACACGCATGGTACATTGCGCAAACAGAAAAAAGCACCAAAAAGATTGGTTTTCGATGGACGTTAGAAAGGAGCAGCACTTCAAAGAGTACTCGATACAGGTTCAAATAACCGAACTGTTTCAGTTATACAACCGGCACGCCCTTGACAAATCTATCATCGTCTGCTACTGTCTGTAAGTGATTTATTTATGTAATTAAGTCTCTAAATCAGCTCATTCATTACATGTAATTTATTATCATGATTATATATATATATCCTTTTGTACGGTACTATATTCTGCAGAACGAAGATTCTTGAATGCAAAAGAGCTAGAAGATATGACGTTGGGTTCGTTCACCCATATATCGTTAATGAGTATACGTTAAACAATCATCTTAAGGACGTGGAGGAAGACCTGTGCATGTTTTTAACCGATAATCATTTTGTTATGGAAATATTATTTCCTTACAACTTCAAGTGAGTGCTTATGTCTTGTACATATTATTTTTTTGCTTACTCGATGTTAAGTAAAATTGATGAGCTATGCATCACTGGATCTTTCTAAACATTCAAGTTGATAAGTCCCTAGTTGAAGTCCACGACTCATTAAGTTGGGACCAAGAGAAGTGGAGCGACATAAAAGCAATGATCCATAAGTAATTTTAATCATTATCGCATTATATCGGACTCTTTCATTCATTTCCTGATATCAAGTAACTAATAACTCTTTTGTTTATTTTCTTTGCCGAGCAGGTGTTGGATACGGTTTAGACAGAAAATACAAGGTCCATTCAAAGATAATCTAACTTATAAAACGGTGAAGGGCTTGCAGCAGCCACCGGAGACTCATTTATATGGATTCTATGTCTACGAGTACATTCGCGAGTTGACCAGTGAGCGGAAAGTTGATTTACATTATATTCACGATTTGCAGGAGAATCTAGAGTCAGAACAGCGCGTACGAGCAATTCAAGAGAAACTGACGGGATTTCTGATAAAGGAGGTCATTGATAAAAAGGGAGAACATTATATGGAGGACGATGAACTCCATATGCTTTAGTGATCTACATGTAATTGATATGATATATCATCAATGACCATGTAATTTCAAACATTTCCTTTCTTTTGATATAATTGAATATTGTATATAGATATGTATGCTTCGCAAGGGATCAAATATTAATTATATATATCAACGTGTACTGTGTATGTATTAGCGTAGAATAAGTGTACGGAAACATGTTTAAAACTGTAGTAAAACAGAATGGAAAAAACAAAATGAAAACACAGAATCTCTATAGTCCTGGGGGTTATGACCCGAGACTACAGGGGTTTCGCCCCTCGCCTTCGCTCAAATTGCCACGTGGTTGTAACTACCTCGGTGAATTACGCTCTTAGTTACAAGCCTGGATGAGCGAAAATGGTTAAAATAGTACGGTGGGGCCCAAATGCCACTCACAGGTAGACCTTTCGGCCGTCCTAACCATTTTCAAACATCGGGACAAGAACGAGCGGCGTAATCGGCAGGCGAAGGGATCAACTACATACACAAATGAGTATGTATGCAAGCCACCATACAACAGTCCTCAGAGCCATTCCATCTAAAAGAAAATAGAAATATTGCAACGCCATACGGCAAGATCCAAATATCCTAGATAGATATAATAGTTTAGGATATCTCCTCATACAACAAACATCAGAGTATCATGCGGAAGCGGCAAACAAGATCCGAGTACGGATAAGAAGCAAATCGGCATAAGATGCCCCATAAATAAACACATCCCGCCCACAGATCTCATGGATCCCCGTTCCCGGAATCTCTACACCGAGTGATCGTTGCCAACATCGTCCGTCTCCTCCACCCAGTATCCATCTTGCGAGTTTACCTGTTCATCTGAATCAAATAATTTATCGTGTGAGACCCTAGGGGTACTCAGCAAGTATTTATGCCTCTAAAGGGGACACAACCTGGGGTGACGCAATTGCAGCAAAAGATAATACCTAACAATTCTATAGATACTCGCTAACCATCCGCCTAACCAAAGATAGACGGATGTCCGTGAATTAATAACAACAGTTATAACAGTAATCTCAGCAGATCCATCCTCCTCCTCGCTTACCAACGAGGAAGCGGACGAACAACCCCCATCCGTTGGCAGTTTTATTATCCATTCCATGTGTGTTGCACTATTTACTAGTCAGGTACTTAGTCAAATTAAAAGCGGTACTTTAGTTATACTTGTCTATGATCGAGAAACTGTGCTCCAAGTCGTCCATAACCGCGGACACGGCTTTCAGAAAGTTTTACCCTGCAGGGGTGCACAAATAGCAACACACACTCGATCAACCTCGGAAAAACCAAATCAAAACCCAACGAGGCATTCACGACAAAGCGATCACAGGATTCAGAAATATTTCAGGGGGCCACCCCATTAAGCTACCCGCGACGAAGTTGGCCGGCTCCGAGACGGACTCAAGGTTTGTGTGGACGGCTGTAAACGACTGGGAACCCGAAAGTGTGACTGGGCTTGTCGATACAGCGAAAACGTGTCACGATCCTAAACAGTACAGGTGCTCCTCGCACAATCGTAAATAAAGCAGTAAAGCATGGCATAAGTACAGGATAGTAATAAAACCCCAAACTAGTTTGTGGCCCTAAGAAATAAGAATGAATCAAGCTCTGGCTCAGGGGGGTTCATAAGCCTCCCGGATGTGGATAGCGCGAATATTCAAGGAACAGGAATCAAGTACTCGGGGTCCTACGGGACACAAGTGAGCATGAAAAAACAAATAGCAGATATTGCTCACCGATGCCACTTTCATTAGTTATCCCATTACTACTCAGGTTAAGTTGTTTAGGTACCTCGTCATCCATCAGACACTCACATACCCTACACATGTTGTTCTACGACCCACATGGCTCAAACAACTCCTGTAGTAATGGCTCATGGGATGGAGGAACAAGCTTCGGTGGGGTTTAAAAGTAAAGGCTATGCAGTACTTGGGATTCAATTTAATGCAATCGCGACTCAATGATGCAAGAATAAGATAGAGGCAATAGGTACTGTATGTATGCAAGCATGTGGTGGTGCTTGCCTGACAGCTCAGTTGAAGCGAGAGAAGGATCTGGGTAATGCTCCTGGGTTTCTTGATATATCCCCTGCTCAGCGTCTATTCGAAGAAGAACCAAACAAACAAGGGCCAACATAAATAAAGTGCACAAGCATATGAATAAAATGCGTCCAGCAAACAATCATGCCATGATGAATGATGCACAATTTGCATGGCAATAAAGTAGCATGGCATGGGTGAGGTGTGGAATGCAAGAATAAAGCCTTTTATTGAATTTTAGTCACATTTTAACCTCATATAAGTTGCTGTATACTTTATATTTATATGATGCATGCTGCAATTCAGAACATGGAATGCATCAACAGAAAGGTCTCGTCGAGCTGATCATTTTAGACATATTATTTGTCAAATTTGGAGTTATAAAACAAAAGTTATTAATTAATTAAGGAAAAGGGCATTTTATTGTAATTTAAATCAACTCGAAAATTAAAGTGTGCAAATAATATTTTGAATAGCATATTTGAATTCCTCACATTTTTCTGATTTCAAAACATATATTATTTGTATTATTTGGAATTATATTTTTAAAATTATTTAAAACAGATTCAAATTTGAATTTAAAACATTTTCTGGAAAAATTTAAATCAAAACAGAAATCCAGAAATACTTGTTGCACCCACCCAGACTTAGCCTTAGTCAGAGACAAGTGGGACCAGGGCTGACTGGGCGAACGGCGCTCAGAAGGGGTCTTTTCCACCGCGGCTGCTGCTAGCCACAGAGGCCGACGGGTGGGGTCAGCGGGCTCGCAGGCCCACGTGCCAGCGAGGGACCTGGCTCAGCCACGTGGAGCAGAGGGGAGCGCAGGTTAAGGGGCTGAGGTCTTGGGGTGCCTATCTACAAAAACACAAGGAGGCTGACCAGTGGGGTCCGAGGAGCACGGGTTGAGCGGGAGTTAAAAAGAGGGGTTTTTTTGTAAACGACCACCGACCCGTACTGTTTCTCTTCTCGTCGAAGCCTGACGAAACTGACGACGCAGCGCGTGGTGCGGAAAAGCAGGCGCGGCACGGACTCGATCTCGCGACGCGGCGAGCGCGCACAGGCGGCGGCTACCGCTGCGGCTAGCGGGGGTTGGTGCTAGGAAACTGCTGCGTGGCCAGATGAGGCCACTGTGGCAAGACGACAGAAACGACGGCATGCGCAGAGAGTACTCGATGCAATGTTCTGCTCGTACAGGAAGAGACGATGTGCGAGAGGATGTCAGGGGGGATCAGAGGCTCACCGAGGACGGTTCGGTGGGGGTGGAACGGCTTGGGGCGCCGGGGATCGGTGGCGAGGCAGACGGCCGGCGAGCTAGGGTTTCCGACGGGGCATCGCGATACTGTGGCCGAAGAGGGATCCTCCTTCTCGCTGGCGGGTACGGGGCGAAGCAGAGGATACTGCTCGGTCTCCTCGATCACCTCCGCGTCGCCCACGCCGGCTGAAACGAGGACGCGGCGGTGGTACTGGCGGTGACCGGCGGAAGGAGCTGGCGGCGTTTGGAGCAGACATAGGGGAGATGGTAGGGTCCTGGGGTGGATCTGGCGAAGCAGAGGCGAGGGGTGGTGGATAAAACGAGGGTTAGAGGGGGAAGATGCCGTGGGGGAGTGGCTAGGGATAAAGGTGGCCTTGGGTGCCTTTTCTCTCCTCCTCTCCGAGCACGTGGTCGAGCTGGGGCTCGACCTGGTTAGCCAGGTAGGGCAGGGAGAGGGCTGCAGGTGGGGTCGACGTGGTGGTGGGGCTGGCATGGCAGGTAGAGGGAAAGAGAGAGGGGAGGTGAGCTCGGGCTAGGGTAGATGGGGCTCGGGTAGATGTAGCTAGGGTTGGTGAGAGGAGAGGTGAGGTGAGATGGTGTAACTAGGGTTAGATTAGAGGGAGACTAGGTTTAGGGTTAACTAGGTTAGAGAAAGGAGAGGGATTAGAGAGAGAGGTGTTTTGGGTTAGCTAGTTAGGGCTCGGTTTAGGGTTTGATTTAGGGTTGGGGTAGATCATGGTGGTATGGTTTGGAGAGAGGGCTAAGGAGAGAGGATAGAGAGAGAGATGTGGTGGTAGCTATGGTTTGAAACATGACCAAAACAAGAGGTGTCAAAAGAGAGGAGAGAGGGGTAGGGAGAGGAATTAGGGTTTTTAGAGATAAAGGGGGAAATGCTCACACATGGCTTGCATGGACGGGGGATGGGTGTAGGGTTTTGACATGATCCAAACAAGATCAAGCATGAAGAGGGGTAGAGAGATATGTGGGATGATCCACTCAAAGATTCAAATAAAATCCAAAGACTAGAATGTGGTGGTTCTTGCATGGCACATGCAAAATAATTAATGCCATGTTTATTTTGTGAAAACAATAATATTAACATGGCATTCTTCTTATGCATTCCCAAAAGTGGAATAAATCCAAGCAAAAGAATTTGTAGAAGTAGATCCATCCTATCTCCCATGAGCTAGATTAAATACCAAAAGAAAATCAAATGCAAGCTCATGGATAATGGAATGGTGGAATTATAAGGTGGTGAAAGAAAGGGTGGTGGAGTAGATTAAAAGATATGCCCCCAACTCAACTTGGGCATTTAAACAATATATCAATAACCAAATACAATATCAAGAGGCAAATACAATTAACAATGCATATGAGAGAAGAACCAAATCAAAAAGGGTTTTATATGATGCTCAAATGCAAGGTGGCATGATGACATGAGCATGATATAATTATGATGCAACAATTATATATAGGAGGTAGCATATATATAGACTAGGCTAGTAGCATTGCAATTGTTAGACAATTGGGATGCTACAACTCTCCCCCCACTAAACAAGAATCTCGCCCCGAGATTCCTAGGAAAAAGAAAACAACACAAGGAGAGGCAGGTGTTCGAACGAAGGTGACCCTCACGTTCCCAAGGTGATTAACAATTGAGTGGTGCAACCATTACACCTTGCAAAACTTGTTAGACTTGTTGCGAGTCTTGCATTTTGCTTGAGAAACATTGGGTTAGAAGAATTGAAGGATTGTCGTGAGACAAGAAGGATAGGATGGACATAGCTCCGGTTTTCTCAAGAAACCTGATAAAAGAATAGAACCACTTGTGAAAGAAAGGACAAGATGATGTATCATGGATAAAGAAAGACACACCATTAAGATTAAAGATTTTCTGATACTAGAGAGGATGAATCTTTGTCTCGCTGGAAGAAAAGAGCTAGGTTGGAGAGGTTTGAACCACTATGACAATAGCATCGTATCTTCTCTCGGATTTGAGAAATGAAGTTCGGAAACAATATTGCCTTCAAACAATAGAGTCTCTTGATATCAACCGAAAGATTTAGTTAGACATCGTTGGATTAGATTCTTCTTGCGTCGGTAAGAACCAAAGGATCACGCAATTGAGGTTCGCGGATATAACTTCCAGAGATGGATGTAAAGCTAGGTCATGGTGGAATCCCGAGAAGCAAAGAATATGGAGGATCTGGAGTTTATTGTAGTGATACTTATTGCTTTCTTTAGCCTTGAGGCTAACGCAATAGATTTGCGGCTGATGGCATCAACCATAATTGGCTTTACCACAGAAAAAGAATTGATGAAACAAAGAGAGAGAGATAGTTTCCTTTCATCTTGTTTGGGAATGTCGAGCATCGGTAGAATGACGAGGACAGAAAAGAGTTTGCGTCTGTTTCCACCAGATAATTGTTGATTTTGCTCCATCTAGAATAGACAGACCACCAACAAGAGATTATTGATTACTTTCTTCGAGAGAGCACTCCGGAAAAACAAAGACGGAAGTAAAAGTATCGAGGGATAAAGGCCACTCCTAACTTCCGTGGAATGAGTGAAATCACATTAATTCACCAATTCAATGTACAAGAGCGAATGATAAGAGTAGTGGTATGGTAGCTACTCCATCCCGCACTCAAAGCATTACTCCGCACATGAATAAGAAAACCATGCAACCCAACTACCGAAACAGACTGAAGGTATTGATAAGAAGAGCTCATGGAACTCCGTTAGAAAACAAGGATAGATTCAAACGATTCGCCGGATTCATAGATAGATAAAGATGATGATGTTGTCGTCATGTCAGAAGTACCAAGCCACCGAAAGATATGAAGGAAGATTACGGAGAAGAACTGCAAGATTCAACAGCTACAGAAAAGATAGCACCAACTTGAACGGAAGGAATACAAGATCTGAAAGGTCGTCATGGCCTCCGGTGGATTGAGCATAGACGATAGAGCGAGAGGGTTTCAAGATATTACTTGACGAGACTGAGGTGAAAGAACTCCATGTTCTTCTTGAAATGATAGAGAGAGATTTAGCAGTCTTGAGGAAAAATCTTTAGCGGAACGACGATGATAACTTGCCAACAAGGAAAAACTCGGGTTTGATTGAAGATGGAAGATGGAATTAACAATGAACTTGCTGATTCCAGAATTGAAGTAATGTATTTAGCAGAAGGACGTGGCCGAGATAGGTGACTTCAAGAAGCCAGAATTTCCACTTTGGGAACTTTGCACACAGGCAGTGCTCACGAAGCTTGAGAGAAAAAGACACAGATGATCTTCCATGTCCTTCCATTGATATGGAATAGGCAAGCATATTATCAACATATACCACCATGGATTAACAAGATATTCCCAGAATACCAAGTTCAAGAGGCGGGAGAAACGAACAAATGCTCGAAACACTTTCTGAGCTCAACGCTCTTAGAAAGATCAATATTAAGAGCACGGGTTCGTGTTGAAGAAGATGCACTAGAAGAATAGATTATCTGGCCCTTCGGAAGAAAAAAAAGATGTCACCTGGTTCACATAGTCGATTGGATCACCGGTTACAAAGATAAAGAGATCTTGGATAAAGAAAAGATGATAGATCATACCTTAAGCAAAGCTATCAGAGACGAAAAGATGCAATTCCCTCGTATCCAGGAGAATTGTGCAGATATGGAGTTCAAAAAGATGTGCAGCATGATGGATAGATGATAGACCTCCGTAGTGCTTTGAGAAACTCCGGATTGCCAAAGATGCTTGAATATGCATAGATATGATCACGGTGTACTCAAAATCACAGGAGATAACCGTCACCATTTGGAGGATAGCGTTGATAGCATTTTCCATATTCCACTCATGATAAGTGTCCTATAGCTATGCCGAGAACCAAATTACAATCACCAGCATCGGATCGACACATGTTATGTAATTAGCCCAAGAGAATTGGAGATGAAATAAAACTCTAGGATTAAGCGCCGGTGACAAAAGAATGAGTTAGCATGGACATGCTGATAAAAGGGAGATAGATAATGTTTCACACACGACTGAAAAGGAGTGTGGAAGCACAGATGTATCAAAGAAAATTTTTCCGCGTTTTTCGGCATTAAAATACCAATAGATGCGCAAAATCACTTAACGAATCAGGATTAGTGACTCTACCAATTCCATATACAAGAGCGAATGATAAAAGTAGTGGTATGGTCGCGACTCCATCCCGCACTCAAATCATTACTCCGCACATGAATAAGTAGAACACATATCCCAACACCTTCTACTCACGATGAACCTAAAGATTAGTAACTACAGAAACGAACACCCCAAACAAGATAACGTCGGGTAACAAAGAGTAAGACAGATCGTGGCGGTATACAACGAATCAGATAGATCGCGTCGGTTTGCAAAAGCCTGTCGGTATGGAATGGACCAACAGTTGATAACCAAAAGGTCGATAAAGATAACATGTTGGATGCAACAGATAGACAAGGAATTCACACACACACACACACACTCAACCTATGGTACTACGGAAACCCAGAACACGTGAATCCTAGTTTGAATTTAAGAAGAGGATAGAAAACGTTACACTTCCTTACCAGAAAAGGGTGGGTGGGTGGGTAAGAAGAAAAGTGGAAGCAGTCCTACTCTCGCGTTTTGTTTTTCCCTAGTATACATAGCTACCAAAAATATTTGTTAGACTGACAACGACCATTTGGCTGAGACCCTGAAGGGCGGGATGGCTCTGATACCAATTGTAACTACCTCGGTGAATTACGCTCTTAGTTACAAGCCTGGATGAGCGAAAATGGTTAAAATAGTACGGTGGGGCCCAAATGCCACTCACAGGTAGACCTTTCGGCCGTCCTAACCATTTCCAAACATCAGGACAAGAACGAGCGGCGTAATCGGCAGGCGAAGGGATCAACTACATACACAAATGAGTATGTATGCAAGCCACCATACAACAGTCCTCAGAGCCATTCCATCTAAAAGAAAATAGAAATATTGCAACGCCATACGGCAAGATCCAAATATCCTAGATAGATATAATAGTTTAGGATATCTCCTCATACAACAAACATCAGAGTATCAGGCGGAAGCGGCAAACAAGATCCGAGTACGGATAAGAAGCAAATCGGCATAAGATGCCCCATAAATAAACACATCCCGCCCACAGATCTCACGGATCCCCGTTCCCGGAATCTCTACACCGAGTGATCGTTGCCAACATCGTCCGTCTCCTCCACCCAGTATCCATCTTGCGAGTTTACCTGTTCATCTGAATCAAATAATTTATCGTGTGAGACCCTAGGGGTACTCAGCAAGTCTTTATGCCTCTAAAGGGGACACAACCTGGGGTGACGCAATTGCAGCAAAAGATAATACCTAACAATTCTATAGATACTCGCTAACCATCCGCCTAACCAAAGATAGACGGATGTCCGTGAATTAATAACAACAGTTATAACAGTAATCTCAGCAGATCCATCCTCCTCCTCGCTTACCAACGAGGAAGCGGACGAACAACCCCCATCCGTTGGCAGTTTTATTATCCATTCCATGTGTGTTGCACTATTTACTAGTCAGGTACTTAGTCAAATTAAAAGCGGTACTTTAGTTATACTTGTCTATGATCGAGAAACTGTGCTCCAAGTCGTCCATAACCGCGGACACGGCTTTCAGAAAGTTTTACCCTGCAGGGGTGCACAAATAGCAACACACACTCGATCAACCTCGGAAAAACCAAATCAAAACCCAACGAGGCATTCACGACAAAGCGATCACAGGATTCAGAAATATTTCAGGGGGCCACCCCATTAAGCTACCCGCGATGAAGTTGGCCGGCTCCGAGACGGACTCAAGGTTTGTGTGGACGGTTGTAAACGACTGGGAACCCAAAAGTGTGACTGGGCTTGTCGATAAAGCGAAAACGTGTCACGATCCTAAACAGTACAGGTGCTCCTCGCACAATCGTAAATAAAGCAGTAAAGCATGGCATAAGTACAGGATAGTAATAAAACCCCAAACTAGTTTGTGGCCCCAAGAAATAAGAATGAATCAAGCTCTGGCTCAGGGGGGTTCATAAGCCTCCCGGATGTGGATAGCGCGAATATTCAAGGAACAGGAATCAAGTACTCGGGGTCCTACGGGACACAAGTGAGCATGAAAAACTAAATAGCAGATATTGCTCACCGATGCCACTTTTATTAGTTATCCCATTACTACTCAGGTTAAGTTGTTTAGGTACCTCGTCATCCATCAGACACTCACATACCCTACACATGTTGTTCTACGACCTGCATGGCTCAAACAACTCCTGTAGTAATGGCTCATGGGATGGAGGAACAAGCTTCGGTGGGGTTTAAAAGTAAAGGCTATGCAGTACTTGGGATTCAATTTAATGCAATCGCGACTCAATGATGCAAGAATAAGATAGAGGCAATAGGTACTGTATGTATGCAAGCATGTGGTGGTGCTTGCCTGGCAGCTCAGTTGAAGCGAGAGAAGGATCTGGGTAATGCTCCTGGGTTTCTTGATATATCCCCTGCTCAGCGTCTATTCGAAGAAGAACCAAACAAACAAGGGCCAACATAAATAAAGTGCACAAGCATATGAATAAAATGCGTCAAGCAAACAATCATGCCATGATGAATGATGCACAATTTGCATGGCAATAAAGTAGCATGGCATGGGTGAGGTGTGGAATGCAAGAATAAATCCTTTTATTGAATTTTAGTCACATTTTAACCTCATATAAGTTGCTGTATACTTTATATTTATATGATGCATGCTGCAATTCAGAATATGGAATGCATCAACAGAAAGGTCTCGTCGAGCTGATCATTTTAGACATATTATTTGTCAAATTTGGAGTTATAAAACAAAAGTTATTAATTAATTAAGGAAAAGGGCATTTTATTGTAATTTAAATCAACTCGAAAATTAAAGTGTGCAAATAATATTTTGAATAGCATATTTGAATTCCTCACATTTTTCTGATTTCAAAACATATATTATTTGTATTATTTGGAATTATATTTTTAAAATTATTTAAAACAGATTCAAATTTGAATTTAAAACATTTTCTGGAAAAATTTAAATCAAAACAGAAATCCAGAAATACTTGTTGCACCCACCCAGACTTAGCCTTAGTCAGAGACAAGTGGGACCAGGGCTGACTGGGCGAACGACGCTCAGAAGGGGTCTTTTCCACCGCGGCTGCTGCTAGCCACAGAGGCCGACGGGTGGGGTCAGCGGGCTCGCAGGCCCACGTGCCAGCGAGGGACCTGGCTCAGCCACGTGCAGCAGAGGGGAGCGCGGGTTAAGGGGCTGAGGTCTTGGGGTGCCTATCTACAAAAACACAAGGAGGCTGACCAGTGGGGTCCGTGGAGCACGGGTTGAGCGGGAGTTAAAAAGAGGGGTTTTTTTGTAAACGACCACCGGCCCGTACTGTTTCTCTTCTCGTCGAAGCCTGACGAAACTGACGACGCAGCGCGTGGTGCGGAAAAGCAGGCGCGGCACGGACTCGATCTCGCGACGCGGCGAGCGCGCACAGGCGGCGGCTACCGCTGCGGCTAGCGGGGGTTGGTGCTAGGAAACTGCTGCGTGGCCAGATGAGGCCACTGTGGCAAGACGGCAGAAACGACGGCATGCGCAGAGAGTACTCGATGCAATGTTCTGCTCGTACAGGAAGAGACGATGTGCGAGAGGATGTCAGGGGGGATCAGAGGCTCACCGAGGACGGTTAGGTGGGGGTGGAACGGCTTGGGGCGCCGGGGATCGGTGGCGAGGCAGACGGCCAGCGAGCTAGGGTTTCCGACGGGGCATCGCGATACTGTGGCGGAAGAGGGATCCTCCTCCTCACTGGCGGGTACGGGGCGAAGCAGAGGATACTGCTCGGTCTCCTCGATCACCTCCGCGTCGCCCACGCCAGCTGAAACGAGGACGCGACGGTGGTACTGGCGGTGACAGGCGGGAGGAGCTGGCGGCGGTGGAGCAGACGTAGGGGAGATGGCAGGGTCCTGGGGTGGATCTGGCGAAGCAGAGGCGAGGGGTGGTGGATAAAACGAGGGTTAGAGGGGGAAGATGCCGTGGGGGAGCGGCTAGGGATAAAGGTGGCCTCGGGTGCCTTTTCTCTCCTCCTCTCCGAGCACGTGGTCGAGCTGGGGCTCGACCTGGTTAGCCAGGTAGGGCAGGGAGAGGGCTGCAGGTGGGGTCGACGTGGTGGTGGGGCTGGCATGGCAGGTAGAGGGAAAGAGAGAGGGGAGGTGAGCTCGGGCTAGGGTAGATGGGGCTCGGGTAGATGTAGCTAGGGTTGGTGAGAGGAGAGGTGAGGTGAGATGGGAGATGGTGTAACTAGGGTTAGATTAGAGGGAGACTAGGTTTAGGGTTAACTAGGTTAGAGAAAGGAGAGGGATTAGAGAGAGAGGTGTTTTGGGTTAGCTAGGTAGGGCTCGGTTTAGGGTTTGATTTAGGGTTGGGGTAGATCATGGTGGTATGGTTTGGAGAGAGTGCTAAGGAGAGAGGATAGAGAGAGAGAGAGAGATGTGGTGGTAGCTATGGTTTGAAACATGACCAAAACAAGAGGTGTCAAAAGAGAGGAGAGAGGGGTAGGGAGAGGAATTAGGGTTTTTAGAGATAAAGGGGGAAATGCTCACACATGGCTTGCATGGACGGGGGATGGGTGTAGGGTTTTGACATGATCCAAACAAGATCAAGCATGAAGAGGGGTAGAGAGATATGTGGGATGATCCACTCAAAGATTCAAATAAAATCCAAAGACTAGAATGTGGTGGTTCTTGCATGGCACATGCAAAATAATTAATGCCATGTTTATTTTGTGAAAACAATAATATTAACATGGCATTCTTCTTATGCATTCCCAAAAGTGGAATAAAGCCAAGCAAAAGAATTTGTAGAAGTAGATCCATCCTATCTCCCATGAGCTAGATTAAATACCAAAAGAAAATCAAATGCAAGCTCATGGATAATGGAATGGTGGAATTATAAGGTGGTGAAAGAAAGGGTGGTGGAGTAGATTAAAAGATATGCCCCCAACTCAACTTGGGCATTTAAACAATATATCAATAACCAAATACAATATCAAGAGGCAAATACAATTAACAATGCATATGAGAGAAGAACCAAATCAAAAAGGGTTTTATATGATGCTCAAATGCAAGGTGGCATGATGACATGAGCATGATATAATTATGATGCAACAATTATATATAGGAGGTAGCATATATATAGACTAAGCTAGTAGCATTGCAATTGTTAGACAATTGGGATGCTACAGTGGTGGACTTTAGTACCGAACCGTAGCGAATCGAGACTAGAGATAGGGGTCTCTAGCCCGATTTGGCAGTCCCGTGTCCAAAGCCCGTTATGGTCCGAGACTACAGACCCGTTTTCCACCAGTGAGACCCAATTCATCGGCCCAGTCTCTCGAAGATGCTTATAGATATATAGTGCGTGTGCGCGTTTATAGGGTGCATATAAGTGTTACGAGCGTCTACAATCGTACTGTAATGTGTTTCTTTAAAAAAAAGGATCGTACTCTGCGATTCACCAGAGAAAAAGAAGGTGTTTCCTTGGTAAGGCTATTGAATGAAAAGTCATAACTCAGCATAAGAAAACTATAGATCCTCGACTATTAGCAAGCGGGGTATCAAAGCATGCATGCATGGAAGCTTTCCTTCCATATATTTCTTGAGACGTCGTAGGGGTCGGTCCCTAGCTACGCGAAAATGAGCAAGTATAGGTAGATAGCCCCAACGATATATTGACATCGGTCCAAAACTATGTACGTTCTGCCGAGCTACTTCGATCACACATCGGGCAAGGAAACTTCTCGATTAACGCGTAGTACGCGTCAATATTTAGGTATGCAAAAGTGGGATAATTGGGATAAATGGGATATCATTTTTAGACTACTAGACTAACTTTAATCTAGGTGAGATAAGTGGGATAAGCGGAATATGTCAAATCTAGCTTATCTTATTTGTCCCACTTAATTTTAAGTTAGTCTAATAGTCTAAAAATAGTATCCCACTTGTCCTAATTATTCCACTTCTGTATCCCTATCAATATTTGCTGCTGGATCGTAGCATTTTCCTTTTTCCTACAGATCCATGCACGCATGCATCAACAAAAGTGAATTTTATCACTTTTATTCCATAGGTCGTACATATGTCCGATCGACATGTGTGAATTTTGTCAACTGTTTGACATCGCAGTCTTCATAGCAATGCTTACCCGCTACAACTCATCTCCAGGTTCACATACAAACATACATATGTGTACGAATATTATATGTGCTACGTGGATACGCACACATGATTAATTAATCGGGAGACAACTTTTATGGATGAGTTATTGAATTTTCAATCCAACATCCAGTTCTCTTCTTTCTCTTGACACCGTCACCTGACATACTGCGTGACAGTATTTGTCTGACTAGTTTTCCTCGTTCTGAGTTCGCCCTTTTTCCTAATCGAGTCCATGGTCCGGTGTATCCGCAACCAATCATTATCCTCTGCTTCGGACCTCGGAAAAAATGTTATAGGATATGGAGCCGAGAAATTATAATCCGATCTGCTCCGTTTACACCTCCCTGCTACACCTTCGATAAGTCACCGCCGGTCCATGCATGATACTTGAACCTGAGGTGTAATCAACCATTCGAGGACAAGAAATCACATCAACACAATACCGAGATATGTTCACGAGGATTGGCACCCACTCCTACATCTTCGGAGCATGGCTATGGACTCCATCTCCATGGATTAGATAAAGGCAATAAAGCCGGAGTGCATGTTTGCGTCCACTCGGACCTACCCGAGCAGTTAGCCCTAGGCTAGAACGTTCTCTATGTGTCGTGGTGGGAACACGGCAGATGCCTAGGATAGGATTAAGTTGGGACCGCATGGACACTGATAGTGGCCGAGCTAGGAAAAAACTTGGCTGGTGCACATAAGCACCAAGCAAGCTCAAATAGGACGTATGCATGCTAGTTTGGGTGGTGTTTGAGAGTGAAATAGTGTTCCTTGGTGCAATGGCGTTGAATTTACCTGGTGCACATAGCAAAATTCATACATAATTGCTGGTAAATTTTCTTTTGTCACTCGTGCATGTACACCATACAAAGCTTATGTAGCGCCGCTTTTGGATACGGGAGATATTCGGGGAGGGAAGATGCAGTGAATACGCACACAAGAGAAGGACAGAGAACACAAGAACACACAACATTCCCAGGTTCAGGACTCTCATAGTGAGATAATACTCCTTGTCCTGCTTGTCAGGTCATATTCCATAGCCATTTACTATAGCTACATTGGTGCTCCTTGAGTTGTTCATATATGCCTCTAATGGCCTTCTGTGAAAGAGCTAGAGGTAGACGATAAATCAGAGGGAGAAGAGAGGCTCGTACATGAGCAGAGGGAAAAGAGCCCCCGAAGGGGCCTCCCGAGAACGATCCCCATGGTGCTTCTTGTAAAGGGGAGATCAGGGGACAAGGTATATCCCACATGTGATGTTCATGAGCTGGCTAATGGGCCTTGCCATGTCATGCCTATCCTTTGGCTTGTCATGTAGTGAGTCATCAGTCTTATCTCTTCATCTTATTTCATAGCATCTTCTGGGATGCCCAACATATTCTATAGTATCTCTTGAGATGCCTAGCATATTTTATAGCATCTTGGACCAATGATGCTTTACGTGCCAGTCTGAGCCATGTGCGTTCCAAGACTGGCACATGACATAGGTCTTGCCCTGGTCTCATGGTGTGTCGATGTAGAGGTTGGGGGATCATCTGGGGGTGAATAAGAGGGCATTCCTGGTGAATTAACTTGGCCCAAGTGCCCTGGGTGAGGTGGAAATTCGGCCTGGGGAGTGGCTGACTCGGCCAGGGAGAAAAGAGGCCTAGCCGAGTCATGGGTGGCCTAGCCGGATCACTATTTAATCGGCCCAGGTGGGTTATTGGCCCAGCCGGGGTCTTTCTTTGATTCGGCCTGGGTGAAGCACCTGCAGGGGCCCAGCCGGGTCTCCTTGACTTGTCCTAGGCGCGGAAGCGGTGCTGACGCCCGGCCGGGTCAACGAGGAGAAACCAGTCGGGTTAGTTATGTGCCGGTCCAGTAGGAGGTGCTCTATGGCGAGACTGCGATGTCGGCCCCTAGTGGGCCGGGATAGGCATATGCCAGCCCACCCAGAGAAATGACGTCGAGGCGACGGTGAGGCGAGTAGCGCTATGGTTGCTTGGGGTCATGGCGAAGAGGTTGCCCGGGGTGGGCTGAGTCAACCCGTGTCGGCCTATCCATGGGAGCTGGTGGCGAGCGGGAGAAGGTAGCGCAAGAGGCGTCGGGATGAAGCGACAAGGAGCCAGTATCGAGACAAGGCGAAGGGGTGCTGGCCCATGGTGGGCCGGTTGGGTGATTCGTCCCGTCTAGGTAACAGCCGTGACTCGGCCTAGGTGGGGCGAATTTGGTCTGGGAGGGATCTACCTAGGCCAAATTTGACTTATCTCAGCCTAGGTGCATTTTTTCTCCTTTTCTTTATTCTATTCTTTTTATACTTCATATCTTCTATTGAACTACTCAATATCCTTTTGTATCACCTGATACCTCAACTCTGAGGTACCTCGGGTCATATCCCCTACATTAGTCTCCGAGGCTATGCGGGACTCATAGAGTCGCGCATAGGCTTTATATTAAAATATCCCAGAGTTATTTTTGACATATAGTCGTTTTCCTCCTTTGTAATGTCTAACTGTCAAGGATTGCCCTGGTATCATTCATCTCTCCGAATTGGCTTAGTTGACTCTTGGTCTATATTCCCATGTTCAAGATTCAACTCACTTGGGTTGTACCCATATCATACTTTACCTGAATAGGCTTATATTGACATATGACCTGCATGGGCACTTATCTTACAACCTCTTTGGGCAAGTTTGACATATGTGTCAAAATCTAACACATCTGTCATAATTTGACATGCTGGTCATAATTTGACTTATTTGTCATAGTCTGACATATTTGTCCATAATCCGAGTTATATGATCCAAATCTGAGTCACTTAACTCACAATCCATGCCATGTGACCCAAAATCCAAGTCATTTGACTTTCAAACCGAGTCATCTGACCCAAACCCGAGTCATTTGACTTCCAATCTAAGTCATGTGATCCAAATCCAAGTCATTTGACTCATAAACCGAGTCATCTGACCCAAATCCGGGTTATGTGATCAAATCCGGGTCATTTGACTCACAACCCGAGTCATATGCTCTAAATTCGAGGTATTTGACTGACAATCTGAGTCACATAATCCTAATCCGAGTTATTTGACTCAACATTCGACATATATCCTTTATTAGGCGATTTTGGCTCATGGCCATTATGGGCACTTGTCATAATTTGACATATAGCCTTCATTGGGCAAATTTTACATATAGCCTTCATGGGCATTTGTCATATAGCCTTCGTTGGGAAAATTTGACATATAGCCTTTATGGGCATTTGTCATATAAGTTTGACATATAGCCTTCATTGGGAAAATTTGACATATAGCCTTTATGGGTATTTGTCATATAGCCTTTGTTAGGCAAATTGACATATAAATTTGATATATAGCCTTCATGGGCATTCGTCATATAGCCTTTGTTGGGCAAATTGATATATAAATTTGACATATAGCCTTCATAGGCATTTGTCATATAGCCTTCATGGGCATTCGTCATATACCCTCTTTGGGTAAGTTTTGGCATCTGACCTTCATGGGCATTCGTCATATAACCTATTTGGGAAAATTGACATATAGACTTCATGGGCATTTTTCATATAACCCTTTTTAGGTAAGTTTTGACATCTGGCCTTTATGGGCACTCGTCATATAACCTATTTGGGTAAGTTTTGACATCTGGCCTTCATGGGCACTCATCATATAACCTCTTTGGGTAAGTTGACATATAGCCTTCATGGGCATTTGTCATATAACCCTTTTTGGGTATTTTTCATATAGCCTTTGTTAGGCAGAGTGACATATGAATTTAACATATATTCTTTACCTGGCCAAGTTTTACATACAACTTTGACATATATGATCCAAAATCTGACATCTATGTCACAAATCCGAGTTATATGACTCAAATCTAACTTAGATAATAAAAATCCAAGTCATTTGACTCAACTCTAGGTTGTATGACTCCAAGGTCTGTCATATTCTAACATATATGTCTAAATCCAATTCATATCACTCAAATCAGAGTCATATGAACTTGACTCTTTCTGTCTGTCATATTCTGACATACATTCCAAATCCGAGTTATCAATCTGAGTTACATGCCTCGCCATCTGACATATGCCTCGAATACGAGTTATATGACTCAACATCTGTCATATGTCTCATATCCGAGTTAGCTAACTCAAAATCGATTTATATAACTCAACATCTGATATATGTATCAAATCCGAGTTATCTAACTCAAAATCCGAGTTATATGACTCAAATCTGGGTTATAATTCTGAGATATAGTATGACTATGATATGCTGGCAAATTTCCACAAACGGAGACCTGAGGTATAATCCGAGATAAAGTATGATGAGCCTAAGATATGCTGGCAAATCTTCATAAACTGTGATGCAAGATATAAATCTGAGATAGAGTATGATGAGGCTAAGATATGCTGGCAAATTACCATACACTATGATCTGAGATATAATTCTGAGATATAATATGACTTTATGATATGATGGAATATTGCCGTTCGAGATATAAAATAACTTGTCAAACTGATTTAAATAGTAATCTGAGATATAATATAAGATAACTTGCCAAACTGAAATAAACCATGAACCGAGATATAAATCTGAGGTATGATATGACCTGGCAAACTGATTTAAATAGTAATCTAAGATATAATATAACTTAGAAAACTGATTCAAATAGTAATCTGAGATATAATATAACCTGGAAAACTGATTTAAATAGTAATGCAAGATATAAAATGACCTGGCAAACTGAGGTAAACAGTAATTCGAGATATAAAATCACCTGAAAAAACTGAGATACACAGTAATCCGAGATATAAAATGACCTGGCAAACTGTGGTAAACAGTAATCCGATATATAAAATGACCTAGCAAACTGAGGGAAATAGTAATCCGAGATATATTTTATGTTTTACTCTAAGTAATAGTTCTATGGATGGGGATGCCATGTCAAATAATAACTGAGTCCCCGAGATTCTTTTTCTATCTATGGGTGACTCTGCTCCTGATGTGTTGGCTAGTCCCCGGGTTGAGTCATCTCCTTCCCGGGATGAACAACTAAGTTATAAAAGGGTTATAGCCCCCGAGTGAAATTCGGGGTTATCTCATTTGCGTGTTGGTTGAGTCAGTTGATACTCACAGTATGCTTGGTGATGAGGTTGAGTTTGAGTCATGATCTTTGGTTGAGTCAATTGGTACTCACAGTATGCTTGGCGATGAGGTTGCCGTTGAGTCATGCTTGTGAGTCAAGCAGAAAGGCTTGTATGCCAACCTCCATGATCTCTGTATGTTGGGGAAGAGAATGAATAAACTGCTTCTCGATGGTGAAGCATATATTGATGAAGATGGTCCTGTCCGAATGGAAACCAACCAACGCCTCTAATCAACCCCATGGTGGACGCCAACTGGCATGGTGGGGACACGACAGATGCCTAGGGTAGGCTTAAGTTGGGGCCGCATGGACACTGAAGGAATCCGGGAAGGGAAGATGCAGTGAATCTGCACACAAGGGAAGAACAGAGAACACAAGAACACAAGAACACAAAACATTCCCAGGTCCAAGGCTCTCATAGTGAGATAATACTCTTTGTTCTTCTTGCCAGGTCATATTCCCTAGCCATTTACTGTAGCTACATTGGTGCCCCTTGAGGTGTTCATACTATGCCCCTAATGAACTTCTGTGAAAGAGCTATAGGTATACGATGAATCAAAGGGAGAAGAGAGGCTCGTACGTGAGCAGAGGGAAAATAGCCCTGAAGGGGCCTCCCCAAGAACGACCCCCCTAGTGCTCCTTATAAAGGGGAGCTCAGGCCCAACATATTCTATAGCATCTCCTGAGATGCCCAGCATATTCCATAGCATCTTGGACGAACAATGCTTTACGTGCTAGTCTGAGCCATGGGCGTCCCAAGACTGGCACATTACGTAGGGCTTGACCTGGCCTCATGGTGCGTCGATGTAGAGGTTGGGGAGCATATGGGGTGAATAAGAGGGCATCCATGGTGAATTAACTCGGCCCAAGTGCCCTGGGTGAGGTGGAAATTTGGCATGGGGAGTGGCTGACTCGGCATGGGAGAAAAGAGGCCCAGCCGAGTCATGGGTGGCCCAACCGGATCACTGTTTATTCGGCCTAGGTGGGTCAGTGGCCCAGCCGGGGGCTTTCTTTGATTCGGCCTGGGTGAAGCAGCTGTAGGGTCCCAGTCGGGTCTCCTTGACTCGGCCCAGGAGGGGAAGCGGTGCTGAGGCCTGACCGGGTCAACGAGGAGGGACCAGCAGGGTTTGTTATGTGCCATCCTAGCCAGAGCAGCTCTATGGCGGGACTGCGATGGCGGCCCCTAATGGGACAGGATAGGCAGATGCCAGCCCACCCAGGGAAATGAAGCCAAGGAAGTGGTGAAGCGAGTAGCGCTGTGGTTTCTTTGGGCCGTGGCGAAGTGGTTGCCCGGGGTGGGCCGAGTCAACCCGCCTCGGCCCACCCGCGAGAGGTAGTGGCAAGCGGGAGAAGGTAGCGCAGGAGGCGTCAAGATGAAGCGACGAGGAGACGGTGTCGAGACGAGGCGGAGGAGTGATAGCCGGTGGTGGCCTGGCTAGGTGAGTCGGCCCGTCCAGGTAACAACTGTGACTCGGCCCAGGTGGGGCGAATTTGGTCTAGGAGGGATCTATCCAGGCCGAATTTGACTTATCTCATCCCAGGTGCATTTTCTTTCTCCTTTTCTTTATTCTATTCTTTTTATACTTCATATCTTCTATTAAACTACTCAATATCCTATTGTATCACCTGATACCTCAACTCTGGGGGTACATGGGATCATATCCCCGACACTATGTGCATGTGGCCTAGCTACAAGTCAGAGTCTCCTCTCATAAGCGAGGTGGAACTAAAACGAGCAGCCTTCACTGGTCCTATGACAGTGCTAACAGTGCCTCTCTTCTGATCGTGTGTCTAACTTTATCAGTTTTTTCTTCTTGTCTATTTTGGTTATGACACATTGATTTATATAGCATGCTGGGTTGCACTGTAGGGTTCGCATCATAGAAAACAAAAAATTTCCTACGATGGGAACAACTATGTACCAAGATCTATCTACTAGATACAAGCAACGGGTGGATATACATCCATAGAATACATACCCTCGAAGACCGAATAGCGTTAACGAGGTTGTACTCGTGGATGATGTAGTCGAACGCTTGCCGATCTCAAGATCGAGAAGAAGTCCATCCGGTCCAGCAGGTCCAGCACCATCCAGTCCAGCACCACAAAGCAGTGGTGCATCCGTGATCGCACACACGTCCGGGTACCCCCACAACCTCCGCGCCCTCTCTCCAGCGAAGCAGCGGAAGCACCAAATCCTTCCAGAAAAAGCCACCGGTAACATGTATCTCGCTGATCCGAGATCATGAGGAAATTCTAAAGGGGAGAGAGAGAGATCCTTCACGAAGAGGTGTGCTTTGAGAGAAGGAGAGGGAGGCCTTTTATAGGGAGGTGGCACCCCAAGGGGCATGGCGCCCAGCCATGGTGGATGCCCCCACCTCTTCCACATTCATGTGGGTGGAGCTCCCACCCAAAATGAAAAACCTCCACTCCCATAAAAATGCCTCCACTCAAAAATCCACTCACATGCATTTAATTTCCACCAAATTTAATGCAATCTCTCATTTAAATAAAACTCTTTTATTTATTTATTCAGAATTTTGTTAATTACTTTAATTAACAAACATTCACATAAAACCCCTTACAACATTTCAATTTCACATGCAGAACCAGTTTCAGCAATTTCAACCGAAATAGTTCCGGTGTCTAGTGAAATAAATTCCTGCGCTTTCCCTTTTCTTTCTCTGGTATATCATTTGCTCCGAATGGTGTCGGTATCCCTTAAGTGTGTCACCCTACGGTTCACGAATAATATATACATGATCGAGACCCCTCTCCGATCAATAATAAGCATCGGGACCTAGAGATCCGTACTGACTCCCACATATTCAACGATGACTTCTGTGATCGTGTGAACCTTATACGCATGTAACTCAATCTCTTTGTCTCGCGATATATTACATGTCCGAGATTAGATCATCGGTATCTCCATACCTAGTTTGATCTCGTTACCGACATGTACTCTTTTCTCCTTCCCCTGATATAACATTCTAGTGATCAAATCACTTGCTTGCAGCTAATAAATATGATAGCACCGAGAGGGCCCAGAGTATATCTCTCCATCATCGAGATGGAAAAATTCCACTCTTGATCCATGAGCCTCAACATAACACCTTCGTAGCAGTGAACCCATCTTTATAGTCACCCTGTTACGGTGTGACGTTTGATGTTATCAAGATACTCTTCCGGTGTTAGTGATTGACATGATCTCATAGTCTAAGGACTAAGGTTACTTCGTATGATGTTATAGCAATATAAATACAATGACCTTGATCGTAATGCTATACTTCGGATGGATGCTCATCATATCATTCCAACAATGTTGTGACCTCGTTATTAACAACATCCAATGTCCATGATCAGAAAACCTTTGATCATCTTGTTAATCAACGAGCTAGTTTATAAGAGAGGCATAACTAGGAACTTTCTATTTGTTTATTAAACACACATGTATTAACATTTCCGTATTAATACAATTATAGCATGCAAAATAAACATTTATCATAAATAAGGAATACGATAATAACCACTTTATTATTGTCTCTCGGGCATATTCCCTTCATGTTCAAGTGAAGCATGTATGTAACACTCTTCTAATTAATGATACATCCTAAGTGCATCTCTAAGAGACACCGTGAAACAGCCCGAACCAAAAAATGACCGTCATTTTTAGGTGTTGAGGCAAAAAAAGTGACCCAAATAGACACCGTAAAGGGGTCTGGCCTAGAATTTTTTCACTGCCCTGGAAATTTGCACCCCGGACCTACATATGTCCAGGTTGCGTGGTCGAACCGAGAGTGCCCTGTAAAGCCACGATATATCTGGCGAGAGTGAAGTATCAGCCTGGAACGATGCTTCCATCGCCGGGCCTCCGTCCAATCCAACCGATTCCGGCCAAAATTCACCCTCGGAGAGAATGAACTCGGGCGAGGACCACTGCAGAACCACCGATGGAGTAGGGGTGACCGAGCTGCGGCCGTGGAGGGCGGAGCCGTAGCCGGAGGGTAGCTGCCCCGACCTCCTCCCTCTTGAGGGCGCGCTTGGGGCACCAGCTCGCAGTAGCGGTCGTGGAGGGCGGATCCGTGGCCAGAGGGGAGCTGCCCCGACCTCCTCCCTCTTGAGGGCGCGCTTGGGGCACCAGCTCGCAGCAGTGGCTGTGGAGGGGTGGCGCATGGGGTGGGCGCGAGCGATGGGCAATAGTGGCGGCGCGGGGGATGAGCACGAGGCATCAAGGCGGCGTGGTGGATAGGAGCGAGCGACGGGGATGGGTGCCGGTGGTGGCCGGTGGTGGAGGGCGTCGGTTGAAGTTGCGAAGTGGGGAGGAAGAAAGAAAAAAATAGAAATAGGGGCCCCTGCCCGTTTATCATTTCTGTACTTTTTAAACTGTTTTAAGCCGTAAGGGCATGTATAATGCGGTGACGTTAGCCTTTCCTTACAGTTGCCACGTCGGGTTTTCGCTTAGTTGGAGGAGAGAGAATGAAGAAAGAGAAGGTTGTCTTCTCTTAGCTAAGTAATGATCCCTTAAAAATAACAAAAAACTATTTTTCTCCATCGTACCTTATGTCTTCTCTTATCAACATAATTTCTTACTATAATTAGGCAATTCACATTAATTCTTAAAGATGACAACAATAAGAAATAATCCATTATACAACTTATTTTTGTTACCTTCTATAGATTACGTGGAGGGCTAAGAGAAGACCGGCCTTCTCTAGCATTGTATATGTCCTAAAAACAGATTACGATGTCCCGTACAAACATTTTTATGAATCGGTCTTTTAGGGTGATGTCTACTAGAAATGCTCTACCCTGGCCACTACTCCAGCTATACGTCATTGCTCCCGCGTCACAGATGGCTCCTGCACGCCTTGCGAGGACAATATTTTTAGTCTGTATGTTTGTCAACGTGAAAAAATTGAAGCTTCCTTGCAATCGGGAACTTCGTCCACGATTCCGGAAAAGCTGGCCGCTACAATTGCGTGTAGTATCTCTGCTGCTAAGATTCATACGTAGACAATGACAATGACAGACGCAGCCAGCTCCTAAATCCGGATTTGGGCAATGAAGCTACAGTTGCTTCGTACTACTGCGCATCTAATATTCTACAAGTAGATCTACTTAGGCGCATGTTCCACGAAAAGTAATTGTTGCTCCACATGATCAACAAATCCATTATTTTAAAAAATGTGTTATTTGTGATATTCACTCCTCTGACCCATATTACTTGACTCAAGGTTGTCTAAATTCACATGTATCTAGTTAAGTATCTAGTTTAGATGCATCCATATCTAGCCAAAGTTGAGTCAACTAATATGGATTGGAGGCGTATTTGTATCTATAGTGTACTCCCTCCGGCTCGGTTTAAAGGACATATATGAAAAATCTTTTTTTTTGAAACAAGACAAAAAACTTGCCATTTTTATCAATAGAGAAGGAGGTCAAAAGGGTGTCTTACAAACATGCTCAAAGCCAAAGGCTAGAGCAAGCGCCATAATACAAAACACAACCTACTCTCGCGGCAAAATATTACAAATCGATTTAGCACCCGCAAGGCTCCACAAATTTGCCTCTTCTTTAATCTTGGAGATCATCATGTTGATGGTCTCTCAATCCAACACATTGTCCAATTCTCAAAAATTTGGGAGATGCTTCAAGATGTTCATCTTGAGCCAAATTCTCCGGACACTATTTCTTGGAAGCTTACTAATAATGAAGCCTACTCGGCTAAATCGGCCTACATGATGCAATTCTATGGACACACATATTCGTTGATGCCTTCCTTGGTTTGGAAGCCATGGGCACCGCCAAAGTGCAAGATGTTTGCATGGTTGATCTTACAAAAGAGTTTGGACGGCCGATAGATTAAAGAAAAGAGGGTGGCCAAATGGAGGGCTATGCAAGCTATGCAACCAAGTTCAAGAGTTGGTAGCACACCTTCTCTTCAAGTGTCGCTTCACCATTAGAATTTGGAGGAGTTTAAAGGATTGGCTCGGGCTTCTAGACCTTGAGCCTAGTGAGTGGTATGACATCGCAAGTGCCAAGGAGTGGTGGAGTTTGGCCATCCATAAGAAGGGCGAGGCAAGAAGAGCGTTGACGCCGTTAGCCATGTTGGTGTCTTGGAAGGTTTGGAAGGAGCGAAATGAGCACATTTTTTGAAATGATGATAAATCTTTACGCCCTAGGTTTCTTTTAATTGGAGCTACTTCCTCTGTTTCAAATTACTCCGCCGGCGCGCTTATGTAGGTAAACTAGTACTCCCTCATTTTTCATTCAAAAAAATCCTCGAATTTTTGAAATAGATAGTATAAAATATGTACTACGTATACCAAAAATTCTAAGAATTTTTTGATGAAAAACGAGAGAATACTAGGCCATCTAGGTAAGCGTGCGCGCGGAGTAATTTGAAACAGAGGGAGTAATTTGGCTATTCCTATAAAATTAATATTCGTGATATTTGTATCTGTGGTGTAGTGTGAGCCCCACAATAATAACTTCAAAATAAAAACCAGTGATGATGAAATAGGTGATCCATTATTGCACAGTAACATGGCTGAAGGATGTCTCATGCATGCCATCATGGATGGTGTTTAATGTGTGCTACGCATGGTGTAATAATCCTGCAATGTCGTCTCTTTCAGGTTAGGAACTGACGAGAGGCTGCTGCTGCCTGCCTTTGATGCTGATAGACAGATGGTGGCCAATTATCAAACGCAAATTTTAAAGACATCACCATTAGTTCTACCTTTTCTTTTCAGATCATCAATCGTGCTAGTGATGCTACTACGTTTAAATTTCCATTTCTTTCCACCTGTTTCCATCAGAAACATAAATTTGGTTGTTTTGGCATGATTTGGATGTGTGTATGTGTGTCTGTGTCATTCATAAAGCATGCATTCTCAAAGGAACCATGCAGCAGAAGCAGAGCCATTTTCATCGATCTTAGCCTGGCGACACACTTCTTAATTACATGTTAGACTTTAGATGATGTAGTTTTCATCTATAAATCCTCCATCACTTGTTTAATCATGCAAAGATATAGTATATGGTCATCTCTATCTTATACATGGATACACTATATTCAACTTAAATAAGTAACCGGCCGGCTGCAGATTCCAAGAATCCATATTTACAATTTTAATCTTTCTTCCAAGTTAGACGGTGCCACTGTTGTCATCCTGAGTTGAATCCAGACATATATCTCAAAAAAACAAGGACGTCGTGTTGATGTATAGCCACTGTTGCTGAGTCATCGATGAGACTCACCTAGCTAGTTGGCCAATTGATTCAGATTATATATGTATAAACCGGAAGTCTTCTATCAGAGAACAAAAAAATAGCACGAGATGAGATCGATGGAGTAAGCAACCATGCAATGTCGAATAATGAGGACACGATTTGAAGTCATGAACTCGTACCTGAAGAGACGTGAGAAAAGCGATCGTGGAGGCGGAGTAAAATCCATCTAGAGTTTGGTACTTCCGCTGGCTTCAGGGTCTTGGGGGTGTGGCGGACCATAGACTCTCGGCGAGGGAAGGTCTCTCGTTCTTTGTTTAGGTCATTTTTCGTTGTCTTTCTCATGATGTTAAGGCGGTGGCTACATCCTGAAGTCAGAATAAGGTCCTCTAAGTCCTATCCTCACTCCGATGGTGCATCTAGTGCCGACGGGGGCGCGTGAAGTCGTGTGTCCGGCGAATCTTCTTGGATCTAGTCCGTTTTCGTGTGCGTTGGTGTGAGTTCAGGTCAGTCTCTTCTGGTTTACGAATATCATCATTGACGATGATTGCTGCTCTAGTGCGCTGGTTCTTTGGGCCTTAGCACGATGACTTTCCATCCGTCTACTACAACAAGCTCTACTATAACAAACTTTGCCCGACTCCGATGATGAAGGGGCAAAGACGGCGGCACACATTCCACTCGCGCTAGTGTTTGTAGTCATGCTAGGTGTTGTATTTATTACTTTTAGGTTTTTTTGTACTGTTGTTGATGACTATTAATAAATCGGTGGAATTTCGCAAAAAAATGAGGACACGATTTGTAGCACCCAAGCTCAGTAGAGCTTGGATTGTGAAAATTTTAAAAAGGGTATATTGAAGTTTCAAAATTTTGCACCTTTTTCTTGATTATATACACATGCTCTGTATATTTATGCCAAGTTTTGATAAAATGGTGTGTTACTCTTTTTTGCGAAAATTCTAACATTCTATTAATTATCATCAATGGTTGTACAAAAAGGTGTACAAGTATGGGCCACCTAGCAACGACTAGAAACACTAGTGCGAGATGAAAGCGCGCCACCGTCCCCGTCCCTCCATCACGGGAGTTATGCAAAGCTTGTCGTAGTAGACATACGGGTTATCGTCGTGCTAAGACTGCAAATGACCAGCACAACAACCATCGCCAATGGTGATATCTTTAGGTCGGAAGAGACGGTCCTGAAAACACACCAATAAACACAAAACCGACTAGATCCGAGGAGATTTGTCGGACATACAATTTGATGTGCCCTCCGTCGGCGCTAGATGCACCAGGAGCGAGGATAATGTGAGGATGACCTTATTCTGACTTCAGGATGTAGTTACTGCCTCACCATCCTAAAAAATTTAGTTTAAACAAAGAACGAAGACCTCCCGTCAGCAAGGGCCGTGGTCCACCACACCTCCAAGCCCCAAGGGTACCGGAGAAGGAGTGGGCCAGCTGCTTCAGCAACGAAGGGGTATAGAACCATAGATAAATGGAGTTCTATTTTGGGCTACAAAAAACAAAAGCGTGGTCGTACAAAAGAATAAGATACATTTTTACCGTGAATTTTGTCTTCTTATGTAGCCCAAAATATATTCAGTAACTATATATGTAGTCCATAAAAAAATCAATTTTTGAAGATTAATTAAGATATACTCCCTCCCTTTCAAAATATAAGATATTTTAGGTTTATGAAGAAAATGAATCTAGACTTATTTTAGTATGTAGGTTCACTGAACTTTAGGATAAATCTATATACTAAAAGAAGTCTAGATTCATTTTTTTATAAACCTAAAACATCTTATATTTTGAAACGGGAGTACCTTCTACTCTCTCCGTCGATATTCTTTCTCATGGAGGGAGTACATTTTCTGCAAAAAAACGTGCACACTGGTGCTCAGGCGCACCTACCAGTTTTTGGAATAAAGAGCGCTACGTACAGGAAAATTTAAGAGACGACCTATTGTAGCTTCATGTTTGTGATTAGTGTGTGCCGGCAAGAGGTTGCGTAGAGTAGGGACGAAATTCAATGGCGGCCTGGTTTTGCAACTGCGTGCATGCATGGCATGATTGATTACTGAATTAGTGCTGCAGCAACAGCAGCAAGCAACGAGCCACTGTCGCATTTACGTACGTGTGTAAATTCAATTTCTGTTGAAAAAGTGCTTCAACAAACACGTGAAAAACATTTGAAGGATCACCAAACAAACCATACACTTTTCCCCAGCACAAACATTTCCCCAGCATGTTCAATCAATTTGCAGAAGAATGAAAGCAATGAGATCGATTCTTATGTTTTCTATGGTGAAAAATCTGTTGTTTCAGATGTTAACAGAGATGGTTAACAAATGGGCATAATGGTAAGGTCAGGTAGGTGCCAACTAATGCAAGTTCTTGGTGCCAACAAAATAGCTGCACTTGCCATGCATCCATCTGCAATATGGAGAAAGAAAAGCGGTATATATACTTTTAGTCCCACAAATTGCATCACAGAAGCATTTTAGTTCCACGTCTTGTAAAGTGGGTAACACTAGTCCCACAACTTGCATCCCAAGAATATTTTAGTTCAATTCGACTCAATTTTAGCAAGTTTGACTAAATTTGTCCACCCATATGATCATTTTTTTAAATAACCCCTCTATATTTTTCTTTAGCATTTGTGTTCTTGTGCAGGCCCACTTGTCAATAGACATACAAAATAGTAAAAATTATAGAGACAAGCTGGAGTCGAACCTAATACCAACATATAGTACACACCACGACAAGCCACTATACTAAGAATGTTGTTCGCTGCAAATGAGTACGTAGTTCTTTTATATAATACAAAAGCATGCACGCAATAGAAATTCTAGGTTGTTAGCGTCCATTGTCATCATAATCCTTTTTTTTTCATCTTTTTTGGCAAAATTATTTTGGATTAAAAATTTGCAGAATCTTTTTGTCAGTACACATGTAAAAATGCGTGCACGCGTGCACAAATTATTTTGGATTAAAATTTTGCATCTTTTTAAAGAATTTTCATAATTTTGGAACACATATTTTTAAATGTCCAAAAGAAAGGCTACATGTAGCCTGAACATATACAATAATCAATCAAGCTCCACTTTACTGCATGTGTATGCGCACGCTAGTATACTTAATTTCTCTTTATGTTTTATGTGAGCCAACAAGAACTAACTAGCATATTGTGTGACTGCTGACTCTTTCTTTTACGTGCATAACGCATCAGACTAAATATAATATATAATAAAAATGTGTTCTACAAATTATCATGTCACCTTTGGTGCTGTAGTGGCAAAGCTTATATAATTTATTGGCGCAGGTCATGAGTTTGAGTCCCTTTGTTGCCCCTAATATTTTTTTATTTGATTGTTTTCTTATTTTGTACGTACGAAGATCACAAGCGGCGGGGAAAAAGTACATTGGGGTCATTTTGCAAAAAATGTGATGTCATACTGGACAAATTTTATCAAAATCACAGAAATTTGGTTAAATTGGACTAAAATGCTCACAGGTTGCAAGTTCTGAGACTAATCTTACTCACTTTATAAGTTGTGGGATTAAAACGCTCCTACGGAAAGTTGTGGGACTAAAAATATATATACCTTTATTGCCCCTAATATTTTTTTATTTGATTGTTTTCTTATTTTGTACGTATGAAGATCACAAGCGGCAGGGAAAAAATACATTGGGGTCATTTTGCAAAAAATGTGATGTCATAGTGGACAAATTTCATCAAAATAGCAGAAATTTGGTTAAATTGGACTAAATGCTCACGGGTTGCAAGTTCTGGGACTAATCTTACTCATTTTATAAGTTGTGAGATTAAAACGCTCTTACGATGGAAGTTGTGGGACTAAAAATATATATATACCTCGAAAGAAAACCATCACCAAACTTAGACCTATCATTACTCAACATATCTAAATCACAGCTTTTCCCTGCGCCTCGTGCGCACACGCAAACAGTGCATGGCGACCGCCTACCCAAACAGACCTGAAACAGGCTTTGTTTCGCTTTATAAATAATTAAGCTGGTAAATCATCCTTCTCCTCGAAACAGGCTTTGCCCTGTTTTATAAATAAGGTTGAAAATCATCTATCCTGCATTTTTTAAGCATGTGAAAATAGTACTATGAACAAACGATCGAGAGATGCATCGTGTGCGCATTTCCCAGCAAGCGACAACTTCATTTTCAGATCAAGCTGCTGATGGACTCCCTTTTTCTGATGTCAAGATCATGAAAAGATTTGACAAAAGGGAACAGCATGATGGGAAAGTGGAAAAAGTTTCTCTTAGCAGATGTTGTGTCTGTCAAGTTTCTCCTTCGTGTCAACTTCGCAAATAGTACAAAACATGATATGGATCAAACAGACCAACAGCCTCTCTCAAAATTGACAGGACAGGGATTGATCAAATTACATGCACGGCTATCAACCTTGGTGTGAGTGTAACTTGCCATCCAAGAGAAACTAAAGGAAATCTATCAGTACATCTCTTCTAGAAGCATGACTCACATATGTTACTAGCATATGCAGGAAACTACTCCCTCCGTTCCAGTTGTTTTAGTTCTTGTGAAACGAATGTATATAGACATATTTTAGTGTGTAGATTTATAATGAATCTATACACTAAAGTTCTCTAGATACATTTATTTTACAAAAGTTAAATCATTTTATATTTTAAAACGGAGGGAATAGTAAGGATAAGAACATTTTTATACATGTTGTGGGGACGTCCGGCCCTAGTGTTTGGATATGCTATATGAGTATCCTCATAGCATGTCTCTTATCCGGATAACCCGGGTGACCCACAGTTGGTAGCAAGGCCATGGTCTGCTGGACGGCCCAGTTAGATGGATCCAGAAGGGAGACCCATGCCGGCTAAAGGAAGGCTACGGAGGAGTCACCGACGTACCCGGAGCCTTGGAGTGCAAGACACGTTAGAGTGATTCTACACCGTGTAGGACTCTGTAACCTGTCCGGCAAGGACTTTGCCAGTAACCCTAGGACCTGGCGACTATATAAGCCGGACGTATGGAAGCCTTTAGAACACCAATTAACATACACCTCGCACAGCGAACCGATCCCTGTAACTCGGCATATTGTCATTATAGTGATTTATAGCATGCATAGGATTGCGTCACCGTTGTGGGATCTGAACCTGGGTAAGCTGTGTTACCTCGTACCCTCCAACCTTCCGTCTTACCCCACGTCTCTAAACACGCACCGTGAGGACCCCTCCATGGCGTACTCGTCGGCAATACCACGACAGTTGGCGCCCACTGTGGGGCAAGATGTTGGGGATATGCTATATGGGTATCCTCATAGCATGCTATCCGGATAGTCCGGGTGGCCCACAATTGGTAGCATGGCCCATGGCCTGCTGGGCGGCCCAATTAGATGGATCCAGAAGGGAGGCCCATGCCGGATAAAAGGCTACGGTGGAGTCACCAGCGTACCCGGAGCCTTGGAGTACAAGACACGCAAGACTAGTAATAGACGGTGTAGGACTCTGTAACCTGTCCGGCTAGGACTTTTCCCTGTAACCCCAAGACCTGGTGAATATATAAGTCGGGCCTATGGGAGCCTTTAGGGCACCAATTAACTCACACCTCGCACAGCGAACCTATCTCTGTAACTCGGCGTATTGCCCTTATAGTGATTTATAGCAGGAGTAGGATTTCGCCACCGTTGTGGGATCTGAACCTGGGTAAGCTGTGTTACCTCGTACCCGTCAACCGTCCGCCTTCCCCCACGTCTCTAAACACGCACTGTGAGGACCCCTCCATGGCGTAGTCGTCGACAAAACCACGACAATTAGCGCCCACCGTGGGGCAAGAGGCGCTTCAGGCTCTTTAGCGGGCGAGGACCAAGATCTTCGCGGGAATCGGCGAAACCGTAGCCATCAGTCGCGTTCTCTTCTCCGACAACGTTCCGATCGTCCCTCCTGACGAGTTCTAGATCCCGGCGAAGACGAACCCTACGCGGTGTTCGATCGTTCCTATCGGAGACATCCACCTCTTCATCGGCGAAACCGACTCGGGCACTAGTTCCCTGGGAGTCAGAGGAGCTTCAAGACCCGCACGGACCGCCTACGGGCAGGATATGTTCGCGGAAGGATCGATGTCGGATCTCTCTTCAGAGTTTACCGACAAAGATCAGAAAAATTCAAGGCCCACCCAAACCGCCCCTGTGTAGGATATAACGATGGAAGATCACTGCAAGTCCGCCGGCTTCGTCCATGCATCTAGACAGCAGAGATCCAAGTTCGTCGGCGTGGTTACCATCTTCGATCTGGCGTGTTGCGTTCAGAGAGAGGGCGAAAACCCCCGCGATTACCTCGCCAGGTGGCTCCGTATACGAGCCGATCCGGCCCACTACCCCAATGATGATGCCATGTATCACTTTGTGGAAGGACTGGACGACGACACGCTTCTCCAGCATTCTCTAAGGCGGCAGCAGGCTTTGGGACGCCTTACCTTCGAAGGCATGGTGAACACCGTCAACAACTATGCGGAGGCCGAAGCGGCAGCTCAGACAGCGCTTGCGCTCATTGATGGAGCCCCTCCGATTCAGCCACCGCCACCACCGCCTCCGGCCGCCATCGCCGTAGTCGTGCCACCACCTCCAGTCGTCGTTGCAGCTGTTGCACCTCCACCCCCCGTCATCGAGGAAGTCCTGGCACCCTCTGACTCTGTGATTGACGCGCTATACGCCGACTTCAGTGCAGATTCAGAGGAGATAGATTTCAGTCCAGGGGAACTAGACTCCGCCATTCAGGAGATGGAGGAGGAGTACACGCGCGACGAGCAAGCCAACAACGTCATCACGTCTCGAGAGGTGTTCGTCACCATTGGGACGGGGATGGAGGAAGATCAACCCGGACGAGCTCCGCCTACAACACTGGACAAAGGGAAGGGACCACCTCTTGCTGCCGACGATGATCGCACAAAGGTCATGCCCCCTCCGCCTAACCCAGTGTAGCAGCCACAGGAACTCGGCACCGGCCCGAGCAACATCAACACCGCAAACTTGCCACCTCCGGCATCTACGTCTGCTGCTGCCCAAGTCACTCCAGCTGATAGAGTGATGTACGACAATCTCCTCATTGAGCCACTGACCGTAGCTCATGTCCGGAACGTGACCCAGCTTGACGAGAAACGCCAGCAGCCGCTGGAGGAAGCGCAGGCCATCGCGGAGCAAGGCACCAAGCTAGATCGAGATCTGGTCAGCGCGCAGAAATCCATAAAGAAAGCTAGAGCAATGGAGGCCGAATACAAGACTTTGCTGCAGCAGCAGAAGACCAAGAAAGCTCCAGCTCGCATCATCAACGATCCTAGTGTATGGCGAAACCTAGGATGGGCTCCCCCGAAGCCGGCACAAGCCAAGCCATACATTGACAGTGAAGGCAGGCAGGTGATGCCCACTCCTCTCCTCAACCTCGCCGTCGCCAAGACCCTTATGGAGCAGGATAGATCGCCCGAGGCAGTGGACCAGGTCTACGACCTAGTGGCCAAGGCGGTAAAGCAGCAGGAAAAGGCCACCTCTCCGAGGCTTGAGTCTGACCCAGCGTTTTGCCAGTCTAGCCAGCATAAGCCGCCAAGGGACAAATCTCTTGATGTCGAGTCCCATACGGGTTCATCAGAACAAAGACGGAGGGATGTGTGCAACAGGAAGGATGCTATCCCCATATCCTCCGACCACGGAGAAAATGCCCAACCTCATCGCCCATCGCCACCGCCCCGCTCTCACCGACATCGCGAAGACCCCAAGGCTCACCGTCATACGGATATGCCCCTGCCAAGGCAAGGCGGCATTGTCATTCGCGACAACACGGAGCATACCCGTCATGATGGAGAATGCAACCAGGGACACAACAGCAGGTCGCGTCATGACCCTCCGTGTCCGGCAAGCAATCGCGAAAAACATGAGGCGTCGCAGGAGGGTAACAGCAAGAAGGCTAACCCACCGCCACCTCCACCACCATCACCACCTAGCAGTCACCATGGCGGAGGAGGACCGCGTCGTTCATGCAGCCCATCCCCTGTTGACAAGAAGAAAAGAAACTTGGACTCGTACGATGCATGTTCGCGGATCGATAAGATCCACGAGGCTCGGGAAGGACCATACCTAGGACCACGTTGCTTTGGACCTGCGATACGGTCCGCAACTTACCCCAAATGTTTCCGGATTGAAAAGACCATCAAGCCCTATGACGGCACAGCCAAGCCAGCCACATGGTTGTAGGATTACGACAACGCGGTGGAGATTGCCGGAGGTAACCCCAACGTCACCGTCAAGTACCTCCCATTGATGTTGGCGGGCACGACCCATCAATGGATTGATGACTTGCCGGAGAAATCCATCTGCAATTGGTTGGACATGAAAGAAGCGTTCACCAAGAACTTCGAGGGTACGTACAAACGTCCCTGCACTGTTGGCGATCTACAGCGGTGCGTGCAAGAGAAAGACGAGACATCTCGCGCCTACCTCTACCGGTGGCTGGATATGAAGAATTCCTGCGCAGGAGTACACGCTCAGACCGCCATGGCCGCCTTCATCAATGGGTTGGAAAGGGGCACGTTGCTCCGACATAAGATGAAGCGCTTGTAGGACAATCACCAACTTAACTTGAACCAGATGATTCAGTTGGCTAGTGAGTTCGCAGCTGACGACGACGATGCTTGCGGCTCCTTGCCGGCAACAGCCGTTCCAACTCAAGCTCGGAGGAACAGCAGCACAAAGCGGAAAACTGCTCCAGAAGAAAAGCAAACTCCCAACATGGTCGCCATGACCTTTGGAGGACGAGGTGATGGCAGACAACGTGGCCGAGGACGGGGTGCTGGTCGTGGGCAGCAGCGAGGAAGTGAAACTACCTCGGCAGCCCTCCACGTTCCCCAAACCTACAAGGAGTACCGCGATATGTCGTGACTCGTACACCTCGATGTCAACGACAAAGCCACTCACACCAATCGACACTGCAAGTTCATCAACGACCTCAAGGAGGACCCGGAGTCCGGCTACAAGCGAAGCTGGAAGAACAGACCGCGAGGCAAGGGCAAGGGGAAGAAGAAGGATGAGGAGTCCAAGGATTCAAGTGACATGGATGAGGATGTTGACCCCAAGCACGCTGCCAAGAGCGACGACAAAGGCAAGAACCCCTTCGTGAAGAAGGCGCCAGTTTACCACACTTTCCTTGGCACCCCCTCGCCCGACAACAGAAGACCTCTATGAGGATCATGATGGCTACTCTACCCCCAGTTCCCCAGTACCTGCGCTGGTCGGAGGTTCTAATTACTTGGGACAAGAAGGATCACCCAGACCTTATCCCCACGGAGAACCAATACGCCATGGTCATAAACCCCTTGATTGACGGTGTTGAGTTCACCAAGTGTATGGTGGATAGTGGAAGCAGCATCAACATCATGTACCTGGATACGCTGCAGAAGATGAACTTGACAGAGGCAAACCTAAGGCTAACCAACACCATCTTCCACGACGTAGTTCCTGGTCGGGAGGCTCGGTCCCTTGGGTGCATCACACTTCAGGTTGCCTTTGGCGACGTTAATAATTACCGCGAAGAGCGCATGACCTTTGAGGTGGTCCCCTTCAAGAGCATGTACCATGTCATATTCGGTCGCGACATATTCCACACCTTCATGGCCAAGCCATGCTTCGTCTACAACAAACTCAAGATATCCGGACCAAACGGTGTCATCACCGTATCCGGAAGCTTTACCAAAGCTAGGTACTACGAGATTAATGAAGCACCCTACGCGGAAGCTGTCCTATACAGCGAAGAATTCAAAGAGATCCAGAGCAAGGTCGATGACTCAGAGATGCCCGCGTCGAAGAAACAGATTTCCGACTCCGCTCCTGCATTCAAGGCCGCCATCGAGACCAAGCCGGTGGAACTTGTGGTAGGCGATGCCTCCAAGACCACCGCCATTGGGACGAACCTGGATCCCAAATAGGAAAGTGCGCTCGTCGAGTTCCTCCGTGAGAATAGGGACATCTTTGCCTGGCAACCTGCCAACATGAAAGGTGTACCTAGGGAACTTGCCGAGCACAGCTTAAACATTGATCCAAAATGCAAACCAGTGAGGAAACCTCTACGATGCTTTGGAGATGAGAAGAGACGCGCCATAGGCAAAGAGATAGCTAGGTTACTTAAGGCTAGTTTTATCCGAGAAGTCCTTCACACCCAATGGGTGGACAATCCTATACTTGTCCCCAAAAAGGGAACCAAAGAATTAAGAATGTGCGTTGATTACACCGGCTTGAACAAAGCATGCCCTAGAGATCCGTTTGCTTTGCCTCGCATTGACCAAGTCATTGACTCGATGGCTGGCTCAGAACTTTTGTGTTTTCTCGATGCATACTCAGGATACCACCAGATCAAGATGAAGAAGTCGGACCAATTGGCCACTTCGTTCAGTACACCCTACGACACGTTGTGCTATGTCATGATGCCCTTTGGGCTGAAAAACGCAGGTGCTACGTACCAGCGGACAATGCAACGTTGCCTGCGCGATCAAATTAGTCGGAACGTTCACGCTTATGTGGACGATATAGCGGTGATGTCTAAAAAGTCCAACGATTTAATCTCTGACTTAAAACAAAACTTTGATAATCTCCGGAAATACAACATGATGCTTAACCCTAATAAGTGCGTCTTCGGGGTTCCAGCCGGCAAATTGCTGGGCTTCATCATTTCCCAGCATGGAATCAAGGTCAACCCGGAGAAAATCAAGGCCATATTAAACATAAATCGTCTGACATGCCTAAAGGACATTCAACGACTAACAGGTTGTGTTGCAGCAGTTAGTCGGTTCGTCAGCCGACTTGGAGAGAAGGCTCTGCCGCTATACAAGTTGCTAAAGAAGGCAGAAAAATTCACGTGGACGAACAAAGAAGATGTAGCATTGAAGCATCTCAAGGAGATTCTTTCCTCAGCGCCCATCCTTGCAGCACCCGAGCCTGGAGAGCCCATGTCACTTTACATGGCGGCAACCAACTAGGTAATCAGCATCGTCGTCATGGTAGAGCGGAAGGAACCAGGCTATGAGCATGGAGTTCAACGACCATTTTACTATGTAAGCGAGGTCTTGACGGAGTCCAAGAAGCATTACCCGCACTACCAGAAGATAGCTTATGGAGTATTCCTCGCTTCTTGGAAATTGAGGCATTACTTTCACGAGAACCCAATCACAGTGGTGAACAAGACTCCACTGTCCGACATTATCAACAATAGCGACGCTACGGGAAGGGTCGCGAAGTGGGGCATTGAACTTGCCTCCTTCGAGATCACCTACAAGAGACGCGACTCTATCAAGTCATAAGCCTTGGCGGATTTTATTGCAGATTGGACGGAGATGCCAGATGCTACTCCGTTGCCAGAACCAGAGTACTGGGTGATGCACTTTGACGGATCAAAGCTGCTCAATGGCTCGGGGGCTGGTGTACTGCTACAGTCACCAACTGGGGACAAGCTACACTATGTTCTGCATATCCACTTCGAGGCTACAAACAACATGGCGGAGTATGAAGCACTCATTCACGGATTACGCGTAGCCAAGGATATTGGCATCAAGCGCATAGTTTGCTGTGGAGATTCCGACTTGCTTGCCCGGCAGGTGGCTGGCACCTGGAATGCACGGAACCCTATGATGGCGGCATATCGAGACGAAGTGGACGAGATAGCCAAGTGCTTCTTGGGCTACGAGGTCAAGTATGTACCTAGGGAGAAAAACGAGGCAGCTGATCTACTATCTACGCTTGGATCAGGGCACACACGAATTCCGCCAGGAGTTTTCCTAGAGCATCTATGGCCACCATCCGTGAAGGGAGCAGACATCGACAACCCGGATAGAGTTGACTCTTTTGTCCACATGGTGGCAAAGGTCCCTCCGGCTCGGACAAAACCGTTCATGGAATATCTCGAACACGGAACTTTGCCCGATGATGCGGTTGAAAGACGACAAATAGTACGTCGAGCGAAGGGCTATACCATAATCAATGGACAACTCTGCAAAAGGAGCACTACTGGTGTATACCTTAAGTGTGTTTCCCAGCTAGAAGGTATTGAAATCCTACGTGAAATCCATCTCGGAGATTCCGGGCATCACGCCGCTCCTCGATCGTTGGTCGCGAAATCCTTCCAGCAAGGATTCTACTGGCTGGCTGCGAAGGCGGACGCCGACAAGCTGGTTGAGACGTGCATGGGATGCCAGTATTATGCCCGACAACCACATGTTCCTGCTGAATAATTGTGAACAATACCAATAACTTGGCTGTTTGCAGTCTGGGGGCTAGACATGGTGGGACCGTTATAGACGGCACCATGTGGGTTTACGCATATGCTAGTAGCGGTTGATAAATTCACTAAATGGATAGACGCTAGACCCATTATAGAAAGCTTGATGGGGCAACTGCCCTCAGGTTTGTCCGGGATCTAGTGGTGAGATTTGGTCTCCCACATAGCATTATTAGCGGCAACGGCAGCAACTTGTCACTCGGAGAAGTGGAGGCATATTGTTGGGAGAAATTCATCCAACTTGACCTTGCATCCGTGGCACATCCACAATCAAATGGTCAGGCTGAGCGAGCTAATGGATTAATTCTGCAGGGAATAAAGCCACATCTTGAGGCACCGCTACATAGAGCAGCTGGAGCCTGGGCGGAAGAATTGCCATCTGTGCTGTGGAGTTTACGAACTACACCCAACAGATCTACCGGCTACACCCCTTACTTCATGGTATATGGAGAAAAAGCCATCCTACCTTCCGACATACTTCACGATGCACCAAGGGTTGCCGCCTACGACGAAGATGACGCTGAAGAATCCAGACGCCTAGATGTGGACCTTCTCGAGGAGGAGCATGTTTTGGCATGCCAAAGATCCGCCATCTACCAGCAGAAGCTACGCAGCTACCATAGTCGCCACGTTAGGCATCGCTCGTTTAAAGAGGGGGATTTGGTGCTCCGACTTAAGCAGAAGAAGTCACACAAATTATCCCCTCCATGGGAAGGACCGTTGATCATAAGCAATATGCTACTAAATGGGTCTTACTACCTCGTTGACAATCGTGAACTGAAGGATAGACCCAATGAGGATCATAAGCATAAGCGGTGTGACCCAGATGATGACTACCCGGAGCTTGATCGGCCATGGAACATAGCACAGCTACGTCCTTTCTACACTTAGAATTTTTTATCTATTGTGTACCTCTTATATGATCAATGAAATAAAGCTCTCTGGTTCACTCATATTTCTGAGTCTTTTACCTCCTTTAGTGTTCATTTTTGGATCATATAAAACCTTTATGCACAAGCTTTGCGATTGCACTTGTGAAAATTCCGCCTACGGTCGTTAGCTTAAGTTTTCTGGTCTACACGTTCTTTGTTGTTTTTATGTGGATTCTAGAGTAGTGACTTTTGGCACTTATTGTCGGCGATTTTGTGCTTAGGTTATTGACGGTGCCATTGGGCATCATCACCTGAGCGCATGGTTCCGACAACGAGTCTTCCGACTCACGAAAAGTCAAGCATAAGATCCAAAGTAATGGATAAGCCAGCACTTGCTTAAAAAATATATACATGTTGGAACTAGTTCTTAAGTAGAAGGACATACATCATTGTTTTCTGCCTTAAGTTAATACATAGTTTTTTCCGCATACATATCACAGAGGAAACAAATATTACAAAAAAAATTATTTCTCTCGCGCAGGCGACTTGGAAGCAACATCACCAGCAGCAGGAGAGTCACCCTCGAAGTCGACTGTGTTGAGGGACTCGAAGGAGTTTTGGTCGCCGCCATCGATGGTATTGATTGGCACGAAGACGTTAACATCGACCAACTCGGCAACTCTGGTCTCATAACCCGCGAGTGACGACAAGATAGATTCATGATTTATCTCATGGCCTTCGTCATCTATGTCGGGGATGCCAGAGGTTACCGTGTCGATGTCGGCATTCTCGTAGTGTGCCTTCACCATGGACAACGTCATCCTTGCACCGGCCCATGCACATGAAGCTTTCCAGCATGTAATACGCTAGGGGGCTTAGCGCAGGATCTCCGAGAACTTTGTCATAGAGTCTGATGCCTTGATATTTATCTGTAGGGGCTTGGCAATCTCTTTGGCCTGCGCGATGGCGGTGTTGATGAAGTTGCCGTCAAGGACCATTTATTCCTTTGCTGGAGGAGGCGACCGGGTTAAACCCATAGGAGCTACAAATTCCGACAAAGGAGTACATGAGTTCAAAAATTCAAAGTATCTAGACTACAGAAATCCAAGACGGAGAATCACTTACTGAAGATGCTAGCCTCAGCTTGCCAGAGGGTATCCGCCAAGGAGTCCCGTTCTTGTTGGAGGAGCTTGTACGCTTCATGATGGCGTTGATTCTGCTCGTCGGCAGCTTTCTTATGATCTCTTAAGATCGAGATCTCCTCCTTCAAGCGGTTCATCTCCTCAGTGGCGGAGTCCTGCAGGGCTTTCATTGGTTCTTCATGCATCTTCAGCATGTCCTTCCTCTCCTGCTTAAGGATCTTGTTCTCGCTATCCAGCTCCTGAATATGCTTGGATTGATCGACAATGTCCTTAGCCTTGGCAATGGTTTCTGTAAGTCGGAGAAAGCAAAGTACACAGTGAGTACTTGGAGAATACACAAGTTCAAGTCGGAATACGAAAAAGAAAGGAAAAACAAACGTTTGCTCTTGATGATCTGTTCCTTCAAGAAGGCAGTTTTACCCTTTTCGGCTTCCAAGTCCGCGCGCATCTTCTGGTACTTGTCGTTGCCATGCCCCTCCGAGCATTCTCATTCTATGGAAAAAATAAAGTTAAACGTTGTTTGGTCTACTTGGAGCATATAGCCGGAAAATTTCCACCTAGACGCTCGGGGGCTACAGCGAGAGTTTTTAACTTAGCAATATGCTTAGTCTTTATTTAAGAATCTAGTCGGAATTAATTCAGTTTTCGATTAGAAGCTTGGGGGCTACAGTATAAAGTTTTTAACTCGGATGTTTGCTTAGTTTCTCTTTAAGCATCTAGTCAGAACTAATTCAGTTACAACTAGAATCTTGGGGGCTACAGTATTGAAATTTATAAACACTGTGTATGCTACTCTTAAAGCATCTAGTCAGAATAATTCATTCCACCTATATGCTTGGGGGCTACAGTGAGAAGTTTTCTAGCTTAGTCACTCTTAGAGCATCTAGACGCAAAGGCCTATGGTTTTCTGTCTAAATCCTCGGGGGCTACAGTGGGATACTCATATGAAATGAAAAAAGGCAAAAATAACTTACAAGTGCAATGATCTTGAGGTTAGTAGCACTCTCAGCCAGGAGCTTGCCGAAGGATACACTGTTTCCTTGCAAGATCTCTGCTTGCAGAAGAAGCTCCTCTAGATCGCACATCGGAGATGTCAGCGTCGCACCAGGAACTAGAGCAGTGCTACCCGGCGTAAGTACCGGATAGACTATCTTCGGAAACTCAATGGTTTTCTTGGGTGCGGGGGCGCCGCCTTCGACAAAGGTACCAGCTTCCACCACCCCCTTACCACTACCGATGGCATCCTTAGCCGGAGCTTCAGCCATTTGGTGTGCGGCACTCTCCTGCGTCATCTGCTCGCTGACAACAGCAAGCTCGGTAGAGGCACCTGAGTCCACTTCCATGGCGGAAGGGCCAGCTACTTCCTTGGCTTAAGAGCTTGTCGGGGTGGACGAAGGCTTGACGATGGGAGTGACAGGGGCGATGGCGGGAGATGCATCGTGATGCATCATGTCCTTGATGGTTCTAGAAGCCCACAAAGTTTTCGAGGTCTTATTCAAGCTGGTCGTGGCTTTCTTCCTGAAATGTGCAAAATGCATAAGTACGGGAATAAGATAGACAAATGGACAATCTCGGAGAGAAAGAAGCTTACACAAGTGGGGGTTCTTTGGCAAAAGGGATCCCTGTAACCTTTCTTTTCTCTGCCTCCAGGGCGGCAGTAGTATTTTTGGAGGCTCCACCCTCTGTCTTCTTCTTCTTTCCTCCGTCAACAGCGTCAGAGGTGGAGCTCTTCCACTTTCGCGACAACGGAACATCGTCGTCGGACACGACCGTGACTTCCTTCATCTTTGGATCATAGATTTGGACAGCCATGCTATCCTCCTCTAGATCGCTAAGCTGTTAAGTGAGAGGTTACCGTCTTAGATGAGATGGTAATGGTTAGACGAAAGAACTAGAGTATATGTCATACACGGAAGATATACAGTTACCTTTGGGCACTTGCTCTCTACGAACATGTCGTAGGTGATGGCGAAGCCATGCTTCTTGTCCTTCACATTGACGATGTCCTTGAGATGAAGCTTGACGGAGTCGCTCGAGAAGTTGTCCACAGAGATGCGGAGGCTATCCCTTCTATCGTTGGAATACTCGTGCATCAGCTTCGAGCGGTGCTGCAGAGGCTGGATCCGCCTGATGAACCAGCACATGGCTAGGTCCAACCCGGTCAAACCCCCCCACTATGAACCACTCTATCCGCCTTATTGCACGGGAAGCGTCGACGTCATAGGTAAGGGAGGCCTAGGATCTCCATGTCGGGGCTTCGGCGCCGGCTCCATCGATGAAGTCCGGGTACGTTACTTCTCGGTTAGCCATAGGGATATCTGGGCCGTAGAAGTAAGTACGCTGCCAGTTCTTGCAGGACTCGTGGACGACGATGTCACGGAACCGCCGGCCAGGTCGGATCTTGAAGCTAATGGTGCCACAATTTCTAAGTTCATCCTTGCTGGCCCTGGCTTCGCGTTTGACGGTGAAGAAATAGACAAAGAGATCTAGCCTAGGCTTAATCCCTAAGTAACCCTCGCAAAGCGCCACGTAATTGCTAAGCGCTAGGATACTATTGGGAGAGAGGTTTTGGGGCTGTACTCGGTAATGATTAAGGACAGCGAGGAAGAAGTTAGAGATGGGCAGGGAGACGCCGCGTACCAATTATGCTTTGAGGTACACCTTTTCTCCGGCTTGGGGAGAAGGTGTGACCTCGCCGGCCGGTGCCGCCCGCCAGGCGAGCCCCTCCGTCGCAGGGAGGTAGCCTTCAACGATCAACTCCTTGATGTCGCGGTCCGTGATGTCCGAACCGCACCAGTCGCCTTTGTGGGAGTCGCTTTCCTCCTCCAGCAGCTCCAGCGCCGTTGGATTATGGTCACCGCCGGTGGTTTTGAACACCGCGGACATGGGGATGACCAGGCCCTCTGGGGGCACGACAACGAAGCTCGCCGGCTTCGCCACAGCTTTGCCCGACGCCGCCATCGAAGAGGTGGAGCTGCTGCTGGCCATTGGGTGTGTTTGGAGGTGACTGGCGATATTGGGAGTTAGGGTTTTTCGCACGTTGCGCAGAGAGCTCAAGGGGGCGCTCGCTGGAGGAAGAAGATTATGCGAGGAGAGAATGAGGTGAAAAGTAAATTTTCCATTGCAGTTACTATTTTTATCTCCAGCATTAAGATTCGTGCAGCTTGATCGGACGGTTGCCGCGTAGACGACGTGTGTGGAGGGGTGCGCGGAAATTTCGCCATGTCCCAACCGTCGCCGCCAACGGTTCGTATCGCTCGCACATGAAAAGTGGATATGATTGCGTTTTCTGCATGTGTGAGTTACGAGGCGTTGTTGACCTATGTCTACGTCGCCCTAGCTGACATAGGCAGATGAACCATCACATCAGAAGATTCCAGCATGGACGGATCCAGTCCGACTACGGAAGAGTATGATGGAAGATTCAGCATTTCTCCGACTTGCTGATTAAAGACGGAGAAAACCTTGCAGGGTTCTTTGGAGGACTACAAGATATTGCTTGACGATTTGCCGACATCCATCTAGACGGAGCATTCAACGTGAAGAGGCAAGACGGTGCAAGATCTCGGAGTTCTCCAGGGGCTACTGTTGGGGATATGCTATATGGGTATCCTCATAGCATGTCTCCTATCCGGATAACCCGGGTGGCCCACAGTTGGTAGCATGGTCCATGGCCTGCTGGGCATCCCAGTTAGATGGATCCAGAAGGGAGGCCCATGCCGGATAAAGGAAGGCTACGGTGGAGTCACCAGCGTACCCAGAGCCTTGGAGTACAAGACACGCAAGACTGGTAATAGACGGTGTAGGACTCTGTAACCTGTCCGGCTAGGACTTTTCCCTGTAACCCTAGGACCTAGCGACTATATAAGTCGGGCCTATGGGAGCCTTTAGGGCACCAATTAACTCACACCTCACACAGCGAACCTATCTCTGTAACTCGGCGTATTGCCCTTATAGTGATTTATAGCAGGAGTAGGATTCTGCCACCATTGTGGGATCTGAACCTGGGTAAGCTGTGTTACCTCATACCCGTCAATCATCTGCCTTCCCCCACATCTCTAAACACGCACTGTGAGGACCCCTCCATGGCGTACTCGTCGACAAAACCACGACACAAGAGGCGCTTCAGGCTCTACAACGGGCGAGGACCAAGATCTTCGCGGGAATCGGCAAAACTGTAGCCATCAGTCGCGTTCTCTTCTTCGACAACGTTCTGATCGTCCCTCCTGACGAGTTCTAGATCCCGGCGAAGACGAACCCTACCCAATGCTCGATCGTCCCCATCGGAGACATCCACGTCTTCATCGGTGAAACCGACTCGGGCACTAGTTCCCTGGAAGTTGGAGGAGCGTCAAGACCCGCACGGACCGCCTACGGGCAGGACTCGTTCGCGGAAGGATCGAAGTCGGATCTCACTTCGGAGTTTGCCGACAACGATCGGAAAAATTCAAGGCCCACCCAAACCGCCCCTATGCAGGATATAATGGTGGAAGATCGCTGCAAGTCTGCCGGCTTCGCCTCTGCGTCTGGACAACAGAGATCCAAGTTCGTCGGCGTGGTGACTATCTTCGATCTAGCTCTTTGTGTTCAGAGAGAGGGAGAAAACCCCCGCGACTACCTAGCCAGGTGGCTCCGTATACGGGCCGAACTGGCGCATTACCATAATGATGATGCCACTTCATGGAAGGACTAGACCAAGGAACACTTCTCTGACATACTCTAAGGCGGCAGCATGCTTTAGGACGCCTCACTTTCAAAGGCATGGTGAATACTGTCAACAACTACGCGGAAGATGAGGAGGCAGCCCAAACAGCGCTTGCGCTCTTAGACGACGCCCCTCCACCTCAGCCATCACCACCACCACCTCCGGTTGTTGTCGCTGCAGTAGCACCGCCGCCTCCGGTCATCGTTGCAGTAGCTGCACCACCGCCTCCAGTCATCATCGCTGCTGTCGCACCGCCAGCGCCCATCATCGAGGAAGCCCGGCACCCTCCGACTCTGTTCTTGACGCGCTTTACACCGACATCAGCGCTGACTCGGAGGAGATAGACTTCAGCTCGGAAGAGCTAGACTCTGCTATGCAGGAGATGGAGGAGGATTTCCAACGCAACGAGCATGCCGAAAAGGCCATCACGTCTCGAGAGGTGTTCGTCGCCATTGGGACTGTGATGGAGGAAGATCAACCCGTACAAGCTCCGCCTAAAGCGCTAGACAAGGGGAAGGGACCACCTGTTGCTGCCGACAATGTTCGCGCAAAGGTCATGCCCCCTCTGCCTAACCCAATGCAGTAGCTGCAGGAACTCAATGTTGGTCTGAGTAACAACAACACTGCAAACCCGCTGCCTCTGGCATATACGTATGCTACTGCCCAAATTACTCCAGCTGATAGAGTGATGTACGACAACCTACTCGTCGAGCCCATGACTGTGGCTCATATTCGGAACATAGTCCAGTTTGATGAGAAGCGCCAGCAGCTACTCGAGGAAGCGCATGTCATCGCGGGGCAAAGCGCTAAGCTAGATCGAGATATGGCCAATGCGCAGAAGTCAATAGAGAAAGCTAGAGCCATGGAAGCCGAGTACAAGTCTCTACTCCAGCAGCAGAAGGCTAAGAAAGCTCCAGCTCGCGTCATCAATGATCCTGGTGTAAGGAAAAACCTGGGATGGCCCCCCTCGAAGCCGCCACAAGATAAGCCATACATTGACAGCGAAGGCATGCAGGTGATGCCCACTCCTATTCTCAACCTCACCGTTGCCAAGACCCTTCTGGAGCAGGATAGATCACCCGCAACTGTGGAACAGGTCTATGACCTCGTGGCCAAGGTGGTGAAATAGCAGGAAAAGGCCACCTCTCAGAGGCTTGAGTCTGACCCAGCGTTTTTCCAGTCTAGCATTCCTAAGCCGCCAAGGGACCGATCTCCTCATGATGTCGAGTCCCAGAAGGGTTCATCAGAACAAAGACGGAGGGATGCATGCAACAGGAAGGACGCTATCCCCATATCCTCCAACCATGGAGGCAGGGCTCATCCTCGTCGCCCATCTCCATCGCCCCGGTCTCCCCGACATCGCGAAGACCCCAAGGCTCACCATCGCATGGACATGCCTCCGCCAAGGCAAGGCGGCATCGTCATCCGCGACAACACGGAGCAGACCCGTCATGATGGAGAGCGCAACCAAGGACACAAGAGCAGGTCGCGCCATGACCCTCCGTGTCTGACAAGCAACCGCGACAAGCGTGAGGCAGGAGGGTAACAGTAAGAAGGCTAACCCACCGCCACCTCCGCCCCTGTCGCCCCCTAGCAGACACCATGCCGGAGGAGGCCCGCGTCATTCACGCAACCCTTCCCCTGGAAGCAAGAAGAAAAGAGCAAGCTTGGAGCCATACGGCGCACGTTCACGCCTGGACAAGATTCACGAGACCCGGGAAGGACAATACTTGGGACCACGTTGCTTTGGACCTGTAATACGGACCGCAACTTACCCCAAGGGTTTCTGGATTGACAAGACCATCAAGCCCTATGACGGCACCGCCAAACTAGCTACGTGGTTGCAGGATTACGACAACACGGTGGAGATCGTTGGAGGTAACCCCAACGTCGCCGTCAAGTACCTCCCACTGATGCTGGCGGGTATGGCCCGACAATGGATCGATGACTTGCCGGAGAAGTCCATCTGCAACTGGTTGGACATCTAATAAGCGTTCACCAAGAACTTCGAGGGTGCGTACAAACATACCTGCACTATTGGCGATCTACAGCGGTGCGTATAGGAGAAAGACGAGTCATCTCGTGCCTACCTCTCTCGCTGGCTGGATATGAAGAATTCCTGCGCAGGAGTGCACGCCCAGATCGCCATTGCTGCCTTCATCGATGGGTTGGATAAAGGTACGTTGCTCTGACATAAGTTGAAGCGCCTGCATGACAATCACCGGCTAGATCTCAACCAGATGATCCAGCTGGCTAGTGAGTTTGCGGCTGCCAACAACGATGCTCGTGTCTCCCTGCCGGCAACGACCGTTCCAACTCTCAAGCTAGGAGGAACATCATCACAAAGCGGAAAATCCCTCCAGAAGAAAATCAAACCTCCGACATGGTCGCCATGACATTTGTAGGACGAGGTGATGGAGGACACCGTGGCCGAGGATGGGTGATATTTCCAAAATGTGTCTACTTTCTCCAACACTTTGCTATTGTTTCTTCTCTAAACTTGTGTGATTTGGATACAACTAACACGGACTGACGTTGTTCTCTGCAGAATTACCTTGGTGTCTTGTTTTTGTGCAGAAAATGAACTATCGGGAAAAATCTCGGAAAATATGCCAAAAACTATTTCTCACCAGAAGATCCACGGAGCCAGAAGGGGAGACAGAGAGGAGGCCTGGGGGCCCCAGACCCACCCTAGCCGCGGGCCCACCTGACCCTGCGCCTGGGGGAGTTCTGGCCACCCCAGGCAGCTCCTCGGCCTCCCTCCGCGCCTATAAGTTGCTTTCTGACCTAAAAACTCAGGGGGGGGGTTCGATAGTTTTCCAGAAAGAGTTCCGCTCTGCCGTCGCCACCAGAAACCAAGATTCGGATCCAGAAACTCCGTTCTGGCACCCTGCCGGGACGGGGAATTTGGAGAGGATCATCGACATCATCATCACCAACGCATCTCCATCAACCACCGATGTTTCCCTCATCCATGAGTGAGTAATCCCCCGCTGTAGGATTGGGGATGGTAGGTATTGGATGAGTTCTATCATGTAATCGAATAAGATTGTTAGGGCATAGTGCCTAGTATCTCTATTAGTGATATTTGACTTTGTTGCAACTTGTTGTGCTTAATGCTTGTCACTAGGGCCCGAGTGCCATGATCTCAGATCTGAACTTATTATTGAATCATTATGATAGTATTGTTTGTGATCTTATCTGCCAGTTGTGTACACATATCATTGTCCGGATCCAAAGGCCCCAAAGTGACAATAATTGGGACAACCAGAGGGGATGGCTGTGGTATGAGGATCACATGTGTTCATGGAGTGTTAATGCTTTGCTTCGGTGCTCTATTAAAAGGAGCACCTTAATTTTCAGTAGTTCCCTAGAGGCCCCGCTGCCACAGACGGGCTGGACAGAAGATGTGGTGCAATTCTCATTGCGAGCACGTGTGACTATATTTGGAGCACATGCCTAGGATTCTTTTGTACTTGGATGCTTGTTATTATTTATCTGCAATGCCCTGGATCTTGAAGTTACATGTTTAGACTTGTCCATGCAACGCCCGTCCATCCATCCCTATGCCTACCGCACTCAAATCCTACTGTTACCGTTACTGTTACTATTGCTCATGTTTCACTGTTGCTTTCACTATTGCTGTTGCTATTGTTGTTTCTTTGCTGTTGCTACTGATAAACTTCTGTGAGCAAGAACTATTTCTAGGTGCAGCTGAACTGACAACTCAGTTGTTAAGGCTTGCAAGTATTCTTTGGATCCCCTTGTGTCGAATCAATAAATTGGGTAAAACTTCCCGCGAAGACTGTTACGATCCCCTATACTTGTGGGTCATTAAGACTATTTTCTGGCGCCGTTGCCGGGGAGCATAGCTTTATTTGTGAGTTCAGTTGGATGTATTATTGTTCACTTCTAGTCCTTTCATCATGGGGGAGTCTCATGATGGAAAGTTCCCTATTTTACCATCCACTACAAGAAGAGGTACAGTCCTAAACACCTCTGCTTCTCTTGATTCACCGTCTATTATAAGTAAGCTTGTCACACCAGCACTACATGCTCATGCTACACACACTGCTACTACTGCTGAGTCTAAAACTGCTTTTGATACTCATGATTTTACTTCTACTGTGCTTGATGCGAGTGGTTCATTAGGTCCTTTTCTAGATGCTACTATGGCTAGTCTAGGAAATACCAAAACTCTCAGTGAAGATCTATTATTATTCACTTCTACTCCTTTCATCATGGGGGAGTCTCGTGATGGAAAGTTCCCTATTTTACCATCCACTACAAGAAGAGGTACAGTCTTAAACACCTCTGCTGCTCTTGATTCACCGTCTGTTATAAGTAAGCTTGTCACACCACCACCACATGCTCATGCTACACACACTGCTACTACTGCTGAGTCTGAAACTGCTTTTGATACTCATGATTTTACTTCTATTGTGCTTGATGCGAGTGGTTCATTAGGTCCTTTTCTAGATGCTACTATGGATTGTCTAGGAAATACCAAAACTCCTAGTGAAGCCACTGTTACACCTGTTAGCTCGCCTGAGGCTAGTGAGAGTTATGATATTAATGATGGTTACATTGAGCTCACTGATGATTTTGTTGAAGAGTACCGAAACACACATGGTACTAGTGCTATAAAGAGTCTCCTTGCTAGATGTACTATTATGCCTAAGTTGTCCTCTGATCCTAAGTTTGCCACCTCTCCCATAGATATTAAAGATGAAGATTATGATTTCACTCTTGATTTATCTTATTTAGATATTGTTGAGAAAGAACCTTTTTGTGGGACTGAAAATGAGAGTGTTGTGGATCATATGAATGAGCTTTCTACCATGAGTTCTTTATTCTCTGATGATTTTAAGATGTGTAAGTACTTTGTTGCTAAGATCTTCCCTTTTTCACTAAAAGAAGAAGCTAGGGCTTGGTTTAATAGATTACCTCCTGGTTCCATTGATAGCCATGATTGCTTGATTGCTTCTTTCTTCCATAAATATTTTCCTCTCAGTGCTAGACATGCTACTTTGCAGAGACCTTCTGATCTTAAACAGGGAGAAGAAGAGAAATTGCCTGAGTCATGGAAAAGATTATGTGCCTTGATTCATGCACATCCTGGATGTCCATTACCTAAAAATGAGCTTCTTGATATTTATTATAATGGACTAACTGATGATTCTAGGACCTACCTAGATAGCTTTGCTGATTGTGTTTTCAGGAAAATGACTCCTATAGATGCTGGAGTATTAATGACCAAGATAAGCAAGAATTATGATGATTGGACTTCAACTGAGCTGAATACACCTGAGCCTATTACTCCTGAACCAGTTGTTCCTGAACCAGTTCCAACACCAACAACAAAGAAGAGGGGATTTATTGCATTAAATGATGAAGTGATGAAGGAAGCTAAGAAGTGTCTAAAGGAGAAAGGTATTAGAGCTGAAGATGTGAAGAATCTACCTCCTATAGAAGAATTATGTAAGCCAATTCCCCACTCATCTACTATTGAGGTACACTCTCTCCAACACTCTGATGAAGGTGATATTCCTTATGGTAAGCCTATCAATGCTTAGAGGAACTTGACATTTTTATTGTTAAACAAGGTCATTTTAATAAACAAGTTCAGAATCATTTATTGGAAAACTCTAGAGCTATCCATGAGTTGAAAGATATTGTGGAAAGAACTTCTAATGATATTAAAATTCTTTGTAAACACTTTCAAATGGTTCAAACCCAACTTGATCAACTTGCTAAGGTACAAAAGGATATGCTAGTTAATGCTTCAGGAGATAAACATGCTTATGGAATTAGAACTAGGAGTGGTATGGCTACTCAAGATCCTTTATATCCTGAAGGACACCCTAAAAGAATTGAGTAGGATTCTCAACAAGGTGAGGATAGTGGTAGTCCTCGTAAGAGGAATAAAAAGAAACATAAAGCAGTTGAGGAACCACTTGAACCTGCTATAGATCCTAATAGTATATCTGTCTCTGATGCTAAACTGAGAGTGGTAATGATAAAAATGAGTCTCCTGATAAGGAGGAAGGTGAGGAAGAACCTGAGAAGCACACTAAGAACACTAGGTACACTAAGGAAGATTTTATTGCTAATAAACATGGTAAAGAGGGAGAACCTTGGGTGCAGAAACCTATGCCTTTTCCAGGTAAGAAACACAAGTCAAAGGAGGAGGAACACTACAACAAGTTTTGTGAGTGGATGGAACCTTTATTCTTGCAAATTCCTTTGGCTGATGCTATTAAATTGCCTCCTTATTCAAAGTATATGAAGGATATTATCTCTAATAAAAGGAAGATTCCTAATGAGGAGATTTCTATGCTACTTGCTAATTATTCCTTCAATGGTAAGGTTCCAAAGAAACTTGGTGATCCAGGTATACCAACTATTCCTTGCTCTATTAAGAATAATTATGTTAGAACTGCTTTATGTGATTTGGGAGATGGAGTTAGTGTTATGCCTTTTTCTCTCTACAAGAGACTCCTGCTAGAAAAGTTGATACCAACTGATATATATTTGCAAATGGCTGATAAGTCAACTACTATTCCTGTTGGTATATGTGAGGATGTTCCTGTTCAGGTTGCTCATAATTGCATGGTCTTAACTGATTTTGTTGTGCTTGAAATGCCTAAAGATGATAATATGTCTCTTATTCTTGGGAGACCTTTTCTTAATACTACAGGTGCTGACATCAATTGCAATCAAGGAAAATTAACATTCAATATTAATGACAAAGAGCACATTGTCTATTTCCCAAGAAGGTTGTTAAGAGATATTGCCTGAATTCTATTGAAAACATTGAAGGCATTAAGGTTGGAGAAATATATTGTCCCATTCCACAAGAATTTTTTTGAAACCATTATGATTGGGAACATTGCTATCAAGTATGAGGTAACATAATCACCTTATGGAATGAAAAGTTTTGTTTCATATAAGATTGTTTTGGTAACAAGACTTGATCAACCTTGTTAACAAAAGGATTTTAATGAACAAAATAATGTTTCCACTGTGGTTATACTTGCTTTCTTTTTCCTTTCTCCTTCCTAGTCTTTGATTTAGCTTTAGTTTTGCTAGTTGTTTGCTTGTTTGAGTTTCTTAGAGATCCAGTAGTTTGGCTTTTGGTTTGCTTTTCCTTTTTCTGAAAAAACTGTTTCTATGAGAAAAATCAATTTTCATACCCTGAAAATTGGCCAAAAATAAAGTTTCCCAAAAAATCCCAGGAAATTCAAAATAATTTTTTCCTTGAATAAAGGGCAGAGAGGTACCAGAGGAGACCCATGGGGCCACCCTAGGCCACCACACCTAGGGTAGGCGTGACCTACCTAGGGGTGGCGCCTAGGGGGGTTTGACCCACCTGGGCCCCTCCAGGCTGCCTCCTCAAAGCCACCTTCTTTCTCTCTCTCGAAAAACACCGGAAAACTTGCTCAAGCTCGAGTTCTTGTTGTTATTGCTCATGATTTTCGATCTCCTTGTTCAGCCCATCTCAAGTGCTGATTTTTGGAGGGTTTTCTCCTTGGTATGTGCCTCCTCCACTTGTCCAATTAGATTTGTGATTGGTATATTGTATCTTAAGTATTTTGCTGCTATAGGTGACAGGTTGTTTGAGCTTGCATGCTTGTTCTTTTCTTATAAACTTTGTTTTGATGCATGTGTAGTCCTCTAGCAAGTTCCTATAGTAGTTGCTCATCATTTATCAACTTAGAAATCACTTGGTTTGATTGTTGTCTATAAATTTCAGCAAGGAAGATGATTGCTTATCCACTGAATCAATATGACTTGATGGTGCATGAACCCATGAAGGTTCATCGTGAGGAGGCAGTGTTCCCTTCCATATATTTGTTCCATGAATTTATGAGAGCTGCGGGGATCCTCCAAGATTTCCAAACTTTGGTTACAAATGCAGGGTTGAGGCACTTTCTTGAAGGTGAACCAATCCAATATGTTAAGCTAACCATGGATTTTGTGAAGGACTTCCGGTTCACTTGGTCTACTTCTAATCCCATGGTCCATTACAAAATATATAAGATACCTATCGACCTGCCTTTTGCTGATTTCTGTGCAGCAATTAGAGTACCTCAGTGGGGGTCTTGTGAGAAGATCAAGGAGAGGCATAAGTCACTTGTGGATTTGTATACTGATATTTGCCAAGGTTTCGACTTCTCAAAGGAAAGTGGTAAAATTCGGAACATTCATCTCCTAGCTATTAGATACTTTGCCTATTTCATTACCAAGTGCGTTCTTGCTAGAAAGTTGTCTTCTTTTGATATAGCTTTTATTGCAGCTGCTCTTAGTAGGAATAGTTCTTATAGTTTGGGTGCTTTGATAGGTCACCGTCTCACCACCAACCGTGAGAAGGGTGGAATTTGTGGAGGTCTCATTACTTCTAGGTTGCTAGCTTTCCATGGGTTAGAGCCTCACTTTTCAGATTTTCAGTTCCCCATAGAGAGGCTTGATATTGAGTCTATGATTTAGCATGGTTTTGTTTCCTTGGGGGCTAATGTAAGAAGTTTGTCATATGAATTATCTTTTGCCCAGCAAGGTCGGAGAAAGGGTAGGACTGAGAAAATAGTTTATTTGCCTGCACCTGTTTTGTTTAACTTTGATAATAGGCAAGGATGGTCGCTTATGGAGGAGAAGGTTGACACTTATGTGGGGGAACTCTCCCAGCAAGAGGAGAATGTTGAAGAGGATGCCGAAGAATTCGGTTCAGCCCTCCAACTCGGGAGAGTCTTCATACCAGCAGCCCTCATTTGATTGGGGCGCGTCTTCTTCATCGCAGGTGCCTGACTATGATCATTCCTATGATGACCCACCAGCATGGGGGTACTATCCGCGCTATTGAGCCCCACTTAGGCCAAAAGCCTAGGCTTGGGGGGAGGTATACCGACATCACACTCATCTATATATCATGTTTGGTCGGTTCTTTGTATATCCATTGTTTCTCTTTCTTTTTGGTTCTTTTTTGCTTCTTTCTAAAAACCCAAAAATACCAAAAATATTTTCGTTGTTTCTCTTGGTTTGTTTCTTTTCTTTGGTTTGCCTCAAAAGAAAAATCCAAAAAGATTTTGCTTTGTTTGGTTTGCTTTGTTTTTGTTTGGTTTTTCCTTGTTTGCTTGTTTCTAAAAAATCGAAAACACCAAAAATATTTGTTATTCTCCTTTGGTTTTGTGAGTTCTTTGCAGGGTTCAGCCGTCCTCAGTGGATTTTGGTTTCATGTTAATTATTCAAGTCACACAAGTGAAGAGCAATAATGAAGATTAAGACAACTCGAGGTGTGGTAAGAGGATGGTAACGAACTCTATTTGTTTCATTTTTGTACATATACTCATCATTGTGACCATTCTTAGCCTGTTTGTGTGAGGTGTATGTCATTATGGATGCTTAGTAGTTCTTGCTTGTCTATGATTAGATCCAGCTTGCTAATAGTTTGTAGCATGTCATATGAATGTTTGCTTGCATTGTTTTATTCATACTTTGGTATGAAATTGTGGTATCCTCCTCTGACTATTCATGTGAATCGACTTGGCACATGCTCACGCATGCATATGACTAATCAATAGTCAGTAAGCCTCGATGATTTATTTTGCCTCAGAGTTCTTGTATCACTTTCATGCCATAGTTAGTCCTGTTTTGTTGCAAGCATGATTATGACAGCTATTGTGCTCTCGTTTGTCCCTCCATCTCTATTGCTAGCCTTCACTTGCACTGAGTATGTGCTCTACCTGTGCTTCCAACTCCTAAAAACCAATATTGCCAGCTGTGTCCACCATACCTACCTATTAGCATCATTTGCTATTTCAGTGCATATTCCATATGCCGTGTTTTCTTCCAAAATAAAATGTTTGTCTGTTTTGAGAAAGTTAGTTACTAAAGCTCTCACAAACTTGATGGCACACTTTATTCCTTGCACTTAATAATTCTAAACCATTATGACTAGTCCATGAAAGTTATATGCTTGCTAATTATATACTGGGAGTCAGCAAAACCATGATGTCACAAGGAACGTTTTCAACACTTTTTGGATAATTCTATCCAGTTGATACTTTGCTCTTTTGTTTACGGATGTCGACGATGTGAAATAAAAGGGGAAGTTGTTAGTTCATGGAGTTTATACATTGTGTTAGAAAAACGCCTGGGCCGCTAGCCTAAGCCATGCTTAATCATGGTGAAAACTTGCAGCATCACTATAATGAGCATCTATGATGCGTCCTCAATAAAAATCTATGCATATGGTAAATAAAAAGATTGCTGAGATGCTCATTGTCTGTCGTCCTTGTCATTTTGGTTATGGGAAAGCTCCTGTACCATGTGCAAGGGGTACCCCGTTGGCGGTTCTCAATGATTTGCATGTATTTACAATGACAAGAACTTTCAGGTGACCAAAGTTGAGTAGCATGCGGAGCGACCCTCGTACTCAAGGGTCTTGGGATTTCTAGTCTATGGTCTGTCAAGCATATGATTCAGAGTGGACCTCACTTTCACCTTAACCACATGAAGATGCCTATGATAGGGGCAATTAGATCTCAAAGCTAATGAGTACCTTCCTTTCAGCATTTGGAAGCCTTTCAAACCTTCACAAAACCGTTTTCACAACTTTGTTGAGTCACCACTTATTCTATGAGCACCTTCTTAAGAGCATAGTTGTCATTCTTGTGTTTGTTCCAAAACTTGGTTAATTATGTCATGACTTTGATGCTTGTATCTCTGATATCTTTACTTCTAGTCTCCATGTGAACTTCAGAGGTGCCTTGGCATTTATATTGTGCTCTTCAAACAAAGGCAAGCGAGATACCACTCTATCATACCTTATTATGAGCATTGCAATGTTGCTTATGTTTATGTTTCATGCTACTTATTATTATTGAGTTGGTTTATCTTCATAGCTTGCAATGACTATTGAGTAGACTTAGTTGCATACTCCTTATTATGAATTGTCTAAGCATCTACTCATGTGCTGAGAATATTTACATCATATGAAGAAAAGTGTTCGTGAAAGTTCTTTTATCGCACTCAGTTTTCAACTGAATTGCTTGAGGACAAGCAATAAGCTAAGCTTGGGGGGATTTGATACGTCCAAAACTTATCTACTTTCTCAAACACTTTGCTATTGTTTCTTCTCTAAACTTGTGTGATTTGGATACAACTAACACGGACTGACGTTGTTTTCAGCAGAATTACCTTGGTGTCTTGTTTTTGTGTAGAAAATGAACTATCAGGAAAAATCCTGGAAAATATGCCAAAAACTATTTCTCACCAGAAGATCCACGGAACCAGAAGGGGAGACACATAGGAGGCCTGGGGGGCCCATACCCACCCTAGGCGCGGGCCCACCTGGCCCCTCGCCTGGGGGAGGTCTGGCCACCCCAGGCAGCTCCTTGGCCTCCCTCTGTTCCTATAAGTTGCCTTCTAACCTAAAAACTCAGGGGGGTTCGATAGTTTTCCAGAAAGAATTCCGCTCCGCCGCCGCCACCAGAAACCAAGATACAGATCCAGAAACTCCGTTCTGGCACCCTGCCGGGACGGGGAATTTGGAGAGGATCATCGACATCATCATCACCAACGCATCTCCATCAACCACCGATGTTTCCCTCATCCATGAGTGAGTAATCCCCCGTTGTAGGATTGGGGATGGTAGGTATTGGATGAGTTCTATCATGTAATCGAATAAGATTGTTAGGGCATAGTGCCTAGTATCTCTATTAGTGCTATTTGACTTTGTTTCAACTTGTTGTGCTTAATGCTTGTCACTAGGGCCCGAGTGCCATGATCTCAGATATGAACTTATCATTGAATCGTTATGATAGTATTGTTTGTGATCTTATCTGCAAGTTGTGTACACATATCATTGTCCGGATCCAAAGGACCCAAAGTGACAATAATTGGGACAACCGGAGGGGATGGCTGTGGTGTGAGGATCACATGTGTTCACGGAGTGTTAATGCTTTGCTCCGGTGCTCTATTAAAAGGAGCACCTTAGTTGCCAGTAGTTCTCTAGATGCACCGCTGCCACGGGCTGGCTGGACAGAAGATGTTGTGCAAGTTCTCATTGCGAGCACCTATGACTATATTTGGAGCACATGCCTAGGATTGTTTAGTACTTGGATGCTTGTTATTCTTTATCTGCAATGCCCTATATCTTGAAGTTACATGGTTAGACTTTTCCATGCAACGCCCGTCCATCCATCCCTATGCCTACCGCACTCGAATCCTACTGTTACCGTTACTGTTACTATTCGTCCTGTTTCACAGTTGCTTTCATTGTTGCTATTGATGTTGCTTTGCTGTTGCTACTAATAAACTTCTGTGAGCAAGCACTATTTCTAGCTGCAGCTGAACTGACAACTCAGATTTTAAGGCTTGCAAGTATACTTTGGATCCCCTTGTGTCGAATCAATAAATTGGGTAATACTACCCGCGAAGACTGTTGCGATCCCCTATACTTGTGGGTCGTCAATGGGGGGCTGGTCGTGGGCCGAAGTGAGATAGTGAAACAACCTCGGCAGCGCTCCGCGTTCCCCAAACCTACGAGGAGTACCATGATATGTGTTGCCTCATACACCTTGATGCCAACGGCAAAGCCACTCACACCAATCGCCATTGCAAGTTCGTCAACGACCTCAAGGAAGACCCGGAGTCCGGCTACAAGCAAAGTCGAAAGAACAGACCGTGAGGCAAGTGCAAGGGGAAGAAGAAGGAAGAGGAATCCAAGGATTCAAGTGACATGGACGAGGACGTTGACCCCAAGCACGTTGCCAAGAGCGATGGCAAGGGCAAGAACCCCTTCGAGAAGAAGGCCCCCGTCTACCACACTTTCGTTGGCACCCATACTGTCCGACAATAGAAGACCTCGCTGAGGATACTCATGGCCACCCTACCCCCAGTTCCCCAGTACCTGCGCTGGTCGGAGATTCCAATCACTTGGGACAGGAAGGATCACCCAGACCTCATGTAGGGTTCGCAGCATAGAAAACAAAAAAATTCCTACGATGGGAACTATGTACCAAGATCTATCTACTAGATACAAACAACGGGCGGATGTAAATCCGTAGAGAACATACCCTTGAAGACCGACAAAGCTTAACAAGTTCAACTCGTGGTTGATGTAGACGATCTCTTGCCGATCTCAAGATCGAGAGGAAGTCCTAGCGCCGCAAAGCAGAAGCGCATCCATGCTCGCACACACGTACAAGACACCGGGCAACCTCCGCCTCCCCGCTCCAGCGATGCAGCGGAAGCACAACCCTTTCTTGCCGAATAGCCACTAGGAACATGTATCTCGCTAGCTCGAGACCATGGGGGATAAATTCTAGAGGAGGAGAGAGATCCTTCATGAGGAGGTGTGAGAGACAAGTGAGAGGAGGGGCTCCTTTTATAGGAGGAGGGGGGAACCCCAAGGGGGTGGCCGGCGCATGGGGGCTGCCCCCTTGCCCTCCCGTCTTCATGTGGGTGGACACTCCACTCACAAAAATCCATTCATATGCCTCCACTCAAAATCCCACTCAAACTTGCCATTAAATTTCCACCAAATTTAATGCAAACTCTCATTAAATAAAACTCTTTTATTTTATTCAGAATTTTGTCAATTACTTTAATGACAAACATTCACAAATAACCCCTTGCTAGAATTCCATTTCACATGCATAACCTCTTTATGCAATTTCACCCGAAAACCTGTTTCGGTATCTAGTGAAATAAATTCCTTCGCTTGTTTATTCTTTTGGCATGAAACATTTGCTCCAACTTGATGCCAGTGTCCCTTAAGTGTGTCACCCTACGGTTCGCGAATAATGCGGACATGATCGAGACCCTTCTCCGATCAATAATCAGTAGCGGGACCTGGAGATCCATACTGACTCCCACACATTCAACGATGACTTTTCCTGTGATCGTCGGAACCTTTTACGCTTGTATCTTAATCCCTTTGTTTCACGATATATTACATGTCCGAGATTCGATCATCGGTATCTCCATACCTAGTTTGATCTTGTTACTGACATGCACTCTTTTCTCGTTCCCGTGATATAACATTCTAGTGATCAAATAACTTGCTTGCAAGCTAACCAATGTGATATCACCGAGAGGGCCCAGAGCATATCTATCCGTCATCGGGATGAACAAATTCCACTCTTGATCCATGATTCTCAACATAACACTTTAGTAGCTTTGAAGCCATCTTTATAATCACCCAGTTACGGAGTGATGTTTGATGTCAACAAGAAACTCTTCCGGTGTTAGTGATTGGCATGATCTCATGGTCTAAGGATTAGGATTACTTCGTAGTTTGTTTATAGCAATATAAACTCAATGACTTCGATCGTAATGCTATACTTCCGATGAATGTTCATCACACCATTACACTAATGTTGTGATCTCGTTATTAACAACATCCAATGTCTATGATTAGGAAACTGAGATCATCTTGTTAATCAACGAACTAGTTTATGAGAGAGGCATAACTAGGAACTTCCTGTTTGTTTATTAAACACACATGTATTAACATTTCCGTATTAATACAATTATAGCATGCAAAATAAACATCTATCATATACTTGGAATACACATAATAAACATTTTATTATTGCCTCTCAGGGCATATTCCCTTCAGTCTCCCACTTGCACTAGAGACAATAATCTAGTTACATAGTGATGTATCTAACACCCATGAAGTTCTGGTGTAGATCATGTTTTGCTCTAGGGAGAGTTTTAGTCAACGGATCTGCTACATTGAGATCCGTATGTACTTTACAAATCTTTATATCTCCATCCTTGACATGCTCGCGGATGGAGTGAAACCGGCGCTTAATATGCTTGGAATGCTTGTGATACCTTGGCTCTTTGGCATTGTCAATGGCACCATTGTTGTCACAATAGATCACCATTGGGTCCAACGCATTTGCAACCACACATAGTTTGGATATGAACTCCTTCATCCAAACTGCTTCCTGAGCCGCTTCTGAAGCAGCAACATATTCGGCCTCCGTTGTTGATCTCGCCACCATAGGTTGTTTGGAGCTCCTCCAACTAACCGCTCCGCCATTCATGAGAAATACGTATCCGGATTGAGACTTAGAGTCATCCGGGTCGGTGTCAAAGCTAGCTTCGACATAACACTTAGCGACGAGCTCTTCTTCACCTCCGTATACAAGAAACATATCCTTAGTTCTTCGCAAGTACTTAAGGATATTCTTGACCGCTTTCTAGTGTTCTGAACCTGGATCCGATTGGTACCTACTAGTCAAACTAATAGCATGTGCCACATCCGGTCTTGTACATAGCATGGCGTACATTATAGAGCCTATGACTGAAGCATAGGGGACCTTGTCCATTATCTCTCTTTCTTCCGCCGAAGCCAGACTTTGAGTCTTACTCAATGGCGTACCTTGTGTCATAGGTAAGAACCCCTTCTTACTATCTTCCATTTTAAACTTCTTTAAAATCTTATCAAGGTATGTACTTTGCGATAGCCCTATTAGGTGCCTAGATCTATCTCTATAGATCTTTATGCCTAATATGTATGACGCTTCACCTAGTTCCTTCATTCAAAATTTGCTGTTTAGATAACTTTTAACACTGTTTAAAAGATCTATATCATTTCTGATCAATAATATGTCATCCACATATAATATCAGAAATTCCACATTGCTCCCACTCACTTTATTGTAAATACAAGCTTCTCCATAAGTTTGGACAAATCCAAACTTTTTTATCACCTCATCAAAGCAGAGATTCCAACTTCGTGATGCTTGCTTCAATCCATAGATGGATCGCTGAAGCTTGCACACCTTGTTAGCATCCTTAGGATCGACAAAACCCTTTGGTTGTATCATATACAGCTCTTCTTCAATATTACCGTTGAGAAACGCGGTTTTGACATCCATCTGCCATATCTCATAATCGAAATATGCAGCAATTGCTCACATAATCCTAACTGACTTTAGCATCGCTACGGGAGAGAATGTCTCATCATAGTCAACTCCTTGAATTTATCGAAACCCCTTTGCGGCAAGTCGAGCTTTATAGATGGTCATATTACCATCAGCATCAATTTTCCTTTTGAAAATCCATTTGTTCTCCACGGCCTTTCGGTCGTGAGGTAAATCCACCAAGTTCCAAACTTGATTTTCATACATGGATTCCATCTCAGATTTCATGGCTTCTAACCATTTGTTGGAATCCGGGCTCATCATCGCTTCTTCATACGTCGCAGGGTCACCATTTTCATCAACCATGAAATTCATGACAGGATTTCCGTACAACTCGGGAGCTGCACGCGTCCTGCTA